>CAWUFW010002006.1:0-2459153 GCA_963921515.1 Calotriton arnoldi
AACAACAGGAAACAGTGTAGGTTTCAGTCCTGTTTAATTGGCCATCCACTCTCCACAACTGACCATAGGTGTTAACATTCTATCCTGAACTCCAGGTGGGAGAAACCAAAGAACGGGGAACCAAAGGGGTGACGGAACGTACCATTGGTACTAAGAAGGTTACAACACACCTCCCTCCTTACAAGAATAACCATTGACATATTTACACATTTATCCATGAAACATTTGAGACTTCACAACTTTGTCACAACTCCACCATTGCCCATTGTCGAGTTGCACTACATTGTTGAACGCCTTTACAATGCGACCAGGAGGGTAGAATTTACTTAAGCTGTGGGGATCCTTCACACTTCTCTTAACCTGCACCACGTCACCTACTTCCCAGCTAGGGGCTTTGACCCCATTCTTTTTGTCGTACCATTCCTTGTATTTAGCTTGGTGCAAGTCAACTTTTCTCCCCACCTCTTCAGGGTATATGTCTACAGCCCTACCTCCCCCCAACCAACTAGGGTTAAGTTTGGTGCATGGTTCCCTCACCCTGAGAGAGACAAAAGGGGAGACCCCTGTTACCAAGTTGGGCGTGGTGTGGTATGCCCACAAACAGTCTCGTAGGGATGTTTCTAGGTCGAGACTGTTGACCAGGGCCAGTTGGATGTGCTCTTTTATTAGTCTATTTGTCCTTTCAACTAGGCCGTTGGCTTTTGGACAATACAAGGCCGTCAGTTCATGTTTGATATTCAAGTTCACCAAGAATTCCTTCATAAATTGGGATGTAAATTGTACACCGTTGTCGGTGACAAGAATAGAGGGTATGCCCTCCTTCGAGAACACATCTCTGAGGAATTCCATGACGGTATTGGTGTTTACACGATGTACGAATTTCTGGGTAACCCAATGTGAGGTGTAGTCCACCAACATGAACCTCCTTTGCGTTCCCAGATTGTCCATGGGTCCAATTATGTCCATTGCTAGTTTACTCCACGGTTTGAGTGGTACCATGACAGGGGATAGAGGGGCCTTCCGTAAGGACTTGGTTTTTATCACTCCTGGCACAGCTCACGCAGTCTTTCACTAGTTGTTCTGCCATGGCATCCATCCTGGGGAACCAGAAGTTCGCACAAACTCTATTCTTGGTTATGCTACGCCCTAAGTGTCCCTCGTGTGCCAGGTCCATTATCCTTCTCCTGAGGCCCACAGGTGGTACTACTTTGTTCTGGCGATAGACTTTTTCCTTTATGATACTTAACTCGTTCCTGACTTCCCAGTATTCTTTGAGTTCTTCTTCCAGCTCACTGCATCTGCTGGGCCATCCTTCTTTCAATACCACTTTTATCCTGTCCAAAACTTTGTCTTCCTCCATGTATTTCTTCCATTCTTCTTCTGTGATGGCGGGGTTGTCTACCACCATGATGGGGCTATCCAGCATCTCCTCTGGTTGTTCCATTTCTAAGGGTGTTCTGGATAAAAAATCTGCCACCTTGTTGTCTTCCCCCGAACGTACTCCACTTTGAAATTAAAATTCTCTAAACCTAGGATCCATTTCCCAATGCGTGGAGTACAATTTTCCATACCTTTCACCGTAAAAATGGAAGTAAGTGGCTTATGGTCCGTACGAATAGTGAAGTTAAGCCCCCATAGGAAGAATTTAAAATGCTTCACTGCCCAGAAACACGCCAGGGCCTCTTTTTCTATTACTGAGTAATTCTTCTCTGCGTCTGTAAGGCATCGGGATGCGAATGCAATTATTCTTTCTTCCTTCCCGTTTCTTTGAGATAAGGTGGGCCCCAGACCTTTGTTGGATGCATCTGAGGTGAGGATGGTTTTGTACTGATAATCAAATACCCCTAGAGCCGGCGAACTTAAGATGTCTTCTTTTAGAGTATCCACTACTCCTTTGTGCTGCTCATTCCATTCGAACTCCTTGTTTTTCTTCAATAGTTCTCGTATTGGTTCACATTTGGACAAAAAGTTTTTAATGTACTTGGACATATACTCCATCAGCCCTAAAAGGGATTTCAGTTCCTCCTTGTTTTTTGGATATGGAGCATTCCTCACAGCTTCAAGAAGGTTGCTTTTAGGTCTAAACCCTTCCTCAGAAATTGAATGTCCTAGATAGTCGACAGACGTCACCCTTAATTTACACTTAGATTTCTGCACTGTCAAACCAGCTTCCATGAGCCTTTTGAAAACCAGCCTAAGAGTTTTGTCATGCTCCTCCACATTGCGACCATACACCAAGATGTCGTCTTGGAAACACATTGCGCATTTTATCCCTCTCAAAATTTGCTGCATGGCCTTCTGGAAAACCGCCGCAGCGGACGCCAATCCGAACGGCATTCTTTTGAACATAAATGCACCGTGAGGGGTTATGAATGCGGTGAGTGGTCTGGATTCTGGGTGCAGGTCTACCTGGTGGTAGGCCATTGAAAGATCAATGACGCTGAAGTATTTGGCTTGGGACATGGTGCTGAGCATCTCATTTATGTTTGGCAAGGGCTGTCTTTCTACCCATATGCTCTCATTCAGGCTCCTCAAGTCTACACATAGACGGATGCCTTCACCACTGGCCTTGGCTGCAATTACAACTGGCGCCAACCATTCTGAACATTCCACAGGTTGTATGATCCCCATGCTGCACAGTTTTTTAAGTTCTTTCTCCAAGGGCTCCCTCATTTGTTGTGGCACGGGGCGTAGTTTATGTACAACTGGTTTGGCGGTGGCCTTACGTTTTATTTTATGCTCAAAATCATGCAGAAGGCCCAAGTCTTCACGAAACAACCCCTTGAACTCATCGTAAATGCTTCCTTCTTCCACATTGTCTTCCGTAAGTAGGACTTGATCTTCCTTGTTGGGATCCAGAATGATGCCCAATTCCTTCTGGTGCTGCCAGCCTAACAGGTTTGATCCTGACTCTACAACGTACACTTTCCCGAAAGTGTTCCTGCCTTTGAATTTAATGTGCATCTCCTTCATACCTAGCAGGGGTATGGGTTCCCTGTTGTACCCAGTAGGTGAAATGTCTGCTTCCTGTAAACTACTCTTATTTTCCCCTTTAAAACCTTCAAAATCATTCTTATTCAACAATGTAAATGGGGAACATGAATCTGCAAACATAGTTACTGTATTGTTGTTCAAGGATATATCACATTTAGGGTGGATAATATTGACACTCTCAGAACGTTCTTTAACCTGCAAAACATACTTATTCTGCATAGGCAGTACACATTTTATTTCTTTTCCCCAAGATCCTTCAATACCCCCACCCTCTTTGACTTGGGGGTCACCTTCTCTACACACCCTGGAAAAATGTCCCCTTCTATTACATTTTTTACAAGTGACACTTTTAGCAGCGCAATGAGGGTTATTAGCTAGGTGATTGCTACTTCCACACCTGTAACACCTTAAGTTTCTCTCCCTACTGGGAGTCTTGTTGTATGACTTTTCCTTATAATTTACTTTTAATACTTCACAATCCTCTTCATCACCTTGTATACTGGCCACTACTTCATTAGGGCTCCTCATTTCTTTAATGCACTTTGCGGTATGTTCCACTGATTTAGCTATATCAACAGCTTCTCTGAGACTGGGGTTCTTGGCCAACAGTTTTTCCTGTATACGCATATTGTTAGTACACCTTACCAACTGGTCTCTTATTAGTGAATCTGCGAGGTTGCCAAATTCGCATAATTGAGTGAGACCTCTCAATGCTGCAATATAATTAGTCACGGATTCCTGTTTCCCTTGTGCCCTTCCAAAAAACTTATGTCGTTCCAAAACTACATTTATTCTGTCCCCAAAATGTGTCTCTAGTTTAGCCATAGTACTTTCAAAAATATCCATTCCTTCCACTGCTTCACCACCCTCCCCACCGGTTCAGGCAATGTCTCATATATTTTGCGCCCATATACCCCCAGATTATGGAGAAGGATGTGCTGTTTACGCATGGAAGTGAAACGCTCTCCCCTATGGCAATTAAGTATGACTCAAACAATTTAACCCACTCTTTCCAACTTATTTCCGGCTCTCCCACTTCATTCAAGAAGGATGGGGGTTGGCTCATGCTCGCTGCAGCCATCATAGTGGGTAAAAGTATTGCAACAGGACTTTAAATATTCTAATATGAACACAGGATGATGAGGGTGCGAGTGTCTTCTTATTACCAATAAGATTTGAGGATATCACATATGGGGTGAATAATATCGTCACTGTCTGAAAATTGCAGTACTTAAATCACTAATGGAATGTATATTGCCCCTCAGTTTTATTAAAAACGAGACCTGTCCCAAACTGAATGAAATGAATCAGTTAACATTTATGGCTGAAGTTAATAAGTCAAGAAACAGGGACCGAAGTCTGGATGCAGGAAGGTAATAATGACGGGCTGCCAAGGTACTTTAAAACGTCTTTTACTCACAGCGTTTATTTTTAATTTGCTCTTGTTAGCAGTGCAGGGTATCCCCCAGAATCGACACGTATGGATCACAGGATGCAGCGGCACTCCGACTGAGGAGCGCGACCTAGGATTCACCTCAGAGGAACACTTTGGCAGACGTCTGGCGCGCTCCAGTGCTCTGAGGAGAAGGTGCGCAGGCCCGGAAGATTAGCGTTGCTGCGCCTGACACAACGGAAATACTGTTGGCAAATACAGCGGAAGAAAACACAACAACCTGGAAAGCAGGGGACGCTGAGGTGCTCTGAGGAGAAAGTGCGCAGGCCCGGTAGACTAGCGTTGCTGCGCCTAACACAACGGAAATGCTGTTGGCAATGAAACGGAAGAAACACAGCAACATGGAAAGCAGGGGACGCTGAGGTAAGAGATTCCCGCGCCCTTCCTACTCTCCTCAGTAACGCTGTAGAAGTGGCGAACTTCGCCTGCTGAGCTCAGGCTGCGGTAGACTTCCACGAGTTGCGCAGCCCGACTCCGATCCTGAACAGAAATGTGACGCGTTGTCCCTCACCGCCGACACTCACCAGCGGCGACGTTCCCCGCGCCGTTGGCTGCTCCTTGGGGCTCCGTATATGGGCAGTACCTCGCCAGTCAGGATACGCCTCACCAGTCCTTGTTTCCTCCACAGAAGTGCTTTCTTTGAGAGTACAATGGCGAGCGCTGCACCAGTGCAATAAATTTTCGCAAATAACTTCCAGCGACCACAGGGGTGATAGCTATGCACCACAACATCTGGCTTCCTCGACCATTTTCCTCAATAGTCATTTACTGCAGGGGAAGCGACATCGCACCAACACGCAAAGCGTAGATACTTCACCAGGCGCCCGTTAGTTGCAATTCATATAGCGGTCCTCATCAATTCTTAATAACGCCGGGTGTTAGTCTTCTTGTAAGGTCTTATAAAGAACTCCCTACTCACGATTCTTCTTTCCCAGGATCATCTATGTAACTGGAGAGAGCACACAGAGGGGAGATGGCCACACTGCCCCCTTCGCAGTAATCGTCGCCAATGTTAAAAGTATGAACAACAGGAAACAGTGTAGGTTTCAGTCCTGTTTAATTGGCCATCCACTCTCCACAACTGACCATAGGTGTTAACATTCTATCCTGAACTCCAGGTGGGAGAAACCAAAGAACGGGGAACCAAATGGGTGACGGAACGTACCATTGGTACTAAGAAGGTTACAACAGTAATGTTTTCCCATGTGCAGTAATGTTTTCTTTCCCGTGTGCAGCGCCGATTACAACATTTTCCAGGGCTGCTCTCCGTGCCCAGCCCCGCCTGCGGTGGGAGCTGCAGTGAGAACGGCCTGACTCATGGCTGGCGGTGGAAAGCCCCCGCTCTGCTATCGTAATACAAGCAATAACAACGCCCCCCACCCATCCCCCATCCTAACCAGAGCCAGTGTCCCTGGTCCTCCATCACCTCGGGCCTCAGCGACCACCGAAGGCAAGGGGTGCGCACACAACCTCTCGACCTCATATGATCTTGGCGGGGCAGGCTGGACTCAGAAACACCCCGATGCTCCGGGACCAGGGTGTAGGAAAGGCTACACTCGCTGGACAAATATGGGTTTATAAATGATCCATTGTGTCCTCCTTATAAGTGCATTGCCATAACGCACCCCTAGCTGTACGTAAAGATGAAGAGGCAGAAATGAGGCGCGTTTGTCTGAGATCACTAACATTTATAGGTGGCCCACAGAAAATTCTATTTATCTCTGAGAACTTCTTAGCCACTGTCCTTGGCCCTCATCTAATTGCGGGCAGCTATGGCAAATAAGAGAAGTCAGACCTAAAGAATAAAAAGAAAATCACTTGCCCAAGATCACACAGTGGACAAAGGACAAATATGGGTTTATGAATGATCCATTGTGTCCACCTTATAAGTGCATTGCCATGACGCACCCCTAGCTGTACGTAAAGATGAAGAGGCAGAAATGAGGCGCGTTTCTCTGAGATCACTGACATTTATAGGTGGCCCACAGAAAATTCTATTTGTCTCTAAAAACTTCTTAGCCACTGTCCTTGGCCCTCATCTAATTGCGGGCAGCTATAGCAAATAAGACAACTCCAACCTAAAGAATGAAAAGAAAATCACTTGCCCAAGATCACACAGTGGGTGGGGGGTTGTTCGGGGGAGCCGGGACTGAACAGGATGTCTGGCCCAGTTCTCTTTAGGTGGCAGCAGTATAGATTTATCGACACGTAACTAAGCACATTTAGAGGCTTTCGAGAAATGTAAGTGACCTGCGTTAGTAGACCACAAATGATGCGATATTATCACGGCTTCGTTATTAACAAAATGGCGATGCAAACACAGAAAAAAAGTGCATTAAAACGTGTAAAACGGCCGCACACTTATCTCCCGTTCACACTACCAATTTAAATAAAAAAATAAAAAACAATCGCAACGGCCCCCTAGCGACTCATGAATCGCTCCCAACAACCATATAACCATTATTTACACTGTTGCTGGGAGCGATGCCTCCGACTTTAGGTGAAAGTGTGGAGGGCTCCAGGGGGCATAAGCAGCGGCAAACCGGGCTGCTAGAGGCAGCCGCAGGGCAAGGACGACACACGGGCAGCCAGGCCAGCTGTGGGGTCGTGTTCTCTTATAATCGCCATGCATCATTTTTATGAGCCCGTTTAACTTGCGTGGATCTGTGGCGTGTCTCCCAGCTCTGCCCACGGTGCAGTGTGCGGCAACTCCTAGAAGCGGATGGCAGCTCCTGGAAAGAGAGATTAGGGGGGGGAGGGGAGGCGCGATAGGAGTCTGACAGCTGTCGAAGAATAAAAGTCCGACCGCTCTGTTGGGGTCTGACAGATCAGGAAGAGGTTTCTTTAAACGGTGTCAGAGCAGGCGTAGGCATGGCCAGACGGCTCCAAGAGGTTGGAAGGGGAAGCCATTCTCGTGTGCACTGTACTCTGCACTGTTTACAGCCCAACCCTCCTCGGTTTCCACACACTGACCCCGCCCCAGACTGCCAATGCTTGATAAAAGTCCGAGCTCTGGTGTAGGTAGTTTAGCCAGACCCCCTGTGTCAGCATCGCGCTTTCATTCCGGTAATTTAAATGACCACCTCAGTGCAGTATGGGAGTTGTAGTTCTTTACTTTGGCTTCAGAATGTTTTCGAAGGCACGGAGATCCGAGGACTTGAAAGTGGCATTCTGTGGGTAGCAGCGAGTTGGCGCCCTTGGTGTAAGGGCGAGCACATGGCGTGCTTGGTGTAACGCCCTGTATATTGGATGTGTAAGTTGATGCCTCGTGTCACGTACATATATAACCGGCCCATGGCGTGGGTTTGGTGAACGGTGGGGGCAGGGGGCTGCAATTCCCAAGTGGCTGATATAAATGAACTGGACACACATATAACGTTTCAGATGGATCGGACACTCGCATGGCTCCAGGGTGAGACCGGGAATACGTGGAGCGTGAGAAAGGGCTCGGACACACACATATTGGACATACAAGACAGGACCACCGGGCGTGGCGAGCACACGGGGCACTGTCGAGGAATTTAACAAAAATAGATGTAAAGGGATTAAACACGCGCACATAAACACAACTCCAACCCACAGGGGCTGGGCAGCAGGATACTACGCACAACGCGGGAGTTGGGGAGCGTTTCCCTCTCAGAACTGTGCTGCACAAAAGTTCACACACGCCTGTTTGTGCCCCTATATATCTCTGTCAGAGCATGGCCTGCTGTCTCTTTTCATCGCCAATTCCCTGCCTCTCTCACACTGTTTCCCGCTCTCACACGCTCTTTTCGCTTCCTCCCTCTCTACTCGGGCTCCAACTCTATCTCCGTCACATTTTCTCTCTTCCCCCTTTCTCTTTCACACTTCGTTAATCTTTCTCAGCTTCCTTTCTCTCTTTTCTACACCCCCTCTCTTTTTTTCTTATCACACACTCTTTCCCCAATCTCTCTCCCTGCCTGTCTTTTCCGTCTCTCTCCCCTTGAATAAATAATGGCAGAAGTAAAAGTCGAAAATTCGATCATCTACAGAGACAAGAAATGACAGTGACATCAGTCGAGATATTTTGTATTTAGTGGAAACCAAACAAAAGGGGGGCCGCTGCAAGCACTACCAAATTTCAAAAAAGGAATTAATAAGAAGTGCACTGTAAACCAGCCATCAAGACAAACTTTTCAAAGTACCTTTTTGGAACAACTCTAAACTTTAAACTATAATCACTTTTTTTTCCCTTCTTGCAGAGCCTGTTTGCAAGTAATTTCGCCCGTACACGAGGGGTACAATTTTTAGCTACTCTCTCTTCCATGCTATAAAATATCGGGCACATACCCCGGTTTCTGTGCCATGATTTGAGTGTAATCTATTATTTATAGCCGATGGGTCGCTGTATGTCGGGGAGTTGTACTCCGTAGTGTTGCAGAGCAGGGATGTTCCCTCGCACGCCGGAGGGAACAGTCCAGGAAGTAGATCAATGTGGTGCTGTGCATTTTCGGAATGAAAGGGCAGACACAATACGTACGTTGTTTATGCAAGGGCGCACTTCAATTTACCATAGCTGCCGCCCGCTGTTTTTTCCTTCTCCATGGCGCACGGGTGGCTCTGCATGTGAACTGGAGGTTGGTCCAACATGGTTTATTGCCCCTCACAGTGTTTGCTCCACCGGCCAAGAACAAGGACTCCAGCAGTTTCCTCTTTGCAACTTAAAAAACAGCAAGGGTATGTGTTTGAAGTTTCTATTGCCATTGTAAATAACTATGCCTTTTAGTTATGTTTTAAAAAAACCAAAAAAAAAAAAAACCATTGTCATTTACAATGTCAATAACTAAAACTAATGTCAATGCGAGACCTATTGCATTTCCAATGCTTGTTCTTATTGCAATAGAGCCCCTTTTATGCTCCCTTCGTAATAGTGATACTTATACAGGTGTTGTTTTGAAAAATACTACCATTAAACTTTTCTGCTTACGCTGATATGTTATTATAAGTTACTGAACCCCCTACCTCTATACCTATTATTCTTGATATTATTCATAAATATGCTGAGGTTTTCTGGTTGCTCCCTGAATACTAATAAGACAGAATTTTTTCCATTAAATGCTTTTTGTAATTCTACAATGTTGGAGAATACTGATATAATTTGGTCTCCAAAAAACTCAAATATTTGGGAATAACTTTGACTGATTCGATTAAAGATACAGTTGAAACCAATTGTTCTACTATTTTAACTAATACCAGAGAGAAACTGGATAGATGGTCTAATCTTCATCTAAATTGGTGGGGACGTATTGAAGCAATTAAAATGTCTATAACTCCACAAATTCTATACCTATTGTCTATGTTACCCTTCTCTTTCCCGTCCACTTTTTATGCTAAATTATATAAGTTATTTACTAAGTTCATCTGGAATAATAAGCCCGCATGCATCAGTCTTAAGACTTTACAACTGCCCAAATGTGAAGGTGGGGTTGGTCTTCCAGGTAAAAAATATCATTTTGCATGCCTTGTGGCACAATGTTCCTTATGGTTCCATATTATCCCCCCTTTAATGCACCTAAATGGCTTATCCTGGAGAAAAATATTTTGGCTCCATATCCATTAATATCCATTAACTGCGTTTCTTACCATGGCCAATGGTTCTTTTGGTAAACGTTCCCCTATTCTTGCCAACTCTAAAATTGCCCTTTTATCGTTTGATAGTAGCTTTTCTATTACTTTGTCTTCCACTAAAAAAGTTTCTCTTTGGTTCAATCCGCAACTACTTTCTATGTCTCAGTCCTCTGGTATGGAGTTTTGTATTTCTGTGTTCAGCCGCTCAGGACATATAGTCTCTAAAGTATATAAAAAAACTTACCACTTCAAATTCCTCCTTCTCACATCTTAATCAAAAATGGTCACCACACATAAATCTTCATTCACCTAGCATATCCTGGAAGGATATTTGGAAATCCAACATGGCTAATTATCTTCTGGCTACTCTTATACAAACTAATATTTACCTGCTTTACCAATGCTTTTGGACTCCAGACAAATTATTTAAAGCTAAACTTCTAGATACCCCAAACTGTTGGCATTGTCAATCTACAACTGGTGACCTACAACATTTATTTTTCAATTGTTCTATTACTCATCAGTTTTTATCAGACATATGGAATATTATTACCCGGATCCTTAAGATCCAAACAACTCTATCTTTTCATGCTCTAATCCTCAAATCCTCTCTTTTTAAATCTATATTATCCCCTATGGATTGTAAATTGTTTGATGTCCTTATTTCTACTGCAATCAAATCTATTACATGTAATTGGAAAAACGCTACATTACTCTGTTAATGCATAGTGGGAATGTATTATTTTTCTTAGACGTGGGCAATGCATTTTTCCATGCTCTCCTAATGATTCCTCTCCTTCTAGGTCTAATATGTGGTCCAGTCTAGATTCCTATATCATTGCATGTTCTGCAATTTAAAATACTTATTTCAATTTATATTAGTCAATCTTTGCTTACTGTAGGCCTTTTTTTTGTTTATATTATCATTTATATCTATTATGTATTTCTTAATGCTGGTATAGGTATTCTATTTCATTATTAATGGTTGTTTTTATTTCTTATATTGTAATATGTTCCTATACTCTACTGTTCGGTATTATTCTTTGTATTGTGTTTAATATTTATGAAAAATTCATTCAATAAAACATTTTGAACAAAAAAACAGAAATGCATCTTCTTGACACAAGCTTATGTTTTCAATCTATTAGAGCAGATCATTGTATACAGTATAGTGATTCAAAGCTCTATACATGGCTCTATACATGGCATGAACCTAAAAACACCATTCCCTTCCCTCCACTCTCTGACTCATCCCACACTTTCTGTCTACTATAGACTCCCAAACATGCTTTCAGGACAATTACCACTTTAGATCAAATTAATCCCGCTAACATCTTACCTTTATTAATCAATTTAATTGATCAACCCCTATTCAAAACACTAGAGTAAATGTATGAGATCTCAAAAGCACAAACTTATCAATCTTAACACAATTCTACTAGGAAAAGGAAGCACATATTACTCAACTATTACCTTTTACCTCTAACCTTGGAACACAGAGTGGCGTTCTACTCGACGAAAAGAAGTTCAATGCCTCATCAGGGGTAGGAAGCGCTATATGAATTCAAATTACAATATAATGTGTGAGTTCAAAAGTAGTGCAAAGCTGGGGTTCAAGTTATAGTTAGCTCAGTAAACTAACTGGTGAATTTCAGAGTTTTTTAAACAGTTTCTTATTCCAACAACTAACTATGATATCACTTTAAATATATATATATATATATATATATATATATATATATATATATATATATATATATATATATAATATACATGCGTCCACCATGCACAGTTTTCTCATCAGTAATTTAATTGTGAATGTCGCAGGGATATTATGAATGATGTCATAGAAGATGTCTTGAGTGATGTAATGTGGGGTAATTAGCAGTGCATCTTGAGAACGTGAGTTATAGTTAGCTTATATAATCCTTTTTTTTTTTTTTTTAAATCTTTTAACTTCAGGACAGGGGACCAAGTCCCCGAATTCTGTAATGGCTGCCAGCAACAGTTTTCGCATGTTGCTGGCAGCCAATCGGAGTGCTCGCTCCCGGGGGAGTTAATTGGCCCAAGGAGATAAAAAAAACTTCCTGGACCAATCGGAATGCTCTATTTTTCAAAAATGGGTTTGAGGAACTCTCATGAGAATCCCTCGGACCCAACTGTCCAGATATACAAATATTTTCGAACCTACAGCTCTTAGAATTATATATATATATATATTCAGTTTGTCGTTTCCAGTTTGTCAAGGCTTGTGATCAAGAACGAACAGTTTGAAACGCGTTAAGCCGCCATACGAGAGTGCAAGAAGGAGGCTGTTTTGTGCTCAGGTCCCCCATCCAGGGAGAGTATTTTTCAAGTGGGCATCCTCACAGGGGCACCCTGTTGTTGTTTGATGTTTTTGCGGCTGGCCCAGCCGCGAGGATGAACCGCCGCGATTAATGCGGACCTGCAGCGCCTGGGAATGTGAGACGCTGAACGGGATGAAAAAGCTCCAGTTTGTGGACTTTCTAAAGGTGCACTTTCCAGCACTCGTCTCTTTGCACCTACCCACTTGGGATTTTATTGACATGATCGAGGTAAACGATAAACACCCACTGAGGTAATACTTTGTGTATGGACTGCGAATACCAGAATGCTATTTGGCATACGCCCACTGGGGCAGAAGGACACTCCCACTGGGCGGGTTGTTCAAATAAAGAGCAGGTGCCATACATTCAGTTTGTCGTTTCCAGTTTGTCAAGGCTTGTGATCAAGAACGAACAGTTTGAAACGCGTTAAGCCGCCATACGAGAGTGCAAGAAGGAGGCTGTTTTGTGCTCAGGTCCCCCATCCAGGAGAGTATTTTTCAAGTGGGCATCCTCACAGGGGCACCCTGTTGTTGTTTGATGTTTTTGCGGCTGGCCCAGCCGCGAGGATGAACTCGCCGCGATTAATGCGGACCTGCAGCGCCTGGGAATGTGAGACGCTGAACGGGATGAAAAAGCTCCAGTTTGTGGACTTTCTAAAGGTGCACTTTCCAGCACTCGTCTCTTTGCACCTACCCACTTGGGATTTTATTGACATGATCGAGGTAAACGATAAACACCCACTGAGGTAATACTTTGTGTATGGACTGCGAATACCAGAATGCTATTTGGCATACGCCCACTGGGGCAGAAGGACACTCCCACTGGGCGGGTTGTTCAAATAAAGAGCAGGTGCCATACATTCAGTTTGTCGTTTCCAGTTTGTCAAGGCTTGTGATCAAGAACGAACAGTTTGAAACGCGTTAAGCCGCCATACGAGAGTGCAAGAAGGAGGCTGTTTTGTGCTCAGGTCCCCATCCAGGGAGAGTATTTTTCAAGTGGGCATCCTCACAGGGGCACCCTGTTGTTGTTTGATATATATATATATATATATATATATATATATATATATATATATATATATAGCTGTGCACCAATAAAATTCTGAAGCACGTATTGTGGTCCGTTTCCGTTCTTGTGGAAATTGAAGGTGAAACGGAATATACTGGATATATATATATATATATATATATATATATATATATATATATATATATATATATACCAAATGCCATTTGTTGACTGCCGAACTCCATAGAACAGGTGCCTCCATGCGTGTAAATGGCCCCATGTTGCTCAAATCCAGACAAGGTTTCAAAGAGAAACAGGAGCACTCTGGGTTGCTTTATATTCGGCAGTCAAGAAATGGCATTTGGTATATGTGTTTGATACTGCTAGAACTGCTGCAGCCATGAATCAAATGCCGCCAAAATGGGACATTACCAAATAGAATGGTGAAGGCTACTATAACCGCCCCTTCGGACATTAGATACTAATTGTCAAGTGTGGCATGTTCGAAGTAATGCCTTAAGCAAGATCACTCTCTGTTATACATCTAATATGCATACGGCCAGCATTTTGCAAGCTGGGTACATTGTGCGGTGTAGATCCCTTTTGGAGGTAATAGCTACAAAAGTTGTTATAATCGCACTGGTACCCAAGATTGCTGAACATTGTGAATTACATGCGATAACGACATGCTGGCGCCAAGAGACTACGGTGACAGAATAGTCCGCTTTCTGTGGCAATAAGGTACAATCCAATGAGAGGGATTGTGGACTTATTTAAATCTGTCACATTACTTTTTGTGCAACACCAGTTTTGTGAAAGGCAGTAATTTCCGAAACACGCCCACCTGGTGATCAAAGGAATATAAAGCAACCCACAGAGTGCGCCTGTTTCTCTTTGAAACCTTGTCTGGAATAAATGTATATTTTTCCCGTCAATCCTTAGCTTGCGATTCCTCCCACAGTATTGATGCAGACACCAAATACTGCTCACAATGTTATTTTCCATTGCCAAATGTAAGCTGTATCTCATTTCGGCCACCACAGACCGCCTTTATCGCACAACATATCCGCCTCCATCTTGTCAAATTTATGCTGTACGTCATCATGGAAACTAAAAAAACACAGAATATCTTCATGCGTAGCGTGGCACTTCGCTTAATTAAAATATGACCAATGTTATAATTCATCTTATGTACAAATGAAGCATTTCTAAATAACCATCTAAATAAGAGGAACCAGGAGCTTTTGATTAGGTCCAGCACCTGTACTCCCTTTCTGTAAGAGTTAAATACAAGGGTGTGCAGTTCCTGAAACAGGGGAAGGTGGTCAGGTCAGTGGAATAGCCTCCAATTGGAGTAAATGCCCTCACACACCCCGAGAGGTGGCATGCTCCGCGTCGGGCCGGCGCTGCAATGCCCGACGGGCACCAGCGAAGGGGCTCTTTGGCGGAATTCTTTTTGATAACGCTGTTGAGTGAGTGAGGGAATGTGGACAGTGATAAGCAGTGTAGTGAAGTGATAGAAGTGGTTAAAATAGGTTTCGTGATGCTCGGTTTTACTAAACTTTATTGGTGGGGCTCTCTAACCTAGATAAAATCAGTGTAGCTCAAGCTGGATATAATGGTCCTATAGAGCATACGTGCTGTGAAAATGCTTGGTCAACATGTTTCTAGCCTCATCCAGCTTCTCAGGGGTCTATTGGCAATTCATCAGGACCGAGAGAGAATTTTCTTTGTATCTTACACTACTGCATGGCTGGTTCTTTAAGTAGTACAGGTAGAACGAGTAACCAGCCCTGCTATGTCTTACAAGGTTTTGATTTATCTTGTTTCTTGGAACGACCTGAAAGAGAGGGAAAGGTGGGGGAATAAAAGTGACAGCGTGGCACATAGGACTGACAAGTATTGTTTTTAAAAAAATGGGTAAAACGTATTTTTGTTTATTACCACATAGAAAAGTGTTACTCACACAAGCACCATCATGTCAGTCTGGTTATGGCGCTTGGCGATCATAAGGAGCCCCTCTGCAATATGTGGCCATCTATATGAGAGGGTATGGCCCATATTATGAGGGCAGTATCAATGTGTAAATGCCAAAGAGGCTCAATGTTATTTGTCTAGGCAATGTTTTTTGTATTAAATTAACACTACCCTTATTATTGCAAGGAACCTTTATTGTTCCAAAAGCTAGTTTTGCCGATTTTTTACAAATTTACTAAAGGTTGTTACCATGAAAAAGATAGTGAAATAATCGTTTTCCGATACATTTTTTTTGTGCAAATATGGAGTAGAACACTCACCCAATAGGTTGTAGGTCTAAATCATACGGGAATGTTTTTCAGAGCAAGTCGCTCACTCATGACCTGGATATGAAGGAGCAAAGCGGGAGCATTTTAAAGGATCAAACAGTCGTATACCGGTGAGTCTCGTGTGCGATCTTAGCGATCAATACTCACTAGTTGTGGCTTGGTGAGTAGCCCTTCACCTACCCTGGTTCTGTCTCCCATACTGAGGCGACCCAGGAGATCTGTTATGTACACGTTCCCGTATTTCCTGTAGGCAATGTGGAATACTAGAACGTGAACTGCGGCTGCCATTTTGGGAGGGTCGGGAAAAGCCCACTACTGTAAAGGCAATCAAAAAAAGACTAAAACTGGAGATACTGAGTCTGAGTGTTCGTGTTTAGCCAGCAATTGTGGGGGGTAGAAAGGAACCCTTAGGCACGTTTATTTGAAGTATAAGGAATTATGTCATTTTACCTATGTATGGTGGTGCATGGATAAACCATCTTTTCTTATCTATGTTTTATAAAGGACAAGAAGTCGTAATTACAACATAGGGCAGTGTCACAACAAAAGATATCCTGAGGGATAAAAGGGGGGGCACTAAGAAAGATATAGTGTGTGTCAATGTGTTCATTGGGAGGTAAAAACATTTTTTTAAAAAGGAACTGGCAAATCGCCGGAGACCCCGCCCCCTCCCTGCACCACAGTGGTGCAGGGAGGGGGCGGGGCCTGATATAAGAAGTTAGCAATCCTGCTGTGTGGGACTTACTGGTGGTAATAAAAGGGATAGTTTTCCCCCAAGGTTGACGTTTGGGACTAACTACTCCTCCTGTTACCTCAAGTAAATACCACACAATGGGATTGCTAAGAGGTGTTTCGGAGGCCACTCTTACCTTTCTCCACCACTCTGGAAACGCGACTGGTATATTATAGTTAGAAATTAGCATTTAAAAAACCTTTGAAATTCACTGAAAAAACCATAGGTTTCAGGGACGTTATAGTTGGAAATTAGCATTTAAAAAACCATTGAAATTCACTGAAAAAACCATAGGTTTCATGCACGTTATAGTTAGAAATTAGCATTTAAAAAACCTTAGAAATTCACTGAAAAAACCATAGGTTTCAGGGACGTTATAGTTAGTTGGACATTTCTCTCGTACAAAACCATAGAAATTGCCCCATTATAGTTAGTTCAGCTAACTATAACTCGCGCACCCGCAATGCACTTCTGATGACGTCACATATTACATCATTCATGACATGGTCAGTGACATCACTGATGACATCACTGATGACATCTCAAATGACATCACTGATATCATCCAGTGACTGTGTGTTTCTGTAAAGTTTAAATATGTTTTATATATATATATGCCAAGGTGTATTGAAGAATGAGTGGTTGTATAAGTGTGTGGATGGAGGATTTTGTAGGTGCGTGAATGATTGTATAAGTGAGTGATTAAACGTGTCTAACTGAATGCATGGGTTAGTGACTAAACTGTGTGAATGTCTGTATCAGTCTGTCTGTTGTGTAAGCTGCTGCATGGGTTGGTCAGTAGCTACATGAGTGTCTATATGGGCTATTGATTGGTTGCCTGAGTATTTGTATGGGTGCCTGAGTGTGTGTGGGTGGGAGGTGTGTGACTCTGTGCATAGATGTGTGAGTGGTTGATTCACTGGGTGTATGGGTTCAAGAGTGCATGTGCAAACAGCTGTATGGGTGGGTGAGTGTGTGTATGGGTGTGTTGGTGAGAGAATGGATGTCTCAGTGGTACATGTCCAATTAACTACATATGTAAAAGGCAGTGTATGTGAGAGTTGGAGCATATAAATGACTATACGCGAGAGTCAGTGATTGTGAGTGGCTGTATGGATGAGTGTGTACTTGTATCAGTGATTGTATAAGAGAGTAAGTATGCGTTTGTTTCTGTTTGAATAAGTGATGTGGTGTGTGTATAACTGTATAGGTCAGTAAATGGAAGTGTGATTGATTCTTTACATGACTGACTAGCTGTGTGAGTAACTCCATGGATGAATGGTGGTGTGTAAGTGTCTGTATAGGTGTATGAGTGCTTATGATAGTGTTGTATTGATGAGTGACTGCATGTATGAGTGACTTTAAGGGTGAATGAGTGGATGTGTGTGTAGACCTAGGAATCAGTGAGTGCGTATGTAGTAGCTGGTATTGGTATGTCGATGGTTTCGAAAATGGTAGTCTGTATTTTACAGTTGGTGTATCAAAGGTTATATTAGAGTGTGAGGAGGTGCATCAGATATTCACGTGGATCATGTCATCAGTGATGTCATCAGTGATGTCACTGACCATGTCATGAATGATGTAATATGTGACGTCATCAGAAGTGCATTGCGGGTGCGCGAGTTATAGTTAGCTGAACTAACTATAATGGGGTAATTTCTATGGTTTTGTACGAGAGAAATGTCCAACTAACTATAACGTCCCTGAAACCTATGGTTTTTTCAGTGAATATATATGTGTGTATATACATATGTATAAGTGTGTATATATATATCTTCTCTGGAACGATATCCAGAAATACAGGCAATACGTTATATATATATTATCTACTGGCGGTCGCCAGTAGATAGTTCTAGTTAGGACCTATTATCCATAGGAAATCCGCGACATTCTATTTGAAATAACGTTGGCGCCGGTTGACGAATCTTCGCGAAAGTTTCCAACTTGTTGGGGCGCTCCGGTCCGCTCCTATCCTGAAAGTCTCGGGGTGATACGTCAAGCGGGGGTCGAGAAAAAAGGGGGGTCCCAAAACGCGTTTTCCCCATTCATTTTTCCATAGGAACCTTTAGTCGCAGCTACAGCCCGTACTGCTGAACGGAATTACACCAAATTTGGCAAAGAGGTAGCCCTTGGTTCAGTGTCGTGCCTTTTGCTTAAATGGTGTAAATCCGTTCAGTAGTTCCTGAGAAAATCAAAAGTAAAGTCACATATATATCTATGGCCGAGTAGGGTCCGCGTACCCTCCCGATCACGAGCTGTATGCTAATTGGCTGTCAAGTGGCTATCAACACTCCAAATCAGGAAGTGTTGGCAGCCATTTTGTCCCTCGGTAGAACCGAGGGACAGAAACAAGTGCGCAAAGCGCAAAAAGGGGGCAGGGTAGAAACACCCTGACCCCCTAGGCCTGCTCAGGGGGTCCCACAAGGACCCCCTGGGCAGAAAAAAGCATTTTTTATTTTTTTTAAATCGGCAGGATGCGCTCACGGTGCGCGGATCCTGCCGGAAAAAAATCGAAGCGCGTCTCCCACGCTTCTATGTTAATTTGCCCCCGGGTGGGCCAAGTCCCGGGGGCATGGTGGGGGGTTTAAATTTAATGTGGGGGCCTCTAAGGCCCCCAAGCCCGGGGACCGCCACCCCCGGGGCTTTCAAAAATAATGGTGCGGGAGGGCTCTTGGCCCTCCCGCAGCCCCGAGGACCGCCACCCCCGGGGCTTCTTTTTGTAAAAATTATTTTCACCTGTGTGAGGGGGCTCCAGCCCCCCCACACGCCCCGGGGACCGCCACCTCCCCAGGGCTGTGAAATGGTTGGGAGGGGGGCCGCGCGGCCCCCTCCTGGAGCCCTTGATGGCCCTGGGAACCGCCACCCCCAGGGCCGGCTCCTGCAGTGTCCCGGGGTGCCTACCCCCGGGACACTGTAGTTTGCTATGACAGGACGGGAGCCTCGCGGCTCCCGTCCTGTCATAGCAAACTTAGTTTGCATTTTGAAAGAGAGAGCAGGAAACCTGCTCTCTTTCAAAATGCAAACCCAATTGCTTTTCCACATGGGGAGCAGCATGTTAGCTGCTCCCCATGTGGAAAAGAAATGCCGGCTCCCGTAGGACACGGGGAGCCGGCGGGACTGTGGGGGGGATTGGGGACCCCCCCCACAGTCCCCAACCAGAGGCCAGGCCCCGGGGGATGGGGTCCCCGGGGCCATAAGTGGCCAGGGAGGGGGGCCACGCAGCCCCCCTCCAAACTAAAAAAATAAAAATCGAGGGCAGGCCCCGGGGGATGGGATCCTCGGGGCCAGTACAGGCCCAGGGAAGGGGGGCCACGCAGCCCCCCTCCCATTAAAAAAAATTAGAGAAAAAAAAAAAACGACCGGCATCGTGCCGGAGGCCCCGCCCCTCCCTGCAGTACTCTGCAAACGCGCCCCCTGGCGCGTTTTAAGAAGGGAAGTAATTCCCCTTGAATACTGGGGGTCCCTGGGGCCAACTAGCCCACCAGGAACCTCCAGTATGCGCCAGGGGCTGCGTTGCAGAGAGGTGTACAGAGGCCACGCCCCTTTTTACACCTCTGCAACGCAGCTCTGTGGCGCTTTTTAGAAGTACATGGTGGGCTAGTTGGACTCCAGGGACCCTCCGGATTCAAGGGGACTTAATCCCCCAACTTAAAACGCGCCACGGGGCGCGTTTGCACAGTGGTGAAGGGAGGGGGCGGGGCTTCAGGTGACATGTGTGCAAACAGGCCCCGTGGCGCGTTTTAAGATGGGGAATTAAATCCCCTTCAATCCTGAGGGTCCCTGGGGGCCAACTAGCCCAACAGGTACGTCCAGAAAGCGCCACAGAGCTGCATTGCAGAGAGGTGCAAAAAGGGGCGTGGCCTCTGAACACCTCTCTGCAACGCAGCTCCCTGGCGCATACTGGAGGTACAGGGTGGGCTAGTTGGACCCCAGGGACCCTCATGATTCAAGGGGACTTAATCCCCCAACTTAAAACGCGCCACGGGGCGCGTTTGCACAGATGTCACCTCCGGCCCCGCCCCCTCCCTTCACCAAAATCAGCCGAAATACGAATTCCGATTTACTCGCCTGTTATCAGGAGAGACCTCAGTGCTGCATCTTTCAGCCCAGTACTGATCCTGAAAAGTAATTTTAACCGTACTTACCAGTAACTTGAATTTCCTTCCATAGGAATCCATTGTCTGGTTTTCAGCAGAAAAGTTTCAAAGTGTTGATTTTCACAAACTACAAATATTCCTTAAAAATCGCCTGTATGACTTAAACGCATTCTTTCAACTGTTTACAGGCGATGCACCAGTGCTGGATCCAGGATCCACCACTGAGTAAGAAAAAGTAACGATAACACTACTTACCTGCTAAGTGAATTTCCTCCCATAGGATAACATTGGTGATTCTATGTGAAAAAGTTTCTAAGTGTCAACTTTTAAAATACAATAATATTCCTTAAAAATCACTACTGTAACCAAAACACTTTTACTCAACTGTTTACAGGAGATGTCCCAGGACTGAATCTAGGATCCAGTCCTGTGGTTAGAAAAGTAATCCATAAAGTAACTAATTGCATTTAGCTAGAAATTCACATTGAGCTCAATGTTGCATTGTGTTTGAAATTGTGTTGCCCATTGCAACAACTGTAACTACTGTACTTAAAAGTCTATTGCCTATTTGCAAAGTATTTAAACTAAAGTAATTCATTCTGAGAAAGTATATTTTGTAATGTAATGTATAATGTAATTACAATGTAATTTAAAAAATAAAATATCTAAAAATAAATAGTTTTAAAAAATGTAGTAAATCAGTATCAAAAAAATAAATATAACAATTAATACATTTAAAAATTGTCATTTACAAAACCTTTGAAATTCACTGAAAAAACCATAGGTTTCAGGCTTGTTATAGTTAGGAATTAGCATTTTAAAAACCTTTGAAATTCACTGAAAAAACCATAGGTTTCAGGCTTGTTATAGTTAGGAATTAGCATTTTAAAAACCTTTGAAATTCACTGAAAAAACCATAGGTTTTAGAGAAAGTTATAGTTAGTTGGACATTACACTCGTACAAAACCCGTGAAATTCCCCGTTATAGTTAGTTCAGCTAACTATAACTCGTGCCCCCGCAATGCACTGCTGATGACGTCACATATTACATCACTCATGACATGGTCAGTGACATCACTGATGACATCACTGATGACATCACTGATGACATCATCCATGTGAGAATTTAATGCATCTTCTCACACCCTAATATAACTTTTGATACACCCACTCTAAATTACAGACTGCCATTCTCAAAACCATACACACTCCAATACCAATAAGTACATACCCACTCACTGATTCTTAGGTCTACACACACACATCTACTCACTCACCCGTACAGTCACTCACCCGTACAGTCACTCACCCGTACAGTCACTCATACTTACAGTCACTCAGTACAGGACTATCATATGCACTCATACACCTATATAAACACTCACACAACGCAACTCATCCATAGAGGTACTCACACACCTAGTCAGTCATGCAAATAATTAATCGCACTACAATTTACTCACCTATACAGTTATACACACCAGCTCACTTACTCATAAAAATACTAGCACATTCTTGCGCTCCTATGCAATCACTGATGCAAGCACACACTCATCCATATAGCCACTCTCACAATCACACACTCTCACTTTTAGCCATTTATATACTCCAACACACATATATACTGCCTTTCACATATGTAGTTACTCACACATGTACCACTGAGATATACATTCAATCACTAACACACCCATACACACCCACCCACCAATACAGTCCATCACAGACGCACTCTTGAAACCATGCACCCAGTGAATCACCCACTCACACATCTATGCACAGTCACACACACCCCACCCACACAAACACTGAGGCACCCATACAGATACTCAGAGAACCAATCCATAACCCCTATAGACACTCATTTAGCTAGTCAGAAACCCATGCAGCTGCTTACACAACAACAGACAGACGGATACAGACATTCACACAGTTTAGTCACTCACCCATGCATCCAGTAAGATACGTTTAATCACTCACTTATAGACTCAGTCACGCACCTACTAAATCATCCATTCAGACGCTTATACACCCACTCATTCTTCAATACGCCTTTCCCTATATATATTAAACATATTTAAACTTTACAGAAGCACACAGTCACTGGATGATGTCATCAGTGATGTCATTTGAGATGTCATCAGTGATGTCATCAGTGATGTCACTGACCATGTCATGAGTGATGTAATATGTGACGTCATCAGCAGTGCATTGCGGGGGCGCGAGTTATAGTTAGCTGAACTAACTATAACGGGGGAATTTCACGGGTTTTGTACGAGTCCAATGTCCAACTAACTATAACTTTCCCTAAAACCTATGGTTTTTTTCAGTGAATTTCAAAGGTTTTTAAATGCTAAACCCTAACTATAACAGGCCTGAAACCTATGGTTTTTTCAGTGAATATATATATATATATATATATCTACTGGCGGTCGCCAGTAGATAGTTATACTTGGGACCTATTTTCCATAGGAAATCCGCAACATTCTATTTGAAATAACTTTGGCGCCGGTTGACGAATCATTGCGAAATTTTCAAAACTAGTGGGGCGCTCCGGTCCGCTCCTATCCTGAAAGTCTTGGGGTGATTCGTCAAGCGGGGGCCGAGAAAAAAGGGGGGTCCCAAAACGTGTTTTCCCCATGCAATTTTCCATAGGAACCTTTAGTCGCAGCTACAGCCCGAACTGCTGAACGGAATTACACCAAATTTGGCAAAAAGGTAGCCCTTGGTTCAGAGTCGTGCCTTTTGCTTAAATGGTGTAAATCCGTTCAGTAGTTCCAGAGAAAATCGAAAGTAAAATCACATATATATCTATGGCCGCGTAGGGTCCGCGTACCCTCCCGATCACGAGCTGCATGCTAATTGGCTGTCAAGAGGCTGTCAACACTCCAAATCAGGAAGTGTTGGCAGCCATTTTGTGCCTCGGTAGAACCGAGGCACAGAAACAAGTCGCAAAACGCAAAAAGGGGGCAGGGTAGAAACACCCTGACCCCCCTAGGTCTGCTCAGGGGGTCCCACATGGACCCCCTGTGCAGAGAAAAGCATTTTTTTTAAAATAAAAAAAAATCGGCGGGATGCGCTAAGGGTGCGCGGATCCCGCCGTGATAAAAAAAAAAACGAAGCGCGGTCTCCCGCGCTTCGATGTTATTTTGCCCCCGGGTGGGCCAAGTCCCGGGGGCATGCGGGGGTTTATTTATAATATGTGGGGGGGCCTCTAAGGCCCACCCAATACCCGGGGACCGCCACCCCCCGGGGCTTGGGGAAAAAAATGGTGCGGGAGGGCTCTCGGCCCTCCCGCAGCCCCGGGGACCGCCACCCCCGGGGCTTTTTTTTAAATTAGTAGTACCTGTGTGGGGGGGGGCTCCAGCCCCCCCACACACCCCGTGGACCGCCACCTCCCCGGGGCACTAATAAAATAAATGTGGGGGTCCGTTTCGGAGCCCCGGGGACCACCACCTCCCTGGGGCTATGTAGATGTTGGGAGGGGGGCCGCGCGGCCCCCCTCCTGGAGCCTGTGGTGGCCCTGGGGACCGCCACCCCCCAGGGCCGGCTCCTGCAGTGTCCCGGGGTGCCTACCCCCAGGACACTGCTGTTTGCAATGGCAGGACGGGAGCCGCGCGGCTCCCGTCCTGTCATTGCAAATTGGCTTTGCTTCATTGAAGCGAGAGCAGGGAAACCTGCTCTCGCTTCAATGAAGCAAAGCAGATTGCTTTTCCATAAGGGGAGCTGCATGTCAGCAGCTCCCCTTATGGAAAAGCAATGCCGGCTCCCGCAGGACGCGGGGAGCCGGCGGGACCGTGTGGGGATTGGGGACCCCCCAGGGTCCCCAACGAGTGGCCAGGCCCCGGGGGATGGGGTCCCCGCGGCCATTAGTGGCCCAGGAGGGGGGCCACGCAGCCCCCCTCCCCCCCAAAAAAAAAAAAAGACGTAAAGGCCGGCCCCGGGGGATGGGGTCCCCGGGGCCTTAAATGGCCTAAGGAGGGGGGCCACGCAGCCCCCCTCCAAATATATATATTTTTTTAAAAAAGAGGGCATGCCCCGGGGGATGGGGGCCCCGGGGCCAATAGAGGCCCAGGGAAGGGGGGGCCACGCGGCCCCATTCCCGTTTTTTGTTTAAAAGAAAATCATCAGGCCCCGGGGGATGGGGTCCCCGGGGCCAAAAGTGGCCGAGGGAAGGGAGGCCACGCAGCCCCCCTCCCATACAAAAAAAAAAGACCAGCATCGTGCCGGAGGCCCCGCCCCCTCTCTGCAGCAGTCTGCAAACGCGCCCCCTGGCGCGTTTGCAGATGGGGAACGAATTCCCCTTGAATACTGGGGGTCCCTGGGGGCCAACTAGCCCACCAGGAACCTCCAGTATGCGCCAGGGGGCTGCGTTGCAGAGGGGTGTCCAGAGGCCTCGCCCCTTTTTACACCTCTCTGCAACGCAGCTCTGTGGCGCTTTTTGGAGGTACATGGTGGGCTAGTTGGACTCCAGGGACCCTCAGGATTCAAGGGGACTTAATCCCCCAACTTAAAATGCGCCACGGGGCGCGTTTGCACAGTGGTGAAGGGAGGGGGCGGGGCTTCAGGTGACGTGTGGAAACAGGCCCCGTGGCGTGTTTTAAGATGGGGAATTAAATCCCCTTCAATCCTGAGGGTCCCTGGGGGCCAACTAGCCCACCAGGTACATCCAGAAAGCGCCACAGAGCTGCGTTGCAGAGAGGTGTAAAAAGGGGCGTGGCCTCAACACCTCTCTGCAACGCAGCTCCTGGCGCATACTGGAGGTACAGGGTGGGCTTGTTGGACCCCAGGGACCCTCATGATTCAAGGGGACTTAATCCCCAACCTAAAACGTGCCACGGGGCGCGTTGCACACATGTCACCTCAGGCCCCCCTCCCTTCACCACTGTGCAAACGCGCCCTGTAGCGCGTTTTAAGAGGTAGTTTTAGTCCCCCTGCCCTATTATGTACTAGGGACTTACAGAGGAGATCATGCTAATCACAGGGGTACCCCAACGCATAGTGTTCCCTAGTGTATATAGGTGTTTTCATTGTATTCTAAGTGTGTTTTAGCATAGCACTGGCTCTGGTTAGTCAGAGTCAGTTACCACCAGTACACGTCGGAAAAGTTGTGGGCACAGGATGATTTTGGAACAAGGCCTCTTTCTGCTCCTCTGTTGGTTCTTTCTTCACATCTTTTGCTTCTTCCTGCACTTTTCTTCGTCTTTGTGGACTTCTGTTGCTTCTTTCTGCATTTCTTTTGCTTCTTTCTGTGCGTTTTTCTTCTTTCTTCACATGTCCTACCTCTGTAGGCATAGTTAGAAACTAGCATTTAAAAACCTTTGAAATTCACTTAAAAAACCATAGGTTTCAGGCACGTTATAGTTAGAAATTAGCATTTAAAAAACCTTTGAAATTCACTGATAAAACCATAGGTTTCAGACACGTTATAGTTAGAAATTAGCATTTAAAAAACCTTAGAAATTCACTGAAAAAACCATAGGTTTTAGGGACAGTTCTAGTTAGTTCGACATTTCACTCGTACAAAACCCGTGAAATTCCCCCGTTATAGTTAGTTCAGCTAACTATAACTCGCGCCCCCGCAATGCACTGCTGATGACGTCACATATTACATCACTCATGACATGGTCAGTGACATCACTGATGACATCACTGATGACATCTCAAATGACATCACTGATGACATCATTCATGTGATAATTTGATGCATCTTCTCACACCCTAATATAACTTTTGATACACCCACTGTAAATTACAGACTGCCATTCTCAAAACCATAGACACTCCAACACCAATAACTACATACCCACTCATTGATTCTTAGCTCTACACACACATCCACTCACTCACCTGTACAGTCACTCATACTTATGGTCACTCAGTACAGGACTATCATATGCACTCATACACCTACATAGACACTCACACACCGCCACTCATCCATAGAGGTACTCACACACCTAGTCAGTCATGCAAATAATTAATCACACTGCCATTTACTCACCTATACAGTGATACACACACCAGCTCACTTACTCATACAAATACTAGCACATTCTTACGCTCTTATACAATCAGTGATACAAGCACACACTCATCCATACAGCCACTCTCACAATCACACACTCTCACTTATAGCCATTTATATACTCCAACACACATATATACTGCCTTTGACATATGTAGTTACTCACACATGTACCACTGAGATATACATTCACTCACTAACACACCCATACACACACTCACCCATCCATACAGTCCATCACAGATGCACTCTTGAAACCATGCACCCAGTGAATCACCCACTCACACATCTATGCACAGAGTCACACACACCCCACCCACACAAACACTCAGGCACCCATACAAATACTCAGACAACCAATCAATAACTCATATAGACACTCGTGTAGCTATTAACGAACCCATGCAGCCACTTACAGAGCAACAGACAGACGGATACAGACATTCACACAGTTTAGTCACTAACCCATGCATTCAGTAAGATACGTTTAATCACTCACTTATAGAGTCAGTCACGCACCTACTAAATCATCCATCCAGACACTTATACACCCACTCATTCTTCAATACACCTTGGCATATATATTAAACATTTTTAAACTTTATAGAAACACACAGTCACTGGATGATGTCATCAGTGATGTCATCAGTGATGTCACTGACCATGTAATGAGTGATGTAATATGTGACGTCATCAGCAGTGCATTGCGGGCGCGAGTTATAGTTAGCTGAACTAACTATAACGGGGAATTTCACGGGTTTTGTACGAGTGAAATGTCGAACTAACTATAACTGTCCCTAAAACCTATGGTTTTTTCAGTTAAAATATATATATATATATATATATATATATATATATATATTTATTTTTTTATTTTTTTATTTTATGGAGTTTTATATAGCGCGAACTTGACCCGAAGGTATCAGGTATCCGAGCGCTTTGCATAGCACCAGTTGCGTTACATGAAGACACATTCATTTTTGTTAGGCACCGGGAGATTAAGTGATTGGTCCAGAATCACAGGATGTTCAGCGTCATTGCCGAGACTCGAACCCGGTTCCCCAGATTCGATGTCGACCGCCATAGATATATATATATATATATATATATATATATATATATATATCTATTAAGTTGGGTCGTAATTCACTCTAATTATTAAAAGCTTTGGTACTAGTCATTTTGTGCTCTGTGCGTGATCATTAGAATTGCATAGCCCTAATGTTACAAACACAATTAACAATTTGATTTGGGAGAAATATGTGTCCAACCTAAAGAGACGATGAAACTTAAGACTGCAATGTGATATTTTTATTGGTTTATATTGATTCCAGAAGGATTCCATGATATTTGTGAATAAGAGAAATGTGGGGAGGCTAATAGCAGCTACATGCTCCAGGGGGACATTCAGTGAACTTTCTCTGAAGATCTGGGACCATATTACTTACAGGGTTCACTTTCCCTGTTGCGCAACGGTACACCTTTCAAAAGGTGCACCAGGGTTAAGAAAGGAAAGTGAGCCCTATTATGATTGGTGCGCTCAAACTCAAGCTGCACTGGGGGCAGCTCATTCAAGTGAAATACGGAGCTGCTGTATACAATCTGCTCTGTGTTCCACTGTGCAGGCGGCAACGCGCCTGCAGTTACAAGGGTGGAGAGAGATCTCTTTTCAGGCGGATGCAGTGAGTGACTGCACCAGCATGCTAGGAGATGTCTGGGGGTTTCATATGACCCCCCACTGAGGACTGCCTTCTAGGGGCGCACTGACAATGTGCCAACATTTTGTGACACACTCATAGTGCGCCGTCTGACAGCTTCTTCGCCTTTGCGCCTGCGCCCATAATATGGCACGGGCGCAGAGGCAGAGTGATGCTCATTTGCATGGGGCCACGCTCCCATACATTTAAAGGAACGCCTTCTCCGGGTAGCGATGGAGCACATGTGTTACATCAGTATTGCAGAATGGGCTGCATAAATGTCTACGGTTTCTTCTGTAATACCAAGGTGCCCTGGGGTGCACAAAGCAGGTGCACTCACCTATTGCGCCCAAAGGGCACTTTGTATAATACGGCCCCTGGTGTTAATACCTACTTATAAACCATTCCATATGCTTTGCTTAATGACTTTGGCCAAGTCCTAATTTGACTCCATTCAATTTGCATTGTAGTGTTTAGAAGTCCTTATTTTCTTTTCCATTTCTTATACGGCCTCTGTCTTCCAGTGTCTGCCTTGCCCTGTCTCAGCTCTTCCTAGTATCGTTGCAGTGGATCCTGACCTCCCCATCTCTGTTTTGTTAAAGTTACAAGGTTTTGTAGCAGATATTCCTATTAAATTTGTATTTGCTGAAATGCATTTCCCTTTTTCTCCAGTCCCTCTTAAGAATATCTCAGTAGATGTCCAGGTGAAAGGATTTGTGACTGATGTTTCCGCTACATTGAAATACAAGAATGAGGAGCAGAACCCATTGGAGGCTGTCTTCGTTTTCCCCATAGATGAAGATTCTGCTGTCTACAACTTCGAAGCTGTGGTGGATGGGAAGACAATCATAGCAGAGATTCAGGAGAAAAAGCAGGTAAAAGAGATTAGTATCTTAATTGCACACTTGGGTTTATTTTATTTTTAGATACAGAACATTGATCTCTTAAACATTAGCACCATCCATTTTGGGCATTGGGATAGCAATGTAAATTTTTAAACCTTTGTTTCGTCTCCTTTTATCAGCAGTGCAAAGGTGTGACCATTGACTACGCACCAACAGTACCCGAGTACAATTCCCTTCCCTGTGTGTTTTATCTCTTCCCTTGCAAATGTCTTTGTTCCTCTCCTGTGTTTTTTTTATTTTTTTTTATTTTCATTTTTCAGATAATGCGTGCAAGCAGGGCTCAACAATTGTCCAGAGAATATAGGAACAACAAGAGGGCTTATACATTTTAATGCTTTATGCGAACTCCGCTTATTTCTGCTATACATACATTAAGGTCACAGTGCAGTTTCATAGTCTCTTTTTATTAACGTCTTGATGCTACGAGATGGGACACATCCACAATCATATGTGTAATTATTCAGCTCATGTGACACACAAATTCAGGTGTACCCTACCCCCCAGGTTAAGGTCATTCATACATTTGCGGCACTCCAGGATGTCCTTGGGGGGCCAACTACCCCTCCTGTTACCTCCAGTAAGTCCTACACAGCAGGATTGCTGAGAGGTTATCGGAGGCCATGTACCCTTTCTCCACCACTCTGTAAACGCCCCTCCTAGCGCACTACTAGTAGGGGGATGAAGTCCCATTGCCTACTGAGGGTCCTTGAGGGCCAACTAGCCCTCCTGTTACCTCCAATAAGAATCACACAGCTGGATTGCTGAGAGGTCGTCCGAGGCCACGCACGTCTTTCTCCACCACTGTGCAAACGCACTTCCTGGTGCACTACTGGTTTGGGAAGAAGTCCACTTAGTCCTGAGGCCCTCAGGAGTACAGTGGAATTCATTCCCCAACCAGCAGCGTGCCAGGAGACGCATTTGCAGAGTGGTGGAGAAAGGGGGCTTGACCTCTAAATCCTCTCTGTAATCCTGCTATCTGGGAGTTACTGGAGGTAACAGAAGGGGTTCCTGGTCCCCGTGGATCATAAACATCATAAGGGACTATGTCCCCCAACCACCACTGTGCCTGGAGGCACATTTGCAGAGTGAGGGTGAAGGGGGCATGGCCTCTGGCAACTTGCCGAAGGTTTTTAATAATATATTTTGGAATGGAGTGGGGCTGCATGGCCCCCTTCCATGGGCCATTTTCCCCCCTCCCGGGCCAATGTTGGCCCTGGGTACCCCATCCCCCGGGGCCTGGCCACTTGAATTTTTTTTTTTTTTTAAGCAAGGAGGATAGCCCCTCCCCCCCGGCCATTTTCGGCCCTGGGGACCCCATCCTCTGGAGCCTGCCCCTTTTCTATATTAAAAAAACAAAACAAATGGAAGGGAGGGGCCTCGTGGCCCCCCTCCCGGGCCAATGTTGGCCCCTGGAACCCCATCCACCGGCCCTGGCCTGTACACTTTTTTAATAATTAACCCTGGGGAGGTGGTGGTCCCCGGGGCACAGGGGTGTGTCGCTTAGGCACCCCCTGCAATACTACATAAACTGACTCAGGAGCTGGACCACCCAGCGTGCTTTATTTAACGAAGCGAGGTAGACGCGCTTCATTTTTAAAAATAAATTTCATCGGGAATCGCTGACCCAGCGCAACTTCAGCCAATATTTTTTAAATGCTTTTTTGAGAAGGGTAGCAGAGGGATAGAAGAGGGACAAAGGTTTGCATATAAATATAGCGCTTGTTACCCCTGATGGGGTGTTGAGGCGCTTTTTCGGCGAGTAGCGCGCTACTACGGAACCCATAAAGGATTAGTGGTAAATTAGTATAGTGAAATATGAAAGTAATTTGAGTGGTGGACATTAGTCAGTTATTTGGATTGAGCAGGATAGCGGAGGGATAGAAGAGGAAAAAAAGGTTTGCATTTATATAGTGCTTGCTACCCCTAATGAGGTGTTGAAATGCTTTTTTTCGGCGGGTAGCACGCTACTCTGGAACCCATAAAGGATTAGTGGTGAATTAGTATATTGAAATCTGAAATTTGAGAAGGACATGTTAGTCTGTTATTTTGATTGAAAAGGATAGTGGAGGGATAGAAGAGTGAAGGATTTAGACTTTTTTTTTTTTGGAGGTCCATAGCAGTAGTGAGAGGCTTGGGATGAGTAAAAAGGGATGTGGAGGGGAAGAGTCAGAGGGAAGAGTTTAGAAAGGCTTGTTTTGGGGTATCATTATAGCGAAAAAGGTGTCAGATGGTGCAAGGAGGGGTAGAGTAGAGGAGAATCTAGAAAGGGCTATTTTGGGGGTCATAGTAGTGGTATGGGGTTTGAGATGAATGAGAGAGTGGATGTAGAGGATACATTGATAGAGGTATAGGGTGAGAAATAGGGTAGTGCATTGGAAAAAGAAGTAGAAAGAGGTTTGAGATGAGTGAGCAATAGGGTAGTTCATTGGATATGCTGAATTAGAAGAAAGTAATGAATATATAGATCCATAAGTCCATGGAAAGTTTATAGATGCATAAAGAAAGTAAGTATATGTAGATTGAAGATATTGATAGAGGTATAGGGTGAGAAATAGGGTAGTGCATTGAATATGCTTTTTTTTTGGGGAGGAAAGTAATAAATATATAGATCCAAGTACATGGAAGGTATATAGATGCATAAAGCAAGTAAGTATAAGTAGATTCAAGATGCATTCGATAAACTCTGGTTTTCAAGTGTTGTACTTAAAAAAAAAAAATAATAATAATAATTTAAAAAAAATTATTCTACATGTTTATACAAAGCAATATACATATATAGGTACATATCTATAGTACAAATAAATGCTTATATACAGAGGGATATGCTGTATATTTCTGCTTGCGTATGGTGCTTATGTGGGGAAGAGCAAATTCTTGAGTCGTTTTCTGAAGATAAGGTGGTTGTCGGAGGATCTTATGTTGGGGGGTAAAGAGTTCCATATTTTGGCTGCTTGAACAGAGAAGGATGTGCCACCCATGTTTTTTTCTTGTATCTTGGGATTTTGAGGCAAGGTGCCACTCTAGAGCGGAGGTTCCTATGACGAATGTGTTTGGTGATTTTTATTCCTGATGAAGAGCGGTCCCATTCCATGTATCGCTTCGTGGGTGATACAAAGCAGCTTGAACGTGGATCTTCTGGCAACCGGCAACCAATGCAGGGCTTTCAAGGCAGGGGAGATGTGGTCTCGCGGTTTGATATGCAAGGAGTAGTCTGGCAGCCGAGTTCTGAATCCGCTGTAGTCGTTTCATGGTTGTTAAAGGTGATCCGTGGTAGAGGCTATTGGCGTAATCGAGTTTGGACAGAACAAGGGATATGGTAACTTGGACCTTGTGTGGAAATCCCAAATGGGGGAAGATTCGTCGCAGAGTTTTTATAGTAACAAAGCTTGATTTTGCTAGTTTGTCCACTTGGGTATTCATCGATAGCTTGGAGTCCTTGGTCATTCTGAGGTTTCTTACTTCGTTCAATACTTTAGGCGGTGATCCCAGTTCATCAGGCCAGGCGGCAAGCGGGTCATAATGTTTCCAATCGCCACACGTGAGTATTTCCATTTTGGAAGCATTCAATTTGAGATGGCTCCAAGTCATCCAATGATCCACGGCTCTGAGATAACTGAAAATTGGCGCGTTTCCAATGTCTTTGGGGAATTCCAGTTGAAGGAGTATTTGTGTGTCATCTGTAGAGTTATAGCACGTGAGGTGAAATTGATTGATCAGTACCGGTAATGACTTCATGCAGATGTTGAAAAGCATGGACGAGATGATAGAGCCTTGAGGGACTCCAGCTTTTGTGGAGTACGGTTTGGATGAGAAAGGTGGGGTATGGATGATATTAGTTCTGTTTCGAAGGTAGGACCTGATCCAGTCTAAAACAGTCCCCTCTATGCCGGCTTCGTAGAGTCTTTGTATCAGAGTGTCATGGTCAACCGTGTCAAAGGCAGCCGAGAGGTCCAAGAGGAGTAGCGCAGCAACCCGGTTGCGGTCAGCTGTGTTCTTCAGGTCATCCCAGATGGCAAGGAGGGCAGATTCTGTGCCTCTTCCCGGACGGAATCCTGTTTGGAAGTCTGAAAGTATGGCATTGTCTTCAATGAATTGTGACACCTGGGCGAACGCTGCTCTTTCTATCAGTTTGCCCAGGAAAGATCCATTTGTAACGGGTCTCCAGTTGCCAGGGTTCAGCGGGTCCAAGTTTGTTTTCTTCAGTAAAGGGCATATGTATGAGTTTTTGAGTTATTTTATGGTTCCATGGATTAAAGCCAGGCAGTGTGCTAGCCATTTTCCCTGGCATAGTGGAGTCTCTCTCTTGTCAACATGCCTGCCCACCATATACAGCACATAGAAGCCCAAGAAAATCCAAGTTGTTGAGCAGATCCCAGCTGAAAGGCAGCATCATCTGTTGCCAATGACGACTCTCAGTTGGGCTGTCCAACAGTATTGGCATATGTCTGCCATGCCAAATACCATGTCATAAACTGATGGCATATTCGTGTCACATGTGACCTTGTTCCTTATTTCGCCCCAGGATGCCGCAGTGCTGTCCTGGACATTGTAAAAAAAAATGTGGGGAAATGTTATATGAAAAAATCTGCAGGACGACAAGGAACCTTGGAAGGGCAATCATTTTAAACAAAACTACTACACCCAAAAGATTAATAGGCAGAGTGTTCCATCCCCAGCAGTCCCATTGCAACCTTTCATCAGGGCACCATGTTGGAATTTCCAAAATAGCATGGGGTTACTTGAGGTGTTTACACCTAAGTATTTATAACTTTGATTGATCATGCAGCTTTGATTGTCAAGCAGTCGCTAAGTCAACCCTGGATTAAACAACGGTAGATTTGTCCCAGTTGGCCACCAAGCGCAATACTTCCATATAAATATTAACTACATATACCAGTCTTTGGCACGTCCAACTGGGATAACTGAAACAAGCATTGGCAAAACCAATAGGTCTTGCCTATGCAACATCTATTGCCTTTGCCCATGTGTTTTAGCCATGTTACAAATGGTTAATCGACGTGAAAGAAAGCAAGTAACTAGTGTTTCCTTCACAGATAACTTTTGGGCCACCTCCATTTTTAAGACATTCTGCAACAAAGGTAAAATATGAAAAAGTCTCTTCAAAAATTTTAAAATTCTATTTTATTCACATGCAAAACTGTTTCATCTTAGAAGTAGTAATACATCAGACTAAATCATTGCAGGTTTTTTTTTAAGAAATAGTTTTCAAACATGAATTTTGAAACATTCATGCGTTCACCCATCCTGACAATGCCAATAGATAACTGAGGCATGTCAGTTATGTGCATACTTTGGACGGCCTGGGTTGCTATTCGACATGGACAACATTTTAGTCAAATCAAATGTTGTAAAAGTTTTCATACAGCACACATCCTGAAGGTATGTATTTTAAGATCGTATTATATGTAATAATGAACAAGCTTTTTATATGTTATATATTTGGTGGCTGGGGAAATGGCGCACACTCCAGACTGGTCTAAGGCTGTCCAAAAAAAATACAAATATTATAGGTGGTGCTTAAGGAGGAGGGAGAGCCACCAGGTCTGCCTCAACGGGAAAACAAACAGTCTTCTCTTCGGAAAATTCAGAATTAACTCCAAGCACTCCAAAATCAAATCACGAGTTCTTATTTATATTGTTTGGGTTGTGCAGCACCACCTGGTGTTTACTGTTTATTGTAACACGTGTTGGCAAGAAGCTGTTATGTTTGACCATGGATTTTGTACAGAAGAATTGTTACATTGAATAAGAAGCTTAATGTCTGAATAAGAGACACTGGAAATCTACGTATAAATACGAACTCGTGATTTGATTTGGGAGTGCTTGGAGTTTATTCTGAATTTTCCGAAGAGAAGACTGTTTGTTTTCCCGTTGAGGAAGACCTGGTGGCTCTCCCTCCTCCTTAAGCACCACCTATAATATTTGTATCTTTTTTTGGACAGCCTTGGACCAGTCTGGAGTGTGCGCCATTTCCACAGCCACCAAATGTATAACAGATCATTTTGTTTGGGTTGTGCAGCACCACCTGGTGTTTACTGTTTATTGTAACACGTGTTGGCATGAAGCTGTTATGTTTGACCATGGATTTTGTACAGAAGAATTGTTACATTGAATAAGAAGCTTAATGTCTGTGATCCAGCGCAATATCAGCAAACAGCATTCATACACATAACACTCACTTGGGCCCATACATTCATACTACGCTAATACTTACGCTGGGTGTCAGATATACTCTTTTATCAAAATCCCTGCTACCAATTACCTTCTGATTGAAGAGTAATAACTTACCGATGAATCCTTTGCTAATTGGGAAGTTTAAAATGAGTGACATTCATTACAGTACATAATCCTGAAATAACCACTGAGTCAGGAAGTTTTTAAAATGTTTATCTAAAGTTTTAGCAGAGTAAATACAGGAAAACACAGTACTTGATCGAAATTCCCAAGTAAAGCATAGAATGATTATTGCTAATAATTGACGGTGTTTAAGGAAAAAGGAGAAGATAGAGACCGCAGCGCAACTAAAGGTTGCATATATTTACCTAAATGCGAGAACCAAACCCCTTAGCCAAGGAGTTGGAAAGAATAGGACCCAGGAAGGATGAAGAGCAAAGACCTCCTTCAGGGACAGGACTGGTGACCTCTCTATAACGACGCCTGCGCCGTTCCCCTCTCTGATACTCAGCTTCTCCTCGATTCTCCTGTCTAATGGACTCCTCCGCCCCCTCCTCAGGACCTCTTCAGGACAGCGATTCAGTCAGCAACTGGTCAGCATGGCAGTCTGGAGCTCTAAGCTAACTAATTAGCTAATTCTATATCTGTTATACCCTTCTACGCCCATGTACCTCCCCTTAATGTTGCCAAAATATGGGACCACTATTTCTGATTGGACAGGGACAGGGGGTGGATTCTCGCGCCATGTCAAATTTGGCATAAATTGTGAAGCCTATTGTTTTTAAGTTCCCACCCCTTCAAATTAATACATTCACTTTATTTCCCACCCGTCTCACGACAAATATTGTACATTTTACAGGGAAAAAAGTATCAGATTTGTCAATAGGAAACATGAAGTACAGCATCTTCGGCCAATAGGTCGTGGCCTTGGGAGTCGTCCAAGTTGACTTCACTTGGCAGGCATACAGGACACATGCGCAGAACCATCTGTCTCTCGAGTTTCAAGTCACCAACCCAGGCCCAAGTTTACGAGCTAATAAAATGCAAGAAGAAAACATTAAAATCACAGAATAAAAGGTTTCACTGTATGCCCACTTTTTCTACTCTATTCCCATTTATTTATAAACTTTATCCCGCATTAGTAGCGTTAAGAAATGACAATTTAGTAATGACAGGAGAGCAAGCTGAAGCATGTGAAAACATCAATCAGCCATTTTAATGCACACTGCGCAGAAGCAGAAGTTTCCCACCAAGCAAAGAAAGACGTCACACCATGTGATCAGGTTGCGACATGCGCAGTGAATTTCCCGCGCTTTAGCGGCCATTTTGGATTACAGACAAGCGTTATTCATTTAGTAAAACACATAAGCAAGCTTCTATCCCTCTTGTGTTTATGAATGCAAAGGTTAGTATTAACAATTCAAGTTTTAATAAATTAATACTGTGAGGAAGATTGAATCCAAACAAGTTTCATTTATGAAACCTTGCTCCATCAATTCCCTCTCTGATGGCGTTTCTGAGCCATCAAAAACTACCCTCAATCAGATGCCAACTTCTAGCAAATTTCTTCATTCTCATTTTTACACTTTCTATTTTTACAGTCTCCTTTTAATTTCTTGTATAATTCACTCCTCCATTCTTCAAGTTCAATTTCGTCCCTCTTTCTCTTCTTTCCTTTTCCTGTCACATTATACGTTCCATTCTTTCTACAGCATTTGCACCATATTGTTATTGTCAGCACTATTATTGCTATCCCTGCTAAGGGAACTAATATTTGACCTATAAGTCCTTTACCTATATTAGCAAACCAGGTTCCAATTGACGAGATACTATTTGTCAATCTTTCCCATACACTATCAACTTCCAGTGGTTTAAGTTCCTTCTCAAGTTTAGTTATGTTCTGAATATATGTTCCAATTTCTGCACTCTTATCAGGAATATAAGTGCAACAGTGTTTTGTCTTCAATAATTTACAGACTCCGCCCTCTTTTGCCAATATAATATCAAGAGCAAGTCGATTTTGCATCACCATAGATCTAATCGCAACCATCTCCGCATTAATCATTAGAAAACCTCCAGCAGTATCCGTTGATAAACGATCAACCACTGTAGACAATTTACATATTTTCCTTGAGTTCAGAATTATTCCCACTGAAGGTATCAGTGCACCAAATATATCACCTACAATTTCAGAAAAACTAGCTCTTTTACTACGTGTTAATTCGCTATTGTTTTCATTGCTCCCAGTGTTTCTTTTTACGTGGTATATTTTTGGAAAAACTATTCCAAAATAACAACTTCCATACCATCGTGCAGGAAGCCTAAAGTAAGCCTTATTCCCACACACATAATAGATTCCTGGAAAAACTGAATCTGTTCCTCCTTTGATTCCCCAACCTCCAAGAATTAAAAAATTGTGTTCACATTCACTGGTACCAATAAAAACATTGTTATAGTCAGTTTTTAATCTATGAAGACAAATTTTTCCTGTCTTTACAAAATCCAGAGCCATAGCAGCTTGAGCTTTGCCAGGTGTGTAACTCCCCTCTTTCTCAGCCCAAGGTGGTAAATGAGCCTTATGCTCCGAAGCTCTCTTTTGAAAATCTTGTCTTCTATCTTCCACTAAGTTCAAAAATATATTTTCTTCTTCATGTAAAGAACATGTTAGATTGTGTCTATGTGCATGTGTTATGTCTATTGATTTCATTGTTAAGAAAAATTCTCCCATAAACTGTGCGTCTTGACTACTAAGCACTGGGTTCATACTCTTGCGAATCGGAACCTCAGAAAATATCACATCTAGATTTGAATAATAATACTGCAGTCTACCTGTTCTATAAAATAAACTTGTTAATACACTACATGAAATGCCATATGTCAGTGGTAAGTGATGGTATGTTAATCCTTCTGCTACTGATTCAGGTAACTTCATACAGACATAACAATTACTAACTTCCATGGTGTCTACATACTGAAACAATAATTTTGTGAAAACATTTAAACTAGTGTCGTTATCAGCTATCTCATGATGAATTTCTGCCTCATCTTCTGCCATTAGTTCTACTCTATTGCCCTTCATGTTTGCTGTCCTCCCTATAGTTTCATTATTAATCTTTTTATCTATTATCATCAGGTAAGGAACTGCTACAATCAGGACTAACCATACTATAAGCACCAATACTAGACTACATATGCAAATTGCACAGCATCTTCTACAACATTTCCGTTTTGGTCTCCCAGTAACTCTATCGTCAGGCATTTTTCGACAAGGAAGATTGCTCTTCTTATCTTTTCTCCTTTTCTTTAGCGGATTCTTTTGCTTAGTCAGGGTGGTCTTGTTTCTTCTTCGTACGTTAGTTCTGCACTTGTTCCTTCGCCACCACTGTCACTTGACTCTGAGCTTTCAAAATCTTCAAGAATGATATAAGTCCAGTCAGGACCCTTAAATGTGTTATTCATGAGTCTCAGTCTTTTGCTTTTTCTTTTCCCGGACTTTTTCTCTTGATCAGTTTGACTTGTTACTTCAGGCACTTGATCTGGATCTTCACTTCTGGTTGTTATGTGGTATTTCACTCTTTTAATGACACTTGGCCAATGATCTCCTTTTCTTGGTTTATCTGTTTGAACTGTTTCTTTATCTTCGTCTTCAGATATCTTTTTATTTTCACTGCTTGGCACTGTTTTGTTTTCTGCAATTATTGGCTCTCTTGGTTGTTCTTTTTCAGGCCTTATTGGTTTCTCTTTTGCAGCTCCACTGTGAGTTTCCAATAATTTACTTTGTTCTTCGTCTAATTCTTCATGTTCATTTTTATCAGTCTCTTTTTCTTCTGTGTATTCTTCTTGACCTAACTGGTTCTGATCAGGGCTTATTGCACTGTGAACTTCTGCAGCCTGACTGGATTCTTCTAAACCTGTCTGTCCCTGTTCAAAGTCTATCAGATCTTCACTATTTTGAGTCCAATTTTCTTTCCCTATCTGATTTGGTTCAGGATCTTTTACTGGCTGTTCTTCTTGATCCTGAACTGCTTCTTCTTCACCTATCTGATCTTCTTCAATTTCTTTTAGTTTAGTTTGATTTCTCGTTTTGTGGTAAACCTCAGGGACTTCTACCACTGGTATCCAATCCTGACTTGTGCTCGGTTGTTCTCCGTCAGCTTCTCTCGAACCTCGAGCCTGAGATTCTTCAGCTGGGCAACCTTCAGCTTCTTCAGTGATTGGCGTTGTCTGAGGATTCTCTTCTTCAGGGTCTGGTACTCTTTGTGTGGCTTACGTGAATCCAATTAGGAAATCCTGCACACTTCACTGCTGTATTGGTGGTCAATATGACTTGACAAGGTCTGCTCCACCTGGGTGATAGACACGTTTCTCTGGTGTGATTCTTCACTACCACCCAATCACCAGGATTCAGATCTTGTTCTAGTTCAGGCTGCCTGGAAAGTGCGTCTTCTCCAACCTGGTGAGAGACAGAACTCACTAGGTCAGCCAATCCTTTACAATAGTCCAGAACCATATCATCAGATATATTCACCAGTTTGTTTGTGGGAACATGTGTTTGTCTCATTGCTCTTCCCATCATAATTTCATGGGGGCTCAATCCTGTCGTTCTGTCAGGTATGCTTCTGAGTCCCATCAAGACGAGTGGCAATGCATCTGGCCACTCTAATGATGTTGATGCACACATTTTTCCCAATCTTGACTTTATAGTGCCATTCAATTGTTCTACCACTCCAGAAGCCTCTGGGCGATATGCACAGTGCAGTTTCTGTTTGATTTGGAATGCTTCACAGATCAGTTTGATCACTTCACTGTTAAAATGTTTTCCTCTATCTGATTCCAAAGATACTGGGAAACCAAACCTAGGTATGAGCTCTCGTAGTAACAGCTTTGCAACTGTAATGCTGTCATTTCTCCTAGTAGGATAAGCCTCCACCCACTTTGAAAACAGACACACTATGACTAGTACATATTTCAGCCCTCTGCATGGTGGTAACTGTATGAAGTCGAACTGGAGTCTTATGAATGGACCCTCTGCCTTTCCAATCTTTCCAAACCCAATTATTGTTTTCCTGCCTGGATTGTGCATTTGACAAGTTAGACATCTCTGGCAAAGACTCTCTGCAACAGCTCTGAATTTGGGATTTTACCAATTTTGTCTGAACAGCCTAATCATTGCATCTCTCCCTATGTGTGTGTCTCCATGATGCATTCTGGCCATTTGTGAGAGTAAACAATCTGGCATGACTGTTCTGCCATCTGCACTGATCCACACTTCATCATCTCTTCTTTGAGAACAACCTACTTTGATCCACAAATTCTTTTCACTTTCATCAACCTCATCTTGCAATCTTTTGACATCATTCCAAGTTTCAGGTGGCATATACAGCATAAGTTGGCAGCTGATTCCCATCCTTTCCACCCGCTTATTGACTGACATTCTGATTTTAGCACAATGTTGAGCTACCAGATCTGCATATCTGTTGCCGACTACCACCCAGTCATCTCCTGACTGGTGTGCGGCACACTTCACCACAGCCAATTCTTTTGGTGATTGTATTGCTTCTAGCAATTCCCTTACAAATTGTCCATTTTTTATGGGGGATCCTGAAGAAGTCATGAAATCCCTCTGCATCCATAGTTGGCCAAAATCATGCACAACCCCGTAACCATATTGACTATCAGTAAATATAGTTACTCTCTGATTCCTCCCAATTTTGCAAGCTTTTATCAACACAATCAATTCAGCTACTTGTGCAGATTTGACTCCTGGTAAATAAGATGCTTCGACTATTCCAGTTAATTCACATACCACATAGGCAGCAGTTAGTTTACCATCTTCATGTCTCTGACATGAACCATCAACAAATAACTCCCTGTCTGGCTTTTTAAGAGGCTGTTCCTCAATATCTGGGCGAGGTTTTGTGCATAATTCTGTAATCTGTACACAATCATGTTCATCTTCTTCGTCATCTTTATTTGTCTCATGATATGGTTCTGGTAGTAAGGTTGCTGGATTTATTATTGTACACCTTACCATGGTCACGTTTTCAGCACCCATTATTATTCTCTCATATTTAGTCAGCTGACTAGGAGTAAGATGCGGAGTTCGGGTTCTGGTCAACAGAATCACAACTGCATGTGGAACATATACTTTTACAGGATGTCCCATCACAATTGACTCACTTTGTTCAATACTTAAACCAGTAGCTGCCACTGCTGTTAAGCATCCTGGCAACGCAGCTGCTACTGGATCCAATGTAGCAGAAAAATATGCTATAGGACGTCTGTCTAATCCGTGTCTCTGAGTTAGGACAGAAAGTGCACAATTTTCTCTTTCGTGACAGAATAATGCAAATTCTCTTTTATAGTCAGGCATGCCTAAGGCAGGTGCTGAGCACAATGCATTCCTCAATTTTACAAATGCTTCTACACTTTCATCCTCCCACTCAACAGGGTCCTTTGCTTTCTTTTTTGTCATGTTGATTAAGGGCTTAGCTAACATGGAAAAACTTGGTATCCATTGTCGGCAGTAACCTACTATTCCTAGGAACATTCTTACTTGTCTTTGTGTTACAGGCATTTGCATCCTTTTTATTAATGCTACTCTTTCAGAGGTTACTCTTCTTTTTCCCCTCTCAATTTGGTGTCCCAGGTATTTAACAGCTGTTGTACAGAACTGTAATTTTTCAGGCGAGACTTTATGCCCTTCCTCTGCCAAAAGATTTAAGAGTGCTATTGAATCTACAACACAGTCCTCTCTGGTGTTCGACGCCACTAATAAGTCGTCGATGTATTGTACTAAGACTGAGCTTCCTGGCATCACTAATTTTTCAAGACTCTTTTTCAATATCTGATTAAAAATGGAAGGACTTTCTGTGTACCCCTGAGGAACACGATTCCACACATAGATCTTGTTTTCGAATTTAAATGAAAATAAATATTGGCTGTCTGGGTGCAATGGAATTGAAAAGAATGCTTGACACAAATCAATTACTGTGAACCATCCTGCACTCCAAGGGATCTGGTACAGAATTACTGCAGGATTTGGCACTATAGGACAACATGGTTCCACAATCTTATTAATTTTCCTCAAATCTTGAACAATCCTATATTTTCCGCTAGGTTTCTTCAAACCCATTATTGGTGAATTACATGGACTACTCATTACTTCTTTCAGTATGTTTTGTTCAACCATTCGGTTGATTTCTTCAATGACTCCTGCTTTTACTTCTGCGCTCATTTTATACTGTTTGGTATTTGGGAAAATGGCACCACCTTTTACAGTGATTTTAACTGGGTCTATTTTAGCCATAAGTCCTACTTCTTTTCCTGTGAAATCCCATACTATGGGGTTTACTGTACTTTTTAATTCTTCTGGCAATTCATCTTTTGTTAATACTGAAAACATCTCCTCTACTTCTGTACCTTGTTTTGCAACCATAATTTTATATACATGATCTTCATCTGGTGTCTGAACTGCCACACCATCCGGTGTGCAGAAAATTGTACAGTTCATTTTGCACAATAAATCCCTACCTAATAAGTTCACTGGACTAGAATCGCACACTACAAATTGGTGCATTTCTCTGAAATTTCCGATTTTAACTTCCATTGGTTCAGTAAGAGGTGTTCTAATCCTTTGGTTAGCAACACCTACCACTTGGATGTCTTCACCAGAGAGAGGAATGTTTGGGATGTCTGCTGTTCTTACAGTAGACCGGGTAGCACCAGTGTCCAAAAGAAAAGTAATATCATTACCCTTCATATTTCCTTCAACATATGGACCTGACTGATCTACCTGCAAGGATGCGCCAAGTACGCACTCCTTCTTCCCCTCTCCTAGGCACCGTCATGCGTCGAATTTACAAAAATCATCCTGTAAAAGAAACTGTGATGTCATATAATCATTCTTACCACTTCCTCCTGGGTATCAGATGTCTGTACCGTGCTTTGCTCTGCTTACATTACCCTGAACAGGTGGAGGTGGCAACTGACTCTGAGGATTTACCCCCTGCTGTGAGTCATTCTGCGTCTGTGAATTAAAATTTTGATTTGGGCCATTATTATTTCGAATCTTTTTACACTCGTCCTTCCAATGCCCCAATTTTCCGCATCCATGACAAGGAAATTTCTTTTTAGCTTCTTCTCTACTCATTCGTCCTTTCATTCTTCCACCATTCCCAGAATCACCACTCGTTCCAGAATCCTTTCCTTGCTTTTCATTTGGATTATCTAAGTTAATTCCCTGTTTCTCAGCCATTTTCACCTGTGCCCACATTACTTTCTCCTGCAATTTCTTGTGCCTATCCTCAATATCGTCTCCACAATATTTTGCATATTTCAGAATTTCATCTATGGGCTTTCCCTGCCAACACAGCATATGCTGTTTAATCATCTGACAAATCTCTGGCTTCAAACCGTACACAAATCGATACACAAACTGACTCATGTTCTTGTCTCCAATGTCCTCAAATCCACTGTACTGTTTAAACACCTGCAAGAGGCGCTCATAATAAGAATGTACTGATTCACTGGCTTCTTGGGTGGTTCGATCTATTTTCACCCAATCTGTTTCTTTTGGTGGTATTTTCCCTTTCAGGTAAGTTATTACCTGCTGATACTTCTTCATTACATCACTTGACGGGGCACCTATCTTTGGGTCTCTGGGGTACTCATCACTTGGCCAATCCACTGTGATCTTACAATCTGTCCATAAATCGGCAGGTACCACTATGTCAAACAGACCATCCAAATCCTTCAACAATACCTTTGACACTTTCACAAACCTTTCAACCTGCTTGTACCATTCAATTGGCTTTTCCCTCAGCTTTGGAAAATCATTCGTAAATGATAAAATATCCTGTCTACTCCAGGGGACATGCACATATCCTCCTCCTGCGACTTCTCGCATTGGGTACATTTGGTCAGCTTTCCCTGTCTCTTTCATCACGTATTCAGATGCTGTTCTACTCGATCGACCTTCTTCCTTTTTCTTGGCCCACCTAGTTCTCCATTTTTCAAGGTCTCCCCATTTTTGTAAAACTATCATTAATTCCTTTACCTGTAATTTTCTTCCAGAAGCGTTCATGTTTTCTAAATCTTTTTCTGAAAATTCTGCTCTATAGGGTCTCTGCAACACCTTTTTATCTCCCTATTTCTATTCCCATCTGTAGGGCCAGATTGGACAGCTTTTCATGAAATAGTCTTACATTTCTGGTGATACTTCTGCACATGAATAATAATTCTTCATCGTCATATGTATTTAAATGATCTAGTCCTACATTTCCTGTTATTATTTCTTCTAATTCAACTTTTAATTTATGAATATTTAGTATTTTTGGAGGTGTGCACATCTTGTCTGATCCTTGTACCCACCTTTTCTAAATCTTCAGGTGTTACTATGGTGGCACTTTTTGCCCCTGATGAAGTTATTAAACTCACATCTTTTGAACACTCAGGTATTTCTTTTCTGGGAGTACCCTTTACTGGACCTCTGATAGGCAAGTCCATGAGAGATATTGTGGAATCACAATCACTAAATTGATCCTCAATTATAACTGGAGCTTCAGGTTTTGGAGGATTCACAGGAGTATTCGTAGGAGTGGGTGCGGGTATCAGTGGAGGGCAATTTCCTTGAGTACCATATAATGGCACTACTGGACCAATGGTTACAGGAATAGTCAATGAATCAGGATGTACTTTTATCTGGGTTATTTTCCGTACTAATTCTGCTCTGGTCTTTTCTAGGGCTTCTTTTTCTTTGTCATGAAGTATTCTAGTTGGGGTGAATTCATGCATTACTTGTGGTACCATTGGAGTTTGTGGTGGTGCACTAGGGGGGCATCCACTTGTCCCTTCCTGATATGGTGGGGGGTTCCTCAACATTTCTTCCATAAACTCATCTTCTGAATCCTCATTTCTCATTAAATGTTTTGTCTTTTCTGTGCATTTGCCTCCTGATTTCTCTCCTTCTGTGAATAAGGGATACAGTCCCTCAGTAAGCATTGCCCTTCTCCATTGTTTCATCTGGCCTTCCCTAGTCTCACGTAAATATCTGGGGAAAAATCCTGGATACCTCCCATTACTTCGAGATCGGTCACGCTCAAACGCCTGTTTCCCACTCTTCTAAAGCTTCGTATTGAGTTAATCTAGGTCTAGGTTCTAAGTCATTCATCCTTAATCTCAAATTTTGAAGAATTCGTCAGTTGAACGTGCCATTTTCGGGAAATGCTAGTATTCCATCATTTTTGGTATATTCTATCCAATTCTCTATCCATATACAAGTATGGTAATCTCTCTCCATCATCATGAATGAAGCGGGCGTTTTGGCTGGTGGAATGATAATTCCCTCCCTAGTTTTGATCGGTTTGTCCTTTTTAAATAATTCTTAATTTTCTGTAAAAATGACATCTTTCTCTTTTTCCGTACATCTTGGGTAAGTATCGATGTATAAAATTATATTCTGCAAAGCCTAAATATCTCCTATCCGGACGAGTTTCTGTCAAAGTCGGATCGCGTTTTAACATGCAATCCTTTACCCACTAAGAATTTCGCTCTTATAATTTCGACCAATCAAATGCCTCCTGATTTCTCTCCTTCTGTGAATAAGGGATACAGTCCCTCAGTAAGCATTGCCCTTCTCCATTGTTTCATCTGGCCTTCCCTAGTCTCACGTAAATATCTGGGGAAAAATCCTGGATACCTCCCATTACTTCGAGATCGGTCACGCTCAAACGCCTGTTTCCCACTCTTCTAAAGCTTCGTATTGAGTTAATCTAGGTCTAGGTTCTAAGTCATTCATCCTTAATCTCAAATTTTGAAGAATTCGTCAGTTGAACGTGCCATTTTCGGGAAATGCTAGTATTCCATCATTTTTGGTATATTCTATCCAATTCTCTATCCATATACAAGTATGGTAATCTCTCTCCATCATCATGAATGAAGCGGGCGTTTTGGCTGGTGGAATGATAATTCCCTCCCTAGTTTTGATCGGTTTGTCCTTTTTTAAATAATTCTTAATTTTCTGTAAAAATGACATCTTTCTCTTTTTTCCGTACATCTTGGGTAAGTATCGATGTATAAAATTATATTCTGCAAAGCCTAAATATCTCCTATCCGGACGAGTTTCTGTCAAAGTCGGATCGCGTTTTAACATGCAATCCTTTACCCACTAAGAATTTCGCTCTTATAATTTCGACCAATCAAATGTCTGCTAACTTTTTTATTTCTGAACAAATCCTTGCGCGGCCTTTTGGTGACGTTTGTCTGTCAACACCTCCTTTACAATCTGCGCTTCTCTGTCCCTTGCTGATTCAACCAATCCCAGCGCGGCACCTGTGACGTCAGTACTACTCCTGACTACTGACCCTCCCTTTACAGAAATCTTACGCAAAACTTATTTTCTTCTACAATTCTTTTTTTTGGGGGGGAAAATCTTTTTATTAATAACGCTCGTGAGACCATACAATACATAAGAGTAGCAATAAATCACAGTTGGAGATATTACACAGATCAACGTTAAACATGTCACGGAGCAACAAGGACCAGGATAACACCTCCGTCATTCAGCCCACTACATCAACCTCAGAATTCCTGTACTTCCGCCAGGGCGCCCACACCTTCCTCCACTTATTGGTACACCCCCTACTATTGTAAACAGTTTCCTCCGCTCTTTGGCACCAGTCTAGATCTCGCTTCCAGTCGTCCAATTGCGGGGGCATCCGCGCCCCCCAGCACCGTGCGATATTGCGCTTTGCTACCCCTACCGCTAGGACCAGCCATATAGCCATATACCTCGGCCAATCAGTGTCACCTCTGATCATTAATAGCAGCCACTTCGGGTCCATAGGGACAGTCTTTCCCACTACACTAGTCAGAGTGTCCGTAACCTTCAGCCAAAAGGGGATAATCTCTGGACAATCCCACAAGATGTGGAAGAAGGTACCCTCCCCTGGCAACCCCGTACACACAGCGCTGTCTGACTCCTTCCCCAGGCGTACAGGTGTGTGCGTGGATAATAGGTGCGATGGAGGATTTTAAACTGCACCAGACGGAACCGTGAGCGTATTGCGATTTCCCTGGGACCCTGCAGCGCATCCTGCCAGTCATCGTCCAGGCTGCCAAGATCTCTAGTCCAGGCAGCTCTAAGATGTATCAGGGAGTCTGGCATATTATTTATTAATTTACGGTAAATGGTGGACGTGGGTTTCTCCTTAATGGGGTCCAGTAACAGCCTATCCTCCAGTGGGGAGTATTCCGGTATGACCAGACCACTATGTTTGTGCGATCGCAGGGCATGCAGAAGCCGGAGATGGTGGTACCTCTGTGACTGATGGAGGTCATACTCCTTCTGGAGATATTCAAATGTACGGGGAGAGTCCCCCTTCCATACGTCGCCCAGGTACTCGATCCCTATCAGTTTCCACCCTCTAAAGCCCGTGAGCGTGGCCACCTCTCCCAACTGGTCGCCCAGCCATAAGGGGGTTCTCTCAGTCAGTTTTCCTGTCCACCCTAGGAGTTTGTTCGCCTCCCTCCAACACTGTATCACCACCCTGGTATGTTCTGGCCACCCCGGGTGTGACCGCCTAGCATACAGGAGGGGCTCACAATGACCCCCTGGCATAACCATCCTGTCCACCCTATATGCCGGTTCACCGCCATCAGTATATACCCAGTCATTGACCACCTGCAGCTGCGATGCCCAATAGTACAGTTTCACATCAGGGAGTGCTAGACCCCCGTCATAGACCCCCCTGTATAGCTTATGCAGCGATATCCTCGGAGACCCCCCCCTCCCATAGCAAGGTACGCAGGGCCTGCGCCACCCGTTTAAAGGCACTCAGTGGGACATGATACGGCACGTTCTGCAGGATATACAGTAATCTAGGCAACGTGAGCATTTTGAACAGTGCCGCCCTGCCCAGTAGGGAGAGTGGGAGAGCACTCCAATGGCCCACATCCGCCCCCAGTCGACTCAACTGGGGCTCGAGATTCCGGTCGAAGAACCTTTTTTTATTTCGAGTGATATATATGCCCAAGTAGGTAAAACCCTCTAGCTCCACCGGGGCCGTGCACCGAGACGGGGTCCGAGGGGGGGGACCAGAGAGAGGAAAAATCACAGATTTGGACCAATTAATGTCGTAGCCAGAGTAGCTTCCAAAGAGCTCGAAAATGTGAAGCACCCGGGCTATCGAGTGGTAGGGTCTCGCCAGATATAGAGCGATATCGTCCACATAGAGGGAGATACGCTCCTCCCACACTCCAGGCGCCACGATACCCCAGATCATAGGGTCCTTCCTGATCCAGTGGGCCAGCGGCTCCAGCGCGAGGGCAAAGAGGAGGGGAGACAGAGGGCAGCCCTGTCTGGTACCCCTGCGCAGGGGGAAGGCCCTAGAAATGGCCCCATTTACCCGAACCCGGGCCGTGGGTAGCGTGTACAGCAGCCGTACCCAGCTGCAGAACCTCGGGCCAAAGCCCAACCTCTGGAGAACCATAAACAAGTAGGGCCACTCAATGCTGTCGAAGGCCATTGAGGCGTCCAGCGCCATCAATGCAGTCTGCGTAGTGCCCACATCTTCAGTCATGTGTAGCACCCCGTACAGGCGCCTAAGGTTGTGACGGGTACTTCTCCTGGGCATGAAGCCGGATTGGTCAATGTGTATTAAGTCCGGAATGACGGACACCAACCTGGTTGCCAGGACCTTGGCTAACACCTTGGGCTCCACATTGATCAACGATATCGGGCGGTACGAGGTACACAGCTCGGGCGGCTTCCCCGCCTTGTGGATAACCACAATCATAGCTTCTCTCTGGTCCGGAGGAAGCCGTCCGATTTTCGCGCGCCTCCGCCAGCATCCGGAGAAGAGGGGCCGTCACTACCGCTGCTTGTTGTTTATAAATTTCCAGTGGGAGCCCGTTGGGACCCGATGCTTTCCCGGACTGTAGGGAGTTTAGAGCACTACCAAGCTCTTCCTCAGTAAGGTCTGCTTCAAGACGGTCACATGCCTCCTCCGACAGTGTGGGGAGGGCGAAGTCCCGGAGAAATTCGGCACAGTTTGTTTCGGTTCTACTGCACACAGGGGAATAAATCCTCTCGTAGTGCGCAGCAAAGGCTTCCGCTATGTCTCCGCTAGCAGAGCAGAGCGACCCAGACATGTCCCGCACCTCTGTTACCCACGTGCGATCCCTATCACGGCGTTCCAGCCACGCGAGTAGCTTTAGCGCCTTATCGCCCACGTCATAGAGCCGATGTTGCGTGGCCAGTGCGTAAGCCCGCGCTTCACCCTCAGCCAGGGCCCTAAGGTCCTTCTGCTTCAACGACAGTCTGTGGCGCATGTCCGCGGACGTTGCCACTTCCCCGTCTCTCTCAAGCTGCTCAATCTCCCTCTCCAATAGTCGGATTTGAAGGGACTCCTCCTTTTTCTGGGCCCCAATCAGTGCCTGGGCCGACCCCCTCAGGACAGTCTTGTAGGCCTCCCACAGCGTGACCTGGGACTCCACTGACCCCTGGTTTTCCTCGAAGTATAGTCGAGAACCCTCGCGGATCTTATCCCCTAGCCCGGGGTCCCGGAGGCGCCATGGGTCAATCCTAGGGAAGGCCACCCTGTTAACAACCGGGCCCCTGACAGTGACACTAACGGGCGAATGGTCCGAGATCCTCCTTGCCATATGACTGGAATTCATGAAGTCCCCCATTTGATCTGCACGAGCCAGAAAGTGGTCTATCCTAGAGAAGGACCCATGTCTTGCCGAGAAGAACGTATACTGCCTTAGCATGGGGTTATGCGCCCGCCATAGATCACACAGACCTAATGCCATAACAAAGTCCCTGAGACTGTGCTCTCCTTGTCTACTCAACCGGGTACTGGACCGATCCAGTTCTGGGTCCATGACAGCGTTAGTATCCCCCCCAACGAGAAGGGTACCAGGGGGAAGGTCCGCTAAGAAGGAGCTAAGCCGAGGAAGACACAGGGAGTGTAGGCCCGGAGGTATATAGCAGGAACAGAGCACCAATGTACGCCCCTCCCATCTACCCGCCACCGCTGCCAAGCAGCCTGCGTCGTCCGCCCATGTTCCAGTAATGACTAGGGGGAGAGGAGTGCGGACTAGGATTCCCACTCCTCGTGACCCCGCCGTAAACCCGAGTGGACCACCAGTTTGTAGCCAAAGCGATCCAGGGCCCTACATCTACTCCCCCGGAGGTGCGACTCCTGGATCAAGATCACATCTGGGGAGTGTCGCTTGAGGTACTGGAGAACCAGTGTGCGCTTGATTTTATTGCCCAGTCCATTGACGTTCCAGGACCAAACCCGTATACTAGCCGGGACAGCCATCATACCAGAGAGAGATCAATGCTATCGATATGCCCCCCGCCCCCACTGTGACATCATGGTCAGTCTCCTCAAGCTGATGGATATCGTGGTCTCGAGCTAACAACCCGTCCCAAATACACAAAGAAAACAAAAAACCCACAACAACACCCACTTCCCCCCTCCCTGCAGCCCTGCTAGTTGAGTCCCCAACCTCCCACCCATGAAACATGCAGAGTGCCTGTCGCCCCATTAATACTAGAAAAAACATGTACCAGGAGCTGTGTGCTTGCAGTCGGCAAGAGGCAGTATCAATCTGTTAACGAAAGCTTCATACCCACTCCATGCGTACAGAAAAACTTAACCACCAGAACCCCCACCCTTCCCACGGCCCTCCCCCTCCGCACCAGGGAGGTAATAAAAACAGGGACCACGTATTATTTAGAGTCCGCAGTCCCGAACAGGCCCAGGCAGCTGCCCTCTCCGGGGGCCTCTCAACATAGTACCTTAGTGTCAAATAGAAGGACCTGCACGGGCCGCCTCAGGAGCCGCCAACATGGTCGACCAAGTTCAACCCGCCCCAGGGTCACTTATCTGTCCGCTGCTCACGCCGCTGGCCGTCACGCTGTCGTTCTTCATCCTGCGCAGCCTCCCCACCGTCTTGTGCCGGCTCTCGAAGCTGCTTCCTGGTTCCACGACCCACTGTACGCCAGCCCTCGAGCCAATCGCTGGCTTCATCTGGCGTGTCGAAGAAGTATGCTTTTCCTTCAGCCAGAACTTTGAGTCTGGCCATGAACAGCATCATATATTTCACTCCCAGATCTCTGAGGGCCTTTTTCACTCCGTCAAAGGATCGTCGCTGGCGTTGGACTCGGAGCGTGAAATCGGGAAAAAAACGGATGGTCGCATTCTCAAGCTGGAGATCGCCATGCGTGCGTGCTGCCTGAAGGATCGCATCCCTGTCCCTGAAGTTCAGGATACGGGCGATGATGGTACGGGGAGGTGCCCCGGGACGGGGCTTGCCCCCCAGAGCCCTGTGGGCCCGCTCCACAGAGAAGAAATTCGACAGGCGTTTGGGCTTCAGATGATTGAGCACCAAGTCCTCCACAAAGCAGTCCATTGATGGCCCCTCCAGCCCCTCCGGGACCCCCACCACCCGGATGTTGTTGCGCCGGGCCCTCCCTTCTTGATCTTCCAGCCGGGCGTAAATGTCAGCTTGGTTCTTGGTGAGGGTTGCAACTTGCTCCTCCAGCCGTTTGGTTTTGGACTGCAGGCTGCCAATTCCAGTCTCTGCCACGGAAACCTTTTCGGACATTTTCCGGAAATCAGCGCGTAGGAGATTCACCTCCTCTGTCACCGAGTCTAGCTTCGGCTCCATTGTCCCTCTGAAGTCTCTAATGGCCCTCATAATATCTTTCAAAGAGGGGTCTGGGCCACCATCCTCCGATTCTTCATGTTGGTCTCCACCGGTCGCTCCCTCTGCTCGGCCCATATTGACAGTGTACTTGTCAATCTGATTGGTCTGACCCGGGCCCGTTGTCCTAGTCCGGCCCATGCTGGCGTAAAGGCACGGTCCCTTGATGTCGTCTGTAGGAACGGCCAGGAGGTTACTGCCTTGCAATGCCCCGCCGTACACCCAGTGGCCGGTGCACTCAAACCCCAGGCTGACCGGTCAAGCACCAAAACCTTCACGCACCACAGGCCTCAGTAGCCCACTCCTGCACCGCACAGTCCCAGAGCAGTCTCACGGCAGGGTCAGCATCACTCCGCCACCACGATGTCCCTCCGGGCCTTTCAGCTAGCCAGCTAGCCAGCTTGCCAGCGCGTCGTGTCCCACTGGGGCAGACGGACACTCTCCTAGGCTGTCTCCGGTCGGGGCGGCCCCTTTGGTTGCCTCCTGGGCTAGGCAGCCCCGAGCGTTGCCATGCACTTCCCCAGGGCCACCTCTCACCGCTCCCGCGTCCGGGGGGGGGCGCACTCAGGCCGTCATTCCACTAACCCCCATCTGCAGGTGAAGGCCCCGCCAGGAGGGACGCGGCGGTGCGAACCCAGTCACCCTCGCCCAGCGATCCCCGCACCCACAGCGTCACAGCAGGGGACGGTGCAGCCACCTCGTCTGCGCTCCTCAGAGGACAGAGGTCCTCACACTCCTCGCGGAAACCTCGAGGGCAATCAGGGCTCAAGTCGTCGCTACTTCAGCCCCCAATATGGTCGTTGGCCCCCCCGCTGACAGGCGCCACTTATTTCACTCTGGGCCCACACGGTCCGCAGCTCCCAAGGTCCCCGCCGTAGAATCGAGCCGCAGCTTCACTGGGGGAGCACAGAGCACATCGGCCGTCGGCCGTCACCAGGCGCCATCTTGGATTCCGCCAGCCGCGAATCGGCACTCGCCACTGCTCCGTTCGCGGCCCCGGACACCTGCCGCAAATCACCGCAGCCCGTTGCCGCCGCTTTCCGATGCCGCCTGATCGCTGTGGGAGGTCTGATGGTCCTCGGAGAATGCCGGATATGTGGGCTAGCGCGCCAGCTGCTTGCGCAGCGCGATCAACAGGCAGCCATCTTCCGCGGCTGCAAGCCACGCCCCCCTCTTCTACAATTCTTAATTAAAATTCAGTAACAACATAAAACATTCGCTATCGTGCCAGTTTCTCTAAATTCAAAAAGATAGTTTCTTTCACACACTTAGTAAAACCTTTCCGTTTACTAAAACATACACTACGAGTAAAACCCTTCCGTTTACTCTTCACACAAGCTTCCGAAATACCTGTTACTTCTTCAATGTTACCCTTTCTAGGTGATATAACATCAAATTTTCACCAGCGTACTCCTTTGCTTATTACTTATACGCATAGAGTCCCTAACGAGTACTGATAGCCCTGCTTAACTTTTCAGTACTATTTCTGCCTGACAGATAACCTCACTGCAGTATGACTTCCATTTGCCACCCGCTATTCTTTTTACCCCGGGGTATTCTGGACAACATAAAACAAAAATAAGCGGATGTTAGTTCATAAAAATACAAAGTAAAATTCTCATTACCCAATTAACAAAAGTAACTATAACCGTCCTCTGCTTACCAGAATTCTGATCCAGCGCAATATCAGCAAACAGCATTCATACACATAATACTCACATGGGCCCATACATTCATACTACGCTAATACTTACGCTGGGTGTCAGATATACTCTTTTATCAAAATCCCTGCTACCAATTACCTTCTGATTGAAGAGTAATAACTTACCGATGAATCCTTTGCTAATTGGGAAGTTTAAAATGAGTGACATTCATTACAGTACATAATCCTGAAATAACCACTGAGTCAGGAAGTTTTAAAATGTTTATCTAAAGTTTTAGCAGAGTAAATACAGGAAAACACAGTACTTGATCGAAATACCCAAGTAAAGCATAGAATGATTATTGCTAATAATTGACGGTGTTTAAGGAAAAAGGAGAAGATAGAGACAGCAGCGCAACTAAAGGTTGCATATATTTACCTAAATGCGAGAAACAAACCCCTTAGCCAAGGAGTTGGAAATAATAGGACCCAGGAAGGATGAAGAGCAAAGACCTCCTTCAGGATCAGGACAGGACTGGTGACCTCTCTATAACGACGCCTGCGCCGTTCCCCTCTCTGATACTCAGCTTCTCCTCGATTCTCCCATCTAATGGACTCCGCCCCCCCCTCCTCAGGACCTCTTCAGGACAGCGATTCAGTCAGCAACCGGTCAGCATGGCAGTCTGGAGCTCTAAGCTAACTAATTAGCTAATTCTATATCTGTTAGACCCTTCTACGCCCATGTACCTCCCCTTAATGTTGCCAAAATATGGGACCACTATTTCTGATTGGACAGGGACAGGGGGTGGATTCTCGCACCATGTCAAATTTGGCATAAATTGTGAAGCCTATTGTTTTTAAGTTCCCACCCCTTCAAATTAATACATTCACTTTATTTCCCACCCGTCTCACGACAAATATTGTACATTTTACAGGGAAAAAAGTATCAGATTTGTCAATAGGAAACATGAAGTACAGCATCTTCGGCCAATAGGTCGTGGCCTTGGGAGTCGTCCAAGTTGACTTCACTTGGCAGGCATACAGGACACATGCGCAGAACCATCTGTCTCTCGAGTTTCAAGTCACCAACCCAGGCCCAAGTTTACGAGCTAATAAAATGCAAGAAGAAAACATTAAAATCACAGAATAAAAGGTTTCACTGTATGCCCACTTTTTCTACTCTATTCCCATTTATTTATAAACTCTATCCCGCATTAGTAGCGTTAAGAAACGACAATTTAGTAATGACAGGAGAGCAAGCTGAAGCATGTGAAAACATCAATCAGCCATTTTAATGCACACTGCGCAGAAGCAGAAGTTTCCCACCAAGCAAAGAAAGACGTCACACCATGTGATCAGGTTGCGACATGCGCAGTGAATTTCCCGCGATTTAGCGGCCATTTTGGATTACAGACAAGCGTTATTCATTAGTAAAACACATAAGCCAGCTTCTATCCCTCTTGTGTTTATGAATGCAAAGGTTAGTATTAACAATACAAGTTTTAATAAATTAATACTGTGAGGAAGATTGAATCCAAACAAGTTTCAGTTATGAAACCTTGCTCCATCATCTGAATAAAAGACACTGGAAATCTACGTATAAATACGAACTCGTGATTTGATTTTGGAGTGCTTGGAGTTTATTCTGAATGAACAAGCATTGGCAAAGCCAGTAAGTTTTGCCTTTTCGAAATCTGTTGTCTTTGTCAGTGTTTTTTGTGCATGTTGCAGATGACTATAATAAAGATGTGAAATAACGGAAAGAGCTGCCAACTTGGGGAACCGGGTTCGAGTCTCAGCATCAGCTCAACATCCTGTAATCTTGGCCAAATCATGTAATTTCCCCAGTGCCATAAATATGTGTCTTTGTGCAATATAACTGGTGCTCTTATAAAGTGCTGACTTTATTAAACTTGTAAGTGCTTTTTATAAAAGCCGCCCATGTTGTGAAAAAAGGTGATCCATTCACTTTTAGGGTCTGCCAGTGTCCTAGATGAGGAGAAGATGAAGCCTGAGAGGGAGGAAGCCTGTGAGGAGATAGAGGGAGGGTAAGTAGTGCGGCCACAGAAAGCACTTGGACGGCAGACGGTCGGTAGGGAGCGGGTGGATATCGGCCAGAGCTGGTTCTGAGTTAGGAGCAGTAGTAAAATATAGCAATAATTGGTATTCAGTGGGTTTCCTAGACCTTTTGGCCCCTGTGCCACTGCACCTGCTGCACCATTCAAGTCATGGCCCTAGTGCCTGCAAGGTAATTGCACTTGTGACTGCTTGTTTAGTAGTAAAAATTAACAATAATCGGTATTCAGCAGGTTTCTTAGACCTTTTGGCCCCAGTGCCTCTGCACTTTTCAAATCATGACCCTAGTGCTTGCAAGGTAATTGCACTTGTGACTGCTTGTTTAGTAGTGAAATATAGCAATAATCGGTGTTAAGTGGGTTTCCTGAAGTTTTTGGCCACTGTGCAACTGCACCTGCTGCACCATTGAAATCACAACCCTAGTGCCTGCAAGGTAATTACACTTGCCTGCTTGTATAGTTGTAAAATATAGCAATCATCTGTGTTCATTGGGTTTCCTAGACCTCCTGGCCACTGTGCCACTGCAGCTACTGCACCATTCAAATCATGACCCGAGTGCCTGCAAGGTAATTGCACCTGTGACTGCTTGTTTAGCTGTAAAATATAGCAATAATCTGTGTTCAGTGGGTTTCCTAGACCTTTTGGCCCCTGAGCCACTGCACCTGCTGCACCATTCAAATCATGACCCTAGTGCCTGCAAGGACAAATGAGGAAATCGTCTATATTAAGTAATTTATGTGTTCCATGAAAGACACAGTTGCATATGGAATACATAATTATTGTGTAGCTAAACATAAGCACAAAAGCTTTTGTAAAATGTGCCTTTAAACTTCTCCAACTCTCCAAAGCAAGTTGCCACAGATGTCATAAATAAAGCATATGCTTTACACATTGAAGTAAAAAACAAGCATTGTTAAATTGTGTTACAATGGGGCTGGCTGTTTCCTGTGAAAAGATCTTCTTGTATGCTTGACAGTGAATGGGCCATTAAGAGTGTAAATTGCCCAAGATCACCATATGTTAGGCTGACGCTGAGACTGAAATACTGTTTTGTGCTTCGTTCTTAAAAAGGCAGTTTACCAAATTAAATAGACTCACCAAAGAAGAGGAATTTTGCAAAAAATGTGTTGAATATGAAAAAGTCTCAGCAAAAATGCAAAAAATTTATTTTATTCAGATGCAGAACTGTTTCATCTTAATAGTACTACGACATAAGACTAAATCAATCCGGTCCGCAAGCGCCCACCTGATCTTTGTATGCGGCCCCCCTTTTACAACAGGCAAGCATTTATTTACAAGTTAATTGACGTCAAAGAAACCAAGTAACTAGTACATCATACTAAATCAGTTTTTTTGTTGTAAGTAATAGTTTTCAAACATGATTTTAGAAACGTTAATGCTTCCACCCAACCTGACAATGCCAATTGTGAAATTCATGCCCCACAAATTAAAGGCAAATGTTTTGTGCAGCTGATGAACAAGATACCTTTTGAGATGGCGATGTCTAAAACACATTTTAAAAAAGGGCACAAGCAGGCTCCATGGAAAAAGCACGCTGCATTCCTCTTTCCTGTAAGCGCTCTCACTTTGAAGTCAACCGAAAGCTAAATAAACACCAGGCTCCCTCGAAGACACAGCTTGACATTTGACCTTGGTCTTTGAATGCCCAGCAAATGTGATGAGATAAGAACAAGATTTACAGGCCTGTTAATTACAGAAAATGAGTTTGTGGAAGACTACTGTAAACATGGCTTTGGCACAGGGAGGTACGAACTCGAGCTGTACAGCCTCAATCAAATAAAGCCAGTAAATGGAAAGCCAGAAAACCTGAGTTACAAACCACAAAGCCAATAGCAAGCAAAGGGTGGAATGCATTCCCAGGTCAACTTTCTGAAACTCCCCAAGATGTCTTCTGCATACCACACAGCTGCGCTGTCTGGTAGGCTGCGACCTAAAAAGAACCATTTTGTCCGCTTATAGACAATGGGCCTTCAATGTCCTTCTCCCATTCAGAGCCTCGTACAAAGGCATTTTGCCTTATCCAGACTGCGAGAGGCTCAATATTGAGTGCAAATAGCAAGAGTGAATGCTGGCACCCCCAACTCATTGCCCCTTTGTAGAAGAAATGGAGTGGCCATGACACTGTCAACCTTAATCAGTTTGTGAGCACCTTGGCAAGTATTTTGATATCATTGTTAATTCAGCAATAATCCAGAGATTGTCCAGAATTCAGCTGGACCAAAATGGTGGCCATCTAGAGAACCTTGGACAAAAGAACCCTTATGCAGTGCTTATGCATAGGCGATCTAGCTCTTTATTATCGTCATCACTGATGGTTGGAGTCCGCAACTCCCGATTCAGGGGCTGCTTCATGATTGGTCTGCTGACTAAGCGCATAGTGGAGCTAGTGTTTTTATTCCCCTACAGTGTGTAAAGTGACTTAATTTAACTTGCTATTTCTCAGCGTTAGATCATTATTTTAGCCCGCATAGATCAGAAGCAGAGGCACACCTGCTCACTGTTTCTAAACTGTTTTGTTTGAAAATCAAGCTCTAACTCAAGAAATATTGAGTTAAAATAATAATCCACTTTACACACTGCAGGCACATAAATACATGGGCTCAGCTCTGCGCCGAGCCAGTGCAGCCTATCATAATCCAGACCCTTGTGAGCTTCATCCTCACTGCTTGTCATTGAGCGAGCAGCTTATAGGTACCTGTAGTAATGTGGCAGTCCAGCAGCTATTGTATGTAATCTTGGTACTGACCAATCCGTTGGAGCTCACAGCGACAGGACTACCTTGGTTACCATGTCTCGGTTAGCAAGCCAGTTTAGTAGTTTGCCAACTTTGTCACCCGTTTCATGGACCTGTCTCTGCTATGCCATCACCGCTTGTGGTACCATGGCCAGCTGACCGAGGGTTAACATAGTTGATGCAAGTTGTTGAAGTTACGCCTGGCCCTAGGAGGTTTAATGCCAAAATATTTTAATTTTGCGACTTCGTGCAATTTCTGTCTGGGTCGGGAAAGGGCAAACCCCCTTTTGCAGTTTGTGCCATAAGCACTCTCATTCAAGCTCATGGGTCGATACATAGCAATGTATCTAATTCCATGGGACCATGCCAGAATTTAGTAACAAGCTTGTATGCAGTTTATTGTAAATACATTATTGTGAGAAAGAAGCTGGTTTTATGCTGTTGAGTTGGGGCTGAACCAAAGCCGAGGTACATCAAGGCATCCCTCAATGCAGCAAATAAAGCTGGTAGGGAGATATGTAACCAGGAATGAGGCTTAGAAAACAATCCTCTTAATGTCTATATCTGTTGTCCAGATGTACAGAACCATATCACCAATGTGAACATTGATAGGAAACATAACTTTTTTTCAGCCGATGAGTAAATTATTTTACAGAGCATATTAAGAATTCTACAGATAGAGCAAAAATCATGGGAGCATTACAGCAAATAACTCCTTTGTATAGGGGCAAGTCTTCCCTTCCTCTGATGCCAAGCATGACACTACATCACAATACAGTAACAGTACACTTTAACTCCCAGAATCCAGCTGCATTTGACTGTATGCTTCCCTTTGACCCTGTACAGTGCTCTGCTGGCTTCTGACTAGGTTTGTGCTAATCAAATATCACATATATACATACAGGTCACGGAGTCTTTCCATCCACAGTTTGTATCTGCCTACAGGTTAGGCTGGTAAACATCCTGGCATCAGAGCACTCCTAAAGTGAGGTTGTCTTTTCGAGAAAGAGGACATTGATGAGCCAGAGGTTATGGTGCCTCCAAACAGTGACCAGGCTTCCTTAACCACCCGCCCCCCCCCGGCACACAGTAAAAGCCCTGAGGCTGTCTCATCACAAGTACCTGAAACAAATGGGTGCTGTTAGCTATCCGTTATTGTTATTGCATCGATTTTCTGCGAAAATCAATAAATCACAAAGAAATCAGTAAACATAAGGAAAGACAAGATTTTGTGACTCTTCTTGTGGCGTGAGTTACAGGCTCTCCTGAGAAAAGAAAAGTTTGCCATCGAGGAGGTGTTATGTGAGGGTAAACAATTAGTGTAATCTGCTACTGCCTCCTTTCTAGGGAGAGTGACACCCAAAGACTTATATTAGTGCGCCGGCCTCTTAAACGGCGCATTCCAGCTCAGGGTGTCAGCTTTACAGTCCCTCATTCTCCCTTCGGAACTGGGTAATGTGCAGGCAAATCTCAATCTGAGTTATGCTTATTTCACATACCCAATATCAAAAAAGAGAGGGGGGGGACCAGGAGCTAGTTAATGGTCCAGTGCCCGTGCTCCAAACTAACCATGAAGTCAACAAAAATGGGGGACACTGTTCCACAGTGAGTGGTGCAAAAAACGTACACACACTCCTGAGAAATTAGAGAGAGGAAAGTACTAGGTCAAGGACTCAGTGGGAAAGTGGGTGGGAGAGACACAAATTGTCTCTTGTAGCCCTCACACATCCCGAGGGATGTCATGCTTCATCATTGGGCAGTTGCTCCTCGTCGGGCCGGCGGTGCAATCTCCTACGGGTCCCCCGAAGGGTCACTTTGGCGGAGATCTTTTGAGAACTGCCGTATGGTGCATGTGGGTGTGTGACCAGAGTTCTAAGTGAAGGGTGATAATGTGCGTGCAGTGTGATTAAAACTGTCTAAGGGTTACCAACCAGCAAAATTTTTTATAAAAAGGGTACCCTCGGCAGACTAAAAAACCCGTAGGTTTAGGAGTTACCCAAGGAGGCGTAATGTGCCCAGGTAACTACCAGGTCGACATGTTTCACGCCCTAATGGTCATAACGATCCCCGGCGTTTCATCAGGACCAGGAAAACTGTGGAGGTAATATAGTGCACGGAAAAAGTATATATAAAAAAATATAATAATTAGTAGAGGGGTAACATTAGCCCTCTAAACGGTCAGTAGGGGCAATAGCATAAGAAATTATGAGCTATAGTTTGAACACAATAGTCGAATATGCCCTCTTGACCGTGACCTAAGAACTAGGAGAACCGTGCTCCATAGGCTAGAGGCGTAGGGTGCCCGCACCTTACTTGGATATTTACTCGGGTATCGGCTCCATTAGACCTACCCCATTAGAACAGTGTCCCCCATTTTTGTTTTTCACATACCCGACATCACATGCACTGGAAATACTTTCATCTTGTGATTTTTGGGACAACATTTTCTGTTCTTAATGCTGAAGTTCTGCATAAGGTATTTACAACGATTTTGTTGGTTCTGATATTGCATGTAAGACACAAAATCCTATTCTGTTCATGCGCATTAGTGAGTAACTTTGCTGAATATGAACCACTCTTTATGTTGGTCTGCACTGTCAACTTGCAGAAGATCTGTCCATACCCTACATAATAAAGAACGTTTCTGGAAGTGGCCATTAACAATCAGAAGCAGTGGCAAACCCAACGACTCGGATTTCTCATCTCAGAAGGAGGTTCATCTTAACTATGTGTCACAATGTCTGATGGTCAGAACGGTGACAAAACCTTTGGCAATCGTTGCATCATTTGGTATCACAATGGAGGCTTCACATCAGATCAGTGTATGAAGGGTTTAATAGTCAGTGGTCAGGAAGTACAAGGGACTGGGAGGATGGCGCAGTTGTAACACGAAAAGGAAGAGGTGTATATGCTATTCATTGGACAGGTCTTCGCTTGTTGGTGGGCCGATCATTCATAGATCCTGATTTGATCATAGATTTGGGATCATGGGTGGGAGATCTTTAGATAAAAGGCCAGTTGACCACAGCCATAAGCTTCCTCCACATCAGTGCCCTGGAGTTAACAGCAAGCTTAGCCTTGAAGACTTTCAGACTTTTACATACTCGGCAGGGTAGTGTGCGTTTTGATAAGCAACATCAGTACATTGTTTTACGGAACAAGCAGAGAGGGACAAAGCCAATTTTTCTGACCCATCATGGCTTTACAGCGTGACATTTGGTGAACCGGAAATAATGTTTATTCAGTCACTCAACATGTACCAGAAGAGCGCAAAAAAGATCATATGGACTCAACAGGGATCTAGATGACGTACACAATTGTTAGTGGTCATATCATTGTTTACAAGATGTTCATGGTATAGGACTTTAGACAAATAGTCTAGAGAAACCAAAAGAAATCTCCCATTAGCCCTGAAAGTACTACAGTTGGCAAGGCCTTGTGGATCATCCTGTGCTAGATGTTTGACTGCCCTTTCTCCCAATACTACAACTTGTCAGTATGGGCACACTCACCAACTTCACATGCATTTGGAGAAAAAGAATGTGGGCCAGATAGTTTTAGAATTCCCACTTGGTGAACATGCATACAAGAAATTGTCAGTGCATCCAAATCTTTCAAGCAATGCACTAAGGTTCCGTTCGTCACAGCAGCCCCAAGTGATTTAGCTCTTGAAATCCTACGGTTTAGGTACTTTAATATTTTGCAGAGACGCATATATAATATGAAAGACAGTAGGCAAGCAGCTAAGATTAGCTATTATGCATCAGAGTGGACGCTGTTTGAAGCATGTTTTTACCAGATAGAAAGGTACCATTTACTGCTTCCACCTATGGCATATTTTCTCATTTTTTTAAAGGAGTACCAGTCTTGCACTTTAACACTACTTTTTAGAGGGATCCAGAGTATTCTCCCATACGTCCAGTACCAAGTGCATGTACTTCTGATTGATGATATTGAAATGCAGCTTTGTGTGGAGCTGCTCATTAGCGCTTACCAAATCCAAGGATTTTAGCTTACCTGCCTGTACAGATTAGCACATCTGTAACCGGGGCCGCAACTAGACCCGAATTTCGGGGGGGAGGGGGGGCTAACACTCCCAGCCAGGGCTGGCACTAGCACTGGTCGCACACGGTGCAACAGTCTTTTTTGGTGCCCCTCCACCATTTCCTCCTTCTCCATGAATTCCTTCACTACCGCTCACCAACAATGCACCCCATCTCTCTATAGCACCTTTCTAACAAACATTTCATTTGTTTTATAGCGCTACTCATAGTTTACACACACTCAGTTCTGTGATCTGCATGGTACACGTTCTTTGTAGTAGGCACATTAACCCTCTGCACTGTGTGGGTGGCAGGAGTGCCCATGTGAGTGCATGGTGAGCGATGCAACAGTGTGAGAGGAGGGTAAGAGGAGTGACTGCAGGGTGAGTGAGGTGACCATATGGGTGCGGATGTAAGTGCAGAGCGGGACGAATGAATGCGTGGTTAGTGATGGGCTTGTTTGAGTGACATTGCAGATTGAGCAATGAAGGGGATACACTGTGAGTGCAGGGTGAGCGGGTGAATGGTGTGAGTGCATTGTGATCGCTGTGAGTGCAAGGTGGGGGTGAAAGTGAAGGGCGAGAATGAGGAGTGAGTTGTCTGAATGCAGGTTGCATTCCCAGACACTTGAAGTAACTCAGATATAATGCTATAATGGCATTAATCAGGGATTGAGGGTGGAGGAACTAAATAATGTGCTGATCCTGCAACAAACTTCCAGTCTTATGATTAGCGTTGCCAGCTCATTATTTTGATGTCCCAGACGGTACAAAAATAAACAGTCACCTAAATACGTATTTTCAGCACTTATCTGTGCATACTTCGAACAGCAAATATAAATAGAAAGCACTTTTAATTGTGTTCTAGGGCTGCCTGAATGATCCATGACTGATAATTAAAGGGAACAAAGACAGAAAAGTCACATTACAAATGAATACATACTTTTTATTTATAACCCTAAGTAGTGTCAAGACGAGGTCTTTGCAGGCTCTTTAAACAACACATGGCTGGCATTTTTCTTTTGGCAACCCTACTTTATATTCCTTTAAATGAAATGCATTCTCACACTACTGCAGTAAATGTAAAATACAAATGTAAGGAATAGGCAGAGTGGGGGCCCAGGGGGTACTGGAACCAGAAAAAAAAACTAAGACTCAGTAACCAGGTTACAAAGGTATGTAAATATGCCAATGGTCTTTAAAGACATGTGAAAAACTCAGGCATACCGGAGATAAGACTCCAGACACTGCCCAGCCGAGCCCACAGCAGCTCGAGTTGCAGCAGCCCGGGCTGAGACACGACGGGGGGGCTGAAGCCATTTTAGCCCTATGGGCGTTGCACGCCTGCCTGTAACCATGAATCGATTTTGCCCTCTTTTATTGTTTGCATCAGCAAATACGCACACGCTTTTCATTACACAGAGTAACGCATAGCAAACATCTGCTACATCTTTCTTGAAACATCGATTTTAGGATTCGTGTTCTCTTGTTGGTTAAGGTTGGATAGAAGAGCACTTGTTGCAACTTTTTTTTACATAATGTCTTTTTATTGAATAAGAGAACAAGCTTCAGATACAAGCAAATCCCAATATACATATACAATTTATGTCGAAGACATGGCAATTACCAGGCATTGTAGCGCGCAATACACAAGTACATTTTATGCGATTTTGTTGCAACTTTTTAGTCTGCTTCTTTACCCTTTTAAAACTTAAAGCCCTCATCTCCTGCGAAGTGACGTAGCAACGAATGCTTGGTTTTGGGTGCATGAAATAAATGTCCAGGCGCGCCATGAACAGCACTCATCAGAGGCAAAGTTATGTATGAGAGGCGATTGCAGTGAGTTTGTTGAGTGGCACACGAACCACCAACAATCGCACTGTGAGCCTTACACGTTCTACCAGCATTGCTATCGGAGCATCATGTCTGTTTGAATCCTGGATGTTACCATGCATTACGTGGTGAATGCGTGCAGGATAGCACATGTGACTTCAGTGTTAAAGGAGCAGTCACGCAATGCCCATAGGGCTAAAAGGGCTTCCTGATGAAGAGCGGTCCTGTTCCATGAATCGCTTTGTGGGTGATACAAAGCAACTTGAATGTGGATCTTCTGGCAACCTGTAACCAATGTATAGCCTTCAAGGCAGGGGAGATATGGGCTTTTGGCTTTATATGTATGAGTAGTCTGGCAGCCGAGTTCTGAATCCGTTGTAGTCTTTTCATAGTTGTTAAAGATAATCCGTGATAGAGGCTATTGGTGTAATTGAGTTTAGCCAGAACAAGAGCGATAGTAGCCTGGACCTTGTGTGGAAATCCCAGGTGGAGGAAGATGTGTTGCTGAGTTTTTATAGTAACGAGGCTTGATCTTGCTAGTTTGTCCGCTTGGGTGTTTATTGATAGTTTGGAGTCCATGGTAAATCCGAGGTTTCTTACTTTCTTAGATACTTTAGGTGGTGTTCCCAGATCGACATGCCAGGCGGCGAGTGGGTGATAATTTTTCCAATCGCCACACATGAGTATTTCCGTTTTGGAAGCATTCAATTTGAGATGGCTCCATGTCATCCACTGATCCACAGCTTTGAGACAACTGAAAATTTGTGAGTTTCCAGTTTAAGGAGTTTTTGTGTGTCATCTGCATAGTAATAGCATGTGAGGTTAAATTTATTGGTCAGTGCCGGTAATGACTTTATGTAAATGTTGAAAAGCATGAGATGATAGAGCCTTGTGGCACCCCTGCTTTTGTGAAGTACTATTTGGATGAGAAAGGGGGGTATGGATGACATTAGTTCTGTTTTGAAGGTAGGGTGTAATCCAGTCGAGAGCAGCCCACTCTATGCCGGCTTCATAGAGTCTTTGTATTAGAGTGTCCTGGTCAACTGTGTCAAAGGCAGCTGAGAGGTCCAAGAGAAATAGTGCAGCAACTCCATTCCGGTCAACTGTGTTCTTAAGGTCATCCCAGATGGTAACAAGTGCAGATTGCGTGCTTCTTCCTGGCAAGAATCCTGTCTGGAAGTCTGAAAATGTATGGAATTATCTTCAGTGAATTGTGACATCTGGGCGATTGCAGCTCTTTCTATCACTTTGCCCAGGAAAGGTTCATTTGTAATTGGTCTGTAGTTGTCGGGGGTTAAGCAAGTTCAGATTTGTTTTCTTTAGTGATGGGCGTATGAATGAATTTTTGAGATCTTCTGGAAATATTCCGGTAGTTAAGGAATTATTGACGATTCTTCTTACTGGTATGCCAGCAGAGGTAGTTTGAAGAATTTTCTTGAAGGTTTGTGGTGGACACTGGTCAGAAGGGCTGCGGCCAGGCCTGCTTGCTTTGACCAGGTCCATAAATTCATTGTGTGATATTTGTTTGAAGGAATGGAGAGGCTGGGTATGTGCGCTCTAGAAGTGTTTTTTTGGAAAAGGGTCGGTGCTTGGGGTTTTTCTTTGTCTTAAGTAGGAGTCCAGCGTGTCTGCTTTGGTCGTGTAATGAATTGCTAGTTTCTGTGAAATCTTGAGTAATGTAATGAGCGTGACACCGATCACACCACCATCCACTCACTCCGCACTATCTCCTCTTACATGGCATTCATGCGGCTCACCCGTCACTCACATTGGCACATTTTTCACCCTACACTTGCACCACTCACGTTGCCCTCACTCACACTATTCACCATCACCCAGCCAGCACTTACATGAGCACACCTCTTACTCTGCACATATAAAAATTGCTAAACTCTCATGAATATACACATATTTCTACAAGGGCATCCAAAGAATACCTGCTCTTTCTGTAGATGCCTGCATAATTCCAATCTGCAACAACGGGGCTGGTGTAAGAGGGGAGAGAAGACTGAGAATTTGGCAGGACGTTAGTAGGGAGACAAGGGGTGAGGCTTTGGGGCAATGTGATGGATTGAGAATCGAGTGACACCTTCAGTCATTCCTGGCTTTCAGTTCACCACAATGCTTCATTCTGGAACTTGTAGGTTTTTTTTTTTTTTTCTACATTGTAAGTTGGGTCTCAACCCCAAAATGCAAAGTGTTGCTGGATAAAACCCATGGTTGCCGAAAAACTCAAGCATTACATAAGATCTGTTGGATGCTGTGATCTTGCATGTTGGAACCTGGATTAATTAATTTACAATACTGTCACTGCTTGATCCACTCGTGAAACCAAATATAAGCCCCAAACAGCTATTTTAAGGCAGAGTACTTTTCATTCACATCATACTTCTAACAAATATTGACAAGTCAATATATTATTATTTTTGAATAGCGTATAGAGAATATGTTTTATTAAGCTTCACTAAAAGGCAAGGCAGGTATGGCAGAAGTAGCAGGGCAAGCTTCACACCATAAAAGCCGATGTGAGAGAGAGAGAGCGATATGCAAAGAACGTGTATCATGCAGATCACAGAACTGAGTGTGAGTGAACTATGAGGAGCACTATAAAAAATTAAATGTACGTCAGAGAGAGGCTGTTGGAGAGTGGTAGTAAGGGAATTCATGGAGAAGGAGGATATGGGGAGGAGAGCACCAAAAAGACTGCGATAACGACTGCCACCAGCGCTCGAGCTGGCCCTGGCTGGAAGTCTTAGCCCCAAACCCCCCCCACCCCACCCACCCCCCAAAGTTCTGGTCTAGTTGCGCCCCTGTAAAGGAGGCTCTGATTACAGAGCAGGATACAAGCCCAGGAAGCATCATAAACTCCAATTGAATGACAAGGAGGGAAGCAGTTGTTTGGTAAGGTAAAAATAACATTTTAACTCATTAGGTTGCTAATGTGTTTTGGGGACTCCAAGTTGTGGCGCGGCCTACAATATCACGGCCCAGCGCAGCAATTAACACACGCCACTCCAGTTACTGCGTGTTGCTGGAAGACCCCGAGCGGTCTTCCGGTGTTTATTTAACTCCTCGGGACGAGCCCGCCCGAGGAGTGCGTGTAGTGCAACATTGTAGAGAAAAGCCCGGACGGCTCTCTACATCCTTCCTTTTCTTTAGTATCTGTCCATCACAGCCGGCCTTCTCAGGGGGACGTACACACAAAGTCTTTAAACTTCTGACTCTGCACAGGGTTCGGCCGGAGACCATACTTCTGGCTCTGGGAGTTGGAACAAGTCCCTGTCTGAGCCGGGGTGCCGGGTGACGATGCGTTGGTTACGCCTTGACTGGGTTTCTCATGGACAGGGACAGCCGCCCGCTGCCCCCTCTCGGCACTTCCGGTGGGGTGACTGGGGGACTTGGTGAGCCCACCTCTTCTTGGCCCTGGTCACCACCGGGCTGAGCACCCTCTGCTTCATCTGCGGCACACCCCACAACTTTCTTGAAGCAAACCACGTTCCGCGTAACCACCTGGTCGCCCTGCTGGGCGGACACCATGGTACCTTGAACTCGGACCACTGTCCACACCTCCGGCTCATAGGGAGTCTGGAACTTCCATCCGGGGTATCTGTCCTTGACCACTACGCGATCTCCTACGACTACTTGCGGCACCTTAGCCCCTCTGGACACACTGGCTTTTTGATTGGTCTCCGTCCGTCTTGCTTGTACGGCCACGTCGTCTCTCTCTGGAGGCTTCCAATTGGGATCCGCCGGGATGCTGTCTCGCGGGGCCTTTTTGAATATCAGATGAGACGGAGCACAGCGGGTTGTACTGCGTGGAGTTTGCCTGTAAGTGTCCAGAAACTGGTTCAGTGCCGAATCTGCATCTTCTCCTTGATCCACGGCAATCCGCAAGGCTCAGTTGAGTGTCCGCATAAAACGTTCTACTTCACCGTTCGCCTGCAGCCATAATGGGATGATCCTCCAATGCCGGATCGCCCTCTTCTCCAGGTACTCCTGAAACTCCCGGCCTTGAAATGGGGCCCGTTGTCTGATCCGAGCTCATCCGGTAGGCCCATGAGTGCAAAGACCTTGTCCAGGGCTCTTTTCACATGGGTGAACGCCGTTGATGCAACCACTTCTACAATTGGGAATTTTGAGAATGAATCCATCAGCACCACAGTTTTTGCGTCCATCCGGGAAGCTCCCAAAATCGATGCTGATCTTGGACCACGGAAACTCACTCGGCTCTTCGGTGATGACGGGTGCCGGCGCGGGATCACTGCCCGTGATTGTGCAAGAGTCGCACTGTCGTACTTTGTCTTCCACCATGGTGTCCATTGCCGGGAACCATACTTTGTTCCGCAGACGTGCTTTGGTTTTCGCCATCCTTTGATGTCCGACGTGTGCCAACATCACTATTCTCTCTTGCAGTACTCGTGGGATGACAATGACGTGTCCTCGTAACACGACCCCATGTTCACCTTCGCTCCGCTCACTGCGTACCCTCCAGAGCTGTTGTCCGGCGAGGCTATCTTCAGCATTGAGCGACTGGGCCCCGTCCAGAAAACGTGTCCAACCATTGCTCATTAGGGCACTCTTGACCCTGATCAGCGTTTCATCGGTGGCCGTGGCCTGCCCGATCTCCTCCAGCGTCATCGCGTTAGGGCATGCCTCATAGGTGACCATCTTGACAAATGCTTCAGAGTATGCAACATCGGCAGGCGTCTGGTGAATGGCCGATGGCTCTGGGTGTCTGGACAAATAGTCAGCGGGATTGTGTGCACCTGAGCGGTAGACGACCTTGAAGTTGTATGCCTGCAGCTGCACCGCCCACCTCTCTATCCTCGGGGTGCCAGTCGTGATGACCCCGCAAACAATGGGAGCAGCGGCTTGTGATCCGTTACGATGTGGAACTCTTGTCCCTACAGGTACAAGTGGAAATGCTGGCATGCCCACTTTATCGCAAGAGCCTCCCGTTCTATCTGGGCATACCTGGTTTCGGTGTCCGATAATGTCAGGCTGGCGTAGGCGACCGGCACCCATGTTTCACCCTTCTGCTCTTGGAGAAGGACAGCCCCCAAACCGACCGGACTGGCATCGACAACCAGCTCGGTGCGTCGTCCCGGGTGAAAATACGCCATCACCGCTTTGTCCATCAGGGCTGCCTTGATGGTGTTGAAGGCCGTGTTGGCCGCCGTAGTCCACTCCCACGGTTGATCACTCCGAGTGAGGACCCGAAGGGGCTCAGAGAGGGAGGCTAGGTTTGGTATGAACCGGCCACAGTATGTAGCCATCCCCAGGAAACTGCGGACCTCCGTGGGTGTCTTCGGTGTGCTGGCAGCACGGATGGCTATTGCCTTCTTTGGGTCTACCCTCAGCCCATCGCGGGTGAAGATGTATCCGAAAAAGTCTATGGACTCCTGATAAAAGGAACACTTTTCCTTGTGGAGGGTTAAACCACAGTCTTCCAGTCGCTGAAGTGTGGCCCGGAGGTGGGCATGGTGATCTTCTAGTGTGTTCGAGAACACGAGGATGTCGTCACTCAGATTGATTACACCTTGCAGGCCGGATAGGGCTTCCCTGATGGCGTTTTGGAAGACCTCCGCCGCCGCCGACACCCCAAAGCTCAGGCTCTTGTACCTCCGGAGGCCCACGTGTGTAGAGAATGTGGTGATGTACCTACTCTCTGGCTCTAGCTGGTAGTATCCAGCGTTCAAGTCCAGTTTTGAAAACCACATGGCACTATTCAGGTCCGCCACTATGTCATCCATGGTGGGCGTGAGGTGGCGCTCCCTCTTAACCGCTTGGTTAGGCAGTCTCATGTCCACACATAGTCGAATGGCCCCCGGCTGTTTTGGTTTCGGGGCCACGACCAGCAGAGATACCCACAGGGTGGGGCCGGACACTTTCTCTATGACGTTGAGATCCTCGAGTTTCTTTAGTTCCGCCTCTACTTGAGGGTCGAGATTGAATGGCACCCTGCGATGTCTTAGGGCGGTTGGTCTGATCGTGGTATCAATGTGGAGCTTGACTCGCTTTCCCTTCAGCTTACCAAGACCTATGAACAGTCTGGGAAAGTCTTGCATGATGGCCTCGGCATGGGAGTCGTGGATCTGATTGGTGAAGAAAACGAGGCCCAAATCCTCTGCCGTGTGACAGCTGATGAGGGTGCCCTTGTTACCTTCCGCTATGTGAAAACGTGCCGTCGCTGAGTGTTTCCCGCTCTTGATGGTGGCCTCGATGACTCCTCTGAGGGGAAGCGGGCGCGTCCCTCCATACGTGTATATCCTCGCTCTCGTGGGTGCGAGTGGGGGTCTCGGAGACAACTGCTCGTACTGGTTCGAGTCCATTACATTTACAGACGCCCCTGTGTCGATCAGCGCCCTCACAGTGGATCCTTCTATCTCCACTGAGCACATCGGTGGTGGCCGTCTGTTCTTGTCTGGTCGGCTGACGAAAGATATGACGAACACGTCATCGTCGTCATCTTCCAGGGCGAAGCTGCGTCCTCGCTGCGAGCTGTCCTCCTGGGTGTGCGGGCCTTCAAGGGATAGCTGGCGTAACTGCTGCGTTGTGCCCCTGGTTCTGGCATAGGCTTGCCGGGATCTGTTGCTCCTGCACACTTTGGCAAAGTGGTTGGGCTTCCCGCATCGGGAGCAGGTCTTCCCTTTCCCTCCGCACACTCCTGACGGCGGGTGTTCCATGCCGCAGTTGCCGCACTGACCCCTCGGTGGGGACTGTGGCGTAGGGCGGAAGGTGTTGGAGCGCCATTGAATGGCCTCAACCCGCTCCTCTTTGATAGGTGTTAGCCTGGGAGCGTGATATGCGGCAGAGCTCCTGTGTAGCGCTGCCTCCATTTCTTCAGCTCGGGCGTCTGAGAGCTCGTGTGACCGGCCCAGGACGAGGATCTCGTCTAAGGAGATACCTGGCTGCCGGGGGATCAGTTTCCCCAATAGCACTGAACAGCATCCCTGGATCACTTGCCCACGTATCTCCTCCCTCTGATCGGGGAAGGCACACGTGCTTGCCAGTTTGCGCAGACGTGCGTAGAACATATCCACCGACTCAGAGTCCGCCTGCTTCGCCTGCCTGAATTTGAATCGCTCGAAGTCAGGGTTGAGTTGGGGGTCAAAATGCCTGTTGAGTGCCTCCACCGCCGCCTCGTAGTCATTTTCGTACCCCGCGTCAGGCAACGTTTCAAAGAGGTCGTAGATCTCTGCGCCACCATAGTAGATGAGCAGTGACCTTTTCACTGTTCCATCGGTTTCTCTTGTTCCTCTGAAATAGTGGTTCAAGCGCCCTATCCACGCCTTCCAACGCGGGGCGGCTGTGGCTGGGTCAGCGGTTTCGCTGAAAGGAGGCATTGGGGAGATGGCAGCGTGGCTGTACACTTGCGGTGGAGCGTTGACCCCTCCCTGCGGTCCACCCGCAGCCGCCTGCGGGCCTGGGGTGGCGTGCTCATCGCGCTCGACTTCGGAAGCGGCGCAGTGCCGGCTGTCTGGGGTTGAGCGTTGTCCACTCACTCACAGTCCCAAAATGTGTCCCTCACTGGGCCCCTCAGACAGTGCTGGATGTGTGAAGAGAAAAACCAATGAGCCACCAGTCCTTGGGAGTGGGGTGAGGCAGTCCACTTTGAGCTCCCTTGTCACCTCTCCCTTTTTTTTCCTGTGTCCTTTACTTGCAGGTGGGGCACTTGTACCAGCTTTCACCCTCCAGCGCTAGGGCTCAACCAGCACAGGTGAGAGGCAGGGACAGCGGGGACTTCCCGGGCTGAGGAACACCCTCCGACACTCGCCCTTCGCTGCCAGCTGGGACACACGGCAGGAGACCAGCAGGCTCGGCGCGCTCCCACGTGGCCTCAGGGAGCGCGTCTTCAGTCAGGTCAGGGCACGGGTAGTTCACCAGGCGTCGCGGCCGCTGGGGGCGTGGCCAGGCAGCAACTCTCCCACACATGCAGGCTCCAGCACACGAGCGGCAGCTCTCCGACCGCAGCAGCAGCGGGGAGCAGCCCGTAGGGCCCGGCGTCAGGGCCGTTGACAGGAACTCACAGGGCCGTGACGGTGGGCACGCGAGCAGGCACCACAGCTCCCCAGGCAGCAGAGCCTCGTCGGACGGCTTGGAGCACCGTTGCGGGTCCCGCAGGTGAGGCGGAGGAGGCACCGGAGTTCGACCGGCCTCGTCGCCAATGTGGCGCGGCGCGGCCTACAATATCTCGGCCTAGCGCAGCGCAGCAATTAACACATGCCACTCCAGTTACTGCGTGTTGCTGGAAGACCCAGAGCGGTCTTCTGGCGTTTATTTAACTCCTCGGGACGAGCCCGCCCCGAGGAGTGCGTGTAGTGCAACATTGTAGAGAAAAGCCCGGACGGCTCTCTACACAAGTCTCAGTGTTTTGGTTTTTATTTCTGCTGTAGTTTCAGTGAAGTCACTTTTTCATGTTTCAGTTTAGACTATGAATATCAGTTAATTGAAAAGCTGTTTAACAATGAAAGGGAAGTGGCTGCTGTGCATGAAGAGACCCGGTGCTATCCTATTTGTAAAACGGGAACTAAAACACATTTCACCATTAGTCATCATTAAAGTAGATTGCACTGCTGTGCAGAAGGGAACCAGAGAAAATCGTTCACAAATGTAAGCAAGGCTGTGTAAAGTTATAGGTCCAGAGGAGCTGAAAATATTCCCTGTTTTTAGCATCGGGCTGTTTCTGTGTTTCTGCCCAGGTCCTGCATATCCACTTCACCATAGCAATGTTCTTTAAAAATAAAAAATAAAAGCCTGTCTGGTTAGTGTAGTCGGAGGAAAAGTGTTTTGAATTGCCTGACTACTTCCTGTTTTGCTAAAAAAAAACACTTATGGGAAAAGTATAGTTTATTGTTCCATGCTCTCTCCAATCAGATAGCAGAAAATGAGTGCACAGGCATGCAACAGCTAATGACTTAGTGTTTGTCACGCTAATCAAAAAAACTGATTCCTGGGTCTCTGCAGTAAAGCAGTGTTAATTCAGTATCAAGCTTGTGTGCAGTTTATTGTAAATACGTTATTGTGAGAAAGAAGTTGGTTTTATGCTGTTGAGTTGGGGCTGAACCAAAGCCGAGGTACATCAAGGCATCCCTCAATGCAGCGAATAAAGCTGGTAGGCAGATATGTAACCAGGAATGAGGCATAGAAAGCAAACCTCCTAATGTTTACATCTGTTGTCCAGATGTACAGAACCATATCACCAATGTGAACATTGATAGGAAACATAACTTTGTGTAAAATGAGTGCATAGGCATGCAACAACTAATGACTCTTCGTGTTTGTCATGCTAATCAAAAAACTTGCATATCCTTCCCATGATTCTAAGGTCTCTGAAGTAAACCAGTGTTAATCATGCAGTCAAAACATCTTTCTCCCCTGGGGATTGAGGGGCACAAGGCAGCAAGATGGCCGCACTGTAGTGAGGCTCTGCTGGCTTTGCTAAAATCAGCTCAGAATCGTATGGAATGAGTGCACTGAACTTTGAAAACTAATCTGCTGCTGGAGAGTTCGTGCAAACTGCCGCCACTGGGGACAACAAATCCCATTATTATCCCATATGGCCAGCCAGTAGGAGACACTAAATTTCTGGGACGGGGTGGGGGGACAAGGACAACCTTTTGGACTTTCCAGTGACCCGATACAAATCGACCATTGTCTGAGAAGCTGTTAAATGAATACAATCTCATAGTTTTGTTGTGAAACCTTGATAAAGGCAGGCACGTAGTCACAGTTTGCAAGTATGCTTTAATTGTTATTTACATTCACAAAGTAATTAGACCAAATGTGAAAAAACATGTTTTTGAATCTTACATCTTCATGCACCAAGCAAACAAAAGTTGGGACAAAAAAGGAAGAATAAACTGAATGCTCTTTGCGACATTCCTAAGCCTCAAAATGCAATTGGACTAATATTGGAGTGTATTGGAGACAGGCTACAAGCACACAGAGCTGTAAGAGCAGAGAAATGTCCACTTTGTAAAAGTGGCATATCTAAAATAGTAATATAAAATCCAACCTTACCGGTAAAAAGGATTTATCATTGCCATTCCACAGATTCAAAACATGGCACAGCTACTCCTTTCTAAACAGGAATTACAGCTCAAAGAAGTATATTGCGCTATTCCTAATGTTAATCTAAGAGAGGAGTAGGCCTCACAGAAGTGAAAAACAAATGTAGGTGTTTTTCACTACAAGGACATGCAAAACTTAAAAGTACATGTCCTACCTTTTAGTAACATAGCACCCTGCCCTATGGGCTACTTAGGGCCTACCTTAGGGGTGACATATGTGTAATAAAAGAGAAGTTTAAGGCTTGGCAAGGGGTTTTTAATACCACATCTACATGGCAGTAAAACTGCACACACAGGCTGTACAGTGGCAGGCCTGATGTTTAAAGGGCTACTTGTGTGGGTGGCACAATCAGTGCTGCGCACCCACTAGCAGCATTTAATTTACAGGCCCTGGGTATATGGTATACCACTGTAATAAGGTACTTATAAGTAAATTAAATATGCTAGTTGATTATACACCAATGTTATAATGTTTGGAGGAGAAGCTCACGCACTTTAGCACTGGTCAGCAGTGGTAAAGTGCTCAGAGTCCTAAGGCCAACAAAAAGAATCCGCAAAAAGAGGAGGTAGCAGGCAAAAGGTTTGGGGGAAGATCACCCTAAGGTTGGCAGGTCTAATAGTATGGTGTAGGATTCTGTGTGTCTGAGTATTGAAGTCAGTTGGATCCCTTTTGGAAACCCCTGGAAACGAGGAGAGCGAGAATAGTTTTTCAAACACTGGACGTTTATCCCCTGCTTTCTGTGACGGGTGGAGAAACCCTTAATGCAAACTTTTGTTGTGTAATCTATGAGAAGCGTTATTGCAGATGGATGATACGAGTGTAGAGTGCACTCAAACTGCATTATCTTGCACAAAAATATAAGTAGCCCTATAAGATAAATTTGCAATAAGAATTAGCCTTGTATAGAATGCTCACAAAAATGGGATGTTCAGTGTTTGTGTGGAAGAGAGATGCTTGCCAATGTAAAAAGGCCTGCTGTGCGAGACACATATGAGGTGCTCACAGAAGATGGGTATAGTGAGATATGCAGAGTGAGGTGGGTGGCAAATCTCAGATATAAGGTGTTAGTGATGAACACCAAAAACATAGTGTTTGTGTGTGAAGCTTGCAAATGGATAGAGTGGGTGGAATGTCACAAGTGAGTAGTGCATGGAATGCACTAAAGCACAAAACTTTGTTATATGGGAGACTCACAAAAACTATAAAACGCTCAAAACAAGCAAATATGCCTTGTGCTAGGATTAATCGAGCCAAAATACTCAGCATTTAATTGAAACAATGATTGAAGGCGTGGAGGCCTTGCTCAAGGCTATGATGATTTATTTACAAGTGAGAGTTGCGTATCAACAGTGAAATAATCTTTGAGGAATAGTTATTGCTACCAAGAAAAAAGGTCAGATGGACAGGATAACTTGGATATGGGTGGTGATGCTTCAGAAGATGAGCCAGTGGGGGCCAGCACCAATGACTCTGCTTCTGAACATGTCCAGGAGGAGTCTGAAGACCCCTTATTCGAGAACTCTAGTCCCCCAGGGAATAGCTCTAGTGACACAGAGGGAGGCCCTAGAGGTAGGTCCCCTTTTATTCCTCTTGAGAGAGTACAAAGTGTTCAGGGGAGGTCCAGGTCCTCCAACGTTAATTTTGCCTCCTCTGCCACTTCAATCGGGACCTCCATCTGTAGCAAGAGAGAGGATTCTTTAGAAAGGGAATACCACCTGCTCAAGTTGAGAGAGCCAAGCTCAGAATCAAGAAGAAACAGTTGGCCCTAGATAAGGAAACCCTAGAAGTCCAGAGGGCTAGGAAGAATTTGGGATTAGAATCCCACGGTGACAGCACTAGTGAACCTAGAGTTGGGGAACACTCATTTGACACTAGGAACTTGAGCAGGATAGTCCTCCTTACCAGCAGGGTAATGACATGCATAAGTGGATCACTGCTTTAGAGAGGGCCTGTATAGTTCAGAAGGTTCCTCAGGGCCAGTGGGCAGCTATCTCGTGGCTCTCCTTTGCTAACAAAGGTAGAGACAAACTCTTGACTGTGAAGGAAGAAGATGCAGATAATTACAAAGTCTTGAAGAGTGCCCTCATAGATAGGTTTGGGTTAACCACTGAGCAATACAGGGTTAGGTTTATGGACACACAGAGGCAAACACTCAAGACCCAGTAGATTTTGTAGATAGTGCTATTAAGGCTCTGCAAGGGTGGCTTCAGGGAAGTAATGTGCATGATTATGAGGGACTGTACAATTTACTTGTGAGGAAGCAGATCCTTAATATCTGTCAAAATCAGCAACTGTACCAGTACATGGTGGACTTGGATCTGACCTCTCCCCAAGAGTTGGGAAAGAAGGCAGACGAGTAGATCCGCACCAGGATGAAACAAAAGTCTCATGGTGGTAGTGACCAGAAGAAGCAAGATTCTTCTAAGGCCCAAGAGAAAGATGGGAAGAAATCTAAAGAAAAGAAAGAGTCTTCTGAAGGTCCTCAAAAATCTTCCTCTGGGGGTAGGTACCATTCCTCTTCCTCCTCTAACAAGAAATCTTGGTGCTATTAGTGTAAGGTTAAAGGCCATAGGGCAAAGGATGCCGATTGATTTAAGTCTAGCTCCAATACTGCTACTACTATTCCTAAATCTTAGTGCCCCTAGCAATAGCACTGGTAGTAGTAGTGCCCCCAAGAGTTTAGCTGGATTAACCTTGGGTACTGAAGTGGGTTCTGGCCTAGTCAGGACACCCACTCAGGCTATTTTAGTCTGTGATGGTGGCACTGAGCTTTCCACCCGTATTGTAAGTCCCACTAAATTGGGCAAATACAGACAACAGACTCATCAATGGTCAGGAAGCTGTGACATACAGGGACTTAGGGGCCAGTGTCAGTATGGTGACAGAGAAACTTGTGTCCCCCGAGCAGTTTCTACTTGGTCAGATTTACCAAGTGACCAATGCTAACAATACAAGGACAGATCATTTTGTGGCAGTTGACAATCTCAGCTGGGGAGGGTTAACTGGCCCAAAGAGAGTTGTGGCACCCCCCGACCTACCTGTGGACTGTCTACTGGGCAATCATTTGGAAACTTCAGCCTGGTCTAAAGTGGAGTTCAGGACTCATGCTGAAATTATGGGAATTTCAGCCATGTCTTTGCTGTCACTAGGGCTGAGGCCAAGAAGTTAGGCACTGAGGGAGCCCTGGATCCTGAAGAAATGGATCAGCCAGCTCCCGCAAGAAGGATAAAGATGTATCCTCCTCTCAGACTCCCAATGAGAATCAGCCTCCTTAGGGATATGATCTTGGTACCTGTGAAGGAACTCTCCCAGAGGAGCTTGGGCCTGACAAGGCAGAGGTACTGGGGGCAGGGGTCCTTCAAAGGAAGACTTGAGTCTGGAGCAGAAGGCCTGCCCCTCTCTTAAACAACTCAGACACCAAGCTGCTGCTGAGGAAGCGGGGAATGTCAGTGGGTCCCACAGGACTTATTAGGGAGGAGTGCTCCTGTTTTCTGAAAGTAGAGACCCCAAGCCTGGTGCCACCAGGAGGTTGGTCATACCTCAGAAGTTCAGGGGTTTCTTATTGACCCTGGCACACAACATTCCCCTTGCAGAAAATCTTGGGCAAAGCAAGACTTCGTGCAGGCTTGTCCCTCACTTTCACTGGTCCTACATGTCTGAAGACACCAAGGAGTTTTGTCACTCCTGTGTCACCTGCCAAGCCAGAGATAAGTCAGGTGGCACTACAAAGGCCCTCTTAATCCCACTACCAGTAGTTGGGGTACCCTTTGAGAGGGTAGGGACAGACATTGTAGGTTCCTTAAACCCTCCAACAGCATCTGGACATAGTTTTATCTTAGTGGTGGTGGACCCTGCCACTAGATATCCAGAGGGTATTTCCCTTAGGACCACTGCAGCTCCTGGAGTGGCCAGAGCATTCCTGGGAATCTTTTCCAGAGTTGGGTTCCCTAAGGAGGTCTTGTCAGACAGAAATACTAACTTCATGTCTAGCTACATCACTGCTATGTGGAAAGAGTGTGGTGTTCACTATAAGTTTACCACACCCTCCCATCCACAGGGCAATGGGCATGTTGAAAGGTTCAACAAGACCCTCAAAGGTATGATCATGGGACTCCTAGAAAAGCTGAGGCGAAAATGGGATGTGATGTCTTACTACCTTGCCTTCTCTTTCCCTACAGAGAGGTTCCTCAAAAGGGGGTGGGCTACAGCCCATTTGAACTTCTGTTTGGACATCCAGTTAGGGGTCCATTATGTCTAGTCAAAGAAGGATGGGAGCAACCTCTCAAGCCTCCTAAACAGGACATAGTAGACTATGTGGGCCTGAGTTCGCACATGGCTGAGCATATGAAGAAGGCCAGCAAAAATCTTGAGGCCAGTCAGGAGCGTCAGAAAGCTTGACATGATCAAAAGGCTGTACTTACAGTTTACCAGCTTGGACAGAAAGTGTGGGGTTTGGAGCCTGTGGCTCCAGCATCTCTCCGAGACAAGTGGAGTGGCCCCCAAACTATACTGGAAAAGAAAGGTGAGGTCACCTACTTAGTTGACCTAGGTACTCCAAGAAGTCCCCACTGGGTACTTCATGTGATTCGCCCGAAACCTTTTGTTGACAGGGCGGACACGAGTTTGCTCTTGGCCACTGATGAGGGACAGGAGGAAGAGAGCCACCCTCTCCCTGATCTCCTCTCCCAGGACCCTGTTGATGGATCAGTTGAAGGAGTAGCCTTGGCAGATAGCATCACTGATCAACAGCAAGCTGATTGTAGACAGGTTCTCAGTTTTCTGGTCTCTTTTCTCTGACACCCAGTCAAACCACCTGGTGTACCCATGAAGTGGACACAGATGACAGCCTGCCTGTGAATAGCAAAATTTACAGACAGCCCGACCATGTCAGAGATTGCATCAGGACAGAGGTCCAAAAGATGCCAGTGTTGGGAGTCACTGAGCCTTCAGATAGCCCTTGGGCTAGTCCTGTAGTCCTTGTACCAAAACCTCACACCCAGGATGGTAAGAGAGAGAAGAGGTTTTGTGTTGACTATAGAGGCCTCAATGTAGTCACTAGGATGGATGCCCATCCAATTCCAAGGGCAGATGAACTGATTGATACTTTGGCCTCTGCCAAATATCTCATTACATTTGACCTGACTGTTGGTTATTGGCAAATCAGACTCAATGAGGATGCCAAACCAAAAACACCATTTTAACCCCTAGTGGCATAATCAATTTATTGTGATGCCTTTTGGTTTGAAAAATGCACCTGCCACATTTCAGAGGCTGGTGAATAAATTCTTAACAGTGGGCCATGGTGCATCTTAGTACTGTGCGAGAAGGTGAGGGGACAGAGGCTCCTTCTTTTATGTTCTTTGGTAGTGTAGCTACATTCGCAATTATTGGAAGGAAGTAACACAAATTATGTCGGAGGTCTCTGAGTTAGAGATCCCATTGGAACCGCGATGGCTACTACTGTGTGTGACAGGCGAGATAAGATGGCCCAAGTACACATTGATATGGCTTAAAGTAGCGGCAATTGTGGCAAAAGGAATATAGCCAAAAAGTGGGGGGCATAGAGACCACCAGATCTCCGGGAATGGGAGGAAGACTTAGATTGGTGCTCAGGGGCGGAGAAAGTAACATACATAGCTAGAGGATGCCCACGAAAACGGGACACAATTTGGGGGCGGTGGAACACATACAGAGGAATTTAAAAGAGTATGGAGCAACGAAGGAGAAAACAATGCTTGTGTAGAAGATTTATAGAAAATGAAGACCTCTGCTTCCCATGGGCGTAACAACATCCGACGACGAAAGGGTGGGAGACTACTAAAAGAATTAAGAATTCATGGTATGAAAAAGTGTGTTTGAATTTATTGTAATATTTGTGTAAGGAAAGATGTACTGAGCAAAATATTAATAAAAAGATTTAAAAAAAAAAAAAGTCTTAACAGGTCTGGAAGCCTATAGTGCAGCATATCTAGATGATATAGCGGTCTTTAGCTCCACCTGGGAGTATCACCTACCTGGTCCACCTCAGAAATTTACTTGCAGCCCTGCAGAAGGCAGGTCTCATTATCAAGGCCATAAAGTGCCAGATAGGGCAGAGCAAGGTTGTGTACTTGGGCCACCTTGAAGGTGGAGGCCAAGTTCAACCACTGGAGAGCAAAATTCAGACCATCACCATCGTGGACTGGATTGCTCTCACTACCCAGAATCAGGTCTGTTCTTTCTTGGGCCTGACTGGGTACCACAGAAGATTTGTTAAGGGTTATGGATCCATAGTGTCACCCCTTAATGATCTCACCTCTAAAAGAATGTCTAAGAACCATTCATTGTCCCTACAAATGCTTCTGAGATAGGGATAGGTGCAGTATTGTCACAGCTTAATGCAGAGGGCCACGATCAACCAGTAGCTTTTATAAGCAGAAAGTTGACCCCCAGGGAGAAGCGTTGGTCAGCTTCTGAGAGTGAGGCCTTTGCTGTGGTCTGGACCTTGAAGAAGTTGAGGCCATACCTGTTTGGCACTCACTTCATTGTTCAGGCAGACCATAAGTCCCTCTTATGGCTTAAACAGATAAATGGTGAAAACCTCAAACGTTTGAGGTGGTCCATTTCGCTACAGGGGATGGACTTTTCAGTGGAACATAGACCTGGGAGTAACCATGCCAACGAAGATGGACTTTCCAGATATTTCCTCTTAGAAAATGAAGACTCAAATGGGCAAGGTTGGCCACATGTCCTTACGTTTGGGGGAGGGGGGAGGAAAGTAGGATCTGCTTTCATGGTTACCCCCACTTTTTGAATGGTGTCAGTGTGTTTTGACTATAGACTGCTGGGATCCTGCTAGTCAGGACCCCAGCAACTGTGCTGTCTCCCCTAAATTGGCTCTGATAAGTACTTTGGTACATCCACAATTGGTTACTGGTGTACCCTTATAAGTTGCTAGTATATGGTACTAGTGGTACCCAGGGTTTAGGTACACCAGAGGCTCCCATGGGCTGCAGCATGTATTTTGCCACCCATGGGAGTCCACTTAAACTTGACTACAGGCCTGCCATTGCAGCCTCTGAGAGATGGTGCTTGCACCTCTCACAACAGATATAAGTCTCCTTATATCTGAGGTCACTGCACTTAAAAACTATAAGTCATCCCTATGGTAGGCAGGGTGCTTGGTTACAAATGTGAGGGTGCCCCTGCATGAGCAGGACACCCCTACAAACCTTGGAGTCGATTCTCCAGGCTTTGTAAGAGCGGTCAGACATTTTAATATATATATAGTGGAGATCAGTTATTACGAGTTGTCTAACTATATAATGGCTGCACTGGACCTGGTAATATTTTGTATCAAACATGTTGGAATCATACCCCAACACCGATTCCGGTGCTAGAAGAATGATACCAAGTACTGGGGGGCTCCTTAGGAGGCCCCTCTGTACTCCAAGTAACAGCCTTTCAGGGTCTGCCAGCAACCTAGTGCTGCTTCCGACCACAGACACGATTCTGCCCTCCTGCTGCTGGGCTGAGCTCGAGCAGGGGAAGGTTGAACAATAGGTTTCCTGTCACAGGGAGGTGTGACCACCTCCCAGACAGGACTTAATGTATTGGGCTGGGGTGGGGGCACTTGCCAGTGGCACCAGACTGCTTTGAAGGGCAAATTTGGTGCCTTCCTTGAATACTCCTGTTTGAGACAGTTCAGGAACCCCTGGTTTCCACTCTGACATGAAACTGGACAAAGAACAGGGGAGTATTCTCCCCTCTGGCTAGCCCCGCCTCTTGGAGGGACCCCCGAGTCGGTAAGGGCTCCTCCATGGGTAGGTCCTCAGATTCTTCGTGGAACAAGACTCACCTCTGAAACCAAGACACTCTTCAACCGTTTGGACACTTGGACTTCGTCGGACTTCGACTGGACCTGAGACTGCATCTAGGAAGACTCCTGCTGCTCCTGGTCTCGCTGTTCTTCAAGTCTTCTGCGTCGTCTGTGCCTGGGCATCATCCAGGTTCTCCAGAAGGCCTGTGGGCATCAAGGATATCCGAAGTATTCTCCCTTGGCGTGAAGGAGTCACTCCCCTGCAGCTGCAGGCACCGCAACAAAGCTGACCGTTCTGCTGCTCCTGTCATCCAACGGACTTCCAGAGGCCCAGCAACACAGGTGGTGGTTCTACAGCTCCCTAGAGACCTGACCTGACTTCTCTGCAATTTTTAGGACAGTATCGCTCATCGAAGCTGATGGGACCAAACCCATGTGTACCTCGTCGACTTGCTGTTGCCAAGGCTTGTTGGCTCTGTACTCCAGAGGTCTTTGGACTACACGAAGCTTCAGCCTCTAGCACCTCATCCCACAAAGATCAGCATCCTCACTGCATCCTCTGCACCGTGGGCCTCCATCTTTGGTGAGTTGCCTGCGGTCCTCTTGCGACTCCTGTGTCTTTGGCCTGTTGGTCCTCTTGAGGGTCTTCCTCTGCTACAGTGGGCTCTCCAGCTTGCTCTAACTCTCCTGCACTTGGTGAGTCCCTTGGATCTTACTGGTCCCAATGTTTGCTTCTTTTTGCTTTCCACGCCAGTTTCGGCTACCAAGGCTTGTTGGTCCTCCCGGTAGACACCGACCACCTGAACACCGACACACAATATGGGACAGCTCTTGCATGGCTCCTGGTCTTCCTCAGCAGCGCCTGGTCCTCACAGCTGCAGCAACAAGGTCACCTTCTTCACTCTTGAACCTCCCAACATCGGTGGCATTGCGCTTCCGTGCCTCCTTGTCACTTCCGAGTGGCATAGACTCTGTCCTCTCTGCTTGCAGGATCTCTTCTTCAAGAATCCACTCTTGGATTCCACCGGACCCCTTCACATGCTTCTTCAGAGGCATCTTCTTCGAAGTCTTCCATTGTTGTCTACGGCAGGTTCCGACGTCACTTCAACCCTATGCACCCGGCCTCTCTGGTGCAGGTATCCTGGTTCCTGGGGCATCCACGGGTGGGGTGACTCTCCAACCTCCCGTCTTCCAAAGGGTTTCTTCAGTGTCCTCTGGGATGGGTCATTCTTCTATAAAACTGCGACCGCGACTTCTCCATTGACTTCCATTGGGCACTCTGCTGTGTTTCCATTCTGCACACAGCCTCCGTGGGGTTCCTGAGTACTTACCTTGGGTAGTTCCTTGTGTCTCCATCTCCTATGAGTCTTCTGATCCTAGTACCGTTCTCCTTGAAGATTACATCCATTTTCTTAGTATATGGTTTGGGCTTCCCCTGGACACCAGTGTATATTTGTGCTACTTACCTAATTATTTTGAAGTATTCTTGTGTTTATTGTTGATATCTCCAAGTAGGAGATATACCAATGTGTTAGTGATTGTGCTGCATAATAAATAGCCTTATTTTTATAAACACTGTGTGGTTCTTTTTAATCTAATCTACACTGTCGATTAAATGTGGTAAAACAAGCTGCTTTACACTCCTTCAAGATAAGCCTGATAGCTTCTCTCCGCAGCTACCACTTTGAGAGCTTTCTATGTTTATCAAAGACCACTAAAATCACCATAAGGGTTGCCTGGATTAGTGCAAGGTGCATCACTCCTGAGAGTGTCCACCATATACTAAGCCAGCCTCCTACAACCACCAACACCAGTTCTCCAATATACTTCTCCCACCAGGGCACAAGTCTTTAAAAAAAAAAAGGAGTGGGGCACTAACCAAGTTAGGCAGTATGTAAGTGACATCACAGCGCATGACATAGCACGTGACATCACAAACCATGACCTCACAGGAAGTGATATCACAAAATATTACATCAGATTCTAAGACCTCGCATATGTTAAGCAGGTCTATCATGAGTACCTTTGAGCGCATTACAATATTTAACAAATTAGAGTTTGCGTCGAAGTTGTGCCAAAAAAGTGATGCAACCCCGGTGCAAGATCTAGGTATCCACTTATACATTTATTTATTAAAGCTCTGCCAGAATGAAATTGGCAACAAGGAGAAACGTGGCAGTATATCTGTTCTGCTTAGTTGGTTACACAGTCTGCATTTTAAAATATCTTATGGGGTTAAGGCACCTGCTGCATAGATCTTTATGTACCCAGAAAATCTCAGGAAATAATAATAATGGTAAGGTAACTCTGGAGGTTAATGCTCTTGCTGGAGAGACCGTTTTTTTGTCTAGTCCCAGTTTTGAATCAATGTAGCATAGACGGTTAATATGTCTCACGCAAAGCACATCATGTGATATACAGATGACAGATTTTTATTTTATGTAGATGGGTAAGTGAGTTATTGCTTTTAACACTTAGATTCTTTAGTTACTTTCAGTTCATAAATTGTAATCCTTCTAATATAGCACAATGAACTTTGAAGGAAAGGACATGTGACTCATACACCTTGTAACCCTCACAATCTTATGTAACACATACATTGATTTACACACATATGATTTATTGTCAATGTATAATTTGTATGTGTGATTTAAAGCGCTCCGACACCCTGGATTGGGTTGGGTAGCGCTATAAAAGAAATAAGACAAAATAGTGGTATTTAAATTGTTATTTGTGTAAATAATAGGACAGACCAACACATCTGACACAATGTACCGCACAAGATGTGTGCTTAGACTATGTCTGATGCTAATTGTTGTATAACCAAAAGAGGGGGACTCTGGGCTTTTATACAGGTCCAGCATACATGCCCAAAAGTAATCCAGCAAAATGAGTATGCAGTTCCTAACAGGCTAGACGAAAAAGGTTGGCTAAGTGTGAGGCAGTGTTCACTAAGTGGTGGGAGGAAAAAGGGGAATTCCTCCTTTCGGAATAAGGGCCCTCACACACCCAGCCAGCTAGGTGTCATGCTTCATCATAGGGCTTACTCCTCGTCAGGTCGGCGCTGCAATACCTGACGGGCGCCTATGAGGGGCTCTTTGGCGGAGATCTTTTATTCCATGCCGTTTGGTGCAGTGGGTGTGAGGGACCTAAAGGGTGTAGATGTGCGGAATGTGGGTCACTAGACCGTGTAAGGATTAAAACCGGAATTAGAAGTCCAATCAAGACCATTTTAATGAACTGGCTTCTAACCTGATTAAAAATACAGATGTGGCGCGCCCCTGTTATAATGCTACAGGATATCGCGCTCTAAAAAGCGGTCGACATGTTTCTTGCCATTGTGTCAATTTGACGGCAATTCTTCAGGACCAAATAAACAGTTTATCTACACTACTTGTGGTTGTCTAGTTAGGTAAAGATGATACACCACAAACAGCACCCTAAGTGTGGTACCTGTAAATATGGTCAGCCAACCTGATAAACACAATGGTTAGGTAAAAGTAGGCGCTATTCAATTCATAGTACCAGTCCGCTGCAAAATTTCGCCGTACACTGTGCACATGATGCCGCAATGGTGAAACATTCATAGTGTCTAGAAACATGCATCACACAGTCGTGGAATGCTCGTGCGTGAAGTGGCGAAAGGAAATGAGTTAAACACCGGTATTAAGGAGCCCGTACTCTTATGGTAGCTGAAGGAATCAAGGACTCGCCCTAGTTGGGTTGCTGGCTCACAACATTGACTCCCGGCATGTAAAGACACCTTGTAGTACAGTGTCCTAAGAAAGGTGGGAGTCAAGGGGGTGTAAGCAATTGGAGTAATGATGGAAGATTCACAACAACCCTCATCTCAAGGTGGTAGTCTAGCTTAATGATGAGTTAAAAGCGGGGTACACTAAGGAACCCCATCGGTATGCTATAAGTGCGACATACAACCCATAGGATGCAGTGCGGCCCCCCTGCCCCCAGCGTAGCTTAACATCATGCTTAAATAAAAGCACCCATTGTCTGTGCATAGTGGGGTCAGGGTAGTTGTATCATCCAGTTATCCATGTCACAACAATGTCAATCACATCATAGTAGTTCCAGGTTTGACCGTTGCCGCGTGATTCAACAGACAAACGCACACCCAGTAGGTGAAAGTCAGTGAATCAAGAACGCGTGTACTCTGAAAAGAGTCAGTACTTGCGTGCTCTCACCACAAGCAAGACCGTCGGTGGACCTACCCCAAACGCTGCCGGGACCAGGAGTTACTGGCCATCATTCTCGTGGCTCAGTTATGCTCCCGGCAGCGGAGGGGCGGGGCGTCACAGCGGCACGAGCTGGTGCACTGGAGCGCAGACCGTCTTGGTAACGTACTGCGCGGCTGCCATCTTGGTAGTGTGGCTGAGTGTGATGAAAGAGGAGGCGTGCGGAGTCAAGTGACCTTGCGTCGCGTGCGTGTACCCAGGATAGCCATAGGCAAAGTACCGGAGAATGCGGCGGCCATCTTAGGATGTGTGGTCGCCGGCGGTACTAATCCCGAATTGGGATGAGAGCAGTGTGCATAATGTGTAAAAAAGGGGGGTTTGTAAAATCGAACCAAGAGGAGAGGAGAGAAGGTACCCCTACTGGAAGATGTGGTGGTTGCTCTCTGATACACTCACCAATCTGCCAAAGTGCAGAGGCTAATGAAGAAGGATGCTCTCTGATACAGTCGCCAATAAGCCACTATTGAGAAGGCCAATTGGGAAGGATGACAAGGTCAGATAATGATAGGCAATAGGTGTCTAAATGCCCAGTGCATGGTCGAAAAGGTCAGAAGGTGTCTAAAATAGGTGGTGGGGTGGTCACTCTTCTATGAAATAATCGTCAGGATGGCGGTATGTCTAGAACCAAGGGTGGATCAGTGAAGTAATTCCGGGAGTACGATGGAGTGAGAGATACCCCAATGCTAGTGACAGTGTACAAAGCAATGTGTGGACCAGCCTGGGTGTTCATGGGACAAGGCCGGATGTTAGTACTCCGTTGTCGTCAATATGACACTGTAGTAGAGGGTCCTTCCAAGGGGATTCTTATCTATTTAATGTACTCCATGGGATATCCTCATCGAGTCCCTCCTTATCTGTGGCCAGACGGTACACCCACCTCTGTTCAGTCCTGAACAGTGCTCCTTTGTTCATTTTTGGGTGTGCCTCTAGAATGACCCAGCGTAGAGTGCCTGGTGGAGGTTTACAGAGTTCAAAATGTGTACACATCTTAGTGTTGGTTCTATGACACCTTATGTTGCTCCTATGTTCATTGATGCGTGTCTTTATTGTTCTGGTGGTCATGCCAATGTAGCGAAGGCCGCACGGGCAGGTGATCATGTATATAGAATTGGCAGTATTACAGTTGGTGTGTTTTCTTAACTGCCATTTGAAAGTGTCAGAAAATGCAATTTCCTTGGTCGGTTCTGTGAGGGGGCAGACTATGCAGGATCCACACGGGTAGTGTCCTGTTACAGGAGGTAGATCCCAAAGGGGTCTCTGCGGGTTGATCTTCTGAACCCTTGCAAAAACAACAGTATGTATCAGTATATCTTTGAGGGTGCTGGTACGTTTAAATACAAACCTTAGAGTAGGCAATTTGAGTGTTCCTGTGCTGAGGATACCCCAATGCTTCCTGATAATGTTCCTAATCCTGTTGGAGTCTGGGGTGTATGTAGTGACGCAAGTGAGAGCCTCAACAGGATCTTTATGCTGTATCTCTAGTAAAGACTCACAATTGTTGTTTATGGCCCTTTTCATTGAAAGTGCAAAGTTCCGTTTAGGGTATTCTCTTTTACAGAGATTGTCTGCGAGAATGGCTGCCTCCGACTTGAAGTCATCCACAGAACTGCAGTTTCTCCTGATTCGGAGAAATTGTCCGAAAGGGAGATTTTCTTTAAGAGCCCTGGGTGATGGCTACTGAACAGGAGAAGGCTGTTACTATCAGTAGGTTTCCTGTACAATGTGGTACTGAGTTGGCCTTCACAGAGTCTGATGTTAAGGTCAAGGAAAGGGATGTTACTCTCTGAGATAGTGCTGGTGAAGTTCAGATAAGGATTGAGGGTGTTAATCCATTGACAAAATTCTTCACATGTAGACCTATCACCCTTCCAAAAGATTAAAATGTCGTCAATGAATCTCTTCCACAATACCAAGTTGGTGTTAAAAGGGTTCGATGCGCTGAAGATCTCTCTCTCTTCAAATGCAGCCATGTAGAGGCATGCCACGCTGGGCGCAAAGGTGCTACCCATCGAAGTGCCCTGGGTCTGGTGGTATAATTGTTTACTGTACTCGAAGAAATTCTCCGTCCGGGCCAATGTGGCGCACTCCAGAACAAAGGTCACCGGTGTGGGCGAGTCCCAGTCGGTGTTACCCAGGGCATCCTCTATAATGCCCAAGGTGGCAAATTGAGGAATGTTCGTATATAGGGGCTCAACATCCAGGGTGACCAGAAGGTTTATCCCCTCTGGATGTTGGACCTCCTCAATGAGTCGAAGGATATCTGTGGTGTCTAGTAGAAAGAATGGTGTCTTTCTCACCAGTGGTTGTAAGAAGTGATCGCAGAACCTCGACAGAGGTTCAAGAAGTGACCCAATCCCCCAGACAATAGGCCAAAAGGTTGGTGCCTTTATGAATCTTGGGCAAGATGTAAAAGTAGGGCACCTTGGGGTCCTTGGTAATGAGGAAGTCCGCTTCCTTCTTACTGATCCACCCTTCTGTCTCCGCAGAGAAGACCATTGTTGAAATGATTGTTGAAAGGCGTGAGGTAGGATTGACATCAATGGGAGTATAGTATCTCCGGTTGCTAAGTTGTCGGAGACATTCAATGTCGTAGTCAGTGGTAGACATGATCACTGTAGCCCCACCCTTGTCTGCTTGTTTGATGGCGATATTGGGATCATCAGCAAGAGACTTGACAACCATCAGTTCTGCTGAGGACAGATTGTGGAAAGAGTTGGGTGTGGTGCCTCCGGCTACATCTTTAAGTACGGCTTGTTCAAAGGTCAGTACTTCATTAGGTACCATACTGTTGTGGGGCGTGAAGGTGGATGGATTGTGCAGTCCAGAGTCACTGGTAGGAGGTGCAGGTTTATCTTGAAAGAACGCCTTGAGGCGTATCTTGCGAAAGAAACCCTGGATCTCGCAATTGTCGCGAAATCTATTGATTTTTGGAGTGGGGACATATCCCAAGCCCTTCTGCAGGACCCGTTGCTCAGAATCAGTGAGTACCCTGGGCGAGAGGTTAACAATTAGTTTCTTTTGTGTGTTGGTTGTTCCTGCCATTTCACTCTCTTTTGGTTCCCTCTTCTTCGCCCTCTTTCTCTGCCCCAACCTTTGTCTAAAAAAGGGGGGTTATTGCCTGGTGGGAAGAATTGTGGGTGTCCTTGTGGGTACATTGGGAATTGCCAAAAGGGAGGTCCCTGGTAGGGTGGCATGTTATAGTTTGGATATGTGGGACATATATTCCGTCTGGAATTGTTACTGCCCCAGCTGCCAGTACTTGAGTCACTATTGGTTGAAGAGCCTCTCCTGGTTGTGTTGGAGCCTTCTTCTGATGAGTTACTTCCACCCGTCGGGGTGGAGTCTGCTTTCAGATAAGGATATACTTTTTCTTTGTCAAATTTATGTAATTTATGTATATCCTTTTGAAGTTTCGAAATCTTCTGTTTCATTAAGTACTCCTTATTTTCCACATTCTCATTGTTGATTTCTGATAATTTGGTCTTAAAGGCAGAGAGCTGAATCGTTGTTTTAAGTGCTCCTTCTGCTATCTGCATCCTGACCAGTAAGGCGTCCGCGATCCTTTTGGCGGTCTTCATGATAAGAATAAGCCAGTCCCTTGTGCATTTCCATGCTACTAGGGACCACTCCTTCTTAAAGACCGCATCCTCCAGAAACAGGCGTGGGAAATTGCTTACTATGAGACCATTGTAATGCTAATTGTTCTCATGTTCCAGGGCAAGGTTCAACTGCTGAAAATAAACATTTCAACAAAACTTTAGGCTTTGAGTGGTTGAATTGTGCAGTGTGAAACAGTCAAATAAGGTAGGGTCCCAGCTGAGGAGGGGCAGGATGCACTCAGCAATCAACAAGCTACCTCTCTTCCTTTGTCCTGTAAATTCAGACTGCAGGCAGCAGCAGTGGCGGCGAGGAGGAGGTGTGAAAACATTCCTGTAGATTTGCAGCACAACAAAAGGGAAGGTTACAAGTCAACTGCAGGGCCATTAGCACGTCAAAGCACTCCCGCTTTGATGTAGCAATGGCCCTGCCACAGACAGAAGAGAGAGAAGAAGTATTTTGTCCCCTCGTCCCCCCACCCTTGTCCCCCGTGCTCCCCCCCACTACAGAATCTGGGGGGAATATATCCTCTGCATCCCCCACACTTCCTATGCCCATGTGGCCAGCAATCTGCTAATTGTGCTATTAAAGCGCGCCGCAGCCCTGCTGCCCTGGGGGCACTGAACCTTGGAAACTGATCTGCTACCGGAGAGCCGCGTGCAGTGCCTCCGCCTCTGAGGGACTACAAATTCCATTATCCCTTGTGGCCAGCAATCTACTAATTGCGCTAGAAAAACTCGCTGCAGCCCCACTGCCCTGGGGCACAGAACTTTGGAAACTGATCTGCTGCCAGGAAGCTGCGTGCAACGCCGCCACTGGGGACTACATATCCCATTATCCCCTGTGCCAACAATCTACTAATTGTGCTATAAAGCACCCGCATCCCTTCTGCCCTGGAGGCACTGAACCTTGGAAACTGATCTGCCTGTTGCAGGGATTCTGCACATACACAGAACTATGCGCACGATTATAGGACCTTGGTGTATATGGGCTGAGCCTTCCTACCGCCTTAGTACCCACGAGCCCAGGACCGGACCGACTAGCTACAGTGTCTCACTCGCTCTCCTACACAAACACGAAGAAGCAAATGATTAGACAACCCAGAACACAACACTCCTAGATCTCTCAGGAATCGTGGTAACAAGACACACCTTTTCACTTACACTCTCGCTCCTGTCCACAATAAGATCTGATCGAGACACGAATATAGTTTAAAATGTTTATTTTAACTAACGTGCTCTAACATGCAGTATACGAGCCACAACAAGCAGAAAAATGCATAACAGTAATACAGTTAGCATCGCAGCCAGTTAATACATTATGAAGGGAGATGTCATCGTATAAAGACAATGGAGAAAGGACTATAGTGCCTAACTTCCCTTCCCTTGGCAGGAATGGGTATTGTTATTATATAATAGAAGATCTCTGGGTTTCGTCAGCAGACCCCATACCTTAAAGCATAGATGGATTTCTACATCGAAGCTGGGTATTGCTCTTCTCCCTGGAAACGTCCCTCTACAAGTGTCCCACCTAAACATGTATTCCCGTAATATCAAAGCACGAGCCTGCAGCTGCAGTGGTATGTTTTGTCTAGGTGCTAGGGCCTGACCAGAACAGAATAACAAGGGGCATTGTTTATCGACCTTGCTCACAATGTTCAGACTAAACTCCAGGAAGAAGCAGAGAACGAATACAGCAGACAATTCTCATGTGAAAGGCATAAACAGTCTTGCAAAAATAAAGGGGCATATGCATCAAGCCCGCATTTTGCGAATCCCAAATAGCGAATTTTAACGATTTGCTATTTGGGAATCGCAAAATGCTATGCATGTAGATATCGCAAAAACATTTGCGATTCCTACACATTCCTTAATTGCGACTCGCAAATTGCGACTCGCAATTAAGGAATGGCTTCCCATTCATTCCTATGGTCCCTAGGCCCATAGGAATCAATAGGAATTGCATGCGCAATTTGCGAGTACCACATAGGTACTCGCAAATTGCGCATGCAATTTCAAGGGTGCAAGGGTGCCAAAAGGACACCCTGATGCACCCCTGAAAGTGCAATTAAAAAACATGTTGCACACACACATGCCCCAAGGGCATGTTTGTGTGCAACATAGAACTTTGAAAAATGCACTTTTGTGCATTTTTCAAAGTTTTCAGCAAATTACCATCAACTTTAGGTTGATGGTAATTTGCATTTCTTAATAGCGAAATCGCTATTTTTTTTTGTTGCATTGCATTTAGGGAATCGCAATTTGCGATTCCCTAAATGCAATCGCAATTTAAGTAATCGCAAATTTTGCGCTTACTTAAATAGCGATTTTTGCATTTGGGATGATGCATCCCAAATGCAAAAATTGCGGTCGCAAAGGGGCAGAACCTGCGAATCTGCCCCTTTGCGACAGCAAAAAGCAATGATGCATGTGCCCCAAAGTAATTTAGTATGTATCCGAAAACAACGGTTCTAGCGGGAATACAATAAATCTATACTGGTAATTAAAAATGCACAATCGCGATCAATTAGGGTTAAGGATGTCAGAAAAAGAGAGCCTCGCAGACTTGGTGTTCATAATTCTTTTTTTATCCAAATTTTTATAATTCAAAAACAATACATACACCGACCGAGAAGAACCACAATAGTGATTATATGTCCCAAGCAAATGAAACCATCTAATACATTGTGAACAGACATGTGATATATACAGAACTTGGTTTCCACACCCGTGAAATGAGAAAGAAGAAATTAATACTCACACGGGGACTCGGTCGAGCACCCCGTGTGAGAGACGAAGGGCTGTGAACTGGTATTAATCAATTGTGGCTCAGTCACAATAGTGGGCAGGATCAACACCACTCAATGTAGTGGTACCTGAGCAGGATCCTCCGCTGGATAGATAAAGTCGCGGGACCGGTAGTGCCACGGCGGAGAATAAGGCTTTTGAAATATGCCACATAGGATGAGAAATGCTCTGGTCGTCTGCCTGGTAACAATGACGGGGTGCTCGACCGAGTCCCCGTGTGAGTATTAATTTCTTCTTTCTCATTTCACGGGTGTCTCACACTTTATGTGCCTCTCACGCGGCTGTAATACTACCATCAGATTGTCCCTTACCCCTTGGTCCTGAGGAGACCCCACATTGCAAGAGGGTCGAAACGTCGTCGACTCAATTGATAGCGAACCATTTTAAATAGCTCTGACTATTGTACACAGAGGCTATAATTATTATCAATTCATGTTGTGGTCGTCTTTTTCAATAATTGTGGAAACCAAGTTCTGTATATATCACATGTCTGTTCACAATGTATTAGATGGTTTCATTTGCTTGGGACATATAATCACTATTGTGGTTCTTCTCGGTCGGTGTATGTATTGTTTTTGAATTATAAAAATGTGGATAAAAAAGAATTATTATGAACACCAAGTCTGCGAGGCTCTCTTTTTCTGACATCCTTAACCCTAATTGATCGCGATTGTGCATTTTTAATTACCAGTATAGATTTATTGTATTCCCGCTAGAACCGTTGTTTTCGGATACATATGACTTAACCTGGTTCCTAGTGAGTAGGGTCCCCCTTGTCCTCTTTTTCGCCAAAGTAATTTAGTAACGTGCGCAAAAGCAGCTTCGTGGTTGCACGAGCCATGCTAACTTAGTGATGTGGACAATGTCCCTATCCGCCACTTGACATGCCGGGAAGCCATGTGCAACACTGCCGCCGCTGGGGTCTACAAAATCCATTATCCCTTATGCCAGTAATCTCCTAATTGCGCTATAAAAGTGCACCACAGCCCTGCTGCCCTGGGGGGGACACTGAACCTTGGTAACTGATCTGCTGCCGGGGACTACTAACCCCATTTTCCCTTGTCGCCAGCAATCTACTTGTCAACTTTTGCTACTTAGAGCAGGATGATTTACCCAGAGGGATGGGGATGTTGTGTTCTTGCATAAGGTCTTATTCATGTAATATGGTGTTTGCGCTTGCTTCAATCTAGTGACTATCTTATATTACAGCACAACTAAGGTCTTATTAATTTCCATAGCTGTTTCTTAACTCCCCACTGGGGCTGTGACCTATTAACTATTTTTAGGTCTAGCTCGACAGTGCATGCACTGTTTCTTCGAGACCTGCTGTAATCAGTCACTGGACTTCAAGTCCATCCCATTTCTTGCCATTGTCTATGTCAGTGTCCTTTTTTAAAAATCCTTGATTGCTAGTGGTGAGTCCTGACTCTTTTCCCTCCTTTCTCTCTTCTGTTCCTCCCACAGAGCAGGGACTTAGTACTGTCTCATCCCGCTCTGGCTCTTTATTTGTTCTTTGGGGGGACTATTTTTTTTCTTGTTCCTGCTCTGTTACTGTTTGTCTGTGTTTAGCTTCAGCGCCCTAGCTGCTTACATTCACATATAACATTCCTCCTCCCACCTCCTCTTAATGCCACAGTTGTTACTGCTGCCTTTTTTACTGCTGCCTCCCCCACTGTGGCTCCTGCTCGGTTGCTTGTATTTTTGTAATTAGGCTTTTTGCAGTTTTCGATCTCCACCGCCATTTGGGCTTTTTCTAGTAGGATATTTGCTTGGTTTGGGCTTTCTTTTAAGGGGGATTGGGCTTGTTTTTTAGGTATGGCTTGCAAAGGGTTTGCATCTTGCCCCCCTCTCTTTTCTGGCTTTTTTGTTTAAATCTTTTTATTAAAATTTTTCGCATTTTCATACAACATACACAGTGCGTCAGCACCCTGCGTGGCAACAACAAAGCTATGCAGTTCAGCATACAATCCATCTTATGAACAGCTAAGCTAACGGATGAGTTATTGGTAACAGTTCCTGGAGGATTGTCCTTGCAATGACTGCAGCAGTATCATGTCAAACACTGTGATATACTACCTCATAGCCAACTTAGCTGTGGTGCAACATTTAATCAAACTGTGGGCTTAGGGTACAACAAAATGAGGGCAAAGTAACCAAAGGAGGGATGGGATAGTCGCCTGAGACCCGCTGCCGCATGTGTGAATAAAAGGGGGGGACGGCCGTGTTAGAGCCGACTGACCGCATCGCCGTGAGGTGAAATCATATGTTAGTATGTGAGGCCAGTTCTGTGTGCGTGTACTACCAATTGCTAAGCGCTGGGTTCCTCATCTTGTTCCCTGCCTTGGGGCCCCTCCTCCGCGACATTATCCATGCCCTGCAAACTCGACACTATAGCATCCCAGTGGTGCGCCAGAGGAAACTTATGGATCCCAAGCAAGTCCTTCCCAGCGTAATGCAACCCCCTCCGCCCTGGCCAAGTTAAGTAAGGAACGTCGCCAGGCCATGGCGTGAGGGGCCGTTGAGGACTTCCACTTTTTGGTGATTAGGCGTTTAGCCACTATGAACCCCAGATCAAGGAACCGGGTGGCTGCTCTGTGCTTCTTACTCCTACTAAACAAATGCAGTATGTGTGCCTCCCAGAGAAGGGGGATGTCTATGGAGGTGCAGGTAGCTAGTGTAGAAGTCACATTGGCCCAGTATTCGCGCAAGTCAGGGCAATGCCACAACATGTGAGGTATGTCTGCGTTTAATAAGCGGCACCTAGGGCAGGCTGCATCGGATCTAGCAAAATACTTATTGATTTGGGCTTGGGCAAGGTATGCCCGGTGCAAGATAAAAAAATTGGATTTGTTTAAAGCGCTGATTACGCGGAATACGTATCGGACCTCCCTGGACAGCCAACCATTCCCTGTCCGTAAATACTTTCCCCAGGGCCTCCTCCCAATGTTGCTTCAGGGGGGTCGGGTCAATTTCTGTGTGCTGGCAGGGTGAGGACGCGAACCAACGAGTCAAGTGCCCCCCACTTCCCATCACATGTAGGTACTGTATCGTATGGTGCATGGGCGGTTCTTGAGCGATACTACCCCACTTAGAGGCCAGCGAGGCTATAATCGCCCAATGTAATGAAAACTGCCCCGGATACATGTTTTCCTCCAACATGAGTTCCTGGTATGGAATGAGGGAGCCATCCTGGTAAAGGTCTCCCAGTTCTTGAATACCTTCTGTGTCCCAGTGACGCAATTCAGAAGCTGTGGTGCATGTGTCACCTCGTGGTGTACCCAGTAATGGGACGGCGGGGGCATATGGTATGAGAGCTCTGGTGAGGAAGAGGCTCCTACGGAAACACTTTAGAGCTATAGTGGGTAGAAGCGCACCTATCGGCCTAGATTTTGTGCATGGGTGGAAGATATGTAATAATGTATGGTGCGGGATTGGAGGTTGCATCCAGGCCGTATCTTCCAGATATCTGGATGATCGCCATAGGGCGATCCACTGGAGCTGGTAGGCCAAGTAATAGTGTTCGAAATTGTGCACCGCCATCCCCCCTTGGTCTGTGGATAAATAGAGTTTCCCCATAGATACTCTGTGTCTGGACATTCCCCATACAAAGTCCCTTATTATCCCTTCCCATTTGCGAAAGAAGGGAGGGGAAATAATAGGTAAGGTAGTGAAATAGTAGAGGAGACGAGGGAGAACTACCATTTTTACAAGGGCTACCCTGCCCGAGATTGCCAGTGGGAGGGTCTTCCAGAAATTCATTTGATTGGATAGCTGTAGTGGCTCTGAATATGTTTCCTTCGAACAGATCCTTCCTAGTACGGTATACGTGCACTCCTAGGTATCTAAAGATATCAGTGCACCACGTCATACGCACGCCCCCATGTAATACCCCGGGTCGAGGGTTGTCTACAGAAACGGAGAGAGAATAGATTTCGCTGCATTAACCCGCTGGCCTGAAGCCCTGGCAATGTGTGATAAGTAGAAATAAAGGTCCCTTGGTAGAGAGATATATGGGGTACAGTACTAGGTCTCCAATAACCTCGCCTGAATGATTTATAGCCCATATGTTAGATCATTGAAAGGTTGTACATACAACTATAACAAATACAAATTATTAATTTCAAAAAATTCTTTTTTATTTAAAACCAGCAAAAATCAAAGTATAAATATAAAGACACTATAAAAGTTGATTACACTAGCAGCAAAATTCTCAATCTTATTATTACATCCACAAAAAATATATAATACACTGTAGGAATAATTTCAAAAAACCTTAATGATAAAATCATATATAGTTAAAATTTTTCTAAACATACCAACAAACAATAAACAGAGAGAAAAAACAGACAATACATTTTGTCATCTAAAAACCAGATCAAGGAGTTGGTCAAGCGTCAGTGCGGTAGCTCCACAGTGGAGAGGAATGACTCAATGTGAAGGCTATTCCTAGTTCTTGGGGGGGACTATTTTTTTTCTTGTTCCTGCTCTGTTACTGTAATTACGGTGTAATGCGCTGTCATTGCTGCATGAATGTCTCTCTATGTACAGCTCCTTCGACCCTGTTCGTCCACCAAGAGTTGTATGGGGCGCTGGGGGTGTTCTTGCCTAATTAAGTAGGCCAGCAGCTTGCCTGCCCTATCCGCTGTAGCGTGAGAGCGAGCCGAGTGCGCCAAGAAATTGTGACATCGTAGTCTTTCTAATAGCGCTTCCCTCTCAGCATGGGCGTCATCAAGTTGCTTTTGCCTATCAGGCCGATTGATGGCCAGCGCTTCTAACTGGAGCAATTGTCGCTCCATGGCAGACAGGGACGCGTCAAGCTGTTTGCGGATACTCCACGTGTGCGCAAGGCAATGCCCCCTGCTCACCACTTTAAATGCCTCCCACTCCGTCAGTACCGAGTCCACATAGTCTGAATTAAGATCAAAGTATCCAATCACTGCAGACTCCAGAGAGCTCCGGAACGCTGGGTCCTCCAACGCTGCCGTCTGTAGACGCCAAGCTGGAATCGGGGGCACCTCGGCCTCCCACGCCAAGTGCATTATTTGTGGATTGTCATCAGAGTGTGTCCGACCTAAATATTCTGTGGACTGAATCAGGGGGGCTAGAGCCGCCGAGACTAGAATGCGGTCCAGTCGCACGTGCAGCTTGTGGACTGGCGAGAAAAAGGAATACACCCTAGTGTGAGGGTGGCGCTCGCCCCAGACATCCGTCACTGACCAATGCCCCATCCAGGTACATAGGGACTGGGCGTTCGAAGAGGCTGTGGTTCTATTCAAAGGAGGAAAGGAACGATCGAGAGAAACGTCCAGCACAGAGTTAAAATCCCCTCCCAGCAACCATGGAACCTCCCTCCACCTAGGCAGTAATGCCGTTAGGCTGCAGAGGAATGCTCCCTGGTCAGTGTTAGGGGCGTAGATGGAACCCAACAAAATAGGTTGGCCATTTAACCTACCCCTAAGGAACACATACCGTCCGGCGGGATCCACCATCACCTCCTCTTCCTCCCATGGGACCCCGGCCTTTACCCAGATGAGTGACCCTCTGGTCATGGCTGAGTAGTTAGTGCTATAGATCTGACCCCGCCAGCGATGGCGCAGTCGAAAGGCCTCTGGTTGCGTTAGGTGCGTTTCTTGTAAGAGAGCGATACTAACCGCTCTACGCTGTAGGTAAGCATATATGGAGTACCGCCTAGCAGGTGTGTGAATGCCTCTAACATTCCATGTGATTATATTTAGGTTAGTCATGGAGATGATGTAGATCTGTCGGTTTCCCTTCTTGGAGCGAACACCCTCGGGAAGGGTATGTGTGGCGGCAACAGGTCTCGAGGCAAGGCGACTCTTCTAGGGGGAAAAATAAAATTTTGCATCCAAGGATACTGAAACATTATGAGAGCGGACCCCCAACAGGGAGATCGACCCAAACATTTACGCCTATTCATGGCAACTAGTTCAACGTCGTCGTTGACTTTGGGGGAAATACAGGTTTAACGAAGGAAAGGAAACAGAAAGATTGCTTGCATATTCTATCCCCCTTATTTACCCCTCTATAATAGGAGGTAGACTACTGGATATGTGAGTGAGTATAAAAAGACCCAGGATTACAGCTTGAAGCAGTGGGGACATGTATACGAACTAGCGCCCTTAGTTTCTGTTTCTTGTGAAGTCGAGGCGTCCGGGGGTGATGAGCAACATGTTCTCAAATAATGTTGTCCGCCGTCTGGGTAACATCCGAGAGTCGAGGCGAGCCAGTATCTGTTGACCATTCTGGTGTGGAGTCGGCACCCCCCCCCTGGATCTCGACGGGGACCTGGTGGAACCTGTTGGCGAAGGTGATCTGACAGGCAGAAGGGCCGCTGCAACCTGCAGAGCTTCCTGACGCTCCGATCTAGTCTGTTCTGGATCCGGCGCTGCGACGGGCGGCCATCCGTCTCTGCCCTTCTTCCTGCGGCGAACGTGACGGGAGCTCTTGTGCAGTTGGGGGTCCTCAGCGGGTCTAGGAGCCATCGTCAGCCCGTTTTCTTCAAGCCAGTCCCATGCCTCTGCGGGAGACTCAAAGTATCGGGTGTTGCTGCCTCGGATAACTCGAAGGCGGGCGGGAAAAGGTAGAGAATACCGGAGTTCCAACTCACGAAGTTGTTTCTTGACTGCGCCGAAGGTGGCTCGCGTTTTTTGTACTTGTGCACTGTAGTCTGGGAAGAAAGACGGTAACATTTTGCACCTTGGGACCGGGATGCTTGCCTGTTTCCCGTAATATTACATCCCTGTTCCCTAAAGTTTATTAAGCAAAATAGGAAGGGATGAGGGCGAGCCCCCTAGAGGGGGTTTACGGGCCGGAACTCTATGGGCCCGTTCTACCACGAACTGTGGTGAGAGCAATCCCAGGGAGAGAAAATCTCTCATCCAGGATTCTGTGTAGCCCTCTGGATCTTGACCTTCCGTCCCCTCCGGCAGGCCAATCTCCCTCACATTATTGCAAGCGACCTCCCTTCGGCATCATCCACCCTCTCCTCCAGTGTGCACACCTGATCCATCAGGTCCTGCAAAGTGGCCGCGAAATTACGGGATCTGGGCTGAAGTTCCGCCAACGTTGCCACAGTATCGCGGACCCTGTCAGACAGTTTGTGGTGTTCTGCCCGTAAAAGCGTGAAGTCGGAGGTAATGGTGTCCATCCTGCCCTCCAGGGAGGTGCGCGTCTGTTCCAGTGTGGTGCCTATCCTCTCCACTGCCGCCAACACCGAGTCCAACTTTCCCCCGATGTCCGACTGGCTCGTACCCACGGATGTTTTGGCCCGGGGGGGGGCATCTTGGTGGGCGTTGGAACGAAGGCGGACCATGACTATCCGCTGAGCGCTCGGCATAGGGGGTGGAATGTGAGTGTCTTCCAACCGTGGGCTCGGCAGCGTCTCCACTGCCCTCCCAACGCCTCGGGACGGTGTACCACCACAGAGGCTAACCAGATGAGGAAAGGGACGTGACTGTTCAGGAAGCACTCTGGAGCAGGGCCCACCCCGTGCAATTTCTAATACTGCTGCAGTCCCACTAGGCCGGTACAGGAAGGATTGTGTGAGGAGGGACTAGGCCTGATCGGCCCCCGGACCTCCCGCCGCAGACGAGGATCCCCGCGTGGTCACACAAGACCAGGGTCAGCATAGGCCCGAACCAGCCTCCGCACTGCTCCCCGCACTGCGCTGCCCAGGTGTTCGCCTACCGCCGCGTCCCTTCACGCCGGGGGCCTAGGCCCGACCGACCCCCGGACCCCCCCTACTCCCATCCTCAGCCCAGCAGCGCTGCCGCAGGCTCACCTGTCTTGCCTGTGCCTCAAAGGTTGGGAGCTTCACAAGCTGGCGGTCCCTGACTCAGGCGGGGGGCCTCCTGTCTCTCCGGCGCAGCCAAGGCCTCTCCAGGTGGCGGTCAGCAGCCCCAGGGGACGCCACCCAGCACCGGGCCCAGTCGCTTCCCACCTAGTGTCGGCCCCTCTGCCCCGAAGGACTTGCGGCAGCAGGGAAGGAAGGGGGAGCTCCCCTCTGGCTCAATGGGGGCCTCCGCTACTAAGATGGGCCAAATGTGCCCTGGCCTGGCCGTTCAGGGAGTGTGGCTGGTCGCGGGGCTTACGCGGGTGCAGCTGCCTCGCCACTCTGCTCAGCTGCACCTCGCCTTGTCCAAATCACGTTGTAGGGGAGGGAAGGGGGAGGCCCCGCTCCAGCTCTATGGGGGCCCCCCGTACTCACCAGGCCGGCTCCAGTCCCGCTTGAGGCCCCAGAGCAGCCCCGATACTCTCCGCTGGTACCGTGGGGTGCCCAGTCAGCTCCGGCCTGCCTCAAATCCTACCAAGAACAAGGGTGGCCTCCAGCTGGGCGATGCTGTCTGTCCAATGGGCGCCCCCTGAGGCAAGGACTCACTATGCCCCTCAGGATCCGCCGGGCGACATCTCGACCAACAGCCTCGAGGAATCCCGCCCCACCTCGCAGCTCAGTAGGCGGACGGGTCCTCTCCCTCTAGTCCAGCGAGGGCTACGAAGGGCTCTGCCGATACTGCCGCACCCGCCTCTCCCGCAGGTACGGCGATCAGGACAGTCACACCACTGCAGCTTGGGCCGCCACTTCTCTTCCGGCACTGCGCCCACTCTCGCCCGCCCAGGGGCTTTGCCGCCCGGGCCCTCACGTTCACCTCGCGCACCGCAGGCCGCCAGTCAGGGCTCCGTCACCTCAGCGTCCCCAGCAGCGAGAGAACCCTCGTTCGGATCAGCATGGGGTCCTCCATATACTCCTGGGCAGCAGGGTAAGTTTCTAGTTGTTGTCCCTCAGGATTGCCAGGATAACCGGGGGATAAGGAGCGGAGTGTCTTTAGAACACGTCCGCCATCTTAAATGCTTGGCCCCCCTCTTTTCTGCTTTTTATTGGTTCCTGTGCAGGCCACTTACTTTTCCTCCATTTCTATTGGCTGTAGCACATTTTCTTGCATTGACCAATGCTTGTCAAAACTTGTCCCCTTTCGGTAATCTTCATTGTCCTTAGTTCAACATATGCAATGAGCTGCTGGCCTATCAGGGCATGGTAGAATCATGGAGGAAAACTTAAACATAAGTGCTATCAAGCCAGATCTAAAAATCTGCTCTGGGTGGCGTTACTCAAACATGAAACAACGTCATTTGAGCACTCTTGAAACTTATATATCTGACCTAAAGGTGCTGTGGTTTGAATTTTACTTTTCTTTTGGCAACTGAATAAAGGGCCAGACACATACATACAGTCAACACATTGTCAGACTACACAATTTGCTGCGCTAACGTAAAGCCAAATGTGCTGCGTCATCGTGCTGAACACCCTGAATTCATTAACAATGTGTGACAGACAGAGCCTGACCACAACATGGATGCGCAGTGCCCAGATAAGCATTTACAATTGGTCCCTTTTCTGTTTCTCCGACGTCATCACCGCCGTGCCAGTTGGTTGTACTGCTACAAGAAGAGGAGTGGAAGATGGTGCTGTTAGGACTTCGACAGAGTTGGTGTTAGACTACAGTAACTTGTCCCGAAGGGGTACCTCCGCAGGGGGTGGGATTGTACAGCAGGGTCAGAGCTGCAGGTTAGTAATTAGGAAAGGGTCTGCTTTTCCCCTCTGGACAGAGCTGTATCAATTCTCTTTATTTCGATTCAAAGAATCATAAAATAACATTTACAAATAAGTCATTAAAAAACATATCACCAAAAGTTCCTTCTGATGCAAACATTGGGTACAATTTTCATTGAAAAATAAGGTGCAAAAGATTGTACAATTTAAAATTCCCATTATTTTGGTGTATTATGACGCAATGGTCAGCTTAATTTGTTATGGGAGTAAAGTAAAGTGCAAGTGCATACTCTATTAACCCCGACCGGCCAAACAATAATTAGAGATTGCACTAAAAAGAATTAAACATGCACATTATACCAATGGGATGCATTCTTGCTAATGTACCTTCACTTGAGCTATGCTAAACCAGTATATTCATTTATATAATAAAAAACAAGTAATAAAACTTCATTATAAAATAGGAGTATAACATTTTTTGTCCAATCTTTTTCCTTAAATAACTGGTAGCCAGTAAAAATTCTGCTGACGTCAAATTCAATAAGTTGTGAGCTGGCTGTTTTCAATATTCGCAGCGCCTCTAGGTGATGCCTAGTTTTTCAAATTCTTACATAACGGCCTAATCCATTTTCTCCTGGGCGTTACGTATGCTGGACAGAAAAATAATGTATGTGCAATATTTTCATTTGTGCATAGCGAACATAAAGTACACTTGGAGTCCCTTTCCAAAACCTGAGGCATGGACCACTTTGATGTAAAAGAGTTAATCTGCAGCGTCTCGTATCTGACTTTCAGGTAAAGTGTCTTTGATAATTGAGGTTCAATCTCGTCCAGAAACGGTTCAAAACGCGGGGTCATTTTGAAGGACAGACATTGTGTAGTAATTCTCCCAAACGCACAACCTAAAGTGACTTTGTGCAAAATAAAATTCCAATAAGTGTGCTTCATCTCTCTTTGATTCTGGCGTCAGTAGGCTGGGATTTGTCCAAAACCTACTCAAGCCCAGGTCCAGGAGCCATTTTCTGATGTGGACGAACCATGGGAAAGTGTGATGGACATCAAGTTCCAATAGCTCACACAGGCTCTGTAGGAGAGTAGGATCTGCTTCACATGGGTACCCCCACTTTTTGCTGATGCTTCACTGTTTTTCGACTTTAGTCTGGCTGGGGCCCTGCTAATCAGAACCCCAGCCTAGCTGCTTCCTCTCTAAAATGGTTTCCATGTGCCTTAGGCACAACTCTGATTGGAATCTGGAGTGCCCTTGTAAGTCCCTAGTATATGGTATACTATGTACCCAGGGCATAGGTACCTCAGAGGCCTACCAGGGGCTGCAGCATGTATTGTGCCACCCCTGGAAGGCCAGCCAAAAGGACACCACAGGTCTGCTACTGCAGCCTGGGTAAGGTGGTGCATGCACCCCTTACTGTGATTTAGGTTACCTATATCACTGCATACATACACACATATAAACCTATAAGTCACTCCTATGGCAGGCCTTATCAATCCTGAAGGCAGAGTGCGTGGTTCCTATGTGAGAGGGTGCCCCTGCATGAGCAGGGCCCCTCTGCAGCCTTCGGAGACCCTTCTCTGATGCTGTTTGTAGTGCAGCCTGACCATATACTCTTAAGCGCATTATAACCTCGCGTTAAAATGCTAACTTTGGGATGGCTGCACGGAAACATTTTGTGTTTGGTGTCAAACATCTTGGAATACTACCCCCCCCGCCAGTTCTGGCGGCGGGGGTAGCATTCCACCCTTCTAGAGGGAGAGACATGTACACACCGGCCTGCCCGGTAACTTCTTTCCAAGCCCTGGCATCACAAAATGGATGCCGCTGCCACAGACACGAGTCTGGCCTCCTGCTACTGACCGAAACTCCGGCAGGGGAGGCCTGGACAATAGGTTTCCTGTCCCAGGGAGGTGTAACCACCTCCCCAGACAAGATAGTGTGTATTGGGGCTGGGCGGGAGCACTCTCTGGTGCTTTGAAGTCCTGCACTGGGGGCACATTTGGTGTCCCTGTGCATACCCCAGTTCAAACCGGCTCAGGGGCTTCCAGCCCCTGCTCTGGCGCGAAACTGGACAAAGGGAAAAGGGTGTAACCACCCCTCTGCCCTGACCCTCCCATAGGTGGGTCCACAGAGTATGTCCAACCCCTACCTTAGTATAAGTATGGGACCCCAGTCCTTAGGACTTTAGATTTACCTGGACGAAACTCTGACACAGAATCCTGGACCTTCGACGCTCTACTTTAAGATTAGAGGACTGAAGAATCTCCCTTGGGGTCAAGGAGTGACTCCCCTGCTTGGCAGGCACCAAAGAAGCAATTGTCCGGTCTGCATCGCCGAAGCTCCTGCCGGACGCCGAAGTCTTTGCATCACCAAAGGTGGATTTCCAGACTTCCCCGAGGCTGCCCTGAGTCCCCAGCAAAGCTGAGGCCCATAGCTGTCGTGGGTAACGTGGAACCGTGACCCCTGGACACCGAGCACATTTGCAAGTGCATCCTCTTCCTGGGCTCCCACGAAGTTGTGCTTTGGGCTCCGAGTAGCCCCCGCCTCCAGCACCGACTGCACCGAAGATCACTGGCCTCCACTCCACGAGTGTCCCGTGAGCCAGCTCCAAGTGCGTCCACTCGAGGCTCCTTCGTGGTCGCTAGTCCGTTGGCTAGTAGGCCCTCCCGAAGGCCAATCTTAACCTGCTTGGGCTTCCCTGGTTGCTCCAGGCGTGCCCTGACTTACCCTCGCTGGGTGAGTCCCTCAGACCTTGCTGGTCTGCACCACCGTCCTTCTATTTCCACGAGACTTGCCGTTGCCAAGGCTTGTTGGGTCCAATCCGGTCGCCGACACCTCAGCAATCGACAGACGTCGTGGGACAGCTCGAATCCAGCTCCTGGTCGTCGTCGACGCCTCCTGGATCTCGTGGCTGAAGAGTCAAGACGACCGTCAACCTACCTGAAGCACCCGACATCGGTGGGCATTCGCTCATCGCCTTACTGGTCACTGGCTAGTGACCCAGACTCTGTCCCCTCTGCTTTCAGGTTCTTCAGATCTTCGATCCACCTTTGGATCCACCTGAACACTTTCGACTTGGTCGCCAGCAGCACTTTGCAGCAGATCGCCATTGAAAACGACGACGAAACCCGACCCCGAAAGACACCTATGCACCCGGCTTCCCTGGGTGAGGTAACTCGAGTACTCCAGTGCTCCCGTGGGTATAGACTCTAGAACGACCCAGTTCTAAAGGGGTTTGCTCCAAGTCCTCCTCTAAGTGTCCCTTTTCTTTTAAATTCAAACCGCGACCTTCCCCATAGAAGTTAACGGCGATTCGCGGCTGTGTATTTACACTGCACGCGTCCCCCGTGGGTCCCCTGTGTCACTACCTTGGGTGGTTCCTTGTGGTCCAAGCACTTCTACAGGCTCTAGGCCTTGTGTCTAGCTCAGTCGTGGTTCTTATACCACTTTATTGGTATATGGTTTGGTACGCCCCTAGGGCTCAAACGTGTATTTGTGCTATTACTGTTGATAACTAACTTATAACTTATGTACTTCGAACTCTAGCCTCATAAAGAGACTAGAGGGGTGTGTTTAGCAATAAATACATATATTTTGAATATATACCTGGTGTGGTCCTCTTTCATTTGATCACTCAAGAGATTATAGACTGGTAAAACAAGCTGCTTTACATTCCTTCAAGACTTAGCCTGAAGGCTGCTCTTCATATCTACCACTAAGATAGATTTCAATAAAGGTTGTCTTTAACCTATCTCCAATAAGGGGTTGTTTGGACTGGTGCAAGGTGCCCACTATAATTAGTGGACAGCATATACCAGGCCAACTTCTCACAGGCTCTGCCTAAATATTCCCAATTCTTCAGTGGTCCAAATTCTGACCCAATAGGACAGGGATCTCCATATGGCTAAATGTTCCAATCTTTTTATACCAATGTCATATGTTAACGGAATCACTGGGGTATTTTGGGGGAGGGAGGTAAACATTCTCAAAATTTTGTTTTACCCAACAATTAAGGGCTGCAAAGTTTCACCACCCCATAGCTCTGATCCATAAAGGGCAGCAGTTTTGGCCCTAGATTTGTAGACTTCCAGGGCAGGGGAGATGGCCTTGGACACAGTAGAGTGTTGTTTTTTTACAATAGGAATAAAATGTTGCATTAAAATTGTCTTGGACTTATTTAATTGTGGCTTCCAAGACAATTTTGAGCGGAGCGTAACCCCCAGATAGACAAAATTAGAAACACACTCCAATGGCACTTCATTCAAGGCTATTTTTTTTAAAGCATTTATGTGGTCTGATGGCCATATATTTGGTCTTAGCGGGGTTATCTCAAGGCCCTTTAGTCTACAATAGTGGCTGAAACTATCGAGTAGGTTTTGTAACCCTTTTGGTGTTTGGGACAGTAAAATTGTGTCATCCGCAAATGTTAAGGCACAGATATGGGTCCCTCCGAGTTTCGGTGAATCGTGGGCAGATTTTTGCAGATGTTGGACCTAGTCATTTACATATAATAGAAACAACGTAGGCGCCAGAACACAGCCCTGGCGCACGCCCCTCCTGACCGGGATCTCATCTGTGAGCTCCCCTCCTATGCCCCAATGTACCTTAGCGAAGTTACCCTTGTGAAGACTTACAATCTGTTTTAAAATCTCCTCTGGCACTCCCTGCTGGCGTAAAGTTCCCCATAAAAGAGCTCTTGGAATTTAATCAAATGCTGCTTTCATATCTATGAAAGCAACATATGTGTCCAGAGTTTAACTTTGTATACTTCCAGGCTAGGCTTAAGCGTCTAAAGACTTGGTCGATAGTGCTTGTTTTAATTCTAAAGCCAGCCTGGCAAGGTGAAAGTATGTCGTTCTCCACTATCCAATCATTTAATTTGACCAAGATTTGTTTGGCATAGACTTCCTGCAGGGTGTCTATCAGGCTTATCGGCCTGTAATTTGCAGGGTCTTCCCTTCTGCCCTTTTTGTAAATGGGGACTATCTCTGCCCCTTTCCAGGATTCTGGACTGGGCTCTCCCCTAGCTATTGCATTACTCAAAAGGTTAACGTATGGCACCCATACTTGTGGGGCATGTTTCAGAAGATCCCCTGGTATTTTATCTGGACCGGGCGCCTTTGCAGGCTTGATGGGGCTACAGCTAGTGCAGTGTCCTTGATGCTAAACTGGAGAAGTGCATTTTGTATTGGCAACAAAGGCCCCTCAATGGAGGCCATAGGGTCTTGGGCAAACGCAGTGGGGTGGCATACAAGTCAGAAAAGTGTTTATAGCAGGTACAAGGGTCCAGAAGATGGTCTGTGGGTGTTTTGCTTAATTTGCCACCATGTGCTATTATTCTCCAGAACATAGCCTGGTCCCCAGTTTTTGCAGCTATTATAAGGTCACCCCAGCTAGCATCCTTCCAATTCCTTGGTGCTGCCTTCTGCATTTTCCTATATTCTACTCTTTTGTGTCTAATCTGGGTTATATTTTTAGACTTGATGGCCCGTAGGAGTCGCCGTTTGGCTAAGACACATTCTTTGTCAAACCAGCGATTGAGTGACTGGATCTTGGCTATAGATTTACGAACTCCCACCTGGGGTTTGGTTAGAAAGATTTTATTTTCTCTGCCAGTCTTCGATGGTTTTGCGTAATAGGTAAAGGCTCTGGGCCTAGGTTCGCAAAAGGAGTTAGGTCTTGGCAGAAGGCATTATAAATGTTGGTAAGGGGCTCATTTGGTCCATTATAACCAGCCATTTAACCCCTTCGATGCTCATGACGGAATGGTTCCGTCATGAGCATCGGTGCTCCTGTGCTCATGACGGAACCATTCCGTCATGAGGACAGGGGCACGAAATCCCTCTGCTGTCTGCAGCAGAGGGATTTCTTTATCCCCCCCAAAGCCTCGGGAGCTGGGGAAGAGCTTCCCCCGCTCCCGAGGCCCCCGTTTCAGTGAAATGAAGATCAGCGCTCACGTCGCGCTGACTTCATTTCACTAAAACCGAAACTAAAATGAGCCTTTAGGCTCATTTCAGTTTCACTTTCTACGTGCTCAGGGAGCTATCTCAGCCCCCTGAGCACGTAGAAAGACGGGAGAGGTATCATGGGAAAGGGGAGAATCTCCCCTTTCCAATGGTACCCCTCCCCAGGAGGGCGATCCCCAAGCAGGGATCCACCCACTAGACACCAGGGAGGGGGGAGCGGCCCCTTGGGCAAGGGCCTTTGCTCCCCCCAAATATATTTGGCACAATTTAGTCTTTTTGCCCCCCCTGGGGGTCAAAAAGCCCACTAGACGTCAGGGATTTTTAAAAAAATTATAATTAGTGGTGGGGGCTGCCCAATATGGGCATTCCCATGCCCCCCCGCAAAAATGACAGCCTTTCTGCCCCCCCGGGGGGGGGGAAAGCCCACTAGAAGCCAGGGATTGTTTGGGGCAAATCTGAATTAGGGTGGGGGCTGCCCAAAATGGGCATGCCCCCACCCCCTCCCCCGCAAAAATTACAGCCTTCCTGCCCCCACTAGACGTCAGGGATTTTTTTGGGCAAAATTTTATTAGGGTGGGGGCATTGGCATGCCCGTTTTGGGCAGCCCCCACCCTAATTAAAATTTGCCCAAAAAAATCCCTGGCGTCTAGAAGGCTTTCTGCCCCCTGGGGGCAGATGGGGCAGTAGCCCTCAATCTGCCCCCCCGAGGGGGCAAAGCGGCCCACTAGACGCCAGGGATTTTTTGGGCAAATTTTAATTAGGGTGGGGGCTGCCCAAAACGGGCATGCCAATGCCCCCACCCGCAAAATTTACAGCCTTTCTGCCCCCCTGGGGGGAAGATGGGGGCAGTAGCCCCCAATCTGCCCCCCCAGGGGGGGCAAAAAGCCCACTAGACGCCAACGATTACGCTGGCTTTTTTTATGCGTGGGGGTGGGGGTTGCCCAGAATGGGCATAGCAATGGCCCCACCCCCCAAAAAAATAGCCACAGTGTTTCTGCCCCTCTTGGGGGCATATCGGGGCAACCCCACCCCCCGATATCCCTCCCCAGGGCGGCAGAATGCCGACTAGGCACGGATTTGTTTTTAGCAATATGCCTACCTGTGGATTTTGGGCCCTAGAGCAGCCGGCACATAGGGAAACCTAGAAACCCTGTACATTTTTGAAAACTAGACACCCAGGGGAATGCAGGATGGGGTGACTTGACTGGCTCTCACCAGGTTCTGTTACCCAGAATCCCTTGCAAACCTATAAATTTGTCCAAAAAACCACATATTCCTCACATTTCTGTGGTGGAAAGTTCTGGAATCTGCACGGATCCACAAAATTCCACCCACCACGCGTTCTCCAAAGTCTTCCGAGAAAAATGGTACCTCACTAGCGTGGGTAGGCCTAGTGCCTGCGACAGGAAACGGCCCAAAATGCAACGTGGACACACCCCATTTTCACAGTGAAAACTGACCCTTTTTTTGCAAAGTGCCTAGCTGTAGATTTTGAACCCTAGCTCTGCCGGCACCTAGGGAAACCTAGCAAACCTATACATTTTTGAAAACTAGACACCCAGGGGAATCCAGGATGGGGTGACTTGACTGGCTCTCACCAGGTTCTGTTACCCAGAATCCCTTGCAAACCTAAAAATGTGTCCAAAAAACCACATATTCCTCACATTTCTGTGGTGGAAAGTTCTGGAATCTGCGTGGGTCCACAAAATTCCACCCACCCCGCGTTCCCCAAAGTCTTCCGAGAAAAATGGTACCTCACTTGCGTGGGTAGGCCTAGTGCCCGCGACAGGCAAGGGCCCAAAACCTATTGAGGCGACATCAAAATTACCTATCACAAAACAACCTGGTTTTGCAAGGGGGGTCCCATGAGTTTTTGGCCCCGGGCTCGGCGGCCATCTAGGGAAACCTACCAAACCCACACATTTCTGCAAACTAGACACCCGGGGGAGTCCAGCGAGGTATGGCTTGCGTGGGTCCCCCAAAGTTTTCCTACCCAGAATCCCCTGCAAACCTCAAATTTAGCTGAAAAAATCACTTTTTCCATACATTTTTGCGTGGGATCACCGTTCCGGCACAAATGTCCTACCACCCAGCGTTCCCCTTGTTTGCCCGGGGCCAAAAACCTCACTCGCATGGGTGGTTCAAGTACCCGCGACAGGTAAGGGCCCAAAACGTATTGAGGAGATATCAAAATGACCTATCACAAAACAACCTGGTTTTGCAAGGGAGTCACCTAGGTTTTTGGCCCCGGGCTCGGCGACCATCTTAGGAAACCTACCAAACCCACACATTTCTGAAAACTAGACACTCAGGGGAGTCCAGCAAGGTATGGCTTGCGTGGGTCCCCCAAGGTTTTCCTACCCAGAATCCCCTGCAAACCTCACATTTAGCTGAAAAAAATCCCTTTTTTCTCAAATTTCTGTGTGGGCAAGTTCTGGAATCTACGTGGATCCACAAATTTCCTACCACCCAGTGTTCCCCCAGGTCTCCCGATAAAAATGGTACCTCACTCGCGTGGGTGGGTCAAGTACCCGCGACAGGCAAGGGCCCAAAACGTATTGAGGAGACATCAAAATGACCTATCACAAAACAACCTGGTTTTGCAAGGGGAGTCACCTGGGTTTTTGGCCCCGGGCTCGGCGGTCATCTTCGGAAACCTACCAAACCCACACATTTCTGAAAACTAGACACTTGGGGGAGTCCAGCCAGGTATGGCTTGCGTGGGTCCCCCAACGTTTTCCTACCCAGAATCCCCTGCAAACCTCATTTGGCTGAAAAAATAATTTTTCTCAAATTTCTGTGTGGGAAACTTCTGGAATCTGTGTGGATCCACAAATTTCCTCCCACCCAGCATTCCCCCAGGTCTCCCGATAAAAATGGTACCTCACTTGTGTGGGTAGGCAAAGTGGCTGAAACAGGAAATGGCCCAAATCCTATTGTGGAGACTTCAAAATTACCTATAACAAAACTACCTGGTTTTGGGGGGGGGGGCACCTGGTTTTTTGGCCCCGGGTTTGCCGCCATCTAGGGAAACCTACCAAACCCACATGTTTCTGAAAACTAGACACCCTGGGGAGTCCAATGAGGTATGGCTTGCGTGGATCCCCCAACGTTTCCCTACCCAGAATCCCCTGCAAACCTCAAATTTAGCTGAAAAAAACATATTTTCCACATATTTGTGCGTGGAATCACCGTGCTGGCACAAATGTCCTACCACCCAGCGTTCCCCTTGTTCTCCCGAGTAAAATGATACCTCACTTGTGTGGGTGTCCAAAGCAGAACTGGCTAAAAACGCATTTTTTAAAAAATGTAGCGCTTAGAATTCTGGGTGCTATACTCTAAATCCCTATGTTTTGGGCTCTTCCTAGTCTCAGGCCTTTGGCCCACCCACACAAGTGAGGTATCATTTTACTCTGGTGAACAAGGGGAACGCTGGGTGGTAGGACATTTGTGCCGGCACGGTGATCCCACGCACAAATGTATGGAAAGAGTGATTTTTTTCAGCTACATTTGAGGTTTGCAGGGGATTCTGGGTAGGAAAACGTTAGGGGACCCATGCAAGCCATACATCGCTGGACTCCCCCGGGTGTCTAGTTTTCAGAAATGTGTGGGTGTGGTAGGTTTCCCTAGATGGCCGCCGAGCCCGGGGCCAAAAACTCATGGGACCCCAATGGCAAAACCAGGTTGTTTTGTGATAGGTAATTTTGATGTCGCCTCAATAGGTTTTGGGCCCTTGCCTGTCGTGGGTACTTGACCCACCCACGCGAGTGAGGTATCATTTTTATAGGGAGACCTTGGGGAACGCTGGGTGGGAGGAAATTTGTGGATCCACGTAGATTCCAGAACTTTCCCACACAGAAATTTCAGAAAAAAGTGATTTTTTTTTTCAGCTAAATTTGAGGTTTGCAGGGGATTGTGGGTAGGAAAACGTTAGGGGACCCACACAAGCCATTCCTCTCTGGACTCCCCCGGGTGTCTAGTTTCCAGAAATGTGTGGGTTTGGTAGGTTTCCCTAGATGGTCGCCGAGCCCAGGGCCAAAAACTCATGGGACCCCCCTTGCAAAACCAGGTTGGTTTGTGATAGGTAATTTTGATGTCGCCTCAATAGGTTTTGGGCCCTTGCCTGTCACTGGTCCTTGACCCACCCACGCAAGTGAGGTACCATTTTTCTCTGAAGACTTTGGAGAACGCGGGGTGAGTGGAAATTTGTGGATCCACGCAGATTCCAGAACTTTTCACCACAGAAATGTGAGGAAAATGTGTTTTTTTAAAAATCTTTAGGTTTGCAAGGGATTCTGGGTAACAGAACCTGGTGAGAGGCAGTCAAGTCACCCCATCCTGGATTCTCCACGGTGTCTAGTTTTCAAAAATGTATAAGTTTGCTAGGTTTCCCTAGGTGCCGACAGAGCTAGGGTACAAAAACTACAGCTAGGCACTTTGCAAAAAAAGGGTAATTTTTCATTGTGAAAATGTGGTGTGTTCACGTTGCGTTTTGAGCCGTTTCGCGTCGTGGGCACTATGCCTACCCACACAAGTGAGGTACCATTTTTATCGGGCGACTTGGGGTAATTCAGAATTGTAAAGCAACTGTTATTACCTATTGACTTTCAATGCATTTCTGCCTTCCAAACGAAAGACAATATGTAAAAGAAGTCATTTTGAAAAATGACCGATAATTCTCATGCTAGTATGAGTATTCCCAATTTTGGAAATGTGCAAATATCTACTGTTTCTAAACTCTATATTTTGTTACCATTTCATAAATACATAGGTGTCTTTCATACCGATTTTTCCATGTATACATTTTCCCAGAAAAATTGCTATATACCTGGTACATAATAAAAAACCATTGCAAGTCGCTGCTCAGTTTTTGGCTCTGCGTTCGTCGGGTTCTTGGTGAACCTACAAGTCCTATATATCCCCACAACCAGTAAGGTCCCGCGGATGTAACGGTATATTGCTTTCAAAGAGCTGTCATAATTAGAAGAAGTTACAGGTGAAAACGTTAACACAAAAGGCAGTTTTTTTTTTTTTTTCAACTAATTTTCAATTTTTCCTATATTTAACTGTTAGTTTCTATAAAGAAACATTGAAGGATCTACACAAATGACCCCTTGCTGAATTCAGAATTTTGTCTACTTTACTAAAATGTATAGCTTTCCAGGATCCATTATTGCTTTCATACCCATTTCTAACATTAACTGGAAGGAGGTTGAAAGCACAAAAAATAGCAAAAATAGGCTATGTCCCAGAAAAATGCCAAAACTGTGTAAAAAAATTTGGTTTTCTGACAAAAGTCTGTCATTCCCTAAAAGCTGGGAAAATGGTGATTTCAGCCCACAAACCCTTTTTTGATACCATTTGCAGGGAAAAACCCAGATGCTTTCATTTGAAGCCCGTTTTTTCCCATTTTTCCCCCCAAAAACTAAATTTTGCTGTATTTTGGCTAATTTCTGGGTCCCCTCCAGGGGAATCCACAAACCCTGGGTACCTTTAGAATCCCCATGATGTTGGAAGAAAAGGACGCAAATTTGGCATGGATACCTTATGTGGTCAAAAAGTTACAGGGGCCTAAGCGCGAACTACCCCAAATAGCCAAAAAAAGGCTTAGCACAGGGGGGGAAAAGGCCTAGCAGCGAAGGGGTTAACAGATCTCTGATTATTATTTACTGACAGTTGCATATCCTTGCTTCCAGGATCAATAGGGTAAGTTGGATGGATGGAGATCAGCCTCCCGGACAGGGCTAGGCATAATGGAAAGTGGTCACTCTCTTGTCTGCTGCCTACCTTGAAATCCTGAATATAAGCCCAGTGTGCTATACTCATCACATAATCTATTCGTGAGTTAGAGTTTCCCCTGGTAAAAGTATTTGAATATTCAAAATCTGAGGTAAAACGGCCATTGCATGCCCTAAGGCCTCTTTCAATGGTGAGGTGAAGTATTTGCATTGCTGAAATGGAGCACAGCACCTTATGGTTTGTGGTGAGGAGGGGGAACCCCCTGGCCAGTTCTTCCTCCTCAAAAATGGAGTCCATTCCTGCCATTGGTTTGTAGTAGCAATTAAAATTCTCTATCACGAGAATAACTCTATTGGATTCAGTGGATTCAAGGATTTCTTCTAGCTGATGGATAACAGATGATTATTTTGAACGCTCCCTCGGTCTTATATATATATTAAAAAGAAGGATCTGTGTCATATTAGAAGATTTCGATTTTAGTCCTAGAATGTCTGGGGAGGCGGTGTTCATGATTTCGATAGTGACCTTTAGGTTAATTTTCATCCAGATTGTTAGCCTCCCCGAGGGTCTCTCTTTGTTTGAGGACACAGCCTATATACTGAACGTTCTGTACCCTGGTTTGTGTAGTGGCTCGCTTCGCCAGGTCTCTTGGAAGAGACCAATATCAAAATTGCCAATATATTCCTGCCAGTCTGGCGTTGCAAGTTTTTTTTGTTTTTTTTAGCCCAACCAAATTCCAGGATATCATCTTCAGGTTTTCTGTAGATTGGTCGACAGGCGCAGTTAAGGCATATTCAGGCAGAGTACCATGAACAGTATTATCAGTCATTGGAATATTAGATACCTGGATTTCACGTAAGTGTACCTTATGTGAATGAGGATCATACGTGGGTTGGTGTCCGGGCGTTAGTAAAGGGGACACAGTGTCTATCTGACTCAGTATAACATTAGTGGTTGGATTCGCTCTACCCTGTTCGGTTAGTCAGTCTACTGCTTCCATGGTGTTGGACCACTCTGTAGCGTGCAAAACATTATTGCCCTTGTCTAGAGCAGTTTTGTTCAGTCTAAGACGAATCCCGGACTCAAAGTGAGTGGGTTCGCAAATTCAAAGCTACCAGGTTGTCTGCAATGTATTTAGAGTCAAAGGTTAACTTTAGATCGTCCATATTTCCTAATTCTTGATGAAGACGCTCGACTTTTGTTATGTCTGATCTTACAACGGAGAGACATTGGCGCTTGGTTCTGAGCCAGTGTATCACTTTGTTTTTTAGCGAGTTCTCATCATCTCTAAGACCTTGCTTTAATCTAGGGGCGTTCGTCATAAAGACATTGTAGGTGTTCATCTTGGGCTGATTTGAATATTGAGGTGTAGAGAAGTTTTGGTAACTGCTGGGTACCTGTGCCCCCTTCCCATCCTGATCCAAAGTTTTTCCATGGTCCTTCGTATCTTGTGTAGTAAGGCCTATTTATGGTGTGGGCATTTGAGGAGATTGCATTGGGACCCTCCTGTCTGATGAGAGGAGATATTCTGGATTTTGAGTTTGTGTAATCCGATTGGTTGCCTAACATAGGTGGGTGGGGATTTGTGCTAAACGAGTAGTTGTTATGATTTATGGGCACCTTAGGAGGAAAAGGGGGAAGTCGTCTAGAAGGGCACCCAGCCTGGGGAGTCTCATTCTGGGTACAATGTAATTTCCCATTGTGATTTTTACTATTGCTTTGTGCAGTACCTATCTCAAGAACAGTGGAATTAGTTTGCAGTGCGCGAGCCCCAATTACCTTTTTAAGGGCCAAGACCTCATCTTGTATTGAGTTTAACTTTTGTAACAGTTCTACCATAGAAACATGGATGTCAATACTATCGGTCTGGGTCCCCACATCCCTGCTACTGTTTATCGGTGAATTGTTCTATTGAGCCCGTTTTGTTTGTCCTAGTTGATCTTGTTTTTACAAGGTTGCCAATGGTGAGTATCTATTAGAACAATCTACTAATATGACCTCACCATTTGTCAACCTTGTTTGATCAGAAGCTGATGTACCCAAGTTAGGGGGGATGGTTTGAGCTGAATTACTCCTCACATACTTTATGGGAGGAGTTGAAATTTGTGACGCTATCTCACTGTGGGTTTGGTGGACAATGATACTGGAAGTAGGCGGCGTTGTATGATTGGGCTTTTCCTGTCTACTATAATATGGGGAGATCTTTTTTGTACCATCATTTGTTAAATCCTTCCCATTAGCTAATATTGTCTCGACCTCCTCTATTAGGTCGTCAATTGCAGCTAAAGTGCAATTGTCTGCTGATGATTTAGCCGACTTATTGGTTTTTGGAACCTTCTTTCTTCCCGCAGCCGCCTCTACAGCCTTCCTCTTCCCCATTTTCCAGAGGCAATACAATGGAATTCCTAGATATTAGTACTCTAGTGTTGGATTTAAGACAGAAGGAAGAGGTAATGGCAATGTCTATTTAACTATCGGTATGTGACCAAGAAGAGTATTTAAGCCAGCTGGACCATTTGTAACATACGATGTACACAAAACACTCAAAATACTCAAAACACCAAGGGGTAAGGCCGGCAATTATATCAGCACTACGAGCGGTAGCCATGCAACAACGTAATTTTGCTAAAAATGGGAGAAAAAGAAGGGACAGTACAGAAAAAGGGCGTTATCACCAAAGTCTCAGTTTCTATCAAGTCCCCTTGTAGTGAAGAGTGGCAATCAGGAGACTGCCCTAAGGCCAGTATTAAAAGATTATTCAGTTTTCGGAGCAAGGGCTCACGGCTGAAACTCTTTAGGTCCGGAAGTGGAATTTATTGTGTAGGACGGCAAATGGCAACTTATAGCTAAGCACAATACCTTAATTGTGGCCAGTTCCAAGCCAAGGGACAGGTGATGAGGGAAAGAGTTTAATCAGCAAGGTCTTACCACCAGAGCAGCACTGCAAAGTCGGGGCTAAGAGGGTGGCCCTGCCCTGTCTCTTCCTGGCGCTGACAGGCGCGGACGGGCCCGCCCTTGGCCCGCACCGCAGGGGGTGAGGCAGCGCTTTAAGTGTGATGTGGGCACCTCCCCCTCATCAGCCGGAGAAATTCAGGTTGCACCCTGGGACTTGTAGTCCCACCAGGGTGAGCAGCGGGCTAGCGGTGATACAGGTGGCAGGCAGGAGATGCACCCTGGGACTGAAGTCCCACCAAGGTGTTGCAGCAAGATGGTGAGTGCCCCCAATAGCGGCCTGACAGAAGCCCCAGCAAAAAGAGCTGTATCGACATTCACTCTCCCTGCGCCATTTGACCTCTTGTACGTATACCCCCCTGCCCTCTTTAATAAAACTGTTTTATACTTTAAGTATAGATTATGTACAAGCCGTAAGAAGCACTCTGCTATTCGTTTCACTTAGAAAAAAACCTTTGTGTCTGTGCAGTGCAGGAACAATGGCCTAATGCATTCTACATATTAATACAAATACCCCGTGTACTGCACAACTATAGGAGTAAACTGCATGCGCTGCCGACTTCGAACCTAGGGAACCGTCTGTTCAATATCCTGTGATCAGGGCCGGACTGGCCGTAGCGGGCACCGGGCATTTCCCCGATGGGCCGCCATGGTTGGGGGCCGGTTTTGGGCCCCTGGGGGCCGATTTTGTTACAGGGCCGTTTTGCAATATCGGCCGTTGTAACGAAATCGGCCGAAACCGGCCCTGGCAAACGGCTTGGCCGCACCCCCAACCCCCCGGGGGCCGGCTGAGCACTTTGCCAGGGCCGGTTTTGGTTCCCAGTCCGGCCCTGCCTGTGATTCTCAGCAATCTACCTGTGCCTAAAAAATGAATTTGTCCTTGTATAATGTAAAGCGCTCGAGTATCCTCAGGTCGAGTTCGTACTATATAAAAATTAGTTCTAAGTTACTTAGAAAATGATTACGTCTTGCACATGCTCTTTCAAATTTATATTTCTAAGTGGCAAAATAAACGCATTGCAACAACGCTATTTTTCAGCTCACGGTTACTTATTTTATTGCTTTGGCTCCGTACATTGTAAAAGGCGAATCTGCATAATAACTGGAAAATGAACCATAAATAAATGGTGCACAGATTGGCTTGGGCGGGAAAACAACCACGTGTTCAATGGAAGGTACTAACTCTTCCTTATGGTTTGGGAGGTCTGGGGGCCCCAGATATGGACCTTTATTATAGAGTGGCACAGAGCTCCCATGCGTTCCACTGGATTCATCAGCAATTAGACCCTCCACATATACACATACACATCGTCTAGGATCGTATCTAGGTCAGTCAGCAAACTGACCTAGATAGGATCCTAGACGACGACACCTGGGGCTACTGCTGTGGTGCGTCGCGGCGGGTGTCCCTAAATGGTCGCCATCGACTAATTCATTTTAAATATTTGCAAAGGGTTTATTACACGCCTGACCGACTATTTCGCTATGGGCTTTGTGAATCCGCCGAATGTGAACGGTGCAGAGCGCGTACAGCAGACTTCTTACACGTGGCCTGGTTATGTCCGGGGGTTGCGCAGTTTTGGAGGAGGGTATTTCAGGAGCGGAGTGCTATCACGGAGGTACCGTTGTCCCCTGATCCCCTACTAGCGCTATTGGGTTATTCTAAGCACGTGAAGAAAGATATTAGACGACTGGTTGAGATGGGTATATTGCTTGCAAAACGGAGAGTTGCGACGCGATGGGCACGCGGCCCCCCTCCCACATTACAGGAGTGGTTGCGAGATAGGCTATACTGCAATACACAATCGGAGCTGTATAGTGACCTGCTCCCCCCGGAGTCGACCTAAGAATTTTTGGGGACCGTATTAAACATATTTAGGGGGTAAGGTAATTTCGACTGCTGACCAGCCCACTGACGTGGCGGATGCCACAGATAGTTAGTTTTAGATGTTGAGATGAAGATTATATCTGGTGGCTAACTGAGTGAAAAATTTGATGTGCGTACTAATGTAAGCGTAATCTACGGACATGTCTATTGTTATTCATTGTTATCACTACTGTGGCTCTTATATGTTTTTGTTGTTTTTCTTTTTCTTTGGTTTTTGGTTTTCTGTTATGAAATGAATGAAATGAATTTGTACTTGTAAAGCGCACTGTTACCCTGGGGCTTCCTGGCGCTGTACGCATACCGCTGTGGAACCCTTCCTGGCTTTTCCCTGTGAAATGTCCACTCCTGGGCACCCCCAAGGTGAAGCCAGGCATCCCAGCGCTGGTGGGGCCGTTGTGGAGATTAAGCAAGCTATTGCCCAGAGTTGCAGAGTGGGACCCATGATTAGAATAGGCACCGAGGCGAGAATTATCAGGTCCGAGGAAGTTGAGCCCAAGACCCGCCGAGGCGGGAATTGAACCCTGGTCCCGGGCCAGATCTCTGCATCAGGGTCTGCCGCTCTAACCATTGAGCCACACTTCTCTGTTATGATATATATTACGAAGTACACTTTCCAGACCACTGGTCTGTAGTAATAAGAGATGTACACTAATGTTATTGAAATCAATAAAATAATAATTTTAAAAAAAAATGGTGCACAGATGTTTATTTCACTTTTCAATCCACTTCTGGTTCCACTGCACTGCGCTTCTCTTCCAAGGGCAGTGATCAGGAGGACTCGGTAACACCATGCATTTGAAAACCTTTAAGAAATACTATTCTATTACGTCCTTCTTCAATGTCTCTGCCCCCCACCTCTCTTTCTCGTATCCTTCACAAGGGTGTCTGATCCCGTGTGTTTTTCTTTGGTGTGTTTATGTGTAATATTTGAAAGCGTTACCGCAGTTCTTCGGGATGTGATGTTGTCTAGTGGCCAGAACTTCCAGCCTCAAAGCTGGGAACGAACCTGGTTTGAGTCCCGACATTGGCTAAGCATGGTATGATTCTGAGCGAATTGCCTAATTTCCGTCCCTGATCAAACATTGGCAAGGTTAATAGTTCTAGCCTTTTGACTTTGCCATAGACTACCTCCTGGCTGTGAATTATATTTTGTGAATGCTGCAATAAATAAAAAAGTTATTGCCAATGCTGGGCATCTACAGCCGGTACTCAAAGTCAGTCCAAGAGAACATAGCATCTTCAATAAACCTGAAGTAAACAATAAAAAAATAATGATTGACGCCATTGGAGATTTGCTATTCAGAACTTTAACCAATCTAACAATAGATTTTTGTAAATTACAGACGATGAGTCACATTAATGTCCATGTGTCATATTAAATATAATCAAATGCATGACATAGCTTTTATAAGGACGAGATGGTGCACATAATTCTTGTTTACGTCATATTAAATATATCCCAAAACAACGACCTTTTGTCTCTCGTGATAGTCCTGGCCATCACAGCTACTGCATAGAACATTTTAGCATGTTCATAATCTTGTCATATAACTAATTAGACTTGCAGTGATAACTGTAAGCATGCACTGCATGGTACTCCAAAGTCACTTGATTGTGCTACGTGGGGTATTATTGTAAGAACTCCTAATAGGCAGTCTCTAACCTGACTCAGTGGCGATACGAGGGGTACTCTAAAGCCCTGATATAATGTTTTTACTTAATGTAAAGAAAGAGCAACATGGCTCAATGCTGTTGTTCCCCACCAAAATAATTGTGGTATTAAATATTGTACCTGCACATTCTCTGACTGCATTACCAACTCATCCGCGAGCCCTGGTGCAAGCAAGGAAGGTGGTCCCTTTCAGTTCTGTTGCAAAATGTATATGTGCCCCACAGGGCTGTAGACCCTGGTACCATTGAACCTGCTCCACTAATGGGAGCTACGCCCCTGCTTCCCCTACTTATGAAGCAATCGCGGTACCGCGCTTTAGTTTAAAATGTTTAAAGTTAAAGCATGAGTGCCGTGATTGGTTTGCAATGCAATAAGCCTCCATTTCAACGTACACATCTAAGGGAAAGCCGCACTATCAGAAAAACACATGACCTACTTATATTTAGTAGCTGCAATTATTGTAAATATTAAAGTTGGTCATACCGCGCATGGACCACAACTCCATTTTGTATGTCATCCATAAACATTCACTGGAAGATGAATCATCCATAAACATTCACTGGAAGATGAACATTCTTGTTATGTTGACCCTTGAGCCTACGAGCTGATATTTTTCATCAGACCAAGCATTACATTGGATATTGCTTTGTTCCAGCGAGCATTAACCCCTTCGATGCTCATGACGAGCTCAGCTCGTCATGCTGCGCGGTGGGCGTGTGCGCATGACGAGCTGAGCTCGTCACGACCACGCCCGCGATCGGAATGTCCAGCACCTGAGCGGAATTCCGTTCGCGGCGAAGGTGTTAAGCACTGGCAGTTATTTTAACAGGGCAGAAGTGTCCCATGTCTACAAGCCAGCTGTGACCACAGCGTGAAATGTGTTTGTACAGTTTGGGATCACATCTCAGTGTGATTAACAGGTGTTTATTGTTCTCGACTCAGTGGTACTCATTTTATCTTCCTCAGGAGGATGAACCTGTGCCGGTTGCAGTCTTTTAACAAAATAAAAGTCTGGCCTGGCAGGACACACAGGCAACACAGTAAAGGGAGGGCAACTCTAAACTCTTATTTTAGCTGACTGTGCACTCCCTACGGTTGTAAAAGAACGGCGTCTATTTCTTAAGTAGATGAGCAACCCCAAACTCTAACTTTTGACAATGCGAGACCTATTGCATTTCTGCAATGCAATAAGTTTCACATCTGCGAGAGTTTGAGCTATTGGCATTGCAAATGACAATGCCTTTTATTTATGTGTTTTAAAAACCAGCAATTGTTGCGTAAACATGCACTTTGTACTTCTAGTCCTTGCTTACGAGAGGCAAGGCTGGCAGTAAAAAAGGCACAATTACTGCCAGCCTTGTTTCTCGTAAGCCTTACCTTTTCATTTCACATAAGTATAAGTACAAAGTGCGTGTTTACGCACTGCTTGCAGGTTTTCAAAACACATAAATACATGGCATAGTCATTTACAATGCCAACAGCTCAAACACTCCCAAATGCGAGACCTATTGCATTGCAAATGCTTGTTTTTATTCCCCTCAAATAAGTCACACCAACCATGGGGAAGTGTAAAGCATCTGATCCTGCGTAGGGTGTCACGAAGTATAACAAGGCATCCACACAACCAAATAATTGCGCCCCAAATGAAATTGACCTCTTAATAGAGGTCAAACCATTATAGGTGCGGATTCTGCCCCCAAAGGCGAACTAGTGGGCAATCCAAAGAAATCTACCCACACCCTTACCAACTATTTTAACAGGAAATTGGCCAAGAAAACAACTTTTAAGACTCCCACACCACATGTAATCCATTACACATGAGCAAGCATGCTTTTCCCGACCCTCCATACACACTTCCCTCTGAAGAAGTTTTACCTCATAGTAATCATTTCTTGCCCCTGCTAGAGCTGACAGAGGTGCAAGCAACCCCCTAAGTTTCTAGAAAGACTACACCCCCACTTACTTTGCTAGTCCCCCCCCCCCCACCTGGCAAATTAGACATCACAGATTAGGGAGCTGAAGGCAAAGGTGGGGGAACTAAAGCTCATGATATCGCAGTTGACTAGCATGATGAATCAACTCCTAATTTCTTGGGGCAATAAGACCACTTATGCCGGTGAAGCATCATGTAGTCGGAGGAAGCCACACCTCTTGAGCAGCGACCTAGATCTACCTTGGGACATGCCACCTCAAAGTTACTCATTGACACTGGCCTGAGACAAGCTAAAGACATCGGTTGGAGGCCTTTGAGGCCTGAGCCCTCACGAGACCCCGAGCCCATGGGCAACTCTCAACTACCAAAACCATCTAGTGTCCACTCAAAAACTGACTCCTCAGGCAGTATTTCCCCTAACTGGATATCACGTGGGAGCAGCTGTCTGTCTTCATCAAACTTTAATAGTAGACGTTTTCCCCCTACTAACTGAATTGTAATGACCAGTGTCCCTAAACTACCCTCCTACATTAGATATAAAGGAGAGGATTCTATAAAAAACAAGGTGAAACTTTGGATAAGACATGTAAGGGGCTGTCGTTCAGTCATTCGTGATGACCTCATTTGTGCTAAAAGTCACGCCACAAGCAACCTGAATTTTGACATGATTGAGTTAACTTTTAGGGATGGTAATACGGCTGACAGCCTAGTGGCTCTTGAGATCAGGTCCTGCCTTCCAAATAATTCTAATATCCAGTTAAAATATTTCTGGCTAGGGATTAGTCGGTCTACTGTCGCATGTAACACCCCACTTCCTTCATCTGGTTCTTGTCTTCTGTGTGATGTTGACTAATGAGTTCTTCTACAACTATTGTGATTCCAACTTGCCCAACCACACTGAATTCTAACAGCAGTCTCTTGATTGAGGCCCCAAGCAACCATGTATTTCCAGCCAGCTTTACGACCACAGTCACTAAGACCGATTCCACCACAGCCACGAGCTCAGCAACTAATTCTCAACTCCACGTCCCCTTAAGCCCATTAAATACTAATGCGGTCTAACCTGCGGAAATCCTTTTGGTTCAGACGCATGTACGGAACAAGGCCACTACAGTACAAAAGCCCTCATTGGTAACATTCGTCTCATGGAACGTGGCTGGTCTCAAGTCAAAAATAGCCCAACCTATTGGAATGAGTTCATTGACAAATACGACATCTGTCTGTTCCAAGAAACATGGAGCATAGATCAAATTTTTAAACCAGGTTACCTATATTTTTACGTCACAGAGAAACCAAGCTCCTTCGGGAGATCCTCGGGCGGGATAACTATATGCGTTAGAGCCTCATTAATGTGTAAAATTCGGCTACTAGACATTCATTGTCCGGATATTCTGGGCATCCAATTAATGAATGAAAAAAAAAACAGTGTTGCCATTTTTGACATCTGTGCTAGAGGGGTTAATGGTGGTCTGGTTTCGAAGACTCAACAATCCCTTGAGGATTATCTGGAAAGGCACCCATCCCATCTTCATCTCATCCTATTGGGGGACTTCATTACCACCTTCTAGCCAATTGATAGTGATGATGTCAGGCTAACTTACAAAGAGGATGAGAAATGTGCTATTCCTCAGTTGGACATAGCTCCTATAAAAGGTTGTCTTAAGGTTGTGGAAGAGGTGTGGCGCAGCGGCCAGGGTGCCTGACTCCGGGTCACGGGGTTCTCACGGTTCGATCCCCGGTGCCGGCGGCAGGTTAGCCCAGCACCATGTGACTCTGGGCAATAGCTCACTTAATCTTCCCGAGGGCCCCCAGCGCCGGGACACCACTCCGGAGGTAGCTGTGCGCTTTACAAATGCTGGTATTTCATATTTCATTTATTTAAGTTGCTTTGCAGCTAAAGGCTCTTTTCCTTGAACTTGGGGTCAGGGCCACTAATGGTCGGATGAAATCGGACATAAAGAGGGCTTTTACGTTCAACAAACCCAACTATCTGAGTCGTATTGACTATATTCTAGTCGATCTGAGGCTGTGGCCCCTTGTTGATGACATGGTCATCATGGAAAAAAATTTAGAGTGACTACAATCCACTGTCTCACAATGTTTGCTCTTTGTGGCAGATATTTATCTGATCCTCTTCTGCTCTTCCTTACTGGGGGCATTGAGCCTACTACTGACATGCGACGACTCAAATGGTGTCAAGTGGCTGCCCAACCGGATATCTTGGCTGCTGTAAGCCAAGCCTTCGCAGTTGTATTATCCAAAATGTATACCTGCCCCAATTGCGAAGTGGATGTAATAGCCTTAAGGGATCTACATAAAAACTTTTTCGGAGCATATTTTGACATACTTTATAATTCCTGCACCCACATTAAAAAGCGTATCCCCAAACCTAGCTCTTGGTTTAATAAGGAATGCAGATACCTTAGACTATCATTGATGTTGGCCATAAAATCAAAGGACAGTGCCCGAGTTTCTTTTATTAAAAAGGCCTATAAAATGAGCTTATCCAAAGCGAAGTGATTAGGATGAACAGAGGTGGCGGAACTTAAAGGAAGCATGCTCTGCTAATGACTTCAAAAAATGTTGGTCTTTGGTTACTTGGGTGGCAATGCTTCTGCACCTGATCCTACAAACTATGTTTCTCCATCTGATTGGTCTGAGTACTTTAAGAATCTGTACTATGACTCTTAAGCTCCTACCGAGGTGTTGCCCTTGGATATAGGACCTTTGAGTCATACTACCCCAATGTTTGAGTTAACTGATATCAAAGCCTCTTTTGATGCTTGGTCAAAATAAATACTCACCCTTGATAATGCCATCGCAAAGGGAGCTCCCATCCCAGACTCATGGACGGATGCCAAAGTGATAGCAATCTATAAAAAGGGCTATAGAAATCTCCCAGAAAACTACAAGCCTATCAGCCTTATAGATTGTATCCAAAAGGCCTTCAGTTGTCTTGTATTATCTAAAATCAGGTCTGGATTAAAGAAAATTATATATTAAGCCCCTTCCAAGCCGGGTTTTGGGGAAAACATTTCCACCATTGAACAAGTCTTTCGTTTCATATTAATATACTCGAAGATGGTGCTGATCAGCATAGGCAACCTTTATGTTGCCTTTGTCGATCTAAAATCCGCCTTCGACGTGGTTCCCCCACCTCCAAAGTTATGGCAAGTTCTGCAAGATATTGTATTGTATTGTAATTGCATTTGTATAGCGCTTACTACCCCTGACGAGGCGTCGAAGCGCTTTTCGGCGAGTAGCACGCTACTCCGGGACCCATAGAGGATTAGTGTTGAATTAGTATAGTGAAACATGCAAGTAAATTTTAAGTGGTGGATATGTTAGTCAGTTATTTGGATTCGGAAGGATAGCAGAAGGATAGAAGAGGAAAGAAGGTTTGTATTTATATAGCGCTTCTAACCCCTGATGGGGTGTTGAATCGCTTTTTGTTTGGCGAGTAGCACGCTACTCCGGAAACCCATAAAGGATTAGTGGTGAATTAGTATGGTGAAATATGAAAGTAATTTGAGTGGTGGATATTAGTCAGTTATTTGGAGTGAGAAGGATAGCGGAGGGATAGAAGGGAAAGAAAGGTTTGCATTCATATAGCGCCTGTTACCCCTGATGGGGTGTTGAAGCGCTTTTCTGGCGAGTAGCAGGCTACTCCGGAACCCATAAAGGATTAGTGTTGAAAATTAGTATAAAGAAATATGAAGTAATTTGAGTGGTGGATATGTTAGTCAGTTATTTGGATTGAGAAGGGTTAGGGAGGGGTAAAAAGGAAAAAAGGTTTGCATTTATATAGCGCTTGTAACCCTGATGAGGTGTTGAAACGCTTTGTTGGCGAGTAGCACGCTACTCTGGAACCCATACAGGATTAGTGGTGAATTAGTATAGTGGAATATGGAATTAGAGAAGTGAACATGCTAGTCTGTTATTTTGATTGAAAAGGATAGTGGAGGGATAGAAGAGTGAAGGATTTCTTTTTTTAGGTCATAGCAGTAGGAGGAGGCTTTTGGATGAGTAAAAAGGGTTTTTGGAGGGGAAGAGTCAGAGGGAAGAGTTTAGAAAGGTTTGTTTTGGGGGATCGGTACAGTAAAGGAGGTGTCAGAAGATGCAAGGAGGGGTAGAGTAGGAGAGAGTCAAGAAAGGGTTATTTTGGGGAACATAGTAGTGGTATGGCGTTTGGGATAAATGAGAGAGTGGGTGTAGAGGATATAATGATAGATGTATAGGGTGAGATAGGGTAGTGAATTGGAAAGAGTAGTAGAAAGAAGTTTGAGATGAGTCAAAGTTGGGCTAGAAGATATATTGAGGGAAATATAGGCTGAGAAATAGGGTAGTGCATTGGAAATGCTAAATTAGAAGAAAGTGATAAATATATAGATCCATAAGTACATTGAAAGTATATAGATGCATAAAGGAGGTAAGTATATGCAGATTAAAGATATTGATAGAGGTAGCGGATGAGAAATAGGGTAGTGCATTGGATATGCTTTTTCAGGAGAAAAGTAACAGACACACAGATCCAAGTACATGGAGGTACATAGATGCCCAATGGAAGCAAGTACATGTAGACCAAAGAAGGTTTTTGTTTTTTCTTTTGTTTTTGTTTTTATAACAACATAATTATTGTACATGTTTATAGGAAGCAATACCTAAGATAGGCACATATCTATAGTGAAAATCAATGCTTATGTACAGAGGGACAAATACATAGGATGGGTATTAATGAATGGGAAAATGGGCAGCATTCCTGGCCCTGGTCCCGACCGGTTTCGAACAGGCTCAAACAGGCACTCACCCTTGTCCTCTCCACCCTTAACAGGCTCAAACAGGCACTCACCCTTGTCCTCTCCACCCTTAGCTGAGACGCCCTAAGCCTTGGCCGTTTATAGCCCTAGTAGTCAGGTGACCCCTTCAGCCAATGGGAACCCTAGCCCTAACAATATCCAATCACAGCACTAGCCCTAAAATCTAGAACCAATAGGAGACGAGGACCTTACAGCCAATCTTAGCCCTAGTCCAAGCACCCAATCAGTTTCAAAAACCCTTGAACTCTACGTCCAATAGAGGCCCTAGCCCTACCAGTAGTCTCAACCCTAGTCCAAGCAACCAATGGCACAGGAAGCCCTAGTCCCTACTTCCAATAGAAAGCCTAACCCTACTCTTAGTCCCACACCTAGTCCAGCAACCAATAACACCAGAAGCCCTAATTGCTACTTCCAATTAAAGGCCTAACCCTAGCCCTAGTCCCACCCTAGTCCCAACAACCAATAACACAGGAAGCCCTAGTCCCTACTTCCAATAGAAATACTAACCCTAGCCCCAACCCTACATTGATTGAATCACAGACCCAGAAACCAATCAGAACCCTCAAATACCCAACCAATGAGGACACTAACCCTAATCCAATAGAAACATCAGATACAACCACCATTCAGTGTAACCATGTACCAAACAATATCAGACTATATAAGGTCCCAGCTACCTCAGACAAGGTTTGCTGGCCAGGGAGTTGGAAGCTGCTTCTCTATTCAGAAATCTCCTAGGAGACAGACCGGCTCCATCCACACTTTGGACTTCTGCAGGTAAGGCCCCAACAAACTTGTCCTCTAACAACACTATTTGTATAAAACTTTACTCCCTCTCCTGGCCAAAAAACGAAGTGCACAGTCCCTATTAAACACAGTTTAAACAGCTTACAGCACATTACTGCTGTCTCAGGAGGGAAGGGGGCTGGTTTCACTGACTTGTTAACACAAGATGGCCGCTGGGGGTGCACTGCTTAACATACAGATCTTAACACAGAGCAAAGGAGACATTTGGAGGGAAAAAACTGATAGTCACAGGGAATGAGAGGGAAAACTACAGAGTTTGGACTGCAAATCCCACAATTCAACAGGTTAAATGGAAGCAGTCACAGGCAGGAAAAACACAAGTTTAAACACAAAAACATGGGATAAATTATGCAATCACTGGCAGGTTAAAACTACAATTTTAAACTGTAACAACCACAGGCAAAGACAGTTAAAGAAATTTAAAAAGAAAAATAAGATGATGCAATCACAGGTAGGGAAAATCGTTTTTTAAACTTTTTTAGGAAAGAGACCGCACTAGTCTGCCTCCTTACCACTTCCTGGACTCTGCTCACTGCAATCTGGGACACAGGTAGGCTGCAACTCACAAGATGGAGGAGAATGATTTGGGGTGCACCCAGCAAAGCCTTAAGGGGCCTGGGCAGGTGTGTGGGGAGTGCTCAGAGCTGGGAGCTGAATAGCCAATCCCCAGTCCTAGGTCTGCTGGCCTGGGGGTGGGGACTGGGACTGGGGAGCTGCTCTATTCACAGATCTCCTAGGAGACAGACAGGCTCAATCCACACTTTGGTAAGGCCCCAACAAACTTGTCCTCTAACAACACTATGGGAATGCTGCATGACATTCTGTCCTTAGTCATACGCTTGCACAACAACAACTATGCTCGAATTCGTTGGGGAACACAGACAGCTGACTGAGAGGATCCCTGTTTGTAAAGGAGTCCACCAGGACTGTGTCCTGGCCCCCACATTGTTTTCATTGTACTTAAATGACATTGTGCACTTCCTTTCTCAGAATCTTACTGATGCCCCTTCTCTAGCCGGAGCAAAAACACCTATTCTCCTTTTTGCTGTTGGCACTATTGATGTGCAAAACCCGCAGCGGGCTACAAAAACTCCTGAACTGTTTTGATGAGTTTTGTCATAATCCTGGGCTGGAGACCAGTGCAGTAAAACAAACTTTGTCATTTAATCAGCACACTACATACAAAGGGAGACTAGCACTAGTGGGAACATTACTTGAGAAGGTGGACTCGTTTGACTACCTGGGTATGAAACTTTCTCCTAATATGATATGTAAGTCACATGTCAATAAGGCGATTGTGAAACATAGACAGATTGTAGGTGTCCTTCTCAAAGAGCATTGCGCAATATTCATTAAACCTATAGCACCTGCCCAGCAGTTCTATGAAGACAAAGCTCTGGTCTTTGTCCTTTCTGAAGCAGAACTCTGGGACTTCACCAACATTAATGAACTGACGAGATCTGAGAATCGTAGCCCACTTACTACCTAGTACCCCTCTATATCCTCCGTCTTTAGATTTGGGCATGAAAGTGATTGAAAATAAAGTTAGGCTACGCCCATTATTGTTCTGGAGGATAATTTGGTCGACCCCTAAGCTTGCTCACTAAGCTGCAGCCTTGCAGGACATTATCAAGGTGGACAGATTTAATAAAATCACTTAGCTCTCAAACATTAAAAAGCTGTTGATTTCTCTGGGCATGACTGAGCTTTGGGAGTCTCTATCCAGTGACCATATCCCATCTAAAGAGTTCTTGAAAAAACAATATTAGTAACGGACAATGTTCAACCATGCCTAAAAAGCTTCAAGAGCCACCCTGTCGGAGGAATTCCGTAATTTTAAGTCTTTCAGTGTATTCAAGCAATTTCGGGATTTTAATTACTGTCCCGCTAGACAGGAAGTTATACTTCCAATTCAGAATTGGTTCCTTACCCCTGAATTTTTTACTTGCAAATGGGTGGCCCTGGCATCTTGGGTATGCCCAGCTTGCAACTCTCTGAAGGAAACTCTTCCTCATGTTCTTTTTGCTTGTCCAGCTTATGCTCGTCCACGACTCATCCGGCTATCGCCTATCTGTAGACAATTGGGTACACACAGTCACTGAACTGCCCTTAGAATGTTAACAACAGATTGCCATCGACTGTACGCTTGTGAAGCTGCTAAATACCTGGGTATAATGTGGCTCAATAGAAGAAAGGCTCTTCTCCATTAAGAAGCGTGGTCCACCTCTTTCCAGGGTCAACCTATCAGTATACTGTATCTTATGTTTCATTTGCTGAGATACTGTGCTATTTAGCTGACAAACTATTGCTCTATACATTTGTATTGTCCTTCTGGATTTTGTGCTAATTTGTTATTGCTCTGGAGCAACTCGGATACTGTATTAATTCATGGTGCTCTTTTTGTTTGACTCTTTTTGTCAGGTAATATTGTACCTGCGAACACATCTGTAGAATAAATGTGACCGTTTTACTGTTTTTAGCTATTTATTTATGTATTTTAAACTAATTTTACTGTATACTTTTATGCCCACTTGATTACTGACCCGAGATGCGGGTGAGGATAGGAATTTCACTGACAGGCCCTCACTTCAGTCCACGACTCCTATGCTTGCTCTTGGCTGGGGAGACTACAATCCCCAGCATTCTCAGCCCAGAGGGGGCCGCAACACATTCCAGAAGCGCTGGAGCACCATAAAACCAACAAGAGGTGTCCCGCAGTGCTGGACCCTCGCTTTAGTCCACGACTCCTGTGCCTGCTTCTGGCTGGGTGACTACAACTCCCAGCATTTCTGAGGTATGTGTGGTCATTTATTGAGATCTATACTGCATTAAACCCGAGCTACCACTCCACTCTATCAGTGGCACATTCAATTTAGTACAATGGGGAAGAAGAAGGTTGGGAGCCCCATGCACTTAGCTACGCCTCCCCGACTTCAACATCAATTGACAGACTGCTCCAAAGGGCGGTCAGTGTCATTAGTAATGAGATTGACCTCACTGAGAGAAGACTCTCCCTTAATTCATCAGATATGGCTGCACCCTTTGCTCAATCCTCTGTCACAGCCTTGGATCAACCTGTCCCTGTAAGATTATTAGACTCGCCAGCCCAGACACCACCCCTGGCATGAAAAAGCCTGTTTCCAGTCCCATGCCAGTCATTAAGCTCACAATACAACTGGCCGAATCTAGCCTGAGGGGAACAGCTACCCAGACGGATAAACATTTACCACAACTCCCAGCTGTGATTACCCCCCCCCCACCCCACTTGGCAAGGGTAGCTAGACCCCTTGACTCGGCTCACAAGCCCCTAGAGATAGCGCACCTACTGGAGGACTCTTATGAAATTTAAAGTCATATTGCAGGTAGTGATTTCACTACTTATTACATGGCTAGACACCATTAAACGTACACCTTTAGCCTTTAATCATTCAGGGCTGGTGTCTGAATTCCACTGCTCCAACAGCCCCAGCGCCTGATATAGCAGCAGGACAAAGGCTGGTTGAAAATCCTCAAAGCCAATTCACTCGAGCGCAGGCTGGCCCCACCATAAGGACACAATCCTTAAGCTAAATCCCTGTTATTCCTCCACTAGTGGAGATGGTTTTGTTATAAACCAAAATGGACCATGCCAAAGGGATTGTTTTGAAGAACCTTGATAGACAGGGGGCCAGGACCAGCGAAGAACACAGCCCAAACCATCAAACAGCTGGTGATAAATCTCCCTCCAGCCCCTATGTGTTGGTGCTAAATGGAGTCCAGCAATTGTGACCGGACCAGCGAGAGTCATATAGTAATTTGTTGAATAAAACTCTGCACTGGCTAACTCGGCATAGGAACATTTATCTTAAGCTCAAAAGTAACATCCTGTTGACAAGAAGGGTGGGTTGGATTGGTCCTGCGCCTGTGGATCGGCAAGGCGATTGTATTATTGTAAACTTTAAGTCACCCTCTTTGGTTAAGTATTTGCTCTTTGGGCAACAAGGGAGCCAATTGGCTCTTAATAACATCTTACCACTCCCTTTGGGCTATTTTATAAACAAAGTGTGTTTGTATCAAAGCCCCACAGTGACCAAGTTGATCCAGCCGCTGCTCCTACCCCATTTCCACCCTCACCCTTTGCCATTCCGATTTACAACTATTTTGAAGCTTTGGAAGATATTGACTGACTTGGTGACCAGAAGAAGGAAGGCCCTATGTTTCCATAAATTTGCCTTTGGCTTCTTCCTTCAAATTGGTCTCTTGGAACGTTGCAGGTTTACTCCCTAAATTTTCTAACTCAGAGTGGTGTAACTTTATTGATTCCTATGATGTATGTTTGTTTCAAGAGACCTAGGCCACTGCTCCACTCTACAGTCAAGGTTTTGCCTCCTATACCGAGGTGGCCATTTCTTCAGGTAGAGGTAGGCCCTCGAGGGGAGTTACAATTTGGGTCAAAACCACAATTAAAGAAGTAAAGTTGGGTTCACCAGACATTCTTGGAATTAGCCTTGTATCACCGGATTCTACTCCTTGCCATATCTATAATAGATACTGTAGACCCAGGGGCGGCAAACCTGAGTCGGATGCAATTAGTTTGTTAGCTTCACTCCCTACCGAGGTAATGAAAATTGTAGCAGGCGATTTTAACTGCCAATTTGAGCCTTTAGACACCCATTTTAGACTCTACTCCCTTGAGGAAGGTCAAGTCTAGTCTATACCCCCCAACTGTCAATTACACCAGCAGTTAAATGGTCTCCTTTGGCAGTTCAGTTAAATGCTTTTACCCAAAACCAGGGCCTTAGGGCTTGTAATGTCAGATTCTCCTCAGACAGGGAGGGAAGCCATACATTTAATCGATCCCGGGAGGCGAGCCTTTTGGATTATTTCTTATTGGATGTCAGACTGTGCCCCCACTCTCATGGATATGAAGGTGATTCCTTTCACCGATAGTGATCATAATCCCTTATCACTAGAATTGAAGATGATCACGCCAATAGCATGTGCTAACCCTGATGAACCTTTTGATGGACGATTGGTCCTGTCTACCAATAGACGTAGGGTGCGATGGGGTGGCGTCCAAACATCAGAAGAGGCCATTGGCAGTATCTATAGTTGCGTTGCTGGGGGAATTGATGATTTTTTGTCACTAATGGAGCAGCACCAGCTAGAGACTGGTAACTGGGCAGGCCCCATAGATATACATTTGCAACTGTTTAGCAAATTACGAGAGTTATTTTATGTAGAATCTCGTTACCTGAGCAAGATGCCCAAAACTCCCACCTGGTATAACCAGCAGTGTAAAACAGCAAGAGTGGTGCTGTCATCTGCCATTAAGCAGCAAGATCGTTCCAAGATACAGGAGGCCAGAACGATTTATAAAGGTAGCATCCGGAAGGCAAAGAGTTAGAAACCATGAAGTGGGAACACCTGTTGGCTGCAGTAAAAAAGGAGGGACTCTCACTCCTTTTGGAATATAATTGCTACTGGCACAATGGAGGGTAGTCCTCCAATTGAAAATCATATCCCCATAGCAAAATGAGTTGAGCACTTCTCTAACATATTCCTTGGAAAACCCTAGCTTAACACCCACTGATCACCCCCTTACCCATGTAGCAGTGCTACTATCGAGAATAGTACTGAATCGGCCCCACATCTTATTATAGATGATCCCGCTGACTGCCTGGATATTACTGATAAAAAAGCCATTGTGACAATCAATAAAATTATTCCTAAAAAAGCCCCAGGATTTGACAAGGTTCCTGGAGATCTGTTCCAAGGTAGACTTGATGTGTGGGGGCCCTATTTTTCCTTTGTTTTAGTGCTATGAGGGGTGCTACCATTCCTCCAACCTGGGCCAGGGCAGAGATTATTCCAATCTATAAAAAGGGAATCTGGGACACCCCTGCCAATTATAGGCCTATTAGCCTAATTGATTGTACTCAAAAACTCTTTGCAAGAGTTGTACTGAATAGGCATCTAGAATGGATGACTCCAACCTGGATACTATCATTCCTGCAGGTCGGGTTTAGAGAACATGTCAGTACACTAGATCAGGTCCTCCTGTTTCGTCGTCTTTATTGGAAGTATGTCTTATTGGGGCGGGAACGGCTTTATGTAGTATTTGTTTATCTTAGATCAGTTTTCGATCTGGTTTCCCGCCCCAAGCTATGGCAGGTGATGGTTGATCTGGGGGTACCACATTATTTGTTGAATATGATTATGCGTTTACATGAAAATAATCCTGCCCAAGTAATATGTGGTCAGATGGGTGAACTGACTGAGCCTTTTCCTGTCCAAAGGGGGGTGAGACAGGGGTGTGTCCTGCCACAACCCTCGTCTCACTTTTTATCAACGACTTTGCGAAAGACGGAGCAGCAGAACAACCACAGTCCACAAGTTGCAAACACCAGGTTACCAACCCTGCTGTTTGCAGGCAATGCGTTGTTTATTTTGAAATCCCCCATGGGTCTCCAAAAGATTTTGGATAGATTTGATTCTTTCTGTGCTCTTAGAGGCTTAGACATAAATATCACTAAAACCAAGTTTATGGTACTTAACCCCTGCAATACCACACGCTCTAATCCTGCCCTTAGAGGGTCTTATTTGGAATGTATTTGCACGTTCGAGTACTTGGGAGTAACACTCACTGAGCACTTCAACTGGCAACCGCACATAACTAAGAGTACATTAAGGCTAGACAGGATTTCGGGGCGGGGTATCATAAATTTACGAAAGGACTCTCCCTTTCACCTGATCTCCCTGCACTGCAAATCTTTAACTGCCAAGCACTTGGTTCAGCTCTCTATGGAGCAGAGCTCTAGGGGCATAGGGATGTGTCTACCCTGGGACTTGCTGAAAATCGTTTCTTGCGAGAGTTTACTGGTCTCCCCATTAGTACCCTGTTGCTTCATTTAAGGCTAGACAATGGGCAAAAAAATCTAACTGTTGTTGTTGGCTCAAGGCCTATACTATACTGGAGGAGACTTTGGTCCACTCCGGAACTGGCTCCTTATCATGTTGGGTTGCAGGAGATACTCTGTAGTGTGGGTGTGACTGATATTCTGTGGCTCAAGCATATTGGGGCGACCCTTTCAAATATTGGCCTTAGCTGCTTTTGGGATGCCCCCCACGAGTGCAGTGAAGCATCTAAGGCCCAAATAAAGATTGCTTACTGTTAGACCTGGTACCATTGGTGTGAGTCTCCCTTCCACTTTTTTCTGATTGCCTCCTCTGTTTTGATCTGTTTGCTGGTTTTAGATGCTTTGGGCACTGTGCCACTGCTATCCAGTGCCACAGTGCAAGTGCTCCCTATTGTAAATTGATGTATTGATTAGTGACTCCATGATTGGATCATTTGATTTACTTGTCAGACCCTAGTATAGTGCACCAGGTGTGCCCAGGGCCTGTAAATCAAATGCTGCTGGTGGGCTTGCAGCACCGGTTGTGCCACCCACAGAAGCAGCTTGTAAAGTGTGCCTCAGGCCTGCCATTGCAGAGCCTGTGTGCAGTCTGTGACTGCCATGTCGACTTGGCAAGTGCACCCACTTGCCAGTCCCCAAACCTTCCCTTATCTTCATATCAGACACCCCTAAGGTAGGCCCAAGGGCAGGGTGCATTGTAAGTATAAGGTAGGACATGACCAGGTGTGTGTGGCATGTCCTAATTGTGAATTACAGCCATTTCCGTTTTTCACTATTGCAAGGCTACCTGTTCCCCATAGGCCAGAATGGGCAGTTTGATTATTACATCTTATAATCCTAACTGACCCAGGGAACATGGTAGAAATTCGAGTTTAGTATGCCTGAACTCAGAATGATAAAATACATCTTTTAGTGAAGTTGGTTTTAACATTCTGTGTTTGAAAATACCACTTTTAGAAAGTAGGTATTTTTTTGCCTAAATGTCCAAGCCTGCCTCTGCTAGGTTGTGTATTGTGTGTCTGGTTTTGTGAGTGACAGGGGCTGGGGGATTCCGGGAGACAGGGTGAGTCAGCACAGGGCTGAATAGAGATCTGCATGTAGATGGGTGGGAGGAGTTGCACCTGGGACCTGAATAGGGCTGTGCCTTCCCTCCACAATGCTGGCTCCACCTCCTGTGGTGCGTCTGATGTCCCTGGCCTACACTGTGAAAGGAAAGAAGGAGTCTTGTCAACAAAGTGCTCCAGGACTGACAAGAACTGGTTTGGACTAGGTACAGGCCCCTCTGCCTTCAGAGGACAAAGGATTTAGGGGTATAAATATTGGGGCCCTGACACCAGAACTTTAGATCACTTCTGGAACAACAAGACGAACCTCTGCCAAGGAGAAGAACCAAAGGAAGCTGTAGGAGTTGGACTGCCCCCCTGCCAGTGTGCTGTGTTGCTGGGTTGACCTACAGTGGTGTCTTCAGTGCCAAGGAGAGGAGAAAGGAACTTTGTGTGTACTTTCATCATCTTGCAGAATATTACTCCAAGGGCTTGATTTGAGCTTGCCTCGTGACCGAAGTCTCAGGGATACCAGACTTCACCCCCTTCTGTTTGCCTGCATCTGGAACTTGCTGTTCTGGTGCTACAGAAGGAATTTGCAACACCGACGCCGGCAAGCGACGCCGTCTCCTGCATCGAAGCCGTGAGCGCTGCTCCGACTTGCGACGAAGACCCGACGCCGGCCGCCGTGCCACATCGACGCCAGCTTGCGACATCGTAAGCCTGCCATAGCCGTGAGCGCTGCTCCGACTTACGACGCCGGCCCGACGCCTGCTGCTGTGCCGCATCGACTCCGAAGCCGACATCATCACGGAGCCGATCGTCGACGTGGGTGGTGAAGAATCCATCGACATCGTGACATGGTACGGAACCGTGGCTTCGGCGCCATCGTGACGTCACCTCCTCTCCGGTCAGGAACCAACGCCTCCCCTGCCTGCACAAGCATCCAGGTCCCGACGCATCATCTCCGCCGAAGCAAGGAACCGACGCGCCACAACGCGCCAACGACGCCGCACCTCCCCGACGCTGTGAGCTGTCTTTGTTTTCGCTTTTCCAAGGTACTGTTGTGGGTCTGTTTTGACTCCAGGCCCGACGCCGCGCACCTCGCGGTCGGCGCCGTACTTTGGGATTTCTTTGACCTCGACGTCGTGATAACTCCAGTTGGGGTTATTTGTTGCTAAAGACTGCTTTTAAGTGAAGAACCTATTTTTAAACCATTTCTACCATCTTGAAGTATTATTGATTGCAGTATTGTGGATTTTTGTCGTTTGTGGTCTTGTGATAAATCTATATAAAGCATACTTATTTTTATAAAACGTGTGTGGTGTCCATCTGTAGTGTTTTCACTGTATTACTGTATGTGTTCACAAATGCTTAACACACTGCCTCTGAGATAAGCCTGTCTGCTCGTGCCAAGCTACCAAGGGCGTGAGCAGGGGTTATTTTAGTAGTGTATCCCCCTTACCCTGACTAAAAGCAAGGGTCCCTATTTGGTCAAAGGTGTATACCATTGCCAACTAGAGACCCCCAGTTCTAACACTTACTGACAAGATAAGCTAAATTTGCTGCACGCTCAGGCGCATGTTGTAACCTGGACTATGGTTTTTCTCCAATGTTAAGACAATTCTGATTTGGAGAACCTCTTGGATGATATTGAGCTGGCAATTGCAAGGAAGCTCCATATGCAATTTAGATAAGGGTCTCTCCCTCTTCTTTCCTTTACAGCTAGGTGTGTGTGTGTGTGTGGGAAGGGGTAAATTGAGGCCCTCTCTCCAGAAATGTGATTCTTGTTCTTCAGCGAGTGAAACACGTGAGCATGTTTTATTCTTCTGCCCGGCGTATCGAGGCCCTAGGAATTTGTACATTCGACCATTGTGTCGTAATGTAGGGCTTAGGATGTGCAGAGTGGTGCTGAGAATTCTGAAATGTGACACTAGCCGGTGCGTAGTATTCGCAGTTTCACAGTATTTGTTGGCCACGTGGAGGATCAGGCATTTTGTCATAAAAAGAATCCCATTGATTAGTACTAACTGTGGTGTATATAATAAGATTTTTGGAAGTTCTGCCGCATGACTACCTCTACTGTTTTATATAATTTTTTAATGATTTTTATAATGTATGTATTTATGTGAATTGTATTGATCTTTTTTACTGTATTTTTAATTGTTTGTACTTTGATGGCATATTGCAGAATAAAGTTGATTTATTGTTATTTTTTTTACTTTGAATGCACATTGATATACAAAACAAGTAAATCTGGTAAATCGGACCATGGCAACCATTTGGATACGCATGGTCTAACAGCTGCCACTTATCTAGGTCTGGAGGCTGGTCCATGCTGTTATGTGGTCTGACGTGGGTATTAAAGGGGTAGTCCTGGCAGGTGGACGCCTCTTGACCGGCTGCTGGGCCCCGGCATATGTAGACCCAGCATTGGGACTGGATGAGGGACTCCACATGTGGGGGAATCTTGTGGGGGGGATGGAGGGGGGAGGAGTCTGCATTGGCAGACGGCCTGAGCGTTCAGTCCAAGCAGGAGTGGCCTATACTCTCTGTGTTGAACGCGGGTCACTGCATAACGGCTGCAGTGAAAGCTGGGTCTGGGGGCCCCATTGGATGCAGGGGCAGGCGGCCCTGACCCAGCAATCGGCCACAAGGCGCTCCTGGGTTGGGAGGCTGCTGGGCAGAGAGATTTGTGCATGGGTCATCCATGTGATGAAGGCTCGGCGGAGGATGAACTTGCTGGCCACACCCCCTTGCAGGACCAAGTGAGAGTGGAAGCCCAGGCAAGAGCAGAAGATTCCGGAGGCAAGAGACCGGAACCTGTGAGAAAAGCAATTTGTTTGTCCCCCTCTCCCTGCAGGATGTGGCATCAGGGATGGCCAAATGGGGTGAGGTGGGGTCCTCTGTATAACCGCATGGAACCAGAACCTTGTCCTCTGGCCCCCTTTCCTCTTGCTGGGTGCTGTGACTGGCTGATGGTACATGCAGTGTGGCTGTAATATAGGCATCCTTTTCCCCTTTGTCACTGCCTTCATCTTTGCTGAGCCTGATCCCCTGTGATGTGCATTGACTAAATTGTACATACTTGAACTGCTGCTGGTACTACATGTCCTTGCCCTCAAGTATCCGGCATCAAAGATGGATAATCAGCTTGAATTTAAAAACGGGCCCTCTGCCAGACCCACTGAGCAGGAGAGTGAATCTGAAAACCTTACGAACCAGAATGAATAAGACAAGGTTGCCTGATCATGAGCTCTGTGATCTTTTGCTTCAAAAGAAGCACAGCCTGGCCACAGTTGATACTAAGATAGAAAATCTGGCAGACAGTATGGTTAGGTTGAAGGAACGCCTAGACAGGCATGATGACTGCATTAACCATGTGGATCAACATGCCTCCTATGCTGTAGACACCGCTGCTAGCAAGGAGGGGAAGATCTTCAGATTTTAGTGAATTGCAAAGGCGATCCAAGTGAAAACATAAGATTTAAAGGTGTAGGCACCTAGCCTGCCTATTGACTGTGGCCTCCAGTTCCTGCTTGTTCTCGCCTGATCCATTGACACAGCCTCTGCCCGGGTTTTCTCGCTCACTGTTCTTCCCGCTGACATAAGCCCTGCCCACCCTAGGACTTACTTAATGCAGGCCGTAGCACAACCGCACTAGTAGACATCTGGGCATCTAGCCTTCCACCTGCCTGTGGCCTCCAGTTCCTGCTTGTTTCAGCCTGATCCAGGTACACCGCCGTTGCCTGGGTTTTCCCACTCACTGTTCTTCCCAGCCAGCAGAAGCCGTCCCCCCCCACTTCAGGACCTACGTAAGGCAGACCTCAGCGCAACCGCACTGGTAGGCCCCTGGGCACCTAGCCTGCCACTTGACTGTGGCCTGATCCAGTGACACCGCCGCTGCCCAGGTTTTCCCGCCCAGGTTTCCCCCCCCCTCATCTTTCTTCCTGCCAACAGATGCCCCATCCACTCCAGGACCTACTTAACGCAGGCCGCAGCACAAATGCACAGCGGGTGCGCCAATAGCAACCCCGTCCGCACCTGGACCGTGCCCAGCGCGTCGACCCTTGACCCTCCCGCCCCCCCCTTCCGCAGATACATCATCGTCGAACTCTACACCCTTGACGACGCAACAAATACTGCCACCGTGCCGAGACTCGCTCCACGGTATGACCCTTCACCTGCACCCATTGCCACTTCACTTGCCTCAGCACACACACCAGCCACTGACTAGCTCCACCCCGGACACACCACAGACACCACCAGAACAAAAACACCAATTCATATGTACCTTTCACAACACATGCTCACTATACAAACACACCTCCGATATTTGGGACGTCATCTCCACCCTCACACTTGACGTCCTCTTCCTCACTGAGACCTGGCTCACCCCCCACTCCTGCGCCCAACATTGCCACCGCAATACCCAAAGGATACAAAATCACCCACCGTGACCACATCAACAAGCCTGGTGGAGGGATCGCATCATACACAAGGAATCCATCCAATGCACCACCATAAATGACAAAATCACCCCAGCCATGGAACACCTCAACTTCTGATTCCAGGCAGCAAAACCACCACCATCAGGGGCACCCTCGCCTTCTATCCTCCAGGACCACGTCCAGCCTTCTGCAACTTTATTGCCGACTGCATCGCACATCTTGCCATAGACTCCAACAACTACATTTTCCTCAGTGACCTCAACTTCCACCACGTAGATTACAGTGATATCAACACTTCCAACCTCCTCGACAGCATGAACAATATCAGACTCACCCAAATCGTCCATGACCCCACGCATACCACAGGGCACTCACTAGACCCCATCTTCACTTCCAGCGACTGCATTAGGTACAGCCACACCACGATATTAACCTTGACTGACCACTCCATCGTCCACTTCAATCTTACCAGCTCACTGACTTGCACCTCTAGTCTGCCAAACACGGCTGGAGCAGTGTCTCTAAGGACACATGGATCAAAGCCCTCAACACCAGCCACCCATCTCCTTCAACAACCTGGACCAGAACGTCAAACTTCAACAATTGGACCACCATCTGTCACGTTCCCTCAGAGGCCTCTCAGGATCGGCTCGTCGCTTAAATGGGTCCACCTATTGACACCCTCAATTCCGAATTGCTTTCACAGCACGGAAGATTAAGGTGGTCAATCGGGGGAAGGAAAGGAAGGGAACAGCGGGGAGGGAGACCTGCAGAAAGAAAAATACCTTGTTAGAACCCTGCATATAATGTTTAAAACCAATACGATTCTCACTAGTTAGTAAGCCAACTTCCTCTATACCTGTAAAGAAAGAAAACACACTTCTGGCAGTGCCGTCAAGTAGGAGGATCAAGTCTCTTCCTAGTTGCTAAACCTTTATATCATGTTTACTGTAAACATAAACCAGAAGATTAGAACATGTTCAAAGAACAACCTTCACTTCAAAAGATGCTTTTCCTCTTTCAATGACTACCCACCAATGTTAGTGCAAAGTTCCATATCACAAGGGAGGAAGGATGTTTTCTATTTTTGATCCTCTCTCTGTTCCCTTGCTATGAGGACAAACAAAAACACACAACATGTAACATACATATAACTCATAAGGTAAATCTGGATGATTGTCAATTGTGCAGTATTGAATTCATAATGCCAATGTCACAGGTACTACTTCAAAGTCAATTAAGGTATCTGGTATAACGATCAATATACCACCTGGTACTATTGACTGTCTCTCTATTATGTTGGGCGTGTTTCCAGGGTTGAAATGAAACTCCAAATGTTCTTTAATAGTTGTTGGTATTGTCACACATAGATAAATGGGCACTTCCTTAATTATCTATGCAAGCGTGGTTACGGAATAACTATCTGCGGTATGCCCCATCCATCGACCTCAAGAGAACGAACAGGGGAGGTGGTGTCATTGACACCCTTACCGCACCAGGCGAAGAACCACGAAAATGCCACAAAACACAGCGTTGTTTGGGAACAGGTTACGCGTCTGCCACCGATCAGGAACAGGATAATCTGCGCCGTTTCGATTCCACGCCCGGCTTTCATAGCCCTCCGCATGGGAGCCTGATGTCATGTCCTGTGCGCGCACGCGACGCGCCGCACAGGATTCTGGGGACGGTAGTTCCAATCCCGTGCACTTCCGGTTTCCTGGGTCTGTTTCCTTCCGTCCACCAACTCCGTAGGGTTTGGTACGCGGCGGCGTACCTGTCCCAAGGCCTTGTCCGGTTGTCCGATGGATCTAAAGCGGCGCCGGCTTCCCACCGAGGTGAGTGTGTAACACAATCTGCGCTGACAGCATCGTTCCCAACAGCAACAACACACACAGAAGGTCCACCAAACATGCTAGCTAGTACACTGAAGATCTCAGAAGAGCTAAATAACACTGTAAACAAGTGGAAAGGAGATGGAGCACCAGCAAGGATATGACCGATAAGACCACCTTCAAGACAGCCCTCAACCTCTACTACAGACAGTTAAGAGAATCTAAGAAAAAGCCTTAGCCTCATGCATCTAATCAAGTTCCAATAAGAGCAAAGAACTCTTCAACCCCTCGGCTCCAACAAACATTACCCTCTCACAGTAATTCTGCGACAACCTTGAAAACTTCCTCCATGACAAGATCGCCAACATCTACAGAAACTTCAAACCCCAACCCAAGGCCACCACCTTCTTCAAGCAATACAGTGACCCCTCTACCACCACAGTTATCTGACTAAGCAAATGTAGCCAGCTCACCCCACAGGACACTGCCTCCATCATGAACTTGATCCACTTAAGGGCCCTGACCGACCCATGACTTCATCACATCTTCAACCTAGGTGAAGCCAGAATCAGCAACGTACTCATCACCCTGTTCAACACCTCAGTTGCCATGGCCACCTTCCTCGAAGACTGGGAACATGCAGGAGTTCACGCCTTACTAAAGAAATCATCGGCAGACCCCAGCGAACTCAACAACTACCGACTGATCTCCCTGTTCCAGGCCAAAGTATTAGAAAAAGCCATCAGCCAACAACTCTCTTCACATCTGGAAGGGAACCTCCTACGCAACCACAGGACCGAGACAGCCCTCATCGCAGCTACCGATTACATCCTAGCCCTACTCGACTGAGGAGAGACTGCGGCTTTGATCCTCCTAGACCTCTCGGCAGCCTTCAATACGGTCTCCCACCATACACTCATCACAAGACTGCACATCATAGGCATTCAAGAAGTCGCTCTCAGATGGATTGCCCCTTTCCTTAATGGAAGAATGCAAAAAGTCTGCCCCCCCCACACCCCCCTCCTCCTCCGACGAACCCAAAGGAAATCATCTGTGGAGTACCCAAGGATTCTCGCTCAACCCCACCCTCTTCAGCACTTATATGACACCTCTGGCAGGCATCAACAAAACTCAAGGACTCAACAGCATATCCTATGCTGATGACACACAACTTATCCTCTACCTCTCTGAAGACACCATCAACACCAAGACCAAATTCCTCAATTACATGACAGACGTCACCAACTGGATGAAGGACAACTGTGTTAAGCTCTATACGTTCAGGACAGAGGTACTGATCTTTGGAAACAAAACTTTCCCAAAGGACGCATACTGGTGGCCCTGAGAACTCGGACCTGCTCCTACCCCCACAGACCACACTAGGAACCTAGGCATCATTCTGGACAACAAGCTAACTATGACGACTCAGGTCAACACAGTCTCCTCCTTCTGCTTCTTCATTCTCTGCATGCTTTGTAAGATATTCAAATGGCTACCCCAAATTTGACGCACCATCACCCAGGCCATCTCCACCAGACAGGATTATGGCAACGCTCTCTACGCAGGGATTGCAACTCATCTCCGATGACTACAGACCATACAGAACCTCACAGCCAGACTCGTCATGGATTGCCCTAGATGAACCCACATCACCCCCTACCTCAGAGAAGTCCACTGCCTCTTTGTACAGAAAAGATGCCAGTTCAAGCTCTTGGCCCATGCATTTAAGGCCCTACACAGCTGCAGACCCGCCTGAGCCTCCATCAGCCAACCAGACACCTGCGCTCCCTGTCCCTGTCCCTTTCTCTAACCCTTACCACCTGCATCCGACTTGGTTCTGCGCCTGACCAGAAAAATGTGCAACCTTGTGTACGAGGGCAATTGCATATCTTCCTACCATGATTTTACCAAATCACTCCAGGCGGCCAGATGCACATTTCTCCCAGTCAAGAATCACCTTCAGAAAGCTACCATACGTGTGATTATATCCTTCCAGACTGCAGGCTACGATTAATACCAAACATGTGTTCACTAGCACCAAGCAAGTGGCCGCCTACCTTTGCCGGGCCCGTCGAAATATCCTTGCTCCTGGAAGCAGTGTTGCTCAAGATACTGCTGCCCTCAACAACAATGATTGACCTGTACGGGTTTGCTGATCAGGTGCTGGAAGTGTGACTACTTAAAATATTTTGGAATAAAACTGAGAATTTGTGGACTACTATATGTCCGGGTGTACCATTCCACTTACAAATTGATTCGATTTCTACTGGGCAGTGGTACCCAATTTCTGCAGGTACCAGAAAAGAAGTGCACGGAGCTATAATTGAGTGGAACTTTGTGTGAAGTCCGGCCTTTTGAGTCCACCGTTAATATTGTTTGGTTGTTTACACTACTTAATGGCTTTTAAGGCCTATCTGATTGCCCAGTTCCATCTGAATAATATGACACTAATGTCAGCCCTTTGCAACTCTCTCCATATCTGGTGTGTAGTCCATGCTCTCAGACATGGCTGCCTGAGACACTCTTACCCTCATAATTTTTTATATATATATATAATATACTCCACTTTCTGCATGTTGGCTGTAGATTGCACTTTTGAATCCTGCTATGCTAGACCCACCTGTTCATTTAGAACAGGATTTCATTTGGCACATTCGCCACCTGCAGAACATCCCTGGGCTACTTATATACCATTACAATATGGTTCCTTTGTTACTATTCCTATGTTTTGGTGTTCTCATACGGGAATATGTTTCTTTTGTTACTATTCCTATGTTTTGGTGTTCTCATACGGGGTTAATTTGAGAGGGGGAGCTACTAATTGATGATTCGAACACAGAGATTCTGTCAGAATGGGTGGGGTGGAGGGTTTACAGTATGTTATATATATTTATAGCGCGCACAGATACTCGGCAGAGTGTCCCGGCGCGTACTTGAAAAAAGAAACATAGGTCAGAGCATCAGCTAGAAGAGAAGAGTTTTTAACTTTTTCTTAAAGATCACCGGGTCCTGGATGCCGCGCAGCTCCAGGGGCAGAGCATTCCATGCCAAAGCAGCTTTCCGCACAAAGGAGCTCCCACCAAGCCTTTGGCGGTTGAACCTAGGGGTCTGCATCAGAAGTTGAGGAGGAACGCAACTGTCTTACTGGGTTGTAAAAAGCTAATCTCTTCTGTAGATAGATAGGTCCCAGGCCATAGAGAGCCCTATGGGCAATGGTCAAAGTTTTAAATTTTATTCGGGACTCCACAGGGAGCCAGTGCAAGGAGCGCAAATGAGCGCGCACACTACATCTGCCAGACAAACCCAGCAGTAGTCTGGCAGCAGAGTTTTGAACTACCTGCATTTTATTCAAGAGGTAGCCAGGGATGCCCACATAAAGTGCATTGGCATAGTCCAGGCGGGACAAAATCAAGGCACGAACAACAGTTTCTTTGGCGGGTCTTGGGAGGAGAGGAAGAAACTTCCTCAAAGCTTTCAGGGTGCCAAAACAGGTCCCAGCCAGCTTCTTAACCTGGGTTGAAAAGGTCAGGTTCTCATTGAACCAGACCCCCAGATTTTTTGCAGCGTTTCCCATTGCACTAGGCAGGGGAAACCTGGGGGCCATAGCCTCTCTCTGAAATTGGCAGGAAATACGCCATACAAGAGAACCTCCGACTTCTCTTCATTACACTTCAGCTGTGCCTGAGCAAGCCAATGAAAAACAGAAGACAGACAGTGCTGAGCAGAGAGGACTGAATCATCGTCCCTTCCCCAAGAAAACAGGAGCTGAGTGTCATCAGCGTAGGCCAACACCTTAGCCCCTAATGTCTCCGCTAAATAAACCAGCGGGGTGACATAGATGTTAAAAAGAAGGGGACTAAGGGATGACCCCTGCGGGACACCTGTGACCACCCGCTGCGGCACAGAGGCACACGGTGGGAGCCAGACCTGCTGGGTGCGGCCTTCCAAAAAGACCTAATCCAGCCCCAAACAGACCCGGATATGCCAATCTCCAAGAGGCGATCAAGAAGCAAGGAGTGAGGCACTGTATCGAATGCCGCCGAGAGATCCAGCATAACCAGTGCGGCTCTCCCGCCGGCATCCAGACACTCACGAATCGCCTCTGACACCTCTAACAATGCTGATTCCGTGCTATACGAGGCCCGAAAACCAGATTGAGCCGGGTGTAACAAACCCGATGCCTCGATGAAATTGGTAAGTTGATTAGTAACCACCTTCTCACAAACCTTAGCCAAACTTGGCAAAGCGAGATTGGGCGGTAATTTCCAGGATCAGCGGGTCAAGGGACGGCTTCTTGAGGAGAGGGAGAATTTGTGCCTGCTTCCAGGACGCCGGGACAAGAGCCTCCCGCAAAGACATGTTAACAATTAAATTAACTTCGGGATTGATGGTGTCAGCCGCAGCGGCCAGAAGTCTCGCAGCACAGGGATCAGTTGGAGAGCCCGACTTCAAAGCCTTAAGAATTTTGAGAGAACAGGACAGATCTATAGGCTCAAAGGTTGACAACATATTAGCAGGGCCAGCTGCAAGCTGGCCAAACGGAGAAGCCGTAGGTACCGTGGAACCGGAGGAGAAGGTAGCTTGTATAATGCAAATTTTGTCCCCCAAAAATTTTGCAAGAGTATTACACCAGGATTCCGAGGCTGGCGAAACGCGAGCCTGAGCACTGGGAGACATAAAACTTTCCACAATAGAGAAAATTTCCTTTGAATTATTGTTGGCCTGGTCGATACGTGAAGTAAAATATTTGCTTTTAGCGACCGCTATGGTGGCGTAATAGCTTTTTTGTTTGGATCTAAGTGAATGTTTCGCCATAGGACAATAGCCACTAAAGCGCCATGCTCGCTCCAATCTTTACATTCATGCTTCAGGGCTTTCAACTCTGAGGAAAACCAAGGTTTGGAGGGGAATCTCTTGCCAGCTTAGGCCGGCACGGTGCAGATAAAGCGGACACCGAGTCAGAGATCCAGTCAGTAAACCTAGACACGTTCCCCAAACTAACCAAAGTAAATAATTTGAAAGCACACACATTATCGTCCTTCATGATTTATTGCCCACTCTGACACACTGCACAGTCCCTTCTTGGTTGCAGCTGCCACTGATAGTACTGACCTTAATGTTATGATTACGCAACTGTGCACCAGCTTAAGTTGTTAGCTTGGAATGTATGCAGCCTGAATAACCCATGCAGGGCTCACCAAGTCGTGGCATACTTTAATAGGCACAACATTGACATTAGACTTGTACAAGAAAAACACTAGTACACCACATCCTGACTCTGTGCTAGGTGAATAGATATGGTAGTAGAGGCTGCCTCCTCGTCAGATGCAAGGGGTGTTGCTGTAGTCAAGTGAGGTGGCCCTATGCAACTCTACACAACAATTAAGGATACCAAGGGTAGATATGTTAGTTTACATGGCATCCTCTTGGGTGAATCCATTCCTAATTACCCAATATCAATCGTCCCAATTTTTTCCTCCAAATATGGCTGATATTTATACCCGTTGGTCCAAATGCATTTTGGTGGGCTAGGGGGACCGGGGAAGGTGGGGAGATTTTAACACAGTACTTGATCCTCATGCCGATAAATTACATGCAGTCCATCAGCCTAACCCTCTAGCCGCAGGTCAACTGCGTGAGATAGACATCTTTTAATAAAGTATTTTTATTGATTTTCAAAGATATTTATCATATCAGTGAAAAAACAAATAAAACAAAGCATAAGCATTGACAACTCTGATCACAAAATAATAGAAGAATCCGCTTCACAATCCCAAAAGCTCAAAATGGCCCCACCAAATGTCCCATATTTTTTGGTGTTTTTTAGGGCAGCCATGTGCTGCATACACCGGTTCCTCAATTTTTTAACACCAGTCCATGGCATTCTGCCATGCATGTACGTCCGAAGCAGTCTTTGATATCCAGTTCCGGGCAATCTCACGTTTCCCCAACAAAGTCCCCAAACCCACAAAGTCTCTTAGATCGCCTGCCCCTCAGCCCCTCCATCAAGCCCAGAACTGCAGTCTGAGGGGAACAGTCAATCGGCCTCCCCAACACAGCTGATAAAACCCCCAGAAGTTGGGACCAATATCGTTGTATGACAGGGCACAACCAGATCACATGATCGAAATCAGCGGTATCTGCATCAAAGCGATGATATGTGGGCGATGGAAGTTTCCCAGTATTCCATAGCTGTTCTGGCATCAAATAGGTCGTATCGAGAACATTAATTTAAATCAAACGAAGCCAGGAGGAGATGGCCAATTTCTGAGGCGCCACAAAAGCTTCCCTCCATTCCCCATCTTCCAGGGCCTCTAACCAAGTCTCCCACTGAAACGGAGAGGCATATATAAGTTCGGGGAGGTGGCAACAAGGGACCGATAAATCTGGGAAGACACCCTTGAGGCCTGGGGGGGGGGATATAAGGACTTTCACCTACATAAGGGCTGTACTCTGGGACTGCCCTAAAAGCGAGTCGGTGATAGGATAAGGCTTGAAGCATCTGTAAAAAACAGAAGAACTGCATATGATGTAAATGAAAGTCCGCTTGCAACTTGGATAAGGGATTCATAGCAGAGCCTGGCCATATATCGCCAAGCTGGGAGATGCCAACAAGGTCCCATCGTCCAAACCCCTCCAGGCCCGTCACATGATGGAGAAGTCCAAAGAGGGGCCTGTAGTGTGACTCCCCCCAACCCGTCCAATTTGTAGCTTCCCACCAGATCCTAAAAGCCACCCTGTGAGATCTGGTAAAGCTCGGGGGATTGGAGACACCTATAAACGATCGCTAATCGTCTCCCAAGACATAAGAGAAAGTTCAGTGCGATACGCCGGGTCCTCAATACCCCCCCCCCCCATTGAGCTAGTCATTCAGGACCACCAAGTGGGAGTCCCAGTAGTAAAGGCACACCCAGACCCCCATCAAAGGTGGATTGCACACATTTACAGAAGGCTATACATGGAACCCTGTGGTTCCACAAAAAGGGACTTATAAGAGCCTGGACCAAAAACAAACACGCAAGGAAATTCAGTAGGGTAACTTCGGTAGAACGTACAAGAACTGGGGCAAGACCACCATTTTAAAAAGCGCAGTTCTGCCCAATAGTTTTAGGGGTAGAGATGCACAACGTTGAAGATCTTTCCTCATGTGCCACTAAAGGTGTAATGTTCAGCGACCGCGTCCAGGCGGGAACCATTGAAATATATATTCCAAGGTAAACAAAGCTCAGTCGACGAAGGGGTATAGAGCTGCACCAGCTATGATTCTGCAAGGGACCCATCAAGGGAATCAGCATGGACTTGGAATGTTTAACCAAGAGCCCAGACGCCTGGCCGTAGAAGTTGAGTATGTCTAAAGCCCGAGGACCTGACAAGGGATCGTGGAGGAAAAGCACCACGTAATCGGCATAGAGCGAAATGCAGTCCTCCGGCACAGCATCTCCCCACCAGAATCCCTGTATCTGTGCATCACAGCGGACCTGCGTAGGCAAGGGCTTGATTGCAAGAGTGAACAAGAGAGGGGATGGGGCAACCCTGTCTAGTGCCCTGTTAAATTGGGAATTCCCGAGAGAGCGCATTCAGCCGGATCCACGCCTATGTGCCAGTATATAAGGTTTGCACGGATCTGATGAACCGGGAATCGAAACCCACTTGAGTCATTATATTCCAGTCAACCAAGTCAAATGCCTTCTCGAAATAGAGTAGGAGGAAGGCCTTGGAGCCGGTCATGAGATGGCGGTATGCCACAGCCGCTTACACCCACCGCCGCTTACACCCACTGGATACAGTCCCACGATGAGGCATGAAGCCTCATTGATCTAAATGGATCAATGTGGGGATCACACAAAGGTGGCGATTAGCTAGTATCTTGGCATAAAGTTTGAGGTCAGTGTTGATTAGGGAAATTGGGCGATAAGATGCACAGGACTCGCCAGACAACCCGGGTTGTGAAGGACCACAATCGTGGCCTCGTTCCGCTGGAAACCAGCCATTAAAGAGGACCTCCTCATATCGCACCAGCAAATGGGGACGCAATGGGATCTGTAGCCTCTTGTAATATTCAGCAGGGAGCCTGTCTGGGCCAGTGTCTTGCCTGAATACTGATCAGAGAGGGCAGACTCGACCTCTAATCATTGACATTTGACACATCAGGCATCCAGAGTTGCTCAAAGGTGCCTGTGTCTCCACAGTGCATAACTACTGGTTGAGGATCTACTATTGGTTGGTCACCAGGATGTAGCCACTTGTACTACACTAATTCAACACAAGCCTTGACCCTTGAATGACCGCACCCCTGATATCATTACAATATCTGCTCCAGGAGCGTGGCCCAAGGTCTTTGCATCAACGCTGTCCCTTCATGCCCTGCAAGATTCCGTTTTTTAGAGTGAAATATGCTCAACCATACTAGACTATTTTGCTACTAATGAAAAATCAGCGAGCTCCGATGGTATGTTGTGGGATTCCTTTCAGGTGTTATTTAGTGGCATCCGCACCTCTAGGCAATCAGGGATACAGAAGGATGTCACAGGCACATTTGTAGATTGGAGGATGAGATACAAAATTTGGAAGGGGCACTGTGTAGTTCATGGGAAGGTAAAATGATTGCCAGTCCCAAGAATAAAGTTGAGGAGTATGAGTTTGTTGGGAAGGTTAAGTTTCTCTGTAGGGAAAATGGAGCCAGACTGTACATCAAGAGTGACAGACCAAACAAAATGTTCCCCTACCTCCTTCAAACCCCCAGGGTGAGTGCATATATTGTTCAAATTAAACATGACAACTGCATTGTTGCATATGAGGCTGATGCTGTCTTGCAAGAATTAGTTAATTTCAATGATGACCTGTATTGCTCCAAAATTACCTGTAATGCAGCTGAAATCCTCTTTCTTTAACACAATAAACCTTGCAAGGTTAGTTGATGATCATCACTAGTACTTAGATGTCTCCTTTTCTACTAAGGAGATCATTCAAATAATCTGCAGTATGCCTAATGACAGCACCCCAGGTTGTGATGGACTGCTAGTGCCATTCTGGTGCCCTCGCCTCATGAGGCCTGATTGTCACAATGCTTAAGCCGGCCAAGCTGCCTGACTGGTGCAACTCATACCTTCCGTTGTTGATGATTAACATTGATAATAAAATCCTGGCTAAACTGAATGCTAACAAAATCCTACCCTTACTTACTAGGTTTATTATACCGGACCGATCAGGATTCATACCTGGGAGATCTATACCCTATGACATTGGTACAGTTTTTGCCTTGATGCACATTTTAGACCCTAAGATCAATGCAGTTGCTGCATTTTCAGTGCCATCAAGGCGTTTGTTATTTTTTTTTTAAACGGAGACATCTCTTTTCAGTAATTGATCGTGTTGCCTTTGGGAGCCATTTGACAACTGGATTAGACTCCTATGGTATGTTGTGGGATTCCTTTCAGGTGGTAATTAATGGCATCCACACCTCTAAGCAATCAGGGATACTGAAAGATGTCATAGGCACATTTGTAGACTGGAGGATGAGATACAAAATTTGGAAGGGGCACGCTGTAGTTCATGGGAAGGTAAAATGCTTGCCAGTCCCAAGAATAGAGTTGAGGAGTACAGGTTTGTTGAGGGGAAGGTTAAGTTTCTGTCTATGATTTGGCCCTGTCCCATGCAATTGACAAATGAACTGACCTTGGCACCCTTGTGTATGTCTGGAGACCCCAGACTGCTCTCCCTCATCCTATTTGTGCTCGCTGCAGAACTCATTGCTGCCAGGTTTAGCCGATACCACTCTGATAGAGACACCTCAGCTTCACCACTAGTCGCTGCATTGTGTCACTGCACGCTGACGACATCACCCTATTCGTCAAAGACTGCGCTCTTACCATCCCACCTATAATTCTAGAATTTATCAGACTTCTACAGAAGGTATCTCTATCAACTGGCCCAAAATTTTACATATTCCTCTCACTCTGTCGACACCTGAGTGCCCCCATCGAATTCCCTTTGAAATTGTGCAACATGTCAGTCAATTACCTTGGGTTCTGCATAAGCAGAGACATTGACACTGTTGTAAGAGAAAACTATGGTAGATCTGTTGCTAACCTATAGGTAAAATGGTTGTCCTCCTGAGGTTCTTGTTGTTCTGGAATATACCCATGTTCGAGGCATGCGAGCTGTAGATCACATGCTGTGCATAGCCCGCCATCTAGTGTTGGGTCCGGATGTTTGCACTTTGTTTTTGTTCAAAGAAGTCTTTTTCCAGTCACGAGGTAGGTGACCCCTCCTTTCGGTGATAGTGTGCATGGGCATCGACTCCATTGTTTGTTTTCTTCCGCCATTGGGTTCGGATGTGAATTGCTGCGCTCCGGTTTGGCACCATTTCTCGGGTTTCCTTCGACGCGCAATCCACTACCCTCGACGGTATTGTTTCTCGATCGCGTTTCCTATTCTCCGCGTATTGTTTCGAACCAAGAATCTTAGATCGGAAAACTCGTGGAGGGCCTTTGGGCCTACTCGCGCCGGGCTCGCTAGCAGTCGATGGAACGGACTCCATTCAAGCTCTGTCCCAGGTGTCGTGCCAAGTTTCCGTGCACCGACCTGCACGAAGTGTGCAATCTCTGCTTGACCCCGGAACACGACGAGAAAGACTGCAACGCGTGCCGATCGTTTCGATCGAAGAAGACGCTCCGTGACCGTTGGGCTCGATGTCACGAAATGCAACAACGAGGCGGCTCCGTACTAGACATCTTTGGAGAAGATTCCGACCAAGAACACCCTCAAGGAGCCAAGGAAGAACATGTCTCCGTGTCCGAAGCCGACTCCGACATGGAAGAAGAGGAGCAAGTTACACCGGGTCAATGTACCGTGAGTACAGAAACCCCCTTGCCCCAACAACCAAAACCTAAAAAGGCTCAGGTCCTTCCTCTGCCTACGGGCCAAGGTCGGCGCTGAGAGAGTTTCGAGCACCCCGCCCGCATGCCCGGCGCCGAAACACAAAGAAAAACCTTCCGGCTTGGGATCGAGTCTGCCCCCTAGCATCATATACCTCTAAATAAAAGGAATATGGGTACAAACCCATTACCACCTGATATTCCACCTCCTTCACCTACTAATCCTCACCTACTTATTACCCCCACTAATTCACCACCACCACATCACCTGACCCACAGGATGAGGGGGATGGGGATGACAACAGGCCTCAAGATGCTGATCCATGGGAGGATTATAATACTGATCCACATACAGACACTGGCCCTGATTTGTATCCATCAAGGCCATCACCTCCTGATGACAATATAGGTTATATTGAGCTTCTTAAAAGGGCTGCTCACTATCATGGGGTGGAATTACATAAAGAAACTTTAGAGGAGGACTTCTTATTCGGGACATTAAGCTTCACTCCGAAAACAACATACACTTTACCAATGCTTAAGGGGATGCTTAAGCATGCAGATCAGGTTTTCAAAGACCCTGTCGGGGCAAGAATAATCACGCCCAGGGTTGAGAAAAAATATAAACCAGCACCTACTGACCCTGCTTACATCAAAGGTCAACTGCCCGTAGACTCTTTGGTGGTCTAAATGCTCGTAAAAGAGCAAATTCACAAACCGGTGAGGCCCCTCCTCCTGATAAAGAGTCCAAGTTAATTGATGCCTCTGGTAAAAGGGTAGCTTCTCAGGCAGCTAATCACTGGCGCATTGCCAATGCTCAGGCTTTGCTAGCCAGATATGATAGAGCTCATTATGATGAATTGGAAAAACGTGTCCAATATCTGCCTGATGAGCATAAAGCTAAGGCAAATGATCTCATACAAGAAGGAAAACTCATTACCAATACCTCCATCAAATGTTCATTAGATGCAGCAGACACAGCAGCAAGTGCAGTAAACACAAGCGTGTTGCTACGCAGACACGCATGGTTAAGAATATCAGGTTTCAAACCTGAGGTACAGGCCTCCATTCTTAATCCACCTTTTGACAAGGAATACCTATTTGGCCCAGCAGTTGACACCTCGCTGGAGAAAATGAAAAAAGACACTGAGGTCGCAAAGTCCATGGTGGCTTTACAATTACCTGCTAGTAGAAGTTCCTTTCGCTGCTCCTTTTACAGGGGTGGTTCCAAAACTGTTACCACAGAAAATCCCTCCTCCTCTTACAAGGGCAACAATCAATTGCCCTCATCAAGAGGATATTTTAGAGGAGGTTTTAGAGGAAACAATGGTAAGGGAAGAGGCAGAGGCAACTCCACACACACTTCCCCTGCTAATAACAAACAGTGACTTGCTTCCACTACCCTCCGATCATTGCACTCCTGTCGGGTGACGTCTCTCTCAATTTCTCCCTGTCTGGAACACCATCACCTCAGACAAATGGGTTCTACAAATTATCTAATATGGTTACTGCCTGGAACTTACAGACACTCCCCCAAACATTCTTCCAAGATCACATGCAATGTCACAGGAACATCTCACCCTTCTAAAAAAGAGGTTCAATCTCTGTTAGAAAAAGGAGCAATAGAGCCAGTCCCATTAAAACATCAAAGAACAGGAGTATACGCCCTATACTTCTTAATTCCCAAGAAGGACGGATCTCTCGGGCCTATACTGGACCTCAGAGAACTGTCTATACATTCAATCAGACCACTTTCACATGGTCACTCTACAACAAGTACTTCTGTAGTGTAGTTCCTATTTCCCTAATAGGCTCTGCGCATTGGAATAATATAACCTATAGGCTTGACATAGGACTGAGGTCGGTATGACCCTATCGAGTATATTAAACTTAATTACTTTTGTGCCAGCTAGCTCAGAGGCCACTAGAAACTCCTTGAACAAGAAGGGAGTAGTTTCTGGCAACCGCATAAACATGACTACTTTGTTTCCCTTTAGAATCGGAACACGTCTCAGAATCATGGAAACAATAGATAACAGGTTCACTCAGTCAATCGTGCATGCTTAGTTTCTACAGAGTTACACAGAAAGGAAAGACGGGCGTTTCAATAAAAGGGTTTTATTGAACAGTCTTGTTTCTCGTGTAAGAGATATGTGCTGTTATGATCACAAGCCAGTATGCAAGATAAATAATGTACAGAGTAAGCAGTAGAAATAAATAATACTGCGCTAGCATTATCTTTTAGCATATATTCACGTACATAAATAACATGAGCTAAAAATGCGAGTACTCATACGATGCGTCTCTAAGCTAGTTCTACCCCAATGTACCTAACCTAGTCTAGGTGTAGGGAAAGGTAAGAAGTAGGTGGAGTATTCTCTAGTATGGTAGACTAAGAGTATGTTAAGTCTAGTATGCCAAGAGTCCCTCTAGGTTCTAGTCGGCTCCATACCTTGAGAATGAGAGAGGTGGGAATCTCTTGCCGGATCTGGAACTCTTAACACCCCGCGAAGGGAGTCAGAACACTGGAAGCTGGATTCTTCTGCGAGCAGGAATGACAGCGTCTTCTCAGTGCGTCAGGCCGGGATACGGGCTCCTCTGAAGTCGAGGTCTCCTCTAACTTGCTTGGGCAAGGGAAGGTATATTTATACCTGGTAGGTGCCTTGGAATGTTAGCATTGACGTGAAGTCGGACAGAGGAAGACGTCAGGAATGAACCCTTAAGGTATAACGGTTCATACATAATAGATGAGTTCTTGGAGAAATCAATAATCCTGTGCTAGGGGAAATCCCGAGAGCTTAAGGGTCTGGTTTCTAAGAACTCGCTGTGACGTTAGGGTGGACGGATGTCGGTGACCATGCCTGTATTTGGAGTGCACGGCTAATGCCTAAATAAGGACTGGGATTCTATGCCTATATAAGGGCAATGCGAATTGTGCCTATATAAGGACATGTTTCATGAAAACCTATATACGGACACCTAAAGCGGAATACAACACTTCCACTCCTTCAACAAGGCGACTTCCTGTCCACTCTGGACTTAAAGGACGCCTTTTTCCATATCCCAATACATCCTGCTCATTGCAAATACCTAAGGTTCATAGTAGCAGGACAGCATTATCAGTTCAAGGTGCTCCCATTTGGAGTAACAACCGCACCCAGAGTTTTCACCAAGTGCTTAGCAGTAGTCGCAGCTCACCTTCGAAGACAACACATTCACGTCTTCCCATATCTGGACGACTGGCTCAGAAAAGCCAGCTTGCAAAAAAGCTGTCTCCGTCACACTCACAAAACAGTGCAGTTGCTCCACGAGCTTGGATTCACAGTAAACCTGTCCAAGTCTCATCTACAGCTATCCAACACACAGGTGTATCTGGGAGCCACAATAGATACACAAAAGGCTTTGGCCTACCCCAATCCGGCCAGAATCCGCAACATGAAGACCCTGCTCTGTCAGTTTCAGCCTCATCACTCATTGCCAGCTCGAGTGTTCATGCAGTTACTAGGGATGATGGCGTCTTGCATACTAATAGTTGTAGGAAGCTGGCTCTGTACATACTATACCAAAGTGAGGTATAGTGTGCACAGAGTCCAGTGGAACCCCAAAGGTAGGCAGAGGTAAAGTTAGATAGCACCTCACTCTCTATTTGTGGTAGTGTGGTCGAGCAGTAAGGCAGTATCAGAGGACAGTGTTAAGCATTTGTTGTACACACTCAGTCAGCAAATGAATTCACACACTCAAAAACTGAACTTCAGACCAATGGTTTTTGTATAAAAATATTCTTTTAGTTATTTTATTTCCTAGAACCAAGCACGCCTGGCACAGGTAAGTGATAAATACCTTCCAGTAAATATACAGTTGTAATACAGTTTGGATTGGTAATTATATATGCACTTAGTTTTGACTTACAGTATTGTTTCAGAGAAATGCAATGCTTTGTAAATACAGTACATAGACTTGAATGGGCTTTTCAGTAAAATACCAGGTAAGTTACTTTTTAGATTACTTTTCTTACTCAGAGTAGTATACCTGGATACTACTCTGGGACATTTTCTGCCAACAGGTAAGTGTAGGAAGGTGGAATCTGACTATATGGTTGCCCCCACTTTTTTTATGGTGTTTTGCTGGTTTATGACTTAGTTGGACTGGGATCCTGCTATTCAGGGCCCCAGTCTATCTGCTTTCTCTGTAAAAGGTTTCCATGTGCCTTAGGCACATCTCTGATTGGAATCTGGAGTGCCCTTATAAGTCCCTAGTATATGGTATACTATGTACCAAGGGCATAGGTACCTCAGAGGCCTGCCAGGGGCTGCAGCATGTATTATGCCACCCCTGGAAGGCCATCCAAACTGACACCACAGGTCTGCTACTGCAGCCTGGGTAAGGTGGTGCATGCACCTCTTACTGTGATATAGGTTACCTATATCACTAAATACATACACACATATAAACCTATAAGTCACTCCTAAGGCAGGCCTTATCAATCCTGAAGGCAGAGTGCGTGGTTCCTATGTGAGAGGGTGCCCCTGCATGAGCAGGGCCCCTCTGCAGCGTTCGGAGACCCTTCTCTGATGCTGTTTGTAGTGCAGCCTGACCATATACTCTTAAGCGCATTATAACCTCGCGTTAAATGCTAACTTTGGAATGGCTGCACCTAAACATGTCGTGTTTGGTGTCAAACATCTTGGAATACTGCCCCCCGCCAATTCTGGCGGCGGGGTAGCATTCCACCCTTCTAGAGGGAAAGACATGTTAACTCTGGCTAGCCCGGTAACTTCTTTCTAAAGCCCTGGCATCACAAAATGGATGCTGCTGCCACAGACACGAGTCTGGCCTCCTGCTGCTGGACGAAACTCCGGCAGGGGAGGCCTGGACAATAGGTTTCCTGTCCCAGGGAGGTGTGACCACCTCCCCAGACAGGATAATGTGTATTGGGGCTGGGCGGGAGCACTTTCGGGTGCTTTGAAGTCCTGCACTGGGGGCACATTTGGTGTCCCTGTGCATACCCCAGTTCAAACCGGATCAGGGGCTTGCAGCCCCTGCTTTGGCGCGAACTGGACAAAGGGAAAGGGGTGTAGCCACCCCTCTGCCCTGACCCACCCCTAGGTGGGGCCACAGAGTAGTCCAACCCCTATACTTAGTATAAGTATAGGAACCCAGTCCTTAGGACTTTAGATTATCCCTGGACGAAACTCTGAAACAGAATCCTGGACCTTCGACGCTCTACTCAAGACTAGAGGACAGAAGAATCTCCCTTGGGGTCAAGGAGTGACTCCCTGCTTGGCAGGCACCAAAGACGCATCTGTCCGGTCTGCATTTCTGAAGCTCCCGTCGGACGCCGAAGTCTTCGCATCACCAGAGGTGGATTCTCAGACTTCCCCGAGGCTACTCCTGAGTCCCCAGCAAAGCTGAGGCCCGTAGCTATCGTGGGTAACGTGAGACCGTGACCCCTGGACACCGAGCACACTTGCAAGTGCATCCTCTTCTGGGTCTCCCACGAAGTCATGCTTTGGGCTCCGAGTAGCCCTAGCCTCCAGCACCAACTGCACCGAAGATCACTGGCCTCCACTCCACGAGTGTCCTGTGAGCCAGATCCAGATCCACGTGCGACGTCTCGAGGCTCCTTCGCGGTCGCTAGCTCGTTGGCTAGTAGCCCTTCACGCAGGCCAATCTTTTTCTTCTTGGGCATCCTGGTTGCTCCAGGCCTGCCCTCACTTACCCTCGCTGGGTGAGTTCCCCAGACCTTGCTGGTCTGCACCATCGACGATCTTCATCTTCACCGAGACTTGCCGTTGCCAAGGCTTGTTGGGTCCAATCCGGTCGCCGACACCTCAGCACTCGACAGACATCGTGTACCAGCCCGAATCCTGCTCCTGGTCGCCGACAACGCCTCCTGGACCTCGTGGCTGAAGAGTCAAGACGACCGTCAACGCACTTGAAGCAAGCAACATCGGTGGGCATCTGTCCATCGCCTTCCTGGTCACTGGCTAGTGACCCAGACTCTGTCCCCTCTGCTTTCAGGTTCTTCAGATCTCCGATCCACTCTTGGATCCACCCGGACACTTTCCACTTGGTCGCCAGCAGCACTTTGCAGCAGATCGCCATTCAAATCGACGACGAACCCCGACCCCGAAAGGCACCTATGCACCCGGCTTCCCTGGGTGAGGTAACACGAGTACTCCGGTGCTCCCGTGGGTAGAGACTCTTCAAAGTACTAGTTCTCAAAGGGTTTGCTCCAAGTCCTCCTTCAAGTGTCCCTTTTCTTTAATTTCCTGACCGCGACTTTCTCCATAGAAGTTAACGGCGTATCGCGGTTGTGTATTTACACTGCACGCGTCCCCCGTGGGTCCCCTGTGTCACTACCTTGGGTGGTTCCTTGTGGTCCAAGCACTTCTAGAGGCTCTAGGCCTAGTGTCTAGTTCAGTCGTGGTTCTTATACCACTTTATTGGTATATGGTTTGGTACGCCCCTAGGGCCCAAACGTGTATTTGTGCTATTACTGTCTTTAAATAACTTCTAACTTGTGTACTTCGAACTCTAGCCTCATAAAGAGACTAGAGGGGTGTGTTTAGCAATAAATACATATATTTTGAATATATACCTGGTGTGGTGCTCTTTCATTTGGTCACTCAAGAGATTATAGACTGGTAAAACAAGCTGCTTTACATTCCTTCAAGACTTAGCCTGAAGGCTGCTCTCCATAGCTACCACTAGGATAGCTTTCAATAAGGTTGTCTTTAACCTATCTCCAATAAGGGGTTGTTTGGACTGGTGCAAGGTGCCCACTATAATTAGTGGACAGCATATGCCAGGCCAACTTCTCACAGTAAGTAAAATCGTTTTTGTTAAATAGCACAATTTTAAAGAATTTCTTTAGGTTTTCAAACTCCACACTTAGAAACTTTTCCAAGAAAAACAGTCAGTGTTATCCTATGGAGGAAAATAGTGTTATCGGTTTAAAGGTAAGTATTTGGCAGTGGGAGTTGAGGTTCTGGGGGTAGACTCAGGGGGCCCCCAGGGTCAGTGATGCACTCTTGTTACACCCTCAGCGGCACTAGGGCGGCCGGGTGCAGAGCGCTGAGGCCCAATGTTATCCAATGGGTGATAGAGGGCCTCCGGTTGGTGGCTGCTGACGAGCAGACCCCTTGGTTGTGGGAGCCAAGCTCCTGGTGTTGGCCTCAGGGCAAAGGGGGATCCGGTTTAGCACACAAAGTGCACCCGCAGCAGCGCTGGGGCGGCTGGGTGCAGGGTGCTGTTTGGCATCGGGTGCCCTGTTGTTTTCAATGGGGATTTTCGGTTTTGGTTTTTAACTGCAGGGTCGGTCCTGGAAGACTTCCGGGAGGAACCAACAGCTGGGCAGGTACGTTGGAGGGCTCGGGGACGTAGGTGCACCTCAGGTTCTTTTCTCCAGGACGCAGGGTCGGATTTCACCTTACCGGGCCACTTGCGGCTGGGAGGGGTCTCCGTGCAGAGGCTGCAGGCGACGTTGGTGAGTCCTGGAGGGGTCAACCCACGGTGGACTCAGACTCTGGAGCACTGGGGGACCTCGCTGGGACCGGTGGGCCACTCTAACTCGGGCCGTAGGCGACGGGTGCAGTGGTAGTTCCAGGCGTCTGGTTTCTTTGTCCCCAGCAGGCTCAGAGTCTGTTTTCTGAGTTTCTTTTGAACAGGGCTGCTGTTCACAGGAGATCCGGTCTTTGTTGAAGACAGTCAGTCCTCCCAGGGGTTCTGGAGGTCGCTGGCTGCAGGACAAGATGATTTTTGGCGCAGGATCTCCGGTAACGGCAGACGGGCCGGTAGGGCTGGGGCCAAGACAGTTGTTCTCTGCAGTCTCCTCTGCTGGGCATCTTCTTTCGTCCCTTTTCTTCTTAGGTTGCGGGAATCTGCTTTCTTGGTTCAGGGCTGCCCCCTAAATACTGTATTTAGGGGGCGTTTTAGGGGTCTCCAGGTCAGTAGGCAATGGGCTACTGACCTTAGGGTGACTACACCCTTGGTGTGCTCACCCCACGTGGGGGAGTGAGCACAATCCCTAATCCTGATTGGGGAGGGCCTGCCATCTGCAAGATGGCGGGCACTGAAGAGTGGGCTTCACCTCGCCTCCCCCACCTGAGGGGTGGAGTTGGCAGAGGTGGGCACACCTTCTGGGCTGGCTAGTTTTTCCTGCCTGTCTTCCCACCGAAAAGGAGGGGAGACAGGAAGGGGGCCTGTTCCTGATAGCAGGAGAGGCTGGGGGTCGCATTACAAAGGCTGCCAGGCCTTTGAAGCTCCCCTGCCACAGATGGCTCTTCCTGGCCTGGAGAGGTGTGAACACCTCCACCCAGGAAAGGATTTGTTTCTGGGCTCAGGGAGCGATGGCTCCCACCCTAGGGGTCCAGAAACATGTCTCGTGGTGGCAGGCTGGTGTGTACCAGTCAGGGAACCCACCGGAGGCTGGTCGTTTTTCAGGGGGCATCTCTAAGATGCCCTCTGTGTGCAATTGTCATTAAATCCCACACTGGCATCAGTGTGGGTTTAATGTGCTGAGAAGTTTGATACTGATAGAGCGCAGATAGCACTCTATTTGTATGAGTGCACTATACTCCTGGTTTAAAAATGCACTCTCATATGTTCGTATTGTGTGCAGTGTTTTTGATTATTAAGAAACATTTAATTGAATCATTTAATGTTGAATTAGTGAACGCATTAAGTAGACTTCTGTATGTATTATGATTCCTTCATGCATAACGTGCAGGACAATATTATTTTATATATCGCTATTGTAATTTGTCTAAGTTGTCTGAAATATAGGCCCAAAAGTTTCTCCTTGTTGTTGAGAAATAATGAATTAAATGAATGTTGTGTTCAAGGTTAGAGTGTTCTCACCCTGTTGCAGGTGCAGAAATACACAGTTAAGGAGAGATCCGGAATGCCTTTGAAGATAACTGGAAGCGAGAAGGGAGGATGCTTTGCGTATCGGGTCTGTCTGGAAGCCAAGGCCACTGGAAGAAGATATCTTTAATTAATTTTGCTTCATGAAAGAGCACCAGCTACTGTATAGAGGTCTAGTGGAAACTTTTAGAAAAGGTGATGCAATGTTGATTGATGCGCAGGGACAGAGAAACGAGACTTCTACTAACTTTCGGAGAAGACGGAGCATCTTGGAGCAAGCTCCATAGCCTTAAGCTAAACAACCCATTTGACGTGAGTACTTCTTAGGAAGTCACACGTGCTGACACCATTGGGGAACGATAGAAGAGAGACAGGAAGGGCCCTCATATAGAATAGTGTGGGAAAGATTTTAATTTCTTCCAATGAATCGCGAGCTGAATATTGCATCTATTTTGTGTTGCATTGTGATTTTGGAATTTATAATCATTTGCCTTTTGGGCCGCATTACTTATATTAGAAAGATCGGCTCTGTATTAATTTTTCTGTATCTCTATACTTTGCTATTGAGATGTATTTGCATCCAATTTATTTTGGCCTTATAATAAATATTCAAACTGCACTTCGGAGTCAGTGATCTTTTCAGGCATGACAACTTTGTTGATATCTGTTTAAGCTGTTTTCCTCCCCTCGACCACTTTAGGTAAATAAAAGATCAATCGCTTACGCTATACTTAGTAGGGACTTTAGGGGTGCAAGTTAGCGTAATCAATACCAAACTTCCCAGTTTTCAGTGTAGCCATTATGGTGCTGTGGAGTTCGTAATGACAAGCTCCCAGCACCATATACTCTTAATGGCAGCACTGCACTTACAATGTCTAAGAATGGACTTAGACACTGTAGGGGTACAGGGCTCATGCACCTGTACCCTCACCACTGGCATAGGGCACGCAGCTAGAGGGGTGACTGATCTATGACAGGGCAGTGGGTTGTAGGCATGGCACACAGGGATGTGTGCCATGTCGACTCTTCACTTTGTTCTGCACCAAAACACGAAGCTTGCAAAGGCAGTGTGTGTGTAAAGGTACAGGGCCTCTAAGGGTGGCACAATAAGTGCTGCAGCCCTTAGAGGTCTTCCCTGGTCACAGTGCCCTGGGTACCTGTGGTACCATTTATCAGGGGCTGACCTGTGGCCAGAGATGCCAATTGGGTTAGTTTTGGGGAAAGAACACAGGCCCTGGGAACCGGATTGGCAGGGACCCAGAGCGCATAAAGTGAAAGTGCATCAGTAGTCTTGCAAAAAGTGGGGGGGTTACTGGAACAGAAACCCACTTTCCTACAATAGTCCCTTACGCAAGACTTCACATGCGTCCGCTTCAAGAGTGCTTAGCACATCAGTGGAGCCAGGCTCAAGGTCGGTTATCGGATCTAGTGTTAGTGGACGGCCGCACCCATCGCTCTCTGCAGTGGTGGAATATACTAAACCTTTCAAAAGGGCGGCCCTTCATCGACCCAGTTCCACAGATAGTGCTAACAGCAGACGCATCACTCACTGGTTGGGAGCTCATCTCCAAACACATACAATTCAGGGCATGTGGAGCCTGCAGCAAAAGCAGCTCCACATAAACCATCTAGAGCTGCTAGCAATTTTTCTAGCGCTCAAAGCGTTTCAAGTTCATTTAGGCAAAGCTGTCCTGGTCCGTACAGACAACATGACAGCAATGTACTATATACAAAAACAAGGGGGGACACCCTCTCTCCAGCTGTCACAGCTAGCACAGACCATCTGGAGATGGGCCATACATCACAAAATGTTTCTCCTGGGAAGAAAACACTTCCAGGAGTAAACAATCAGATTGCAGATCTGCTCAGTCGTCAAAGACAACAGATCCCAGAATGGGAACTCCACCCTCAAGTTCTCCTCCCATTCTTTCAAATGTGGGGCTTTCCAGACATAGATCTGTTTGCCACAAACCTAAACGCAAAATGCCCAAACTTCCCATCCAGACATCCACACCCATTGTCCAAGGGCAATGCACTATAGATGAATTGGTCAGGGATATTTGCCTACGCTTTTTCGCCTCTCACACTCATTCCATTAGTGGTTCGGAAGCTCAGACAGGCGTCCCTGACATTAATCCTAGTTGCTCCCACATGGGCTCGACAACCCTGGTTCACAACCCTTTGGAGCTCTCAGTAGTTCCTCACCAAAAACTACACCTCACTCCCAATATGCTCGCGCAGAGCCATGGAGAAATAAGACATCCAGATCCCAGCCATCTCAACCTTGCGACCTGGCAACTGAAATCTTAGAGTTTGGCTCCAAACTTCCACCTCCTCCAGTGTGGAATCTCAAAATTGTGCTCACCAGGCTAATGGGTCCACCCTTTGAACCATCGCCTAAATGTGAAATACAATTTCTTACTTGGAATGTAGCTTTCCTCATAGCTATCACATCTCTGAGGAGAGTGGGTGAGCTTCAGGCGCTAACTATATAAGAACCATTCTTACAAATACATCAAAACAAAGTGGTTCTACGGACCAACCCTAAATTTCTACCAAAAATCATTTCTGCCTTTCATATCAACCAATCTGTTGAGTTGCCTGTGTTCTTCCCTCAACCAGATTCTGTGGCAGAACATGCTTTAGACACTTTAGATGTGAAAAGAGCTATTTCTTACTATATAGAAAGGACAAAACCTTTCCGCAAAACAACTTTAACAATTCCCCCTAGAGCACACTCCACTCACAAACTAGGGGCTTCTATGGCATTTCTAGGAAGCATACCCCATAGATGATATCTGCAAAGCTGCAACATGGTCTACACCTCACACATTCACAAAACACTATTGTGTAGATGTGTTAGCAAGACAGCAAGCTATTGTGGGCCAAGCAGTTTTACGTACACTATTTCAGACCACTGCAACAGCTACAGGTTAGCCACCGCTTTGGGAGATAACTGCTTTTTAGTCTATGCACAGCATGTGATCTATAGCTCACATGCCTCGAACGGAAAATGCTACTTACCCAGTATGCTTCTGTTCTTGGCATGTAGAGCTGCAGAGTCACATGCGCCCACCCGCCTCCCCGGGTACCTATACCTGTTGCAGTTACAAATTATTTAGATACATACATACATGGACATCTCTTACTACTCTTACTAACTCCATTATCACCCTCTGCGGCAAACAATATAGCAACTGAGTTGATGCCCATGCGCACTATCACCGAAAGGAGGAGTCACCTACCTCGTGACTGGAAAAGACTTCTTTGAACAAAAACAAAGTGCAAACATCCGGACCGAACACTAGATGGCGGGCTATGCACAGCATGTGACTCTACAGCTCTACATGCCAAGAACAGATGCATACTGGGTAAGTAGCATTTTCCTCCTATCACACAGCATTTCTTCACCCAAGTTCAAGTTCATTTGATTTGATCTAGTTCTCTACTGAGAACAAATATCATACATCACGAATACTATTAATTATACGCATAAAATAATCAATACAAATTTAAAAACAATTTTAAAAATTTTAACAAATTATAGCATACAAATTCATCTGGGGGAGAATTAAAAAGCGTAATCAAATTCAGCACGGATGCACTATTATATCTAAATTGTATTGGTTTTAAGTAACGCCTTCGAGCTTCAACCAATATCGGGTTTGGGCAAACCGACAGTACGTGCTTCATATCTTGCACACCACCATTGCAAAGATCACAGATGCAGGTAACATTTTCTTTGTCAGTCCATTTAAAAGTCAATGAATTAAAAGGGTGCAACCCAAACCTCAATAAAATTATACACCGCCGAATTCCATGCCTTAAGGAAAAGCGAATATATTGTTGAGCCTGTTTATATATGATGGCTTCTGCGTACTGTTCATAATGATGTAATTTAGAGCAGTGCAAGATATCCAGGTCATAGCTGATCCTCGGCGTCAAATGTTTCAAGAAGAGCTTCAATTGTGCTGGTGACCATGATTTCAAGAGTGCAATTGAGCAATTGGATAATTTAAAAGCAATGGTCAAGTTCTGGTTTAGGGTATATTTTGTAAAATCACTCTCAAATGTCTCTTTTTTAATAAGAATCTTAAAGTGCCTTGGTCTGCGTGTAGAAGATTATACGCCCATCTAAGTACGTTGGTGATCGCTCTAGCAAAGGAACTAACTAGAGAAAATTCTAAACGCAGAGCTTGTACTGGGACTGATTGTTGAACCTTTGCCAATTTACGTAAAATTTTCCCTTCTTTCGTTTGTATTTGATGCCACTGAGGAATTGGGATATATTCCAGGGCGTACGATAAAATTGGGGGAATTTTTGAGCTATATACCTATTGTCCTCTTGCATAATTAGACTCTCTTGGGATGGTAAAAAACCACAGGCTAAGTGGGAAACATTTATCCTTCCCTTTGATTTAGGTGGACTATCCGTCCCAGATTACGAGCTGCACTGTTTGTGTGCTCAGGCCCCCTATGTGCATTTCTGGTATCACCCTGTACCCTTTCAGCCAAATGACACAGCCAGTCCAGTGAGATGAATAAGGTCCAATGTATTATCTGGCCTTGGGACAGACTCCAGCGTAGAACTCACCCAACCAGCTGTATGCACCGGGAATCCCACTATCTGTTGAACCCAGATTTTCCCTCACATGCAAACCCAAGACAATTAAGCAACTTGCACATATAGGGCTGCGTACTGTTGGTGATCTTTATCCAACAGATAACTTTATCTCTGTCGCCTACATATGAGAATTATCCATGGCTATAGTCCGCTCAAAACGTTCCTATGTTATAGACTCTGAGAAACTCCTATTTCCCTATCCTTCCCCTGGATTTGCACCTCTGGCAATGGTAATAGATACACCGAACCTCAGACACGTGGGATCCCTACTATACTCCACTATTCAGAGAAGCTCCTGTGTATTTTCTCAACACTGGAGAGAAATGGTCTGCAGACCTAGAGGCACCACTTAGCAATGAGCAGTGGAGGTTTTGATGCTCCCAGGCTGGTGCCCTTTGACTCAATCACAAGCTGAGACTGACCCATGTCGAATTTTTGCATAAACTATACTATGCCTTTGCTTCATGCATTGACTCGGCCTTCGGGACACCACTATGTGTTTCTGATGCTCTGACCAGGATGCAGACTTCCTCCACCCTCTGTGGATATGCCCAGCTGTTGCAGGTTTTCGGTCTGAGAACATGGAGACTCGCTCAAATATGATCAAAATTACTGTGCTAAGAAACCTCCACTCATAGCTTTGCTGGGCTATGTCAAGGACATTCCATTGCATGTCAGGAAGTACACCGCTTTGCTACTACTGCTGGCTAAAAGGAGAGTGACAATTCATTGGAGGCAAGGACTCCATCCCAAATGTGCAGACTAGTTTAAGGATGTATTCATCTTTTGGGGGGGCGCTAGGTGGCGCACATCCGCAATGGCCGCACACCAGTGAGGCTCTGGACGCTCGGCGTAAATATCCGACATTAATCCTCACATCTGCCAAAGCTACCTGACACTGAGCATATCTGACTGCTGCTCTGACCCTCCGGCGGCGCTGGGCTGAAGCTCGGAATCCTCGAGTGCCCCTGAGCCCTTTGGCGGAGCTTCGGACATTCCGGGCAAGGGGGCGGATGCCGCGGCTGGAGCCCTGCCCGGCCGCTGATTCCACCTGAGCCCCGGGGATCCCACGTGGGGCTGGGCCGCAGGAGTACCGACCCTAGCTGCTGACCTCCTGCGACGGGCGGACTCCCGTAGCCCTGCTGCGCGCCATCTGCATATAGCACTGCTGAACGCCTGACTCCTGCTGCTGCCCTGCTGGAGGTGAGACCGCTCGCTGCTGAGATTGTCCCTCCACGACGAGGTGCGCGCCATTCTTCCGACCTGCGCGGTCGAGCTGGGCCCACTCCCTACGGCCTGCGGAGCGCCGGGGGCGCACTGGGTGGTACATCGCTTCAGAGACCTCACTATTGGCCCTGAACATATTTAGCTGCTGCTCTGACCCTCCGTTGCAGGGCTGACGTTTGAGACTCCCGTGCGCTCCCTGTGCCATTAACAGAGCTTTGGTCGCTCCGAGCGGGGAGGTGGATGCTGCGATTGGAGCCCTGCCATGCCGCTGACTTCACTTGAGCTCCGGGGATCCCGCGTGAGGCTGGGCCGAGGGACTGTCGTTTCTGCTGCAGCCCCCCCGTGATACACTGACCCCCGCAGCCCCACTGTGTGCCATCACGCGCTATCTGCGCACATCCACATAGACGCCAGGCTCCTGCTCACGCTGTGTTGGAGGTGGGGCTGCCCGCTGCGGTGTCCTTCCCTCCCCAACGAGGTACGTGTCATCTTCCTGACCTGTACGGTTGCGCTGTACTTACTCCTTGTGGCCTGTGGAGCGCCGGGGGAACATTGAGCGTTGTGCCACCCCGGGGACCTGTTTGTTAGCCCTGGCCTGCGACTGGCACCCACTCTTTCGGGCTAGGTGAGGTGCGTCCACGCTACTTCAGAGCGGCGCGTGGACCCCTACACTGGACGCATACCCTGCCTGCTATCCTCTACCACTGAGGCCTGCCATCGCTTCGCCTGGACGGCTCGGTAGATACTGGGTGCCCCGTGCTGCCCGCATCGGCCTCTACCTACAGCTATCGACGTGCAGGTATTAAGCGCCACGCTCTGGCTACCCCTTACTTGCTTGTACCCATCCGCTGGCCACACACGCCTCCTGCCCCATACTCTATCCTGCAACAGCTGTGCCTACACCATTTAATTGGCGAGATCCCCCCCCGCTGGGGCTCCAACTATGCTGTGAAGACGGAACAGAACACCATAAATAACTGCTGACCAACCAGAGGGAAACTCCCCCCCCCCCCAATCTCCATCTTTGTGTCCTTCCGTCACTGGTTTGCACTGGAGCTCTCGACCTCCTAGAGCCATCTCCATTCTCCCTGGGCCAGGTATGTCCCTACCTGGGCCCACGGCGCCTCCACAAACAAAGCGACTGGGAGACCGTGCGAATCCTACTGGCACGCTCTGCTGCACAGCCTGGACACGCGGCGAAGTGCAATGGGGAAGCCTGATGGCCGCCAACCTCGACTAACCTTTGACGGCAAAAAAGCTGCGACGCGGTCATCTGTGGACACTGACCTCACTACCATGGAGCAGGTACAAACACCCTCCCCCTCTGCTCAGGATGATGTTAAGACAATGCTTCTGGCTGTCCAGCATAGTCTGTCAGGCCTATCGGGGAAGATGGACACAATGAATACTCGTCTAGATTTCCTCGTGCAAAAAGTAGACAAACACGATGGGCAACTGAAGAAGATGGAACGTCGAATATCTGAGAACGAAGATACCACCTCGCAGCTACAAACCCAAGTAGTGCAAATGGACAAACTCCTAAAAGTCATTGCGGCAAAAAATGAGGACATTGAAGCCAGAAGCCGCCGCAACAACATCCGTTTAGTAGGCATACCGGAGAGCACCAATACAGGGCGCATGGAAGATTACGTCGAACGGCTCCTGAAAAGCTCCCTCGGTGCAGAGTCTTTCTCGCCCCATCTAGTGGTCGAACGGGCACATCGATCCCTGGGACCGCGACCTCCGCCGGGCGAAACTCCAAGACCCATCATCGCCAGACTTCTAAATTATCGCGACCGGGATGTCGCACTCCAGAAGGCCTGTGAACTGAAACCACTGCAGTTTGAAGGGAACACATTTACCATCTACCCAGACTTTACCCAGCAGTGCAAGAAGCGCGCCGGAAATTCCTCCCAGTCAAGCAAAAACTCAGAAAAGCACAGATGGAATATGCCCTTCTCTATCCAGCAAAACTCAGGATTACACATGAGGGCAAACACACCTTTTGCGTGAACCCGCAACAAGTGGAAGACTTCTTAAAATCTGTTTCAAGGCGCTCGCCGAGGCGAGATCGCGCCTCCAGATCCCCTTCACCGTCCGGGGACTAAGAGACAGCAGAGGACACGCATGGTGACGTCCATTGCATTGCCAACTTGTCCCTATTACGACTGGACCCACCTGTTGCGAGTAGTTGATATTCTTTCCCTCCTTCACTGTTTCCTGACAATCCTCCTGGTAATCTTCTTCCTGAGGATCTCATACTCCTGCAGAAATGTCATGGACAGATAAGTGCCATAGTAACTTTGCTCATTGACTGCGCTATCACTAATTGTTTATTAATGTTTAAATGTAAGAATTGGCAGATTCAACTTGCACAACGTCGAGCACCCCTCCCCCCCCCACATCACTCTTTTCCCCTTAATGGGCTGAGGCCTAGGGGGCTGCTTAGCAGTTAGAGTTGGGACATGGGAAGGGTTTCTGTGCCCTCCTGGCGCCCCCCCCCCCCCTCCCTATGGGAGATCCCCCTTGCTTTTTCTGTTATTATATTGTTGTTTGTTGTTTTTTCATGCCGCTTCGCCGGCCTTATCGGGCTCTGAGAAGCTGGTTGAACTTTTGGGAGGTATTGGGTGGGCCGCAGAATGCCGGCACGTTTGGGGTGCCGTTGTGGGAGGGGGAGGTTTCGATAATTGACACGAGTTCTGATGTCAGCCTGATGGTTTTCTTTTTCTGTTGGGGGGAGGGAGGGGATGGGAATGTTCTTTATTGTTCTCTAGCGCACCAGACAGCGGTTGCTCAACGTGCTTACCCACACGTGACGGGACACGACACATACCAATACCAACACCTTTGCCAAGTACAACTTCACCCTTCTTGATGGCGACACAATCTGATTACTCAGGTATAAAAATGCTCACATGGAACGTCAGGGGACTCCTGGATCCACGTAAGCGGAGGTAAATCTTGGCATATCTCGACAGGCACCACATACAAATCGCCATGCTCCAAGAAACCCATATGGACCCTAGTCGCCCTCCCTTCTATGGTAGCAGATGGGCCTCTGCTCACGCATTTTCTTCCTACTCGACCTACTCGCGCGGCACACTTATACTGGTCAAAAAGAACACACCATTTGTATTGGGCGGCACATACAGTGACACGACGGGTCGCAGTTGCGTGATCTGGGGCATTTTGGGTACACAATCAGTCACATTCGTCTGTAGCTATGGTCCCAACTTAGATGATCCCGATTATTTCACTTCACTCTGGGGACAAGTGCTAAAAATCGGCTCCACACACGTTATATGGGGGGGCGACCTTAATACAGCTCTATGCCCTACACTGGACCGCTCTAATCCTCTCCCTCACCACTACACCAGCACTCTGGAGGCCCTATCGGGGATAATCGCAGAACAGGGATTGGTAGACGCCTGGCGATATGCCCACCCCACTGACAGGGAAGGCACTTTTTATACAGCAGGACACGCCACGTGGTCCCGACTAGACTACTGGCTCTGTTCACGGGGAGTGGCTCCCTGGATCCACTCGGTTCAACATTTGGCCCGCACGTACTCCGACCATGCCCCGGTGTACTTAGAAATCATTCCCCCCGCTTCCGTCAACACCCCCCGCTGCTGGAGATTGGTGCCTGAGGCACTGTTGGACACCGTTTTTCAAGCCGAACTAGGGGAGGAAATTGCAGGCTTCTTCGCCAGGAATACAGGCTCTGTCGACCAGGTGGGCACGTTGTGGGAGGCCTTCAAGGTCACTGTCCGGGGTATATGTATGTCCAAGAGTTTTGGGGTACTCCGTGACATTAGAAGGAGCTTGTGCCGTCTAGAGACAGAGATAAAGCAGCTGGAGAAGGACATGTGGTCTGACGAATCAGGCACTCGGCGCGCTGCGCTGCGCGAGAAGCTCACGGACTACACAATTACTGCTGACCGCGAAGTGAAATTTAGAGGCAAATACTTTGTTGCCCGTCGATACGGGGAGGGTGAGAGGCCCGGCCGAGCCTTGGCGAGCACCATCAAACAACCGCGGTTCTCCAACTATGTGTTGGATGTGGTCGATGGGGATGGGTCACGCCATAGAGATAGTCTCGGAATTCTAAATATCTTTACTTCTTATTATGCAGATCTCTATGGTTCGCAGCGCACCTCTGCCCCTGACTTTGCTCCCTATCTAGAAGATATAGCTCTTGGGTGGCTGGGAGACTCACAGCGCGACTTCTTGGCAGCGCCATTTGAAGACGATGAACTGAGGGAAGCCATCATGCAAATGAAGTCGGGGAAAGCACCAGGATCCGATGGTCTCCCCATCGAGTTCTACAAGACCTATATTGATCAGTTACTTCCGGTACTGAAAAATGTTTCTTGAAGCCTGGGAGGCGCAAATCCTGCCCACCACGATGAGATAAGCACTAATCACATCACTGTTAAAAACGGGTAAAGCTGCAGATCGGTGTGAATCCTATAGACCTCTCTCTCTTATCAATACAGATACAAAAATACTTGCAAAATTAATAGCGAATCGCCTCAGTCTCCTATTGGACAAACTAGTCCTCCCGGACCAAGCGGGGTTTATCCCCGGAAGGGCGACATCACACAACCTCAGGACGCTGTTTTCCATATTACAAGTGGTAGACCCCAAACTAGCACTAGTAGCTGTATTCCTAGATGCCTCTAAGGCTTTCGATTCAGTGGAATGGGACTATCTCTTCACCATTTTACAATCCATGGGACTCCCCACGTGTTTTTTATTGTGGATCAAACTTTTGTATACCTCCCCAACGGCTAGGGTCTTGATTAACGGGCACACTTCATCTGCTATTTCTCTCTCGCGGCACTCGCCAGGGCTGTCCACTCTCCCCGATCCTTTTTGCCCTAGCCATGGAGCCCCTGGCAGCCAAGATTAGGCAACACTATCAACATGCCGGCCTGCACTGTTTCCTCCGCCCGATTCTAATTTCTTTATATGCAGACTATGTCACCCTCTACATCAAAGACCCCAGCCAAAATCTAAACCCGGTATTGCGCAAAATCGTCAAATTCGGAGGGCAATCTGGTATACATATAAACTGGTCCAAATCACAAATTTTCCCGTTGACCAACTCCGCCACCCCCTTTGAGCCTGACTTTCCCATCGTGTGGTGTGACGATAATGTTAAATACCTGGGGATACGTATTGCGACTGATCGAGAAGAGCTGATGCGCCTTAACTATGGATGTGCAATGGACCACGTCACGGGCTGCATTAATCGATGGATAACACTCCCCCTAACCATGGCTGGGCGCATTTCCCTCATCAAATGATCATACTTCCTAAATTCTTATATTTATTTCTCAACATTCCCTACGATCCGGGAAGGCATTTTTTCGCCACTCTCCGATCGGAATTGATAGAGTGGTATGGGGCGGAAGGCAGCCACGTATCCGTTGGGACTCGCTTATGCGGCCTTATGCACATGGTGGCCTCGACGTGCCCAACTTCGAACTATATTACATAAGTGCACAGGCACACTTTGCCCATTTCTGGTTTAACTCCCCCCGCTACACTCCACACGTCGCTACCGAGCATTGGCTCGCGGATCCCATTCCTTTGGATGGCATCCTCCTCTCTAGAGTGGAGCCTCGTGGCCGCTGCCCCACTTCTGTAGAGTGCACGCTTCGAGCCTGGTCCCGCATTGTAGATCGCACACCTGAGTCCTGCCTCTATTACCCACTTCTACCACTCACCTATCATCCAGAGATGCAGCTGTTGCTGGAGGGGATATTTAGGAAAGTCACACGTGCAAGGAATATTCACTGCTGGGGTGATCTGTATCTGGGTGGCAAGTTCCGCACGCTACAACAGCTTTGTCACGACCCACCACCATCCACCATGGAAACCTTATATGCCCACCTCCGCCACGGCCTCCAGGCGTGTCACCCTACATACCCCTCTGAACCTGCGGCATTGACCCCGTTGCACCAAATCTTGCGCGCATCCTCTGCCTCACATTTAGTGTCCACACTTTATCATACTTTATATACGGATGCCGCTTACCCCCCATGCGCAGCTCGTGCCAACTGGGAGGCGGAACTCGGTCTGGACCTCACTGATGAGCAGTGGTTGTTTTGCTGCAGACAGACGGAGCAGGTCTCCTCTAATAGCAGACTCCGCATCATCCATTATAGATTCCTACACCGCAGCTACTATACACCAGCTAGGCTCCACAGGCTTGGTTTACGGGACACACATAGCTGCGACAGATGTAAAGCAGAACATGCCGTCTTCCTACACCTTGCCTGGGGCTGCCCTGAGATACTTATCTACTGGCGTCCGGTCCTCTTGGCCCTGGACTCTATGACGTCTGCATCTATCTCCCGGTCGCCGCTCATAACTCTCCTTGGGTACACTGAACACATTCCTGCCAAGCATCGGAAATTCGTGTCCTTTTGTCTGGTACTGGCGAAGCGGTGGGTGGCTTGCAGATGGGGTCGGGGCGGGGCACCTAAATTTAAGGATTGGTTGGGAGACCTAATTCTTTGGCAGGACCAAATCTGTACATATGCTGAACTACTTCCTCACTCCTCACGCCCCCGTGACATATGGGGCCCGCTACAGGTATACCTGCTGGAGCACCCGCCCACCGATGCGGACGAACTTTGAAACCTGCTCGCACTACCCCCTCGGACACACTCACAAATGTGCGCGCTGTGGCCTATGCTTATACTGACCTAGTGGAATACATCCCCTCTCCCCCTATCCTGGAAACCCCGTGCTTAATTCCCCTGACTTCCCACATGTACTGATATCCGTCAGATATACTCTGTGAGCTACTTCCCTACCCCTTCACGTGTCCCCTCACTGTTCCCTGGCAACAGCTATTTGTCCTCATTGATCGCTGTCATTCGTTCTTATCACTATTGGTGTCTTTTGATTAATTCTACATTCTTACTGTTCCTGATGCAAATGTAAATTCATTGCAATTGCTGAAATCTTGATTGTATGATTTTTCTGTTTTCTTTTGGAAACTCAATAAAAAAATGTTTTTTTTTAAATGTATTCATCTTTTGGGAATGGATTCCGTCCTAGGCTAGACCTAAGGACATATGGGGGGCTCTCAGGGCATACCTCGTTCGACATTTTGAGCATGATTTGAGAGTACTTTGGCACTGCATTTGGACAGACTACAAGCTTTCTGCATGTACTTGTGAGGCCTGCCTTAAATGCCGTCTGTAACAATGACTGTCATTGCTGCATCTTTCATAAATGCAGTACCTCTGGAGGTAAATGTGGGACTTATTAGAGTGTAAAGCATCGACAAAACACTGAAAGAGCTGTTGGCACAGGCGCTCTTCAACCCACCTGGCCTGCCCGCAGAGATGGGTCCTCAACTTTGTTCCACAGAAACTGTGGCTCTGAACTCAATCACTAAGGGTATCCAGTCTACTGGCAGAGGTCCCAATCTTGCTAATACAGCTGCTGTGGATGTTCCAAATCAGCGCATTACGGAGGATCCCTTCCAAAAACCTAGTGCTAATTCGCCTTCATTATCTATTACTAACATTTCTCCTCTGGACATGGGTGGAAACAGTTTTCTTCATACCCTGCAGCTCCCTCCAGGGTGTACTCCATATGTTGTTGTCCTGAATAAAGTACTTCCTTTGTGCCCAGCTCAAATTAAAACCACCCCTCAGGTGACTCATTGGCTCAGCTCTGCCATCAGATGTGTTAGGGGCAACACATTTGCAAGTGAAATAATTGGCGTCCGAAGAGTGTATTGGGTGGTAAAGAACCTTAAGCTGGAATCAGGTGATTGTGGTGTAATTAACTAATGTGACCCAAATTTGGTGAGGTACATTTTGCATAGATTTGGTGGTCTGCAGGGGCTCCCTCAAAGGATATATCCCACCCCCTGGCTATTACTACAAACCAAGCAGTAACAATTCTACTTTTTATGTCTCCCAGAACCTTGGGCATAGTAGTATCTTTTCTGTGCCCACCCACAACCGTTTTGCTGTACTTGAAGAAATTGATTGACTGGATGGTTCTGCTACTATAGCCATTAGCACCCCCTCAGAAGAAAATGTTAGCATTATAAAAACATTATCCACCATGGCTAACTGTGATTTCTACACTCTCTGCCCTAGGGCCATCCATAAGGTGCGGAGATGTGCGCTACGTCATATAGCGTTTGATGCCAGAACACAGGGTAAAGATACTGATAATCAGCTGACCCCCACTGATTCCGCGACAGGCTCGCCTTCCAAGGACATTTCTACCTAGCGTACTGTTCTTCCAGCAGCCTCCCCAGCTGACATTGCCCATGTTTGTCCTATAGATGCTATGTGCATTGTCCCCAATAACTTCAAGCAATCTCTAGAACATAGTCAGGCTTCAAATGATTGTACTGGAGCGGATTCTCCAGCATATGATATGTCCCTTCTCTCTTGGAATATTGCGGGATTGAGTAACAATTTGAGTGATAACAATAGGTTATCTTTAATATCCAAGCAGCAGATTGTTTGTCTACAGGAGACCTAGCTGTTATCTACTGTGCACATAAATGTTTTTTACTTGATTTTATCACCTGCCACTGTGGCTTTATCAGGCCATCATAGTGGGGGCCTCTTATCCCTTACAAGTGTCACACTGGCAGCTAAGATAATACAGACCTATTTAGACTCCCCTTTCTTTCAAATTATTTGTCTGCCATTGAGTGGTGAACCACTAATGATATTAATACATTTTTATCATAATAACTTTGCTACTAGTAATATACAAATTATTAGATCCCTTGCCTCAGCTTTGAGGCAATAATAACAGACATAAATGTGATTTATGTTATATTGTGGAGAGGGGATTTTATTTTAAGACTGTCCTATCGCAGACAATAGAGTATGTGGATTAGAGGACCCTGATTCTGGTAATTTCTCGAACTTTGACCACAATCTGTGTGGTGATAATACGAACAGAATCCTAAAGACCCATGAACTTATAATAAGTCTTGATTTGTTCCCTAAGGAATCCTCAAATCAGATAACATTTACGGGGAGAGGAAAGGGGTCTATGATTGACTTTATTGTACTATTCAAAGCATGGACTGGGAAGGTGATCAAGTTCCAGATTGTAGAGAGTCATTTCAGCAATCATAACCCACTTGTCTTAGGACTTGCTCTGGGGTTTCCCCTGACTTCCTTTAAGATGTCTTACCCACTTGTGTACACAAGAAATAAGAGGGTACGTCACAAGTGGAGGAATGTTGACCCTGAGACCTTATTAGCCCAACTATTGGAGAATCAGATGGGGCAGGTCATTCAGTGTCTTAGCGCCGAAACTGAATCGTGTTTGGTATTGGGGGCTTTTGTGAAATCTGTAAAAGGGCCTTGGTGCAATTACTGTCATACAAACACTACCAGGTCCGAAGACAAAATAAATGGTTTTATAAGACATGCCTCCGGGCATTCAGAACCCTTAAACAAGCCCTCAGTACCTCTCTTAGGGACCTCGTAGAAACAAGGAAACTTAGAAAGTTCTAAAAAGATACTGTTAACTCAAGGAAGGTAGAGGTGAGGAGGGAGACCAGGGAGCAGTTGGAGGCTGCTTTTGTAACCTAAATTGCATCGCAGTTCTGGAAGAGAGTTAGCACCCCTTTTTTTCTCTAATAGTGCCACTAAAATTATAGATGTGGCTATTCATTAGCAGCTTTGGGTCGAACACTTCTCTAAACTATATGATTCTAATGAGCAGACACATCCCAGACATTATGCCATAGAGGCAGTGTCAAGCCCAGATGACGAGGGAGAATCGATAGTTTCCCTTGGTGATGTAATTTCTGCCCTGAAAAGATGCCCCAGTAATAAAGCACTGCGACAGGATGGGGTCCCAGTTGACCTCTCTATAGATAATCCGCCATTATGGGCTCCAATACTGGTGAATGCACTTCGAAGTGCAATCTGTGCTGTCCCCCCAAATCTCGGTCCAGGGCAATTATAGTACCAATTTTTAAAAAGGGCACGATGCTATCGCCCAATATCTTTAATTGACTCTACAGCAAAGGTTTTGGGCAGAGTCTTGTTGGATCACCTCGAAACATGGGCAAATCAGAAGTGTATTTTAACGACTGCTCAGTATAAATTTAGAAGAAGCCTAGGCACTGTTGAACAGTGCTTAAACCTGCATTTAAGTCTTAACAAATATGTGGCCATCAAAGAGGGATGTATGTTCCTGCCATTTATGGACCTGACTGCAGCCTTCAACAACGTCATTGGGGTGAAGTTTTGTAATTGGAACATACGAACTGATAAAGGTGCCAATCCTAAAATTGTTCACCTTCTTTCTGAGCTGCACGCAGATGTAGAAGGCAGTATCAGGTACGGTACTAATGGGGAATGTACCCAATACATAGAAATTAGGAAGGGGTCAGACAAGGTTGTGTACTGGCCCCTTTCCTTTTTAGTCTTTATATTAATGATCTGGATAGTGTCCTGATAGATGCGGCAGCCGATCCTCTTAGGGTGGGGTCTCGGCAATTATCTGTACTCATGTACGCAGATGACTGCGTGCTTAGGTCAACAATGGACCAACGTCTGCTGAAGCCTTTAAACACCTTTGTAGCCTTTATGACTGAATTAGGCCTCTCCACAAACAAAACGAAATCTTTTGCCATGATTTGTGGCCGCCCTCGGAGCAGGATAACTACGTTTCACATCAGTGGTGTGGCCCTCAAATGTGTATCCACATTTACCTATTTGGGGTCCCATTTGACAGTTTGAGCACATAGAAACATCTGAGAGTCGTGAGAGTTTCCCAGTTTAAACAAGTCACAGCTTTCAAACTTTCAGTTTAAGTTTTCCGCGAAGCTAGGCTCTATGCCTTTAGACACCATCACCACCATTTACAAAGCCAGACTCATACCTTATAGCCACCTATGGTGCAGGGGTGTGGGGTTATACTGACCACTCTAAATTAGTGAAAATAAATTCTTGCAAAGATTATCACTCCTGCTTAGTGTTCCTACTCTGATAGCCCACGAGGAATGGGGGCTACGGTATTTTGGAGATGTAAGGTTAGCATCAACTATGGGCCTCATTACGATGTCCCGACCGACTCTGTGTTGGAATGATTTCCGACCAACTCTGATTCGGGGAGTCGACCGACCGATTACGATGTTTCCGAACACCATTCGGTCGGACCCCGATTGACTTCAATGGGAGCCTCTGTTCCAACCGACAACACAGGCTCCCATTGCAAAACGGGGTGGTTGCGTAAAACCTTGCACCCTGCGGCGGGCACCCCATGGTGCCTGCCACACCATGCATCATTGGAAAGAGGGGACCCATGGGTACCCCAACGAGCCACAACAAGAGGACTCCGGGTGAAGGGGCTACGGGCCCCCAAAGTTGGTTTCCGACAGCTGATCCGTGTCAGACAAACCGAGTTGGAAAGGCTGTCCGAATCCGACATCATAATGCGTCGGTCGGAAACGCAGTCCGTAGAGCTGTACGAGTCGGCTCCGACTGACTCTGTTTCTCTGAATGCCGGTCGGAAAGACCGAACGGTTACCTACTGTTGTAATCGTCGATCGATAATGTTTCTGAGTCGGTCGGAAACGCGGGTTCCGACACGGATTCGGACAAACCGATTGCCAGTCTGAGCCTTTCCGAATGACATCGTAATGAGGCCCTAAGTTGTGGTCATCAGTCTGGCCCAGACCCGAAGCAGTGCTAACACAGTCATTACTGACTATATAAATCTGTCAGAAGCACATAAAGTTAATTGGCTATCATGTTAAAATGAGCTACGAGTCATCAATAGAATCGATTTGTTTGATAACCGGTCTAGTATCACCCAATTGATAAGATTAGCAGTGAAAGACGAACTCCTAGGGTATATAGCAGTGAAGAGGAAAGCGGGCGAGCTCAAGAAGAGGTTGGTGGCATCTTATCTCCCATTATGCACAACACCTGACATTGAGCCATACTTGCTTAGGATGTCACGCCACCAAAGATTTTATCTATTAAGATTCAGGATGGGTCTGGCTCATTTCCTGGTGTTTTACCCCTCCAATCCGTACGCCGATAAAGATATGATGATGTGCTCATGTAACTCAATTGTCCGTCAATCAAAAGTACATATAGTGTTTTTTGTGATTTGTATAAAGACCAAAGCTCTCGGATATTAAGTCCATTACTGAAGTATTTAAGTATTAAGAAATAGAAAGCGGCGATGGAATCTTTACAGCTATCGCAAACTGGTGAGATATGTCTCACTGTCTATAAATTTATTGCTTCTGCTGTAAAAGTCAGGAGCATCATTGGGAAGTAGAGGAAGTGCTATAGTCGGCTTTGTCTTTTGTAAAAATTCTCCCTTTTAAAACTTGGTTTTAATAAATTGCAGTCTGTAAATTAAAAAATGTTTATGCACTTACGCACTTTATTTGCTGATGTTAAATCTGTTTTGTTTGATTTTGTGAGTGTTATCAAAACTTTAAATGTTTACATTTTTATGATGCGCTTTTATGGTTTGTTTTTAAACCGAATAAAGCTTTTATTGAATCTGAATTTGACTGTATTATTGCTCTGTGGCTACCAATTGGCTTTCTGTTGTAATTGAGACGCCAAGCTTGACCTCCTTGCTTTCTGTATAGGGTAGGTCACCTTTATTAACTTTGGAAACTTTATAATTAAAGCACAAAACAAATTATTTCCAATCTGATAAAATATCATATTGGGATCATTTTCTGACCTCTTGTCCTGCGTTTTGCAAGAACTTCCAAATGGACATTGTGAGTCACAAATACAACTGTAACTCTTAATCTCTTGTTAGTACATTGTGATTGGGAGTTTGTCTATTACAAAGCCTGTAACATCTAAAAAAAAAAAAAAAAAAGGAAAAGTTTCAAATTCCCCAAATCTCCCCCACCAAAGAAAATCCCCACCTGCAAGAAAAGTCTTCTTTGCTTCAGGTGATGTCCTTAGTAAGCCATTGTTCAGGCGCTGTTGTTCAGTTGAGGAACACAGTCCAGCTGCTCCAGGGAATGATTAAAGGCCTACCCGGTCCCTGTGGCTACAGCATACCTGTTCCCGCTATGTTTCTGTAGGATGCCTTTACAGGGGTCTCAGCATGAACTGGATTTAGTAGAGATTTTGTGGTGGTGGGGTACAACATGGCACTAATAGCCAAACACCAGCAGTGAAAAAAGCATTGGCAAAAGCGAATAAGTCTCACCCATGTGAGATCTATTGGCTTTGTCAGCATGGCTTTAAGTCCAGAATAAAAAAAGCGCTACGAAGCAGCCAGTGTTGACCGTGTCATAGCGCTTTTTTATGCCATATTGCACAGCAGCTCACTCTGCTGTGCAATATGTTACTAAAATAGAAGTGGGAGGGGAGAGGAAGCAACACAAGGTGGGGAGGGGTAGGGAGTTGCAATAATGGACAGCAGAGAGGAGGGTTGTATGAGGAAAACAAAACGAGGGAGGTGTGTGGGAGGAGGGAGGGAGTACCAGACTGGGGCAGTGGGAGTGGGAGAGATGGGAAGAAGAAATAGTACCTCAATAACAGTGCGAGCAACGAACTGGCACTAATTAAGTTGAATCAGCCTGTGCCTGGTCCATGCTTCACAGAAAGAAATGGAAGTGATCCTTGGCCTGTGCTGGCCAGTTAGGAGGCTGTAAAGAAAAGTGACACTGAAGCCAACAAATGGTAAGCAATGGAAGGGGTCTTAGCCTTTTATTGTAAATAATAGTGCCTTGCAAACAAGAGCTTGTGTGATGTCGCAGGCTTGACCTAAGAAAGGGGACACTGACTAACTGGCATTCGTTATGGAAGCATAGGGGCTAGAGTGATGATTCAAACTGTTCGGGGTTCAGAATGATCTCATCTAGCTATCAGAACCAGATCCACATGGATGTGTGCAGATCGAGTGCTTGCTGGTCTCTTTGGAGCTTGACAAATGGTAGTAAAAGCAGTCTAAGGGGAATATGCAGATCAGTTCGATGTCCGTTGATAATCACTGAAACTTGTCTGACATTTTATGGAGAAAGGACTGTATCTCTTGTAAAATCTGTAACGAGTAGTATACAGTAGAATAATTACTATCTGAAGAGGTCCTCACAAGAAGCATGCGTGGACCTTTAATTCCGGAGTTGGTGCTTCTTAGGGGGACTTTCGGTGCAATAATTTGTTAACCCTAAAGTTGTTGCTACTAGAAGAAACCTTTGCAATTAACCCCTTATGTGCGGGTTGCCATTGGCCAACACTGGTGAGGGTTAGAAAGGCCCCTTTGGTTCTTTTCACCAGAGGGTTTCCATTTTAATCCCCAAGGCTCGGGCTATTTGGGAAGAGCTTTCTGAGCAGCCTGAGCCCTTTTTAGGTCTCGCCTAGCGCAGCGCGCATGCGCTGTCTAGGAGATGACCTCTTGAAATCACTCCAGCTTCTCAGCAAACTCATGCGTGTGGCTTTTTTTTTGGGCACACATTGTATTGGCCATTGCGTGTGGCTTTCAAAAATGAAAGCATGCAATTGGCCAAAGGCGGGTGCATGTCCCACCTTTCCCAGTAAATGTTTCCTCCCACGGCCTACAGCTGGCGGGAGCGAGCAGTGGCGCGCAGGGTGCCATCTGTTCTGGGTCATATTACAAAGCTTTCGCGGCCCCACGGGCGCGCTTGTTATTAAATTATCTACGTGACTTTGAAGAAAGGGGTGAAAATCACCACCTGAAAGAGGGACCAGATGGATGCTTCCAAAATCACTCACTAAAATGTGATGACAGCGAAAAACGGCACATTTTTTGTAAAACGAGAATGTATATTTACAAGCCTGTCCTTATCAGATGAACAGGCAGCCGACTAGAAGAAAGGACTCCGTACAACCTCCCCGAATGATCATTAATACCAAAACTGAGTGCCCGTGTTTTTAGCAAGGAGGCCTCTGTGCCCCGGAGAGAGCGTCACAATAATGCTCGTCACATAAGAGTGTGCTGATCTCCTCCCTCTGCAATCCGCCGGCTGCGCTTTTTGTGGTTACGCACATTACATACCAAGTTCTCTTTTTGTTTCTTCCTATTGCAAATCGAATGCACTTGAAACACGACGTGCACTTCCGCAAGACTGTTTACGGTACGTGTGAAGTGACAACCGAAAATCAGCTGAATGGCCGGTGTTACTTCAAAAGACCACTTCCTGTGGCCGCCGACATTACACACAAAGTGTACTTTTTTCTAAATATATATAGTGGGTATGGGACGCAGCTGAAGGACTTCCTGTCATTTGAAAGGACTCTCGTTTCTGTCATGACATACCCTGCACCTAGGATAACGCTGGCGGGCTTCCAGTATTCTCAGACAGTGCACACAGAGTTCACTTGTTGGCACTGGGTAGTGTCCATTGTTTGTAGCTGCGGCTACCGATATTTAAGACGCCTACACTTTCATGGCCGCAGACAGTACATACAAAGTGCACTTTTCCCATTACACATACTGTACAGGGACTGGAACAAAAAGGCTTCACGTAAGTGCACTTTTTGCATTTACATGCAGCGTGACGCAGTTGCTGGGCTTTCTGTGACTGTGTATAGTGCACACAATAATATTGTTATTACGTAGCTCGTGTTAAGAAAAGGTACCTGACAAGGTACCTGAAATGGCGCATATCTGTATGCGATGTATGTGTCCGCTGGCACGTTGGAGTTAGGAGTGCAGTTGTGCCTTTTAGGTGTGCATAATATCAGACACGTAGGTTGCATTTAATGTTTGTCCTGTACCGTGTATCTTTGTGACGGCACACAGCACAGGTGTGCCAGTGCAGATGTTGGGCATCCTTGCCCTTTCAGTGCAGAATGCACTTTTTTTAACGTGGGGGACAGATTTCGCCCCTCCCCTACCGCATGCCTGGCAATGGTTATAGATTTTAAAGCCTTTTTAAACTACCTTTCCCCGGGGAAATGTTTTATTAACAGTGTGTTACCGTTTTATTCAGTGTACGTTGTCGAAGGGGCGCGGGGCATTGAACAGCTTAGACTGTACTGGCGGCCCAGTGTGCTTAGTAGATTAAACCAATTTCCAGGATCCTTTTTTTCACGCTGCCTACTTTCTAAGACGCGGAAATGTGTCTCCCGTGGAGTGGGGGTCGGTGCTCCTCGTGCCCCCAACAATCTTTGTTCCTATCTCCAGGCACCTACCTTTGCCCGGGGATACTACATGTTCAGAGCTCCGGAAATGGAGGAGCGTGTTCGAGCCCATCAGCTTCTGGGGGACGAGGCTAGAGGCAGTCTCGGGGCCCCTCCACGTCTCCCTTCCTGGAGCAGTCTTCAGCCGTGACAGTGGAGGGGTGGGGCAGGCAGGGTTTGGTAGGGGTGCTCTTCCTGACCCCAGCAGTCTCCGTGGAGTTGAGGGATCCCTTCCTGCTTCTAGTAGTCCCTGGTGACGGGCAGGCGGCTTCCTGCAGCACTCCGTGCTGCATGCCCTCCTTTGTCGGGTCGCCATGTTTGCTGCTCCGCTTCTATTGTTCCTGCCGGGGTCTCGCCTCCCCTTCCCGCCGTGGCCTGGCTGCGGCTTGTTTTTTATTTATTTATTTAGTTGCCGCTGCCACAAGGCTGCACTCCGGCCTCTCATGAGCACCGAGTGTCTAGATTGGCCCCGTACCTACACAAGCGCATTATCCAATGCGCACGTGCTTGTATCGCCTAGAACACACACATATCTGCAATCAATATGTATCACACACATCTATGTATTACATACGGACATATATTTTTTTTTTATATAGCGCGAACTCGACCTGAAGGTATTGGAGCACTTTAAATGAGCACCAGTTATATTACACAAGGACGCATTCATTTTTTGTTAGGCACGTGGTGATAAAGTGATTTGCCCAGAATCACAGGGTGTTGAGCCGACGCCCAGGCTCGAACCTGGTTCTCTAGCCCCAAAGTCGACCGCTCTGGTCGCTAGGGCACATCAACTCCTCTAATAAACTTCCACCGCACTCATGCCTCACTGCCTCGCACATACATGTATTATTATTTTAACACACGCAGCTGTATTCACAGTAAACACACGTACATATTAGCAGACACGCCTGAATAACCCGGCACACAGATGTATGTTCTCCAGTCTCCAATACACATATGAATTGGAGAGAACATACATGACGCGCAAGATCATTTTACTTTTATCAAAAGGATAACACATAACATATTAACCACATTTGCCCGCACATGCACGTTAGCATGTATATTCTTGAAAATGAACAAGACTATTTCCCCTACGTGCTTGTTCATTTTACCCAACAGACGCTTGCATGTGTTAACAGGCAAGCGCTGAATTAATCGCACGTGCATGTTCTCCACAATTACATGTTGGCCTCCCGTCCAGCTCGTTTTGCCGCTGAATGTTTTGTTCCAGTACATACTCCTATATTACCCTTTAGACGTGTTTGTATTATCGGGACACGAGTGGCACAAGGATATATGTAGAACGTTTGCTTCCGGTCGGAGTCGTGATTCTTCTTGAAACGTGCAAGAGCACCGGGAGAGTGATGTGCGCCCCGTGCCTGCCCCCAGCACTTCGCTAAGGCAGACGCCGAGGTTTCATGCATGATCGTGCAGAATGCGGTCCCGCCACATGCAGTAAACATCAGCGTGAAGTGAAAAGCCACCGACATACCATAAAACACTTTATCCTAAACGGTGATGTGAGTATACCAACATGTAGGATTATTTAATGAACCAAATAAAATGTTGTGGCGATGACATTAAAGAATTAGTTTAAAAAATATGTTCCTGCATCGGGTCCACGTCCTGGCTCGTTACGCGTGATATATAAATAATAATTATCTTTAAGGTGAGATAAAAGAACAATAAATTATAAGGCGGCTGAGCGGACGTTAAGACCCAGACCTGAACCGTTCATTTGAGCTAAAAGTGGTGTGTGTGGGCGGGCCCCTCGAATCTTCTCCACGGACGGCGCTGTGTAACCGGAGAGGCGGTTAAACCGAAAGTGAAAGCGCAGTCTGGGGTCCCGCTTTCCTCGCGCCCCCTGAGTGTCCGTTTCCACAATAAAGACGGCTGTTCAGTGGACACCCACGCCTCCACCTAATCCTTGCATTACAATTTCTGTTAATTAGAGAAGGAGCGCTCCGGGTGAGGAATCTTGATGGAAGCACAGGGGGAGGGGGGAGGAGCGGAGACTTTTGTGTGCGCGCACAGTTGTTGTAATAAACACCTCACAAATGTATTACTAAAGTTAAAAGGATAATGTTCAGGTTTTTTTTTTATCACGGTATAGCAGCATTGATGTGAGAAAAACACCTTTACTGCCTCACAGAATCCATTTAACTATTACTGGCTTACACAGGCACCAAAGTATTACACTGGTTAGTCAGGGCGACCTGATGTCACATTGAACCATTGACGCCCAGCCACCGGATTAACAAGCATTGGCATAGCCAATAGGTCTCGCTTTTGGGACCTTATAAGTATTTAGTTATGCAGCACAATATCCTTGGTGCAACAACATCAACTGTTGCATGGCTAAACACTTATGAAGTCCCTAAGGCGAGACCTATTGGCTATGCCAATGCTTGTTTTTGTATGTAATGACAATCACCTGACGTCATTACATCAAAACTGAAAGTAAAATGAGCCTGTGGATCCCTGTTTGGGATCTCCACAGGAGAGCGATCCCCAAGCAGGGATCCACCCACCAGACACCAAGGAGAGGGGGAGCAGCCACTTGGGCAAGGCTTGTGCTCCCCCTTTGTAATTTCTTTTTATTTGTCTTTCTCTCTCCCTAGGGGCAGATGGGGGCAATAAAAAGAGGGTTGGGGGATGCCCATCATGGACATGGCCATTCCCCCACCCCAAATAAATGGGCACACAGTCTTTGTACCCCACCGGGGGCACTTAGGAGTAATTACCCATGATCTGCCCCTCAGTTGGGGGGGGGCAGAAAGTCCACTAAACACCAGGGAATTCTTTTAAAAAAAGGGGTGGTGGGCATGAGCATGGCCCACCACAAATAAATGGGGACACGATCTTGCTGCTCCCCCTTGGGTGCAGATGGGGGGGGTAATTAGCCCAGATCTGCCCCCTGAGGAGGCAGAGAGCCCACTACATGGCAGTAAAAAAAGGAGGGTTGGGAGCTGTCCACCATGGGCAGGGCCATGTTCCCACCACAAATAAATGGGGATACACACCCATTTGCCCCCCGGGGGGCAGAAAGCCCACTAGATGCCACAGAATATATATATATTTTAAAAGAGGTGTGTGGGCTGCCCACCATAGGCATGGCCATACCCACACCCCAAATAAATGGGGACAGTCTTTCTGCCCCCCTCGGGGGGCAAATACGGGTAATTACTCCTGATCTGCACCCCGGGGGAAGAAAATCCCACAATATTCCATGGAATTATTTGTTAAAGAGGGGTGGGGTCTGCCCACCATGGGCATTCCCCACCCCAAATAAATAGGGGACACAGTCTTTCGGCCCCCTTAGGGACATATGGGGGTAATTGCCCCCATCCACAAACCCCCAGGGGGCACAAAGCCCCCTAGATGCCAGGGATGTTTTTAAAAAAAATGAGGGGTGGGGGCTGCCCACCATGGACATGGCCATGCCCCACCCCAAATAAATGGGGACAGTCTTTTTGCCCCCCCCCTCCAGGGGGCAGATGGGGGGTATTTACTAAAGCCCACAAGATGCCAGGGAATTATTTTTTAAATAAAGAGGGGTGGGGCTGCCCACCAGTGGTGGCTCCTCTGCTAAGGGGAAAGAGCGTCACCCCACTTCTTCAACTGCAAGCTGAAAGAAAAAATAAAATGATAATAACGTTCCGTTATTATCATTTTGTTTTTTGTATTCAGCTTGCAGTTGAAATCAGGCGGGCGGGGCTGGGCTCCCCGTGTCACAGGGGGAGGAGTGGTGGCAGCACCTTCTGTGAGGTAAATGTTATGTTAGGGGGTTTGTAAAGAGCTTGGTTTCTCCATACGGAATGTCCCTGCGCTAGGATTTCATGACCAGGGCCTGTTGTCCTGTTCAAGTTGTGTTCATATACTGGGGCCTACAACACTACTTACTTTTGCTTCAGTAGCCAGGTCTTTAGATTTTTCCGGAACCGAATTTTGGATGGCTCTATTCTCCGATCTAATGGCATGGAGATCCAGAGTTTGGCAGCAAGTAATCTGAAAAAGCTGCCCCCAAAGCGCATTCTGTTAATTCTGGGGATCAGTCAGCGCAGCCCCAGAGGACCTGAGATGCCGGTTAGGAATGTAAGTTTTGATGAGAGGACTAAGATTTCTTGGGCCTCTGGTTGAGTATTCTGTGAACAAAGCAGAGCGCTTTCAAATAGACTCTGTGCTTGAGAGGGAGCCAGTTTAGTTGGGCAAGTCCTGAGCTTATAGAAAAGTGTTTAGGAAATTTTAATAACATACAAGCCGCAGCATTTTGCACCCTTTGAAGCATCCCCAGCCTGCCTTTGGAGACCCCCAAGTAGAGTACATTACAATAATCTAGACAGGATACCTACAGGGCCTGGAGTACCGTCTTCTTGGTTGACTTTGGTAGGAGCCCCAGAATCTTTTGGAGCATCTTTAGTACTCCAAATCAGGTGCCGACAGTGGCAGAAATCTGACTATCAAAGGATAGGGAAGAGTCAAACGTGAAACGCAGATTTTTAACTTTAGGTCTGGGAATCAGAGGGGTGGCCCAGTACACTAGGCCACCAGGCAGAGGACCATTTCAAGGGCTGTTTCTCAATCACCTAAACTTCTGTTTTGCCTGCATTTAGTCTCAGGCAGCTGGAGTCCATCCAAACCGTGAGGTCCACCAGACAGGTCTTGAAATTAGCTGCGGCACTACCATCATCTTGCGCCAGTGTGATGATCAGCGGAGTATTCTCAACATAGGACACGATCCTCACACCGTGGCGTTCGATCACGTCTGCCAAGGGACGCAGATCCAGGTTAAACAGGGTTGGACTCAAAGCCGAACCCTGTGACACTCCCTGCTCCAAGGAGAGGATTTCCGAGGTGCAGGCTTCTGAATCACCTGGAAGGAGCAATTTTGCTGAAAATCGGCGAACCATTCAAGGGCTCGTCCCCCAGTACCCTGTTTCCACAGCAGTTTCAAAAGAAGGCCGTGGGACACGGTGTCAAAAGCCGTGCTCAAGTCTAGCACCGCTAGAGCAGCAGTCTTGTCTTTATCCGCCAAGATACGTAAAGTCTCTGAGGCAAGCAGGAGGGTGGATTCCATTCTGTAATGCAGTCTGAAACCTGGTTGGGTCTCATGAAGGAGTTCTTTCTCACCAATAAACTTCATTAGTTGTTGTTTACATGTTTTTCAGTGCCTTTAGCAAAGAATGGTAACATTAAAATTGGTCGAAAGTTCTCTGGCTTAGAGGGGTCCAGCGAGGGCTTCTTAAGGATGGGAGCTACCATGGAGTGTTTCCATGGCCTGGTAGTTGGCCTGATTCAAAAGACCGGTTGAGCAGTGTACATAATGTTTGAACTATAGCGGTAAGCCCTCATTCCAGCATTGCTAATTCGTGGGGATCCCGATTTAATTATAGCAGCGAGGGAGCAAGTTTCCCCTACCAAAATGTTCTCTATACTAAAAGAGAATTCCAGTGTGGAAAAGGGTGATGTTCCAGGAGGAGGGAAACTGTAGTTCTTGACTTTTTACGTAAAGGAGGCATAGAAGGAGGAGGTTTTTCCAGCGAAAAAATGAGCAATCTGATTACAGTTGTCGATGGCAGGGGTCCTAACCACTTACACACGTTCTAAGAACGTGAGCAATTTGACTGTTCGGAAAATCTCGAGACGAGTTTTTCGCCCCCTCTATCTTTTGAGCGAAGATTTGAATCCGAAATATTCTGATCTGCCTATGGGCACTCCTTGAGCACATGTAAGGAAATGTCTGTATCTGGAATCTGGTAGCTCTTGAGCCATTTACGTTCTAGACCCTTACATGCCTTTTTTCTCAGTAAGAGATCCTCCATAAACCATTCTGCAGAAGGTCTAGAGCGGGTGATGTTATGTGTTTTCAGGGGGGCTATGGAATCTAAGGCCTCATTAATCCATGCTTTAGTCGGCTGGTTGGCCACCTGGGGACAGGTGTCTAGGCGTAAGGGTCTGCAATTCAGAGCTAGTGTATAGGTAGTTGGTGTGATCAATGACCATTTGCGAGCTTTGATTGGGTGTGCTGGTGGCGGTCCAGTCGTGGGGAGTGTGGCAAAGATCTGAAAAGGAATAGAAAAATGGTTGACCACGTAGTGGGAATCTGGGGGGGCTACCTTGACATGGGATGGGTTGTCAAATATGGGATCAAGAATATGACTCTGGATATGAGTAGAGTCCCACACTAACTGTTGGAGGTGGAGCGACCCTAAGTCCTCAATAAGGCTTGTGGCTTTGCAGCAGGCTGAGTCGTCAAAGTGCAGGTTAAGATCACCTAGGATTAGAAAGTTGGATTGACGAAGATCGTATGATGGAATGGTGTCTAACAGGGCAGTGGTAAATAAGGAGGCTGGCCCAGGAGGCCGAAATATCAAAAGACCTGTGAGAGAGCAGTGGCTCATCAGAGATAATGAAAAAAAGGCCGCCTCAGAGCCATTTATCTGGACTTCTGTGAGACTGCAGCCAAGATGTTATTTATAGACCACAGCTAGCCCCCCTCCCCTGCTGTTGAGACTATCTAGTCTTAAGATCGCATAGCCCGTAGGGGTAGCCTCCAAGATGTGCAGACTGTGCGTTGAGCCAGGTTTCCACAATAAAAAGCACAGTAGGTTGCTGCGAGGACAAAACGTCTACGATTTCGAGTTTGTGTTTGGGGAGAGGGCGGCAGTTTAGTAGAAAACATTGAGCAGCCTCGGACTACTGTGATCACTACCACCATTCCGCTTTGCTGAGGATCTCCTTGAAAACTAAAAGGGTGACTTTACCGCATGCGGCCTGACCTGAGAGCACATTCACAGAGTGACGGCAATTCTCTTTGATTCCTACATCAAGAGAGCGAAGTTCTGCTTTCAAATAATGTAAGGTGTCTGAGGTGAACCTGCCAGGAGGCCTGGCCCCTGGCGCAATCCAGGTGCGGATGGGCACAGACGGGCTTGCCTTAGGCCCGCCTTCGGTGTGCCTGCTTCGCGTGTCCACGCAGTTGCCATGCGTTTATAGCCTGCCTCCACAGAGGGCGTGGCTAAAATGCCAATGAAACGGGGGGGCAACAAAACATCAACTGGAGCCATGACGCTCCGCTCCAACCTTGAAGGCTACCCTCCCAGTTGGAGCTACCAGGAACTAAAATACAAATTATAATAATAATGTGAGAAAATAATAGTGAGAAAGAAACACAAACTCAATTAAAAAGCCGGCAAGGCCCACCTAAGATGGCCGCCGGCCGGGACGGGAGTCAGGCACCTCTCAGTGCCTAGTGCGCGTACAAGGAAAGTAACAATCTATGAATCCCACCACTCCGAGAAGGAGCAGCAGGTACGTGTCATAAGCGCAAAGGCAGTGATGCAATCCAACACGTCCGTGGAGCTGCCATGTGTTAATAGCCCGCCTCCACAGAGGGCATGCCTAAAACGCAGATAAAAATGGGTGGCAATAAAACACCCACTGGAGCCCTGATGCTCTGCTTCAACCTGGTAGGCTCCCCTCCCAGATAGAGCTACTAGGAACTAAAATACAAATTTAAAACAAAATGCGAGAAAATAGTGAGATAGAAATGCATAAACTCAATTAAAACGCTGGCAGGGCCCACCTAAGATGGCCGCCGGCTGGGACGGGAGCCAGGCACCTACCAGCGCAAAGTTACACATACAAGGAAAGTAACAGTCTATGAATCCCATCACTCTCAGAAGGAGCAGCAGGGAGGAATCACAAGCGCAAAGGCACTAAAGCAATCTACCGTGTCCATGCAGCTACCATGCGTTTATAGCCCACCTCCACAGAGGGCGTGGCTAAAATGCCGATGAAAACGGAGGGCAAAACAAAAACACCAACTGGAGCCCTGACGCTCCGCTCCAACCTGGTAGGCTCCCTACCGAGATGGATCTACCAGGAACTAAAATACAAATTAAAATAAAAATATGAGAAAATAATAGTGAAAAAGAAACACATAAACTCAATTAAAAAGCCGTCCGGGCCCAACTAAGATGGGCCGCTGGCTGGGACGGGAGCCAGGCACCTCCAAGCACCTAGTGCGCGTACAAGGAAAGTAACAGTCTGTTAATCCCACCACTACCAGAAGAAGCAGCAGGTAGGCGTCACAAGCGCACAGGCAGTGAAGCAGTCCTGGAATCTGCAGGGAGCCACACATTTCGTACCATACAGCATTCCCCCCAAGTCTCCCGATAAAAATAGTACCTAACTTGTGTGGGTGGACCAAGAGACCTTCACACAAAAAGCCCTCAAGTGGTAAGTGGAGATATCAAGAAAACTTCCTGAACCCGCAGGAATACCCTAAATTCCTACTTTTCAGCATTGCGTCACTTGTGCCGATAAAAACGCTGCCCCACTTGTGCGGCTGGGCCTAGTGCAATCAACAGGAACAGTACAAACCAACGTTAATAGGAGTCCCCACTCAAAGGCTCCTATTGACCTTGGTTGATTTATTCCTGTCTCGGGCCCTAGGCCTAGTCCCACAAGTGGGGCAGCGCTTTTATCAACACAAATAAGGTAATGCTGGGTGGTAGGAATTTTGTGGATTTCTGCGGGTTCCGGAAGTTTTTATCACAGAATTGTACGGAAACTGCATGTTATCCTCCGAAGTATCAGGTTTGCATGGGATTATGGGTAAAGCAACCTGGTGAGAGCCACACTAGTCACTCCATCCTGGATTCCCCTCCGTGTATAGTTTTCAAAACTGTACAGGTTTGCTAGGTTTCCCTAGGTGCCGGCTGAGCTAGGGCCTAAAATCCACAGCTACCTGCTTTGCAAAAAGCGGGTCAGTTTTAAGTGGAAAAATGTGATGTATTTATTTTGCATTTTGGGCCTTTTCCTGTCGTGGGCACTAGGTCTACCCAACCAAGTGAAGTACCATTTTCATCTGAAGACTTCGGGTAATGCTGAATGGAAGGAAGTTTGTGGCTCCCTGCAGATTCCAGAACTTTCCATCTCAGAAAGATAAGGAAATTATTTTATTTTTTTGTCTAAGTTTGAGGTTTGTAGGGGATTCTGGGTAAAACAACCTGGTGAGAGCCACGCAAGTCAACCCATCCTGGATTTCCCGAGATGTCTAGTTTTAAAAAATGTACGTTTGCTAGGTTTCCCTAGGTGCCGGCTGAGGTAGGGCCCAAAATTCACAGCTACGTACTTTGCAAGAAAATCGGGTCAGTTTTGAATGGAAAAATGTAAGGTATCCATGTTGTGTTTTGGGCCGTTTCCTGTTGCGTGCACTAGACCTAGCCACACAAGTGAGGTACCAATTTTATGAGGGAGCATAGAATAGTAGGATATTTGTTAGTACCAATTGGAATTCGCTGCATTTGTGCCTTCCAAATGTAAGGCAGTGTGTAAGAAAGAAGACATTTTGGAAATTATCCTCTAAATCATATGCTACTATGGTACCCACAAATTCAGAGATGTACAAATAAACACTGCGCCTAAATTCCATATCTTGTGCCCATTTCAGAAATATCTTGATACCTATTTTCCACTCTACATATTTCACCATATGAATTAGTCTATACTCAGTACACAATGAAAAACCATGGTACGGTGCAGGTAAGTTGTTGGCTCTGGGTACCTCTGATTCTTGGAGAACCTACAAACCCTATATATCCCCACAACTAAAAGGGTCTAGCAAACGTAATGGTACATTACGTTTGTAAATCGGTCATCGTGACAAAAAGTTACAGATGAAAACATCACAAATGGCAGTTTTTTCCTACTAGTTTTCAATACTTTTTAATTTCAATTCTTAGGTAAAACTTTGAGAAATCTACACTTGCTGAATTCGGAATGTTGTCCTATTTTCCGAAATATTTAGCTTCCCTGGATCACCCTTGGTTTTTACACTGGTTTCTACCACAAATTGCAAATAGGTTGAAAGCACAAAAAGTAGGAAAAATGGGCTACCTCTTTGAAAAATGGCAAAACTGTGGTAAAAAAATATTTGATTCAGCTCTGCATGTTCCTGAAAACCCGGAAGATGGTGACTTTAGCACAGCAAGCCGTTCGTTGATGCCTTTTTTATGAAAAAATCAGACACTTTTATTCAGAGCACTTTTTGACTATTTTTTCCTCAAAACTCAAAATGTTGCTTTATTTCAGCTATTTTCTCTGTGTCCTCCATTTGAATCCGCAAACCTTGGGTACCTTTAGAATCCCTAGAAAATTGGAAAAAAGGGGCACAAATTTGGATTGGATACCTAATGTGGACAAAACGTTATGGAGACCTAAGCACGGACTACCCCAAATAGCCTAAAAAGAGCTCAGCACTGGTTGGGGGGGGAGCGGGGGGTGGGTGGGGGGGGTGTTAGAATGGTTGGGGAGGCCCTGCAGTTAAGGGGTTAATACATTATTTATAATCACGTATTACTTTTATGGCTTTGTTGATGAACTAATCGTGTTATTTGGTGTTTTGTAAACATTTTAAACAATGTATATGTGGAATGCACTAAAAGAAGTGTTTGCCCCATTGTCCTGATATTAATTTTGGACTCTGTGTGTCCATTCTGAAAGTATTAACGCAGAGGTGGCTGCGGTTAATGATCTGCATGTACAATTTACCATCCTATACATGAGAACTGATCTCTGATGTCAATAAAAGCAAAAAAAATCAAACCGAGCGCAACAGTGGACTCACAAAATTGTTGAGCTTACCGAAGATAAACATACATGGCTGTCCGGAACGTTCAAGGGTAGGGCAGCAGAACTTCAAAATTATCATGCGAAAGGCTTTTGTTCCCCCATTTAAGTAAATCCCTTTTCTGCTTACATCTCAGGCCCAGGAAACCTACGAGGATGCCATCAGTCAAGGTCAGGAGGCCTTCTTACTGGAACAGGACATCAGCTCTGGAGACATCTTCTCCTGCAGTGTAGGAAACCTTCCCCCTGGCCAGGAAGCATCTGTCACACTTTCGTTTGTGCGGGAATTGGCATTGGAAGCTGATGGAGCTGTCCGCTTTGTGTTACCAGCTGTGCTAAATCCACGATACACACCCCAAGGTGAGAAGTTTGGAAGAAGCAAGTAGAGTGAGAATAGTTTGGGGACATTTGGGTACATAAAAGCTCCAGTGTGGTTCTTATTTTCAAATATGTTTAAATTAATACTACTCTTTATTTTAAATGTCTTTATTGTTTCATATACATATGTCATGATATTCACAAAGTAATAACTACATTCATGATATGTGCCAGGAGAATAGTAAATATGTAACCTTTAACTTGACTAGAGCAAATCCTTTCACAGAAAGTAAGGGCAAACTTTATAAAAAATGATAACCAGTGGGAAAAAAAGCTGAAGTATAACGGGCTTTTATTAGACTCAGTGGACCTCAATCCTGGTATAGTGCGTACCCCGTAGCAAAATCGAAGAAATATATGAAAAAATACACATGACTCATCTTCTTTTGTAACGCCAAATCTCTAAATAAAAACAATAAATAGGTCTCGGACCATTTAGGAATCGTTGTCCTTTTCAAATTAAATTAAAACTGGAAGCTGGAGAAAGCTATCTACGGTGATAATACCAACAATTACCATAATCTGTATATAGACACGAACATGCCAATTATACTATAACCTGATAATACCATATATTAGTGTTACTGTGTACCCTACCCCCTTTTTACTTGATGTTGGTTAGTATTGCACACTTTGTTTGCCTCTTTATAGGTCTATCAGCTATCCATGGTTTGAATACCAGGGCACTATATAATTTCAGTATTTCTTATCCATTGCTATTAAGCGTTTTGTCATTAGTGATGGTAGGTCTACAAACTAACCCTTATTTCTGTCTTTCTTAGAGTGAGTCATCAGACCTAATAGACAGTCTTCCGGCCTAAATAAGTTCATCTTTCCTTGTTACCCTGCTCATCATTGTTGCACTCAAACCCAATATTCTTTCTTTACTAGGCAGTCCTATATCATACGTAAGTAAAGAAAATCATCTTGCTTAGGACTTGTGTAAAGGCATTGATGTAGAAGGCACCTATACCTTTAGAAGTTAGTTCATTCTATGCAGGTAATTATTTTGTAATCATTTTAGCCTTGTTTTTGTGGAGATTTTCACCTGATAACCTCATGCCCTGCACCGGTCTGTGTCTTATGGTTCTCCTGCCCACTTTTTCACAAGTTTAATCAGATCACCTTACATGTCTAGAAGTGTACAGTAAGATTATCAATTTCCTACTATTCCTGAAAGAAGTTGTAAATGTAAGACTGCATGTATTTCTGGTCCATTAGTCTTGCAACTCCCATTTCCTCCTATTCTCATGTCTTCCTTTCCTTGTGTCTGCAGATCTGTGTCCAGTAAAGGAAGGGTTGCATACTTCCTGTTCATAGGATCATGGCTTGTACCCTAAATGTTCTGCCCAGTGTCTTAGCCACTTCCCTAAATTTTGGCATACATCACAGTCATAAGTCTGGAACATAAACCATTGGAGTTATCATTCTCCTTATTCTTCTAGCAAGGCCTGGCTGTACACACAGTACCAGGTTTTCTCGCCACTGTTCCCCCATCTTACTCCATTAGCAACTGATAAACTCAAATACCACCCTCGCTTTCTGCCCATGTCAAAGATATTACCTCTTCCTTGTTGCCTTGTCCATCCACCCAGCTATCCACTGGAGTTGTGCCCTCCAGGGAATAATGTTCAAAGTTTGGAGAACCCAAAACTACTTCTGTTGACAGAAGCCTTCATTTCCATAGGGACACTCTCTTCTGCATCCATCACCCCAAATCAGGATTTGTTAGAACTGGGGGTCTCTAGTTGGCAATGGTTTGCACCTTTGTCCAAATAGGGACCCTTGCGTCTAGTCAGGGTAAGGGGCTACACTCCTAAATAACCCCTGCTCAACCCCTTGGTAGCTTAGCATGAGCAGGCAGGCTTATCTCAGAGGCAGTGTGTAAAGCATTTGTGAACACATACAGTAATATAGTGAAAACACTACAGATGGACACCACGCAGGTTTAGAAAAATAAGTATTCTTTATATAGACTGAACACAAGACCAAAACGACAAAAATCCACAATACTGTAATCAGAAATAATACTTCAAGATGGTAGAAATAGTTCAAAAATAGGTTATTCACTTAAAAGCGGTCTTTAGCAACAGATAACCCCAACTGGGGTTATCCCGACGTCTAGGTCAAAGAAATCCCAAAGTACGGAAGCCGACCGCGAGGTGTGCGGCATCGGGCCCGGAGTCAAAACAGACCCACAAAGAACAGTACCTTGGAAAAGCGAAAACAAAGACGGCTCACGGCGTCGGGGAGATGCGGCGTCGTTGGCGCTGTGCGGCGTCGGTTCCTTGCTTCGGGGGAGGCGATGCGTCGGGTCCTCGATGCTTGCGCAAGGCAGGGGATGCGTCTGTTCCTTACCGGAGAGGAGGTGACGTCGCGATGGCGCCGAAACCACGATTCGGTACGAGGTCATGATGTCGATGTATTCTTGACCACCCACGTCGAGGATCGGCTCCGTAATGATGTCAGCCTCGGAGTCAATGCGGCACAGCAGCAGGCCTACGTCGCAAAGTCGGAGCAGCGCTCACAGCTTATGGCAGGTTACGATGTCTCTCGCTGGTGTCGATGTGGCACGGCGGCCGGCGTCAGGTCTACGATGCAAGTCGGAGCAGCGCTCACGGCTTCGATGCAGATTACGGCGCCGCTCGCCGGCGTCGGTGTTGCAAATTCCTTCTGTAGCAGCTAGAACAGCAAGTTCCAGATGCAGGCAAACAGAAGGGGTGAAGTCTTTTGTATCCCTGAGACTTTAGACAGGAGGCAAGCTCAAATTCAAGCCCTTGGAGAAATATTCTGCAAGATGATGAAAGTTCCTTAAAGTTCCTTCTCCTTTCCTCGGCAATAAAGAAACCACTGCAGGCCAACCCAGCAAACAGCACACTGGCAGAGGGGCAGTCCAAACTCCTGCAGCTTCCTTGGTTCTTCTCCTCGGCAAAGGTTCATCTTGATTTCCCAGAAGTGATCTAAAGTTCTGGGGTCTGGGTCCCCCTTTTTATACACACAAATCCTTTGTCTCTGAAAGCAGAGAGTCTCTGTACCTAGTCCAAACCAGTTCTGGGTGCATTCTGCCAGTGCACAACTTCTTCCTTTGTCAGTGTGGGCCAGGGCCATCAGACGCACCACAGGAGGTGGAACCAGCATTGTGGAAGGCAGGCACAGCCCTATTCAGGCCCAGGTGCTACTACTCCCACCACTCCCAATGCAGATAGGTCTATTCAGCCTAGTGCTGACTCACCCTGTCTCCTGGAGCCGCCCCAGCCCCAGCCCCTGTCACTCACAAACCAGACATGCAATACACAACCTAGCAGAGGCAGGCTGGATGGTTAGGTAAGAAAATACCTACTTTCTAGAATGTAAAAATCACCCACACTAAAAGATGTATTTTAACATTCTGAGTTGAGGCATACTAAACTCGAATTTCTACCTTGTTCCCTGGGTCAGTTAGGATTATAAGATGTTATAATCAAACTGCCCATTCTGGCCTATGGGAGCAGGTAGCCTTGCAATAGTGAAAAACGGAAATGGCTGTAATTCACTAGCAGGATATGCCACACACATCAGGGCATGTCCTACCTTTCACATACAATACACCCTGCCCTTGGGCCTACCTTAGTGGGGACTAATATGTAGTAAAGGGAAGGTTTAGGGACTGGCAAGTGGGTGCACTTGCCAAGTCAACATGGCAGTCCCAGACTGCACACAGGCTCTGTCATGGCAGGCCTGAGCCATAGTTTACAAGCTGCTCCGGTGGGTGGCACAACCAGTGCTGCAAGCCCACCAGCAGCATTTGATTTACATGCCCTGGGTACACGCGGTGCACTGTACTAGGGTCTGACAAGTAAATCAAATAATCCAATCATGGAGCCACTAATCAATACATGAATTTACAATAGGGAGCACCTGCACTGTGGTACTGAATAGCAGTGGCACAGTGCCCAAAGCATCTAAACCAGCAAAACATATAAAAAACAGAGGAGACAACAGCGAAAAATGGAAGGGTGACTCACGCCAATGGTACCAGGTCTAACACGTGTCCCCTCCAGCTGAAATGTGGGGAGAACTAACCTTCCCCTTGGGAGTTCTCTTCACTAAGGCGGAAAAATCTGGACAGACCATCAGCATTGGCGTGTTCTGTACCAGGGCGGTGTTCCACTGTGAAGTCCATCCCCTGTAGGGAAATGGACCACCTCAACAACTTTGGATTCTCAACCCTCATCTGCATCAACCATCTGAGGGGCCTGTGGTCTGTCTGAACCCGGAAGTGAGTCCCAAACAGGTATGGTTTCAACTTCTTCAGTGGCCAGACCACAGCAAGTGCCTCACGCTCAATTGCACTCCACCTCTGTTCCCGTGGAAATAACCCCCTACTGATGAAGGCTACAGGTTGGTCTAGGCCCTCCTCATTAATCTGTGATAGAACAGCCCCCACACCATGCTCTGAAGTGTCCGTTTGGACAATGAATTCCTTTGTGAAGTTGGGCGCCTGAAGCATGGGTGCTGTGCACATGGCAGTCCTCGGGGCGTCAAAAGCCTTCTGACAGGTGTCAGTCCAGTTCACTTTCTTGGGCTGCTTCCTGTAAGTCAGCTCAGTCAAGGGTGCAACAATGTTGCCATACCCCTTGACAAACCTCCTGTAGTACCCTGTGAGTCCTAAAAAGGCTCTCACCTGTGTCTGGGTCTTGGGTGGGTTCCCATGCCAGGATGGTATCAATCTTGGGTTGTAGGGGCGCCACCTGGCTGCTCCCCACCTGGTGCCCCAAGTACACCACGGAACCCTGCCCGATCTGGCACTTACTCGCCTTGATTGTGAGGCATGCCTTTCGCAGTACCATCAACACTTCCCAGAGGTGGCGCAGATGTTCTTCCCAACTGGCGCTGAACACCGCTACGTCATCCAGGTAGGCGGCACTGAAATCTTCCAGTCCAGCCAACACCTGGTTGACCAACCTCTGAAAGGTGGCAGGGGCATTCTTCATCCCAGAGGGCATAACCTGGAATTGGTAGTGCCCATCTGGTGTGGAGAATGCTGACCTCTCTTTGGCCCCATCAGTTAAGGCGATCTGCCAGTACCCAGACGTTAAATCAAACGTGCTGAGGTACCGGGCAGCCCCCAACCGATCAATGAGCTCATCAGCTCTGGGGATGGGATGCGCGTCAGTCCTGGTGACTGAATTGAGTCCTCGGTAGTCCACACAGAACCGGAGTTCGGGTGTGGCACCAGGCGCGGCAGCCTTTGGGACTAAGACCACTGGGCTGGCCCAAGGGCTGTTAGAGGACTCAATCACCCCTAAGGCAAACATCTTGGAGACCTCCTCCTTGATGTGAGCTCTGACCCTGTCAGTCACTCTGTAAGCCTTGTGCTTACAGGAGGACTGTCCCCAGTGTCCACATCATGGACGTACCACTCGGTGACACCAGGAACCAGGGAGAACAATTCAGAGAAGTTGGCGACAATGTTGCTACTGTTCAGGGGTCAGTGTGGCAGAGAGGCTGACACCATCCACTTTCCCATCTTGCTCTGTTGCAGACAGGAGGTCAGGAAGAGGCTCGTCTCCTCCTCCATTCCATCATCTGTCGCTAGGAGCATGCCCACTTCGGACCTTTCGAAGTGGGGCTTCAGGTGGTTAACATGCAGGACCCGCAAAGGGTTCCTAGGAGACCGCAAGTTCACCAGGTAGGTGACATCACTCTTGCGCTCCACCACCTCAAATGGTCCGGTCCACCTGTCCTGGAGCGCACAGGGCTCTACAGGGGCCATGACCCAAACTTTCTGCCCAGGTTGAAGCTCAATCAGAGTGGCATTCTGATCGTACCACCGCTTCATCTCCTCCTGGCTGGCTTCCAGATTCGCCTGAGCGAGTTGTCTGATTCGCCTAGTCTGGTTCCTGAAGGCCAGCATGTAACTGTATACATCCTGGGGAGGTTTCCTGGGAGATTGCTCCCAGCCTTCGTTGACCAGACTCAAAGGTCCTCTTACCGGGTGACCATACAGCAGTTCAAAGGGACTGAACCCTAAGGACTTCTGTGGCACCTCATGGTAAGCAAAAAGAAGGCATGGCAGGAGGACGTCCCACTTACGCCTCATAGGTTCTTCAAGACCCATAATCATGCCTTTAAGGGTCCGGTTGAATCTCTCAACCAGCCCATTACCTTGGGGGTGGTAAGGAGTGGTGAACTTATAGGTAACACCGCACTCCTGCCACAGGGACTTCATATAATTGGATATGAAGTTTGTACCTCGGTCTGACACCACCTCTCTGGGGAACCCCACACGAGAGAAAATCCCCATCAGTGCACGTCCCACCACGGGGGCCGTCACGGTCCTGAGAGGGATGGCTTCCGGGTAGCATGGTCCACCAAGACCAGGATAAACCTGTTGCCCATGGCTGTCTTGGGGTCCAGTGGCCCCACAATGTCAATGCCCACCCGTTCAAAGGGGGTACTGACTACAGGGAAAGGTTGGAGAGGAGCCTTGTGCTTCCTTCCACTTTTCCCACTTGCCTGGCAAGTTTGTCAAGTCCTACAATCAGTATCTGAACTCTTGCACATCTGGGGCCAATAAAAGTGTGTGACAAGCCTTTCAAAGGTCTTGTCCTGCCCCAGATTTCCAGCTAAAAGCACATCATGAGCCAAACCCAGTAGGAAGGCTCTGAAAGCCCTGGGGTACCACCAGCACACGGGCTGACCCAGGCTCAGCAACCTTAGGCTCGCTATACAGGAGGTCGTTCTCCCAGTAGATCCAATGTGATCCAGACTGATCACCTGCTGCCTGGTTTGTGGCCTGTTGCCGCAAACCCACAAGAGAAGGGCACTTCTTCTGCTCCTCACAAAATTCCTCCCTGGAGGGGCCTCCTTCCTGCTGCCAATGGGTCAGCTCAGGCAGGTCCCTCAGTTCGGCCACTTGTTCCCCTGTAGGTTCCAGGGCATCCCCCTCAAGGTCTGCCTCCTCCTGGACCGTGGGAACTATGGGGGCCAGTTTCCCGCGCCCCCTACCTCTTCTCTTTAAGGCAGGGGTCTGGGCCATATTTTCAGGCTCCAGAACCTCTTGAACACCCCTACTGGCTGCCATAGACCGAGTGGTCCCACACGCCCACTCAGGCAGACCCAACATCTCCAAATGAGACCTTCTCTCCACCTTAGCCCAAAGGGAGTTCTCTAAGTCATTGCCCAACAGACAATCAACAGGCATGGCTGGCCTCACAGCTACTTGAAGAGTACCTGAGACCCCCCCCACTCAAAGGGAACTTGAGCCACCTCACACTGGCTCTGCGAGTTGTCCGCGGCAACTACAGGGAAGAATGCATGGGGGATAACCTGCTCTTTGGACACCAACCAGCAATTGACAGCTGTCACACTAGCCCCGGTGTCTCTAAGAGCTTCCACCCTATGGCCATTGATGGTCACCCACTGCCTGTACTTCTTAGTGTTATCAGGCAGCTGGGTCTTGGGGACCATCTCAAAGTCTCCTAAAGAGACAAGGGACATCTCTGCAGGACCCCACCCACCTTGGACACCCATCTCCCCCCCCCACCCCCCCCCCCTCCAGGGCTACACTCGCCATCTGACGGGGTGGTGCACGAGGTGGTGCTTTGGAATCCCTCATGGGACACTGTGCATCATACCAACGGTGGCCCACTTGACCACACGTAAAGCACTTAGAGGGGCCCCTGTGAACAGGTTTACCTGTCGGGGCCTCTTGTTTTTTTCAGGGGGAGGCTGGGAACCCTTCCCTTGGTTCCCTTGGCCTTTACTTTGGGGCCCTCTCTGGAACTCCCTCTGTTTACCCTTGTCCCCCCCCACTCTTCTGCTGGGGACCATGCCCACCTTTGGCGAAGTCTCCCACGTGACCCTTGTGGACCCGGGTGCTGACCCAGCGGTCCACCTCCTCAGCAAGCTTCCTAGGGTTAGTTAACTTGCTATCAATAAGGTGCTGGCGTAGCTCTGAAAAACAATTAGCAGACAAGTGCTCCCATGCAAACAAATTATAGAGCGTTTCAAAAGTATCCACTTTGCTACCCTTCACCCAACCATCCATAGCTCTGCAAAAGAAAGACTGATATTCCACTCAGGTAGTTGCCTCCAGCTTCTTACAATTCCTGAACCTCTGTCTATAGAGTTCTGGGGTCAAACCATACCTTGTCATCAGGGCTTCCTTCATTTGGGCATAAGACATCCTATTCTCACTGGGTAGGTCTAACAATGTATCCCTCCCATGACTCTGATAGCGGCCCCACAACCCCGCTCCCCAATCCTTCTCAGGGACCCGGTGGGCCAACATTGCTATCTCATAGGCTGCAAACCACTGCCCAATATCTTCCTGTCTATGGAATTCTTTGATGACATCCTTGGGGATATGGACTCTGTCTTCTGCAGGCGCAGATTGCGCGCTGCCACCAGAGGGATTGATTTCTAAGCCTTTTGCTTTGAGCTCTAACTCCCTCAACATTCTCTCATGTTCCAATCTCATTCTCTCTCTCTCTCCAAGGACAACCTGCTATTCTCTAGGTCCCTTTGACCCTGCATCTTGAGCCTGGCCATCTCCAGTTTGTGCACCCTATCTCTATCTCTCTCTCTGTCTTCCAGCTCTCCTGGGGACAGGCCTTTGGAAGAGACGCTACTGCCAGGCGGGGACGGTACCCCTTCCCTGGCTGGAACCAATGGCCTATGCAGCTGCCCATCTGCATCCCCAACTGGCTCCACCACCAGTTCAGGGGTATTTCTTGCTTCCACCCAGGCTCTCAGCACCTTCTGGTATTCATCCTTTTTGGAAATACCTTGCGTAGCAACTTTAAATTTTTGGCAGAAGTGCTTCAGCTGTTTCACATTGTAGGTGTCCAACCTCTCTTCCTCAAAATCTAGATCCATAGATGCAACATATGCTGGTCTGCTCATGGCAGTAAGAATTGGCAGTTCTCAGAAAAATAACAGTCCAAGGAAAGAAAAATTCAACCAAAAGTATGTGGTTGCGTTTGGTCTGCACTCACTAGTAGTGTACACCAATTACTGTATATGAGTCACAAATGCAAGTCCAAAATACTCACCGCTGACCACCAATGTTAGAACTGGGGGTCTCTAGTTGGCAATGGTTTGCACCTTTGTCCAAATAGGGACCCTTGCGTCTAGTCAGGGTAAGGGGCTACACTCCTAAATAACCCCTGCTCACCCCCTTCGTAGCTTGGCACGAGCAGGCAGGCTTATCTCAGAGGCAGTGTGTAAAGCATTTGTGAACACATACAGTAATATAGTGAAAACACTACAGATGGACACCACGCAGGTTTAGAAAAATAAGTATTCTTTATATAGACTTAACACAAGACCAAAACGACAAAAATCCACAATACTGTAATCAGAAATAATACTTCAAGATGGTAGAAATAGTTCAAAAATAGGTTATTCACTTAAAAGCGGTCTTTAGCAACAGATAACCCCAACTGGGGTTATCACGACGTCGAGGTCAAAGAAATCCCAAAGTACGGAAGCCGACCGCGAGGTGCGCGGCCTCGGGCCCGGAGTCAAAACAGACCCACAAAGAACAGTACCTTGGAAAAGCGAAAACAAAGACGGCTCACGGCGTCGGGGAGATGCAGCGTCGTTGGCGCTGTGCAGCGTCGGTTCCTTGCTTCGGGGGAGGCGATGTGTTGGGTCCTTGATGCTTGCGCAAGGCAGGGGATGCGTCTGTTCCTTACCAGAGAGGAGGTGACGTCGCGATGGCGCCGAAACCACGGTTCCGTACGAGGTCATGATGTCGATGGATTCTTGACCACCCACGTCGAGGATCGGCTCCGCGATGATGTCGGCCTCGGAGTCGATGTGGCACAGCAGCAGGCGTCAGGCCTACGTCGCAAAGTCGGAGCAGCGCTCACGGCTTATGGCCGGTTACGATGTCGCTCGCTGGCGTCTATGTGGCACGGCGGCCGGCGTCTGGTCTACGTTGCAAGTCGGAGCAGCGCTCACGGCTTCGATGCAGATTACGGCAACGCTCACCGGCGTCGGTGTTGCAAATTCCTTCTGTAGCAGCTAGAACAGCAAGTTCCAGATGCAGGCAAACAGAAGGGGTTAAGTCTTTTGTATCCCTGAGACTTCAGACAGGAGGCAAGCTCAAATTCAAGCCCTTGGAGAAATATTCTGCAAGATGATGAAAGTTCCTTAAAAGTTCCTTCTCCTTTCCTCTGCAATAAAGAAACCACTGCAGGCCAACCCAGCAAACAGCACACTGGCAGAGGGGCAGTCCAAACTCCTGCAGCTTCCTTGGTTCTTCTCCTTGGCAAAGGTTTGTCTTGATTTCCCAGAAGTGATCTAAAGTTCTGGGGTCTGGGTCCCCCTTTTTATACACACAAATCCTTTGTCTCTGAAGGCAGAGAGTGTCTCTACCTAGTCCAAACCAGTTCTGGGTGCATTCTGCCAGTGCACAACTTCTTCCTTTGTCAGTGTGGGCCAGGGTCATCAGACGCACCACAGGAGGTGGAGCCAGCATTGTGGAAGGCAGGCACAGCCCTATTCAGGCCCAGGTGCTACTCCTCCCACCACTCCCACGCAGATAGGTCTATTCAGCCTAGTGCTGACTCACCCTGTCTCCTGGAGCCACCCCAGCCCCTGTCACTCACAAACCAGACATGCAATACACAACCTAGCAGAGGCAGGCTGGATGGTTGGGTAAGAAAATACCTACTTTCTAAAAGTGGTATTTTCAAACCGAATGTAAAAATCACCCACACTAAAAGATGTATTTTAACATTCTGAGTTCAGGCATACTAAACTCGAATTTCTACCTTGTTCCCTGGGTCAGTTAGGATTATAAGATGTTATAATCAAACTGCCCATTCTGGCCCATGGGAGCAGGTAGCCTTTCAATAGTGAAAAACGAAAATGGCTGTAATTCACTATCAGGACATGCCACACACATCAGGGCATGTCCTACCTTTCACATACAATGCACCCTACCCTTGGGCCTACCTTAGGGGTGACTAATATGTAGAAAAGGGAAGGTTTAGGGACTGGCAAGTGGGTGCACTTGCCAAGTCGATATGGCAGTCCCAGGCTGCACACAGGCTCTGTCATGGCAGGCCTGAGCCATAGTTTACAAGCTGCTCCGGTGGGTGGCACAACCAGTGCTGCAAGCCCACCAGCAGCATTTGATTTACAGGCCCTGGGCACACGCCGTGCACTGTACTAGGGTCTGACAAGTAAATCAAATAATCCAATCATGGAGCCACTAATCAATACATGAATTTACAATAGAGAGCACTTGCACTGTGGTACTGAATAGCAGTGGCACAGTGCCCAAAGCATCTAAACCAGCAAAACATATCAAAAACAGAGACAACAGCGAAAAATGGAAGGGAGACTCACGCCAATGGTACCAGGTCTAACAGGATTCCTAACTAGTGAATTCAGCTCCCTGAACAGTGTTGAGGGAAGTAACATTGGGAGAGTGGATGAGTAGTTACGCAGTCAGGGTAACCACACTCATCTTGAACTATGTAACACTTGCCATCAATACTGGGAAACACAACTCTTCCCGTCATCTATGGGAGTAGCTTGTTCCAGACTATTATACCAGTACTCAGTGCTGTTGTAACTAACTGTGCATCAGGGTTAAATATATCTCTGTTAAAGTTTTACATCTAGGTTTCTGAAGGTAACCTAACTTGATGCGTTGCTAACTGGTGGCCCTACATCTGCAAAAGTTATCTGCACTGCTGGAAGCAAACATGTTTTGTCCCAGTTAACATAAAGACTAGACATCTTACTAAAGTCTTGAAGTGCTTACATCACTGGCGATCATCAATATGCTTATCTCTTAAATAAAGGAGTGCATTGTCCACATATGATATTGAGTAGCTCCCACCTGCTATTTGTGTGCCCCTGTCTCCTGTGCAAACAGGAGTGGGGACGAGGCATCCTTGTCTCTACCCCTCCCAATTTTACAGGATTTCAATATCTCCTTTCCAGTAAAAATGAGGGCCCTTGTATTACCATATAAAAGTTCAATCCAGGCCATTAGCTCTTCTTCAATCACAGATTTTCTGAGGACTGCAAGTAAATTCAATCTAGCGTATCAGACTTCTTTTCCATCTATAGAAACAACCATGGGGAGACCAGCTGATTCTGCAATTTACTCAAGGAGGTCAAACAATCACCATATGTTGATCGTGTTCTGGCATGGAATAAATCCACTGTGGTGACGATGGATCAAATCAGGCAGTAGGGGCATCAGCCGTGTCACTAATATGTTATTTAGGATCTTCTCAATCTTAAGGGTCAACAACTGGTGATATGTTTTCATATCTGGCAATTTCTGTTCTAGTTCAGGAAGGGGCTCTAGCACTGTCTTTCTAGTTGTAAGAGGCAGTTGCCAAAACATCTTCGCCTCTCTATAAATCTTCTCTAGTGTCTGGCTGAAAATATCAACATAAGAAGAATAGAATTTGGCCAGGAGACTTTCCGATCCAGGGGTCTTTCCAGCAGCTAGGTCAGAAATGGGTCCCCTAAATTCTACTACAGTTCTATGAATTTCGAGTATCATTCTACTTTCTGGGGTAATCCGCTTCAGGGAGGACGTTGCCACTTAATCTGCTAATGCCAAGGTACCCACCTGACCATGCCCAGCATACAGATCAGAATAGTATTTGACCAAGATATGGTTCTTATCTTTTTGGTAATGTTCTAGAGCAGTGCTTCCTAAACATTTTAGAACCAGGACCCACTTTTTAGAACAGCGAACTTTTGAGACCCATCTAGCTTTAAAGGACATGAGGCAGGAGTGATTTGTTTTTTAATGTAATTGTAGCCATACTTTCAAAATGCGGTGAATCACCTAAATAACATACTCTTCACAATTTTTTGCGTTCCTCTCCAACAGCAGTTGTTTGTTAATGTCACGGCCTTGACCATGCCCTTCGATATGTTTTAATCGGACTGTGGACAAGATATTGATCTGCCCATACACTTTTCAGAGTGGGATTCTGGTCTGTGGCATCTGTTCAATAAAAAGCACAAGGCTTCTGAAAAATCTTGGAGTTGATACCAGTTATTCTAGCAAATTTGTAAAACCCTTCTGCAGCAGAGTATCCAGGTTTGTGTTAAAACGAGACCCAGTGGTGCATTGCAGACTTCCATATATACATGTATATATGTTGGAGTGGTTTACATGAGCACCAGATTGCACTGCATGAGGTCAGATTCATTTTGGTTTAATCACAGGAGACTAAGTGATTTGCCCAGAGCCAACACCAGACTTGAACCTGGTTCCTCACATCCCCAAAGTCTGCAGGTCTGCCCATTAGGCCACATCCATATTTCTCAATTATTGTGTGAAATTCATACACAAGTAGGATGACTGTGTATGATCACGTATAGTGGGTGCATTCTCTGTTGAAATGGCTTTGTGAAATTAAAAAAAACAGCAGCAAAAAATACTGTAAGGTTCACACAGAGTTAAGAATCCTTGCAGGAGTTTTTTTAACCCCTTGTGTGCTGAGTACGGCTTGCTGCCATCCTCACACGAGGTGGGCATGTGCTGAGGACGACTCCAAGTCCTCCTCGCACCCTCCTATGGGGAAAGTGCTGGCGCTCCCCATGGGCCACCCCTTTAAAGCCCCTCACCAGGGATGGCAGCGGAAGCCCTTCTGCCTCCACCCCCCCCCCCCCACTCCCCCTCAGTAATTGCGGCAATGTCATCAGAGCAGGCCGGGGAAATGCTGTAAGCTATTTGTATCCACCTCGTCAAGAAAAAGGAACTCCGCAAGATGAGTCCTTCTCCCGCGAGTTTCATTTAAAAAAAAAAAAAAACAGACACAGGGGGAAAGGAAAGAGTTTTTCCTTTCCCTCTGTTGCTGTTTGAAGTGGATTCCTGCACCACGATCCCCGGTTGGGCAAGGCTCATGGATCAGGACACCCTCCCCCCCTCGGCAGATGACCGTCTATAGGGTCTCTCCCCTTTTATTTGGGCACATATTTTTGGGCCGATCTGCCCCCAAGGGGGGGGGGGGGGTGTGTCACAAAGCCACAAGACACCAGGGAAAATTTAATGGGCATGTCAGGAAGCAGCCCCATCGGCAAGGGCTGCCCCCTTTATTGGGGCAATGTTTTGGTGTTTTTTTGCCCTTAACCATCAGTGCATACTCTCTCTGTAGTGAACACCTTCTGGGCATCGCATCTTTTTGGAAACGGGTCACTAAGGGAGTAATATGTGGTATGTTTTGTGTGGATCCCACAAGCTTTACTTACCCAGAAGCCCTTGTAAATTTGATTCATTGACGAAAACATATTTTTTTCTCACATTTCTACGTCGGACAGTTGTGTGATGACCGGGCCGGCACAAATTTCGTACTACCCAGCGTACCCCCAAGTCGCCAGAGGAAAAACGGAGCTTCACTTGTGTGGGTGGGCCAAGTACCCGCGACAGGAAAGGGCCCAAAACGTATTATGGAAACATAAAAATTATCTGTCACAAAACGCTGTTTGTTTCTCTTGGGAGACTTGGGGGAACACTGGGTGGGAGGAAATTTGTGGCTGCCTGCAGATTCCAGAACTTATCCTCACAGTAATGCAAGGAAAATTTGTTTTTTTAGCTAAAGTTTGAGCTTTGCCGGGGAGCCTGGGTAAAAAAAAAACCTGGTGAGAGCCACGCAAGTCACCCCACTCTGGACTCCCCAGAGTGTCTTGTTTTAAAAAATGTGCTAGTTACGTAGGTTTCCCTAGGTGCCGGCTGAGCTGGGGGCCAAAATCCATAGCTACCCACATTGCAAAAAACACATTATTTTTCAGTAGAAAAATGTGATGTTTCTACCTTGTATTTGGTGCTCTTTCGTGTCGCGGGCACTTGTCCTACCCACACTAGTGAGGCACTGTTTGTCTCCGGAGACTTTGGGGAACGCTGGGTGGCAGGAAATTTGTAGCTGCCTGCAGATTCCAAGACTATTCCTCACAGAAATGCAAGGAAAATTTGTTTTTTTAGGCAAAGTTTGAGCTTTGCAGGGGATTCTTGGTAAACAAACCTGATGAGCGCCACTCAGGTGACCTCACTCTGGACTCCCCAGAGTGTCTAGCTTCTAAAAAAGTGCTGGTTTGGTAGGTTTCCCTAAGTGCCTGCTGAGCTGGGGCCCAAAATCCACAGATAGCCACCTTGTAAAAAACGTGCATTCTGCTGGGTGAAATATGATGTCTCCTAGGTCTTGTTTTGGAGGGTTTTGTGTCGCAGACGCAAAGCCCAGCCACATAAGTAGGGTACCATTTTTATCGGGAGACATGTGGGAATACAGAATAGTAGAACATTTGTTATTACTAATTGAATATCTCTACGTTTGTGCCTTTCAAATGTAAGCAAATGTGTAACACAGAAGACAACTTACAAAATGCCCTCTGAAACACATGCCAGTATGGGTATCTATAAATTCAGAGAGGTACAAACTACTGCTCCTAAACTCAGTATGTGGTGTAAATTTCAGAAACACTGAGTTTTCCTTGATACCCTTTTTCCATTCTTTATAATTTACCTTATGAATTGCTATATAGTCGGTACACAATGAAAAACCATTGTAAAGTGCAGCTCGGTTGTTGGCTCTGAGTACCTCGGGTTCTTGGAGAACCTACAAGCCCTATATATCCCACAACCAGAAAGGTCCAGCGGATGTCACAGTATATTGCTTTTGAAAGTTACAGATGAAAACGTAAACACAATAGCTGTGTTTTTCAACTCCATATCAATATGTTTTTATTTCAACTGTAACTTTTTATAGGACAATCTTGAAGGATCTACAAAAGTGACCCTTTGCTGAATTCAGATTTTTGGTTATAATTCAGAAATGTATAGCTGTCCAGGATCCACCATGGCTTTCACACCTGTCTCCACCACAAACTGGAAGGAGGTTGAAAGCACAAAAAATAGGAAAAATTGGCTATTTTCCAGTAAAGTGCCAAAACTGTGTTGAAAAATGTAGTTTTCTGATTCAAGTCTGCCTGTTGCTGAAAGTTTGGAAGATAGTGATTTTAACATCGCAAACCATTTGTTGATGCCATTTGCAGGAAAAAACTATTGCTTTCTTCTGCAGCACTTTCCCCCCATTTTTCCTAACCCCTCCCCAAATTTAGATGTAGTTTGGCTAATTTCTCGGTCCCTCTTGGGGAATCCACAAACCCTGGGTATCTTAAGAATCCCCAGGGTGTACAACAAAAGGACGCAAATTTGGTGTGGATACCTTCATGTGGACAAAATGTTATGGAGGCCTAAGCGCCAACTACCCCCTGAAAGGGTGGGGGGGAGGGGTTGTGAGGCCTAGCATCGAAGGGGTTAAAACTGAACTTGGGGACATAGTTCAATGCCTTTGCATCATCGGTGCTAGGACAATTGTCAAAGCGGGGGTGCTGACATCAGTGTTACATCACTGAAGTCATAAGGATTGAAAAAATCCTAGTTTCACACAAAGTGTAGCAAATGTACGCAGCAGGTGAGTGGTAAGGGTTTAGTATGTAGCTGATGGTGCATTTTGGAGTACACTGTCACCAATATATTACTAGAGGATTGTATAGTAGTGCACTGTCATTTATTTACAGACAGCACATTTTTCATTGAAATAGCCACTGAATTTGCTCAGATATGCAGTTGTATTAATAAAACTATATAGCACACAATTGATAACTTGTGGAAATCGGGTTACAGTGAATATTTATCATTTGTTCAACACCAAGTAAAGTGTCTTGGTTTGTTTTGAGCCTATTAAAGTATTTATTTCTATCAAGTTTCAGAATTACAAAAACTGCTTTTTTTCCTTTCCTTACTGCTAATGCATTCTGAAATAAGGGTGCAGTTGATTTACAGATTTTGTTGTGTGTTACAGAAAAAATGACACCTACAGCCTTTCCTTTCACATCAGCAGTATTGTTACGTACTTCACTTAAAAAACTCCTTTCAATTTGCAGTCATAGAAAGAAAAGTGAACACCATTTCCCATGTTTAAATGAGCAGGAATTTGCAGAAGGCATAGCCTAAGATTTGACCTGTCTCTGAAGCACAGCAAATGTGATAAGAAAATACAAAATATAAAAACATATTTATTTAGAACTCCTTCATGACCCACCAGAAATCAGCTGGCGACCCACCAGTGGGTCATGACCCACAGTTTGGGAAACTCTGTACTAGAGTATGAAGGGCCCCTTTCAGCATGTTAATTTCTGTGCTTTTTGAAGGGGAGTTGGCACGTCATAGGTGGCCCCCTAGACTTGAGCTTCTTTTTGAGGTACATCGGTGTGTCATGGTGCAGGGCTTTGTTCGTCATGCATGTTTTTATTAGTACAGAATTATGCAGGTGTGTACAGTACAGTAGTCAAAGAATGAGCAATAAGGACATTATGTTATACAGTTTTGTTTCACCACCAGTGGGTTTTGCTCGCTGAACATATATCCTTGACAGTTCCATACGAAGGTTCTAGTCTACCCTGATGACCGGCCCACCCATTTCATTCTACTTTACAAACCCCTATAGGCGACCCACTGGTGCCACACTTTCTCCCACTTTTTGGGGCAGCCCCTGCCTTCATATACTACTTTTTCCGCTGTACAGCACCAGTCCAAATCAGTCTTCCACTGCCCCACTTTCGGCGGCAGGGCTGTCCCCCATGTCCGGGCTATATTTCTTTTGGCTACCATTGCAGCCACCCCAAGCCAGAGTTTCTGGTATTTCGGCCATGTTTGCTCCCCCGTAACACACAGTATATGCCACCTGGCGTCTACAGGAATTTCTTGTCCCAGGACCTCTGACATTACCCTAGATACCTTCTCCCAGTAATGGTGTATGTAGGGGCACTCCCATAAGATATGGAAAAAGGTACCTTTGCTGCCACATCCCCGAATGCAAGTGTCTGTTGGTATGTGCCCAAGTTTATGCCTAAGCGTGCTCGTTGAGTAGGACCTGTGAAGAATCCGTAACTGTACGAGCCGGAATCTTGCCCTGATCGCCACCTCTCTCGGGCTTTGCACAGCTTACATCCAATCATCGTCCTCCAGCAATCCTATGTCTGTCTCCCAGGCCTCCCTGAGCGCCCCCAAGGGATCAGGTGAATTATTAACAATCTTTTTGTATGTTAGGGATAGTGCCTTTTCAGGCATAGGGTCCAGTAAAAGCCGGTCCTCCAAAGGGCTATACTCCACGAGACGTTCCCCTTCTTGGATATGAGTACGGAGCGCGTGCCCCAGCTGCATATATTTGTATCTTTCAGTTTCCGCGAGCTGAAATTCAGACTGTAAAGTTTCAAAAGAGATAATCGCCGGACCCCGCCATACGTCTCCCAGGTGAGTAATGTCTTAACAATTTCCATTTGCCAAAGCCCTGCAGCCTCCCAACCTCCCCCAGCATATCACAGTCCCACAGTGGAGTGCGCTCCGTTAACTTATTGTGCCACCCCAGAAATCTATTAGCCTCTTTCCACGCGTCCAGCACTGCTTTGGTATGAGGGGGCATGACCTTCCCCACATGCTTGCGGTATAGGGCGGGGGGATAGCCCCTTGTACCCATCACTAAATGATCCACCCGATATGCTTGGTCATTCCTGTCCCCGAAGGCCCAGTCGTTAATCACCATCAATTGCGATGCCCAATAATATTTCTTAAGGTCCGGCACCGCAAGGCCCCCCTCAAATACGCTGCGCTGTAATTTAACTAGTGCTATCCTTGCGCCGCCACCGTCCCAAAGCAGCTTCCGCAGCTCCCCATCGACCTCTTTGAAGAACTTATCAGGTATTTTATATGGGGTGTTTTGGAGTATGTATAGTATACGTGGCAACGATGTCATTTTAAAAAGGACGGCTCTCCCCATCAGGGAGATTGGCAACGTCCTCCAGTGTGCCACGTCTCTCCTCAGGCGTTCAAGTTGTGGTGACAGATTTCGGGCCATGAATTCTGCTTCCGTTTTATCTACTACAATGCCCAGGTATTGAAAGTGATCGTGTACATGAAGTCGGATTCCCTTAGGGGGAACGGGAGGTGGGCCGTCCGAAAGCATAAATAGAAGAGACTTATCCCAATTAATTCGGTAACCGGAATATCCCCCGAACAGGTGAAATATTTGTAGGAGTCTGCTGATGGAAAAGCGGGGTTTGGTTGCGTACAGAAGGACATAATCGGCATACAGGGAGATTTTCTCTTCCCATTGCCCACCTCCGTTAATGCCAGAGGCCACCAGGTCCGCCCTCACCCACGCCGCCAGAGGCTCCAGAGCCAGCGCAAAAAGCACTGGGGACAGTGGGCATCCCTGCCTCGTCCCCCTGTGTAAGGTGAAAGAGCGGGAGACGGAGCCGTTCACCAGTACTCTGGCCGACGGGCAGTTATAGAGTAGCCTGATCCAGGATTGAAATCGAGGGCCAAACCCAAATCTGTCTAAGACAGCAAATAAATAATGCCACTCGATGCTGTTGAATGCCATGTGCGCATCTAAGGACAAGAGCGCGGCATCTTCGGTCGGTTTGGCCGCTGTCAGGTGCATCACACCATATAGGCGGCGTAGATTCAATCTGGTGCTCCGGTGCGGCATAAAACCAGACTGATCAGGGTGTGCCAATGATGTGATCACTCCAGTAAGGCGGTTCACCAAAATCTTAGCAAGGACTTTGACTTCCATATTTAATAAAGATATGGGCCTGTAGGAGCTACAGTGGTTTGGCGGCTTACCTGCCTTAGGTATAACCACAATGGTGGCAGTACGTTGGTCAGCTGGTAGACAGCCCACCTCCCTGGCCTCTTCAAACATAGATAAGACATACGGCGCCAAAAGGCTCATCATGTGTTTGAATAGTTTCGCTGGCAGGCCATTCGGCCCTAGGGCCTTCCCTGACTGCAAATCTTGAATTGCCCCTTCAACTTCCTCTATCGTGAAATCTTTTTCCATGTTGTCTCGATCTTCACCGGACAGCGTGGGTAGCCGGACATCCACTAGTAGCTCTCGGCATTCAGTCTCCGTCCTGACAGGGTTTGAGGAATAAACTCCCTCATGGTATTCCGCAAATGCTTCCGCTATCCCCTCCCCTGATACCTGCGTTATCCCTTGCGAATCACAAATCTCTGCCACCCAGGTACGTTCTTTATCCCTTCTCTCCAGCCAGGCGATCATCTTATTGGCTTTATCGCCGAGGTCATATACCCGTCGCTGTGTCGCCAGAGCGGCTGCTCTCGCGGAGTGATCTGCAAGACTCCTGATCTCTTGTTTTTTGAGCTCGAGTTGGTGAGCGAGCGGCGGATCCGTCTCTTCACCAGTCAGGAGTCTGGCCTCCAGGGCAACCACCTCGGCTTCCAGTGTGTCCCACTGGATTCTTCTTTCTTTTTTACTCCCCCCTAAGTGGGCCTGGATATGCCCCCGTATCACTGGTTTAAATGCTTCCCAAAGGGTGCACGCCGAATCTACAGAGCCTTAATTTTCTTGAAAGTACAGTTTAGCCCTCTCCCTCATTTGTTCCACCAAGTCTTTATTTACAACGACCCAGTTGTTTATTCTGGGTGGCAGGACCGTGGTCCTCGTAGGGCCCTGAAGTATTATCTCTACCGGCGAGTGGTCTGAAATCCTCCTTGATTTGATATGGGCATCCCGAAACCACCTTTCAGTACCCCGGAGGGTCAAGACATGATCGAGGCGGGAGTAGCTGCCATGAACGGCCGATTAGAAAGTGTATTGTTGCACACAGGGGTTGTGAAGACGGCAGATATCTGTGAGGCCGACGGCATCTACAAAATCACGCAGCGGCTCCACCCCCCTCCCCCTTGTTGCCTTGGTCACCCTATCTTTCTCCGGATCCATAGTGGAGTTCATATCTCCCCCTAATATTAAAATACCAGACGGGAGGTCCACCAATAAGGCTCCTAGGGCCGAAAATGCTTCAGTATGGAGAATTGGTGGCGTGTAGCATGATACTATGTTCAACGTCTGACCCTCCCACTTCCCAGTGAGTGCCACATACCTACCCATGGGTTCATGCCATATGTTCCCTGCTACAAATGGGAGTCCGGTCCTAACCAGAATCCCCACCCCCCGTGAACCAGTGGTATAGCCGGAGTGTGCAGCAAGTCTGTACCCATATCTATCCAGCGCCTTATATCGGTTTCCCTTGAGGTGTGTTTCCTGAAGGAGTACCAGGTCTGGGAAATGTCTATGAAGATATTGTAAAACTACTGTTCGTTTGATACGATTACCCAGACCGTTAACGTTCCAGTACAAAATTCTGAGGTTATTGGGTTGGCGATGCTTCTCCTGGGGTGTCATATCTGCACTCAGGTTTTCCATGTGGGGGTAAACCGCCCCTCCCCTTTGCATTGAGTTGTCACCCAGTTCAATAGAGCCACTGAGTACTGTATAAATCCTGCATTGCAATGTTTAACAAACAAAAATTGAACATTCTTAACAAAACTAAAATAACCCCTCATCCCCCAATCCCCCCTCCCTGCTACCCTGCAGGCAGATGTAACAACCACCCACCTCCCCAACTCGCAGAGTGCCTGTCGCCCCGAACTAGATAACTATCTAGGAGGTTAGCAGGTGCCGAGCAAAGTAATGCCCCATCCCCGCCTTACCGCACATCCAAAACCCCTCCTCTAATCTGGTTCAGTCCTGCGGGTAATACACCTTGCCACCGGCCAGTACAGTTCCCGCTGGGCATAGTTCTGCGCATAGTCTCATCCGCCCCATGATAGAGGGACAGCTCCCCGCTTGTCTCCGGGTGCCAACTTCACATTATCACTTTACCTGCCGATGTCGTGGCCTTCTTCCTAAGCATATCTCAGTCCGACGCAAGTGTCTCATGTTCTATTGGGCCCCCATGGTGCTCTTTCGAGGGGCCCGTCATCGCTCGCTCGGAGAGGCACGGCCCACTGTGCGCCAGCCCTCCAGCCAGGCCCAGGCCTCCTCAGCTGAGCCAAAAAAACACGTTTTTCCTCCAGCAATCACTCTCAACTTTGCAGGGAACAGCATGGAGTATTTGATATCTTTACTACGTAGCTCCCTTTTAGCACCCTCAAAGGTACGTCGTTGCCGTTGGACCTGACGGGTAAAGTCCGGAAAGAAGCGTATCACTGCATTTTCATGGTGTAGGTCCCCACGTGTTCGTGCTGTCTGCAGGATTGCGTCTCTGTCCCTATAGTTGGAGTTGTGCTATGATTGTTCTGGGTGGAGCTCCAGGCTTCGGTTTAGGGATGGGTGCCCTATGGGAGCGTTCAATAGTAAAATATGTAGAGAGTCTTGGGGGTTTCAAATGATTAAGAATTAGATCCTCCAAGAACAGGTCCACATTTGGTCCTTCCATTCCCTCCGGGACCCCAACCACACAAATGTTATTTCTCCGGGCTCGCCCCTCCTGATCTTCGAGCTTGGCTGCCATCACCTCCTGTTGCTTCTTTAGGGTCCGAACTTGCTCCTCCAGGCTTTTCGTGCTGGTCTGTAGATGCGTCACATCTTTCTCTGTAGCCGCCATTTTGTCAGCCATTTTATGTAGATCAGCCCGCAGTAGATTCACCTCCGTTGTTACAGCATCCAATTTGGGTTCAAGCGAGCCCTTAAGGTCTGCAATTGCCGCCATTATTGCCCCCATGGAGGGTTCCGCCACGTCTTCTGCTCGCTGGTCCTGGGCGGTAGCCGCCGACTTAGGGACGGCATATCTGTCCATTTTGTTTGCTTGCGTCGCGGGCTGCCCCTTAGGCTTCATCCGGGATATCGGCACCGGCACTCTCTTCTGGTGAGTGCCGAGGCTTTGGGCACCTGGGACAGCACAGTCTCAGCTTTACGTACGCATAACCTCTCACCCCATGTTCTGGCGAGGGTCCACACACTCAGGCTGGCTCCAATCACCCTCTTTCCGCCTACTTATGGGCACCTCTCACACACGGGCGTCTCGGTCTCCAGCGTCTCACAGGCTTCAATCACCACCAACACGTGTCTTTTACAAGGCCACTCCCTCGCAGGCCAACTTCAGTCGCCCTTTTCCTGGATACTGGGGGGCCTCTTCCACCCCAGGGGTGTTACGGTCTCCCGGGCTTCTTCACCCACCGTCTCTGTACACAGATGTCAGGAGGTATGGTGCTCCTATTCAGGCCAACCAGACCCATCTTAAGGGCCACAACTGCGCTGGTCTCCCCCATTTTTACGGGTTATGGAGTCGGTAGACGGAGCTCCTCTAGAACGCCGCCATCATGCTCGGCTCCTTGGCCAGCAATTCAGTTTTTGTGGCATTTAGATTCAGGTGGTTTCGTGACAGCCAGGTCTGGGTTTTTATAAGAGTGTCGTTAAGTCAAGTGATATTTTCCATGGAGGAAATCTTCTACAGCTGATTGTCATCTGTATACACATGGTATGCTAGGATTGGTTGCTTTAGGATCTCTGTCAGCAGTTCCATATATAGGTTGAAAGTGTGGGAGAGAGTTGGTGTATTCTTGACTAACTCCCCTACTGACCGAGTATGCTTTAAATAGGAATCCACCTAGTTTGATTCATTGTTGGTGGTTATGAAGAAAAGATGTGAACCATTTTAGTATGTTTCCTGAATGCCCCATTCTGTGTTCAAGTAACTCTAAGAGGCAGTTGTGTTTGACTGTGTTGAACGCTGACGATAGGCCGAGTAAGATGCAGAGGGACGAGTCGTTCTGGTCCAGTATGTTAACAGATGTGTAGGAGGGCTGATTCAGATTGCAACTTGTCTAATAGCTTTAACTGCTCAATGTGTTGATCTAATTGGTTATGCAAACATTTCTCCAACAGTTTTGTTATCAAGGGCAGCTTCAACACTAGATGGGAATTATTTAGATCTGTCTTATCGGCTCCTGGTTTTTTCAGGGGAAGTGTCACTTGCCCTACCATCAAACAGTCTGATGTGTATCCATGCGTTAATTATGAGTTTACTATTTTAGTCAAGAGTGGAGAGACCAATTGAATAAGGTCTTTTATGATTGACTAGAGGATTGGATCATTCAAATGCAATGTTGGTTTCATAGCTGCTTAAATCTAGCTGATCTCATCTTCACTAAGGGTTTGAACTCGCTCCATGTGGCCTCATTTTTGATCCCAGTGAAATGGAAGTGGGCTAATCCGTGATCGTAGTTTCTCAATGATCATGGAGTATGTTGGTGGTCTGGTCTCGTATCCTTTTTATTATCTGAAGTGATTGCTTTTTCTATGTTCAGTAAATTCTCCTTGAAGAAGGTCGCGAAGGCTTTGCAGTTTACTTGGCAGGTGTTCTTGATCATTGTGGGAATGTAGGTCCTGTGTTTGTTGCTTGACAATTTCAAAGAGTTTTCCTGGCCTACTTTAGCCTCTGTCTAGTTGAAATGTGATAGAAGATGTGTTTGAATTCCATATGGTCTTTTCATAGGTGTTTCTTAGCCACTGTAGCTGTTTTAGATGCCCACATGAGGGTTTGTGCCTCCATAATCTCTCTTCATTCTCGAGACTCCTTGTCTTTTCATTTGCTTTGGTTGAACCAAGGGAGAGAGAATTTGTTTTTGTATCTTTTGAGGTGGAGTGGGGCTACCACTTCGTTTGTATCTGCCATTTTTTGGTTGTAGTGCTCAGTAAGCTCTTGTCTTCCTTAGTTCACTTGGTGGTGGGAGGTTTCTCTGGTATAGGGAAGTGAAGTAATCCCTGTTCATGTTTCTAATGTTTCTTCCACTATTTTGGTTTGAATGGTTGGCCTCTTACTTTCTCTGTGTGTGTGGTTATGTGGAATATAATTTGGTGATGTTATGACCAGTCAGTTGTGATGATGGAGTTGATGGTAATGGCACCTCCCTTTGTTATGATTAGATCAAGCGTAGCCCCTTTGGTGTGTGTTGCATCTGTGCGCGCTTGTACAAGGTTATGATCGGTACGGTAGTTTTTTAAGTAGCGACCTGTATGTCTTCCTTGTCATTCCAGTGGAGGTTGAAGTCTCCTAGAAAGACGGGGTTCAGGTGTAATGGAGACTGTACTGTAATTGTTTCCAATATTAAGGAATAATATGGTGTCCCCTGGTGGGTGATAGAGGAGATGTAGTTTTGCTGTGGATCTGTCTACTGCATGTATTTCAACTCCCATGTATTTGCAGGAGGAGGATTTTTTTTTTCAGGGAATGGTCGTTGTGCAGGGAGTTGCGGTTCATCACTGCGAAACCCTTCGCCCTGCCGTTGTGGAGGATCAAGGCATTTGATGATGAAATTAGGAGGTGCAAGAATATCCATCAAGGGGGTGTATGACTGATTCAGCCAAGTATTGCGTCTCCGCCAATTGTCTTTGAGGCCTCTTGGTAGGATTGTAATAGGTCTATAATGTCCACCTCAGATAGATGTCTAAGTGCTCTCCTTGGTCGGCGGGGTTTATTAGGTAGCGGTATGGCTGACTGTGTTTGCGTGGTACCATACTGGTGTTTGGGGGTAGCGGTATGTGGCCTGCATACGCATTTCTATCTCTTGTATGGCTTGTGAGGTCATATTTAAGTTAGTAATGATGCTAAGAGTTGCCTCCTCACATAGATTTAACTGCTGTTGTGTATAGTGGAATGCTCCTTGTGTGTATGCTTTTGACCCGCGTTTCTCAAACAGTGGGTTGCGAGCTGATTTGTTGTGGGTCATTAAAGAGCAATAAATAAAGTTGCCTTTATATTTTCGATTTATCTTGTTACATTTGCCTGCTACAAAGACAGAGGTAAAATGTCAGGTTATGTCCACTAACAAATTGCTCCTCATTCTTTTTAATGCAAGGATTGGTGTTTACTGTTCTTTCCGTGACTGCAAAGTGAGCTGAGTTTTTTAAAGTGAACTATGTGACAATATTGCTGGTTCCAGGGAGAGTGAAAGGAAAGCCTTTTTGGTATAATTTTTTGTAACACACAACAAAATGTAATATCTGTAAATGAACTGTATGTGTATTTCAGAATATTTCATCATTTAGGTAAGCTTTTTTTTTCTATAGCTCTGATTTGTGATGGTATCAAAGATTGTAATAGGATCAAAACAAATCAAGATACTTTTAATTGGTGATGCGCAAATTACAAATATTCACTGAAACCAAATTTGCACCCATTATTTGTATGCTGTATAGTTTTATCAGTAAATCTGTCTGTGCAAATGTATTGTCCATTTCAATGGAAAATATGCTGTCTGTAAATGACAGTGCGCTACTGTACAATGCTTTAGTAATATATTTGCAACAGTGTGCTTCAAAATGCAACACCAGCTACATACTAGACCCTTACCACTGCCTTGCTGAATACATTAGCTGCACTTAGTGTGAAGCTAGGATTTTTATCCCCATGACTTCAGTGATGTAACATTGATGTAAAAAACCCCACTCTGAAAATTGTTCTACCACCAAGGTGCAAAGGTGCTCAACTATGTCTCTAAGTCAAGTTTTAAAATAAACCCTTGCAAGGATTCCAAAGCAAGGCTCCGGGTGAACCTACCAGGAGTTTTTTCTGTTATTCTTTTTACTTTGCAAAGCCATTTCAGCAGATAATGTGCTTGCTATATGCAATCGTACACAATTATCCCACTAGTGTATGACTTTCAACATACATTGAAATATATGGATGTGGCCTAACAGCCAGTGCTACAGACTTTGGATCAGGGCAACCAGGTTCGAGTTCACTTAATCTCCTGTCCTTAAAATCAAATGAATATAATTTTACGTAACATAATCTGGTGCTCATGTAAAGCGCGCCAATGCCATTGGGCAGTGTTCACGCTATATAAAACTGCAATATGTGTATGAAGTCCAAAATGCTCCACTGAGTCTCGTTTTAACACAAAAATTCAAAGGAGGCCTTGCCCTATACTGCAGAAGGGGTTTTTCAAATTTGCTAAAATCACTGGTATCACCACCAAAATTTTCAAAAAGCCTTGTGATTTTAGTGAACAATTGAGGTTAGAAAGAAACGCAGAAAAATGTCAAGAGTATGTTATTTTGGTAATTACCAGCACTTTGAAAGCATGTCTACTATTACATTAAAAAATTGCTTCCGTCTCATGCCCATTCAAGCTAGGTGTGTAGGTGAAAGTTAGTGCTTCCCAAACTTTTTAAAGCCATGACCCAATTTTTAGAAAGACAACTTTAGACTTTCTGGCGCTAGCTGTTGGTCTTCTCTGTCGCATGAGTGTCAGTCTAGTTAGTGTCTGGTGGGCTGTGCAGCGCAAATTGTGTGAGTGCTCATTGGACCTCCATGTGCATGAGTCGGGTGTGTTCTAGGATGAGGTAGTCCATCTGCTGGGAGAGAGTGTGGATGGCTTTTCTGTGGCAAGGTGCAGAGTGGGTGTCTATTCCTTCGTTTACCTTCGGGTAGATCTGAGTTTCTGGGGTAACCGACTTCTGTGGTGGACGGGGGCTGGTGTACCTCTTCCCTGCTTTAGCTCGAAATGGGAGTGTATGTGGTGAGTTGGTAGTCTATCTAGTTGGCAAGAAGTAGTTCATTTTGATGAGTGTCTTTAAGTCTTGTAAGGGTTCTTGGGTTAGGGTCTTTATCATTCTGTGTTCCAACTGACTGTGGCTTCATGTGCCTGGGAGGCTGAGGTGTTGAGGCTTCCTGTGTCATGCAGGAGGTCACTTCTCTCACCTGTCTTGGTTGTATTTCTGTTGACTGGGATTGGAGTGATAGGGTTAGGTGATGGTTGTTGATGTGTGGGGCTGGCGCAGGGAAACATGGTTTTGGTAGAATTGTGGGGTAGTCGGCGAATCACAGCAAGTGGTTGAGTCTTCTTCAGATGTGGGGTGGGCTTTTAACTTGTAGAAGATCTGGTCGAACATGTCCAGATTCGGATCAGAGGCTTAAACAAGAATATTACCATTTCTATAGATTGATATCCATGCCTCCGCATGAAAAAATGGGAATTGCAAGATGGTTATTTGAGACCCTGAGGTATTTTAGCTACCATCAATATTTGAAGGAGTGCATTCAGTGACCCTCTCCATGGGGCTGGGTGATATGTGAAAAAGATATGCTCAGATTTTAGGGCTACTTTGTTCATGCAGTAGTAGGTGTCGGAGATGGATTTGCGGGTAGCTCTTTCAGCAGTCTGCTTGAAATTCTTTGCTGCATTTTCATAGAAGTTAGGTGAGTAATTTATTTTCAAGAGTTGTGACCCATTTTTTTATAGTCTTTTCCAGGTATGGGATGGTCCTGTTCATTCATTATTAATCTCTTGTATGCTCCATTACTTGTCCCCCCCACCCCCCCGGCATCTAACTGGACCTTTCACTCTGTTTCTTCCTCTTTAGAAGCAGGGACAGAAAGCGTAACCACAGGTCTTCCTCGTGCACCGGTAGGAAAACTGCTTTACACTCTTGAAATGAATACCACAGTCCAGTCCTCCTATGGTGTCTCTCGTATCGAATCCAACTGTGGCTTGAGCCCCCTGCAGTACTTAGCTGAAGACAAGACTGCTGCCCAGGTAAGGAAACAGTACCATGTTCTACTCTCCATGAACCATTATGGTAGATTAATTATTCATTGAATGCAAGCTGAGGTGCTGGCTCCTTTTTCTAATTTCTACTAATGTTCTGGTAATAGCATGAATGGGACTGATAGCCCACTATGATATTGCTCCATTACGTGGATGGTGCTGGTGTACTTTGACCCTAATCAACAGCTGGTCTTAGTTCCAGTCAGTATTGGTTTTTCTTAGTTATCTGTAAATACCCCAAAGCCTGAGAGTTGAGTAAGGACGTCACAGTTAACCACACCCTGCTAGGGGACAAAGGCAACATTGCATATTTGATCCATGTATCTGGAGTTCTTGAGGGGATACCCAAAACTGATGGAATCAGATTTCTCTCCATTTTCGTAAAAGGCTGTGCATCTGTTATTCAAGATGGGGAAGTCCTTGTTTATTAACTGAAAATAGATTAGTAATGGTCCTAATATAATCCTTGGACAGCATGGTGGGAACATGGTCCATGGGCCAAGGGGTTATTTGGAAATTCTCCAGACACAGAGGCTTGTCTGACGTTCATGGCTCGAATGAGCTATTCACGTTGCTGGTTAATTCTCTGTGCCCACTAATCCAAATACTAACCATCAAGTTTATAGGATTTTTCTTGTTTGTTTGGTATTTGTTAAACATTTTATTGTTTCGAAAAACAGAAAGCTTAAATGAAAACAGTTAAAATGCATGAGTGATGATACATTATCTACGATTAACATTTAATCTACAAGCTCTAGGAGCTATCCAGAGCAATACAGAACACAACATTTACGGCACGATTCACAAAGGCAATCTGAGACAAAAGTCTAACTTTACGACTTTTGGTATTCACAAAGGTCATTTACAAGGTCGATCTTTACGTACGCAGTTGGGCCGTACTCTCAGCACTCGGCCCGTATGAAGTGTAATCAATGGGCCGGAACGCAATTTTTACAAAAAGCAACATTAGGAACATGAGAGAAATGATAGAGGAGGTCATGAAAATCATTTTTTAATCATCAGATTGAAAGTAATGTTCCCTTTCTCAGGTTTAGGGTGAAACGCCAGGATATGGTGTCGGGGGGGGTTAGAGCAATCAAATTTCCAGCCATTCTCCCAAGTTGGACAGGTATTCATTACGAGAACTCTGCAACCACCATATATTTCCACACCATAAGGAGCATGTCTGCATCTTTATCCATAAGGTTTTGTAATACATTTTCTTGGGGTCCTGGCACAGTGATTAGTTACTGTGCTATATCCTGTATGGGTGATGTGATTTACCAAAGGTGCCCCAGGCACTATTGTACTGGTGCACTCCAATTGGATAGTCAGTTTAATACATTGAGGTACTTCTCTACCTCGGGTTAGCAAGGGAAATTACTCCAGGCTTATCATAAGAAGTGGAGGGGATTATAAACTCAGACTCAGTATGACACATTAACTAGCACTTATAAAATAAAGCAATGAAAATGTCTTTACTAACTGAAAACCAGAAGGGTATAGATTAGATAAACTTTAAGTATGTTATAACCTCCTTAGCCTTGTGCACAAGTTTTCTGTCAACATTCAATCAATCAATCACAGAATTTGTAAAGCGCACTACTTACCCGCGAGGGTCTCAAGGCGCTGGGGGAGAAAAAAAAAGGGGGGGGGTGCTGCTACTGGTCGAACAACCAGGTCTTGAGTAGCCTCCTGAAGGTCAGCAGATCTTGGGTCTGTTGTAGGCTTAGTGGAAGGGTGTTCCAGGTCTTGGCGGCGAGGTGGGAGAAGGATCTGCCGCCGGTGGTGGTTCTTCGAATGCGAGGTCCGGTGGCGAGGGAGAGGTCGGCGGAGCGGAGTTGGCGGTTGGGGACGTAGAAGAGGAGTCGTCTGTTGAGGTAGGCTGGGCCAGTCTTGTGGAGTGCCTTGTGTGCGTGGATGAGGAGTTTGAAGGAGATTCTCCTGTCGACGGGGAGCCAGTGCAGGTTCCTCAGGTGGGGGGTGATGTGGCTGTGGCGTGGTACATCGAGGATCAGGCGTGCGGAGGCGTTTTGTATGCGTTGCAGTCGCTTGATGAGCTTGGCCGGGGCTCCCGCGTAGAGGGCGTTCCCATAGTCGAGTCTGCTGCTGACGAGGGCCTGGGTGACTGTTCTTCTCGTGTCTGTTGGGATCCACCTGTAGATCTTGCGAAGCATGCGGAGGGTGTTGAAGCACGAGGATGAGACTGCGTTGACTTGCTTGGCCATGGAGAGCGTTGAGTCGAGGATGACTCCCAGGTTGCGTGCGTGGTCGGTGGGTGTCGGGGCTGCTCCCAGCGTCGTTGGCCACCAGGAGTCGTCCCAGGCTGAGGGGTTGGAGCCGAGGATGAGGACCTCTGTCTTCTCCGTGTTCAGTTTTAGTCGGCTGATCTTCATCCAATCGGCGACGGCCTTCATGGAGGTTGGATTTGGCGGCGAGGGGGTCCTTGGTGAGGGAGAGGATCAGTTGGGTGTCGTCGGCGTAGGAGATTATGTTGAGGTCGTGCTGTCTGGCGATGCGTGCGAGCGGGGCCATGTAGATGTTGAACAGTGTTGGGCTGAGGGACGATCCCTGGGGTACGCCGCAGATGATCTCGGAGGCTTCGGATCGGAATGGTGGGAAGCGGACTCTCTGGGTTCTGCCGGCGAGGAAGGAGGTGGCCCATTCCAGGGCCTTGTCTCGGATCCCTGCGTCGTGGAGGCGTGCGCGTAGAGTGCGGTGGCAGACAGTGTCGAAGGCGGCGGAGAGGTCCAGCAGGATGAGGGCTGCGGTCTCACCGTTGTCCAGCAGGATCCTGATGTCGGTGGCGGCGATGAGGGCAGTCTCAGTGCTGTGGATGCTGCGGAACCCCGATTGGGATGGGTCCAGGATGCTGTTTTCTTCGAGGTATCGGGTTAGCTGCTTGTTGACGATCTTCTCGATGACCTTGGCTGGGAATGGAAGCAGGGAGATGGGACGGAAGTTCTTGAGGTCTCTCGGGTCCGCCTTGGGTTTTTTGAGTAGGGCGTTGATCTCTGCGTGTTTCCAGCTCTCTGGGAAGGTCGCGGTCTCGAAGGAGAGATTGATGACGTTGCACAGGTGGGGTGCGATGGAGCTGCTGGCTTTGTTGAAGATGTGGTGCGGGAAAGGGTCTGACGGGGAGCCGGAGTGTATTGTGCTCATGGTCTTGATGGTGTCATCGATGTTCACGCTGGCCCAGGCTGGCAGGGGGTCGTGGTCGATGGTGTGCGGCCGGTCTGGTGCATCGATCTTAGTTGGGGCTGTCTGGGTGTTGAAGCTGTCGTGGATGTCGGCGATCTTGCGGTGGAAGAAGGTGGCGAGGAATCGCACAGGGGTTGCGACGGTGGGATATCGTTGGTGTTGGAGCTGGGGTTGGAGAGTTCCTTCACGATGTTGAAAAGCTCCTTGCTGTTGTGTGCGTTGTTGTCGAGGCGGTCTTTGAAGGAGATTCTCTTGGCGGACTTGATGAGGTGGTGGTGGTTACGGATGGCGTCTTTGTGGGCTGCGTGGCTGTCCGGTGTCTTATCACTGTGCCATTTCTTCTCTAGTTTTCGGCAGGTACGCTTGGAAGCTAGGAGTTCCGAGGTGAACCAGCTGGCTCTTTTGGTGGTGTCAGCGTAGGTGGGTTTTTTCAGTGGGGAGAGGGTGTTGGCACAGTCGTCCATCCATCTTCTGAGGTTGCAGGCAGCGTCGTCGGTGATGGATGGGTCGGAGGGAGGGCTGAGAGCGAGGGTTGCCTGTAGTTGGTCTTCGGTGACTTTGCTGCAGCAGCGGCGTGGGATCTGTTGGGTGCGGTGGTGTGTGGTGGGTTTCTGGAAGGTGAAATGGATGCAGCGGTGGTCGGTCCAGAGGAGTTCCGTGGTGTGGCTGAAGGAGACGTGGGAGCTGGAGGAGAAGATGGGGTCGAGCGTGTGGCCGGCGGAATGGGTCGGTGTTGTGACGAGCTGGCTCAGACCGAGGTTGGCGAGGTTGTCGATCAGGGTGGTGGAATTGCTGTCATTCTTGTTCTCCAGGTGAAAATTCAGGTCTCCGAGGAGGATGTAGTCGGTAGAGGTCAGGGCGTGCGTGCTGATGAAGTCGGCGATGGAGTCGCTGAACTGGGGTCGGGGCCCAGGGGGTCTGTAGACGAGGGTGCCTCTGAGGGTGGTGTTGGGGTCCGTGTGGATCTGGAAGTGCATGTGTTCGGCGGTGCTGAGTGTTGTCGGTGCTGGTCGAGACCCTGATGGTGTTCTTGTGGACGATGGCGATTCCTCCTCCTACTGCGTTGACGCGGTCTCTGCGGGTGATCTTATAGCCGTCTGGGATGGCTATGGCGATGTCGGGGGCGGAGGAGTCGTTCATCCAGGTCTCTGTCAGGAAGGCGACGTCTGGTGATGTGTCGAGCAGGTCCCAGAGCTCGACGGCGTGTTTGCGTGCGGAGCGGGTGTTCAGTAGGATGCATCGGAGGTGGTTGCGGTCCTTCTTGGCGGGTGCCTCGGTGGCTCTGAGGCTGGTGTAGCTGCAGTTCCGGCAGGTGAAGGGACCATGGGTGCGTTTCGGGGCGGCCTTGAAGCAGTTGTGCGTCCGTCCGGGGTTGAGGGCGTGGAGTGTGGTGGCATCGTATCGACATTGACCCTTTGGCTAAGACTATACTATAGGACTCTGTCAGGCCGACTTCGTGCTCTTACGGAGCATTCATGTCTATAATTCTTAGCAGAACCTAAACTATCTTTAAAGGACTTGGGAGGTGGATAACGAATACAGATGTGTAAACTTTGGGCTCAAATGTGTACTCTCTTTACCACTGGAGTGCCAAGGGGTGAATAAAAGGCATTACCCCAAAAATAGTCCAAGAGCTTAGTAAAAGAAGGCTCTCCAAAAATGTATAGATAGGGTATTGAAGTTATGGTCACTGAATGGTCCTTATCGGAGGAGCACCAGTAGAGAGTCTTCCAGTCTTCCCACAGGACAACAGGTAAAAAATGGCCCTGGACTAAAAAAAAAAGTGCTTCCACCACTCTCCATCGCCGTATATTCTTGTTTGGGAGCTGTTGCCATCCTCACTTTGAAACAGGGTAAACGTTGGGAGCCATTAAAACCAACTTAACATGGAACACCTCCATTGATTTTTTTTTTTCTTTTTTGATTTTGTTTTAGCAAGGTCATATAAAGGACCAGTTGGAAAATAAACTGAGGCAGGTGAAGCCCAGGTTCTCAAAACCATGCATGGGACCTCTGGGCAGTTAGCAGTTATTCAACAACTTGTTCCTGCCATGGCTTTCCAATTGAGGAGATATAGTTGCCATGTGCCGATCCTTTCCTTCACTTGCACGTTTCCTCCCCTATTGCACTTCGCCATTCCCACAGAAAGTGAGTGTTAGTAATCGTGTTATAACCATTTATATTGGTAAACCCTGCAACGTTTTCCTGGTTTGCATCCCTCCAGTAAGAGCAAAAAGAGAATTGAGAAACTAGAAGAAGCAAGTCTCTCTTTGTTAGAAATTGGGTTACTGGTTGACTGGGGTGTGAGCCCTGGTCAAGCAGCAACCACAATCCTAGTCAGGGTAAGGCAGAAGCAAACCCCAAATTAATCTGTGCTCAATCCCCTGGTACCTTGGCACAGAGCAGTCAGGCAATTTTTTAAGTATTTGTGCAACACTTCAAAAAGTAAGAGTGCAAACACCACACCAGGTTAGAAAAACAAGAACAAACCAACAAGAATCCAATCAGTAGAACTGGAGTTAAGAATTTTTAAAGAATAAACTGCAATATAGCGCCTAAAAGCCACAAAGCGCCAATCTGGTTGAGCTGGACCGGGTCCAAGTCAAAAGTTCAAGCCGACCGCGATTGAGCGTGGGTCGGACACAGTCCCTGATTAGTCCCGCTGATGGTTTACCTTCTCAAGTTTTGTGCCAAGAGTCCCGTTTGCGTTGGAAGGGTTCGCAAGGAGAGTGTTGCGGGAAGTGATTGGTTAGGCGCGAAGAGCAGGCCAGGCGTCATGGATGGGCGGGGTGATGCTTCATGCTGGCGCTCTACCGCGAGTGGTCGATCCTGCTGTGCAAAGAGACGGGCTGGTGGAGGCTTGCGCTGATATTTAGTGTGAGTAGTGCGGTTCCAATGTGAAGGGCTTGTTTGTGGTTGCAAAGAGCCCACAAGCTTACATTTAAGAGCTTGATAGCCACACCAAGTGTCCAGGATCTGAGAGACACCTCTTGAGTTCAGGAATTCGCTGAAGACTGGCCCAAGAGCCTGTATGTAGCCTGTTTTGTCCCTGAGGCACAGATCAGGAGGCAAGCAGACTATCCCTTTGAGTCACTCAGGGTTCAAGATGGGTTGCAGGTCCAGTTCTTTTTCCCCAGGCAAGAGGGCAGCAGGTCAGCACAGTAAGGCAGCAGCTCTTTCAGAGTAACGGTCCAGCAGAGTGACAGTCCATTCAACAGCACAGTAGTTCTTCTCCCTGGCAGAGTATCCACAGGTCCGGAAGTCTACTGAAGTGGTGGTGTCTGAGGCCATTCTGTTATACACTGGTGCCCTGGTTCTGAAACGTGGTAGAAGCTTCTAGACACTGTCTTTGTAGTGCATGGTCTTCCCTGCCTCCAAGCTGGCTCAAGTGACAATGCAGGGTTAAGCCCTTTGTGTGGAGACAGCACATTGCCTTTTCATGTGTAAGTGCGGTTGGCCCCAGCTCCTCCCTACCATCCAGCCAGTGATTGCCCATCCATTCACACCTAAGCTCCCATTGTTTGAGGCTGTCTAGGGGAAAACACAAAGCCTTAGTGTCAACTACACCCAGTCATGTGACCAGAGACAGGCTACTGGCAAGAAACTCTCTAAAAGTGGCATTTTTAGAATTGTAATTAAAAATCAGACTTCACCATTAGTTAGGATTGTAAATTATGATTCCAGAGACACCAAACATGAACCTATGATCTCTTCCCATTTGAGAAGTACACTTATAAAAATGTAATAAGGCAACCCATATGTTATCCTATGGGAGAGATAGGCCTTGCAGTAGTGAAAAATGAATGTAAGAGTTTTTCACTATCAGTGCATGTAAAACTTAAAAGTACATGTCCTACCTTTTATGTTTAAATTTGTTTTTATTGTTGGAACAAGAAGCACGGACAATATGTACATCATGCCATATCAATACCGGAATACATCTACGTCGAGCCTCATTGGCAACTTTTCATTTACCAACTCCACACCTCCCAAAACCCTCCCCCCCCCCCCCTTCCCCACCCCGGGAGCTTATACAGACTCTTTATTACTAACAAAAGTAGATCATTGTGGCCGATCCCATGAACGAACCCCAAAAGAGTCACTCCGGTGGTGCAGTCAGGCGTAGCAATCTCAGATACCTGGGGCAGGTGAGCTCCATGACCTCCTGTGAGAAGAGCTTAAGGAACGGCTGCCACATCTCTCGGTACGAGTCCCCTTGTTGTGTCAATGTCAGTGAAAGCCTCTCCATCCCCAGAAGGTACCATATCCGGTGTAGCCAGTTCTGCCGAGACTGCACCATATCTGTCCCTCAGAGAGCCAGTATGGATTGATGTGCTGCCCCCAATGCCAAAGCTGTGTTGTCCCTGGCTGGATTTGAGATGGAATGTAAGAGGATTGGGAATACCCAGCACTATAAGTGGGGAACCTGGGTAACTGAGTGTCAAAATGTGCATATATTTCCGATAAAATCTCGTCCCAGAACTACTTTAGTTTTGGGCATTCCCATAGTATGTGTACCAGCGTCCCCCTGGAGTCACAACTTCTCCAGCGCCTGTTGCTATGTTCAGAGTTCCCCCTATGCAAATGGACCGGAGTTAATTACCAATATGTGATGATTTTCGTCACCGTCTCCATAATGGAAGCATTAAAGGATGTGTGTTGCGCCTGGTAATAGACATCCTGCCATTCGCCTGGGGACAGTTATTTACCTATCTCCATCTCCCACGGAGTTTTGCAGGGTGTTAGACCTGGCATCCTTGGCGTGGGTCTCCCTTCCATTTTTTTCATAATGCCTCCACTGTTGTCGATATGTTTTTGCTGGACTAGATGCTCATGGGCACTTTGCCACTGCTAATCAGTGCCAAAGTGCAAGTGCTCCCTATGATAAATTGTGTTGTGTATTAGTGACTCCATGATTGGATGATTGGTTTACTTGTCAGTCCCTATTACAGTGCACTGAGTGTGCCCAGGGCTTGTAAATCCAATGCTGCTGGTGGGCTTGCAGCACTGGTTGTGCCACCCACAGGAGCAGCTTCTAAAGTGTGTCTCAGGCCTGCCATTGCAGAGCCTGTGTGCAGCCTAAGGCTGCCATGTCGACTTGGTGAGTGCACCCACTTACCAGGCCCTAAACCTTCCCTTTACTGCATGTTGGGCACCCCTAAAGTAGGCCCTAGGGCAGGGTGCATTGTAAGTATAAGGTAGGACATGCCCTGGTGTGTGTGGCATGTCCTAATAGTGAATTTCAGCCATTTTCGTTTTTCACTATTGCAAGGCTACCTGTTCTCCATAGGCCAGAATGGGCAGTTAGATTATTACATTTTATAATCCTAACTGACTCAGGGAACATGGTGGAAATTCGAGTTTAGTATGCCTGAACTCAGAATGATAAAATACATCTTTTAGTGAAGTTGGTTTTAACATTCTGTGTTTGAAAATACCACTAGAAAGTAGGTATTTTCTTGTCTAACTATCCAAAGCCTGCCTCTGCTAGGTTGTGTATTCCTTGTCTGGTGTTTTTGAGTGACAGGGCTGGGGATTCCAGGAGACAGAATGAGTCAGCCCAGTGGTGAATAGAGAGATCTGCATCTAGATGGGTGGGAGGAGTTGCACCTGGAACCTGAATAGGACAGTGCCTGCCCCCCACAGTGCTGGCTCCACCCCCTGTGGTGCGTCTGATGTCTCTGCCCTGCACGGTGAAAGAAGAGAAGGAATCATGTCAACAAAGTGCTCCAGGGCTGGGCTTTCCGTCCACAATGCTGGCTCCACCTCCTGTGGGGCGTCTGATGTTTCTGCCCTGCACTGTGAAAGGAAAGAAGGAGTCATGTAAACAGAGTGCTCTAGAACTGGTTTGGACTGGGCAAAGGCCCCTCTGCCCTCAGAGGACAAAGGATTTTGGGGGTATAAATATTGGGACCCTGATCCCAAGAAATTAGATCACTTTTGGGAACAAGAAGAAACCTTTGCTGAGGAGCTGGAACCAAGAAGAAACTGAGGAGAGACTATCCCTAAGCCTGAAGTGCTGCTTGGGGGATTGGCCTGCAGTGGTTTGCCTGACTGCCAAAGAAAGGAGAAAGGAACTTTTGCTTTGCTGTGACTTTCATCAGCTTGTGAAGGATCTCCAAGGGCTTGCAAGAGAGCTTGCCCCCTGATCGAAGTCCCAGGACCATTGGACTTCACCCCCTTTGTGAATTGCTGCTGGAAACTCTGTTTCAGTGGCTACAGAGGTAGGGAGCTGTGACCGACTCTCCCGGCCGGCTCGGTGTCCTCTTGGCACCGCATCGAGCAACGCCTGCATCTTGCAACGCACGGCCTTGGTCTCACCGACTCCGATCAACGAGCCGCTGCCTGCACCGTAACCTGTGAGCACCGCACCTTGCAACGCTCGCTACACCGAATCCATCTGGTCCGACCGACACGGTCACTGCTGCTGAGTTCGAGTCCTGTGACCACACCGGAGTTGGGCACCGCTCGCACGTTCGCGACGCACCGCCCGACTCGCACCGGCTGTCCGGACTGATCGACGCCAGCTCCTGAATCCGGCTCCGTCGCCGCACCGCAACCTGCCAGCACCGCATCAAAGCACCGTCTCGCCCTGCAACGCACGGCCCTGGGTCTCACCGACTCCGTCTCGACGACGTCAACGAGCCGCATCGAGGGACAACGCGTCCTGCAACGCTTTCATTTTGCATCGCGACCGCGACGAACAGCCATCCGGCTCGCACGCCCGTGCCTGCCGCTTCAAGTAAAAGGTACTGTGACCGAGTCTGTCTACGCTGTGTTGGCCCGTCTCGACGCGGTCAGCTGGATTTGTTAGACTGTTAGTCCTTGACATCGCCGTAGCCGGAGAAGGCTACCGACTCGCACAGAACCTTGAATTAAGTCTTTTTGATCAGAACTAGGCATTCTTGACAGTATTGTGGATTATTTTTGTCGTTTATGGTCTTGTGATAAATCTATATAAAGTATACCTATTTTTATAAATATACAACCTGTGTGGTGTCCATTTGTAGTGTTGTCACTTGATTACTGTATGTGTTCACAAATGCTTTACACACTGCCTCTGAACTAAGCCTGTCTGCTTGTGCCAAGCTACCAAGAGGGTGAGCAGGGGTTATTTCAGGAGTGTACCTACTTTCCCTGACTAGACTCTCAAGGGTCCCTATTTGGACAAAGGTACCTACCTCTGTTAACCTAGAGACCCCCAAATCTAACATTGGTGGTCAGCGGTGAGGATTCTGGACTTGCATTTATGACTCATGTACAGTAATTGGTGAACACTACTTAGTGAGTGCAGACCAAACGCAACCACATACTCTTTGATAGCATTTTTTCTGGGATTTTCTATTTTTGCAACTGCCAAGTTTAATCACCATGGAGAAACCAGCATCAGTAGCCTCTGTTGAGTGTGATTGGGAAGAGGAGAGGCTAGAATGCTACACCCTCAAGCAGCTCAAGCATTTCTGCAAAAAGTTTAAAGTGTCCATGACCGGGCTCTCCAGGAAGGAGGACCTCCAAAAGGCGCTGAGGGCCTGGGTTGAAGCAAGGAGCACCCCTATACCTATGGAAGGGGCTGAGAATGCAGAAGGGCAGCTGGAGGGGCTATTGGGTCTAGGGGCTGGAAGACCACCTTCCCCAGTAGGTAGCAGTGTTTCTGCCAGAGGTCTGTCTCCAGAAGAGTTGGAGGACAGGAAAGAGAGTAGGATGCACGAAATGGAGCTGACCAAGCTCAAGCTGAATGGGCAGTTAGAATTTGAAATGCAAACTAGGAAATTAGCCCTAGAAGAAAAGAAAATGCAGTTTGAACATGAGAAGGTTTTGAGGGAGTTGGAATTGAAGGCCAAAAGCTTAGAGATTACTCCCTCTGGTGGCAGTGTACCGCCTGTGCCTGTTGAAGCTAGGGTGTATATTCCCAAAGATGTGGTGAAGGAGTTTTTTAAAAATGATGACATAGGGCAGTGGTTCCAAAGCCTATGAGGTAGCCATGTCTTCCCACCGGGTCCCTGAGAAGGATTGGGGAGCGGGGTTGTGGGGGCGGTTCCTGAGTGAAGGGCGGATACCTTGTTGGATTTGCCCTCTGAAGTCTATAATTCATACAGCCACATGAAGGATGCTTTAATGACTAGGTATGGTTTGACCCCTGAGCTTTATAGGCAGAGGTTCAGGAACTGTAAGAAGATTGAAGGCAGTACCTGCTGAATATGATCTTTTTTTTGCAGAGACTCTGGATGGTTGGGTGAAGGGTAGCAAAGCGACTGATTTTCAGGCGCTCTTGATTTGGATTGCATGGGAGCACTTGTCCAGTAATTGTTTTCCTGAGCTACGCCAGCACCTGGATTGATAGTAAGCTGACTAACCCTAGGCAGCTTGAGCTGAGGAGGCGGACCGCTGGGTGAGTACCCGGGTCCACAAGGGTCACGTGGGAGACTCCGCCAAGGGTGGGCAGGGTCCCCAGCAGAAGAGTGGGGGGACAAGGGTAAACAGAGGGAGTTCCATAAAGGGCCCCAAAGTAGACCCCAAGGGAACCAAGGGAAAGGTTCCCAGCCTCCCCTGAGAAGAAGCCAGTGGCCCTGACAGGCCCCCCTGTTCACCAGGGACCACTGGTGTGTTACAAGTGTGGCGCCCCTGGCCACAAGGCAAACGATCCTCGTTGCCCTTTGCATGGAAAACCAGCACCCACTGGTGCAGTCCCCCCGGCAGTTGGCTAGTGTAGCCCTGGGGGAGGAGTGGGGTGCCCAAGGTGGGGGGGATCCCACAGTGTTTTCCCTTGTCTCATTAGGAGACTCTGAGATGGTCTCTAGGACCCAGCTGCCTGATAACACTAAAAAATACAGGCAGTGGGTGACCATCAATGGCCATAGGGTGGAGGCTCTGAGAGACACAGGAGCCAGTGTGACAGCTGTCAAGTGTCACCTGGTGTCTAAAGAGCAGGTTGTCCCTGATGCATTCTATCTGGTTGTTGCCGCTGACAACACAGAGTCCCTGCAAGGTGGCTCAGGTTCCCTTTGAGTGGGGGGGGGGGGTCTTGGGTACTCTTCAAGTAGCTGTGAGGCCAGCCATGCCTGTTGACTGTTTGTTAGGGAACGATTTGGAGAGCTCACCTTGGGCTAAGGTGGAGTGGAGTGCACATTTAGAAATGTTGGGCTTGCCTGATTGGGCATGTGTGACCACCCGGTCAATGGCAGCTAAAGGTGTTCAAGAGTACGTGGAGCCTGAGAGGGAGGCCCAGGTGCCTGCCGGAGAGAGAGGAAGCAGGGGGCGTGGGAAACCGGCCCCCGAAGTTCCCACGGTCCAGGAGGAGGCAGACCCTGAGGGGGATGCCCTGGAGCCGACAGGGGAACAGGTAGCTGAACTGGGGGACCTACCTGAGCTGACCCATTGGCAGCAAGAAGGGAGGACCCTCCAGGGAAGAGTTCTGCGAGGAGCAGAACATCATAGCCCTTTCTCTCGTGGGTCTGAGGCAACAGGCCACAGACCAGGCAGCAGGTGATCAGTCTGGATCACATTGGATTTACTGGGAGAATGGTCTCCTGTATTCAGAGCCTAAGGTTGCTGAGCCTGGGTCAGCCCGTGTGCTGGTGGTACCCCAGCGCTTCAGAGCCTTCCTACTGGGGTTGGCTCATGATGTACCGTTAGCAGGACATCTGGGGCAGGACAAGACCTTTGAAAGGCTTGTCACCCATTTCTATTGGCCCCAGATGCGCAGGAGTGCCGCCACTCACTGCAGGACATGCCAGACTTGCCAGGCAAGTGGAAAGAGTGGGAGGAAGCAGAAGGCTCCTCTCCAGCCATTCCCTGTGGTCAGCACCCCCTTTGAATGGGTGGGTATTGATATTGTGGGCCACTGGACCCCAAGACAGCCATGGGCAACAGGTTTATCCTGGTCTTGGTGGACCATGCCACCCGGTACCCTGAAGCCATCCCTCTGAGGACAGTGACGGCGCCCGTGGTGGGACGGGCACTGATGGGAATTTTCACGTGTGGGATTCCTCAAGAGGTGGTGTCTGACAGAGGTACCAACTTCGTGTCCAAGCACATGAAGTCCCTGGTGGCAGGAGTGCGGTGTAACTTACAAGTTCACCACTCCTTACCACCCTCAAGGAAATGGGCTGGTTGAGAGATTCAACCGGACCCTCAAGGGCATGATTATGGGTCTGGAAGAACCCATGAGGCGTAAATGGGACGTCCTCTTACCTTGCCTGCTGCTTGCATACCGGGAGGTGCCACAGAAGTCTCTAGGGTTCAGCCCCTTTGAGCTCCTCTATGGACACCCGGTGCGAGGACCTCTGAGTTTGGTCAAGGAAGGCTGGGAGCAATCTCCCAGGAAACCTCCCCAGGATGTATACAGTTACATGCTGGCCTTCAGGAACCAGACTAGGCGTTTCAGAGAGCTTGCTGAGGCAAATCTGGAAGCCAGCCAGGAGGAGATGAGAGCGGTGGGTACGACCAGCAATGCCACTCTGGTCGAGCTTCAGCCTGGTCTGAAAGTGTGGGTCATGGCCCCTGTGGAGCCTTGTGCGCTCCAGGACAGGTGGACCGGCCCTTTCACGGTGGTGGAGCGCAAGAGTCCAGTTACCTACTTGGTGGACTTGCAGTCTCCCAGGAACCCCTTGCGGGTCCTGCATGTGAATCGCTTCAAAGCCCCACTTGGAGAGGTCCCAAGTGGGCATGCTCTTAGCCACAGATGATGGGATGGAGGAGGAGACCGAGCCTCTTCCTGACCTCCTGTCAGCCCGAGAGCAAGATGGATCAGTGGAGGGAGTAAACCTCTCTACCTCTCTCTACACCTGAGCAGCAGGGTGACTGTTGCCAGCTGTTGGGACAGTTCCCTGACCTGTTCTCCCTGGTTCCCAGTGTCACTCATTGGTGCGTCCATGATGTGGACACTGGGACAGTCCTCCTGTGAAGCACAAGGCTTACAGGGTGACTGACAGGGTCAGAGCCTGCATCAAGGAGGAGGTCTCCAAGATGTTTGCGCTAGGGGTGATTGAGTCCTCTAAGCAGCCCTTTCGGCCAGCCCAGTGGTCTTGGTTCCAAAGGCTGCCAAGCACCTGGTGCCACACCAGAACTCCGGTTCTGTGTGGACTACAGGGGACTCAATTCCGTCACCAGGTCTGACGCCCACCCCATCCCCAGAGCTGATGAGCTCATAGATCGGGTTAGGCTGCGCGGTACCTCAGCACGTTTGACTTAACGTCTGGGTACTGGCAGATCGCCTTGACTGATGAGGCAAAGAGGTCAGCATTCTCCACACCAGATGGGCACTACCAGTTCCGGGTGATGCCCTTTGGGATGAAGAATGCTCCTGCCACCTTTCAGAGGTTGGTCAACCAGGTGTTGGTTGGACTGGAGGATTTCAGTGCCGCCTACCTGGATGACATCGCAGTGTTCAGTGCCAGTTGGGAAGAACATCTGCGCCACCTCTGGGAAGTGTTGATGGCGCTGCGGAGGGCAGGCCTCACAATCAAGGCAGTAAGTGCCAGATTGGGCAGGGTTCTGTGGTGTACTTGGGACACCAGGTTGGGAGCGCCAGGTGGCACCCCTCCAACCGAAAATTTATACCATTCTGGCTTGGGAGCCCCCCAAGACCCAGACAGAGGTGAGAGCCTTCCTAGGACTCACCGGGTATTACAGGAGATTTGTCAAGGGGTATGGCAGTATTGATGCCCCCTTGACAGAGCTGACTTCCAAGAAGCAGCCCAGGAAAGTGATTTGGACTGACGCCTGTCAAAAAGCTTTGACACCTTGAAGACTGCCATGTGCACGGCGCCTGTGCTCCAGGCACCCAACTTCTCCAATGAGTTCATTGTTCAGACGGACGCTTCAGAGCCTGGTGTAGGGGCTGTTCTATCACAGATCAATGAGGGCCTAGACCAACCTGTAGCCTTCATCAGTAGGAGGTTACTTCCCCGGGAACAGAGATGGAGTGCTATTGAGCGTGAGGCATTTGCTGTGGTCTGGGCACTGAAGAAGCTGAGACCATACCTGTTTGGGACTCACTTCCGGGTTCAGACAGACCACAGGCCCCTCCGATGGTTGATGCAGATGAGGGGTGAGAATCCAAAGCTGTTGAGGTGGTCCATTTCCCTAGAGGGATGGACTTTACGGTGGAACACCGCCCTGGTACAGAACACGCCAATGCTGATGGTCTGTCCAGATTTTTCCGCCTTAGTGATGAGAACTCCCTAGAGGTAGGATAGTTCTCCCCACATTTCAGCTGGAGGGGACACGTGTTAGACCTGGCATCCTTGGCGTGGTCTCCCTTCCATTTTTTTCATAATGCCTCCACTGTTGTCGATATGTTTTTGCTGGACTAGATGCTCATGGGCACTTTGCCACTGCTGATCAGTGCGAAAGTGCAAGTGCTCCCTATGATAAATTGTGTTGTGTATTAGTGACTCCATGATTGGATGATTGGTTTACTTGTCAGTCCCTAGTACAGTGCACTGAGTGTGCCCAGGGCTTGTAAATCCAATGCTGCTGGTGGGCTTGCAGCACTGGTTGTGCCACCCACAGGAGCAGCTTGTAAAGTGTGTCTCAGGCCTGCCATTGCAGAGCCTGTGTGCAGCCTAAGGCTGCCATGTCGACTTGGTGAGTGCACCCACTTACCAGGCCCTAAACCTTCCCTTTACTGCATGTTGGTCACCCCTAAAGTAGGCCCTATGGCAGGGTGCATTGTAAGTATAAGGTAGGACATGCCCTGGTGTGTGTGGCATGTCCTAATAGTGAATTACAGCCATTTTCGTTTTTCACTATTGCAAGGCTACCTGTTCTCCATAGGCTAGAATGGGCAGTTAGATTATTACTTTTTATAATCCTAACTGACTCAGGGAACATGGTGGAAATTCGAGTTTAGTATGCCTGAACTCAGAGTGATAAAATACATCTTTTAGTGAAGTTGGTTTTAACATTTCTGTGTTTGAAAATACCACTTTTAGAAAGTAGGTATTTTTTGTCTAACTATCCAAAGCCTGCCTCTGCTAGGTTGTGTATTCCTTGTCTGGTGTTTTTTAGTGACGGGGCTGGGGATTCCAGGAGACAGAATGAGTCAGCCCAGTGGTGAATAGAGAGTTCTGCATCTAGATGGGTGGGAGGAGTTGCACCTGGGACCTGAATAGGACAGTGCCTGCCCCCCACAGTGCTGGCTCCACCCCTGTGGTGCGCCTGATGTCTCTGCCCTGCACAGTGAAAGAAGAGAAGGAATCATGTCAACAAAGTGCTCCAGGGCTGGGCTTTCCCTCCACAATGCTGGCTCCACCTCCTGTGGGGCGTCTGATGTTTCTGCCCTGCACTGTGAAAGGAAAGAAGGAGTCATGTAAACAGAGTGCTCTAGAACTGGTTTGGACTGGCAAAGGCCCCTCTGCCCTCAGAGGACAAAGGATTTTGGGGTATAAATATTGGGACCCTGATCCCAAGAAATTAGATCACTTTTGGGAACAAGAAGAAACCTTTGCTGAGGAGCGGAACCAAGAAGAAACTGAGGAGAGACTATCCCTAAGCCTGAAGTGCTGCTTGGGGGATTGGCCTGCAGTGGTTTGCCTGACTGCCAAAGAAAGGAGAAAGGAACTTTTGCTTTGCTGTGACTTTCATCAACTTGTGAAGGATCTCCAAGGGCTTGGAAGAGAGCTTGCCCCCTGATCGAAGTCCCAGGACCATTGGACTTCACCCCCTTTGTGAATTGCTGCTGGAAACTGTTTCAGTGGCTACAGAGGTAGGGAGCTGTGACCGACTCTCCCGACCGGCTCGGTGTCCTGTTGGCACCGCATCGAGCAGCGCCTGCATCTTGCAACGCACGGCCTTGGTCTCACCGACTCAGTCAACGAGCCGCTGCCTGCACCGTAACACTGTGAGCACCGCACCTTGCAACGCCTCGCTACACCGAATCCATCTGGTCCGACCGACACGGTCACTGCTGCTGAGTTCGAGTCCTGTGACCGCACCGGAGTTGGGCACCGCCAGCACGCTTTGCGACGCACCGCCCGACTCCGCACCGCTGTCCGGACTGGATCGACGCCAGCTCCTGAATCCGGCTCCGCCGCCGCACCGCAACCTGCCAGCACCGCATCGAAGCACCGCCTCGCCCCTGCAACGCACGGCCCTGGGTCTCACCGACTCAGTCTCGACGACGCCAACGAGCCGCTGCCTGCACCGCATCGAGTGGACAACGCGTCCTGCAACGCTTCCATTTTTGCATCGCGACCGCGACGAACAGCCATCCGGCTCGCACGCCCGTGCCTGCCGCTTCAAGTAAAAGGTACTGTGACCGAGTCTGTCTACGCTGTGTTGGCCCGTCTCGACGCGGTCAGCTGGATTTGTTAGACTCTGTTTGTCCTTGACATCGCCGTAGCCGGAGAAGGCTACCGACTCGCACAGAACCTTGAATTAAGTCTTTTGATCAGAACTAAGCATTCTTGACAGTATTGTGGATTATTTTTGTCGTTTATGGTCTTGTGATAAATCTATATAAAGTATACCTATTTTTATAAATATACAACCTGTGTGGTTTCCATTTGTAGTGTTGTCACTTCATTACTGTATGTGTTCACAAATGCTTTACACACTGCCTCTGAACTAAGCCTGTCTGCTTGTGCCAAGCTACCAAGAGGGTGAGCAGGGGTTATTTCAGGAGTGTACCTACTTTCCCTGACTAGACTCAAGGGTCCCCATTTGGACAAAGGTACCTACCTCTGCCAACTAGAGACCCCCAAATATAACACAGGGGATTTTGGCTCAGGCTCTCCATCCATAAGCAGCCCATACAGTTCAGTGATTAGACACCTGTCTGTGTCCTTACTCAAAAGCCACCTCTCAAATCTTGTCAGGGGTCACTGTGCTGGCTGCATCAATCAGTGCCTTTTCTGGGTGTGCCGGTATCTCTCTCCCTCCGGTATTGAACATTCAGCATGCAGAGTCTCAAACGGGATGGGACCCTCCTCGTCAGACATGTCTCGCAGACTGACATCCCAGCTGTTGCCAGACCCTGAACGAGGTATAGCCAAGCCTGGGGTAAAGAGATCAGTTCCCCACCACTGGAGTGAGGGGGGAGGGAAGTGATGTAAAACCCCTTCGAGTAGCAACTGTGTCCCAGAACTTCAAGGTGGGTGCGGTGACCAAAGAGGTTCACCGGCGGTGTGACCAAAGAGGTTCACCGGCGGTGTGTGCAGGCCATGAATGGGACTTTCCACAATGCCATTCCTGCTAGTGACCTGTCCATTAATAACCGTTCCTTCTCGGACTCCGGGTGAGACCATTTGACCAAATATCTAAGCTGCAAAGCCTGAAAGTAGCGCAATAGGCACAGGACCCCAAGCCATTCTCACATGTTGTGCACCAACTATGCTCACGGCTCATCCGGGGGCGTCTGCCTGCCCATACAAAGTTCTGCAGAGCATCCTGTAACGTCCGAAGCATCCCTGTAGGAGGTGTTTGAAATATATACCGAATCTTAGGTAGGATCGTCATTTTAAGAGCAGCAATCCGCCCCACCCGTGAGAGCGGATACAGCTGCCAACTTGCTAAGTCCGCCTTCACCCTCTCAAGCAGGTCACAATAGTTCAGAGAAATCACTTGGATGCCCAACTAATAGATGGACGTTGGAGCCCATTAGATTGAGAATGCCTGGGACAGCTTATTCCCTTTTGTCGGGTGTGACTGTAAGATCTAAGGCCTGTGATTTTGCAATGTTTTTATGAATTCCTGAGACCGCACCTCCTCCAGGACACTCCGGAGTGCCGTCCTCTGGTCGTCCAAAGAAACATGGACATTGTCTGCATGTAACGTGATGAGCTGCTCCTCTTCACCAAAGCGCACCCCTGTGACCTTTGGATTCTCCCTAACCCTCTGGGCAAACGGCTCCATGTAGAGCGCAAATACCAAAGGGGACGGGGCATCCCTGCTGTGTGCCTCGACAGATAGGGAAACGATCGGAGTTTCTACCATTAACTTTAACAGAAGCCATTGGTGTTTCGTAGCCATTAAGCACCCAAGCTCGAAACCGCTCGCCCAGACCAAAGTGTGACAACGTCTCGGCCAAGTAAGGCCAATGGACGCAGTCAAACGCTTTCTCAGCGTTGATTGAGAACAACATTACCTCGCGGTTTGAGCGGGTAGCCTTGCCTATCAAGTCCAAAATCTGTTTGGTGTTACCCGAACAATGTCTATTCGGGATAAACCCTGCGTAGTCGGGCTCCACTAGCCCAGGCATTAAGGGTGCGAGGCTGGCTGCAAGGATTCCTGTAAACAACTTTGCGTCAACATTTAAGAGGGAGATAGGCCGGTAGGAACAACACTGTCTTTTGTCTTTACCAGTCTTCGCTATAACTGTTATGGAGGCCTATGCCATCAAAGGGAGAAGAGTGGCCGAACTCATGATAGAGTTAAAAACCTAGTGCGGAGAGAGGGGCCATCGACGTGCAAAAAGTCTTATAAAAGGCCGCCGGAAGGCCGTCTGGGCTGAGCGACTTACATGACTTTAGCTTTGAGATAGCAGAGATTACCTCCTCAGTCCTTATCGGGACCTCTAGACTAGCAGTCGGATCCTCTGTTAAGTGAGTCACTTTAGCTCCCGCCAAGCAGGCTGTGATGCCAGAGGGGCAAAGATTCTGTGCCGAGGAGTACAGGGCACTCTAAAAGGACCCGAATCTTGCTGCCACCTGTTCGTCTCCCGTAACTAGAGTCCCCTCCTCCGTCTGCAGGGTATCAACCGCGGTGGCCTGCCGTTGCCCCTTGAATTTGTTCGCCTGTAACCTCCCACATCTGTCCCCCCCCCCCTACCTAAAAGGAGTGTTTAAGGCACAAGATTGTATATTCTGCACAATCTAGATCTAACCCTGCAAGCTGTTTTCTAGTGGTCTCCAGCTGTCTCCACACTCTAGGTGCCCACATACGGTAGTGTATACCTTCGAGCTCTCGCACCTGCTGCTGTAGTTGTGTACGCTTACCCCGCCTGACCTTATTATCCGCTACTGAGATAGCAATAAATTCCCCCCTTAACACCGCCTTCATAGCGTCCCAGACCGTTGAGATCGGCATGTTCGGAGTATCATTGACCTTCAAATAGTTCCCTATCGCTTTTTCTATCTGACTAACCACTTCCGGCCTGCGGAGAAGAGTCTCATGTAGTCTCCAATTGTTGCGGAAGCCACACCCTGTGGGAGAGAAAGGTCCAACAAGACCGCCAATTGGTCGGACAGCGTACAGGGCTCCATCTCCACTGATGTGGTCGCTGTTTGTACCACGCGGGAGCCTAGGAAATGATCGAGTCTGGCATAAGATGTATGTGCATGATAGTAGAAGGTATAGTCCTGTGTAGTAGAGTGACTTTCTCTCCATAGGTCCCGTAGACCCATCTCCTGCAACCAGAGGTTCCCTCCTGTGGTGATAGTTCCTGCCACTCCCAGTCTCTGTGATGAGTGATCTAACCCATTGTGGAATACTAAATTGAGATCTCTCCCAAGGATCACCCAGCGATCTTGTGTTGACATAATGTCCGCTACCGCCCTTGCAGAAACTGTCCTGACCCTCGTTGGGAGCATACACTGAGCCTATGATCAGCGAGTGTGGTCCAAAATGAATTCGATACCCTAGCAGGCGGCCTTTAATTTCATCTATTTTTATACCCACCTTCCCTCGGAAAGAGCGTGAGAAAAGCAACGCCTCCCCAGCCACCTTACAGGGTAGAAAAGAGAAGAACTGCTGGGGAAATGCTCTAGATTTAAGTCCATGCCAATCACTAGCCTGATGGTGTGTCTCCAGTAATAAGCAAATGTCGGCTTGAGAGTGTTCCAAATAAGAAAGTATTGTGCTTCTCTTAACTGGATTGTTAAGTCCTTTGACATTGAGGGTCAAAACCCTCAGGCCCCTCTTTGTAGCTGCCATAGGAAATAGCGCTCGCTCTGGCCACCAGACCCCAACTCCTTCGATCCTCCTCTCCCTGTCCAGCCCAGTGATATCCTCTCTGACCCATACCTATAAAGTTACGTGCTATGAGTCTTTGTGATGAGCACCCAGAAACAAACCCCAGAACAAAAACAGTAAACAACCATTGTCCCTGGATCGAGGAATGGTTGGAGAGATCCAGTCCCAATACAGTGGGAAAAATGCAGGGATGGTCTGTGGCCATCACCCTCAACTCTTACTCAGCTTCCCTGTCTTCCACCACCCGGCAACCCAAAAAATCAATCAGCCTGTCCTCAGGTGGGGTCCTTAGCTACAGAGTCCTCTGAGAGCTTGTCAAGTAGAGCCCTCCTTTCAAACACAATGACCGCAGAGTCTGGCCTGGATCCCCCGTCCAACAGGAACCCGCTTACACCTCTGGCTCCCATCTGCCCTGTGAGCCCTCTTCTCCGTTCCGGATTGCTCCAGCTCCTGAGCATTGATCTGCAGCAGTTCACACGCCTCCACCAAGGAGCGAAAGAGATAGAGTTGGTCCTGCCAGCAGAATATTAATCTGCAGGGGTGGCCCCATAAGTAGGGGATCTTCTTGTCTTGATAAAAGGCTGTAACAGGGCGAAATTCCCACCTCTTCTTAAGCGTGGAGGCCACGAGGTCCTGAAATAACTGCAGGGTGTGCCCCCGGAATACAATAGGCAGTGACAATCTGGCCACCCGAAGGATCTGCTCTTTCAAAGGGAAGCTATTGGCGCAGGTCAGAATGTCCAGTCCACGATGATCCAGCACCCCCACGGCCCACCTTATGGGTTCTGTCCAAGCGGATCTCAGTTGCCGGCATGTCCCCTAATATCTGGGCGAACAGCGCTGCCACATAGGCTTCAACATCCCCTTCCTCTGCTTCCCGTGGGGCCCATTGTATGTGGAAGTTATTCCACCTGGAGCGGTTTTCGAGGTTCTCTGCTTGAGCCTGCAAGTCTAATTACTGATCCGTGAGACGTATATATCCTGCTGTAGTTGCTCTATTTCCTCATCATGGGAGGTCTCATGGCCCGCCAGGACATACAATTGATCACTAATATCCATCACCTCCTTCCTTATCACCTGCAGTTCACTTGTTGGGTCTCTCTTGACAACCTGCAGATCCTCTCTGAGACGAGAACAGAGTTTCCATGTAAGAGCGTTTGACCGGGGCCTCCAGCTTCTCACCAGACGGCGAGGCCGCTCTGCCAACTACCCTCTGAGTCTCCCCTTCCTGGGGGCCTGCAGGTTTCGTAAACATATCTTTAAGGGTGCCTCCTTTCTTTGCACGTGCTGACGCCATCTAGCCGGCCCCGCATAGCTCACTGCAGAGAGACAAAGACACTCCAGCTTCAGTAAAGCAGCCCCCACATCACCGGAGGGCGAGGGCCCCGGTCCTCTGTCTCCACTGTGTGCCTCGCGGTTCTTGCCCTCTGCAGGGGACTCCCTCTGGAAGGTCTCCCCTGTGATCAACTGTTCAGTCAGCTGCCCCACCGGGCGTTACCTTGTACCACCAGGCCCTCCACATGCTACAGACCCCTGCAGGCTCACTCCACTGTTCTCCCTCAGCGATATGCCAACTGCACTGCTCAGAGGGGGTGGGTGGCAACTTACAGACTCTCTTGGCCTCTGGGCCCACTACCGCTCACCTCCTGCCACTGAGCTGCTGCATTGGTAAATGAAGCAAACTGGAAGCATAGTTTTGGCATGCCAGTCCCCTTCTCATTGATGAACTGCTCACGTGTATCAGCTAACTTTTCTGGACATTTTGAGATTGTATCGACTAAAGTTCTCGGCTTCCTCTCTTCAGATGTACTTTTTGCTGTTGCCTATGCACAATTCGTTTTGTGTTGTAAGTAGCTATTCTTTTTTTTAAGAATGTGTTTATTTTTCAATTTCACAGTTGTTGAATACATGGACAATTCTATACTGAACAGCATTTACAAATGTGAAACAAACTTTATAGCCATTCCACCCCCTCCCAGTGCAGTTTTTAGTGAGATATTGGCATCTTCTAAAGGCCCCCAGTAATACAGGTTGTATGTTGCATGCAGTTAGTATAGCAGGCTCCTACATTTTTAGTCCCGGGACCTCTCTCGGACAAGGCACATCCCTCCTAGTTGGAGCATGAGTCCACCGAATCCTGCCCTCCCACTGCTGCTTCAAACTCCTCTATGGTCTCTCTCCATGTCATCAAATCGTCTTTGGCATGCTCATCTACACTACAACCGTGTAGCCTGACCTCCTCTGCCACTGCCCATTCTTTCCCATCTCTGCCCCATCTTTGCAGATAGGGTCCGCCAGTGCCCATCCATGCCATAGCCACTGGTCTTTTTGCCAGTATTGGCGCCAATTGTACAAATCTTCATTGCATTTTCCCTCCCTTGCGTTGTTTAAGTATCCCCAATAAACAGGTAATGGGCTCTAGCCTCAGCGTCACACCTCCCTCACTCAGTAGTGTCTCAACCACCCGGCCCCAGTAAATGTGTACTACAGGACATTGCCAAGCCAGGTGTAGAAATGTTGCTGGAGTAGTTTGACATCAGGGACTAATATTCGGTTTCGTAGGGTCTATACGGTGCAGCAGCACCGGGGTGACATACGTGCGGTGCAAAAAATTAAAGTGGGCTACTTTAAACCATGCATTACATAATCCCCTTTTTACTAGTCTGCAGGCCTCCTTCCACCCTATATCTGTCATTTGTGCACCCAGATTCTCCTCCCAGGCTATTCCCGCTCTTGGTATTGGTCTAGGCGTGTCCATAATCATAGTGTTGCACAAGTGGGATATCAAGTGTCTTCCCCCTCCAAACTCTAGTAGCGTCCTGAACAGGGCTGAGGATTCTGGGGTGGCCGAGCACGTAGGCCAAATGTCCCAGACTACATTAAAAATGCTTGCGTAGAGAAGGAATTGACCCCGTCCTACCTCAAAACTTTCTTGTGCTGCCTCAAAAGAAATCAGTGTGTCATTAGGGAAAATGTCTGCTAAAGTCAAGCATTCCCCTTCTTTCCAGCCAGTAACATCCACCTCCGACGCCAGGTGGAGGAACGCTGGGAGGTCCCAGAACATAAACTCTCTGGCGAAGGGGGCGCGTCTCAGAACCACTCTCACCGCTCTCTCCCAGAGTGCCGCTGTGTGTTTAATGAAATAAGGGCCTACTCCTTGACCCCTCCATGCAATACCTGGGGCAAGGTTTTTTCCCCCCTCACGTCATCTGTCAGGAGTTGTTTCTCCCAATTGTTCTCTTCAGTCAGCCAGTGTGCTGCATGTTTGAGCTGGGACGCTATGTAATAGAGTTCCATATTGGGGAGCGCCAACCCTCCCTCCTCCTGTGGCAGCTGCAGTATCTTTCTGCTCACCTTATTCCTGCCATCCACCCATAGCAGTTTTAATAGCAGGGAGTGAAGTTGTTTAAACACTGACCATGGGAGCGTGTCCAGTGAGTGCTGAAGGGAATAAAGGCATCGGGGCAGGAACACCATTTTGGCTACCACTACCGGCCCTATGAGGGACAAGGGGAGTGCATTCCAGAAGTTGACCGACTGGGTCAATCCCTCTATCACTCGGTCTATATTACATTTCTTCTGTTTCTGGGTGATATGCGTGACTATGATGCCCAGATATCGGAACTGGTCCGTCTCCCAACGTAAGGGCATCGGGGGAAGCGCGGTGGGGTCACGATAGTGCAGGGCGCCGAGCCGAAAAATCAAGGATTTGGTCATGTTTATACACAGTCCGGAAATGTGCCCCAAGGGCTTAAAGTGCTCCAACAAGCATGGTAGCAAAACTGCCGGCGCCGTCAGATAAAACAATGTGTCGTATGCGTATAAAGAGATCAGATGCTCTCTTCCCCCAATTTGTATCCCGTAGCGACCCATTTCCCTCCTAATTCTGATAGCCAGTGGTTCCAGCGCCAGCGCAAACAGCAGACGCCACAGTTGGCACCCCTGCTTGGTACCCCTATGGACCGCAAAGGGTGCAGAGGTTAATCTCCTCAGCCTGACCCTGGCGGAGGGTTCAGTATAAAGTAGATTTACCGAGGACTGGAATCTGGGTCCAAACCCCATTCTCACCAGCAAGGTCCCTGGAGATAACACCAATTTACTGTGTTGAACGCCTTAGCTATATTAATGGATACCAAGTCGAGATCCTGATCACTGTCCTCCACTTCATAAATGACATGCATGAGCCTCCTAATGTTCCTCGTGGTATTACTACCAGGTATGAACCCGCATTGGTCTGGGTTGACTAGTCCGCCCATCTCCGGCCCCAGCCTCTGGGCCAACGTCCTGCACAAAATTTTCATGTCTAGGTTTATCATTGTGATTGGGCGATAGGAGGTCAGGTCCAAAGGTTCTGCGCCTGGTTTTGGAATCATTGCTATAATGCCCTCTCGAAATGTGGGGGAAATGGCCCTTTTTTCTAGGGCCTCTGTATAAACCTCATGGAGGCGAGAGGCCACAACCGCCGAGAATGTCCGCTAAAATCCTGCAGTGAACCCGTCGCTACCCGGCGCCTTCTCAGATGGGAGCAAATTAATGGCCATCTGTATTTTGTCCACTAGTAGAGGTTCATCCAGGGCTCTCCTTCCCCAATTGTGGGACCAAGAGATCTCCTAAGTTCTCAGTTAATTGCTCTGGGGTATGGTCTCCGGGGCTTGCGTATGCCTGTTTGAGATGTCCCTTGAATACCTCCACTATAGCACGCTGGGTGCATGCTTCACCCCCTCTGGGATTCACGAGATGGAGCACCTCCGTATGGGGCATCTCTCACTTAAGAATCCAGGCTAGGAGTCGTCCCGATTTGTCCCCCTGCCGATGTAGTCGGTGACGGTATGATGTTAGTGTGTATTTTTCTAATCTGTTGCGTGCTTCCGTAACTTGTCTTAATAATTCTGTTTCAGTTTTCTGTCGCCCCTATTCCCCATCTCCTCCCGCTGGGATTCCAAGTCCTGCTCCTTCTCAATGAGTGTCTCCTGCAGAATGCATCGCACTCCACATGTGAGGCTCACGCATCTGCCCCTCAGGACAGTCTTAAGCGCTTCCCATTCTATCGCACAGCTTCCAGCTGTAGTCCAGTTTAGTTCAAGGTACTCCCCCAGAGCGTAGGCAATATCATCTTTCCCCACTTGGTCCTGCAATATTTCCGAGTGGAACCTCCATTAGTAGAGGGTTCTGGTCCCCTTCCCCCACCGAAATCCTCATGTCACCGGCACGTGGTCAGACAAGTATATTGGCAGGTGCGTGACCTCTTTCACTTTTAGAGCCGTCTGATGAGGTGCCAAGACCCTGTCGAGTTTGCTAAAGGTTCCATGTGTGGCCGAGTAGCAGGTGTACTCCTGCATCCCGGGGTGTGTGTCCCGCCAAATATCTCCAAGCCCCATTTGCGACATCACTTCTGTCAAGCTTGCTGTCATTCTTGGTTTAGTGAGCTGTCTGGGTGGGCGGCGATCTAGTCTCCCGTAGATCACACAATTGAAGTCCCCCACTCAAAAGGTATCTATTCCCACTGTGGCAGACATTACATCTCTCAATGTAGCATAGAAAGCCGCATCATCTATATTCCGGCCATAGGAGTTCAGGATTACTATCTCCTGTCCATCTAGAGTACCTTGGATCAGTATGTCTCTGCCCTCCACGTCAGCTTCCATATATTTCAGCACAAATGGAACCCCCGGGGCTACCCAGATCGAAACTCCCCTAGAGAAGGATGAATAAGTGGCATGATATGTCTGTCCCCTCCATTTCTTCGCTAGTTTTGCTGCTTCAACATCTGTCAAATGTGTCTCCTGGAGACATGCTATACTAGTATTATGTCGTTTGTGGAACGACAAGACCCTGTACCTCTTTCTGGCTGTGCCAAGTCCCCGTACACTCCAAGTAGTTAGCTTGTGTTTATTAGCGACCTCCATTATGTTCTACAGTGTGGTTTTTCTTCACCGCACAATCCAAGGCAGAAGCGGTGGGGATGGTGTACAGTACGTCATTGCTGTTGAGCTGAACACAATCACCTTAATCATTTCCGCAACTGTGTGGTTCCTTCTGCAACCTACAAATGTCCTGCATTTGTTCACCTCAGATGCCACAGGTCCTAGAAACGGTGAGACACAGTCCAGGGAGCTCTGTGATCCAGGTGATGCCAACTTGGTCCTGCCAGGTTTGGCTCTCAGAACCTTCATAGTCACCTTTGAAAGAATCGCACATGCTCACCCTGGAGGATGCCCCCTCCTGTCTACAGATATATGAAATATGCTACAACCTCCCTTCCATAACACAATTTGAGCTTTTGCATCAGGGAGAATTATCATTTTCCTGTTTTGGTTTTTATGCAATATTCTTCGATGCTCTGGTGACTGCCAGGAAATCCTTAACAATAGCACAGTACACATGTATGTTGTCAGACATCTGAGACCCATCTAGTGGTCTTGGGATTCTATTGAAACCAGCCTGGTGAGTCTTTCACCACCACTAATGTAATCATTAAAAATGTCTGACCGACTGATGCACCTGTTCCCTCACATGCATCAGGAAACTTTTCTTGAACTTTTATTAGACTGTATCGACTAAAGTTTTCCGCTTCCAGTCTTCAACTGCAGTTTTTAGGTCGTGCCTGAGACAGCGTGAATGCGCTGTTGCTTTGATGATCTATTGCTTTAAAACAAAAACAGGGGCTTTTAGCCTGCCCATTGCTTACCATTGGTGCACTTTATTGCCACTCTTATATTCTTACTTTTCATTGCTGAGTTTGTGTCTACGCATGTCAACTTTATTTAGTCTCTGTTTTTGTTTTCATCCCTGGAGCATGGAGCAAGTACTGATTGATTTCTTTATTAGTGTTCTTCTGCACTGCTTGAGCTTGGATTTGGATTTTTTGTGTGTGTGTGAATATGTATTGTTTGCATGTATTTTTTGCACTCACCTATGCTGCTTTATCTTGCTGTAGATGCTTTTATGTCTCTTTGGGGTTTTTTTTCACCGTGGGCCTGCTGCTCCCCTCGCTCGTTTTTTGCTTTCTAGATTTTCCAAAATTTCACTTTCCAGTTAGCTGCTTTTCTCTGGCCAGTCTTTTCTGAGGGTTGTATGTCATTGCAACGCATGCCTTTACCATAGATACCCCTACCCACCCCTAAACCCAAAAATGTATTTACCACCCAATACCTTTATCCGCCCTTAAACCCTAAAAACACCTTTACCACCCAATACCCTTACCCACTTCTAAACCATAAAATGCCCTTACCACCCAATTCCCTTACCCACCCCTAAACCCTAAAATCATCCTTACCACCATATATATATATATATATATATATATATATATATATATATATATATATTCACTGAAAAAACCATAGGTTTTAGGGACAGTTATAGTTAGTTGGACATTGCACTCGTACAAAACCCGTGAAATTCCCCGTTATAGTTAGTTCAGCTAACTATAACTCGCGCCCCGCAATGCACTGCTGATGACGTCACATATTACATCACTCATGACATGGTCAGTGACATCACTGATGACATCTCAAATGACATCACTGATGACATCATCCATGTGATAATTTCATGCATCTTCTCACACCCTAATATAACCTTTGATACACCCACTCTAAATTACAGACTGCCATTCTCAAAACCATAGACACTCCAACACCAATAACTACATACCCACTCACTGATTCTTAGGTCTACACACACATCCACTCACTCACCTGTACAGTCACTCATACTTACAGTCACTCAGTACAGGACTATCATATGCCCTCATACACCTATATAAACACTCACACACCGCCACTCATCCATAGAGGTACTCACACACCTAGTCAGTCATGCAAAAAATTTCTCACACACCCATTTACTCACCTATACAGTTATACACACACCAGCTCACTTACTCATACAAATACTAGCACATTCTTACGCTCTTATACAATAACTGATACAAGCACACACGCATCCATACAGCCACTCTCACTATCACACACTCTCACGTATAGCCTTTTAAATACTCTAACACACATATATACTGCCTTTTACATATGTAGTTACTCGCACATGTACCACTGAGATATACATTCACTACTAACACACCCATACACACACTCACCCACCCAAGCAGTCCATCACAGATGCACTCTTGAAATCATGCACCCAGTGAATCACCCACTCACACATCTATGTACAGAGTCACACACACCCCACCCACACAATCACTCAGGCAGCCATACAGATACTCAGAGAACCAATCAATAACTCATATAGACACTCATGTAGCTATTTACAAACCAATGCAGCCACTTACACACCAACAGACAGACGGATAAAGACATTCACACAGTTTAGTCACTAACCCATGCATTTAGTAAGATACATTTAATCACTCACTTAGTCAGTCACGCACCTACTAAATCATCCATCCAGACACTTATACACCCACTCATTATTCAATACACCTTGGCATATATAGTAAACATATTTAAACTTTATAGAAACACACAGTCACTGCATGATGTCATCAGTGATGTCATTTGAGATGTCATCAGTGATGTCATCTGTGATGTCACTGACCATGTCATGAGTGATGTAATATGTGACGTCATCAGCAGTGCATTGCGGGGGCGCGAGTTATAGTTAGCTGAACTAACTATAACGGGGGAATTTCACGGGTTTTGTACGAGTGCAATGTCCAACTAACTATAACTGTCCCTAAAACGTATGGTTTTTTTCAGTGAATTTCAAAGGTTTTTTAAATGCTAATTTCTAACTATAACGTGCCTGAAACCTATGGTTTTTTCAGTGAATTTCAAAGGTTTTTTAAATGCTAATTTCTAACTATAACGTGTCTGAAACCTATGGTTTTTTCAGTGAATTTCAAAGGTTTTTTAAATGCTAATTTCTAACTATAACGTGCCTGAAACCTATGGTTTTTTCAGTGAATTTCAAAGGTTTTTTAAATGCTAATTTCTAACTATAACGTGTCTGAAACCTATGGTTTTTTCAGTGAATTTCAAAGGTTTTTTAAATGCTAATTTCTAACTATAACGTGCCTGAAACCTATGGTTTTTTCAGTGAATTTCAAAGGTTTTTTAAATGCTAATTCCTAACTATAACATGTCTGAAACCTATGGTTTTTTTCAGTGAATTTCCAAGGTTTTGTAAATGACAATTTTTAAATGTATTAATTGTTATCTTTATTTTTTTGATACTGATTTTCTACAATTTTTTAAACTATTTATTTTTTAACTTGCATTGTAATTACATTATACATTACATTACAAAATATACTTTCTCAGAATGAATTACTTTAGTTTAAATTCTTTGCAAATAGGGAATAGACTTTTAAGTACAGTAGTTACAGTTGGTGCAATGGGCAACACAATTTCAAACACAATGCAACATTGAGCTCAATGTGAATTTCTAGTTAAATGCAATTAGTTACTTATGGATTACTTTTCTAACCACAGGACTGGATCCTAGATTCAGTCCTGGGACATCTCCTGTAGACAGTTGAGTAAAAGCGTTTTGGTTACAGTAGTGATTTTTAAGGAATATTATTGTATTTTAAAAGTTGACACTTAGAAACTTTTTCACATAGAATCACCAATGTTATCCTTTGGGAGGAAATTCACTTAGCAGGTAAGTAGTGTTATCGTTACTTTTTCTTACTCAGTGGTGGATCCTTGATCCAGCACTGGTGCATCTCCTGTAAACAGTTGAAAGAATGCGTTTAAGTCATACAGGCGATTTTTAAGGAATATTTGTAGTTTGTGAAAATCGACACTTTGAAACTTTTCTGCTGAAAACCAGACAATGGATTCCTATGGAAGGAAATACAAGTTACTGGTAAGTACGGTTAGAATTACTTTTCAGGGTCAGTGCTGGGCTAAAAGATGCAGCACTGGGTTCTCTCCTGATAACAGGTGAGTAAATCGGAATTCGCAGTTCGGCTGATTTTAGAGGAATATTATAAAGTTCCAAAACTCCACACTTAGAAGAATTTCCAAGTGAAACCAGTCAATGTTAGCCTATGGAAGGAAATTCAAGTTACTGGTAAGTACGGTTAGAATTACTTTTCAGGGTCAGTGCTGGGCTAAAAGATGCAGCACTGGGTTCTCTCCTGATAACAGGTGAGTAAATCGGTATTCGTAGTTCGGCTGATTTTAGAGGAATATTTGCACAATGGTGAAGGAAGGGGGTGGGGCCTGAGGTGACATGTCTGCAAACACGCCCTGTGTCGCGTTTTAAGTTGGAGAATTAATTCCTCCTCAATCCCGAGGGTCCCTAGGGGCCAACTGGCCCACCAGATACCTCCAGTATGCGCCAGAGGGCTGCGTTGCAGAGAGGTGTTCAGAGGCCACGCCCCTTTTTACAACACTCTGCAACGCAGCTCCGTGGCGCTTACTGGAGGTACCTGGTGGGCTAGTTGGCCCCCAGGGACCCTCAGGATTGAAGGGGATTTAATTCCCCATCTTAAAACGCGCCACGGGGCCTGTTTGCACACATGTCACCTGAAGCACCGCCCCCTCCCTTCAACACTGTGCAAACGCGCCCCGTGGCGCGTTTTAAGTTGGGGGATTAAGTCCCCTTGAATCCTGAGGGTCCCTGGGGTCCAACTATCCCACCAGGTACCTCCAGTAAGCGCCACAGAGCTGCGTTGCAGAGAGGTGTAAAAAGGGGCGTGGTCTCTGTACACCTCTCTGCAACGCAGCCCCCTGGCGCATACTGGAGGTTCCTGGTGGGCTAGTTGGCCCCCAGGGACCCCCAGTATTCAAGGGGAATTCGTTCCCCCTCTGCAAACGCACCAGGGGGCGCGTTTGCAGAGTGGTAAAGGAAGGGGGCGGGGCCTGCGGCCCGATCGATAATTATTTTTTTATTTATTTTTTTATTTTTATTTTTTGGGGATTTTTTTTTTCCGAAGGGGGGCTGTGTGGCCCCCCTTCCTTTTTCCTTTTTTTGGGCCCTGGAGACCCCATCCCCAGGGCTTTACCCCTTTTTTTTTTTTTTTTTTTTTAAACGGGAAGGGGGCCACGTGGCCCCCCTCCCGTGGCCGATTCCGGCCCCGGGGACCCCATCCCCCAGGGCATGGCCACTCTTTTTATTATTTTTTTTAAGGAGGGGGCTGCGTGGCCCCCCTCCTCAGGCCTCCTTTTGCCCCGTGGACCCCATCCCCCGGGGCAGGCCTTTATTTATTTATTTATATATTTTTTAGGGGGGAGGGGGGCCGCGTGGCCCCCCTCCCGGGCCACTACTTGCCCCGGGGACCCCATCCCCCGGGGCTGGCCCTCTTCCGTTGGGGACCGTGGGGGTCCCCAATCCCCCCACGGTCCCAGCCGGCTCCCCGCGTCCCTCGGGAGCCGGCATTGCTTTTCCACATGGGGAGCTGCTGACATGCAGCTCCCCATGTGGAAAAGCAATCTGCTTTGCTTCATTGAAGTGAGAGCAGGTTTCCCTGCTCTCGCTTCATTGAAGCAAAGCAGTTTGCAATGAAAGGACGGGAGCCGCGAGGCTCCCGTCCTGTCATTGCAAACTACAGTGTCCCGGGGTTGAGCACCCTGGGACACTGCAGGAGCCGGCCCTGGGGGGTGGCGGTCCCCAGGGCCATCAATGGCTCCAGGAGGGGGGCCGCGCGGCCCCCCTCCCCACATCTGCAAAGCCCCGGGGAGGTGGTGGTCCCCGGGGCTTCGGGGGTCTAAAACGGACCCCCATTTTAAATTTGTTAGTGCCCCGGGGAGGTGGCGGTCCCCGGGGCGTGTGGGGGGCTGGAGCCCCCCCACACAGGTTATTTAATTTTAAAAAAAGAAGCCCCGGGGGGTGGCGGTCCCCGGGGCTGCGGGAGGGCTCAGAGCCCTCCCGCACCATTTTGTTTAAGGCCCCGGGGGTTGGCGGTCCCCGGGGCTTGGGGGGGCCTTAGAGGCCCCCCCATTTAATTAATAATAAAGCCCCGCATGCCCCCGGGACTTGGCCCACCCGGGGGCCAATTAACCACGAAGCGCGGGAGCCCGCGCTTCGTTTTCTTTTTTTTATTGGCAGGATTCGCGCACCCAGCGCGTTTTCTGCCGATTTTTTTAAAAAATAGATATATTTTTTTTTTTGGGCCCTGGGGGTCTTTGTAGGACCCCCTGAGCAGGGCTAGGGGGTCAGGGTGTTTCTACCCTGCCCCCTTTTTGCGTTTTGCGCCCTTGTTTTTGTCTTTTCTTGTCCCTCGGTTCTACCGAGGAATAAGATGGCTGCCAACACTTCCTGGTTTGGAGTGTTGACAGCCAATTAGCATGCAGCTCGTGGTCGGGAGGGTGCGCGGATCCTCCGTGCCTCTAAATATCGAAACTTTTATTTTGGATTTTCTCAGCAACTACTGAACGGATTTACACCATTTTTAAAAAGGGTGCTTTCTGAACCAAGCACTACCTTTTTGCCAAATTTGGTGAAATTCCGTTCAGCAGTTTTTGCTGTAGCCTTGCATAAAGTTTCCTATGGGAAATCGATTTTTTCACTCTTATTTTTTGAATTTCTCCGCAACTACTGAACGGATTTACACCATTTAAAAAAAAAAGGTCGCTTTCTGACCCAAGCGCTACCTTTTTGCAAAATTTGGTGAAATTCCGTTCAGCAGTTCGGGCTGTAGCCGTGGCTAAAATTTCCTATGGGAATTAACATGGAAAAAACTGAGAAAACGCGTTTTGGGACCCCCCTTTTTTCTCGGCCCCCGCTTGACGAATCAACCCGAGACTTTCAGGGTAGGAGCAGAGCAGAGCGCCCCAACAAGTTGGAAGCTTTCGCGAAGATTCGTCAACCGGCGCAAGAGTTATTTCAAATAGAATGTTGCGGATTTCCTATGGATAAAGGTCCTAACTATAACTATCTACTGGCGACCGCCAGTAGATAATATATATATATATATATATATATATATATATATATATGTGTGTGGTAAAGGCGTTGAGTGGTAAAGACTGCGTTGTAAAGGATGTTTCCTTTTTCTGAGCGTCATAACAGCACAATTTACATGTCACAGCCTTCCAGGTGCATTTCTTTATGGCTCGTCCTTGTTTTGTTCTGTGTAATGCTGCCTTCCTGCCCAATTTGAAAAAGCTAACGTTTCCCAAGTAATATGTTTTTAAATTGTACCAACTGGGGATATCGCGCTTGCCTAAATGCATGTGTATGCGTTCTGTTAGCAGTTCATAGGTTGTACGTCTCAATAACATGCCATACTCACACCATAATATACCATACAATGACAGGCCATGACATAACCATACCACACTATACAATAACAGACCATAAGACACCATGTTATACAATGACAAGCCATACCATATCAGACTGTACAACAGGCCATAACGTGCTATACAATACAATGACAGTCCATACCAAATCATACTTTATCATGCCATATTTTACAATAACAGGCCATACTATAACATGCCATATAATAACAGCCCACACCATACCATTCTGTACTATAAAATGACAGGCAATACCATGCCATACTATACTGTTATAGGCCGTAGCATATCATACTATACAGTCAAGTCACCCTCACCTCATTTTACCTCTGTCCACCTCGGAACACTCTAGTCCCCCTCACCTCCCTTTGCATAACCCTACCCCTAAGTCCTCAAGTCACCCTCACCTTCCTTTACCTCTACCCACTTTTATTTAAAAAAGAAAAAAACCTGCGTGATAAAGTACTGCACGGTAAAGGCTGTTTAAACTTCAGAAAGGACACTAATATTTTAGGGGCACTGTCGGTTGTTTTATGCCTTTTAGTATGTTTGGTGGGCACCTTCGCTTCTTTGATAGTTTACTCCTTCTCACCCCCCCCCCTATACTTTAGGTCTCGCCTGAAACAGCACATGTGCTGTTGATTGTGAGACATTTTGGTTACCTAGGGGGCATAGAACTCAACACTTCATCGTCACTCTCACTTCCTTACTTCTCTTTGATCAGCAAATGCTGGCTTCACTTCCTCTTCATATGTTTAACCCTACCCAGGAGCATGGCCCAAGTACTGCTTCCCATGCCCGGTGGCCTTCCACTGCTCGCAGTTTTTTTCTCCTTTTACTTGCTCCACTACCTTCCTCCACCCACCCGCATTGTTGCTTGCCCTGCCCCCACCCTCCTCCTACGTTGTCCGATTTGACCTTCCCCTGTTGATGCTTGCCCCATACACCCACCCTCTACACCTTCCCTCTTTGTTGCTTGCTCCCTCTCTCTTCGTTGCTTGCCCCCTCTTGTCCTGCCAGAAAAAAAGCAACCAAAAGTCACACCAACCAGTGTCACAATGCTGCAAAGATGCAAACGGCACTACACTCCCTGCTCTGCATGGTCTTTTTGGCAGTGTCTTCATGCGGGGCCAAAATTGTGACTTCAGCTCAGACGTAAGATACTTAAACTTTTTTTTGTGAAGGCAGAGAATAATCCCTTACCAAGAAAACAGAACAGGGCCCCTCGTGGTCAGCGTTGGGGCATCATAGCACTTTTGTTTCTAACTTTCAGCCATGTGCTACTGTGCAACATAGCTAAAATAAATTGACAAAGCCAAAAGTTCTCCCATAGACCTGACCTATTGGTTTTGCCAATGCTTGTTTCTATTGTCTGTGCACAATTCTTTGGGAATTGTAAGTAGCTATTCTTACACTGGTCTCCCTTTTTAGGTCAAGCCTGGGCAGCGCATGCGCTGCTGCGAGGCATGCAGTAGTGGAGTATGGCTTTGAAGCCCTGGCCAGTCTCCGCCCATATTTTTAATTGGCTTGTGTCATTGTGCTTCGTAAACGCTGGCTTCCGAGTCGTTATTAGTCTTGTTAGTCCCTCCTTGGTACCGCCTTGTCTGCATTTGTTACCTCCCATAACGACTGGACCTTTTACTGGTGTTGTTGCATGGTCTGCTTTATAAGTCGGTGAGCACTATTTTATTTAATGCTCTTCCCCTATTCCACCCATTACCTCGCAGTACGCCGCCCGCTTTTATTTTAACTTTTTACTAATGGCGGTCCGCTTTAACAATAGCGGCCGCATTTTTTAAATTTATTTTAGCAGCGTGGTCCGCATTTAGCGTTCGCGCTTATTTATTTATTTTGGTTACTAGCGCCCATGCAACGCTTTCACATTCATAGAGGCCGTGCCCCTTTCTTTACACAAACCGCTTCTAAAGAAAGGTACACAGCCGACATTAAAGTGAAAGCGTGGCATGGGCGCTTTTACCCAAAAAAATAAAGCATCTGTCATCTTGACAAACAGATGTTTTTTTTGTCAAAGCCCCCATGCCGCGGTTTTACTTTACTGTCGGACACACCCCTTTCTTTAGACGCGGCTTGTCTAAAGAAAGGGGCGCTGCCTTCTTGAATGTGAAAGCGCCGCATGGGTGCTAGTAAAAAAACAAATATTTGCAATGCAATAGGTCTCGCATTTGCGAGAGTTTAAGCTATTGCATTGCCAATAGCTTAAACTCTCGTTAATGCGAGACCTATTGCATTGCAATTGCAGATTCTTGTTAATATTCCCTTTGTCTTCAGCAGTTAATGCCATGCTATCGAGCTTGGTCTTTTCTTCAAATTTTGGGCCTGATTAAGATCTTGGCGGATGGGATACTCTGTCACAAACGTGATGTATAGTCCGTTCTTTGTATTCCAAGTTCCATAGGATGTAATGGAACTTGTAATACAACGGACGTCACTTTTGTGATGGAGTATCCCATCCGCCAAGATGTTTAATCAGGCCCTTTGTTTGGGAACCATGCTCTTGGGCAAGTTGCCCAAAATTGTCAAATCCTTAAAGCGGCGGGGGTGGTGTACAACTCGTAATTGCTCTTGACCTGAACACATTCTCTGAGGGCATGCCAACATACCCAAGATTGCATGAGTGGCATTTTCAAGGAAGGGCTACCTGGACCATCCTAGATGCATTCCAAGTTACTATGCTCTAGAAACTGTTTTCTTCATCAACATATTGAGGCATTATATATCTATGCTTTCCATTTTTAATATGCAATCATCCGGATCTATCACTGCGTGTGGGTATTTTAGTGTTCTTCACCATAGGATAATTATCCGGATCAGGGTTGCCTACCATTATTCCTTCGGGACTGCTCCTTGCCATATTTCTAGGAAACGCACTTAATGCATAAATTACTGGCATTCAGTTAATTAGATGTCCATTTTCCGATGTGACTATCCTGAAAGTTTGGGATGGACCAATCACCCCAAGGACCTGCACTTGAGAAGCCTATCTAAGGTCCACCTGCACTATTTGATATTGTTTAGCTATCACATCCATGTCTGCCTCTGGAGACTCTTCAATAGCACCGTCTAAAAGCCCGTGCTGTTTTGCAGGAAGCATTGATAACTCATCTGCAATGTGGTGTTGCCACATGCGTTTTATGTTGATTTTCATAGTATGTCCAGTGAGTTAAAGATGAAATCTCAATCCATAACACATAATAGGGGAGTGCCTGTCCTTACGCCGTTACACAGTATAAGCACTTGAAGTGTTCCGTCAGCACTGAAAATGTTTGAATTGAATTCGTTAAATTTCTGTGGAAGCTGAATTTATTCTGTTTTGCCCTCACTTTCTGCAGCTCACTCCATGTTTGAGATCACTTTACTTTTCTTTGCATTCTTGCTTTTTTGTGGGGTTATTCCCTGTGATGCTTCTCTTTCTACACCTTTTAGCACGTTTACCATAAAACGGGTACACCGTTTTATATTTAATATGCCTATTTTACGTTCTACTTTGAGTTCAGTTTAACTTTGTATCAACCCCTACTTAACGGCTTTCTCTCCTCTCTATTTTTGTCTTCCTCCTATATTCGTCTGTCTCTCCTCCATCTCGGTTTCACATCCCATTTCCCTCATGTTGTTCTTCTCACGCTTATTTTTCCACACACCTTGTCTCCGAGTCCTATTCCAAGCCTGCTCAGACTGTTTCTATACTTATTTTATTCCTCCCACATTGCATCCTTCTCTTCGCTCATTGACCATCTCACTTTCTGCGTCACATGCTTTTTTTCCCTCTCTAGGTATCTTTGACTGAAGGACACCAGTTTGATCGAGATGTGGAGCTCCTGATTTATTATAATGAGGTGAACAAGCCCAGTGTCACTGTGGAGGCGGGCCTACCACACTCCCCACCAGGTTAGCTTATTAAACACCATTCTGTGTTACCCATTGTTTTATCGTTTGGGACTCGACCTCTTCTTTTGCCTTTCATTTCCACGGCCCCATTTATTCATCTGCACAATTCGGGAGGAGCGAACAAAGACATTGGCTCAAAAGAATGGCATAGCTAGCACTAATTGTTGTTTTTTGTGGGTTTCGATCCCAGATATGTGACAATTAGATTACTTTAAAATGATGTCCCTTTCCATAATGTGTTTCTTATCATTTCTTGTACTTTCACCAACTACTTTATCTCCCACTTTCAAAGTGTATCTCTGTGCACTCATTCTCTCCTTCTGTCTGACCTGCAGGTAAGAAAGAATGCTGTCTTTTTTAGTTTTCAATCTGTCCTTTTCTCTTTACTTACACTTTAATTTATGTAAGTTAAAATACTTAATTTACACTTTTATTTCCACCATATCCCCACTCAGTTTTCTTTAAATGTTAGCACAGAATAGTTTTAATCCCACCAGACTGGCATGTCCATTTTTCTGTTTCTGTAAGGCTTTATTTTTGGGCGGAGCATTCGATTTATTTGTCACTTATAATTCCTCTCACTTCCTCAGCTTTATTTTTGTTCGTGTCTCATTCCTCTCTCCATTGTCATAACATATAACTAGCCACTCCTGGTGCCAGGTATTCTTTACCAAAACAGAGAGAGTCAAGTCTCATCCCCCCATCTCAGTTGCTGATTACACTGTGAGTCTTCTGTCTAAGGAACGTTGACTAAAGATGGAGGTACCCTACATCTCCTCCATTCTGCGTGTACCCTTTAAGTAGTTTTTTGATTAGGCTCAGTCTTTTTTTCTGTTTCTTCAAGGTTCCTTGATGGCAGAAGTTGCTGTGATGCTGAATTTTTACCCCAACATCCCAGAGAGTGGGGAACAGTCGAGTTGTGGTGAATTCATTTTCATCGTCGATCGTTCTGGAAGCATGGACTGTGGTATGAGCAATGAAATGAACTCTCCTCAACGTATTGACAGTGCAAAGGTGAGATCCTTGATCACCTGCTCTTCAAATGAGTCTCACAGCCTAAATGAAGTACTGTGCTTTCACGAGGCAAACTTGATTTCATTGGGGCGGGAGGGTTGGGGGTTTGTATTTTGTTTTTGCTCCCTCATTTTTTGACCTCTGCAAGCATCCACTCCATGTGTCAAAAGAGGGTTAGATGTATAGAATTGTGAAGGAGTTTTGCTGGTCTTTTGTGCTCTCTGTCCTCGCCACTGATCTGTGAGGAACCTGGCAGAGATGCTTGTCTGTTTTAATTGGTCACACTGTAATGCGTCCATTACTTCAGGATAATGGCATTACTCCTAGTCCTTCTCCCTCGCCTTCCTTCTTACAAGTGAGGCCCTCCGCCTCCCCCAGACCCACCCCCAGCCTATAAAAACACAGCCCGCCCCACCACCTCCTGTACGTAAACAAGCCGAGCCTAGAACTCAGTTGGACCATACCGGGAGGGTCCTAGAAGGAAGGCGAGGGAGTAGGACTAGGAGTAATGCCATTATCCTTAAGTAATGGACGCATTACCTCCCGTCCCTCCCTCGCGTTCCTTCTTAACAAGTGAGGACATAGCAAGCAAAAACAGAGACGGACAACTGAGTGAAAAAGAGCACCAATTTAATATAAAGTGCCCAAATCACAACACACAAATCCCCTACATCTTCATAGAGGACAAGACCCTGTGGCCAAGGACATTATCCAAACGTTCCAGACCAGCAATCCGATACTGGCGGACAAAATTGGAAGGGGAAGACCAGGTCGCAGCCCTACAGATCTCCACCACTGAAGTACCCTGCAATTCAGCCACTGTAGCCGCCATACTTACTGCGTGTAGAAAGCCCCTGCACCCTCACAGGAGGATCCACACCTTTTACCCCGTAAGCCAAAAAGACCGTGGACCTAATCTAACGACTCAAAGTAGCAGTGGACGGCTTCTCACCCTTCTTAGCCGGACCAAAGTTCACAAACCAAGCATCCCCCTTCAGGAAGGACTCCACCTCATGCAAATACCACAACAAAGTCCGCCGCACATCCAAACAGTGCAAACAACAGGTCCTCAGCCAAGGAAGGATCCGGACAAAACTCAGGCAAAATCACCTCCTGACTGAGATGAAAAGCCGAATTAACCTTAGGGACAAAGGATGGCACCTGCACCAGCACCACCCGGTCCGAAAAGACCTTGCAGAAGGGATACTTACAGGACAAAGACCCCCAACTCACCCAACCATCTAGCCAAAGTGATGGCAATCCAGAAAACAAGCCTTAAAAGTCAAGAGTTTCAGCTCGAGCCAAAGTCACAACCAGCGGAGCCAGGGGTGACAACGAGACCCCGGTCAGAAGATGACGCCGGCAAAGCCACCAGGAGAGACACTCCTGGATATGGTCCGTCATCAGCAGAGGAGACAAAAGACTCTGGGCCCCTGGAGACCACCCCGCCAGAATCTAGTTGGCCAAGCGAAGAAGGTGAAACCGGGCCAAGGGCACCAGAAACACCACAGAAACCAAATGTCCCTGAACCCTCAACCACTCCACTGCCGGCGTAGCATTCTGAGACATCAAGTCCAGAACCTGCATCTGTAAGGAGACCAGCCAACGGTCGGATAACTTCACAAAGCCCTCCAGAGTCCGAAAACGAGCCCCGATGAAGAACATGTCCCGAGAGGGGGCCAAAGAAGATTTTCCCCAGTTCACCAAAAACCCGTGACCCTGAAGAACCTCCAAGACCCTCTCGACTTGAGCGAGCAACAGAGATTCCTCCGAGCATGAAGCAAAAGATCGTCTAAATAGGGATGAACGAACACCCCTTCCGCATGAAGGAGAGCCATGAGGGGCGCCAGGAGAGGACTTGAGGCCGAAGGAGAGAACACAAAACTGAAAATGGGCGTCTCCTATCACAAACCTCAGGTAACGCTGAGAAGAGGTGGTAACCGGGATGTGAATATAAGCGTCCTCGAGATCCAAGGAGGCCAAAAAATCTCCCGACCGGACCAGCGGAATGATTGCTTGAATGGTCAACATGCAGAAGTGAACAGCGCAAACCCAAGAGTTGACCCACTGCAGATCCAGCAAGGGCCGAACACCGCCCGTGACCTTCTGCACCAAAAACAAAATGGAGTAGGCCCCTGTGCAGACTTCTGACACCGGTACCCTGCAAATGGCCTTCTTGGCAAGCAAATCCCTGACTCCTTCCAATAGTGCCAACTTTCGCAGACCGGCGGTCGGACCAGGAGTCAGCCGCACACCCGTATCTGGGGGAACCTGCAAAAAATCGATCTCGTAACCATGTTCCACAGTGTCTAGGACCCAGCGATCCGAAACATCCAGACGCCAAACTGGAAGGAAATGTCTGAGCCAGCCTCTGACCCCTCCGGATTCCTCCCAACTGTGATTGTCAGGGCCCCTTCTTGGCAGAACCTTTAGGAGTAGGGGTAGCGTGCTTAGGGGAAAAACGCAGCTGGAAGCACCTCTTACAGAAAGACTGATGGGGCTCACACTTCGGGGATAACCTGGAGGACCTATTCCAAGGTTTACCAGAAGATGAAGCACCCCCTTTATAAGGCAAGGCATGCTTTTGCTCCTTGAAATCCTTAGTAATCATGGCCGACAACTGATCCCCAAAGAGTGCCTGTCCCTCAAAGGGCAATTTCAGCAAAGCTGCCTTCTCCCCAGGATTTGCCTTCCATTCTCGCAGCCACAAGGAACGCCTGGCTGCCACCAAGGCCCCAGTGGACATAGCCAAAGCCCTAATAATATCAGAAGAAATGTCGGCCAATAGCTTAGCCTGCTGTTCTATGGCGGCCAGGAGCTCAGAACACTCCCACCCATCCTGCACAGCCATGGCCAACTTGTCAAAATCCTGCACCAAGGACTGGGCAGAATAAGCAGAAAAAAGGCTCGCCCTCAGAGCCACGTTCTCAGCAGCAAAAGCCTTTTTAAGGCCAGAGTCCACCTTCTTATCCATAGCATCCGTCGGGGTGCAATCCTCTGGCTGAAAAGCAGTTTTACCAATCAGAGTAGCCAGAATCGAGTCCAACCGCACATTGTGGGGCAAGGGGTCATCCCCCTCCAACAAATACAGTTTCTGGAGGAAACGAGGGACCTGAACCTTGACCACCTCACGCCATTCCCGCATCACCATCTCCCGAATCGGGCCCTGAAAAGGCATGCCCAGCCGGGAGGGTTTCCCATACTGCAGAAAAAGGGACCCACCAACCTTCACCTAGCTGACAAGGAGGAAACACCAAATTGTCCCGCAAATGAGCCAAAATGTCCCACATCTCATCCCTGGAGACCTACTTTCTGCCAGAGGAGGTAGAAGGCCCCTCCCTATCCGAAGGGGACAACTCAGCACCTGGATCAACCGTCTGAGGCTGGGACGGACCAACCGGCAAAGGACGAGCCTGCAGGGCTTTGGAGACAGCTGCCTCAATCATGCCCTGAACTTCCTCCCTGGACATGAGAGGAACGTCAACCCCATCACGGCCCTGCACCCTAGGCCACTTCAGGGGAACCGGAGACTCATCAGAGGAGGAAGAGGACACCACGTTGTTCCTCTTAAACGACTTCTTGCGACCCATGGCAGCAGAATAATAACATTTCCCAACCAAGAAAACCCAGATATAAGGCCGGAGATATCCCACCCTAAACCAATGAGGATACGGCAGGGAAAAAAAACCTCCAACCAGAAATAAGGAAATCAGGCCCAAAAGTACATAAAAAATTGGAATCAACACGTCCTACCCGGTCTCCAGGACGCTCTCACACCAGGTGAGCCGGCCGCATTGCGACAGTGAGCCGGAACAACTGCCCCAGCTGCACAAGGACCTCCGGACTCCGTCACGGCATCCACCAGCAAGTGCCCTGCCCCTCGTAAGCGAGGAGACTCCAGAGGATCCTGCGCTGCCATAAGAACGCCGCCTGCAGCGTTGCAGAGGCAGAGAATCAGGAACCGTAGACTCCCCTGCACCGTCACAGAGAGGAAAGACCGAAGGTAAGTCTCACACTAGGGAGACCAAAAAGAACAGGAGGTGGTGGGGGCGGGCTGTGTCTTTATAGGCTGGGGGTAGGTCTTGGGGGAGGCAGAGGGCCTCACTTGTTAAGAAGGAAGGCGAGGGAGGGACGGGAGGTAATGTCCCTTTCTCATATCCACAACCGGGAATCCAGGAAGTGGTCATATTGGAACTACGAGTTCTTTCGTGGTGTTTGCTCCCACAGCATCACTTTTGGTGCAATGGAGAGTAAGTAGAAAAAAATCTGCGCGGCCTCTGCAGATTGGATGTCCTGTACTTTTCTATGCGCTTTTTGAGCTCTGAATTACTTGAGAAAATCTACAGAACTTCACAAATCATTCAAAAAGATATTCTGCTGCATGACAAGTTGTGCACAGTTTTTATCAGCTATTATACTGGTAATAAACTTTAGCTCATTAATTACCAGTAATTCCTCTGCCTCTGCAGCCTTCAGTAAAACAAGTAACCCTGTTCTCAAAATGCAGACTCCTGTATATCCCCAGCATTATTGATAATGAAGGAAATTAAAACGCAGCATAAGATTTACTGAACCCGGTTACCTCAATTTGTAATTTATATTCTTTTTGATAAGATTAAAATATTTTCCCCAGAATTAAAACAAATAAGTTATTTATCTTCGGTTACACTCTTAGTGGTGGATACTCTAACTGCAGATTCCTCGCCTTCTAAATATCGCAAGGTGCCAGACTGGATCAGGAGAATTTCGACAGCAGTGCTCCCCCACTCTTGCAGATGGTGTCATGCTGCTCCACCTTGGCTTCATACTGGCCAAAAGTAACAGAGTGAAGTCTCATATAAGCACCACCCCTACAAAATGAACTCAGTTTCTTGTCTCTTTCCTTTTCTGCACCCTTAGATGCAGAGCGTGGAACAATTATTGGCAGTATGCTAAAATCTAGCTCGGGACTTTGGCTCGTTTTTAGATGTTAGAGAGGCCACTCTACAGAACGTGAGGTGGTAGCACAGTGGGGAATCTGCAGTTAGACAGGGTATCAACTGTGTTACAGAAGGTAAGTAATTTGTTCTTCTTATGCTTACTTCTGTCCACAGATTCCTCACCTTTTAGACTAGATCTCAAAGCAGTACCAAACAGAAGTGGAGTGTTTGATTGTGGTCTTCGACCAAAAAGTCCTTTAGGACTAAGTGAGTGCTGTGTCCACCTTGCCAAGCCTTGCTGTCAAGGTATTAGTGCTTCATGAATGTTTTGAATGTTTGCACCAGTGCCCATGTCTCAGGTTGCTAGATATCACAAACAGGCACCACCTGCACCAGTGCCATTGTAGCAGGCTTGGTCCTGGTTGAATAGACTCTCAGGTGCTCCGGGGGGGCTGTTTTTTGGTGAGTGCGTTGCAGATCTTAATGCAGAGGCTGTCAACCTTGACACAGTCTTCTTTTGTACTACTCTTCCGTTCTTTGCAACTAAGAAACCGATGAAGAGCTGACCTTATATCTAATGATCTTTGGTTCAATCGGTGTAGAAACTAAACACCCTCTTTGGATCAATGGGATAAGGCAAAGCGAAGAATGCAGGCAGGGTTATTGATTGGCCAACATGGAATGGTGTCACCAGGTAAGGGAGAAAAGCTGCCTGGGTCGTCAGCACCAACCTGTCTTGAAAGAAGGTAGCTTAGGGCGGTTCTACTGACAAGAGCCTGCAGCGAACTCGCATGGGTAGGAAAGTGCCTTAAGGACCAGCTGTGCATAGGTTCGAAGGGACTGCAGATCAGCAATGCCCAGACCTGCTTAAAGTCCCACTGGGGGGGGAGGGGTCACAGAAGGTTTGAGAGGAAACATGCATCAAACCTGTTTTTTTTAATATTTTAACCATGTTTATCGTTTTCAAAAACATTTTTACATCTGGATCAGTTGCATACATCTAGTATAATTTCTTTTATCATTTTCTGTTTCATCAAATGCACAGGAGTATTAAAAATCAAAAAAACATACATTGAAAATGGTCATGTAACTTGTATTGAACAAGGGCATTGTGCTACTGCATGACTGAGGGGTCTCGAACAAGTAGATTTTTGGTATTTATATCTCTATATGTATTGTTCTTTGAGGGGGTAATGTATGCACTCAGGTGCTGCTATGTCTTGTGCTGCACAGTAGCGCAGCTATATGATCTTACCACATTGACTATATTTATTCTTCAAACTATTAATGAAACTCATCACAGCTGGGTATTTAAAGAAGGATGTTTGGTCTGGTAAATACAGAAAGTCCAAAAGGTTCGATAGGTAACTGTTAGAAATGGGGATCTCCAGTTGGCTGCGGCTGGCGCTGAGGTCCAAATAGGGATCCTTCTTCCTAAGTCAGAGTAAGGGGGCTACTCCCTTTGATAACCCCTGCTCAACCCTGTGGTAACGTAGCACGAGCAGACAGGCCTATCTCAGAGGCAGTGTGTGAAGCATTTATGACCATACACAATAACACAGGAGAGACGCTACAAACGGACACCACAAGTAGTTATAGAAAAATAGTTATCTTTATATAGACTGAACACGAGGCTAAAAGCACTCAAGGAGCCACAATGCACACAATTACAGATTCACTTCAAAAGCAATAAAGGCACTCAAAACGGGGGTGGAACGGACTTAGTTCGGGGCCGGGGTCCACGCGACCCGGTGATGCACAATGTACCTGAGATGTAAAGGGCCACGGCACGCAGCCTCACAAGGAAGCCGCAGTGATGACAGGCGGACTCGCAGCGGCCACAGCTCCCAACTGTAGCGGTCCGCGGCGTGCACTCACGATAATCCTGGGACGGGGCTTAAAGGCAGGCACCCAGCGGTACCCACAGGTGGTAACAAGATCCTGGAAGTGGTGACTAGTGCAGGCACTCAGCGGCACAGCTCCTCAGCTGCAGCGGCCCACAATAGTGATAGCGATGATTTCCGTAGGATGGCAAATGCGGGCACTCAGCTGCACAGCTCTTCAGCTGCAGCGGCCCACAACAGCGATAGCGATGATTTCCGTAGGATGGCAAATGCGGGCACTCAGCTGCACAGCTCTTCAGCTGCAGCAGCCCACAATAGCGATAGCGATGATTTCCGTAGGATGGCAAATGCGGGCTCTCAGCGGCACAGCTCCTCAGCTGCAGCGGCCCACAACAGCGATAGCGATGATTTCCGTAGGATGGCAAATGCGGGCACAATTGCGATAGCGACTTTCAGCCCGTGTTCCCCGCAGTAGAACCAGAGGCTCTGGAATTCTCAACAGAGGCCTCACCTGCGGGTAGAATCCCCCTCAAATAGGAATCCAGACGGCTGATGGGTGAAGTCTAATGTCCCTAAGACTTCAGCAGGAGGCGAGCTCAAATCAGGCCCTTGGGTAGTTGCTTCAGCAAGATGGATGAAAGTTTCAAAGTCCTTTCCCTCTCTAGTTACACGGACCGAGGTTCGTCTTGGCATCCAGAAGTAACCCACTCGTGGGGGTTTTCGCGCACATCTTTATACCCCCCTCGCCTTTGTTCTCAAAAAGTCACAAGTCACTGAACCCAGTCAGAACCAGTTTGAGGAGGTCCTGGGGGCACGTTGTTTACGAGGCGGCATCCTGCCTTTGAGGAAGAGGGGGTCTGCCATCAGACGCACAGTGGGGGCTGGAGCCATCATTCACTTTGCCAGGCCCAGCCCTGCTCAGACCAAAGGGTCACCCCTCCCCATACTCCAGCTGCAGATTCCTCTACTCGACCCAGGTCGGGTTCAGCCTACCCTGTCCCTCCAAAACCAGACGGCCAATACACATAACAGCAGAGCACACTGGGAGACTTGGGCAAGAAAATACCCACTTTCCCAAAGTGGTATTTTTAGACACAGGATATAGAAATAACCCTCACTAAAAGATGTACTTTAATATTCTGAGCTCAGGCATACTAAACTCGACTTTCCACTTTACAAGCTGCTTCTGTGGGTGGCGCAATCAGCGCTGCAGGCCCACCAGCAACATTCGGTCTACCAGCCCTGGGCGCGCACGGTGCACTATACTAGAGACTAACAGGTAAACCAAATGAGCCAATTATGGGAGCATCAATTCATACAGTCAATTTACCATAGGTAGCATTCGCGCTGTGGCACGGAATGCCCGTGGCACAGCGCCCAGAGCATCTAACACCAGCAAACACAGATGAGACAAAAAGCGAGAAATGGAGGGGAGACCCACGCCAATGGTGCCAGTTCTAACACGTGTCCCCTCCAGCTGAAATGTGGAGAGAACTACCCACCCACTTGGGAGTTCTCATCACTAAGGCGGAAAAATCTGGACAGACCATCAGCATTGGCGTGCTCGGTACCAGGGCGGTGTTCCACTGTAAAGTCCATATCCTGTAGGGAAATGGACCACCTCAACAACTTTGGATTCTCTCCCCTCATCTGCATCAACCATCTGAGGGGCCTGTGGTCTGTCTGAACCCGGAAGTGAGTCCCAAACAGGTATGGCCTCAGCTTCTTCAGTGCCCAGACTACAGCAAATGCCTCACGCTCAATTGCCCTCCACCTCTGTTCCCGTGGAAGTAAACTCCTACTAATGAAGGCTACAGGTTGGTCTAGACCCTCCTCATTGATCTGTGACAGAACGGCCCCCACACCATGCTCGGAAGCGTCTGTCTGGACAACAAATTCTTTTGAAAAGTTGGGCGCCTGAAGCACAGGGGCTGTGCACATGGCAGTCTTCAGGGCGTCAAAAGCGTTCTGACAGGTGTCAGTCCAGTTCACCATCTTGGGCTGCTTCTTAGAAGTCAGCTCAGTCAAGGGTGCAACAATGTTGCCTTACCCCTTAACAAACCTCCTGTAATAACCTGTGAGTCCTAAAAAGGCTCTCACCTGTGTCTGGGTCTTGGGGGGGCTCCCAAGCCAGGATGGTTTCAATCTTGGGCTGTAGGGGCGCCACCTGGCCGCTCCCCACCTGGTGTCCCAAGTACACCACAGAACCCTGCCCAATCTGGCACTTACTTGCCTTGATTGTGAGGCCTGCCCTTCGCAGTGCCATCAACACTTCCCAGAGGTGGCGCAGGTGGTCCTCCCATGAGGAACTAAACACTGCAATGTCATCCAGGTAGGCGGCACTGAAATCTTCCAGCCCATCCAACACCCTGTTGACCAACCTCTGAAAGGTGGCAGGGGCATTCTTCATCCCAAAGGGCATCACCCTGAACTGGTAGTGCCCATCTGGTGTGGAGAATGCGGACCTCTCCTTTGCCCCATCAGTTAAGGCGATCTGCCAATACCCAGACGTCAAATCAAACTTGCTGAGGTACCGTGCAGCCCCTAGCCTATCTATGAGCTCATCAGCTCTGGGGATGGGGTGCGCATCAGTCTTTGTGACTGAATTGAGACTTCGGTAGTCCACACAGAACCGAAGTTCTGGGGTGGCACCAGGCGCTGCAGCTTTTGGTACCAAGACCACTGGGCTGGACCAAGGGCTGCTAGAGGACTCAATCACCCCTAAAGCAAACATTTTGGAAACCTCTTCCTTAATGGATGCCCTAACCCGTTCAGTCACTCGGTAAGCCTTGTGCTTAACAGGAGGACTGTCCCCAGTGTCCACTTCGTGGACACACCAATCAGTGACACTAGGCACCAGGGAGAACAGATCACTGAATTGTCGCAACAGTTGGCGACAATCACTCTGTTGCTCAGGGGTCAGTGTGGCGGAGAGGACCACACCCTCCACTGACCCGTCTTGCTCCTTTGCACACAGGAGGTCAGGAAGAGGCTCACTCTCCTCCTCCATCCCCGCATCTGTGGCCAGGAGCATGCCCACTTCGGACCTCTCAAAGTGGGGCTTCAGGCGGTTGACATGCAGGACCCGCAAGGGGTTCCGGGGAGACCGCAAGTCCACCAAGTAGGTAACAGGACTCTTGCGCTCCACCACCTCAAATGGTCCGGTCCACTTATCTTGGAGCGCACAAGGGTCCACTGGGCCATGTCCAAAACCTTTTGACCAGGCTGAAACTCAATCAGCGTGGCATTCTGATCGTGCCAACGTTTCATCTCTTCCTGGCTGGTTTCCAGATTTGCCTCCGCAAGCTTTCTGAAACGCAGAGTCTGGTTCCTGAAGGCCAGCATGTAACTAAACACATCCTGGGGAGGTTTCCTGGGAGATTGCTCCCAGCCTTCCTTGACAAGACTCAGAGGCCCTCTTACCGGGTGACCATAGAGTAGTTCAAAGGGGCTGAACCCTAGGGACTTCTGTGGCACCTCACGGTAAGCAAACAGGCATGGCAAGAGGACGTCCCACTTACGCCTCATGGTCTCTTCTAGGCCCATAATCATGCCTTTGAGGGTCCGGTTGAATCTCTCAACCAGCCCATTCCCTTGGGGGTGGTAAACTTATAAGTTACCCCACACTCCTCCCACAGAGACTTCATATATTTGGAAATGAAGTTAGTACCTTTATCAGACACCACCTCTCTGGGGAACCCCACACGGGAGAAAATCCCCATCAGTGCACGTCCCACCAGGGGGTCCGTCACTGTCCGGAGTGGGATGGCTTCAGGGTACCGGGTGGCATGGTCCACCAAGACCAGGATGAACCTGTTGCCCATGGCTGTCTTGGGGTCCAGAGGTCCCACAATGTCAATGCCCACTCGCTCGAACGGGGTACTGACAACTGGAAAGGGCTGGAGTGGGGCTTTGATCTTCCCCTCACTCTTCCCACTTGCCTGGCAAGTCTCACATGTCCTGAAGTGAGCATCTGAGCTCCTGCGCATCTGGGGCCAAAAAAAGTGGGTGACCAGCCTCTCGAAGGTCGTGGTCTGCCCCAGATGTCCTGCCAATGGCACATCATGAGCCAACCCCAGTAGGAAGGCTCTGAAGCACTGGGGTACCACCAGCACACGGGTTGACCCAGGCTCAGCAACCTTAGGCTCGCTGTAAAGGAGGTCATTCTCCCAATAGATCAGATGTGACCCTGACTGATCACCTGCTGCCTGGGCTGCAGCCTGTCGCCGCAGCCCCTCGAGAGAAGGGCACGTTTTCTGCTGTTCACAAAATTCCTCCCTGGTGGGCCCTCCTTCCTGCTGCCAATGGGTCAGCTCAGGCAGGTCCCCCAGTTCGGCTACCTGTTCCCCTGTAGGCTCCAGGGCATCCCCCTCAAGGTCTGCTCCTTCCTGGACCGTGGGAACTATGGGGGCCGGTTTCCCGCGCCCCCTACCCCTTCTCTGTAAGGCAGGGGCCTGGGCCATACTTTCAGGCTCCAGGTCCTTCTGAACATCCTTACTGGCTGCCATGGACCGAGTGGTCGCACACGCCCACTCAGGCAGACCCAACATTTCCAAGTGAGATTTCCTCTCCACCGTAGCCCACGGGGAGTTTTCTAAATCGTTGCCCAACAGACAGTCTACCGGCATGGCTGGCCTCACAGCTACTTGAAGAGTTCCTGAGACACCCCCCCCCCCCCCCCACTCAAAGGGAACCTGAGCCACCTCACACTGGCTCTGAGAGTTGTCTGCTGACACTACTGGGCAGAATGCATGGGGGGCAACCTACTCTTTGGACACCAACCGGGAGCTGACAGCAGTCACACTAGCTCTGGTGTCCCTCAGAGCCTCCACCCTATGGCCATTGATGGTCACCCCCTCCTGTACTTCTTAGTGTTAGCAGGCAGAGTGGGGTTAGGGACCTTCTCAAAGTCTCCTAGCGAGACAAGGGTCAATTCCACGGGATCCCACCCACCTTGGGCTCCCATCTCCTCCCCTCCCAGGGCTACACTAGCAAGCTGGCGGGGTGGTGCGCGAGGTGGGGCATTGAGGTCCCTCTGGGGACACTGGGGATCATAATACCGGTGGCCCACTTGACCACATTTAAAACAAGTAAGGGGCCCCCTATGAACAGGCCTACCTGTCGGGGGCACTGGCTTCTTCTCAGGGGGAGACTGGGACACCACTCCTTGGTTCCCTTGGGAATTACTTTGGGGCCCTCTCTGGGTCTCCCTCGGTTTACCCCTGTCCCCCCCACTTCTCTGCTGGGCACCCTGCCCACCTTTGGCGAAGTCTCCCACAGGACCCTTGCGAACCCGGGTGCTCACCCAGCGGTCCGCCTCCTCAGCAAGCTTCCTAGGGTTAGTTAGCTTGCTATCAAAAGGTGCTGGTGTAGCTCTGGAAAACAGTTACTAGATAAATGCTCCCATGCAAACAAATCATACAGTTCCTCAAAAGTTTCCACTTTGCTACCCTTTACCCAGCGATCCATTGCGCTGCAAAAAAAAGACACATATTCGACCCAAGTGGTACCCTCTAACTTCTTACAGGTTCTAAATCTCTGCCTGTACATTTCTGGGGTCAAACCATATCGCGTCATCAAGGCCTCTTTCATATGGGCATACACCATCCTGCTCTCTTCAGGCAGATCCAACAGGGTATCCCTCCCATCACTCACAAAGCGTCCCCACAACCCCGCTCCCCAATCCTTCTCAGGGACCCGGTGGGACACCATGGCTATCTCATATGCGGCAAACCATTGCCCAATATCCTCACTCTTATGGAAATCCTTGATGACATCCTTGGGTATATACACTCTACTCTCGGTGGGTACTATCGGTATGCTGCCACAAGAGGGGGAGATCTCTAAGCTCTTAGCCTTGATCTCCAGCTCCCTCAATACACTCTCATGCTCCAGTTTCATTTTCTCAAGTTCAAATGCCAACCTGTTATTCTCAATATCCAATTTTTTACTCTCTAGGTCCTTCTGACCTTCTAATTTGGCCATCTCCAAACTATGCCTCCTATCTCTCTCCCTGTCCTCCATCTCTTCTGGAGACAGACCCTTAGAGGACACACTAGTACCTGGATTGGAAAGTGCTTTACCTCCCACTAAATCCACTTCGTCATCCTGCTGCCCTCCAGCATTCTCTCCCTCATTCCTAGCGGACTCTCTCGCTTCTAACCAGGCCTTAAGGGCCTTCTGATACTCCTCCTTCCTAGAGAGACCCGCAACAGGGACTGTGAATCGCTTGCAAAAAGACTTTAGCTGTTTGGCAGTGTAGGTTTGTAACCTCTCTTCCTCAAAGATGAGATCCTCCGAAGCATTGGACGTTGGCCTACCCGTTGTAGACATAACTGGCAATTACAATCAACAATAGAACAAAATCAAACCGTACGTGGTTGCGCCTAGGCCTACACTCACTAGTACCGTACACTGGTTATTGTATGTGGATCAAAAATGCAAGTCCTGATCCTCACCGCTGACCACCAATGATAGAAATGGGGATCTCCAGTTGGCCGCGGCTGGCGCCGAGGTCCAAATAGGGATCCTTCTTCCAAAGTCAGAGTAAGGGGGCTACACCCTTTAATAACCCCTGCTCAACCCTGTGGTAACGTAGCACGAGCAGACAGGCCTATCTCAGAGGCAGTGTGTGAAGCATTTATGACCATACACAATAACACAGGAGAGACGCTACAAACGGACACCACAAGTAATTATAGAAAAATAGTTATCTTTATATAGACTGAACACAAGGCTAAAAGCACTCAAGGAGCCACAATGCACACATTTACAGATTCACTTCAAAAGCAATAAAGGCACTCGAAACGGGGGTGGAACGGACTTAGTTCGGGGCCGGGGTCCACGCGACCCGGTGATGCACAATGTGTACCTGAGATGTAAAGGGGCACGGCACGCAGCCTCACAAGGAAGCCGCGGTGATGACAGTCGGACTCGCAGCGGCCACAGCTCCCGGCTGTAGCGGTCCGCGGCGTGCACTCACGATAATCCTGGGACGGGGCTTAAAGGCGGGCACCCAGCGGTACCCGCAGGTGGTAACAAGATCCTGGAAGTGGTGACTAGTGCGGGCACTCAGCGGCACAGCTCCTCAGCTGCAGCGGCCCTCAATAGCGATAGCGATGATTCTCGTAGGACGGCAAATGCGGGCACTCAGCGGCACAGCTCCTCAGTGGCAGCGGCCCACAATAGCGATAGCGATGATTCTCGTAGGACGGCAAATGCGGGCACTCAGCGGCACAGCTCCTCAGCTGCAGCGGCCCACAATAGCGATAGCGATGATTTCCGTAGGATGGCAAATGCGGGCACTCAGCGGCACAGCTCCTCAGCTGCAGCGGCCCACAACAGCGATAGCGATGATTTCCGTAGGATGGCAAATGCGGGCACTCCGAGGCACAGCTCCTCAGCTGTAGCGGCCCACAATTGCGATAGCGACTTTCAGCCCACGTTCCCCGCAGTAGAACCAGAGGCTCTGGAATTCTCAACAGAGGCCTCACCTGCGGGTAAAATCCCCCTCAAATAGGAATCCAGACGGCTGATGGGTGAAGTCTAATGTCCCTGAGACTTCAGCAGGAGGCGAGTTCAAATCAGGCCCTTGGGTAGTTGCTTCAGCAAGATGGATGAAAGTTTCAAAGTCCTTTCCCTCTAGTTACACGGACCGAAGTTCGTCTTGGCATCCAGAAGTAACACACTCGTGGGGGTTTTCGCGCACATCTTTATACCCCCCTCGCCTTTGTTCTCCCAAAAGTCACAAGTCACTGAACCCAGTCAGAACCAGTTTGGGGAGGTCCTGGGGGCACGTTGTTTACGAGGCGGCATCCTGCCTTTGAGGAAGAGGGGGTCTGCCATCAGACGCACAGTGGGGGCTGGAGCCATCATTCACCTTGCCAGGCCCAGCCCTGCTCAGACCAAAGGGTCACCCCTCCCCATACTCCAGCTGCAGATTCCTCTACTCGACCCAGGTCGGGTTCAGCCTACCCTGTCCCTCCAAAACCAAACGGCCAATACACAACAGCAGAGCACACCGGGAGACTTGGGCAAGAAAATACCCACTTTCCCAAAGTGGTATTTTCAGACACATGATATAGAAATAACCCTCACTAAAAGATGTACTTTAATATTCTGAGCTCAGGCATACTAAACTCGACTTTTCACTTTACAAGCTGCTTCTGTGGGTGGCGCAATCAGCGCTGCAGGCCCACCAGCAGCATTCGGTCTACCAGCCCTGGGCACGCACGGTGCACTATACTAGAGACTAACTGTCACGATTCAGCGCGCTTAGTGAGAGGCGTAAATGGAGTGTGTATGCCTGAACACTACAACTCCCATAATTCCACTGACAGGGGCGTGGCCCTACCTCTCCTCCGTATTTAAGCACCTCCCTCATCCAGACGGGTGCTTGTCAATCGAGCTCAGTGCAGTCTTCACGAGCCCGTGTTCCTGTTTGCAGAGTTGTTCCTACGCAGTTCCTTGGTCATCCGGAGGTTCCTAATGGTGTGTGACAGCCGCGCTGAAGCGCGAAGGGAGAAGACCAGCGTTCTGAGCGCCCAGCCGCTGCCTCGGTGTGCGACCCCTTCCGGGTTATGACGCGCTGACGCGCGGAGGGCACAGAACGCCATAGCGGCAATTACGAGGCTTCTTCCCCAGGGACTGCTGCCTTGTTGGAGCTTCCGTGCTGGAGCGCTTGGTGTCCCGTAATAGGAGTTGAACGCGGCAAGGAAGTCGTGTTTCAGCGTGAACAGAGCCGATGAGAGGCTCGGAGTAAGATCATCCCGTGTGCGGCCAAAAGGTTGCTTTTCCTCGCCTCACAAAGCTGGGGCAGACTTCATGACTCAGCTGGAATGTGAGGTCGCCATTTGGACCCTTGCCAGTTGGAAAGGAGTATCCGCTGTGGTTTGGGACTCGACCAATCCAGCTAAGTACAATTAAGCTTCACCATTATTATTTTCTGGCAGTGCCTTTCTTGATTAAAGAATGAAAGCGGCCTGACTAGCTGTAAGTACTTACACATAGCCATTAGTTTTCTTGCTGGCGTCTGTGTATGATGTTTGTTACAGGTGTGTTGTGCTTGTGTCTTACCTAGGTAACCAGGGACTAGCCAGCAGGAGTGGCTTCTTCAACTCCGAGGCCGAGTTCCATCGAGGGTTCAGCAGCCGCCACCTTTTTGTTTCCTTTGTCCCTTTTTTCCCTTTCCCTTCACGTAGTGTTTCCTGTTGGCGTGGTTGGTACACCCCCACAGGTCATACTATTAAGGGGGATAGGGTTAGTTGGCATCTTCCATCGCTCCCGTTGTATCCGGCTTTACAGGTTAGTGGTTGAACTAATCCGTCCGTGACAGATTGACAAGCCCACGGTTACTTACAGCCTGAGCGATGGAACCCAACGTGATCCTTACGACTGTGCTAGAAACGTTGACAGCGTTGAGGATGGAAGTGGATGCCTTCCGAGGGGAGAACCTAGAGCTACGTAATGAGATGGGCACGATGAGACGTGAAGTAGCGGGTCTGTCCCGCTCGAATCCTGGGGGTACACGAGGAGGTTCGTACATAAAAGACTGGACCTTACCACCCCCGCTTACTTCACACGACACTGGCAGGGGGCACGGGACCCACACGCAGGATGGAGGGACAGGGCCTTTTTCTTCTCCTGCCCAGGGTGGGCCTGCCTCTATACAAGTGATACAGCCTTTGCAACTACCCCTCGCCCCTCCTGAGAGGTTCTTTGGGGATCCCAAGAAGTTTGGAATATTTTTGGGTCAGTGTAAGCTGCACTTTATGTGCAAACCTGCTGTGTTCCCCACTGACCAGGCCAAGACGGCATTTGTTATGTCCTACCTAGGGGGCAATGCCGCCAGCTGGTCATTTCCCTTGATAGAGAGGGACGATCCTGTGTTGCGTAACTTTTCTGACTTTTGTGAAGAGATGCGCAAACTGTTTGACAGAAAGGCACACCAGCTATCCTTAGACAGGGAGCTTATTGCGCTTAAGCAGGGCACGCAAGATCTACTCGCATACATAACCACCTTCAACAGGCTCTTGGTGGAAACCAATTGGCCTATGGAAAAAAGAACATCATTATTCTACCAAGGCCTGAGAAGTGAATTAAAGGACGTATTGGCTCAAGTCGTGCATATGCCCGCCACGTGTGATGAACTTATAGATCTCACGGTTCAACTTGATCATCGGCTTCAGGAAAGAAAAGGAGACAAACAAAGGGCGGACTCAAGATTCCTTCTACCACGCCCTAGGCCCATACCAGAAGAACACCCGGCTACCCCTGATGGGACAGAGCCAATGCAGATCAGCGGAATAAAAGGGCCGATTAGTCAAGATGAACGTGACAAGAGAAGGAAACAGAGGTTGTGTATGTACTGCGGGAAGCCCGGTCACTTCATCAGGGAGTGTAAATCTAGAACCAGGTTAATGAACAAAGGCAGTCCGGGATCCAGGAACCTGACCGTGGTGGAGTATACCTCTGAGGATCAGGGAAACTAACGCCCTCGAACAAGAAGGAGACCCCTTGTTTGAGTTTTAGGAGAGCAGAGGTCTCACCAGCTGTGGCCAACACGGTTCAAACGTCAGTGGCCCATATGAACGTGTGTGTTACGCTGGAACTACCAGGGGGAGGGCCCGTAATGGTGCATGCTTTACTGGATTCTGGAGCTACCGGTAATTTCATTGACCAGCAGTACGCGCAAGAACTTGGTGTACCCTGCATACGAAAAGAGACTCCGGAACCTGTTAAAGCTGTGGATGGAACGGCTTTAACTTCAGGCCCAGTGAGGTTTCACACACAATTGTGTTTGATGCATGTGGGAGCAGATCATTCCGAATATATCCAGTTCGACCTCATAGATGCTCCCCACTTCAAACTCATATTGGGCATGCCTTGGCTAACCCTACATGATCCCTTAGTGCGGTGGGCTGCGCGCACGGTCACTATGAACTCCTTGTTCTGCAAAACGCATTGTTCTACTGAGAAGATACGCTTGCCTGACGCCATGGTGAGCTCGGCAGGACTGCTTGCGAGCGCTTGTAACGCACAGACCGTATGCTGTACCACCACGCTGCCGGAGGAATACGGGCAGTTTAGTGCGGTGTTCAGCCAACAGGAAGCGGAAAAGCTACCCCCACACAGAGACTACGATTGTGTGATTGACTTAGAGCCTGGAGCCAGTATACCATGCAGCCGTATCTACGCCCTTACCGAATCAGAAACCACCTATCTGCAGTTGTACCTCACCAAGATGCTGTCCTTCGGCTTTATCCGTCCCTCTTCTTCCCCTGCTTCCTCGCCGATTTTCTTCATTCCGAAGAAGGAAGGCGGCTTGCGGGCTTGTGTGGACTACAGGGCGATCAACAGAGTGACCAGGAAGAACAGGTATCCTCTGCCCTTGATACCCGTGCTGCTGGATCAGTTGAAAGGAGCCAAGGTATTTACCAAACTGGACCTTCGGGGAGCCTACCACCTGGTAAGAGTGCGGCAAGGAGACGAGTGGAAGACGGCTTTTCGGACAAAATTTGGGCTGTATGAGTACCAGGTCATGCCCTTCGGTCTCTGCAATGCTCCCGCTGCGTTCCAGTTTTTTATGGATGAAGTCCTGAGGGGCCTGCTGGACGTATCATGCGTAGTGTATATCGATGACATACTGATCTACTCAGCGTCCTTAAAGGATCACATCCTTCATGTATCCGAGGTTCTGGAACGTCTACAGAGGTATAAGCTCTATGCTAAATTGGAGAAGAGCCTCTTCCACGCCACCGAAGTGGAGTTCTTGGGATATGTCATTGGACCAAACGGTATACACATGGATGACAAAAAGGTACGGGCCATCCTGCAGTGGGAGTCACCCTCCTGTGTAAAGGCCTTGCAGAGCTTCCTGGGCTTCGCAAACTTTTACAGGAGGTTCATTAAGGAGTTCTCCGGTATCATACAGCCCCTAACACACTTGTTGCGGAAAGGAGCGGCGTTTCGCTGGACCGACTCCGCGGAAAGGGCATTCCGAACGCTAAAGAGCCGTTTTACCAGTGCTCCTGTGTTAAGACATCCCGATGCCTCTCGACCGTTTGTGGTAGAAACGGATGCGTCTTATTACGCACTAGGTGGAATCTTATCCCAAAGACATCCTGACACAGGCCAGCTTCATCCTGTTGCCTTCTTCTCCAAGAAGCTGTCGTCTTGTGAGTGCAACTACAGTATCACCGACAAGGAGCTTTTGGCAATAAAGCGGGCATGCGAGGAATGGAGACACCATCTGCTGGGAGCTAAACACACCGTGGAGATCTACACCGATCACCGGAATCTGTTATTCTTGAAGAGCGCAAGAGCCTTGACTCCTAGACAACTCCGGTGGTCGTTGTTTTTCTCTGAGTTTGACTTCGTGATTCGATACAGGCCAGGAGCACAAAACGGCAAGGCTGATGCCCTATCACGACCCACACATGACCCTGAACATGGCCTTGTGCGAGTTGAAGAAAACCCTGTCATACTACAGAACGCTTCCTTTCCAGCGGAGTTAATGGCCTTGATAAGAACACCTGACTTCTTGGGAAAGGTGAGGGCGAAAATCGAAGGGCTAGATGAACAAGCCTGGGTTACCGAAGAGCCTCTGCATCGTTCCTCTCTGGACCGGTTGTGGTATCACGATAAGCGGTTATACGTGCCGGAGGAGTCACTGCAAAGACAGGCCCTACAATGGGTACATGACTCTACACTGGGTGGACACCTGGGAGTCCAAAAGACTCTTCAGGCTATGCAAAGACACTTTTGGTGGAATACATTAAGGAAAGACACGATGAAGTACGTCACGGAATGCGCTATCTGTGCACAAGGAAAAGCACAACACAGCAGGCCCAGTGGATTGCTCCGGCCCATACCAATACCTCCAGCTCCCTGGCACACCTTGTCTATGGACTTTATAGTGGAGATGCCTCCCTCCTCAGGCAATAACACCATTTTAGTGGTCGTAGATCATCTGACCAAGATGGGCCACTTCATTGCAATGACCAGGCTACCGACATCAGTGGAATTGGCTCAGGCGTTCTTGCAACATATCGTGCGCCTGCATGGCATACCAGCAGTCCTCATTACTGACAGAGGGACTCAATTCACCTCCAGGTTCTGGAAGGCACTGTGTGTTGTCATGAAAGTTGATGCCCGTCTTTCCACTAGCTACCACCCGCAGACAGACGGCAAAACAGAAAGACTGAACCAGACGTTAGAGCAGTATCTCCGCTGCTTCACGTTGCAACATGAAGAGGAATGGAGCACGCTTCTATGGATGGCCGAGTTTGCGTACAATAACTCTGACCATTCTTCGCTGGGGTGTTCGCTCTTCTTTTGCACCTTGGGTTACCATCCTAATATGTTGCCCTTCGACTGGCCTGTGGTGGCAAAGCACCCCTCAATCCAGGAACACCATGCACACCTGAGAAAAGTACTACAGACTGCCAAAACACAGCTAACAGCCGCTCAAGGGCGCGACAAACAGTATGCAGATAGGAAGAGAACCCTAGAACCGTCCTATACAGTGGGGGATAGGGTGTGGCTGGACACCAAGCATCTACCATTTAAGGGGAATTCTCGGTTGAAACCTAAGTTTGTGGGCCCCTATCCCATAGAGAGAATAGTCAATCCCGTAGCGATCAGGTTATCTCTCCCTTCCTCATGGCGCATCCACCCTGTGTTTCATGTATCCCTTTTGCGGCCTTGTCTCCCTCACACCAGACTACCCGTGAGACCACGACCACTGTCCGTAGAGGGGGAAGATGAGTACGAAGTCAGGGATGTACTCGACTCCAAGCGTATCAGGGGGAGGGTGCATTATCTCATCGACTGGAAGGGTTATGGTCCCGAAGATCGCTCTTGGGAGCCCGTTACCAATCTCCACTGCCCCGGCCTTCTCAGACGTTTTCACTTGCGGTATCCCTCTAAGCCTGGTGGGCCGCCGAGACGTCGGCCCTTGAGGGGGGGTTCTGTCACGATTCAGCGCGCTTAGTGAGAGGCGTAAATGGAGTGTGTATGCCTGAACACTACAACTCCCATAATTCCACTGACAGGGGCGTGGCCCTACCTCTCCTCCGTATTTAAGCACCTCCCTCATCCAGACGGGTGCTTGTCAATCGAGCTCAGTGCAGTCTTCACGAGCCCGTGTTCCTGTTCGCAGAGTTGTTCCTACGCAGTTCCTTGGTCATCCGGAGGTTCCTAATGGTGTGTGACAGCCGCGCTGAAGCGCGAGGGAAGACCAGCGTTCTGAGCGCCCAGCCGCTGCCTCGGTGTGCGACCCCTTCCGGGTTAAGACGCGCTGACGCGCGGAGGGTACAGAACGCCATAGCGGCAATTACGAGGCTTCTTCCCCAGGGACTGCTGCCTTGTTGGAGCTTCCGTGCTGGAGCGCTTGGTGTCCCGTAATAGGAGTTGAACGCGGCAAGGAAGTCGTGTTTCAGCGTGAACAGAGCCGATGAGAGGCTCGGAGTAAGATTATCCCGTGTGCGGCCAAAAGGTTGCTATTCCTTGCCTCACAAAGCTGGGGCAGACTTCATGACTCAGCTGGAATGTGAGGTCGCCATTTGGACCCTTGCCAGTTGGAAAGGAGTATCCGCTGTGGTTTGGGACTCGACCAATCCAGCGAAGTACAATTAACTTCACCATTATTATTTCTGGCAGTGCCTTTCTTGATTAAAGAATGAAAGCGGCCTGACTAGCTGTAAGTACTTACACATAGCCATTAGTTTTCTTGCTGGCGTCTGTGTATGATGTTTGTTACAGGTGTGTTGTGCTTGTGTCTTACCTAGGTAACCAGGGACTAGCCAGCAGGAGTGGCTTCTTTAACTCCGAGGCCGAGTTCCATCGAGGGTTCAGCAGCCGCCACCTTTTTGTTTCCTTTGTCCCTTTTTTCCCTTTTCCTTCACGTAGTGTTCCCTGTTGGCGTGGTTGGTACACCCCCACAGGTCATACTATTAAGGGGGATAGGGTTACTTGGCATCTTCCATCGCTCCCGTTGTATCCGGCTTTACAGGTTAGTGGTTGAACTAATCCGTCCGTGACACTAACAGGTAAACCAAATGAGCCAATTATGGGAACATCAATTCACACAGTCAATTTACCATAGGGAGCATTTGCGCTGTGGCACGGAATGGCCGTGGCACAGCGCCCAGAGCATCTAACACCAGCAAACACAGAGGAGACAAAAAGCGAGAAATGGAGGGGAGACCCACGCCAATGGTGCCAGGTCTAACAGTAACCTTTCACTATGTCTTTTGCTAGGCTTTGTTGGGCTAAGGAGAGACCAAACAAGAGAACATTGGAAAGTTGGTCTTGCAAGGTGTCAGTGTCTTGGGGACCACACCACACAATGAATTTGTCCCAGTGTAGATGGACTTTGTGGAAGGACATCTGGCAGCAAGGATACCATATACCACCTCGACAGGAGGTCCTCTCAGAGCAAAAGCCTGATCAACAGGCAAATGCGAGGATCAGAAGGTCTGGATACCACAGTCACCTGGCCCAGACTGGGGCAATCAAGATTACTTTGACCCAGTCTTTCGTAGACCCCCAGGGAGAGGTATCTGTGTGGGCACTCCAGTCCAGCCGAAGCATGTCTCCTAATCAGTGGCTTGGAGGAAGCTCCAGTGTGCAAAATGTTTGACCCTGCACATTTTTGATGGTGGTGAATAGATCTAGTCAGGGATCAACTCATTGTTCAATGGCATCTGCACCACCTCAGGATGAAGACGCAACTTGTGATTTTCTAAACAATGTCTTCGCAGCATGTCTGCTGTGGTATTCAGGTACAGTACCAGGTGGCTGGCAACCAGGAAGATGTTCTTTTGTTACAGCAACCTTCAGAGTCAGAGAGCCTCCTAGTACAGGTCCCAGGACCTCATTTTGCCCTGCTTGTTACAGGTCCACATGGTGGTTGTGTTGGCCATGAGAACTTTCCCCAGCCGCCATTTGATGCATGACAGGAAGGCTTTAGGGGCCTAGTGGACTGCCTGAAGATTCGGTAGATTAATATGGTGTAGGCTGTCTGCCGAAGGCCAGAGCCCTCTGATCTCAACTGCCCGTCCCCAACCCAGCAGGGTGTCTATCAAAACTATGAGTTCGGGTGGTGAAGGTAGAGTGGCCAGATTGACATATGACCGCCACCACTGCAAGCTATGAGCTGTCTCCCTTGAGATATGAATGGAGTCAGTGAGGCAGTCCTGATGTTGAGCCCACTGGGATTTGAGATTACTCCAGTATTGGAACTTTCATAGATTCACTTGCTCGAATCATTTACCGTCCTTGAGATGGGAGTCCCCGGTACCTTATGTCACAATAGACATAGAAGCCTTAGTCCTTTTTGTTTAGCAACATATCACTCTCCTTATTAAAAAAGGACCAAACTTCAGAGTCAACTAATCAGATTATACCACCCTGTAGAACCTTCCTGAGAGAAGCTGCAGCCCCTTATATTTTCTACCGCACGTCGTGCTAGGGAGTGTCCACTCTGCTCAGTTTGTCTAGTCACAACTGCTTGAAGATTTTTACAGCTTTTTTCTCAACATTGGAAGATTTTCTCTACAGCTGCCTGTATCTGTTCTTTTGGTGATTCAAACTGACTTCCACCATGTCAAAGACAAAAAAAAGGGGCTCTTTAGAACTAGAGGCACTTGTAAAAAGAAGAGGCTACACATCAATGACCCTCATAAAGACTGTATATACTGTCTCTATCCAGAGCACAAAACGAAGGACTGTAAGGTATGTCGCACATTTTCTTCTAAAACTTTAAAGGATCGTGAAGGACGTCTCCTTCTTTGGCTGCAGGGACTCAAATCCAGAGACAACCCAGTCTCTGATGAAGAAAGACACCTCGTCCATGTCCTCTTCAAAAACGTCTGCCAAAAGAGCTGGAGAGGATCAAGTACCTAATACCTCTCAGTATCCTCTGAAAAAGGTGTCAAAAAAGGCTTCTGAGGGTGCTCATCAGCATATCAGCCCCTCCAAATCGTCTCACAAACGTGCCCTGCCGCTACCAAGAAAGGACAAAAAGAAGTCCGATTTCCTCTCAAAATCTCTTCAGAAATTGACTTCAGAGCCCCCAACACCTCCACTTCAAGTGAAGCATGTTTTGAAAAAACTGCCTTCTGCACCGCCGGAGGATGGATCGTCGACGGCATCCTGGTCAGATAGGACATCGCTGCTGCCGCCGCTGTCCAGTCACTTCAGTGGTGTCTACTGTCTCCTCTATTACGTTGTTGACTGCGGCATCTTCCTCATCAAGGAAGGCATCGTTGAGGACTGCAGCTCCTGTGCCATTGACGATTAACATTTCACCACCGTCAACACTCTCGTTGACTGCCGACCCTCTGTTGTCTGTGCGCTCACCGAGGACTCCACTGTAGACGACGATTCAACAACGGCACCACTGATGATGGATGATCTCCCGTCCATGGACTCTTCACTGTCAACAACGATTCCAATGCCGACGATAAGGTACAGACCCTCCATGTTGCCTCTTTCCTCGACGACGACCTCTTTGACGAGCCAAACAGTGACCATCCAAAAGACAATGAAACAGAAAGTGAGGGCACCTTACTCGCCGAGTAAGGTGCCCTCACTCCTGCCATCCCACCTCCTGGATAATGAAGCCTCTATAGGCAGCTCAGAGCCCTTCAGAGCTTCATGTAAAATGTCAGGAATACTCGGATGAGGGGTAATACTATGAGCCAGATTATTCGTCACAGGACTATCTTCACCCTCAGCAATACCAACAAGAAATGGTATGTGTACCGTCCACTCTCTTGACGGGTTTGCAATCTATGTTGGCAGACTACAGGACACGCTTAATACAGTGTCTACTCCTGTTAAGCATGCTCCAGTCTCAGTGCCTCTTCAACTGCTCACTCCTTAGCCAGCAGAGAGTCTGCCTCCTACAAGGCTAGAACACCGTTCTCCGCTAGTAGTGCCCTTGCATGATCCAACATCATCTGAGGAAGAGAGGGAAGAAGGTGAACTTCGAAATAATCAAGATGAATGGTACAACTATGTCCTGCCTACACCAGCATCTCCGTCACCTCTGCCAGTTGACTCCCCTCCGGAGGATATAGGAAGTTTCACAGCCTCTTTTTATAGGGCGGCCAAGTGTTTTGACCTGCCTATGCCTGCCACGCAACAAGACTGTTTCCTTTATGACTTTAAGGAACCCTTTTGCAGAACCGTCAAGGCCATACCCATTATTGATGGTGTGGAGTCAGGGCCTAAAGATCATGCGCAACCTGGCAACAGAACCGGCCGTATTGCTCAAGCTGAACAAAAAGTATAAGGCCCCGGAGGATACACCAGCCTGCCTCACAGGCCAACCTAACCCGGACTCAGTCATCTGCAGGCGGCACAAAGAAGAACAAGGGATCCTTCCATGCCGCTTTCAGAGCCCCCAGACAGAGATGGCAGATGTCTAGATAACACTGGCAAGCGGTTTTCGGTCATGTCAGCCCTCACGGTAAGGGCTGCAAATTCCCTGGCGCTCCTTGGCCACTATGACTGGCAAATGTGGTCCAATATGGCCCCATATCTGGACCAGCTTCCTGAACACATTAGAGGAGAAGCAAACAAAGTGTTGCTGGAAGGTCATCGCTCCTCCAAGATCATATTCTCTACCATGGACATTGCTTCCAGCGGATTCAGGCAGCTTGATGGCGCAGCGGTTCTATGCCATCGGGAATGGCTCAAGGCGGCCAATTTCAGGCCCGAAGTTCAGACAAAAATACTAGATTTACCATACAACGGAGAGGCTTTGTTTGGAAAGCATGTTGACGAAGCTCTCCAAAAGATCAAAATGGACACCGACACTGGGAACTTTGCAGTACAAAAAGGTGCCTTTTCGTGACGCTCGAGGAAGAAGCCAACCTTCCTTTCGTGGAAGATATCAACAATACCGCTATCCAGCATATTCCACTAATATTCAGCAATTCCGCTCCCAATACCATCAGTGACAACCACCGTCAGCTGCATATCACCGCCCTCCTCTCAGAGGAAAGTCTGAACGACAGGGCAAAGACACCAATCGCAGGCAATAACTTCAACCAGGCGTCAGCTACTACACTCTCTCTTCCACCCAGGATACCAGCAAGAATCATAAACCACCTACACAGTTGGAAACCGATCACAAAGGATCAATGGGTCCTCGACCTAGTTCAATTCGGACACCTTCTGGAATTCATAACAAAACATGTGTGCCCCCTCAAATGGGGGTCAACACCATGTTGCAAAAGCGAGCAATAGAGAGAGTTCCTCGTTCCCAGAGAGGAAAAGGTTTTTACTCCTGTTTCTTCTTAATCCGCAAAACGTCAAGGCAGTGGAGATCAATTCATGACTTGAGGGACCTCCAAAAATATCTCAAACAATAATTTTGCATGGTTGTGCTCCAAGACATATTGCAACTCCTGGACAAGGGATAATGCATGTCATCCCTAGACCTCCAAGACGCCTATTGTCATGAACCCATCCATCCCAAACACAGAAAATTCCTCAGGTTCACAGTAGCCGGCAGTCACTTTCAGTTCCCGGTGTTACCCTTCGGTCTCAAGTCTGCTCCCTGCAGTTTTTACAAAATGCCTGGCACCCGTCGCAGCTTACCTCAGACAGCAACAACATCAGGTCTTCCCATATCTCAATGACTGGTTGGTAAAAGCTCCTACCAACCAGTCTGCAAAGGCATCCACCAGAGCTTGCATATGCCTCTTCAACGAGCTAGGGCTCACTCTCAATCCGGACGAGTCAGTACTGCAGCCGTCACGGCGGATAACTTTCCTAGGAGCCATCCTAGACAACCTCAACATGGCATACCCTACAATCGAGAAGCAACTAAAGTTGATAACTCTAGCAAGCCTAGTGCAAAAAAGGTCACTTTCAGTTCCCCTTTACAAATCTCTCCTAGGTATGATGTCCTCTTGCATCCATCTCATACTGTACTGTCCCCTCCACGAGTCTCCTCATCAGGAAGCACTGGACGTCCAATGCACGCAGGTATTGGGGACTTTTGAAGACATCATTCAAGTCACTATGCTCATGATCAAGTCGATCAACTGGTGCCCTGTAAATCTTTCTGCAGGTCTCCCGTTTTTACCTCCTCTTCGCTGGTAATTGATGCTTCCTTGGACGGTTGGGGAGCATACGACCAGGACCTTCAGGTCAGTGTCAAAAGGTCTCCTTCACATCGGGACCTGCACATCAATCTTCTCGAGTTAATGGCGGTATATCTTGCTCTACAGGCCTCCCTTCCCAGGATTCAACAATCCTCAGTGCTCGTGTGAACAGACAACATGACAACAATGCACTACATAAACAAACAGGGAGGCACACAATCTTGCTTGCTGTCCCAGGAAGCCCAGCTGATCTGTCAATGGTGCATCGGTCACACGGTGCATCTGACTGCAGGCTCAAGACATCTTGCCACGAGTTCGAGTTGGATCAACACACACTAGATCACCTTTCTACAATGGGGCAAACCGAATATGGATCTCTTCGCGAACCACCAAAAACGCCAAATTCCAGTTCTGAAGATGAAGGCCGAGCCCTGTCAGATCATCCTGATAGCCCTGCATGGCCGTGTCAGCACTGGTACACAGAGCTTCTCCTTCTCTCAGTGCGACCTCCCATTCAACTCAAGCTGAACCCATCACTGCTGACAATGAGCCAGAGACAAGTTCTCCATCCTGATCCCAACTCTCTCAAATTATCTGCTTGGCTCCTGAGTTCCAAGATTTTGGTCACCTGAACATTCCTTCAGATTACAGGGACATATTTTTCAAGGCAAGGGCAGACAGTATTAATAAAACCTACTCCTTAAAATGGAGGAGATTCTCCATATGGTGTCGGACAGCTAAGGTGCATCCCATCTCATCTTCTCTGGAAGAGGTTTTACCTTACTTTTTGCACCTGGCACAATCAGGCTTAACTCGTGCATGCATTATGGTGCATCTTGCTGCCACTTCTCGTTTTTGTAGATCATCCAACATGCCATCTTTGTGGTCCGTCAGACTCATTAAACAATTCCTCAAGGGATTGTTCAGAGCATTTCCACCAATCAGACCCCCTCCTCCGTAGTGGCAGCTCAACACAGTATTGGGGCAATTGATGAAACCTCCTTTCAAGCCAATCCATAAAGCTGATATGAAATATCTCGCCTGAAAGGTGACCCTCCTTCTCGCTCTCACCTCTACGCGTAGAGTAAGCGAGATTCAAGCGTTTACCATCCAAGAATCATTTCTTCCATTCAGAGAGGATAGTTATTTTACGTACTAACCAGAAATTTATTCCTAAAGTCCCTTCGGACTTTCATCTCAATGAGCCTATAATTCTTCAATCATTCTTGCCAAACCCTCAAACGTGAGCCGAGCAAGCACTTCGCTAGATATGAGGAGGTGCTTAAAGTTTTACTTGGACAGAACTAAGAGGTTTTTTTTTAAAAACAGCTTTTTGTGGCCTACAGTGCACCAAGGAAAGGTTTTCCTCTAACAAAACAGAGCATACCTAGATGGATATCCAGAGCCATTCTTTTCTGTCATCAAAAGGCATGGCAGCCTTTGAACTGTAAAGTATGGGCTCATTCCACAAGAGCCACATCCACTTCCACAGTGTTGTTTGCGGGGATGTCGTTACCAGATATCTGCCATGCAGCAAACTAGTAAAGTGCACACACCCTCACACAACATTACTGTTTGGATTAAGACGTTCTCAGAGATGCAGCAGTAGGACAAGCGATTCGAAGAAATTTTTTTCAGTAAAAGTGAGCCGTTTCAGTCTTCCCACCATCCGCTTAAATTGTTTGCGCACATTTGCCTCTGCTGTTTTTGAGTTTCTCTGTATTATGGTTTTCAATCTCATGATATGTTGTATCTCTACAAAATGTGCTTGTTACTGCTTTCTATTTTGATTCAAGCATGTGCATCTATGAAAGTTCCAATACTGGAGTAAGAAAAGAAGTTACTTACCTCTAACCGTAGTTCTCCAGTATTGGAATCTTTCATAGATTCACATGCAACACACGCACCTCTGTGGAGAAACTCACCTTTATTTCTCCCAGTGTAATGCTACGTGTATGCACTAGTGCTCTGAAAATCTGAGGGACTGCAGCTTCTCTCAGGAAGGTTCTAAAGGGTGGTATGATCTGATTGGTTGACTCTTAAGTTTGATCCATTTTTAATATGGAGAGTGATATGTTGTTAAACAAAAAGTACTGAGGCCTCTGTTCTATGTCTATTGTGACATTGCTTTTATAAGGTATCGGGGACTCCCATCTCGACGACTGGGAATGATTCAAGCATGTGAATCTATGAAAGATTCCAATACTAGGGGACTACATTTACAGGTAACTAACTTATTTTCTTCCATTGCCAGGGCTGTTATATATCACTGGGCATTGTAGACAAAGAAGATGCAAGAAGCCAATATCTGGAACACATCCAGTAACATCTGGATTATACCCTGAATGTCCTGGACTCGCTGCAGTGGAGAAAAGTCCTTGAATGCTACCGTGTCCAGAATTGCACCAATCAACGGAAGTCTCTCGATGGAGCTCACGTTGGCCCTCTGATGGTGAAACCCAACAATGTCAAGAGTTCAGTTTTCCGTGCCGGTAGAATCTGTCAGCATTTGTAAGACAGGAACTGGTGTGGATCTAGGCCAGTGTTGAAGCCTGTACTGAACTTGGTACATGCCCGGTATTCGATCTCTAGGTGACAGACTGCGTCAGGAAGAGTACCTGCCAGCATTAATCTTATTGGAGGCCCTTTGGCTTTGGGGGGCCAAAAACGCTCCAGAAAGAGTCCTAAATTCACTAAAGATATGCAGCATGGCCTCCTTGAAGGCCGCTAGTCTACTGTGGGGTCAACAGCGGCCCGCGGGCAACTCTGCTCGTGTGGGACCATGTGAGGAATCAATTCTGAAACCGAGGACTTCAAAGCAATGTAATGTTCATCTTGATGCCATTGCCCCTACCCTTTAGAGCTAGAATGATGGGATGGGGTTAAGTGTTGCTTTGTCTTTTTGTGTTTTTGCTTGGACTTGGATTTACCTGAAGAATTTGAGTGGGAAATGGAAAGTTTGCAGCAACGGCCCCATGACCCGGACTGAGACTGGGTCCTGCAACGTAGATCAAGACTTGTGCTTTGACAGCGAACATTTCTTGTGTTCAGTGATTTAGAGTTTCTCCTTCCGGTACCTTAAAGCACACATGTAGCACAACTTGTTCTTGATTGGAGCCCATGCATCTAAGACTCCTCCTGCGGGTCCTTGACCAACACCTGATTCCCAAGGTTCCAGCACAATTTAAAGCCTGTAGTTTTTGCAGGAGATGTAAGACCCTTGCACATTGTCTAATCGTTTTTGGAAATTGTTAGAAGAGCCACAAATGCTGGGAACAAAGCTCCATATCGTCATCGGAAAGCACAAATAAAAAGGAAATGACATCCGGGCGCAGGGGTGACTCTTACAAGGGGCTCTGCTCTGTCACCCCTGGGCTTTACAGAGCCAACATGGAGTCACACACAGCCACCTGATGCGCATGGAAGCACTGTTGTCAAAATTCTCCAGATCCGGCCTGGTGACTAGGAATATTCGAAAAGTTAAGAATTTGCTGTTAGAAGCATCTATCATAATATATAAAGGTTGTCCTGCTTTAATCATGGAGGGCAGGCACATTTAATACTGCCATACTGACTGGCTAAATTGCTAACAGGATATAAAAGTGACCCTGTTCCTCATGCTAAATGATTTAAAATGCACTTTGAGGTCTTGCACCTTGCTGTTTTAATTGCAAAGATGTCAAATTTCTATGTACAGTTAGCTTGTCCACACTTTGTATTTTAACATGTAAAAGTATTACATCTTTTTGCCAAGCTTCCATGATTACTTTGAGGAAAACAAATTAGTCCCTCCTTAGATGAGGAGAGTCACTCCCTTTCCCCTTGTCCTTCTCTTGCTTCTCTCCATGTTTTTCTCCCTGTTTTCTCATTTTATAACTCTTTCTGTTTCTCTCTCTCCCTGTCTCCCATTTTCTGATGGTACTGCACATATTGGTGAGCTGGGAAGTCTGCGTGGAGTCAGTTCCTAACTTGCTTCTGCATATGTCTACTCTGAAAGTATGAGGGGGGTGGTCCATATTCCCTAGCCATTCAAAGTCTACGCTTTCATCTTAAAGGTCACCAACAAGCAAATGATTATTTCTGACATCATTTTATACTGCCTGATTTTGTGCATGAACTGTGATTAGGTGCTGGAAAAGAGGGAGAGTACTAGCAAAGCTTTAGGATAAAATGAAGATACACAAATACAATTTGACCGCAGTTCATACTTTGAGGTGTCTGAGGCCCATGTAGACAAGAGCTGCTGAAAGACATGCTGGAATGAATTTCCAGTATTCAAGTCGTTAACAATGTCCATGCAGACTAGCAGGCCGATCACATCTTCCTTTTTCGCAGTGCTTCGCATTTTCCCTTGCTTGGCTGCAGTGTAGTTGATAGAGTTCTAGTTTCCGGTTTCTCATGCTCTGAGATGGCAGAATATTTTTCCATTGAGCATAGCCGTGAGCCCTGGAATAGTCTTGTCTCAAAATATCAACTTGGCACTTCTGTAAACTATCCGTATTGGATCATCATTCAGGTTGCAGGAATCTTTTCACTTGCAATTTCTTGTCACAATTTTCTCCTTACATAGGACTTTTATCACAATATTTACTACGAAATACACATTCACAAGAGTAGGTAGTTCATAGAGTTTCTGGTACTTTTTTGAGGTGGTGAAGTGCAATCTGATTCCAGTTTACACTCGGCTAACAGGGAGGTTGCGTTTCCCTATGACCAACAGGGCTTTCCTTGAAAAGACCTAGGATCCTTAAGGTTGAGCTATTGAGAGTGATCACGTTTTCTCAGACAGAAATGATTTTTGGACAGATATGCTGGTATACTAGCTGAATTACTGCCTTCTACTTAGAAAGTACCTTGTGACTGGATGTCATCTGTGTACATCTGAATGCATAGGCACTGTTAATGAATGACCTGCTAATGTGGTTGCTGGGACTGGCTAGACAAAATGCATGAGAGTGTAGCCCCATGTGTTTAATTGTCTGGTTGAGCTGATTACAAGGGGAGGCCAAATCAAACCCTGTTGACAAGTGACTTAATATAAATTCTTCTTTCTGATTTGTATCTGTGGAATCTGCAAACTTATCTCCGTTATTTTTTAAAGATGGTTTTAATAATGTGATTTACCATCTGGCATTTTCCCAGTGGGCTGGAGCCATTGGAGGCCAGTTTTGAGAGTCCAGAGTCTCCGCTGGTGCAACTTTCACTTTCCCCAGCTGCTGAGATTAATTGCAGCAGGCACAGGGGGCTTCAAGAGAAAGAGAGAGACAGAAAAGTGGGAGAGATCAAAGGCGAGACAGAAAGTGTATGGATGGAAAGAGAGAGGCAACAAGGAGAGTAAGGGAGTGGGACTGGTTTGAGCATTTTTGCTAAGGCTCCTTTTGGTTCCCCAGACCGGGTGTGGTGGCCCTTTGAAGGGTTTGTGGGTCAGGAGACTGCACCAATCACTACACAGATACTGAGGGGTAACTGGTCTGCTCTATGAGCCTCTTTACAAGTGATCTTGGGGAATAGGTTATTTCCCCACCCCTGGGGGTATGTGTAAATTCTAGGTTATAACAAGTTCGATCCTAGCCGTCAACTAAGAAATTAAGAGTTACTTGAGGGGTGCGCTAGTGAGCCCAGCTGCAAGATAGCCGCCTCTCTGTGAGGCTCTGTAGGCCGGACGGACGATCCAGCATTAATCCGGCAGCTTGAGCAGACATCGTGCTCCAAAACGGAGGGTGAATGTTACACGGCCATTGAGGCACGGACTGATCGAGTCTGGGCACAACGAGACCCAATAAATTGAGGAGAGGCAACTGTGGCGTGGCCAGTGGCAAAATGGCAGTCTGATGAGGTCTCGTAAGCAGGACGCCAGGCTGTGGAGAAACAGAGCAGCAAGCGCCTTAGGGTCCGCACAGAGCAAGCCACTGCTTCCCCCCAGGTGGATGATCCTGGACCTGGGGCCCGCGGGGACAAGCAGAGCAGCAGATAGCAGCAGCCGCAGAGACTCCGGGTCAAGCCGGAGGCAGGCCAGTCAGCGAATCGGCTTGGGGGACCTTCTAATAAGCACGGAGAGCAGAGAGGCCCCCCTTGTGCTGGGCAGTACGAAGTCGGACAACTGCGCTGCATATGTGGGGCCTGTGGCTGCGACACGTAGAGGAGAGCGGCAGAGAGGCTGGGAGAGGCAGGGCCCCGGCCAAGGAGGTGCGGCGAACCTGCTGACTCCTGCGTGGATGACCGAAAGGCGACCTGATCTGAGCTACAGCAGGCTCCGGAACGGACTGTAAACACGAGTGGCACACAAAACAACCAGGTGAGAAGTGCGGCGGGGAAGGACCCGGCGGGAGACAACACGCGGCCCCCCTGCCACGAAGTTAAGTAATGCGACAGTGAAGTGTGGAGTGGCGTGGCCGGAAGTGTCGGCTCCCCTGATCTGATCCGAAGTGCATCCCGAGCAGGTTGCCCGACTGTCTGAGTGGAGGCCCCCCTTTTGAATGGTCGCTTAGCATCAAGGGAAGTGTGGAGCAGGCCATCTTACAGCCCAGAGCAGATTTGTGTAACTGTGCCCCCAGACGGTCAGAGACCGGTCAGTGAATTGAGAAGAGCGCCGCATGCCACTCCGAGGTAGCTCCAAGTGAGTCTGTGACTGCCGAACGGGGACCGTGCATCCTGGGAGATATCACCTCAGCGGTAGGCCCAGTTGGGAAAGGCTCCCGGTGGGGGGTGCCGGGTGAGAGAAGTTGATTGCCCCCCATTGAGAGAGGCGCCGGGTCCGGTCGACTCCCCTCCCCCGACAGATATCATTGTGGACAAGTGTTGAACGTAAGTGGTAACGCAGAGAGTGGGGGAGCTGCACCTGAAGCCTCTGGAACCTATTGCGGGAAAGCAGCGGAGGCAAACCATCACAGGACAAGTGTGGCGCACCCCTTGGGGCACTTGGGGAAGAAGAGAGAACACCCGTCAGCCAAATCTGACCTTTGAGCAGCTCAGACCTCCCCGGAGTGGTACCCTCTTGGAAGATGAACAAACGGAGGCGCACTTGGGCCCCACGTCCACACAAGAGCTGAACATCTGTGAATTGTTTCAGGGACCTTAAGCAATCACTAACGGCCATTGGTCAAAAAATTGTCTCAATGTCTGACAGGCTAGACAAGCTAAAAGTCAAGGTATCCAGCCATGATGAACGCATTGGACAGGTCAAACAGCGCACGTCTGCGTTAGACGATGAGGGGGCAGCAACGCAGGAAAAATTGCTCAGGATGGAAAAAGTCCTGGAGGTAATCAACAACAAGAATAAGGATTCAGAAGCAAGATCTAGACGTAACAACCTGCGCATTGTGGGAATCCTGTAATCCACCGCCTTGTCCCGTGTTGAGGATTATGTAGAAGAAATGTTGCGCTCCCTGTTAGGTGATTTCCTGTCTGCGTTCTCCGTAGTAGAGAGGGCTCACAGAGCTCTCGGCCCGCGGCCCCCTCCGGGCGACCCAGCTAGACCAATATTAGCCCGCTTATTAAATTACAGTGACCGGGACACTGTGCAGTGCAGGGCCAGAGACCAGCAAGAAACAGTATACCAGGGAAACGCTGTATCATTTTATCTGAAATTCACCCTCACTGTAGAGGCTGCCAGATGAGTTTGTGCCTGTGAAAAGGATGCTACAAAAACAGGACATTAAATACTCTTCTCTATCCAGCAAAACTACATATCTTTCATGTGGGTAAAAACTCCTACTTCACCGATCCTAAGCTAGCCACTAAATTTGCCTGGGACCTTCGCTCAGCCAAGCTGCCCTCATGATTAGAGAGGAACACCGAGGAGAAAGACCCCCTCTGCGAAAACGACAAACTGCCTAAAATATGCTAGCCCAACGAACATTAATCTTAGAGTTGGAACGGTTGGGCATCTGCTCTTATCCTATTCATGTGTTTGACTCGCCCTTTCAGGATCTCCCTTATTGATTCGATTTGTCTGCCCTATCGGCAGCGGGGTTTCCCCGCTGCGGCAACTACGTCCGGCCACCCAGCTTCCATCAGCTGGGAAACGCCATGCCCTAGCAGGTTCCCCTCAGGGATGTCACCTATTCTGACTCTGCTGGTTGGCCACTTGTGGCCGCATTTGGGGAGGGTGGTTGCTTTTCAGCCAATTTGGGTGGCTGTAGTGGGTGGTGGGAGGTGTCACTGGGGACAGGTTAGTTTACCCATATGCTGTTATTTTTTCCTTCCTCTTCACTGGCCTCCTCCCATCACAAGCTGTTAGACACTGAGCCTATAGACATGCTGCATAGACTGCAGCTGAGCACATGGGCTTACCCACCGAAAATGACTACATTGAAAGCACGTGGAATGTCCACAGCCTAAATGACAGCAGGAAAGTGAGACTGGTCGCTGCATATCTTAATCGCCATGGGGTGGACATATATTTCCTGCAAGAATTGCATTTGTCTGGGGCCAGTTGTGCGCACCTGCGAGCGGGTTGGATGGGTGAGAAACATGTATCAAGTTATTCCAACTATGCGAGAGGGACTGCGATTATCCTCCAAAAAGGGCTACATTGGCGCATGCGCACTGTGTTATGTGACCCACAAGGGAGATATGTAATACTAGCAGGGACGCTGGGAGGACACCCAATCAGGCTGGTATCAGTGTACGGGCAAAATGTGGATGATCCGGAGTTCTTCGGGGAGGTGTGGAGATCGGTGGAGATGCTCGGTCTGGGGACGGTCCTGTGGTGGGGGGGGGGCTTTAACGTAATACTGGACCCGGACAAAGACAGATCGGGGGACACCCGGCACCCTCACCCACGGGCAGCGGCACAGATACAGACTATCATGGCGGACTATGGCCTGATAGATATATGGCGCCACCGCAACGTGCACAAAGAGGAAGGCACATGTGTATCTTCGGCCGGCCCTTCTTGGTCTAGAATAGACTTCTGGCTGGCTTCCAGGGATGTATTGACATGGGTTTCTAAGATAACCCACCTAGCTAGAACCCCATCTGATCACTCCCCGGTGTTGCTTGAGCTCTCTCTGCCGGGTTACCCTAGCAGAGCATTCAGCTGGAGACTCTTGTCGGGGTCTCTGCGAGAACAGGTATTTCGTGACGCTATTCGATCAGCAAAGAAGATTAGGGGCGAGTGTATTGCAAAGCAGACAGGGGTACTACGCGGATTGCGAAGCGACCTTAGCCGCCTTGAGGGGGAAATATGAGAGCTCAAAGATGAATACTTTACCACTAATAAGACTGAGATTCTAGGTGACATCAAAAGTAAAATTGTTGAGTTTGAAGAGGCAGTCCTCTGGGAAAAGAGGCTTGTGTTAGACAGTATGGGGAGGGAGACCAGGCGGGCAAAACACTAGCGGGTCTCCTTAAAAAAACATGGTCCAACGACTACATTAGCGAGCTACGTACAACCGACACTAAAACGGCGACTGGGTAGGCTGCCGTCCAGGCAGAAATACTGTCTTTTTACTCCTCTCTTTCCGCGGCGCGGCAAACTGACTTCCACCCTGACCGCCTTTTTAGGTCTCGCCTACGCAGCGCGCATGCGCTGCATAGGAGGAGACCTTTAGAAATCGATTCAGTTTTTCAGGCAAAAACGTGCACGCATTGCATTGCTTTGAATGGCAACGCGTGCACGTTTGGCGATTCCCTTGCGGGAGCGAGCTTTGAAACTATCTGTTTGTAATTAACTTGCAAACAGATGGTGCCATTGCTCGCTCTCGCAAGGGAAACAGGCGCAGGCCCCCTTCTCTCTCCCCTCCCCCTGCTGCCTCCTCCTCTGCTCGTTAAACTTGGGGGGTTTTTTGTATTCCCTTTTAGCAGCCTCTGCTCCCTGACACTGCTTCCCTGGGGACATGGATTGAGTGTGGCGTTAAGTTTGAACTGAGAGCCACTGGAACTTAAAATGTTTATTTTTCACTGTATCCTACCAAGCAGTTTATTACCTAACTCTGCTCCTCCTGCTGACTGGCATTATCTTTCCTGGCTCACATCTGTGGTGTTTTATATATTCCACGTTCATGTGGGTAACTTCAGCTCCAATGTTAATTGACACCTGTAATTTGTAGAAAAAATTGAACATTTTATTTCGGCTGATAGTCAGTGCAGTGATGGTAACACTGTTGTTAAGTGATCTCCTCTCCTCGTTCTCATAGCCAGCAAGGCAGCTTTGAGTCTGCAGTACTTGAAGATTTTTTATTTGTATTCTGTTTCTACGTGATATTGCAATTGCTCTACCTCTCTCTCTCTACCTCTCTACCTCCCTCTACCTCTATCTCTCTGCCTCTACCTCTACCTCTCTACTCTCTACCTCTCTCTCTACCTCTCTACCTCTCTCTACCTCTCTCTACCTCTCTCTCTACCTCTCTCTCTACCTCTCTCTCTACCTCTCTCTCTACCTCTCTCTCTACCTCTCTCTCTACCTCTCTCTCTACCTCTCTCTCTACCTCTCTCTCTACCTCTCTATACCTCTCTATACCTCTCTATACCTCTCTATACCTCTCTATACCTCTCTATACCTCTCTATACCTCTCTATACCTCTCTATACCTCTCTATACCTCTCTATACCTCTCTCCCTCTCTCTCTACCTCTGTCTCTCTACCCCTCTCTACCCCTCTCTACCTCTCTCTACCTCCCCTCTCTCTACCTCTCTAAAACTTAATGGTTTTTTTGGTATGTTTTTTGTTTAGTGAGTTTAGTCTTGTGTTCTCAGAAGAATCCTTTAAGTGTATTACGCCAGTTTGCGGTGGAATCAGAGAAAGTTGATGTAGAAGTGGGTTGATGCTCTCTTTATCAGATACGCTAAGATGAAGCGCCTCCTAGGATGGGAGATGGTGTTAACCTCAAAAATACACAAGGCAATGTCTCCCTACAGGTAACAGTTTACCAGCAACTAAATCAGCATAATCAATTAAATAAGCCTTAATAAAGTTTAAATCCAGGAAGTTTAGACAGCATGCAGGTTTATTAAATATTAAAAATACAGAAGGCAAAAACAATAGTACCAAGCATTGGCATAGCCAATAGGTCTCGCCTTTGGGACCTTATAAGTGCTTAGCCATGCAACAGTTGATGTTGTTGCACCAAGGATATTGTGCTGCATAACTAAATACTTATAAGATCCCAAAAGCGAGACCTATTGGCGATGTCAATGCTTGTTTTTAATCCATCCAGCTGCTTTGGTTAGAGGACGGTCACCGCAGCTATCTGGATGTCCGTTGTCCCCCCTTCTTTTTGCAATGGCCAGGGAGCCTCTGGCTGCTCAATTGAGGCAGCACCATGCGCACCGCAGCCTAGCATTTGTTCCTAGAGTAGTTCTTGTGTCTCTGTATGCAGACTATGTGACCCTATATGTCAAGCATCCGGCTGAAAATCTAGATCCCCTGATCAGGGAAATCACAAGATTTGGCGGGAGAAATCGGTTATCTTCCCTTTAACCACAGTCACGGAACAGTTCCAATCAGAACACCTGCTTTGCTGGGCGGGAGCCCCAGTGAAATACCTGGGAATTTGGCTCAGCTGTAATATGGAGGAGCTCTGGCAATACAACTACGGGAGACTTATGTACTGGTTTGAAAGCCTTCTGAGCCATTGGAACTCTCTACTGCTGTCCCTGGCGGGACGAATAGCAATAGCTAAGATGGAAGTGCTCCCCAAGTTCCTTTATGTATTTGTTAACCTTCTGCTCCACCTTAACACAAACTTTAGGCGCAGATTACGCTTGAACATGATATCCCTCGCCTGGGCCGTTAAACAACCCAGGGGCTCCTGGGAGACCTTGACGCTCCCTTTCGAACAGGGGGGGCTGGAGGCCCCAGACATGGAGCTCTACTACAATTGCACGCAAGTCCAGTTTGGGTTTTACTGGCTCTTCCCGACTCAATTCATGGTGCATACTGCGCTCGAACACGACCAAGCAGTCCTGACACCGTTAAACATGGCCCTTTTATAGACTGCAGACTAGGCTGCGCTCGTCGGTCAATACAGTCGGATGCACGGTCTGGGCATGGCGGGAGCTGAGATGGAGGGCACGGCTGGAGACACTGTTTGCCCCCTCGGTGCCACTGCTGCGGCACCCAACGTTGCCATTCTCAGAAGACACAGGAGTATGCCAGAAACTTAGAAAGCTCATCTACAAACAATGGGGATTCGTTCCCTGAGGGGTCACTTGTACCGCCTGACAGAGCGCTCGCAGGGGAGAACATGGGCGTACTTGACAGAATTACGTATTATCAGCTCCGCGCCGCATTGTGCGAACATATTGCTTAGTTCCCGATAGCGCCCCAGTGTTTCAGGTCCTGGAAGATTTCCTAAGCAACCCATCACCACGCAAACTCATTACCCGATTGTATACAGGCATTCAGCACATGGTGCCAATTATCGTGCCAGAGGCGCAGCGAGGATGGGAGGAGCTGTTAGGATTCCCCATAGAGGAGGATAAATGGGTGTACTACTGTGCGCAGGCTAGGGAGTTGTCCCCGAAATACAGACTGAGGCTGATCCGCTTAAAGTTCATACACAGACTATATAGGACCCCGGCATGGTTTAACAAAGCAGACTTGAGTGAGGGTGCGAGCTGCGTGAGGTGCCGAGCCCAGGATGCAACGTTCTTGCATCTGGCCTGGACCTGCCAGGACATTGCGAGATATTGGGGAAATATATTTGATGTGCTGGAGAAGATGTTGGACTACAAGATCGAGCGCTCCCCCCTGACAGCGCTGCTTGGATACATGCATACAGCGCCAGCAACAGTTAGGAAACTAACGGCTGTGCTCTTATTGCTGGCCAAGTGGCGAATAGCAATGTGCTGTGGCCGTCGCAGAAGTCCACGCGCCACTGACTGGCTCAAGGACGCAGTGTTCTGCCATGGCCATCTGTCTGAATATTGGGAGTTGAGGCCCGCGCAGGCTCTCCCTAGGGACATTTGGGAACCGCTGCAGAGCTATCTTCACCCCTACCACCAGGATCAGAATGTGCTCCCCATGTCAGCCTAGTGGGTTGGTATACTGAGGGTGGGACCACCTGCGCGCAGGTAATGAGAGAATATGCAGCCTACAAACAAGCTCTTTTCGGAGGCCAGCGACTACCTCTTTTATCCCCCCCTCACCCCTGTACCCCTTCCTCTGTTTCCCTTGATCTTCCCCCGGACTCTGTAGCGGGGATCACAATTATAAAATTGGTCACTAGAGCAAACCTCGTAGATAAACGATTTAAACCTAGCGCTATTGATAATTGGACGTCTAGGTTACTTTCATGTACTCTAAAAACTGTCCCAATGTAAGCGTATTTGCAAGTGTTGCACTGTGTTAATGTTTGTACCTAATAAAAATAAAATTTAAAAAATTACTTGAGGAATCTGTAATTTGTAGCCCAATTTGCCTCTTGTAATTCTGTGTTCAGCAGTCAAAATCTCCATGTGAAAGTAAACAGATCTCATTAACTCCAGTGGTGCTGGATGTGCTATTACCAGCTCACTCTGAATTAAATGGCCCTTTATAATTAGAGCCTTTGTGCATTTCATTCGCAACCTCCTACCAGAACACAGGTGCCTTGGGGGGAAAAAACAGTATGCACATGCTGGACTAGTGCACACCTCATTTGTTACATTCTCTGTGTGTATAGACGGTTCGGAGTACTCTTCACCTATGCTAAGAGATAATTTATTTAACATTGTCACTCTGATCTCTGTCTATCTGATCTCTTTGATCCTGCTGTTTTCTTCCTGGTCCTGAAACCCTAATACCAGCATGGTCTTTCTGAGCCCATCAACGGTTCTTAAATCATGTAACTCTGTTTTCCTGCTTCTCTCTTAGGAAACACTGCTGCTTCTGCTCAAGAGTTTGCCTCTTGGCTGTTTCTTCAATATTTTCGGCTTCGGCTCACATTTTGAATCTTTCTTCCCGTGAGTATCCTGTTTGGGAATGTTGTGAATCTGCTGAATTATTGCATGCATGTAGGTAAAAGTAGTAGGGTTTTAGAGGGAAAACCATTCATGGAAACTTTTGTCTTCCTCTTTTGTTAGAAAAGTATAATTCTATTAGCGATGAGTGTGTGATAATTCCCTTCAATGCAAGCGTTCTTGTGAGGGCACACAATAATATTATATAACTAATTGCTAGCTTTTTTCTGAGTGGAACTGGGATTATTATAAAGAAATATTGTTGAATCCATTTGTGTGTTGGAGCAGTAGTCTAAAATACAGTGAGATGAAGGCATATGAGGGGACCATATTGCTGAGTAAGGAGTACAGAAAACCAGACCCTACCTCAAACCATGAGGCAGCGCCAGCCTACATGAGATCTTGACTGCAGCTGAATTCTGCTGTCATGCACGCCCCCAGAGGCTCCTACTTCAGGTGGTGTCTGGTGAGGTGTGTGTCCAAGTGGCAGGCTGGCTAGTGACAGAGGCCCTTTGAGTGTTATGGCTTTGCACCCCTGATACATGCCTGTGCTATTCGGTATGTCGGAACACCTTTTCCAGCCGCATGGAGAAACACAAAGTAAGTGTTACTTGTGGAGAAAAGCACTATGCCGTCTGTCAATGCGCTGTGCACAGATTTAGCAGAGAAGGCAGCATCTACATCTGGCACAGTGAAGGCAGTGAAAGGGAAGCTTGAAAGACTGTTGAGCAGAATCATGGGTGGGGAGGTGGAGTGGAAAAAGATGCTGGGCAGTCTTTTGTATGTGTAATGGCTGTCAAAGAAAGTGTGTGAGGCAATGTCAGAGCTACTTTTGTTCAAGACAGCTGCTGTTGAGGGCATCACAATGCCTGACACAAACATTGAGCGCATTGCCAATCTGCGCACTTCGAGTTCCCTCACTGATCCAAATAGAATCTCTGATAGGGGAGATGAACACATTCGTGAGAGACATGTTGGCGATTTGAAGGAGGAAGCAGCAAGGCCTTTGAGGGGAATGGTGGCCTCCACAGGAGATGACGCAGAGAGGCGGCACAGTAGTGGTCATCCTGATGTTAGCAGACTGCAGGGATAGACACTTGAAGGCTGCAGTCAAGAGGAAAATGGTGGTGTTCCACTAGCTCCTGCTCTTCCCTGACTTGAGCCGCAAGACTTGCAGTAGGTAAATTGAAATAATCACACATTCGGGAAGTTTTAAAATCTTTATCTAAATTAATTGCATGTGAACCATCTCAAAGTTTCAGTACAAACACCCTCATTCGCAAGAGTGTCAATTCAATCAATACTTAATGAGTAATAATAATTCAGATTCACACAATAACTATGCTCAGAAAGGAGAGGACAGAGAGAGAAGAACATCTATCAATACGATATATTTATAGTTACCTAGAATGGTGTGAAGACCAACCCCCTGGCCAAAGGGCTGGTAAGGGTCCCCCGGGATAGATCAGGAGACAAAGACTTCAGGACAGGAATCAGGACAGGATACTTCACCTCTCTAAATACCGACAACTGCGTCGCACCCCTCTCTGACACTCTCTTCCTCCTCGTGGTTCTTCCGCGATCTTCTTTCTAACCCAATTAAGTTAAAATAGATGGTTCTGCATTCGATTTTCTTCATCAGCGTCTCACAGCTTCAGCACCACCCAGAGCACCGACAGCATCCCGAGCTCTGCTTCTGTGCTCCCGTTAAGCTTTCGTTAAGCTTCCGTTAAGCTCTCGTTAAGCTTCCGTTAAGCTCTGCTAACTAACTAAAGCTACCTCAGTTATACATTTCCATAACCATGTACCACCCATTAATGTTTCAATTTCATAAAATACTAACTCTGATTGGTCAGGCGAGGGGGGATGATCGTCACACCATGCTTACATTTCACTTATTTTCTTTGAACCATTGTTTTCAAACCCATCCTCTTAAACTTTATTAAATCATTTCCTTTCCCATATATCTCCAAACTTTATTAATACAAAATGTTTCAACTTCATGAATAAGTCTTCTTCATATGAACTCTTCACCCTCATGTTCCCAGGGCACATCTTCTCTGACCTTGGACGCGTGACAAATCCTTAGTCATCCTTTCGTATTCTCTCTGGTGCGCATGCGTGGGGTCAAGTCAGTCAGCTCAATTCAGACAAGTTTGGAAGGCCCAAATGCGCACTAATAATAAGGTCAAAAGAAGAAATGTTATTCTCAAAAATAAATGATTTCACTGTATACCGCCACCCTCTACTCTAACCCACTTTCATTATTATTACCCTTTTCTGCATTTGCGTTCGTATAAAACGTATTTTCTATTTTGCGAAGCAGGTGCCATGCATGTGAACTTTCAAGCGGCCATTTTAATATCTTTTGCGCAGGCGCAAAATTTTCCCTCCAAGCATTAGTACGTCACACTACGTAGATGCAGTAGACGCATGCGCAGTAAAGATCCCTTGTTAGAGTGCGTTTTAGTCCTTCGTTCATGTTGTTATGGTTAGTAAACGCATATGCAAGCTTCACTGTCCCGCGTGTCTTTTCTAAAATGCGAATTATTAATTACAAACACATAGTTAGTAATTCGTTAATGAGTTCAAACGAAAGGATTGCTTCCGAGCAAGTCTCATTTACGAGTCCTTGCTCCATCAATCCCCTCTCTGATGGCATTTTAAGCCATCACAAAATTACCCATCCCATCCCAGATACCAACTTTAGCACATCTCAGTTCTCTATTTCTCCTCTCAATTTTACATCAACCAACTCGTTTCCTTCTAAATCCTTCATTTTCTTGTATAGTTTGCCTTTCATTTCTTCCAACTATATTTCATCATATTTTCTTTTTCGTTTCTTTCCCTTCCCTTCTCTTTCAAAATGTATTTTTCCTCTCCTTCCTTTTCTACAACACTTATATGTAATCACTATTATCATCACTACGGTTATTATCATGACTAATGGTATTATTATTTGACCTAGGAAACCTTTCCCAAAATCAGCAAACCATTTCCCTATTGATGTTGTACTTTTTGTTAGTCGTCTCCATACACTGTCAACCTCCAGTTGGGTCAAGTCTTTATGCATTCTCGTAATGTTTTCAATATATCCTTTAACTTGTCTGCTCTTGTCTGGAATGTAAGTGCAACAATGTTGAATTTTCAACATGCCACAAACTCCACCTTCCTTTGCTAATAATATGTCAAGAGCAAGACGGTTCTGTAAAACCATAGACCTAATTGCAACCATCTCTGTGTTAATCATTAAGAATCCTCCTGCAGTATCTGTAGGAAGACGATCAACTATGGTTGATAACTTACAAATTTTCTGTGAATTAAGAATGACTCCAACTGAGGGCATCAATGCACTAAAAATATCTCCTACAATTTCAGAAAAACTAGCCCTTCTTCTACGTGTTAGTCCATTAGAATTTCCATTGGTTCCACTGATTCTGTCCACATGATATATTTTTTGAAAAACTATTTCAAAGTAACAGCTTCCGTACCATCTTGCAGGTAACCTATAATATGCATTGTTCCCACAAACATAATACATTCCTGGAAATACAGGATCAGTTCCCCCTTTTAGTCCCCACCTTCCTAAAATTAGGAAGTTGTGTTCACATTCACTGGAACCAATGTAATTATTGTTCTAATCTGTCCTTAATCTATGGAGGCATAATTTTCCCCTTTTCACAAAATCCAGGTACATCGCAGCATGAGCCTTGCCATTTGCATAGATTCCCTCTTCCCCAGCCCATGGAGGTACATGGGTTTTCTGTTCAGTCACTTTCTTTATTAAATCCGGTCTCCTTTCTTCTACTAAATCAAAAAAATATTTTTCTTCTTTTCTCAATGTACATGTTAGATTATCTTTATGTGCCTGAACTAAATCTATTGAACTCGCTGTTAAGAAAAATTCGCCCATATTGTGCATTTTTACTACTAACTACTGGATTCATATTCTTTCTAATAGGTAAATCAGAAAATACTACATCTAGATTTGAATAAAAATACTGAAGTCTCCCTGTAGCATTAAATAAACTTGATAAAATACTACATGACACACCATATGTTAAAGGTATATGGGGATAGTCACCCCTTCTGATACTGATGAGGGTAACTTCATACACACATAGCAATTATTAATCTTCATAGTACTAACATATTGAAATAACAATTTAATAAACACATTAGAGGACATATTATAGTCTGATTCATTATGATAATTTGCTTCATCTCCTACCCCTATTTCTATTTGAGTTCCTTTTATTCTATCTACCTTAACATTAGTATCTGTATTATTCTTGTCACTTGTCTTCATTAACAAAGGTACTCCTACTGTTAGGAATAACCATACCAATGCTACTAATAAAATACTACAAAAACAAAATCTAAAACATTTTCTTTTCAATCCACGTTTTGGTCTTTCAGTAACTTCAATTTCTGCCATTTTACTTGCAAGAAATTTCTTCTCTCTTATCCTTTCTTTGTCAATTTGACTTTCTTTTCGTTCTTAAGGAGGCCTCAATTTGCTTTGATCAATCTGTGCAATATGAACCTCTTCTGTTTCATCACTCAGATCTAGAGATTCAAATTCTTCAAGTATGACAGGCCCATTCAGGATCCTTATATCTTCTGTTTAAATTTCTCAATCTTGGACTTCTTCGAGTTATTTTCGCTAAGGTTTGTTTAGGTCGTGTTTGACTTATTTCATTTACTTGTTCTGGTTTCTTTTCTGAATTTCTCAAATGATATCTTAATTTCTTTACTCCAGTAGGCCAATTGTCTCCCTTTCTGATTCTTTTGATTTGTACTGCACTTTCACCTTCTTTATCTCCTCTCAAGGTTCTTTTAATTTCACTTAATGTAGGCACAATCTGTTCTCGTTCTCTGTTTTCTGTGCTTGAACCTTCTTTTGCTTCCACCTGCTCAGGTCTTATCGTACTTTGTTCTTCTTTTTCCTGAGCTTGTTCTTCTAATTCTATCTGACCCTGTTCAAGTCTTACTTCATATTGTTCTTCTTCTGCCTGAATGTGTTCTTCTAATATTCCCTCCTCAGGTTCCTGAAAGTCTTTTTCTATTTCCACCTGAGTGTGTTCTTCTTTCCCTGTCTCTTCGTGACTACTTTCCTGTCTTTTCAATTCTGTTCTTCTTCTTGTTTCAATAGCATCATCAATTACTTCAATCACTGGTATCCACTCTTCCTGACTTGTACCTGGCTGTTCGTCATATGGTTGTCTTTCAGAATCTATCACTCTAGATTCTTCAATTTCACAGCTTACAACTCCTGATGCTTCAACCTGTTCAGTCAGTGGTTGCTCTTGTTGTTCTGATGGGCTCCGAACTCTTCTGGTATGACTGGCATGAATCCAATTGGGTAAACCTGCACACTTCACTGCTGTGGTAGTGACTAGTATGACTTGCCGCGGTTTATCCCACCTTGGTGCTAGGCACGACTTTCTTGCGTGTTTCTTCACTAGCACCCAGTCTCCAGGATTCAAGTCATGTGCTTGTTCTGGCTGTCTTTCAACTGCGTCTTCTCCAACCTGGTGAGAGACAGAATGCACCATTTCAGCCAATCCTTTGCAATAGTCCAATACCAGATCATCAGTTATATTCATTAATTTATTTCCAGGAATGAATGCTTGTCTCATGGCTCTTCCCATGAGAACTTCATGTGGGCTCATTCCTGTTTTTCTGTCTGGAATACTTCTGAGACCCATCAATACAAGAGGTAATGCATCTGGCTATTTCAGCATTGTGGATGCACACACCTTCCCTAGTCTTGACTTGATTGTGCCATTTAACTGTTCAACTATTCCAGAAGCCTCTGGAGAATAAGCACAGTGCAGTTTTTGTTCAATGTTAAATGCAGCACAGATTAATCGAATTATTTCATTATTAAAATGAGGGCCTCTATCTGATTCCAAAGTAACTGGAAAACCAAAGCGTGGAATTAGCTCCCTCAACAACAATTTAGCAACTGTAAGACTGTCATTTCTTCGAGTGGGATAAGCTTCCACCCATCTTGAAAAGAGGCATACTATGACAAGTATATATTTCAGTCCATTGCTAGGGGGCAATTCGATAAAATCCATCTGTAATCTGGTGAAGGGTCCTTCTGCCTTTCCAATCTTTCCCCAACTAACTATTGTCTTCCTACCTGGATTTTGCTGCTGACAGGTTAGGCATCTTTGGCAAAGGCTTTCTGCGACTACCCTGAACTTCGGATTGTACCAACTCTGTCTGAATAGTCTGATCATTGAGTCTCTCCCTATGTGTGTTGCTCCATGATACACTCTTGCCATTTTTTAAAGTAAACAATCTGGCATGACTGGTCTTCCATCTAAATACACCCATACCTCATCATGTGGTCTTTTTGTACAAGCTGCCTTTATCCAAATGTCCTTTTCCTTTTCCTCAACTTCTTCCTGCAATTGTCTAATCTCATCCCATGTTTCTGGTACTGAGAAAAACATAAGTTGGCATCTGGTTTCACCTGTTTCAATTTTTCTGTTAATGGCCACTGTATTTTTGGCACAGTATTTAGCCACTTGGTCAGCATATTTATTGCCAGCAGTCACATAGTCATTTCCTGACTGATGTGCAGCGCATTTTACAACTGCTACCTCTTTTGGCAATTGTAATGCTTCTGTTGGACTTGGCCCTTTTTGCAGGGTCATCCCTGAACTTTTTGCCTTCCTCCTATATTTTCTCTGACCTGTTTTTGTTGGTTTTATGACTCTGGGCACTTTACCACTGCTGATCAGTGCTAAAGTGCATATGCTCTCCCCATGATAAATTGTGTTATGGATTAGTGACTCCATGATTGGATGATTGGTTTACTTGTCAGTCCCTAGTACAGTGCACGGAGTGTGCCCAGGGCTTGTAAATCCAATGCCGCTGGTGGGATTGCAGCACTGGTTGTGCCACCCACAGAAGCGGCTTGTAAAATGTGTCTCAGGCCTGCCATTGCAGAGCCTGTGTGCAGTCTGTGACTGCCATGTCGACTTAGCAAGTGCACCCACTTGCCAGTCCCTAAACCTTCCCTTATCTTCATATCAGACACCCCTAAGGTAGGCCCAAGGGCAGGGTGCATTGTAAGTATAAGGTAGGACATGCCCTGGTGTGTGTGGCATGTCCTAATAGTGAATTACAGCCATTTTCGTTTTTCACTATTGCAAGGCTACCTGTTCTCCATAGGCCAGAATGGGCAGTTTGATTGTTACACCTTATAATCCTAACTGACCCAGAGAACATGGTAGAAAAACGAATTTAGTATGCCTGAACTCAGAATGATAAAATACATCTTTTAGTGAAGTTGGTTTTAACATTCTTTGTTTGAAAATACCACTTTTAGAAAGTAGGTATTTTCTTGCCTAAACCATCCAGCTGCCTCTGCTCAGGTTGTGTATTGTATGTCTGGGTTTGTGAGTGACAGGGGCTGGGGGATTCCAGGAGGCAGGGTGAGTCAGCACTAGGCTGAATAGGTCTGCCTGAAGGAGGATGGGTGGGAGGAGTTGCACCTGGGTCTGAATAGGGCTGTGCCTGCCTTCCACAATGCTGGCTCCACCTCCTGCCGGGCGTCTGATGGCTCTGCCCCTCACTCTCAAAGGAAAGAAGGAGTCAGAAAAACAAAGTGCTCCAGGACTGACCAGAACTGGTTTGGACTAGGCAAAGGCCTCTCTGCCTTCAGAGAACAAAGGGAAAAGGTGTATAAAAAGGGGACCCAGACCCCTAGGAAATTAGATCACTTCTGGGAAATCAAGAAACCTGTTGCCAAGGAGAAGAACCGGAGAAGCTGAAGGAGGAGTACTGCCCCTGTGCTGTTTTGCTGATTGGGGTTGGCCTGCAGTGGTTGCTTTCTGCCAAGGACAGGAGAAAAGACTTTGCTGTGCTTTGTCATCTTGAAGAAGGGAATCTCCAAGGGCTTGAACTGAGCTTGCCTCCTGCCTGAAGTCACAGGGACACAAAGACTTCACCCCTTCTGTTTGCCTGCATCTGGAACTGCTGTTTTAGCTGCTAACAGAGGAAATTGCAACACCGACGCCGGCGAGCGACGCCGTAACCTGCACCGAAGCCGTGGGCACCGCTCGTGAAGAGCACGACGCACCGCCCGACTTGCACCGTAGGCCCGACGCCTGCCGACGCCGTGCGACATCGACTCCGAAGCCGTCATCGAGGCCGCTGCCTGCACCGGAGCCGAGGACACCGCTCGTGACGCTCACGACGCACCGTCCCGACTCGCACCGCAGCCCCGACTTCACCGACGCCAGGGCTTCATCATCGCGGAGCCGATCCTCGGCGTGGGTGACCCCCGAATCCATCGACGCCGCACCATCGTAAGGAACCGACGCCTCGCCGCCATCCGTGACGTCACCTCCCCGACACAGTAAGGAACCGACGCCTCACCTCCCTGCGCTGCAGTAAGGAACCGAGACATCACCTCCCCTGGGGTCGTAAGGAACCGGCGCCGCCGGCGCCAACGAAGCATCACCTCCCCGACGCCGTGCACCGTCTTTGTTTTCATCGAATTCCAGGTACTGTTCTTTGTGGGTCTGCTCGACTCCGGGCCCGACGCCGCGCACCTCGCGGTCGGCGCCGTACTTTGGGATTTCCACCGGTCACGACGTCGTGATAACTCCAAGTGGAGTTATTTGTTGCTACAAGCTTTATTTGATTGACTATCCTATTTTTGAAGATAACGTGAACTGTCTCTATCATTTTAAGTCTATTTTTGATTACAGTATTGTGGATTTTTGCTATTGGGTCTTGTGATAAGTCTATATAAAGATTACTTATTTTTACATAAACAACCTGTGTGGTGTCCATCTGTAGTGTTTTCACTGTATTACTGTATGTGTTCACAAATGCTTTACACACTGCCTCTGAGATAAGCCTGTCTGCTCGTGCCAAGCTACCAGGGGGTGAGCAGGGGTTATTTTAGGAGTGTTTCCCCCTTATCCTGACTAGAAGCAAGGGTCCCTATTTGGACAAAGGTGCAAACCATTGCCAACTAGAGACCCCAGTTCTAACATTGGTGGTCAGCGGTGAGGATTTGGACTTGCATTTGTGATTCATATACAGTGATTGGTGTACACTACTAGTGAGTGCAGACCAATACGCGACCACATACCTTTTGATAGGACTTTTTTTCCTTGGAACCTTTATTTTTGTTGAGAACTGCCAATTTTCACCATGAGCAAAAAAGGATCCATTGCACCTGCAGATATTGAATTTGAAGAAGATAGGGTTGATACCTACACTGTGCCAGAACTCAAAGCTGTTTGCAAAAAGTTTAAAATCTCTATGAGAGGCCTCACCAGGAAGGAGGAGTTTCACAAGGCGCTAAGGGCCTGGTTGGAAGCACGGAATGCCAGTGGGCAGTCCGAGGAGCCTGTGGAGGAGGCAGAGAATTTAGATGGGCAGCTTGAGGGGCCATTGGGCTTAACTGGGAGGAGAGCGCCTTCCAGGGAGGGCAGCAGTGTTTCTCAAAGGGCCTGTCTCCAGAGGAGCTGGAGGACAGGGACAAAAGCAGGATGCATGAAATGGAAATGGCCAAACTAAAACAGGGAAGCCATGATAGCCTTGAGCATAAGAAATTGGAGTTGGAAAGTAAGAGGTTGGCCATGGAAGAAAGGAAGATGCTTTTAGAGCATGAGAGAATGATGAGGGAGTTGGAGTTCAAAGCCAGGGGCTTAGGGATTCCTCCCTCTGGTGGCAGCAAAATTGTATTACCTAGTGCTGAGGGAGTAGTACACACACCCAGAGATGTGGTGCCTGACTTGGAGGGGGTTAATATACACCAGGAGGTTCAAGGGTATGAGGTAGCTCCAGTGGTGCGCAGTGTCCCTGAGGTGGATTGGGGAACTGGCACAGGGGTTCATAGTCCTAGTGGTGGGAGGGACAGTCTACTGACTCTAGATGAGAGGTGCAGGGAGAGGGTTCCCACACAGTTGAAGTCCTGGTATGTGAGTGTGGAGACCGCCCAGAAGAGTGTGGGTTGAGTGACAGAGACAGTCAGATACTGTCTTGCCAATCTCAGAAGAGTGGTGTGGGGTACGTGTGCGAGGCATTGGATGGTGAGGTGAAGGATAGTTTGGTCAACCCCTGTGGAGGACTGTGTGATCCAATTTTGGGAGAGCATATTGTAAGTCCCTGTTTTCCAGAGCTATGCCAACACCTGTTGGAGCGTGAGTTCTCTGACCTCAGGGAGCTCACATTGGAGGCAGACCTTTTGGTGGATTCCAGAGGGTCTGAAGAGGCATTGGGGAGTGACCCTAAAGGGAGTGGCTCAGGTATCTTCCAACCCAGCGTGGTGGAAGTGGCTCAGAGTAGCCCAGCTAGGTCCTGTTGTAGTGAGAGGGGTGTAGGGACTCACGTCCTGTCTCAGTGGAGAAGGAGTGAGTGTGGGGCTGCGTGTCCCAAGGTGCCCGAAACCCAGTCTCAGAGCCTGGATGGTTCTTTAAGGGAACACCAGGTAGGGAGCCTAGGCTGTCCTGATGGGCCGCCTCTTGAGGAGGATCTCCTAGTGTCTAGAGAACCTGGAGCGTCTGTAAATGGAGCTCCAGTGTTTCTGGTATCTGGCAGTGCCGCTCCACTTGGGAGGGTGCAGAAGCCCAGAGTGAGGGGTGAGAGGGGAGAGAGTCCCCAGTGGAAGAACCAGTGGGTCAGGGACCAGCCAGAAGGGCTGAGTCACCAGTGAATGACCATGGTGACACCACTTCTGTCCTGGGGGATCTTGCGCGCTGTCAGATGGACAGGGGTCGGGAGATCTGCGCCAGGCGGACTGTCACACAACACATGAGAGCTGTGTTACCCTCTGGGGGGCATGCGTGCTCCCCAGGAAGTCCTGGTGCGCCAGGCAGATTATTACACAACTCTAGAGGAGTGTGTTTCCCTTGGGGGGTTGGTGTACCCTCCCGGAAGTCCTGGGTTGCCAGGCACAGGTCCAGCCTAAGGGTACAGACCCTGGGTTGGAGGACCAGGTTCAGGGTGTCCCCCTGACCTGGAGGAAGGGGCAGCTGCTAACAGTGCCCCTACCAGTTTGTCTTCTGGGGGCACCGCTCCAGGTGGGAGGGTGCAGGACCCCAGTAAGGGGGCGGGGAGAGGACAGCCTCACCCCTGGCCTCTGCCCAGTCTAAGGGTACAGACCCTATGCTGGGATCCCAGTTGCAGGATAGAACCCCTGAACTGGTGGGCGGGTGTGCAGGACCCCTGCCACAGGTGCCCTGACAATTCTGGAAGGGGGTACAGCTCCAGGTGGGAGGGTGCAGAGCCCCAAGGAGGAGGACCAGGTGTGGGAGAGCCCACCCCAGTCTCCTGTCCAGCCGCCGGTTACAGGCCCGGGGCTGGTGGGTCAGTGTCAGGATGTCATACCTGACCTGACGGTTGGGAGAGTGGACAAAGGGTGCCAGGCACCTGGGGCTACTGCCCCCGGCTCTCTGACACCACAGAGGTTGGAGAGCCATGAAAGGCCTGGGGCCTGGCTCTCATCACTGACGGCTGTCAGTGGCCACTGTGGCTTGCTGTCCTGGTGGACAGAGTTGCCCCTGGGAGGGGACAGAAGTCACACCCGGGGGTGGACTAGGCCACACATTTGTGTTGGCCATGTGGGTACTGTCTGTCGGTTGGGACACACCTGTGAGCAAGCTAAGGTTAGGTGCTGCACAGGTGGTGTCCACAGTTGAGGAGAAGGGTTCCCCATGGGTTAGCTGGGTGGGCCCTGAGAGTATGGACAGAGGGATCCAAATAGGTTCAGATTGGCGTAGAACTGGAGTATGCCCCTGCTGTTGTGGGCCAGGGTCCAGGTTCTATCGCCCAAAGCAGAGAAGCCCATCAGGGTAGTGATTGGTCTCCCCTGCGTTTTGGCTGGAAGGGGTTGTGTTGGACTTGGCCCTTTTTGCAGGGTCATCCCTGAACTTTTGCCTTCCTCCTATATTTTCTCTGACCTGTTTTTGTTGGTTTTATGACTCTGGGCACTTTACCACTGCTGATCAGTGCTAAAGTGCATATGCTCTCCCCATGATAAATTGTGTTATGGATTAGTGACTCCATGATTGGATGATTGGTTTACTTGTCAGTCCCTAGTACAGTGCACGGAGTGTGCCCAGGGCTTGTAAATCCAATGCCGCTGGTGGGATTGCAGCACTGGTTGTGCCACCCACAGAAGCGGCTTGTAAAATGTGTCTCAGGCCTGCCATTGCAGAGCCTGTGTGCAGTCTGTGACTGCCATGTCGACTTGGCAAGTGCACCCACTTGCCAGTCCCTAAACCTTCCCTTATCTTCATATCAGACACCCCTAAGGTAGGCCCAAGGGCAGGGTGCATTGTAAGTATAAGGTAGGACATGCCCTGGTGTGTGTGGCATGTCCTAATAGTGAATTACAGCCATTTTCGTTTTCACTATTGCAAGGCTACCTGTTCTCCATAGGCCAGAATGGGCAGTTTGATTGTTACACCTTATAATCCTAACTGACCCAGAGAACATGGTAGAAAAACGAATTTAGTATGCCTGAACTCAGAATGATAAAATACATCTTTTAGTGAAGTTGGTTTTAACATTCTTTGTTTGAAAATACCACTTTTAGAAAGTAGGTATTTTCTTGCCTAAACTCATCCAGCTGCCTCTGCTCAGGTTGTGTATTGTATGTCTGGGTTTGTGAGTGACAGGGGCTGGGGGATTCCAGGAGGCAGGGTGAGTCAGCACTAGGCTGAATAGGTCTGCCTGAAGGAGGATGGGTGGGAGGAGTTGCACCTGGGTCTGAATAGGGCTGTGCCTGCCTTCCACAATGCTGGCTCCACCTCCTGCCGGGCGTCTGATGGCTCTGCCCCTCACTCTCAAAGGAAAGAAGGAGTCAGAAAAACAAAGTGCTCCAGGACTGACCAGAACTGGTTTGGACTAGGCAAAGGCCTCTCTGCCTTCAGAGAACAAAGGGAAAAGGTGTATAAAAGGGGACCCAGACCCCTAGGAAATTAGATCACTTCTGGGAAATCAAGAAACCTGTTGCCAAGGAGAAGAACCGGAGAAGCTGAAGGAGGAGTACTGCCCCTGTGCTGTTTTGCTGATTGGGGTTGGCCTGCAGTGGTTGCTTTCTGCCAAGGACAGGAGAAAAGACTTTGCTGTGCTTTGTCATCTTGAAGAAGGGAATCTCCAAGGGCTTGAACTGAGCTTGCCTCCTGCCTGAAGTCACAGGGACACAAAGACTTCACCCCTTCTGTTTGCCTGCATCTGGAACTGCTGTTTTAGCTGCTAACAGAGGAAATTGCAACACCGACGCCGGCGGCGACGCCGTAACCTGCACCGAAGCCGTGGGCACCGCTCGTGAAGAGCACGACGCACCGCCCGACTTGCACCGTAGGCCCGACGCCTGCCGACGCCGTGCGACATCGACTCCGAGGCCGTCATCGAGGCCGCTGCCTGCACCGGAGCCGAGGACACCGCTCGTGACGCTCACGACGCACCGTCCCGACTCGCACCGCAGCCCCGACTTCACCGACGCCAGGGCTTCATCATCGCGGAGCCGATCCTCGACGTGGGTGACCCCCGAATCCATCGACGCCGCACCATCGTAAGGAACCGACGCCTCGCCGCCATCCGTGACGTCACCTCCCGACACAGTAAGGAACCGACGCCTCACCTCCCCTGCGCTGCAGTAAGGAACCGAGACATCACCTCCCCTGGGGTCGTAAGGAACCGGCGCCGCCGGCGCCAACGAAGCATCACCTCCCCGACGCCGTGCACCGTCTTTGTTTTCATCGAATTCCAGGTACTGTTCTTTGTGGGTCTGCTCGACTCCGGGCCCGACGCCGCGCACCTCGCGGTCGGCGCCGTACTTGGGATTTCCACCGGTCACGACGTCGTGATAACTCCAAGTGGAGTTATTTGTTGCTACAAGCTTTATTTGATTGACTATCCTATTTTTGAAGATAACGTGAACTGTCTCTATCATTTTAAGTCTATTTTTGATTACAGTATTGTGGATTTTTGCTATTGGGTCTTGTGATAAGTCTATATAAAGATTACTTATTTTTACATAAACAACCTGTGTGGTGTCCATCTGTAGTGTTTTCACTGTATTACTGTATGTGTTCACAAATGCTTTACACACTGCCTCTGAGATAAGCCTGTCTGCTCGTGCCAAGCTACCAGGGGGTGAGCAGGGGTTATTTTAGGAGTGTTTCCCCTTATCCTGACTAGAAGCAAGGGTCCCTATTTGGACAAAGGTGCAAACCATTGCCAACTAGAGACCCCCAGTTCTAACAGCTTCCAATAAATCCTTCACATTTTTGCTGTTTCTAATAGGAGATCCTGAATAAGTCAGAAATCCCCTCTGCATCCAGAGCTGGCCGAAGTCGTGCACAACCCCGAACCCATATTGGCTGTCCGTAAATATGGTTACTCGCCAATTTTTCCCCAATTTGCATGCCATGGTTAGGGCTACCAATTCGGCTACTTGTGCAGATTTGACTCCAGGTAAACAGGATGCTTCAATTACCCCAGATATCTTACAAACAGCATATGCAGCACTTAATCCTCCTTCTTGTGTCCTGAGGCAGGATCCATCTACAAATAACTCATGGTCTGCCTCTTTCAAAGGGGTCTCCTTTATATCAGGCCGGGGCTTCGTACAAAACTCAGTTACATCCAAACAATCATGATCACTCTCATCTCTCACTTCCTCATTGCATGGGTCTGGCATTAGGGTAGCTGGGTTCATAATCATACACCTTATCACTGTCACGTTCTCAGCTCCCAAAATCACTCTTTCATACTTAGTTGAGATTCTTTTGACAAGAACAAGAACACAACATCTCACCCCTAGTCGATTGACTAAGTATGAAAGAGTGATTTTGGGAGCTGAGAACGTGACAGTGATAAGGTGTACGATTATGAACCCAGCTACCCTACTGCCAGACCCATGCAATGAAGAAGTGAGACATGAGTGTGGAACATAAACCTTTACCGGATGTCCCATCACTATCGACTCACTCTGCTCCAGACTCATACAAGTAGCAGCTACTGCTTTTAAGCAGCCAGGTAATGCTGAAGCCACTGGATCCAATGTAGCTGAAAAATATGCCACTGGACGTCGACTCAATCCATGTCTCTGTGTTAAGACTGAAAGTGCACAGTTTTCTCTCTCACAACAAAATAATGCAAAGTCTTTTGAATAATCAGGCATGCCCAAAGCAGGTGCCTCACACAAAAATTTCGCATTTTCACAAATGCCTCTATGCATTCATCATTCCACTCAATCGGATCTTTTGCTCTTTTCCGGGTCATTTGTATTAATGGTTTCGCTAACACAGAAAAACCATTAATCCATTGCCTACAGTACCCAACCACTCCTAGGAACATTCTCATTTCTTTTTGAGTCTGTGGCAATTGCATTTCTTTGATTATTTTTATTCTTTCCGGTGTCACTTTTCTAACTCCTCTTTCTAGTTTATGCCCTAAGTATCTAACGTCTTGTCGACAGAACTGTAATTTTTCTGGAGACACCTTGTGTCCTCCTTCAGCCAAATGGTTCAGTAATGCAATTGTGTCTGTGACACAGTCTTCTTGTGTTTTTGATGCCACCAGTAGGTGATCAATATACTGGACCAGAACAGATTTTCCAGGCATAATCAATGATTCTAGACACTTTTTCAAAATCTGATTAAGAATTGAGGGACTCTCTGTGTACCCTTGAGGAACTCGACACCATGCGTAAATACGATCCTCAAACTTAAACGTAAAAAGATACTGGCTGTCTGGGTGCAAAGGAATAGAAAAGAACGCTTGGCATAAATCAATTACTGTAAACCAACCTGCATTCCAAGGTATCTGATAAAGAATCACTGCTGGATTTGGCACTATTGAACAACATGGCACTACAATTTTATTTATTTTTCGTAAATCCTGTACTATTCTGTACTTTCCGCTAGGCTTTTTCAGTCCCATTATTGGTGAATTACAGGGACTACCCATCACTTCTTTTAGAATACCTTGTTTAACCATTTGTTCAATTTCTGGAATAACTCCTGCTTTTACTTCTGGACTCATCTTGTACTGTTGGGTGTTTGGATACACTGCACCTTCTTTCACTGTTACTTTAACTGGGTCTATATTTGTCATTAACCCAATGTTTTCACCTGTAAAATCCCACACTTCTGGATTAACTGTGGCTCTCAATTCTTCTGGTAATTCATTTTCAGTTACTAGTGAAAACATTTCATCTACTTCCGTTCCCTGTTTGGCTAACATCATCTTGTATACAACGTCTTCATCAGGGGTTTGGAAAGCGACACCATCTGGTGTACAATAGATTGTGCAGTTCATCTTGCACAATAGATCTCTTTCCAACAGATTTACAGGACTGGAATCGCAAACTACAAACCGATGCATTTCTTTGAAGTTTCCAATGTGTACCTCCAGTGGTTTTGTGATTGGGGTTCTAATCTGTTGGTTAGACACGCCTACAACTTGGATTGATTCTCCCGAGAGGGGTAGGTTTGGAATGTCTACTGTTCTCACAGTAGACCTGATAGCACCAGTATCCAATAGGAAAGTGATGTCTTTACCTTCTACTTTCCCATCAACAAATGGACCTGACTGATCTACCGGCAAGGATGCGCCAAGCACGCACTCCTCTTCCTCCCCCCTCAGGCACCGTCATTGTGTAAAATTCGAATTTTCCTCATCATTCTGCAACAAATATTGTGTAATGGTTCTATTATTCTTACCACTTTCTCCTTGAAATCCGGTGTTAGCACTGAAACCTTGATGATTCACAAAATTTGGCATAGGAGCTGGTGGCACCTGATATTGTGGAGTAACTACCTGCTGCTGCTGATTCACATGTACTTCATTCTGCGTCTGTGGGATGAAATTTTGATTTGGCCCATTATTACTCTTATTATTCTGAGTACTCTTACACTCGTTCTTCCAATGTCCAAGCTTACCGCACGCATGACAAGGAAACTTCTTTTTCACTTCTTCTCTGTCCATTCGTCCCATATATTTATTACCATTCGCTCCTTGATCATTCTGACTCTTCTCTTTCGCTTGATTATTGTTTTGGGCATTTGGTTTCTCTTCTTGATGTTCTGCCAGTTTTACTTGTGCCCACATAATTTTCTCTTTTAGCTTCCTACGCCTGGCCTCAATATCATCTCCGCAATATTTCGCGTACTTTAAAATCTCATCCACTGTCTTGCTTTGCCAACACAACATGTGCTGCTGTATCATCTGACTAATCTCTGGTTTCAAACCATATACAAACCGATACACAAAATGTCCCATATCCTTGTCACTGATATTTTCAAAACCACTATACTGCCTGAACACCTGTAGTAACCTCTCATAATATGCATGTACAGATTCATTTGGTTACTGAGTTGTTCTAACTATTTGTACCCAGTCTGTTTCTTTTGGAGGAATTTTCCCCTTCAAATACGTAATCACTTGGTGATACTTTTTCATTACCTCCTCCGAGGGTGCTCCTGTCTTTGCGTCTCTAGCATATTCCTCATTAGGCCAATCAACTGTGATCTTACATTCCGTCCATAAATCAGCAGGTACCACTATATCAAATAGACCATCCAAATCCTTCAATAAAACCTTTGAAACCTTCACAAATCTCTCTACCTGTTTATACCATTCAACTGGTTTTTCTCTCAGCTTTGGAAAATCATTTGTAAATGACAAAATATCTTGTCTACTCCATGGAACATGAACATATCCTCCTCCGGGAACCTCTCTCATTGGACACAATTTTTCCATTTTACTTGATTCTCTTACTGGAAATTCAGCTGCTGCTTATCTCGCTTGTACTTCCTCTTTCTTTCTTATCCATCTAATTCTCCATTTATCAATGTCTCCCCATTTTCGCAAAATGCTAATTAATTCTTTTATCTGTAGTCTCTTTCCAGAAGCATTTACACTTTCTAAATCTTTATCAGTAAAATCCATTCGATATGGTTTCTGTAACAACTTTGCTTTCCCTATGTCTATTCCAATTTCTGAAGCAACTTCAGTCAATTTCTCATGAAATACCCTTGCTCTCCTGGTTATGCTCTTACATAAAAATAATAATTCTTCTTCATTGTAAGCATTCAATCTTTCCGTGCCCACACATCCTGTCATCATCTCTTCCAATTCCACTTTCAACCTGCTGATGTCTAAAATCCTTGGTGTTGGGTTCTGATTATCTCTTTCCTGTGCCCATCTTTCTATATCTTCAGAGGTAACTACTGTTGCACCTTCAGTTCCTATATGAACCAAAGGTCTTCTTTCTCTCAAATTCATGGGCGTAACTCTCTTTGGAGTTTCCGTCAAAGGTTCCACATTAGGGAGATCCATTAATGAAATAATTGACTCAATTTCGCTAACCTGATCATCTGTAATTATTATCTCTTTCCTAGGACTATTTAATGGAATTGTCACCGGTTTTGGGTTTTGGCAACTCTTTTTATCTCCATACAATGGGATTACTGGACCAATGGTCACTGGTACTGTCAAAGCTTCTGTATTCAAATTTAATTGACTTATCTTTTGAACTAGTTCTTCTCTAGTTTTGTTTAAAACATCTTTCATTATCCTGTAACACTCTGTTGTATGACGTATGATGTAAAATCTGTGGGGTGAATGGCATTCCCACTACTGGTGCACTTGGGGTAACCTTACTAGTTGCTTCTTGATATGGCGGTGGATTTTTTATTAAAATATCCTCTAACAACTCGTCATCTGATTCACCATATCCTGCTGTATTCATGTGTTTCGTTTTCTCCTTACACTTTCCTCCAGACTGTTCCTCAGCCATTAACACTGGATATAAACCTTCTGATACCATAGCTCTCCTCCATTGTTTCATCTGCCCTTCGCGTGACTCATGCAAGTGTCTTGGAAAGAATCCTCTATATCTCCCACCTCTGCATCTCTCTCGTTCATATGACTCAGTCTCCCATTCTTCCAAAGCCTCGTATTGTGTTAACCTAGGTCTAGGTTCTAAATCATTCATTTTCAACCTCAAATTCTGAAGAATCCTCCCATTAAACGTACCATCCTTAGGAAAAGCTAACACTCCATCATCCTTCGTATATTCTATCCAGTTTTCCAACCACACGCAAGTATGATATCCTCTTTCCATCATCATAAAAGATGCTGGTGTTTTCGGTGGCGGAATAGGAATTCCCTCTCTGGTCAACACAGGCTTATCTTTTATAAAGAAATTCTTAATTTTCTTTATAAATGACATCTTTCTTTTCTCTCCATACATCCTCGAAGAACGATGTATAAAATTGTATTCTGCAAACCCTTGAAATTTTCTGCCTGTACGCCTTGCACTAACAGTCAAATCAAAATCCCGCATACAATCTCTCTCTTCACCAATCCTAACGCGGCTTCTAACTAGCTATCCAATTAAATCAGGCTCACGCTCGTGATCTGACCAATGCCAGCACGGCCTTTTTCTGACATCAGTTCTGCTCCTTTCTACTGACCCCTCCTTTACAATGCTGCTCCTGTCACACGCCTGCTGTTTCTACCAATCCCAGCGCGGCTCACTGTGACGTCAGTACAGCTCCAGCAACTGACCCTCCCTTTACAAGGTAATACGAAAACTTATTTCTCAATATTTTCTTTAAAAATTCTTTGTTATTGACAACATAAAAACATTCGCTACTCTGTCTGTTCCACTAAATCAAAGGATAGTTTATTTCTTTCCACTGCGAGTAAAAAAAAACCTTCCGCTTACCCTTCATATAAGCTCCAGAGAACCTGCTACTCCTCCGGTGTCACCCGTTTTGGGAAATTTGAGACCAAAGTTTCACCAGCGAACTCTTTTGCTGTCAACCTAGCTTGGAAGAACCTGTTACTCCTTCAGGGTTACCCTTTCTAGGTGATATAACGCCTAAAGTTTCACTAGCGAACTCTTTGCTATCAATCACTCTCACTTTTACGCAGAAAATAGTCCCTACTTTAACACTGCCAGCCCTACCTAGCTTCTCAGTGTTATTCCAACAGACGAGTAACCTCACTGCAGTGTGGTTTCTATCGCCACCCGCTGTTCATTCTCCGGGAATTTTTCCAGACGACATAAAACAAAACGCTAACTCTTTTTGTTAAACATAAATCAATAATCAATAATCTATACTTATCACCAAACTAGTCAATAATAACCATCCTCGGCTACCAGAAAACTGATCCAGCGGTGTATTAAGAACAGATACTCCACTACCATATACTCACCTGGGCCATATAACTTCTCACACTAATACCAAGTAGACCGCTGGAGCTTGTAGTTTATAGATTTCATGTCTCAGGAATAGTTATATTTCTGTTGTAACTAAAACTTTCACTGATCAAAAAGTTCTTTCCTCTGGTCGATGGACCATTAGTTGGAACTAGTTGATGGTGATAATTGACATAACTTATTAAACATTAAAATTGAAATAATCACAGACTCGGGAAGTTTTAAAATCTTTATCTAAATTAATTGTATGTGAACCATCTCAAAATTTCAGTACAAACACCCTCATTCGCAAGAGTGTCAATTCAATCAATACTTAATAGGTAATAATAATTCAGATTCACACAATATCTATGCTCAGAAAGGAGAGGACAGAGAGAGAAGAAGATCTATCAATACGATATATTTATAGGTACCTAGAATGGTGTGAAGACCAACCCCCTGGCCAAAGGGCTGGTAAGGGTCCCCCGGGATAGATCAGGAGACAAAGACTTCAGGACAGGATACTTCACCTCTTTAAACACCGACAACTGCGTCGCACCCCTCTCTGACACTCTCTTCCTCCTCGTGGTTCTTCCGCGATCTTCTTTCTAACCCAATTAAGTTAAAATAGATGGTTCTGCATTCGATTTTCTTCATCAGCGTCTCACAGCTTCAGCACCACGCACAGCACCGACAGCATCCCGAGCTCTGCTTCTGTGCTCCCGTTAAGCTCTCGTTAAGCTTCCGTTAAGCTCTGCTAACTAACTAAAGCTACCTCAGTTATACCTTTCCATAACCATGTACCACCCATTAATGTTTCAATTTCATAAAATACTAACTCTGATTGGTCAGGCGAGGGGGATGATCGTCACACCATGCTTACATTTCACTTATTTTCTTTGAACCATTGTTTTCAGACCCATCCTCTTAAACTTTATTAAATCATTTCCTTTCCCATACATCTCCAAACTTTATTAATACAAAATGTTTCAACTTCATGAATAAGTCTTCTTCATATGAACTCTTCACCCTCATGTTCCCAGGGCACATCTTCTCTGGCCTTGGACGCGTGACAAATCCTTAGTCATCCTTTCGTATTCTCTCTCTGGTGCGCATGCGTGGGGTCAAGTCAGTCAGCTCAATTCAGACAAGTTTGGAAGGCCCAAATGCGCACTAATAATAAAGTCAAAAGAAGAAATGTTATTCTCAAAAATAAATGATTTCACTGTATACCACCAACCTCTACTCTAACCCACTTTAATTATTATTACCCTTTTCTGCATTTGCGTTAGTATAAAACTTATTTTCTATTTTGCGAAGCAGGTGGCATGCTTGTGAACTTTCAAGCGGCCATTTTAATATCTTTTGCGCAGGCGCAAGATTTTCCCTCCAAGCATTAGTACGTCATAATACGTAGATGCAGTAGACGCATGCGCAGTAAAGATCCCTTGTTAGAGTGCGTTTTAGTCCTTCGTTCATGTTGTTATGGTTAGTAAACTCATATGCAAGCTTCACTGTCCCGCGTGTCTTTTCTAAAATGCGAATTATTAATTACAAACACATAGTTAGTAATTCGTTAATGAGTTCAAACGAAAGGATTGCTTCCGAGCAAGTCTCATTTACGAGTCCTTGCTCCATCACTTGCAGTAGGTAAACTGGCGCAGTTAGAGGTAAAAAATCCTTAGGTGGGGAAGGGCATTGCTGCAATTGTGAATTTCTCAGTGGGGCTGAAGGTGGATTTCTAGGGTAAGTGCTACAAGTTCTTGCAAGCAGATTATGTCTGGTATGTTTTGTGGATAACTCGCCGTTGACACTGGGTGGTTGAAATGTGGTCTCTATTAGCTTAACTAGCCTCGGGTTGCCCTGGGTTCAAGTGACCTGCAATTATTGAACTAGTGGGCTGGCAGTCCTTCTCCAGAGCAGGAGTGGAGTTACAGAAATAATGGTTTGTTGACGATTTAATTTTTCCTTTTATTCTGCTACTCTTCCTTCTTCTTTAAGTCAAAGAGACCTATTGCGCCCTATTTTGTAAATTATGTTGTGTGAACACCTATTGTGGAGTTGTTTGTATTCTTATAGGTTAAACGTTCTTTTCAGTGAATGGTGTGTACATATTAAGTCAATTTTATTTTTACTGGGATGATGAGAGTTGGGATTTGCACAGATTTTATGACGTGACTATATTTTCACTTTCTTCTTGGTGAATAAAAACAATTAAACAGGAGACCCAGTGGTGGGGACGGGATTGTGCTAGATACTTAGTGACACTCTTATGAGAGAGAGAGAGTGAGTGAGTGATCTGATGTACATGAATGGCCAGATTTGGCCAACCTTGAAGAAAATAGTGAGGTATGCAAATTTGTGAGGAGGAGTAGTAATCCGAGCTGAAATGCTAGTAAGCGAATGCCTGCTATATGTTGGACTATTTTAGAGGACAATGGTCCCTAGACAATTAAATGAAGTTTAAGTTTAAATATAGACCCAGTCAGTACTATGTCTGTCCAGCCGGACAGTTTTTAATATACAATGATTGTATAAAACAATTAAACCGAAAAATTACAAGCGGGACACAACCTGCGTCCTGCTGGCGATACATTTACAAACAACATAAAGGAAGGGGTTCAGGCAAGAAAAACCGTGTCTGTAGTTACATTGAATATAGGTACAACAGACAGATACATTGCACACACCATTACAAATTAAGCATTACAATATAGCCAATGTATATGGTGTACAGTTGTCGACGACGTTTCGATCCCTTTTTAAATCATTGGGATCATCTTCAGGACTTAAATAATGACATGCCTGTATAGAATAGCTCAATAATGCGAGCTGGTGTGCCTGTAAATTCAGAGGAAGATGTGAGGGACACCGTCTGGCGTGCTTGATCAGCACCAGAGGGGTTTAAGTAACCCGTGATGACTACGGGGACCGCAACAGTTAAGGCAGCAACCTTAATAAGGGGCGTACCACAATGGTAATGGAGCCGCTGCGTGCTCCGTAATTGGGAATTCCGAGCGAGTCAAGGCTTCAGGGGCAGTCCCCGCGGAAGTACGAACGCGAGCAGATCCTCAGCGCATTGGAGACAGTTGGTCTATATTGATGAAATGTACATGAATGCCTCTGGAATCCTGTGACTCAGCAATTGTGCTAATGTGGGGGAAACGTGTGGCAATGTATTGAGAGATACTGCCAGATTTCTATGATCAGGGTTGCCTGTATTTGGTGCACTGTTTATACAATGCGCAAGATCCTGTAACTGGACAGTGTTGGACTACTCATGGTTGAGTACACCAAGGTGTAAATGCAAGGTGAAGGGAATACCCAATATGAGTGAGCCCTGGGGTATGAAGGGATTCCAGAGTTATAAAGTGGGGGCGGGGGATCTATCCCTGTGTGAGTGAGGCATGCATGATCTATTACTCTTTCATAAAACAGAGGCTGTTTCGCTTAATAATCGGAACAGAACTCATAACTAGTGTGAAGGAAGCACAGCAGTGATTTTGCACTGCAGGTGTAGGAACGGATGTATATGTATGCAACAAATACAGGTGCCTTTTCATTGGAATGTGGAAGGATTCCTTAGATCTGAATGTTAGGCAGCTGGAGTAGAATGGTGGTAGCTGGAAGGACAACCATAGGAGAATGGGAGATGGTGAACCATACAATTGACTGGTTAAGTAAAATGCTTTTGTATTAAGCAGACGGCCTTAGTACTGGTAGATGCCAAATTGTCCATGTATAGGATGTTACTTGTTACTATAATATTGGAAGAAGGGAGGATGAGTACACTTAGAAATAGTACTACAGGACTGTAATACTGGGGTATACAGGCTATCAACAATTGGGTAAAAGCCTGGTAGTAATATCTAGGGAGCTGCTGGGACATCAAGGTGCAAGTGAGTCTCTAGGCTTAACAAATACTTGGTTGTAGAGGACGCCACAGTTTGTGGCAGGTAGTGGACTAGTTTACTGCAGAATAGTGGAGTTTCCCCATTTGTGATACGGTTCAATCAACCATCAAATGTAATTTCTCATCCAGAAGTCAATACAAAGATTATTCTCAGTGTGGCACCTACACCGGCTTATGAAAAAGGATTCTTGGAATTCGACCTGCAGGTACGGACACTGCTTTTGGGAAAAGGTTCGACATACTACTCTTTTTCACTTGGTGACATTTCTGGCACCACTGTGAGGCTTTTCCATAACAATATGAAACAAACACATGCCTAATTCAACTAAATATAATCGTAAATACGAACTGATTTAAACAGAAAACAGTTGGTAGTGCTCAAAGATGACTCCAGTATTGCCAATTGATACACAACAATTCCTGTGATAATTTGAGGGATGTTTTCCACTCCATGCAATCCAAAATGTTCTGTCATTTTTTTAAATTTATTTAGTATTTAGTTTTTTATTCAGCAGTTTAATATTTGTTTTCATATTTCACAATTTCTTTTGGAACTTGTGACAGTGTTCTACCGTACCCTGCTTGGGAAACACTGTATTAGCGATAGAGAGACACCAGAGCTACGAGGCTAGAAGGTGAAAGGATAATGTGCCTAGGTTAGATCCAAGAAGTTACAAAATGCATATTGGCGGTTAAACCAGTTATGCCTTCCTCACTCCTTTGCACTGTATGTGTTCTCTTTTCTTCGTTTATTTCTTTACAGTGAGAGTGTGGAGTACACACAGGCATCCATGGACTCTGCAGTGGAGAAAGTGAAATCTATGGCAGCCGATTTTGGGGGCACTGAGATTCTAGAGCCTCTAAAGCATATTTACAACCAAGAAGGAAAACCTGGACACCCTCGTCAGGTAAAAGCACTGAAGTGAACGAAAGTATGCAAGCAGGCAGAGCTAAGACGCGGTGTAGTGAGTGTGTAGTTGAGTGATGCTGAGCTGCACTTGGGCAAGAGAGACTCCAGGAAAAAACAAGGGATCTCAAGAGTGAAGTGGGAGCAAGGGGATGCAGAGCCTGGGGAGAGTCTACAACAGTGAATGTAGTAGAGAGTGGGAAATCAAACATTAAGATAATTTTGCAGAAATTGAGAACTGGTCAAAAAAGAGGGGCAAAGGAGTAAGAATAGAGTAAACACTGTTGTTGGGAGATAAATGCATGACTGTGAAAATATGAGGAAAGATAGCCTAGTCAACAAGAACTTGACATGTCGTATAAAGGAATAGGAAAGGCATGCATAGGTGAATTAAGCTATAGGTAGGAGAGGGTGAGTGTATTGGTTGAAAAGGTTCATAGGTTCCGAGAAAAAGGCAAGGAGAAGACAAAAAACTGTTGATTAGAATGAGCATAGCATAAAGACAAGAAGAACGAAGGAAGGGAAGTTTAAGAAGGGCTCCTTCCTACAAAATGTAATATTTTATGCTTTTGAGCATCTACAACAAGCAAGATTGCATAAAGCAAATGCAGGAAAAAAGTATGCATTGGGTCAGAGGGTGTAAAGGAGATATATTTGTAAGGGTAATGAAAAATGTACAAAGGCATGTCATTTCTTAAGGAGTATGTAAAAGTGTAAATAAGGTGCATACAAAAGTGTGTGAGAGCATTCAGAACGCACAGAGAGAACACAGAAAATAGTAACTATATAGGCTAGTCATTCCAGGTGATACTTTGGAAAAAAAAGAACATAGAGACAGAGGGATGCAGTGGAAGAGCTCCCGCTATGGTGAATGAGGGCGAGCATACAGTGTTGTGTGCACAGACCAAGGGTACAGAGTGTTCAAGAGAACCCACGCATATTGGGAAGATACTTGGGTAAGAGCGATTGTGAGACATTAATGTCAATTGGGTCATAAACGGAGGGAGATACTGTTTGGAAGACCTTTGAGAGAGGACTCAGCAAGGTTAGATAGTAAGAGGTCTAATGGAAATGAGGAGAGATTGTACATGAGGTAATAGAGATGGCACAGGAAGTTAAGAGAGTTCATCATAGCATAAGATGAATGGATGGGAGTAGGGTCACAAAAATAAGCTTGGAACATCTTGGGGAGGGAAGCCATAGGTGGGTGGATCGAGCTCCTGGTGGCGAGGAGGTGGTGTTCAGAAGTGGACACTGGTAGTTTGAGTGGAGGAGCCGGTGGTACTAGAGAGAGGCAGCCATATTATCATGGGGTTAGACAGTTGACTGGGAGAAAGAAGCAGTAAATGCAGAGTGGGCACGTAGGTGCTATGGAGGGGAAGATGAGGCAAGTAGGATAAAGTTTTGAGATGTATTCCTATAGCATTTTCGAGGGAGCAGATGTAGCTGAACAATAGAAATGTGCATACCCACATACTCGAGTTTGTTCAGGATGGAGATAAAATACTGGAAGGCAGCAGTAGTACCCAGGGTAGACTGCACAGTGGGCAGCTTAGTGTACTGGAAGAAGGGTTGGTCTTGGAAGCAAGTAAGTGGGCAGGAAAGAGAACACATAAGTTGTGAGCAAAAGTATGTGCGCTAGGAATGGGCCACAATGAGTTCACTCAAGGTGCCCATGTCTAGATTAAGCAATTTAAAATAAATCCTATTTACAGAATGACTTGATTAACTGGCTGTAAGATTTTGTATTTGAAGTACTGACCTTTGTAGTGGACATTATCATTTATGGACAATAATGGTTAATTATGAGAACCATGGATGTTTTATCTTGCAGCAATATGGTTGTGCATGCATTATCTGATTTATATGTTATGAATATTAGAGGGAATTGTTATGGTATTAATTAACTTTTAACAATACATTTTATTGACTCATGCCAGTAAGCCCTATTTGTACCTTCTCCTCGCTTGATAAGTTCTCCCTTTCTTCTTCAGATTTTTGTTTTCACGGATGGTGAAGTTGGAAATACAGCTGAGGTGATTAGTTTAGTTCAACGCAACAACAGCCAACATCGGTTAGTGTTTAAAAATCTTAGTGTTTCTTTTTTATAACTAAATTTCTTTGTTCAGTCCTTATTTACACATCTTATGTTCATTGTCGGAATACAACAACCAGGAAATATCACACTTTGTATTTGCTGACTGCACAAAGCTCCTGGAGCTATATTTGTGTTATCAAGAGTCAGGCTCTAATAGCCCATTAGTAACACCAGCTGAATGTGGCATCCTATTCACAGATGGCGTTCATATGAACGGTCTGCAAGTGTCTGAGTCAGCCTCTCTGTCTCGGGCTGCTGTAATTAAGTTGGAGAAAGTTTTCAGAGTGATTATAACTGCTAATGTCTCCTAAACCTGTTCAGGATATTAGAAGACCAACACAAAAAAACAGTACTCATGTAAGAGTTTGTTACATAGCAGTCCTCTTCTTAGCCAACACAAATTCCATATCAATACAATTGCACATACACATTCCCCTTGGCATTAACAAATTGCAATAGATGTATTTGCAGGGTATTCACTGTCACATTGTGTGATATAGATGCAAGCTGCAATCTTGGTTCATAATACCAGTCTGGTTTTCAATTTAAAAGAGGTATGTTAACAATCTACTCTGTTATGCAGGCAACCAGGTAATATTCAGGGGCATTGGGTTCCATTTTATGATGTAGCATCTTGGCTATTTGGGTGAGGATATTTGTGTGGTTCCAACTTAAATCAATCGTTCCTAGGTCTAGTGAAGGGGCAATTTCTACCCAAGGTTTGATCATTGTACTCAGTTGCATGTCTGTTTATACCAGATGCTTTATCAGCCCACAATATTGGTCAGTGGTAGTAGCAATATTGTCTTGCAGGCCCACCAGAATCCATTAAAAGATTGTTTTTTCCTCTAGGACATCTGCTACCGTACCTCACCAGTCATGGTAAACCCTCACCAATCTCTCACTAGGCTTAATCTGCCCTATTGAGAGGTCAAAATCCTCTCTGATTTCAAGTTTTTTCAACCACAGTGAGAATTGCCTTACTTTGTTCTGATCTTGCATGAGTGGGACGGAACCTGCAGCCTTGTTCATATGAACACTACAAAAGGGAGACCAGGAACTCCCAGCCTCTTAAGGCAGTTGCACTCCTAGGACTGTTCACAGCTCTTAGGCCAGTGGCTCAATTGCTAATGCAGAAAGAATAGATAAAAAAGGCAAACCAACTTTGTATATTAGTTTAATTTTCAGTTGGTGATGACATCCACTTATTCTAATTCTGTATGAATGATCAGCATACACTGATTTACTTCAGTGTTAAGTGCTCCCAACTGGGAGAGTCAAATCCATATGTGATGTGCTGTGATATGATGTGATCTTTTCAAATAATGGAGGTAATGTCACCTGGGAAGAATCCCAAGTTTTCTTTTGGCACCTTGCTAAAAAGCATCCGTTAGTCCTTGAGTTTGAATTGTGATTGGCCTTTGAAATTTTTCTGTAGTTGATGCTTCTCAAAATAATGACTTCTTGCCACTTAATAAGCCAATTTATATAATGTTAGTTTAGTGTATATAATCTGGAGTAATAATGGCTCTCCAGGTCAATCAAGCTAACTTTTGAGCATGCCCTTGAAAGTCTATGGTCTGGGCTTTCTCAAGGATTGCCAGGCAATGACATATAAAGCCTCGGGAAGAAGCTGTTTTTTAATTTTATTCTTTTCATGACCACCCTAGTTTGTTCCTCAGTTCATCTTTAACTGAACTCAGTATCCCTCATGAATGCTTTACTTTCTCTTTTCATGATATAATTCGATGAGCTCCCTCTTCCCCCCTGCCATAAAGAACGTATCTCCTTTTCTGCTCACAAACATCAGGGACATATTAAAGCCTGGCAGCTTCATGCATCTACACTGGGTTTTCTTTAGCTCCTTAAGATAAGTCAGATTTTAGTCTGCTTTCTGGATGTATGTACATCCTCTGACCCTCCTTTGTTCTCCTCACTGTTATCCACAGTGTTAACTAATGAAGCTTGCCAAGCTTAGTGCATCATGTGACCCAGACGCATATCATCTGTCCCTAGAAACTCCAGGTTTCAGACATAGGGCCTTATTACGAGCACTGCAGTCCTGGGACCGCCTTACTCGCAGTGGCGTTCCAACCACCACCACCACCACCACGGGTCCACCCACCATATTATGATGATAGCAGTGGGACCTCCACAGGAACGCCGCCTCTGCCGGGATCCCACGGCGATGGCAGTGGGTAAAGGGGCCTGATTATGCTGACGATGCTGATGCTGGCACCGCCGAGCCTATTACGACCTGCATATCCACCGCCCTTTTCATGGCGAGACCCTGCCATGAAAAGGGTGCCGGACATGCATGTTAGGTGGCCACACTGTGCAGGAACGTGCTGCAGACACTCACATGGCGGTGGTATGCTGTTAAGGCTCTCCTATGAGCCTAACGCAGCCGTCGCCATGAGACCTAGGCCGCACCGCTCTCCCGGGATTAAATTCATAATCCGGCGGGTGGGCTCACCACAGCTTTGGCGGTATTCCTGGGACCGCCGCGGTGGCGGGCCCATTGGAAAGCCGCCAAAGTCATAATAAGGCCCATAGTATTCTTCCTGTTTGCTGTGTGGCTTCTGCGCTGTCGATGTAGCCTCTCCTCTTCAGTTGGTCAGTGGGCTACACAAGCAGCAGACATGCTGTCTTTGACTTCTCCACTTCATCACATCTATTGCAACAACTTAGCCGGCAACCCTGTTTTGACCAGTCATACTGTGTAGGCCCTCAAGGTTCCCTACCTACTGAAACTGTCTGGATTAGAGAGAGAGAAACTTTGTTAGGTTAGATAGCTGGTCACTTGTGTTGAGCCCGGACTTTGCAAGTTATTTTTCTCGAGGAAGTCTTTTACTGTCAACTTCGTGCATAGTTTCTCCTCCTGCTCAAGGTAATGCACATGTTTAACGGCTCCTTTGTTAGTTAATTTTTTTGCTTCCATCGGGCGGGCTGCATTGGGGCTCTGTACAGCTCCGACGCCCTTGCTGCCAACAGACGCCTACCGGCTCAAACGAATCCTAACTCAATAACGACAACATACACACGGCTCCCGTGACCGTTGTAACCATCTGTGATTCCATCGAAAGGACAGAATTCACCTGACTTCAACACTATAGCCTTCCAAAAACCTATTGAGAATGTTCATCTCCGGGTAATGGAGGGTAACAAGGACAGGCTTTTTCGAAAGTGCCCTCGGTGTGGAGCAAAATACACTTATTCCGACACCCACAAGCATAAAGAACAGGACTGTGCTGCGTGCAATCTATTAAAAAATAAAAAGACCTTAAGAAGCAGACAGGACCGCAGACTGGCCCATACCATGGAGATGGCAGTGGAGGCGGAGTTCTCCCAAGAAGAAGCCCACCAGCTCCGAACCATCGAGGTTGAGGTAGATGCCGAAGTGGCAGGTGGAGAGGGCTACAACATTGCCAGCCCTCACTACGTCACCTCTGACGAATCCAGTGAGGGAGAGGAATCCGATGTACAGGTCCAGGACACTATGCCCAAGGCTCCACGGCCAGGGTCGGGCCCACGTTGAAGACAACACCGCAGGCCGTGAGTACAGTTGACCCACGCACACTAAGAAGACATTACATAAACCTCCCCCACCACTCCATGGTGCACCACAGCCCTCTGGAGCTGGCCGAGAGTGAGCCTGGGAGCCGAGACAGGATGAAAACATTCTCTATCCCGATTAGGCATTAAAGGCATAAGGATAAGCATGAAGCCGACACCAGGTTGATATCAATGCCAAAACAACCATCGATCCCGGCACATACATCGGCGTCAGCAAAACCGTAACACTACGCTTTGGCACTGGGCAAACATGCCCACACAAGTGACCGGTGTTGAGCCATACGGAGCCAAAACACTCCTGGACTCCGACGAAGAGGAAAGAGCATGGCCACTCCTCAGTGCCGAGGAAGACCTCACGTCCTACGATGCCGAAAACAAAGGTGACTTCCTCTGCAACTAAACGGTGACTGAGAAGCACACAAAAACACCAGCAAACCTATACTTCCAGAAGAAGAAGGCAATGTCTTTGAAGGCTTTCAAGACTTCATGCTGAAACGCTGTCAGCCAGCAGCAGACAGCAGTCAAGAGAAAACCTCCAAACGACAAAGCCAAGACTTAGATATTCCACAGCCGTTGCGAAAAAAGGGTGGCAACAGAGCATAGAGCCACAAGCTCCATGCCACAAAGCTGCCCAATGTCACCACCCACTAGGTCACCCTCGCCTATTCATGGAGCAGAGGAAGTAGACAGCCCTGACCATGAGAGTTACGAATCCGATTCACAGGGAGAAACCCCACAAAGCCCAGACCTATTGGATGACTATGAGGTGGTCCTTCCAGACACGGACATAGAGCCACCTATCCCAGCCAAGGCATCTCCACTCGATGGCACCTCTACGTATTACAGTGTAATACACCGAGCATCAGAGTTATCATAAATTACCACTGCACAGTACAGGAGAGGAATGTCCTGGTCGAGACGCTCTCCAGGACCGAGTGCACAGTGCAATACTTACCAATGATAGGGTCCATGATTAAAGTTTCAAAGGAAATTTTCAAAAACCTGTGAAATCAAGGGTACTCACACCCAGAATTGAGAGGAAATACAGTCCTACGCCTTCGGACCCTCTCTACATCAGAGGTCACCCTACTGCCAACTCCCTGTGGTAACTAGGGTGCGCAAAAGAGCAGCATCACAAAGAACTGGGCATGTTTCACCTCCCGACAAGGAAAGTAAGCTCATTGACGCAGCTGGCAAAGAGGATGCTACAGATCATGCCATTCATTGGAGGATTTCAAACTCTGTGGGCCTCCTATTGTACAACAGAGCTACATTGGACAAAATGGAAGAACTCTTACAGAATCTCCCTGAGCAATATAAAAAGAAAGGGGAAGATTTAGTTGCAGAGGGCAGACAAATATCCAATGCAACAATCTACTGTGCTCCAGACAGCGCAGACAACGCTGCAATAGGGGATTAATTGATCAGTGCTTCACAGACCTGCATGGCTTTGCATCTCAGGATTTAAACCGGAAGTGCAACAACACATCTTAAACGTCCCATTCGATGGAGAGCACCTTTTTGGTCCGGACGTAGACACACAAAATCAAGAACGACACTGAGACCGCAAAATCAATGGAAGCCTTGCAGTCTTCAGTTCAGAAACACCAGCCCATTCGGAGGTACCAAGGAAGAGGGGCCTCAAAGACCAACACCCCAGAGACTCCAAATTATCAGCGTCAACAGCAAGTGTACCACCAACAATCCTAGAAAGGATACTACAGAAGTGGTTTCAAACCAAGAGGTAAAGGTAGAGGAAAAATTGCAAAGGGAGCCTCTACCTACAAACAGTGACTTACCAACCATTTCCCCCGATCACACATCACCTATCTGGGGAAGGCTAAAGCAATTCCTTCAGTTGTGGCCAGAAGTAACATCAGATCAGTGGGTGCTAGACCTTATCAGTCAGGGGTATTGCCTACAACTGAAAAGTCAACCACCAACTATCCCACCGCGCAAACATACCCTTAGGCGTTCCTCAAAACGGGGCCATAGAACCTGTCCCATTCAAACACCAAGGAAAGGGAGTATACTCCTTATACTTCCTAATACCCAAAAAGGATGGAATGTTCCATCCCATATGAGACCTGTGCCCACTAAATTTTCACATCCTGTCCAAACACTTCCACATGGTGACACTACAGGACTTAATACCACTACTTCAGGAAGGTGACTTCATGACAGCATTAGATCTTAAGCACGCATATTTTCATATACTGATCTACCTCACAAATCGCCGGTACCGCTGGTTTGTGGTAAGTGGACGTCATTATCAGTTCAAGGTGCTGCCATTTGGGGTAAACAACTGCACCACATGCGTTCACTGTCTAGCTGTAGTGGCTGCAAGTCTGAGAAGGGAAAACATTCATGTCTTCCCTTACCTGGACGATTGGCTGATCAAGAGTTCCAGCCAACAGAAATGTCTACAGGACACACAGACCACTGTTAACCTTTTACAAAAATTGGGATTCACAATAAATGCAACAAAATCCCACTTACTGCTGCTCCAAATACAGCCTTTTCTTGGAGCCATACTCCGTTCGGCCACCTCAAAGGCTTACCCCAATCCGCCAATGGTTCTCAACCTCCAGATACAGCTGGCTCTTTTTCAACCACATAGTTGCTTGCAAGTCAGGATGGTGATGAGCCTCCTAGGAATAATGGCATCTTGCAGAGGAATAGTTTAATATGCAAGGCTACATTTGCGACCCCTTCAGGAGTCTCTATCATCTCAGTAATCACATGCGGGGAACAACTTGGAGGATCTAGTGTTGGTTTCACCCAGGGTCCATCCGGCTCTGAAGTGGTGGAATACATGGACCACACTAAAGGTGAGAGCCTTCAGTGACTCAGTCCCACAAGTGACAGTCAGTACAAATGCATCTCTTATGAGATGGGGTGCTCACATGGAGGACATTACGTTACAGGGTCAATGGTCTGCACACCAGCAGATGTTTCACATCAAGGTTATAGAGCTACTAGCCATACAGCTGGCGCTCAAAGCTTTTCTACCCACCATAACTGTGAAAAATGTCCTTCTATGCGCAGACATTGACAACAATGCACTACATCAAAAAAACAGGGAGAAACTCATTACAGCTGTTTCAACTGGCACAACAACTATGGAGATGGGCCATCAGTCACAGAATCCACCTCCTGGTAGAACACCTACCAGGTGTGGATAACTCAGTAGCAGACCTACTAAGCAGGACGCAATTACAAGTCCACAAATGGGAAGTCCACACTCAAGTCCTACATACATACTTTCAACGGTGGGTAACGCCAACAACAGATCTCTTCTCCACAGCAGAAAACGCAAAATGCCAAAACTTTGCATCCAGGCACGCACATCTACAGTACAAGGGCAATGCTCTATGGTTGGACTGGTCAGGGATATCTGCATGTGGTTTTCCTCCTCTCCCACTCATTCCATATCTGGTCAGGAAACTCAGGCAAATGTCACTCAAAATGATCCTTGTAGCTTCAGCATGATCACGACAGACTTGGTACACAGCCCTGCTAGAGCTGTACCTAGTATTACACAAGAAGCTTCCCAACATTCCAGATCTTCACACTCGGAGCAAGGGCAGACCCAGGCACCCAAACGCACAGCAACTCAACCTTGCAGTCTGGCTCCTGAGGTCGTAGAGTTTGGGTACTTGATCTTACCCCCCAAATGCATGAACATTCTAAAAGAAGCCAGACGGCCAACCACAAGAACCTGTTATGTGGCAAAATGGAAACGCTCTGTACACTATTGCGCTGCACTCAACATAGACCCTTGCGCTCCATCAGGACAACAACTAGTATGTTACTTGTTACATCTTCAAAAATCACATCTGGCTAGTATTTCCATAAGACTGCATCTAGCAGCACATGCAGCATATCTTCAAAACAGAGGACGTCCATCTCTTTTTCGGATACCAGTAATAAAAGCTTTCATAGAGGAACTAAAAAGAGAAATTCCACCACGTACACCACCTGTACCATCATGGAACCTAAACATAGTGTTAACATGGCTAATGGCCACACCTTTTGAACCTATGCATACATGCACATTGCAATTTCTTTTAGGGAAAGTGGCTTTCCTTGTCGCTATTACATTGCTGAGGAGAGTTGGCTAAATTCATGCACTAACTATAGATGAGCCTTACTTCCAGCTTCTCAACGGCAAAGCTCAACTACGCACAAACCCAAGGTTTCTGTCAAAAGTAATCTCACCTTTTCACTTAAATCAGACACTAGATCTACCGGTTTTATTCCCAAATCCAGAGACAGTGTCAGACATTTGTAAATCTGCTGCCTTGGCAAACCCACACACGTTCACCAAACACTACTGTGTGAATGTGCACGCCAGACAACAATCTCTAGTGGGACAAACGGATCTACGCACATTATTTTAAGCAAATACACTATCTAATGCCTAAAGCCACTATGAAAGGAGTACTGCTATACAGTCTGTGCATAGCATGAGTATCTGCAGCCAACACATTCTATGAATGGAGTATGTTACTTACCCTGTAAGCATCTATTTGTAGCGTGTAGTGCTGCAGATTCACATGCAACCTCCCGCCTCCCTGGCAGATATAAGATGGTGTCAACAATATACAAAATTGAAGCATGTTCAACTGAAAACACTAACCTAGCAGACTATATCCTTACTCCCTGCATGGCAGGGAAAAAAATGCAATCTAACTAAGGAGCTATTGAACATGCACATTACCTTGAGGAAAAGGAGACATGACGCACAACGTCGGCAGTAAAAGACTTCCTCGAGAAAAACAACTTGCAAAGTCTGGGCCCAACACTAGATGGCAGGAGTGTGCATAGCATGTGACTCTGCAACACTGCATGCTCCGAATAGATGATTACAGGGTAAGTATTGTACTCCTTTCTTTGCATGAACCAGTCTTTCCTCTGGATGTTGGCTGCCCAGCACTCACGTGCAATAGAGGGTAGCCAGCATATGTGGGACAGCACTGCATCTGTCACGAGCTGATGGGCAGTCAGTACTCAAGGGATTGTCTCTCCTCTCGCTGACTGAGATCAGGCTATATGGTCTCAACTTCACCCCACTGAGCCTTTTTATTTCACGCATTTGGCTCCAGCAGCATCAAAGCTCAAAGACGAGAAATCACCACAGGAAGAAGGCAAAGACCAAAAGGGAGCAGCTAATGAATAGCTGAAGGACAAACTAGATATTGGGGGGTGGGGTGGATTAACCATATGCCCATTGTGTCTTTCCTTTTTCTCCAACTTCCTGTGCCTCAGTGCTAGGGTTGAGATAAAATTGATTGACTTTGGTAAGTCTCAGGACAGGTGGGTCTTAACTCCATGTTGTTCCACTTTAGTTCTGATTGGTTCATAATTACCTCATCGTTGGGTACATGCCATTCTTTTCCAACCACCTTTCTGAATCTTTGATTGTTAGTCTAAGTGTAGGCCATAAATCACAAAGATGAGTCTTTTATTCTCAGGCTCGGAACAATGGTGCCACAAATGTTATTTTGCAACGTCTCATAGAAAGTTGAGAAGTATTTAGCTTGGTGTTAGAATCCTCTTTCCATTCCATGGGAAGATAGGCATGTAAAAAGTTAAATTGCAACTTTAGTCGCCAAGATAAAACATAATGCTGGAAAATGTGTTACCTTTACCTTTAGTAAGTCTCTGGAGTGTCTGCTGAGTATTGAAGATACCCATCCAAAGCAGATGCCCATGTTTCCGACCAATTGCATTGCCTTATTAGAAACGCTAAACTTGAGAGAACCATTCAACTGTAACCATAAGAAATTGCCCATTAATTGAATGGATCCCAACAAATGCGCATTGAGTCCCTTATACTGTGAAGAAGTAATAAACTGATTCAAGTGATCCGATTAAAAGGTAAATCTTAAAGTCAAACTTTTGTTGTTGGCGACATTCATCCTTGTTGATCCGAAATGTTTGCCAAGGCTCCCCAGCTCCTTCTGATCATTAAGCCACCTGCTTATCGTACTGTGACACAATGAAGTGTAAAATGACCTTCTAGATGGAGAAATTAATGGAGCTTTCTGAAATGCCATACAAATCTGTTCTAAGCCTGTGGTCTCAGCTGCACAGAGTGTACCTCTCAAGTTCCCTGGCATAAGATGCAATTGATGGCAAGGGGGACAGAGGATGGTCATGGCATCTTGGTAGAAGTAAGGTCGACCGAGCTACAATAGTAGTTGCCCTCATCCATATCCGGGGAGGTGAGAGTTTGAATGATAGGAATTGTATCCTTATTAGTTCTGTTTACATTGTACCATGATAACTCGCAAAGCATTAATCTCGCACTAAATGTAATGCTCATGACCTTGATATTACATATGCAGTTACAAATGTAAACAATCTTACAGATGTGATTACATATCATGGTATAGTAAACACATTGTAAGAGACAACTATGAAAGTAACATTATGTTTGTGGCATGTGTAGTTGTAGATACACATGATCTGCATACTCCTGCCATCTAGTTTGGGCTCAGACATGTGCAACTTGTTTATCTTTTGAAGAAGTTCAAATTACAAGGCATAGTGACTCCTTCTATGACTGGTAATGGGAATGGACATCGGCTCCATTGTTAGATTGTTTCTTTCTGCTGTCTGGTTCAGACGTACAACCTGGGAGCTCTGGGTCGTTACTTCATGCTGTTCGTCGCTCTCAGTACATTCACCCGGCTTAACATAAGCAATCGTCCTTCTGCTTCATTTTCGATTGCAGTAACCTCTGTTGGCCTCTACGACCAAGTTCTTCTGTTCCACATCTCAGGGCACTTGCTCCCTCAGGGGGCCTTTTGTCCTCGTCTTCCATCAAGAATAGAGCCCCCATGGTGGAAACGACCCCTTTCCAGTACTGTCCACGGAGCCTTTCAAAATACCTCTGGACAGATACCCATCAGGTCTGTAATTTTTGTCTTTTACTGGGGCACGACAACCCCTCCTGAAGCCTGCCTTGTGTTAAAAAAAAAAAGTGCAGTACCAACTGGATTGCCGTCTTACTCAGCGTACAATGTCCCAACACCATGAAGAAGACACCCTCACCTCTTTGGAGACCAAGATGTCGAGGTGGAACCAGAGACCTTGGGCTTCCAGACCCTTTACTTCAATCCGGGACCGGACACGCAGTCCAGATCTGAGACACCCATCCAACAGAAGATGTTGAGAGTGAGTACAACAACACATCCACCTCCACCACCACCCCAGCATCGTTAAGCTGAGCCCTGCCCTTGAGGGTCTCGGCCATTGAGCCACAAAGCCCAGACACAAACTTCCGGACTGCCAATCATGTAAGGCCATGGTCAGTACAGAATGAAGGCCTTGGAGCCAAGTATGAGCCAACCACCGGCACTGAAGCAGCCGCTCCAGACCCACCCACCAGCACCGACAACACCTTTAAAGCAGACATCGAAACCCAGTTCAGCTCCCAAGGTTCCTTTGGTGCCGTAAAGCCATTCGGAGTTGGGGTTTACAATAAATGCCACCAAGTCGCACCTACAGCTCCAACATATTAAACCTTTCCTAGAGTTGATTCTCTATGCCATTGCTGGCAGGGCCCATCCCAACCAACACAGGGGGCAGGCATTTCAGCCTCTTTTTCAGGTAGCTTGTCTTCTTCCAGTGAGAAAAATGATGTACCTTTTAGGGATGAAGGCACCCTGCATTGTCATGGTTCCCCATTTTAGACTCCACATGCAGCCATTACATGCATACCCTTAAGCCCAGTGGTCACAAGCGAAGGTTCATCTACAAGATCTAGTGTTGGTAAGTTTCCAGTCTCATCACTTCTGCAGTGTTTGAAAGGCAACAACCTATTGCAGGGCAGGCTCTTCAAGCACCCTATCTACACAACAGATCAGCCGAGCAGCAAGAGTACCACATCAACTACCTGGAACTCTATGCCGTTCAGCTAGCCCTAAAGACTTTCTTTCAGAGCGTTCAGGGCAAGTTAGTACTCATAAAGATAGACAATATGACAGACATGCATTATCTCCAGAAATAAGGCAGCATCCATTTGCAGCATTTGTTGACACTAGCACAGAAGATTTAGCATTGAGCAATTCATCATCAGATACACCTCTTGGCGAAGTACCAACCCAGAGAGAACAAATACTTTGTGAACCTGCTCAGCAGGACGTATCAACAAGTCCACGAGTGAGAACACCACTCATTAATCTAACTTCCCTGCTTCCAACGTTGGGGGTTTCCGCAGATAGACTTATTCGCTACTCATGAAAACGCATAATGCCAAAACTTCGCCTTCAGATTCCCACACCCACAGCCCATGGGCAATGCTCTATGGATGAACTGGTGTGAGAAAGTGCCCTCTTTCTGCATGGTTGCCCCCACTTTTTGCTGAATTGCTGATGTGCTTTGACTGAGTGTGCCCTGGGCTCCTGCTAATCTGGTACCCAGGGCCTATGTCCTTTCCCTAAAACTGCATTGAAGCCTAAACCCAATTGGCATCTCTGGCCACAGGTCAGCCCCTGGTAAATGGTACCACTGGTACCCAGGGCACTGTGACCAGAGAAGGCCACTAAGGGCTGCAGCGCTTATTGTGCCACCCTTAGAGGTCCTGTACCCTTACACACACACACTGCCTTTGCAGGCTGCGTGTTTTGGTGCAGAACAAAGTGAAGAGTCGACATGGCACACATCTCTTTGTGCCGTGCCGACAACCCACTGCCCTGGCAAAGATCAGTCACCCCTCTAGCAGGGTGCGCTATACCAGAGGTGAGGGTACAGGTGCATGAGCCCTGTACCCCTACAGTGTCTAAGTCCATTCTTAGACATTGTTAGTGCAGTGCTGCCATTAAGAGTATATGGTGCTGGGAGTTTGTCATTACGAACTCCACAGCACCATAATGGCTACACTGAAAACTGAGAAGTTTGGTATCAAATTCCTCAGCACATTAAACCCACACTGATGCCAGTGTGGGATTTAATGAAAAATGCACACAGAGGGCATCTTAGAGATGCCCCCTGAAAACTAACCTACCACTAGTGTCCAGGCTGAGTGGCTGCTTTCAGCTGCCACCACCAGACATGTTTCTGGACCCCTGGGTCGAGAGCCTGCTGCTCTCTGGGGCCTGAAACATTGCACATCCTGGGACGAGGTGCCAAGCCTCCTCCCCCAGGATGGGCAGGGTTCACGAAGGGGAAGCTTCAAAGGCTTGTCGCCTTTGTGAGCTTCCCCAGGATGCTTGTTGCTCTCAGCAACTGGTCCCCACTGGATCTGACCCTCACTTTGGGCGGGAGAACCGGCGGGAAAAACAAGTGAGGAAGAGAAGTGTGCCCACCTCTGCCATCTCCACTCCCTCAGGTGGGGGAGGCGAGGTGAAGCACAACTCTCAGTCCACGCCATCTTGAAGATGGGGGGACTCAGCCAACCAGGGACAGGCTCATGCCCCCCTCCCACTGGAGGGTGGCATAATAGAGGGTGTACCCACCCCAGGAAAGGGACCCATTGGTCCCTGCCTTTTACCTACCTGTAATCTTGCTTCTTCAGACAAGAACCTACATCAAGAAAAGAAGAAGGACCGAACAGCTGTGCCGAAGCTAACAAGAGGAAGACGCCCACTGACTTGGCCCCAGCCCTACCGGCCTGTCTCCACCTCGAACTTGCTCCTGCGAAATCCCGGTGTGTCCTGCAGCCAGCAACCTCGAAAACCCCGGAGGACCTGCCTGCTTTCAACCACAAAGACTTTGTCTCCCGTGAACACTGGATTTGTTCATCTGCAACCTCTGGCTCCGGCCGCACACCGCAAATCCGCCCCACTCTGCACCCGCCGTCCACTGCCCGAGCTCGAGTGGGCAAACACCACGAGGAGTTCTCCCTGGCATCCTGACCCGAGATCCGGCGACCCCTGACCTGCCTCAAGCCTCCAGCCAACGCCTGCAGCCTAAATCCAGAAGGCACCCCTAACCGCGACCAGGAGCTGGTAAGAAGAGCCGACCCCAAAAGGCACCCCTGCACCCGACGCCCCACGGCCTTGTGTGCCCAAACTGACGGTGTCTAACCAACCCCTAACTTCCCAACTTACCTCTCAAAGTGGTGGTCGCACCCAGAAGACCTTCGTCCCCGAGCCTGCAGTGCCTTTGCCAACCGGAGGTTCCCCATTGAAACCAAGAGGGCTCCCACAACCCAGAGGCCTGCTTGCCAGCAGCCACTAACCGGAGGCCCCCTATCCCCCATTGGATAACATTGGGCCTCAGCACTCTGCACCCGGCCGCCCTAGTGCCGCTGAGGGTGTAACAAGAGTGCATCCTTGACCCTGGGGGAACCCTTGTTCTAACCCCAGAAGCTCAACTCCAAAGACCGATTACTTACCTGGTAACCATTAACTTCATTTCTCTCCATAGGAACCTATTGACTGTTTTTCTCTGAAAAATGTTCGAAGTGTGGAGTTGATTTGTATGGAAACCTGAAAAATAACTGTGCAAAACTGATTTTACTTACCTTTTCTCTAGGAAATGTCCCAGTGTGATATCTATATCACACTGAGTAGAAAAAGTAATCTAAAAAGTAATCTCAAAAGTAACGTAAAAGTAACTTACCTGTAATTTTCATTGCAAAGTCGATACAAAGTATATGTACAGCATTTCACAGTATTGCATTACCAGTAATTCAAACTGTAACCATTTCAAAGTACATTTACAATTGCATTTCAAACTGTATATTTACTGCAAAGTATTTATCAACTTACCTGTGCCAGGCTTGCTTGGTTCTAGAAAATAAAATAACTAAAAGAATATTTTTATATACAATCGGTCTGAAGTTCAGTCTTTGAGTGTGTGAATTCATTTGCTGACTGAGTGTGTACAACAAATGCTTAACACTGTCCTCTGATACTGCCTTACTGTTCGACCACACTACCACAAATAGAGAGTGAGGTGCTATCGTACTTTACCTCTGCCTACCTTTGGGGATCCACTGGACTCTGTGCACACTATACCTCACTTTGGTATAGTATATACAGAGCCAGCTTCCTACAATGGTGGATCAGCGGTGAGATATACAACTTTGCATTTGTTGGACTACTTGGTTACCAGCTGATCACACGACAGAACTCTTAAATTGTCTTTAGAATTCTGATTTTGTTTCAAATAGGCATTTTTTGCAAAATTACTAAAAGTCTTGTTAGGGCTTTGGTTAAGTCCCTTTAGAATTTTAGAAAACTAAAAGTCACTGTAGCTAGGGTTAGAGGGGTTAGAAGTTTTTTTTAACTATGTCTCAAAACAAGAACCCAGCTGTTAGTGAAAATAACCACAATGAAATAGAGGACTTGGTTGAGGAGCTCGGCCTCACCCTTTACCTTCACTTGTCTTTCAAGGAGTTAAGGTCCCTATGTAAAATTAAAAACATAGACATGGGTCCCCATCCCACCAAACAAAAGCTCCAGGAGCTGTTGGCTAGGTATGCTAAGGACGACCCATCTGAAAATGGTGAAGCCCGTCAGATGGAGAAGGAGGGGAAGGGGATGACCTGGTAGATCAACCCCCTCCACTTCCTAGGGATAAAAGGGTCCAAGTACCCCTGACTCCAAGAATCAACCTCTCAGTACCTAGATCCCACACAGGTGGGTCAGGCACTACTGAGTATATTGAGGACAGCCTCAATGAGGAGGACAGCCTTTTAGCAAGGCTGACCAAAAGACTGGATCTAGAGACCAGGTTGCTGGCTCTCGAAAGAGAGAAAGCAGAGATGGGCCTAGCACCCATCAATGGTGGCAGCAAATTTACTTAACAAGGATAAAGAGCGGGGGCGTGGCTTGGCGCCGATGGAGTGAGCAGCACTGATCGCGAGCTCCCGTCGGCCGGCCGCCATCGAATGCCATCCTGACGCCCTACACGGGCCATGAAGCCCCACAGCACACCCCCGCAGTTGGGAGAGGAGTAGGGGTGCCCCAGAAGCAAAGCGAGCCTCCCTTGCGGCCCCGGAACGCGAAAAGTTGGACACTGTGAGCGCGGCAGAGTGCTCGACCAAGATGGCGGCGCCCAGTTGGTGATGAAAGAATCGGGACGAGCGCCGGCCTCCTGAGGGAATCTACAGGGTTGGGGGGCTGACGTGCCCCTCCTTCTACCTCCCACACAGAACGGAGCGCTGGACCGGGAGACTCCCTGGAATTCCGAGTGGAGGGGACGGACGTGCCGCATGCGGCGGAATGCAGCGATAAAATGGCGTGCCTGGAAGACGGCGGCCGCTGAACCTGAGACCGGGCGGCTGGTGCGGCACCGCTTGGGGCCTGGAGTGCTCCCCTCTCGCCCCCTGTGCAGAACAGCGTGCCGGGCCCGGAGGCCCTTGAAGTAAGCCTGGTGGAGGGGGGCAGAGAAGTCTGAGGCCCCGGTGCCTCTTGCGACAGACCGAGGAGCAGCAGCAGTGCCTGGGGACCCCCCTGGGAGACCAAATGTCGCGAAAATAGATGCGCAGGCGGCAGCAAAGAGACGGTGCACGTTGGGCACGGAGGGAGCTGCAGCAGGTACCGGGTTGCCAACGCGTGCCTCTTGGGGGTGAAGAGGGGCCTGGATTGCCTCCCCCTGCGCGAGTCCTGGGTGCGGGGCCCAGGGGCTCCTTGCGGCGCTTCTGGAGGAGGAGGCAGCGGGAGGACTGGGTCACTGACGGGCCCCGCGTGCCAAGCCGGCTGGAAGGGGCATGCGCTCTGGGGCAGAGGTGCTTGGGAGCTTCCGGGGGCTCTTGTCCAGGCCCTGTAGAAAGTGAAGACTGCTGCATGGGTTGGAGCCTGTTTGTGGCAGCGGTCAACGTAAACAGCGACCAGCGGGGGCAGGGACTGATGCCTTGCGCCTGGGCCTGAAGACCTAGACGCGTGCCCCCAGCGGGTCCCACCAGTGTGGGGCTGCTGTGTGAGTGACTGGGGCGGCGGACCAGGGGCCAGCGAAGAAACGGCCTGCACATATCCTGCGCACTGGGGAGGCCTGGGAACCCCCCAAGAGAACGCATCACTTTGAGGGAAGGAACCTGTGGCGGCCCAGACGGCTGGCGAGACACCGGGGCCTACCGAAGGGCGCCTGCCTAAGCGGACGAGCGCACGACCAGCGGGGGTGGCCTGCAGCGTCTCATGAGTACGCGCAGCACCAGGAGCATCACAGGGCGGGAAGACGCCATGGGGAAGCCCCCCAAAAAGGACAGGGAAGAACCCACAACGGGTAGGCCTTCAGACGAGAATGAGAGGGCCTCAACGCAGAAGGAACAACCTGTAGACCCCACGCTGCAGATATATTTCAGGCTATTACCACATCCAGTGAACGCCTGAAAGGTAAAATTGACTCTTTGAGCCTAGACATGGGATTGCTCCGAGAAGACCACAAAAAGCTGGTGTACCGGGTCAAGGCAAATGAGGGGGAACTAGCTGAAGCAATACCGGCGCTCACAGACATGAAGCAACGAATGACTATGCTGGAAACTAAAGTGCGGGCGCTGGAGGGCAGGGCTGAAGACACTGAAAACCATCACGCAGAAGCAACCTGAGAATCATGGGCCTGCCAGAGAAAATTGAAGGCCGCAGTATGACGGACCACCTCGAAAAGTGGCTCAGAGAAGAAGTGGCGCTGAACGGCTTATTGAATTTCTTCGCCCTGGAAAGGGCGCACCGCGTTCCCGCAAAGCCGCCCCCTGCCGGGAGCGCCACCATGGGTGGTGATAGCGAAACTTCTTCACTACAAGGACAGAGATCACATCCTAGCCCAGGCGCGCCTCAGAGGAGACATGCAAGTGCATAATTCCACGGTGCGCATTTTCCCGGACTTTTCACGAGAAGTGCAGCGGCGGAGGGGATTCTACCGGGATGTGAAACAGAGGCTGCGACAACTGAACTATAAATACGTGACGCAGTACCCGGCAACGCTGCGAGTTACCACGGACGGGGGCACGGAGTTCTTCAGAACCCCTCAGGAGGCGTCCGACTGGTTGGACCGACATGGAGGGGCACAACAGCCACGGGACTCGATAAAGGGAAGGCGGCGAGGAACCCGCTCCAGGAACCTGAGGACCGGGACAGAGACTCTGCAGCTTGAACGGCAGAGCGCGATGCAAGTGGTGGCCCTGATCAGCGGCGGGGCGAGGAGCCAGGACCCTCCTGAGGGCAGTGAGGCTGCGGTGGACACCGGCTCCGAGATTGGGTCCAGCGACTCTGAGGCGCAGAGTGTGAGGCTTCCGAACGTCACCCCGCAGACGGCGGATGACATTATCTAGTGGAGAGGAGCGGTGGACTGAGATGCGCATAACTGGACTGCTGTGGGGTGCTCCTGCCTCTACATTAAGGTACAGGGGTAAATGAGGGGAGAACGCTGTGGGGAAGACCTCTGAGGTTACGGAGGGGGATGGCGGCCGCAGAGACTGGTAGAGCATCGACGAGTGGCCACCCCCTGGGACTGACCGATTGAACTGCAAGCAGTCACTTGTAGACATTTTAAACTAGTTTGGATGGGGTTTTTTTTTCCTGCTTATCCTGGGGAGTGGGAGTTGGGGAACATGTTTACTGTTGAAATGGGGGGGAAATCTTGAGTTGCAGCGTGCAAGGCACCACACTGGTTCGAGTGGGGGAGGCGCGCAGGGGGCGCCACCCAGCCAGGGAGGCGATCAGGCCACAGTAACACATGATAATGGCTGACAAACAGCACTTCAAATGTATGACCTGGAACATTAGGGGCATGCATACCATGCCAAAACGCCACAAGGTCCTCTCATACATTAGGAGACGGGGAGCTCGGGTAGCTCTCCTGCAAGAAACACACCTAACACAGAAGGAAGGGCAAGCTTTACAGACGGTGGAGAGGGCAGCTCTTTTACACCACTTATTCGGCCTGTGCGCGAGGGGCACTAATATGGGTTCAAGCGGGGGTCCCGTTCCAGCTGCTAAGCTCAGTGGTAGATCCAGAGGGTCGATATGTGGCCATAAAGGGGCGACTAGAGGATCGAGAGATTAACATGATTAGTGTCTACGCCCCCAACGTAGAACAACCTGCCTTTATTTATTTATTTTGAGAGTTTTATATAGCGCTGGCTAGACCCGGAGGTATCGGAGCGCTTTCAATTGGGTTACACAATGTTACAGAACACAATAAACAAGTTACACTTTACATCAGAAAATAAGCAACATATTGAAAGAGGAAGGAAAGGTGACGGATAGAGCGGAGGGGGGGAGGGGGGAAATGTGAAGGGGGAGGATGGGTGAAAAGAAGGCAGGAGAGACGAGAGGAAGTCTGCCCAAAGACCGACTGGGTAGGTGACGACCGAGGAGGGAATCCACAGCCCGTCTCCCCTATAGCTAAACAAGGTAGCTCCATCGGGCATCAGTCAAAATAGCTAGGTCTCAGCTGACGAGGGAAGGTTCACAAAAGAAAGTCAAGTGGATAAGGCAGGGTGGGATTTATGAGCAAGGACGGGTGAGGGTAAGGGTCAGTAGCTAGAAAGAGGAGAAAGAGTAGAGCGGAGAGGGGTAGGGGGTAGGGTGAAGGGGGAGGAGGGAAAATAAAGGTCCAGAGAGACACAGGAAAGTTTGCCCAAAGACCGGCTGGGTAGGTGATGGTCAAGGAGGGTATCCATAGCCCATCTCCCCTATATCTCGCAAGGTAGATCCACCGGGCATCAGTCAAAATGGCCAAGTCTCCGCTGTCAAGGGAAAGTTCTCAAAGTAAATGCCGAGTTCAGCTGGGCAGAAAGGGAATCCGCACTCAACAGGTTAGAGCCGGCGCTTTAAAATGATCACTTGTGATGCCCGCTATTAAATACCTTGAGAACTCCTCAGGGACCAGCCAAGGTGTAACTCCCCGAACTAGATGTAACCGGTGGCGGCCATCTTGTGGTCAGGCATGCCTCATTACTCCAGCTTATCTGCACTGTAGGTTTACTTGTCTCTCCCTCGGTATTGTCGTCGGGGGTTTCAGGGTCTCCCCACCGCTTTAAAAGTCACATCCCTGGAAACTTAGTGCCGGCACTCCCCGCGGATGCACACTGGCCGCCATCTTAAGGTCAGGCGCCACTGGGGGGGGGGAACACCTCGCCTCACTCGGTGTACTCCCCCATCTCTTTGCTGTTTCCCACTTTCTCTGGGATTTATAAGGGACGAGACCCCCGCTGGCACCCCCTCTGCCGCCGACCGCGGCTATTAAAATGGCGGGCGTTGTCTTTGCGGGCCGCTGGTCTTCCTCCCGCGGTGCCGGTTATCATGCGGGGAGAACTTCCATTCGTCTCTGCCTCCCGCTAGTCTGACCTCGTTTCTAGCCCCACCTCCGTGAACGCTCAAGCCCCCTCTTCTCTGCCGGGACTCAGGATTGGCAGCCGGAGTCAGGCGGCGCCATTCTGCACACCGCGTCCGCTCCCGCAACTCCGGGACCTTTCCCCTCGGTTTTCCTGTTGCCAGGCTACAGCTGCCTTCTTCGCGACGCTGAGCCACAGACTAGCACAATATTTTGCGGGTACTGTTATAGTGGGGGGCGACTTTAATAGCGTAGATGACATACTTTTGGACAGGTCCCACCCCCCATTGCAAAACTCCCAGGCGGTGCGCGCCTCTCATGCGTTCAATACATGGCGGCAGAGCTGGGGACTGATAATGCATGGCGAACCCTAAACCCACAGGGAAGGGACTACTCCTACTTCTAAGCGGTCCATGAGGTGCACGCACGGCTAGATGCTTTCCTATGCTCAGCGTCATGTCACTGCTGCGGAATACCTTGCGCGCACCATCTCGGACCATAATCCGCTGGTCTTGTCCCTGAAATGGGCACACCCACCAATGGCGATTCCTACGTGGCGACTTCGCCCAGATACTCTTGAAGACCAGGTCTTTAGAGAGGAGGTTAGAGGCGAAATAGCGCACTATTTCCGAACTAATACGGGTACGACTGCATCGCTGAACACAGAGTGGGATGCTTTCAAGGTGGTTTTGAGGGGCCAATGTATTACGCGCGCCACGGGCGTCAGGCACGTCATCATGCGGGAAGTAGAGGGGGCAGAGTCAGCTCTCAGAGAGGTGGAACGCAGAAGGCCAGGGCACCCGGAGCTTCAACAGGCACTCTTAGATGCCAAGGAGGAAGTGGCGAAGCAAACGGAGAGGCTTAGAAGCTTCGATTATAAGAAATACTTAGAGCGTACGCATGCTGAGAGGGACAAGTCAGGATCGCTCTTGGCATGGCTGACGAACCCGGTGAGTAGGGGTTCCCCCCTAGTGGAGATAGATGAGTGGGGGGTCAGACATTTCGCACAAGAAAAGATCAATGAGGTCTTTGCACGCTACTATGCCAAACTTTATAAGAGGACGTGCACAAGCGAACCTGCAGATGTAAGGGACTACCTGGCTAACCTACCGTTGACGATCTTGAGCCCGGAAGTGGCGGAACTACTGGGGGGTGATATCACGCAGCGGGAGATACGAGTTGCCATTAAGGGCATGGCGCGAAACAAGACCCCGGGTACAGATGGCCTACCGGCCGAATTTTACACAACATATGTGGACGAGCTGACCCCCCGCCTGGTCACAATGTACCAAGGGGCCCGAGAGCTTGGAGAGCTGCCCGAAAGTGCCATAGAGGCCCTCATTGTCCCAATACCCAAGCCAGGGAAGGAACCCCATGACTATACGGCTTACAGGCCACTGTCCATGTTGAACATGGACTATAAAATCCTGAGTAAAATCCTTGCGTCACGCTTACTACCACACATGCCCCTCCTGGTTCACGCGGGGTTTATCCCGGGGCGGAATACTGCCATAAATATCAGACGACTCCTGGCAGTGATGGACTCTGAAGGGTACGACAAGCGAGACGCGGCAGTGTTCGCAGTGGATATAGAGAAGATATCTAGGAAACAGTGGTTCAGGTGTGGCCTAAATGGTCCAAAGCGAGAAAGTGACCCAGCAGGGAACACTTGGTTCTAAGATTTTGAAATTAATTCATGAGGGAGCAAAGGAAAGATCAGAGGAAGGTCATGTAGGTCAGATAAATGATAGACATTTATTTTACAATTTTTTGTATAGTATTCAGGTGCTCACATACATTTAGGTGAAAGGAAGCGTGACATGCAGGGTGATAGTGAGGTTTAAAAAGGCATCGCATTGACAACAGTATAATGAGCTCCACAGTTATTTTACAAGGAGTAATAGGAGTTCATGTTGTATGGTGGTCGACGGCGTTTCGAACCCAATAAGTGGGGTTCATCTTCAGGACAAGGGTGAGCAAGCTGAATTAGAAGAAAGGAAAATCATCCTTGGCCCATTCGTCTGTTAATGATGTGGGCAGCTGGTACTGATTTTTAAAATGGGCTGAAGGCGTGAATTAATGGCGCCAAAGAACTGAGTGGGAATGTCTGTCCAGGACTCGTGTTTGCTTATTTGGAGGGAACCCGGGATGGAAAGGCAGCTGGCCGGGATGATTGGTTTTGTATTTTTTAGAAAACGAACTGCAGGGCCTTTAAATGGGAGCCTGGAGCTGTGCAGACGGGAGCGTCCTGCTTCTGCCTTTGCTGGCATCGAATGCCAGCAAAGGCAGAAGCAGGACGCAAACAGAGTCCTGGACAGACATTCCCACTCAGTTCTTTGGCGCCATTAATTCACGCCTTCAGCCCATTTTAAAAATCAGTACCAGCTGCCCACATCATTAACAGACGAATGGGCCAAGGATGATTTTCCTTTCTTCTAATTCAGCTTGCTCACCCTTGTCCTGAAGATGAACCCCACTTATTGGGTTCGAAACGCCGTCGACCACCATACATCATGAACTCCTATTACTCCTTGTAAAATAACTGTGGAGCTCATTATACTGTTGTCAATGCGATGCCTTTTAAACCTCACTATCACCCTGCATGTCACGCTTCCTTTCACCTAAATGTATGTGAGCACCTGAATACTATACAAAAAATTGTAAAATAAATGTCTATCATTTATCTGACCTACATGACCTTCCTCTGATCTTTCCTTTGCTCCCTCATGAATTAATTTCAAAATCTTAGAACCAAGTGTTCCCTGCTGGGTCACTTTCTCGCTTTGGACCATTTAGGCCACACCTGAACCACTGTTTCCTAGATATCTCGCCACCCCAGGTTCACATATTGGGGTACCCTTGTCTTCTCAAAAAACCCGAGGATATAGAGAAGGCATTTGACAGCCTGGAGTGGCAGTATTTATATGAAGTCCTGGCCAAGATGGGTCTGGGGGAGGGATTCTTGACATGGGTGTGGCTTCTATACACATCCCCTACAGCCCGCGTGCGCACTGGGAGGATCATCTCGCCTAGACAGAGGGAGGAGAGAGGCACGAGGCAGGGATGTCCCCGCTCCTGTTCGCCCTGGCTATGGAACCGCTGGCGTGCAGGTCCAGGAGCGGCCAGGACTACAGGGGCCTGGAGACGGTAACGGGGCAGCATTTTATAGCATTGTATGCGGATGACCTCTTGATATTTTTACGTAACACGGCGGGCGAATTGCATGGAGCGCGCACCATGCTGGCCCGCTTTGGCACTGTCTGGCCTTCAGGTCAATTGGCAAAAATCCAGCTTATATCCACTGGTGCCTGATACCCCCCCCGCCGCTTACTCTGGAACACTTAAGGTGGAAACCTAACTGCCTACAGTACCTTGGAGTTAAAATATATCACGGAGTGGTGGACTTATTGGAAGGCAATGTGGGTAAGGCGGTGAGGTCAGCGAAAGCAGCGATGGACTTCTGGGGAACGCTCCCACTGTCCGTGGCTGGGAGGGTAGCAGTCCTGAAAATGGTGACATTACCACGCCTACTATACTACTTCGGGACTCTACCGGTGTGGATCCCGCGAGCGATGTTCAAAGAGCTTGACTCAATGATCACGTCATTTATTTGGGGTACAGGCAGAAGGAGAGTGGCGTTGGCCTCACTGCGGCGCCGGAGGGTGGGCTGGCGGTGCCTGACCTCGACAGTTACTATCTAGCTGCACAACTATACTGGCTGATCCAATGGTTGGCTGCGGATCGTAACCCAGTCAAGGAACAATGCCCAACTGCACCAGACACTGCAACTCTGGCAAAAATCCTTCTGCGAGTGCGTCGGACTACGTCCGAGGACTCAACCGCAACTAGGGTGGTGGTGCGCAGCTGGACCAGATACTTGAGGAAGGTGGGCGCTGCGACTCCCTATTCCCCTGACATACCAATCACGATGCTGCGCTATCTTCCACAGGGGGAACACTGGGCAGGACTGGAGGATTGGGTTGAGGCAGGACTAAGAGAGATGGGAGACCTATACCGAGACTCCACGCTACTTCCCTTTGAAGACCTGCAAACTGCGTTTGACTTACCTGGGGGTCACTTCCTGAAGCGTAGGGCCCTAACGTGCAGGATTAGGACGCATTGGAAGGGTGGGGGTGCTGAGCCACGAGCGCAGGCGGGATGCAGGTATGTCGCGCAGTCAGCAGGAAGAATTAAGACGGTGTCCTGCCTCTATAAGGCAATACGGAGGGATATGCAAAAGCCGTTAGAGCGCTTGCGATTACAGTGGGAGGAAGACCTAGGTAAACAGATACCAGAGAGAGAGTGGGATCAAATCCTAGAACGTACTCCGAAAGCGTCTAGGAATGCGCAATTTAAATTAATTAACTACTATGTGCTGCATAGAGCATATCTAGGCTTTCCTATTTTCAGTTTCTATTTTTGGTAAATTCTGGTGGGGTTTTTTCACTTTTTTCAATACCCTAAAAAAAACTGATTATCAGTGGTTACACATTTTCGCACCGTTAAAAACAACAGAAACAGTGTTTTTCTGGTGTTTATGGAATTTTAATTTAATTTAATTATTGCTTGCCTTCTGCACTGATAGTGCATGTGTATAGATAGCGTGTGCACAGGGTATATGAGGTCCAAATACATTTTTACTGCACCAGAATGGACTACAAAGTCAATAGCATTCTTCATTATCTCTGAAGATTGTAAAGATGCTTTCAGCATACCATCTAGCAAGTGACCAGGATCTCTTTCAGGGAAACACTTCAGCTCAGGTATTATCATTTTGACAGGCCATCATACAACTTTCTCATATACGTAGCTGAATTACTGCAAATAAATACAATATCATTCCAATCTTTATTGAACTTGGTAAGAACTTTTTTCAGCAGCATTCCATGTGACACTGTGTTCACCAAACATCTGGTGTCATGTTTTCACTACTATCTCAGATGCTTGTTGACAACATTCTTTTCACATATACCTGTCACTACATCTTGCATTGTATGTTTAAAGCCTGGGGTGTTTGGCAATTCACTTACAATCAATACTGACTCACTAAGAAAAGGGGGATGATGTATCAAACGATTTCACCTATTCTCTGTCTGTGGGTAAATGTGATGATACATATTAGGAAAGATTCTTATGAAACCAGCCATTTTACCTATCAGGGAAATCAAATGTAGCCAAAATATCAAATATGATTTTGATATTTCCCGATTCTCTACAGTTTATAAAATAACTAAATAAGACCTAAAACATGCATCTAAACACTGCATCTTCAGACCAAAGACCACAAAACTGAAAAAAGCAGAAGGAAGAAGAGACAATGTTTTAGTGACATCCCTAAACAACAAAACTCAAGCAGAGTAATGTTAGCCCAGTCTTTCTTGATGCTACCTTGTATAACAAAGTTACATTGTATTGGCCCCTTCAGGAAGAAATAAAAATGACTCTTTCTCTCATCTTTTCCTTTCTTTGAATGGCACTTAGTTTGTGGTTGCAAAGGTGTTTTTCCAGTGTTTATATGTTTACACCGGTGATGGCTATTTTCCTTTCGGTGGGGTTTTATCAGTTATCATAGGTTTAAACCTAAAATCAAATAGCCTAAGCATATCTAACGCCGGCCCGCATTAGGAAGCATTTTGGTGCGGAATCGCCGGCTTGCCCGATATGCGGGGAAAGAGACGCGCACATACTCCATATGTTCTGGGACTGCCCACTATTGCAAATCTTTTGGGGGGAAATACGGCAGGTAATAGGCGACCTGGTTGTCAAAGAGCTTCCACAGAACCCAGAGCACTTCCTCTTAGGGTGGTTTCCTCACACAGCCAAAAATAAGGTGACGGGAAAGTTTCAGGATCTTGCCTATGTCTTGGCCAAGAGAGAGATAGCCAGAAACTGGAAAGCGCCTGGGGCCGCGGATCACCACTTGGAAAAAAGAGCTTGAGAGGTGGGCGGGAGCGGAAGGCAGATTGCTACTCCGAGAGGCCAGCCGGGGAATAGGCAAGATGGAGAGGGCCAGAGCCTGGGAAAGCCTAGTATGTGAACTGGTGGCGACTGAGCAGGACGATATTAGTGGGGCGGGCACTCCAAGGGTGGCAGAACCGGACCCAGACGATGGACAAGAGGGACAATCTGCCTAAAACAGTCAGAAGGTATAGCATTGTAACACACGGTCTTTGGGAACCTCGCACACGTGAACCCGGTAGCATGTAGACACCACAGCCTGTCTATCAGAAAGCAACTCAAGGGGGGATAGTTTTGTTTCTGCGGGACTGTTGATGAACACATGCCAGAGAATGTCAATAGTACATTATGTACACTTGATACTAGATCCGAACATCCAAATGAATGTGTTGATACTGTTTAAATGCCAATAAAATATGGTTTAAAAAAAAAAAAAAAAGGATAAAGAGCAATCTTATGATCCTAAAATCCCCAAAGGGATTGTCCCTAAATATGAAGAGTGATGATATCACAAAATGGTTCACAGCCTTTGAGAGGGCTTGTGAAATGAGAAAAGTGAAGCAGTCACGCTGGGGAGCACTCCTTTGGGAACTGTTCTCTGGTAACTGCAGAGACAGAATCCTGACGCTTACAGGGGAAGATGCTGGGTCTTATGACCTCATGAAGAGAACTCTGATTGAGGGATTTGGGCTCACAACTGAGGAATACAGAATTAGATTCAGGGGGGCTCACAAAACCCAAAACCAATCCTGGATTGACTTTGTAGACTACTCAGTTAAAACACTAGATGGTTGGTTAACTGGACACAATGTGCATGATTTCAATGGACTTTACAATCTATTTATGAAAGAACATATTTTAGGTAATTGCACTAATGAAAAGTTACATCAGCATTTGGTAGACCTAGGTCTAATTTCTTCCCAAGAATTGGGAAAGAAGGCAGACCACTGGGTCAAGACAAGGGTGACAAAAACAACCACTGGGGGTGACCAAAAGAAAGGGGTTACAAAACCTCCCCAGGGGAAAAGTGGTGAGAATCCCCAAGATAAAAAGCCTGAGTCTTCTAAAGGGCCCCAAAAACCTGCACAGGAGGGTGGGTCCCAAAACTCTTCCCAGCCCAATAATAGGTACAGGGGAAAGAACTTTGATCCTTTTTTTTTTTTTTTTATCATATTTTATTAATTTTCTGGTCATGTTCAATACAGTTCGTTGTTATGCAGTGGGTCAATATTTGAAAGTTCCCATATTCATACATGTGGTTAGCATTGATCCTTTAAAGGCCTGGTGTCCCAACTGTAAGAAGTTGGGACACTTAACTGGAGATGCTGCTTGCCCAAACAAGAAGGCCCCATGTCCTACTATAGCTACTCCTGGTGTAGCAAGTCTCCAGATGGGATCAACAGTGTGCCAAGAGCAAATCGGGTTGCACACTGAAGCAGCTCTAGTTTCAGAAGAGGAAGTTGAGTTTGCCACTGTAGCTGTGTGGCCACCCAACTTAAAAAAAGTACTTGCAATACCCTTGGATTAATGGAACTAGGATAGAAGCTCTGAGGGATACAGGTGCCAGTGTCACTATGGTGAGAGACACACTGGTTTCCCCTGAGCAATACTTGATTGGGAGAACTTACCCAGTCACCAATGCTGACGGTGTTACCACTGACCATGCAATGGCTATGGTGACATTAGACTGGGGGGTGGGGTTACTGGCCTGAAACAGGTAGTGGTCTCTCCAAAGCTACCAGCTGCATGTCTGCTTGGCAATGACCTGGAAACCTCAGCATGGGCTGAGGTTGAACTGAAAACCCATGCAGCAATGCAGGATATCCCTGAATTGGTGTGTGTAAAAACAAGAGCACAGAGCAAGAGACAGGATGAAAAAGAAGTGTTGGAGCCTGAAAGTATGGCCCAACCTTCCAAGAGAAAAGGTAAGACTGGGGAACCAGCTTCTGTACAGCAAAAGGATCAGGGCCCCTCTCCTCAGGGAGAGGACTCGGACACCCCAGAGGGAACTGAGCCCATGGAGCTTGACCCTTACCAGGTTGAGCTCTTAGGCCCAGGGGGACCCTCTAGGGAAGAGCTGTGCCTTGGACAGCAGGTCTGTCAACTCTTGAAAGCCTGAGGCAGCAAGCTGCTGCACAGGAAAAGGGAGATGTCAGTGGTACCCACAGAGTTTATTGGGAAGAGGGACTACTGTACACTGAGGCCAGAGACCCCAACCCTGGAGCCACTAGGAGAGTGGAAGTTCCTCAGAAGTACAGGGAGTTTCTCCTAACTTTAGCTCATGACATCCCCCTAGCTGGACATCTGGACCAAACCAAGACTTGGGAAAGGCTAGTTAGCCACTTTTACTGGCCCCAAATGCACCAAAAAGTAAAGGAGTTTGTCAGCTCCTGTGTCACCTGTCAGGCCAGTGGCAAGCCAGGTGGCCCCTCAAAGGCCCCCCTGATGCCACTACCTGTGGTGGGGTCCCCTTTGAAAGGGTAGGTGTGGACATGGTGGGTCCACTTGCCACAGCATCAGGGAACAAATTCATTCTAGTGGTAGTGGATCATGCCTCTAGGTACCATGAGGCAATTCCCCTTAGGACTACTACAGCTCCTGCAGTAACCAAGGCCCTCATTGGTGTCTTCACCAGGGTAGGGTTTCCTAAGGAGGTGGTTTCAGACAGAGGTTCCAACTTCATGTCTGCTTACCTAAAACACATGTGGAAAGAGTGTGGAGGGCAGTACAAGTTTACTACACCCTATCACCCACAAACCAATGGCCTTGTTGAATCTCTCAACAAGACATTGAAAGGCATGATAATGGGGCTCCCTGAAAAACTCAAAAGGAGATGGGATGTCCTCTTACCCTGCCTGCTTTTCGCTTACAGAGAAGTGCTACAGAAGGGAGTAGGGTTTTCCCCCTTTGAACTTCTGTTTGGCCATCCTGTGAGGGGACCACTCTGTCTTGTAAAAGAGGGTTGGGAGAAGCCTCCCCAAGAACCCAAACAAGATATTGTGGACTATGTGCTTGGCCTAAGGTCCAGAATGGCTGAGTACATGGAAAATGCATCCAAAAATCTTAAGGCCAGCCCAGAGCTTCAGAAGCACTGGTATGACCAAAAAGCTGCACTACTTGAATTTCAACCTGGGCAAAAGGTGTGAGTTTTTGAGCCAGTGGCATAAAGGGCACTCCAGGACAGATGGAGTGGCCCTTACCCTATCCTAGAAAAAAAGAGTGAGGTCACCTACTTGGTTGACCTGCGCACAAGCAGGACACCCAAAAGGGTTATCCATGTGAACCGCCTGAAGCTCTTTCATGATAGGGCTGACATCACCATGCTGATGGTGACTGATAAGGATCAGGAGACAGAGAGTGAACCTCTCCCTGACCTCTCATACAGCCCAAAAGATGGGTCAGTGGATGGAGTTGTCTTTTCAGACACCCTCTCTGCCCAACAGCAGACTGATTGCAAGCAAGTCTTGCAACAGTATGCTAAGCTCTTTTCCTTGACCCCTGGTCAGACAAACTGGTGTACCCATGATGTTGACACTGGTGACAGTTTACCTGTCAAAAACAAAATCTATCTACAGTCTGATCAAGTCAAGGAAAGCATCAGAGCTGAGGTCAGCAAGATGCTGGAGTTAGGGGTTATTGAACCCTCTGAGAGCCCCTGGGCCAGCCCAGTGGTTCAAGACCCCAAACCTCATCCACAGGGTGGAAAGAGAGCAATGAGGTTCTGTGTGGACTACAGAGGGCTCAACTCTGTCACCAAGACAGATGCTCACCCTATCCCGAGAGCAGATGAGTTGATAGACAAATTGGGTGCAGCCAAATGTCTAAGTACCTTTGACTTAACACCAGGGTACTGGCAAATTGGCATGGCCCCAGGAGCAAAAGAAAAGACCGCATTCTCCACTTCTGATGGGCATTATCAGTTTACTGTTATGCCCTTTGGTTTAAAGAATGCCCCTGCCACCTTCCAGAGGTTGGTGAACCAAGTCCTTGCTGGATTGGAGTCCTTTAGTGCAGCTTATCTAGATGATATTGCTGTCTTTAGCTCCACCTGGAAGGATCACCTGATCCACCTTGGGAAGGTTTTAAATGCCCTGCAAACTGCAGGCCTAACTATCAAGGCATCCAAATGCCAGATAGGGCAGGGAACTGTGGTGTACTTGGGCCACCTTGTTGGTGGAGGCCAGGTTCAAGCCTTACAGCCCAAGATCCAGGCCATCCTGGACTGGGCAGCTCCAACAACCCAAACCCAAGTCAGGGCATTCCTTGGCTTGACTGGGTAGTACAGGAGGTTTGTGGAGGGATATTGGTCCATTGTGGCTCCCCTCACAGAACTCACCTCCAAGAAGATGCCCAAAAAGTTAAACTGGACAGTTAGTTGTCAAAAGGCTTTTGACACCCTGAAAGAGGCTATGTGCTCAGCAACAATTCTCAAAGCTCCAGACTATGCCAAGCAGTTCATTGTGCAGACTGAGGCCTCTGAGCTAGGGATAGGAACGGTCCTATCCCAGACCAATGATGAAGGCAAGACCAACCTGTTGCTTTTATAAGCAGAAGGCTTCTCCCCAGGGAGCAGCGTTGGAGTGCCATTGAGAGGGAGGCCTTTGCTGTGGTTTGGTCCCTGAAGAAGCTGAGACCATACTTGTTTGGTACTCACTTCCTAGTACAAACTGATCAAAGACCTCTCAGATGGCTAATGCAAATGAAAGGTGAAAATCCTAAACTGTTGAGGTGGTCCATCTCCGTACAGGGAATGGACTTTGTAGTGGAACACAGACCTGGAACTGCCCATGCCAATGCAGATGTACTTTCCAGGCTCTTCCACTTAGAAAATGAAGACTCTCTAGGGAAAGGTTAGTCTCATCCTCTTTCGTTTGGGGGGGGGGGGGGTTGTGTGAGAAAGTGCCCTCTTTCTTCATGGTTGCCCCCAATTTTTGCTGAACTGCTGATGTGCTTTGACTGAGTGTGCCCTGGGCTCCTGCTAATCAGGTACCCAGGGCCTATGTTCTTTCCCTAAAACTGCATTGAAGCCTAAACCCAATCAGCATCTCTGGCCACAGGTCAGCCCCTGGTAAATGGTACCACAGGTACCCAGGGCACTGTGACCAGAGAAGACCTCTAAGGGTTGCAGCACTTATGGTGCCACCCTTAGAGGTCCTGTACCCTTACACACACACACACACTGCCTTTGCAGGCTGCAAGTTTTGGTGCAGAACAAAGTGAAGAGTCGACATGGCACACATCTCTGTGTGCCATGCCTACAACCCACTGCCCTGGCATAGATGAGTCACCCCTCTAGCTGGGTGCACTATATCGGGTGCTTGAGCCCTGTACCCCTACAGTGTCTACGTCCATTCTTAGACATGGTTAGTGCAGTGCTGCCATGAAGAGTATATGGTGCTGGGAGTTTGTCATTACGAACTCCACAGCACCATAATGGCTACACTGAAAACTGAGGAGTTTGGTATCAAACTCCTCAGCACATTAAACCCACACTGATGCCAGTGTGGGATTTAATGAAAAATGCACACAGAGGGCATCTTAGAGATGCCCCCTGATAACTAACCTAACACTAGGCTGAGTGGCTGCTTTCAGCTACCACCACCAGACATGCTTCTGGACCCTTGCGTCGAGAGCCTGCTGCTCTCTGGGGCCTGAAACAATGCACATCCTGGGACGAGGTGCCAAGCCTCCTCCCCCAGGATGGGCAGGGTTCACGAAGGGGAAGCTTCAAAGGCTTGCCACCTTTGTGAGCTTCCCCAGGCCACTTGCTGCTCTCAGCAACTGGTTCCCACTGGTTCTGACCCCCACTTTGGGCGGGAGAACCGGTGGGAAAAACAAGTGAGGAAGAGAGGTGTGCCCACCTCTGCCAACTCCACCCCGCAGATGGGGGAGGCGAGGTGAAGAACAACTCTGTCCACGCCATCTTGAAGATGGGGGGACTCAGCCAACCAGGGACAGGCTCATGCCCCCCTCCCACTGGAGGGTGGCATAATAGGGGGTGTACCCACCCCAGGGAAGGGACCCAGTGGTCCCTGCATTTTACCTACCTGTAATGCCCCTAAATCTAGTATTTAGGGGCACCCCTGAACCTTGCTTCCTCAGACAAGAACCTGCAACAAGAAAAGAAGGACCGAACTGCATGCCGAAGCTAACAAGAGGAAGACGCCCACTGACTTGGCCCCAGCCCTACCGGCCTGTCTCCACCTCGAACCTGCTCCTGCGAAATCCTGGTGTGTCCTGCAGCCAGCAACTTCGAAAACCCCGGAGGACCTGCCTGCCTTCAACCACAAAGACTTTGTCTCCCGTGAACTCCGGATTTGTTCATCTGCAACCTCTGGCTCCAGCTGGACACCGTGAATCTGCCCCACTCTGCACCTGCCGTCCACGGCCCGAGCTCGAGTGGGCAAACACCACGAGGAGGTCACCCCGGCGATCCTGCCCCGAGATCCGGCGACCCCTGCCCTCCTCAAGCCTCCAGCCGACGCCTGCAGCCTAAATCCAGAAGGCCCCCCTAATCCCGACCAGGAGCTGGTAAGAAGATCCGACCCCAAAAGGCACCCCTGCACCCGACGCCCCACGGCCTTGTGTGCCCAAACCGACGGTGCCTTACCAACCCCTAACTTCCCAACTTACCTCTCGAAGTGGTGGTCTCACCCAGAAGACCTTCGTCCCCGAGCCTGCAGTGCCTTTGCAAACCGGAGGTTCCCCATTGAAACCAACAGGGCACCTGACGTCGAAACAGCACCCTGCACCCGGCCGCCCTAGTGCCCCTGAGGGTGCACCTTTGGTGCTACTTTTTTTCCCCATTTGCCCTGAGCTAAAGTCCAGGAGCTTTGCTCCCACAACCCAGTGGCCTGCTTGCCAGCAGCCACCAACCAGAGGCCCCCTATCCCCCATTGGATAACATTGGGCCTCAGCACTCTGCACCCGGCCGCCCTAGTGCCGCTGAGGTTGTAACGAGAGTGCATCCTTGACCCTGGGGGGACCCTTGTTCTAACCCCAGAAGCTATACTCCAAAGACCGATTACTTACCTGGTAACCATTAACTTAATTTCTCTCCATAGGAACCTATTGACTGTTTTTCTCTGTTGATTTGTATGGAAACCTGAAAAATAACAATTGTGCAAAGCTGATTTTACTTACCTTTTCTCTAGGAAATGTCCCAGTGTGATATCCAGGCTATCACACTGAGTAGAAAAAGTAATCTCAAAAGTAACGTAAAAGTAACTTACCTGTAATTTTTATTGCAAAGTCGATACAAAGAATATGTACAGCATTTCACAGTATTGCATTACCAGTAATTCAAACTGTAACCATTTCAAAGTACATTTACAATTGCAATTCAAACTGTATATTTACTGCAAAGTATTTATCAACTTACCTGTGCCAGGCTTGCTCGGTTCTAGAAAATAAAATAACTAAAAGAATATTTTTATACAAAAACAATTGGTCTGAAGTTCAGTCTTTGAGTGTGTGAATTCATTTGCTGACTGAGTGTGTTCAACAAATGCTTAACACTGTCCTCTGGTACTGCCTTACTGCTCGACCACACTACCACAAATAGAGAGTGAGGTGCTATCTAACTTTACCTCTGCCTACCTTTGGGGATCCACTGGACTCTGTGCACACTATACCTCACTTTGGTATAGTATAGACAGAGCCAGCTTCCTACAACTGGTCACCGATATTTGCTTACACTTTCCTCCTCTCCCACTCCTTCTATACAGGGGACAAACAACCATGGTTCTCATCCCTCCTAGGAATGTCTCAGTACTCACAAAAGGCTACCCAATAGGCCAGACCTTCTCATGCAGGAATACTGTAGGATCAGACACACAGACCCCAGAAAACTGAATATAGCAATTTAGCACTTGAGGTCTTAGAATTCAGTTACTTGGGCCTCCCACAGAAGTGATTTGACACTCTTAAGGAAGCCCACAGACCCACCGCTAGAACTTGTTATGCAGCAAAGTAGAAACTGTTTTTCCACTACTGCATTTATAAAACCCTTGACCCCCTTACATCGGATCTTTTCAGGATAGTGTTATTTACTCCACCTACAAAAATCAAGATTAATGTACACTTCCATAAGTCTACACCTGGGGGCTATTGCCGCAAGCATGGAAAATGGGTTACATTGATCTCTGCTCAGAATTCCAGTCATTAAGGCCTTCATGGAGGGCCTCAAAAGGGTTATTCCACCGAGAGTCCCACCTGTCCCTCTTGGGAACCTAAAAAAAATATAAGATTCATTGGTCACCCCCATTTGAGCCATTGCAATCCTGTCCCATGCAATTACTTCACTAAGGCGTACAAGTGAATGACAGGCCCTCACTTTACAAGAACCTTTCATTCAATATCATACAGATAGTGTTGTACTACGGACTGACCATAAATCCCTCCTTGAAAGTGATCGCTCCCTTTCACTTTAATCAAACGTTTGAACAACCAGTTTTTTTCCCTCACCCAGACTCAGTAGCAGAAAGGGCACTTCATACACTGGGTGTCAAAATGGCTCTAATGTACTACATCAATAGAACTAAATCCAAAGTGGATGGGGCATGTTGTCCTTCATCCTGCTCAGCATCAGATGCAGTGGGGTCGATGAGGGCTGGGCTGGTGAGCTGCATTGCTGGAAGATTCAATGTCTTATTCCTTCTTTGCACCAAGGGGGGGTCTGCTTCCTCAAAGATGTCAAGAGGTTCTTCGTATCCGTCATGTTTGTGACCGTGTAATTCGTCGGATACTCTAAATCAGGCTCTTAGTCCTTTCATGATGTGCCAAGCCAATGCAACCTGACTTTCCACAGGAGATGACCCTCTTTCTTTCAAAATCTGCCATGGTTGCCCCATTTGCCAAAAATAACCTCAGTTGGCCAGGGTCAACATCTTGCCATGGGTGCCTCTATATGACATGGGTGCCCACTTATGCCAAAAACTACATATAATATGCCAGTCACTGAATTTTACTATTAATGTCATCCATGTACCCTTCTGTCAAAATTTACCTCTAGTATGATTGGCTCAGCATTTTATCATGTTTGTTCACCTATATGCCACACCTGTCCTCCAAGAATCCCCTCCAGCGTGCTAGCGCCAGGATTTTGACATGGGTGTTCCTTAACAAGAATTACCTCCATTATGCCTGCACCAGCTATTTGCTGTGGATGTCCTATATGTCCAGTATTATCTCTAATATGCCAGGTCCCAGTCTGCGAATATTTCCCTCTAACATGCCAACACCAGCATCTTGCCAGGGCCAAAAGCAGACTCGTAAGCTTAACACCACATTCTCACTCATGCTAATTTTCTTTCACTAACTCACACTCATTGTCAGCTACTCACTCCTACTCAATCATTTTCACTCACTTGCACTCATATTTACACTCGCAGTGTCGCTCATTCTTGCACTAATTCACTCACACCTAGTCAGTCATACTGACTTGCACTCATTCTTACTCACGCTCACTCCTACTTTCACTCTATCATTCCCACTCACCATCACTCACTCGTACTCATTTAGTGACATTAAATCTCATTTTTTGCCACTCCCATCTCTGGCTGTCACTTTCACTCATATGCAAATGCTCACATACACACACGTTTACACATAAACACACCCTTTTTCGCACAAACACAATCTCAATCACAACCATGCACACAAAACACTTTTAAAAACATTGTTTGCTTACCTGATGTTCCAGTTTTTATTGCACTGATAGTGAATAATATACAATTATTCACTCTTAGTTTAATTAAAAATGAACTGAAAATATGGATTGTGAAGCCGCTCCTGTCTTCTTGGCCCTGATTTTGTCACCTCTGAGGCCAGGTGTTGCAAAGGCAGTGCCAGGGGTTGCATGGAGCAGGCCAGGGGTCGCAACTGCAACCCTTAAATGACATCCATGCAATCTACCTTCCAGATCACTACTTTGTCTAGGTGTCTGCCACTTCATATAATTTGTGCTTGTCTTACAAGTCTAATTGGATGCCCCTTCACTCACTCTACTGACTATCCTTCACGGGTGACCTTAAATGTCTCTACTCTCACTTTGAACTCTTCCCCTGTCTTGTACCTCTGCAGGTGCTTTGCCTTTGGAATTGGAGAAGGGGCTTCCACAGCTCTTATTAAAGGCATCACCCGAGCTGCCAATGGCACTTGTGAGTTTATAACTGGAAAAGAAAGGATGCAGCCCAAGGTGAGAATCTGTCCACCTAGAGATAGTGATATCCATTTTTATCATTGCCTGTCATACTTACTTTAAAAACATATATATATCTTTATTAGTATTTTGTTTTCATTGCTTTAACAAGAACACTTTTGTTCACATGTACAGACAGTCATAGAGTGTATACAGTGTTTCCAATTACAAATGCATTGTATCAATTACATTTTCATATGGGTCAAATATTCACCATAAAAAGCAGTGTGTCTAAAAGACAAATTCGCGTACACCTGGAGTCTTTACTTAAAGTCCTGTGTGCTCGAGGGAGTTAATCATAACGATCTGCAAAGATATACATTTAATTACATTAAACCTATCACATCTAATAACTACTATTAACCATTTTGGTGGTGTCTCTCCCGGTGTCGTCCCACCATGTGTTCGTCTAATATATGTTTGTCAGGGGATATGGGCTGGTCCAGTTTGAAAGTCATATCAAATATGTGTTATTAGGGTATCGTTAGGGGTGCATGGAGGGCGCGTGTGGGGGGAGGCCAATCCAGCGCAAGAGGGTGTCAGCTCAGTTATGGTTCACTCTCTATTCTCACTTCAGTCCTGCTAGTCATTTGATCCTGTTTACCCAGTATTACTTTCTTGTTGGTCTAATACCTCACCTTCTTCTGCATCAGGTTCATATCTTCTCTGTTTGCCTGTCATACTTAATTAATTTTTCTCAGTCTGTCCCTTGCTACATACTCTCTTTTAACCTGCATAGGAGTGTATGAAATCCATGTACTCCTACTCAGAGAAGATAATTGTTTCCCATTTCTTTGGTATTTTTTCATCCTCACAACACAGACACAACTTCATACGCATGCCACTAACCACCTAACATCATCAAACTACCACATGCACAATGCCACTAATGCTTGTAAATGCAGTTTCTGCAGTACTCCATTCTCCAGAAATCACAGACCTCATCACCTGTCATAAACTCTACACTCCTCACGGAAACATGGCTCAGTCCCATATCCTCGTACAGCTAGGCATTCTTGTTCCCCCAGGCTATAGCATCCAAAAGGCGGATCACACATATAACAAGGGAGCATTTTTTCCATCATCCATGGTCCTGCATCTTAGGCAAGCAGGACACACTCAACTCCATGGAGCTCCTTGTATGACACGTTTCACTTTCCTCAGCTCAGTCAACCACTTTCTGCATTATTTACAGGCCTCATGTTCAGAATAAAGACTTGATTAACTAATTCTCAGATCTCACCACTTAATCTGGGATTCCCAAACTGCCCCAGTGGATGACTTCAACCTCCCAGACATAAGCATGAAATTTTTTTTAAGCATAATAGACATAAGCGTGAAAAGAAACACAAGAGACCCCTTCTCAACTTCATCAATATTCTCTATGTGGCACAGCATGTCACTCAGCCAGTAAACTCAAAGCCACAGCCTCAGCCTTGTCTTCACAACATCACCAACCACTGAATCCAAATCTCACATACTCCCAGACGGACAACCTTGCCTTTCCCATATTCCTGCTATGTACCCTGCCAACACACTGAGGGCATCCCAAAAGAGCCTTACAAGCCTCTAGATCGTTCAAAGACTTCTCCACAGACAGCCAAAAGCTAAAACGTCTCTTGCACTGCCAACTCCACTTCAGTATCAACACCCTTCTAAATGACTTTAATGGTTTTCTGAAAAACCAGGTGAACACCCACCCTCCAATGAAAACACGCAGGAGCAAGCTAGACCTTCACACCCTAGTGCTCCAAGGTCTTCACTGACAACAAATGCTCCATCTGCAGACAGGAAACAAAATGGAAGAAAAACAGAACCTCCAGTGACCTTACGGCACTGAATGCACTCCACTCAAAACACCAGGAACTCCTCACATCAATCAAAGCAGAGTACAATACTAACATCATCAGTGGAGCTGCCATAAGAAGTAGAACATTCTTCAAAACAATCATGCACTGCATCACCACCCCCCCTGCCTGACACTCCTACCTCCCATCCACAGACACATACACCACCATTAGCCTCTTCTGTGATAAAATACAGAAGATTTGATGTGCATAGCAACATCAAGTCTGCTTTTCTTAGACCCAGCCCTTCGGTTAACAACATGCAATGGTCATCCTTCAAATCCTTGTCTCCGATCTTGCTCTTATATTCAACTGCCTTCAAAGACACCTCATTTGAAGTTGATAACATACCCTCATTCTTCATCAAAGCCCTCCCTTGAGAAGCTCTCTCACTCTTAGTCACCATTGCTAATGTCTACCTCACTCAAAGTACCTTCCCAGTAGCTTTCAAGGCCAGCAGGATTATACCACTCCTGAAGAAATCCAATCTATACACTGATGACCTTGCCAGTTACCAGCCCATCACTCACCTACCCTTCACCGGCAAGTTCATTGAACAAGCAGTCTACGCTCAACTCCCAAGATCACTAATGCCAACCACCTACTGCACAACTATCAACCTGGCTTCAGATTACACTACAGCACAGGGACAACTATGTTACAGACTGCAGATGACTGCGACCTGACAAAGATGAAGGGGACCATGGATTGTGATGTTTTTGGACTCTCAGCTGCTCTTGATACCATAAGCTATCTTGCTCTCATTCACACCCTGAAATCTTGAATGGAATTCACTGTCAACATCCTTCACTGGTTCTCTTTTTTTTTTTTGATAACCAATTTTTATTGATTTTAGTTAACATCTTTGCAGCAAAAAACAAGCCAGCATACAGCACATTGATCAGTATCGAACAGTGACATAGTAGGAGTGACGCTCTGACAAGCATGAGTCCAGCAAGGAATAGCAAGCAACATTGTCCACATCCCTGTCCATGGAGCAGCCTCAGGAAATTCAGTCTTCCACCACCCTGATCCATTTACCCCACACCCTTCGAAACTTTTGGGGCAGCCGCGGGTTACATACATTGGCCGTTCCTGCGCCGCACACCAATCCACCCCCTTCGCCACCGTGTCACAGTGGGGGTCAACGGGTCCATCCAAAGGGCTGCGATATCCCGTTTAGCAACCATCAGTGCCGTGGTGAGGCAGAGCTTCTCGGCCCTGTTCCCATTTAAACCATCAGTAACCCCTAAAAGGATGTTTAGTGGATTCAGTGGGACCTCCGAGCCCAAGACCTCCGTAAGTTCAGTTGTCACTGATTCCCAGTAGCGCGTAACTGCGGGACAGAGCCATACCATGTGATAGAAATCTGCTTGTGAGCATTGGCAGCGGGGACAAGACGCACCAGGCCGGAGCCCAGAGCGATGAAGGCGCAGTGGTGTGATGTAGGCCGCGTGCAAATAGTATATTTGAACTAAGCGGAGTCGCGCTGAAGCAGTAACAGTTCTAGGAGCCATCAGCGAGTCTCTCCAATCAGCATCTTCTAGGGACCTATCCAACCCTCCCACTTATCCCGGAGAGAGGAGAGGGAATTGGGGGTTTTATTCGTGAGGGAGCGGTAGATACGGGAAATCCCCCCCTTCCCCAGGTAGCCCGTCATGACCTGTGCCTCCGGTGGACTGTATGCAGGTAGGGCGGTCCCTTCCGAGATGTGGACATGAAGTGCGTGGCGCAGTTGAAGATAGCGGTAAAACTGAGAGGCATGGAGGGAGAACCGGGTCTGCATGTCTGAGAATTCGCGAATGTGACTGCCGTTCCAGACATCTCCCAGCTGAGAAATGCCGATGAGATCCCAGACTCTGAATCCGGAGAGAGAAGCAACATCTCTGAGCCATGTTCCACTCCACAGAGGAGATGTCTGGAACGGCAGTCACATTCGCGAATTCTCAGACATGCAGACCCGGTTCTCCCTCCATGCCTCTCAGTTTTACCGCTATCTTCAACTGCGCCACGCACTTCATGTCCACATCTCGGAAGGGACCGCCCTACCTGCATACAGTCCACCGGAGGCACAGGTCATGACGGGCAACCTGGGGAAGGGGGGGATTTCCCGTATCTACTGCTTCCTCACGAATAAAACCCCCAATTCCCTCTCCTCTGCCTGACCAGCAGGTATGGCGCAGGGCGGCTCGCCAGGCCAAAAACACCCCGCGGGTAATCCCTGGCATGGTGTGGGGGATAGTGGTCCCGTACAGCATCCCTTGAATACCGGAAAAACCCAAGGCATGTAGTTCCAGTCGGTAGGCCGGATCCGCCCAGCCTCCATTAAACCAGTCATGCACAGTGAGAAGCCTCGTCGCCAGGTAATATAGATGTAAGTTCGTCATTCCCAGTCCCCCATCAAAGGGTGGAATTCTGCAATGGCCGAGAGCCAATCTCGCCGCCGCCCTCCCCAGAGGAATTTAGTGGGCAAGCCATCCAATTCTCTGAACCAGGCCCGCGAGAAGGTGAGGGGCGTGTTTTGGAGCATATAGAGAAATCGTGGTAGGACCATCATCTTAAAAAGAGCGATCCTGCCCATAAGGTTCAACGGCAATGTTTGCCATCGAAGGAGATCCGCGCGTACCCGTTTCACCAGCGGAGTGACATTGAGAGCCCAGGCGAGATCAGGAAGGAGCGTCACCCAGATCCCCAGGTATTTAAATGACTGGCGCCGGAGAGGGATCGAGGACTGCCAGTCGAAACATTCTCTTGACAAATGAAGGGGGACCAAGACCGACTTGGCCGCGTTCAATCTGAGACCAGAGACACGTTCGAAGAGACGTAGAGCTCGGAGATATCGAGGTCCTGAACGGGCTGGGTCCGACAGGAAGAGCAGGACGTCGTCGGCGTAAAGGGCTATCTTGTCCTCCTCCTGACCGGGCCACTGCCATCCCGTAAGTAACGGATCGGCGCGGACGAGCGAGGCAAAGGGCTCCATCGCTAACGCGAAAAGGAGGGGCGAGAGGGGGCAACCCTGTCGCGTGCCCCTCCCAATGGGGAAGGGGCGGGAGAGACCTCCGTTAACCATCACCTGGGCCTGCGGCTTGTAGTACAGGGTCTTAATCAAGTTGCGAAAGGGGGTTCCAAATCCCATCTCCGACAGCACTGCCTCCAGGTACCGCCAGTCCACAGAATCAAATGCTTTCTCAAAATCCACGAGAAGCAAGGAGAGATAGGGAGTCAGTTGTTGGCGGTGTGCCAGAGCCAGGTAGAGCCGTCTCAGGCAGTGCCTGGTGTCCCGGCCGGGCATAAAGCCGCATTGGTCTATATGGACTAATTTGGCCAGGTGAGGGCGTAGACGGTGTGCCAAAACTGAGGCAAAGATCTTGAGTTCTGAATTAATAAGGGAGATGGGACGGTAATCAGAGCAGTGGACTGAGGGGGGCTGAGACTTGGGGATCACCACGATGGTAGCAAGATCCGTCTCAGGACGGAAGAAACCACGGTCCGCTGCCTCGCGGTATACTGCCAGAAGATGGGGAATCAACGTGGCCCGGTAGGACGCGTAAAATTCCTGCGGGAGGCCATCTGGTCCTGGCGTCTTGCCCGCTGCCATGCGGGAAATAGCATCATTAAGTTCTTCCGGAGTGATCGGGAGGTCTAGATCGCCCGCCTCAGTGTCAGTGAGCTGTAGGAGCGAGAATCCTTCATTCTGGAGAAGTTCTGATAGGGCGAGATCTGGAGGTCGGGCAGAGTATAGAGCGGTGTAATAAGAGGCAAAGCACTGGGCCACCGCCTTGGGGGCTTGGTGTGTCTGCCCCTGGGAGTCCACCACTTCGGGAATAATACGGTTAGCCATTGGATAAGTGGCCAGACGATGGAGAAGTTTCCCGTTTTTATCCCTCCACCCATACACTCTCGCCACGGAGGATCTCCATAGCAGCTTGGCGGACTCCATGGAGGCCTGTCTGAGCTCATCTCTGAGAAAGGTAAGTCTTCGATCTTGCTCCTCCGTTCTTTCCCCGGGTGGACGGGCTTCCAGCCGGGCCGCTTGAGCCTCTAGGAGTGTGAGCCGGGCCTCCTGCTTCGAGCGTTGAATTTTGAGTTGGCCTTTGGCGAAACCGCGAATGGTTGCCTTAGCGGCTTCCCACAAGGTACCCGGGGACGAGACCGAGCCTTGATTATCCGCGAAGTAGTGATGTAGCTCAAGCCCTACATGTTTCTTGAGGTCTTCATCCTGGAGAAACCAGGCATTGAGCCGCCAAATCGGGCGTGAAGAGGCCGGGAGGCTACCCAGATGCATAGATACTGGAGAGTGATCCAAGAGGCCTCTGGGAAGGATAGTGATGGCTTGGACCGATCGACAGTCCAGGGCCGGGAGAAACATATAGTCCAATCTGGCCTGTGTGTGGTGGGCAGCCGATGTGTGAGTGAACATAGCAGTGTTCGGGTGCCAGAGTCGCCATGCATCACTAAGTCCCAGATTCGCAGCCCAGTTTGAAAAGATTGTGGATTGGGAAACCCGGGAGATAGAGGGGGTCGCAGCAGAATCAAGAGCTGGGGCCATAACTGCATTAAAGTCCCCCCCCACCACAGTGGTCCCCAGAGGTAGGGCGGCTATTAGTGGAGTGAGGCGCTGGAGTGTGGAGGACAGCAGAGAGGGGGGAGCATACACCGTTATCAAATTCAGGGCTTGGGTCCCAATGCTCCCTTCCAGAACGAGAAAGCAGCCGCCCGGATCTTGGATTGCTTTACGCTCAACAAATGGCAGAGCGCGGCGCAGCAGTACGGCCACCCCTCGAGATCCCCGGGTAAAACCAGCGTGCCAAACCCCGCTGTAGCCATAGCGCGCAAGGAAGGGGCAGTGGTTGCCTACTAGATGGGTCTCCTGAAGCAGCAATATGTCTACCTTGTGTCGCTGTGCATAGCGCAGGGCCGCAGTGCGTTTAACCTTGTCGAGGAGGCCGTTCACGTTCCATGACATAATGTGTAGTGATGTTAAAGCCGTGTGATCGTTAGACATGGAGAGGCGGGTTAAGTGGTTGAGTGCCCCATATGCGCAGGGAGCGTGGCAGTGGACGCGCTTGTAGTGTGGGACATAGAAGGACAAGATCTATCACTGTATACATGTGACAAGATGAGGCAGAAGTGCTGGCATGAGAAAAACAAAAAACAAAAACACCATAGAACCCGGGACAACGGTCCCCCCACCCGAACCCAACCCCCACCCTATACTTCAGGAACTGAAGCATCTGTCGCCCTAACAGTGGAAAAACAACAATGACCAAACTAAAACGTTCGGGACTGGGAAACGTGGAGGACCCCTCCTCATTGCAGGATGTGCATCGTGAAGTCCGTCCGTCTGAGGTTGCAGCACTGATTAGCCGAGCTGCCGTCTCCGGCCGCGGAGCCAGGCCCGGCGGGCAGAGACGCGCTCAAGTAGGGTCCCTGAGGAGCATTGGGCTACGCGACAGATCAGTGTCCGGAAGGTCCAGCGATGAAGGCCGGGGCGAGGAACCTCCAGGATTCAGATGTCCCGAGGAGCCGGACCGTCTCAGACCGGAAGGCCCCCCAGGTAGCGGAGTTGGTTGTCGGGGGGGGCCCAGTGGGGAATCAGAACGGGCCCTTCTCTGACCTCGGCGTCTTCGTGAGCGATTGCGCTGGGGCCGGGGACCAGGAGCCTCTCGGTTGCCGGGTCCACGAGTCATGCCACCTGGTGAGGATGGATGGTCGGTAACTCTCAGGGGGCGTTCCTCCGTGGCCCAAGTCCATGCCTCTTCAGGGGTGTTAAAGAAAAGGGTCTTGTTGGAGAAAACCACTCGCAGGCATGCTGGAAAAAGGAGCCTGTACTGAATGTTAAGGGCACGCAGCTTTTGCTTAACTTCCCCAAATGAACAGCGTTGATTCTGGACCTCACGGGTGTAATCGGGGAAGACCATAATCGTGTGGTTGTCGTACCTAAGACATTGCTGTTTGCGGGCCTCAGCCAAGATGGAGTCCCGATCTTTAAAATTGAGAATTCGCATGATGATGGGTCTGGGGGCTGCCCCCGGCGGCGGCCTAGGGGCAAGGGAGCGGTGCGCTCGTTCAATCGCAAACCACGGGGATAGCGAGCCCTCGGTGACCCATGAGCGAAGCCATTTGTCTATGAAGTCTGCTGGGCGACCCTGCTCCGTTCCCTCCGGGAATCCCACTAGGCGGAGATTGTTACGACGGGCTCTGTTTTCAGCATCTTCCGCCCGCCGATGAAACTCTTGGGTGTGGGATTGGAGACGGGTGACCTGTTCCTTAAGTTGGTGGACGTCGTCCTCCACCGTGGAGATGCGTGACTCTGTCTCCGTGATCCGGGACACCGCATTCCGCATATCTTGCCGGATGAGGGTAATGTCCACTCGGACCTCTGCAATTTTACCCTCCACAGAGGACTGTGAGGCATGTATGGCCTGGAGTATGGTAGCCAGGTCTGCGGCCGGCGGGGCGTCTTTGTCGATGGTTCCTCCAACCGCCCCGGCGTCCGTGGTGGTAAAGCGGTCCATTTTAGTCTGGGTGGCCGGGGTTTTGGCCACTTTGTCGCGACCCATGATTGTCACTTCTCGGGTCAGAGTTCAGCCAGTTCTGTAGATAGTCTTCGTGGCAGGGGCCCCTGACGCAGGGCAAGAGGTACAGGAGCAGGTTGGACACAGAGCCTTGGGATCCCACACCAGTCGGAATGCGTGGCGGTGCGGCCACCCTCGGTGAGGCCCCAAGGCAGGTACCAGATCTTCCACAGCTGGGGATCTCGGCAAGAGGCAATACGCTGACGGGCCCTCCCAGATCTGGCAGTGGGGCCCCCCCTCACAGAGGGACCACAGTTCCCTGTGAATACGCCAATACCGATCAGGGAGAGATGGGAGGGGGCTCTCTAGCCCCGTGCCGCTCGGTGCGTGCGGCCGAACACCAACCTTCTCTAAGCCACAGGTCCACGAGGGCGGAGCAATGACGTGCGGGATGTAGGCCAGCAGGGGAAACTCTGGTCCGGTAGGCCCAACTGAAACAGATCGTGTCTCCCCACCCGGGCTCCTCCGGACAGGGGCAGGGGTGCAGCCCCGACAGGCCGGCAGGGAGAAATCCAGAACTAGGGGATAGGGCCCACCGCAGTGAGGTAAGGGGAGCAATAGGTCAGCCGGTCCAGCACCGCACAGGGCCCAGGTTGCACAAGCGGGTCAGGCGCACAGGAGGTCCCTCTTAGCAGATCTCGGACCATCGGTCAGGTTCACCACCCTGGAGGCCGCCACACCTCGGATCTCCACCTCCCAGCGCAGCAGCGCAGGGCCCAGGATCCGCCACCACAGCCAGTCCGCCGCCCCCCTGCCGCCCGATATGACGGCCGACACCACGGCAGGGCCGCAGAGGGCCGGAGTGCCGCCGCAGTCGCTACTGTCCCAGGGGGGCGCAGGTATAGTGCCTCGTCGCCAGTGGGTCAGCCTCTGCAGCAGCTGCAGCCCCCCCAGGCAAGGAGGAAGGAGGAGGAAAGAGACAATCCTCGGGAGCAGGGAGCAGCTGGAGCCGGACAGCGGGATGGGCGCCGGAGCCGCCGGAGGTCTGACGCGCTGCAGACGGGGCGGGGAGAAGCGGCAGGCCAGAGCAGCAGGCCGAACCACATGTAGCGCCACCCAAGTCACCCAAGCAGGCCGGGCGCAGGCCGGACGCACGGGGTCTCCTTCATCAAGCTCTGGACCCCTCCCCGGCGCCCGAACTCACCGCTCTTTAGTCAGCCAGTCACCGGGTCTCCACCTCCTACGGCCGCAGCATATCTTCCAGGATCCCACGTTGTCAGCCTCGGTTTCCCGCCGCCCGATGCAGCGGCCGCCACCACCTCAACACCACCTGGCGGCCGGATGCAGCCACAGGATCCCAGCACCGGGAGGCGGCAAGGACAGCGCCTCTCTCAGGGCCAGCCTCAGCAGGTACGGGAGGAAGAGGGGGAGGGCTCCCGGTCACCCCGTAGGCCGGGGCTCCGTGTCTAGGCCTCGGTCGCCGCCGGTCTCCAGACCTCCGCTTCGGATTCCCGCCACCCGATGACACAGCCGAGACAGCGGCAGCGCCGCGGAGGAGCCAGGTACAGGCGCTGGTGTCCCTGTCAAGGGCAGGGGGCGGGAGGCAGTTTTCGCGCCAGCGGCGCCAGTCAATGTCACGGCGGGCCGGACTCAACTGACCACTTCAGCCCGGCTAAGGAAGGAGGAGGCAAGCGGTGCTTTTACCGTTCTCACCCCCACAAGGCCTCTCGGTCTCCAGGGCCTCTCAGGCCGACAGCACATCAGGGGCCTGGGCAGCTCGACTCCAGGCCGCAGGTAACGGATGGCTCGAGGGGGAGGCCGCCATGTTAGAGGCGAGCTCCGGCTGGACAGACCGGATTGTAGCGTGGCCCTGATGTCTCGGGTCCTCCCAGCCAGTGGTCTCGTCAGGGCGTGCGGCGGCAGGGGAAATCGCCGGGTTTTCAGCACTGGATGGGCAGTAGGACGGGCAGAATGCGGGCGGATAGCGGAGGGGTCCGGGAGCACACTCCAGGTGCGACCGCCATCTTAGCTCGCTAGGCCCAGACTCCGACTGGTTCTCTTTTTACCTATGCAACTGAGACCAGTTTATTCACATAGGCATCGCCATGTCCCAGAAGATCCCCATCACCTGCAGAGTCCTCTTTGTTTACAGCTTGTCCCCGGTCATCTTCAACCTCTTCTTAGAGCCCCTTGGGGCTGTACCCACTAACATCACGAAAATCTCCTTGAAAGTCTTCTATGCTTAGACATCCTATTTCTCAAACTCCCCCTATGCCTCATCCAGACCTACATGCCCACACCTACCTGAGGTTCAACCTCACTAAGACAGAATTCCTGTTGTATGTCAAGGACAACATGCAACAACTAGTTGAGACCTGGTACAATGACCTGGACCAATTCAAACCCCAACGTTCCCCTAATGCAAACTCATTTAGATTCAGCCTGGATACTAACATAAACCTCAGGGAAAACATAGTAAGAAAACATGGGTAATATGGTACCAATTCTCTCTACCAAAGAAAGTGAAACCACCCCTCCCAAAAGCGACTTCAGGACCACTGTTTGGACTCTTGCATCTGAATGGTAGCATGCTGTGCCCCATGGCCTCCCAGATGCTATACTGGCCTCCCTTATAGGCATCCAGCATGTCTCATCCAGTCCTGAAGAAATGTGATCACATCATCCCCATCCTGATGGAACTCAACTGGTTTCACTTGCCGAACCTCGCCATATTTAAAACAAGCTGCATCAAATACAAAGCCACCATCCTCCCCTATATTTGGCTGATAAGCTCACCTTCTCAAGTGATTCTCTGCTCCAAGTTAGGAAAGAACTCAACACACACCCCTTAAAGAACACTACATCATGGTGCAGTGACAGTCTACTTCAGCTCCTAAACCCTGCTACCTGTCCAAATACTTGTTGACTCTGTTTGGCAGTGTATAGCACTCGGCTGCCATGTGACTACATTTGCCTTGTTTAAATGCCATATACATAGAGACGTATTCATATGTGTTATCACCTTTATTCCTTCAAGTGTCTTTCACAGAATCTCTTGCTCTACACCCACCCTCTATCTCCGCACTTTTCAACATGAGCTGGTGATATAATAGGCTACTCACCCTCATGGACTGAAAGTTTGCTTCTGCCCCAAATCTTTATTTCTTCAGTTCCTCTCCTGGTATATATCACCCTGCCACATACAGCAGTCTTGTTTGTGGCTGACCAATCCAGTCACTAATGAGCCTGCATGATTGTTTAAGTACTTTTGCATCATGGTGAAGGTCATATGCTGTAGATGAATTTCATTTTATTTCCCTCATCCTCATTTTGTAGCTCTTGGTTCTTCTGTGGTCTCCTATGCGTTTCCATCTAGCATTACCCGTGTGGACTAGATTTAGCAGCATCCCCCTGTACTTTACCAAAGTGCGCTTGTTCAACAAAGTGACACTTAAAGCCATACCCCTGACTGTTCTACTGGCAACTGCCAAGTTTTATTAAAAAATAAAAAGTGTTTTTATTGATTTTATAATAAGAAGAGAGGTATACGTAACTGACTTAGCATGCTATCAGTTGGTTATAGTTTCCCATATAGCTTTCCTCTATAAAAGACCCCCTTAAATAGGATATCCCCACCCACCCCATGTGCCTGTTCACCAGAGGTACTAACGCCTCAGCTCCTTGTAGATCAAAGCTTTTCACAGAGGGACCACTTTCACTTCATACAGTTGCTGTCCACCCCTTCTCCACCATTCTAATAATAATAGCCAATAATGTGAGTAGAATAAATCCAGTGACGTAAGTGTTGGTGGGCAGGGTAGGGCCACGTAGCCCCCAGGACATGCATCTAAGGGCGATTTTCACTCAACTTCGAATTTTAAAGGCCCACTTTTTGTAATACTAATTAGCCTCTCAATATCTGGTATATCTTACGATTGCCAGTGCCACTGTTTGATGTAGGGAGATTCCTTTTTTCTTTCAGTTAATGAAACTGACATTTGTTATGAGTTTATGGCAACTTCTAATGCCACAGCTTGGCTTACAGCAGACAGGTTGTTGTTACCTCCTTGTGTCAGGTTTATGGTTACTGTTTTGCCATAGCAATAAGTACCTTCATGTTGATGATGATGAAAGCTACTCCAAGGAGTGTCCTGGCACTCGGCACAGGCCAAAAGTGAAAATAGGTCCAGTCGTTTTAATCTTGCACAAAAAGTCAGGTTTTCTGCCATTTTTTAAACACTGCAGCGTTGCTTACAGCGCGGAGTTCAAGAGGGAGCTTATTCCAAGCTGTAGGTCCAAGATGGAGCAGTAATCTACCTGCTGCTCTAGCACGCCGAATCTAGGAGTCGCTGCTAGTAGTTTATTGTCAGACCTCAAGTTTCTTGATGGAAAACGGAAACTCAACCTTGTTCTGAGGTAGACCGCACCGGTCTGCTACGGTGCTCCATGAACGAGCACTAGTGCTTTGAACAGGATTCTTTTCCTGATAGAAAGCCAGTGAAGAACGCGCAGATGAGGGGACATATGCACTCTAATTGGCAATTTCAAAAGAAAACGAGCTGTCGCATTTTGGACCACCTGACGCTTCCCCAGCAGGTACTGTGGCAAGCCAAAATAGAGGCATTACCATAGTCCAACATCGAGGTTATCAAGCCTGGATAACAGTGTTTTTTTTGCAGTGAAGGACAAATAGTGTAAGAACGTTTTCAGGGAATACAGTACACTAAAGCAAGTGACAACCACTGACTTACTTTGTGGCCTAAAAGACAGGCTGTAATCAAATTTGACCCCTCAGTATGTTTAGCAACTAAAATACTTTCTGGTGCTGTATAAGAGGGCTATGCTATCATCTCTCTATAGACACGCTGAAGCAGGCGGAACTGCTAGCAACTCTCCTGAAATGTAATAGAAGCTATGGGTGCTTGACTCGTATAGTCTTAATGGAATTTGCTCTTATAGATGAAGATTTGGCCCACGCTGTTGCAGTTTATGGGTCACTGAACAACAGTTTCTTCACATTGCAATATGCTCTCTGCACTTCTGCAGTTGCAGGGATTGCTTCTCAATCACTTGTTTCATGCTGTTCCGGCAGTAGATGGCGCCATGTTGTTAATTTCGGCACGATTTTGTCTTACTTTCTTTAAATATTTCCCTCTTGTCAGCTCATTCTCTTCGTGGGGCTCCTTTCTTTACTTATGAAGCATGAGCCTTTTTCCTACAACCTCTGTTATGCCCTCTAATATCTAACCCTTCTCTCTCTTTTTATATCAGGTTCTGAGGACACTCAAGTGTTCCCTGCAGCCAGTGGTGAAAAATGTGTCTCTGAATTGGACCCTTCCCTCCGGACTGCAATCTACCTTATTAAGCCAGGTTCCTACTTCTATCTTCCGGGGTCAGAGGTCCATAGTCTATGCTCAGATAAAGGGAAAGGTGAGTTGGATTTTTGTTTTTTTTGGAGCTAAATGGACTGGCTCTCTCTTATCTCCTATTTATACTGTTAAAATTTGCTAAAACGTGATTGAGTACAAGCTCTGAATAGCATACAAAGCTTGCTTTTCTCTGCCCACAAGTCTTGGAAAATATAAATATACATTTTTTTATATTTATATATTCAAGAAAGAAGTGACTCAAACAGATGGACTGGCCAAACAACAAAATATATATTTTCCACTACAACGTTTCAGCTTCCTCCTTACTCAGGTAGTACAAGATTATATATATATATATATATATATCACCAAAATTGCCGTCTGACACGGTGCACCAAACCGGGAGGGCGTGCCGGTAAACAGTGACAGCGTTACTGTTGAAACAAAGTCCAATACCCTCTCACCATAAGAAAGGGTCCGACACAGCAAGGGTGAATTCTCAAGTGGTTGTAATCTCTACCAAGGTGGTTGCGCACAGTCCGTAGGGATGTGAAACATCAAGGCAGACGCGTTTCAGCTTGGTCAGCTTTCCTCAGTGCTGGTTTCACATTGTTGTTTCGCCTGGGGTCCATTAAATATTACTGCCGCCACTCCCACTTTAGTGATGACTCTGCCCACCTCAATCTTAAAGTTAAGCTGCATCTTTCTTACGACTCGATTGAGCGCAATACTACAAACCACTGCAGTGCGGTATGCCACATCCGACGTGAAGGCCCATTGAGTAATCGACGTTTCAAACACACAGTGGTGTCCCAACTTGAACGTTGGCTCACGGGCAGCACACTCATCACGGCAGTCAGTTCCAGTTGTAACAATTGCACGGTTAGTCCACTTGAGGTTCCCTCCGCAGTAAGTACTGCTTCCTCCCTCCCCTTTGCAGAAAAGTAATCACTCTGTGGTATTGACTGCTGGGGGGGGGCTCCGCGTAGCATTTTCATACATCACCAAAATTGCCGTCTGACGCGGTGCACCAAACCGGGAGGGCGTGCCGGTAAACAGTGACAGCGTTACTGTTGAAACATAAAGTCCAATACCCCCTCACCATAAGAAAGGGTCCGACACAGCAAGAGTGAATTCTCAAGTGGTTGTAATCTCTACCAAGGTGGTTGCGCACAGTCCGTAGGGATGTGAAACATCAAGGCAGACGCGTTTCAGCTTGGTCAGCTTTCCTCAGTGCCGGTTTCACATTGAGTCGTTTCGCCTGGGGTCCATTAAATATTACTGCCCCCACTCCCACTTTAGTGATGACTCGGCCCACCTCAATCTTAAAGGTAAACTGTATCTTTCTTACGACTCGATTGGGCGCAATACTACAAACCGCTGCAGTGCGGTATGCCACATCCGACGTGAAGGCCCATTGAGTAATCGGCGTTTCAAACACACAGTGGTGTGTTTGAAACGCCGATTACTCAATCGAGTCGTAAGAAAGATGCAGTTTACCTTTAAGATTGAGGTGGGCCGAGTCATCACTAAAGTGGGAGTGGCGGCAGTAATATTTAATGGACCCCAGGCGAAATGACTCAATGTGAAACCGGCACTGAGGAAAGCTGACCAAGCTGAAATGCGTCTGCCTTGATGTTTCACATCCCTACGGAATGTGCGCAACCACCTTGGTAGAGATTAAAACCACTTGAGAATTCACCCTTGCTGTGTCGGACCCTTTCTTATGGTGATGGGGTATTGGACTTTGTTTCAACAGTAACGCTGTCACTGTTTACCGGCATGCCCTCCCGGTTTGGTGCACCGCGTCAGACGGCAATTTTGGTGATGTAAGAAAATGCTACGCGGAGCCCCCCCAGCAGTCAATACCACAGTTACTTTTCTGCAAAGGGGAGGGAGGAAGCAGTACTTACTGCGGAGGGAACCTCAAGTGGACTCACCGTGCAATTGTTATAACTGGAACTGACTGCCGTGATGAGTGTGCTGCCCGTGAGCCAACGTTCAAGTTGGGACACCACTGTGTGTTTGAAACGCCGATTACTCAATGGGCCTTCACGTCGGATGCGGCATACCGCACTGCAGCGGTTTGTCCTATTGTGCCCAATCGAGTCGTAAGAAAGATGCAGTTTACCTTTAAGATTGAGGTGGGCCGAGTCATCACTAAAGTGGGAGTGGCGGCAGTAATATTTAATGGACCCCAGGCGAAACGACTCAATGTGAAACCGGCACTGAGGAAAGCTGATCAAGCTGAAACGCATCTGCCTTGATGTTTCAGATCCCTACGGACTGTGCGCAACCACCTTGGTAGAGATTAAAACCACTTGAGAATTCACTCTTGCTGTGTCGGGCCCTTTCTTATGGTGAGGGGGTATTGGAATATATATGTATGTATGTATATATATATTCACTGAAAAAACCATAGGTTTCAGGGACGTTATAGTTACAAATTAGCATTTAAAAAACCTTTGAAATTCACTGAAAAAACCATAGGTTTTAGGGACAGTTATAGTTAGTTGGACATTGCACTCGTACAAAACCCGTGAAATTCCCCCGTTATAGTTAGTCCAGCTAACTATAACTCGCGCCCCCGCAATGCACTGCTGATGACGTCACTTATTACATCACTCATGACATGGTCAGTGACATCACTGATGACATCACTGATGACATCTCAAATGACATCACTGATGACATCATCCAGTGACTGTGTGTTTCTGTAAAGTTTAAATATTTTTAATATATATAGGAAAAGACGTATTGAAGAATGAGTGGGTGTGTAAGTGTCTGTATGGATGATTTAGTAGGTGCGTGACTGACTGTATAAGTGAGTGATTTAACGTATCTTACTGAATGCATGGGTTAGTGACTAAACTGGGTGAATGTCTGTATCCGTCTGTCTGTTGCTGTGTAAGTGGCTGCATGTGTTTGTGAATAGCTATTTGAGTGTCTATTTGAGTTATTGAATGCTTGTGTGAGTATCTGTATGGGTGCCTGAGTGTTTGTGTGCGATGGGTGTGTGCGACTCTGTGCATAGATGTGTGAGTGGGCGATTCACTGGGTGGATGGTTTCAAGAGTGCATCTGTGATAGACTGTATGGGTGGGTAAGTGTGTGTAAGAGTGTGTTAGTGAGTGAATGTATGTCCCAGTGGTACATGTGTGAGTAACTACATATGTGAAAGGCAGTATATATGTGTGTTAGAGTATTTAAATGGCTATAAGTGAGAGTGTGTGATAGTGAGAGTGGCTGTATGGATGCGTGTGTGCTTGTATCAGTTATTGTATAAGAGCGTAAGAATGTGCTAGTATTTGTATGATTAAGTGAGCTGGTGTGTGTATAACTGTATAGGTGAGTAAATGGCAGTGTGTTTAATTATTTGCATGACTGACTAGGTGTGTGAGTACCTCTATGGATGAGTGGCGGTGTTTGAGTGTTTATATAGGAGTAAGAGTGCATATGATAGTCCTGTACTGAGTGACCATAAGTATGAGTGACTGTACGGGTGAGTGAGTGGATGTGTGTGTGTAGACCTAAGAATCAGTGAGTGGGTATGTAGTTATTGGTGTTGGAGTGTCTATGGTTTTGCGAATGGCAGTCTGTAATTTAGAGTGGGTGTATCAAAGGTTATATTAGGGTGTGAGGAGGTGCATCAGATTATCACGTGGATGATGTCATCAGTGATGTCATTTGAGATGTCATCAGTGATGTCATCAGTGATGTCACTGACCATGTCATGAGTGATGTAATAAGTGACGTCATCAGCAGTGCATTGCGGGGCGCGAGTTATAGTTAGCTGGACTAACTATAACGGGGAATTTCACGGGTTTTGTACGAGTGCAATGTCCAACTAACTATAACTGTCCCTAAAACCTATGGTTTTTTCAGTGAATTTCAAAGGTTTTTAAATGCTAATTTGTAACTATAACGTCCCTGAAACCTATGGTTTTTTCAGTGAATTTCAAAGGTTTTTTAAATGCTAATTTGTAACTATAACATGTCTGAAACCTATGGTTTTTTCAGTGAATTTCAAAGGTTTTGTAAATGACAATTTTTGAATGTATTAATTGTTATATAAATTTTTTTAATACTGATTTACTACATTTTTAGAAACAATTTTTATAACATATTTTATTTTTTAAATTACATTGTAATTACATTATACATTACATTACAAAAATACTTTCTCAGAATGAATTACTTTAGTTTAAATACTTTGCACATAGGCAATAGACTTTTAAGTACAGTAGTTACAGTTGTTGCAATGGGCAACACATTTTCAAACACAATGCAACATTCAGCTCAATGTGAATTTCTAGTTAAATGCAATTAGTTACTTTATGGATTACTTTTCTAACCACAGGACTGGATCCTAGATTCAGTCCTGGCACATCTCCTGTAAACAGTTGAGTAAAAGCGTTTTGGTTACACTCGTGATTTTTAAGGAATATTATTGTATTTTAAAAGTTGACACTTAGAAACTTTTTCTCATAGAATGACCAATGTTATCCTATGGAAGGAAATTCACTTAGGAGGTAAAAACTGTTATCGTTACTTTTTGTTACTCAGTGTTGGATCCTGGTTCCAGCACTGGTGCATCTCCTGTAAACAGTTGAAAGAATGCGTTTAAGTCATACAGGCGATTTTTAAGGAATATTTGTAGTTTGTGAAAATCGACACTTTGAAACTTTTCTGCTGAAAACCAGACAATGGATTCCTATGGAAGAAAATATAAGTTACTGGTAAGTACGGTTAAAATTACTTTTCAGGGTCAGTGCTGGGCTAAAAGATGCAGCACTGGGTTCTCTCCTGATAACAGGTGAGTAAATTGGAATTCGTACTTTGGTTGATTTTAGAGGAATATTATAAAGTTCCAAAACTCCCCACTTAGAAGAATTTCCAAGTGAAACCAGTCAATGTTGGCCTATGAAGGAAATTCAAGTTACCGGTAAGTACGGTTAAAATTAATTTTGAGGATCAGTACTGGGCTGAAAGATGCAGCACTGAGGTCTCTCCTGATAACAAGTGAGTAAATCAGAATTCGGATTTCGGCTGATTTTAGAGGAATATTTTAAAGTTCCAAAAATCAACACTTAGAAACTTTTTCAGCAAAAAGCAGGCAATGATATCCTATGGAAGGAAATTCAAGTTACTGGTAAGTACGGTTAAAATTACTTTTGAGGATCAGTACTGGGCTGAAAGATGCAGCACTGAGGTCTCTCCTGATAACAGGTGAGTAAATCGGAATTCGTATTTCGGCTGATTTTAGAGGAATATTTTAAAGTTCCAAAACTCCACACTTAGAAGAATTTCCAAGTGAAACCAGTCAATGTTAGCCTATGAAGGAAATTCAAGTTACCGGTAAGTACGGTTAAAATTACTTTTCAGGACCAGTACTGGGCTGAAAGATGCAGCACTGAGGTCTCTCCTGATAACAGGTGAGTAAATCGGAATTCGTATTTCGGCTGATTTTAGAGGAATATTTTAAAGTTCCAAAACTCCACACTTAGAAGAATTTCCAAGTGAAACCAGTCAATGTTAGCCTATGGAAGGAAATTCAAGTTACTGGTAAGTACGGTTAAAATTACTTTTCAGGACCAGTACTGGGCTGAAAGATGCAGCACTGAGGTCTCTCCTTATAACAGGTGAGTAAATCGGAATTCGTATTTCGGATGATTTTAGAAGAATATTTGCACAATGGTGAAAGGAGGGGCGGGGCCTGAGGTGACATCTGTGCAAACGCGCCCCGTTGCGCGTTTTAAGTTGGGGGATTAAGTCCCCTTGAATCCTGAGGGTCCCTAGGGGCCAACTAGCCCACCAGGAACCTCCAATATGCGCCAGGGGCTGCGTTGCAGAGACGTGTAGAGAGGCCACACCCTTTTACACCTCTCTGCAACGCAGCTCTGTGGCGCTTTCTGGATGTACCTGTTGGGCTAGTTGGCCCCAGGGACACTCAGGATTGAAGGGGATTTAATTCCCCATCTTAAAACGCGCCACGGGGCCTGTTTGCACACATGTCACCTGAAGCCCCGCCCCTCCCTTCACCACTGTGCAAACGCGCCCGTTGCGCGTTTTAAGTTGGGGGATTAAGTCCCCTTGAATCCTGAGGGTCCCCGGAGTCCAACTAGCCCACCATATACCTCCAAAGCGCCACAGAGCTGCGTTGCAGAGAGGTGTAAAAGGGCGTGGCCTCTGTACACCTCTCTGCAAGGCAGCCCCTGGCGCATACTGGAGGTTCCTGGTGGGCTAGTTGGCCCCAGGGACCCCCAGTATTCAAGGGGAATCGTTCCCCTCTGCAAACGCGCCAGGGGCGCGTTTGCAGAGTGGTAAAGGAAGGGGCGGGGCCTGCGGGCCCGATCGTTTTTTTTTTTAAATAATTTTTGTCCCCTGAAGGGGAGCTGTGTTGCCCCCTTCCTTTTTTCTCTTTTTGGGCCCTGGGGACCCCATCCCCCAGGGCCTTACCCCTTTTTAAATTACAAAAAAAAAAAAACGGGAAGGGGGCTGCGTGGCCCCCCTCCCCTGGGCCTGTATTGGCTCCGGGGACCCCATCCCCCGGGGCATGGCCTCTATATTTATTATTTTAAGGGGGCAGCGTGGCCCCCTCCTCTGGCCATTTTAAGGCCCCGGGGACCCCATCCCCGGGGCCGGCCTTTCCAGTTTTATTTTTTATTTTTTTCTCTTTTTTGGGGAGGGGGCCGCGTGGCCCCTCCCGAGCCACTACTTGCCCCGGGGACCCCATCCCCCGGGGCTGGCCCCTCTGTTGGGGACTGTGGGGGTCCCCAATCCCCCACAGTCCCGCCGGCTCCCCACGTCCCTTGGGAGCCGGCATTGCTAGTTCCACATGGGGAGCAGCTGACATGCTGCTCCCCATGTGGAAAAGCAATCGGCTTTGGATATTGGAAGAGAGGCAGGTTTCCTGCTCTCTTCCAATATCCAAAGCAGTTTGCTATGGCAGGACGGGAGCCGCGAGGCTCCGTCCTGCCATAGCAAACTACAGTGTCCCGGGGTAGGCACCCCGGGACACTGCAGGAGCCGGCCCTGGGGGTGGTGGTCCCCAGGGCCATCAAGGGCTCCAGGAGGGGGCCGCGCGGCCCCCTCCCATTCACTACACAGCCCCGGGAGGTGGTGGTCCCCGGGGCTCTGGGGGTCCGTAACGGACCCCCATATTAAATGTTTAGTGCCCCGGGAGGTGGCGGTCCCCGGGGCGTGTGGGGGCTGGAGCCCCCACCCAGGTTTTCTAATGTTTAAAAAAAAGCCCCGGGGTGGTGGTGGTCCCCGGGGCTGCGGGAGGGCTCAGAGCCCTCCCGCACCATTTTAAAAGCCCCGGGGGTGGCGGTCCCCGGGGCTTGGGGGCCCTTTGAGGCCCCCACACATTAAATTATCCCCCCCCACCATGCCCCCGGGACTTGGCCCACCCGGGGGCCAGTACTCATCGAGCGCGGGAGCCCGCGCTTCGATTTTTCGGCAGGATTCGCGCACGCTGAGCGCATCCTGCCGATTTTTTAAAAAATGTTTTCTTTTTTGCCCAGGGGTCCTTGTGGGACCCCCTGAGCAAACCTAGGGGGTCAGGGTGTTTCTACCCTGCCCCCTTTGTGCGCTTTGCGCACTTGTTTCTGTCCCTCGGTTCTACCGAGGACAAAATGACTGCCAACATTTCCTGAATCGGAATGTTGACAGCCAGCTGACAACCAATTAACATGCAGCTCGTGATCGGGACGGTGCGCGCAGGGTGCGCTGAGGGTACGCGGACCCTACTCGGCCATAGATATCACTAACTTTTTACTTTTCATTTTCTCAGCAACTACTGAACGGATTTACACCATTTAACAAAAGGGTTCTTTCTGAACCAAGAACTACCTCTTTGCCAAATTTGGTGTAATTCCGTTCAGCAGTGTCTAAAGTTTCCTATGGAAAAGTGCATGGGGAAAACGCGTTTTGGGACCCCCCTTTTTTCTACTATCTAGAGCTTCTAGCAGTATTTCTAGTGCTGAAAGCTTTTCAGTCTAATCTCACAAGCAAAGTTGTCCTAGTCCACACAGACAACATGACAGCGATGTACTATGTACAAAAACAGGGAGGGACACACTCTCTCCAACTCTCAGGCCTGTCTCAGACACTTTGGAAATGGGCAATCCATCACAAAATTCACCTTCTGGCAGAACACCTTTCAGGAGTGAACAATCAAATTGCTGACCTCCTCAGCAGACGGAGGAAGCAAATACACGAGTGGGAACTTCATCCCCAAGTTCTCCTTCCATACTTTCAACAGTGGGGATACCCGCAAATAGATCTGTTCACCACAGTAGACAAAGGACAATGCCCAAAGTTCACCTCCAGGTTCCCACACCCGCTATCCAAAGGCAATGCCCTATGGATGAATTGGTCGGGGCTTTTTGCCTACGCTTTTCCACCTCTCCCACTCCTTCTGTTTCTGGTTCAGAAACTGGGGCAAACATCACTCACACTGATTTTGGTAGCTCCCACATGGGCCCGTCAACCATGGTACACCACCCTGTTAGAACTGTCAGTAGTTCCACATCAAAAGCTACATCTCACCTCTTGTCTCCTCACTCAGAACCATGGAGAAATCAAGCATCCAAAACCTAAGGAGCTCAACTTAGCGATTTGGCTCCTGAAGTCATAGAGTTTGGATATTTAAATTTGCCACCAGACTGTATGACTATTCTGAGAGAAGCAAGAAAACCTACCACAAGAGCTTGCTATGCAGCAAAGTGGAAATGATTTGTTATCTACTGCAACAACAACAAAATATTCCCCGAGATGCTTCTGTTCAGAACATTATCTGTTACCTTCTACACTTACAGTAATGTGGGCTAGCTTACTCATCTATTTGTTTGCATCTTGCAGCAGTAGCTGCATATTTGCAGAACAGACAGCATTTATCTTTATTTAAAGTTTTTGTCATTAAAGCCTTTATGGAGGGCTTAAAAAGAGTAATAACACCAAGAATCCCTTCAGTACCAGCATGGAATCGTTTTTTTCTCAAAACTGTGTTTATTGGCGTGTCAAAGAAGCATTTACACATTTAACATCCAATGTAACAGGCTGTCCCATCGAAACATTTCTAATACAGCGTACAGTTTGCTAAATATCGGCCTTTCAATGAGCACTCCTAGGTCTTTTTACATTCTCTGCGTACACGATTTTTACCCCCCCCCAATCCCCCTCAACATAACTGTGGTACATGGATATACTCTTCGCTTGTTTCCTGACTATGACCTGTGGAGGCCTGTAGGAGGACAATTATATAGGGTGTTGTGTGGCTCATCTCCTTTTCCCTTTAGATCTTCCCTGAACTCGCTTCAGGCTAAAACCGAAATAAGTGCAAGGCTCTGGTGCGCGTGGGGCAGGCAGAGAGTGGAAGGCCTATGGAAAGGTAGCCCACTAGTATATTAACGACATTTTTGTACGAGTCTTAGGCGATGTCTGCCATTTGTTCCATCATGACCGCGCGCCACAATCTGGCATGCCATTGCGTCAGCGAGGGAGCGGATGGTCGCTTCCAAGCAGCAGCCACTGCCATCTTCGCCACTCCGAGACAGAGCCACATCACTGCTTTGTCGCTGCTCGTCTTGTAATGAAGGTTAACGTTGCGCAACCCCAGTAAGATCATCTTGGGATCATCTGGTATTGGGTATCCTAATATAGTTTTCATCTGAGCCTGAATCTCCGTCCAGAAGGGGCGGATTGTCTGGCAGTCCCACCATATGTGTATAAAATCTCCCAACAGACCACAACCTCTCCAATACAGGTCTGATGAGTGGGGAAAAATGTTTTTGAGCTTAGTGGGATATAGGTACCAGTCATACATGAGTTTAGAGTGCGCATCCCTCAGTCGCATGGATGGTTACATTGCGAAATGTCTCGCCACAACCGTGACCAGCCAGGGTCCAAACTGGGTTCTCCCAATGTGTGTTCCCAGTGCGTAACATACCGAGGCCTGACCAGTGTCTGTGCTGCAAGTAACTGTGTATATAGGAAGGAGACGCAGCCCCGCCACCTCTCTCGGCAGATTGCTCGAGGGGAGTCAAATCCCTAGGGCGGCCTCCCTTATGGTCGGCAGCATGACCCAGTGCTTGAGTTGGGTGTACCTGAACAGTTCTGGGTCTGAAAGTTTAAAGTCGCGTTTGCAGTGCTCAAACGTTTTAATATCCCCAAATTTGAACATGTCCGAAATCGTTAGACAGTCTCCTTGACGCCATGCCTCGTAAGGACCCAAATGTTGTGCCGGGGGAACGCCGGATTGAAGTGAATGGGTGTATGGGGGGAGGGAAACGTTGTCCACCTCTTCTGCCTGTTAATGTCATCCCAGACTTGTAACGTGGTCTGTGTTGGCGTGCTTAGGTATACATCTGTCGGGCGATCCGATTTAGGCTTCCAGATTAAATCCTAAATGTATTTCCCTGCCGCCTCCCTGTCCATGTGTAGCCAGTGTTTGTCGGATTCCCTAACCGACCACTCTGGTATCACCCTGAGTTGGGCTGGTTTGTAGTATAATAAACAAGTCCCGTTGCCGATTTAGACGAGCGCAGCACTTTGTAGGATAGTCGAGCTCTCTGTCCCTGCCATATAAACTATGTCACCATGGTGCGGAGGTCTGAGAAGAACCCTTTGTCCAGTGGAATAGGCAAGCCCTGAAACAGATAGAGAAGTCGAGGCAATACCGACATCTTCACCACCTGTATGCGCCTTATCCATGACGGATACGTTGACACCCATCGTTTCAGGTCTGCTTTCAGTTGTTGTATCAACGGGGGGTAGTTAGCTTTAAATAGGCCCTCAAGTCGCGGTGTTAGTTTTAGGCCCAGATAAGTTCTCTTTCTTGGCCCATTGGAACGGGGTAATTGCCACTAGAGAATCCTGGTCAGCCTGGGAAAGAGTCAAATTGAGTATAAAGAATTATGCTAGGTTGATTAGAAGGCCCGCCACCAGTTCGAACCGCCTCAATTCCTCCAGTAGCAGGGGTAGTGATGTGTGTGGAGAGGACAAGGCTAGCAATACGTTGTCTGCAAACAGGGATATTTTATGTTCTGTGGTGCCAAAGTGAACCCCCTCTATCGCCTTTGTGGAACGTATTTTAGCGGCTAGGGGTTCTATGCTCAATGCGAATAAAAGAGGTGACAGGCAGTATGGAATCTTAACGTTGTACTTACAAGACTTATGGGTTCACCCTTTGAACCATTACACAATTGTCTTTTACAGTTTCTTTCATCGAAGGTTGCCTTCCTCATTGCAATCACTTCATTAAGGAGAGTTGGTGAGCTACAGGCATTAACCTTAGAAGAACCCTTCTTTCAACTCCATAAAGATAGGGTAGTTCTTTGCACCAATCCCAGATTCCTTCCTAAAGTAGTTTCTGGTTTCCATCTTAACCAATCAGTTGAGTTACTTGTGTTCTTTCCTCAACCTGATTCAGTAGCAGAACGGGCTCTTCACACACTTGACGTCAAAAGAGCTTTATTGTATTATATAGAAAGGACAAAAGATTTTCGTAAAACAAAGCAACTGTTCGTTTTATTTGCACCACCTCACAAAGGCAATCCTATTTCTAAATCTACCATTTCAAGATGGATTGTTAAATGCATTCAAACTTGCTATGCAAAAGCTAAAAGAACTTTATCTATACCCCCTAGAGCGCTTTCCACTCGCAAAATAGTGGCATCTATGGCCTTTTTAGGTAACATTCCTTTAGCTGGCATTTGTAAAGTAGCAACATGGTCTACACCACACACATTTACCAAACACTATTGTGTGGATGTACTAGCACACCAACAAGCCAATGTAGGGCAAGCAGTGCTAAAGACACTTTTTTAGACAACTGCAACATCTACTGGTTAACCACCGCTTTGGGAGAATACTGCTATATAGTCTATGCAAAGCATGTGTATCTACAGCACACATGCCTCGAACGGATTATGTTACTTACCCAGTAAGCATTGGTTCTTAGCAGGTAGAGCTGTAGATTCACATGCCCTCCCACCTCCCCGGGCACCTGTAGTTGTTGCAATTCTCATTATTTACATTATCTACGCATGGACATCCCTTTACTACACTCACGTACTCCATTCTCACCCTCTTGCGGGAAAACAATCCAACAGTGGAGTCGATGCCCATGCGCACTATCACCGAAAGGAGGAGTCACCTTACCTCTTGACTGGAAAGACTTCTTCGAAGAAAAACAACTTGCCAACATTCAGACTCAACACTAGATGGCAGGAGTATGCAAAGCATGTGAATCTACAGCTCTACATGCCAAGAACAGATGCTTACTGGGTAAGTAACATAATCCTTCTGATGTCTAACAAATGGTTTTGGTATATAGGGGCATGCAGTTTATAATACATATGAAAAAGTACTGTATAATGTGTATTTGATAATTTGTGGGTCTCCGTAGCTGGTGGTTCCACCCTAATAACTGATGAAAAGTTTTCACTTTATTAAGTTTGCTTTCCCAATACATTGTCTGAGAATCAATATAATCTCTTCGATATAAACATATTACATACTGTAAGTATCCATACTTCTTTCTCTTCTTGTAAAATTCTAGCAGAGAGGTATCATCTATATTAGTAGAAGTTACTCTTTTTCTCAGAACCAAATCTCTAATTTGTAAATACTTAATAACACAGTTCTGAAATGAAAATGTATCTTTCAGTTGTTTGAATGATAAACTCTCCGAAAGAGCTGGCCAGTTGATAGAATTCCACTTTTTCCATATATGGCAGTTATTGTTAAAGCTTGATGGAAGCATTGGATTCCAGCTTAATAGTGTGTGTGTATTACATTTTGGAATATTGAGATAACAGCACCATGCCTGCCATGTGTTTAAGGCAGAGCAAATAGCGTTAAAACAGACTTTATTAAAATAGTTAAGTTCACTGAAGTGGAGTAATGACCCAGGTGCAACCTTTCCTAAGGTTAATTAGTAAATGGATGGTAAATAGATGCTTTCTTGAAAATCCATAGGAGTAGATGTAAATAAGAAGTAGAGCCTACATTCTGGCTGTGCAAATCCTCCCCTATCTAAAGGTAATTATAAATATAGAATTTCAGATTGTGGTCTACGATGGCTCAATATGAAACTATTAACAACAGAATCAAACTCAGTACACATAACTGAAGAGAATAACATTCTATATGTATGAGTACCTGTTCTGCAATTTATGGTGAAAGACACCTGATGAGATCCCCACCAAGGTGCCGAGCCTTATTTGTTTGTTACAGTAAGCAGCATAAATGTGAGAATCTAGACCTTTGCTATATTTGGAGTCTAAAACACTCATTTGTACATAGTTGAAAGAAGGTATGTTGGGAATTCTGTTAATCTAGGGGAGATGGGTGGCTTATTGGGTTTTTGGATGGGATTGGTTTCCTTTTCTTTATTTTTAGATATGTCTTTCTGTTCTTTCTATTTCTTACATAAAGCTCTACATTGTAGGTGACTGAACTAATGTGAGGCAACGCCTTTCTATCTTAAATGTTGAAATGACCTAAATGCCTCCAAGTTTCTCAGTCTTGTAATACATGTAGAGCTTTCATTAAACAAATAAAACAGCATAATTAATATTGTGAAAAAAGCAAAGTTTGTAATTACTAATAATAGAATGGACCGAAGAAGATACAACATCTTGTTAGGGATGCTCATTTTTATGATGTTGACTCAGCCTAAAATACCAATTGGCAAACATTGGCATTCTAATGAATACGTCTAACTGCAAATTCCTCGTGAATATTCCCTAGACATCAGACTGGATCTGGAAACTTTAAAGCAATAATCCTGCGTGCCAGTTGGGGGCATAGTGCAGTTTCGCACTGACCTCGATCGGAGATGATCCGGAGTCTGGTTCGTAGGTATCCCAAATTTTCCGGTCCGTTGGCGACACTTCAGCAAATAGGGGCCTTCAGGGAGGCCGTGCTGTGCATTTTCTGCACCTTACCGGTTCCCTCTGACACTACTTCTGTTCCCAAGTATCTGCAGGTGCCTCCATTCGAGGTTCCACTGGCGGGTCTGCCGCCAGTGTCCCTTGAACCTACATCGGGTTGAGCACTGGCTCTAGTGTCGACTTCAGTCCCGCCGCCACTCCTTCCCTTTGCCCAAGCCGGAGGAGAATTTGCAGCCTATTGTGTTAACTGTCTCTGAGCACAATCCACCTCGACCTAGGTACCGCCCAGCTCCTACTAGAGCTCTGCCAACAGGCAATTCTTCTGATTCTGACACTGTGCCCTTTTTTCGCGGGTTGGGCCCAAACTCTGCTTAATTTTTTTGAACTGACTCGAACAATGACAGTTGTGATGAAAGGGATAATTATCTCCCCTAATATGATGAGGAAAACTGTTATGAAGAACTCCAAGATGCCAGTGGCCTGGATACATCCTCAGATACTGGCCTTGAGTCTCCTCCTTTTCCTGCTACTGAGGAAAGCCCCTCCTTTACTGTCATTAGAGCTGCAGAAGTATTAGACCTACAACTTCTAACTATTGAGGTGAAGACTTATGTTCCGACAGAGGTCCTCCTGGCTGGTCAAGCTCCCTACAGAACTTCTACTACTATTTAATGTGGCCCTCACAGACATCTTTTTGGGCACTTGGGTGAAACTATGTTTAAGACCACCAGTTATTAGGCAGGTCACTCAGTGTCATCGTGCAGCACCATTTGAACCAGCAAAATTTGTGATCCACTCTGGCTTGGACAAGACCGACTGCCATGGTCAGGTGATGAGTACGAGTGTGGCATTTCGGCACCATACTTCAATGAGGTCTACTGCCTGCTCCGGGGATGTCCATGCATCCCTAATGTACATGCCAGTTGGTGCTTCTCACCTCTTTGGCGACAAGCAGATTTGGCACTAAAACAGTTTAAAAAAAGCAGGAAAGAAAGCAGGGGCTCAGCAGGTTCCTTGTGTCTTTCTGCCCCAACAGACAGTCCCACCAGCAGTTTTACCCTCTCCATGGTTGTAGTCATGGTTTTCAGCTTCACCAACGTCAGACCCCCTCCACCAGATCAGCAGGCCTTTCAGCAATTTTGTGTACAAGCTCACGGTTCATAAAGACAATGCCCAGGACAGCAGGGATAACATGCAGCTCAGACTCCTGGCCTACCTGCGTTTTCAACTGCAAAACTAGTTGGCCAAAGGGACTATAGGGAGCTGGGTGTTACTCCAGTTACTTCCTTGTGCTGAAGAAAGACTGAGGTCTTCACCCTCTAAATTCAAGATGCTCATGCTAGCCCAGGTTCTGTCTACCCTAGAGACTTATGGTGCTTTCGACCCGCGGGGCACACATTTTCATATTGCCATCCTGGACACAGGTTCTACCTGGGGTTCACGGTGAGCCAGGAGCATTTTCAGTTTGCAGTGCTCTTTTTTGGCCTCACCATTGCCCCTCAGGTGTTCACTCAAGTGATGGTGGTGACTGCAGCACATCTTCAGAGATCAGGGTAGCAGTCTCCCCCTACCTTGACGACTGGCTGCTAAAGGTGGGTTTGCCCAGGCAGTCGTGAACCATCTTCAGATGACAGCCAATCTCGGAAAATCATTGGGGGTCACGATCTATGAGCCTATGTCACACCTGACTCCTTCGCAGACTCTTCTGTTCATCGTAGCTATTGTTATGTTATGTTAAAAGGGATTTATAAAGCGCACAGCTATTCAGGAATGTCCCAGTGCTTAAGTATTTTCCTAAACAGTTCTTCGTTCTCAATGAGCCTGAGTTCTAAAGGAAGATTGTTCCAACCCAGTGGCTCCAAAAAAGAGAAAGACCACCTGCTGGCTTTTGCGAGACGGATTCTTGGTATCGTGGCCAAGTGATTATTGAAGTAGCACAGCTTTCTCCAAGGATTGTAGTACGAAATCCTAGGGGACAAATAGTCTGGTCTAGAGTGGTGTAGGCGTCTGTACACCAGAAAAGAAGTCTTAAAAATAATTTGCTTGTGTATCGGAAGCCAGTGCAAATTAAGCAAATGTGGAGAACTGTGCATCCTTCTAGGTAGACTAAGAGCGAGCCTAGTGGCAGCATTTTGTACTGTTTGAAGTTTTCTCACAAGATATTGCAGCAAACCTACGTATAAGGCATTGGCATAGTCCAGCCTGGACATGACCAATGCCAAAACCACTGTAATCCTTGTTGGGATTGACAGGAAGTGCAGGAATTTCTTGACCATACGTTGTATGTATTCTGGATACAATATGATTTTGTGCCTTTCCCCTAGAGTGGAGAGTCCAGAACATTCAGGCTATGATCCCAATGTTTCAGTCTCTGGTCTGCATATCAGTGCAGGTGATTCTGAAGCTGCTTTTATCATTGGCCTCCTGCGTCCTGCTGGTCAAACATACCAGATGGGACATGCAGACTCTACAGTAGGAATCAAGTCCCATTGTTCATAGCACCTGGGAAATGTGTTGGATTGCATCCTGATTTCGGAGGAGGCTGCAAAAGATCTACAGTGGTGGATATAACACCAGGTGGTGGCTGGGTAAATAGGTGCACACAACACACTATTGGTACAGAGTAATTGTTGCCAAAGGTATATAAGCTACTGTCCATATATCTTGTTTGTTGCTGCTCGGGAGGAGGGAGCGCCACCCAATCTTCCTCAGTTGGAAAAGAAACTTCTCCGCAATATAGAAAGGAAATCTCCGAGCACTCGATGAATCACTGATGATGTAATGGTTGTGGTATCAACTGTCCTTTATTTGAGCATCCAAACAGCCATTAACATGGCTGTTTGTCTTTTAAATTCCTTGCCAACACGTGTTTCGTCTGTTACTTTAAATTTTAACAGCAGACTTCATCAGGGCTGAAATACAAAGATGGCGGTATCATAAGGAATGGGGAGAGGTCAAAGAAGTCAACATGAGGAGTGATATTGTAGTATATCCAGTCCCATCATCAGGGTCTATCACCCAAGTGGTGCCCTATACATTCCAGTCAATATTTCCAAGACTGGAGTTAGAGAAAAAAAATTTAAACACATTTTATTAATTTTCCGTTTTTATCCCGTTAGTTACAACTTAATACAATTACACACATTTATGCATCACGTTAAAGTATCAGAGCACTGCAGCATAATTGCTCCATAATAGAAAAGAAGTATGTATCAAATGAATGCAACTATCCCATCCCTCCCGCCTGCCCCAACTTCGTCTGGCTCTATCCACTTATAACTTATTTGTCGAGGTGTTCTGCTAGCTACTCCCAGTTGCACTCAAACATTCAAGGTATATATATATATTGTACGGTGCGAGGTCTGTGTGATACGTAAATCAATGGTAGCGTGAACTGGAAGAGGGGCTGGGCAGCAAGGCTGCCATTAGTTCCGAGTTACAGGGACAGGCGGCGGAGCCAGGGCCTTGAACGCTTCCAGAATACTATCCCAGTCTAGAGAGATAATCTTTTTGCGCAATCCCCGGGCTTCTTCCCGGCGGATAGCAGCGCTCTCTGCGCCCCCCCATCTCACCACTTCCCCGTGCCAACCATAGAGCTGTGGGGGTGTGACCGATTTCCACCTCATCGTGATGGAGCATTTAGCCAGGAGTTTGGTTAAATCTATAAAGCGAAGCTGTACATTCTGCGTCTTAGGGCGTCGCATCAGTCCCAAGAGGCAGACTGCGGGCGTGCCTGGGACAGGAACCCCAACCGCGGCTTCAATCAGAGCAATTACTTCCGACCAATAAGGTGCGAGTACAGGGCACTGCCACAGCATGTGTAGTAAGTTAGCGTCCTCTAGTTTACATCTGGGGCAGCAGTGTTGCGTGGTCGGGAATATGCGTTGCAGCCGGTGTGGAGTAAGATACGCCCTATGTAAGACCATATATTGAATGAATTTGGCGTTACGGGGGATTTTCTTAGGGTATTCTAAGGTCCTGCTCCAGTCTTTATCCGTCAGGTCTGTACCAAGGTCTGTGGACCATTTGTTGCGCAAGTCCGTCAGTGGGATTCTAGTGTGTGTAGTAATGCCTTTGTATAGCCACTTAGTGAGATGACCGCCCTCTCCCATTAGGTAGGTCATAAAGACCAATTCATGCCGAGGGGGTTCCTCTCTATGGGGGGCCCAATGTTTCTTTACATATTGCAGGATTACAGCGTGTGTTAGATACAACGCATCAGTGACTCCATGTCGTCTGACAAAGTTACCATGATCCATAAGTGTACCTTCATCAAAAAGAGCACCCACTGTGGCTAAACCACCCTCCAACCAGGGAAGCAGCCGCCTTTTAGTGAGGAGGCCAGTGGGGGTAGGGATGCCGATGAGTGGTGTGGTGCCAGAATAAGGAAGGCAGCTACGCGTTTAGTGTGTGGATTTTCTCCAGTACATGAGCGCCGTGCGCAGGAGCGTCAGGGCGTCGGCCGGGATCTTAGCCAGCGGTAGGAGCAGTGTGTGCAGCCGCCCTCGGACTATGTCAGCGGGAGTGTAGTCAATTTCATGTAGGTTACGCCCTGCCAACCAATACAAGAGCCATTGTAGTTGGCCTGCGTAACAGTATGCACGGAAATCCGGGGCACCTAGTCCACCCTTATCGGTGTCCAACTGCAACTTGGCTAGCCCCATTCTACGTCGGCCATTACCCCAAATCAAAGCGGAGAGTGTAGTGTTCAGGGAGTTGAGAAGCGGGGTCGGGATCACAACCGGTAGGTTAGTAAAAAAGTATAGTTGACGGGGTAGGGCTACCATTTTTTAAATCGCCACTCGACCCATCACTGAGAGTGGTAGGGAGGACCAGAAGGCGACCTGCGAACGGAGAGACCTTATAGCCTTACCCAGGTTACCTTCTATGAGGTCCGGCGCAGTTCGGTAAACCTGTATACCGAGGTATTTGAATGTGTGTGCGGCGACAGTTAAGGAGTGGGAGCCGAACTGGATCGCCTCTGGGCGTTCCCCTTGGTAAAAAAAAAAAAAGCATAAGACTTGCTATCATTTATACTAAGGCCAGAGAGCTGCACAAAAGAGGCGAAGATGCCCGGGATGGGTGTGAGAGAAGTTAGGTCGTCAGCATATAAAATAATATCATCCGCGTATGCGGAGATTGCGTGCGTTGTCTGTCCCAGATGTATTCCTATTTGCGCTGCTGATAGCCGCACCTTAAGAGCCAACGGCTCCCGGGCCAGCACTAACAACAGTGGGGACAAGGGGCAACCCTGACGGGTGCCTTTACCAATCGGATATTCCCGTGAGATGTGACCTCCAGTGCGAGCCCTCGCAGTGGGGTCTGTATACAGGAGTTTAACCCACTTCAGATAGTCCGGAGGTATGCCGAATCTCTCAAGTATACGAAACATGTAGTCCCATCTGAGCGTGTCAAATGCCTGTCTCAAATTCAGGGTGACACACCCTGCGTTACCTCTTTCCGGGGGGGGTGGCTGTCATGACATGGTATAGCCTCCTAATATTAAGGGAAGTATACCGCGCCGGCACAAACCCGCACTGGTCTGGGTGAATTAACTTATGTAGATAGGGGAGTAGGCGGCCAGAAAGGATCTTACTCAATATTTTATATTCGGTTGTGAGGAGGGACAAAGGTCTGTAACCCGACGGATCCGCCGCTGAGCGTCCCGGTTTGGGGAGGGACACTACTATCGCCTGCCTGGTGGTGGGGGGCAGCGATCCCGTGGCCAGCGCGGTGTTATACAGATGCTCTAACTGCGGTACCAGCGAGTCCGAAAATGTAACAAAGAATTCAGCCGGGAGGCCGTCCATACCAGGGGCCTTGTTCCGGGGCAGGCCTCTAATGGCCGCCTTGATTTCGGTCCTTGTGATAGGGCCAGAAAGAGCATCCTGTGCCGCTTTGGCCAGTTGAGGGAACGGTACGTCGGCTAAAAAAACGTCAAGGGCCTCTTTCACCAGCAGGGGGGGTGCTTGGTACAGAGCCTGGTAGTATTCGCAAAAGGCAGTGTTTATGTCTTGTTGTGTGTCCACTGTGTCCCCATTCCTGGTATTTATCTTGTGTATCGGGGTGTTTGGGGGGTCATCTCGGAGTATGCGCGCTAGCAGCGGCCCTGCCTTGTCGGCGTGTTTCGCGTGCATGTGGGCGGTGTAGTCAATGTGTCTAAGTGTTTCAAGTAGCTCAGCGTGTTTTATCCGGGCGTCCTGCAAGAGTGCTCCCTTAGTGGGGTCATTCGCTGCGTCTTGTTCGAGACTATTCAGGGAATCCTTGACTTCTTTTAAGTTATGTGTTTCCTGTCGTGCCCCCGCTGTGGTGCTAATGGCTATCCCCCTAATCACCGTCTTGAATGCATCCCACTCCATCTGTGGTGTGGAGGCAGTTCCCGTGTTCTCTGCGAAGTAGTGATCAATGCCTACAGCCAGAGCCTCCCGGAAGACAGAATCCTCGAGCATTAAGGGCCAATGTTAGAAATGGGGGTCTCTAGTTGGCAACGGCTTGCACCTTTGTCCAAGTAGGGACCCTTCTTCCTAGTCAGGATAAGGGAGTTACACTCCTAAAATAACCCCTGCTCACCCCCTTGGTAGCTTGGCACGAGCAGTCAGGCTTATCTTAGAGGCAGTGTGTAAAGCATTTGCACATAACCAACAGTAATACAGTGTAAGCACTACAAACGGACACCACACCAGTTTAGAAAAATATCCAGTATTTTTATATACTTAAAACAAGACCAATACGATAAAAATCCACAGTACAGTACTTTAAAAATCTTCAGTTATCACAGTATCCTTAAAAACAGTTCCTTGATGTCGATAGCTCCGTCCGTCTGGCTGACTGCGGCGTCGTGGGTCAGCTACGGTGTCGGGAAGACCCGCAAACAGTACCTTTCGGAAATGCAGGGCGTCGATGACCTCGCGGTGAGTTTCCGAAAACACGGCGTCCGCAGGCGTCGGTTCCGGAGGTTGGTGCAGGCGTCGTCGGGGCCCTCGGAGTCACACGCGTTGCAGATTGATCTCCTCTCTGTTGAAGTCAGGAGCGCTGGCGTCGGCAGGCGTCGGGTGCTGCTGTGCGAAGTGCGGTGCCCTCAGGTCGCGGTGCGAGCAGTGGCTCGGTGGCGGCGTCAGATGGCGTCGTCGGTAAGACCAGGGCCGCGGTGTGAGGTGAAGGCGGTGCTCGTCACGGTGCTGGTAGGTCACGGTGCAGCAGCGGCGTCGTCGTTGCTGAAGCGCTGTCGTCGGCTGACGAACTGGAGTCGATGGCACCGGCGTCGGTAGGCCAAGGCTGCAGTGCGGGATGAGGGCGGTGCGTCGTGTAACTGTACGAGCAGTGCCCTCGAACCACGGTGCAAGCAGCGGCGTCGAGTCCGGCGTGGAGCGGCGGCGTCGGGATACCAAGGCGTCGTCGTGAAGCGGTGCGGAGTGCGGTGCCCACAGGTCGCGGTGCGAGCAGCAGCTCGGTGGCGGCATCAGCAGGCGTCGTCGGTGAGACCAGGGTCGCGGTGCGGCATTGTGGCGGTGCCCTCTGCGGTGCCTTCAGGACACTGAGTCGGCAGCGGCGTCGTAGACGGCGTCGGGCTTGAAGTCTTTGCTGTTCCTGAAACTTCTTGAACAGGGGGCAAGCTCTACCTCAAGCCCTTGGAGAAACTCACAAAGTAGATTGCAGAAAGTTCAGTCCAGTCCGTTCACTGCCCAAGACAGAAGCAGCCACTGCAGGCCAACACAGCAAAGCACACAGCAAAGTGGTAGTTCCTCCTCACAGCTTCTCCAGCTCTTCTTGGCAGTCTTCTTGGTCCAAAAGAGTTCTAAAGTTCTGGGGTTTGGGTCCCCTTTTATCCTCAATTTCTCTTTGTTCTCTGAAGGCAGAGAGGCATTTGCCTAGTCCAAACCAGTTCTGGTCAGTCCTGGAGCACTTTGTTGACAAGACTCCTTCTTTCCTTTTGCAGTGTAGGCCAGGGACATCAGACACACCACAGGAGGTGGAGCCAGCATTGTGGAGGGAAGGCACAGCCCTATTCAGGTCCCAGGTGCATCTCCTCCCACCCATCTACATGTAGATCTTGCTATTCAGCCCTGTGCTGACTCACCCGGTCTCCTGTAATCCCCCAGCCCCTGTCACTCACACTCCAGACAAGGAATACACAACCTAGCAGAGGCAGGCTTGGATGGTTAGACAAGAAAATACCTACTTTCTAAAAGTGGTATTTCCAAACACAGAATGTTAAAACCAACTTCACTAAAAGATGCATTTTATCATTCTGAGTTCAGGCATACTAAACTCGAATTTCTACCATGTTCCCTGGGTCAGTTAGGATCATAGGATGTAATAATCAAAACTGCCCATTCTGGCCTATGGGGAACAGGTAGCCTTGCAATAGTGAAAAACGAAGTAGGCTGTATTTCACTATCAGGACATGCCACACACACACCAGGGCATGTCCTACCTTTCACATACAATGCACCGTGCCCATAGGGGTACCTTGGGCCTACCTTAGGGGTGACTAACATGTAGAAAAGGGAAGGTTTAGGAACTGGCAAGTGTGTGCACTTGCCAAGTCGAAATGGCAGCCCCAGGCTGCGCACAGGCTCTGCAATGGCAGGCCAGAGTTGCACTTTACGGGCTGTTTGCGTGGGTGGCACAATCCAGTGCTGCAGCCCACCAACAGCATTTGATTTATAGGCCCTGGCACTCGCAGTGCACTTTACTAGGGACTGACACATAAATCAAATAGGTCAATCATGGAATCACCAATCCATAACACATTTTCTACAGGAGCACTTGCACGTTCCCACTGGGCAGCAGTGAGGAAAGTGCGCAGAATCATTACACCAGCAAAAACAGAGACAAAACCAGGAGGTCAGAAAGCAAAAAGTCAGGGGAAACACGCCAAAAGATGCCAAGTCTAACACATGTCCCCTCCAGCTGAAAGTAGGGAGAACTACCCAACCTCCCGGGAGTTCTCTTCACTAAGGCGGAAGAACCTGGACAGACCATCTGCGTTGGCGTGTTATGTGCCAGGGCGGTGTTCCACCGTAAAGTCCATTCCCTGGAGGGGGAGGGACAACCTCAGCAGTTTTGGATTCTCACCCCTCATTTGCATCAACCATCTGAGGGGCCTGTGGTCTGTCTGAACCCGGAAGTGAGTCCCAAACAGGTATGGTCTCAGCTTCTTCAGTGCCCAGACCACAGCAAAAGCTTCCCTTTCTATGGCACTCCACCTCTGTTCCCTGGGGAGTAGTCTCCTGCTAAGGAAGACTACAGGCTGATCCAGGCCCTCTTCGTTCAGTTGTGAGAGCACCGCTCCCACACCATGCTCTGAAGCGTCAGTCTGCACGACGAATTCTTTGGAGAAGTCAGGTGCCTTGAGCACGGGCGCCGTGCACATGGCTGCCTTCAGGGCATCAAAAGCTTTCTGGCAGGACTCGGTCCAGATCACCTTCCTGGGCTGCTTCTTCGAAGTCAGCTCTGTTAAGGGGGCCACGATGGTGCCATAGCCCTTAACAAATCTCCTATAGTAGCCGGTGAGACCTAAGAAGGCTCTCACCTCTGTCTGGGTCTTGGGGGGCTCCCAAGCCAGAATGGTGTCAATCTTGGGTTGTAGGGGCGCCACCTGGCCGCTTCCTACCTGGTGTCCCAAGTACACCACAGAACCCTGCCCGATCTGGCACTTACTGGCCTTGATCGTGAGGCCTGCACCTTGCAGAGCCCTCTACACTTTCTCAAGGTGCTGTAAATGTTCTTCCCAGCTGGAACTGAACACAGCAATGTCATCCAGGTAGGCGGCACTGAAATCCTCCAGTCCAGCCAACACCTGATTGACCAACCTCTGAAAGGTGGCAGGGGCATTCTTCAACCCAAAGGGCATCACCCGAAATTGGTAATGACCTTCTGGGGTTGAGAATGCTGACCTCTCCTTGGCCCCATCGGTTAAGGCAATCTGCCAGTACCCAGACGTTAAATCAAACGTGCTGAGGAACCGGGCAGCTCCCAACCGATCAATGAGCTCATCAGCAATGGGGATGGGGTGCGCGTCAGTCCTGGTGACGGCATTGAGCCCACGGTAGTCCACACAAAACCGGAGTTCTGGAGTGGCACCGGGTGCAGCAGCCTTTGGGACCAAGACCACTGGGCTGGCCCAAGGACTGTTGGAGGGCTCAATCACCCCTAACGCCGACATCTTAGAGACCTCCTCCTTGATGCTGGCCCTGACCCGGTCAGTCAACCTGTAAATTTTGTGCTTCACAGGAGGGCTGTCACCAGTGTCCACGTCATGGGTACACCAGTGAGTAACACCGGGGGTCAGAGAGAACAGTGGGGCGAACTGTCCCAACAACTGGTGACAGTCCCCCTGCTGCTCTTGAGTCAGTGTAGGGGAGAGGATCACACCCTCCACTGACCCATCATGCTCCTTGGTAGACAGGAGGTCAGGGAGAGGCTCACTCTCCTCTTCCACCCCATCATCAGTCGCCAAGAGCATACTCACTTCGGACCTCTCGAAGTGGGGCTTGAGGCGGTTCACGTGAAGGACCCTCAAAGGGTTCCTTGGAGTCTGCAAATCCACCAGGTAGGTGACGTTACGTTTGCGCTCCACCACCTCGTATGGCCCAGTCCACTTGTCCTGCAAGGCACAAGGTTCCACTGGGGCCATGACCCACACTTTTTGCCCAGGTTGAAATTCGACCAGAGTGGCATTCTGGTCATACCACCTCTTCATTTCTTCCTGGCTTGCTTCTAGGTTCGACCTGAGCGAGTTTCCTGAAGCGGGCAGTTTGGTTTCTAAAGGCCAGCATGTGACTAAACACATCCTGGGGAGTTTTCCTGGGAGCTGCCTCCCAGCCTTCCTTTACCAAACTCAGAGGTCCTCTGACAGGGTGGCCATACAGGAGCTCAAAGGGGCTGTACCCAAGAGACTTCTGAGGCACCTCCCTGTATGCAAAGAGTAGGCATGGCAAGAGGACGTCCCACTTACGCCTCATGGGTTCTGTTAGACCCTTGATCATGCCTTTCAAGGTCTGGTTGAATCTCTCCACCAGACCGTTTCCTTGTGGGTGGTAAGGAGTGGTGAACTTGTAGGTTACACCACACTGCTTCCACAGGGATGTCATATACTTGGATATGAAATTGGTCCCCCTGTCAGAAACCACCTCTCTGGGGAAGCCCACACGGGAAAAGATCCCCATTAACGCCCGGCCCACCACTGGCGCCGTTGTTGTCCTGAGAGGGATTGCCTCCGGGTAGCAGGTGGCATGGTCCACCAAGACCAGGATGTACCTGTTGCCCATGGCTGTCTTGGGATCCAGTGGCCCCACAATATCCATCCCTACCCTTTCAAAGGGTGTTCCAACAACAGGAAAAGGTTGGAGAGGAGCTTTGACCTTCCTCCCACTCTTACCACTTGCCTGGCAAGTTTGGCAAGACCTACAGTGTGCATCTGACGGCCTTCGCATTTGGGCCCAAAAGAAGTGGGTGACCAGCCTGTCAAAGGTCTTGTCCTGCCCCAAATGTCCTGCCAAAGGCACGTCATGAGCCAGACCCAGTAGGAAGGTCCTGAAGCGCTGGGGTACCACCAGCACACGGGCTGACCCAGGCTCAGCAACCTTAGGCTCACTGTATAGGAGACCATTCTCCCAGTAGATCAGATGTGACCCGGACTGATTACCAGCTGCCTGGTCTGCAGCCTGCCGCCGCAGACCCTTCAGAGTAGGGCACTCGTTCTGCTCCCTGCAGAACTCCTCCCTGGTGGGACCCCCTTCTTGCTGCCAATGGGTCAGCTCAGAGATGTCTCCCAGTTCGGCTACCTGCTCCCCTGTAGGCACCGGGGCATCCCCTCGAGGTCCGCCTCCTCCCGGTCCGTGGGAACTTCGGGGGCCGGTTTCCCGCGCCCCTGCCCTTCCTCTTGGCAGGGACTTGGGCCATTGTTCCAGGCTCCAAGTCCTCTTGATCACCCTTTCTGGCCGCCATTGACCGAGTAGACACGCATGCCCACTCTGGCAACCCAAGCATCTCCAAGTGAGACCTGAGCTCAACATCCTTCCATAAGGACTGCTCCAGGTCGTTACCTAGCAGACAATTTACAGGCATGGTAGGGCTCACAACCACCCTCAAGGGACCTGAGACCCCCCCATTCAAAGGGAACCTGCGCCACCATACACTGGCGCTCAGAGTTGTCTACAGCAACTACTTGGTGGAATGCCCCTGGGACTACCTGCTTCTCAGAGACCAGGTGACAGCGGACTGAGGTCACACTGGCTCCAGTATCTCTGAGAGCCTCTACCCTGTTCCCATTGATGGTCACCCAGGTGCTATATTTCTTTGTGTTGGGGGACACCTGGTTTCCTGGGACCATCTCACTGTCCCCTAGTGAGACGAGGGTCATTTCTGCGGGATCCCCACCCTCCTGTGGGCACCCCTCCTCCCCAAGCGCTACACTAGCCAACACTTTGGACTGTCCACCGGTGGGTGGCTGTGTCCCCTTTGGGCACTTGGGGTCCCCCTTCATGTGACCCACCTGGTCACATGCATAACACTTGCGGGGGCCGGTCTCAACAGGCTTCCCTGTAGGGACCCCTTTTTTCTAATCACCTGGGGGATGGGAACCTTTACCCTGGGTACTAGTTTGGGGCCCTTTAGAGAACTCCTGTGTTTTACCCTTGTCCCCCCCACTTTTCTGCTGGGGACCCTGCTGGGGACCCTGCCCACCTTTGGCTGAGTCTCCCCCAAACGCTTTCTTGTGGACCCTGGTACTCACCCAGCGGTCCGCCTCCATAGCAAGCTTCCTGGGGTCAGTTAGCTTACTATCAACTAGGTGCTGGCGCAGATCTGCAAAACATAGACTAGACAAGTGCTCCCATGCAATCAAATTGTAGAGCCCCTGAAAATCTGTTACATTACTGCCCTTCACCCAACCATCCAGCGACCTACAGAACATATCCACACATTCCAACCAAGTGTTGGCCTCAGACTTTTTACTGGACCTAAACTGATCCCTGTACTTCTCAGCAGTGAGCCCATACCTAGTGAGGAGGGCGTCTTTCATGTCAGCATAGGTGAGGTCCTGCCCCTTACCCAAAGCTATCAGGGTATCCCTAGCTTCTTCTGGAAAGAGAGGCCACAAACCTGCCCCCCAGTTCCTTTCAGGGACCCCATTCATATGAATAGACAACTCGTACCCTTGAAACCACCTTTGTATGTCATCACCCTTTTTGTACTCTTTACCTACGTTCTTGGGGATGTGTACAATCCTGTCTGTGTGTGCTGAAGCGTTGCTGCCACCATCTGAGCCGGTTCTACTCTTTAGATCCAGCTCCTTGATAATTCTCTCATGATCTAACATTTTCCTTTCCTCCATGGCTATTCTCTTGTCTTCCCTCTCACTTTCTATTCTGAGTTTCTCTAATTCAAACTTCCTTGCTTCGATCCTCCTCAAAGGCAATTTCTACTGATGCATTTGATGATACTATAGATTCAGGCATGTTGAAGTAGCAAGTTCAAACTGGCAAGATCAAAAATAGGCCAAAAAAGAAAAAGAACCTGTATGTGGTACGTAATGGTCTGCGATATGGTAGTAGTGCACACCAATCACTGTAAGTCAAGTGCAAACACAAGTCCTATCCTCACCGCTGACAACCAATGTTAGAAATGGGGGTCTCTAGTTGGCAAGGGCTTGCACCTTTGTCCAAGTAGGGACCCTTCTTCCTAGTCAGGATAAGGGAGTTACACTCCTAAAATAACCCCTGCTCACCCCCTTGGTAGCTTGGCACAAGCAGCCAGGCTTATCTTAGAGGCAGTGTGTAAAGCATTTGCACATAACCAACAGTAATACAGTGTAAGCACTACAAACGGACACCACACCAGTTTAGAAAAATATCCAATATTTTTTATACTTAAAACAAGACCAATACGATAAAAATCCACAGTACAGTACTTTAAAAATCTTGTTATCACAGTATCCTTAAAAACAGTTCCTTGATGTCGATAGCTCCGTCCGGGGCTATCACGGCGTCGTGAACACACAAATCCAAACAGTTCTGGCTGACCGTGGCGTCGCGGGTCAGCTACGGTGTCGGGAAGACCCGCAAACAGTACCTTTCAGAAATGCAGGGCGTCGATGACCTTGCGGTGAGTTTCCGAAAACACGGCGTCCGCAGGCGTCGGTTCCGGAGATCGGTGCAGGCGTCGTCGGGGCCCTCGGAGTCACACGCGTTGCAGATCGATCTCCTCTCTGTTGAAGTCAGGAGCGCTGGCGTCGGCAGGCGTCGGGTGCTGCGGTGCGGCGTGCGGTGCCCTCAGGTCGCGGTGCAAGCAGCGGCTCGGTGGCGGCATCAGATGGCGGCATCGGTGAGACCAGGGTCGCGGTGTGAGGTGAAGGCGGTGCTCGTCACGGTGCTGGTAGGTCACGGTGCAGGACATAATTATTACAAATAAACAATGGTATCAAGGAAACAATACTACATAATTTTTGAGAAGAGCACATTTAATTGCCCTCTCTAAGATAATTATTCACAATGAATACATCAAATACTTTTTATAATATCACAAACAATGGTTTGTCGGCTGAATTAGTGAGCAGTTGCAACTACAGTAATCGATTGAATTGGGAGTTGTATGTCCAAAATACAAGGATGGTGACGATTTAAAGTGCTACAAGGAGCAGGTTTGTCACCCTATTGATAGGGAGATATTGCATTCGGGTGTTGGAATATTAAGCATAAGAGATCTTTCCACCCTGATCCATAGGACCATTATTATATAACCCCTGTCCTGAAGAGGCCTAAGAAGAAAAGGCTGAAACGTGGTCACGTCGACATATTTTAAGGAGTCGTCCTTAGATTTATAGTGATTTTTTGTAACTATGTGGTGTTACACTAGAGCTAGGCCAATTTGTTTACAAGCCTAATAGTGTTTCACTTAGACTATCTCCTAGTGGTTCACCCAAAAGTATAGGGGGACACTATATGTATATTCGTTGGTGGGGTAGTGTTATATGTTTCATTTTTTGATGTATAATGTATTGTGATTTATGTCATTTGTTGTTTTTTTCCTTCTTGGAATAGGCGCCTTTGTGATATTATAAAAAGTATTTGATGTATTCATTGTGAATAATTATCTTAGAGAGGGTAATTAAATGTGCTCTTCTCAAAAATTATGTAGTATTGTTTCCTTGATACCATTGTTTATTTGTAATAATTATGTCCTATACCCAGGTATCTTAGGGTTATTAGTGTATACCCCTGTTGTTTATTATTGGTAGGTCACGGTGCAGCAGCGGCGTCGTCGTTGCTGAAGCGCTGTCGTCGGCTGACGAACTGGAGTCGATGGCACCGGCGTCAGTAGGCCAAGGCTGCGGTGCGGGATGAGGGCGGTGCGTCGTGTAACTGTATGAGCGGTGCCCTCGAACCACGGTGCAAGCAGCAGCGTTGAGTCCGGCATGGAGCGGCGGCGGCGGGGATACCAAGGCGTCGTCGTGAAGCGGTGCGGAGTGCGGTGCCCACAGGTCGCGGTGCGAGCAGCGGCTCGGTGGCGGCGTCAGCAGGCGTCGTCGGTGAGACCAGGGTCGCGGTGCCTTCAGGACACTGAGTCGGCAGCGGCGTCGTAGACGGCGTCGGGCTTGAAGTCTTTGCTGTTCCTGAGACTTCCTGAACAGGTGGCAAGCTCTACCTCAAGCCCTTGGAGAAACTCACAAAGTAGATTGCAGAAAGTTCAGTCCAGTCCTTTCACTGCCCAAGACAGAAGCAGCCACTGCAGGCCAACACAGCAAAGCACGCAGCAAAGTGGTAGTTCCTCCTCACAGCTTCTCCAGCTCTTCTTCTTGGCAGTCTTCTTGGTCCAAAAGAGTTCTAAAGTTCTGGGGTTTGGGTCCCCCTTTTTATCCTCAATTTCTCTTTGTTCTCTGAAGGCAGAGAGGCCTTTGCCTAGTCCAAACCAGTTCTGGTCAGTCCTGGAGCACTTTGTTGACAAGACTCCTTCTTTCCTTTTGCAGTGTAGGCCAGGGACATCAGACACACCACAGGAGGTGGAGCCAGCATTGTGGAGGGAAGGCACAGCCCTATTCAGGTCCCAGGTGCAACTCCTCCCACCCATCTACATGTAGATCTTGCTATTCAGCCCTGTGCTGACTCACCCTGTCTCCTGGAATCCCCAGCCCCTGTCACTCACACTCCAGACAAGGAATACACAACCTAGCAGAGGCAGGCTTGGATGGTTAGACAAGAAAATACCTACTTTCTAAAAGTGGTATTTCCAAACACAGAATGTTAAAACCAACTTCACTAAAAGATGCATTTTATCATTCTGAGTTCAGGCATACTAAACTCGAATTTCTACCATGTTCCCTGGGTCAGTTAGGATCATAGGATGTAATAATCAAAACTGCCCATTCTGGCCTATGGGGAACAGGTAGCCTTGCAATAGTGAAAAACGAAGTAGGCTGTATTTCACTATCAGGACATGCCACACACACCAGGGCATGTCCTACCTTTCACATACAATGCACCCTGCCCACAGGGGTACCTTGGGCCTACCTTAGGAGTGACTAACATGTAGAAAAGGGAAGGTTTAGGGACTGGCAAGTGTGTGCACTTGCCAAGTCGACATGGCAGCCCCAGGCTGCACACAGGCTCTGCAATGGCAGGCCAGAGTTACACTTTACGGGCTGTTTGCGTGGGTGGCACAATCCAGTGCTGCAGCCCACCAACAGCATTTGATTTATAGGCCCTGGCACTCGCAGGGCACTTTACTAGGGACTGACACATAAATCAAATAGGCCAATCATGGAATCACCAATCCATAACACATTTTCTACAGGAGCACTTGCACGTTCCCACTGGACAGCAGTGAGGAAAGTGCGCAGAATCATTACACCAGCAAAAACAGAGACAAAACCAGGAGGTCAGAAAGCAATAAGTCAGGGGAAACACGCCAAAAGATGCCAAGTCTAACAGCCATAGTTTTCAGGTGGGAACAGGGGTGGGGATCCTACCCCAGGCGAGGGAGATCTCCAAGGGGTTATGGTCAGAGAGTGTCTTGCCCAAGTATGTTGCATGAGTCACCCGAGTTGTGATGTGGTTGGAACAGAGGATCCTATCAATTCGGGTGTGGAGTTGATGTGGGTGCGAGAAGAATGAGTATTCTCTGCAGGTGGGGTACTTCAAGCGCCAGACATCTCCCAGGCCCCAACCCTCAGCCCAGCGGCACAGTGCCTCTGCCTGTCGGACAGTGTTGGCTCCACCAAGGGGGGGTGTGATCGACTGGAGTTAGAGAAATGTGTGGTGGGGAACAAGTAAAATGTAAGAGAGTAGAAAAGATATATTAGTGCCAGATTCTCCTCGACTCATTAGTAAAAGTGAAAGCTCACCACTGGTGTCTTTGAACCCAAGACAAGTAGTGGTTAGGTGTGTGTGCCTGTGATGCGGTTCATTCAGTTACTACATGCTTCATTAATTATGTATGGCCGCCACATAAAGTGTAAAGTCTGAACTCACCCTCAAAGTAGTCTCAAACAGTACATCAAAGAGAGTGCCTGGCACGGTATCCAGACAATAAAATCGCAAATCTGTGAAGAAAGGGGAATAACCTATTTTTGTTCAGGATCCTTAGATAAATATCAAAAATTCCATAAATTAATATCCCTTACACATGGCTTACCTTGTGTTCCAAAAGATATATGCAAAGACTTAGTGTGTGTCATCATTGCATCAGTACATCTGTAATCAGAGAAGTGGATGACACTATGTAATAATTTGGGCCAGTAACTTCCCACTATCAATGTTACAGAAGTGTCTACCCAGTTGCCATAGGATGCCGATAATGCAGTGTGGCATCGCGTGTTCCATAGAAACTAGTACCCATGCGTCAATCTCCCAATCTGGCCTGATAAGCCAAATGTGCTTCCCGCCATAATATGTTGTCCGATTGGCATGTTAAGAATAGGCCAAATCAGCTATCACTCAGTGCCCACAGAATACCATTGATAAAATATGTTATTGCGTCCCCATGTACTCTCGTATCAGTCTATCCCCATATTAGTTATTCTCGATCAATTAGACCTGTTTAACATATCAAGAAGAGTCGGCTAAGTATCTATAACTGAGTAAGTAAACTTGGTGTCCCGATATCCGTCGTTAAACTATGCGGTCCCCATATTGATCTGGCTTACCTCTGAAAGGATAGCGTTCCCAACTTGTCTCGGGTCCATGGCATTCATCGTAAGCGCCATATTAAATATCATATTTATACCGGCACGTGCTAATGTGCTCGTCATTATTGTAAAGAACATCGCAGCCATCTTGTAATGGATAGTATTAACAGTAGATCTATACTTTGATCATTATATCTCAAGATTGGAGAAGAAAGGACCACCAAGATTGAGAGTCCTTGTGTAATAATCGTTATACGTGATGGCCATAATCCTACAATTTGATCGGTACGTGTCGATCGTCAATATTAAAACACGAAACGTGACTTCTTAACAGTGACTATAACTCATAAATTTCCCAAAAGTGAAATGAGTAAAAATAGTCGTGGAGCAAGGGAAAGAAAGAAAAGGAAGAGTAAGGCGAAAATGTTGTCATAATAGTTGATTTTATCCATCATACATGTTGGTGGACATACTCAATGAATATCATACCATTAAAGTCATTGGCTTTACGCTTATATATGAATCTTGTGATTACATATCTCGTGTGGGGTACACACTTGTAAGCAGTAAACAAAAGATTCCATGAGACCAAAAACAAAATAATACAGGGCATTAAAAGCATGTTACATACCCCGTAACCTATTAGTATCATAGTAAGTGTTCGTGATATCTAGGGAGTAGCATCAGATGACAGGTACTAATCGTATCGCAGCACAGTTATACATATATGTTAAAGACTCAATGTTCCTAATCTTGGGCATAACAGTACAGTACCAAATTATGAGAACCATTTATACCTCACTAATCATGGTATATAATGTGTGTTTCACATTTCTCAAACATATTCATATTCAAACGTCCAGATTGGACAGCTTAATCTCCTAGGAAATAGTGCAGTTCTCGGTCTATATTCAAACCGTGTTCTACAGCCTTAAGGTGCATGATCCACATCGCCTCTCGACGTCGTAGTCTGAGTTCCCTATTGCCACCTCTGTCACCGGGAGGAACTATTTTTAATCCATGAAAATGAAAAGTCCTGTGTTGGTCCGGTTTGTCGCACGTTAGTGCATGAACCGCAAAGTGATATCTAGTGTCCCCTTGTTTGACTGCTCTGAAGTGTTCCTCTATTCTTTCTCTCAACATTCTGATGGTACTCCCCACATAAATCCTATTGCATTTACATATCAGTACGTAAACTACAAACCGTGTCCAGCAATTGATATTGTGCTCGATCGTATACATTGGACTCCGGTTGTATGCAAATTTTGTTAATTCTTTCGCTAGTCTACACATTGAACAATGCCCACATTTGTATGAGCCTCTCGTGCGTGTCACAAGCCAGTTGTCCTTATTAATCTGTGAGGGATAGCTTGGACTCCTTGTGTTGTGCCTCTACAAAATGTAATGCTAGGATTTGCTTATCACCAATCAGTAAATACCAGTGTCTCTTCAGTATTTTGCTCATGTCTCCAGTGTTACTCTCAAAGGACATGATAGGTCTGATCCCATTCGTATGTCTATTTTTCTTCTGCATGTTATCTATGAGGGTTGTTACTCTATCCAACTTGGTGGCTCTGCTGTAGGCTCTGTTAATTGTTTTTGAATCATAACCCCTGTTTCGAAATCTACATTTGATATCTTCCAAATTCATTAAGTATTCCTCAACACAACTACAGTTTCTTCTGGTCCTGACCATCTCGCCATATGGTATTGCCTTGCCTTGGTGGCTCGTATAGGCACTATCTGCGTGTAGCACTGCATTACATGCAGTTTCTTTTCTGAACATCCTACTCTTAAGTTGATGGTAATGTATGTAGAGTTCCACATCAAGAAACTGAATCCTTTGTTTGCTAGAGTGCATAGTAAAGGACGTTACGTAAATTGTGCTCCAAGTGGTGTTTAAAAGCATGCAATTCCTCCACTGAGCCTGTCCATATCAGCAGAATATCGTCAATATATCTGCACCAATAGTGTATGTATTGTATCCAGTGTACCCCTTTCCGGCCCCAGACGCACTCTTCCACAAACCACCCCATGAAGAGGTTCGCGTAAGAAGGAGCGAATCTGGAGTCCATCGCAGACCCACTGATCTGTTGATACCATTTGCCCTCAAATAGGAAGGCATTGTTATACAAGATCATTCGTATCATATTCAAAATCATCTCTTTGTGTGACAGTAATATGGCTAGTCTTTTGTTCAAGAAATGTGTGATCGCTTCCATTCCAAACTCTGGAATAATGTTCGTGTACAGATTTACAACATCTAGTGTAAATAGGATCATCTCATCACCCCCCATGATGTCACTCATCATATTAAGAACATGCTTCGTGTCTATAATGTAGGAAGGCAATTTCAACACTAATGGTTTCAGGAATGTATCCACAAATTGTGATAGATGTTCAGTTGGTCCCCTTATACCAGAGACAATTGGTCTACCTGGTGGAAAGGGGGCGGTTTTGTGTATCTTAGGCAGGCTATACAAGCATGGGAATCTGGGTTTGTCAATCTTAAGGTAAGTGTATTCTTCAAAAGTCAATAGTCCTTCCTCATGCCAAGACTTCAGATCTATATTAATAACATGCGTAATGCATGGTATGGGGTTAGTTTCCAATGCCACATAACAATTAGAGCTGCCAAGCTGTGAGTAGACTTCATTATTGGAATCAGATCTGTTCATAGCAACTACACATCCACCTTTGCCTGCTTCTCTGATGATCAAAGTATCATCAGCTCTCAATGTCTTCAATGCATCCCTCTCCTGTCTAGTGAGATTGTCTGTACTGAGTAATTTGCCCAGCATTTGTTTTTGACATTCTATCCAGATCATTACATACATATTTAAAAAACAAATCGCAACAGTTATCAGGTGGGAGATTCGGAGTCCATTTGGATTTGGATTTTAACCCACGATCTACTGTTCATACTACCCATTATAAGATGGCCGTGACATTCTTTACAATAATGACTAGCACATTAGCTCGTGCCGGTATAAATAAGATATTTAATATGGTGCTTATGCTGAACGCCGTTGCACGAGACAAGCTGGGAACGCTATCCTTTCAGAGGTAAGCCAGATCAATATGGGGACCGCATAGTTTAACGACGGATATCGGGACACCGAGTTTACTTTCTCAGTTATAGATACTTAGCCGATTCTTCTTAATATGTTAAACCGGTCTAATTGATCAAGACTAACTATTATGGGGATAGACTGATACAAGAGAACGAGGGTACATGGGGACGCGATGACGTATTTTATCATTGGTATCCTGTGGGCACTGATTGATAGCCGATTTGGCCTATTCTTAACATGCCAATCGGACCACATATTATGGCAGGAAGCGCATTTGGCTTATCAGGCCAGATTGGGAGATTGACGCATGGGTATTAGGTTCTATGGAACACGCGATGCCTATGGCAACTGAGTATACACTTCTGTAACATTGATAGTGGGAAGTTACTGGCCCAATGAATACATAGTGTCATCCACTTCTCTAATTACAGATGTACTGCTGCAATGATGGTGTACACGAAGTCCTTGCATATATCTTTTGGAACACAAGGTAAGCCACCTGTAAGGGATGCTACTTTATGGAATTTTCGATATTTATCTAAGGATCCTGAACAAAAATAGGTTATTCCCCTTTCATCACAGATTTGTGATTTTATTGTCTGGATACCGTGCCAGGCACTCTCTTTGATGTACTGTTTGAGACTACTTTGAGGGTGAGTTCTGACTTTATACTTCATGGCCATACATAATTAATGAAGAATGTAGTAACTGAATGAACTGCATCATGGACACACACACCTAACCACTACTTGTCTTGGGTTCAAAGACATCAGTGGTGAGCTTGCACTTTTACTAATGAGTCGAGGAGACTCTGGCACTAACATATCTTTTCTACTCTCTTACATCTTACTTGTTCCCCTCCACACATTTCTCTAACTCCAGTCTTGGAAATATCGACTGGAATGTTTAGGGCACCACTTGGGTTATAGACCCTGGTGATGGGACTGGATATACTACAATATCCCTCCTCACGTTGACTTCTTTGACCTCTCCCCATTCCTTATGATACCGTTATCTTTGTATTTCAGCCCTGATGAAGTCTGCTGTTAAAATTTAAAGTAACAGACGAAACACGTGTTGGCAAGGAATTTAAAAGACAAGCGGCAATGTTAATGACTGTTTCGATGCTCAAATAAAGGACAGTTGATACCGCAACCATAACATCATCAGTGATTCATTGAGTGCTCGGAGATTTCCTTTCTATCTGCAGTGGTGGATACTGGATCATGGCTGTGAGCATTGGCAGATCCTTCTCTCTATCCCATTGTTGTCAGATGCATCAATTATGGTATGGGGAGGCTATCTGGCAAGAGGTGGAGATCAGAGGTCTCTAGTCCCTGGCAGAGACTCAACTCCCCATTGATGTTTTGGTTTGATGGCAATTCGTTTGGCACTGAAGGCCTTCCTGCCCACCATCAGATGAAGGCTGATGCAGGTGATCACGGCACACACCACTGCCTTGTGGTACTGCAACAAGCAGGAGAGGCCCCTGTGTCAGGAGGCACCACCCCCCCTGAAGTGGCTGGACAGTTAGGAATTTTTGTGGTGGTTAACCACCTGCTGGGAGCTCTGAACACCAGGGCGGACATACTCAGCTGCAAACGCTTAGCAGGTAATGAATGGCAGTTGCATCCAGAGGTGGCGTAGGACATCTTCCATCAACGAGGAGAACCCTGGCTCGATCCTTTGGCCACAGCCAAGAATGCACAATGTCAGCACTTTTGCATGTTAGGGTTTCCAATGCAGCTCTCTATCGGAGATGTATTCTATCTAGAGAGGTACAGGTGCTCATGCACAACATCTCTGCCATGTGGTACTGCAACAACTATGGCACGGCGGGGTCATGGACTCTGTGTCAGGAGGCACTCCGCCTATGGAAGAGGCAGCATCACCTGAAGATTTTTCTGGTGCCACACAACCTTGCAGGATCTTTAAACACCAGGGCAGACAAACTTAGCCACCGGTGCCTAGCAGATCAGGAATGCCAGCTACTCCCAGAGGTGGTGTTGGGTATCTTCCGTGATTGCGAAGAACCTTGCCTCGATCATTTCGCCACATGCAAAGTCTGTATTTTTGCTCATTGGAGACTTGTTCCGCCTATAATGGAGCTCAGGACTCCTGTATGCCTTCCCACTGCTAATAGCTTTGATATTATTAAGGGTAGTCTTCTTTTAGGTTTTGCCTGCACAGTGCTTGCAGTATGCTTGGGAAATTTCTTGGAATGATTTAAAAAATTTAAAATATTATATGGAGCTTTCAGCCCACCCACTACTTTCCATTTGTTGGCTTCGGGCTTACAGTCCGCCCATTACTTTGCTTCGCAGGCACTCTAATTTTCTTGCTTCTCATTGGTCAGCAGCATCAGGGTAACGTCATCAGGTTTCACTTCCTCTTCTTCCTGGTGTTCAGCTGTTCGTAGAAGCTTGGACCAAGTACATGTTCCGGTCAGCAGCCAGTGTCCTTCCGCTGGCCGCATGATTCTTGAGGTACTTTTTTTTTTTTAGTTAGGTTCCAGCACTCTGTATTGAGCATGTGTTTTCTGACTGTCTCCCCTCCTCCCTCGCACCCCTTCCACATTATTACTTGCAGCCATAGCCCCCTCCCCAAGTCTTTGGTTTTGCCGTTGTAAGCACTAAGTAAACATTCAACTCACACCTGTTTCTGTGGTTTGCAGTTCCATTTTGTAGGACGCTGCTCGACTCACTATCATTTGCTGGTTTGCCTACCTCTAGCGCGATGTATGCGGTTACTAAGCAGCATATCTTCTCTGCATCCACATGCTTCTATATTCAAAAAGAGAAGTCCCTTAATATATGGTCTTATATTTTTGGGAATTTTGCTGCACTCCTCGTGACATGCACATTGAGAGACAGGCGACACCCCTAATCAGTGATTGATGCAATAGCAGCATTTTAGGTTCTGCGGTCCAGGTTTTCCTGCACTTAACCTTTCCAGATACTGGCCACTGAATTTATTTCTGGGCCTTGCTGAACATGCTGGGACACCAATAAAGCTTTGTTTGTTCCAAAGTGCAAATGATTTGTCATTCTAAGCTTTGATTTACACCAGGTGCAGCCACTCAACTGCTCAATCACACAATCGGGGAGAAGATGTAGCGTAACGGCCAGAGCTGCCGACTTTGGAGCTGGGAGAACCAGGTTCGAGTCATGGTGTCTGCTTAACATGTTGCGATTATGAACAAATCACTTAATCTTGTGTCATGTAACTGGTGCTCATGTAAAGCATTCTAATACCTTCGGGTTGAGTTTGTGCATATAAAACGGCAAAAAAACCTTTCTCTACGGTCACGATGGCTATTCAGAAAGTATTTAAAGCCCTCACAATCATAGATCTAAAATGTAGACTCAGTCACTCTGTAACTTTATGACACTAAGGGGTCCACCAACTTCATAATATAACCTTCTGTTTGATTGCGGAGAATGATATGGCACACAAAAAATGTAGAATGTTGCACATAATCATTTTCATATTACAAGAGGATATCTGTACCTGTGAGGTTCGATCCCTCGTCAAGGGGTGAAGTGCTCTATAAATGCAATTCGAGAACAGTACCATACTACAGCAGGTTGCGATTATCCGGCTGTGCCAGTCTCTACAGGTCAATGAGCTGCAATTGTTGAAGACCATTTGGACACTAACATAGCATAAAGAGTTGAATTGTTACCATTCAATCCACATGATGTGTTTCTATGTGGTATCCACCTTGGAAGGAATACCGCTAATTGTTTTCCCAGAAACAGGCGGGGCTGGCCGCACGGCCCTGGTGTGTTGCCGGGGCGCGGACCTTACTGGAGCGCGATGCCGGAGAATTGGGGCCAGCTCGGCAAATGGCGAGACACCTGTGCCCTCATCAGTGATCCTGGGCTGCGTCTCCCGCGGGACCAATCTGGGACATACTGCGACCCCGGATTGGCGGTTGGTGGAGGCCCTGGTGGCGCTGGGATGAACTGCTTGGGCCTGACTGTATCTGAGGCGGAGATCCAGCGCTGCTGCGGACCACCAGCAGGAAGGGACCCCACGCGTTGAGAAGGGCAGCCCAGGGGCGGCTGGTGGAATTTGAAACTGGTGAGGCGTATGCAGAACGAATCAACGCATGCGAGCGCAGCAAGCGAGCTCGACGGCAATAAGGGGGGTTCGGGGGGGTTCTCCCCCCGTGGAGAATTTTTTTAAAAATTGGCATCTTTTTGGTGCGATTTTCAGCACTATTTCTGTGATAAATGGACTACAAATTCAGTTCTTCTAGGCATTCATAAAAGAAAACTCATACATTATTTCAGAGAATTTCTGGGTTGCCAAGCAAGTCTGACTTCTGAAGAGGGCTAGGGTACTAAGCAAGACTGCTTTGGCTCTACCCTTTCCAATAGAAAACACTAGTTAGCGATGTGAACAAGTTCAATGGACAAATCTGGGGTCTAGGGAGAGTCCCTCTCCTGAGAAAGAAATTTTAAAAAGATTGGCAAATGGTGCATTTTAAAGCAAATGAATGCAGCGATAAAGCAGTGGGAACGTATAGTCTTGAAATATTAAACACATTAAAAACTGCCCTGTATCTTCTTGTATTAATTTGTTCAACAGTTACTGTAATATGTAAATTGTTCTGCATGGCAACTTTAGCCCCTTAAAATGTATGCTTGCCTAGTGTCTTGCACTGCATGCAGCATTAACTTTGGAAAAATATGCTCTAACCAGACTTCGGGAAGCACCCACAGCTGCTGGCTGTAACCAGTCATATAGAAATATGTGCAGACAGGTCTTTGAGTGAGATGAAAAAAGTGGGTGCTCCCTATGAAGGAACATGCCAAATACATTTCTGTGATTCCCTAACAGTATTACATAATTACTGCCATTGGTACTACTGTTACTATTACTCTCACTTCTACTACTACTAGTATTACATAAGTACTGCCATTAGTACAACTGTTATTAGTACCCCCACTCTACTACTAATAGTATTATACAATTACTGCCATTAGTACAACTGTTCCTATTACTAGTATTAATAGTGTTACGTAATTGCTGCCTTCCATTGGTACTACTGTTATTATTACTGGCACTACTCCTAACGGTGCTAGTACCACATGTGTTCACTTGCATTCCCATTCTCACATTATTCCATCCTGTGCTCTCCCTTCTCTGTTGTTGCAGATTCCAGGCTCTCACTCACCCTGTCCTCTCCCATCACTGCATGAACCAGCCCATAATATACTATGTCTCATTCTCTGATCCCAGTCACCATTCTGTCACCCTTCGGTGCCTTTCCCAACGTATTCTTTTTCATCCTCTCTCTATCCATCATTTGCTCTTTCCCATCCTCTGCTTCTCTCGATATGCTCTACCATTTGGTCCTTGTCTCATCCTGCACTCGTTCATTTTACACTCGGCCAGCACCACTCTTTGTGCTTTTTGTCTGCACTTTCTCCCTCCCATCCTCTCCTATACTGTTCTCTTCGCATTGTATGTATGCTTCTCTCCACCCTGTGCCATGTCATTCTGTGTCCTTTCCTATCCTGTGCTCTCAGATTGTGTACGTTCCTATCATGTTCACTCTCCCATCTCTTTTGCCAATGCCAGACCCATTGACTTTGTCAATGCTTGCTATCCTTTGCCATGGGCTGCCAACTTATTGTGTCCCTTTTACCATAGGTGAAGCGCCCAGTATTAGCCTTTAACCAGAACACTTAGGATTTTGGCTGGATTACACCAGAGTTGAACTCTTGCTGAGTAAAAACTGGAGTAAGAGAAAATCAAAAGGCAAAGAATAACCTTGGGCAGAGCAGATTACTCCATAATATCTTACAGAAGAAAACATTCATTTAACTTGCTCAGAGCAAATATTTTATTTGACCTAAAGAACATATGTACAGTTTTCATGTTCTACCTGCCCATACATAAAAGAAAATGTACAATTTACTGTATTCCAACATATCGTGCATATGATTAAAACCTAACGTGACGCGTGCCATGCTGTTCTTGCATCAAATGAAATCAGTGCTCGTGAAACAGAGCAATGGTATCCCTTTCAGTGTCCAAGATGTCACCAAAGCGTTGGTGGGACAGGGCGCTTGGAACTTACCACGAGGCAACGTATTGGCGCTATGCAAAACAATATCATAAATCCAACTAGAGCGGGGGCGCTTAGAAGTGGCCACGAGAAAGCATTTTGGCGCCATATAAACAAACAAAATCAATATCATAAACTCAACTATGGACCGGGCGCTTAGAAGTGGCCAGAGGAAACATGTTGGCGCTATACAAAAGGAACATTGCTATCCATCGCAACAAAACCATCACATCCTGCAATAATGCTAACTCCTTGCCTGCTGAGCTGCCCACATAATGAAAGTATCCAGCTTTCTACGGTCATTAATTCTGTTGTTTCGGGTGCTTGGTGAGGCTTTCGGTTTGTACAGGCAATACAACGGAGCAACATGAAAATAAAGTGACTTGTCCAGGATCACACAATAAGGTCAAGTTGGGTAGGTGGGATTGGAACTCAAGTCTGGATTTGCTGTACAACATAATCTACTTTCCTTCTTGGTGTGCACATATTATGCCATTTTTGATCACCATTTGGTAGAAGTGAGAAATGTCAGTGCGCAATATTTCGATGGAGGGGTGGATGAACACAGAGTAAAGCCAAGCCCAGTGCAGATGCTGTTACCACGGGATATAAATAAAGGTTAGATGCTTGTCTGAAATCAGCTCTCGAACAGTAATTAGTTATTATTAATCAAACCCCCCCCATGAGTGTTTTTGATTACTGTGCCTGTAACTGGGCTAGCCCCTCGAATAAAGCCACAGCTCTATAGCGCTCCAATTATGACAAAAACTCCTGTGAATCATGAGGCCGCAGTTTCACTCTGAGATTCCGAGTGACCTCACTCAGCAGGCGGGCAGCGTCGGGGACAACGCTACATACTAAAGAGGCTGAGATCCTCCAAGTGACCGCAAACACATGAACAATGTGGGAGGCCCCCGTCTAACTGGCTCTTCTTGCAACCTATATTTTCCTGACGTCATCAGAATAATTATCTAGGCGAAGATTCTTTTTTTTGGGGGGTGGGGGCACGAAATGTAAAACATTTCCATAGCAAACTCCAGGTAACTACTGGAAATCAAAGATAACTCGGAGTAGGGAATTAAAATAAAAGAAAGAAAACTTACCTGACGGCCCGTCCGCGCCGCCTCTGCTGGGCCCTTGGCGCCTTCACTGGAGTCACAGTGGCAACCCCTCAGCCAATACTGGCGCTGCTCCAGCAGCGCCAGGATTGGCTTAGAGCAGGGTTACTCACCGCCCGCCTGCCCATTAGGAGACCGAGGGTTGAGCCTTTGATCAACCCTCGCTCTCCTAATGGGCATGCGCCAACCAGAGCAGACACGAGTGCGCATGACTGGGCACGGCGAAAAAATTTGCCGACCTTCCCAAGTCATGCGCACTTGTGCCTGCTGCTGCCTGCCCCTGGTCTGGCAATGCCTGTCAGTCAACATGACGCCTGATCGCCGGGGGTGGGCGGTACGACGTCATGCTGACTGACAGGCATTGTCAGTTCTCCCTTGCGTCTCTGAATTTAAGTAAACTGAGTTTACTTAAGTTAAAAGATGCCGAGGGAGCTGCGGGCGCAGGCGGGGGGGGCAACGCCCCAACGCCCTTAATGGACGCACCGCGCCTGGGCAGCCCCCCTGGTGGAGTGGAGCATGTGGACACCGCAGGAACAATACTGGTACCAGGCGGGGAACTAGGTGACTGTGTGCTGCTGTGGAGGCACTGCCCTCCGCCCGATGTCGTGATGGAGCGCCCTGCAGCTTACTATGACCATCCCTGAAAGGCCTAAGACGGGGGAATGCCTCACTCTCCTCCTGCTGCAGTGAGTGCAATGGGTTTTAGACGGAGCCACGCTTGGCTGTCATGGGCTTGACAAGAGCTGCCAATTGTTGTGAAAGGGATGAAGTTTATACTCGAGACTAAGATTGGAAGAACAGTCTGCCGCAAAGAAGAACCCTATGACTTGTGCAATTTTGCGAATTCCAGAAAGATCAAAAACTGAAGCAGACATTGAGCTGCTACTTTGAAGTATGGGTTGTTCCCTGGCAGAAAATCGTGAAAGTTCCTGTAGTTGCTTGCCACTGATGAACGTTACAGATTGTAAAAATGCTGCATTGGTGAAAAGAGTTTTAATGTGTGGGAAAGTAACCTAATGCCCTTGAAAAGACGACGATTTCACCTTCTACCAAAACATGTGCAAATAAAATAATAACTGTTGTAACACTCTGCCAATATTTAATGGACAGGTGCTGTTTTGAGGCACCACGAGGCCTTCGAAGATAACAATGGAAAGCTGGTGCAAGCATACCTGAAGAGGGATTGGGTGAAACTAGGCATTGGGCTGCATTGGACGAGACGGATGCTTGATTATGCGCTCAACCCATCTGATAGATGGCGAGGTGAACTGGCTCCCAAGGAAAGTAGCGACCGGCCAAGGAAGAGAGTTGACTGGGGGCATGCATACCTGGAACAATACCACATGACGGTGGAGTGAACGCTTGAGGGCCAAAGGAACGTACCCTTGGATTTTTAGCAGACTGGACTGAGGGGAGGACGCCTACATTCACTGAGTTAGGAAAGGTATGTTTATCAGTTGTCTTAATAAAGTAATTCTGTGCCTATTTGGCAACATAGTCTGTTATTTGACGGAAAAGTCTATTTTGTTGTACAAATATAAACACTCTTGACAATACCCCTGACTTTCCCAGTCATTTATTGATATCGCCTTACCCTTAAGTGAAAGAGTGCCACCCAAACGTGGCCGCATTTATGGAGGTCATGAGTCCCAACGCGTGCCATTGTTGCATGTCTGTCTTTTATTTTCTTGTCTCTCTCAGTTAGAGGGATCTCTCAAACGAGTGCCACATATCTTGCATGGTCTGGGAAGCATGAGCTCCCCCCAGGTCATATATTTATTTTTCTTTCAGTAATGTACTGTGCTGTAACATATTTTCTTTTTGAGTCAGAAGAGGTGCAAAGTTATTGCCCACTGCTAGGATGACCAAGTAAAGTGATACCCCATATTGACTAGTTGCACCAAAGACTCGATAGCCAAGCTGGTGTAAGTTTTTCTTTCCTTATGACTAACATATGTTTCTTGGAGACATACTAAGTCAACCTTAAGCTCATGATACAAGTTACCTTTTACGGCTTTGATTAAGCCCTTTGACATTCCAGGTGGCAGTTCTCATCTTAGCCATTCGCTGTCAAAAGGGCATAGCCCTCTTGGAGTGTTTTGTTTGCCAAATTTTCAGGATTCTGACAAATTATTTCCCATTCATTTTCCCAATTTACATCCCAACGTGTCTCCTCCCAGCACTTTCCCCAACCACCCATCACCCATGTTCCCCTAGCCCCCCAACTTACCTGATCCCCCCCCACCTCCACACATGATCATACCACCCACCTCCTTACCCTGCACCCTCTTTTTTTGGGAAAAGACCAGCATTAGGCCATCAGTGTAGCAAAAACACTCCTGTCAGACCCTCCTCCTTAGTGAACTTATATAATAAATCCCTGTATCATTGCCTTTAAACATTAACTGTTGAACAGTTTCTCCTTCTTGATCTAAACCAGCGGTGAAGAGCAGATCAATCAAAGATAAATTTCATACAAATCTTTTGCCACACTGTTACTTAAGATCTTGACTCTAATAATTATTTTGCCTTGATCTCAGAGGTTAGAAATCAAGTGTACATCTTTAACAGCGTCACGTTTTGCAGGCCCTTGTAAAACGACTTGTGCACCAGCTTCTTGAACTAGTTTGGTTAAGTTGTCTGTCTTCAAATGCTTACCTCCTGTAGTGTGGCTGAAGTCAAAGTGGACATGCTATCTGTGACCATCAATTGCAACAGTGTTGCTAAGGTTTTACTTATCATAAAGTCACTGATGTAATAAAAAATTCCCAAAGTTTATCAAGGTGGCTCCTGATGACATTTCTAATGTCGCAAGAATGGATTTTGGCATGGATGGAGGAAACTTGTGTGCTCACTGTATTTCTACTTTCTACTTTCTAATTTCACTCCAAGTCAAGAAATGTTTTTTTAAAAGAGGTCTATAATAAACTGTCTAGTGTCTGGCTCTTTCGCTCCTTTTTTAATTCCAACAATTTGAAGGATTTTGCAGCACTGTCTGTTTTCAAAGTCCTCAAGTTTTTCATTGCCCATCATTTAGTTTCTTTTCCTGTTCATCAGGCTGCTCAGAAGTATGGGGGCGTGGCTATGCAGGCGATGATGGCGGGCGTGCTCTGTTAGAGCTCCGCCACTCATCCCCCGAGATCCGGCAACTTATCCGGGTTCACGCTGCCCTGGGGCCACCAGATGGCCCCGTGAGGTCCGTGGGAGCTTGTGGCCGATTCCTGTGGCCTGAGGTTACTGGCACGCCGTTGTGTATCGGCGCAGCGGACCTGATGAGACACGGCCCTGTGCCATGACGTGCGAGGCGCGGCCTGCTGCTGCTGTAGGGAAGGGAGCACTGCCGCGATCCAGTGAGTTCGTTGCGGCGGACTCACAAGGGGGAAGGAGACGGAGCCCTCTCGCCTTCCCGGAGCACTGAGCGGCGTGATTGGCTGGCCGCTCATCGAGGTTGGGCGGGGGCCCGGCTTCAGGAGCTGAAGCCTGGTGGCAGCGCCTGGGGCCTGCTCCGCAGTCAAGAGAGAACTGGATGTCTCCAGGCCGCGCTGCCCGGCGTTGCTGCCGCGGGACCACACTGAGGTAAGCGTCGCTGCGAGGGGAGTGGTGCTGCCCCTGCACTCCGCAGCTGGCAAAAGTAGTCTGGCTCCCGGCATAGAAGCTGCTTCGCGAGCCACGCTGTGACCAGTGAAGCACGATGATATAGGGAGAGCGGCGACAGACTCAGCAGTGAGACCCTGAAGGGCTGGTGGGCTCACCAAACAAAGCTGCAAATTACAATCCCCCCTCTCAATAAATACTGATCTGGGGTTGGCTTGGCCCCCGCAAATGAATGGCTCCTCGGACTGCACGGGGAAGCAGGAATAACGTGGAATAGGCACGCATTAAATAGCTGGGATTATCACGCCATCCACCCACTGCATGTCTCACATGGGCCGTCTCAGGCCGGGTGCTGGAGGTCTGCCGGGCCCACCACCGCCGTCCCGCTCCCAATCAGATAAGATGCCTAGCGAGTCACCTACAGACACTATGTCTAACAAACTAGATGCGGTATTGGCCGCAGTGGAGAAACTGAGCACCACAATGGAGCTGACACGAACCTTGCTCGAAAATAAAATTGATAAGGTGGCATTGGACCTTAATCTCTTACATGCGGACCATCGGAAGCTCACAGACAGAACATCCACGCACGAGGCAACAGTAGTGGAGCTCTCACCACAGGCGCTGTGTGCCGAAAAATGCCTCAAAGACCTTGCGGCGCGAGTGAAGTACCTTGAAAACCGAGCGGAAGACTCTGAAGGCCGCTCCAGACGAAATAACGTACGCGTCATAGGCCTGCCGGAGGGTGAAGAGGGACGAGACACAACTACCTAAACAGAGAACTGGATCCGGATCCTGTTGCCTGAGGGATCGCTGTCGCAACACTTTGTCATAGAGCGAGCGCACAGAGTACCGAACAAACCTGCCCCTCCGGGCATGGGCCGAAGGCCATTCCTGTTTTGCGTACTAAACTACAAAGATAGGGAAGCGATATTACAAGAGACCAGGAAACTGTAGAGGATACAAGTGGCGAACAACATGGTAATGTTCTTCCCAGACTACACTGCAGCAGTCCAGAAACAAAGGTACTCCTTTTTGGAGGTGAAACGCAGAATTCGCCGGCTAGATCTCAAGTACTCTCTGCTATTTCCTGCCTGCCTGCGAATAATCGCAAAAGGCAAATCCCATTTCTTTGATACCCCATTGCGGCATGGGAGTGGCTAGACGCTTTGAATCCTACAGAAGATGACTCGCCTACCGCGAGTACATTGAAGTGGCATCTGAATGGTGGGCCCAGGCAGCGCAGAGGGGAAAAAAGGCACAGAAAACAAACATCGTCACAGACTCTTGGGCCGAATCTGGAACAAATGAGGATGGATCAGCGCAATGCGCTACAAGCGGCAGCAGAAATAGGAAATTCGCAAGCCGACTCGCTGTCGGATATCAGCATACCAGACAGAACCAGTGATGCTGAATCCATGGATGAAACCTTGATCTCGCAGAACTCAGAGACTCTTCCGGAGGTCACACCCCAGATGGCAGACGTCCTAATCTAGCTCACCGAATGCTGTTCGATGGACTGAGATCGAGAGACTTCTACGACGACTACGCAAGTATAATGGGACTCATATATGGTTGTTGCTGCATACGCTCACCTCACAGTCATGGTATTCACTGCACCTTGCCTCTGTCATAACTAATGTAAGTGTAACCAGACCAATCAAACATTGTTACCCCACACACATATGACCTATTAGGCCCCACGGGCAGCTTTCCACACGTTAAAGGAGGGGATCACCGTCTCCCTTACATCCACTGACACACATTGTCTGGGTAACCTCGCCCCCTGATCACTGATGATATGACTGTCTCTTATATGGTTTGGACGACTGCTTGTTTCATTCTCGCCCTACTGGCATTATATGTTTTGTGTTTTATTAGATTAGTTGCCCAACACACACTGGATCAGCACACTATGCGGGTTGACATAGCAGACATGCACCAGCTGGCGTCACTCCCGAGCCTCACTCCGAATTTCATAGTTGTCCCAATACCCCTCACGTGCATTGACTTTATGCTCCCACCTACACCATGTCTAACATTAAGATATGTACATGGAATTTAAGGGGGGTACACACTCCTCCCTGGCGGTATCTGATCTACTCCTACCTTAAACGCCATGAGGTCCAAATCGCCCTCTTACAAGAAACTCACCTAACTAGATCTGAAGGGACAAACCTACAGAGGAGGTGGAGGGCGCAATTGCACACCACGGGTTATTCAGCCTACGCAAGAGGCACATTGGTTTGGGTGAGACCAGGCACCCCATTTAAAGTAGAAGACTCGCTCATTGATGCTGACAGCCGTTACGCCATAGTAAAGGATCGATTAAATGGCAATCCAGTCGTAATAGCATCATTATTTGCACTCAATACTGAACAAACATTATTTCTAGATTCCCTATCAAGCAAATTATCGACCTGGCATGACATTCCGTTGACACTTGAAGGGGATTACAACTGCGTACTTGACACCTCCCTGGTTCGTTCCTTTCCCCCATTACCCGGGGCATCCCCTGTTGCGGCCATGAAAGCATTAATCATCTGGATCACGCAATGGCATTTAGCAGATGCCTGGCGGCACATAAACCCCACAGATCAGGTCTACTGTTTTTACTCCGGAGCGCATGATTTATATGTCTGACTAGACAGAATTTTAGTCTCGGAAGACTTACTACCAGTAATAGCAGAGCCACATGATCTTGGAAGAACTCACTCCGACCACAATCCACACACGTTGGTACTAACGTGGGGTAATGACACACCACCAATCCCTGAAGCATTAGAGGACAGACCATTCCGGGACTCCTTGGGGGATGCCGTGACAAACAATTTTGCTGAAAATACGGACTCTGTGTCGACTGCTTTAATAGAATGGGACGCCTTTAAAACGGTAATAAGGGGACACTGTATAGGTTCGTAGGCCGGCATGCGCAAGACACTTGAGGCGGGGGCTCACCAAGCTAGAAAACGGTTTAGCACACCTCGAAAAACGCGCTACCACTGACCCACGACTCGGTGCGAGACTACATGATACCAGGGCAGATTATACCCTCCTATTGGAAAGACTTTGTTGCCTTATTTACACAGCGCATTCAGCACGCACGCACAATACCGGAGATAAGGCTGGCAAGCTTCTCACATGGCTCATCAGACAGGATGATGCCAGGTCCCCCATCACATCTATTCGCTCCCCCCAAGGCACATTACTCTATTCACAACAGGACATTCACCGGGAATTCACATCTCACTACTCCACATCATACAAATCCACAGTCAATATAATGGCGGATGAGATTCGCCAATATCTGACTGCCATTGCCCTCCCTAAAATAACCCCGGAGCAGAGGCTAGAACTTGACGCCACAATAAACATGGAGGAGATACTGGCAAGTATGAGCACCTTAGCCACAGGGAAAACCCCAGGTCCGGATGGATTTCCTTCCGAATTCTACAAAGCCTACGCTGATATATTAGCGCAGCAGCTCAAAAGAGTATGACGCTGCACTTGCAGATTTCACACTCACAACCACACAAAGAGAGGCTTTGTTGGTCTCCCTCCCCAAACCAGGCAGAGATCCGGCCTTATTAGGTTCTCACAGGCCGCTGGCTATACTTAATACAGATTATAAAATTTTAGCGTCCATCGTTGCTGCTAGACTAGCTCCACTGGTAAAAATCTTAGTACATCCAAACCAAAATTGTTTTGTCCCCACCCGGAACACTTCCCTAAACATGCGTAAATTCTTCAGAATTCAGGAATATGCCACAGTCGCCTAGCCCAATTTGGGCTGCATGGTCCTGGACCTGGAGAAGGCCTTCGATTCACTTGAGTGGCCCTATCTTTTTGCGGTTCTACGTGAATACAGGTTTGGAGATAACTTTCTCCAACTGATCAGACTGCTTTACACACAACCCACCATCAGGGTCCGCACAGGTAGCATAACGTCGGAGAGCATAACCATTAACAGAGGTACCAGGCAGGGCTGCCCCTTGTCCCCACTGCTCTTCTCGCTAGCGATGGAGCCGTTAGCAACACAATTGCGTGGCGGGGGAGGGGACTGGGGTATCCAACTGGGAGACGGTTTACATGTAGTTTCGCTATATGCAAATGATCTACTATATCTGAGGGACGTACATAGTATACCAAGTTTTATAGCAGACACATTAGGGCAGTTTGAAGTGACGTCGGGCCTGAAGGTGACTTGGACTAAGTCGTGTCTCTACCCCTTTAGAATTGAGACCCGAAACCCAGAGTTTCTCATATACAACTCCCTTCTTAACTGGCAACCTTCCACCTTCAGATACCTAGGTATTTTCATCTACCGTAGTCCTGCCGACATTTTGGAGGGCAATCTGATTAGAGCCATATCCTCCGTTAGGTCACAAGTGAAATTTTGGAAAACGTCGCCATTGAATGTTATGGGCAGAATTGCCTTGACCAAAATGGTGATATTGCCTAGGCTCCTGTATTACTTCTCCAACCTCCCCGTCTATGTCCCAACCAAAATGTTCTGTGAACTGGAGCAGCTGATTCGGGACGTCCCAGAATAGCACTCTGGAAATTATATGCTCCCCCAAACAAGGGTGGACTAGCTGTTCCAAACCAGCTCCAATGGGTGGCGAAATGGCGTGCAGGTCTTAATTTAGCGGACACAGACTCGACACTACCACCATGGACTCACTCTCAGATTTATCATCCGTTTCCCCCAATGGCCTGACCCCCCCCCCCCCCCAATCCCATCTCCGACCTAGCCTTGGCCCTTCGTTGTCACAAATGCAGTCTATACCTCACCAGGAGCAAAACTCCATATGCCCCAGCGCTGCACCTCTTGGGAACCCCGAGAAACAAAACTGGCAACCCCAGTAATACACTCTTACACTGGCATACCGCCGGGATACACACATTTGGCGATCTATACGCGGACAGTACTCTAATACCTTTTAACAGACTGTCTTGTGAGTATGAATTGCCAGCAGGTCAATTACTATTATATAACTCAATTATCAGATCACTTACGACATCATGGGGGGACATGAACACCGAACCTGAAATGCACCTTCTGATCCAGTACTTACACGTTATGGGCAACGGAGGTCACATTATACATTGGCTGATGGAGGCTTTGCTAACACACACTCTACAACCTCTGATGTCACTGCGCTCGCGGTGGGAGGAAGACAGGGGTACTCCATGGACGGATGCCGAGTGGGATGTGATTCTGGCTAGCCCCACGGAGATACCACAAAATGCCGAATTTCTTGTTATTCAGACCTACATCATACACAGAGCGTATTTATCTCCAGATAAGCTAAACAACTATTTCCAACTAACCAACTCTGCTTGCCCGCGATGCATGCAGGTGGGCGCCAATTTATTGCAGATGCTGTGGTCCTGCCCTACGCTACAGCTATATTGGCAAGAGGTGATGACGGCATTGGCGGCTTACACTGATAGACCCAAATTGCGCACATGGGAGGAATGCATATTGGGCTTATTTCCCAGACCCAAGAAACACAAAGTCACTTCCAGATTTGCAGATCTAGGTCTTATTGTAGCTAAACGGCTAATCACTAAGCGATGGAAAAGCAAACACCTCCTGCCCTCAATAATTGGAAAAACTCGCTAGTAGTATGGGCACAGGCCGAAAGGACGGCACTGCACATGGAGGAGAAAGCTGGTTAGCATAAATACCCCATTGCTCAATACTGGGACACGATATTGTTGGAGTTAAAACAAACAGACCAGGATTCAGATGGTAATAATTCGCCAAACGCCGACGGGACTGGGCCAAATGTAAACGCCTGAATGATCCATGACTCAGATACCGCACATAACAACTTGATATTGACACCACATAAATGTGCACTGTTGTTGTATTTGCGAACTGGGATGACCCTAGATTTTTGTCAATTCTGTATCTTGTAGTGGTGGGCTCGGGACTAAGGGATGGGTACTCACATGGCGCAAGCACCAATAATAGCCTGAAATGATCCTAATGTGTTGGTTTGTTGTAACTTGTTTTCTATGTTAAATATGCATTACGCTATTGCCTGTAATAATGTTAGCACAGGTCCAGCCGGGTCACAGTGGGCAGATCGGTTCTTGATTCTGTCGAGACATGGCACATAATAGAAACAGGTGGCACTTATCACCATTTTTGTTGGGTACATTGGCCAAATTGCAATTGTTGCTAGCGTACTGTGAATCTAAACACGTCTATCATTGCTGACTTGCTCAAGCTTTCATGTCTAGATATTACGTCAAATATGTACAGATGCCTGAGTCTGATCTCATCATACATTTTTTTGCCATGTGACTTCTGCAATAACAATGTAAAAAAAATGCAAATAAAGACATTTAAACAAAAATATCAGGCTGCTCAGAAGTATGGGCCACTAGATTCTCTGACTCCATTATACATTTTCTACCTCCTTGAGCCGGTCTGACGTCTAGGTGCAGATTTAAGTCATATTTTTAACTGAACTTTGAAGTTTGTGTAGCCTTCCTGAAAACCAGGTTACTCCTTTGAGTTTTTTTCATGATGAAGTAACGTTAACTCAAATGTGGAAGCCAATGTTGGTTCTGATTTTACACCTGGTTCGTGAGCAACCTGGGCTTGACCTTTCTTGTGTCCTTTCATCACAGGTAGCGGATCTCGATTGAATGTGCATTTCACATCTCTCTGCTGAACTCCCATTCTCTATATAATGAATTCCAGCTACTTTGTATCCTGCACTCTGCCAGTTAATGACCCTGCGTCCGATTCAGAATCAGACTGGTCTGTATCAGTGAGCTCATCTTCCGAAAGCTCCTCCTCTGCAGATAAAAGTGATATAAAGAACAATTGTTCCAGGTTATTCTAGTCTTGGGGTGAGAACAAGTATTTATGCCCTGCAAGTCTTTGATTGGGTCCCTGCGCTTCGGATGCCATATCATGCAGTATCTTTTCAGAACAATCAGATACTTCATCCCCTTTTGATATGACTGACAGACCTGGTGTTATACTGTACTGAACACCACTCTGGGAGTTATGCTGCCACTGAGGACCTTCTGAGGAACGGGCGAAGACCCCTCACAAGTTTACCACCCATTGTGTTTTTATTTGACTCTGATCAACCGAAGTCATTGTCCTGATCGCCTTGTATAGTTTGGTAACATATATTTGGGAACCATTGAGTTTTAGCAATGTATGAAGAACCAAGTAGGGTAAGTGGTTCAGATGTTTCACACCCCCAAGTGTACTGCTCTTACTAGTGATGTGTGTGAAATAAATTGGCCTATCTCTACATTTTATTTATACTTCAGTTCCATGAAGTCTTTTACCCCGTCTTTGTTGAATAAATCCCTTACACACTTTATGCCTGTATTAGGCCATCAGCTGTATGGTCTTCCCCTGTCCAGAACTTCTTCAAAGTGAGTCAGATACCATAAAGGTAATTCTGGTGTATACTGTTCCTTCATGTTAATTTTAGCAAGGCATCTATTCCAGCAATATTGGGCCACTCTAATTTGTGCAGGATAAGTAGATTTTAATTCATGCGATCCAGGCAAGGCCTCTAGGTTGGATTCCTCCTTGTGTGACTCACATATGTATCTAGTCTTGGTGATCCCCTCCTCGGGTAGCCACCACACTGTCTGCTGTAACTGAGTAGCCAGATAATGTGATTTTGGATCCAGTTTCGCTACTCCTTTTTCTGTTTGTGGTTTGTTAAGAATGAGTTTGCAACTGCCATTGTCCCATATCTGATAAATCAACATTGAGGTCAGTTCCTAAAAATAGAATGGGGGAGGATCTGGGGTAGATTTACAAAAAATTACTATAGTCTGGACAACACTATCATATTAGCTTAACAACCGTACCCATTACTGAAAGCAGTAGTCTCTTCTAAAACAAAATAGAGCTATTCAACCCACTCACAGTCTTGTCAATTTATTTTCAATAGCAATCTCATCTCTGACATACCTGCACTCCTAAATGTTGAAAGGATTGACATTCCCATTTCAAGGTTAGCACATCTACTTGCAGATATACCATGTTTTCTGGTACATGGAGGAAGGAGACAATTTGTTGCAGTAAACTTCAGCCCAGAAATCAAGTTGAAGGGATTTAACTTGCACACTGGGGGTCTAAACCAGAAGCTGTATCTCGTAAGGTAAGAAGTGTATTGTCTGCACATAAAGAGATTCCATGTAGTCTACCATCCTGTCTTATGTAGTTCTCTGGCAGTTCCATGGCCAATCCAAATTCCAAACGAGACAGGGCACCCCCCGCACATTCTCCTCCTCATCGGTCAAGAGTCAGAAATAACCTCCCCTGGTCTTAACCCATGCCGTGGGGTCTTTGTAAAACAGAATGTTCAATTTGAGAATTCATTGTTCAATCTCATACAGCATAAAACCTGAAATAGATAATCCAATCCAGGTATGCCAAAAGCTGTCTCTGTATCGAAGACTATTGATTGACTCCACTTTTGCCATTCATCAACCCTTTAGGCGCCCTACTTAGAATGTGAAATAATCTCTGTAGATTGGGTTAAGCACTCCAAACTTGCACAAAGCCATTTTCATTTGAGTGAGCAAGTGTCTAGAACTTGACCTAGTTTTTTTTACTATCTCGTTTAGGAATTGATTAAAGATGGGGAGTGTGGCTAGCCATCACCCAAGATGGCCACACTATAGCAGAGCTCTCACTCCGCAGCCCTGATATTTTGCTTTCTGATGGTCATCCGCCCAGTTGCTGGCCCCTAGCCATAAATGTAGCCTCCGAGAACCCTGGACACATGGGGACATTGCCTGCAGAACAAACAGAACTCCGGCTGGAGTGGTGATGGCGAAGCGCTGTATGGCCCGAGAAGGGCCACATGGCGGGGCTTCTCACTTAGGATGGCAGTTGCTTAAAAGCCTCGGACTGTGAGGCACCCCACTTGGTGTTCTGCTTGGCTCTTTGGATGGTGGTGGGGAGCAGAGAGGAGGTGTGATGCCCTGAAGGACCGTTTCGGACAGTGATTTTGCAGCGCCTGGGTGGGCCGGGCACAAGATGGCGGCAGCGGGATGGAGTGGCCAGGGGCCTGGTCCTATGAGTGCGGTGGAGGCCGGTGCCTGCTGAATGATGAATCCCGCTCTGGGGGCTGTTTGGACTTCCTCCCTTCCTGCACCGTCATTGCCAGATATTGCTGCCTCAGATGTATCTGTTACTGGTAAAGACTGTGCAGGATGTGTGCAGCCATCGCTGGGGGGCCCTGGATTTATCAACTCTTGTGATCTTTTATTGTACGACTGCTGCTCTTGGAGTACCGCCTGTGTGGACTGCGCCACCCCAACTCTTCTCCTCAAGTGCTCTCATACGACTGACTCAGTGCATTTTCATTATTACCCATTCTGTTTCAGAGATGGGGAAGTGTGATGCCAAATAGGGGAAGCTCACATTTGAGTACAAAAAAGCTAGCAGCTCATGGTTGTGCCTTAACTCTCTGCCAAATCTACAACCGGCAGGTGATGCGGGTGAACTGCCAGAGTCTAATGTTAAAGCCATTCTTTTTGATATGCAGTCCAGCCTGCTCGCTATTGATTGTAAAATCGATCATCTTAATGAACGGATGGACCTTATGAGTGGCCGAATGGACAAACATGACAGCCGCTGGAGGATCCTGAGAGCTGCGTCTCTTTACTTGAAGAACCTCCCTGGATATGCAAAAAACCTTGAAAGCGATGGATCAAGAGCTTCGGGGGGTCTCTGTGAAGAACGAAGACTTACAAGTACGGTCGCGCGGTTATAATATCCGAATTTTGGGTCGGTCAACATCTGGTGTATGGGGACACTGCAGTCATTTATTGAATCATTGTTGGCTGAGCTGTTTGGAAAATCTAATTCCCAGGCTACTGCCAGGTGTCCCTCCTAGGCCCTTTATAGCCAGGATGCTGAATTATCGGGACCAAGATACCATCCAGGCCAAGGAATGTTAAGTACGCCATGCTCTATTCCACTCTATTGAAGATTCAGCACCACAAATGCACGCTGGTTTGTGGTAAGAGCAAGGATGCTATGAAATTCGTTAAGAACATCACTGGGCCTTCGAGGGGCATGAGGGACGTCGTCCCGGATCCCCTTACTCCTCCGAACGAGAGGTTAACGCTCTTCATGCAGTTGAGTGGACTGTGACAGCTTTGGCGGGGCTCTGGACTGATACTGCCCTAAGTCATCACTTGCATGGTTTGTGGGTCCTGCCTTACAAGACTGGTCCTAAACATGGCCTGAGCTGCTCTTCATTTGATGTTGCAGTCAGAGACGAAGTGTGGCCTTAAGGGGCATTGTTATTAACATAATATTGCAGGTTGAATGTTCGTTTGTATGTATATCAATTGTTCCGTTGTTAGGACCTAGATGATGGTCGGTAAATGTCCCCCTCCAGGCTAAATGCCTTACATTGGCATATGGCTCATGGGTAGATGTTACACAGGGTTGTGACTCTGATAGCTGGGGTGTTCAGTGTGGGAAGTGGGTGGGAGATGCTGGTATCACGAATTTGTCTTTCAGGTGTGTTAAATGGTGTGGTTTTGTGACCTCACCGTGTAACAAGCTCACGAAACCGTCTTGAGTCCAGTCAGGCTCATTTGTAAAACATTTGTCTCAACCCTGGGTAGCTGTAGCTTTGAGGACAAGGCTAAAAGTAAGGAATTAGTGTGAAGCATTTCAACTCACCAAACAAGAAAATAAGTGACACAACACTAAAGAAATCCAACACCAATTTATAAAAGTAGATTGAATTTTTGGGAATTTTTAGACCCCTAAGCTTAGCAAAATGCAACAGAGGATTCCAGAGATATAGATTTTTAAGTAAAATGTAAATCTCCGCTTTTTAGTCCAAAGCGCAAACAAACATTGGTACCCATAAAGTTTGTAAACTTTGTAAAACTTTTAAAGTGTTCGAATACTCCGGCCTGTACTGGGTGACCAATTCTGACAGGTGAAAGGTCAGGTGGGGCAATAAGGAGGTTTAGAACAGTTACCAAAGCAGTCTCAAGTCCAGTTCCACAATGTATGCAGGGACCGCCATAGACTTCAGTGGAGTGGTCCTGATGCTGAGGATACAGGCTGATGTCAGATGCTTTGGCTACTGTGCAGTCGATGAGGGGTTTCCTGGGGTTATTCCTTGGTCCGCGGTTCTGGTGGGTGACTTTGGCTACAGGGGTCGATGTCCCTTGAATTCCTCTTTGGTCCCGCAAAAGTCCATTTATGACTGGACTACTAGTCCAGCGGTTGTTTCCCTTTAGTGAGGTCTAGTGTGCCTCTTTAGCGACAAACCTACCCTCTGAGAACTCTCCCGGGTCTGACAGACTGGGTGCAACTTTTGAACATCTATGAGTGGTGGTCTTGGCTGCATGTCAGCAGCCAGAGGTGATTCGATGAATGTGGCTACTGACTGGCCGGAATGGGCCGTTTCAGCTTTTATGGCCCTTGTGCTGGGACCAACACTTTTTATTTTTTTATTTTATAAAAACAAATGTTTTATTCTCATCAGTACAAGCAACACAATCCTGTTCTCAATACATTAACAATAGACATGTCTGTAGATGCCGTACATGAATCACGATAGAACAGCAAGTAAAATACCATAGAAAATCAAAGCAATGTGCACAATGCAATACCATACTGAGCCCTTCCCTGCTATAAGAGAACCACCCTCCACCCTAATCCTCCCCCAATTCTATGCCTTCTCATAAACAGTAATACCAACACGCACAATGTTTGTTCATTCCTCTTTCATGTTCAAACACTCACAGAATATGCACCACTCAGGAATCAAGTGATTCTAATCATGATGTCCATCCAGTTCGATTTCAGGTAACAGGGACGGCCCAGGGTGTCCGGTTTGGGTTCTTTAAAACCCTCTACCAGATGTTCCCAGGCTCAGGCCCTGTCGATTGAACTGCGTCCTCTCCTCACCTCACCAAGTAATATGGCACTTACCAATCCTATCAAAAAAACAAAAAGAGGGAGTGTCCCCAGGACTCAGCGACCTAGTTGTCTTGAAAAAATAGAGAGCGATAGTAAAGAAAGAATTCTTTATTTATTTAAGAAACCCCTCACTCACCCACCTAGTTGGGGACATGCTTCATCATCGGGGTCCACCCAAGTAGCCGAATGCCACTTGGGTGTGCTTCAACGCCTGAACTACAGCATAGCTGGTTTATTGAGTAATGTGAAGAAAATGTGTAAGTGGATTAAAATTGTCTTTGTTGTATTCCCTAAGATTTTTATTTGGAGCAACAAGACAAAATTTAAAACCAAGTGAGATACTTAAAATGGCTCTATTGACCAAAAAGTATCGGTGTTTAAGTGAAAAGATTGTCGGTCAACATGTTTCAACCTTTTAGTGTTAGTACAAGGTTTTCGTCAGGACCAAATTTGTGAACCGGGAGGTCTGCGCACGCTAAGGCACACCCGTCCCTGGTTCCGCAATTCGCCAGACCGTGTACTTACGGTTAGGCAACGTTACAGCCTTCAGTGAAGGAGGGAAAAAGAAAATATTCTGAAAAAGACAGAGCAGAACATATGCACACAGTTATATACATTTCTACTGTGAGTATGTTACTCCATCCTCGTTAAATAAACTCTCCATTATTCAAGAGTAAGTGATCTTGAAACACACAAATTGTGTATGTCGTATGCATTGTGACATAATTCTCATGCACTATCTCTGTGATGCGTCTTTGAGTAGGAGTCTAGGGTGTATTCCTATCGTCCATTCCATACCCACAATCATTCAAGAATTATAAGTGGGTGTCATGCGGCTCCCTATGTTTTAGGAGCGTTAAGCATAGTGACTGACCGAATTTCTAGTCATGCATCACCTATGTAGCTATGTTTAAGCTCATTAGTGCCAGTGAATAAAGAGCGACAGACAATAGGAGGAACCAAGGTATTCAGATAAACTCACAGGAAACTAATTGTAGTTTCGCCCCATGGACACCGTGGGGGGGCTGGTTATAGATGCATTCTGTGGGTTTAAAATTGCGAGAGTCAGAGATACATTCCTTTTAAAATTAGATGGATATATGAGGTAGTAAGCGGAGTAAACCCGCCATTACTGTTAGCAGACCCGCCATTACTGTTAGCAGAGTCCTTAAGATAATCTTATCTTTCTATAAGGAAAACGTCAGAAGACCAAGTGGTGCCCCCCTACTATAACAGCTAGTACTCACAACCTATAACTGTAGAGCCCGCCGGAGACCTGCAGTGTGGCCTCACGGAATCCCGAGGATGTAAACGGTTGCCTGCCGGAGCCTTAAATGCCAATCCTACCCATTTAATGAGGTCGTCCCTCCATTTGGTCAGTCTAGGGCCCCTGGCCGCCTTCCAATGCACTGTTATTTCTCGCTTTGCGAGAACTAGCGCTAGGTCTACAAACTTAGTTGTAGTTTTACACTTATTTTGGCGTGGACTTCACCCCCCACCAAGTAGGCAGGCCATAGGAGTACAGGAGCTCATCCGTTGGCGTCACCTCGTTAATGCAATGTACCACCCCCTCCCAAAATCCAGTCCGTGGGGGAGCAGGCCCACACTCAATGGGGCAATTCAGCACCATGCTCCTACATCTGGGACAGGTCGCCTCGGCTGCTTTCTAAAACGTATTGATATTACCAGGGGTGAGGTAAACCCTGTGCAAGAAATATAAATTAATAATTTAATTCGAGCATTTCTAGATAAAGCATTGGTATTGAGGCCTAATCCGCATCTGTAATTGAGAATGTGAAGTCATCGTCCCATTTTTCTCGCAACTCTACCAATGGCGTGATAATGTCGGCTCAGAATGCCTTATATAGGCGCGTAACTGCTTTAGTGCATCCAGGCATAGTGCAGAGTACCTGGCAGCATTTATGGGTAGCTTTAGCAGTGCCTACAGTGATTTGTCAGTGTCACGACTACAGCCTGATGTAATAAGAATTGGCCTCCCGGTAACTTGTAAGTCGCTGACAAATCGTCAAATAGGAGAAGTTCTCCGTCCCTTTAGAGATCCCCTATGCGGGTCACTCCATATGGGGACAATTCTGTGAGTTCCCTCAAGGCCCCATTCCAGGCCACCAACTACAGCCACTGTAAAGGCAGGTCTGGTGAAAAAGGCACCAGAGTACGGGTTTGCTGTAGGCAGCGCTGCTAACAGCGCCGAACAACCAGCAATTCTTTAGAACCCTCCCGGAGAGGTTGGCTGCGGTTTAAAAGGATCTGAAACAAAACAAGGTTCAAGAGGTTGGTATTGAGCATAGGGCCTCTTCCCCAGGGTTCATCCGAGCATGGATCAATTGGTTGAATAAGCCTCCAGGTCTGGCACCGCCAGTCCCCCCTCCTGTACTGGGCGTTGTAGTTTGGTCATCACTACTGTACACCTGCCCGTCCCCCACAGCAAGTCAATCATTAGTGATTTAAGATACCCGAAGATCCGACAAGGAATAAGGAGAGGCAGCGTTGCGAAGAAGTACAGTAGCTGGGGGAGTGCCACCATTTTGGCCACAACCACTCTACCCATTATGGACAGCGGCAGCTTCTTTCAGAAGTCTACGCTAGCACAAAGAGCCCTGAGGGCAGCGCCAATATTACCATCTAGTAGGTCTTGTGGATAATGGTTAAACTTGACACCCAGATATTTCAGGCAGGACCCTCCCCATGTGAGTCCACGCAGATGCTGAGGCATATCGCTAAATAGCAGGAACAAATGGAATTTTCGCCAATTAATGCACAGGCCAGGGACCTGCCTAAAGCATTACAGGAGAGTTATCACTGCTGGTAAATCTGCACCCACATCACGTAAGAACAAGAGCATATCGTCTGCAGAAAAGGCAGTATAATGCGACGTGTCCTGTAGGTTCAATCCCAGATAGGACGCCCCCGGAGCTCATGCTATTGGTTAATGGCTCCACTGCAATAGCGAACAGCAATTGGGAAAGCGGGCACCCCTGTCTGGTCCTCCGCCCCACTGCATATGAATTTGAGAACAGAGCTGTATTAGGAAACTTTTTATTTTGAGTCTCTGCTGATTTAAATTACTGAAGTTTTACATACTAATACTCTGCGGGCGAGCTCAAAATTATTTTTAAAGTATTTTACTGTACAGATATGTTTTATTTGTTATCTTGGTTTATGACAGGTAAAACTTATTGTAAAGTTTGTATTTTTTAGCCTTGAATTTTATCTTGAATGTTTTTTTACTTGTGAGCTATGATGGTTGTTGTAACATAACCAAATAAAGCATTATTTGACTTTGACTTTGAGATCAATTTACTGGTATATACTTGCACCGTAAGTCCTGAGTAGAGGAGCCTAGGCCACTGAACAAACACAGGTCCAATACCCATCTTCGACAACACCTGATAAAGAAAATCCCACTGCAAATTGTCGAAGGCTTTTTTGATGCCTATTGCCACGACTGCCGCCCTGTGCCTGTTCAAGAAGTCGGCCCTTAGAAGTGAAAAAAGTCTACGAATATTAAGCGCTGTGTTGCGCCCCGGTATAAACCCCGCTTGGTCAGCATGGATCAATTTGGTCATGTGGGGTAAAAGGCGACTGGCCAAAATCCAACTAAGTATTTTATAGTCCACATTAGCATGGACAGGGGGCAGTATGCCCTAACTTCATGTGGGAGGCAGCCCGGCTTCAATAGCTGGATCACCAAGGCTTCACGGGTGGATTCCGGTAAATGACCTGCATCGAGGGCCGCAGCGTAGAGTGCAACCAGTTTCGGCGCCAAGTCCTCCATGCATGTTGCATAAAACTTGATCAGCAGGCCATCCACTCCGGGAACTTTGCCTCACGCAATAGCCTTAACTGCAGCTCGCAGTTCCTGGAGTGTGATAGCACTGCCTAGTTCCTCCGCCTCCTCATGTGCAAGGGTCGGCAGGGCCATTGGGTCTAAAAAAAATTGCCAAGAGCCTGAGGGGACAGAGCAGTATATAAGGACTTATAATAGTCCTCTAACCTACCATTAATACCAGCCTGGCTATAGAGGCGCTCACCAGTGTCTGATTACACTTTCAGTATTAAAGAGCCCCTGGACGTTGGGTTGGTAAGCCATGCCAGCAGTGTTCCCGCTTTATCGCACTATGCATGGGCGTGGACCATATATTCTCGGTAATCAAAGCAGCGGAGCTTCTCAATTTAGACCGCCAACAGTTCCTTAGCATCTAATAATGTTTGTTTCAACCCTGGATTTCCAGGTCCTGCACCCCTAGCTCACAAATTGCTCGCTCCTGGGCCTCAACTTCTCCCACTAGTGTGTGCCACACCCATGCTACTTCAGCAATACAGCACCCTCCAAGAACAGCCTTAAAATCATCCCATATAATCAGAGGCAAAGCGGTAGTGGCATCATTATCTACAAAGTAGTTCCGCGCGCCCTCACCTATAGTATGTTGGAACACTAGGTCTTCCAACATTTCGACACGTAGTCGCCAGTCTGGTGCCCGGGGGCGCTCTCTGTGCCAATTTAGGGAGAGTAACACTGAGTTGTGATCCGAAATTGTTCGACAAAGATATTCTATATTGCGTATGACCCCAGGGGTACACAAAAAAGTGTCAAGTCGGACGTGGAGCTCATGCATACCAGTGTAGAAGAAATAATCCCTGACCGTAGTCGGCAGTCTCCTACAAGAGTCCACTAATCCCCACTGCCGCTGCCAGTCTCTCAGAACCGAGATTCACCAAACTGCGGATGGGAACGATCAAGAATCAGGTCCGCAACACTTATAATTCCCACCAATCAGTATGGCTTGATTCATATACGGGGCCAGGATTCTGATCAATTCAGTAAAGAACCACCTTTGATATGTGTTAGGAGCATAGATCCCAACAATGGTCAGATCTCGACCTGCCAGACAACCCATGACCACTACGTTTCTCTTGCCAGGATCTACCATTTAAAGGATTTTTTAGAAGGGCATCCCAGGTCATAACCACAGCAGAACACTCCCGGCAAATCTTCGCCAATTTAAAAAACAAAAAAAACAATTATCCAAGCACCTTGCTGGAGTTTAGCGAGTTTTATTGGCACCTATATGCCTTTAGGTTCACCACTCCTGCGGACCGCATTGAGATGTATCTTGCTGTGGTGACCCTGCCCTGGATGGAGTTTGGATCTTTCTACAAGAGATGATCAATGCTGCAGCGATTGAGGCCGCTAATGAGGGTTTGGGAGGAGGTAAAACTCCTAGAACTGACGGGCTTGCGGCTGAACTGTATAAATTATATAAGTGACTTCTGGCCCCCGATTGGCTTACCTATATCAGGAAGTGTTGAACAAGGCAATTCTTCCCCCTTCACTTATGGAAGTTTTCATTGTTTATTTTAAAACTGGGAAAGGATCCCTAGACATGTGGGTCTTACCGGCCTTTGTAGATTATGGATCTCGATAATAATATCCTCGCCTGCATAATTGCGAACAACTCAACCCTCTTATGGCTGGCTTGGTACTCCCTGAACCATCTGGCTTTGTCCCAGGTTGGGCCACCTGTAACAACTTGAGGACATTGTTTGCTCTGATACCTCCGGTACGACCCAACATTAATGTCTGAATGGTCTTTTAGGACACCGAGAAAGTGCTTGATTCCCTTCATTGGTCATACCTCTTTGCAGTTCTCCACAGGGTGGGAGTAAGAGTTAATATTTTAGGACTTACCAAGTTGCTGCACATAATGCCAATGCCAAGGGTTACATCAATGGCTGCATTTCGCAGCTGTCTCAGTCATACAAAGGAGCACAGTGGGGCTGCCCTCTTTCACCGCTCCTCTTCTCTATTGGCATGGAGCCTTTGGCATCCTGGTTGCATGAGCGTCAGGGCCATAGAGGTATTGCATTTCCACTTAGCATATACTTTTGTCGCTCTGTGCTGATGATATTATTTAATACTTCATAAAGCTTAGCTGTGAATCTGCTGCCCCTCCCCCCTTGGTGAAAGAAATAGTGAGGTTTGGGGAAATTTCAGGGATTCAGGTCAACTGGGGCAGTCAGCGATGTTCCCCCTCACTGAGGTGGCGCGACAGTCACTACTCAGCTACCCCTTCACTTGTGTGAGGACTCTGTTAAATATTGGGGAATCCTGATAAACAGAGATACACTAAAAGTTGTTCAGGATAATCATGGTGTGAACTGGATAAACTGTATGCCCAAATTGAGCAATGGGTCACACTACTGTTGTCCATGGCAGGTTGGGTAGCCTTAATCTAAATACCAGTCCTCCCCTTAATTCTATATCTATTTAACAACATCCCCATCCCTCTGGGTAAATAATTCTGCTTTAAGTTGAAAACGTTGCTTACCTAGCTGGTGTGAGACGGGAGGAACCCCAGGCTGATGTGGGAAATTCTCATTCTATCTTTCAAACTAGGAGGCTTAGCGGTACTGGACTCCAGGCGATAGTATCATACAGCCCAATCTTACTACACCACTTATTGGATTGACCCGCAGAGTAGGGCTCCACACATACCCATAGAAAAGCACCAAGTTGAAAGGGGCAGTCTATGCACAAGCATAGCTCTTACAATAGGCAGGCCTATACTGTTAATTCAAACGGTTTGATGCACTAACTGGTCCACGTGGAGTATGGCAGGGTTAAGCAGCGCAGTAGGCTTATATTCACCAGAATTTGCACTTCTTGACAATCCTGTTCCCCCCCCTGATGCTAGAGCAAGAAGTCCGGCGTGGGCTAGTGAGAGCCGGATAGCACATACTGAGTCAATTATACCTTAATCTGCTATTCCTTACCCTCAAACAATTTAGGGAAGGGAAAGAACTCGGCCCCATTGATATATTTGACTATTACCGACTAAGTCATGTGTCAAAATCTTGTTGGCCGTCATTCTGAATTCTTATCACTGACACACATGATAAAATACCCAGCAGACAAGAGCTCGGTTTCCAGATTGTATAGATTATACACAGATTCAACTGGGTTGGTAGCACACTCGACTATAGCAAAGTTGGAAGCGAACTTGGGGGAACCATTCTCACTAGACCATTGGAGGTACTGTTGTTAAACTGATCTCAATTAATTATAGACACAAACTTGTTTACTTTAAATTTCTTAATAGGCTTTGTTGCTCACCCAGTTTCCTGCATAAAATAGATCACACCAGGTGTTCCAACAATGGTACGGAGCCAGCTGAGTTGCTCAACCTAGCATAGGAATGTCCGATAGTTACCAGTTACTGAGCTGAGGTGGTGCACACTGTGGGGAAGATAGTAGATATTATGCTTGAATGCTCCCCTGGACTATGCATTTAGGGTATACCAAGCAAATACCACAGCAGGTCAGGAACTTTAACTGGTGCTAATGTAAAGCACTCCACTACCTTCGGGTGGTGTTGGCGCTATATAAAACTGCAGAAACAAAAACAGAAAGAACCACAGTGTTAGGCTCCGTCCAAAGCATCGTCTGTGCCCGTGCACCATACAGGCTCCGTGTGGGACCTGTGGAGCATCAAGGACAACTGAAGATATCTCTCTTGGAGTGAAAGAGTCACTCCCCTGCAACCGCAGGCACCACATCACAACTGACCGGTCTGCTGCTCCTGAGCTCCTATGGACTCTGAAGGCTCCAGCAACACAGGAGGTGGGTTTCCAAGTCCCTCGAGGTCCGAGCTGCCCTCTTACCAAGTTTGAGATCAAAATTCCTTGTGGGGGCTACAAAACCCATACCCCTGTGCACCGTGTACTTTTGCAAGTGCATATGCTTGTTGGCGTTTCCAAAACAAGTGCACTGGGCTACGAATAGCCTCAACCTCTGGCATCATTTCCTACAAAGAACTCCGGCCTCCTCGCAGCGAGTGCTCCGTGGGCTGCTGCTATGTGAAACTGCTCGAGGTTCCCTCGCGACTCCTGTGCCTCCGACCTGTGGGTCCTCTTGAGGGTCAACACTGCTTTTCTAGGGCTCCCCTGGTTGCTCCAGGCCTGCCCTGACTCCCCTGTGTTTGGTGAGTCTCCTGGACCTTGCTGGTCCGAACCGTAACCCTCCTTGACCTTCTGCTTGGGTTGCTGTTGCCAAGGCTTGTTGGTGCTCCCGCCGGACACTGACCCCTCAGCACTCGACAGCAGCTCTTATCTGGCTCCTGGTCGTCCTTGACGTCTCCTGGTCCCTGTGACTGCAGAGTCAAGAACCCCCTCAACGCACCTGAAGCACCCGACATCGGTAGGCATTCGTCTACCGAGCCCCTGGTCACTCCTGAGTGACCCAGACTCTGTCCCCTCTGCTTTCAGGTACTCTTCAACAGGAATCCACCTCTGGATTCCGACGGACACTTTTCTTCTTCCCAGCAGTGGTTCTTCTTCGAAGTCCTCCATAGGGATCGACTGCGGTTTCCGACGCCACTTCAGACCTATGCACTCGGCTTCCCTGGGATAGGTAACTCTGGTACTACCGTATCCACGGGTGGGGTGGCTCTCCAACCTCCTAAGTTCCACGGGGTTTCTTCGAAGTCCACTTAGAAGGGTCCTTAAACTTTAAAACTGCAACTGCGACTCTCCCATAGAATTGTACTGCGCATGTGGTCGTGTTCCCACACTGCACACGTCCTCTGTGGGGTCCCTACTTACTCACCTTGGGTGGTTCCTTGGGGTCCCAGCGATTCTACATCCTCTAGACACTGTCTTTACTCGAGTCGTGGTTCTTATGCCACTATTTTAGTATATGGTTTGGTCTCCCCCCCTGGAGCCCACTGTGTATTAGTACTATTTACTATTGTGTTTGTGCTACAGTACTGTGTGCTTTGTGAGTATCTTCGTGTAGAAGATACTGTGTCGTACCTAAAGAGTGTTTGTTAGAAATGGGATTTCTGGTTGGCTAAGGCTTGCGCCAAAGCCAAGCAGAAACCACCACTCTAGTCAGGGCAAGGAAGTTACACGCCGAAGATAACCCCCTGCTCACCCCCTTGGTAGCTTGGCACGAGCAGTCAGGCTTATCCCGGAGGCAATGTGTAAAGCGTTTGCGCAACACACACACAGCACAACACCCAAGGCACACTACAAAAGGAACTCCACACAAGGTTATATATAAAAATAGCCTTTGTATTATCATAAAACACATTAGAATAGTACTCACATACAATACACTGTGCCAACTGGCACGGGACAATATTTACAGGGGATTATGTACACATGACAGGGCCACGTGGACCACTGTCAGAACCATCACTTAGTAAAAGGTAATAGATGTAGAACACCTAATAAATGTAGGACATATCAGAAACGTACAACCAGTAATCACTGGCAACCACTGTACTTAGCATCAGCCTGTAACATAAACCATATTATGCACAGCATCACATTAGGTGCAAAACCTTATGCGCCAACCTCACCAGCATAAACACATTATGCAATTATCTCTCCAGTCTAAACGCATTAGACAATAACATCCTAAGTCTAAATCACATTAGGAAATAATCTCAGGGGAAAATAACTCACAACCTAAACGCATGAGGAAGTAATAACCTCACAAGCATAAAAACCACATTTTAGAGGTAACCAAAACAGGGTGCGTAAAACATACTACCTGCATTACATTTCCTAGCACCACATACTCACAGTAGCACATAACCTCATAGTAGAAAGAACCATAGCAGAGGTATAAATCACATTAGCCTATAAATCACTAACACACAGATCACATTAGGGCCTGGCGCCCTATAAACCTAGCAGTCCCCTTGGCCAACTGGCCATCTCACAAGGGGCTCAAATGCCCTATGTCCAAAGAGTCAGGGTGCGCTGCCAAAGCAGCGAAAGTCAAGGGTGCGCAACTGCGCAAACCTAAACGTAGCAGCTGCCCACTACTTGCTGGGCAGCTGGGAAAGTACAGGGCAAAGGAGTGCCTCTCACTCCTAACTTCACAAGACATGCCCCCAAAGAACTGTGCGCCTAAACGGTGCAGCTGCCCACTACTTGCTGGGCAGCTGTAATTATTACAATGCGGCCTGGACACTCCTGGTGCCCTTGGAATCAAATGCAAAACGTTGCAGCTGCCCGCGCTGGTGCGGCGCAGCTGTGAGTAGGGAAAGGGCTTTTAAATCATAGTGGCCCCCTCGCTGCAGCTGCCCTCTGCGAACGGGGCAGCTGGGGTACATAAACTGAAGGGGGCCCTGGCACCTCTGTGCCCTCGTGGCCCCACGGGGCTTTTCGATAAACTTCGCCCCCATAACGTTGGAGCCACATGGGGCTCGAAAAACCATCATGCCCTCGTTGGAGCGGCCCTCTGTCATGCGGGCCGCTCAGAAAATGGGCATAGATACTGTGCCTCAAACCGGCACCAACAACATAGAGCCTTCAATCACCGGCTCTGCAGGCTCTCTGGCAGGACTCCTCCGGGCTCGGTTAGGACTCCGGAGCGGGTGCAGTCACACGCGGGGCTCTCGCTGCTCATGAGAGCCCCGCCTCGAGTCCCGCCGACTTCCAGTTTCTTCTGGGGCACCGGGGCTCCTTCTCGCCATCGCCGCGGGGCTCTCCCCCGCTCACGGGAGCCCCGCGCAGACTTCCCACTTCCTGCTGCCTCTCGCGGTCATGGAGGCGGGGTAGGCTCCCGCCCTCCTTCCACCATCCCTCTCTTGGCCGCGCTACCATTGGCCGGCCGCAGCTCCGCCCACAACCAGGCAGTGGTGCCTGACTTCCGGGTCGCGCTGGCAGCGGCCCGGCGGCAACTTTACTCGGTGGCAATGCGGGGTGGGCACCCGCTTCTTAAAGTAAACACAAAGCGGACAATGAGGGGTAGGCTCCCTCTCGATTTAGGCTGCAAAGCGGGGTGGGCTCCCGCCATTTAAATGAAAGTATAAGTGGGGTGGGAACCCGCAATTCCGGCACCACAGGGGAATCCCTACAACGGGGATTCCCTCTATCTCCATATGCAGCGCAGCGCTGCAACAGCCCACGCGCTCCTTATTGGAATATAGCGCTCCCATGGCGCTAGGCGCAGCACAAGTTCCTCCCAGGTCCTGGAGGATGGAAAAGACGCAAACGGTTCCAGGACATAGCTGGGCCCAGGGAGGCAGCCCTCCTGGCAAGTCCTCCTGGGCCCCAGCAGCAGCACGCCCTGCAGGAATCAGAATCCAAAAGCAAGACCCTTTCCATGGGGTCACAGCCCCTTCTTTTATACACCAAAATCCCTTTGTGACACAGCACAGGGCTGGGGAAGAACCAGACGCGACTGGTTTTGGGGGAGCTTTGGAGCACTTTGTTTTGCTCAGCTCCTCTCTCCTTTCACAGGACAGGCTAGGGACATCAGACGCACCACAGGAGGTGGAGCCAGCATTGTAGAGGGAAGGCACAGCCCTATTCAGACCCAGGTAGCACTCCTCCCCTCACTCTATGTGCAGATCTCCCTATTCAGCCCTGCGCTGACTCACCCTGCCCCTCCTGGAGCCACACACACCTCCCAGCCCCTGTCACTCACAAGCCAGACATGCAATTCACATCAGGCAGGCAGACACAGAGCACACAGAAATGCCAACTTCTAGAAGTGGCATTTCTCTACCAGTCACCGTAAATCTGCGCACACCATTGCGCAGCATTTATTCTCACGAATTCAGACATACTAGACTTGACCACACTGCTCCTCACATAACAGGGATTACCACTGACACACTCATCCTCAATGCATTCCTATGGGAGGGCAGGCCAGTCTCACCACACACGCACACAGCGCGCACGCACTTTACACTGGGCCACAGTGCTAAAGTGCCCAGAGGCCTAAACTCACCAACACTACGCAGGGAAAAGGCTATGGGACAGGCAAAAAGTTCAGGGGTGAACCTGCCAAAAAGGGCCAGGTCCAACAGTGTTATATCAATAAATACATATTTTTATAACTACTGTGTGGTTCTCCTTTCATTTAACCAATACTATAAGGTTGCATTCTGGTAAAACAAACTGCTTAACATTCCTTCGAAACTAAGCCTGAAGGCTGCTCTCCACAGCTACCACTTGGATAGCTTTCTAAGGTTATCTTTGACCTCCTAAATCATCATAAGGGTTGTTTGGACTGGTGCAGGTGCCCACTTTAATTAGTGGACAGCATATACCAGGACAACTTCTCACAGGACTGCACTCTTTCTCAGCAGCACCAGACAAGTTCTGCACAATCAAATTCTGTAATCAAGGAAAACATGTGGGTGGAGTCAAAGTCTCTCTGACAGTTGTGTTTCTTAAAAAAAGTTTCTGTTGATCATAAAAGTTATGGTGATTGCCAGACCTAAAAAGTACATCTCAGAATTATTGAAACACATTCAATATGGTGCCTAAAAACTCACATCATAGCACTATAAATTAACAAGTACATTAATGCTAGAAGAATAACACAAGGAGTTATGTTGTGTTGTAGAGAACTGGTGATTATCCAAAAGTTGTGAAGTGGTTTTTCAAACGGTATTAGTTTTATTTAAAAAATCTTTGTTTTTATTGTTTTCCTTCAATGCCTTCAGCGCCTTTTGCACCATTCCTACCTGAACCGATTGCACCCTTGATTCCCATTGAAAACTTAGTATTAAGAGAATGACACTGTCTATACAGACTTAGGTGGCATACAATGTATAGCTGGTCACTCTGAATACATATCCTTTCTGGCACAGGGCAAGCAGGAGCTACTGGTCTTCAGCTGTGGGGGCAGGGGTGGTTTACCTCAGATGTCCCACAGTCTGTCTTGCTTTGGCTTCACAAACTGGACTACGTACAACCCCTTCAGCACTTGACTCTCAGTGGTAACACTTTGGAGCATTCACACACTTCTCACAGAGGTATTGTAGGGGAAAATCAGAACTCAGATCACCCAGCAAAGCATTATCTGTTTGTCCAACCCAGTGCTTTATTTGGATAGAAAACATACTTTAATAGAAACGCTTAAAACGATATGCTGCCACAGGTACAACAATATGCACTGCCACTTAGCTACTGCACCTTGGGATACTATCTTTACTGTCATTTTCTTCTCTCTTTCACACCAGTCCCTCCTTTTGTGAGTCTAGGCAGGTCTCCGTTAGGTTAGTTTTGTGAGACATTAATCAAGGCGCAGGTACCCCAGTTCAATTATGGTTGTGCTCAGTAAAGTCTCCCAGATACAGTCTCACCATAATGCAGGTCTCGGTGTTTCAGCATCTTATGTCTCAGATCTCACCCGCTTCTAGGATGAGACGATATGGTTGCAGGAGTGGCCCTTGGTCTGGGTAGGCTGCAGTTGGATGGGGCAGCCAGACCTGCAGCTGTGAGTCCTTCAGTGAATGCAAGTAATGGAAGTCACTGAGGGCTCATGGCAGGCATCAGACCTGCTTCTGGCTCACTGGGCAACAGATGGGCCACCACTTACACAGGTTCAACAACAGTACAGTTGCAGCCATGGGATGCACTTTGTAAATAATGCAGTGGTGACTGCACAAGCCTTGACTACGATGGTGACGTCCACCATGAACATAGTTTTTGACTTCTATGGCGAAGTCAGCCACAGGAACAGCTCTGGGTTTCAGTGGCTACATTCACCATGGGCACAGCACTTGATTTGAGCAGTAAGGTTAACTGTGATTGTTTTTATTGCAAGGTCGGCTGCCTGCCCGTGGTTCCCTTTCGGAACCACACTTCTAGAGAGAATGCACTGACCCTCTTCGGACTCACAAATCACTTTCTGCAGTCTTCTTTCTCCTGACAGACCCTCCACACTACAGTCGGGCAGTTTCTGGCGCTACGTGCACAGTCACACCTCCTGCGGCTTGACAGGCTCTTTCACTCTCTCAGCAGGCAGGCTGGCTTCCAGGCTCTTCAGGTCAGGGGTGCAGCTCTTTCAGCAAGTAAAGACTTCAGTTGATGTACCCTCTCCTCTGGGAAGCTGGCTGTCACACAGACACCAGTTTTAGTTGTTGTACAGCAGACCTCAAAGTATGCTGCAGAATACTCCCTTCCTTTGTGAAAGGACGTGGAACTGAAGCAACAAGGATGCGAGTAGCTCCCACCTTTATGCAGTCACAGCAGACAAGGAATGTGGATTCTCTGTCTGCAGTCTCAAAACAGGTTTGTGGGGGTTCTTCTGTCAAGTATTTTTTCTAGGCTATTCTTCAGACAGAACCTTTGTGTAGAGAGATGCTGTTCACAGCAGGGTAGTCTCCAGCCTGGAGTACTCACAACAGAGGGCTTAAGAAGCGTGAAGTTTCTGCAACTGGCTTTTCACCAGTCACGCTGAATAGTGACCATGATGAAGACAAAAGGCTGGCTTCACCTGAAAGATCTCTCTCACCCTGAACAGCAAAGATGAGTCCCACCCTGAACACCTACCAAATGACAGTACCACAGGAAAACTAATCAGCAGCTCCACTCAGCAGGAGCTGCTTACGTTAATTTTTAAGGAGCCTTGTCGCCTCCCTCCATTTTCAGGAATGATAGCAATGCTCTTCCACTGTTTGTGAAAACAATCTCAACTACATATTGCACATAGAAGCAGGCTAGGGGCTTCCAAAATGGAACCCGCAGGCCTCTATTACTCTGGCTCACTCATGCACATACTGCATGTACTACACAAGCTACAAACACACACAATCCACTTGGATGTTAGTACTAGGATCTAGGTTACACATTGATCACAACTTTACACAAGTGTAGCCACCTACACAGATAGAAGGTCTGATCACGACTGTGGATTCACAAAACACAGTATGCTGCCACCACCGCTGTACAGTCTAAACCCATGACAGGGGAGGTAGTCCACTGTCAGCAAAATGAGAGCACAATTGGTGCACCCCTCCAGGTCACAGGACAGTTGCAGGACTTCATTTGTGTCAGGGAAAGGGCGGGTTAGGCCTCTGCACATGATATATTATTGTGAGCCTAGAGCCAAAATCAAAAACTAGGTTATATGTGAGTCGCAGTCAAGCACACATGGTGTCCCCCAGGGCTCTTCCCTTAGCCCTATCTTGTTTAATGTTTACATTAAACCTTTGATCACACTTATAAAAACCTACAATGTTAAATTAATCAATTACACGGACGACACCCAACCAATTTTGTCATTGAATAACAACCAGGAGGATACCATCAGAAACTTTCAAGCATGCATTCTTGGCATCCTTGATTGGATGAATTCCAATTCATTGAAGATGAACGGAAATAAAACAGAATTGCTCTGCTGCTCCTCCAACAAAATCCCGGTGTGTCTACCATTGAATTTCTGGCCGCTACCCATGGAAAAGCCGCCCGGCAATCCTGTGGCAGTACGAAACTTGGGTGTGACCATCGACCAAGGATTATCTTTAGAAAACCAAGTGAATAAAATCACCGGTACCTGTTTTGCTCTGATACGTGCTCTTAGGAAGCTATACCCGCTGCTTGATATACCTGCTAGGTCATTGATCTCCAGAGGGGTAATATTAAGTAGGCTGGACTACTGCAACGCTCTGTTGCTAGGAGCCCCCAGTTACCTTCTAAAAAAGTTAGAACGTATTCAGACCATTACTGCCAAATTGACACTGAACAAACCCCGATATTCATCGGCTACAGAAGCCTTGAAGGAGGTTCATTGGCTACCTGTCAAGCAGAGAATAGTTTTCAAATCTTTATGTATTGCTCATAGGGCATTACATAACAAAGGGCCAATACCTCTTCAAAATAAAATAAAAAAGTACACCCCGGCAGGAATCTCCGCTCTACTAATGGTAACTATGCCCAGGAGATCAGGTACAAGAAAGTTAGACAGGAGGACGCACCTTCACAGTTAACACGGCCCGGTTGTGGAATGGACTTCCAGCCTCCCTACGTTCTCAAATCGATTTACAAAAATTCAGGAAGGCACTGAAGACTTGGTTATTTCCCCACTAGTGGCCACTGCTTAGCTTCCATCTGCTATATCTTACACAATAGTTTAGCGCCAGGATACCATCTTTGGTCACAGTGCGCTCTATAAATAACCTCTACTACTACTACTACTACTACTACTACTACTACTACTACTACACTCTGAATATAGCACGGTGACTGCATACCCCACAGCAACCATTATCAGTCCAACCGCATGTTCAGGCAATATTATGTTTTTCCTAATTTAATATGGCTTATCCTATGGTCTTTTCACTACATAGGTTTACTTGACTCCTATAAATGTTATTTTGTGGATACTAAACAAGTGCATATTTGTCTCGATGTGTAATCATTGTTGTAAATATACATTATTTCCGATCATTGCCCATCTCTACACAGTGCACCCATGCAGGAATAACCACTCCTCGCTTTCTAAATTGTGAGTAGCTTGGATGTTTTGTTTTGTTTTCCTTTCTTCATAAGAACAATGAGTTGGTAGCAAAGAAAGCAGACTGAAGCCAGTAAAGTTAACATTCCTTGTGACCTCGTGGCTGCCTTGCTCAAGGGAGACTTTCCCTATCTGCTGGAGAGCTTAACTACAGCCTGCAGAGCCAAGAGTAGCCATGAGCCCTTAACATTGGGCAGAAGATTTAAATAGAGAGAGCTGTTGAGGGGCCTTCACACCTGATGAGAGACCTTAAGGTCACAAACAACAGCTCCGCTAGAAGTACAGCTGAAGTCCTCCTCACCACTGACCCTTGCTGTTTGGAGGGCAAACCTGCATTACCTCTCACCCACCAATTTCACACTTCCCTCTGCTCAACCACAATTTCAGAAGCTCAATACAGTTTACCAGATAACAAAACAGAAAAAACATCTACAGTCACTCACCTTTAATCTCATCAAGGCTCCATCAATCCTTCATCAATCTTGCAAATGCTTGTGGGGCAGCAGAACCACCTGCAGAACTATGTCCTCATTACTAGCTCTGCAGCCAATCCGACCAGAACAGCCAAGAACAACTCATTGAATATAGGTATTTTCCCAAAGGAACTCTAAATGCCTTATATAAGACCCTCCCTAAACCAAACAGGTTTTGAGCCAAGCGATCCATCTAACCTTCTCTCCAATAACAGACTGTTTTTAGTCAAAAAGATAGAAAAATTGAAATATCTGTCTCAAAACATATATCCACATTCAAATAAAATAACCTGCTTTCAGATTTCCAAAATAGAATCTTGTATGGCTGAGGCACAGATGCAGCAATGATTTCCACAATGGAAGATTTTAAAACAGTGAATTAAAACTGGAGTACCGCCACGCCTATTATTTGAAATTTCCCTTGCCTTTAATACTATTCACCATCCAAAGCTTCTACAGAGATTTGACAACATCAGAGTGCAGGGTACATAACTGAAGTAGATTGCATCTTTTCTATCAGACAGATCATCATCTCGCTGCTTCCTTCATGTCAGCTACATTAATTCACAAATAATGTACCAAACATCTTTACCCCCTCTTTAGCATTTACATAGCTGTATATTGCACCCAATCTACTCCTTCAATTTCAAGTGTTACAGTTAAGCAGATAATCAACAAATCATACTTAAGTATGAAAACTCATCTGACTTTGACTCGTACTCAATTGGGCAATATCTCAGTCAAAGAATTGATATCTATCCACAGCAAAATAAACACGTCAAAAATCGAATTATCCATATGCAGTAAATGGATCAAACACTGCCCATCAACAATAGGGCCTCAGCAAGTAGGCCCGCCACCAAACAACTGAGCCCAAGTGAGGGATCTAGGGATAAATATGGTCTCCAGCCTGTTACTCATAACAAGATTGTGTTTGTCTGATACGTTTAAACTGCAGTTTGGCACTTCTTTCCCTCATATTGTCTATAAAGACAGATCTTCCTACATTGCTTGAAATGCTTGTCCCGCTCCACTGACTTAAGAGTTAGACCCCCTCGAAAGTCTGGTCTAGGTGCGCCCCAGGACACATTCATTTTTGTAGGCACTGCGAAATTAAGTGATTTGCCCAAAATCAAGGATGTTAAACCGCCGCAGAAACTTGAACCCGCTTTACCAGCTCCATAGTCGGAAGCTCTGTCCCGTATCCCATCTCCCTAGCCTCGGCCTCAGTTCCACATTTTGTGATTACGGATAAATTACTTGAGATCCCCATTTCTAAACAAAACAAGCATTGGCAAAGCCATTAGTTTTCGCCTGTGTGAAATCTATTGTTTTTAGGTCTAGGCTAGACCGCGCATGCGCTGTCTCGTAGAGACGTGTTGTTTTGTATCTGTGTGCTTACAGGCCGCCCATCTCCTACCATTGGTAAACGTCAGCGTTGCTCTCCTCTTCTTTGATGCCATTCGTCATAGCATGCGGTTGTCATGCCCTCTTCTTGTGTTTGGCCCTCCCATAGTGCACGGACCAAGTACAATATCACCCCATACTGCTCCCGGTTTGCGCAGCTATTTTTTCTTTGTTTTCAAACACTCCATAGGAGTACTTGCGTTAACTTCAGTATTGGAACTTTCATAGATTCACATGCTTGAATCATTCCCCGTCGTCCCTGGTACCTTATAATAGTAATGAAACAATAGACATTGAACATAGACGCTTTAGGCCCTTTTGTTTAGTAACATATTTGATTCATTATTTAAAAACGGACTAAACTTAAGAGTCAACCAATCAGATGACACCACCCCGTAGAACCTTCCTGAGTGAAGCTGCAGTTCCTCAGATTTTCTACCGCACGTCGTGCTAAAGAGTCCCCACTGAGCTCTGCTAGGTTTTTTCCTCACAGGTCTTCAAAAGACTTTTCTACAGAATTTCTCTTTTTTTTTTTTAACAGATATACTTAAGAACTCTGTGCATTTGTTCAAAGGTGAATCAAACTGACGTTCATTATGTCAGACACACCTAAAAAAGGGCTCGTCAGACCCTGTGCCACTTGCAGGAAGAAGAGGCTGCCTATCGATGACCCTCATAAGGACTGTATATACTGCCTTTTATCCGGACCACAAAACCAAGGACTGCAAGGTATGTTGCACGTTTTCAACCAAAACATTAAAGGACCATGAAGGGCGATTTCTCTTGTAGCTGCAGAAACTGAAAAACAGAGATAATCCTATCTTTGATGAGGAAAGCAACACTTCTACACGATCAAAGCAAACACAAGGAGATGATGGACGGAGTGCTGAAACTTTTCAAACACTCACCCCCAGTCACAGATCTGGGTTGAATCCATCATCGTTCTTTAGCTCACTTCGCCACCCCAGTTCAGACACAGCTATATGCAAATCAGTCTTGACCCTGTGCCTCATGGGAACAGCCCGCACTGCCACGCCATGTCTTCCCTGGACCGGAAACAAGCATCCTGGGACCGGATTCGGAGTAACACCCCTCTTCAGCCAGGCTAGCATGAATCCAGTGGCAAAGTGAGCAAGGGACCCACGTCTGGGCATACCCTGCCAACTTAGGGCGAACAAAGCAAACACAAGGAGGTGATGGACGGAGTGCTGAAACTTTTCAAACACTCCCCCCCCCAGTCACAGATCTGGGTTGAATCCATCATCGTTCTTTAGCTCACTTCGCCACCCCAGTTATGACACAGCTATATGCAACTCAGTCTTCACCCTGTGGCTTATGGGAACAGTCCAGCCCGAACTGCCAAGCCATGTCTTTCCTGGACCGGAAACAAGCATCCTGGGACCGGTTTCAGGGTATCGCCCCTCATCAGCCAGGCTAACTTTAATCCAGTGGCAAAGTGAGCAAGGGACCCATGTCTGGGCATACCCTGCCAACTTAGGGCTGCCTATCGATGACCCTCATAAGGACTGTATATACTGCCTTTTATCCAGACCACAAAACCAAGGACTGCAAGGTATGTCGCACGTTTTCAACCAAAACATTAAAGGACCGTGAAGGGCGATTTCTCTTGTAGTTGCAGAAACTCAAAAACAGAGATAATCCTATCTTTGATGAGGAAAGTGACACTTCTCCAAGATCAAAGCAAACACAAGGAGATGATGGACGGAGTGCTGAAACTTTTCAAACACTCCCCCCCCAGTCACAGATCTGGGTTGAATCCATCATCGTTCTTTAGCTCACTTCGCCACCCCAGTTATGACACAGCTATATGCAAATCAGTCTTGACCCTGTGCCTCATGGAAACAGTCCAGCCCGAACTGCCAAGCCATGTCTTCCCTGGACCGGAAACAAGCATCCTGGGACCGGTTCGGGGTAACACCCCTCATCAGCCAGGCTAACTTTAATCCAGTAGCAAAGTGAGCAAGGGACCTATGTCTGGGCATACCCTGCCAACTTAGGGCGAACAAAGCAAACACAAGGAGATGATGGATGGATGGACGGATCGCTGAAACTTTTCAGACACTCACCCCAGTCACAGATCAGGGTTGAATCCATCATCGTTCTTAAGCTCACTTTGCCACCCCAGTTCAGACACAGCTATATGCAAATCAGTCTTGACCCTGTGCCTCATGGGAACAGTCCAACCCAAACTGCCAAGCCGTGTCTTCCCTGGACCGGAAACGAGCATCATGGGACCGGTTTCGGGGTAACACCCCTCATCAGCCAGGCTAACTTTAATCCAGTGGCAAAGTGAGCAAGGGACCCATGTCTGGGCATACCCTGCCAACTTAGGGCAAACAAAGCAAACACAAGGACATGATGGACGGAGCCGTTCGGGCTGGACTGTTCCCATGAGACACAGGGTCAAGACTGATTTGCATATAGCTGTGTCTGAACTGGGGAGGCGAAGTGAGCTTAAGAACGATGATGGATTCAACCCAGATCTGTGACTGGGGGTGAGTGTCTGAAAAGTTTCAGCGCTCCGTCCATCATCTCCTTGTGTTTGCTTTGTTCGCCCTAAGTTGGCAGGGTATGCCCAGACATGGGTCCCTTGCTCACTTTGCCACTGGATTCAAGTTAGCCTGGCTGATGAAGGGGGTTACCCCGAAACCGGTCCCAGGATGCTTGTTTCCGGTCCAGGGAAGACATGGCTTGGCAGTTCGGGCTGGACTGTTCCCATGAGGCACAGGGTCAAGACTGATTTGCATATAGCTGTGTCATAACTGGGGTGGCGACGTGAGCTTAAGAACGATGATGGATTCAACCCACATCTGTGATTGGGGGTGAGTGTCTGAAAAGTTTCAGCACTCCGTCCATCATCTCCTTGTATTTGCGCTGCTGACTTCTACAAGATCATCTGCCAAAACGCCTCTCAAGAGACCTTTAGATGACCCTGTAGGTCACTTGTCTCATGAATCACTAAAAAAGGCATCCAGAAAAACCTCTGAAGGATCTCATAGGCATGGTAGTCCTTCCAAGCCACCTCACAACCATACAATCAATCTCAAAAGAATCAAATCTACCCTAGTAAATACTGGGGAGGTGCCTCAGGTCGCAAAAGATTTACTACAGAACCCAAATGCTCATACAAAATGTCCAATTGCCAGTTGGGAACAACTAACTTCCAGTTTATCAAATACCTTCTTAACAGTAGCCAAATACCGGCTGCCAAACGACACTATGGGAAATGGCGGGCTCTCTGGAGCCCAAAATAAGCAATTAAAGGAAATAAAAAAAGGCTTAAAATGCTGAGACTTTTGAGGCTCAAAACGGAAGATCCAAACCTCGAATCATCCCTGCAACAACATAGGAAAAGCCTCAAGAAGCTGAAATGGGAACAGAGAAGATCCAGGTAAGAGAAGCTTTGGGCGAAACTATTACATGATTCCAAATCTCACAATAGCACACGCTTTTGGTCCACGGTAAACAAAATAATGCGCCCATCGCTTGGTGGCTTAACCTCATACATTACAGAAGAGGCATTGACATCTCACTTCATTCATCGGGAAGCGCCCAGGCGGTGCAATGAAATATGTGTCCCAAAGGTTAAAGAAGCCACAGAGTTAAATGACATCTCTAAAACTGATACATTACACAAGGAAATGGAAGAGCCACCCAGCATTGCAACAATCAAACGCCAGATCGCCAAAGGCAGGAGAGAAGGAGCTCCAGGGCCCAATGGGATCCCCCCAGCCCTTTTTAAGCAGGACGCCGACTTTTGGGCAGTGGCCTTGGAACCACTATTCCAGGAAGTCAGACAATTGGGACAACGCAGCGAGAAATCTGCTCCTAAAACTACTGTCTAGTCGCTTTACTAGACAATGAAGCCAAATATTTTGCGGGCACCTTACTCGAAGAACTTCAGTTATGGGCAGCAGAACAAGGAATTATACCACTCAACCAAACCAGTTTCTCCCAAAACACAGGGACTTCAACCAATATCTTAACACTGTCATTACTCATGGACAAGGCAACATCATCAAAACAGTCACTTCACCTGTGCTTTGTAGACTTCAAGGCTGCCTTTGATAACGTAGTGAGAGCCAATCACTGGGAAAAGCTGGCAAACTGGAAGATCCCGCAGGCACTGCTGGGCGCACTAATAACCCTTCACACTGATACCTGGGTGCAGGTTAAACTGGGCGGCGGCACACGCTTGTCAAGGCGTATTCCAACAAGTAAAGGGCTCAAACAGGGCTGTGTGCTTGTCCCAACCCTGTGTAACCTTTGTGGCCAACCTGACGCAGACCCTAGACCAATGCAACGCACATGCTCCAAGGTTAGGAGGGCAAGGCTCTAACCAGAATCCTGTACGCTGATGACGTAGTCCTAATTAGCCACACATACGTGGGTATGTAACGCCTCTTAAACTCTCTTCAAAAATTCTCTGACAACTTTCTGGAAGTACACCTGGAAAAAACCAAGTCAATGTCCATCAAAAGGCGAGGGGAAAAACCCCACCACTGGCACTTATGGAATACCCAAATACAAAATACAACAAGTTATAAATACTTAGGGGTAATCTTTGACAATAGAGGCCAGTTCACAAGTCAGCTAGAGACGATAAAAAGGAAAGGAGCGGCCCTTGCGATAACTCTGACACACATAAAATCCCTGCTTACGGGCCTGAGGCTCTCTCCACTCCTTCAGATTGTGCAAGCCAAAATCCTGCCCACGATGAATGAAAGAATGAAGCAGCATTTATAAAGCGCATAGCTACCCGTAGGCATCCCAGCGCTGGCGGATAACTGAAGCTTCACAGAATCATTTAGGGAAGAGCCATGTTTTCAGCAGCTTGCGGAAGACAAGGTGATTAAGTTCCCCACGTAGCTGAAGAGGAAGAGAGTTCCAAAGTTTGGCAGCATTGTATGAAAATAGCCGACCACCGCTTCTAACTCTCTGAATTCGGGACGACTGCCAGGTGTTGCTCATCTGAGCGTAGTCGCCTGTTAGCTCGATAGGGCTTGACCATAGAGGAGATGATCTCTGGTCCTTTTCCTCCTATCAGTTTGTGTGTAATGCATAAGGCTTTAAAGTGGACTCTCTCCCGGATAGGGAGCCAGTGGAGAGCCTTCATATCCGGTTTGGCCGACTGCCGGTTCTGAGTCCCCATGAGGATTCTTGCGGCGCAGTTCTGTACTGTTTGCAGTTTGACGAAGACTGAACTCGGGGCTCCAAGGTATACGGCGTTGCCGTAGTCCAGGCGTGTAAGAATAAATGCCTGGACCATGAGCTTTCTCGCCTGAAAGGGGAGCAATGGGAGCACTTTGCGAAGCATCCTCATGGTGCCAAAGCAAGAGGCCACCACCTTTCTGGCCTGGACTTTAAAGCTAAGATCAGAGTCCAGCCAAAAGCCCAGGCTTTTTATTTCTGACTTAGGGACAGGTTCCGTACCCATTGATGCCGGCCACATGATGTCTGCCTTGAAAAGAGAGGGGTTACCAAGGAGCATAAGCTCGGTTTTGTCCCCATTCAATTTTAAATAAGTCTTTCATCCACCTGGCTACTTCTTCAAGGCAGGTACATAGGGAGGTGGGGGCCCTGTCTGAGTGGTTAAGTGCAACAACTAGTTGGGTGTCATCGGCATCGATTACATACGGCAGTGAAGCACTAAGAGGAAGAGACACACATACCCTGGACAGCACCCTAATCAGGGCCTACAGAATTATGTTTAACATCCCCTCATATACATCCGCTGCCCAGATCCGGGTAGAATGTGGCCTCATTAAACAACCGCTAGCAAGGCAGGGGGCGTATATAATCTGCTGGCATAAGATCAAGAACGCCACCGTAAACAGTTTAAGCCATCTACTCTAGCAAGAGCTTCAACAGGGAACAGTGGCTCCGGCAAGTAAACACCTATATCAGTGCCTCAAAAACACCGGTCTCAGCCAGGCCTGGGAAGTTCCGGCCTCACACGCCGGCATGAAGAAACTTGTGCGGAAGACAATAAGGAGCATGTCATTAGTAGAAGATAAAGCTACCTTCTCGCAGAGAAAACACGCCTGGAAGACAATTAACGGCTACGCATCGCTCAGTCCACAACCTTATTTCAGTGCAGGGTACTCCAGGACCATCAAGGAGAATTTCCTGAAACATCGACTAGGAAAATTGCCAGCCATTCAGCACTTACCACCATGGCTGCGGGGGCAAATGTCTCCAGATTGCCAGTTGTGCAACAAAGGAGTTGAGTACATGGCTCACCTGATATGCACTTGCCCCAGTCTGACAAGAGCAAGATCGTGCCTGCTCAAGTACCACTTCAACCAGCGAGAGATCCGAACACGGACTCAAGCTGTGATAGCCTGTTTTAATTCAGGCGATCCACAGTTGAACTGTAAGTTAGTAAAATTCTTAGCACGGATAGATGAGAAGCTGGGAAACGTTGGTAGTACCACAGGAAAATGTTAGAACATCCCCGCATAGCGGGGAAAGCACACACGACTAATGGAACTGATGTGAATTTTCGCGCAAGCAGGCAGAAGAACTAACAGACAAATGCTTTTAGAGTGTAAAACTAAAGGACTTGTGGACACTAGGCTTAATCGATCCTGGCAACTCGTTTGAGAACTTTTTAATCACCAAATGCTTTTATCTGGTTTTAATCAATTGTTTTAGTCATTCACAAGCATTATTTGCACGCCTTTTTATCTTCAATTTTGTATCAGTTTTAATTAACTTTATACAATAAAGTCTTATTTACTTACTATCGAGGATGTACACTGTCTCAGCAAGGTCAATGGCTCCTACCGTCAATACTGTAACAGTGTGCACAGAGGGCACTCTCCCCATCAACTACGTCATGGTCAACGAGTCGGGCTTCGGTGTCATCAATCAAAATTCGCCTCTCGTCAGCACTTTTGGTGACGGCAAAGCTGTAGTCTACATTGCTCTCGTCGATGACCCCATCGTCGACTGCAGCACCACCGCCGACTTTGTCGACAGAAGACTCCTCGTCGACGACGCCTATCCTTTCGATGGTGGATCCCTCATTAACCATAGGGAAATCCTCGTCAACTACCCTGTCGACGATAAGAGAAAAACCTATTTAAAAGCAGATCAGCCAAAAAGGTTAACACCATCTCACACATCCCCAAGGCAAATGCAATCATTGCTACCTTCACTACTTCAGGATGATGACGAATCTGAAGCTGACAGACTCTTTGGAGCAGCACATAGCTCTTCAGAACTCCATGTTAAATACCAAGAAGATTCAGATGAACAGGACTATTACGAACAAGAGTATTATCCTCAACAACATCATCAACACCCTCAACAATACCAACAAGATATGGTATGTCTTCCATCAACTCTGGTATTGGATTTGCAATCTATGCTGGCAGATCTTTATTTGTTTTTGCTTGTATAGTGCATAGCTACCCATAGGGTTTCCCAGCACTTAGATGGAAGACTTAACAACTGAGGAGAGGTACTAGAATTTGCAGGTTTGAGGCTCATCTGCATGAGGGGAAGATTAAAATAACCAAATTTTTAGCCACCCTGCGGAAGGCCAGCAGGGAGGTGCAGTGGGGCAAGGATGTCAGGAGAGCGTTCCACAATCTGTAGCCGAGTGGGGGAAAAAGAGCAACCGCCCATCCAGACTTGTCTGACTCTGGGAACTGTGAAAAGAAAACGATTGCTTGAGAGCAGGGTGCAGGCAGGGTGATAAGGAATGACAAGGTTTTGCAGATACTGAGGCCCTGAGCGCGAGTGGATTTTATACATATAGCACAGTGCCTTAAACTCAATGTGTTTGTCCACTGTAAGCCAATGGAGGTCATGAAGAAGCCAGTCATGGAGGAGTATTTTGGGAGCCGGAACAAGAGTCTGGCGGCAGAATTCTGAACAACCTGGAGATGTCTGATCACGGTCTTATCTGCTCCCAGATAAAGGATATTGCCATAATCTAGCCTTGACATAATCATGGCCTGGATGATGGTTCTCTGGGCAGATAAAGGAAGTACCCTTAAGATCTTTTTAAGCCACTTCATAGTGGCAAAACATGAGGAGGCAACCTTGGTTACTTGGGGCTTCATGGATAGATTTGAATCTAGCCAAAAACCAAGGTTCTTCACCTTGTTAGTGGGTACAGGCAGAGTCCCAAGCGAAGAAGGCGTATGTTGGGGCCCCCAAAGCTGGGGATTCCTGCCCAAAACCATTACCTCGGTCTTGTCACCATTCAGCTTCTAAGAGTTAGAGTGCATCCAAGTGGAGACAAGACTGAGGCAAGAGTTGAGATCTGAGGAGGAGGCATCCTGCACAAACGATAATAAGAAAATAATCTGGGTGTTGTCTGCGTATTAAAAGAGGTTGAGGACGCATCTTTCCACTTGGTCGGCGAGAGGGCAGACATAAATGTTGAAAAGCGTGGGGCTAAGGACATACCCCTGTGGGACTCCGGACGAGAGAGGGTGTGTGCTGGAGGCAGCGTTTGTAGAGAAAACCTGAAACGTGTGGCCCGACAGGAAAGAAGATAGCCAGGTCAGTGCGGTGCCCTGGAACCCCAGCTTAATCAGTCTTTCGATAAGACAGCCATGAGACCGTGTCGAAATCCGCGCTATGGTCTAGTAGATTGAGCGCAGCTGTGCCTCCCATGTCCAGGAGCCGCCTGAGATGCTCTGTAACTCCTAATAGAGCAGACTCAGTGCTGTGCTCAGCTCGGAATCCAGACTTGGAAGGGTGAAGGGCATTTTGGGTTTCCACAAACAAGGTGAGCTGGGTGTTTAAATGCTTCTCCAATACCTTGGAGAGAATAGGAAGCCGAGAGATAGGGCTGAAATCGGACCAGTCGGAAGGGTCCAGGTAGGGTTTTTTCCAGCAGGGGTAGCACCATGGTGTGCTTCCAGGCTTTTGGTAGAAGCCCCTCCTTTAGGGAAGAATTCAGTAGTTCAGCCAAAGGAGACAGAACGATGGGGACTCAGGGTGCTCAATTTGGCCGGGGAGAGAGGATCGAGATGAAAACCTGACTTAATGGATTGCAAGAAATCTGTAAATCGCATTAGATCTGGGGGGGCATACAAGAAAAGATATCCACCAGCCTCTGCTCCTGGTCACCACAGTTCTCCTCTAGCAATTTCAGTGCCCGTTCAGCCAACAACTCCTTCTCCGGCACAAAAATCGCTTCCATTAGTACGCCATTCGTCGCAGGAAGTGCCTCTGCACAAACCCTCCTCTTCTGAAAAGGAAAGAGGAGAACTTCATCAACATGATGAGTGGGACAACTATATATTACCACCACCGGCATCACCATCTCTGCCTCAAACAGATTCACCTCCAGAAGATATAGGAGGTTCCCACAAACTATTGGAGAGAGCGGCCAGATGTTTTTAATTTCCAATGCCTGCACAGCAACAAGACTGCTTCCTTTATGATTTTAAGGAGCCTCTCAGGAAAACAGTCAGATCCATGCCCATTGTACATTATATTGGTGAGGAAGGCTTAAAGATTATGCACAATCCAGCTACAGTACCACCAGTGTTACCACGGCTAGATAAAAAACTACAAGGCCCCGGAGGACGCACCAGCCTACCTCACGGTCACCTTAAGCCAGACTCCGTTATTTCTGAAGTGGCGCAGCGAAGATCCTAGAATCTTTCTGCACCTCTTTCAGGGTAGAAGGCTCGATAATATTGGTAAGCGGTTCTCGACAATGTCAGCACACAGTCAGAGCATCAAATTCCCTGGCGTTAATAGGCCGATATAATAAACAAATGTGGTCGGATATTGCTGCATATCTCAACAAGCTTCCTGAAGATGTCAAAGAGGAGACTAAGAAAGTATTGCTCGAAGGAGATCGCCTATCCTCTGAGATTATAGATTGCACAATGGATATTGCCTTCACCGAATTCAGACAGCTGGGCGGGGGGGATCAGCGTTTTTTTTCTGTCAAGGCTGGCTCAAAGCGACTTCATTCAGACCAGAGGTCTAAACCAAAGTATTGGATTTACTTTACAATGGAGAAGCTTTGTTTGGAAAACACGTAGATAAAGCTCTCCAAATAATAAAAACGACCACAGACACTACCAAGTCATTGGGGACTTTGCAATACAAGAAATTACCTTTTTTGTGGCGCTCGAGGAAGGGGACACCCATCTTGTACTGGGGGATACCAATAATATAGGTATCCCACATACATCTCCTCTAACCAGAAATTTCAGTCCCAATATCACCAACGACAACCTCAATGGCTGCCTACAACAAATCCTCTTTCAGAGGAAAAAACGACGGCAAGGCAAAGAATCCAACCGCCGGCAGTGACTTGCTCCAGGTCCCGGTCACTTCCCTCCTGATTCCATTTAGCCTGGCAGGCAAAATTTCCAATCATCTGCAACACTGGAAACTAATTACCACAGACCGATGGGTCTTAGACCTGATTTAATTGAGACATTCTTTGGAATTCATACAAACCCCTCCACCAACTCCATCTCACCTTGTTACTCAGAAATACCTATGCATTCTCAAGTTGGAGGTCATTACCATGCTAAAAATGGGGCTATAGAGTGTGTTCCAGTCTCTCAGAGAGGAAAAGGTTTCTACTCCAGTTTCTTCTTAATTTGCAAGAAGTCAAGGCAGTGGAAACCAATTCTGGACATAAGAAATCTCAACAAATACCTCAAAAAGCAATCTTTCTACATGGTACTTTCCAAGATATATTACAACTCCTCAACAAAACCGACTATATGTTGTCTCTAGACCTCCACCTGAGAGACAGGAAATTTCTCAGGTTCATGGTAGCCGGCAGCCACTATCCGTTCCAAGTATTGCCTTTAAGCCTCTAGTCCGCCCCCGCATTTTTACGAAGTGCCTAGCGCCCATCGCAGCTTTCCTCAGGCAACAATGACATCAAGTTTTCCCCTACCTCAATGAAGGACTACTCCAAGCACCTACCTATAAGGCAGCAAAGATATCCACCAGTCACTTTCTATATGCCGTTACAAATCTCTCCTAGGGTTGATTTTGTCTTATATTCACCGCATCCCATACTGTCGTCTACACATGCATCCTCTTCAGAAAGTCTTAGGCATCCAATGGGTGCAGGCTACAGGAGCATTCGAGGACATCATTCAAGTCACTTCATCCATGATCAGCTCACTCATCTGGTGCAACCAGCTACAACCAGGAAAACGAACTTGTGGCCAACCCCAGTAAAACGAAAGACGTGGTGTTTGGTAAACATCTGAAGAAAACAGGCTTAAGGTGGAGACTGGGCAACAACAGCATAGCCACAGAAAGAGCATATCACTATCTAGGAGTGTGGCTGAACGACCAAGGCAACCTTGCATCAGGCTAAGACGCAAGCCAAAATACAAGCCACCATCTACACCCTGTGCAAACTTCAAGGTAAATTACACAGCCCTACTACGAAACCCATCATGAGCGTGACCAAATCTAAACTCCTCGCGGTTGGTGGGTACGCATCACAGGCATTCCCAGGAAAGATGGAAAAGATAATGGAAAAAGCCCAGTGCCAGTGTTACAAAAGGCTTTTTAGGCTCCCCAAGTACACACGAAACACCCTGATTCGGCTTGAGTTTGGCCTGGTACAACAAAAATACGAATGCAGGAGCACACTGGTTAAATTTTGGTTTAAGATGATAAAAGCCCAGAAAGGATTCCTTAAGGAGTTATTGAGAATTATATTTGAGGGGGCATCGAACCCATGGCAGAAATGCTATCTGGAGACAGTGGCAGAGTTGGACTTATCCACAGCATCCTGGTCCCAAGAAGAACTAAATTACTCTGCAATAAAGAAGGCGTTAAATAACCACACCACCCAGATATCAAGGAGTGAAGATACAGCAAGACTGAAGGTAATCAGAGGGCTGGCTGGCTTAATTAAAGCATACAAGACGCATAAAATCCAGCCATATATGAACAATCCTCTGGGAATGAAGTGTTTGAAAGAAATTCAATGGGCGCGCCTAGTCCCCCTGCCAATAAAAGAACTGAACCCGGGCTGGAAATCGTTGAACAATATAGTCAGTTGTAGGCTGTGCAAATATAGGGCAGAATCGTTGGTACACCTGATCCAGCGGTGTACTAACAGATACTCCACTACCATATACACACCTGGGCCCATATAACTACTTCCACAAAAACAGCAAGTAGACCGCTGGAAAACTTAGTTTATGATTTTCATACTTCAAGATCTAGTTATTTCTTTTCCCTAACTAAACCTATCACTGATCAATTAGTTCTTTCCTCTGGTCAATGGACCATTAGTTGGAACTAGTTGATGGTGATAATTAACATACCTTATTAAACATTTCTTGATTAAATGAAATAATCACAGACTCGGGAAGTTTTAAAATCTTTATCTAAATTAATTGCTTGTGAACCATCTCAAACGTTTCAGTACAAACACCCTCATTCACAAGAGTGTCAATTCAATCAAGTTTCAAATAGGCATTTAGCAATTCAGATCCACACAATAACTATGCTCAGAAAGAAGAGGACAGAGAGAGAAGAGCATCTATCAATACGATGAATTTTATATTTACCAAGTATGGTGTGAAGACCAACCCCCTGGCCAAAGGGCTGGTAAGGGTCCCCCGGGATAGATCAGGAGACAAAGACCTCAGGACAGGAATCAGGACAGGATACTTCACCTCTCTAAATACCGACGACTGCGTCGCATTCCTCTCTGACACTCTCTTCCTCCTCGTGGATCTTCCGCAATCTTCTTTATAACCCAATTAAATTAAGTAGATGGTTCTGCATTCGATTTTCTTCATCAGCGTCTCACTGCATCAGCACCACCCTCAGCACCGACAGCATCCCGAGCTCTGCAATCCTTCCGCCAAAAGTCGCTCCCAGCTTCGCGCTAACTAACTAAACTACCTCAATTATACCTTTCTATAGCCATGTACCACCCATTAATGTTTCAATATTGTAAAACGCTATCTTCTGATTGGTCAGGCGAGGGGGGATGATCGTCACACCATGCTTACATTTCACTTATTTCTTTAAACCATTGTTTCAAAACTCCAAACTTTATTAATACAAAATGTTGCGATATTATGAATAAAGCTCCTTCATATGAACTCTTCACCCTCATGTTCCCAGAGCACATCTTCGCTGGCCTTGGACACGTGACAAGTCCTTAGTCATCTTTCGTATTTTCTCGCCAGTACGCATGCGTAGGGTCAAGACAGTCAGCTCGATTCAGACAAGTATAGTGGGCCCAAATGCGCACTAATAAGTCAAAAGAAGAAATGTTATTTTCAAAAATAAATGGTTTCACTGTACACCACCAACCTCTACTCTAACCCACTTCATTTATTATTACCCTTTCTGGCCAATATACTTAGCATTCATGGATTTGACACAAGCTTTCGATTGTGTGAACAGATCGAAATTATGGGCAATTTTAAAGGGTATGGGACTAGAAACGGAACTTGTGTCTTTCTTATATACTATCCACGAGAATAATACGGCGGCAGTGAGATATGATAGTGCAGGCGGTTTGGACAACATCTTGGGATGTGAAAAGAGGGGTGCGCCAGGGTTGTATCCTGGCCCCCTCTTATTCACATTATATATAAATAAGCTAGGAGATTTTTACAAGCTAACTGCAAAGACATCCCGAGATTTGGTGAGGCAATGGTCCCGGCACTTTTATATGCAGATGACACCGTTTTATTAGCTAGAACCGCAGTGGGACTTCAATCACTTTTAGATAGTTTTATAACTTTTATGGATTCCTTAGACCTCTCTACAAATTTAAAAAAATCTCATACCATGTCGATTGGCCCTGGAAAACCCCAAAAGATACGTAAATGTTATTGTAAAGGGGTGGAATTAACGAGAGTCCCGACTTTCCCTTATCTGGGGGTTCTTTTTGATGATAGGGGAACGTGGTGCCCACAACTGACACAAAAAAAGAACACTCTCAGGGCAACGAGGGCCACACTAAATTTCGCCAAGAGAGTAGGGACTAAACCAATTCCCGCCCTGATGAAGATATACTAAGAGAAATGTATCCCCATGGCAACTTATGGCAGTGATATATGGGGGTATAAGGAAGGTAGGGACATGCAGCGTGAGAAAGATAAGTTTTTACGCAAGATTTTGGCTGTTCCGCATTCCACCCCCGCTTACATTTTACATGAAGAGCTGGGAGTGGGTTATATATCTGATCAAATTGCGGTAGCTCCTCTCCTTCGCTGGTTAAGAGTTTGGGCTAACCCTACTATTAATCTGAATCAGAAAATAATCACTGACTGTTTGGCATTGGATAAAGGTTACAGTATTTCGTGGCTAAAATATATAAAGGAGACGGTAAAATGGTTAGGAAGACCTGAGTTATTTACTAGTTTAAATTCCCTGGGTGAAACCGAAATCAGAAAGGTAAAATATCAATTTCTGTACAAACGCCAGGGACTCAGAGAAGAGAAGGAGCTGGCAAAATTTACAGTGAGAAGATACATAACGTTATCCTTGGATAACCAAATCCATCCGTAGCTTCACATTGTCAGCAACCCCCTCCATCGATATGTCTTAATTAGATTTCGTTTGCATATGATTCCCTGGCTTTTGGCGGTTCCCCAACGATTTTCAAAACCAGGATCTCTAAAACCTTGTTCTTGTGACAATTTTTCTGATCAAGATACTCTTCATTTTATCTTTAATTGTGATTATTATGTGCTTTTACGAAAAAGGTTTATATTGCCATTAATCGGAGACTGTCACTTTACCCAAGTTAGGCCAGCTTTACTGTACCTCCAAATGTTATCCTCGCCTATGGTTTGTTTTGGGGTTGCGAGCTTCCTAACAGGAGCCATTAGACATAGAAAGAAAATTGGTCTCTTAATTTCTTAATTTTTATAGGATTTTTATATTTAGGATTTTCGTCCTTTTTAGCTGTTATGAAGCCCCACTGTACGGATATCATTTTGTTTTCTAGCACATTGCATTTGCATTTTATATGATGTATTTGTTCTGACTGTATTTTAGAATGACAGTATAGAGGTCATTCCTTTTTAAATTGTGAGTCTTATTCCCAGGGTTTCTTAATCTTTTCATTGTTTCTATCTGCATATTGCATATTGTACTTTATAAGATGTATTTGCACTAAAATGCACATTGCACTTTATCAGGGCTCTGACGTATATTTGCATCATAATTATTTTAGAAACTTGGCCGCTGATTGCTATCATGGATGTGGTGTTCGTTCTTCATTTTAATTATAAGGCTTTCTTCTAAGGAAAAGGAAAATGAAATGTAAATGTATTTTCCTTGTCTTATATGTGCACTTTTATGGCATTAAGTTGCCGAATAAAGTTTTCTGACTGACTGACTATTACCCTTTCTGCATTTGCGTTAATATAAAACTTATATTCTATTTCAGCTAAGCAGGTGCCATGCATGTGAGCTTTCAAGCGGCCATTTTATCGTTTATTGCGCAGGCGCAAGATTTTCCCTCCAAGCATTAGTACGTCATACTACGTAGATGTAGTAGACGCATGCGCAGTAAAGATCCCTTGTTAAAGTGCGTTTTTAGTCCTTCGTTCATGTTATTGCCATTAGTAAACACATAGGCAAGCTTCCTTGTCCCGCGTGTCTTGTTCTAAATGCAATTATTAATTACAAACACGTCGTTAGTAATTCGTTAGTGAGTTAAAACGAAAGGATTGCTTCCGAGCAAGTCTCATTTACGAGTCCTTGCTCCATCAATCTCCTCTCTGATGGCTTCTTAAGCCATCACAAAATTACCCATCCCATCCCAGATACCAACTTTAACATTTCTCAGTTTTCTCTATTTCTCCTCTCAATTTTTCATCAATCAACTCGTTTCCTTCTAAATCTCTCATTTTCTTATATAATCTGCCTTTCATTTCTTCCAGCTGTATTTCATCATATTTTCTCTTTTTTCTGTCCCTTTCCTTTTCTTTCAAAATGTGCTTTCTCTTTCCTACCTCTTCTACAAACGTATATGTAATCATTATTATCATCACTACTGTTATTATCATAACTAATGGTATTATTATTTGACCTAGAAAACCCTTCCCAAAACCAACAAACCATTTCCCTATTGATGTTATACTTTTTGTTAGTCTTCCCCACACACTGTCAACCTTCAGTTGGGTCAAGTCTTTATGCATTCTTGTAATGTTTTCAATATATCCTTTAATTTCTTTGCTCTTGTCCGGAATATAAGTGCAGCAGTGTTGAATTTTCAACATGCCACAGACTCCACCTTCTTTTGCTAACAATATATCAAGAGCAAGACGGTTCTGTAAAACCATAGACCTGATTGCAACCATTTCTGTGTTAATCATTAAGAATCCTCCTGCAGTGTTTGTAGAAAGACGATCAACTATGGTTGATAACTTACAAATTTTCTGTGAATTCAGAATGACTCCAACTGAGGGTATCAGTGCACTAAAAATGTCACCTACAATTTCAGAAAAACTAGCTCTTCTTCTACGTGTTAGTCCATTAGAATTTCCATTGGTTCCACTGATTTTATCTACATGATAGATCTTTGGAAAAACTATTCCAAAATAACAGCTCCCGTACCATCTTGCAGGTAACCTATAATAGGCAAATGCGCTCCTACAAACATAATACACTCCTGGAAATACAGGATCAGTTCCCCCTTTTCGTCCCCACCCTCCTAAAATTAGGAAGTTGTGTTCGCATTCACTGGAACCAATGTAATTATTGTTATAATCTGTCTTTAATCTATGGAGGCAGAATTTTCCCCTTTTCACAAAATTCAGGGACATCGCAGCATGAACCTTGCCACTTGCATAGATTCCCTCTTTCCCAACCCATGGAGGTACATGAGTTTTCTGTTCAGTTGCCTTCTTTATTAAATCCTGTCTCCTTTTTCTACTAAATCCCAAAAATCTTTTTCTTCTTTTCTTAATGTACATGTTAGATTTTTACGTGCCTGAACTAAATCTATTGAACTCATTGTTATGAAAAATTCACCCATAAACTGTGCATTTTTACAACTAGCTACTATATTCATAATCTTTTTGTAATAGGTAATTCAGAAAATACTACATCTATATCTGAATAAAAATATTGAAGTTTCCCTGTAGCATAAAATAAACTTGACAAAATACTACATGACACACCATACGTTAAAGGTATATGGTGATACGTCATTCCTTCTGATACTGATGAGGGTAACTTCATACACACGTAACAGTTATTAATCTCCATAGTACTAACATATTGAAATAACAATTTAATAAACACATTAGAAGACGTATTATAGTCTGATTCATTATGATAGTTTGCTTCATCTTCTACCCCTATTTCTATTTCAGTTTCTTTATTCTATCTACCTTAACATTAGTATCTGTACTATTCTTGTCACTCGTTTTCATTAACAAAGGTACTCCTACTGTTAGGAATAGCCATCCTAATGCTGCTAATAAAATACTACAAAAACAAAATCTAAAACACTTTCTTTTTAATCCACACTTTGGTTTTCCGGTCACTTCAATTTCTGCCATTTTTGCTCCTGAGAATTTCTTTTCTCTTATCTTTTCTTTGTCAGTTTTTATTTTCATTTTTAAGGAGGCCTCCATTTGCTTTCATCAATCTGGACAATATGAATTTCTTCTGTATCATCAGTCAGATCTAGGGATTCAAATTCCTCGAGTATAACGTACGTCCATTCAGGACCCTTGTATTTCCTGTTTATATTTCTCAATCTTGGACTTCTTCGAGTTATTTTTGCCAAAGTTTGTTTAGATTGCGTTTGACTTGTGACTTAGTTTACTTGTTCTGGTTTCTTTTCAGATTTTCTCAAGTGATATTTTAGTTTCTTTACTCCAGTTGGCCAATTGTCTCCCTTTCTGACTCTTTTTGATTTGCACTGCGTTTTCACCTTCTTTATCTCCTTGTAAAGTTCTTTTTATTTCATTTATTTTAGGCACAATCTGTTCTGTTTCTCTGTTTTCTGTGCTTGTACCTTCTTTTACTTCCACCTGCTCAGGTCCTACCGTATTTTGTTCTTCTTCTTCCTGAGCTTGTTCTTCTAATTCTATCTGACCCTGTTCAGGTCTTATTTCAAACCTTTCTTCTTCTGCCTGAACCTGTTCTTCTAACTCTATCTGGTCCTGTTCAGGTCTTAATTCAAATTTTTCTTCTTCCGCCTGAACGTGTTCTTCTATTTTTCCCTCCTCAGGTTCGTGTGTGTCTTTTTCAATTTCCACCTGAGTGTGTTCTTCTTCCCCTGTCTCTTCCTGACTACTTTCCTGTCTTTTCAGTTCTGTTCTTCTTCTTGTTTCAATGACATCATCAATTATTTCAATCACTGGTATCCAGTCTTCCTGACTTGTACTTGGCTGTTCGTCATATGGTTGTCTTTCAGAATCTATTACTCTAGATTCTTCAATTTCACAGTTTACAACTCCTGACGCTTCAGCCTGTTCAGTCAGTGGTTGCTCTTGTTGTTCTGATGGGCTCGGAACTCTTCTGGTATGGCTGGCATGAATCCAATTGGGCAAACCTGCACACTTCACTGCTGTGGTAGTGACTAGTATGACTTGCCGCGGTCCGTCCCACCTTGGTGCTAGGCACGACTTTCTTGCGTGTTTCTTCACTAGCACCCAATCTCCAGGATTCAAATCATGTGCTTGGTCTGGCTGTCTTTCAACTGCCTCTTCTCCAACCTGGTGAGAGATAGAACGCATCATTTCAGCCAATCCTTTGCAATAGTCCAATACCAGATCATCAGTTCTACTCATTAGTTTATTTCCAGGAATAAATGCCTGTCTCATGGCTCTTCCCATGAGAATCTCATGTGGGCTCATTCCTGTTTTTCTGTCTGGAATACTTCTGAGACCCGTCAATACAAGAGGTAGTGCATCTGGCCATTTCAGCTTTGTGGATGCACACACCTTTCCCAATCTTGACTTGATTGTGCCATTCATTTGCTCAAAAATTCCAGAAGCCTCTGGACGATAAGCACAGTGCAGTTTTTGTTCAATGTTAAATGCAGCACAGATTAATCGAATTATTTCATTATTAAAATGAGGGCCTCTATCTGATTCCAAAGTGACTGGAAAACCAAATCGCGGAACTAACTCCCTCAACAACAATTTTGCAACTGTAAGACTGTCATTTCTTCGAGTGGGATAGGCTTCCACCCATCTTGAGAAAAGGCATACTATGACAAGTATGTATTTCAGTCCATTGCATGGGGGCAATTCAATAAAATCTAACTGTAATCTAGTGAAGGGTCCTTCTGCCTTTCCAATCTTTCCCCAGCTTACCACTGTCTTTCTACCTGGATTTTGCTGCTGACAGGTTAAGCATCTTTGGCAAAGGCTTTCTGCGACTACCCTGAATTTCGGATTGTACCAACTCTGTCTGAATAGCCTGATCATTGAATCTCTCCCTATGTGTGTTGCTCCATGATACACTCTTGCCATTTTTGAAAGTAAACAATCTGGCATGACTGGTCTTCCATCTAGATACACCCATACCTCATCATGTGGTCTTTTTGTACAAGCTGCCTTTTTCCAAATTTCTTTTTCCTTTTCCTCAACTTCTTCCTACAATTGCCTAATCTCATCCCATGTTTCTGGTACTGAGAAATACATAAGTTGGCATCTGGTTTCACCCGTTTCAATTTTTCGGTTTATGGCCACTGTATTTTTGGCACAGTATTTAGCCACTTGGTCAGCATAATTATTGCCAGCAGTCACATAGTCATTTCCTGACCGATGTGCAGCACATTTTACAACTGCTATCTCTTTTGGCAATTGTAATGCTTCCAACAAATCCTTCACATTTTTGCTGTTTCTGATAGGAGATCCTGAAGAAGTCAGAAATCCCCTCTGCATCCAGAGCTGGCCGAAGTCATGCACAACCCCGAACCCATATTGACTGTCCGTGAATATGGTTACTCTCCAATTTTTCCCCTTTTTACATGCCATTGTTAAGGCAATCAATTCAGCTACTTGTGCAGACTTGACCCCAGGTAAACAGGATGCTTCAATTACCCCAGATATTTTACAAACAGCATATGCAGCACTTAGTCCTCCTTCTTGTGTCCTAAGGCAGGAACCATCTACAAATAACTCATGGTCGGCCTCTTTCAAAGGTGACTCTTTTATGTCCGGCCGGGGCTTCGTGCATAACTCAGTCACGTCCAAACAATCATGATCACTCTCATCTCTCACTTCTTCATCGCAGGGGTCTGGCAATAGGGTAGCTGGGTTCATGATCGTACACCTTATCACAGTCACGTTCTCAGCTCCCAAAATTACTCTTTCATACTTTGTCAAACGACTAGGGGTGAGATGCTGTGTTCTTGTTCTTGTCAAAAGAATCTCAACCGAGTGTGGAACAAAAACTTTTACCGGATGTCCCATCACTATCGACTCACTTTGCTCCAGACTCATACAAGTAGCAGCTACTGCTTTTAAGCAGCCAGGCAATGCTGAAGCCACTGGGTCCAATGTGGCTGAAAAATATGCCACTGGACGTCGACTCAATCCATGTCTCTGTGTTAAGACTGAAAGTGCACAATTTTCTCTCACAACAGAACAAAGCAAAATCTTTTGAATAATCAGGCATGCCCAAAGCAGGAGCCTCACACAAACAGTTTCTTAGTTTCACAAATGCCTCTATGCAATCATCATTCCAATCAATCTGATCTTTTGCTCTTTTCCGGATCATCTGTATTAATGGTTTCGCTAACATCGAAAAACCATTAATCCATTGCCTACAGTATCCAACCACTCCTAGAAACATTCTCATTTCTCTTTGAGTCTGTGGCAATTGCATTTCTTTGATTATTTTTATTCTTTCCGGTGTCACTTTTCTAACTCCTCTTTCTATTTTATGCCCTAAATATCTAACTTCTCGTTGACAAAATTGTAATTTTTCTGGAGACACCTTGTGTCCACCTTCAGCCAAATGATTCAGCTATGCAATTGTGTCTGTGACACAATCTTCGCGTGTTTTTGATGCCACCAGTAGGTCATCAATGTACTGGACCAGAACAGATTTTTCAGGCATAACCAATGATTCCAACCACTTTTTCAAAATCTGATTAAAGATTGAAGGTCTCTCTGTGTACCCTTGAGAAACTCGACACCATGCGTAAATATGATCCTCAAACTTAAACGTAAAAAGATACTGGCTGTCTGGGTGCAAAGGAATAGAAAAGAACGCTTGGCATAAATCAATTACTGTAAACCAACCTGCATTCCAGGGTATCTGATAAAGGATCACTGCTGGATTTGGCACTATTGGGCAACATGGCACCACAATTTTATTTATTTTCCGTAAATCCTGCACTATTCTGTACTTTCCGCTAGGCTTTTTCAGTCCCATTATCGGCGAATTGCAGGGACTACCCATCACTTCTTTTAAAATACCTTGTTTAACCATTCGTTCAATTTCTGGAATAATTCCTGCTTTTACTTCTGGACTCATTTTGTACTGTCGGGTGTTTGGATACACTGCACCTTCTTTCACTGTCACTTTAACTGGGTCTATATTTGTCATTAGCCCAATGTCTTTTCCTGTAAAATCCCACACTTCTGGATTAACTGTGGTTCTCAACTCTTCTGGCAATTCATTCTCAGTTATTAGTGAAAACATTTCATCTACTTCTGTTCCCTGTTTGGCCAACATCATCTTGTAAACAACGTCTTCATCAGGGGTTTGGAAAGCGACACCATCCGGTGTACAATAGATCGTGCAATTCATCTTCCACAAAAGATCTCTTCCCAACAGATTTACTGGACTGGAATCGCAAACTACAAACCGATGCATTTCTTTGAAGTTTCCAATGTGCACCTCCATTGGTTTTGTGATTGGGGTTCTAATCTGTTGGTTAGACACGCCTACAACTTGGATTGATTCTCCCGAGAGGGGTAGGTTTGGGATGTCTGCTGTTCTCACAGTAGACCTGGTAGCACCAGTATCCAATAGGAAAGTAATGTCTTTACCTTCTACTCTCCCATCAACAAATGGACCTGACTGATCTACCGGCAAGGATGCGCCAAGCACGCACTCCTCTTCCTCCCCCTCAGGCACCGTCATTGTGCGGCATCTGAATGTTCTTCATCATTCTGTAAAAAATATTGTGCAATTGTTCTATTATTCTTACCACTTTCTCCTTGAAATCCGGTGTTCGCACTGAAACTTTGATGGTTCACAAAATTTGGCATAGGAGCTGGTGGCACCTGATATTGTGGAGTAACTACCTGCTGCTGCTGATTCATAAGTACTTCATTCTGCATCTGTGGGATTAAATTTTGATTTGGCCCATTATTACTCTTATTATTCTGAGTACTCTTACACTCGTTCTTCCAATGTCCAAGCTTTCCGCACGCATGACAAGGAAACTTCTTTTTCGCTTCTTCTCTGTCCATTCGTCCCTTATATTTATTACCATTCGCTCCTTGATTATTCTGACTCTGTTCTTTCACTTGATTATTATTTTGGTCATTTGTTTTCTCTTCTTGCTGTTCTGCCAATTTAACTTGTGCCCACATCATTTTCTCCTTTAGCTTCCTACGCCTGGCCTCAATGTCATCTCCGCAATATTTTGCGTACTTTAAAATCTCATCCACTGTCTTGCTTTGCCAACACAACATGTGCTGCTGTATCATCTGACTGATTTCTGGTTTCAAACCATATACAAACCGATACACAAAATGTCCCATATCCTTGTCACCAATATTCTCAAAACCACTATACTGCTTAAACACCTGCAACAACCTTTCATAGTACGCATGTACAGATTCATTTGGTTCTTGTGTTGTTCTATCTATTTTCATCCAATCTGTTTCTTTAGGAGGAATTTTCCCTTTCAAATATGTAATTACTTGGTGATACTTCTTCATCACCTCCTCCGAGGGTGCTCCTGTCTTTGCATCTCTAGCATACTCCTCATTAGGCCAATCAATTGTAATCTTACATTCTGTCCATAAATCAGCAGGTACCACTATATCAAATAGACCATCCAAGTCTTTCAATAAAACCTTTGAAACCTTCACAAATCTCTCTACCTGCTTGTAACACTCAACTGGTTTTTCTCTCAGTTTTGGAAAATCATTTGTAAATGACAAAATATCTTGTCTACTCCAAGGAACATGAACATATCCACCTCCAGGAACCTCTCTCATCGGACACAATTTTTCCACTTTGCCTGATTCTCTTACTGGAAATGCAGCTGCTGCTTCTCTCGCTTGTACTTCCTCTTTCTTTCTTATCCATCTAATTCTCCATTTATCAATGTCTCCCCATTTTCGCAAAATGTTCATTAATTCCTTTATCTGTAGTCTCTTTCCAGAAGCATTTACACTTTCTAAATCTTTATCAGTAAAGTCCACTCGATATGGTTTCTGTAACAACTTTGATTTCCCTATGTCTATTCCAATCTCTGAAGCAACTTCAGTCAATCTCTCATGAAATACTCTTGCTCTCCTGGTTATACTCTTACACAAAAATAATAACTCCTCATCATTGTAAGCGTTCAATCTTTCTGTACCCACACATCCTGTCATCATCTCTTCCAATTCCACTTTCAATCTGCTGATATCTAAAATCTTTGGTGTTGGGTTCTGATTATCCCTTTCCTGTGCCCACCTTTCTATTTCTTCAGAGGCAACTACTGTTGCGCCTCCAGTTCCAGCAGGAACCAAAGGTCTTCTTTCTCTCAAATTCATAGGCGTAACTCTCTTTGGAGTCAGAGGTTCCACAATAGGGAGATCCATTAATGAAATAATTGACTCACTTTCGCTAACCTGATCATCTGTAATTATTATTTCTTTTCTAGGACTATTTAATGGAACTGTCACAAGTTGTGGTTTCTGGCAAATCTTATTATCTCCATACAATGGGATTACCGGACCAATGGTCACTGGTACTGTCAAGGCTTCAGTATTCAAATTTAACTGACTTATCTTTTGAACTAGTTCTTCTCTAGTTTTATTCAAAGCTTCTCTTTCATTATCCTGCAACACTCTGTTATATGACGTTTCATGTAAAATCTGTGGGGTTAATGGCATTCCCATTACTGGTGCACTTGGGGTAACCTTACTAGCTGCTTCTTGATACGGTGGTGGATTTTTAATTAAAATATCCTCTAACAACTCGTCATCTGATTCACCATATCCTGCCGAATTCATATGTTTCGTTTTCTCCTTACACTTTCCTTCAGACTGTTCCTCAGTCATTAACACTGGATATAATCCTTCTGATACCATAGCTCTCCTCCATTGTTTCATCTGCCCTTCGCGTGACTCATGCAAATGTCTCGGGAAAAATCCTCTATACCTTCCACCTCTGCATTTCTCTCGTTCATATGACTCAGTCTCCCATTCTTCCAAAGCCTCATATTGAGTTAACCTAGGTCTAGGTTCCAAATCATTCATTTTCAATCTCAAATTCTGAAGAATCCTCCCATTAAACGTACCATCCTTAGGAAACGCTAACACACCATCATCCTTCGTATATTCTATCCAGTTTTCCAACCACACGCAAGTATGATATCTTCTATCCATCATCATAAAAGATGCTGGTGTCTTCGGTGGCGGAATAGGGATTCCCTCTCTAGTGAACACAGGCTTATCCTTTACAAAGAAATTCTTAATTTTCTTTAAAAATGACATCTTTCTTTTCTCTCCATACATCCTTGAAGAAAGATGTAGGAAATTTTATTCCGCAAACCCTTGAAATCTTCTACCTGTACGTCTTGCACTAACAGTCAAATCAAAATCCCGCATACAATCCTTCTCTTCACCAATCCTAGCGCGGCTTCTAACCAGCTATCCAATCAAATCAGGCTCACGCTCGTGATCTGACCAAAGCCAGCGAGGCCTTTTCCTGATGTCAGTTCTACTCCTTACTACTGATCCCTCCTTTACAAAGCTGCTCCTGTCACACGCCCGCTGTTTCTACCAATCCCAGCGTGGCTCACTGTGACGTCAGTACCACTCCGGCAACTGACCCTCCCTTCACAAGGTAATGCGAAAACTTTATTTCTCAATATTTTCTTAAAAATTCTTTGTTATTAACGACATAAAAACATTCGCTACTCTGTCTGTTCCGCTAAATCAAAGGATAGTTTATTTCTTTCTACTGCGAGTAAAACCTTCCGCTTACTCTTCACATAAGCTCCAGAGAACCTGCTACTCCTCCGGTGTCATCCGTTTGGGAAATTTGAGACCAAAGTTTCACCAGCGAACTCCTTTTGCTGTCAATCTAGCTTAGAAGAACCTGCTACCCCTTCAGGGTTACCCTTTCTAGGAGATATAACGCCTAAAGTTTCACTAGCGAACTCTTTGCTATCAATCACTCTTACTTTTACACAGAAAATAGTCCCTACTTTAACACTGCTAGCCCTACCTAGCTTCTCAGTGTTATTCCAACAGACGAGTAACCTCACTGCAGTGTGGTTTCTATCGCCACCCGCTATTCATTCCCAGGGAATTTTTCCAGACGACATAAAACAAAGATGCTAACTCTTCTTGTTAAAACATAAATCAAAAATCAATAATCTATACTTATCACCAAACTAGTCAATAATAACCATAGCTCTGCTACCGGAAAACTGATCCAGCGGTGTACTAACAACAGATACTCCACTACCATATACACACCTGGGCCCATATAACTACTTCCACAAAAACAGCAAGTAGACCGCTGGAAAACTTATATGATTTTCATACTTCAAGATCTAGTTATTTCTTTTCCCTAACTAAACCTTTCACTGATCAATTAGTTCTTTCCTCTGGTCAATGGACCATTAGTTGGAACTAGTTGATGGTGATAATTAACATAACTTATTAAACATTTCTTGATTAAATGAAATAATCACAGACTCGGGAAGTTTTAAAATCTTTATCTAAATTAGTTGCTTGTGAACCATCTCAAACGTTTCAGTACAAACACCCTCATTCACAAGAGTGTCAATTCAATCAAGTTTCAAATAGGCATTTAGCAATTCAGATCCACACAATAACTATGCTCAGAAAGAAGAGGACAGAGAGAGAAGAGCATCTATCAATACGATTAATTTTATATTTACCAAGTATGGTGTGAAGACCAACCCCCTGGCCAAAGGGCTGGTAAGGGTCCCCCGGGATAGATCAGGAGACAAAGACCTCAGGACAGGAATCAGGACAGGATACTTCACCTCTCTAAATACCGACGACTGCGTCGCACCCCTCTCTGACACTCTCTTCCTCCTCATGGTTCTTCCACGATCTTCTTTCTAACCCAATTAAATTAAGTAGATGGTTCTGCATTCGATTTTCTTCATCAGCGTCTCACTGCATCAGCACCACCCCCAGCACCGACAGCATCCCGAGCTCTGCAATGCTTCCGCCAAAAGTCGCTCCCAGCTTCGCGCTAACTAACTAACTAAACTACCTCAATTATACCTTTCTATAGCCTTGTACCACCCATTAATGTTTCAATATTGTAAAACGCTAACTTCTGATTGGTCAGGCGAGGGGGGATGATCGTCACACCATGCTTACATTTCACTTATTTCTTTAAACCATTGTTTCAAAACTCCTCCCCTCAAACTTTATTAAATCATTTCCTTTCCCATACATCTCCAAACTTTATTAATACAAAATGTTGCGATATTATGAATAAAGCTCCTTCATATGAACTCTTCACCCTCATGTTCCCAGAGCACATCTTCGCTGGCCTTGGACGCGTGACAAGTCCTTAGTCATCTTTCGTATTTTCTCGCCAGTACGCATGTGTAGGGTCAAGACAGTCAGCTCGATTCAGACAAGTATAGTGGGCCCAAATGCGCACTAATAATAAAGTCAAAAGAAGAAATGTTATTTTCAAAAATAAATGGTTTCACTGTACACCACCAACCTCTACTCTAACCCACTTCATTTATTATTACCCTTTCTGCATTTGCGTTAATATAAAACTTATATTCTATTTCAGCTAAGCAGGTGCCATGCATGTGAGCTTTCAAGCGGCCATTTTATCGTTTATTGCGCAGGCGCAAGATTTTCCCTCCAAGCATTAGTACGTCATACTACGTAGATGTAGTAGACGCATGCGCAGTAAAGATCCCTTGTTAAAGTGCGTTTTTAGTCCTTCGTTCATGTTATTGCCGTTAGTAAACACATAGGCAAGCTTCCTTGTCCCGCGTGTCTTGTTCTAAATGCAATTATTAATTACAAACACGTTGTTAGTAATTCGTTAGTGAGTTAAAACGAAAGGATTGCTTCCGAGCAAGCCTCATTTACGAGTCCTTGCTCCATCACACCTACTATGCTGCTGCCCCGCATTACTGCAACATCAGCGTATACTGTTAAAACCAATGTTCCTAAGGCACGGGACCAGTGGCACTGCTCCAGTCCAGCACGGAGCCCTCTGACCTGGTCAAATTTGGCAAATTCATGAATATGACACGAAGGGTCCTAATCGAAAACAGCACAGAGGAAAAGTGTGCGGTTGCAACTGTCAAGTCTCCGGTAGCAACAGAAGGAGCCGAATGGTGAAGAGCCCCTTCCAGGAAAAAACTGCATGGCACTCATAAGTCCCACAATGAATTAAGTGCCAACTCCCCATGAACAGACAGGGAACAGGGACCTCTCTAATATGTAATTTTAAAACCAATGAATTTTAGAACAAGACCACACTTTAGAAATGGCCTGTCACTACAGACCAAATGATATTTCTAATTTTTTTTATACACGTTCAGACATATGTATTATAATGGCGTGAGATACGTATTTTAGTGCAATTTTTGATAATGTACTGCAACTTTGCAATGATTTTAAGTAATTATGCAAAATAAAAAATTAATTCACTCATCTGGTGGACGCAACCTCTAAATCTGTCACTGGGACCACCATTCTTAGCTCAAGCCTCTCCTCTAGTGATAACAACAGATTCTTCCTTGGATGGCTGGGGAGCTTACCTCCAGGATCTCCAGGTCAGCGGCAAATGGCCTCCCTCCCATCTGAGCCTTCACATCAACCTTCTCTAATTAAGAACGGTATTTCTTGCTCTGCAAGCCTTCCTGCCCAGGCTTCGGAGCTCCTCAGTATTTGTGTGGACAGACAATACTTCAACAATGCACTACATAAACAAACAAGGAGGCACTCGATCTCGCCTTCTGTCCCAGGAAGCTCAACTTATCTGGAAATGGGCAAATTATTACTAACATCAGAATGTATACCAGGAAACCAGAACACAATAGCGGACACCTTGAACAAACTGAAAACATCCTGCCAAGGGTGGGAAATGGACCAGCGCACGCTGAACAGCATCTTCCTCCAGTGGGGCAAACGGAATATAGATCTCTCTGCAGCTCCCCACAATGCCGAATGCCAGTACTTTGCAAGTTGGCTTCCCCATCATGGGTCGTGGGGGACTCTCCCAAGGCAGTCTTTCCAACAAAGTAGTGAAGGGTGACCAGAATAAATCAGACTTGATTTTCTGAGATAACAGTGAAGATGCAATAGTAGAAATACTATGTTCATCGCAAATAAAATTCCTCGATATTTTAGAATTATCTTTCCAACAAGTAAGAAAAACCTTAAAATCAAGAGCAATAAAAAGATCAAATAACCTTGACTTCGAGGAAGTATCCTGGAAATCAACAGACATGGATCCAAGAAACACATTCTGAATTGATAGTGGAATACAACATTGAAATATCTTAGTACATTTAGACCAAACATATTTTCAAAAGTTAAGAACATTAGGGCAATAATATATTAAATGAAGTAGGGTGCCATTAGTGAAAATACATTACCAGCGGTGAGGTGGAAGGATTGATTGTATGGATAAAAATGGGTGTATGAACGGCTTTGTTGTGTAAGAAAAATAGGGATTGAGTGATACTGGAAGCTTTGGAGGTAGTAAAAATGTTATGCCATAGTTTATCCCGTTGCTGAGTCAAGAGGGTCATCGAGAGGTCTTGCTCCTATGCTGTTTCAATGGAGGATTTTAGTCTATCGGAAATAGGAGCGGATAAAAGTTTATATATGAGAGAGGCTTTAGGGTTAGAATCAGAAGAGATGTTATAAAGGAGAGTCAAGGGAGAAAACAGAGTAGAATCAGCAGGAAAGTTTCTGACTAATAAAAACGATTGAAGTTCTTGTGATAATTGGGAGTATTGGGTTAAGAAAGAAGAAGGTATATCATAGCGTTCTTGTGATGTAGTGAAGGGTATAACAGAATTTTGAGATACTAGTTGGTGAACATAAAGGAAATCCTTTTCTTTCCAATGCTTGAAGTAAAATGATTTATGGCGAAACTTAATGAATTTATTGTACCCGATAGAGGAAGCAAGAAAAGCTTGATAGAAGTTAGAGCCGAAAGTGAACAATGAATGCGATAGATGTTGGGAATATTTTAAGATAGGGTGTTTGAATATAAAAGTACAATTGGACATAAAGCTAATATCATAAAAAGAAAATTCATTTAATAGAGAACGTCCAAAAGTAATCTATCTGGGTATGGGGGAGTCTTGATATTGTCTATCTAAAGCAAAAATTTGTCTGATTAAAAAAGCAGTATGATATAGCTTAAAATTTGGAAAGCCTTACCCCCTCTTCGTTTTTTGGTTTAATTAATTTGGATAGGGCAATACGGGCAGATTTATTGTTCCAGAGAAATTTGGTACAGAAAGAGTTAATTTGGTTAAAATAGTAGTTAGGAATTTTAAAAGGTAACATAGAAAGCAAAAAAATAATAAGAGGTACAATCATCATTTTAACAGTATCCAATCTACCCCACCAGGATGAGTGGAGATGGGACCAAGAGGAAAGCTAATTTTGAATCTGGAGTTTTAGTGCACTAAAATTATGGGCAAGAGTTTGAGGGATGGTAGGTGAAAACCAGACACCTAGGAATTTATTCTTAGCTGGACACCACATAAAATTAGTATCAGAGAACATAAATTGATAACAGAGGGAATTTAAAGGTTAAATCTCAGTTTTAGAGAAATTCAATTTATAGTCAGATATTTTAGAATATAAATCAATCTCCTGTAAAAAGGGTGTTAGGGAGGTTAAGGGATTCGAGAGATATACCAGAATATCGTCTGCATGAGCAGATAATTTAGTTTCATAGGAATAATGTTTGAAACCTGTTATCAAAGTGTTACGGCAAATGCGTTCAAGAAAAGGTTTGAGACAGAGAAGAAATAAAAGAGTAGAGCGGGGACAACCTTGTCTAGTACCTCTATATAAGTTTAAATAAGTGGATAGGAATCCATTGACAGAAACACAAGCACGTGGTTCGGAATACAATAGCTTGATAAACTAAATGAATTAGGGGCCAAAACCAAACCAATGAAGTGTTTTGAACATAAATTGCCAATTTATACGGTCAAATGCTTTTCCAGCATCGAGAGATAGTGCAGCGAGAGGATCAGGATATCTTCTCCTAATATAAGAATATTGGAGAACATCCTAGCATTATCTGAGGTGAGCCTCCTTTTAATGAAACCAGATTGGTCAGGTTTAATAAGAAGGGGTATAATGTCGTCAAATCTAGAGGCAAGAAGTTTTGCACATATTTTACAGTCATTGTTAATTAATGAAATAGGATGGTAGTTTTGACACAAAGTTTGATCTTTACCAGGTTTGGGAATGATTACAATGTGCGCATCTAAAAAAGAGCCTTCAGGCTTAGATCGCAATAGGAAGGAGGTGAAGAGCTCAAGTAAATGTGGTGGAAAAATAGAAGAAAAAGAAATAATACGTTCAATGGAAAAATCATCAGGTCCAGGGGCTTTAGCTCTCTTCAGAAATGTGATGGCATCCAAGATCTCCTGAAGAGTTATATCTTTTTCAAGGAGAGTCATAGCATTCGGTAAGGAGGGAGGAGAAGGAAGACCATAAAAAAATGCCTGGGTATGATGTTCAGAGAGATGGGTATCTTCTGTGTATAGTGAGTTATAATAGGATTGAAAAGCATTAACAATGTCTGAATAAGAATTTAATACGTTATTAGTAAGGTCATTATGAATAGGTCCTATAATTTTCTTTTCCGATTTGACTTTTAAATAGTTAGCCAACATTTTACCAGCTTTATTCTGACTCCCATGATACTTGGATTTTATCTTAAGAAGTATGTTGCAAGCATCAATGGTAGCCAGCTTGTTCAGAGTTGATTTGGCTTTAATAAGGTCAGGGAGGTGAGAAGGAGATTTAGAAGATAAATAAGTGTGTTCCAGAGTCTTAATATGTTTTAGGGTGGAAAGATATTGGGAACTCAACAACTTCTTCCTTCTAGCAGTTTAAGCAATGGTGAAGGCTCTAAAAGAGACTTTAAAAGCATCCCAGTTGTTGTGTACGGAAGTATCACTAGCTTTGTTAAATTGAAAGAAATCTGTTATAAAGGAGGTAGCTTCTAAAATAAAATGTTGCTCGAAGTTTATTTCTAAGTAGAAGAGTACGCCATTCCTGGCTTACCACAGATCAATATATCCCTGGCAAATGCAGACAATGGTGTGAAGAATCTTCATTAAAAGCATGTTTGTTCACATACGAACCTAGAAAGCGGATATCATCCAAAACCCTTGGAGACTACACTTTATGTCTGCACTTTGGGCATTACAGGCACCAGATGTCTGAGGTACTCCCCTTTCGTTTCCTGTTTTTAAAAGGGCAATAAGTAAAATAATGAACCCTTTATCGCTTTTAATTTATTAACAATCTTTCCAAAGGCAAAGTCACGTTTTGCTGGTTATAAATAATTAAAAGCACTCTGCCCACAAAAATATTTGGCAGATACTTAGCTCAGTAAATTACAAACTGAAATTCATGCAGCTTCGGTTTGGTGTCATTCCCAGTCTATACTTTCTTCCTAGTTGGTCACAATTGCCAAGCAATCATGGAATGCAGAATTTGTGAATACAAAATTGAACCACTAACTCGTATCTTCTGCACTTGTCAGCCCTAATGTCAGAGCGCAGAAAATGGCTTTGCTCTTTTTTTAACCAGTATCAAATTCGATGTTGTTGCCACTCCTTGATTTTTAGCCTTAAAGGAGAGTTTCCTCAGTTGGTGACTAGATTCATAAGCATATGACAACTGTTAAAAGGCTCCTTTCAAAGCCAGACTTGTATAGTGTTCTTTTTCTAAATTATGCTGGGTATGTATTTGAGCCTTGTTCAAAACAGGTGGAGTATTGCATAGTGATCCGTGTTAGACCTCACTATGTAGTACTCTCACAATACCCCAAAGATGGTCCTTAGATTCACAATAATAAATCCTTAGCACAGTCCTGGTAGTGTGGCAAAGAGCAGCCAGGCTTTACTAAAAGAGCATGTGCTAAGCATTTCAGAGTAGCAACATGGATAATAAGTAATTGACATGACTCGAAGGAAATCCGACACCAATTTATAAAAATAAAGCAGATTGTTATATTAATTTAGACACCAAAACGAATGCAATCGGATACATATAAACAGAGTTATGGATTTTAGAAGAAATAATAAATCAGTGCCAACTCAACTAATTTTTTTTTTTATTGTGATTTGGAACTCTAGGGAGTTCCACATAAAATATACAAAGAAAGCTCCAAAACAACAAATTATACAGTTCTTTATAGCAAAATAAAATACGTTCTGGAACCTACCGATTAGAGAACTAGAGATTATACAGTTCAAAATTAAAAACAGCAAAAATCAAGATAAAACATACTCCACGTATAGTAAAAGTCCATAACGTATAAAGTGCAAGTGCGCCAGAGAACATATATGGGGACAGTTGCGCAAATCAATTACAGTACAGTGCTAGGTCAATGCAAGTGGCATTAAAGAATTTAAATACTCTAACGGCTTCAACAGTACAAATTTTAATACCCTGAAACTTTACTTAGAATGTGCAAATTATGTTCCCAAAAGGCCATATTCAACATACCAGAACTAAAAACCATATAGTAATCCTCTCTAAAAATATTTAATATTTTTTAAAACACTAAAAATTTTGAAACATGCTGATTCGGAGGGTGGGGCCAAAAGACAATTCTGGGACTCCACCGCTGTAGTGATGTTATATTTTAGAAACACTGGTCTTAATAATCTACGTCGTAATGGCTGTAGTGGGGGACAGACAAATAACACATGATTTAAATCCTGCACCCAGTTTCCACACAAGTCTATCCTCCCTGGCTAATCCCTCCCATGCTCCTGTTATAATTCGCAAGAGGAGCAAATTCAGTCTTAGTAACAGGATAGTTCTACGCACTCCATGGGGAATATTCCATATGACATATGGTTGAGGTTGTTTACACATACTACTCTCCACTATTATGGAATTCCTAGAATGCCTTAAACACAGTACAATATCTCTTTTGCGACTAACTTCATAAATTGTTTTTTTTATTAGAGTTTTCAAGACCTGCTTTGGAAGAGGGCATGCTCCACTTTGCCCAATTTTAAACAAGTCTAAGGCTTTCTCGTAATATCTAAAGACAACGCGTTTTCCCTTCAGACAAGAAAAGATTTCCTGTTTTAGGGCAGCCCGTATAGAACTCTCATCACTATTCAGTAAGGCCTTACCCCACCTTAGGCTTGCTGTCATGGCAAACACATAGGTCGAAAGGAGCCCGAATTCGAGCCAAAGGGAGCAGCTGCACAATTCAGGTTACAAATTTGATGCCAAATGCGCCCATCCACCTTCTGAAAAAAGTCCCAGTGTTGTTCATCCACTGATTTGCAAGTGTAACTCACTAAGGGTGGGATTATAATTTTGTAAACCAATAGAACATGTGCAAAATGTCTTTGCCCACAGCATTTATATAGCCTGCCAATTGCAGAGGCCTGAGATATTGCCGTACTTCTGCACTGGCCAATGTGATCACTGCTAGAGCACTTGCTTGAAAAAATTCTTCCTAAATACTGGTTCAACTTCACTGCATCCTGCTTATCTTTCCCCAAAAACCAGTGCATATTTTTCCAAACCCTGCATTCCCGGGACCTAAAAACCATGATTTTACTTTTGGAAATATTTATTTTAAAAACATATTCATTGGCATAATGGCCTAGCTCGTTAAGACGCCTTTGTAAACCTATCGGGGTTAAATCTATCAGGATGGCGTCATCCGCATAGAGTAGCCAGCCCAGTTTCATTGTTCCTAACTTCGGTGGGTCCCCTTTACAGTGCCCCACCCTACTAGCAAGTCATTGATATAAAGAGAAAAAAGGAGAGGTGCTAATAAGCATCCTTGCTTCAACCCATTATGGCTTTTCACATTACTCAACAGGCCCTGGTTCCCTACCATCAGGATCTGAGTCCAAGTTGAGGAGTGCAATGCAATAACAAGCCTAAGTAGGTGCGCGGGAATCCCCATTGCGGCCAACTTGCTCCATAGCATCCCTCGGTCAACCCTGTTGAATGCCGTGGAGACATCTATAAAGTCAGCATACAAGGCCATACCCTTGTCTATTGGATATTTTTCAATCAAAGTTTGCAGGGCAGAGATGCTATCTAAATTACCACTATGCTTACGAAAACCCGCTTGCTCTGCAGGTACAAGATCATTACCAAAGGCCTAGTACTGAAGGTGAAGAAGTATACTATTAGCAAATAGTTTTCCGATCACATCCAATAATGCAATCTGCCTGAAACTGGCAGGAGAGGTTTTGGGACCCTTTTCATATAATGGTACCACTATGCTTCCTTTCCAAGAGGACGGAATTATCCAGTGTGCATTGTAGTAATGAAACACCGGATAGAGAAAAAGAGCCCATGCATAGCTATTTTGTTCAATAATAGCTATAGGTAGATCGTCCGGGCCCATCGCCCCAGAATACCTTGCTCCTTTAATGAAGCACTCTATCCCCTTTACAAGAAGGGAGCCATAAACATTCTCCAAGGGAGACTCACTGATTGACTCCAAATTGAACCTGGCTCTAGTATTTAATGCATATAACTATGAGATATATTGGATCCATTCAGCATCAGATATTAAAATGGCTTCAGCCTTAATTCTACAGTCACAGTGTTCGGCTAATAGAGCCCAATATTTACGTGAGTCACCGGAACGTGCAACCTCTCTCAGTTTAATCCATTTTAGATCCTCCACTCCTCTACGTTCAGATGCCTTCAGTCTCGTTCTTACCCGCTTCAGTATATTGATTTCCCTTTGCCTCATCAATGATGACTGTTAAATTGGTCCCTTACTAAGGAACTCAACTCCCAATGTAACTTTTTTACCACCCAGGAGGTGGCCACCAAGTGGTTAGTACCATTAGCTTGTTTCTTACTTTCACATGATCTAAATAAAGCCAAATGGTTGTCAAACCAACCAATGGGATTTTCCTGTGTGGTACCAGAGCTCATATTTTTAACAAGCCCCCCCCCAAATTGGTCACATTTTTATTAGACCAAAGAGTACGCCCATTTTTTTTATTATACACAATATTATCATTTCTAGTATTCCAGAGCGCAAGCATCTTGAGTTCCAAATTGATATCCACGGAGAGAATGCTGTGGTCACTCAAATTTGTCCTCAGTACCTTAAACTGTGTACATGCTCTAAAGAATTGATAAGATACCATGATGTAATCAATTAGTGACTGCCCTCAAGAGGAATGAAAAGTAAGGGAAGCTTGGGAGTCCTCTGGGAATCTCCCATTTAAAATAATATCATTAGTTCTCACAATCCCAAAAAAACTCCTCCCTCGCCTATCGGATCTAATATGACCGGGCAAAGTTGTCTCAGGGATGGTCCATACATCTTCCAGCTCCCGTTTACCAAAAGCCAAAGAGGAGCAATTTGAGATTTTGGCGTTAGAATCTCCCACCATAATCATCAATGTGCATTCTTCTGAAGTACTAATTTTATGCACAAAAAGAGAAAATGGATTCAACAAGAGAGTCAAACGCCCTCCCAGGGGGAATATATAAGTTTGCCAGTAAAAAGGTTGAGTCCGGACCTCCTATAATATTACCCAAAGCCAGTTTTATGCGCATGCCGAAATTTGATGGATGGACAAAAACCAGAGGATTCCAGTTTATACTGCCGCTAAGTAAAATAGCTAGACCTCCACTTGCATGACCTTTTACTGAAGGTTTTGCTGCACAACAGAAAACAAAATAGTTCTCAAAATTAAAATCTGCACAACTTCATGTTTCCTGTAAGCAAATTATTTTTGGATCAAATATCATTAATGAACTTAGCTTGGAGCTAGGGCACCCTAAACCTGCCCTGTTTCAGGACAGAATTTTTCCCAGGGGTCTACCTCTGCAGCTTAGGGAGTTTTATGTTTTCTTTGGAAGCGTTCAGTGAACCAGCTACCCAACTCCAATAGGCCAACTTGTCTTCCCCTCTAGATTCACTGACCCATTGGTCATCATATCCTGCAATATTAATCACTCTTTTCCCTGTAATACTACCAACGGAGATTTTAATATCTTTCGAATTTACATCCCCCCTGCTATTAGATACAACTCTACCTAAGCCCTGGCAGTCTTTCCTATGGGAAATCTATCTGAGCAACAACTGGCTCCTCAAACGGGAGAACATCAATCCCATTTTTCCTAAAATGATCAACATTAGCCTGGATTTGCATTGCAAATATCCTAGAGTTAAAAGTTACTCTGGAATTTGGGAGTCCGCTTCGAGGGTCTAGGAATACTCCCTCAATATCTCTACTTGCTACCAATCTCAGATCCTCAATATCAGACAATAACTGCAGTAGAAAACTGTTAAATGGACCTAATTCCCTATCAATTTCCTATCAAACAAGGAAACAAAGATCAGTGTGTTAGATACTTGTCCTGACCCAGGTCCTACAAATACCCTATTGCTCTGGCTTTGCTTAGCCCCCGGTTCTGAGATTTGTACTGATGGAGAAGTAATAACAGCCCCCACATCAAAAGACCGCCCTTGATTTAGATCAATCCGTACAGGGAGAGAATCCATACAAGAGAGGGTTGGGGGAAATCTATCCATGGTCCGCCCTACCTCTGGAGGAACTTAATTTACTTTTACTGCTATACTCTTCAAATCAACCAAGTCTATCCTTGCTTTAACGTTCTCCAATCCATTGCCCAATCTCCCCTACTTGTTATAGCCTGTTAACCCCATACCCTTGTGCCCTTTCTCTTGTCCTTGTCCACCTAGTGCTGGTACTTCTATCATAATAGGGGAAGGGAGACAATTTACTTCCAGGCGCCCCAGCTCCCGAACAACATGAGACCCAACTGTCTTCGACTCATTTCCATTTTGAGGCAAAGTGATTAGGTCAGGTTCCTCAGTGGCATTAAGAAACCTCAACTTTTTTGGCTTACGTTTCGTAATGCACCGAGTCCTTTTCTTCTTCTCCTTCTGTACTTTTAACCCATTACAGTCTGAATGAGAGACACCCTCCCCAGGCGGAATATCATCTAATTTGGCCCTTGACTGATTAACAGTGGGAGGGTCATTTGATGGGCCTATATCCCGAGACATACAGGTGACCCCTTTTTTTAAAAATAGGAAAAATCAGCGGAGAATTCTTGAGTACAGATGCATTTACATTTTCCCCTTGAACAACAGGGTGATGATCCCCGGATACCTGATTCTGGGGGGAGGAACAGAACATATTATCTAACACAGGGATATTTTCGGACAGCCCAATTGAAAAAAAAACAGAGCCATCATAAGTTCCTACTTGGACTCCCATTTCTATCACCCCCAGATGACGCCACTGTGTTAGTCTGGGATGCCTGAGATTTCAATTCAGTACCCGTCTTCCTTTCCCAAGCAAGAACCGGCAGAGGTAAGGTGCTGCACCCCCATTAAACTCAGGGACAGTGCATCCAACACATAATCAGAATTAGCAATTGATTTATCTAACGGGGTTAAAATTGAGGAGAGAATTCTCTCTAAAGCATAAAGAATATCAGAATTTGCCCTCACTCCCCCATTCCCGGTAACACCCTCATTCGTTAGTTGCCACAAGGCTTGAGCCCCTTTATTTGGGGACGCCTCTAATTTCGACAGTCCCAGTGAGCATGAAAAAGATACACTTGAAGGAGTACTGCTGTACAAAGCTGGGATAAGAGGGCGACTGACAGGACAGTCTGATGACTGGCTTAGAGCCGTATCTCGGGCTAACTACTATTTTAAATTAGCCTCCAAAACTTGATTTTTTTTCATATGTAAAGCAATGTCCGGCAATGAAAAGTCCTCCAGGTCTTCAGGATCAAAACTGCATTCATCCCCACGTAGCTCATTCTGAAACACTCAAGAGAGCTCTTTAGAAGACATTTCTGGTACTGACTCAGCAACATTTAATGGGCCAGATGCAGCCACCGGACTCATAGACTCCAGCGTAAACACAGGCTCAGGCACCAACTTAGCGCCAACGCCATTTGTTTCGGGATCAGCCTTAATGTCTTCCATATCCATTTCTTCAACTGCTTCAGTTGAAGGACATTGGTCAATGAGCAGAGTTGGAAGAATAGGTTCCACTAGATTATGTGTGATGGAGTTAAGCTGATGCTGGACTATACCCTGAGAAAGGACCGTAACTATGCCCAGCTCATCTTCATTAACTGCGCCTGAAGGCACCCCAATTCCTTATTTCTTACCGCTCCACCCCTCTGTCCCTTAGAGAACATGGACAAGAAAGGGGCAGATGGGCTAGGGGAAACTGATGTAACTGATTGTAGGTCTGGCTGACCCTGAAGGAGATCTAAAACTACTAGATTGCAGGCACCTAGAGGGCATCTTCAACCTTAAGAAACTAAGGGGTTCAGCCACAGACGTCCACCTTACTACTCGACCACAGATGCCACGAACGCCCTCCGCCCTTCACTCTGCAGCACTTTCCTTCTCCAACAATAAATAACTCTTCAGTGGAGTGAAGCGAAGGCTAACAAAGGGCGTAAAAGGACATAGAACTTGCAATAAATATGAACTGGGAGCAACTCCCGCCCAAGAGGCGCAAGCCGCACCAACCTAATGCTGGCCACTTCCGCACCACCAGAGGGAAGGGTTGCAGCCTAGGCCTCCCCAGCACACATGATAAACGATATAAGTGTTGATGCGTGTCAATAACCAGCCTCCCTCGTGACTGCTGAATTCTTGCTTAATACTTGCTGCTTAATGTTTGCTGTTTCTCAGTCAAACCTTTATGTACTATAATCTATAGTCTATAATTATATGTTTGAGGCATGTGAGCTGTAGATCAGATGCTGTGCATCGCTCGACATCTAGTGTTGGGTCTGGATGTTTGCACTTTGTTTTTCTTTGAAGAAGTCTTTCCATTCACGAGGTAGGTGACCCCTCCTTTCGGTGATGGTGCACACAGGCATCAACTTCATCCTTAGATTGTTTTTTCCCGCCATTGGATTCGGATGTGTATTGCTGCGCTCCGGTTCGGCACCGTTTCTCGGACCCCTTCGATGCGCAATCCACTTCCCACGATGGTATTGTTATCGATCGCGGTTTCACATTCTTCGCGTATCATCTCAACTCAAAACAACTTCGATCGGAAAACTTGTGGCGGGCCGTCGGGCCTACCCGCGCCGACAGCGCTAGCAGTCGATGGAACGGACTCCTTTCAAACTCTGCCCCGAGTGTCGTGCTAAATTTCCAAGCACCGACTTGCATGAAGTGTGCAACCTCTGCCTTTCCCCGTAACACGATGAAAAAGACTGCGACGCGTGCCGATTGTTTCGATTGCAGAAAATGCTTCGTGACCGCCGGGTTTGACGTCACGAGATGCAACATCAAAGCGACATCCTAGGTGAAGATTCCGACACAGAACATCACGCTCAAGGAGCCGAGGAAGAAGAACTACATATCTCCGTGTCCGAAGCAGACTCCGACATGGAAGAAGAGGAGCAGATTACTCCGGGTCAACATCCTGTGAGTAAAGATACCCCCTTGCCCCCTCAACAAACAAATAAAAAGGCTCTGGTCCCTCCTCTGCCTTCGGGCCAAGGTCGGCACCGTCAAAGTTTCAGACGCCCTGCCCTCGGGCCCGGCTCCGAAACACAAAGAAAAGCCTTCTGGCTCGGGCTCGAGTCGGCCCCATATCGGTGCCCCATACAACACCTTCGGCACCGAAACATCTCTCGGTCACAATCCCATTGTTACCGAAGAATCCACCTTCGGCACCAAAAAGTTCAGAACCGAAACCTTCGACTCCGAAACCGGCGAGTAAGGACAAAGACACTCCGTCTAAAGACCCTCAGGCCGAGGCCCCGCCGTCGAATCCGAAACAGAAAAAGCTGGTGATAAACTCAGATACGGGACATATCCATGCCACTGTGGCGGGGTAGTAGTAACGGGTCGGGAGCCAGGTCTGCTTAAGTAAGGTTTTATTTTTCCAGAGACACGTTTGTGTCGACTTGTCAGTCTTTCGGCGGCAAACTTGGCGGAGTCCGTCGTGCTTGATATCCCTCGACTCCTTGGTACGGGATTCGCCTCCACCTCCCAGGGTCCGGTAGGTTGTCTCCGGGTTCCGTCCGTGTTGATGGGGCATGGAAGGGAGGAAGAAAATATGTGTCAGGACGCGGTCCCGTGAAATGGTCACAAGTAAGGGACCGGGGAGTGAAGGAGACACCACACACTCTTGTGCACGTTTTAAATAAAACGGAAGGGATAAGTGTGACTAGTGCTCGGGTGTGAGAGGAAAACAAGTTGTGAGATTTTTAAGGGGGTTGTAGGGCTCCCGTTTAAGTAGTCGGGCCGTCCCTCCTCCCAACCCACCCTGAGAACTTATCTCGTACCTGTGTAAGCCACGCTCCTCCTGGAGCGTGGCTCGGCGATACGTGGGGACGTTGGCCTCCTGGCTCAGCTCGGGCTCCTGATGTTCTCGTCCCTCTGTCTCTTCCGGCTTCCTCGTATTCTCCTCTCTGGCTCACCACGAACGTTCCTTCTCCCGACTCTCCTTTCTCCTCTCCGGTGTCGATGCACACCCACTTCCTGGTTTCCCCAGGTCTTATCGTCGGGAACGTGATGACGTCTGCTGGGGGCGGAGTCTCGTCATCTTGAAAGTCCCAGTTAAAGGAGCCGGCTTCGTCCTCCTCCTCCGTTGGTGTCAATAAAGTTTTATGTTGTGTCTTCCAGTCGTCCTGCTGAGAGGAGATAAGAGGGGAAGATAGAGGTACTGCAGACCACCAGTCTAAATCGGGCTCATGTCTCTTGCTCAGAGAGCCCGCCCTGTCACACACCACCCCCCCTGGATTCTCCCGATCGGGGAGAGGGAACACTCTAGACAGGTAATCTGCGTTCCCATTTTCCTTTCCCTTCCGATGGCGTACCTCAAAGGTAAAAGGCTGTAGGGACAAAAACCAGCGGAGCACCCTGGGGTTCTGGGCCTTGTTCCGGCACATCCATTGCAAGGGGTCATGATCCGTGTACAGAATGAATGGTAGCCCTTCTAGGTAGTAATGTAACTTGTCAACAGCCCACTTAATTGCTAGACATTCCCTCTCAATCGTTTGGTACTTGCACTCTCGGGGAAACAACTTCCTGCTGATATATAAGACAGGGTGTTCTAGACCGTCTTCTCCTATTTGGGATAGTACTGCACCTAGCCCTGGGTTGGAAGCATCAGTGGATAATAAAAAGGTCTTACTGAAATTTGGAGAAATTAGTACGGGGCTTGTGGTTATGACATTTTTCAGGCTCTGAAAGGCGCTCAGCATTTCTTTTGTGGGATGCACTAACTGCTGCTGTCGGGCTTCTTTTCGCAGGTTATTTGTCAAAGGGGCGGTCAGCTCTGAAAACTGTGGAACAAACCGTCGGTAATATCCAACCAGACCCAGAAACGCGCGTAGTTCTCGCTTGGTGGTAGGAAAGGGCGTTTCTGCTATTGCTCTCACTTTCTCGGTCTGGGGGGCGATCACCCCGTCTCCCAGAACATATCCGAGGTACTTCACCTTCTGATAGGCTGCTCGAGATTTTTTTTAATTGATGTGTAGTCCGGCTTGTTCTAGTGCCTGTAGGATGGTTCTTATGTGTTGTAGGTGTTCTGCCCAGTTCGCGCTGAAGACCACTATATCATCCAGATATGCTGAACAAAACGAGGGATATGCCTGAAGAATGGTGTTCATAAGTCTTTGAAACATGGCGGGGGCCCCTTTGGAGGCCGAAAGGGAGAACGTTAAATTCGAATAGGCCTTCTTCGGTTGCAAACGCGGTTTTCTTTCGGCCCTCCTCTCGGAGGGGTACCTGCCAGTACCCTTTTGTTAAATCAAGCGTTGTGATGTACTTAGAATCGCCCAACTTCTCAATAAGCTCGTCGACTCTTGGAATCGGGTAGGCATCAAAGGTCGATATCGCATTTAGTGCACGGAAGTCCATACAGAAGCGCGTTGTTCCATCCAGCTTGGGGACCATCACGATTGGTGAAGACCAGTCGCTTTTGGACGGACGGATAACACCAAGCCGGAGCATCTCCTGTACCTCGCTTCTTACGGCTGCCCTCCTTGCCGCGGGTATCCTGTATGGTCTCTGTTTTACTATCTTCCCATCTTGTGTTTCTATCTTATGTTCGGCTAATGAGGTCTTCCCGGGTGTGTCTGAAAAGATGGCGGAGAACGGGATCAATGCGTGCCGGAGGTCATTCTTCATGTCCTCAGTGAGGTCCTCGTTGACTACAAGTCGATCGAGAGTAGTACTTCCCGAAGAGGCTGGTAAGGTCAGGTGGGCTGTTTTGGGTAAAGGTCCCAACCATTTCTTTAAAAGGTTGATATGGTAACATTGCTTTCGAGTAGGCGATATTTGGACCCGGTATGTGGTGTTGCCTAGGGCCTCCAACACCCGATATGGGCCCAGCCATTCGCTTTGGAACTTCAGAGTAGAGGAGGGGAGAAGGACCAATACCCAGTCTCCGACCGACACCTTCCTCCATTTCTTTCCTTTGTCGTAGTATTTCTTTTGTTTCTCTCTGCTTTTCTCCAGGTTGGAGTAGGCCAGGTCTCTCAGTTTTCCCAGTTTGGACCTCAATTGTTGTGTATATTCCAGCAGGGATTTCTGGTCGTTCTCTTCTTCCCTCTCCCAGGCGTCCTTGGTCATTTCGAGGAGGGGCCTGGGTTGCCGTCCGTATAGCATCTCAAACGCAGAACAACCCAGGCTGCTCTGTACTTGGGCTCGTAGTACCTACAATGCTAATGGTAGGAGGTGGTCCCAGTCCTTGCCCTCTACGGTGAGCATTTTCTTCAGAATGGTCTTTAGGGATCGGTTGTACCTCACGACCAGGCCATCTGTCTGGGGATAGTATACTGACGTACGTAGGTGTTGTAGATCCAAGGAACGGCACACTTCCTTCATTAGCCTTGAGACGAACGGCGTCCCCTGATCCGTCAATATTTCTTTGGGGAATCCTACTCTGGAGAACAATTCCAATATCTTTTCTGCAATGTTTTTGGTAGTGGGTGCTCTGAGTGGGAACGCCTCCGGGAATCTTGTGGCATAGTCCACAATCACTAGTGCGTAGAGGTTACCTTTGGAGGTCCTGGGCAAAGGACCTATCAAGTCCATGCGACTCTTTCGAATGGTTTTCCTATTACTGGCAAGGGTTGAAGCGGGACTGCAGGGGGACGTTGCATGTTTTTCTTCTGGCATACCTCACATGTCTGGCAATACCTCTGGATGTCTTTGTAGATACCGGGCCAATAAAAATGACGCGACGCAACACGTTCTGTGTGGTTTTCTCCGCGCCGGAGTGCCCCGCTGTGAGGTGGGCGTGGGAGAAGAACAGTATCTGCTCACAGAAGGGTACTGGCACCAGTAGCTGCGTTATTTCTTCCGGGCTTCCTTCGCGATACAAGAGGTCGTTCTTGATCAAAAAGCGGGGATAAGTATGGGAGGGGGTGCTCTGGTTGACCTGTGCAGCTTCCCAGGCGTTATATAGAGTGGTATCGTTAGCTTGGGAAAAGCGAAAATTCCGGTCTAATAGCCAGGGGTCTGGAGTAGTGAAGGCCGGGACGGGAGTTCCCTGGTCGCTTGTTTTTCTCCCTACTTTGTCTTGGAACAGGGTTAGGAAATCAGGGTTGTCGACACCCAGGATGAGGTCTTCGGGTAGGGAATCGACCACCCCCACCCGCACTGTACAGGGGGATCTGCCCATAGGAACCATTGTAACCACTGCAAGGGGATATGGCTTAATGTCTCCATGTACGCAACGAATGTGTACTAAGGTTTCGGGGACGTATTGTGAGGGGAGGATGAGATTCTTCTGTACTACCGACTGTTTGCACCCGGAATCTTACAAGGCCTTTATCAGCTTCCCATTCACCTGTACACGTACATAAAAGGATGACCCCATCTCTGCTGAGTACAGCACGGCCTTTGGGATGTACCCGACCTCCATAGGTTCATCCGCTGGTTTCTTCCTGGGACACAGGCGAGCGATGTGGCCCCAGTCGCCACATTCGAAACATTGTGGTCCCTTGAACGTGGGCATCTCTGCCCTGATATGTCTGGTTTTTGGAACGTCCCAAAAAAACTTGCCTTTCTTTTCAGTCTTAGGGGGTGTGCCTCCCTTATTAGCTTTCTCATTGTCCCATAGCAAAGTTCGAGGTTGAGCCCGCGAATAGTTAGTTGCCATCTCGATGGCCTGCTCAGCTGAAAGGTTTGAATGCTGCTTGAGCCATCTCTGTGTGCCGTATGGCAGCGCCTCCATAAATTGCTCTAGGTACACCCTGTTCATAATCTCGTCTTTCGTACTAGTGACTGGTTTGAGCCATTTGTCCGCTGCCATCTTTAGACGGAAAAACAATGTCTTTGGGTTTTCCCCTGGTACCCCCCTTTCCCTGCGGAACCTTACTCTATAGGCCTCTGCATCCAGGCCTAGGTGATCTAGGATCACGTCTTTGATCACCTGGTAAGGGGTGTTCCCCGTAGCATTGGCAACTTGATACGCCGATTGGGCCTCACCGGTCAGGAGAGGCGCCAAAAAGAACTGCCATTTCTCCTCGGGCCAGCCACACGCCCTGGCGGCCCGTTCGAAATTCAATAGGAACGCATCCGGATCATCCCCGGATACGTACTTCTGGAGGGATATACCGGAGGGGTTGTGGGCGGGGGCTCGTCTCTCTCCTTGTATAGGGGTGCCAGGGTCATGTACCACCTTCTGCAGGCTCTCGATCTGGGCTGTTATGGTATTCTTAAACACCTCGCGGTCCGCTTGTGCGGAGGTCATCTGTCTCTCGATGGCCCATTCGAGTTTTTCCTGGCCCTTGATTAGGTGTTGTATCACCGTCTCCATCACGGGTTTACTGATGGATTGAGATGTTAATCCCACTTCTGACACCAGTTGTGGCGGGGTAGTAGTAACGGGTCGGGAGCCAGGTCTGCTTAAGTAAGGTTTTATTTTTCCAAAGACACGTTTGTGTCGACTTGTCAGTCTTTCGGCGGCAAACTTGGCGGAGTCCGTCGTGCTTGATATCCCTCGACTCCTTGGTACGGGATTCGCCTCCACCTCCCAGGGTCCGGTAGGTTGTCTCCGGGTTCCGTCCGTGTTGATGGGGCATGGAAGGGAGGAAGAAAATATGTGTCAGGACGCGGTCCCGTGAAATGGTCACAAGTAAGGGACCGGGGAGTGAAGGAGACACCACACACTCTTGTGCACGTTTTAAATAAAACGGAAGGGATAAGTGTGACTAGTGCTCGGGTGTGAGAGGAAAACAAGTTGTGAGATTTTTAAGGGGGTTGTAGGGCTCCCGTTTAAGTAGTCGGGCTGTCCCTCCTCCCAACCCACCCTGAGAACTTATCTCGTACCTGTGTAAGCCACGCTCCTCCTGGAGCGTGGCTCGGCGATACGTGGGGACGTTGGCCTCCTGGCTCAGCTCGGGCTCCTGATGTTCTCGTCCCTCTGTCTCTTCCGGCTTCCTCGTATTCTCCTCTCTGGCTCACCACGAACGTTCCTTCTCCCGACTCTCCTTTCTCCTCTCCGGTGTCGATGCACACCCACTTCCTGGTTTCCCCAGGTCTTATCGTCGGGAACGTGATGACGTCTGCTGGGGGCGGAGTCTCGTCATCTTGAAAGTCCCAGTTAAAGGAGCCGGCTTCGTCCTCCTCCTCCGTTGGTGTCAATAAAGTTTTATGTTGTGTCTTCCAGTCGTCCTGCTGAGAGGAGATAAGAGGGGAAGATAGAGGTACTGCAGACCACCAGTCTAAATCGGGCTCATGTCTCTTGCTCAGAGAGCCCGCCCTGTCACAGCCACCCATCCAAAAAAACTGAAAATAGACCAGCTAGATGTGCACTAGACGCAGCAGACATGGCAGCTCATGGCAGCCTACTACGCAGGCATGCTTGGTTGAGAATCTCAGGATTCAAGCCTGAGGTGCAAACCTCCATTCTCAATCAACCATTTGATAAAGAACATCTCTTTGGCCCAGCAGTAGATACCTCGCTGGAAAAAATGAAAAAAGACACAGAGGTTGCAAAGTCCATGGGGGCTTTGCAGTCATATACAAATAGGGGTTCCTTTTGTCGCTCCTTTTACAGGGGTGGCTCTAAAAGTGTATCCACAGAAACTCCCGCCTCCTCTTACAGGGGTAACATCCAATCGCCCTCATCAAGAGGCTAATTTAGAGGAGGTTTTAGAGGAAACAACGGTAAGGGAAGAGGCAGAGGCAACTCCACACGCACTTCCCCTGCAAACAAACAGTGACTTCCTTCCGGTACCCCCCAATCATTCCACCCCTGTCGGGGGACGTCTCTCCCAATTCCTACCTGTCTGGAATTCAATCACCTCAGACAAGTGGGTACTGCAAATTATCCAATATGGTTACTGCCTAGAGCTTACAGATATTCCCCCAAATATTCCTCCAGGATCACATACAATGTCACAAGAACATATCACCATCCTAAGGCAGGAGGTTCTCTCTCTGTTGCAAAAACATGCTATAGAGCCAGTCCCCTTACAATACCAAGGGACTGGGGTATACTCTCTGTACTTCTTAATTCCCAAAAAAGACGGTTCTCTCAGGCCAATACTAGACCTCAGAGAACTAAATCTATACATTCAGTCGGACCACTTTCACATGGTCACACTCCAGCAAGTGCTCCCACTACTTCAACAAGGCGACTTTCTATCCACTCTGGACTTAAAGGACGCCTATTTCCATATTCCCATACACCCTGCTCACCGCAAATACTTCAGGTTTGTGGTAGAGGGCCAACATTATCAATTCAAGGTCCTCCCATTCGGAGTAACTACCGCACGCAGGGTTTTCACAAAGTGCTTGGCAGTAGTCGCAGCTCATCTACGAAGACAAAAAAATCACGTTTTCCCATACCTAGACGACTGGCTCATAAAAGCCAGCTCGCAACGAAACTGCCTAAGCCACACCCAAAAAACAGTGCAACTACTCCACGAATTTGGGTGCACCGTAAACCTGACCAAGTCTCATCTACAACCATCCAACATACAGGTGTATCTAGGAGCCACAATAAACACTCAAAAAGCTCTAGCGTGCCCCAACCCAGCCAGAATGCGCAACATGCAGACTCTAATCTCTCAGTTTCGGCCACAACACTCATTACCAGCTCGAGTGTTCATGCAGTTACTAGGAATGATGGCGTCTTGCATCTTAATTGTACCTTACGCAAGACTTCAAATGCGTCCCCTCCAAGAATGCTTAGCACGTCAATGGAACCAGGCTCACAGTCGGTTATCAGATCTAGTGTAGGTGGACGGCCACACCCATCGCTCTCTGCAGTGGTGGAATACACAAACCTTTCAAAAGGGCGACCCTTTATCGACCCGGTTCCACAAATAGTACTAACAACAGATGCATCGCTCACTGGCTGGGGAGCTCATCTCCAAAACCATACCATTCAGGGCATGTGGACTCTGCAACAAAAGCAGCTCCACATAAACCATCTAGAGCTGCTAGCAATTTTTCTAGCACTCCAAGCATTTCAACTTCATCTAGTAGGCAAAGCTGTCCTAATTCGTACAGACAACATGACAGCAATGTACTACATACAAAAACAGGGGGGGGGACACACTCTCTCCAGCTGTCACAACTAGCTCAAACCATCTGGAGCTGGGCTATAAGTCACAAAATGTATCCTTGCAGAACACCTTCCAGGAGTAAACAACCAGATTGCAGATCTACTCAGTCGTCAACGACAACAGATCCACAAATGGGAACTCCACCCTGAGGTTCTCCTCCCATTCTTTCAAATGTGGGGCTTCCCAGACATAGATCTGTTCGCCACACACCTAAACGCAAAATGCCAAACTTTGCATCCAGGTATCCACAGTGTATTGTCCAAAGGCAATGCACTATGGATGAATTGGTCAAAGATATTTGCCTACGCTTTTCCGCCTCTCCCACTCATTCCATTAGTGGTTCGGAAGCTCAGACACCAGTCCCTGACACTAATCCTAGTTGCTCCCACATGGGCCTGTCAACCCCGGTTCACAACCCTGTTGGAATTATCAGTAGTTCCTCTCCAAAAACATCTTACTCCCAATCTCCTCACTCAGGGCCATGGAGACATAAGACATCCAGATCCCAGTCATCTCAACCTTGCGATCTGGCTCCTGAAATCTTAGAGTTTGGCTACCTAGACCTTCTGCCAGACTGCATGAATATCATCAAAGAGGCTAGGCGCCCTACCACAAGAGCATGCTATGCAGCAAAGTGGAAGAGGTTTGTGATAAACTGTAATAACAATCATATCAGCCCGCTTGATGCTTCAATACAAAACATAATTTGCTATCTCTTACATCTACAGCGTAGCAATTTAGAGTACACATCCATACGCTTACATCTTGCTGCAATAGCTGCATATCTACAGAACAGACATCTGTCTCTTTTTAAAGTACCTGCTATTAAAGCATTTATGGAAGGACTTAAAAGAATCTTTCCCCCAAGACTTCCACCTGCTCCAGTGTGGAATCTGAACATTGTCCTTACCAGACTAATGGGTCCACCTTTTGAGCCATTGCATAAATGTCAACTGCAATTTCTCACTTGGAAGGTAGCTTTCCTCATAGCTATCACATCACTGAGGAGAGTGGGTGAGCTTCAGGCACTAACCATAGAAGAACCTTTTTTACAAATACACCAAAATAAAGTGGTCCTTCGGACCAACCCAAAGTTCCTACCTAAAGTCATTTCTGCCTTTCATAACAACCAATCTGTTGAGTTGCCTGTGTTCTTCCCTCAACCAGATTCTGTGGCAGAACGTGCTCTTCACACCTTAGATGTGAAAAGGGCATTACTCTACTACATTGAAAGGACAAAACCTTTCCGTAAAACCAAGCAACTATTTGTTGCTTTTGCTCCACCACATAAAGGCAATCCTATATCAAAATCAGGTATTGCACGGTGGATAGTCGAGTGCATTCAAACATGCTATATTAAAGCAAAACCCACATTAACAATTCCCCCTAGAGCACACTCCACTCGCAAACTAGGGGCCTCTATGGCATTTCTAGGAAATATAACCATAGATGACATTTGCAAAGCTGCAACATGGTCTACACCACACACATTTACAAAGCACTACTGTGTAGATCTCTTAGCTAAACAGCAAGCTAGGGTGGGCCAAGCAGTTTTACGAACTCTATTTCGAACAGCTGCAACAGCTACAGGTTAGCCACCGCTGTGGGAGATAACTGCTATATAGTCTATGCACAGCATGTGATCTACAGCTCACATGCCTCGAACGGAAAATGCTACTTACCACAGTATGCATCTGTTCTTGGCATGTAGAGCTGTAGAGCCACATGCGCCCGCCCGCCTCCCCGGGTACCTATACCCGTTGCAGTACTATCTTACTTTGATACAATATACATGGACATCTCTATTTACTACTCTTACTAACTCCATCATCACCCTCTGCGGCAAAACAATCTAAGGATGGAGTTGATGCCCATGCTCACTATCACCGAAAGGAGGAGTCTCCTACCTCATGACTGGAAAGACTTCTTCGAAGAAAAACAAAGTGCAAACATCCGGACCCAACACTAGATGGCAAGCTATGCACAGCATGTGACTCTACAGCTCTACATGCCAAGAACAGATGCATACTGTGGTAAGTAGCATTTTCCTTCTGCTCCCACTGCACTCTCAATAACAGGATGACTCTACTCACTTGGGGAGGAATGAAGCTATGAATAACAGGATGATATATTTTCAGGCCAAGCCAAAGCCCTAATAATGTTGATTTTTAAGCCCAAGCATAGAATGCTCCAACTTTGAATGCATTGTTATGTTATGTTATGAACATTTGTATCTGAAAGAGACACGTTAGTGACAGATTCCTTACCTTAGAATATCCCCAGGCGTCAGGCTGGATCCGGAAAGTTTTGCGTAGCAGTACCCTTGCGCGTCGGTAGGCGGCGTCGTGTGGCTCCGCGTTCGTCGTCGGGATCGCCGGGATGACGTCGCGGCCAGTACTTAGACGCCGCCCCTGCGCGCTGACGTCAGTTCTTTCTTTTTCCGCGCCAGTAAGCGCAGATCCGGAGAGAGCAGTGCCCCAGTAATTTTTTGACAGATTTTTTGTGACTTTTTGTCACTGTTTTCTCGAGTCTTTCGACTCCTACGGTGTCGGTAGGGATGCCCGGCTTCAAGCCATGCGACGCCTGTGGTCGAATGATGTCGATCACGGACGCGCATCAGGATTGTCTCTACTCCCTCGGGCGCGACCACGACTCCAAGCCGTGCCCTGACTGTCGGGCCTTGCATCCGAAGGCTTTGCGAGAGCGGTCTCTAAAGCTCCTCGAGGTCCGGAAGTCGGCTCCGCGCCAATCCAAGCCCCGGTCGAGAGAGCGGTCGAGGGGCCAGTCGCGGAGTCCTCATCATTCTTCGGGGTCAAAGTCTTCGCACTCCTCCGGTAAGTCGAAGCACAAGAAGTCGAAAAAGCGTCATCGCTCGACGTCTTCCCCTCGCCGGTCGCGCGACTCGGCTGAGGGTCCCGTCGGCACCGTCCCCGCGGCTCCGAGAGTGCCTGTGGAGCCGCCGCCGCCGCATTACCTGCCCTACCCGGGTTCGGCGGCGACTCCGGCCGAAATACAGGAGTTCCTGTCGGCCATGGCCCGCCTCTTAGGGCCTCAAGGTCCCCCCAGTGCGCCTTCGGGCCCCGCGGGCCCTAGTGAGGTTCCTAAGGCGCCGCCGGCGACTCCGGTCCCGGCGCCGCCAGCGACACCAGCCGCGGCCCCGGCCCCAGCTCCGGTGCTGCCACAACCCCGATCGACGCCCGTTGACCTAACGGCACCTCCACCGGCGTCGATTTCACCGGTGCCGTTCACGACGACGCCCGGGGCTCCGGGCGACGTCGTCCCCAGGTTCTCTCCGGATCCGGACTCGGCACCGGACCGACGTCGATCGACGCCGGCTCCGGCGCCGCTGAGACCTTGGGTCCCACATGTCCCTCCTCCTTACATTGACCCTGATTTGGAGGACGAAGAGAACTGGGAGGGGTCTGAGGACCCTCTCACTGCCCAATGTGAGTATGATCAGGACTGGGCTGAGGAACTTGGGGAGGCCAGTGGTCTGGACACCTCTCCAGACATTGGCATGCTGTCTCCTCCTTCCGTGGCAACGGAGGAGGGAGCAAACTTTGCTACGGTGCTGCGTAGGGCAGCTGAGGTCCTGCACCTCCAGTTACCTACAGTGGCTGTCAACACTAACCTCCTGACGGAAGTGCTTCAGCCGGCGGCTACCTCTGCGGAGCCACTGCTGCCGTTCAACGAGGCACTTTCGGACGTTCTTTTGGGCACCTGGTCGAAGCGCACCACAGGGGCTCCTTTGGATAGGAACGTAGCCCGGCGCCATCGCCCTGCTCCGGGCGACTCCCTGTTCCTTTCCCAACACCCCACCCCTGAGAGCTTGGTTGTTCAAGCCTCCGCCTCTCAAAGCGCCTTCCCTACCGCTCCCCCAGATAGGGAATCCAAAAAACTGGACCAATTTGGGAAGAAGGTTTTTTCTTCCACCAGTGCTGGCTTGCGGTCCGTCAACACCACTTGCCTTTTGGGCCGATATACCCACTCCTTGTGGGATTCGGTGGCGCAGGTCCTGTCCCAGTGTCCTGAGGAGGCCCAGGCACTGCTTTCCTGCGCCATTGCGGAAGGAAGAGATGCGGCAAAATATACTATCCAATGTGGCCTAGATACCGCCGACTCGCTAGGCAGATCGCTTGCGACGACAGTGGCGCTGCGCCGTCACGCCTGGCTGAGGACCACTGGTTTCTCGGGCGATGTCCAGAACACACTTATGGACATGCCCTTTGATGGTGTCGGCCTTTTCGGCAACAAGGCAGACCATGCGCTGGAGCGCTTTAAGGACTCGCGGGCTACAGCCAAGTCCCTGGGCCTTTCTGCTGTGCGCCCTCCGCAACAGTCTGCTTTTCGCCCAGGGGCGCCCAGTCACGTCCGCTGCCCAGCCACCGGCCCGCGCAGCAAGCGTCTTCGCGTGGACGTGGCTCCCGCCGAGGTGGGTCGGGTAACCAGCGTGCGGTTCAGGCCACCACCTCCGCCCCGTCCGCGGCCTCCAAGCCCTCCTAGTCCATCCTTTCAGATCCACAGCACGCCAGTAGGGGGCAGGGTCCGCCATCACCTTCACCACTGGCGTGCCATCACATCGGACAGATGGGTCTTGGACATTGTCCGAAGGGGCTACTCCCTCCCCTTCGAGACTACCCCCCCAGCCATGCCACCTCAATGCCACCGCATGTCGGGGGATCATTTGGTGCTTCTTCAAAAGGAAGTTGCGGCCCTCTTGGCCAAGGGGGCCATCGAGCGCGTTCCGACCCCAGAAGTAGGACGTGGTTGTTACTCCCACTACTTTCTGGTGCCCAAAAAGGACAAGGAGGACATGCGTCCTATCTTGGACCTCCGGAACGTCAATCGCTTCCTTCGGAAGGAGAAGTTCAAGATGCTCACCCTAGCTCAGGTCTTGACTGCCCTCGACCCTGGAGACTGGATGGTAGCGTTGGACTTGCAGGACGCATATTTTCACATCCCCGTCCTGCCGGCCCACCGGCGTTACCTGCGGTTCACGGTAGGCCTCGAGCATTTTCAGTTCACCGTGCTCCCCTTTGGCCTTACCAGCGCCCCTCGGGTGTTCACGAAAGTGATGGTCGGTGGTCGCAGCTCATCTGCGCCGGGCAGGGGTTTCAGTCTTCCCCTACCTCGACGACTGGTTGCTGAAGGCGGGCTCGTTCCAGGCAGTCGTCTCCCACCTCCGGACTACGGCCGAACTCCTGCACTCGCTGGGGTTCTCCATCAACGTGCCGAAGTCGCACCTGATTCCTTCTCCACAGCTCCTTTTCATCGGAGCAGTTCTGGACACAACGCAGTTTCGGGCCTATCCTCCCGAACGGCGAGTCCGGGATATTCAGGCTATGATTCCGATCTTTCAGCCTCTATCCTGGGTTTCGGTACGGATGACCCTGAGGCTGCTGGGCCTCATGGCCTCCTGCATCCTGCTGGTCGATCATGCCAGATGGCATATGCGGGCTCTGCAGTGGGACCTGAAGTTCCAGTGGGTGCAGCATCAGGGTAACCTGTCCGATTACGTCCAGATCTCGGAGGGGACTGCACAGCAATTGCAGTGGTGGCTTTCGAACCGGCAATGGGTCATGGGCAGATCCCTCTCCCTTCCCCAGCCAGAGCACACAGTTGTGACGGACGCGTCCCTTCTGGGATGGGGCGGTCACATGGGAGAGGCGGAGATCAGAGGCCTCTGGTCTCCGGCGGAGTCCCGGCTCCATATCAACCTTCTGGAGCTCCGGGCGATCCGACTTGCACTCAAGGCATTCCTTCCTTCTGTCAAAGGGAAGGTAGTGCAGGTGTTCACAGACAACACCACCGCCATGTGGTACTGCAACAAGCAAGGCGGGGTGGGGTCGTGGACCCTATGTCAGGAGGCTCTGTTACCTAGACATGGCTGGAACATCAGGGCATATTCCTGATGGTTCAACACCTGGCAGGTTCCCTGAACGCCAGGGTGGACGAACTCAGCCGCAGGTGCATGATGGATCACGAATGGCGTCTTCACTCGGAGGTGGCGCAAGGACTCTTTCTGCAGTGGGGAGTGCCTTGGTTAGATCTATTCGCCACCGAAGTGGACGGGCAATGTCATCAGTTCTGCGCGTTGGAATTTCCAAGGCGGCACTCGCTCGGCGACGCTTTCGTCGCGAGTGGAGTTGCGGTCTGTTGTACGCCTTTCCGCCTATACCACTTCTACCCAGTGTTGAAGAAGATTCGGCGCGACCGGGCCCAAGTCATTCTTGTGGCTCCGGACTGGGCTCGAAGAGTTTGGTATCCCGAGCTACTCAGTTTGAGCGTCGATCCCCGATCCGTCTGCCTCTTCGGGAGGATCTTCTGTCGCAGCAGCAGGGGACGGTCCTCCACCCGAACCTGTCCAGTCTCCACCTCCTTGCGTGGAGATTGAGCGGCGGCAGTTGATTCCTTTCGACTTGCCTCCCGAAGTTTGTGATGTGATTCTTTCTGGCAGCCAGGCGTCCCTCCACTAAGGTGGTATACGCCTGCAGTTGGAACAAGTTTGTGGCATGGTGCACAGCAAAGGCTGTGAATCCCCTTTCTGCCCCTCTTTCTGAGGTTCTTCTGTTCCTTCTTTCTCTGGCCCAACAGGGTTCTGCCCTGGGTACCATCAAGGGCTATCTTTGTGCAATCTCGGCCTTCCTCAGGCTTCCTGATCAGCCCTCCCTTTTCAAGTCCCTTGTTGTTAACAGGTTTCTTAAAGGCATTATACACCTCTTCCCTCCTGTTCCGTTTGTGATGCCTCAGTGGGACTTGAACTTGGTTCTTACCTTTTTAATGTGCGCTCCCTTTGAGCCTCTACATAACTGTCCTCTTCGTCTTCTCACTCTGAAGACAGCCTTTCTGGTGGCCATCACCTCCGTTCGGCGGGTGAGTGAGCTCCAGGCTCTTTCGTGCAAACCCCCCTTTCTGTCTGTCCATCCAGACAAGGTTGTTCTTAGGACGCGTCCGACCTTCTTGCCAAAGGTGGTTACTGCCTTCCACATTGGGCAGACCATCACTTTGCCCACCTTCTTTCCGCCTCCGCATCCTTCCAGAGAGGAAGAGAGGCTCTACCGTCTGGACCCAAAACGTGCGCTTTCCTTTTACCTCAACCGCACACAACAGTTCCGGGTGGATGACCAGCTCTTTGTTGGCTACGTGGGCGCCAAAAAAGGTCGGGCAGTACACAAGAGGACCATCTCCCGCTGGGTAATCTTGTGTATCAAAGCCTGCTATTCTTTGGCTAAGAAGGAGCCCCCTGTTGGGCTACGTGCCCATTCTACCAGGGCAACAGCTGCTACAACGGCTTTAGGCCGCGGTGTTCCGCTACAGGATATATGTCAGGCAGCTACGTGGGCCTCGCTGCACACGTTTACCAAGCATTACTGCCTTGACAGCCAAGTCCGGAGGGACGGCTTCTTTGGCCGCTCTGTCCTCCGGGACTTCCTTGTCTGAATCTGTTCGCAGACCCACCACCGGGGTTGGTATTGCTGGGGTATCTATTCTAAGGTAAGGAATCTGTCACTAACGTGTCTCTTTCAGATGCACAAGTTACTAACTGGTGTAACGATATATCTGTAAGAGACAGTAGTTAGTGACAGATTCCTTACCGCCCCACCCATCCTCCCGTTCTGCGAACTGATTTCTAGGGTTAAGGACATCCCTTTCAGGGCCCTAGTATTTTTTCAGACACCAATGTCAGCTTCTTGCATGGCTCTGCGTTCCTGGCGCGGAAAGTCGTGTACAGAACTGACGTCAGCACGCAGGGGCGGCGTCTAAGTACTGCCCGCGACGTCATCCCGGCGATCCCGACGCTGACGACGGACGTGGAGCCGCACGACGCCGCCTACCGACGCGCAAGGGTACTGCTACGCAAAACTTTCCGGATCCAGCCTGACGCCTGGGGATATTCTAAGGTAAGGAATCTGTCACTAACTAATGTCTCTTACAGATATATCGTTACACAAGTTAGTAACTTGTGCATCGCGCACAGATACTCAAGAGTGTCCCGGCGCGGCCTTGAGAACTGTAAGAGCCAAATTAGATGAAGAGAAAAGTTTTCAGATTTTTTTTAAACTGAAGAGGGTCCTGAATGCTGCGTAGGGCAAGAGGCAGCGCATTCCATGCTAGAACAGCCTTTAAAGCAAGGGAGCTGCCACCCGTCCTTTGCAACCGAAAGCGTGGGACATGAGCCAGCAATTGAGATAACGAACGCAGTTGTCTTGGGGGCATGTAAAAGGAGAAGCATTTTTGAAGATAGGTTGGTCCAAGGCCATAGAGGGCGCGATGAGCTATTACTAATGTTTTAAATTTAACCCGTTCTGTTACGGGCAACCAGTGAAGAGCACGAAGATGTTGTCTCACACTGCATCTGGTAGGAATGTTCAGAAGAAGCCTAGCTGCCGTGTTCTGAACCACTTGCAGCTTGTTTAACAAATAGCCTGGAAAGCCAGCATACAAAGTGTTGGCATAGTCAAAGCGCGATAGGATAAGGGCTCTGGTAACCGTTTCCTTGGCAGCCCTGGGAAGAAGGGGAAGAAATTTCCTAAGCATTTTCAGTAGCCCAGAGCAAGTCCAAAGCATTGAGGGCTAAATGCTTTTAGCCTGTAACCTAGTGCCAGCTAACGACAAGACAGCTCAGGAGACCAAAATAGTGAACAAAACAGAGTCTCCCTCTTATACAAAGGAGATAAAAGGGTGCGAAAAATAAGTGCAGCAGGGGGTGTGACGGTGAGGCAAGAATCAGTAGCGGGAGCACCAACAGATAGGAAACGAAGGCAGGAGTGGGCGAACCTCACTGACGCACAAACAGCACCGGCCTAACGCTGGCCGTCTCCGCGCAGCCGTAAAGGAGCCACAGCACTAGCTTCACCGCCGCCGCCTGCCCGTTTACACACGCCTCCCAAGGAGCGGAGCGGGGAAGAGAGACGAGAGGTCCCTCCGCCTTTGAGCGCCTTCAAGCTCCTCTACAATTTGGCCTCAACCACATCCTGCCCTGCAGGCCACAGAGCCTAGAGCACAGAGCCACTCAACCAATGCGGCTGCTCATTGCTCTCTCTCATTGCGTCACGACCCATTACTCTCCGCGTCACTTCCTGAACATCACATCACTTCCACTTCGTATGCGGCTCTAGGTGAGATCAGTGCAATTCACTACAGTAAAACATTGCCATTGCAATCAATGGGAAAAAGCACTTGTGACAGTCGGTAACTTGTAGGTCAAGTTGCGTGGAACCCACAGGGGTTTAAGGTGATGCGGGTCTCAGTACCAAGCCTCAACAGTTAGTTCGATTTTACTTGGCCCAAGAAGCCCAGGCGCAGAGTTGTCCTGGCTGTACTTGGTGCTGAAGCGGGAGCTGCAGGAGAGCTGGCTTTATCGCTTAGATGGTGCTGGGGAGGAAATGGTTGACAACAGGGCCACTGTTGTGGTCGGTTGAAGGTGCTCCATGGGTGCCTCTTGTTGCAGCATTGAGTAAAGATGGTGGTGACCGGATTGGTCACCAACAAGCCTTGGTAGCGCTAAGGCCAGCAAGCTGATACTTCGACGTCTGGGGGAAAATGGTAGCCGCCTGAAACTTGCTGTAGGTCGGGACTACCCTTCCCACAATGCACTGGACGATCTACTTTTGGCCGATCCCTCAGAGGGCTTGATGGCCAGTGATTCTTTGGTTCCGGGAGTCTGTTTTTACTTGCAGACTGCAGGGGACTAGTTCCACTAGTCCAAGGGAGTCTGGAGTTGCCTTTGGTGCTCAAAGGGGTCCCTCTGTCTGGGGGAGCCGGTCTTTGGTCCAGGACGAGTCTCAGTCATGCAGTTGCAGGGTGGCTGCCACAGGTAGAGGTTATCACGCCCTTGCTTTGTGCTGGTCCTGAAGTCGCAGACTCTGGTCTTTTCTTTGTCCTTGGTTGCAAGTCTTTACAGATCTGAAGTTCTGGTGCTAGGGGTTCCCCTTAAATCCTAGATTTAGGCGTGTTGGTGCAAGTGGCCAATGGGCTACTAGCCCCAGTGGCTAATCTTCCCTTGAGGTGCCCACATCTAGGGGTGTGTGTCACCTTTTCTACTCAGAAACCCTCGATTCTGCCACTTATAATAATGGCAGCAACCTTCCAGGGCCATCCTGTCATGGAGGGAGGTTTTACCTCCTTTCCAGGCAGGCCTTTGTTTCTGACTCCTGGGAGTGTTCAAACTGCCTGGCAGGAGGTCTGATTTCTGTCTTGGCTATAGTAGCTGCAGGTTCCGGGCTAGCGCATAGGAAAGGTTGGGGCAACATCTAAGGTAGCCACCTGGGTGCATGCTACATCAAACCTAACATTGGAATCATGTCAGGGTTGATGAGGCATGTTGTTTGATACCAAACATGACCATATTCGGCAGTACCATAATAGAGCTGGCCACCTCAGGGGTGCCTGGATGCTACCCATGTTATCCTAAGGACCGCTGATCATTTATAGTAGTCCTTAATGGAAAGGGCTACTATAGACACATATAAGCTTGCACTTATGTGTCCACACCCTTAATATAATGCACCCTGCCGCCTGGATTCAGGAAGCCTACTTTTTGGGGTGACTGACATATATTAGAGATAGTGCTTTGACTTTGCCTCTCATGGTGAGGGCATAGTCGAGTTGGAGCAGTTTGCACTGTTCCTGCAGTCTGCAATGGCCTGACATCTGCTGACATCTGTTTATTTGGGTTACTCAGGGTGGCACAAATAGTGCTTCAGGCCCTGGTGACCCCTTTAACACCCATGCCCTGGGTACACTTTGTACCACTTTACTAGGGACTTATAAGGGGTTTGAAGTCCTTGCTGATTGGGAGTACATAGTTGCTTACATCGTGTTTAGGGAGAGAGTCCTGGCACAGGGCCTGGGCAGCAGGCTCCAGTGCACTTTCAGAGTCATAACTATCAGCATTGTGACAAAATGTGTGTGAGTGGCCATACAAAAGGGCACTTTCTTACAATCCGCATGCACATTTCACCTTGTATGTTTCCCCATCAGTGGGTGTGGTTAGAGGATAGTTAGTTAGGGTTAGTAAAACAAGCTATTAACACCCTGGTGCTACATCCACAGGGGAGGTGGGTTGTGCATATGAATCTAAAACTTGACAAGCTGCAAACAGGGGGTTACATGTAAGTAACATTATCCCTTTGCTGCTTGCAATGCCCCACCCCCTTATGGTTAAGGTGGACGAAAAGCAAAAATAGTTATACTAAATAATATTGTTAAAGATGTTTGACCCAACCAGTTCTGTTTCTCTGCCTTAATGTCAACACAATGTTTTGCAAAATACCACGTTGCTGCTACCTTGAAAATATTAGTGGGATGTTGCCAAGGGAAGCCATAGTAGATTCTGTTTTGTAAATTGAGTGAGCTTGTGGAATGTCTAATAATTGTTTACATGCACATACATAATAAACCTGAATGCATTGCACAATCCGTTGATTTTTGCCTCTTATAGAAATGAGCTGCACAAGGTGGGTGGGCGCAAAGCAGAGTGGTTTAGTTTTGTGTAAAGACTTACTCTTTATGTACGTGATGAAAGGTTCTTTCACTGTCAGGGCCTGGATGTCACTAACCCTGCACAAAGAAGTGATTGTATCAAAAAAGCAACTTTTCATGTATTGGCTGGTAGGGTACAGGAGTGCAGTGACTTATAAGGGGAATCTGAAAGTCTTGCAAGGCAGTGTTTTAGATCCCGAGTAAGCACCTGGGGTGCTCTTGTTGGAATGGTGTTTTTTCCAAATCCTTCCATGAGGTCTTTAATGACAGGTATTTTCCAAACAATTAGGACTCTGGTGAAACGGCTGTTGTAGTTGTCATTCAGGGAGCATTCATTCTCATTAGTGCAAGCCATCTACACCCTTGTTGAATACCTAGTTTTTGCTAGGAACCAACCAAGACCTTTTTTAATGGGATCAAATGAAAATGTTGAAGTCTTGCCTTTGGAAATTGGTCAGGAGTTTATGCAATCTGTTATCTACCCCTTCTGTTCAAGGTCGTAGAGAACAGGACACTGAAACCTGTTTCCAGTTCTAATCGTTCTGGGTTTTGTCCAAGGTCCAGAACAGAATAGGAAGTGACGCTTTGTTTTTTACTCTTTTCAATGGGTTTGTGAATATTGACCTTCTGAAGAAATAACTGGATCCATTGGACAAGGCTCGTTTCAGTTTTCTGGATTTTTTGGTAACGTTTCCTATGATAACTTTAGGACTTATTTTGCAATTAGGTTGTGCTGTGTTGTCATTTAATGAGCTGGTAAGAGCGTTTGAAAATCATTAAAAAAACAATAAAATGTATCCGTTTCTCCTGGTCGTTCTGCTGTCCCTCTCACTTCCTTCCTTGTTACTAAACCAGGTGAATCCACTCTACCAAATATCTCCTGCCCACATCCTCTTTGTTCTTTTCATCCTACTTCACCAATTGTTTTCCGCCCCTTCTCCCTGTGTAGCTCAATTCTCTTTTTTTTCTGTGTAGAGTGATGATGTGACAGATGCTGAGGTGTCCCTTAATTACACATTTAAGGATGAGATCTTCAAGAACACGCTACAGTTCCCTCTTCAAACAAAGAATGATAGCAGGTGATCCCTCAGTCATCCAAATAATACCCACTAATTAGTGAATGCTGTGGCTTTCACTTCTGTGTGATGCTTTGCCTCTTTGGCCAATAAAGTAATTTATTATGTATGTTTCACTCCAGACTCACAATTCACCGACTGGCAGCAAAGAATGTACTAAGGGACATAGATCAACGAGATGAGAGTGCCTCTGAAGAAGTGAAGAAGAAAATCCTGGAGACCAGTCTTCAGTCTGGAGTTGTTTCGTCTCTTACTGCTTTTATTGCTGTCAATAAGGACCTAAAGCAGTCCATCCAGGGTCCCTTGACACAAAGAAACATCCCAGTGCCGTGTAAGGAGGGGTCTGGGGCATGCAGTTGTTTTTCAAGCAGGGTGGTTTTGTGGCTGGGAGCATGATTTTCATTATAAATGTGGATGGGTTTGCATGCCATCAAGTGAGTAAGGATGAGAGATAGCAGAGGAGAATTGCAAGTTTAGGGTGCTGTTCAAGTGGATGTCTGGGTGAGAGTAAGAGAATTGATGGGTTTTTGGTAGATTAAGGCTTCCATGACATGAGGCACATGGCTGCTGTTCAGTTGCAGACTGGTACATCCATCGGGCAGCTGTTTAAGAGGAAAGCATACATTTTGCACATATTTTCAGCTTTTCACCAGTCCCAGTACCTTCTTGAAATGTTCGTGGTCTCCTTTTCAGCCCATAGTCACCGTATCCAGTAGCCACCTGGATCATTTTACCCATTACTTTGTTACATCTCTGCAAGGAATCACCAGTCCTTTTTTACCCATGTCTGACTTCAGCTTAGCATGTGTGCTAAGAGTTTTCAGGGGAAGCTATATCTATAGGGACTTCAAAGGAGGATTATCTATTATGCTAATTTCTCCCGAAGGCGACCTACCTCTAAAGCCATGCCTGTGAGATGAGATCAAAGCCAGATGGCTCAGCTCTTGAAGAGGAAGCCATAGGTGATCACAAACTCTTTATTCACCCTACACGTAAACCATAACCATAGTCACCTAAGAGGCATGATAAAGTAAAAAAGAAAATCTTGTTTTGTGCGAAGCTTTACTTAAATGTCATTCTCTTTGCTGTTTTCAGATATCCAGTCAATGATGCCACGTTTTCACATGTCAGGCTTTCCAGTAGCGATGTGCTGTTCTGCGATGCCGTCTATGCCAAAGATGGCATACGACACTTGTCTCATGGCATGTAATATAGGTAATGTGAAAGATATTTTGTGTGATGAACACTTCATGCTTTGGAATCTGTAGTTAGATGGCAAAGTTTGGCAACTAGTTTCATCTAATCTGTTTGGTCTCCTGCTTCTGCAGAACTGCATATCCTCAGGGGTTTACCGCTTTTCTATTACTTTTTCTCTAGATGCTTTGGCAGAACAAAAATTACAACTAAAATGCAAGCATGAATGCAGTTGATTTGCGTGTGCCTTACATGTCCCTGAACTCCCACTCCCCCACCCTTCACTTAAAATCAACTTGAGTTGTAGGAGACAAGTGGCTTTCTGTCTTCATAGTAAACCGCAAGAGCTCTTCATTGTTGCATTACTCCACATGCCTCTGGATTGTGCTATTACTACCAGAAAGGGGTGGGAGCACACTGCTTCACCTCCCAGCACAGTTCGCCCCTTAGCATTATGGTAAATGCAGTTCATGGTACATGCTTACTTGAATATTTACTGGAGTATTCCACCAAAGTTGGTGCAGGTTAGTGATGTTTATCTCTAGACACGTGTTTGTGGACATCATCCGTCATCAGTAGAGATGAAAACAAATTTAATCTGGGGTTGCTGAGCAGGCTGCCACAATCCTTTCAGGTCTCAGTACCTCGCACAGGTGCATCTCCACAAGCTCGTCAGCTCAATGGCTCAAGGGAGCCTTTTCAAACAGAAAGGGGTGGGAGCACACTGCTTCACCTCCCAGCACAGTTCGCCCCTTAGCATTATGGTAAATGCAGTTCATGGTACATGCTTTTTTTTTTTTAATACAAACTTTATTGGGTTTTTCGAGTGCGGCATTACATTGTTGGATATTATTTCACATACGCATTTTTCCTTTTAGTGCGATTTATCAATTATATATGTTTCATACTACCAATTCAATTCGCACATTATTGACTTGTCATTATACATAGTCATATTATTCAAACAAGATTGAATCCCGTACATTTTCGTTAGAGCAATACATCTTAAATTGTATGACTAAAGTATATATTGACTAAAACCCAATGCAGCTCCAACTACCCTATCCCACCCCTACAAACCCAACCCACATCAAAACAAAACAAAACAATTGCCGCTGCACAATTACCACATTTTTTCCCGGTAAATGGTACCAGGTGATAAGTACAACCGATTGTGGTCGAGAGGAAAGGGGGACGGGAGAGGACTATAGTAATGCAAGGGGCAAAGAAAAGAGGGAGGGGATGGGCCATCCACATAAAGGACATCTACTAATAACTGAGCCGCTATGTGAGGGGGAATCAAGTAACCGGACCACTAAGTATTTGCAGGAGTTGTGAATCCTCTGAGGCTTCCTCTGTATCTGTTCTAAATAATTCTATCAAGTGTGCCCAGTCTAGGGATATTGGACGTTTTCGTAATCCCCTGTATTCTTCCCGCTGTAGCGCCTCCCTCTCTGCTGTAACCCAACGGATGACCTCCTCCCTCCATTTGCCCACACGTGGTGGCGTGCGAGATTTCCAGCGCTGTGTAATCAGCCTTTTTGCAATCATCAGGGCTAATCCCGCGAAGCGGCGCAGCAGCTTCGATTTCTTGGGAAGTGGGAAAAGGCCCAATAGACATGCCTCTACAGTATCCCAGGCTGTGCGTTCTGTTAAAACGGACAGATTCTGTATGATCACACTCCAAAACGCATGTAATGCCGGGCAGGACCATAGCATATGTATAAAGTCAGCGTCTTGTGCAGGGCATCTGGGGTAGTTCGGGGAGGCGGCAGTATACATTTTGTGTAGCGTTTTCGGGGTGAGGTAAGCTCTATGCACAATAAATAATTGTATTATTTTCAAACGACAGTTACGAGATACCTTTCTAGGATGTTCTAATATTAGGGTCCATTCCCAACTTCTAAGTCACGTGATAAAACTGTTTCCCATTTTTGTCTAAGAGGTCCCAACGGGATATTGAAATGTACTCTCAGCCCATGATACAACCAACGAACAAGGTGACGGCCATGTCCCATTATGTGAAGGGATTTCAGCAGATGAAAGGTGTGAGGTTCTCTTTGATCCACCAGCCAGTATTTGCGAATGTAGTGTGCACACGGGTAAGGAACAGAGTGTCAGGTACTGCATTGGTGCGTACAAACTCTTCATGTGGCATCAGCTTGCCGTCTTGAAAAAATTCTCCAATTGTCTCAATCCCCTGCTTTGTCCAAACTCGAATTTGTGTCCTTCTCACTATTCCTCGCATTGTGGGTAAGCCCCAAAGTGGGATCTTCGGGGCATGTGGGTTGGATATTTTCGCATATTTATGACCCTGCTTCCAATAGTGAAGCGCTATGTGTAAAAGAAAGGGAGGGTTCTGCAATTTATCTGCCCCCGGGCACAGCAACGTCTGTAAGGTACCACGTCCCAGATGAGCTAGAGAGTACGCTATCTCAAGTAAATTGTGGCCCGCTAGCCAATATGCCAGCCATTGCAATTGCCCAGCTATGCAATATGCTTTAAAATCAGGCCCTCCCATCCCTCCCGCAGCACTGGGAAGCCGCATCTTGGCTAGTGCCAATCTATGTCTGCTCGAGCCCCAAAGTAAAGAGATTAATAGGGTGTCTAGTGTTTTAAATATCCATGCTGGAAAGATAACCGGAAGATTTACAAATTGATAAAGGAGCCTGGGCAGCATAACCATTTTAGAGACCGCGAGACGGCCCGCCACCGTGAGCGGTAAAGTATTCCAGAAGGAGGCTTGGGACCGAAGGGAGTTGATGGTCCGTACTACGTTTCCAGCTATTGTGTCAGCGGCAGTCCTGTAAATGTAAATCCCTAAATATTTAAAGGTCACTGGCTCTACTCTAAACTGCAATTGACCAAAGTCCAAAAGGGGGGCATCAGACGTATTATGGAAAGAATATGCTATGGACTTGGAGGCATTGAGGTGCAAACCCGATAGCTCCCCGAACTGTGAAAATACGTCTGCTACTACGTGCATGTCCTCATTTAAGTCCCGGAAATATAATAACATGTCATCTGCGTAGAGTGACACCAAATGTATTGTACCTTGTATGGGAATACCGTAGGGGACCATAGCCTGCCGTAGATATTGGGCTAGGGGCTCGAGCGCTAGAACGAACAATAAAGGCGACAGGGGGCAACCCTGTCGCGTGCCACGATAAATAAAATATGCTGGTGATATAATCGAACCGGTTTTTGTGCGGGCTGTAGGATTGGTATAGAGTAATTTTATCCAGTTACAGTATTCCGGAGGTAGACCGAACTTGGTCAAGACCACCAGCATATAAGACCAACTCAGAGTATCAAAGGCTTGGCGTATATCCAGGGATAGGCACCCAGCACGCGGGACCTGTGTCTTAGTTGCATGTAGAATAGCATGGAATCGAGGAATATTTAAAGAGGTGCTACGTTTGGGGACAAATCCACATTGATCTACATGTATAAGTTGGGGAAGCAAGGGGAGAAGCCTAGACGCCAGGAGTTTACTGAGTATTTTATATTCAGTATTAAGAATGGAAAGAGACCTATAGGATGTGAGCTCAAGAGGATCTTTGTCAGGCTTCAACAAAGAGGTGACTAGTGCCTCTCTAGTTGTAGGGGGTAGCATACCTTCAGCAAGCGAGGTAGTGTAAAGCTGTAAGCGTTTAGGAACCAGTGCCATGGAAAAGGTTGAATAAAATTCAATAGGGAGCCCGTCAGAACCCGGTGTTTTATTGCGAGCTAGAGTCTTAATTGCCATATTTATTTCCATCGGAGCTTTCAGGTCTTGAACGTCGGAATTCGAAATCATTGGGAGATCTACTTTTGCAAGGAAGCGGGTAGTAGCGTCTAGCACATCTAGATGAGGAGCCGTATATAACTTGGTATAGTAGGTTTGGAAGGCGGAATTTATTTCTGCCTGTGTGGTGACCTGCGAATGTTGAACGGTATTAATCGCCAATATGGGAGTGGGGATTGTCGGAGGCGTAATCATTCTCGCCAATAAGGTGCCCGCCCGATCTGCTTCAGAGTGCGTGTGAAGTGTGTATGCATTAAAATCAATCAATCTTAAATGTTCTAGTAGTTCCGCATATTTGATCCTAGCTGATTGTAAGTGCTCCACTCCATCCTCATCCGTTTGGGCCTGTACCTCCTGTGCTTGTAGTTTGCCCTCTAGCTCTGTGAGGTCCCTAATCGCTTCCCTCCTAATTCCCACCAGAGAACTCAAGGATACGCCCCGGATCGATACCTTGAATGCTTCCCATTCAATGGATTGGGTCGTAGCTGTTTCTTCATTAATTGTAAAATATGACGTTATGGCTGTTGCTAACGTGGCCCTATATACCTGGTCTTCCAATTGCAGGGGTTGCATACGCCAGGTCGGAATAGGCGTGGGAAAACGTCCCCACTTGAGAGTTAATTCAATGGGATTGTGATCTGAGATTGTCTTACCTAAGTATGTACAATGCAAAATAGTCGATGAGAGTTCAGGTGAACACAAAAAATAGTCCAGGCGGGTATGTAGCATAAGAGGGCAAGAGTAGAAGGAGTATTCCCACATGTTTACGTGCTGGGACCTCCAGACATCTATTAAATTCCATCCCTGTGCCCAGCGTGACAATGCCGCAGCCTGGGAGTGCACGTTGGTATTTGGCAAGGGATTGTGAGAGTGGTCTAGGGACACATTAAAAACTGCATTCAGGTCTCCCCCCCCCACAGTAACCATGGGTAGCAGGACCAATATGAGAGAGCCAGCGACACCCGGGACAGAAAAGTATCTTGGTCTACGTTTGGTGCATAAAGGGACCCCAACACTATTTGCGTGCCATCTAAGGTCCCCCGTAAAAACACATACCGCCCTTGTTCATCTATCCTACTCTCACTTAGAGAAAAGGGAATGCCCGCCCGGATCCATATTGCAGTCCCTCTAGAAAAGGCAGAATATGCTGTGGCATAAAACTGACCCCTCCAACGTCGCTGCAGTTTCGCGGTTTCGGAGGGTATTAGATGTGTCTCTTGCAAATATACTATTTGGGCCTTATGGCACTGTAGTTGTGCTGCTATACGATGGCGCTTAGGAATTGCTCCCATTCCCCTGACATTCCAAGATATGAGAGTATAAGATTTGGGAGTAGACATCATCAGGGTATGTGGGAAAACCCTCCCATTCCCCCCCAACCCACCCCCACCTCGGATCATGCGGCAAAATTCCAAACAATAAAACCATAACTCAATACTGGGTCCAACGATCTCACATCGCTCGACCAAACTGTGTGTAAAACATTAACCTAGTTCACATCAAACTGTTGCTATCGCCTATGGGGGAGTCTGCAAGTATCAGTTTCACGTGATAACAAAGAGCAATTCGTGGATGTGCCCATGACAGGGCGGGCCGGGGAACATATTACTCAATCCCTTACTGGGTATACAAATAATACATTTCTGATTTACATAATGCGGAACATTCTGGAAATACGAGGTCTTCAATCTGTGGGTCGCGACCCCCAGGGGGGCCGCGGAGGCCAGGGAAGAGGGTCGCACATTCCCCAGCTTCACTTGTGCCTGCAATCCAAAACGTTTGCTTTCGTTTTGGATAAAGACAGCAGTCCTGGGAAGGCTAATTTAGATCTTTATCAGCTGAAGTTCCATCAATTGAGTCTCTTGTGCTGTGAAAAGTGTTGGTGCAGGGTGTGGGCTTGGCTGAGTGAAATGCAAATGTGCCTAAGTTAATTTGCAAGTGTAAAGGGTGCTTGAGGGCTGATTCTCGCTTTATTTGATCAAATCACTCCAAGCTTTGTGATGACAAAGATTTGTTTTTTATTAGTGGTAGTGCAAAGAATTAATAACTGAGCTGTGAAGTGTGTGCTTTTAATTTTAACTGCATTTACAGAGCCCTTAGTACCTCCAAAGGTGTGTTGAAGGGACAGTTGTGTAAAAAGAAAATTGCATTACATACGCTCTGGTATCACTAAAATCTAGATTTTGGAACAACCATTTTACTGAAAAACTATTTGCATGTTTTGCAGCACTCTATCTTACACTGTGATGTCCTACAGAGCCTTTCCCACTGAGTAACAATTTTTTAAATTTATTTTTCATTTACGCTGCCCATTATTTTATATGTAGATACCTAAAAAACGTACAGAATATTTTGGGGCTTATTTATGAGAGGCTTTCATCACCAGAGCATCACTTTTTTTATGCTTCGGCGGCGCAAGCATCTCAACCATACCTATGAGGCTGTGCAAACTCACCCTGCATGGCTTTGCATGGCCTCATAGATATGGAGTAAGACATAGCAGCGCAAGTCACTGCGTTGCCTTACTCTGCGTCAAGGAGGTGTTCTATGGGCTTTGCGTGGGGTTCCCACGCAACACTCATGGATTTTGATGCTGCTCCATATTTACAAAATCACGTAAACCTGGGGCAGCTCCAAAAACAGACGCCTCACCAGCAGAGGTGTAAGGAGGAGAAATGTTTTCATTTCTACTCGTTTTTTCCTTATTCCATGTGTGCTGCATTCTGCAGCTCATATCGAAAGAGGAAAACACCTCTCTGGATTGTTTTCTTGAAGGAAGGTGCCCCTTCCTGTACAAAAACAATCCTGTCTATGTTGGTGCTAGGCAGCAATTTATGCACCAACGCAAAGGAAAGGACAGGAATGCACCGTACTTCATAAATACTGTGCATTCCTGCCCTTTCACATCGGCATAGGGCAGCGCAGCAAGAAGACTTGCGGCACTGCCCTACTCCAATTCCTCATAAATAAGGCCCTTTGTTTTTAGCTACACCTTTGAATACACCCCCACGCTCACTGACCTTTGGTTTGCTAAACAGTGTTTAATATTATTTCCCCACCGTAAAAATTATTTGCTGTGGAAATTGGGGGCGTTTATGGTTGTCGATAGTTGTCTATCATGAGGAGTACCAGGTTCTAGAAATTTTCATCAGAAGGGGGTCCTTACGCCTAAAAACGTTTGACAAGGGGGTCTCGGCATCAAAAAGTTTGAAGACCTCTGCCTTAGGGTAATATTATGATCGACATAACCATGTCCGTTGGGTGTAGATTAACTGGGCAAAGTTAATGGTCCAAGTTACATACCAGAAGATCACCCCAGTGGATCGTTACTTAGCTGCGGGGACACCGATGGAAACAGCGCCACACTTCCGTCTGATTCAGAGTCCAAAGTGGCCTCAATTGAAGGGCTTGTACTGATGGGTGGACGAGTGGGACGGAAGGCTGTTGCAGAACGCAGTGCTTCTTGTTGACCCTCCATCACCTGTTGCTGCGGCGGAGAGCCGGAGTTCGTGCTTTGTGTATGGAGTCCCTTCCTGTGCCTACGAGGGGGTCGCTGTGAATTCGGCTGTGTGGAATCCAGGCATCTGGCGGGGAGAGTATCCGGAAAAGTTCTGTCCAGCCAATCCCAAGCACTATCCGGTGTATCAGAAAAATAAAGAGCGTTGATTATATGACTTTCAATTTAGCGGGGAACAATAAGGCAAATGTAAGGCCCGCCGCACGGACCCGAGCCTTCACTTCCATGAACGAAAAACGTTTTCGCTGCACAGCCAATGTGTAGTCGGGGAAAATCAAAATACTTGCATTGTCCACCTGTAGCGGGCCATTGTCGCGGGCTGCTTGTAATAGACGATCACTGTCTCTATAATTTAGAATTCTGGCCAATATTGGACAGGGGTTGGCGCCTGGTATTGTCTGACGCGCTGGAACTCGGTGGGCCCGCTCAACGGTAAAATGCGCGGATAAGCCAGTGGGAGCCACCGTAGTTTTCAACCAGTTTTCTATGTAGATCGTCGGGTTAGAGCCCTCCAGAAAGCCCACAATTCTCCAGGTTGTTGCGGCGGGCCCGACCTTCCGCATCATCTGCACGAGCCTGTAGTGAGTCAATCTGCTGGCGCATTTGGCTTATTTGTTCTTCATGAGCAGCTACTTGTGGCAGCAATGGTTCCAACGTTTGTTCCGTGGACTTTACTTTATCGGCCAACTTCTTATGGTCATCCTTGAGGAGATTAAGGTCCACAGAAATCATGCCCAATTGGTTTTCTAGCGCTGTTCTTGAATCACGGATTTCCTTCAAAATCATATCCAGTTTGTCACTCTGTGGACTGGTCATATCTCCCTTCTCAGCATGGCGTGAGCGACCAGAGGAGTGTTCGGATGATGGCGAAAGCGATCCTGTCCTTCCGCATCTGGATGTCGTTCTCCGCTTACCTCGACCCATGGTGACCAACACGCCCAGTAGTGGAGAAACTGAGTCATAGAAGGGCCCAATCGCAGGACTCAAGGAAGCCACCGGATGCTGCAAGCAAACAGTGTGTGGCTGGCATACCACAGAGCCTGGAGAGCTGTAGATTATTGGGGGAGCCAGGCGATATGCAACTGGTGCGCCGCAAGGCAATGTCACTTCTCTATCGGCTACTGTCGCGGTGGCGTGGTAATGTGCACTGCTTAGCCAGTGAGTCTCTTAGTGGAAACCGTATTGGTTATGCGGCGTCCACCGGCTAGTCACGTCTCCCAAGGGCATGTGTTAAGCCGCTAGCCTGATCCCTTCACTCAGACCAACTCGTGTCAAGATCTGATAACGTATAGCCCTATTTGACGCACCTGATAATCCCCGTGAATATAGTAGGAGAACACACAGGTAATCAAGAGTCATGGGGCAGCGTCAACTATGCCACAATACAGCAGTTATAATTAATGCCAAGTTGCCACTCCGCAACACCATCTGCAGGGCACTGTTACACAGGTGAGGTGCGTAATGGCTGAAAAAGTAAGGGGAAGAGAAAGCCAGCCAGGCACTCGTTGTCCCAACACTCAACTACAATGTGTATTTCCAGTAGGCCACAAATAGAGGAGATCAAGCCCTCTCCGGTACTAGAGGCCCCGTCAGATCGGTCGGCCAAGCTGAAGCGAGGGACTCCAGGCGCCTCCGCGACGCAGCAGTAATCACCAGCGTCGGTCACTATCCTTCATGCAGATATGCTGTATGTGTGCAGATCTTCGGACACATTACCCCCGGAGTCTCCCACAGACGTATGTTACGGACGGCAGCCAACCGGGAGTACACAGCATCATGCGGGAGGGAGGGTCCGGGAGGAGGGCACCACAGCCTTAACTACACCGGCCCAGTCTGCCAGTCCAAGGGGGCCGTCCCGCACATCGGGAGTGCAATCCCATCCACATAGCCCGGGATAAGGAGACGAATCTGTGGCGACGACACACCGGACAGAAACCCAGGGCTGTTACAGCAGTCACACTCAATTACATCCGGGGCACTCCGACTCACCATAGGCCCCTCGCTGTGCAGGCGACGACAGGATGGCGGTGCGGGCGGTGAGCGGAGGCACCGGACACCAGGCCCGAGTCTGGGGGCTCAAGTAGCAGCGGTAGTCGACCTCCGGGCAGCGCAGTCCGGCGCCGCTACAAGCCAGCTCGGTGCAATGTGGGCTCCTCCTCCAGGCCCAGAACTGCGTCGCACCGACGAACTTCGTGTCCCGATCCCGGGACTGGAAGCATCATCAGGTCTCGGAGTTGCGACCGCAGGGAGCGCGTCGTAGCCAGGCTGGACCCTGTAGAATTTCAGCTTGTAGACATAATAGGGAATGTCGGATCAGGTACCCCGGCCCGGAGCACGTCGCTTAAGCGACCACCATCTTGGGCTGCAGACCACGCCCCCGTTCATGGTACATGCTTACTTGAATATTTACTGGAGTATTCCACCAAAGTTGGTGCAGGTTAGTGCTGTAAATCTCTAGACACGTGTTTCTGGATATCATACGTCATCAGTAGAGATAAAAAACAAATTTAATCTGGGTTTGCCGAGCAGGCTGCTACAATCCTTTCAGATCTCAGTACCTCTCACAGGCGCACAGGTGCATCTCCACAAGCTCGTCAGCTCAATGGCTCAAGGGAGCCTTTTCAAACAGAAAGGGGTGGGAGCACACTGCTTCACCTCCCAGCACAGTTGGCCCCTTAGCATTATGGTAAATGCAGTTCATGGTACATGCTTACTTGAATATTTACTGGAGTATTCCACCAAAGTTGGTGCAGGTTAGTGCTGTAAATCTCTAGACACGTGTTTCTGGATATCATCAGTAGAGATAAAAACAAATTTAATCTGGGGTTGCTGAGCAGGCTGCCACAATCCTTTCAGGTCTCAGCAACCCCATATAAAATTCGTTTTTATCTCTACTGATGACGGTTGAAATCCAGAAACACGTGTCGTACAGCACTAACCTGCACCAACTTTGGTGGAACACTCCAGTAAAATCTCAAGTAAGCAGGTATTACAAACTGCATTTACCATAATGCTAAGGGGCGAACTGTGCTGGGAGGTGAAGCAGTGTGCTCCCACCCCTTCCTGTTTTGAAAAGACTCCCTTGAGCCATTGAGCTGACGAGCTTGTGGAGATGCACCTGTGCGCCTGTGAGAGGTACTGAGACCTGTAAGGATTGTGGCAGCCTGCTCAGCAACCCCATATAAATTTTTTTTAATCTCTACTGATGACGGATGAAATCCAGAAACACGTGTCGTACAGCACTAACCTGCACCAACTTTGGTGGAACACTCCAGTAAAATCTCAAGTAAGCATGTATTACAAACTGCATTTACCATAATGCTAAGGGGCGAACTGTGCTGGGAGGTGAAGCAGTGTGCTCCCACCCCTTCCTGTTTTGAAAAGACTCCCTTGAGCCATTGAGCTGACGAGCTTGTGGAGATGCACCTGTGCGCCTGTGAGAGGTACTGAGACCTGTAAGGATTGTGGCAGCCTGCTCAGCAACCCCATATAAAATTCGTTTTTATCTCTACTGATGACGAATGAAATCCAGAAACACGTGTCGTACAGCACTAACCTGCACCAACTTTGGTGGAACACTCCAGTAAAATCTCAAGTAAGCATGTATTACAAACTGCATTTACCATAATGCTAAGGGGCGAACTGTGCTGGGAGGTGAAGCAGTGTGCTCCCACCCCTTCCTGTTTTGAAAAGGCTCCCTTGGGCCATTGAGCTGACGAGCTTGTGGAGATGCACCTGTGCGCCTATGAGAGGTACTGAGACCTGTAAGGATTGTGGCAGCCTGCTCAGCAACCCCATATTAAATTCGTTTTTATCTCTACTGATGACGAATGAAATCCAGAAACACGTGTCGTACAGCACTAACCTGCACCAACTTTGGTGGAACACTCCAGTAAAATCTCAAGTAAGCATGTATTACAAACTGCATTTACCATAATGCTAAGGCGCGAACTGTGCTGGGAGGTGAAGCAGTGTGCTCCCACCCCTTCCTGTTTTGAAAAGGCTCCATTGAGCCATTGAGCTGACGAGCTTGTGGAGATGCACCTGTGCGCCTGTGAGAGGTACTGAGACCTGTAAGGATTGTGGCAGCCTGTTCAGCAACCCCATATAAAATTCGTTTTTATCTCTACTGATGACGGTTGAAATCCAGAAACACGTGTCGTACAGCACTAACCTGCACCAACTTTGGTGAAACACTCCAGTAAAATCTCAAGTAAGCATGTATTACAAACTGCATTTACCGTAATGCTAAGGGGCGAACTGTGCAAGGGAGGTGAAGCAGTGTGCTCCCACCCCTTCCTGTTGTGCTATTACTACTACGCAGTCTGAATAGGCAACCTTTGAAACCATTAATGGCTACACAGTCTGTATGCAGAACTATGGAGTAGTGTCTTTGTAATACTTTTAATAAACTAACACGTGTCGTGCCTTTTTTCTTACTAACGCTCCAGTGCTTCTGATGTCTCTCTCTAATAGCACAGGAGAATGTCAAATTCTCAGTAAGTGCTTGGGAGTCTGGATGAAATGCTCTGTTATACAGTCAGCTTATTTATCTCACAGGTTTTCTCACTGTAACATAAGCAGCATATTTAACCTAGGAGTCCTCTTATATAATGTTACTGCAACTGACTCTGAAGCACTTTCATTAACACACAGGCAGTCTTAAGTATCCTAGGCATTCTCTTCACGGCTGTATCAAGTGTATTTCACATTTAAGCATTGTCAGTCTTAGATGGTGTCTGTAACACTCGGAGAGTCTGACTTTTTTGCAACTGTTCCAAGAGACCGCGAAGAGCATACCAAGAGCATACCATAGTCTTCATGTGTTCGGAGGAGAGAGGAGTGCGCCACTTGCTGAATGACAGCACATTGTTGGACATCGTGCTTAGCTCATGGCTTGGTGCCTCCCGCTTGGATTGTTCTGGCGTGTCCACGGTTGCGGTCACCACAAGAGGTGTACCAGGAACAATTCGGGGCACACAACATAAAGTGTGGTGGTGGGACTGCATAATTCAGGGTGGCGTAAAAAGATGTCATACTTAAATGACTTCCTCGTTTTTCAGTCTTTGACACGCTCTCAGGTAATTAGGTGACCATATGTCACTAAGGATATGATTTGGCAGACCTAGGTTTTCGTTACTCAAACTAATTCATTCAGGAAGTTATAGTTCTGGTTCAGACCATTGGATCCAATTGAACTCCTACTCCTGAACAAATGATTTGTAAAGACAAATTCCAGAATGAGATAATTCCGTCCTTGGTGACAAGGTGTCATCTGGTAACCTTGTACTCGTAGAATGGAAATGTTGAACTCTAGATCCACCCTGCTCATATAGAGTCAGTGTGTAATATTCTGTTTATCACCGTTAATGAGTGCAGGGCGAGTCATGACTCACAAGGGGTGAAGCTTTGAGGGGGTCATGATACCACTCTCCTTTCTCAAGAATAGTTATACACCGCATATTGGAGACTATGCATCCGCATATATAGTTTATGCCATGCTATTTTTCATTCATGTGCACTGCATTTGCTTTTTATAAAAGTGATGTAACCAGAACCAGGATACAAGAAATGTAATTTGTGCAGTATGTTAAAAGGGAGAGGTGTGGCACAGCGGCCAGGGCGGCTGACTCCAGAGCACGGGGCTCACGGTTCGATCGCCGGCGGCAACTCGGCCCAGCCCCATGTGACTTTGGGCAATAACTCGCTTAATCTCCCCGACGGCCCCAGCGCCTTGAGACCCTTAGGGGTGATTAGTTCGCGCTTTACAAATACCAGGTTAGTTAGTTTAGTTAGTTAAAATCACACTGAACATGCCTTGTGACTGTTGGCAGAGTTGACCCTCCGAGTGAAACCAATGCAACATGCAATCTTTGAGTCAGTAAACAATGTCCTTCCCATGTCATGTCTCATGCACTACTATTGATCACATGCTATCTACACACCTGTCATTTAGAGTTGTGCTCATAACATTACAAGTAGTGGTGTGTGAAATCTAAATAATTTGTTTTCACAAAAGTACGCCAATACAAGGAAAATTGCATAAAACTATATGTAATTACGTGAAATGCAAACCCAGCTCTTAGTGATATATTTTAGCAAAAAATGCATTGTTGCATCTATTGTGGATGTGAGAATGGATTTTGCGCTTAAAAAAATAGAGCCAAAAATACAAGTGCTGCAATAACAGTCACTCACGTTCTGGTCATTCGTGTTGTTCCCACTCTATAACTTTCCTACGAGCATGATGTAATTACACAGTGTGACGTAATGGCATTGTGGGTGCGCAATAACTCTAGGAAATCTCATTTCAGTGGCACGCCCAAATGTTGGGAGGATCGGGATGGTGTTAACTGCAAATCTAGAGGCAATTTGTCCTAAGAGGCAAGTTCAAACAGCATTTGAAAATGCAGTCAATAAGAAAAGTAATGTAATGTAATGTAAATGATTCTTATATAGCGCATACTGTCACCCTACGGGTATCCTGGCGCTGTGACTGGCAAAATCAACATTGGAGCCTGTGAGCATCTTACCCAGGAAAACATTTTTGGGGGTCATACCCTACCTGGGAAACAGCCAGGTTTTTAGCTGCTTTCTAAATAGGGGCAAAGATTGAATTTGCCTAATATCTAAGGGAAGTTCATTCCACAGCCGAGCGGCTGCTACACCGAATGCTCTACCCCCCGACTTCATTTTCTTAATTCTTGGGATGCTCACTAAGTGTGCATTTGCTGACCGAAGGTCTCTCGCAGGGACATACCATAAAAATTTCCTCTGTAAGGGTTTAGGGCCCATTCCGTGTAGTGCTCTAAACACGATGCACATGGATTTAAATTGTATCCTTTGGCAGATCGGTAGCCGGTGGAGATCTTTCAAGGCCAAAGAGAGTGAAGAACTACGCTGCCTGTTTAAAGCCAACTTAGCTGCAATTGACTGGATCCTTTGTAGCTTCTGAAGTAGTGACTTTGGCCCCCCCAAATAAAGTGAGTTGCAGTAATCTAGTCTGCTCAGGATTATACACCTCACAATTTGGGGTCTGATGGCGGTTGGTTGTAGCGGCAAAATTCTCCTCAGAGCTCTGAGCAGAGAGAAACATGTACCAACTACTTTGGTGACTTGTGATTCTAGCTGGAGATTATCATCCAGCAGAACTCCCAAGTTACGCACCGTTTTAGCTGGCACTACAGGTTTATCTGTTGGTGTTATTTGGAGCTCTATGGGGAAAGGCCGAGCAATCCTAGACGTGGAGCAATATACGATCTCCGTTTTTCCTCCATTAAATTGTAGGGAATTATTCCTGAGCCAATTTGCGGTATTCTGCATACATTCCTGAAATATATCCAGGGTGATTGCCTGATTCCCTTCTAAAGAAAACACCAATTGCGTGTCATCTGCATAAATTACAAGATCCACGCCAAAGGATCTAATAATGGAGATGAGAGGGCGCAAGTAAATTTTGAACAAAATCGGACTTCTCGCCGAACCCTGAGGCACCCCATGACACATGGGGATTTTTGGAGACGTAAAGGGGGGCATTGAAACTGCCTGTTGTCTATCAGTCAGATATGATCGTAGCCATTTCAGTGCCAGGCCTTTTACCCCAATTTCCTCTAGTCTGTTCAGCAATATGCTGTGGTTCACCGTATCAAATGCGGCTGACATATCCAGTAGTACCAATATACTCGAGTTACCATTGTCAGCACGCATCCTCAGGTTATCTAGTACTGTCACTAGAGCGGTCTCCGTTCCGTGTCCCGGGCGAAACCCAAATTGGGCCTCGTCTAGCAGATAGTTTTCTTCAAGAAAAGAGAGAGATTTGCTAACTGCCCGCTCCAGTATCTTAACCGGATAGGGGAGGAGGGAGATAGGCCTAAAATTGGCTGGGCAGAGAGGGTCCAGTGTAGGTTTCTTAAGCAGTGGAGTCACCACTGCCTGCTTCCACCCCTCAGGTACTACTCCCTGTTCAAGGGATTGGCAGCAGATATGCCATAGTCGTGGGAGGAGGTCAAGTTTAAATTCTTTCCATATCCTCTGCGGGACAGGGTCCAGAGGTGAACCAGAAGAGACACTCAGCGCTGTACTGACCAAAAAGAGTGAGTTCTACAGCAGAATTTAGAAAAATGATGACGTTTTGTTAAATAATTAAAGTGCAATACAGTAATTCGAAAAATGCAAATGCATAAAGTACATAGAAATCATTTGCCATGAAGGCTCTCAGTAATGGAAAATACAAATTAATTGCCAAAATTAGAAATAGACTAAGTTTTAAATGCGCAGAAAATCAATGAAAAACCATACAGCATCCCTCGATGCACAGGAAAGGTCTTCTGGCTCGCCCGCAAATTCAAGGATTAATATAGAATTTTCTTACATAGAAATGATAAAAACACAAAAGTCAACATAGTATGATTATTGCTTCAACTAATAATAATTTCACATTCTGTATCATCACACAGCCCCATTACCTTAACACTAACCCACTTCATGAATATTGAATCGTCTCTTCTGACCTAATGTCCCCAGAGGTGCCAGAACAAACTAGCTACTTAACAGAAAGATTTGTGAATAAATTCAATACAGTGTGCTAGCAGGAAGATCCTTGGAGATAGTTGCAAAGGGTTTCTTCCAGACAGTTAGCCAGTTCTTCGAGAACAATATTGTCATACAAAATAAACTGTGCACTTTTGCTGCATATAGTGCCGGGCAGGAATATACACAGAGACTGAACATCATGATACAACATTGATCTTAATTGATAAATGGCGTTGGGGCCTAACTGAGGCCTAGTTAATGTAAGCCAGAAAAAACACACTAAAATACATCATAATGATTTTGTTTCAATTACAACAACTCCGTATCAATGCACATATATAAATTCAAATGTTATGCAGCCAGTATTAATGTGCAATTTTGCTCAAATATTCAAAGCTCAGTCAGCAAAATGGTTTAACTTTGGGAATACCGCATAACAAGCATTGTCTGACATTGCCAAAATTCTGTAAATTACACTAGCATAATTAAAATTTTGTCTAGGCCTAATTACAAGCTATTTTTCTTTGAAAACAACAAAGCCATACCTCCCCTACATTCCGTAGTGCATCAGGACACCGACTTCACCCCAGATGCTTCAAGTGCTTCAGTGTCAGCAGCATCTCAAGAAACCTTGCGATGCTCAAGGAATCGGAAAACAAGGACTTTAACAGTGGCATTGAGCACACCTTTTTAACCACGATCCCTCTGAGATCATGCTTAGTAGCCTTGACGTTTGAGGGCAAAGTATCAAAAATATTCACTTTACATTTTGCCCCACTTGAAATAGCAAGTTTCCGAGGTCTGCAACTGCTGCCTACCGAGGGATCACGATGAAAGCACCTGTTCGTGTAGCGCTTTCTAGTGCAAAAGACTACCAGGCACAACCCTGACCGAAGGAGAGCGCACAGTGCAGTCATGCCGTGCCAGGACTGTACCCAGTCTACATCTGACATGGAGGTGACCAGTTCAGATGAAATCAGTGCTTTCCCCATTCCAAACAAGAGGAGAGCTGACCCAGCACCACAACCGTCCCCACCATAGTCCATCCATTCAGATTCGGATGGTTCCTCGCCGCAGACCCACTGTCTTCACATGGCAGAGCCCGAGGAACAACATCTGGCATGACTGCTGGGTGGATGCCAACGAGGATCCATCGCTAGAGCTGTGCCCTGTTAAAGGTCCTCCGCGCAGACAGTTCTAGTGAAGGCCCTACGGCATGTGAAGAGGAGGAGGAAGGTGTCATCAAGAGGAGCAACCAGTACTTACCCTTGGTAAAAAGAATGCCTGAGTTCATGGCAGAGATGTTAAGCACTCAGTGACAGTCTGGGTAGTGTGGGTAGTTACACAGTAGGTGGAGAGAAAAATGCAAACCCTCTCTTCAAGACCCCTTGTTCACTTGAGGACACCTCCCCCTTCTCCGCCTCCCATTCACTGTTGGTGCACGCGACTAGAGAAAAGGTGCTCATTTAGGCACTGGGGAGACTACATCCCCTGACAAGGAAGGTAAGAAAGTTGATACCGCAGGAAAGTGAATAGTGCTGGGAGTGGCAATGCAGTGGTGCATTGCCTGTTCCTTGGCACAGTTTGCAAGCTATGATGGGCACCACCCGAAAGAGCTGGAAGAACTATTGCAACGTCTCCCTGATTTGCACTGGAAGAGGGCAGAGGAGAATATAGAGGAGAGCAAAATAATTTCCAATGCTAAAAAATATAATAAAGGACACCTGTACAGCCAAAGCCATGGATGTCCTCCAACACCAACAACTAAAGTTTAGTCTAATTGCTCTGTTGTGGGCCTGGCAGCACAATTACTCTCTTCTATTAGAGATGTTGATTCACTTACACAAAAAGCTACTGGTGCACCCATACTTCTTCAGTTAGCATCGAGGTCGGTTACTACACCCCAATTTTAGATCACTCAACCTCGTGATTTGGCATTGGGATTTTTGTAGCTCCCTGAAGAATGAATCGTATTTCTGAAAGAAGCTAGAAGACCTAGTACATACTCATGTTGTGCAGATAAACGGAAATTCTTTAAGTTACTGTACTAATCACAGGCTACAACCCTTAGCACCCACAGCTGAACACATTGTCTGCTACTGCTACATCTGCAAAAGTTGGTCAGCTTATATTTCATACTGGTGCATCTAGCAGCAATAATTGCTACCTGCAGAACAGAGAACATCAATCCCCTGTCATTAAGGACTTTATAGATGTAATAAAAGAGTACTCAGTCTTAGAATGTCACAGTCCCTTACTATTGTCCCCACCAGGCTTACGGGGGCACATTTGGTTCCACTCCATTTGTGTTGTGTGCATTTCCTCTCCTGGTTAGTAGTTTTCGTTGTGGCTATAACCTCTCTTCTGAGCAAGCGAACGTCAGGCTTTGTCAGTCAAAGAACACTTTATGCATTTACATAAAATTGGAGGGTGAATGGGCAACTACGTATGACAACAAAGGGAGTGGAGGGGTGTCATACCAGACATGATGTGGTACTTTAAAGTGACACCACTGAGAATAGATAGAGACTAGATGATTGAGACCTCTAAGAAGAGATGCTTCTTTATGGTAAAGGCCATAGTGACACAGTCCTCACGGGGAGTTGTTTGGATATGCAAAACGTTCAGACTATGCTACGTGCCCGTTAACACGATCACTAAATTATGCATACACACTTGGGATGAGGTTATAAATAAGGAGGAGGGACGTCCCATATACCCAGCACTCTTTTTGCCAGGCCGTTTAAACCCAGTATTTGGACCGCCAGGCGATGGGATAACTTTCGCCAACTGGTATAGTGGTGGCTGTGGAATGATAGCCTACTTCTTTGAGAAGGTGAATATTATGTCATTTGAGGCATGCAAAAGGGACTTCAAAGTGACAGAAGCTACCACAATGTAGTATTTTCAAACTATGGCACTGGATCCAACAGCCAGACATTACATTAGGAGTGACAAGGACACTGGCAGAGTTCGAAGAGCGGTATAAGTGCATTACTAGCACTAAGGATTCAATTAAAAAAAGTTTAGGTTATGTCGTTCCCATAATCAGTACTCCGATATGGGGAAACATGGGGCGAAGAATAGTGGAGAGAAATCTTGATGAAGGAATGGGAAATGTTGCACCACAGGATATTACTTTTAACTATGGTTTCCTCACCTTGTGAGTACCCTCAGGAGCCACACTGGATAAGGAGTTTTTTCCCAGCATTACTCCTGCATTCCAAAAGGTGTTGTCTTGTGTCTCTGCATCGACTCCATCCTGACTCTGAAGTTATGCAGATCCGCACAAATGAGCGCCACCCCTGCGCAATGATGTCAGTTCCTTTCTTACCGTGCCTTATGTGGATCCAGCTAGCTAGCTCTGCCTTTTCCTCATCAGTTAACAAGTCTTTTTTCTTTAAAGGTATTTCTCCAATATGCAAAGCAAATATCACCTCCATAAGCTTTAAACCTTGTAGGGATTGTCACAAACAAATGTCTGCGACGGATCCCCAGGAGATGTGCCTCTCATGTCTAGGGTCGGGCCACGACTTCAAGTTGTGTGCGGAGTGTGCCCTGATGAATCCGAAGGCGATTCGGGATTGTGAAGCCAAGCTGTATGTGACCGAACATCATTGACAATCATGAAAAAAATCACTCATATTGGAATTAAAGGACTCCGACCCATTTCCACTCTCGAGGCCTGTTTTGCGACAGATCTTCGATGCACTCCATATCTTTGGGTAAGTCCAAATTGGACAGAAACACAAAAGGTCCATGTGGGCCTTGTCCCAGCTTCACAAGCTTCACAAGGATGTCAAGATGCCTTGTGGTCTTGCTCCATGTCCCCTGCCGAGGTGCAGATTCCGCAACTAATTCCAGTGCACCCCGAGTTTCCAGGTCCTTCAGAGACTGGGCAGCACAATGAGACGTTTAGGGAATCCATGCTTCACATCTTCAGCCCCTTGCTGGTTCCCTCTGGACGCTCTGGGGTAAGATCCAAGGAGGCCTCCAGCTGGGTGTCCTGCCAATGGCTCTGCCCTTAGTGCCAGCTATACATTCTGAACCCACTTCGGTTTCACGTCCAACTCCAGAGCTGACCCCACTCCCAGCGCCACGATGCACACCTGTTCCTGCCACGTTGATGTTGGCACTGACAACCCTGATGACAGAGGGGGACGTCATGCCCATAGTTCTGTCTGACTCTGACCTGAATCGGTCCTGACCTCGAACTAAGCCGCGTGTGAGTTCAGTTACTATGTGTCCGGGCCACATTCCATCTTATTCGGACAAGAAAATGCCTTTGCCAAGATCTCCCCCTCCAGTACTTCCAACAACTCTTTGGGTCAACCACTTGGCAGAACCAACCTGCATTTGATGATAATGGTGATGGTGGGAATGAATTTTCCCCGCAATACGATGCTGACACTTTCTATATGGACCTACAAGAGGCCAGTGAGCTAGACACGTCCCCTGATCCTGCAGAAGAGTCAACGTCCTTCACCGTTAATAGAAGGGCAGTCCTGGATCTGCAACTACCTTAAATTGAAATAAACACTAGAGGTCCTGCAACCACATCAGAACCTCTGTTAACTTTAATGAGGCACTTACTGATACTCTTGTGGGCACTTGGGCAAAATCTTGTTCGTGCCTACCAGAGAATAGACAAGTAGAACGTGCCATAAGCCAGTTGCTGGTGACCCTGCTTTCCTTGTACAGTACCCTTCTCTGGAGGGCCTGATGGTACAGCTCTCCACCAGCAAAGTCCATACCAGTTCTTTTTCCTATGACCCTGCCAGATTGGGATTAGAAGAGGTTGGTGACATCAAAAAAGAGGATGTTCTCCTTGGCCAGCCTAGCACTTAGAACTTTCAGTGCCAGCTGCTTAATGGGACGCTACTCCCATGCATAATCGGACATTGTGCTTGAACTTTTGCTGGCAGTTCTAGAAGAGTTCATGGCCAGTTTGACTCGGATCATTCGAGATGACCAGGACGCAGAGAAGTATGACGTCCACTCTGGGCGGGACACCACTGACACTGCTTGAGCAGAGTAGTCATTACAAGTGTGGTGCTTCAGTGCCACTCATGGATGAGATGCACAGGCTTCTTGAGTGATGATTAGGTATCACTAATGGGCAATCCATTTGTTTGCTTTGTCTCTTCGGAGATGATGCAGAATCTGCCCTGGAGCGCTTCAAGGAAAGCACTGCCCCCTCTACCTTTCTGCACCAATGCAGTAGTATCCTCAATAGTTTTACTCCTTCTGAGGCTTTGGAAAAGGCTTAGCTCGCAGTCGACACTAAGGCCCACCTGCACAGGAACAGACCCTCCTAGTCCATTTGAGGCCAGGATCTGGAATCCAACCAACAATATCCAGGCCCTCAAGGGCAGCGCACTGCTCAGTCCAGCACCCCTCTCCCTACCTCTACCAAACAGCTTTAGCTTGCCCTCGGCAAGACATGGCCATTCAGTTGGAGGCACAATAAAGTATTACCTCCGCAGGTGGTAGAGCATTACATCTGACAAATAGCTGCTCCAGATAGTCTAGCAAGGATATGTCATACCATTTCTCTCTGATCCGCCTTATATTCCACCTATATCTGAGCAACTACCGGAGGGCCATTTGGCCATTTTGTGCCTGGAGGTCCAGACTATTTTGGACAAAAGATGGTCCTGGCATCGGAAATACGGACTGGATGCTACTCCTTTTATTTCCTGGTGTCCAAGAGGGATGGGTAACTTTGCCCTCTTTTAGTCTTTTAGATCTTCATCCTTTCAATTTCTTCCTGAAAAAAGGACAAATGCAATATTTTCACATCTGCCCTGGATTTAGAAGGCTGGATGGTAGTGTTAGACCTCCAGGATGCCTATTTTCATGTTTCCTTCCTGCAATCTCACAGGCATTATCTGCAGTTGAAGGTGGGCCAGGTGCATTTTCAGTTTTTCGTACTCCCCTTCTGCCTTACCCGTGCCCCTTGGCTGTCCACAATGTTATGTTATGTTAATTTAACTTATAACAATGGTGATGGTTGCAGCACATCTTCAGAGGTTGTGGATACCAATCTTTTCTAACCTCAACAATCAGCTATTAAAGCCCGGCTTGCCACAGTCAGTCGTAAACAAGTTCCAGACGACGGTGGGCCTTCTCATATTCTTAGGGTTCTTGATCAACATGCCAAAGTCACACTGAACTCCTTTGAACAGGCTTCTGTTCATCGAAGTTGTTCTGGATACAGTGATGTCCAAGCCTTTTCTCCGATTTGGCGAGCCCAGGACCTTTGGGCCATGATCCTGATGTATTAGCCTCAATTCTGAGTTTCTGTGAGAGTTGCTCTGAGACTTCTTGGATTCATGCTTCCTGCTTTTACACTATGCCAGATGGTACATGCGGCTCTGCAGTTGGATTTGAATTCTCAATGCCCTAGGGAATGTGTCGGATTCCATCCAGGTTTTGGATGAGACTGCAAAATATCTACAGTGGTGCCTGCTCAACTGCAATTGGACTGGCAGCAGACTCCTGTCACTAAACTACCCAGAGCTGATGGTACAGATGTATCACTGTTGGGTTGAGGAGGCCACCTGGGAGAGTTGGGGATCAAAGGAGGGCTCTGTTATCCGGCAAAGGCCCACCTTGCATCAATCTGTTGGAGTTGTGGCCATTTGCTTTTCATTGAATGTCTTCCTACAGTCCATCAAAGGGGGGCTGGTCCAGGCCCTCACAGACAACATTATGACCATATGTTACTGCAACACGCAGGGAAGAGTGGGGTCCTGGCTTCCTTGCCAAAGGCACTGCACCTCTAGAACTGATGAAGCAGCAAAGCATGTCCCTGGTCGTGAACCACCTGGCGGGATCTCTATACGGCAAGGCAGATGACCTGAGCCAGCAATGCCTAACGGATCATGAATAACAGCTACACTCTGAGGGGGTGCAGGATGTCTTCCAGCAATGGGGAGAACCCTGGTTCGTTCTATTCGCCATTGTTAAGAACATGCAGTGGCAACACTTTTGCTCGCTGGAAAGCCGCTCACTCAGAGACTCATTCAATCAATCAATCAATCACAGAATTTGTAAAGCGCACTACTTACCCGCGAGGGTCTCAAGGCGCTAGGGAAAAAAGGGGGGGGGGTGCTGCTACTGGTCGAACAACCAGGTCTTGAGTAGCCTCCTGAAGGTCAGCAGGTCTTGGGTCTGTCGTAGGCTTAGTGGAAGGGTGTTCCAGGTCTTGGCGGCGAGGTGGGAGAAGGATCTGCCGCCGGTGGTAGTTCTTCGAATGCGAGGGACGGTGGCGAGGGAGAGGTCGGCGGAGCGGAGTTGGCGGTTGGGGACGTAGAATAGGAGTCGGCTGTTGAGGTAGGCTGGGCCAGTCTTGTGGAGTGCCTTGTGTGAGTGGATGAGGAGTTTGAAGGAGATTCTCCTGTCGACGGGGAGCCAGTGCAGGTTCCTCAGGTGGGGGGGTGATGTGGCTGTGGCGTGGTACATCGAGGATCAGGCGTGCGGAGGCGTTTTGTATGCGTTGCAGTCGCTTGATGAGCTTGGCCGGGGCTCCCGCGTAGAGGGCGTTCCCATAGTCAAGTCTGCTACTGACGAGGGCCTGGGTGACTGTTCTTCTTGTGTCTGTCGGGATCCACCTGTAGATCTTGCGAAGCATGCGGAGGGTATTGAAGCAGGATGATGAGACTGCGTTGACTTGCTTGGCCATGGAGAGCGTTGAGTCGAGGATGACTCCCAGGTTGCGTGCGTGGTCGGTGGGTGTCGGGGCTGCTCCCAGCATCGTTGGCCACCAGGAGTCGTCCCAGGCTGAGGGGTTGGAGCCGAGGATGAGGACCTCTGTCTTCTCTGTGTTCAGTTTTAGTCGGCTGATCTTCATCCAATCGGCGACGGCCTTCCTTCATTCCTTCATGGAGGTTGGATTTGGCGGCGAGGGGGTCCTTGGTGAGGGAGAGGATCAGTTGAGTGTCGTCGGCGTAGGAGATTATGTTGAGGTCGTGCTGTCTGGCGATGCGTGCGAGCGGGGCCATGTAGATGTTGAACAGTGTTGGGCTGAGGGACGATCAGGACTCAGGACTTCTGTATGCCTTCCCTCCTCTGTCTCTCCTTCCCAGAGTTGTCAACAAGATCAGGGACGACCGGGCCCACGTCATCCTAGTGACTCTGGATTGGGCCAGGGGAGTGTGATACCCAGAACTTCTGGGCATGAGCATCTGTCCTCCAATCAGGCTGCTGCTCTGGGAGCAGGAGAAACCTTTGATGCAGCAGCAGGGCAGGGTCCTGCACCTGGGCCTGTGCAATCTACAACTCCATGCGTGGTGATTGATCAGCAATGAGCTTACAGATGGTGTCAAATAAGAAAGGTAAGTAAAAAAATGCCTTTTCAATATAAAAGTGCCACTAAACTATAACTGCGCAGGGGCAACAGCAGGGCAACTGTGCAAAATATATATATATATATATATGTGTGTGTGGTTGTGTGTAAATATGTTTGGGGGTGTGTGCGTGTGTATATATATATATATATATATATATATATATTACCTACTGGCGGTCGCCAGTAGGTAGTTATAGTTAGGACCTTGTTTCTATTCAAAAAACGTTTTTTCTTTTGCCAATATCTTTGGCGCCGTTTGGCGAATGTTCGTGAAATTTTTAAAACTAATGGTTCGCTCAGGTCAGCTCCTGTCTTGAAAGTTTCGGGGTGATTCGTCAAGCACATCCGAGAAAAAAGGGGGGTCCCAAAACACGTTTTCCACATGTTAATTTTCATAGGAACTTTAGACACGTCTACAGCCCGAACTGCTGAACGGAATTACACCAAATTTGGCAAAAAAGTAGCTCTTGGTTCAGAAAGCAACCTTTTTTTAAATGGTGTAAATTCGTTCTGTAGTTGCTGAGAAATAAATAAAAAAAATATCGATATCTGAGCACCGAGGAGGATTCGCAAACCCTCCTGAGCACGAGCTTCATTCTGATTGGCTGCCAACACTCCAAACCAGAATGTGTTGGCAGCCATCTTGTGACTCAGTAAAACCGAGTCACAAGAAATCAGTTAAAAAGATAAAAAAACAAGAAAAGGGGGCAGGGTGGAAATACCCTGACCCCCTAGGCGTGCTCAGGGGGTTCCACAAGGACTGGGTGCGAGAATCCGGCCGGAAAAAGCCCCCGGGGGCAATGCCCAATTAATTAGCGGGGGCCCATGGGACCTCCGCAGCCCCGGGGCTTCATCCATAATGTGCGGAGGGCACGCAGCCCCCCCGCAGCCCCGGGTACCGCCACCTCCCCGGGCTTATTTATAAAACAAATGCGTGGGGGAGCTTCTTCCACCCCCACGCTGCCCCGGGTACCGCCACCGTCCGGGGCTTTAATTTGTTTGGAGTGGGGGGGCCTCGCGGGCCCCCCCAATCCCTGGGGACCGCCACCTCCCCGGGGCTCCAAATAAATTATAGAAGTGTGGGGGGGCTCCTGCCCCTCCCCACACTGCCCTGGGGACCACCACCTCCCCGGGGCGCACTGAATTTCAGGTCAGGGGGCCTCGTGGGCCCCCCCCAAGCCCCGGGAACCACCACCTCCCCGGGGCTTCAAAACTTTAAATCAGTGTGGGGGGGCTCCTGCCCCTCCCCACACTGCCCCGGGGACCACTACCTCCCGGGGCACACTTTATTTAAATATGGGGGTCTGTTGCGGCCCCCTGGCCCACCACTTCCCCGGGGCTTTAAACACTAAGGGAGGGGGGCCGCGCGGACACCCTCCTGGAGCCCTAGATGGCCCTGGGGACCGCCAGCCCCCAGGGCCGGCTCCTGCAATGCGGACATTGCCGTTTGCTATGGCAGGGCGGGAGCTGTGACAGCTCCCGCCCTGCCATAGAAAACACTGCTTTTCTTCTTGGAAGCGAGAGCAGGAAACCTGCTCTTGCTTCCAAGAAGCAAAGCAGAATTGCTTTTGGGCAAAGGGAGCTGCATGTTAGCAGCTCCCGTTGCCCAAAAGCAATGCTGGCTCCTGCAGGAGGCGGGGAGCCAGCAGGGACCGTGGGGGCATTGGGGCTCCCCCCATGGTCCCCAACGCTGAGGCCAGGCCCCGGGGGATGCGATCCCAGGGGCCAGAAGTGGCCCAGAGAAGGGGGGCCACGCAACCCCCCTGCCGAAAAAATGTAAATTAAAAAATATTTTTAAAAACGAGGCCAGGCCCCGGGGGATGGGGTCCCTGGGGCCAATAATGGCCCAGGGAAGGAAGGCCACGCAACACCCTTCCCGTTTTATTTTTTTATTAAATGAAAAAAATGCCCAGGCCCTGCAGGATGGGGTCCCCAAGGCCCAAAAAATACTATAAGAAGGGGGGACACACAGCCCCCCTTCTAAAAATATATAAAACAGAGAAAAGCCGGAATCTGGCCGGTGGCCCCGTCCCCTCCCTGCACCACTGTGCAAACGCGCCTCCTGGCGAGTTCTGGGTTGGGGGATTAAGTCCCCTTGAATCCTGAGGGTCCCTGGGGGCCAACTAGCCCACCAGGTAACTGCAGTAAGCCCCACACAGTGGAATTGCTGAGAGGTGGTCTGAGGCCACAGCCCTTTTTACACCACTCTGCAAACGCGCCTCTTGGCGCACTGCTGGTGGGGCGATGAGGTCCTCTTGTGTCCTGAGGACCTCAGGACTAAAGTGGACTTCATCCCCCGAGCAGCAGTGCGCCAGGAGGCGCGTTTGCAGAGTGGTGTAATAAGGGGGCATGGCCTCGGACCACTCTCAGCAATCCAGCTGTGTGGAGCTTACTAGAGATAACAGGAGGGCTAGTTGGCCCCCAGGGACCCTCAGGAGGCAAGGGGACTTCATCCCCCAACCAGGAGCGCGCCACGCGGCGCGTTTACAGAGTGGTGGAGAAAGGGGGCGTGGCCTGTGTCCACCTCTCAGCAATCCCACTATCTGGGGCTTACTGGAGGTATCAGGTAGGCTAGTTGGCCCCTAAGGGCCCCCAGCAGCGAAGGAGACTTTAATCCCCTTCCCAGAGTGCGCCAGGGAGCGCATTTGCAGAATGGTGGGCAAAGGGGGCGTGGCCTGCTAGGAGTACTTACCAATGCTGCTGTGTGGGACTTACTGGAGGTAATAGGAGGGGTAGTTGGCCCCCAAGGACGTCCTTGGGGCCAACTACCCCTCCTGTTACCTCCAGTAAGTCCCACACAGTGGTATTGCTAAGAGGTCTTCGGAGGCCACGCCCCCCTTTCTCCACCACTCTTCAAACGCCCCTCCTGGCACACTACGGGTTGGGGGATGAAGTCTACTTTACTCCTGAGGGACTTTGAGGGCCAAGAAGCCCTCCTGGTACCTCCTGTAAGTCCTATGCAGCGGAATTCCTGAGCGCTGGTTGGAGGCCCAGCCCCCTTTCTCCACCACTCTGCAAACGCGACTACCAGTTAAAGAAGCATTTGTTTGTAATAGGTCTCGCATTTGCAAAGTTAGAGCTATTGGCGTTGTAAATGTAAAAGTTTTTACTAATATTTTTTGGAGTGGATGTACGTTGTGTGTAGTGGAATTATGTGGTATGTTGTGCAGTGAAATTATGTGGATAGGAAGTATGTGGTATTTAGTGTATAGGAATTATGTAGAGTGGGATTATGTGTTATGGAGAGTAATTATGTGGTATGGTAGTATGTGTTGTGGAGTGGTAACCTCAGGTTTAGTCTTCCTCGTTTCCATAGAAGCTAAACAATGAACTCAATGAGACAAAAAAAAGAAGGAATCACTGAGGAGCACTTATGGACCTAGTCAGGGGTATGAGCAGGGCCACTGGAATTATGCGACTGTTTGGCTGCACTGACTTTCGCACAATTATACATTTTCCGCATTAGCCACATAATCCATCATCTGCTGCCTAATCTGCAGATTTGAACAAAAAAAGCCTTGTTTCTAGCTCAAATGGCTCCAACGTTACCAAAAATGCAGCGACAAGTGTTACTTGTCCTTTGCAAACCTAGAATGGTCACCTGTTACTTATTGCTAAATGTGGGTGTTAAATTGGTACTAATGGTGTGCAAGCCGCTTCTTTCTGCACCTTTCTTTCTTTTTCTGCACTACTCTTGCCTCTTTCTGCAAATCTCTTCTACTTTCTGCACCTCTTTTGCCTCTTTCTGCACCTCAATTGCTTCTTTGTGCACCCCTCTTGCCTCTTTGTGCACCCCTCTTGCCTCTTTCTGCACCCCTCTTCCCTTTTTCTGGACCCCTCCTGCCTCTTTCTGCACCTCTGTTCCTTCTTTCTGCATTACTTTTGTTTCTTTCTGCACATCTCTTGCTTCTACCTGCACCCCTCGTGCCTCTTTCTGCACCCCCTTCCCTCCTTTTGCACCTCACTTGCTACTTTCTGCACCCCTCTTGCCTCTTTCTACACCCCTCTTTCCTCTTTCTGCACCTCTATTGCTTGTTTCTGCACCCTTCCCTTGTTTGCATCCCTCTTGCCTCTTTCTGCAGTTCTCTTGTCATTTTCTGCACCTCTATTGCCTCTTTCTGCACCTCACTTGCCTCTTTCTGCACTTCTTGCTTCTTTCTACACCTCTGTTGCTTCTTTCAGCAATTCTCTTGCCTCTTTCTTTCTTCACTTCTCTTGCTTCTTTCTGCACCTCTCTTGTGTCTTTCTGCACCTCTGTTGCCTCTTTCTGCACCCCTCTTGCCTCTTTCTGTACCCCTCTTGCCTCTTTCTGTACCCCTCTTGCCTCTTTCTGTACCCCTCTTGCCTCTTTCTGCACCCCTCTTTCTTCTTTCTGCACCCCTCTTTCTTCTTTCTGCACCCCTCTTTCTTCTTTCTGCACCCCTCTTGCCTCGTTCTGCACCCCTCTTGCATCTTTCTGCACCCCTGTTCCCTTTCTGTACCTTTCCTGCCTCTTTCTGTACCTCTCTTGCCTCTTTCTGTACCTCTGTTGCTTCTTTCTGCACTTCTCGTGCCTCTTTCTGCACCCTTTGCGCCTCTTTCAGCACCTCTGTTGCCTCTTTCTGCACCCCTCTTTTCTCTTTCTGCACCCTTCCTGTCTCGTTCTGTACCCCTTTTGCCTCTTTGTGCACCTCTCCTACCTTTCTGTACCCTCTTGCCTCTTTCTGCACCCTCTTGCCTCTTTCTGCACCCCTCTTCCATCATTCTGTACTTCTCTTGCTTCTTTCTACACCTCTGTTGCTTCTTTCAGCAATTCTCTTGCCTCTTTCTGCAATTCTCTTGCCTCTTTCTGCACCTCACTTGCTTCTTTCTGCACCTCACTTGCTTCTTTCTGCACCCCTCTTGCCTCTTTCTGCACCCCTCTTGCCTCTTTCTGCACCTCTTTCTTCTTTCTGCACCCCTCTTTCTTCTTTCTGCACCCCTCTTTCTTCTTTCTGCACCCCTCTTGCCTTGTTCTGCACCCCTCTTGCATCTTTCTGCACCCCTGTTCCCTTTCTGTACCTTTCCTGCCTCTTTCTGTACCTCTCTTGCCTCTTTCTGAACCTCTGTTGCTTCTTTCTGCACTTCTCGTGCCTCTTTCTGCACCCTTTGCGCCTCTTTCAGCACCTCTGTTGCCTCTTTCTGCACCCCTCTTTTCTCTTTCTGCACCCTTCCTGTCTCGTTCTGTACCCCTTTTGCCTCTTTGTGCACCTCTCCTACCTCTTTCTGCACCCTCTTTCCTCTTTCTGCACCCTCTTGCCTCTTTCTGCACCCCTCTTCCATCATTCTGTACTTCTCTTGCTTCTTTCTACACCTCTGTTGCTTCTTTCAGCAATTCTCTTGCCTCTTTCTGCAATTCTATTGCCTCTTTCTGCACTTCTCTTGCTTCTTTCTGCACCTCTCGTGTCTTTCTGCACCTCTGTTGCCTCTTTCTGCACCTCACTTGCTTCTTTCTGCACCCCTCTTGCCTCTTTCTGCACCCCTCTTGCCTCTTTCTGCACCCCTCTTGCCTCTTTCTGCACCCCTCTTGCCTCTTTCTGCACCCCTCTTGCCTCTTTCTGCACCCCTCTTGCCTCTTTCTGCACCCCTCTTGCCTCTTTCTGCACCTCTCTTGCCTCTTTCTGCACCTCTCTTGCCTCTTTCTGCACCCCTCTTCCCTTTTTCTGGACCCTCCTGCCTCTTTCTGCAAATCTTTTCTACTTTCTGCACCTCTTTTGCCTCTTTCTGCACCTCAATTGCTACTTTGTGCACCCCTCTGTGTCGAGCTCAGGACACCTGTATGCCATCCCCCCACTACCTCTCCCACCCTGAGTTCTGAAGATCAGGAATGGCTGGGCCAATGTTATCCTAGTGGCACCGGATTGGGTCAGGAGAGTGTGGTACTTGAAACTTCTGGGCATGAGTATCTGTCCTGTGATCAATCTGCTGCTGCGGGAGCATCTTCTGTCACAGCAACAGGGCAGGGTACTGTTCTTGGCATGTACAATTTGCATCTCCATGCTTGGAGATTGAGCGGCAGCAGTTTACCCCCTTCGACCTTCCTCCTGAGGTCATGGATGTGATTGTGGCAGCAAGGCATCATTCCTCGAACCCATTACAGACTAAGTTGTGAGAAGTTTTTATTGTTTTGCTCTAGCCCATCAAGAGCTTGCTTTGGGCACTTTTAAGGGCTGTTTAATGGCTCCTTCGGCTGTTTTGCAGTTGCCGGATTAGTCTTCGGTATTCAGATCACCTGTTTTGATGAGATTTTGAAAGGTTTGCAACATTTGTTTAGACCAAAACCCCCTGTGATGCTTCAGTAGGACTTGATCTTAGTCCTCACTTTCTTGTTGTGCACCTCTTTTGAGCCGCTGCACAGTTGTCCCTTGACTCTTGTGACCTTGAAGACAGTCTTTCTCATTGCCATAATATTGGCTTGAAGTATGAGTGAGCTTCAGGTTCTTTCTGTCAATCCACTTATACCAACTTCTTCTGGGATAAGTTGGTTTTTATTTCTCAAACTTAATTTCTACCAAAAGTGGTAACTCCTTTTCATATCTGGCAGGCTGTTAACCTTCTGGCATTCTTTCCTACACATCATTCCTCTAAGAAAGAAGAGAGACTCTGCTGTTTGGACCATAAAAGAGCATTAAGCTTGTATATTGATCGTACCAAGGACCATCGAGTGGACGATCAGCTCTTTATGGGGTTATCCAGAGCAAAGAAGGGTAAGGCAGTGCAAAAACAGACAATCTCCTGATGGATTGTTCTTTGCATAATGCGGACTAGCAAAGTAGGAGCCCCCAGAAGGCTTGCAGGCTCATCCACTCGAGCCAAACCCACTACCACTGCATTGGCATGCCTGTACACCCACATCCATGAAGCACTACTGCCTCTAAAGTCAGGCCTGTCGGGGCATATTGCTCACTCGGTCCTACTGGACTTTTTGGTCTGAGCCATTTCCTAGACCCACTACCTGGGGAGGTACTGCTGTGGTATCTGTGCACAAAATGAGTAATCAGCGGTTACAAGGATCATTAGAACAAGTTAGTACAGTAACTATCTTTCTGGTGGATACTCTAACCGCAGATTCCTCACCCATCCTACCGCCTCCCTGTTCTGAGAATTGGCCTTTTTTCCTTCGTGAAAGGTCACACATTTAGAGATCTGCACACGGGTCACCCAAATTTACTCAGGGCGTAGACAACCTAGAAAGCAACTGACGTCCGCTCGCATGGATGGCACTTATAAGCCGCTCTATTAGTCATGTCCAGAGCTGACTACGTCAGTGTAGAACAACACAACGCCAGCTGTCAGCGTGCAGGAGAACTGCTCTAAAGGTTTCAGAGACCAGTCTGATGCCTGGAGAATATTCAGAAGGTGAGATTAGATAGAGTTACCGGCAGAAAGAGCATTACCAAAGGTAAGCAGCTTGTTTGTTTTGAATGAAAGCAAAGATTAGCTTTGGTATGGAATTCTTGCTCTCTGGCACCAAATGACATAATTTTTGATCAGTTGTATTGGATGTTTGATCAGTGGTGTAAATGATGAAATGCCCCAGTCTTCCATTAATATCATTCTTTTGTTGCAATAGTTCTTGATGAGGATATAAAGTTCCTTTCCATCATTTTCTGGTCTCATCCAGTTCTTGGTGCTCCCAGTTATTTAACTTAAACTCCAGGACATCTGCCTGTTGTACCTATTTCCTTAACACATTTGCATCGAAAGCAGAAAAAATGTCTCTCCAGCAAACATTGCTTCAGATGAACAGGTGAAGCACTGGTATAATACAACAGTCTTCTTATGTCAGTTGGTTTGATGGATATATATGTATGTATACAAAGAACCATCCCTGTTTGTAGCATCTAAGAAAGCGAGTCTAGCTGTCATGCATGCAAAACACTAAGTTCTTGTTTCGTGTATTCAGCCAGACCGATATTGCCACTCTAGATGACTCAAACGTCAACAAAAAGCCACCTCAAGAGAAACAGATGTCCTGTTTAGGCAGATCTACTTTGTTCTGCCTTTTCTACCTTTTGTTTGCCTTTCTTCCCATTTTGCTCCATATTTCTTCTTTAAGTCGCTTATTTTCTTTAATTTGCCTATATGATTTTGAAGCAGCCAGCTCATTGACCCAGTTAGTCTTTAGCTGGACAAAACTAACAGTTACTTAGTTATTTAAGTTTGCCAATCTAGAACAATTTTGATTAGGAACACTGTTCTCTCATATATAATTATGCAAATTCTCTATATGCAAGAATCCCCGCCCTAAGTCAAACAATTTTGATCCCGACTTATCACTTTTGTAGACGGGAATAGTATTTTTTCTGGCGAAACATGTCAGAACACTCTGCTAATTATTAACTCTGTTCACCCATTTATCTGTGGATTTGGCGGCAGCGACCTCTGGATCTAGTACGAGGTCTTTTGATCCGTACACTCTAAAATGACTTTTTGGGGTAAAAATTGCAGTGTCTAAAAAAACCTTTAGTGATATAAACCAATGTCATACCCACATGGTGTTAAGGGTGCTATATAAAACAAAAAATGATAAATCAAGTGTACATCCTCGATTGTGCAGAAGGTGACTAGAGGGTACAATAGATTTCCCCTGCTATTTGTGAAGTTGAACCAATTTGTTGGTGAAATGTCTTTTTTAACAGCAATTTTCATTCTTTTTTTGTGGTTTCTGCAGAGAATGCAACAAATGATGACGCAATGGATTATAGCATGCAAGTGGCCTACATGGACGACGAATCATGTAAGAAGGGTGTGTTTTTAGGAAGATCAAGAGATGAATGACGTCAGTGAAGAGTGGCCAAGGAGTTTTCAAATTCCCTTCTAAATAGGAAGATTGTGCAGTAAGGAGATGAGACAGAAGAAATGCTAGGTCGCATATGCAAAGGTATCTTTGGTAAAACCAAATCCTTGTTCTGGAGCCCACTCTTCAAGGAGCATGTGGCAGCAATGGAAAAGTATTTAAAATTGTTTGACGAGAGACAAAAAGGCCTAAATATGTTTAGGTGAAAAGTAATGCAGGATGAACACGAGCAAAAATTATCTTTTACTTTGTGGATGGGAATGACAATATATTATGTTATATTGTACCATTGAGTTATTTTAATATAACAAATACTTCTAGTGATTTGAAACTGCAAATTCATAGTAGCAGTTGCTATGTAAAACGTTATAATTTACAATGCTGCCGTATTATGTCATTATGAGGATACTTCAGGTGTTGAGTCAAGCCCAGGAAAAGAATAAGCAATAGAAGTTGTGTGAGGATGGCAGAAGAGCTATCTAGATGATCATATGATTTGTTGTCCAAGCTGAAAAGGATTTTTAATTGCTAAATGGTAGCTGAGACTTCATTTAGCGCTTTGTATGATGTGAGAATTATGTGAGATGGTGGCTGAGTACATGCCATAACAAAGCACCTTTGGCAAAGGATTGGCCCCCACACCCATATATGCATACTGCAGAGGTGTGACTTCACATCTGTAATAGAGTATTAGAAATGGGATTACTGGTTAGCTGAGCTATGCACCCAGGCCAGGCAGAAACCACCACTCTACTCAGGGTAACCTAGATACACACCAAAAGATAACCTGTGCTCACCCTCTGGTAGCTTGGCACTGAGCAGTCCGGCTCATCGAAAGAGGCAATATGTAAAATGCTTGTGCAACAAACACACAGTAACACAATGAATACACCACAAAAAGATTCCACACAGGTTTAGAAAAATAGAGAATATTTATCTTAGTAAAACAACACCAAAACAACAAAAATCCAATCAGTATAAGTCGAGATATAATTTTTTAAAGATTAAACGCAAAAACAGTGCTTAGAAGTCACCAGCGTTTAAAAGGTTACTTGTGGTCTCGAGGAACCAGTACAAATCCAAAGTTCAGGCTGACCGTGATGGAGGGCCGGCCGGCTACAAGATCCACACAGCGCCTGCTGAGAAAGTACCTTGGATGGAGCTAAGTGTTGACGCTAAGGGCACGATGCGTGGATCTTTTCAACGAGGTCGGGTTGCTGCGTCAACATCGAGCTTTGCTGAAGTGAAGGCAATGCATTATCATCGAGCCATGCAGAGCATTGTCGTTTGGTCGCGCAGGCTGTAGAAACAACTGTCGTTGAACAGTCTTTCCCTCGAAGGTCGATGCGTCGGTTCGGATAGGCGCAAAGGTGACAATGTGTCCGTTTCATAGCAAAACAGCTGCAGAACCCACTTCTGAGGACCACAACTTGGAAAGGACACCTCAGGCAAGCATGGGACTCACAGAAGGCAGAGTCCAGCAGCACCAGCAGAATTGCAGAAAGCCTTTCTTGGCCCTGAGACTTCAGAAAATAGGATGCAAGCCATTAAGCTCTTGGAGAACACTTGGAGGGAAGGCAGAGTCCAGTTCTCTTTCAGCAGAGTCAGGGAGCAGCAGGGCAACAAGGAGAAAAGCAGTCCTTCCAGAAAAGCAGTCCAGTAGAGTCCTTTAAGCAGCACAGCAGTCCTTCTGACAGAGGTTCAGTTCAAGATCCAGAAGTGTCTAATTTTAGGGTGTCAGAGACCCAGTATTTATACCCAAAAGTTCCTTTGATGTTGGGATGACTCTCTGATGTGCAGAAATATCCCTCTCAACCGAGTCCAGTCTGCGAGGCTAACTGTGGGGGGTAAATCAGTGCTTTGTGTGACATGACACTGCCTATTGAAGTGTAAATGTTAGCCCCTCCCATTCCTCCCTGCCCAGGAAGACCCATCAGAATGCAGAGTGGTGCTCAAAATGCAGATGACCCTCACCTTCTTGTGTTTGTGGCTGTCTAGAGGGAATGCGCAAAATGTAGCTGTCCCCCACGCCAGACCTGTATTGTAGAAAGGCTGTCAGACACATTGAACAGTAATTGGAGGGAAATGTCCACTTTCTAAAAGTGGCATTCCTAAAACAGTAATGTTAAATCTAGCTTCACCAGTAAGGAGGATCTATCATTACCATTCCAAAGATATGAAACATGAAAAAGCTACTCCTCTCTGATCAGGAATTACATCTTAAGTGTGTTAAGGAATTCCCAGTGCTGGCCTATGAGACGGGTAGGCCTCACAGTAGTGAAAAATGAAAGAGGCTGTTTGTCGCTACCAGGACATGTCAAACTTAAAAGTACATGTCCTATTACCTACATGGCACCCTGCCCTTATGATAACTTAGGGCCTACCTTAGGGGTGACTTACATGTAATAAAAGGGGAGTGTAAGGCCTGGCAAGTAGTTTTAAATGCCACACCAAAGTTACAGTAAACTCAACACTCAGGCACTGCATTGGCAGGCCTGAGACAGGTTTGAAAGGCTACTTCTGTGGATGGCCCATTTATGGCTGCAGGCCATTAGTAACATATGAAGTATAGGCCCTGAGTATATGGTATTATGGTATATTACTTTACAAGGGACTTACCAGTACAACAAATATGTCAATCAGGTATACACAAATGTCATCATGTTTAGGGGAGAAGCTCATGCACGTTAGCACTGGTCAGCAGTGGTAAAGTGCTTAGAGTTCTAAGGCCAACAAAAATAATCAGCAAAAATGAGAGGTAAAAAGGCAAAACGTCTGGGGAAAGACCAGGATGACATATCTAATATAGAGGTTGACACACAGTCTGTAGAGAGTCCTGGTTTGCTCCCTTAATAACTATCCCACCTTGAATAATTTGCACCACGCATGGGGGAAACTCTAATCAGTGTTCACAACTTGAGTTTGCCAATTTTGTTCAGATTGGTCAAACAGTTCAAATGTTATGCGGAGGGGGCAATCTTGTTGCTTTCCTATTTAACATGAATTTTTAAATGTTTAATGTTTTGCAAGGATAACTTTAAAACCATGGAATGAAGGTACACCTGATTTTAATGCCATGGTAGCCTTTTTGTAATTTTCCCTCTTATTGGTTTGGTGATTTTTCATCCATACGTTTTGAAAATGAGTGTCCAGTGTGCCTATACTAGTGCTGTACATAATCTATATGTTAGCAGACAGTGATTGTAAGTACGGTTACTGACGGCAGCATGCATGCTCCAAATATTTACATGCGTGCACTCAAAAATAAGCTACACATTTGCAATCCTTGCACAGACACAGAAACTCTTGCACGTACTGTTGAGGTGATCGTGGAATAAGCCCACCACTTGGCAGCCTCGCCTCTACCCGCTCATATTCTTTGCCAGTATTGAGGACTGTGAACATAAGCTAACCCTCACCTTTTACATACTCAAACTCATTAAAAAAAAACATTGTGAAAAACACACACACAAAAGAGGTCAGCATGGGTGGAGAACATGCACTCTCGTGTCCAACTCTTGCTACTCATGCACTCAATATAGCAACAGCTACTTAATGAAGATTGTAAACATTATCAAAAGAGACATTCCCTGGAAAGGCGCATCTGACTCCCATCACACAGACACACGAACACATATATATTGATAATTGTAAACATTGAAAAAACACACTCTCACATTTATCAGATGAGCACGACTCTCACAACTCAGACACTCAAACACACTTAGGTGCTACAGCACCCACATGTTGATGATTTCAAACATTGGAAAAACACACGTGTCAGCTTGGGCAAAGGCTACATCTTGGTTGGCCAAACCCTCAATCCCCACATAGTCAGACACTGTTAACAAGTTGTGATAGGTGTTACATACTTAAGATAATGAACTTCAAAAAACAATTCAAACAGAAATGAATAGTAAGGTAGGCGCGAACAATCCCACACCCAGACGGCTCCCATCCCCCACCATATACACTTATGGATTGTATCGCTACCAAATCTAGACAGTGGTGAACATAACAATCACACATGTATGTAGCTGAGTGATGCAGGCGCCCTGGGAGGCCTGACTTTAATCACTCAAACACACAAACATTTGTCACAGGCACTTGAACACCTTACATTTCATGTTTACAAACATCTACAACCAGCATAGTCATAAACATCTGTGTCTATGACAAAACATAGAGACCTTGAGCTGGTGGGGTGAGGGTTGGAAGGGGCTATAGGAGGAAGGGCAGCTTGACACAATTCTTTTCACTCTGTCCTCGCTCAATGTGGCACAAGAGATATGTGACTAAAACATTTTCCCACTCTCCATCATTTGCTGCACCGAGCAGAGGCTTGTTTGGCAGAATTTGCAGACCATAGATCAAGAGGTATTATTGCCACCTGCTTACAGCTTTGTCTGATTGGAAGAACAGCTGCTGGCCTGGTCCATTATCTGTGCGATTGCACCAGCAGGCGGCACAACAGAATGGTATGGTCTAAAACCATTCTGCTCTGCAAGGGTATGGTGTGGTTGGTCTAAACCAACCTGTCTTTGTCCACAAAGACAGACATTTCAAAACCCACTCTGTGGACACACACCGCGCAATATGCAATCTCAACGATGTGAGTACATGTGCCTTAGGATAGTGGTCATGCCCAAATCATGTGACTTTGTCAGTTTCACAAGCGTTAGCACATTCACTACAAACACTGCAATATATCGACTCTGCTAGTCTATTCTCCAATGGCTAAAAATCATCCATAACCAGAGATAAAGACATCAAGCAGCAATAGCCTGTGCTTTATCATTAGCACTGCGATGGAAACAGCAGGCCTTGCAACTTCAGCCAATGACTCCACAGCCAAGGGAGTCCCTGCAAAATCTTTCTCTCCTCCTTTACTTTCCTCTAGCGACACAGGCAAGGTTGTCCAGTGAGAAACTACAGAACTAGCAGTACTGTCTCAACAGTTGAACTACCTTGCTGCTAAACAGCAATGAGCTGGACTACACAGCTTCTCCTACTTCCTTCATGTAGCTCTTAACACGTTTAAATTTTCATAGGGTCTGTAGCTAAAACTGAAGTTCTCTTACTAGAAAAAGACATAGAAATATTCTTGTCAAAAAAGGAATCGAAAGCTCAACAAAAACGGTTGTATGACGTGACGACGCATTCCGTTGCAACGCATGCCTTTACCACGCATGCGTTACAACGCGAATGCCATTGCCACGCATAACCTTTACCACGAAAATGCCTTTACCACGCATACCTTTATAACGATTTTCGTTGTAAAACCATGCATGATAATGGCATTTTCATGGTGAAGGTTATCTCCGATCCCTGCCCCAATTCCTTTCACTGCTCCCCTGCGCCCTCCCCAGCTCGCTTTTTTAAATTTTATAATACCCCTTCCGTGTACCCTTGTGCGACCCTCCGCCCCCATTCCTTCTAAGAAATACCCCTGCCCGAAACACTTAAAATCTTGCCCTTCGCGATCCCCCACCCACAAACCCTTCTATCAAATACCCCTCCCCTGAACCCTAAAAATGTACCCCTGCGCGACACCACCCCCTCATTCCTTTATTTATTTTTTAAATTTTAAATCCCCCTTACCTCTCCACGTCCTCTTCTCTTCAAGCTCTTCCTTGGTGCGTTGCACGTCGTAAATGCATGCGTGGTTAAGGTTATGCGTGGAAACGGCCGCGTTGTAGTGGCTGTTTCCCAACAAAAACACATTAATCTTCTTCTTTAAATTCATATGTATATCATGTACACAATCTTCCCAAGAAAAGGACAGACGCAGGCCCAATCGGTGATGGTGATGCTCGTGGTGAGGGGCGAAACTCGCAGTTTATATTAATCCACGGAAAACACCAAATATGAGCGCACTCCTGTAGGTGTATGATTCCATCATTTATTGATACAAAAGTGCAGAGGTGGCCACTCAAATTGTTTTGGCTAAATGCTTTGATCACAGGTGGAGAAACCGACTCACAACAGAGCAATTAAAGTGACAAAGTGTAAGCATTGAAGACAGACAAATCAAGCACACCCCATGTTGCTGATGGCACCATGTTGGAATGATCAAAATGTTAATATACGTATACATCTAAACTGTATAATTGAATGTATACAGAGGGGTCAAATATCTTGTATAACAGAAAATACATTTCAAAGGCAAATTCAAATGCTAAAATACATAATATAAATCTGGCTAAAGACTAAATGTTATAGATTAACCCAAACCCCCTGAAAATGAAATACATACGAAATCAACCAAATAGGTGAAATACATTCTAAACCCAAAAGTAAATGTTAAACAATAGAGCCCCATGGACACATAATTACATTCCAGAGACACAGTATGAATCCCACAAAAAAGAATGAGGCGGACGAAGAGTAAAGGACAAAAACTGGACCAGGGAAACTATTTATAACCACAAGTAAAACAGTCCCATCACATTAGTTCAAAAATCAAAAGAATGCTCTTATACTCATTAATATAAAGGTCAATATCAGTATCCTTCTGGGAAAGTCCCATAGTATAAGGCCCAAGTGGGCACCCTTCTAACTAAAATAAACTCATATTACCACAGAGAATGAGTGAATTATTGTAGACCGGAATGGAATCTGAACCTATCCAAGTGACAACCTCATCACCAGTCTGTAAAAAAGAAACACAAAACTCTCTCTCCTAGGAAAATAGCTCAATACAGCCGCTAAAACACAGAATGGTTATTACCTATAAACAACCAAGTTACTAGAAAAAGCTCAACAGAAGAAAGCAGCATACTTCTGTGCAGCTAGTGACAAAATAGTTAGAATGCTATTGATCTTAGAAAGGTTCCCACATATATACATCAGTGCCCTGGGTGAAAACTTCTTTATCATGGTTTAATACGAAAGGTGCCTTTGATTCTAACGTTATAATGTGCCTTGGTTCAAGGCGTCAAAGGGACAGTGCTCTATCACCTTCTCTGGCTTTTAACTGAACTTATTGAAATGCTTTGTGATTGACAAAGTCAGGATTGCTATTGTGATGTAACTGAAAATGGCGAGCTATTGGATAGATCTCTATATTGTTCTCTATAGCACGCATATGTAAAAGCACTTATTTTTATTTTGCTGAGTGAATAGTACTTCCTACATACCTTAGAGAGCAGGGGCAGGAGAGCATATCAGCAGAGAAATCAGAGTTGCAGCTCAGATGTTTCTTAATACCAATAGGTACAACCGTATGTGGTGAAAAATATTCCTTCGCATTATCACTGTATTTACAGACTTGTTACAGGTCAAAAATATCCTGTAATATTTGAACCCTCAGCCTTGGATTTAGATAGGATTTCTGTTTTCATGAGCCTGTCTTTTAGGGTGTTGTTCCTTTTATGAGTAATGTTCGGGTGCTCTCCCACCATTCATCCAATTTCTGCATTAGAACATACAATATGCCAATACCTTTTCTTTGTGGGGTGAATGGTACTTCCCACGTACTGTTTGCCACATGGGCATTCCAAACAGTACACGGTGTAGTCAGAGTTGCAGTTTGTGAGAAGTTGGCCTGGCATATGCTGTCCACTAATTATAGTGGGCACCTTGCACCAGTCCAAACAACCCCTTATTGGAGATAGGTTAAATACAACCTTTATTGAAAGCTATCCTAGTGGTAGCTATGGAGAGCAGCCTTCAGGCTAAGTCTTGAAGGAATGTAAAGCAGCTTGTTTTACCAGTCTATAATCTCTTGAGTGACCAAATGAAAGAGCACCACACCAGGTATATATTCAAAATATATGTATTTATTGCTAAACACACCCCTCTAGTCTCTTTATGAGGCTAGAGTTCGAAGTACACAAGTTATAAGTTATTTAAACACAGTAATAGCACAAATACACGTTTGGGCCGTAGGGGCGTACCAAACCATATACCAATAAAGTGGTATAAGAACCACGACTGAACTAGACACTAGGCCTAGAGCCTCTAGAAGTGCTTGGACCACAAGGAACCACCCAAGGTAGTGACACAGGGGACCCACGGGGACGCATGCAGTGTAAATACACAACCGTGATACGCCGTTAACTTCTATGGAGAAAGTCGCGATCAGGAAATTAAAGAAAAGGGACACTTAAAGGAGGACTTGGAGCAAACCCTTTGAGAACTAGGTCGTTCTAGAGTCTCTACCCACGGGAGCACCGGAGTACTCGTGTTACCTCACCCAGGGAAGCCGGGTGCATAGGTGCCTTTCGGGGTCGGGTTTCGTCGTCTATTTGAATGGCTATCTGCTGCAAAGTGCTGCTGGCGACCAAGTGGAAAGTGTCCGGTTGGATCCAAGAGTGGATCGGAGATCTGAAGAACCTGAAAGCAGAGGGGACAAAGTCTGGGTCACTAGCCAGTGACCAGGATGGCGATGAGCGGATGCCCACCGATGTCGAGTGCTTCAGGTGGGTTGACGGTCGTGTTGACTCTTCAGCCACGAGGTCCAGGAGGCGTTGTCGGCGACCAGGAGCAGGATTCGGGCTGGTACACGGTCTGTCGAGTGCTGAGGTGTCGGCGACCGGATTGGACCCAACAAGCCTTGGCAACGGCAAGTCTCGGTGAAGATGAAGATCGTCGATGGTGCAGACCAGCAAGGTCTGAGGAACTCACCCAGCGAGGGTAAGTGAGGGCAGGCCTGGAGCAACCAGGATGCCCAAGAAGAAAAAGATTGGCCTTCGTGAAGGGCTACTAGCCAACGGGCTAGCGACCGCGAAGGAGCCTCGAGGACGTCGCACGTGGATCTGGCTCACAGGACACTCGTGGAGTGGAGGCCAGTGATCTTCGGTGCAGTTGGTGCTGGAGGCTAGGGCTACTCGGAGCCCAAAGCACGACTTCGTGGGAGACCCAGAAGAGGATGCACTTGCAAATGTGCTCGGTGTCCAGGGGTCACGGTCTCACGTTACCCACGATAGCTACGGGCCTCAGCTTTGCTGGGGACTCAGGGTAGCCTCGGGAAGTCTGAGAATCCACCTCTGGTGATGCGAAGACTTCGGCGTCCGACGGGAGCTTCAGAAATGCAGACCGGACAGATGCGTCTTTGGTGCCTGCCAAGCAGGGGAGTCACTCCTTGACCCCAAGGGAGATTCTTCTGTCCTCTAGTCTTGAGTAGAGCGTTGAAGGTCCAGGATTCAGTGTCAGAGTTTCATCCAGGGATAATCTAAAGTCCTAAGGACTGGGTTCCTATACTTATACCAAGTTTAGGGGTTGGACTACTCTGTGGCCCCACCTATGGGTGGGTCAGGGCAGAGGGGTGGCTACACCCCTTTCCCTTTGTCCAGTTCGCGCCAAAGCAGGGGCTGCAAGCCCTGATCCGGTTTGAACTGGGGTATGCACAGGGACACCAAATGTGCCCCCAGTGCAGGACTTCAAAGCACCCGAAAGTGCTCCCGCCCAGCCCCAATACACATTATCCTGTCTGGGGAGGTGGTCACACCTCCCTGGGACAGGAAACCTATTGTCCAGGCCTCCCCTGCCGGAGTTTCGTCCAGCAGCAGGAGGCCAGACTCGTGTCTGTGGCAGCAGCATCCATTTTGTGATGCCAGGGCTTTAGAAAGAAGTTACCGGGCTAGCCAGAGTTAACATGTCTTTCCCTCTAGAAGGGTGGAATGCTACCCCCGCCGCCAGAATTGGCGGGGGGGTAGTATTCCAAGATGTTTGACACCAAACACGACATGTTTAGGTGCAGCCATTCCAAAGTTAGCATTTAACGCAAGGTTATAATGCGCTTAAGAGTATATGGTCAGGCTGCACTACAAACAGCATCAGAGAAGGGTCTCCGAATGCTGCAGAGGGGCCCTGCTCCTGCAGGGGCACCCTCTCACATAGGAACCACGCACTCTGCCTTCAGGATTGATAAGGCCTGCCATAGGAGTGACTTTTAGGTTTATATGTGTGTATGTATTTAGTGATATAGGTAACCTATATCACTGTAAGGGGTGCATGCACCACCTTACCCAGGCTGCAGTAGCAGACCTGTGGTGTCAGTTTGGATGGCCTTCCAGGGGTGGCATAATACATGCTGCAGCCCCTGGCAGGCCTCTGAGGTACCTATGCCCTTGGTACATAGTATACCACATACTAGGGACTTATAAGGGCACTCCAGATTCCAATCAGTGATGTGCCTAAGGCACATGGAAACCATTTTAGAGAGGAAGCAGCTAGGCTGGGGTTCTGATTAGCAGGGCCCCAGCCAGACTAATGTCGAAAAACAGTGAAGCATCAGCAAAAAGTGGGGGTACCCATGTGAAGCAGATCCTACTCTCCTACACAGTTCATGAATTTATTCAACTGCATTTTCGTTTTCCTACCCGGTATGTTATATTCTTTTACTTTACTGCTGTTTCTACAGGCCTTGCACCTGGTGCATGGGTAGAACCCTCTGACTGGATCCCGTTTGTTGGGTTTTGCTCTGTAATGACTCCTGACCAGATGGTCTCGCAGTGAGGTGCCCCTTCTGTACGTTATCAGTGGTGCGTCTGATATAAGGCTGCCAATCACGTTGTCAGACTTCAGGATGCGCCAATTCCTTCTGAGGATTTGGAACAATTCTGAAGACTTGTCTGTGTAATCTGTGATTACTCTTACTTTATTATTTTCCTGCAACTCTCTCCTCTCTAATTCAGTTTCCCCATCTTTTTCGACTAGGAGATGATTGCGATGTATTGCATCACTCCTTCTCTCTGCATTGTCTAAAATTCCCTTGCAGTACCCTCTTTTGAGAAATCTCTGTCTTGCTTTTCCCTTAGCTGTACTGTACTCTTGGTAAGTGGAGCAATTTCTTTTATTCTCAGAAATTCCCCGCAGGGGATGTTATTAATTACACTTCGGGGATGATAACTGTCGGCATGTAGGATTGAGTTTCCCGCGGTGGGTTTACGATAAAGTGCAGTATGTAAAGTGTCTTCTTCTACATACACTCTAAGATCAAGGTAAACCACCTCCTGCTTGTCAATACAACTCGTGAAACTCAAATTTAGATCATTGTCATTCAATGATCTTATATACTCCGACTCCTCTTGGGGGGCCTCTCCAAATAATAAATAAATCATCAATATAGCGTGTCCAAAGGGCCACGCTATTGACCCATTTCTCATTGACACCCGCCCAGGCCACGTGCTTCTCCCACCAGTCAACTAAAAGGTTCGCATAACTGGGGGCGAAGCGCGTGCCCATGGCGGTACCCTGTTTTTGTAGGTACAGTTGTCCTGAATCTGCTGAGCATTAGGGAATACCTTATAATCACATGGTGAGAATCGTATATATTTTATTTTGCACTATGTACACCACAATACGGCCGACATTCAAATATGTAAAGAATATGATTTTGCCCATTCAGGGCGTAATTTACAGTGACGAGATCATGGATTGAGTTGACCGGCATATGAAATGGAAATCAGAAGGATGTACATATTAGCATAATAGATGCAATTAACTATGTTGAATATATATACCCTATTCCAGGTTAAAGACAAACCTACACTGGATACATTATATGTTCCAAGATGGCCGCCATGGTATCCCTATAAAGACTCTGATTTTTAACTCCTACTCTTTCACTGTCACTGAATTCCGGTTTTGAATTGTACAAACTTTATTTAAATGTGGACAGGAATTAATTAATTGTTGACACTGAGGAAGGCGACCGTGCTGAAACAAGTCTGTCATCCTGGTTGTGGTGGAATAAACTATTGGAAGTTATAATTGCTCCAGAGGGCGCTCATATTTTTACTATTGAAAAAATCATAGGTTTCAGGGACGTTATAGTTAGAAATTAGCATTTAAAAAACATTAGAAATTCACTGAAAAAACCACAGGTTCCAGGGACGTTATAGATTTTTTTTTTTTAACTTTATTTTCCTTTTCGTCAATCACAAAACATTGTACAGATGTATTCTTTCACCAACACTGTTATACAGTATCACGATACATCCATATCTATGATCTTTCCAGTTAGTTGTCTACAATAGAATTCCCAGGTATCGGAGGGTATATGATGCACAATATGTAGTGTAAAAACTAAATTGAGTGATCCCTATTGATAACATCTCACCCAGGCAATAAAAACCTTTAACACACGTGCCTTTCGAGTACAGAATTAACATATAGATAAGTGACATTCAACATCAATAATACAATTGGGCATGAAAGTCTGCAGAGACCTGTCTACCCCACTCCTTCTGGAACTATGCCCTGCTCCAGTTGTTGATCTGAATCGTGACGTAATGTTTCAATATATGACCGGTAGGGGCCCCATATGTCCTTAGGGCGGGACGAGCTAGGCATCACCCTTGCGAATTGTTCACTATTTACGTTACAATATGCCAGACTCTGCAGCTAGTTCTGGACTGTCGGAATAGATTTACGCCCCCAATGAATGGCCACCTCTCGTTTCGCCAGCAGCAGACCCAATGCTGCAAACCGTCTGATTTTTCTAGGGAAATTCACTGTATACCCCAGCAAGGCTATCTCAGGGGTAGGAGTCAGGGAGAGATTGATCATTTTCCCTAGTGTATGATGTATGCACTCCCAGTAGGGTTGTAGTTTCGGGCATGTCCAGGTGAGATGTGCAAAATCAGCTTGAGGGGCAGAGCATTTGCGACAGTTGTGTGGTTTGGAGGGGTCTATCTTGTGTGCTAGTGCTGGGGTGAAGTATATGCGGCGTAAAAATTGGAAGTGCAAGAGTTTGTGTCTACTGTTCAGCGAGACGTCCTGCGTGACCGAGCAACACTTGGCCCATTGTACATCTGTAATTGTCGTTCCCAAATCCACTTCCCAGGCTCTACGGACCTTGCTGTCGTCTATGGGCTTGAGTGCCGCACATGCCTTATAGAGTTTTGAAATGAGATGTGTGTTTGCGTTCTCAATGACCATAGTGAGAGGAGGGAATGAAGTGGGCTCAATCGGGAAGGATGGGAAGGTGGAGCGAAGGGCAGAACGAATTCGGCCCATGACAAACCTATCCATAATGGTCCCTGTCTGGAACCGGGCGTCTTCCGTTAAAGAAAAAATGTGTCAGTTTGGGTATAGGTCGCCCATCCGCGAGAGTCCAAATGTCGTGAGGGATCGCTGCACCAAACGTTCTCCCGTGATCGGTATCAAACGGGGATTTACGATGGGTAGAGCAGAAGAATAAAGATCTTCTGTACCGGTGATTCAGCATAGTTTCTTCCATGCCCAGCTTGTGGAGGAAACGGTTTGGATATCCGATGGGTCTCTGGGGAGGCCCGCCGGCAGGATAGTCGCGAGCTTCTCAGGAAGAACGAGGTCGGCTTCCGGTCGTAGATATGGAATCCGGGCGTCGGGGTGATACCACGAGTAAGCATAGCTACATTGTGCCACTAAATAGTATAGTTGGAGATCTGGAACATTATATCCCCCTCTCTCGTACGGTAACGTAAGGATTGCCCATCGGACTCGTGCCTGTTTTCCACCCCAAATCAAGCGGGACAAAAGAGTGCGAAGTGTTTGAAAAACTTATTGGTAAGAGGAATGGGTATGTTATTAAAAAGATATAAGAATTTAGGGAGTACTACCATTTTTAGAATTGATACACTGCCTGCCAGTGATAGGGGCAGTCTTAGCCATTTCTCAATGTGGGTTGTGAGTGTGTCGACTGCACGCCCATAATTAAGACTTATTATTTGGGCGGTGTCTAAATGGAGATGGATGCCTAAATACTTAACTGAATCTGAGCACCATTCTAAAGGGAATTCGCAGTCCCATTGTTTTGTGCTGGCTGTCAGCCGGAATATAACCGATTTGTGCCAATTTATGCCCAAACCGGAGAAGCGACCAAATCAAATAATTTCCCTAATCAATTCATGTAAATTATCCTGAGGGTGTCGAACATGGAGAATCGTGTCGTCTGCATATAGGGAACCCAAAAGGGGGCCGGTGTTGAACTGTAGGCCCCTGTGTAAATGCCGTTCCTGAAAATGCCGTATCAGAGGGTCCATGGCCAGAATGAACAACAGCGGGATAGCCGAAAGGGAGCAGAGAGCGTACCGTTTAAACGCAACCGAGCAGTAGGTTTATTATATAATAATGTTGTCGTGGCGATGAAACCCGTGGGCATGCCCATGCGTCTCATGACCGAGAGAAAGAAGGGCCATTCTAAAGAATCAAAGGCTTTCTCTGTGTCTAGAAGGATGGCGGCTGCCGGTGTGTCTGGGTTTATCCTATGAATAACCGAAAAAAATGTGCGGAGATTAAGGGAAGTGGAGCGATGCGGCACAAAACCAGATTGAGCCGGGGAGATGATGAACTCCATTAATTGGGACAACCGATTAGCAATGACTTTGGCCAGAATTTTATAATCTAAGTTGAGGAGAGAAAGTGGCCGATACGAACCACATTGAGTGGGGTCCCTGCCAGGTTTGGGAAGGAGGATTATAACTGCCTCTCTGAAAGTGGGGGGCAGTATTTGTGTCTCAAATGCCTCAGCGTATACCTCAATGAGTTTTGGAGCTAGTATCTTTGTATTCCTTGTAAAAATCTCCGGTAAATCCGTCCAACCCCGGTGCGGAAGATCCCCCGAATAGTCTCAATGGCTAATAGCACATCTGCGACCGAGATGGGTTCTGCCAAAAAGTCCTGCATGTGTTTCTCGAGATAAACTAAGGCTATCTCGTCTAAATATCTCTCCTGGGCGTCAAGATCTCTCCCTATGGTGGTGGAATATAGAGTAGTAAAATATTCCAAGAATTGGTTCTGAATGTCCGCCGTGGAGGTATACATGTGTGCATCTGGGGAATGTATTTCAGTGATGTATGTCTTGTGATATGAGGGGCGCAGGAGTTGGGCAAGTACTCTGCCAGGTCTCTCCCCCTCGCCGTATCGTCGGGCTGTCTGATATTTCCCTAAGAATAGGACCTCCCGGTCAGCCGTTTCCCTGTAGTCCTCCAGTATCACCAGCCGTTTGTTCTCATATGTGGATTGTGTGTGAGTTGCAGTAGCCTCATCCAGTGCATGGAGGTCGCGCTCTAGTTGTGCCAGCGTGTTACGGAGGTCTCTGAGGACCCCTGCATGTTTAGCTATGCAGGCACCCCTGATCAGTCTTAAAACCCTCCCATAGAACTGCCCACGTGTCCACCGAGCCTGTGTTGATGGTGAAGTACTCCTCTATGGCTTCCCTCATCTCTTCCTTGAACACTTCATCCTGCAAAGCGCGGCTGGAGAATCGCCATTGCCTTTCAAAGCCCTCTGGGCGGGGGATCTTAAGATGTAGTGTCACCGGGGAATGATCAGAGTAGGTCCTAGGTAGGGTCCGCACTGTTGCGCACCAACCATAAATGTCGGGGGAGAGCAACCAATAATCGATCCTCGTCCAGGTGTTGTGTTGGCCCGAATAGTGGGTATATTCTGTAATGTGGGGATTGCGTTTGCGCCAGACATCTAACAGTCTGAACTGGTCACAGAGCTCTCGAAGTGCACGGCGGGCCCTTGGTTTTACGTCCGAAGACTTAGAGGTGCTATCCCTGTCCGGGTCAAGTAGTAGGTTGAAGTCCCCCCCCTATGATCAGCGTCTGTGGCTGCAGTCGCATGAGTTGAGTGTGAAGGGAATGAAAAAAATTGGGTGTATCAGTGTTCGGGGCATAAACACAGAGCAACGTGACCTCCCTACCCAGCAGGGTACCGGAAACCGCTAGATACCTTCCCTCGTCATCTTGAATCATGGAATGAAAGAGAACTCGCTTGTGTATTAAAATGGCAGTACCCCTCGCGTAGTTACTGTAATTAGCAAAGTACCTATGTGCACCCCAGCTAGTTCCAAAGTGTGCTGTGTCTGTTTTGGGGAGGTGTGTCGCTTGTAAAAATGCGATGTCAACATTATGTCGTATCAGATAATGGAGCACCTGCCTACGTTTCCTAGTATCGTTTAGGCCACGTACATTCCAAGACATTAGGGTGAGGTCGGAGGGACCCTCTATTTGACCAAACCTGGCCATTGATCCGAGATTGCAATCTCAACACTGTATTTATAGCGACAACTAACAACTATGAGCAACATTGGACGACAAGAAGTGTCACGTGTGATATAACTTTCAATTTTAAGCAACCCTCCTCCACCCCCCACCCAGCCAATCCCTAACCAGGGAAGGGCCATTCCCAACATAACAAAGAACGTGAAGTACCAAATTGTGTTACATTTCAATGACGAACCCGAAAAACAGTACCCCCGATTATACCAAACCATTCTCAAAGGATACACCAAGGGGGGGGCGGCAACGCCCCGGCAAGCTACCAGCTAAATGCAATGTCAGTGCAAGGATGTAGGAAAAAAAAAAAAAAAAAACAGATTCCCAAGAGTTACATTCGGACAGGTTACGTGAGTCTAAGTGCTGAATCATCCCGTGCCAGCACTGGAAAACAGTTCGGCACTTGCGTCGGATCCGCTGTGTGGAGGGGATGGGTCCGGTCCCGCTCTGTTTGAAGGAAGATTGTTCTGTTTGTAGACTCTGCAAAACTCCTGCGCTTCTGTTGGATTTTCAAAAATTCGAGCCCTGCCGTCAACGTCGACCTTCAGCCTGGCAGGATATAACATGCCATATCTTAACCCCAAGTTCCTCAGGGTAGCCTTGACCCCATTGAATTTACGCTGTGCGTCCTGCACCATGGCCGTAAAGTCTGGGTAGAAGGATAGTTTTGCGCCCTGCCAGTCGATGTCACCTTTCTCTCGTGCCAGGCGAAGTGTTGTGTCTCGATCCCGGAAGTTCATGACGCGTGCCACTATGGTCCTGGGGGGAAGACCTGGGTTGGGGCGAGGGCCTAGAGATCTGTGCGCCCTCTCGATAACAAAGCCAGCAGTAAAGGATTCTTTACCGAATAATCCGATTAGCAAAGTCTCAACAAATAGATCCATACGGCCAGTGGGGGTTGTCTCCGGAACGCCAAGAATGCGGAGGTTATTGCGGCGACTGCGTGCTTCGAGGTCTTCGTTTTTGATGGCCACCTCCTTTAAAATGCGCTCGACCCTCTCCAGGCGTTTTGCGGATTGCGCAGTCCCATCCTCAATATCAGAGATGCGTGTTTCAGCCACATCGAGCCGTCTGTCGTGCGCTTGGATTTTGGCACCCAGACTTGAGATGTTTCGGTCGAACAAGTCAAAGCGACTGTCTAATGCCTTAAACCCCGCTCTCATCTCCCGCAATAGGGATGCCTGGGAGTCGGAGAGGGCGTCCTCTTGCCCCACTTGGTGCACAGATTCCGCCATGGTCGGGTCCTGGTGTGGAGCGGTGTCAATTACCTTCTCGAATGGCAAAGTCCTGTGTCAATTACCTTCTCGAATGGCAAAGTCGTTTGTTTCAGGTCTTTGCGGACCATGCCGTGTCCAAGCAACCTTGCCGTGACCCACCAGGTCCCAGCGGGTGTTTTTGCACGATCAGCCTTCTCCCTGGTGATATATGAAGAGGGATTTAAGATGGCGGTGTCCGTTACGTGAGGGTCGGATTTTGGTGATCCAGGTGTGGCACGGGTGTGGACCAGGGCCCGCTAGGAGATACGCCTTGGCAAGCGTGGGCGCAGCCAAGGTCGAGGGAAACAATCCGGAGGTCGCTGGCAGGGCGGGAAGGGAGCTGCCAGGGGACACGGGGACTCAGTTGCGTGGAGCGCTGGTAATTGTTTGGCACTGTGGCCCCAGTGTAATGTCAGGTTGCAGACCAGACCCCAGCCGCAGCGCACTGGGATAAAGGAAGGAGCTGGAGATACCTGTACACATAGACGCAATGGTTCCGTCTGATGGCGTAGGTATTGTTTCTAGGTGGCCCAGAGCGGGGAGGTATAGCGTGTCATGATGACCTCTAGGGCGCCAGCAGCTTGAAATGGTGATGGCAGCGAGTAGCGCGATCAAAGCCGCGACGTGCTGTCCGGCAGAGGGGCACAAAGTGCCTCCGATGGGACCTCTGCAGGGCCGGTCAGCAATGTTGCACCACGGAAGGCCGCGCCGGTGCAGAGAAAACAGTCCCCACCTTCAGGCCGCAACAGGCCGGGATAGAATCAATGTCCTGGGGCGGGGGGCGCAGCGCAGCTCACCGGTTCTTCGCGGCCAGACCATGCCGCAGTGCGATCTTCGTCCCCCCGCTCTTGTAGGCTCTGCCCGTCAGGAAAAAGACCGGGCGCAGCTCTCGTGTTGGGCAGGGGTGCACCGCTGCATCCGTCCGCCGCCGCCAATCACCACCGCAGGCACCGAGCAGGACAGGCGCTGGATCGGCGGGGTCAGCACATCTTCCGCTGACTCCCACGCCGAGTTACGGGGCTCCTGGACATTGGTTAGTAAGGTCTGCTATGTCCTGCAGCAGCAGGCCGCGATGGTGCGGATGCAACAGCCCACACCCTCAGCCCGCAACAGGTCGGGGTAGCATCAATGTCTTGGGGCGGGGGGCGCAGCGTACCCCACCAGTTCTTCGCGGCCGGACGGGCCGCGGCCGCGTTGCGATCTCCGTCTCCCCGCTCCCGCAGGCTCCGCCCGACAGGAAAGAGGCAGGCCGTGGATCTCGTGTTGGGCCGGGGTGCGCCGTCGCATCCGTCCTCCGCCGCCAACCACCACTGCGGGCACCGAGCGGGACAGTATTTTGGATCAACAGGGTCAGGCCATCTTCCGCTGTCTTTCACGCCGAATTTCAAGGCTCATGGGCGTCGTTTGTTTAGGGAATCTGTTAGTGGGCTGGAAAGCTCAACGGAGCTTCAGAGCCTGGCGGCCATCTTCGTCGCTGGCTTGGCCACGCCCCCCCGGGATGTTATAGTTAGTTGGACATTTCACTCGTACAAAACCAGAGAAATTCGGACGTTATAGTTAGTAGACATAACTATAACTCGCGCCCCCGCAATGCACTGCTGATGACATCACATATTACATCACTCATGACATGGTCAGTGACATCACTGATGACATCTCAAATGACATCACTGATGACATCATCCAGTGAATGTGTGTTTCTTTAAAGTTTAAATATGTTTTATATATATATATATGCCAAGGTGTATTGAAGAATGAGTGGGTGTATAAGTGTCTGAATGGATGATTTAGTAGGTGCGTGACTGATTGTATAAATGACTGATTAAGCGTATCTTACTGAATGCATGGGTTAGTGAGTAAACTGTAAATGTCTGTATCAGTCTGTCAGTTGGTGTATAAGTGGCTGCATGGGTTGGTGAGTAGCTAGATGACTGTGTATATGGGTTATTGATTGGTTGTCTGAGTATCTGTATGGGTGCCTGAGTGTCTGTGTGAGTGGGTGGGGGGTGTGACTCTGTGCATAGATGTGTGAGTGGGTGATTCACTGGGTGTATGGGTTGAAGAGTTCATCTGTGAAGGGCTGTATGGGTGGGTGAGTGTGTGTATGGGTGTGTTGGTGAGTAAATGGATGTCTCAGTGGTACATGTGTGAGTAACTACATATGTGAAAGGCAGTATATGTGAGTGTTGGAGTATATAAATGACTATACGTGAGAGTGAGTGATTGTGAGAGTGGCTGTATGGATGAATGTGTGCTTGTATTAGTGATTGTATAAGAGAGTAAGTATGTGTTAGTATTTGTATAAATAAGTGAGGTGGTCTGTGTATAATTTTATAGGTGAGTAAATGGGTGTGATTGATTCTTTGCATGACTGAGTAGGTGTGTGAGTAAGTCTATGGGTGAGTGGCGGTGTGTGAGTGTATGTATAGGTGTATGAGTGCATATGATAGTGCTGTATTGATGAGTGACTGCATGTATGAGTTACTGTATGGGTGAATGAGTGGATGTGTGTGTGTGTAGACCTAGGAATTACTGAGCGGGTATGTACTAACTGCTATTGGTCTGTGTATGGTTTCGATATTGGTAGTCTGTATTTTAGAGTGGTTGTATAAAAGGTTTTATTAGGGTGTGAGGAGGTGCATCAGATTATCACATGGATGATGTCATCAGTGATGTCATCAGTGATGTCATTTGAAATGTCATCAGTGATGCCACTGACCATGTCACGAGGGATGTAATATGTGACGTCATCAGCAGTGCATTGCAGGGGCGCGAGTTATAGTTATGTCTACTAACTATAACGTCCGAATTTCTCTGGTTTTGTACGAGTGAAATGTCGAACTAACTAGAACGTCTCTGAAACCTGTGGTTTTTTCAGTGAATTTCTAATGTTTTTTAAATGCTAATTTCTAACTATAACGTCCCTGAAACCTATGGTTTTTTCAGTGAATTTCAAAGGTTTTTTTTCAAATGCTAATTTCTAACTATAACGTCCCTATTAAGTCCCCTTGAATCCTGTGGGTCCCGGGGGGCCAACTAGCCCACCAGGTACCTCCAGTAAGCGCCACAGAGCTGCGTTGCAGAGAGGTGGTCCGAGGCCATGCCCCTTTTTACACCACGCTGCAAACGCGGCTTCTGGCGCACTGCTGCTCGGAGGATGAAGTCCACTTGTATCCTGAGGTCCTCAGGACACAAGAGGACCTCATCGCCCCACCAGTAGTGCACCAGAAGCCGCGTTTGCAGAGTGGTGTAAAAAGGGGCATGGCCTCGGACCACCTCTCTGCAACGCAGCTCTGTGGCGCTTACTGGAGGTACCTGGGGGGCTAGTTGGCCCCCAGGGACCCTCAGGATTGAAGGGGACTTAATCCCCCAATTTACAACGCGCCAAGGGGCATGTTTGCACACTTGTTATACCAGGCCCCGCCCCCTCCCTGCACCACTGTGCAAACGCACCCCCTGGCGCGTTGTAAGTTGGGGGATTAAGTCTCCTTGAATCCTGAGGGTCCCTGGGGGCCAACTAGCCCACCAGGTACCTCCAGTAAGCGCCACAGAGCTGCGCTGCGGAGAGGTGTAAAAAGGGGCGTGGCCTCAGACCACCTCTCTGCAACGCAGCTCTGTGGTGCTTACTGGAGGTACCTGGTGGGCTAGTTGGCCCCCAAGGACCCTCAGGATTGAAGGGGACTTAATCCCCCAAGTTACAACGCGCCAGGGGGCGCATTTGCACACTTATGTCAGGCCCCGCCCCCTCCCTGCACCACTGTGCAAACGCGCCCCCTGGCGCGTTGTAAGTTGGGGGATTAAGTCCCCTTGAATTCTGAGGGTCCCTGGGGGCCAACTAGCTCACCAGGTACCTCCAGTAAGCGCCACAGAGCTGCGTTGCACAGAGGTGTAAAAATGGGCGGGGCCTCAGACCACCTCTCTGCAACGCAGCTCTGTGGCGCTTACTGAAGGTACCTGGTGGGATAGTTGGCCCCTAGGGACCCTCAGTATTCAAGGGGACTTAATCCCCAACCTTAGAACGCGCCAGGGGGCGCGTTTGCAGAGCGCTGCAGGGAGGGGGCGGGGCATCCGGCGAGTTGCCAGTTTCTTTTTTCTTTTTTTTCGGTCTTATTTTATGGGATGGGGGCTGCGTGGCCCCCCTTCCCCTGGCCACTTTTGGCCCTGGGGACCCCATCCCCCAGGGCCTGAGCATTTTCTTTTTTTTTTTTTTAAACAAAAACAAACGGGAAGGGGGCCGCGTGGCCCCCCTTCCCTGGGCCACTATTGTCCCCGGGGACCCCATCCCCCGGGGCCTGGCCTGGTTTAAAAAAAAAATCTATATTTGCGGGGAGAGGGGCCGCGTGGCCCCCCTCCCCTTGGCCATTTCTGGTCCCAGGGACCCCATCCCCCGGGGCCGGCCTTTGCGTGTTTTTTTTAAAAATAACATTTTACTTATTGGGGAGGGGGGCCGCGTGGCCCCCCTCCCAGGCCACTTCTGGCCCCGGGACCCCATCCCCGGGGCCTGGCCTCCGTTGGGGACCGTGGGGGAGCCCCAATGCCCCCATGGTCCCGCCGGCTCCCCGCCTCCTGCGGGAGCCGGCATAGCTTGGGCAAGGGAGCTGCTGACATGCAGCTCCCCTTGCCCAAAAGCAATCTGCTTTGCTTCATTGAAGCGAGAGCAGGTTTCCCTGCTCTCGCTTCAATGAAGCAAAGCAGTGTTTGCTGTGGCAGGGCGGGAGCCGCACGGCTCCCGCCCTGCCATAGCAAACAGCAGTGTCCCGGGGGTGGGCACCCTGGGACACTGCAAGAGCCGGCCCTGGGGGGTGGCGGTCCCCAGGGCCATCAAGGGCTCCAGGAGGGGGGCCGCGCAGCCCCCCTCCCTCCATTTCAAAGCCCCGGGGAGGTGATGGTCCCCGGGGCTTGGGGGTCCGTAACGGACCCCCATATTTGAATATTTGGCGCCCCGGGGAGGTGGTGGTCCCCGGGGCATGTGGGGGGGCTGGAGCCCCCCACACATATTTTATTAATTATAATAGATACGAGCCCCGGGGAGGTGGTGGTCCCTGGGGCTGCGGGGGGGCTGCGTGCCCCCCGCAAACCATCAATGAAGCCCCGGGGAGGTGGCGGTCCCCGGGGCTGCGGGGGCTCCCGCAGGCCCCCCACTATATAATTTGTGCATGCCCCCGGGACCTGGCCCACTTGAGGGCTTAGTTTTTTTTTTTATTTTCACGGCAGGATTCGCAACCCCAACGTGAATTCTGCCGTTTTTTGTTTTTTTAAAAATGCTTTTTTTGGTCCTGGGGGTCCTTGTGGGACCCTCTGAGCAGGCCTAGGGGTCAGGGTGTTTCTACCCTGCCCCCTTTTCTTGTTTTTCACCTTTTTTTTTTTTTACTCTTTTCTTGTGACTCGGTTACCGAGTCACAAGATGGCTGCCAGCACATTCTGGATTAGAGTGTTGGCAGCCAATCAGAGTGAAGCTCGTGCCCGAGAGGGTTCGCGAACCCTCCTCGGTGCTCAGATATCGAAACTTTTCTTTTTCTAATTTCTCAGGAACTACTGAACGGATTTACACCATTTAAAAAAAAGGGCTCTTTCTGAACCAAGGGCTACCTTTTTGCCAAATTTGGTGTAATTCCGTTCAGTAGTTCGGGCTGTAGCTTGTTCCAATTTTTCCTATGGAAATTAACATGGGGAAAACGCGTTTTGGGACCCCCCTTTTTTCTCGGCCCCCGCTTGCCGAATCACCCCGAAACTTTCAAGACAGGAGCTGACCTGAGCTGGCCATTAGTTTTGAAAATTTCGCGAAGATTCATCAAGCGACGCCAAAGATATTGGCAAAAGAAAAAAGGCTTTTTGAATAGAAACTAGATCCTAACTATAACTACCTACATGCGACCGCCAGTAGGTAATATATATATATATATATTTTTTTTTTTAAATAAATTCTGTTTATTAAGCAGTTGTTCGAGATCAACAAATCATGTACAGCATCAAGTAAAGGCAGTATTGGCCACATGCAGAGGGCCATACATCAGTGATTACCCTTCGCCTCTCCTTCCCTCCTGTCTCGTGAGGTGCCTGCTATCCTCTAGGGAGAGTGGACGATTGCTCTTTTACTGGGCTGAATTACCTTTTGCCCTCCCTTTCTCCCTACTCATCCTACCACGTTGGACCCCCTGTGCTGCATCCATGGAGAACAATATATTTTTAACTCTTTCTGGGACTGTAATGAGATGCTTGCTGCTGCTGTTGCCCCGAGCTTGTGGACAACAAAGCTCATCAACTCAAACTCCTGAAGGGACAGTAATGTCAATCCAAAATGTATGCCTACATCGCTCTGATCGGGTAAGACAGTCTTTTAACTAATTGTTTCAAGCCTGCCAGCTTTTTAAACACGTCTCTGAGAGAGGAACAGTAGTCTTTGTGCTATCCATTCTGCTTCTTCCACTGCATGAGGTTTATACTTCCTCTCCATAATGTTTAGGATGTGGCATAAACAGTGTTTTCTGGACAAATTCAGCTTCTTTCTATGGTACATGGCTATGCTACTCCCTTTGATTTATGGGTATTTTGGTACATCTAAAACACTTCAAGAATGGGGCATTTGGGGAATAATGTTCCAACGTAAGCTTGGTGCTAGCTTTGTACAGGACTCCGTGCTACCTCTGCTTTGTGGCAATCATTCGATGCCATCACCTTCGTCATTTGGTCAGATAGACTTCCCATCACACGTGGCAGGAATGCCACTGCTCATATACAACAATTTGCTGAGCAGGTTTTCGCTATAAAAGTCTGTAAGTATGTTTTGTTGACGACACTCCCTGTCGCCTCTCTATACTGCCTGCTCACACATGCTACCTTCCTGTACCACCTTACGCTGTGCAAAAGTCTACCTCTCACCCCCCCCCACACCCTTTGGGTGCCCCTCCTACTCGTCCCTCAACCTCCCGTACTCTCTCACACCTCTCCCTCTCTTTCTCATGCACTTTTCCCACCAGTTTCATATTAGTGCAGTTCAGGTCTTCAAGCACAATTTCTTTCCATGCCTTTTCAACATTTCGGTCCTTCAAACCCATGCTCTCCTTCTTTTCCTAAGGTCTCTTCTGCATACACAGGAGCTCCCTCTTTATGCCTCTGTGGCCTACTATCCCCTTATTTCTATTTCCCATACTCTTTCTGCTCCTCTATCTAGAGTTCATTCACCACTTCCTGCACAAACTACCTATCCCTGCCCATCTTCCTTCCTATCTATTCTGTGCAGCTCTCACCCCTGACTATTCACCATATCACATAATACCACTACACAGATACACTCCACTCCACACAATTCCGCAACTAACGTCCAATTCAACACACAAAATTACACTCCACACCACATACATCCACTACACACCGAACCAAAACACAGTTAAGACATTTTCATTTACAACACCAGTAGCTCTAACTCTCACAAATGTGAGGCATATTGCATTGCAAATGCTTGTCTATAATGGTACAAATAGGACTACAACTCCCACAATTCAAATAAAAACATTATTTTTGACCAGCTTATCATTTAAGCACATGTAAAACTTTCACATCTTATACTACATTATTATATATAACTGTAACCATTAGTATGCATAAGTCTTTTCATCTACCAGTTACAGAATGGACTAAAGATCATTTTTGCTGTTTCTGAGACCGGAGGGGAGAGACTACAACTCTCAGCGAGCTACGCGGCCGGTGTGCCGCCAATGACGTTGCCCTAACGCCCCAGGAGGCGCACTTAAGGCTTGGGGGCATCCCGCAGCGTGGGGGATAATTTTTGCTGTTTCTGAGACCTGAGGAGAGAGACTACAACTCCCAGCAAGCTACGCGGCCGGCATGCCGCCAACGACGTTGCCCTAACGCCCCAGGAGGCGCACATAAGGCTTGGGGGCATCCCGCAGCATGGGGGATCATTTTTGCTGTTTCTGAGACCGGAGGGGAGAGACTACAACTCCCAGCGAGCTACGTGGCCGGCGTGCCGCCAACGACGTTGCCCTAACGCCCCAGGAGGCGCACATAAGGCTTGGGGGCATCCCGCAGCACGGGACGCGTATGGGCAAAGCCCGGGCCACGGGCGGGCCCGTCCGCGGCAGGACAAGGCTGGGCTGGGGCACCCCCCTTGGTTCTACGGGAGCGGCTAAGAACTGGTAAGAAAATATTTTTCCCATTGCCCTTTGTGAATACACCTAACGTGGGATAATGGGCAAAAGGAAATTACCGCCCATTACTGGGAAGCAGACTCTGAAAAATGCACCCATTACTAAATATCTGAAAAATGCTATGGGGTTGATCAATAATGAAATTATTCAAGTTGAGGAGCGATTGGCGGCCACTAAGACGGCACTGGATTCTGCTCTAAAAGAGTCTGGATCAGAGAGTGGGTCAGATCCACTAGTATTGGTGGCAACCGGGACTGAAAAGGGATCTATTTTAGAGGCACATGGATCCTGTGCAAACAAAGAGGTTAACGTTTCGAGAGTGGCTAACCCCTGTATATCAACGTCCCCTCTGGATATATCTGTACTATCTAATAATACAGACTTGGTCTCTCCACCAGCTAAAAAGCTGAAACAACAATCACTGATAACCATCGTACCTTCAGTAAAACAGATAGTAAATGTTAAAGCCTAGCCAAAGAAAGGGAAAAAAAACCCAGGGGTGGCAAAAGGCACGGGGGCCTGCAAAACTACGAACCATGTGCAAAACCTTGAAACGCTTTTTAAAAAATTGCACGGTAAAATTGATAACATTGAGCGCCGCCTGATGTCGGAAATTAAATTGTTGCAAAAGGAAGTCACCCATTTAACAGATCTGGTTACAGAATTATTACCACTAAAATCTATGCACAAGGCAACTCCTGCAAGAAAATCAGTTGAGAGGCCAAAAGAAGGATTAAGTACCCCAGTCAACATTGGCAACGCCCATCCGAAGCTGATAATATCACCAAAGGAACGCCCTAACGCACAACCTGTGGCAGATTCCAGGGACAATAAGGCTAGAAACATTAATTCCTTAAGGACTGTTGGTGCTAATCAAGGGAATAAAGTGAACAGGAACTTACGACCCACGAACTTTAGCAAGGCCACACTCCATCTACCACCCCAGGCAACTCCCTATGTCATCGTCCTGAAAAACGTCCCGAAAATTGTAGACAATAACACAGAGTCATGGGAGACTTTGAAAAACCAGGTCGTGCACTGGCTTTTTTCAAAGTCTAATTTTGGCATTAACTTACTACATCAGAACATTATAATGATAAGAAGAGTGAACTGGGTGGGCAGCACTAAGAAATCATGCCAGGGAGACTCTGTGGTTGTGAATTTCCGAAACAGGTTGTTGGTGGGGTCCCTAATGGAAGAACTTTTAAACAAATGTGTTGAGCCTTTTAACCAACAGGATGAGTCCATAACTGCTGTCCCACTTGGATATTTTTATAGGCCTAGAAATGAGTCCATATATAGTAAAGTGAACACACCTCACAGTTTTGATCCATTTTCGACCTATCCCTCGCATAACAGGTTCGCCCCCCTAAGAGGTTGTAGTGAAACCGATTGACAGAGGGAGAACGTGGGTCAATCATTAGTCTGTAACAAGGACTATATTTCCACCTGTACTACAAAAAAAATTGCTACCAGTCTACCAACACAGGGGATTTTAACTATCATGTCCTGGAACGTCGCAGGGGTAAAAAATAAGCTAAATGACGGGGAATGGCTAAAAATTATACAGGATTGCGCCTTAATTCTGATGCAAGAAACCTGGCATACTGAACCCTTTTTTATTAATGGGTACAAAACGATTTCCCCTTCAAGGGTGGGGAGAGCTAAAGGAGGCTTAGCTGCCTTAATCTCAGTAACCTCACCACTAATACTAGGGAAATCCCATACCACGTCACAGTTCTATCAGTTTTTATATTTTCATTCTGAAGGGAAACAGTCCATTATAGTAATACATTTTTATAACCATGTTTTTGATAGTACAATACACAGGGTAATTGAGACTTTAGAAGAAGAATTAGATGACTTTTTAAAGTGGGTGGGGAGAGATTATCTACTTATCTGGGCTGGTGATTTTAATAGTGAAAAGTGTAAAATCTTAACTGGAGAACAATGTGGATACTGTGACCAACTTGGCGACCCAATCCTTCACTTTCCACATAATACTTATGGGGAAGCAATTAATTCTATTATTTACAAATATAATCTAGAAATCATGGAGCCGGGTGAACTTGATGGAGAGATAATCACTCAAACATATGAAGGGGCAAGATCTTCCTCGAACATTGACCACACCATTGTATCGTGGAATTGTAAGGGCCTGGTGGAAAAGTTTTTCATTCATGCAAGCTTGTTCATCGACCATCACCCGTTATTCTTGATCCTGACGCTAAGCCTGCCTCTGCAAGAAAGGGGGAAGGCAGCCGACATAGATATTGAAACACAAAGTAGTAATGGAGTCTCTATTAAATGGTCGGGCGTGAACCCAACAACATTCATGGAAAATTTAATAGGGAAAAACAAAAAGACATTAACACCTGTCTGGATAGTTCTTCCTTAAACACAGATTGTAAGTGCCTTTCACAATATCATGACTGAAATCTCTGGTGATTTAAAAATGAAAAATAAGAAAATTAGTGACCACAACCCCAGATGGTTCGATCAGAAGTGTTCAAAGACAAATAAGGAACTAAAAGCACCCCTAAAGGTAAGACCCAGGGATAGTGAAAGGATCCGCTCCTTAAGGAAAAATTACAAATATACCCTGAATTTAAGGAAAACAGAAATTCGAGAGAATGCTTGGGAAAAATTGATTCAAGCTGCTGAGACACGTGATCCAATTTTATTCTGGAAAACGATAGACCACCCTTTTTTTAAAGATACTACAGTGGCAAAAATAGATACCCTAGTAACACCTGATGAATGGACAACGCACTTTGAGCGTATATTTAATCTGGACGATGAGATTGCCACGATGGTAACAGTAATCTTATTTTAGTGGAAACTGTTAAGATAGCACCCATCACCTTGGACGAAATTAAAAACGCCTTAAATAAAAGTGCAAATGGCAAAGCTGCAGGACCAGACGGGGTACCTATTGATGTTTTCAAATATAACATAGATTTTTGGTCACCGATTTTATTAAGTGTTTTTAATGCTACTATAGGAGGAGTGTTACCAGCAACATGGGTAGAAAGTATAATAGTACCTATTTTTAAAAAAGGCGACAGAGGGAAAGCTAAGTGCTACCGCCCCATATCCCTTCTCGATTCTACATCCAAACTGATGGGCAGAATTATGTTGGGAAGACTGGAAAGTTGGGTAATTGAGAACAATATCCTAACTGAGGCTCAGTATGGATTTAGAAGGGGTATTGGGATGGTGGAACAATGTGTAAACCTCGAGCTATTAATAGGGAAATATATCCTAGCTAAGGAAGGTCAGCTACACCTCTGCTTTGTTGATCTCACCAGTGCCTTTGACCTGGTTAACCACGCCAAATTATGGCAAACACTGGAAGGGTTGGGCACTCCAAATGATATTATTTATCGCAGATTTACATTTTTTAACTTCTAGAGTGCGGTTTGGCACAAAAGGCGAATGTACCCCCGATTTTAGAGTTACCCGGGGCATACGACAAGGATGTGTTTTAGGGCCCCTTTTATTCTCCTTATATATTAATAATGTTGATCTATTTTTACAAAACCTAAGTGTTGATGCCCCCAGAGTTGGCACACGCGCTACCCCAGTACTCCTATATGCAGACGACGCGGTCTTGTTGTCGAGGACTGCGAATGGCTTTAATAGAAAAATTCACGCAATTCATGACTGAAAAAGATTTACAGTTGAACCTTAGCAAAACTTTCGTAATGACTTGCAGGAAAAGTAGAGCGAAGACTAGGCAACATCACGTGGGAGGTGCCCAAATCAACAGAATAACATCCTTTACTTAGTTGGGTATCCTTTTTAATAGGAATGGTACTTGGGGTGCACATATTGACCTATGCCAGCTGAAATTTTTGCGATCATGCGAGGGCATTTTTAGATTTTCTACAAAAATAGGTAACAAACCGGTACGGGAAATCCTTACACTGTATAGGAGTAAGTGTATTACAGGCGCATGCTATGGAGCAGCCATATGGGGAGGGCTAACACATCCCTGTTACAAACTCAGGAAAATAAATTTTTAAAAAGGGTGCTGGCAGTCCCAAGTTCCACTGCCTCATATGTAGTTCACAAAGAGCTGTGCGCACCTTACATTAGTGATTTTATTAGCACAGCAGCACTTACTTTTTGGCATGGAATTTGGACGAAAGATGAGACTAAGTTCACTAAGGATATAATAATGGATTGCCTTGCCCTTGACCATAGCAGGAAAATCCCCTGGTTAGAGTATAGTCATAATCTTTTAAAAGAATGTAAGGGTGGACCCTGATCTTCATGAGCCAACGTCCATCCAGGATTATAGCAAAAGAGACCTAAAGACAAGGCTAGTCACTTCTAGAGAATGTGTAAGAGTTGAGGAAGCTGGTTTAAAACAGTGTGTCAAATCTTACTGTGAGCGCCCACTATCGGTGGGCATCCAACCGTACCTTATTTCGGTAAGAAATTGCAGTATAGATTCTATTTGACCAGGCTAAGGTTGGACTCCTTACACTACCTAATAGCTTTCCCCAGATCAGGAAAGTGGAGTCATAACCTCCCAAACTGCCCTTGTGACGGAAAGTCCCCTCAGTCCACGCTGCATTTTATTCTTTTTTGTAGTTTTTATCGGGACATTCGGAAATTTGTGTTAAAACCACTTTTTCTAGATAATAAATTATATTCTTATAAACATGCTTTTAATATATCTGTAGTTTGGAAAACGATAACATTCGAAATGCAGTTATTGCTTTTATACAAATGGCAATCAGGAGAAGAAAGGATAATTCAAATTTAGAAGCCTTAACGTATGAAAAACAAGACGTTTGAAATATTCGAAGGTCTATAATTCTCAGCCTGAAATTAGTCACTGCCTTGCACTTATTGCACTTTATCACGTGAGCACCTTTGCCTATATAAGCTAAATGAACACGAAAATGCAACATGCACTGTCCCCTGACCTTGAGTCTAAGTTCTTATAAATGTAGTTTTTATAAGGTAATGATGTGTTTAATATCTGTATGGATCAAAATATATTTTATATGCTTATTTTATGAATGCTTTTATCAACCTGATTAATTCTGTAACGGTAAAACGTTTTGTATTATTAATTGTTTCTTTGTTACAAGTTATTAACTGTGATTGATATTGGAGTAGTAATCCGTATAGAAATCTGTAGATGGAATGCCTGTACGTAAGGAAAAAAAAATAGAATTATTTTAGTGATTATTAGTGATGTTATCTTTTTGATTAGAATGCTTTTATGGTTGTATATTATGCACCGAATAAAGCTTTATTGAATTGAATTGACTAAAAAAGCTCAACCACAATATAAAGCTTCATGTAAACACTTTGTAAACTAACTTCACAGACGCCTAATATGCACCTGAAACAAACAATATTAGTCACCTATTATTGGCCATCTTAACTTTTTTTAATACTTTTTTATATTTCAAACTCTTTATTACAATATGACATAGTAATATACCTTGTTAATAATTTTTTATTTATAAACAATATGTAATTGCTGTAGCAGAAAATTAAGTTTGTTGGTAAAATTGCTTTTTTCCTCTTATTAGATAGATGCAATACTCTCAGGGTTTGTAAAAACTTAGCACACGAATGGCACACCACTCTCATTCAAAGCAACCATAAATGGCAACCTTCTGAACTTTGCATTGCTTGATACGGCAAAAGTCAGCAAATTAAAACATTCCTTTCTTATTTCATTGTTGCAACTTCATTTCTGAATGGTTACTGTCTGTTAACCCTTTCACTCCTTTTTAGAGGTAGCCCAAAATTAATGCCTTTGTTTCAATTCCGGCTACGTAATCGCGACCATTGTGAGTGGGTGCATGAATCTCTGAGTGGGTGCGTGAGACTATTGAGTAGCTCAGTGCGTGAGTGTCTGAGTGGGTCTTTGACTGGGTGTGTGAGTCTAAGTGGGTCTTTGAATGGCTCTGAGAGTGGCTGTATGGGTCTGTGAGTGGGTGCATGAGTGAACACCCTTCATCAGCCAGGCTAGCTTGAATCCAGTGGCAAAGTGAGCAAGGAACCCATGTCTGGGCATACCCTGCCAACTTAGGGCGAACAACGCAAACACAAGGAGATGATTTATTTATTTATTTTTTCCTCATTTGTGCAATAAACAGGGTTTAGGGAGATATAAGGGGTCTCACTTCTCTCTGTGCTGACTTGAGTCAGTTTTGGGTTCCGAAGGGTCCTTCGCTCCGGCAGGCCCCTATCATCCTATCCCATGAGTTCCCATGCTTTCTGGGGCCACCAGTGCAGATACCTTATTTATGAATTGTTGCTGTATTTCATAGTCATTAGACATCATTCTTGTTCTCTGTCCCCTTAGTTCCCTATGTTATATTTCTTCTCCCAGATGTCCCAAAAACTTGTCCTCTTTGTGTCCCCATTCGATCCATTTTATTAACTCTCTGGACCGAAGTTAACCACTCCCCTTGTCTGGGCGAAATATTGAGTACCCACTTGATGCAAATCTCTCGTCTAGCCAGTAAGATCAATATAAAGAGTAGATTTCTATGTTGATTGCTTAGTTTCGCTTTCTCTTCATTGCAACTTAATACCCCAATTATTACTAAACCTCCTCACCCCCCTCATCTGTCCGTGGGCTTGCCTCTAGTGTCCTTGTAGATTGCTGGCGCTTGGCCCCTCCGTCTCGCCACTGGATGCTCATTGGTCGTGTTTGGAACTCCTACCTTTCTTCAGGTTGACTGTACGCCAGCTCTCCAGCCACTCCCACGCCTCCTCTGGTGTCGCGAAGTGCCAGGTTTTACCGTCCGCTATGAGGCGTACTTTGCCGGGAAGATCATCATATATTTAATGTTTCTCTCTCTGAGCTCCCTTTACACCGACTCAAAACTTCTCCTTTGGTGCTGTACTTGCTGTGTAAAGTCCGGAAAGAAACGGATTAGAGGTTTCTCAAAGCGCACTTCCCCTTTTGATCTTGCTGCTTGAAGGATTGCATCCCTGTCTCAGTAATTAAATATTTTTGGCAATAATCGTGCGGGGAGTGGCCCCTGGCCTAGATGGGGGGACCAGAGCTCTATTTGCTCTCTCAACAGAGAAGAATTTTGAAACTCTTTTGGGTTGGAGCTTGTTCACAATAAAATCCTCCAGGAAGAGATCAACACTGGGGCCCACCGCCCCATCTGGGAGCCCCACAACTTGAATGGTATTTCTCCTCCCTCTCCCTTCTTGGTCTTCTAGTCTTGCTGCCATATGTGGGGCCTGCTGTGTCAGTGTGAGTACCTGAGACTCAAGACGTTTATTGTGGCCTGAAGCTGAGCGATGTTGTTTTCGGCCGTGGAGACTTCATCACTAAGCTTGGAAAGGTCCGCTCTGATTAGTGTAACGTCCACTGATACGGAATCTATTTTTGGTTCCAGCGCTCCCTTATCGCTGCCATTATGGTCGTTAGGGAGGACTCTTCCGCCACCTCCCCGTCTGGGACATTGTTGGGCCTAGCCACTGCTTAATTGTCCATCTTGTTCGCTTGTGGGGGGCCTTGCTCCCTTTGGTTTCACCATTTCCCCCCTATCCTTGCCTCTAGTGCTGGACAGATCACTTCGGACTCCACGCAAGCAGAGGGGAGACAACCAACAGACCTTTGTTCCTTGACCACACCAAGTCCCGACTCGGCTGGGCGGATCAACCTCCTTTCACCACAACTGATTGTCACCTTATTCCGGATTCCCCAGCCACCCTGACCTTCATGGTATCACCCACCTTGTGGAAAAACGTTCCGGGATTTGCCCCACACCCCCAGGGTCTGTGGAGGGGGACGAAAATGCTGCCACCCCTGAGAGCGGGGAGGAGTGATATCCACTGTCAAGTACAGCGCCAGGCCCCCGATCTTGGCCTCTGCATGGGCGCTGAGATGGCCTTGCCTCAGTCTTCCTCCCCCCTCTTGGTGGTGTCCCGATTTTTCTTCCTGTGGCCTTATCTGCCCACTGGAAGCTCACCGTTCACCCCCTCCAGGACCGGCACTGCTCACCTTCTGTCTGTGGCCTTTTCGGGGGGGGGAGGGGAGGGGGGGCGACGGCGTCTCAAGGCCTCGCTCCCGGCGAGTCTCTGGAATAATCTCGCTCCCTCGGTTACATCAGCCCTGGCCGGTCTCCATCTACCTGACCGGCTAGCAGCCTGCGCCTCCTTAGTGAGTCAACTGGTGAAGGAGAGCACAGCAAACAGCCCCGTTCTCCATCGCCAGGCCCCTGCCTCCGGCCCAGTTCACCGGCCACCTCGAGTCTCGATCTGGTTACCGCCTCGGGCAAGGCCCTTCGGCCGCTCCGGTCTTGAGCCACCTCAAGCCACCCCTCGGCTCCTCAAATTGGTCAGGCACGATCCCTCCGCAGACGCGTTGTCTGATCTTCACCGAGGGTGGCTCTGGAAGGCCCTCACTCCTCTGGTGCGCGTCCTCCAATATTCCGGACTCGTAGGGCCTCCGTCTCACTGGGCGCTCCACGTGGTCCCTCACAGCAAACTGGGCCCGGGGGTGGGGGAGGGGGAGGCCACTCTTACACCCCAGCACAACTTCTGCAGGTTAGTGGCATCCTTCAGGGACTCGGATGGGTACTGGATTACAGGGCTCGATCGGGAGCTCCACTAAGACGCGGCTATCCCAGTCCGCAGTCAAGCCACGCCCCCAATACTTAAAATATTAAGTCCTGATAATATTTCTTATGCTCTCCCTCTTATGGGCACAGCTGACGTGAGAATTACTGTTACCTGAAAATTTTGCAAGCGCAATCGCTTGTGCACCACTGACTATGAAAACATTATTCCATGCAACGTGCTGACGCAGTGCCCTTTTCCAGGATGGCACCGCCGGCTTCACACAGAAGCTTTCTCTTCCCATCCAGGGTCCTCCTCAGGGCGCGGGCACTCCCAGCAGCCTTCCAAACAGCTGATCTACAAAACGGTCAATCTGAGATAATTTTAATAAACAGCCTTAAATTTTACAGTTTCTTCTCTGCTAAACGTATTTCTTTTTTAAATGTAGTTGTCAGGATTTAGGGTTATCCCATCAAAAGTAAATTTGAAAATCTGTACCCTAACACTCGAACACTTGTACCAAAAGGATTCAGTGTTAAAAAAAACACTATTTTCAACTACTTAAAACTCCCACCAATTGACCGAATTACTTAAACTAAACAACACAGAAAACATATTTTCTAGGGAAAAAAGCCAGTCTAAACGATAGTCACACATATCTGTTCAGGACAGCACACAAAAGTGGAAGAAAATGTAGGACAGGGCTTATATAGTGCTACAGAGCTATATTTACTTTACGTGTTCATTCAAGAGTCTGAATTCTATTCTTTAAAAGTGCTGCTCAGTGTAGTAATTAAAAGTGATAATGCATAATGCTAGCCTCCTGTCTTCACCATAAAATCGTAAATCCTCTGATGCCGCACCTCACTTATCCTTTGTTGGACAATCCAGCACACCTCTAAAGTCCTGTAGCAGAATTGCTCCTCAATCAGTCTCCTCTGCTCCATTTTTTTGCTCACCGACTTGTACAGCTTAAGTCTGTGAGAGGTTTATGAGCTTTCTTTCTGCCTGAGGTGGTAAGATCTGTCTTGCAATGAGATCTAAGAGATCTGTGTAAAAAATGTAATCTCTCACCCTAACCCTTTGAAAGAAATTCACAGCGCCTTCTTGGAATAGGCAAGGAGTAAATATTAGAAGTGTACTATAGAAGTAATGACCGATGCTCTACTACTTTTTAAAAAATGATAGGCCATGTGAAATCACGTACACAGGTGTTTGAACTGCTTCTGATACCTGTGGCTTTTTACTCAATTTAAGGGCAATTGTACCGAAACATGCAAACGTTTTTTTATTTTGCTAAAGATAGAAGTAAGGTAACAAAAGCTTATAGTGACCATTACCTCGCCAGATCCCAGACGGGGCCCTGGCCATGAAAGTGAACATTTTTTGTCACGTTTCTTGTTTTTTTATTTTATTTTTATTATTTTGCTTTAATAGCATTATTGTGGGCAATTTTCTGTGTTTTACGTCTTCATTTTCAATTAGCTGTATTAGTGCAGTGGTGCTGGGCTAGTGAATAGTTATGGTCTGTCTACCTTATATTGTAATGGTTTATTATCGAGATAGTAAAAAACTTTAATTTTGAATTGGCAGAACCATTGGAGATCATTGTAATACTTTGTACATATGTTTTTGGATTTGCATAGCACAACCCTGGGTATAGGGTGTAACAGTAAAGAGGAGACTAGGAGAATCTGTGCATTAAGTAGAAAATGAAAAGAAAGTGAATTGAAAGAAGGCAGGGCACTGTAATGGTGGAGGGGTGGGAAGGGTACCCGAGTGCATGCGTAGATTCCCTGATATTTTCTACTTTGGCATCTGTTACTTTAGAGGTTACACTGCGAAGTGTGACTACCTCAGTAGTATGGTCTTGAGCTCTTCTCTGAAGCAAAGATGGGGTGTTGCTAGCGAAATTCAGGAGGATAGAAGTTCCATATCCTTGAAGCATAGCATGATTTGGTCTGGTGTCTGGTCTTCTCTATCTTGCTTTTCCAGTATTGTATTTTGATGAGTCTGTCACCGTGGTTCTTGCGTACAACCCTGGAACTGTTGAGCCTATTTGCAGGATATAGAGGTTGAGGTCTTCTTACTTGTGAACATAATTATCACGTAATTTAGTAATTAATTGTTTAATGCTTTTTGAGGAGATTGGACGAAGTGTTTAATAGCTATATTCTACAATCCAGTTCAAAGAAGAGAAAATACCTAATGGTTCTGCTAGTGATGTTAATAAATTGACTCTGCTCCAAGAGATTGTAAACCCGAAGAATAAGAGAAGTCGCTCATTTAAATTTCATTTAATGTTTTCCAAATAATGCAGAGGGACATTAACCACAGATAAACAGCATCTCTCCTCATTTCTTCCTTAGTATCTCACATTCCTTATCTGTCTTTGATGCAGCCCCTGAGGTGACTGCTACTCCAAAGCCTGAAATAATTCCTCCCCCCAAGGAAGATCCCCTCCTGAGACTCATCTCTCTTCAGAAGGCAGATGGGTCCTGGCAACTTGATGCTGCATTGGCCTCAGCCCTTGGGACAACTCAGGAGGACCTGGCTGCAAAGACCCCTGGCAAGGTAAGCTTAAATCGAGGAACTCCCGATAGTGGTGATGACTGAACATATGTGTCTGACATGTAGTTTGCTCTATATAAATTAACTGTAGAAATGAGAGGAGCTGGAAATATCTTCAGTAGTATTTATAAGAACAGATTTAAGAAGTAGGATTTTATGATTGAAGTGTTATAGAATGATTTTATATGCGTAAGCACTTAAGTGGGTCAGTTGGGTTTATTCCATTGGTGATTCAGTGCTTAATTTGAGGTGGTGGTTTCAGGGGGGGCCCACTGACACTCAGTTTTGGGGCTGGCACTAATTTCCCTCAGCAGGCTTTGATTCAAAGCAAGAGGGAGAAAAACACAGAAGAAGGAAATAAGGAGAAACAAAGGCACTTATTCATTTACAAATTAAGCACCGTGGTGATGACAGTATGGTTAGGAATAAAGAGAAGAGATTGGGTTTAATACATAACAATAAATGTTTGTTGTACATTTGAATATGCTACACAGAATCTTTTGAATATGCTTGGGCTCGCACTAGAATCCACATTACAGGTGGTGTCTGACATTCATGCACACGCAGCTGTAGCACACATTATACAGAGACTTGGGAGGCACGCATTTTTGAACCGCGGCCTCAGGACACAAGCTTTCTTAGGATTACAATTGCAGTGGCATTAAGGGTGGTGGTCCCCACAAACTGGAAAGCCTTGTGAGCATATTGTTAATAAAACTTGTTTAATGTCCACTTTCCCTATATCTTGTGAAAAGATGGCATCCAAGAGAAGGTAAGATTTGTACAGATGTTATTTATTGCATATTTTCTCTAGTAGAACCCAACTAGATCCAATTATGAATAATTTTACTTATCTGTTCGTTTCAGTTGCAATTTAATAAAATTGACTTTCAAACAATTATAACAATAGCTGCTTAAAATCATACAGGGTAAACTGCAAAACGTTATCCACAATTAAATATACATATTTGTTGCATAGTGTTTCTAAAAACTGTCAGTTTATTCTACATAACATCGTAATCTCCAGTGCAAAGCTTCCATTCATACCAAATAAAAGCTGAGCCTATCTTAAAATGTTATAACATGTCCGATTTAGCCTTAATGTAAATTTTTGCTTTAAGTTCAGTGAGTTATGTATTCATTCCCAGCTTCTTGTGTGTTGTCGTAAGGTACAAAAGTGCCAAGTGGGCTTGATGTCAAACAATGTTTTTACACTAGCACTTTCTTACATTCAACTTAAAAGCCCTTATTATGAGTGGTCTAGGGCGGTATCCTCATTCCTCAGATGGGATACTGCTACAGGCAAATACCATACCACTAGCACTGTGTGGTGTCGTGACAGCTGCTGTCCTGGCCCCCACCTGCTTACTACAGCATGGGGAGAGCAGCAAAGGCTCTATCCAGCTGCAACTTAACCTCCTTTGCCCTCATGTTGTTCCTTCTGCCCTAAGGACCTAAAAGGAGTCCCAGCTGACATTTAACACCTGCTCTGAGCAAGTGGTAGACGTGTGTGGATTTGTGTCCATTATTTCCCGCGGAGGAGGGGGAAACATGCAGAATATTGGGCCCAGTATTCCAAGGCTCATGTGTTATTTCTCAGTCCAGAAGAAATAACTTTTAATCCCAAATTTTGGCTCTGTGTTATCCACAAGCCTAAATCTGGGGAACTCATAATGAGGACCAAATTAGGGCACTGGATTGTAATTTGTAAACTGGCTAAAAAGAGCTGTTTGATCAAATTTTTCAGTTGCAGAGGCTTTGTTCTGAATTGTGCATTCAGAATAAATTACACTCCTCTGCATCAATCCCCACAGACAGTCTACTGAGAGACAATATTTAATCTATTTTCTATGAGTTTGTCAGCATTTCGTCTATTTTAAACAGTACTTCCGCCATCCCTTTTTTCTTTTTAAGTCAGGCACACAAACAGGTGTAGCAATTCGCCAGGACTAACCTCCTCTACAAAATATAATACATAAAAAAGTACATGATAATAATTAGAGTGAACTTTGGTCAGCCCTTTTCAACCATTGCTTCCTTAAAGGATCATTCACATTTTACTCAGCATGTAGGAGAGACATTCCTGTTTGGAGTGTCGTGCATCATGAGTGATGCAGATTTGACCTATGCAGTCCTTATCTGGAGGTGATGAATGGGAGAAGCTGGCTTAGTATATGGTGCTCACTTATGTAAGTGTAGCACCCTGCACTAATCCAGACAACCCTTATGGTGATTTTAGTGGTCTTAGACAACCTTAGAAAGCTCTCTAGGTGGTAGCTGTGGAGAGCAACCTTCAGACTTAGTCCAGAAGGAGTGTCAAGCAGCTTGTTTTACCAGAACGTAATCTAATTGGTATAGATTAAGTGAAAAAGAACCACACAGTGTATTTATAAAAATATGTATTTATTATAAGACACTCACTAACACATACAAATATCTCCTACCCGGAGCTATACGAAAGGCACACAATACTTTTCAAAGAACACAGGTAAGAAGCTCTTATTACACCGTGGTCACCAGGGGGAAACAAACCATATACTAAAATAGAGGCATGTGAACCACGACTCCAGTGAAGACTGTACCCAGAGGTTGTAGAAATGCCGAGGACCCAAGGAACCACCCGAGGTAAGTAACCAGGAGCCCCACGGAGACCGTATGCAGAGTGGGAACACGACCGCGGGCTCAAGTCAATGGGTAAGTCGCGGTTGCAGTTTTAAAGAAAAAGGACCCTTCCCAGTGGACCCCTAAGAAATCCCGTTAAAGACAGAAGGTTGGGGAGCCACCAGGGATACCTACACCTGCAAAGCTGGGTGCATAGGTGTGAAGTGGCATCGGAAACAGCCGTCAAATTCAGTGGAGGACTTCAGAAAGATGCCGCTGGTGAAGAAGTGGAATCCGAAGATGGATTCAGGATGAGAAGTACCTGCAAGCAGAGGGGACAGAGTCTATGCCACTCGGGAGTGACCAGGGGGCATGGAAGTCGAATGCCCACCGATGTCGGGTGTTGCAGGAGAGTTGACAGTGACCTTGGAGCTGCAGCTGTGCCGACCAGGCGACGCTGTGGAAGACCAGGAGCCACTCATGAGCTGTCCCACGTCGGATGTCGAGAGTTGAGTGGTCGTCCGTCAGGAGCATCAACAAGCCTTGACAACTGCAAACAATGTGGAAAGCGAAAAAGGTGCAGTGTTGGGACTAGCAAGGCCCTGGTTATTTGCCACAAGCAAGAGTCAGAGCAGGCCCGAGCAATCAGGGGAGCCCGCTGAAATCAAAGACCCTCAAATGAACCCACAGGCCGGAGGCACTGGAGTTGCGAGAGGACCTAGAGCAGCTCACCAAAGATGCAGGCCCACGATGCAAGAGATGCGGTGAGGACGAAGATCTTGGTCACAGGAGATGCCTGAGATGGAGGCTACTTGGAACCCGAAGATCTCTGAGGAAGAGAGCCAACAAGCCTTTGCAGTGGCAAGTCGACGCAGTGCACAGGGGTTCAGTTCCTGTGGCTCCGACGAGAGATACTGGCCTCAAACCCGGTGAGAGGACAAGGCAGGCTTAGAGGGATGTGAAGAACCACAACCTGTGTTGCTGAGCCTTTCGGAGTCCATGGGAGCCAAGGATCAGCAGACCGGTCAGCTTCCTTGCGGTGCCTGCAGATGCAGGGAAATGACTCCTACACTCCAAGGGAGATTCCTTCAGGTGTCTTGGATGCCCACAGGTCTTGGAAGGTTCCTGTATGGAGCACAGGCTCAGACATTGCTGCAGACGAGCAGGGCGACGAGACCAGGAGCAGCAGGAGTCTTCGCAGTTGCAGTCTTGATACCCAGAGCGAAGTCCAGAGTGCCCAGACGGTTGAAGATGAAGTGGTGTCTTGTTATGAATCTCGTCCTACAACGAATCAATAGACCCACCCACAGGTAAGCCCTTAAGTACCCTAAGGAAAGAGTTGGGACGATTCAGGGTTCCCTCCCAGGGGAGGGGTTTGGACAGTGGGGAGGATACTCCCATGTTCTTTGTCCAGTTTCACGCCAGAGCGGGAGCTTACAGCTCCCTGAGCTGGTTTGAACTGGATTATGTAAGCAGGGCACCAAATGTGCCCCCCAAGCAGACATAGTGGCGCTGGCAAGCGCTCCCACCCTGCCCCAATACACTAAGCCCTGTCTGGGAGGTGGTCACATCTCCCTGTGACAGGATACCTATTGTCCTGCCTTCCCCTGCTTGAGCTTGGCTCAGCAGCAGAAGGGCAGAATAGTGTCTCTGGTCGGCAGCAGCCATGTTGTGCTGTCCGGGTCTAGAAGACTGGTACCGGGAACACTGAGGGCCTCCCGGAGGAGCTTTACAGTGCATGGAATCATACGGTGTGTGGGTGTGATTTCAACATGTTTGATACCAAACACGACAGGGTTCGTTCCAGCTAGTTTAGAGATGGTCATCGCATAATGACGCATGGCCACTCTATATATCGTAATGGCTGATGCACTTAGAACCTGGGAGAATGGGCTCTGAAGGTCGTAGGGGTGTTCTGCTCATGCAGAGGCACCCTCACACTTAAAACCGAGCACCCTGCCTTCAGGTTTGAAAGGCCTGCCTTAGGGGTGACTTATAGGTTTGAAGTGCAGTGACCTCAGATATAAGAAAACCTATATCTCTCGTAAGTGGTGCTAGCATCAGCTTACACAGGCTGCAATGGCAGGCCTGTAATCATAATTTGAGTGGTTTCTCATGGGTGGCATAATGCATGCTGGAGCCCATGGGAGACCCCTGGCGTACCTATGCCCTGGGTACCTTAGCACCACCTACTAGGGACTTATAAGGATACACCAGTAGCCAATCTGGGATGTACCCAAGTACTCACCATAGACAATTTAAGGGAGAAATCACAGAGACTGGTGTCCTGATTACCAGGATCCCAGTCAGACTAGTCAGAAACTGCATAGCACCAGGCAAAAAGTGGGGGTATCCTTGCAGAAGGATCCTACCTTCCTACAATTAACATAAAGAGGAATGGTAGTCTGTCTCCAGCAACCACCATGAGCACTGAACACCATACCTCCAGTGACCTGGGAATTGTTTTGTGGTTTAGGTGGAGAGGCACCCTCATGACTCTAGCAGCTGGCATGATATGGTGTCAGTGCCAGAGCTCCATCTCAGATGATCACCAGCACCTCCAGGGCTGTACATGAGTCTCTGCTCTTAAAGGAACTAGCAGCTTAAGCCACTATAGAATAGAGTGTGCCAAGCTGAGCATTGCTCTTCCCCCTGAGCCCCACTGTCACTGACCCTTGCTACCTGTTTCCCTAAGACAGTTGCCGTTAGTAGCCCAGAATCAAGCAACTCAGTATATTCACTAACCATGCACTGCACAGGGCCACCAATTGTCTTGACCGCACGTCAGAGCTATCTGCTGAAGAAAGCTGTGCGGCCCAAAGCACTACCACCAGATGAGAGTCCATCTCTATGTGTACACATCCGCCAAACTCTCCTGCAACTCCCGTCCGGGCGTCAGCCAAGGTAGAGAGTGTCAGCTAGTAGTAGGATGGGAGCTGATAGGTGCGCAATAGAGACCAGGAGGGACCCTTCAGTTTGTTTTGTGAGCACTGTCAGATGCTTTCAAAGGATGACATTCTGGCAGTGGTTTGCAGTGGCATGATTGCTGTCCATAAAATTGAAATATTCCCCATTTCCTAAGTGAAGGTGAAAATGCTCTGGGTTTTACACTGGGATAGTAGAAGCTTTCATATTAAATGATGCATAGTACTTTTGATTTTTAAACACTGTCTCATAAAGAAGGATTGGAGTATGAACAACAATCTGAGATCATTATGTTGCCTATTAGGAGTCGTAGCTGCGTTGTTTAGGTGAAAGCGGTTTCAAAGTCATATTGGAGACATGCTGACAGCTTACTTCGGAATGCTTTCTGCTATTGCTTACCATTGATTTTATGTTTTGCAACTTACATTTTCTTGCGTTCTATCCACTGGCTTTATTTGTTTTAGGCCATTCAACATATCTTTGTCTCTCCAGTGGAATATAGCCTCTTTACCACCTCTTTGACTGGCTGCTTGTATTCTTCCACGAGTGCTCACTTCCCAGAACTCTTCTTCTTTTTCATGAGTTACTGCTTGAGAGTGCTTGCATTTTCAGCTGCTTCCCTTGTATGCTACTTCACTGAGCAGAGGCTGCAGTTCAGTGGGTTGTAATAACCCACCACTCATGACGGGCCACTTCAAGTTTTTGTCCACATTGTTTTCAAGCAGTTCTTTCTCAGGGGATCTCCACTGATAGTCATAAGCACCCAATAGTCCCACCCACGTGCAGGGATCCTGGATCCTGGGGCACTTTTTCACAGTATGTTTTCTTATGTGTAGAGATGTTCACCTCTCTTCAGGAAGGCCTGTAGAAACTAAGACAAGAACATTGTACAGCCTATAAGGAAGGCTTTAATGGCCAGCTTCTGCAGATTGTACTTAAAAAGGGTAAGAAAACATATATATATAAGAATATGGATAAACCACCGGGAGGCCCATTATATCGGCCCAGGGAGTCAATTAGAGAATACATCCAAATATGTGGACTTCTTCCTACAGGAACATGTCAGGAATCTCCCATCATATCTTGAGGACACTGGGGACTTCCTACGTAAAATACAGAATGTTAATTGGGAAGATGACTGTGTACTTATAGCGCTTGATGTTACCTCGCTGTACACCAGTATACATAATTGTGATGGTATCAAAGCAGTTGAATTCTATTTAAACACTAGACCCATGCAATACTATGCACATAACAGAATGTTATTAGATATGATTTCCATATGCTTAGAGAATAATTTCTTTCTCTTCCTTAATCAGATTTTTCTGCAAGTCAGGGGGGTTGCCATGGGGGCTTGCTTTTCTCCCAGTTATGCCTGTTTGCATATGGGCATGTGGGAGGAGCGGGTCCTCATGGCAACACACAGTGAGACCCTGGCCAGTCATGTACTCTGCTGGCATAGATATATCGATGACTTGTTCTTTATTTGGAGGGGCAGTGAATGTGATGCGTGTGCATTTGTATCAGATCTCAATAATAACAACTTGAATCTGCAGTTGCGTATGGGGAGATGTTGAGGATCAGAAGGATTTGTAGTACTGAACTTGATTGCAGGCTGGCACAGAGAGAAAGTAAGGAAAGGTTCTTAGCAAGGGGGTACCCAGAGGGAGTGATTACTACAGCTATAAACAAGGCAAACACATTACAGCGCTCAGCAGCATTAACATCGAAAGCTAGTAAAATGAATGATACTAATGAAGTAGTGTCACAGCCAACTAGGTTGGTGCTGACATTTAATCGTCAACACAAAATCCTTCGCAAAATTGTGAACAAAAATTGGCCACTGGTACTCAATGACCCAGTACTAGGCAGTTGTTTGACAGCTACTCCAAGCATCTCCTATAGGAAGGCCCGTTCTATGAGCAACGCTCTAGTAAAAAGCAGTCCGGAGGTTTCTTTGACTAAAAAATGGCTTGGTGGTAGGACAGGCTTTTATAAGTGTTTCACATGTAAAGCCTGTAAATATGGCATTAACACTAAGTCATATACTACTCCATTCAAACCAAAACCAGTTGCCATTACAAAATCCCTTAACTGCAAAACTGAATTTGCAATATACGTGCTGGAGTGTCCATGTGGCCTGCGCTATGTGGGAAGTACTAAACTGCAGGTCCACAAACGGATACTCCAGCACATGAGGGCCATAAAAAACAATGACTCCGCTTACCCAGTGGCAAGACATTTCCAGGAACATCATGGCAGCAACATACAATATTTGAAGTACTTTGCTGTGGACACTGTCTTGCCTCTTAGAAGGGGCGGTAACCGTGAACACCTCCTTAGGAAATTAGAAACCAAATATATCTTGGAGCTCAATTGCAAAACACCGTACGGCCTGAACATCAGTGAGGATTTTTTTTACCTGCCTATGAACAACTTTACTCTAACACTTAGCATGTTTTAAGCCGACATCAGTACCGCTTCACTTACATTAGAATTGCAAAAAAATCTTTTTATAGTACTTTAAAAAAAAATTAACATAATTTCACATTCTTTGAATGACGGACGTGATTCAAAGAGGGTTAGAGCACTTTCTTTTATTTCCTAAGCACTAGCACTTTCTTAGAATTTTTGTAAGGTCTTCTATGGTTATTGGCCCACTAGGGCAGGAGTTTAGAACCTAGGATTTCCAATTAACAGAGCATATGTGCAATTCAGGTTTTCATGCATAACTGGGGCAAATAACAAAAGATGTACTATTATTAAATCACGTAGTTTTAAGACAAAAAATTATTTTTAGATAGGTTTTGATTGCCTTTAAATAATAAGAAATTTTTATATATTTATATATGATCTTTTTTATGTCAATTTTTATTGGTGGTTTTAGTACTGTCTGCGTAATATCACATCCAAATAATTTGTCCATTGAGTTTTGTCATGTATATATATTTTTTATATATTTGTAATATCTGACTTTATGACTATTTATTATGTTTGCTGATTTTGCACATATTTATTGTATTTCCCACAGTGGGGATAAATGCGTTACTGCACTAGGTTCAGTGTTACCGAATTGTACCTTCTATGTCTATGATGTTGCTTTTTCTGCACGTGAGATTAATTGCACTATCACTTTAAAAGAGAAAAAATGGTTTCGAAACGCGTCATGTGATCAAGGCCTCGGAGGAGGCTGAAACGCGTAATGGTGGAGGTGCGGGCATTCCTGAAATAAACCCGTTTTGCACAAATTTTGGGTCTGCTTTCCCGTCTTTGGAGAAGTTTCTGTTGGCGTGGAGCGTTGTGGATATATATATATATATATATATATATATATATATATATATATATATATATATATATATATATATATTATTTATTTATTTAGACCTGGTACCATTGGCGTGGGTCTCCCTTCCATTTTTTCGCTATGCCTCCTCTGTTGTTGACATGTTTTTGCTGGTTTAGATGCTTTGGGCACTTTGCCACTGCTAATCAGTGCCAAAGTGCAAGTGCTCCCTATGGTAAATTGATATATGGATTAGTGACTCCATGATTGGCTTATTTGATTTACTGTCAGACCCTAGTACAGTGCACCGCGTGTACCCAGGGCCTGTAAATCAAATGCTGCTGGTGGGCTTGCAGCACTGGTTGTGCCACCCACCGGAGCAGCTTGGAAAGCATGTCTCAGGCCTGCCATTGCAGAGCCTGTGTGCAGTCTGGTACTGCCATGTCGACTTGGTAAGTGCACCCACTTACCAGTCCCCAAACCTTCCCTTTTCTGCATGTTAGTCACCCCTAAAGTAAGCCTGCGGGCAGGGTGCATTGTATGTAAGAGGTAGGACATACCCTGATGTGTGTGGCATGTCCTGATAGTGAATTACAGCCAATTTCGTTTTTCACTATTGCAAGGCTACCTGTCCCCATAGGCCAGAATGGGCAGTTTGATTATAACATCTTTAATCCTAACTGACCCAGGGAACATGGTAGAAAAAAGAATTTAGTATGCCTGAACTCAGAATGATAAAATACATCTTTTATTGAAGTTGGTTTTAACATTCTGTGTTTGAAAATACTACTTTTAGAAAGTAGGTATTTTCTTGCCTAACCATCCAGCTGCCTCTGCTAGGTTGTGTATTGCTTGTCTGCTTTGTGAGTGACAGGGGGGTCTTGGCTCCAGCAGTCTGATGAGTCAGGGCTGGGCTGACTAGGACCCACATAGAATAGAGAGTAGGGGGGAGGAGACTTCCTTTCACTGACCTGAGCCCTCATAGAACAGAGAGTAGGGGGCGGGGATTTCCTTTCACTCCCCTGAGACCTCATAGAATAGAGAGTAGGGCAGAGGTCTTCAAACTTTTTGATGCCGAGACCCCCCTGTCAAAAAATGTTAGGCGTAAGGACCCCCTCCGACAAAAAATTCTAGAACTTGGTACTCATCATCATCGACAACCAAAAGCGCCCCCAATTACCACGGCAAATCATTTCACGGTGGGGAAATAGTATTAAACAGTGTTTAGCAAATCAAAGGTTTGTGGGTGACTGTGGTTCTGTGTCAGAGGCTTACTACACAGCTCAAATACAAAATCTCCAAAACGAATTGCCCAAAAATGCACAAATGATACTGTACTTTATTTTTCACAAACAAACAAAACATAATTTGACTCAATTGGATGATAACACCTTTCTGAATCAGTGTGATGGGTGTGCCTGTTTTTCTCCAGAGAGACGGTCAATCTGCGGATGTATCTTAGCTACTGCCATCCTCAGGTTGTGCTCCACTTCAAGTCTTGAATGGTACTTCGTCTTTAATACGGCAGTGCTGAGAACCCAATCTCACATAAATATGATGAGCTAAAAGGCAGAAGTGCCTTGACTGCAATTTTCGACAAACCTGAATGTTCTTCAGACAGTTTCAGCCAAAATTCCCCCAATGAGATTCTGCTGAATAGCATCTGGAGAACGCGGTCACTCTGAAGGTCAATTAGATCTTCCTGAAGGTGCACTGGGAGATGAGTACCTGCATCTGCTAGAAAAGGGTGAAAGACCCAGTCACTGATCCGATCATTGTCCTCAGGAAAGTACTTTTCTAAACTGTCCCTGAGAGAAGTCAAGTGATTTCTTATTTCCTCAGTAGCACTTTCAAGTTCATATCCCGTATCCTCAAGAGCTTCTGCTAAACGTGGGAATGCCTCAAGCAGGCCACCTTGAATTAGTAGTCTTTTCCACAACTCTAGCTTCTTTTTGAAGGCAGATATTTTTTTATACATGGAGAAAGATGTACTTTCAGCTCCTTGCAAAGACACATTTAAGGAATTTAATTTATCAAAGCACATGCCAACGGGGATTACACAACTGTTCTGCTTTGTATGGGTCTAAATCCAGAACGAATTGTCGTACTTCATTTCTCAATTCAAAAATGCGATTCAGCACCTTCCCTCTGGATAACCACCGGACCTCTGTATGGAAAAGCAAACCATCATGTTCAGCTCCCATTTCTGCACATAAAATTGCAAACAGGCGAGCTCTAGTGGGGTGAGCCTTTATGAAATTTACAATTTTCACAGCAGAATTCAACACATCCCCAAGTTCTCTATCCATGTTTCGGACTGCAAGGGTTTCCCGGTGTATCATAAAGTGGGTCCATAGAATATGAGGAGCCACTTTCAACACTTTGGCTTTTATGCCTGCCCTAGCCCCACACATGGAAGGAGCACCATCCGTACATATCCCAACACAGCTGTCCCATTTTAAGCCATTGGAGAACAGAAAGTCATTGAGAATATCATATAGGGCTGATGATGTTGCCTGTCCCTTAATTGGTTTACAGAATAAAAAATCTTCCAATATTAAAGTTTTGTGGCAGTATCGTACATAAGCAATTAAATGAGCTTCCTTAGATAAGTCAGTCGCTTCATCCAATTGCAAAGCAAACAAACTCAATTTCAAGCGTGCTATGAGTTGTCTGTTGATATCCTCTGACATGTCAGAGATACGGCGGCAAATTGTTGTGTCCGAGAGGGGAACCATTTTAAACTTCTCTGCCTCTTTTTCACCAAGCATTGTCCTGGCCATGCCGAGAACTGCTGGAAGAATCACTTTTTCTCCATTAGTAAAAGGCTTTTTGTTTTTGGCAATGTGGTATGCCACTTGGTAAGATGCTTTCAAAGCATTTGCTGGTGTGGAGACCACATTTTTCACAGTGTCTTTTTGGTGGGTGATGTCTTCCAGCTTTCTGGCAAAAAAATCTCTATTCTTTCCTACCAGTGACCCGTGTTTAGTTTCCAAGTGCTGCTTTAATTTGTTTGGTTTCAGGCTTTCGTTAGCCAAGGTCATGCCACAAACCACACACTTTGGCCTAATTTCGCCAGATATGGTGACGCAGGTGAATCCAAAGTCCAAGTAGGAGGCATCATACTTCCTAATTTTTGCAGCTTTGTTCTCACCATCTGTTTCGGCCTTTCGTTTGAGCACCCTACCATCTTTTGGCATCAGGAAACGATCCATGTCAAATGTGCGGTTGATCTATGATACAAAATTCCAAAGTTCAATATTAATGGACACCACAGACATGATGCTGCACGGGGTATAGCTGTCTTCTTTTTAACTCTTTGCAATTCTTAAAATGTTTTTAAAATATCTTCGCATCTGTGATGCATAAAACACGAATAACACATTAGGTCCCTTCTACACGCTTAAAAGAGAAATTGCAGATGGTCCTGGCTACCTTACGTGGTCAGGCCGTGTGAGCCATTACCAAGGTTCTCATTGCCCTGAACACACACGTATTGATAGCAATAAGTAACACAGGTGGATGACATGCACCTGCTAATGAGCTCAAACATCTTTGCATGGCTAACTTAGCATTCCATCTTTCTTCGGTCAGTATATTGAGGACTATGAAATTGGGTAAGAGTAAACTTGGTTATTTGCCATGCAGATCACAGAATTGTATTTTATATAGCTAGCTCAGTGGCTTACTGCTTTTGTCACAGAGATCCGTTTGTTACTAAGTTACGATCCTAATGTAGCACAGTGAGCTATGAATTGGCAACAAACAGCTGCATGCAAGACATAGGTTAAAAACTTATAGTTTTCCCCTGTCTTTCATTATCCTACGGTTGCTAAAAAAGGTGTGTTTGGCTGCAAATAAATTATTGTTAGTAAAGCCAACCCCAACCACTGGGTAATATTTTAAATTGTGAGTTGCAACTTCTCCTGATCAAGCACTCTTAAAATGTAATGTCTACCTGAATGGATGACGTGTGACTCCTACACCTGGTAGTCCTTATTTTCTTATGGAATATTTCCTATACGTGGGATGTAAAGTCCTCTAACATCTGACATTGGTATGAGTAGGGCTGATTGCAGAGGAAAGAGATGTGGAGGGAAGAATGGGAATTGTTACCGATTTGTGTGATATTGAATAAAAATAAAAATCATGGCTAACAAACATTGGTTTGTTGTGCTGTGGTGTATCTAGATCCGCTAACAGAAAACTCTGATAGATGCACAAGCACAGGATTCAAAGTCACCTTTTTTTGGCTACACAGATAAGCACACAGGCCACACTTTTTGTAAAGGATTCCTAGTTAACCTTTTTGGCCAAGTTCTTTTTAGAGACCCCACTTTTCTCGCCTCACCTGAGTACTTCCAATAAGGGTTTTGCAATTTGTTTTTGGGGGAGACTGGGAGGGTCTGCTCGGGCAATGGATGGTTGTAAGCCAGATTCCCTCTAAAAGCAGAGTAGGTTAAAGTCCAATCAGATATGCAATATGGTCTCTCATTTGCCATCCATTCATTATTACTGCCCTTATGTGTTTGTTATGTGCAGAGAAGGATGCTTCAGATTTATTTGGCTGGGGGCACAGGGTCATGCCAATTCACCTAGTATTTTTTTGGGTTTTGTTATTTGTTTCAGTTTTTGGTATCATTTTGACCTAGTGAACTGTAACTTCTGAAGGCCACGAGAAAATGCTAAGAGGCTGGCTGCCCTGGTGTCCAGTAACCTGGGCTATAATTATGTTCATGTGGTGAAAGGACGACCATGGGGTATGCCCTTGTGATGTGTGTGCTTGGGCTATACACAAAGGTCATCTTGAAGTAGACTACCTATGCTCACGGTGTATCTCCTGTCCCTAGCAGGTGACCTATGACCTTGTTCATGTCAGTGCCCCTAGAAGTGCCCTTCTATGCAGGCCAGACATTCAGTACAGTGGGAGGCTTAGTGTCTGGAAGGAGAATGGCACCCATTGTGAACACGTGTTCCCATGCATTTGGTGCAGGTGGAGGACAACATGTTGCACGGTCAGACTGGCTCAACTGAGCCTTCGTCTTGGAAAGGCCTTCGCAGGGTGAGGGTCAGAAGAGAGGTTGTGAAAGGTAGCAAAACATACTCGTCTAGAGATGGAAGCCAAAAGACACCAGTTGTTTCTTTTTTGTGGGTGAAGTTCATTGTTCCCAGAGGCCGGTAATCTAACACAGGTAAACTAGATCATTCAAGATCACACAGGCAGTCGGCGAGGAGCTGAGTAGCCTCCAAATTAGCACACACGGCGATTCTGTGAGAGCCTGGCCTTGACATGAGACAGACAGCAGTTTACCGCACGCCATTTTCTCCTCCTTCTCCCCTCCCCGGTACCTGGGTGATTTATGACGATTTATTGCTGACAAACGTATAGACCAGTCATGGAAAATGATGCCACGAGAGAACAGTTTTGGCACACATTGGTATTCAATACCACAATGACAACAGCATATATGCGGAGGCACCATTCAGCATTGAGTCACATGTGCTTAGTTTAGGACACAAAATCTCATTGCAAACAAAATGGCGGGATGTGTTCTATATGAACTGAAGACCCACAAAGCATTCACTGCTGCAGTGTGTCAAAGATATTGTATTTTATTGTAATTGCATTTATATAGCGCTTATTACCCCTGACGAAGTGTCCGAGCGCTTTTTCAGCGAGTAGCACGCTTCTCCAGAACCCATAAAGGATTAGTGGTGAATTAGTATAGTGAAAAAGGAAAGTAATTAGAGTGGTGGATATGGTATTATGTTATTTGGATTGAGTAGGATAGTGGAGGGATGTTTTGGAGCTCACACCAGTAGTAGGAGGCTTGGGATGAGTAAAAGGGAGACGGAGGGGGAAGAGTCAGAGGGAAGGGTTTAGAAAGGCTTGTTTTGGGGGGGGTCAGAATAGTAAAAGAGGTATGAAAAAGTTAAGAATGAACTAAATGGACATTTCTAGAGTTAGTGCTTGGCCACGTTTGCTGACTAATGCTATGATTTTACTCATGAGAAGATACTTATGCATTGAAACTGTAGTTGTATCTACATGGTTGACTAAATGTTCTGGCATATTCTTATGTTTTGCTGTGTTACCGCAAATAGTACTTCCATTGCTCGTCATTTATAGAAGCTTTCTTAATACATTTGAACTACACAATTTAAAATACTCCATGTTTTGGAATCTTGTTTCTTTGCAAAACACATGAATAAACATAATTTTGTAATTACAAATGTCGTCATTTTTCTAATGTGTATAGCACCAATATCTTTCTTTGCAGGACATAATTATCTGTTTCTAACCACAGCTGAAATTCAGAAGGCTATTTAGGTTTCCATGAGCCCATATTCACCAATCTATTTAGAACTTATTGACAAAAAATGATGTCCTCAGATGAACTCTCCCAGACCGGTTTTAAATGATTCCTCCACGTGATAACGTTTTTTGTACTACAAAAACGACCACATCAAGTAAGGTGCAATCATGGATGCTTTACACATGAACAAATAACCATCACTTTTTTGGAAAGTGTGGCAACTGTAGTTGGACAAAGGCATCATATTAATCTGCTGCGTCAATAATAAAAACGGAAAGAACATGGAAAATAAACATTTCAATGTCACAAAAATGAATATGAAACTGCTGCTACAAAAACAGAAAGTACACCGAAAATAAATACAATTCCACAGTTATAAAAATTAACCGGAGCCTTTTTCCTGTCCCCCCCCCCACCCACATGGCTCAATCAAGGAAACAGATAAGAATCTGTGTGTGCGTCTTTGCGTGCGTGCAAGATAGTTTCAGTGTATGTCGTCTGCAGCTGAAAAGCCAGGGCATGGGGAATGAGGACGGGGCTTACCTAATTATTCCTGGAAGCTTCGGGTTGCCTTGGAAACCAGCCAGGAAGGAGATCCTAATGCAGAGGCAGCAATGAGCCACGAAGATGAGTGGAAAAAGGAACACGAGGTGAAAGCAGCGACGGCCAAGAAAGACAACTGGATCCAGTGAAAGGCAGCAGTGACGGCGCAGAACTCCGTGGAAATACAGCCTGCATTACGAAGGTGCTGGTCCATCTTTATGGACAAAGTTTGCGGGCATTTCCTGGTGTGGATGCTGCGGTCTCTCTGATTGGAGGATAGGCATTGATGACGTAGCCACATTATGATTGGCTTATTTTGCCCTGTCCTCCAATCAGAGAGGCTCCTGAGATGTAATTATTTCGAATCCAAAACGAAACGTAAATGTTTTGGAATCGAGGCAGCAGTGAGGCAGGTGAATGTGCGACCCCCTTCCAATGACTCCACACCCCCCCTGGGGGTCGCGCCCCATAGATTGAAGACCTATGGAGTAGGGGGAGGAGATTTCCTTTCAGCTACCTGGGCCAGGTCTGCTCTCACACAATGCTGTCTCCACCTCCTGCCAGGAAGCTGCACAGAACTGGTTTTGGTCAGGCACAGACACTCTCTGCCTTCAGAGAACAAATACTTTTGTGGTATAAATATTGGGACCCGGGACCCAGACCCCAAGATTTTAGATCACTTCTGGGAATCAAGACGAACCTTTGCCGAGGAGAAGAACCAGGAAGCTGAAGGAGGAGACTACCCCTATGCTGCGTTTTGTTTGGGTTGTCCTGCAGTGGTTACTTTATTGCCAAAGAAAGGAGAAAAGGACTGAGTGTGCTTTCATCATCTTGAAGAAGATCTCCAAGGGCTTGAACATTGAGCTTGCCTCCTGCCTGAAGTCTCAGGGATACAAGACTTCACCCCCAGCTCCCCTCCTGAATTCCCTTGCTGGGAATTGAAGTGCCTACTGCTCTTGGGCCTTCTGAGAGACTGCGTGTCGCTGGGAGCTGGAAGCGTGTCGCCGCCGCAGCAGTTGTCGTCGCATCGCGGAGTAAGCGTGCCGCCGCTGCCGCATCACCGAAGCGCCCCGCATCACCGGAGAAGCGTGCCGCCGCAGCAGTTGTCGTCGCATCGCGAAGTAAGCGTGCCGCCGCTGTCGCCATCGCATCACCGAAGCGCCTCACATCACCGGAGAAGCGTGCCGCCGCCACAGAGGACGCCGGCGCATCACCGGAGAAGCGTGTCGCAGGACCTGTCGCAGCTCAAAAGATCGCTGAGTCGCCACACGGCCGTCGGGCGTGCACGCATCCCGTCTACGTTGTCGCACCGTAAGCAAGACGCCATTTTCTCGCATCGCACCGGATCATCATCGGAACCGGGCTGCAGTTAGAAACCGACGCATCCTCCTTTCTGTGTGTAAGGAATCGAAGCATCACCTTCCCTGCGACCCTTTTGTTTGTTTTGCGTTACGCATCCAAAGGTACATTGAGAGTAAAGTGTCGCATTTATCATCTTTATTGAACTGAGCTATTTTCTACCATTTGACAGTCATATTTTCGTATTGTATTGTGGATTTTTGTTGTTTGGGTCTTGTGTTAAGTCTATATAAAAATACCTATTTTTATACTACAACCTGTGTGGTGTCCATCTGTAGTGTTGTCACTGGGTTACTGTATGTGTTCACAAATGCTTTACACACTGCCTCTGAGATAAACCTGCCTGCTCGTGCCAAGCTACCAAGGGGGTGAGCAGGGGTTATTTTAGTAGTGTATCCCCCTTACCTTGACTAGAAGCACGGGTCCCTATTTGGACAAAGGTACCTACCTCTGCCAACTAGAGACCCCCAGTTCTTATAAATATATATAAATATATTCACTGTCCACAGTGTGCCCCAATCGAGCGAGGTGCACTCACACTCAGCGTACATAGGGTCAGGAAAGGTCGCAAGCATGCCCTGCTTTTGCGCAGAGTGTGAGTGCACCTCGCTCTATTGGGGCAAACTGTGGACAGTGAATAAATATGGCCGGTCGGGAGGTGCACCGCCGCATAGCTAGCGGCTCAGCAGCTGTTCTGGTAGTTAGCGCGGCGGAACAAACAGGCGAGAGGCTGAATGGGGGAAGATGTTGGCAGTGTGCCCGTGATTGATGAACTTTATTTTGCATGGAAATGCTGCCAGCCCACTTGGGTATTATTGTGACTTCCAATCCCAGGATACATTGCGGATGCATTATTAAAGGGAGAACATTGGATAGTCACGTGTTAGCATTTCTGTGCAGCAGCATAACCTTTGAGGAAGGGCGGAGCCCGAAACGCGTCAGGTCACTGCAGACGCAGGGCATGCTTGCGACCTTTCCTGACCCTATGTACGCCGAGTGTGAGTGCACCTCGCTCTATTAGGGCAAACTGTGGACAGTGAATAAATACGGCCGGCCCGGTCGGGAGGTGCACTACCGCACAGCTAGCGGCTCCGCAGCTGTTCTGGTGGATAGCGCGGCGGAACAAACAGGCGAGAGGCTGAATGGGGGAAGATGTTGGCAGTGTGCCCGTGATTGATGAACTTTATTTTGCAAGGAAATGCTGCCAGCCCACTTGGGTATTATTGTGACTTCCAATCCCAGGATACATTGCGGATGCATTATTAAAGGGAGAACATTGGATAGTCACGTGTTAGCATTTCTGTGCAGCAGCATAACCTTTGAGGAAGGGCAGAGCCCGAAACGCGTCAGGTCGCTGCAGACGCAGGGCATGCTTGCGACCTTTCCTGACCCTATGTACGCCGAGTGTGAGTGCACCTCGCTCTATTGGGGCAAACTGTGAACAGTGAATATATATATATATATATATATATATATATATATCTCCAAATACTTTAGTAGAAAACTTAAATCTCTTTCACAATCCTTATTTTGTAAGAGTAGAAAGATGAGGGTTAGAAGGACAGTGTAGCCCTTTAGGTTGCCATTATGTGAGTTTAAAAACAGTGTCTCTGCATTTTAGGACCCAGAGACCACCAGTATCCCATCATGCCCAGCAGGTGGCAGTTGCTTCTGTTCTTTTTTCCGGCTCCTTGTGACAGGATCTTGGAGCACTGAGATCGACCTTTTTTTTTTCTCTTCAAAAATCTCATATAGATTTTTGTGACAACTGTTTCACTCGATGATTTTCAACTGTCCCTTTTATTTTATTTCTTTTCTGGCAGGAATTTTTGGAATTTAGTCAAATAAAATGCCTGTGCGAGAAAGAAGGCTAAGTTAGACCCTCATGATGTCTGCATCATCTGCCTCCCTGAGAGCCATGTTCCTGACAAATGCTAACACTGCAGGAAGTTTCCAGGCATACCCTGAGAAAATTTGCCTCCATGGAGCGGTTAAATGAACCGGCCACGCTCCTTCTTGCTGATATGGAGAAGGCCTTTGACTCCCTCAGTTGGACCTATTTGTTCGCACTCCTTAACCGCTTAAACCTGGGCCCCAGACTTCTTCAATACATTCATCTCCTGTACACTGACATCACTGCCTCGGTGCGAATCATTGATTCCACCTCGCGGCCTCTCCATATTGGGCGGGGTACCAGACAGGGGTGCCCTCTGTCTCCCTACTTGTTCGCACTTGCCATTGAGCCGCTTGCGGCTTGGGGGCGAGTAGATGCCCAGGTGCACGGCTTTGAGTGGTCACGCGAGGTGTCCGATCGTATAGCGTTATACGCTGACGACGTCTTATTCTTCTTCACACGCCCGAATAGGTCTGGCCCCAGGCTACTTCGAATAATGGAAATCTTTGACCAAACTTCCGGCCTCTATATGAACGCTCACAAGTCCTATCTATGGCCTCTGCGTGGGAGCGGCCAGCTTGGGACCTTTTTTTTTTTTTGCACTATGAGAGAAAGCACTTTGCCTGCATGGGTACTTACCGGAACAGTGCATTGTGGGACTATGAGTATTTTACCAAGCTGCGAAGGAAGGTCTATGATTAAGGCTAACACAGCTGAAACGCGTCAGACCAGCAATTGAATGTTGCCGCCCAAATGTATAATAAATGGCTCCTTTCTCATCCTACCAGTGCTTCGGCTATTTCTGTTCATAGTGCTGGTTGCAATTTAGCGGGATGCTTCGTTCCCGTGGCTTGCTGAGGCTGCCCTGCAGGGTCATGGGCTCCCGCTTACGAAGAGACTGTGTGGGTATCTATGACGGGAGACTGACCCGCTCCTAATCCAGGATTTTCCAAACAATCACTCGATATATGGAGAGGAGCAAGGGAGACAAGAGGGTATTTCACCACTTCTTGTTACGATGGAAAATGGCATTTACTGAGGTATTGCGGCAGCAGGAACAATGCAGCGTTGTATTCACATTTTTGCACTATGAGAGAAAGCACTTTGCCTGCATGGGTACTTACCGGAACAGTGCATTGTGGGACTATGAGTATTTTACCAAGCTGCGAAGGAAGGTCTATGATTAAGGCTAACACAGCTGAAACGCGTCAGACCAGCAATTGAATGTTGCCGCCCAAATGTATAATAAATGGCTCCTTTCTCATCCTACCAGTGCTTCGGCTATTTCTGTTCATAGTGCTGGTTGCAATTTAGCGGGATGCTTCGTTCCCGTGGCTTGCTGAGGCTGCCCTGCAGGGTCATGGGCTCCCGCTTACGAAGAGACTGTGTGGGTATCTATGACGGGAGACTGACCCGCTCCTAATCCAGGATTTTCCAAACAATCACTCGATATATGGAGAGGAGCAAGGGAGACAAGAGGGGTATTTCACCACTTCTTGTTACGATGGAAAATGGCATTTACTGAGGTATTGCGGCAACAGGAACAATGCAGCGTTGTATTCACATTTTTTGCACTATGAGAGAAAGCACTTTGCCTGCATGGGTACTTACCGGAACAGTGCATTGTGGGACTATGAGTATTTTACCAAGCTGCGAAGGAAGGTCTATGATTAAGGCTAACACAGCTGAAACGCGTCAGACCAGCAATTGAATGTTGCCGCCCAAATGTATAATAAATGGCTCCTTTCTCATCCTACCAGTGCTTCGGCTATTTCTGTTCATAGTGCTGGTTGCAATTTAGCGGGATGCTTCGTTCCCGTGGCTTGCTGAGGCTGCCCTGCAGGGTCATGGGCTCCCGCTTACGAAGAGACTGTGTGGGTATCTATGACGGGAGACTGACCCGCTCCTAATCCAGGATTTTCCAAACAATCACTCGATATATGGAGAGGAGCAAGGGAGACAAGAGGGGTATTTCACCACTTCTTGTTACGATGGAAAATGGCATTTACTGAGGTATTGCGGCAACAGGAACAATGCAGCGTTGTATTCACATTTTTGCACTATGAGAGAAAGCACTTTGCCTGCATGGGTGCTTACCGGAACAGTGCATTGTGGGACTATGAGTATTTTACCAAGCTGCGAAGGAAGGTCTATGATTAAGGCTAACACAGCTGAAACGCGTCAGACCAGCAATTGAATGTTGCCGCCCAAATGTATAATAAATGGCTCCTTTCTCATCCTACCAGTGCTTCGGCTATTTCTGTTCATAGTGCTGGTTGCAATTTAGCGGGATGCTTCGTTCCGTGGCTTGCTGAGGCTGCCCTGCAGGGTCATGGGCTCCCGCTTACGAAGAGACTGTGTGGGTATCTATGACGGGAGACTGACCCGCTCCTAATCCAGGATTTTCCAAACAATCACTCGATATATGGAGAGGAGCAAGGGAGACAAGAGGGTATTTCACCACTTCTTGTTACGATGGAAAATGGCATTTACTGAGGTATTGCGGCAACAGGAACAATGCAGCGTTGTATTCACATTTTTTGCACTATGAGAGAAAGCACTTTGCCTGCATGGGTACTTACCGGAACAGTGCATTGTGGGACTATGAGTATTTTACCAAGCTGCGAAGGAAGGTCTATGATTAAGGCTAACACAGCTGAAACGCGTCAGACCAGCAATTGAATGTTGCCGCCCAAATGTATAATAAATGGCTCCTTTCTCATCCTACCAGTGCTTCGGCTATTTCTGTTCATAGTGCTGGTTGCAATTTAGCGGGATGCTTCGTTCCCGTGGCTTGCTGAGGCTGCCCTGCAGGGTCATGGGCTCCCGCTTACGAAGAGACTGTGTGGATATATATATATATATATATATATATCTATATATATATATATATATCTCCAAATACTTTAGTAGAAAACTTAAATCTCTTTCACAATCCTTATTTTGTAAGAGTAGAAAGATGAGGGTTAGAAGGACAGTGTAGCCCTTTAGGTTGCCATTATGTGAGTTTAAAAACAGTGTCTCTGCATTTTAGGACCCAGAGACCACCAGTATCCCATCATGCCCAGTAGGTGGCAGTTGCTTCTGTTCTGTTCTTTTTTCCGGCTCCTTGTGACAGGATCTTGGAGCACTGAGATCGACCTTTTTTTTTTCTCTTCAAAAATCTCATATAGATTTTTGTGACAACTGTTTCACTCGATGATTTTCAACTGTCCCTTTTATTTTATTTCTTTTCTGGCAGGAATTTTTGGAATTTAGTCAAATAAAATGCCTGTGCGAGAAAGAAGGCTAAGTTAGACCCTCATGATGTCTGCATCATCTGCCTCCCTGAGAGCCATGTTCCTGACAAATGCTAACACTGCAGGAAGTTTCCAGGCATACCCTGAGAAAATTTGCCTCCATGGAGCGGTTAAATGAACCGGCCACGCTCCTTCTTGCTGATATGGAGAAGGCCTTTGACTCCCTCAGTTGGACCTATTTGTTCGCACTCCTTAACCGCTTAAACCTGGGCCCCAGACTTCTTCAATACATTCGTCTCCTGTACACTGACATCACTGCCTCGGTGCGAATCATTGATTCCACCTCGCGGCCTCTCCATATTGGGCGGGGTACCAGACAGGGGTGCCCTCTGTCTCCCTACTTGTTCGCACTTGCCATTGAGCCGCTTGCGGCTTGGGGGCGAGTAGATGCCCAGGTGCACGGCTTTGAGTGGTCACGCGAGGTGTCCGATCGTATAGCGTTATACGCTGACGACGTCTTATTCTTCTTCACACGCCCGAATAGGTCTGGCCCCAGGCTACTTCGAATAATGGAAATCTTTGACCAAACTTCCGGCCTCTATATGAACGCTCACAAGTCCTATCTATGGCCTCTGCGTGGGAGCGGCCAGCTTGGGACCTGGACGCAACAAGTCATGGTTGTGCCTGATGGCTTTAAATACCTTGGGGTGTTCCTGTCGTCGTCTCAACCGGACTCCTGGTCCAAAAATCTGGCCCCCCTACTGCCTCAAGTTAGACAACAGGTGCGCTCCGGGTCGTGTATGCCCCTGACGTTATTTGGCAGATCGGCCATCTTCAAAATGGTCTCGCTGCCTTGCCTACTCTACCAACTCCAAAATTACCCATACCCTATACCCCACACTTGGTTCTGACAACTGAACTCAGCTCTCAGCCATTTCCTCTGGGGGGGGCTCCGCGCGGGTTGCCTTGTGTACATGTTTTCAATCCACGTACTGTGGGGGCCTCGCGACCCCGGATATCCAGCTCTACCATGCAGCTTCCCACCTCCTTGTCCTAAATGACTGGTGGTACGCCGACCAGCAAGACCCTGCCTATGTGCTTGAACGTTGGCTGATGGACCCTAAATCTCTACACACGATACTACACTCTAACGTGGCGCTTGGCACGCTGCCGCCCGCGGCCCGGACTGTTTTTGCGATTTGGCGGCAGGCTCTGCGTAGGATCGGATGGTGGGGTAGATTAACTAAGGAGACCCCCCTCTGGCATAATGGCCTCCTGCCGCAGTTGCTTGAGCTTTCCGGGTTTGTGGGCTGGGATGCTATTGGAATCTCAACGGTCGGCGATGTCCTTCGGGGCCAGACTCAAGTCATTTCAACAACTACATGCCGACTTTCAAATGCCCCGCTCCCAATTCTACAAATATCTTCAAGTCCGGCATGCTTTCTCCCCTTATCTTTCGCGACACAATATGATTCCTGACTGTAGCCCTATTGAGGCCAAGGTATTCATGGGCGAGATGGGCGCACACAAAATCACGGCTCTATACCGCACCCTAGTCAACAACAGTCATGATACCCTTCACAGGACCAGAGAGGCTTGGCAGGACGACTTGGGTCCACTTGACGAGGATGACTGGGTGGAGGTTCTTGAATCCCCACGCGGCGCGGCCATAGCGGCGCGTCTTCGGCTCTTACAATTTAAATATCTCCATAGGGCATACTTTACCCGCTATCGGCTCTGGCGCGCCAGGATGATTGCTTCTCCTTCTTGCCTCCGGTGCGAGTCGGCCGAGGGCACCTTCCGCCACACGGTTTGGGATTGTACCGCCCTGTGGCGCTTTTGGCGCGGGGTGCTGACCTGCCTTTCCGAGGTCCTGGGATGGTACCTCCCACGGTCTCCGCGCCTCACCATGCTTCACATCACTGACGAAATCGGAGGCAATAGGTACAAAAGGCACCTGCTATTCTTAGGGCTTACCCTTGCTAAGCGAGACATTGCCAGGGCGTGGAAGGCGGCCTCCCCGCCTTCTGTCGGGGCCTGGAAGCGCGGCCTTGACTTCTCCACGGGGCTACAAATTCCAATTTTTAAGGCACGCGGGTGCCCCCAGAAACACCAGAGAATATGGAAGCGATGGGCCGATTATCGCGGCCTTTACCTTGAACCAATCCCCCAGACACGAAGTTTTGATGATTTGCCTGGATGATTTCATATTGGGTGTACACCCTAGGACCTATTGTGCATATACTGTTCTATTTCGACTTGAGCTATTTTCAAATGTTAGTTGTGTAGATCGGGTGACATTTTTGTTCTTTGTTTATAATGCATATTTTCCACAGACTTTGCTTTATGTATCCTCCTGTTCTAGACAGACTTATTGTAAAAAGTTGACATGCTCACCAATGCCATTTATATGTGCGATGTACTGCCCCGGACCTTCCTGGGCTTTCTCCTGTCTGTCAACAATAAAATCTGTTGTGAAAAAAAAAAAAAAATTGCCTCCATGGCACATAATAGCGACGCAGGCAGCAGGTGCAGTCTGAAGGCGGGACATCAGGAGAGAAAGGAGAGGGCCTATCCTCTACCAGGCCTCTTCCACCTTCCTCTGAGGACTCAAGGCATGGGAAATCCAAAAAGAGAAGCCCATCCCAAAAATTACGTTGGTCCAGATCGGGGTTGAGAGGATCGACGTTGACACAAGGTATAATTCCAACTTGTTCTCCATCGAGAACTGGGTTGATGTCGTTAGAAGAGGTGAAGGTCGACATCGAGATGGGGTATTTTGACATCAAACGTGAATACACAGTCAAGGCACAGAATGAGTTCGACGTCGAGGAGTGTGTCATCCTCGAGACAGAGAGGAAAGTCGACGTTGAGGAGTGTGTCGAGACGTAGGAGTAAGTCGACATTGAGATCATCTAGGCATGCAGAAAAATCAAGGAAATCCCGGCGAAGACACATTTTATCATCTCCGGACTGAATACTCAAGAGCGTACTCTGTCTTCTCCGATAGTGCTTCCAGACTCTCCTTCTCCAGTACTGGAGCTTTCATAGATTCACATGCTTGAATCATCACCATCATCGAAGTGAGAATCCCACAGTATCATTACAAAAGCAGTAAATGCTATACCATAGGATACAATACAATGAATAGTCACTGCAATAGCCTAGCTACATTCTGTAGTAAAAAAAAAAGAACCAAAGTTGAACTTTAACCAATCAGATGCCAACACTGGCAAGAGAGGCTGATTCTCTCAGATTTTCTACTGCACGTCGTGTGAGAGGTTGTCCCGCAGAGCTCTGCTCGGTTTTCTTCACATCTTTGGTGTTTTTCTACCTTTTGCTGTTACCATGTCTGAATCCTCTAAAAAAGGACTCTTCAGATCATGTGGATCGTATGGTAAATAAATACCTCATGCTGAAGATCCCCATAAGGACTGCATCTATTGCTTGCATCCACTCCATAAAGTAAAGGACTACAACATTTGTAGAGCCTTCTCAACTAAAACGCTTAAAGACAGAGAAGGAAGATTATTAATATGGCTACAAAGTCAGATGAGGAAGACTGTGTGAGCTCCCATGCCACTCTTGAAAAATCTAAGAAGAGGGAAAGGCCACAGGAGTCTACAGAACACCATAAGAAGGCTTAAAAAAAGATGCACCATGAGTTTTTGAAAAGTTCCTCACAGAAAGGAAAACGTTTAATTCCTACTCGGGTTCAATCTGACCCTCCAGCCTCTGTTTTGACTTCAAAACCCCAAAAATCCTCTTCAGATTCCTCATTGATGAATATAAAAATTGCCATGAAATCTTCGTTGACGATGGAAATGCCATTGAAACATTAGTCGGCAAAAAATCACCAACGCCGATCACTTCACCTCATCGTCGACAATTCTATCGTCGCTTTCAGCCCCATCATCGCCGGCACCGTCGACGACAATGCTGTCAACTACCGTCAAATCGCCAAGAACAGCCACCTTGCCTACAGCCAATACTCCATAGACGATGACCTCGTCAACGGCCGTTGCACCGTCGACGATGACCACTTTGCCGACGACGACCAACATATTGGCTACATCCACGAAGATGACCTCAACGTCGATGATAATGCTTTTAACCCCAACGGCAGTCTCACTGCTGCCAGTGTCTACAAAAACCTTGTCGATGTTGCTGCTATTAAAACCAAAGAGGTTCATCTTTACTTCTCACTCCGGATTTCCCACCATCGACATTCTCGTTGAGACACCGCCGACGAGGCGTTTTCTACAAAATCCTTCACAAATTTCTCCATGGTCACCTAGCCATTTACTGGACGTCCAGGATTGTGATGGGCTTTTCGGACCAGCTCATAGCCCATCAGTGCCTCATGTTAAGTATCAAGAGGATGATGAGGAGGTGCATTATGCGCAGGGTTATCATCATCAGCGTTATACAGGCAAATCTCATCAATATAAGGGTCCTGTACATGAACTGATGGTTCAGCTTCCTGTAGCTTTAGTACAGGATCTACAGGCAATGTTGCAGGACTATATCACACATGCTTTCCCTTCATTTATGGGAGCAGCCCCACCTCCTCCTGCACCCTTACTTCCAGCATCTCTGCTTCCTATGCCTCCTCCTACACCTTGTATGATGCCGGCTTTAAATATGACCAAGCCACCAAGACAGGATCCATCTTCTTCCGATGATGATAGGGAGGAGGGAGAATGTCGAGATACCCATTCAACTGCCAACGAATGGGATGATTACCTAATCCCCCCCCAGCTCCTCAGTCGACAGACTCACCACCAGAGGACATAGGTGGTTTTCAATCCCTGATGGAGAGGGCAGCTTTTAGATTCCAGCTTCCTATGCTAGTCAAACAGTATGACTGTTTTCTTTGACTTTAAGGACCAGTCAAGAAAGTCAGTAAGGGCAATACCTATCATTGATTTCATATAGGAAGAAGGTATTAAATCATGAAAATGCCAGCTTCTGTGTCTGCAGTCCTTCCCAGGATTGACAAGAAGCATAAAGCTCCTGACGACGCTCCAGCATGTCTGGTGGGACAACCAAAACCAGACTCAGTTACAACTCAAGCTGCGCAGCGCAGGTCAAAGAATACTTCATCGCCTGTCACTACCCCGCCTGATATAGAAGACAGGCATCTTGATAACATTGGCAAAAGATTCACTACAATTTCAGGCACTACAGTCCGCACTGCTAATTCTCTGGCGATCCTGTGGAGATATGATCACCTAGATGTGGTCGGATATCACACCATATCTAGATCTTCCTAAAGATAAAAAAAATAAGAAGCATAGAAGATATTGCTGAAAAGTGAAAGATCAGTGTCCGAGATTATTGATTCTGGGATGGTTGTAGCTTCCCTTGCATTTCGACGACTCACAGGCGCAGCCGTCCTTAGGTGCCAAGGCTGGCTCAAGGCAACCACGTTCCACCCTGAGGTTCAGAGCATGATCTTAGATATGCCTTTTAATGCCGAAGTGCTTTTTGGGAAGCACATTGACAGTGCCTTGCGAGCCATCAAAGCTGATACGAACACTGCCAGGTCCCTAGGAACACTGCAATACAAGAAAACACCTTTTAGAGGAGCTCGCTGAAGAGGTTTCTACTCCTTTTGTGGTGGTTACCAAAAATACCAATCGTTTCAGCCCTATCAATCATTTCATCTCACCTATCAGCAACATCAAACCTATTGTGCACCACCAACTGCTGTATACTCCTGACAGCAGCCTAGACGCAAGCAACCGGCACAGTCAAGAGACTGTCAGAAAACAATGACATTCCTTTGCAGACTACTACAATTCCATCTCCCCTACCATTCATGGGAGCACGCATCTCTCGCTCTTACCAACCATGGCAAAAAATTACATCAGACAGGTGAGTTCTAGATCTTCACAAGTATGGCCTTACTTTAAAATTTGCCACAATTCCACCTCCTCCTCCGCCAATTACATCACTTCCCTCCCATCTTCGCCTGCTCAGGAAGGATGCATTCGCCATGCTGTAGAAAGGGGCCATAGAAGAGGTTCCAACTTCTCAAAAGGGAATGGGTTTTTATTTTCACTTCTTTCTAATAAAGGAAAAGTCGGGAGAATGGTGTCCCTTTCTGAACCTCAGAAAACTCAACAACTACCTGAAGAAAAAACCCTTCTGTATGGACACTCTCCTGGATATACTACAGCTGTTCAATTATGCAGACTTTATGACCAGTCTCGATTTACAAGATGCGCACTTCCATTTCGCCATTCACCCCAAACATCGAAAGTTCGTCCGTTTTACTGTGGCAGGAGCTCAGCATGAGTTCAAGGTGCTGCCTTCGGTCTCAGCTCAGCTCCCCGAGTTTTTACCAAATGCCTTGCCCCATTAGCGCGCATTTAGGATTAAAAGGTCTGCAACGTTTTCTGTACCTAGACGATTGGTTTGTGAAAGCACCATCTCTTCAGCAGGCCTCGTCCACCTGCTTGTGACTATTCCACTCTCTGGGGCTGACAGTCAATTTTTAAAAGTCTCAACTTTCTCCCACTCAGAGGATAATCTTTCTAGGGGCAACTGTTGATACTTTACTGGACAAGGCATTCTTGTCAGTGGAAAGACAAAGGAGCGTGATGTTGCTAGCTCACGACCTCTCCAAAAGAGAGTTTGTTTCTGTCTGTCTCTTCAAATCTTTACTTGGCATGATGTCCTCAGCCATTCTAGTTCCTTGCGCCCGTCTCAGGATGAGACCCATTCAGGAACAGCCGGACAGCCAATGGCTTCAAGTAACCGGATAATTCGACAATCTTGTTTGGATCACACCAACAATAAAAAAAGGTGCTTCTTTGATGGCAGTCCTCCAAGAATCTCTCTTCAGGGCTAACTTTCCTCTCTCCAGTTCCAGATTTCATTATCACCACTGACACCTCTCTGGAGGGTTGGGGAGCACATCTTCAGCATCTCCAAATAAGGGACAGATGGAGTGTGTCGCTATCTGAAATGCACATACATTTCCTAGAATTAAAAGGCCTTTTTCTGGCACTTTGTCATTCCTCCCAAGGATTCAAGGATCTTCTGTCGTTATATGAACAGACAACACTGCATGCATGCATTACCTCAACAAGCAGGGAGGTACACAATCCCAACTTTTGTCTCTGGAAGCTCAAAAGATATGGAAATATGTCATTTTACATCGCATAACCATCAAGGCAGAGCAACTACCAAGGGTGGAGAATCTATTGGCAGACACTCTGAGCAGACCCAGTCAAACCTGTCATGAGTGGGAGCTCAATCAACCGATCCTCAACTCCATATTCCAACAATGGAGCAAACCGAATCTAGGTCTCTTCGCCTCTCAGGAGAATCGGAATTGCCAGTTCTTCGCCCGCTGGGAACCTCCGAGAGGGTCACGGGGGAATGCGTTTTCGATAAGATGGTCTGAGACCTTTGCTTACGCCTTTCCCCCATGCGCTCTCATTCCCAGGAATCTCATGAAAATTGAGTGCCCTGCCGGTTGATTCTAATTGCTTCGTGCTGGCCTCGCCAGCAGTGGCTCACTGAGCTTCTTCTGCTATCGGTAACGCAACCCTGTCGCTTCCCAGTAACAACAAACCTGTTGACCATGAACAGGGGCCAGGTCCTTCATCCACATCCCGCCTCTATCCAATTGCATGCATGGCTCCTTAATTCATCGAATTTAAGGATCTAGACATCCCTCAAGACTTCAGGGAGATATCGAGAGTGAGGACTGAATCCACAAACAAGACCTATAAATTGAAATGGAAACGCTCATGTTCATGGTGTTTACGAAGCAATGTCCATCCTATTGACTCATCACCAGAACAAATTTTACCTTAATTCTCTCTCTTGCTAAATCGGGATTGGTGCATGCATCTATCAAAGTTCACCTAGCTGCCATTTCTCGTTACAGACTTTCTTGCAATCCATTTTCACTCTGTTCTGCAAGAATTATGAATCAATTCATGAAGGCATTATTCAGAGCTTTTCCCCCAGTTCAATCTCCTCCTCCAGAATGGCGTCTCAACATCTTTCTTTCACAACTTATGAAGCCACCGTTTGAGCCTGTTCACAAGACGGACGTCACATTTCTTACTTGGAAGGTCACATTACTGTTAGCACTCACTTCCACTAGGAGAGTTAGTGCAATTCACGCCCTGACAATCATAGACCCCTATCTACGCTTCACTGATGATTACGTTCTTCTCAGGACTAATCCACGATTTATTCCTAAGGTTGTGTCTCAATATCACCTCAATGAACCTCTTATTCTTCGTACCTTTTTTCCAAACCCATCTACACCTGCTGAAAAATCTCTACACACTCTGGACATCAAACAATGTCTTAAATTTTATCTGCAACGGACTAAGCTAATTCGAAAGACTGACCAGTTGCTGGTATCTCATGGTCCATATAAGAAAGATACTTCAGTCCATTTGGCAGCTATTGCATGTTGGATTGCTGCAACCATGCTGTTCTGTCATCTTAAAGCAGGTAAACCGCCTCAACGCAAAACTAAAGCACATTCCACAAGAGCAGTTTCCACCTCTGCTGCTCTGTTTGCGGGTATTTCTTTGGATAAGTTCTGCTGTGCTGCTGTGTGGAAGAATGCTCACTCTTTCACTCAGCACTTCTGCCTGGATTTGACAAGCTACAGTGACTCAGCTGTAGAAGAAGCGATTTTCCGTCATCTTTTTCGATAAGGTAAGCCTCTAATCATGGAGGTACTTTTCTTCTTGCTATATATTGATATATATATCTTATTTCATACCATACTGTTATTATTGATCACTTCTGGCTTTTATATGCATATAACTATTACATTATAGAAATGCTAATATGTATTAATGCTAATATGTACTCACCATCCTCTAAGGGTACTTGTATTTCTGTTTTGTATAACCAAAATACTGCTTGCTATTCTGATTCAAGCATGTGCATCTATGAAAGATCCAATACTGGAGAGAAGAAAACAAGTTACTTACCTGTAAGTACAGTTCTCCAGGATTGGTATCTTTCGTAGATTCACGTGCGACCCACCCTCCTCCCCTGATAGGCTTTCCTTATTTAACTAAGAATAACTCTTATTCCACTTGTGCTTGAAAATCTGAGCTTGAAAATCTGAGGGAATCAGCCTTTCTTGATGGTGTTCTACAGGGTGCTGGCATCTGATTGGTTATAGTTCAACTTTGGTTCTTTTTCACAAAAGAATGTAGATAGGCTATTGTAGTGACTATTCATTGCATTGTAGCCTATGGTATAGCATTTACTGCTTTCGTAATGATACCATGGGATTCCCACTAACATGACGGTGATGATTCAAGCATGTGAATCTATGAAAGATACCAATTATGGAGAACCGTAGTTACAGGTAAGTAACTCATTTTCTACTCCTCCGCCTCTATCTCCTCCACTACCACCACCACCTCCTCTGCTTCCACCACCTCCTCCACCAGTACCACTTCCACAGGCACCAGTTCCACCACCACAACCTGTAGAAGCCCCTCTTCTGAGGCCTAGAGTTTCACTGTGATTATCGCGTTCTAGATTTCACCATCATTTGCTCCACTCCCGACATCACCACAGGTCCTGGTGCTCTTCGTCTCGACCATCCTTCAGACTCTCATTATCATGCATCAAGGTCTAGGTCCAGGTCTCATACAAGGTCAAGACACCATCCGACCTACTAGTCCACCTCCTCTTCCAGCGCAGGCAGATACTCTCCAATGCTGTTGGACTCTCCCCAACCACAGGTTTCTCTAGTGGATGATGTCACTACCTTCCAGGAGGTCCTGGTGAGAAGAGCTGCTGAATTAAACATCCCAGTGTCCATTCCAACACCATCCACATCAGTCTTTTTTTTTTTTTACAGAGTTTTATATAGCGCAAACTTGACCCAATTCGGGTATCAGAGCGCTTTACATAGCACCAGTTGCGTTACATGAGGACACATTCAGTTTTGTTAGGCACGGGGAGATTAAGTGATTTGCCCAGAATCACAGGATGTTCAGCGTCATTGCCGAGACTCGAACCCAATTCCCCAGATTCGAGGTCGACCGCCCTAGCCGTTAGGCCAACTTCTCTCCCCTCCCCCCTCATCTTTGAGACTCTTCACCACAGATCAGCATCCAGGCCTCTTCTTCCGTTGGTTCTGGATCTGTTGGAACCAGCGATGGACTTGTTCCTTACTCCAGCTAAACTTGCTCCATCGAGGCTACAAATGAAATACAGACCTTCATAGCAGGACCCACTCTTTCTCTGCTCTGACCTGCCCCTGGATTCTGTAGTACTCCTGGCGGCAAAATCCTCAATCTTCCATTCGCAGGATCCACACTATTCTGCAGTCATACGGACGAGGAGATGGCCCGGATGGAGTCCGAAATGGAGACCCTCAAGGCAGTAGGCCTTGGAAAAACAAAAGGAACAACGAAGGCCCTATAAGCCCTACCAATAGCATTTTTTCCCTCGGACGGTTCAAACCTCTTCCTGGTGTCAAGGTCTCCAGCAACCTCAACAGCAGAGTCCTTACCAGCAACAACAGCGTTGGCAGCCTAGAGGGAGAGCCACTCAACGGCCTGCTCGGGGGGAAAAGCCTACAGCAGGCTCCAAACCATGAATATTTACTTCCTCCTCTTCCGTTACCCACTCCGGTAGGGGGGGGGAAGTATTTACCATTTTGTGACAGAGGGGCAATTCATCACAAAAGACGCCAGGGTAATAAATATTGTTTGGAATGGGTATTGTCTCAGGTTCACCAGTTCTCCACCGAATATTCCACCAAAATCATCCAATCACCATCTACAGATGCTGCGCTCGGAAGTAAACATCCTTCTGCAGATGCATGCCGTGGAGACTGTTCCTTCCAAACAACGGGGAACAGGCATTTATTCCCGCTATTCTCTGGTAAAAAAGAAAAGCCCCAGAAATGAGCTCAGACCCATTCTCGATTTGAAATTGGCCAACAAGTGGATTTGATGAGAAAAATTTCAAATGCTGGCCCGCATCAAATCTACCTCCAGCTACGCCAGGGAGAGTGGTTGTGCTCAATAGACATCCAAGATGCGTACTTTCATATACTAATAGCCAAGAACAATCGCAGTTTTTTTAGGTTTGTCATGGGTCACGATCATTACCAGTACAAAATGCTTCCGTTTGGCCTCAAATCAGCCACCATAACTTTCTCGAAGTGAATGGCAGTGGTAGTTGTCCACCTCAGAAAGCACTGAGTTTTTGTCTACCCCTACCTAGACGATTGACTCATCAAGGGATCAACTCCTCAGGAAACCCAACTGCATTACCAGTGGTCAAGCGATCGCCTCCAAAGTTTAGGACTGCATATTAATCACACAAAATCAACGTCTACTCCAGTCCAAACAGTGCATTATTTGGGGGCCTCCATCGACACCAGTCATGCAAGTGTTTGTCCTTCGGAGAAGAGACTGTTGTCAATTCGTCTGAAGTGTCACTCTCTCATGAAAGCCTCTCACCCCACGGTGAGGACAGTGTCATCTCTCCTCAGTGGCTTCATGTATCTTTCTATCTCCGAATGCCCATCTCCACAAGCGTCCTCTTCAGGAATGTCTTGAGGATCAGTGGGACCAACTTACGGGCAGTTGGGAGGACAGGATCACACTCTTCCCCCCATGAAAAACAGTCTCTGAAATGGTGGTGCTTTCCGAGGAATCTGCTTCAAGGGATTCCATTTCATCTGAATGCCCCTTCCCAGGCCATAGTAACGGATGCCTCGTTACGAGGTTGGGGAGCACAAAAGGATCACCTCAAAATCCAGGGAACATGGTCTCCAAGAGAGATGACCTACCACATCAATCTCCTCGAGCCACCTGGCTTTGAAATCTTTCTTCCCATCATTCAAGACAACACGACAACCATGTACTACCTCAACAAGCAGGGGGGAACGAGGTCCAGACCTTTATCCCACGAGGCCCAGACGTTGATCCCACAAAGCCCAGACAATTTGGAAATGGCTGATAGCCAGAGACCTGCGGATCACTGCCACTCATCTCCCAGGTCTTCCAAATGTTCAAGCAGACTCCCTAGGCAGAGTCCTGCAGGTAAACCACAAATGGGTGCTTCACAATGACGTTGTGCAAAACATCTTCAGACTGTGGGGCACTCCGCACAGCGACTTGTTCGCCACCACAGAAAACAGAAAATGCCCAGGCTTCACCTCGAGGTTCTTCAAACCAGGGAGACTGGAGAATGCCCTATGGATTGACTGGTCCGGCAAATTTCTCAACGCCTTTCCACCAATCCCCCTGATCCCATCAATCCTCATCAAGCTGTCTTAGTCTAGAGCCAGAATGATCGTGATTGCTCCAGAGTGGCCACATCAATGGGGGTTCATGGACCTTCTTTGTCGGTCAGAGCGTCCACATCTCAAGCTGCCGTGCAGACCGGATAGAAATTTGGACGCCTGATGGATCACCTCAATCGCTCCTCCTTGAATTTCGCAGCATGGCTCCTCAGCTACTTCAGTATGGGCACCTGAACTTTCCGCAAGAATGCATGAACATTCTCAAGGAGGCTAAACGATAGACAACTCGTTCAGCCAATTCATTCATATGGAAGAGATTTTGCATTTGGTGTTCTAACAAGAATGTGGATCCAACATCCTACCAAGAAGATGTCATTCTTCCATACTGACTTTATTTGGCAAAATCTGGCTTACAATTCTCTTCCATAAAAGTTCATTTGGCAGCTCTTACTGCCTATAGAAAATGTCCTTCACAACCCTATTTTTTCAAAATCCCATTATCAAGGATTTTCAGAAGGGTTGAAAAAGGTGTTCCCTCCAATTAGGCATCCTTGTCCACCCTGGCAGCTGAATATAGTTCTCTCACGCCTCATTCAAGACCCTTTTGAGCCCATTCATAAATCATCCTTGCAACATCTCTCTTGGAAAACTGCTTTCCTTGTAGCAATCACATGAGCATGTAGGGTTAGCAAAATCCAGGGGTTGTGTTCTCACGAACCATACATCGTATTTCATTCCAATAAGGTAGTGATGAGGATTCACCCTAAATTACTTCCTAAAGTAATTTCGGATTTTCACGTCAATCAATTTCCTTACCTACTTTCTTTCAGCATCCTTCCACACCTGCTTAAGGACTCTAGACATTAGGCAAGTCTTAAAGTTTTATCTGGACAAAACAAGAGATATACGCAAGTCGGACCAAATATTTGTAAACTATGGCCCGGTCTATACAGGTGTAGCCACATCCAAACAGTCCATCGTCCAATGGATAGTATCTTGCATCCTATTATGCTACCAGAAAGCTAATAAGGTTTTGTCTGGTAGACCTAAAGAGGGAATGTGGCTACTGCCGCTTTCATGAGAAATGTCCATATAGCTGAAATATGTAAAGCGGCTACATGGAGGTCTGTTCACATGTTTACCAAACATTATTGTTTGGACTCGGATGCTAGAACAGATGCTCAAGTAGGATAGGCCTCCCTGAGAAATGTGTTTGCTTGATTTGTTTGTTTGGTCGTTCCTCTGTCTTTTCCACCACTCTTGGTGGGGATGGGCTTGGTACTCTATTCAGTGCTTATGACTATCAATGGAGATCCCCTGAGAGAGAAGGAATGATTTCTTACCTGTAATCCTAGTTCTCTCTCAGGGGAATCTCCATTGAGAGCAAGTTATAAGCAACCCTCCCACCTCCCCGGTGGAGAAGAACTGAAGCAGCTGCCACCTGCTGGACATGATGGGGTACTGGTTGTCTCTGGGCCCTTGAAGGCACAGACACTGTTTTTATTCTCACATAATGGCAGCCTATGGGGCTACACTGTTCTTCTATCCTTCATCTTTCTGATTTTACAAAAAAAGAGTTTGTGAAAGAGATTTAAACTTTCTACTAAAGTATTTGGCTTTAAATATACATATACATGGGTTTTCTTTTCCTTTTTTAAGTACAATCTGAAGAAATTGGCCATTATAGCCTTCCTTATAGGCTGCACAATGTTCTTGTCTTAAGTATCTGAAAGAGACTGTAGTTATAGATTCCTTACCTTAGAATTACCCCCAGGCGTCAGGCTGGATCCGGACAAATTGCATCAGTAGTGGCGTCCGTCGACTCCGCGTCCGGCGTCGTGGTCGCTGGGATGACGTCGCGGTGTCTACTTAGACGCCACCCCTGCGCGCTGACGTCAGTTCTTTCTTTTTCTGCACCAGCCAGCGCAGATCCGGAGAGAGCGTGCCCCTTAGTCACTTTTTGACTAACCCTTTTTCGACTTTTGTCGACATCTTTTTGAGTCTTCGACTCCTGGTGCACTAGGGATGTCCAGCCGTCGGCCCAGTTTCAAGCCCTGTGACTCCTGTCACAAGTTGATGTCGGTCACGGATCCGCACCTCGTGTGTCTCTGGTGGCTGGAGCGTGACCACGACCCGAAGTCGTGCTCCGACTGCCGGGCCCTGAACCCGAAGTCTTTGGGGGAGCAGTCCTGAAAGCTTTTAGAGGCCCGGCAGTCCGCTCCACCACGTTCAAGGTCCCGGTCGAGGGGAAGGTCACGGGACCGGTCGCGGAGTCACCACTATTCGTCCTCGAAGTCTTCGCACTCCTCCGGTAAGTCGAAGCACAAGAAGAAGGCGAACAAGCATCATCGCTCTTCGCCTTCTCCCCGTCCGTCGGGTGATGCGACGCGGGACCCGGAGCATCGTCGCTCTCCGGCTCCTTCCTTGGAGCCCGCTGGGACAGCTCTGCGCTTCCCTCCTTTTTCCAGTGCCGGAGCGTCCCCTGCCCAGCTTTGTGCATTTTACGAAGCGCTGCACAGCATCTTTGGGCAGCCCGACTCCGCAGGTGCGCCTTCAGGCCCCATGGACTCGGCTGGGGGCCCTGGGCCTTCGATGCCGGCAGCTCCGGCCTCGGTGCCGCAGGGTCCCCAAGGATCCAGGCCTGGATCCGGATCGGCGCTGGTCAACCTCACGGTACCTTCCCCGGCGCCGTTTCCAGTGACGACGCCCCTGACGTCGGTTGCGCCCCTAACCGGCGCCGACCCCAGCCTCACCCCTGATTTGGACACAGCGTCGGACCGACGTCGGTACCGACGCTGGAGGGTACTTTTGCACTGCTGTTCATTCCTGGCGTTCCCTACTGCCCTGAGTGGCAGCCAGAGGAGGGTGAGGAGGAATGGGAGGGGTCTGTTGACCCTCTAGCAGACCAACTTGAGGAGCCGGACTAGCGAGAGGAGTAGGGTGATGCCAGTGGTCTGGATACCTCCCCAGACTTTGGTATGTTTTCTCCCCCTACCGTAGCTACGGAGGAGGGAGCTTCCTACGCTGTGGTGTTGTGTAGGGCGGCTGAGGCCTTGGGCCTCGAGCTTCCTACGGTGGCTGTCAGGACTAACCTCCTGACTGAGGTGCTTCAGCCGGCCGCAGCCTCTTCGGAGCCCATGCTGCCTTTCAATCAGGCTCTCACCGACATCCTTCTGGGCACTTGGTCCAAGCCCAGCACAGGGGCTCCTGTGGACAGGATGATTGCCCGACGCCACTGCCCGGCTCCGGGCGACCCACTTTTCCTCTCCCAACACCCTACCCCTGAGAGCTTGATGGTCCAAGCCTCAACCTCAAAAGGCGCATTCCCTACTGCTCCCCCAGATAGGGAATCCAAGAAGCTGGACCATCTTGGGAAGAAGATGTTTTCTTCCGCCAGCTTAGGACTGTTGTCGGTGAACACCGCATTTCTCTTGGGCTGTTATACACACACGTGTGGGATACGGTCACGCAAGTGCTGCCACAGTGCCCGAAGGAGGCCCGGGCCGTGCTCACCCACTCTGTTGCTGAGGGTCGAGGGGCAGCTAAGTTCACCATCCGGTGTGGGCTGGATACTGCTGACTCGCTGGGTAGGACGGTTTCCACGTCTGTAGCCCTGAGGCGCTACACCTGGCTGAGAACGTCTGGCTTCTCTGGGGATGTCCAATCCACACTTTTGGACATGCCCTTTGATGGCCGTCGCCTATTTGGTGACAAGGTGGACAACGCTCGCGAGCTCTTCAAGGACTCTAGGCTCACAGCCAGATCCTTGGGCCTCACAGCAATTTCTCACCCCATGCAGTCTGACTTTCGCCCCTTTCGTGGCTACGGAAGGGGTGCCCCTCCACGTTCCACCCAGAGCCACAGGGCTGATTAAGCTACCCAGTCTATGCGTGGCCGGGGACATGGGACCCAGCGTCGCAGGTCTGGGGGCCAGCTGGTGGGCCAATCCACCAATGCCCCCCTGCAGCAGCCTACAAACCTTTCTAGTCTGACTTTTCAGGGCCACCAGTTCATTCTGATCCTGCTGGAGACGTTTGTCCGGACCGATATGCTGTCGGAATGCATGCAGTAAAATTGCTACTTCTATGAGCACACTGATTTCGTTTCCATTAACAGCATCATCGGTGGACTTCCTGTACATCTGATTTGATCCCTACAGATATAATTTTTAAAATCTTGATATTTCAAGCTTCGTGGACCAGTATTAATTACCTCCTATGGGGCACCGATATTTTATAGTTCAGTGTATCTGGACCGACGTCTTGAAGGTTGCATGTTTGAGGCACCTTTCTATTGAAACAATTAATTCTGTCAATACAGATTTTTTATTGATAACCAGTGGACGCTCTAACTTCTGCTTTGTCCTGATGATGACCCTCTAACTCTGGGTCGAAACGCCGTTGACGCTAATATGTGGCCTGGAATGAAGAGGACACAATGCTTGTTATGTGTTTCTGTTTTGTTTTGAACCATGTTGGTGTATTTCCCTCAGCCACGTTCTGTTTGTTTACACATGTTATTGTCTTTAACTGTTATATTGTTTGTGTAACTTTGTGAGCGCCATTACTGTTTTATACAAAAAAACTTCAAAAAATAAATTTTATAAATTTGAAGTGATTCTATGTACATAGTTTTGGGTGTTTCATTATATGTTTAGCACTAGTTTTTTTGCTTTTTTCCTTTCCTTTCCCTTCTCTTTTCTTGCTTAAAATTGTCATAAGGATCCATTTCTTTTTTTTGTTTCCCAAATTCCTTCTCGCTTTTTAAGTAGTACTTGAACCACTGTTTGGATTCCAGTATCATTTAACCCCTGGTTCAGGTTCTAGGGTGGCCCCTGTTGTTCGTAACTACCAGTTGCCAGTGGGCAGCAGGATCCGCCATCACCTCCCCCACTGGCACATTAAGTCAGACAGGTGGGTTTTGCAGATAGTCCGAAGGGGCTACTCCCTCCCCTTTGAGACTACCCCTCCCTCCATGCCACCAACACTCCATCGTATGTTGGAGGATCACTTGGCCCTTCTCCGCCAGGAAGTTACGGCTCTTTTGGCCAAGGGAGCTATCGACCGAGTCCCTGTACCAGAAGTAGGTCATGGTTGCTACTCCCACTACTTCCTGGTACCCAAGAAGGAGAAAGGCCTGCGTCCTATCTTAGACCTCAGGGACATCAACCACTTCCTCTGGAAGGAGAAGTTCAAAATGTTAACCTTGGCTCAGGTCCTGTCTGCCCTCGACCCTGGAGACTGGATGGTAGCGTTGGACTTGCAGGACGCTTATTTTCACATCTCCGTCTTGCCTGCCCACCGGCGTTACCTACGGTTCACGGTAGGCCATGAGCATTTTCAGTTTACCGTGCTCCCCTTTGGCCTTACCAGCGCCCCTCAGGTGTTCACGAAAGTGATGGCGGTGGTCGCAGCTCATCTGCGCAGATCGGGTGTTTCAGTCTTCCCCTATCTCGACGACTGGCTGTTGAAGGCGGGCTCGCCCCAGGCTGTCATCTCCCACCCCCAGACTACGGCGGGCCTCCTGCATTTACTGGGGCTCACTATCAACGTGCCGAAGTCGCACCAGATTCCCTCTCAGAAGCTCCTTTTCTTCGGAGCAGTTCTGGATACAGCGCAGTTTCGGGTTTATCCTCCTGAGCAGCGAGTCTGGAATATTCGGGCTATGGTATCGATGTTTCAACCTCTATCTCGGATTTCGGTGAGAATGACTCCGAGGCTGCTGGGCCTCGTGGCCTCTTACATCCTGCTGGTAGATCATGCCAGATGGCATATGCGGGCTCTGCAGTGGGAGCTGAAGTTCCAGTGGGCGCAGCATCAAGGCAATATTTCCGATGTCGTCCAGATCTCGGAGGGGACTGCGAGTCAGTTGCAGTGGTGGCTAACGAACCAAGATTGGGTCAGCAGCAGATCCCTCTCCCTTCCCCAACCAGAGTTCACAGCCGTGACGGATGCGTCACTGCTGGGATGGGGCAGCCACATGGGAGAGGCGGAGATCAGAGGTCTCTGGTCTCCGGCGTAGTCCGGGCTCCACATCAACCTTCTGGAGCTCCGGGCGATTCGTCTTGCACTGAAGGCATTCCTTCTTTCTGTCAAAGGAAGAGTAGTGCAGGTATTCACGGACAACACCACCGCCATGTGGTACTGCAACAAACAGGGCGGGTGGGGCCATGGACCCTATGTCAAGAGGCTCTTCGCCTTTGGACATGGCTGGAACATCAGGGCATATCCCTGGTGGTTCAACACTTGGCCGGTTCCCTGAACACCAGGGCGGACTAACTCAGCCGTCTGTGCTTGATGGATCACGAATGGCGTATTCACTCAGAGGTGGTGCAAGGTCTCTTTCAGCTTTGGGGAGAGCCTTGGTTGGATCTATTCGCCACCGAAGAGAATGCGCAATGTCAGCAGTTCTGCACGTTAGAGTTTCCAAGGTGGCACTCGCTCGGCGACGCCTTTCGTCGCGAGTGGAATTGCGGCTTTCTGTACGCCTTTCCGCCTGTACCACTTCAACCCAGAGTGCTGAAGAAGATCAAGCGTGACCGGGCCCAAGTAATTTTTGTGGCTCCAGACTGGGCACGAAGAGTCTGGTACCCCAAGCTCTTGAGCATGGCCATCGATCCTCTGATGAGACTGCTTCTTCGGGAGGATCTTCTGTCGCGGCAGGAGGGGACTGTCCTCCACCCAAACCTGTCCAGCCTCCACCTCCTTGTGTGGAGATTGAGCGCCGACAGTTGACAGCTTTCGACCTTCCTCCCGAAGTCTGTAATGTCAAATTGGCATCCAGGCGTCCCTCCACTAAAACGGTATACGCCTGTAGATGGAACAAATTTGTGGCATGGTGCACAGCATAGGCTGTGGATCCTCTTTCTGCCCCTCTTTCAGAGGTTCTCCTCTTCATTCTTTCTTTGGCCCAGCAAGGCTCTGCTCTGGGCACTCTTAAAGGCTATCTTTCGGCCATTTCGGCCTTTCTTCCCCTTCCTGATCAGCCTTTTCTTTTCAAGCCCCCTATTGTAAACAGATTTCTGAAGGGCATTACTTATCTCTTTCCTCCTTCTCCTTTCGTAATGCCCCAGTGGGACTTGAATCTTGTCCTTACTTATCTTATGTGTGCTCCCTTTGAGCCACTACATAATTGTCCTCTACGTCTTCTTACTTTAAAGACTGCTTTCCTGCTTGCCATCACCTCTGCACGCAGGGTGAGTGAGCTTCTGGCTCTGTCTTCCAAGCCTCCCTTGGCAAAGTGGTCCTTCGTACTAGGCCCTCTTTTCTGCCCAAAGTGGTTACTTCTTTCCACATAGGTCAGACCATCACATTGCCCACCTTCTTCCCGCCCCCACACCACTCCAAGAAGGAGGAGAGACTCCACCGTCTGGACCCTAAACGTGTGCTGTCCTTCTACCTTGACCGCACTAAAGACTTCCGGGTGGACGATCAACTCTTCGTGGGTTATGTGGGCGCCAAGAAAGGTCAGGCCATGCACAAACGTACCATCTCTCGATGGGTTGTCCTATGCATCAAGCTCTGCTATTTTTTGGCAAAAAAGGACTGCGCGCCCACTCTACCAGGGCGATGGCAGCCACTACTGCATTGGGACGTGGAGTTCCGCTGGTTGACATCTGCCAGGCAGCCACGTGGGTATCCTTGCACACGTTCACAAGACATTACTGCCTGGATGGCCAAGTCCGGAGAGACTGCTTTTTCGGCCTCTCAGTTCTCCAGGACTTCCTGGTGTGAACTTAGTTCGCAGACCCTCCATCGGGGTTGGCATTGCTGAGGTATCTATTCTAAGGTAAGGAATCTATAACTACAGTCTCTTTCAGATGAACAAGTTACTTACCTTCAGTAACGATGTATCTGTAAGAGACGTATGTAGTTATAGATTCCTCATCGCCCCACCGATCCTCCCCGTTCAGCGAACTGACTTCTAGGGATAGGGACTCCCTTACATGGCCCTAGTTATGTGCACCAGAGGTCAGTGTCTTGCATGGCTCTGCGCTTCTGGCGTGGAAAGTAGTGTCAGAACTGACGTCAGCACGCAGGGGCGGCGTCTAAGTAGACGTGCCGCTGACGGACGCGGAGTCGACCGACGCCACCTACCGATGTGCAGGGGTACTGCTACGAAAACATTTCTCTGGATCCAGTCTGACACCTGGGGGTAATACTAAGGTAAGGAATCTATAACTACACATGTCTCTTACCGAAGGTAAGTAACTTGTTCGTTTCTACATGCCTTTGCTGAAGAAAAGCAAACATCTACACTTAAGAACATATACTATGAAAAAGTGCTCCAGGATCCCGGCACGTGGGCGGGACTCTTCAGTGCTTATGACTTAAATGGAGATTCCCCTGAGAAAGAACTGGGATTACAGGTAAGAAACCATTCCTTCTCTTTTCCTCAGAGAATTCTCTTTCTGCATGACTGATTCTACTCATCTCTTGCACTATGAGTTCCTCAATCAGGCATGCCTATGACCATGCTGGAGTTCACAAGGCCAATGAGCAATAAAGAACCCTTTACATTTTGTTGTCAGGCTATGTCTTGCATCAAATTGTGGTTTATTCTTTTGAATGGGATGCTGTTGCTTACTTTTCTTTCTATGATTGTAAAATGATAGGAATTTGTAAAGTGAACTATGTGACAATCTTGGAACATACAAGGAATGCGAAAGCAAAGACTGCAGGATGACATTTGTTTCTAGCACACAACAACATTTAAATACCTACAAACTAGATCAGGACTGCACCACTCAAAGAGAACAGGTTGTTACATATAGTTATAGTCCGATAGGCATCAAGTTGAAAAAGTTTCTTTATTATTTTTGTTCTTTACAAGCCACAGCCAACACGTTTCGTCCTGTAACGCAGGACTTCTTCAGGGCATTCACGATTCGCAATGGGCAAGAGAGAGTTGGTAATTACCATGCAGAAATAACTCCACACCGTATTAACGAAAATCTCGTCTGTATTTAGAAATATATATCCATAATTCGAGTCACATCATACGTCCATCCAGATTCAATTGAAAAAGGAGATGGTAATAACATCTGTAGAGTAACGTGATATGATAATCACGACAATATAAACCAGGTGCTTTTAAATTAAAAGCAGCACATAATATGCCTTAACCTGGCTGTCCGGCCAGACGTAATGTAAGTCAGTCCACTCCCGCCCGTACAAATATTTTAGAATATATTAGCAGCTAAGAAATCACAAACAAAGCTTATTTTTTTTTTGTAATTCTGAAGTCTGGTGGAAGCAAAGATTTTAATAGGAACAAAACAAATCAATACACCTGGTAATGCGTAAATTAAATATTCGGTGAAACCCGATTCCCCACATTATCGTTTGTGTCATGCATAGTTTTATCACTAAAACTGTATGTCTGTGCAAATTTAGTGGGGATTTCAGTAGAAAATGTGCTGTCTGTAAATGACAGTGCACAGCCACATCATTCTTTAGTAATGTATTTGCGACAGTGTGCTCCAAAATGCACCACCACCGACATACTACAACCTTACCACTCTCCTTCTGAATACATTTGCTTACACTCGTTCTTTTTGCAACACATGGATTTTTCAAAATCTCTGTCTTCAGTGATATAACATTAATGGCAGCACCCCCACTCTGAAAATTGATCAAGCATCAGTGGTGCATGCCAATTGCAAAATGTTATTCGCGCATGAGTCCTCATTGGTACACTTTTTTTCAATGATTCTGTTTATATGCAGGTCTTAAAAGAAAGCAGAATATTGTAATTTAATTAGCATTTGCTCAAATATCTGGCTCACACTTCTTAGCTTCTACTTTAGTATTAATTGTTAACACACGTACTTAAAAAGACTGGTCTTCATTGATGATGCATATATACAGATTACTGTATCACCATCTGTAATTCACAACTCAACAACATATTATAACAGATGTTAATAGGGCCTACTGAAAACAGTGCAGGGACACATTCAGAGGTCTTTTCACAAGAATTAAAAAATATACAGTGAATCAAAAGCAGTAAAGGAAATGTGTGCACCGACATTTCAAACAACAATTAGAAGAACCACCCAATATGCTTCTTTTACCAGTAACACTTGAAATGCAAGTCTCAATAAAGCGGGGGTCTTTGTCAAAGAGGTTTTATAGCACTTGGTACCTTAATTGAGTCTTGTTAAGCATTCCTAATGTTTACAGATAAAGAGACTGAAGGAATAAGGAGATTGTGAGGATTAAGATTCTATTTCATTACAATTCAATAACCAAGTTACTTCCTTTTCATACATGACTGCCTAAAGGCAGTGATAGAAAGCTCAGAAGGCTTACCCTAGGGTGCTCAAGTTAGATAGTGACTAAGATACAGCATAGCACATTATTGTCATATCTGTGTCTCTTCTAGAGACTAGGGGCATAATTTAGAGGGCAGTATGGAATGAAACCATCAAAATAACTCCACGACTCACAGTCCACACCATGTAATACTTTGCTCCACTTACGCCCACCTAATATCCATCTGTCTCCTGACCCCCACCCTGCTTGCATCAATTCAGCCCTTGCCCACACCACAGACCATACTTTTTGGCCCCTGCGAAAATGTTTTTGAGCACTTATGCTGTACAGCATCACTAAAAACCATTGGCAAAGCAAATAGGTTCCAAAGGCGAGACCTGTTGGCTTTGCCAGTGCCTGTTACTGGTGGTTGTGCGTTCCTGATTTGTAACAAATATTCTATGAAGCCCAATTACCATCAACTTGAACGATGTAAACAACTTGGGCCTATGCAGAAGATTTAATGTTAACAAAATAGTTAGTTTTAGCTTCCAAGTGTCTAGTGCCTGGTTATAATGGAATTTGTGTATCAAAGTGTAGAGATCCCTCTGGCACTAAGATAACTCAAAGGGAGCTCAGGTGCTTTCATCTAACAAGAGTGGCTTGTTTAATATGTGACAGGAAAACACTTAGGTGATTATGTGCATCAAAGAGATACAATGTAATTTCTAGTTCTTTTCATTGATAAATTATGTTCCTAGTGGGCGTCGGCCTTTGGTGGAACCACAAGCAGTTGAAGTCAGTGGAAAGGAGAGCAGGACTGGAGGAGTATTAGCAAAGCAATATTATATATTAAAAATGAGTCAGTGTGAGTTAAGCGCTGCTGCTGATAGCTATATAAGGTACGCGGGTCATAAGCCTAATTTTCAACACTGATACATATATTATTATGAGATCAATTTACCTTGTGCTATTCAGTTTGACATGTGTGACACCTGATACCTGGTATGAAACTTAAAAAACTATACTAGCCATTTATGTATAAACTAAGTTTATGTAACCATCATTTGTTCTTGCCTGTATGTGTATGCATGGGTGTATGTGAGTGTGTGCATTTTTGACTGGACATGCTGCTTTATGTATCTTCTCTGTGCATGATGCATATCTGCTTGTAGTGTTGCTGGTCTGGGCATGCACTATAGGAAAGGTAAACCTGATGGATTTGCCGATGCTTGTTTTCCACTTACTGCCCTTAAAAAACACAATCTGCCCTTCCGGTAGCAGCACTTAAAAATAATTGCTGTTTTATTAATTTTGTATCGCTATGTGGAAGAATAAGAATAGAATTATATAGGAGGACCGGATGAGAGGATTATGTTCTACTTAATTTAATCAAAAGCTCGGCAGTCTTAACTACATAATCCATGAAAGGCTTGGTTAGAACTACAAAATCGAGAAAAATCTATTAATTTGAACATGTGTGTCCAGAATAACCTACCTTCACCCTTCCATCCCAGCCCCTTTCATGTTGGCTCAGCATCCACAGATAAGTGCAATTTTGTATCCTATTGCTATTATATTCTACTGTTCACTGTAGCATTTTTGGTGTAATGCTATAGTGGTTGAAAGTAGTTTTTCGTAACTTTATTGGTACGTTTATATAGTGTGAAGCTTAATGTAACGAAACACCTGAACCAGATCAGAATAAATACTCTTATGCTGGTGTTTTCCCCAGACTAAATCATAACCCCTCGTAGATGCTGCTTTGCTTGCTGAATGTATAGACTGTCCGTCGGCCCAAGCTGTGCCTCATTGAGTCCCAGGGCGATCTAGATTCAATCAAACGTGTTTGATGGTTACCGAAACCCTCAGATAGTTTACCTCACATGCTGAAGCAATGTATTGAGGAATATGCAATCAAGTTTATTAGGGACTCTGTCATCACCGAGCTCTGACCGACTCGGGTAAGATGACATTGCACATCAAGGCCGATTTCTCCATTAGGGCGTAATGGCGTTGCCCCGCTCCCTGGTGTGAGCCGCGCATCACATATTTGTAATACAAATAAACTCACTATTTTATTCTGTTCCCAATGCCCTGACCGCGGTTCTCTTTCTGTTGTGCTAGATCAGGTGGTGTCTTTCAGGGCGGGGGCCAATGCTGGCAGAAGAGAGACTGCATAGAAGATGGTTGATGCATCCGAAGTGCGCATGCCTGGTTGGACGGTTGTTTAGGTATGTCCAGCCCGACATGTGCTCTCGCAGCCTCTCAAATCCACACCGTATTAGGAGCCCGGGAGAACACAGATGCAGCTCCCAAGTCTATCATGGAGCGCAGGATTTTCCTAACCAAACCCAATCTTTGTGCTGCTCTCATTCTGTTTACTGTTATAAACAGTATGAGAGCAGAATCAAGATTGGTTTTAGAGGTTGGCCTATGCTATACTCCCACGGCCTGGGCTCAAGGGGCAACGCGGAGGCAGGAGAATTGCACAACATGACCAATCACCATGTGGCATTTGCCAGTGACAGTCCGTCTCTTTCTCTCTCTCTCTCTCTCTGGCAGTGTGCTTCTCCCCCCTTTGCACTGCACAGCTGACAACACTGTGTGAGCAGCGAGGGAGTGAAAATGAGAGCACTGCCGCGGAGAGAGCCGCCTGTTGACCACTGTGTGTGCGGCACGGGGCAGGCCCAATTAGCCATTCAGCATGTCTGGACTGACTGCAGCATGTAGGTTTAAATTGGTAACATCTGCATCTATTGAATACGAAATGAAATTATTAATTGGATTTAATATTGAAGAGTATTTCTTCCAGAATATTCTCTTTGAGTCGATGATTTTTCAACTCCGGGGAAACTATTGTAATTGAGAGACTTTTCTTTTTAAACATGCCTTCATTAGTACAGTCCATGTGCTCCAGGCACTGTATTGAGTGTTTGCCAACATCCGAAGCAAATGCCGTTGTTTGTTTTCCTCTGCAGCCATTCTGCCTCCTACATTAATCTTACTCAGCTGCTGGTCCTTGTGTAAACAGTATTTCATTTTTTAGCAGGCCTTTTTCCTTTCTTTCTTGTCTTCTAGTGACAGCGTTTTTGTTTATTTTGCTTAATTGATTGATGAGAGAGTTCTCTCGACATCATATGTCCTCCGCTTGTACAGATTCTTTTGTGAGGTTTTCTGCACCATAACTAGACATGGCTGTGAAGGTAATACAGCAGTAGACATTTTTATTTGTTTCTGAAGGTATTTTGTTAAACACCGAGCCATCACACAGTACCAAAGAGTTCCATTGTTTCCACACAATGTTTATTTTGTAGTAGCAGCATGTCTTCTCTCTCAATGCAAATATAATAAGCATTTGCAATGCAATAGGTCTCGCATTTACAAGAGTTTGAGCTATTGGCATTGTAAATGACAACGCCTATTATTTATGTCTTGTTTTTAAAACGGATAAATAAAATACCTCTATCCTAAATGCTTCATGTACCTCAACCACGAAGGTAACATCCCTACTCGCAAATGCAAGATCATGTTGCAGCAACGTTTGAGTAACTGCATGTCTGCAGTTCTCTGTACGTTTAATGCTGCCGGCTCAGCCATAAGAATATGTTGTAATTCAGAGAGGGTATCCCCATGGGGAAATTCTTTGAAAGGTTCAAGCTTGAACAACCTAGAGAAAGTACATAGGATTAATCTTCTCAGTTGAGGAGGATTTTTCCCTAACACCAAGGACGTCTCCTGTTAAGAGGTGAGTAGGGGTCTTTGGGTATACAAAAGAAAACTACTCAGGTGATCCACTAAATAAGAGCCGAACCTAGAACTTTGGCAGCACCATGTCATACAGCTTGTACCTCACCAGTAAAACTGCGTTTGTTGGACAACATAAATGTCAGAATTGTTCCAAACTGATTCTGTGCACACCCTCAGGATATGTTGGCCTGTATCCCTGCTAGTTATGAAAAATAACATCCCCAAGAGAAAGATATCTAAACCTGTAACAACATGATCATACTATAAGAGAACTCAGTGTACATAAAAGCCAAATTAAAAAATTAGATTCATTTCATTGATATATTTTTGTCTCGTAATAATATTTCTTTAAAAACATATATAACTGAACAATAATAGTCTAACGTACAACTTACAATAAATCATTACATATATACATATAAAAGAAATCACAGTGACTATAGATGGAATAATAATCAGACAATATCTTTGATATTTTTATTTCTACGATGAGCAAATAACGGTTTGGGAAGTTTCTTTTCGTGATCTGCCTCGCTGTTTAAGATATGCCAATTCACATTAATTATTTGTCTGATTGTCTGAAACCTCCCGCTCATTAAACACTCGTCTTACTGAGCATTGCTCTGCTATTCGTACCTTTAAGACCAATGCACCTTTAGTGAAACACTTCACGGATTTCAAACATACATCGGATGACATACGTTGGCTCAGCATTGAAAAAATCAAAGTATCAGACGAAGTAAGAAGCCATGAAATCCGCAGGAAACGAGAAGTGTTCTGGATTTTTGTTCTAGATACCCACAAACGTGGGTTGAACAATGAACTACCGTGGGAGAACGCGATACGGTACAACTCTTAAGTTTATAGATCCTTTACTGCTTGCCGTGTTTATCCAGTACCAGTCAGCCTTATACTGACCCTGCACATAGTCATTACTTCTAAGGACACAGTTGGAATCTTCATTCACTTCTCCTTCACTTCATAATTAGCCTAGGTATATTCATTGAAGTAACACACACCACAGATCATGTTTTTCGCTATTATATTAACTATTGTTACTTATTCTTATATATATTTACGTTATTTGTCTCTTATGTCCAACAATTTGGCAATATACTAAGAAAACTTATTGTGGCAAGTGAAATATAATAAGTGTTTGATTCAGTATGATGATCCTAGGACGTATTATGATCTTGGGCTCTATTTACTATAAAAAGCCTTATTTATACACCTACTTGTCAGACACCTCCGGCTTTTGATGCACAGATATGTAGAAAGAGACATTCTTTGGTCTCTAACTATAGTCTGCCTCGTCAGTCAGGAACGTAGTGAGTAGAACGCACTTACATCTTCAGTGAAGTTAGCGTTATAGTCGTCCACGTTGGGTACGTGAGACTCCCGCAACATCACCACGTAACATTGTTTTTTAAACCGCGCCTAAGATGACGGTCTCCATTCTCGAGATCCGTAGAGCTGGAAGCAGGACGCGGCTACCCTCATGTGAGTATCTACTTAAAAAGATTTTGACCCTTGAATTCTGCCACAACTTAAAGATATTATCCATCGTATACCTATGGTATGCAGTGTAGACCTTTAAAAACTTAAGTTAGACAGTTTTTATTTGTGCCGGGAGGATATCATAACCCTGTTAGTTCCCCATGTCACCTGCAGTCTGACATCATTTGCTATCTTGAGGGGCCGATTACGGAACACTGGCTTGTTAATATACCATCGTTAAGCTAGTGAAGATATATTCTGTGATGCCTTGTTTAAATTACCGGCAACACTTATAGGAGTTTTCTCGTGTTAATCACTGGCTTAACTATCCTTAACGACTCTGAATTATCTTTAGCTTTTTAAATTGATTTTTGAGTCATACTTATCGAGCATTGTGGTCTCTCCTTTATTTAGCATGCTATACATTTTTATGGCTTCAATGAATGCGCAACTTGTAGAACCATTATAGTGGGAATCCTCTTGCCTACCACACGTCTAGCATACCGCATATCAAGCTACACACCTACACCTTCCAGAATTGCGGTGGACAGTCTTTAAGGTGATTTCTTTATGCACCATTATTGGTTAGTGTTTTGCATCTACAGTTATTATTCTGCACGATCTCGTGTGTTCTTAACATATCGTTTACATTCTGTAGAATATCACACTCTCTATATCTTAGAGAGCCTTCTGTTTGGGTACTTGTGCTCAAGCACCCCTTTCACAGCGGGTCAACTCGGAATAGAACTTTTTGAGGTTACAGAACCCACTGGCATTCATTTATAGTAAGTGGCGATCCGACAGCTTTCTCTCTTGCATTATGCCAGTGACATCTAACATTTTTAGATTTGTCACTGTTTTCTTCTTCCTTGATTCCAGATAATCATCAACCTTTTAGAACATAGGGACCTACACAGGCCTGGCTACTTGGGCTCAAGTGCCATTATAGGATACACTAAGGTATCTATTTTGCCAATATCGCTCTTGAGGCCATATGACAAACCTTTCAAATAGGTTCAAAGTTCACAATTGTGTGCTGATGATGCTACTCTCTTTTTAGAATCATCTTGGTTCCCTTAGTCATCAAAAACCTTCCACTCCTTTCGGACCTCTATTTACTCATTCATGGTAAGACTATTTATAGTCACATGAGTTTTTAATCTATTTTACCTCACCAACGCCTATTCTCTTTTTCACAATTAAGTGGGCAATTACATGGTATTGTTGTTCTCCTTTTTTTTCCCCCACTCATTTCTAACTTTGTGAGTCACAGTGGTTTTGCACATCATTTCTTGAATATCTGTCACTATTATCCAGATAGAGGAGAGACTCTTCCCCTCTATCTTTTCTCTTTCTTTCTTCTTAAAGTAGATTTATTATTTTTTCCTGGCTCTTCACATATATCTTGGGTATGTAATTCAAGGTACTATTTTCTTGTGTGTATATTGAATATACGGAGTTATATATCAAGCATGCAAAGTGTCATTTGTTGATATCAAATACTCAGTGTACATTGTTATAGATACATACACAGATATGTTATAAAATATTTTTATGTTGTTTACCCAGGAATCTCTGTGGCTTTCCTGAAGAAGGCGCTCTGTTCGCCGAAACGCGCGTAGAAAATATATACAAGAAAACCTATCAATCAGCCACTACTCTGTTCTATTGTATTATATATATATTTTTTATGTATGTCTGATTAATATTCCATGTATAGTCACTGTGATTTCTTTTATATGTATACATGTAATGATTTATTGTAAGTTGTACGTTAGACTATTATTGTTCAGTTATATATGTTTTTCTATATGTTTTTAAAGAAATTTTATTACGAGACAAAAAAAAATATCAATAAAGTGAATCAAATTTTTTTATTTGGCTTTTATGTACACTGAGTTCTCTTATAGTATGATCATGTTGTTACAGGTTTAGATATCTTTCTCTTGACCTTGTGTCCTGGGGATGTTATTTTTCATAATTGTAATTTCCCTGCCCTAGGAACCTATATTAGTTGCAGGAGGTCCTTTTCTTTTGCCTTTATACTGTATCCCTGCTAGTCCACACTTCACCATCTGGACCCCTAACCTTACAGGGTAACAAAAGTGTGTGCAACCTTAGAACATGACAACCCCGATCCCCCAAGGGAATCGTGGTAACAGATCTAGAACCCTTTCATTTGGACTTTCATGCATACCCAAATAAATACACGAGAACTGCTCACTAAGGCATTTCAATGTTTATTGAAGCATTGTGATTCTTGTATAAAACACATGTGCTGCGATAATCAATAGAATGAAACAGATTAGCATAATTAGTATTACAAGAATAGTGAAAAATATTAACATTTCCACCATTGTGCTAAGACAGTGAATATATGCAGCAATATAAGAACTGTGTATACTGTACTCCTACCTAGCGCTCCCTAACCCAGTCTTGCTTGGGGTGGGTGATCTGCCAAGTCCCTGCCCAGGTGGTCTAACTCCCCATTACCTGCGGGTAAGTGTCATCAGGCGATCCGTCTTGGTGTAGAGCTGGACTTCCCCAGTGTTGGTAAGCAGGAATCAGCTGAGCTGGAATTATGATATGCAGTGACCTTGCAGTGTCAGCTGAGTGCTTCTCTCTCTAAACAAGTAAGTGGTTCGGTGTATATATAATAAACAGCACCCATGTGGCCATGTTGCAACTGCAATCAGGCCACAATTCTTTATTCTAGTTGTATAGCGTCGTCGCCTAACAGACAATAACAAAGATGACATTTGCGCAGTGAACTTTATCCCTTGTACTAAATGTTCAAGGTGTCAAGATAATGTGCCTTTCAAATAGAAATGTAAGCAATGCAGATTCAGAGAAGCTTATCCTACATTTTCACAGATGCAAATGTGTGTCAAAAGCCATCATGTGTAAAAGACAAGGCAACTTAAGAAACTGGAGTATGTAAATAGCGGTGTTTCTTACCAGGCATATCCTGCTCACGTTCCATCGCTCCTGATGACCACTTCCTGCGAAGTACGGCATCTGGCTATCCAAAGATGCACCATTCTGCTCACTCCCAACATGGGAGAACCCCTCTCTCTGCCTCCAGAGCTCCCTAGCCCAACCCAGAGGTGTGGCTACCAAGGGGGCTACACTCCCCTGGAAAACTGGATAGGCAAATGGTTTCCCCTTCCCTGTCTCTAGTGCCAACCTGTCTACCTAGACAATGGAGCAGTCCCTCTACCAAGTGTTAACCATTTGTCCTTCAAAAGCGGCTTCTCTTTTGAAGCTCGCTTTTTGGGCCAACACCTGTGAGGGAGGTAACACCTTTTATTGTCTCCTTTCCTGGGAGTCTTTAGCATGTCTTCCCAGTAAGGCCGAAAGCTGTCTCGTAGACAGACTCCTCGTCCAACCATTCAGGGCACAGAAGACTGAAGGCAAAAAAGTGGCAACTTTGCAAAAGTTGCAACATGTTACATTAACTTTGATTTGAGAACCAAGTCGGGCTTACTGTAGTGAGTTGTTTGATACTTTGGAGTATCAAATTTGATCGCACCATTCAGGAGTTAGCACAGCTGAGGGGTTAACATGTAACCCTGCGCACGCCAATTAGGCGACCAAGCTTTTCCACAGTAAAAACGTTTTCGTGTTTTTACTGCCGGAGCATGTAAAATACATGTTCTGCCCATGAAATATGCTGTACCCTGTCTTAGGGCTCGGTGGGTCTGTCATATGGGTGACTTACAGAGGGGGGTGTTGCTTTGCCATTGCTTTAAATTGGGAAGTTGGGTTAGCAGTTTACAACTATTCTTCCACCAGTCTGCATTGGCGGCCTGGGAGACTCGTTTTACTGCTGTCACACCCAGGGTGGCACAACCAGTGCTGCAATGCCTGGGGTGACTCTCTCTCACTTGCATGCCCTAGGTACCATATACTAAAGACTTATAGGTAAGTTAGCCTATGCAGACTGGGACAATGTATCATCCCCATCAACCAGACAAGTTGGAGTGAATTTTTCCAAGGAAGTTCAAAGATATTGGGAAACATAAATGCACAAGATACAATAACCAGACCACCGACTGATTCTGTTGAAATGGAGATGTTATAATAACAGCTGATTTTCTTCAATTGAAGATGCCATATTAATCCAATAAAACCATACATAAACATTAAAAAACGGCTGATTCTGTTCAAATGGAGATGTTATATTAACAGCTGTTTTTGTTCAATTGGAGATGCCATATTAATCCAATAAATCGAATTATAAACATCACCACCTATTGATGGATCATAGTTTTCAAGAAAATGTTATAAAAAGAAAAGGAGTCGAAATCACCTTGAAGATAACCAATATTTGTGATTACTTGGATTTAAAAAAGTAACAAGTTTTTAGGGGAACATCACACTCAACATTTTTTTTACTCATTACTTGCTTTACGAGGTATAGTTGCCCCAATCCTCCTGAGTGTCAGATTCGCCAGTCCTATGAGAATACTCTGTGACTGGGTAATAGGCAGAAGAGAGTGTTGGGCCTGCCTTCCTTGATGTGACACTGTATCATACACGTTTACAGGTCAGGTCACTAGCACTGAGGTCTGGTTAGGAGGCCTTGGTACACTTTGAGTAAAAAAAAAAAAACAGCATCTGCCCAAAAACATGGGGTGACCATACAAAAAGAGGCATTTCCTTACAATGATACCTTTATTTATAAAGTACATGCAGCAGAAATTCGATGCTGGCTTTAGATCAAAGTAATACTTATGTTTAGGTATTGGTGCAGTTCACTGTGACCAAAGGTAGGATATGGGTATGACAGTTTGTAGAAAGTCAATACAAAACAGTTCAATAGCACTTAGTGATCATGATGAACCTTGTCTACGTTAAGTTAACTTGGGAGGCAAGAAGGCGTGAGGGCATGTTGGGGCAAGTCTTCCATTTTTGGCAAGTTTTTTGAAGACCGATAGCAAAGCCCATGTCAGAGGGAAGAATGTTCCAGTGTCGGGCTGCCAAAAATAGAGAACTTTTTGTATTGGAAGGAGGCACTAGAAAACTACGTGCTGCAAGGTAATTTTTCGTTTCTGAGTTAATGAAGTACCACTGTGAGAAAGGGGGCAGATAGGTAAAGTAGAGCCAGAGACTGCTTGGGTACCATTAAACAGTCTGCCTTACTATTTAGAGTGAGAATCTGGAAGAAAAAAAAGGTATGGACATCAAAAACTAGGATATTATCAGTGGGTCAGAAGCAGAAGTGTTCCTCGCTAACAGAAGGCGGTTACTTAGGTGCACATTGCTGAAGATTAGAGTATTAATTGAGGCCAAAGCTGAAGACAATGTGTGGTAGAAACTGAGGTAGTTTTAGGCATGATATGTCATTTGCATTCAGCGAGCCCTCTTCTCGCTTGTACCAGTATTTTCTCACGTGTGTGCTGTTTTACCCTAGAATGTAGACCTTGCACTGTGGGCAACAGTACTGGCTGTGATTTGGCTCCACAGCACCAGCGCAGACCAACAGGAAGAGTGGGAGCTGCTAGAGGCCAAAGCACTGAGCTGGGTGAAGGCCAAAGCAGGTAAGATTTTTACAAATACTGGACACAAGATGAAGAAATGCATGTGTGGGTTTTTGTTTCCTGTGCTTGTCCTTTTCTCCCATGGATCTTGTACTCTTCCTTCATTATTCTCATATCGCTGTCCGTCATTTGATGGTCTCATCTCTTTAATGTTTTTCTTTTAAACAATCCACATCAACACTAACAGATATGTTCTAAAGAGGGCACTATTCATGCCTTGATATTTACAGGCTTGCATTAGGAAATTTGCAATAGCAAATATACAGTCTTTTTTTGTGTGCTGCGCAGGAATGCTATGGCTTCTATAACCTTCAAGGTATGTTTGTGATTTGCCTTAACCATTGTGGAAACAATTCTGCATTTAACTGTAAAAAATGGAAAAATTGCAGAACTGTTTCAATAGAGAAGTGATCATACTTGCAAACGGATTCTAAGAGGGGATCATTATTAATCCATCCTGCACCTAGTTACAAGCGGAAGGATCCCTAGTCTAAACCTAGGGAAAGATCTCCTCAGACAAGCACGGATCATTTTGTCTATAAGTGGCTTTCGTTCCCAGTCTTCTTTGTCTCCAGGTAATTGCACCCTTGCTAGTAGAAAGCACTCCCTCAAGGAGTAGAGAGGCCTTTCTATTTTCAGTAGGCAGTTTTCAAACTTTAAAGAACTCTACTAGCAATCAATTGTGGAGACCACCAACATAACATACAACTGTGTGTAGGTAACCACAGATTCTGTAACTAAGGCAAATCAGATGCTCTTTTAAGGGTTCCGCCAAAAATGTTATAGATGAATACCAGAGGGTTCAACTAAAGCCCAAAATAAGAAGGAACTGTAGGTCAGCCACCAACCTGATATAATATAGACCTATTCCAGAGTTAAGGGGTGGTCTGAATTTATGGGCCTAGATGATGTAAAGCCCTTTAGGAACCTGTGCTTTTATCTCATTATTTGGGAGCAATCTAATGGTCCCACAATTCTCACCAGTAGAATGCAGTTGCAACCAGTTTAGTATGATAAACAGTAACGAATTTGAGACAGATGAATAACTACCAAAGCGGCAGTCCAACTTTAGAACTCTGCACGGTAACAGATTAGGGCTAATTCACTTTTTACGATCTGGGAATTCTGAGAGCCATAATCAGAAAACATAATGCCAGAATAGTCAAAGGAAAACATAACGTCCAGCTTTTTAATACCTATCTAGAAAGAGCTTTACCATATATATTTAGGGATAATGTGACAAGACTTTATTGTTGTCGGTCCATGTTTCAAGTCTGGCATATACAATAGCGGAAACATGGTTTTTGCATGTCGTTTAGCAAACTTATCAGGGAATATATGGCTAGATTATATCTACCTCCCTTTTTGTGTAGAGGAATAATTTATTTTCCTCAATCCACAAAGGTGGACAGGAGATCTGTGAAGAATGGTATTACTCTCAAATGTGACGTAACTACCCCAATAAAATTGGCTCTGTTTTGTTCAGGTCAGTCAGTATTTTATGAGGGCCTGGGACCTTGTCCCTTTTGTGCCTATTAATTGCCCCTAATGTTTCTTTTAAGGTAAATTGATCCTTGAGCAGAATCCTACCACATAAGGCTCTGCAGTAGGATTTGTCTCCAAGATTGGCTGTAGCATCAAACTACAGAGATGAAAAATGCGCAAACTAGCAGTCCACCTGGATGAACGCCTCTGTTTTTTTTGTGTAACCTATGCTGCCACTTGCAATAATTGGACAAATGATTCCTTCTTTATAATGGCCCTCCGGAGAGCTAACCATTTATGTGTTTCCTATCGACCATCTTCTTACTTATCAACTCTTTATATCTGTTAGCTATTATGTTTGTAAAATTAAATAATATTAGCAGATTAATGAAGTTCAAATACATAAAAAAGCAAACTTTTAAGGTTTAAAATGCTCTGTAAATGTGAAGGAATTTGAAATTTAGGAGCTAAAAATTAGATTGGTGTCCTTTATCTTAATTTCTGTAAGAAGCACAAGTACAGCAAATGGAATCTAGTATGGATGATTGACAGCTTAATTGAAGCAACAATGGCATGCGGCAACAAAAAAAGAGCATGCATTTATAGCAAAAAAGACAGTGATATGCTAGAGTCAAGCATATTGCTTCGTCTTTTAGAAATAAAACTACATTTTGAAAAGCTCCAACTTTCCCATTAAAATTGAAATTTCGATTTTTGTGTTTGTGGATTAAATATAATATTCCATAATTTGTGCAATTGTTTGCAGTATACTTGTTTCTGTTTCTTTGGTTATTGTTTTGAGGTTCAAAGCACGGAAATTGCTTAGGCGGGGTCCTGGGGTTCCAGTAGTGATTCAATGGGGGGTTCACAGAAGTCAAAAGGTTAAGAACCGCTGAACTAGATAGTTTACGGTGTTTGTTTTTCTCTGGCAGCAGCACAGATGGGTGAAGGACAGTCATGTGGACTGTATTCAGTCCCAGCACCCTCCCCTCCAACTTAAACTTTAGACTTCAGAGTGCAGTTTTGTGTTTGACCGCAGATTGGAATGCCCAGGGCTATATTAATCTACATGGATGTTTAGGTCTGGCTTGACAGGGCATCTGTTGGATACCCTGTGTGATCAACAAAAAATAACTTTCATAGTACTACTGAGAGTGGGGCTTAGGCTCCACCAACATGTTGGTTTTCCAGAGTACAGGTTTTGATTGTGTAGAATTTGTGTGCTTTCACTAAAAAGACTTCTGTTACAAATGATGGTTTGTAGAAAAGCTTTTACTTAATACTCATTTGTTATTACTCTGTATTAAAGCCTAGGGGTGGTTATTGTGTTACATGAAATCTCACAGATTACTGTAGTAGGCAAAGGTTTTGGCGTTGGTTATCCCATGTGATAAACAGTGGATATAGAAGGTCTGCTCTGTGAGATCCTTGTTAGGCCCTGTCAGGATAGATTTGTTTAGTGTACTATAATTTTGAATAACTTTCTAGGAGGTGTGGCCAGAGCTGTAACTCAGCGTACACATATTGAGAGTGCTCCCAGCGGGCGCTGGTAATCAGTCGATTATCTTGCTCTCATCCTGCGCCTTAAAACTATCCGAGGCACCCCTTGAATAGCTGGCCGGCTGTCATGGCCATGATTCAGAGAGCAGGAGACCCACCATTGCAGGCAAAGCTGATTCACCCCGTCAGACTGTGATGCCTTCGCCCAGACAGCACTACGCAGCCTCCGAGGTGACTGGTACAGCACCCAACCCCGGGTGAGACTGGTGCACTGTGACCAGGTCGGGGGCCTCCCTAGGATGGCAAGGTATGGGGGCCGACTGATGACAACTGCCTCTCCTGCCACCAGCGACATTGGCTGGTATTGGTAGGCCGGGAACAACCAGTTGGGACTGGGCCTTGCCTGCAGCGCTGCCAGTGCAGGTTCTCCCGAGGCTCTGCTGCGGCCTGGGCACCCCCTCTTTTCACCTCTGGCTGTTGACCCCGACTAATTCGCTTGCCCCAACCGCATAGGGGTCGTGAGGGCTTGCAGGGTTGAGAGACCGTCAGGCCCCTAGGGAAATAGCAGAGATAGCATTCAGAGACCTCTGGAAATCTGCGGAGGATGGTATCGTCATTTCATTTTCTTCATGATTGGTATCCAGTTCCCTAATGTCTGGAGGTTGGCTTGGAGTGGCCCGAGGGGCCAGTGGGGGACAGACCACACCTTGAAATTGTAAGTCGCTGCGGAGGGCTGGGGCCCTGACTGCAGCCACTGCTTTGGGTGTAAGATTGGGTTACAGTGGCGGAGTCCAGCTCCTAGTGAGTGTCTGGTGGGACCAGTTTGGCACCACCTCTGGAGATGGCGAAAGACAAAACTGCCCCCAGGCAAAGCGAACTTGACAAGTACTCCAAGCTGCTGTTGCAAAGCGTGGGACCCGCAGAGCCCCACAGGGATGGACCCACACCTATGGAGGCAACAGCACCAGGAACCGGCATCAACAACAAAGCCCTCCTGTTGGCCATTCAGAAAACCAGACTCGCCCGAGGCCAAAATCAGTGAAGTGGGAATGGACATTTCACTCTTCCGGCAAGACCTGTGAATACTTCTGACCAGGTGGCGAAAGTCGCATCTCAGCCCTTGAGGACACTGTAATGAAGCTGCGGTTGGCGGTCCGCAAGCTGCAGATGGGCTGGACCAAGATTTCCGCCATCTTACCCATTTATTATGCAGGTCTTGCTGGAGGAGTGAAATGTCCATTCACACTTCGCCGATTTTGGCCTTGGGGCGAGTCTGGTTTTCTGAGAACCATGGGTGATAACACCTTATGAGTTCTCAAAGGTTCTCATATTTCCAGACTACTCTAGTGTAGTCCAGGCCCAACGGAATTCATTTGAGCAGGTGAAACAGAAATTCCGGGCCATGGACGGAGAATATATGCTCCTTTTCCCAGCCAAACTTAAGGTGCTCTTTCAGGGCAGGGCCATATTCTTTGATCACCCAGACAGGGTCTAGGAATGGGCCGAGGAGCGCCCCCCAGGGCTTGGATTTCCTGGCCCACACCCAAATGAGGGAGGCAAGGAGGGAGCTGGAGTGGCACCGCAGGGCTGGTGCTCCAGAGGAAAGACACCGACAAAAACTTGTCATGGGATCGGGGGCCCATGATGCCTTGAGGAAACCGTATTCGACGGACACTGGTGGGAGCATAGTGTCCACGCTGGCCCGGCGGACCCTGGACAGAGACAATAGCCCTAACCACACACAAGGCTCACAGTTCGATTCCCAGCGCTGGTGGCAGCTCAGCCCAGCACCATGTGACTCTGGGCAATAGCTCACTTAATCTCCCAGATGGACCCTAGCGCCTTGAGACCCTTAGGGGTGATTAGTTTGCACTTTACAAATACCGGGTTATGTTTATTACCTCCGTACCTGAGCCCAGCAAACTGCCTGAACTTTGCTCCTCCTACAGACCTATCTCTCAATTAAATGTAGAAAGCAATCTGCTGGCGAAAATGATAGCGACTAGAATAACAGGCATTATTACATTGTTGGTGCATGAAGGCTTTATGCCAGGTAGAGGCATATGCGCCACTGCATATGTTGTCTCCAGGTCGCACCGTTCCAGCTTGACCGACTACAGGGCTCATCAGCTCTGCTTTTAGTAGACTATGAAAAAGCATTTGACACATTTCATTGGCCTTTCCTTTTCCACGTCTTACACCAAATGAACTTAGGCCCGAGCAGGGCCGGATTGGCTGCCAGGCTGGGGTCCGGTTTTGGGCCCCTGGGGGGCCGTTTTTGTTACTGGGGGCCGGCAATATCTGCCCCCTGTAACAAAATTGCCTGAAACCGGCCCTAGCAAACAGCTCAGCCGCATACACTCAGTTGACTGGATCAGTCCCCTCACTGCTGCCGGAGGCCAGACTACAAGTCACCCAAGGACCATTTCGATACTTGGGCATTACTTTTGCGTTTGACCCACAAATGGCCTGGGACCTAAATATAGCACCCATTCTGAGGTAAGTACGCCAACCCTTAGACTCCTGGACACACTTCCCCTCAATCTCCTAGGTCGAGTGGCACTCTGCAAGATGCTAGCGCTCCCCCTCTTCCTCTACATCTTAAAAAATCATCCCTATGTGCTCCCACCAACGTTTATCAGTGGTGACGAGGTTCTACTGGGCTGGGAAAACCGCCAGAGTGGCATATGCTAAGTGCACAGCAGCAGTATACAAAGGCAGTCTGAGCGCCTCGGAACTTCGCCTGTTATATTGGGCAGCACAGATGATTTCAGAGGGGGACTGGCTCTTCGGGTAACGCCAGGATTCTGCTTGGCACCTGGAGAACTCCTATCTTGATTACTGGGGCATACACGGCTTGCTCTATGAAATCCGTCTCCCTGCCTCCCTTCCTCAAGTCTCATAGATCCCATTCATATGCTGGAAGGAGGCCCTTTCTAATAAAATGGATGGGAACTCGACGGCCTAAACCCCATTGTGAACTGGGTCCTAGTTGAGACATGTGTCTTGGTTGACAGGCTTCCGTGGCTTGGATTCAATCAGGATATCAACACTGGGGAATCTGCAGACCATGACCACTTTTATCCTTCTACCTTCTTATGGTGGATTTCGGACTTCATAAATCCCAGTTCTTTAAGTATTTGCAGGTCTGCCATGCCCTAGATGTCCACAGGGACACCTTCGGAGAGGTCCCAGAATACAATCCCCTAAAAGCCAAGCTCGACATGGGTCCAGTAGGTCGGAAGGGCATCTTTCGCCTGTACAGATCACTGCATCTCACAACCCTGGATCCCCTGCATAAACTCCAGGAGATGTGGGAGCTAGACCTTGGGGGTACTTTGCAACGACTGGAGGGAGGCCAAAATGGCCTTGTGGCTCCTGACCATACAAGCTACCCTCTAACTCATAAAAGTTCAATATCTTCCACCACACATACTACAGCTCAGATCGGCTGTGGAAAATGTGGTGGGCTGAATCACAGAGGTGCTGGCAATGTGGGGACACCAATGGGTCCCTCTTCCATTTGGTATGGACCTGTTCAGCTATAACAATGTACTGGAATGCAATTCATACACGTATAACACATGTCATACAGACTACGGAGAAACTGGACACACGGGTGGCCCTGCTAGGGATAATGGAGGGCTGGGCAGACGGATTTCAAAGACTGCTAGCTGGAATTGGGTATCTGACTGTAAAAAGAGACATAGCTAGATGCTGAAGATCCCCGAAGCGCCCCCCCCCCCCCCTCCGGATGTCCGCCTGGACATGAGGAATTGACTACCATTGTAAAGCGGAAATGGAAACTTACAAATGGAAGGGCTGTGCCCATAAACACTTCAAGATCTGGGGCCCACGGCTCACAGACTCCACGTTGATGGCGAATACGTTTTTCTTCCCAACCCTTTTTGATGGTTTCAAGGGGGTGGGCATGGGTGATGGAAAACGTAAATCTTATCTAATGTCGTTTCAATCGAAGCCTTTTAGTTATGGTTGGTTTCGCCAACAAAAAATCATTAAAAAGATGTATCACAAAAAGTCTACCTTCTAATTTTATAACTGTGTGCCTGATGGTTGGCTTGTGAAAATGCTTACACTCATAACTGTAGGCCTGAGTTAATTATGGTGACGAGCTAAGAGTCTGGTTTGTTGACTGGGAAAAGTTATGTCCGATGCCATAGGTCTATCCTGCTTATGAAATATCATGACAAAGGCAGTTGCTCTAGCTTATTTATTGTGAAAAAGATTTGTTAAAGCCAGTAAGCTTTTAACAGTTGATTGTTACAGCTTGTACCAGCTATAGACAGATATTTTGTTGCATGTAATCTCACAGTTTACTGTAGTAGGCAAGAGTTTTGGCATTGGCCAGAAACTTTGAAAAACCCTGGGGGTTTTCAGTGTGAAGATTCCTTTTAGGCATTTTGAGAGGGGTTGTATTTTATTCGGCAAGCTGTATATTTCTACCTATTTATAATTTTATAACTTAATGCATGATGGTTGCCAGTTTATGTACATTTGAATAGGCCGGTGGTGGGTAAAATGTAAATCCAATAGTAAAGCGTATAAGCTTCATCGGTTCATTGGGAAAAGTCATGCCTTATTTCATAAGTTTGATCTGCTCATTATACAATGTTATGACAAAGCCAGTAGGTCTGGCCTACTTATTGTGAAAAGCACATATTAAGGAAATAGGCTTTTAATTGTGTTTACACTGCAATAAACCTGAAGGCAGGTAGTTTGTTACGTGGAATCGCACAGATTACCATAGTAGGCAAGGGATTTGGTTTTGATGATCCACTGGAACACACCATGGGACTAGAAGATATGCACTACAATAATCTTTTTAAGGCTCTCTTAGGGGAGAGAATATTTTGCTTTGCCAGCTATAACCTTGTAATTTAATTAAATTATGACTGTATGCCTCGTGTTTGCCTTGTGGAAAGCTTACACTCAGTACAGTAGGCTTGAGTTGATTACGGTGGCAAACCAGTGACAAAGTCTATAGGCCTTATTGTTTATTATGAAACGTTTTGAGCAAGACAGTCTGCCTGACTTGTTGATTGAGAAAAGCATATGTTAAAGTCACTAGGCATTTAAGGGTGGATTATTATTACTCTGAATTAAAGCCTACCGATAGGGTTTTGTTGCATTGAATCTCAAAGAATACATTAATAGAAAAGGGCTTTGGTGTTGGTTACTCCCTCTGACAAACCATAGGTTTAAAAGATTTGCACTGTAAAAATATTTAAGCACTTTTAGGGAACATAGTATTTTTGTTTGTGAACTGTAATTATGCATGTTTGCAATTTTATGACTATGCCTGATGGTTGCTTTGTGGGAACGCTTATGCTCAGTACAGTAGGCCTGAGCTGGTTATGGTGACAAGCCAGTGATAACAGCTATAGGCTTGATTTTTGAGGAGGGAAATGTTGTTCCATATGCCATAGGTCTGTTTGGTTTACAGTGAAAAGTAGTCCTGGCTTATTCATTGTGAAAAACATATGTGAAATCCATTAGGCCTCTAACAGTGGATTGTTATCACATTATGTTACAGGCTGTAGAAAGGTATATGTTATATGTAATATCACAGATTACAATGGTAGGCAAAGGTTTTGGTCTTTGTACCCTTTCTGACAAATCGTGGGATTAGATTTTCACTGTGATGATTCTTGAAATGCCCCATGGAGAGGGGCTGCAAACTGTTTTGCGACTTTTATTGTGTACATATTTGTAATGTTATAAATGTATGCTTGATGGGTGCCAACTTGTGTGTTGTATATAGTATCAAGCCATTAAAGGCTAGAGGCCTTATTGGTTCACTGCAAAATATTATGTCAGATTCCTTACATGTGTCTGTTTATAATGAATAGTTAAGACAAAGCGAGTAGGCTTATTGTGAAAAGCATGCATTAAGGGCAATGGGCTTTTAAGGGTGGATTATTCTTACACTGTGCTAAAGCCTTTAGGCAGGTATTTCGTTACATGGAACCTTCTTGATTGCGGCAGTAGGCAAGATTTTTGGTGTTGACAACCCATCCAATCAAACCACGAGGATAGACCATTTTCACTATGGCAATCCTTATGTTGCTCCAGTATTAGGAATTTTATATTCTTTTGGTAACAGTATTTTATACATATTTGTAATTATATTTTTGTATGCCTAATGGTTACCTTGTGTGAAGGCTTATGATCAACACAGTTAGTTATGGTGACAAGCCAATGATAAATGGGTTACAGTCCTGATTCTTTGTAATAAAAAGGAACGATAAAGGCAGTAGGCCCACCATAGTGATTGTGAAAAGCATAAGTTAATGTCAATAGGCATATAAGAGTACATGGTAATTACTCTGTATTAAATTCTATAGATGTAGGAGAGTAGGATCTGCCTCTTATGTTGCCCCCACTTTTTTTCTGATGTTTACACTGGTTTCTGGCTATAGTCAGGCTGGGACCCTGCCAATCAGGGCCCCAGCCTCTCTGTTCTCTCTAAACGACTTGGAGTGCACTCTAGGTGCACTAGTGATTGGATACTGTGGTACCTTATGAGTCCCTAGTATATGGTACCTTAGGTGCCAAGGGCATAGGTACTTCACAGGTCTACCAGGCGCTGAAGCATGTATTATGCCACCCCTGGGAAGCAGACTAAATCTGACACCACAGGTCTGCTACTGCAGCCTGGGTAAGGTGGTGCATGCACCCCTTACTGTGATATAGACTACCTATATCACTACATAGATACACACATATAAACCTATAAGTCACTCCTATGGCAGGCCTTATCAATCCTGAAGGCAGAGTGCTTGGTTCCTATGTGAGAGGGTGCCCCTGCATGAGCAGAGCCCCTCTGCAGCATTCGGAGACCCTTCTCTGATGCTGTTTGTAGTGCAGCCTGACCATACACTCTTAAGCGCATTATAACCTCGCGTTAAATGCTAACTTTGGGATGGCTGCACGGAAACATGTTGTGTTTGGTGTCAAACATCTTGGAATACTACCCCCCCCCCGCCAGTTCTGGCGGCGGGGTACCATTCCACCCTTCTGGAGGGATAGACATGTACCTACTGTGGAAACGCGGTAGAATCCTGAAGAGCCCTGGCATCACAAAATGGATGCCACCAGTCACAGACACTGGGCTGCCCTCCTGCTGATGACCGAAACTCGCAGTGGAGGAAGCCCAACAATAGGTATCCTGTCACAGGAGGGTGCGACCACCTTCCAGACAGGGTTTAGTGTATTGGGGCTGGGTGGGTGCACTCTTAGAGTGCTTTGAAGTCCTGCACTGGGGGAGCAGAAGGCTCCTCTGTGCATATGCCAGTTCAAACCAGCTCAGGGGCTACCTGCCCCTGCTCTGGCGCGAAACTGGACAAAGGGAAGTGGGTGTAGCCACCCACTCCCCTGACCCTCCCATAGGTGGGGTCATAGAGCTAGTCCCTCCCTTCCTTTTAGTATAAGAGGGGGAACCTGTGCATTGCAAACTAGATACCCCTGGACGACGCTCTGAAGAAGAATCCTGGACCTTCGACGTTCCACTACCTCTGGAAGACTGAAGAATCTCCCTTGGAGTCAAGGAGTGACTCCCCTGCTTGGCAGGCACCAAAAACTACAACGACGGTCGCAAACTACGCCGCTCCCGCCGGAGCCCGAGGTCCCTGCAGCCCAAGACGAGGATTTCCTGACTTCTCAAAGGCAATCGTGAGTCCCCAGCGAAGCTGAGACCAGTGGACCCCACGAGTGACGAGGAACCTCAGTCCCTGGGTACCGTGCACTATTGTAGAGTGCAACCCCTTCACGACGTTCTACGAACTTGTGCTTTGGACCACGTGTGGTCCCAGCCTCTAGCAGGAATCCCTCCGAAGATCAGAGGCCTACCCCGTCCCGAGTGACCGTGGGCCCCTGTTGAAGGAATCCTCCCTAGGCGTCTTCGCGATCCCTTGCCAGCCGGCTTGTGGGTCCCCAGAAGACTTTTCTAAAGAACCAAAGGGCTCCCCTGGTTGCTCCAGGCCTGCCCTGACTTACCCTCGCTGGGTGAGTTCCCCAGACCTTGCTGGTCTACATCATTGACTTTTCACGCTTGCCACGAGACTTGCTGCTACCAAGGCTTGTTGGCTCCAATCGGGTTGCCGACACCGCAGTCAGCTGCAGACTTCGTGGGACACGCCGAATCCAGCTCCTGGTCGTCGTTGACGCCTCCTGGACTTCGTGGCCGAAGAGTCAAGACACCCGTGAACGACCTGAATCTTCCGACGACGGTGGGCATTCATCTTCCTTGCCCCGAGTCACGGCCCAGTGACTTTGAACACTGTCCCCTCTGCTTTCAGGTCTTCCTTCTTCTGAATCCAGGCTTGGATTCCACCGGACACTTCTTCGGACTTCACAAGCAGCAAGTCTTCATTGGCTCCCATTGAAAACGACGCCGCGACCCGACACCAAAGGACACTTATGCACCCGGCTTCCCTGGGTGAGGTAACTCCAGCACTACGGTGCTCCTGTGGGTGTTGGCCCTAGAACTACTTACCCTGTAAGTGACTTGCTTGTAGCTACTCCCGAAGTGCCCTTAAACTCTTAATTTCCAACCGCGACTTGCCCCATTGAAGTCTACGGCGATCCGCGCCTGTGTTCACTCATTGCACGCGTCCCCCGTGGGTCCTTTACTTACCTGCCTTGGGTGGTTTCGTGAGGCCCCAACACTTCTGAAGGCCCTAGGCCTTGTCTCTTTGCAAGTCGTTGTTCTTAAGTCTCTTTTTTAGTATATGGTCTGGTACGCCCCTAGGGCCCCAGCCATATTGTGCTTAATTTATTGTGAAATGTTGATTTGTGCATATGTTCCTGACTTCTAATCTCATAAAGAGATTAGTAGAGAGTTGTTTAGTAATAAATACATATATATTTGATATATATACCTGTGTGGTGTCTTTTCATTTGGTGATTCAAGAGATTGTGTGGTAAAACAAGCTGCTTTACATTCCTCCAAGACTTAGCCTGAAGGCTGCTCTCCACAGCTACCACTAGGATAGCTTTCTATAAAGGTTGTCTTAAACCTACCTACCATAAGAGTCGAATTGTACTGGTGCAAGGTGTCCACTTTAACTAGTGAACAGCATATACCAGGCCAACTTCTCACATTGGTGGCAGCGGTAGGATTCCAGCTTGCTATTGTTTTACCAGAAAATCTCTATTTGAATTACTAACTGAAAACCACTATAGGTACTTAAGGTACATATAAAGTCAAGCTTAGTATCAATAAGTTCTACTGAACTTAGAGCTGTGTGCCAAGGGATAGCACACCCTTTCTACAGCTCAAGCTAGTATCAGTAGGCCACAAACTAGTGTAGGTAGTACAACACTGCACAACACTAGAATGTCCTTAAAGGGTGGACCCAGTGGATCCACTCAGCCTCAGTATAAGGACATGGCTTTCTCGGAGTTGAGAGCCATGTGTGCTGCAAGGCACCTGAAGCTAGGACAGAGTCCCTCCACACTACACCTGATAGATCAGCTGACAGCAGATGATCTTAGATTAGCTCTAGGAGCTAATGGGTCTGAATCAGTGGGTGGGTCAATTACAGTGTCTGGGTCAGATGATGAAAATCAGAATGACCAAGACTCTGTGATTGAAGGGCCAGGTCCCAAGGGGCCTGAAAAAGACAGAGGAATTCTCCCTAAGAGAACTGACATAGTGGAGGACAGGCCTAGGTCCCTTTCTAGGGAATCTGAGCACTCCTATCACTCTGGCAGAGAATCTGTCTACCAGAGGAACTCCTACTACCCAAGAAGAGAGACCTCCTCTGACAGAATGTACAAACTGCTGCAGTATGAGGAAGCAAGGTTTGCCCTCAAAACCAAGCAGTTGGCATTAGACAAGGAAGCCCTGGAGCTCCAGAGAGCTTCTAGAAAAGAGGGGTTAGAATCCCCTGGTGGCAGCAACAGTGTCCCTAGAGGCAGAGAATATATTCCAGACCATAGGAACCTGAGCAAGGTTGTTCCTCCCTACCAGAGTGGGGATGATATCCATAAATGGGTAACTGTTATGGAAAGGGCCTGTAGAGTACAACAGGTCCCCCAAAAGCAGTGGGCAGCAATCTTGTGGCTCTCCTTTTCAGATAAAGGTAGAGACAAGCTCCTCACTGTTAGAGAAGAGGATGCTGATGACTATGAAGTCCTGAAGAGTGCACTGATAGATGGGTTTGGCTTAACCACTGAGCAGTACAGGTTGAAGTTCAGAGACACCCAGAAGGCACAGACTCGGGACTGGACTGACTTTGTAGATTGTGCAACCAAGGCTCTGGAGGGTTGGCTGGTTGGCAGTAGGGTTACTGATTTCAAGGGATTGTATAATCTAATGATGAGAGAACAGATCCTTAATAATTGCCAGAACCAGTTGTTGCATCAGTACCTGGTGGACTCAGATCTGACCTCTCCCCAAGAATTGGGAAAGAAGGCAGACAAGTGGGTCAGAACCAGGGTGAGGCAGAAAACCCAGAACCAAGGGGGTGACACAAAGAAGCAGGATTCTAAGGGCTCTGAGAAAGGTGGGGATAAGTCAAAAGACCAGAAGTCTTCACAAGGGCCCCAAAAATCTGCATCTGGTGGGGAGTCACAATCCAACAAGGGAAAAGGCCAAAAGAAGCCCTGGTGCAAATTCTGTAAACAGAAAGGGCACTGGACTTCTGATTGTAACAAGTCCAAAGACCAAACCACCACCACTCCTGCCCCTAAGGCAACTGTTCCCCCTAGTTCAGCTACTGGTGGAGGTGGTACTCAGAATAAGGGTGTGGTAGGGTTGACCCTGGGTTCTGAAGTGGACTCTGGCCTAGTCAGAGTACCCACTCAGGCAATGCTGATTTGTGATGGAGACATGGACATGTCCTTCCTTGTGAGCCCCAGTAATCTGGGCAAATACAAACAGCAGCCTGTAATAAATGGCAAACAGGCTTTGGCATTTAGGGACACAGGTGCTAGTGTCACCATAGTGGCAGAAGATCTTGTGGACCCTGGACAGATCATCCTGGGCGAAATGTACCAGGTGACCAATGCAAGCAATGTCAGGACCAACCATAGTCTGGCAGTTGTGAATTTCTCCTGGGGAGGGGTAACTGGCCTCAAGAAGGTTGTAGTCAGTGCAGACCTCCCTGTAGAATGTCTATTGGGCAATGATCTAGAAACTTCAGCCTGGTCTGAAGTAGAGTTATGGACTCATGCTGAGATGTTGGGCATCCCTGCAGAGGTATTTGCTGTGACCAGGTCACAAGCCAAAATGCATGACACTGAACCAGCTCTGGATCCTGAAATTATGGACCAAATGCTTCCCAAGAAGAGGAGCAGTAGGGTTAAGGCACTGCCTTCCCCTCTGTCTCAGATCATTGATTCCCCTCTTAAGGGAGGAGGAGCAGACCCTGAAGAAGGAACTGCCCCAGAGGAACTTGAGCCTGATCAGGTTGAGTTCTTGGGGGCAGGGGGCCCTTCTAGGTAAGATCTGAGTAAGGAGCAACAGTGCTGCCCCTCTCTTGAACCCCTCAGACAGCAGGCGGCTGCTGGGAGTGCTAGTGGGTCCCATAAAGTTTATTGGGATGAGGGACTCCTATATTCTGAGGGTAGAGATCCAGCCCCTGGAGCCACCAGGAGGTTGGTAATACCTCCGAAGTTTAGGGGGTTCCTCTTGACCCTAGCACATGATATCCCTTTAGCAGGTCACTTGGGCCAAAACAAGACCTGGGACAGGCTTGTTCCACATTTTCATTGGCCACATATGTCAGAGGACACAAAGGAGTTTTGTCGCTCCTGTGTCACATGCCAAGCCAGTGGCAAGGCAGGTGGCACCACAAAGGCCCCCTGATACCACTACCTGTGGTGGGGGTACCCTTTGAAAGGGTAGGGATTGACATTGTCGGTCCCCTTGACCCTCAAACTGCATCTGGGCACAGATTTATCCTGGTGGTAGTGGATCATGCCACCAGGTACCCAGAGGCAATTCCCCTGAGGACCACCACAGCCCCTGTGGTGGCAAGAGCCCTCATTGGAGTTTTCTCCAGAGGGGGTATCCCAAAGGAGGTCATCTCTGACAGAGGTACAAACTTCGTCAGGATATCTGAAGGCAATGTGGAAGGAGTGTGGTGTAACTTATAAGTTCACCACCCCCTATCACCCACAATGCAATGGGTTGGTTGAACGTTTCAACAAAACCCTGAAGGGAATGATTAAAGGACTCCCAGAGAAGCTTAAGCGGAAATGGGACCTTCTTCTTCCCTGACTGTTGTTTGCATACAGAGAGGTTCCACAGAAGGGGGTTGGTTACAGCCCATTTGAGCTTCTGTTTGGGCATCCTGTAAGAGGTCCATTATGTTTGGTGAAAGAGGGCTGGGAGTTACCTCTCAAGCCCCCCAAACAAGATGTGATGGACTATGTACTTGGTCTCCGCTCCAGGATGGCCGAATACATGAAAAAGGCAACCAAAAACCTGGAGGCCAGCCAAGAATTATAAAAAGCTTGGCATGACCAAAAGGCTGTGCTGACTGTGTACCAGCCAGGACAGAAAGTGTGGGTGTTGGAGCCTGTGGCCCCAGCAGCCCTCCAAGACAAGTGGAGTGGCCCCCATACAATTGTTGAGCAAAAGGGAGAAGTCACCTATCTGGTGAATCTTGGAACTCCCAGGAGCCCCTGAGGGTACTCCATGTCAACAGATTAAAGCCATATGTTGACAGGGCTGACATGGGCTTGCTCATGGCAACTGATGAGGACCAGGAGGAGGAGAGTGACCCTCTCCCTGACCTGCTCTCACAGAACCCTGATGATGGGTCAGTAGATGGTGTTGCTTTGGCAAGCAGCCTCACTGACCATCAGCAAACTGAGTGCAGACAGGTTCTGCAACAGTTCAGACATATGTTTAGCCTGACCCCTAGTCAGACTACCTGGTGCACCCATGAGGTGGACACTGGAGACAGTCTGCCTGTCAAGAGTAAAATCTACAGGCAACCTGACCATGTCAGGGACTGTATCAGGACTGAAGTCCAGAAAATGTTGGAGCTAGGTGTAATTGAGCCTTCAGATAGCCCTTGGGCTAGCCCAGTAGTCATAGTGCCCGAACATCATACCCAGGGTGGTAAGAAAGAAATGAGGTTTTGTGTAGACTACAGAGGCCTCAATGCAGTCACCAGGACTGATGCCTATCCCATACCAAGGGCAGATAAGCTGATTGATACTTTGGCCTCAGCCAAGTATCTAAGTACATTTGACCTAACAGCTGGCTACTGGCAGATCAGGTTAGCTGATGATGCAAAAGCCAAAACAGCATTTTCGACCCCTGGTGGGCACTACCACTTTGTGGTGATGCCCTTTGGATTGAAAAATGCACCTGCCACTTTTCAGAGGTTGGTGAATAAAGTTCTGTCAGGGATGGAAACTTATTGCTCAGCTTATCTAGATGATATTGCTGTCTTTAGTTCCTCCTGGCAGGATCACCTGGTCCACCTCAGAAATGTTTTGGAGGCTCTGCAGAAAGCAGGCCTCACTATCAAGGCCACTAAGTGCCAGATAGGGCAGAGTCAGGTTGTGTACCTGGGCCACCTTGTGGGTGGAAGCCAGGTTCAGCCTTTACAGAGTAAAATCCAAACCATAATGGAATGGGTTGCTCCTACCACCCAGACACAGGTGAGAGCCTTCTTAGGCCTGACTGGGTACTATAGGAGGTTTGTCAAGGGATATGGATCTATAGTGACCCCCTTGAATGATCTGACCTCAAAGAAAATGCCAAAAAGGTTCAGTGGACAGCTAGCTGTCAGAAGGCATTTGAAGACCTAAAGCAGGCCATGTGCACTGCCCCCATCTTACAGAGTCCAGACTACACCAAAAAGTTCATTGTCCAAACAGATGCTTCTGAGCTGGGTGTGGGAGCTGTACTGTCTCAACTGAATGATGAAGGTCAAGACCAGCCAGTAGCTTTCATTAGCAGAAGGCTGACCCCTAGAGAGAAACGTTGGTCAGCTATAGAGAGGGAGGCCTTTGCTGTGGTGTGGGCCCTGAAGAAGCTGAGGCCATACTTGTTTGGCACTCACTTCATAGTTCAGACTGACCACAAGCCACGCCTATGGCTTAAACAGATGAAAGGTGAAAACCCAAAACTTTTGAGGTGGTCCATTTCCCTACAGGGGATGGACTATACAGTGGAACATAGGCCTGGGACCCAACATGCCAATGCAGATGGACTCTCAAGGTATTTCCACTTAGAGGACGAAGACTCAACTGGTCAAGGTTAGTTTAGTGTCCCTGCGTTTGGGGGGGGGGTTGTGTAGGAGAGTAGGATCTGCCTCTTATGTTGCCCCCACTTTTTTTCTGATGTTTACACTGGTTTCTGGCTATAGTCAGGCTGGGACCCTGCCAATCAGGGCCCCAGCCTCTCTGTTCTCTCTAAACAACTTGGAGTGCACTCTAGGTGCACTAGTGATTGGATACTGTGGTACCTTATGAGTCCCTAGTATATGGTACCTTAGGTGCCAAGGGCATAGGTACTTCACAGGCCTACCAGGGGCTGAAGCATGTATTATGCCACCCCTGGGAAGCAGACTAAATCTGACACCACAGGTCTGCTACTGCAGCCTGGGTAAGGTGGTGCATGCACCCCTTACTGTGATATAGGCTACCTATATCACTACATAGATGCACACATATAAACCTATAAGTCACTCCTATGGCAGGCCTTATCAATCCTGAAGGCAGAGTGCTTGGTTCCTATGTGAGAGGGTGCCCCTGCATGAGCAGAGCCCCTCTGCAGCATTCGGAGACCCTTCTCTGATGCTGTTTGTAGTGCAGCCTGTCCATATACTCTTAAGCGCATTATAACCTCGCGTTAAATGCTAACTTTGGGATGGCTGCACGGAAACATGTCGGGTTTGGTGTCAAACATCTTGGAATACTACCCCCCCCGCCAGTTCGGGCGGGGGTAGCATTCCACCCTTCTAGAGGAATAGACATGTACCTACTGTGGAAACGCGGTAGAATCCTGAAGAGCCCTGGCATCACAAAATGGATGCCACCAGTCACAGACACTGGGCTGCCCTCCTGCTGATGACCGAAACTCGCAGTGGAGGAAGCCCAACAATAGGTATCCTGTCACAGGAGGGTGTGACCACCTCCCAGACAGGGTTTAGTGTATTGGGGCTGGGTGGGTGCACTCTTAGAGTGCTTTGAAGTCCTGCACTGGGGGAGCAGAAGGCTCCTCTGTGCATATGCCAGTTCAAACCAGCTCAGGGGCTACCTGCCCCTGCTCTGGCTCGAAACTGGACAAAGGGAAGTGGGTGTAGCCACCCACTCCCCTGACCCTCCCATAGGTGGGGTCATAGAGCTAGTCCCTCCCTTCCTTTTAGTATAAGAGGGGGAACCTGTGCATTGCAAACTAGATACCCCTGGACGACGCTCTGAAGAAGAATCCTGGACCTTCGACGTTCCACTACCTCTGGAAGACTGAAGAAACTCCCTTGGAGTCAAGGAGTGACTCCCCTGCTTGGCAGGCACCAAAAACTACAACGACGGTCGCAAACTACGCCGCTCCCGCCGGAGCCCGAGGTCCCTGCAGCCCAAGACGAGGATTTCCTGACTTCTCAAAGGCCATCGTGAGTCCCCAGCGAAGCTGAGGCCAGTGGACCCCACGAGTGACGAGGAACCGCAGTCCCTGGGTACCGTGCACTATTGTCGAGTGCAACCCCTTCACGACGTTCTACGAACTTGTGCTTTGGACCACTTGTGGTCCCAGCCTCTAGCAAGAATCCCTCCGAAGATCAGAGGCCTACCCCGTCCCGAGTGACCGTGGGCCCCTGTTGAAGGAATCCTCCCGAGGCGTCTTCGCGATCCCTTGCCAGCCGGCTTGTGGGTCCCCAGAAGACTTTTCTAAAGAACCAAAGGGCTCCCCTGGTTGCTCCAGGCCTGCCCTGACTTACCCTCGCTGGGTGAGTTCCCCAGACCTTGCTGGTCTGCATCATTGACTTTTCACGCTTTCCACGAGACTTGCTGCTACCAAGGCTTGTTGGCTCCAATCGGGTTGCAGACACCGCAGTCAGCTGCAGACTTCGTGGGACACGCCGAATCCAGCTCCTGGTCGTCGTCGACGCCTCCTGGACCTCGTGGCCGAAGAGTCAAGACACCCGTGAACTACCTGAATCTTCCGACGACGGTGGGCATTCATCTTCCTTGCCCCGAGTCACTGCCCAGTGACTTTGAACACTGTCCCCTCTGCTTTCAGGTCTTCCTTCTTCCGAATCCAGGCTTGGATTCCACCGGACACTTCTTCGGACTTCACAAGCAGCAAGTCTTCATTGGCTCCCATTGAAAACGCCGCCGCGACCCGACACCAAAGGACACCTATGCACCCGGCTTCCCTGGGTGAGGTAACTCCAGCACTACGGTGCTCCTGTGGGTGTTGGCCCTAGAACTACTTACCCTGTAAGTGACTTGCTTGTAGCTACTCCCAAAGTGCCCTTAAACTCCTAATTTCCAACCGCGACTTGCCCCATTGAAGTCTACGGCGATCCGCGCCTGTGTTCACTCACTGCACGCGTCCCCCGTGGGTCCTTTACTTACCTGCCTTGGGTGGTTTCGTGAGGCCCCAACACTTCTGAAGGCCCTAGGCCTTGTCTCTTTGCAAGTCGTTGTTCTTAAGTCTCTTTTTTAGTATATGGTCTGGTACGCCCCTAGGGCCCCAGCCATATTGTGCTTAATTTATTGTGAAACGTTGATTTGTGCATATGTTCCTGACTTCTAATCTCATAAAGAGATTAGTAGAGAGTTGTTTAGTAATAAATACATATATATTTGATTTATATACCTGTGTGGTGTCTTTTCATTTGGTGATTCAAGAGATTGTGTGGTAAAACAAGCTGCTTTACATTCCTCCAAGACTTAGCCTGAAGGCTGCTCTCCACAGCTACCTCTAGGATAGCTTTCTATAAAGGTTGTCTTAAACCTACCTACCATAAGAGTCGAATTGTACTGGTGCAAGGTGTCCACTTTAACTAGTGAACAGCATATACCAGGCCAACTTCTCACAATAGAGATATATTTTGTTACATGGCATCTCACTGATTACTATAATAGGCAAGGATTTTTGTGCTGGTTAGCCCCTCTGGCAAACCTATTTGCACTGCCAGAATCCTTGCTAGGCCCTCTTAAGAGTGTATATTTATATACTATGTAATTTTAGGACTGTGAGCTGATTGTTGCCTTGTGGGAACGTGTAAGCTCCGTACAGGAGGCCTCAGTTGGTTATGGTGACAAGCCAATGATAATAGCTATAGGCCTGATTGGTTCAGTAGGAAAAAATATTTCCAATGCCATAGGTCAGATCTGTTTATTTTGAAAAGCTATGATAAATGCAGTAGCCATAACATATTGATTGTGAAAAGCTTATGTTAAAGTCAAAAGGTTTTTCAGGCTGGGTTGTTATTTCTCTGTGTTAAGGCCTTCAGATAGATATTTTGTTACATGAAATGCCACAGATTATGTTCGCAGGGAAGGATTTGGTGTTAATTAATGCCTCTGACTAACCCTAGTGGTAGAAGATTTGCACTGTAATAATTCTTGGTAGAGTCTCTTCTTAGCCGAGATGTATCAGAGTGTGTGTGTATAACCATATAGATACATAATGGGCTTTTTGGTCTTCTCTGTTCTGCTATTGGTCTGTCTCAGTGTTATTTACACTCTTCTTCCATCTATATTGTACTGCATGGGCTAATGATTCAGTCCATATCAGCCATTGGCCCTCCTGACTTGTGAATGGCTGGTTTTTCTGATCACATTTGTACATTCACCTGAAAATGAGTGTGCTTCAGCCTCCGGACTGGTTGGCCAGTGGTTTTGTTTTCATTTTTTAGCTTTTATAGTTCACCCTTCATTCATTTGCTTCTTGTTTTATTTTAATGTGCCTTAAGAGGATACTATAACTCTAACGGGTCACTTGCTTGATGCTCATTTCCTCTGCACTGTGATGCATCCCACATGGCCAGTTCCTCTAAACCAGGAGACCATTATGGAGTGCTGTTTTCCATAGTGGATTATTGTTTCTCCAGTCAAAGATGGCCAACACATCCGTACATGGCAACATTTTAGAAGAGGAAAGGGGGAGATTTTTAAAAAAAAAAGTTGTTGGGAGAACGTATTTCCCCGTTGACTTCTATTGAAGCAGAGACAATTTCAAGCAGGAGACAGCCAAAATGAAGCCGTTTTTGGCTTCTAAAATCGGCAGCCTCCCACCTAAATCGGGTCTATTGGCATCTATGCACATTGTTTCTAGATGAGGCATTCAGGCTGGAACTTTAAAACACCAAACACTATTCACAATACCCCTGCAATGACGGACACCTGCTGCTATTATTTAGTATTACGTTTGCTAGCATATGCCTGCCGTGTTTAGACAGCAGCATGTTTTCTTTTTCTACTTGTTTTCCTTTATCTACTTGTTTTCTTTTAATTTATTTTAAGTATATTGTTGAGTTGTAAGTGTTTTATAGCAGTTGTGTCGGAGGGTGAAAGCAAACATGAGTCAGTGGATGGATAAACAGATGAATGAGTGACAAAGAGCATTCATGTTAACGTATTGAGTTCCAGAACCCATCAATGTCACAAAAGGCAGTTTTATTCTTAAGCCAAACCTACTGGCATTGCCAAAGCTTGTTCTTTAGTAGTTCCATGTCGCAGAAGCCTTGGTATGCTCCGTAGTGACCTTTAGTTTGTTTGTACCCCTTCCAGGATAGACTGACTTATGGCAAAAACAATCCTGTCTTTATCTTCCCTTGTCCTTCATTGGTCTCCATTTCTTAAGACAACAGTCTGTCTTTTTCTTTTTTTATACTAATACCTGTCTTTCTATTACTTACCGTACCATTGCTTTGTGTTTGTAATTCATCCGTGTATATTTACTATTTTATTTCCTGTGTCTTTTCTGTCACTCACATATCGTTGAACGTCTACTCTTAACCTGAAGATTGTGTCCCTCCTTTGCCATGCAAGTACGCATTTCATGGATCATCAAAAGTTTCTGATTGCCAAATCTCTTTGTAGCCGCCATAATCTGAAAATATATCAATTTCAGCTTACCTTTTTCATTCATGGAAATAACACGTCAAAGCAGGTTCATGTTACTTCAAACTCGACATTTATATTGATATGCAACATACTTTGCACTGATAGTTAAAACAATGATGTTTGTTGTTAAACACAGGCTGTGTTGAGTTCTGTACACTATACTTCTTTCCCTATCCACCAACTCCCCATCTCTCCCTATTTTGCTTGTTATATCGCACTGGAATGGTTGTGTGTTAGCAAAGAAAATGTAATAAAGCCATAAATTGCACAAAAGAAGTATAAATCTAATTGATAAATGTATTTTCTTTCAGGTTCTTCTCTGGCTGACCTTGTGAAGGCTGGAAACTCCCTGTTACAAGCTGTTGTGAATCCCAAAGTATTTGGTCTATGAGAGAACAGGATGACGTTATTAACCAAAGTTCCCATACAACCACGTTCCCTTTCTTCTTTGCTTTCTCGCCCATTTGGGTGATACTCAATGAGTGTGCATGCTTCCATATCCGAAGAAATAGGAGTAGCTTTCAGCAGAAGTCTCATGCCATAAAAGGTACCAGACTAAGGGTTCACTAGCTGCAAGGTACCACTGTTAAACTAATTTTAGGCTACGTTTTTCAAGGACAACTAATTCTAAAACAATCGGAAAAAGAAAGAAAAATCACTAACAACTAAAAGGAATTCTGGAGCAGATATCTTTATAGAGCAATAAAAATCAAATTCTCTCTCATTGTTTGAAATGCCTGTGTACATTAAATAGTCAATTTATTTCATTCAGTGTCTGTGCCTCACCTGAATCTCAAAGTTCTAGTCTTTCCTCTACTTCTGTACATATTTTACTGGGATCTCACCTTCATGTATGGACACAGGTAAGTTTACCAAAGGTCGCTAATGCTTTGTTTTAAACAGTTTATCCAGTAAAATGCAAAGACTTGGTTTTGGGGTTCTACTTTTCTGCAGTGAACTTCCACGTTCTGTCGGGGAGTCTCAAGATAGTAATACTTTCTGGTAACGTCTTCCTCTGTCTTCAGGCATTCCTGAAGAGAGAAAACAAGATAACAGTAGGCTGAATCTTGTGCTTTTTATTCCCTACCTGTGACAGAGCATGTAAGTAGTGTTGGTGTCATCCCTGCCACACTCTGTTGAATTAACTGGTCCCTCAATTCCTCACTTCATAAGGAAACAAGAAGCCTCACATCATTTTGGCATTTACTATTTGACAAGGCTTTGTTTGGGTGGGTAATAGCCAATGGGACTATTTATACCAACTTTGAACGTGGTATTTCCGCTCTGCTAGTTTCCCTAAAAGTAAGGGTCAAGGGGCATATTATCAAGAACGGCGTTAAAATTATCGCCGCTTTAGCGGCAGGAAACTGCCGCTAAAGCGGCGATAATGGACTTGATAATATGCCCTTGTGAATTCCCATAGAAGCCCATGTTCTGGTGTGAACATGGGCTTCTATGGGAATTCACAAGGGCATATTATCAAGCCCATTATCGCCGCTTTAGCGGCAGTTTCCTGCCGCTAAAGCGGCGATAATTTTAACGCCGTTCTTGATAATATGCCCCATTGTCTGTAAACTGTTCCAGTCAACAGTAAATTAGAGGTTACTGCCAAAGTCTGAAAAATCCCAGAGAGACGGGGCTGTATTTGCTGCAAGAGAGTGTAGGAGGACCGAAATTCCTGACTGCAGGACGTATAGGGCCCTTAGGTGTCCGTGTTGTTGGTTTTGAGTGAGGGGTGTCCAGATAAGAGGTGCAGGAGTGTCTGCTGCAGTAAAGGGAAACTTGAGGGAGCAAGGTGTCCCAGGCCACAAGGGAGTTGTGTGACCATGGCATGTAGGTACCAATGAAGCAGCATACAGGAGTTGTGGAAGAGCAAAATGTCGGTTTCTGAGCCTTGATGTAGGAGCATTAATGCAACAAGATTCATAGTGCTTGTGAAAGAAGGCAAGTGAACGCTGAGGGAAGAGGGTGACTTCCAGGAGAACAGTGTGCTGCTCCAATGGAAGAAATGTGCCTTCCCAACAAAGAAAGTTATTTTCCTTCTTTACTGTGGTTTACTGGGATCATAAATCGTGGGATCATGCTCTTTTATCCCAGATAGCAGTACGTATTTCATCCTAGGTTCACTGGTAAGGAAGTATCTGAAGGTGTCTTTGTTGGTGTTTGTGCCAAATTCGTTTTTGATATTATTTACTAGTTTAAGGCTACTATAAATATATGGAATGTCAAACTGAAAATTTGCGCCCGTCTTCCAGCAACAAAGTTTGAGTAGGAAGCAAAGAGAACAATTCCTTTCACTTCTCCCCTCTTCCTCTGAAGAAGCACATCAGCATTATACAGTGGTATGACACCACCTGGCAAGGACCCTCGCCCTCAGGGACATGTTTTTCCTTTGCTCCTCCCAAGCATTTCCCCCAACCCCCCACCCCCCCCCCCCCCCGAATATTGCCATATTTTTTGCCTTCTGACTAGTTGCCATCTCCTGTAAGCTCTGGGGAATTCAAACAGTCATTCAGCACAGCAAACCCCTACAGCTTCATGCTAAAGTTGCTCACATCACCGAGAGTGGCTCATTCACACCAGCCACGTCCAGTACCATTAACCACAGTCACTCAAAATAGCCCTGTTTACTCATGAGCCTCCCTTCTCAGCCTCCAAAAACACAAACCGTTGCAACCACAATTTAATAAAAAATATTTGAAAGGGGAAAACCCTGCAGCAACACATAGACACAGCAACTACCTTCTTCCAAAAGAAACTGGCGTCAGCGTGCATCCTTCTCAACAGAAAGTTAGCTGCATTCATGGAAAAATGTATGATTTTATCACTGTCCAAGCTATCGGTTGGGGGGCACCATGGTTGCTAATCCTAAAGTTCTCATTTATTCTGTGTTCCCCATTTTTTACTATTCTCAGCGTATGATCTGGTAGAGAACAGCTCCTATGCTGTCTGCATTACCTTCAGAAACAAGCTTTACCTTCACCACATCAGAAAACCAACTGTTGTGCATGCATCTCAGTTCAAGGTTAGCCGCAGTCAAATGCAAAATCCATAAATGTATCAGTGTCGAAGGCACAGATTGTGCGAGGAACTTTTTTGCTAACCCAAACTTTTTCAGTTTATCAGTCTTCTCTGTTTTGTACTATTCCCATATAATGATATGAAAAGGAAAGAACCAGAAAGGTTTCTAAGACCCAAGACTTACATTTCCTACATTAGTAATGTAATGTAAGGTGAGGCCCCTTTGACAGTTAAGGGGTTCAGCCCATTGATTTGACCTGGGTGCTGCTAGACTGGCAGGCAATCCATACACATTATAAATAAATGTTAGTCTTAAACATAGAGGAAGCTGTATAAACATTTACTTCAGAGGCATACCAGAATCCAAATATTCACACCACTGTTCATTTTATTGATTTCCCCAAACAAAGAAAATTACAGCAAGAAACAAATAAAGAAGGTCCAGGGAGGCAGAGAAATACTTGTCTGATCAGTCATGCCATATTCGATCTTGTTGGATTCTTTACAACCCCACCCAAACAAACCTGTTTATAATGTTTGGACAGGTTCCTTGTACAGTAACACTAACCTTAGTGCCACTTTTATAGAAGTCTGTGTTACACCTGAATATCGTACATTTTGCAAAATGATTTGAATTTAAATGCCTGATGGTGTAATATGGATGACATTGTTCGATAAGGGAATCCATACTATTGGAGGGAGAGGGGGGGGAGAAATGTGAAAATCATCATCATACAAGATATTGTGTCCTGTCCCCTTTTTCCATACCATTTATTATGACACAAGTTACTAGTTTTGTTTAAAAGTAGAAGTTTTGTAGAATGAGTCCCATGGGACATTTGTTTGACTTATTACCCTTAGTCTGGTTCTCGTGGGCAATTAGGGTGGTCGTTGTGTTGTATACATAAGTTCCCTGAAAAGCACTTCAAAAACTATTCAATACTTTACACGGCTTATGTTCTGTCCACCAATATGTGCAGTGTGGGGACTATAATGCACTTGTCAATCGGTGAACAGAACACCTACCACGTTCTGACGTCAGATAAAATTGTCAATCTGAAAGAGACACGTTAGTGACAGATTCCTTACCTTAGAATATCCCCAGGCGTCAGGCTGGATCTGGAAAGTTTTGCGTAGCAGTACCCCTGCGCGTCGGTAGGCGGCGTCGTGCGGCTCCGCGTCCGTCGTGATCGCCGGGATGACGTCGCGGCCAATACTTAGACGCCGCCCATGCGCGCTGGCGTCAGTTCTTTCTTTTTCCGCGCCAGTAAGCGCAGATCCGGATTGAGCAGTGCCCCAGTCATTTTTTGACTGAATCTTTTGAGAGACTTTTTGTCCAAGTTTTCGAGTCGTTTCGACTCCAAGGTGTCAGTAGGGATGGCTGGCTTCAAGCCATGCGAGGTCTGTAATCGCATGATGTTGATTACGGATCCGCACCGTGAGTGTCTCTTCTGCCTGGGGCGCGGCCACGACCCCAAGTCGTGCCCCGAGTGTCGGTCCCTCACCCCGAAGGCTTTGCGAGAGCGGTCTCGAAAGCTTCTCGAGGCCCGGCACTCGGCTCCGCGCCGCTCGAGGTCCCGGGAGAGGTCGAGGGGCCGGTCGCGGAGCCATCGTCATTCGTCGGGGTCGAAGTCTTCAGGTAAGGCGAAGCACAAGAGGTCGAAGAAGCGTCGCTCTAAGACCTCCCCTCGCCGGTCTCACGACTCGGCTGAGGGTCCAGCTGGTACCGCGCCCGCGGCTCCGGTGGTACCCGAACAGCCGACGCCGGCCTACCCGCCTGTCCCGGGTCCGATGTCGACTCCGGCCGACATACAAAACTTCTTGTCAGCCATGGCTTGCATCTTCGGGCCTAAGGGTTACCCCGGTGCGCCTTCGGGCCCCGCGGGCCCCAGTGGGAGTCCTCCCTCGGCACCACCGGCGGCTCCAGCCCCGGTGTCCCCGGCGACCCCGGCGCCGCAGGACCCCCCTCGGATCCAGGCCTGGATCCCAGTCGACGCCGGTTGACCAGATAACACCTCCACCGGCGCCGACCTCCCCGGTACCATTTACGGCACCGTCCGAGGCCTCGGACGGCGCCGTCCCCAGGTTCTCCCCGGAACCGGACACGGCGCCGGATCGACGTCGGCCGACGCCGATTCCGACGCCGATGGGACCCTTCTTCCCTCATGTCCCTCCTCCTTACTTTTCACCTGTTTTGGAGGACGAGGAGGACTGGGAGGGGTCGGAAGACCCTCTCACAGCTCAATGTGAGCCTTATCAGGACTGGGCTGAGGAACTGGGTGATGCCAGTGGCCTGGACACCTCTCCAGACCTTGGCATGCTGTCTCCTCCTTCCGTGGCAACGGAGGAGGGAGCAAGTTATGCAACGGTGTTGCGTAGGGCGGCCGCGGTCTTGCGCCTCGAGCTCCCTACAGTGGCTGTCAGGACTAACCTCCTGACGGAAGTGCTTCAGCCGGCGGCCACCTCTTCGGAGCCACTGCTGGCGTTCAACGACGCACTTTCTGACGTTCTTTTGGGCACCTGGTCCAGGCCCACCACAGGGGCTCCTGTGGACAGGAACGTAGCCCGACGCCATCGCCCGGCCCCGGGTGACCCCTTGTTCCTCTCCCAACACCCCACCCCCGAGAGCTTGGTTGTCCAAGCCTCTACCTCTCAAAGCGCCTTCCCTACGGCTCCGCCGGACAGGGAATCCAAAAGACTGGAACAATTTGGGAAGAAGATCTTTTCTTCCTCCAGTGCTGGCTTGCGGTCCGTGAACACCGCTTGCCTTTTGGGCCTTTACTCCCACTCTCTGTGGAATTCGGTGGCGCAAGTGCTGCCCAAGTGTCCTGAGGAGGTCCAGACACTGCTCTCCCGTGTTATTGCAGACGGGAGGGACGCGGCGAAGTTCACAATCCGATGTGGCCTTGACACCGCTGACTCGCTAGGCAGATCGCTTGCGACGACAGTGGCGCTGCGCCGTCACGCCTGGCTGAGGACCACTGGTTTCTCGGGCGATGTCCAAAACACCCTTATGGACATGCCCTTCGATGGCATCCGCCTTTTTGGCAATAAGGCAGACAGCGCGCTGGAGCGCTTTACGGACTCGCGGGATACGGCCAAGTACTTGGGCCTTTCCGCCTCGCGCCCTCCGCAGCAGTCTGCTTTTCGCTCCTTTCGTGGCCACGGAAGGGGTGCCCAGTCACGTCCACTGCCCAGCCACCGGCCCACGCAGCAAGCGTGGTCGAGGACGTGGCTCCCGGCGGGTCGGGTAAAGCGTGCGGGTCAGGCCACCACCTCCGCCCCGTCCGCGGCCTCCAAGCCCTCCTAGTCCATCCTTTCAGGTCCACAGCCCGCCAGTGGGGGGCAGGGTCCGCCATCACCTTCCCCACTGGCGTACCATCACATCGGACAGGTGGGTCTTGGACATTGTCCGAAGGGCCTACTCCCTCCCCTTCGAGACTACCCCCCCAGCCATGCCACCTCAGTACCACCGCATGTCGGGGGACCATTTGGTACTTCTTCGACAGGAAGTTGCGGCCCTCTTGGCCAAGGGGGCCATCGAGCGCGTTCCGACCCCAGAAGTAGGGCGTGGTTGTTACTCCCACTACTTTCTGGTGCCCAAAAAGGACAAGGAGGACCTGCGTCCTATCTTGGACCTCCGGAACGTCAATCGCTTCCTCCGGAAGGAGAAGTTCAAGATGCTCACCCTAGCTCAGGTCTTGACTGCCCTCGACCCTGGAGACTGGATGGTAGCGTTGGACTTGCAGGACGCATATTTTCACATCCCCGTCCTGCCGGCCCACCGGCGTTACCTGCGGTTCACAGTAGGCCCCCGAGCACTTTCAGTTCACCGTGCTCCCCTTTGGCCTTACCAGCGCCCCTCGGGTGTTCACGAAAGTGATGGCGGTGGTCGCAGCTCATCTGCGCCGGGCAGGGGTTCCAGTCTTCCCCTACCTCGACGACTGGTTGCTGAAGGCGGGCTCGTCCCAGGCAGTCGTCTCCCACCTCCAGACTACGGCCGGACTCCTGCACTCGCTGGGGTTCTCCAACAACGTGCCAAAGTCGCACCTGATTCCTTCTCCACAGCTCCTTTTCATCGGAGCAGTTCTGGACACAACGCAGTTTCGGGCCTATCCTCCCGAACGGCGAGTCCAGGATATTCAGGCTATGATTCCGATCTTTCAGCCTCTATCCTGGGTTTCGGTACGGATGACCGTGAGGCTGCTGGGCCTCATGGCCTCCTGCATCCTGCTGGTCGATCATGCCAGATGGCATATGCGGGCTCTGCAGTGGGACCTGAAGTTCCAGTGGGCGCAGCATCAGGGGAACCTGTCCGATTACGTCCAGATCTCGGAGGGAACTGCACGGCAGTTGCAGTGGTGGCTCTCGAACCGGCAATGGGTCCCGGCAGATCCCTCTCCCTTCCCCAGCCAGAGCACACAGTTGTGACGGATGCGTCCCTTCTGGGGTGGGGCGGTCACATGGGAGAGGCGGAGATCAGAGGCCTCTGGTCTCCGGCGGAGTCCCGGCTCCATATCAACCTTCTGGAGCTCCGGGCGATCCGACTTGCACTGAAGGCATTTCTTCCCTCTGTCAAGGGGAAGGTAGTGCAGGTGTTCACAGACAACACCATCGCCATGTGGTACTGCAACAAACAAGGCTGGGTGGGGTCGTGGACCCTATGTCAGGAGGCTCTGCGTCTCTGGACATGGCTGGAACATCAGGGCATATCCCTGATGGTTCAACACCTGGCAGGTTCCCTGAACGCCAGGGCGGACGAACTCAGCCGCAGGTGCATGATGGATCACGAATGGCATCTTCACTCGGAGGTGGCGCAAGGACTCTTTCTACAGTGGGGAGAGCCTTGGTTAGATCTATTCGCCACCGAAGAGAACGCGCAATGTCAGCAGTTCTGCACGTTGGAATTTCCAAGGCGGCACTCGCTCGGCGACGCTTTTCGTCGCGAGTGGAGTTGCGGTCTGTTGTACGCCTTTCCGCCTATACCACTTCTGCCCAGAGTGTTGAAGAAGATTCGGCGCGACCGGGCCCAAGTCATTCTTGTGGCTCCGGACTGGGCTCAAAGAGTTTGGTATCCCGAGCTACTCAGTATGAGCATCGATCCCCCGATCCGTCTGCCTCTTCGGGAGGATCTTCTGTCGCAGCAGCAGGGGACGGTCCTCCACCCGAACCTGTCCAGTCTCCACCTCCTTGCATGGAGATTGAGCGGCGGCAGTTGATTCCTTTCGACTTGCCTCCCGAAGTTTGTAATGTGATTCTGGCAGCCAGGCGTCCCTCCACTAAGGTGGTATACGCCTGCAGGTGGAACAAGTTTGTGGCATGGTGCACAGCAAAGGCTGTGAATCCCCTTTCTGCCCCTCTTTCCGAGGTTCTTCTGTTCCTTCTTTCTCTGGCCCAGCATGGTTCTGCCCTGGGTACCATCAAGGGCTATCTTTGTGCCATCTCGGCCTTCCTCAGGCTTCCTGATCAGCCCTCCCTTTTCAAGTCCCCTGTTGTTCACAGGTTTCTTAAAGGCATTACACACCTTTTCCCTCCTGTTCCGTTTGTGATGCCTCAGTGGGACTTGAACTTGGTTCTTACTTTTTTAATGTGCGCTCCCTTTGAGCCTCTCCATAACTGTCCTCTTCGTCTTCTCACTCTGAAGACAGCCTTTCTGGTGGCCATCACCTCCGCTCGGCGGGTGAGTGAGCTCCAGGCTCTCTTGCAAACCCCCCTTTCTGTCTGTCCATCCAGACAAGGTTGTTCTTAGGACGCATCCGTCCTTCTTGCCAAAGGTGGTTACTGCCTTCCATATTGGGCAGACCATCACTTTGCCCACCTTCTTTCCGCATCCTTCCAGAGAGGAAGAGAGGCTCCACCGTCTGGACCCAAAACGTGCGATTTCCTTCTATCTGAACCGCACACAACAGTTCCGGGTGGACGACCAGCTCTTTGTTGGCTACGTGGGCGCCAAAAAAGGTCGGCCGGTACACAAGCGGACCATCTCCCGCTGGGTTGTCTTATGTATCAAAGCCTGCTATTCTTTGGCTAAGAAGGAGCCCCCTGTTGGGCTACGTGCCCATTCCACCAGGGCGACAGCCGCCACCACGGCTTTGGGGCGTGGAGTCCCATTGCAGGACATTTGTCAGGCAGCTACGTGGGCCTCGTTGCACACGTTTACCAAGCACTACTGCCTTGGCAGCCAAGTCCGGAGAGACGGCTTCTTTGGCCGTTCTGTTCTCCGAGACTTCCTTGTCTGATCTTTGTTCGCAGACCCACCACCGGGGTTGGTATTGCTGGGGTATCTATTCTAAGGTAAGGAATCTGTCACTAACGTGTCTCTTTCAGATGCACAAGTTACTAACTTGTGTAACGATATATCTGTAAGAGACAGTAGTTAGTGACAGATTCCTTACCGCCCCACCCATCCTCCCCGTTCTGCGAACTGATTTCTAGGGTTAAGGTCATCCCTTTCAGGGCCCTAGTTTTCAGACACCAGTGTCAGTTTCTTGCATGGCTCTGCGTTTCTGGCGCGGAAAGTCGTGTACAGAACTGACGCCAGCGCGCCTGGGCAGCGTCTAAGTATTGGCCGCGACGTCATCCCGGCGATCACGACGCCGACGACGGACGCGGAGCCGCACAACGCCGACTACCGACGCGCAGGAGTACTGCTACGCAAAACTTTCCGGATCCAGCCTGACGCCTGGGGATATTCTAAGGTAAGGAATCTGTAACTAACTACTGTCTCTTACAGATATATCGTTACACAAGTTAGTAATTTGTGCATCCAGCAGGCCATAAGCAAGTCAATGATTTTCTCAAGTAAATGAAAAAATAATTTTTACGGCTGCTTTGCTAGTGAAGTAGTGGCGCCTGGAAGGTAGATATCCATGCAGCTCCATTGAGAGGTTTACCTTACGGCAGCTCCACCTCAGTCAAATTCCCAATAATTCGCTTTTGTATGGTACAACATAGAGTAAGTTGGAAAACAGAGGGCTGGCTGAGATAGGCAATGGGGACAGTAAACACAACTCTTCTCCCTCCTTCCTTGCTTAGAGCAGAATCTACAACAGCGACATTGTTGAGTTGTTTTAGCTGATCAGGAATGCATTGACAAACTGCTGATCCTGCAGCCTTGTCAACGTCCTCCAGAGCAAATGGAATGGAGGATGCTGCTTCTGTAGCAGTAAGGTTATTAATGATTGTCAATTGTAGCCGCTTTCAGGGGCAGAGCAGCATTTTACTAGCGCCTATCGGACCCGCAGTGGGAACTCGGATTCCCGGCATCCCTTTGGCCAACAGCAACGCCTTATAGGTGCGACACAGAGCCGCGGGACGCGCCCGGGCCAAGGGCGGGCCCGCCACGCCAGAGGAGCCCGGAGGAGGTTGGGCTGGGCCTCCCCTCTGACACTTGGCCCTGCACAATCATCGTCTAGCCAGTCGGCCGGACACCAGCAATGGGTAAGAGAAAGGCTACAGCTGATAAATCTGGGGAGGGTATTATAAACACTCTGGATGCGTTTCTATCAAGGGCAGCAAATGTACTGTCCCATGAGATAGAGTTGACTGAACGCAATCTCTCTTTTGAGGAGAGGAGACATACCACAACTCATACTTTAGCCCCCCCCTGACCCCAGCGGGGTATCACCCAATAGACTTGAGCAAGGAGATGCTCCAACCGCCACTCTAGGTAGTCCTTTTGTGAACATACCAGAATCAGTACCATCCTCCACTTCTATTTTAGTTACCCAGCCAGCACCTAAAAAGAAGAGAACTGGTAGAAATGTGAAGGGTAACCCTATGACAACCATAAAACCGGCGAGGCTGCCTACGCCCACAAATTCGGTGGACACTATCCGCCTGCAACTATTAGAAGATGAAGCAGTGTGGCAAAAACTGGAGGATAAGGTCTCTAGCTTACTCCAGCCAATTGTGTCTCGCTTGATTAAAATAGAAGAATGACTTTCCTCCTGGGAAGAAAATGGTATACACTTCTTTGGTTCACAGCAGCAACCAGGGGGGTTGCAACCTCAAACTGGGAAAACGGAAGAGGAACTAAATCAACGTTGCGGCCATTTAACAGTGTCTAAGGCTCAGTGTCCATCCAATCTGGATAAACTGAACAAATGGGGATTAACATCTGGCATTACCCTGATTCCAAGAGCGCATCCCGCTGATGGTTCTGAGGGGGACCTACATAATGTATGGAGGGACCTAGTTGGGGGCCTAGGGTGGAGAGGTGCCTTCCAGTAGATTTAACAGTTCCCACCCCCACATCTGAAATAGGCCCAATTGCTCAAACCGATCAGCCTGCACACCCATTTTTAGATCTTCCTCCAGCATCCGCACCACTTGTACTCATCCTGGTAAATGTCCCTAGATTACGAGAAGGTCAAAAGGAATCTACCCAACAACTTATGGACAAATCGTTACATTGGTTAACTATTCATAGCGGTAGCTATGATAGAATTTTGCATCACCATATTATTATTGCTAGGAGAGTGGGGTGGGTGGGCCCTTCACAGAAAGCATATTCTGGCGATTGTGTAGTAGTAAATTTCAATGATAAGGCAGTAGCCATGTCTCTCTTGGCCAAATTCCGGGAATCTGGCCATCATAGCTCTCAGATTTTTATTTAATCATTGGAGTACTTCTATCGCCATTCTCTCCCTCCTAAGCAAACTCTCTGGAGTATTGTCCCCAATAGAAGCACTGCACGTAATCAGGTAAATAATTCTGCTAATAGGCCCTACTTAGATCTCTTAGGGCTAACTGTAGGAAACATGTTTGCCCCGCTTACAGACTTGGAGGCGTGCGATTGACTGCCTAGTGTAGATCCAAAAGCAGAAACTAAGGTGGTGGTGAAATCAGGGGGTTTTATGGCATCTAAACAACATTGCCCTAACACACCAAAACATAGACCAGGAGAGCTTGGTTTGTATGTGAAATTAGCCTCCTGGAATTTAGCAGACACAGCCACCAAAATGGAAAACCCCTTTGGCTATCACTTTGGCAGAATCAGGATATTTTATGCTTTCAGGAGACGTGGTCTAGGGAAAATATCTATGTAGACGGTTACTGCTTGTACCAAACAAATGCCGTCCCATCTGTAGCAGGAAGAGCTAAAGGAGGTCTTTTAACTCTACTCTCTAATACACTCTCAATTAAGGTAAAAAAAATTATTACCCCGAGCCCACAATTCCATTATTTATTGCTTAAGGACGAAATATATCAGGACTGGCTTTTAATAAATTTTAACAATAATAAATTTAATGATCCACGATCAGTGATAGGTGCGATAGACTCTGAGTTAAATAAACTCGCTCAAATCCAGAGGAAGAAAGTTATCAACCTAGTGTGGGTAGGAGATTTTAACACACAGCTATGTAAACATAAGCTGAACCACATTTGTGGTATTGATGATAAGCAGGGGAAGCCAATTTACCATTTTGAACATCATGATCATGGGAATAGTCTAAATAGGATCCTCTGTATGAGGAATTTGGAAATCTGTAATCGGACGGATCCTTCCACAGGGGATCATGACAAGACCTTTATTCGTAATGACTGTGTCGACCATTGATTTTGTAGTAATATCAAGTTCTATTAGGGAAAGGATTGATCACATTGATACTCAATTCTCCCCGTACAGTGATCATGCAATTATCTTCACCTCAATGATACTAGGAGTAGCAAATGAAAACCCAACACTAAGAATGGAGAAATCAATATTGGGAAGAAAAAATGGCTTCCAATTAAAATGGTCCCAAGTAAACAAGACAAAAATGGTCTCGCAACTTGTGACGGAGAATTTGGGGTTGGTTTTAAAACATCTGGATTTAGATGGTAAATGTGAATCAGTACCTACCAATTTTGAGAACTTCTTAGAGAAGATTAAAATGGCCTTATCTCGCCCTAAAACACGATCAAATCGAGCAGCAAATCGCTGGTTTGACCATGAATGTTCCAAAGCATCCAAAAACCTTCATATAACCCTTACGGGAACAACCCAGGGATAGGGACCGGATTAAGTTCCTTCGGAAGGCATACCTAGTGGCTAGGATCTTTGGGGGGTGATTAATGCACCCTTCTTTAAAAACAAAACCGACCCTTCTTTAGACTCACATGTTAATGGAGACACATGGGTGGCTTATTTTGAGCGGATCTTTGCTATCCGCGATACATCTGCCTCTGATTTTGGGTCCATTGATCCAGTGCAGTCTAATCAACTGATATTCTCAGTTGAGGAGACCAAACTGGGTCTGAGTAAGTGTAGTTAGGGACAAGGCACCGGGACCGGATGGGGTACCTATTGACCTTTTTCTCGACCACCAAGACCTATGGGCCCCCTTGCTAGCAAACACTTTCAATGCAATAGCAAAAACTACCCCACTAGACTCCTGGAAAACCAGTGTCATTGTTCCCATTCATAAAAAGGGCCCTAAGGATAACCCCCAGAATTCCAGGCCGACCTCATTACTAGACACCACAGCAAAACATATTGGGCGTTTATTATTAAATAGGTTGGAAGAGTGGGCAGGCGAAAACAATATTCTAATGCAATCACAGTATGGCTTCCAGAGTGGTAGGGGCACTATAGATCAGTGCCTCAATTTATCCCTAATTACTGAGAAATATACTAGAGCGAAGCCTGGCCAGATTTTTATAGCATTTATGGATTTAAGCCAAGCGTTTGATTGTGTAATCCACTCAAAACTCTGGGAAATAATGGAGAAGTTGGGGGTGGATTTGGCAATAATCGGTTTTATCCAACAAATGTATTCCAACGCCTCTGCTTGTGTTAGATTTGGTAAAGAGGGAGAGTAAACACGCCCATTTAAGATTGAAAGAGGTGTTAGGCAGGGGTGCGCACTTGCCCCCTTTTAATCCTCTGTATATACAAATGGAGTTGAGGCAGCCCTTCTAGGAGTAACCCCAGATGTCCCTAAATTTGGCTTCACTGCTATACCCATTTTAGTATATGCCGATGATGCAGTTTCAATTGCAAGAACAGGGGTGGCCCTTCAACGTTTAATAACAGCCTATGTTGCATTCATGTCTTCAATGGGACTGAAAGTGAACGAATCAAAGTCTTTTGTCCTTATTACAGGGACTCCATCTTCAAGAAGATCCCAGTACTTCACAATAGGCTCACGAAGAGTGGAGGTTGTAGACTCCTTCCCATATTTAGGGGTCCACTTCGACAAAAAACATTAATGGGCACCTATGGTGAATAATAGGGTGATAGTAATGGAGCGGGTATGGAAGCAATCCGGTCCTTTGCAAAAAGACTAGGGTCTAAACCACTATCAACAATAAAAAAAGGTATACCAGGCTAAGATAGTAACAGCAGCAACATATGGGGCAGGTGTATGGGGGGCGGCCCCAGCAATCCAACTCCAAACTTTGGTGGATAGATTTTACAAGAAACTGTTTGCTGTCCTTATTTCATATTCAAATTACAACTACCATTTCGAATTGGAAATCCCGTATTTGATTGATAACATCAAGATTGCCCCTGTACTCCTGTGGCATTCGATCTGGTGCAGGGACACAGTGAACCTGACCCAGGTCATAATTAAAAAAATATTTAGATCTGGATAATACTCGTAAAATCCCTTGGCTCGGGTATGTCAGATCCTCACTGATGGCACTTGGACTGAAAGAATTTTTTACCAACCGAGTCTTTGTAAAACAATATCAAAGGGAAAACTGAGGTCTATATTTTTTGCGAAATTGATATATGAACGCCACAATGTAAATTATTCTAAGGTTACCGTGATGTTGTATCTTACCTCCCCGGGGATACCATATGGGGCATATTCATATTTAGAGGATATAAGAAACTCGCAGCATAGATTTATTTTGATTAGATTCCGGCTGAATCTAATCCCCCTCTTGTTAGGTTTCCCCGTGAGAAGGTTTAGACAGGCTGACTTGGTACCTTGTCCCTGTGACTGGATCGGAGCAGTCTGATCTCCACATACTCTTCTTCTGTGGGTTTTATAAAAAAAGAACGTATTAGATTTTTACGCCCAATTTGAAAGAAAATGAATTTTAATCAATCCTGTCCTGCATTATATTTCTTAAAGAAACTCTCAGATCCATTTGTATGTTTTTCAATAGCTACCTTTTTATTGGCATGTCTAAGAAGAAGGAAAACTCTAGAGATCAGTTTTTGAATAGGGGTGAGGAGGTGTATCGTACAAGGTAATGATTGTCTATCTAAAGAATGATGTAATGACAGCTTAAAACCGTTATGCGATAGTCCGTGCATTGTATACGCCCCAGCACTAGAGACAAACCTACTATTCCATCAGTTTTATTAATTCTAATTTTTTAATATGTATAACAGTTTTAGTGTTTCCCCAGTCTCTCTGCACATGCCATGTGAATATTGTTGAACTGGTTTATAGCTTTACTAACCCAAATGTAATGTGGATATTTGTAATTAGTATTCATGAAATGAATTTTTAATGTTTTTTTACCATGCTTGGTGTCAAAATCAAAACAGGAATTGTGCAAATTGACTGGGTTAAAAATGGTTTTTACTCTTTCTGTACTTTTATGATCAGTATTTTAATATGGATCGAATAAAGTTTCTTTGATTGTCAACTGAAAGTCAAGGAAAGACATGTCTTCCCGTGGTGGTCTGATGATAAACAACATATGCTTTGTATGCTGCCATCTGGTTCAGGTGGGTAAACAGCTTCTTATACAGAGTGTGAGTTTTATGACTTGAATTTTATAGCTGAAGAATGGTCATTCTTATAAACCTTGCTCATGTACTTGTTGCAATCAAGTATACAGGTGGGCTTGTGAACTTCAGCCATCTGACTCCAAACCGTGACGGAGAAGTGCTGTCATCATAAATTGTAGTGAGCACGTACACATCACGCCTATTAGTGAACTTGATTGGGAGCAGTTCGATGGAACGCAATGCAGTGCTCTGGGATTTCTGGCGCTTCTTACAAACAAGCTACTGTGGGAATCCTTTGTGGTGACAATGAACTGTACCGCATGCCACAGTTCTAGCTTTGTACAGCTCACTGAGCAGCTCTACTCATGTATAGAAGTTGTCCACATAAAGGTTATAACATTTAGGAAGGAGTGACTGGATAAGCTCCCTTACAAGCTTTCCCATGACTCCTAGCGTGGGAGAGCAACCTACAGGGTTTAGAGTGGAGCCGTTCCCTGTATACACTGTACATATAGCTATTAGGCTCTCAGACAGCATGTACAACTTGATGCCATAGTGAGCTCTTCTGCTCGCAATGTACTGCCTGATCAGGAACCTCCCTTTGTACAGGATCAATGGCTCATCAATCGCTATATTCTCTTGAACTCTGAAATGTTCCATGACAGGCCAGATTTTGAACAACCTGTCATGGTCTGGATGGTCCTGGGCAATGCAGCAGAATTGTCATTAATATGCAGCTTACACTGCAATAGCAATAACCGATCACTGTTCCTGTACGGTGCGAAGATGGGTGTTACCCAAACCATGTGAGTAGACCAGTAGGACTGCAAGCTTGGTTTGTGCAATAACTCCATTTTGAGTGTAAGGCCCAAAAATATCTTGAACTCCTTAAGTGAAGTGGGAGTCCACTGGTATGCCTTAGAATGAGGCCCTAGTGTGCCTGCAGGCTCCATCAGAAATTGTTTGGCACTCCAATTGGTTTGCTGCACAATACTCTCAAGGAAGACGGCATACAAAAAGAGATGGACATAGTCAATTGGCAGAAAATTGGCCGTATCAACTTTACATCCAACGTTGTCAGTGAACGGTGGAATTTGGGCCTGAACTCAATTGGGGGGCTGCCAATAGAGCACGCCGTCTGTGCTTGCCGTTGCACATTCTTGCTGTCTGGTTTGGTGTACCCTGCTATGGTTGCTCTGCTGCATAGTGTGCGCTTGCGAAGGGACAGCACAACTGCCATCATCATGTCCCTCAGAATCGCTGGAAGACTAGTCGTCGGATGGAACTCCGCAGACTGAAAAATCACTTCCAGATTCTGCTCCATTTTCCTTTACCTCAGATGCTGTCTCCGCTTCAGAGCTGTCCTTCATTACCTGAGTTTTAGCCGGGGCAGCAGTCCTACACATCGACACCATCCCTGATGGCTGGCTAAAACTATCCTTCTAAAACACTGTCCTTAGTAGAAGGCAGAAGTTATTGTTCTAAATTAGTCAGTGGGTGTGTGCATGTGAGATGTGTAGAACCTTAAATAAGCACTGTTAGACCTGGCACCATTGGCGTGGGTCTCCCTTCCATTTTTTGCTGTTGCCTCTTATGTTTTGCTGGTTTTTAGATGCTTTTGGGCACTGTGCCACTGCTGTTCAGTGCCACAGTGCAAGTGCTCCCTATGGTAAATTGATGTATGGATTAGTGACTCCATGATTGGCTTGTTTGGTTTACTTGTCAGACCCTAGTACTGTGCACTGCGTGTGCCATGGGCTTGTAAATCAAATGCTGCTGGTGGGCTTGCAGCACTGGTTGTGCCACCCACCGGAGCAGCTGGTAAAGTGTGTCTCAGGTCTGCCATTGCAGAGCCTGTGTGCAGTCTGCCATGTTGACTGGGCAAGTGCACCCACTTGCCAGTCCCTAAACCTTCCCTTTTATACATATTAGTCACCCCTATGGTAGGCCCAAGGGCAGGGTGCATTGTAGGTAAAAGGTAGGACATGCCCCGATGTGTGTGGCATGTCCTAATAGTGAATTACAGCCATTTTCGTTTTCACTATTGCAAGGCTACCTGTTCCCCATAGGCCAGAATGGGCAGTTAGATTATTACATTTTATAATCCTAACTGACTCAGGGAACCAGGTAGAAATTCGAGTTTAGTATGCCTGAACTCAGAATGATAAAATACATCTTTTAGTGAAGTTGGTTTTAACATTGTGTGAAAATACCACTTTTAGAAAGTAGGTATTTTCTTGCCTAACTATCCAAGCCTGCCTCTGCTAGGTTGTGTATTCCTTGTCTGGAGTTTCAGTGACAGGGGCTGGGGGCTTCCAGGAGACAGGGTGAGTCAGCACAGGGCTGAATACAGAGATCTGCATGCAGATAGGAGGGAGGAGTTGCACCTGGGACCTGAATAGGGCTGTGCCTTCCCTCCACAATGCTGGCTCCACCTCCTGTGGTGTGTCCGATGTCCCTGGCCTACACTGTGAAAGGAAAGAAGGAGTCTTGTCAACAAAGTGCTCCAGGACTGACCAGAACTGGTTTGGACTAGGCCAAGACCTCTCTGCCTTCAGAGAACAAAGAGAAAAGTAGTATAAATATTGGGACCCAGACCCAAGAACTTTAGATCACTTCTGGGAATCAAGACGAACCTTTGCTGAGGAGAAGAACCAGGAAGCTGAAGGAGGAGACTACCCCTGTGCTGTGTGTTTGGGGGTTGGCCTGCAGTGGTTGCTTCATTGCCAAAGAAAGGAGAAAAGGACTGAGTGTGCTTTCTATCAACTTGAAGAAGAATCTCCAAGGGCTTGAACTAGAGCTTGCCTCCTGCCTGAAGTCTCAGGGATACAAGACTTCACCAACCAGCTCCCCCCTGAATTCCCTTGCTGGGAATTGAAGTGCCTGCTGTAGTGCTGGGCCTTCTGAGAGACTGCGTGTCGCTGGAAGCGCGACGCAACGACGAGAAGCGGGTCGCCGCCGCCGCAGCAGCTGTTGTCGCATCGCCGAAGAAGCGAGCCGCCGCTGTCATCATCGCATCGCCGAACCGCGGCGCATCACCGGAGAAGCGTGCCGCCGCCGCAGAGGTCGCCATTGCATCGCCGGAGAAGCGCGTCGCTGGGCCTGTCGCGGCTCCAAAGATCATCAAGTCGCCGTCGGGCGTGCACGCATCACATCAATGTTGTCGCATCGCAGCCAAGACGCCATCTTGTCGCATCGCACCGGAGAGCAGTAAGAAACCGACGCAATACCTCCCCACACAGTAAGGAAGCGAGGCTCGACTCCCCTGCACAGCAGTAAGGAACCGACGCATCCACTCCCCTGAGTGTAAGAAACCGACGCATCACCTTCCCTGCGACCCTTTTGTTTTCTTTGCGTTACGCATTCAAGGTACATTGAGAGTAAAGTGTTGCATCTACAACTTGAGAGAACTGAGCTATTTTATAACATTTTAAAGTCTATTTTTGAGTACAGTATTGTGGATTTTTGTCGTTTGGTCTTGTGTTAAGTCTATATAAAAATACTTATTTTTATAAATACAACCTGTGTGGTGTCCATCTGTAGTGTTATCACTGTATTACTGGTATGTGTTCACAAATGCTTTACACACTGCCTCTGAGATAAGCCTGCCTGCTCGTGCCAAGCTACCAAGGGGGTGAGCAGGGGTTATTAAAGGAGTGTAGCCCCTTACCCTGACTAGACGCAAGGGTCCCTATTTGTCACAGGTACCTACCTATGCCAACTAGAGACCCCCAAATCTAACAAGCACAAAAATACTTACTTGGTACCCTAAATCTGAAGGGTTCTCCAAAGACACTAAAAAAATAAACAGCATTACTTCACCTTGCTGCATACCCAAAACCACAGCATACGTTTGTCATGGCTTCTGCGAAACTTTATTGTTGGTGGAGCTGCTGGGCCTTTGCAAGTACAAAACTAGTATCCTAAAGCCAAACATCTACCTTTGAACTCAAAAAGCACACATTCACTTAGTAACCCCTGCAGCTTTGTGTGCAGGTGTGCTCTTTGGGAAAACACACGGTGCTATCGCCACAGTCACTGGGAATATGCAGCGGGAGAGCACCCAATTATGAGATGGGGGTTGACTACATTAGGCGGCAAGACAAGGCAAAATATGCAGTAGAATGCAGCACTTTCTGATAGTATTACGTAATTATTTTGTGATTTCAAACCATTATAATACTGCCCAGGCAAAGATTTCACCTCATACTATTACTGGTATAACAACCAGTTAAAGAAATAACCAACTGAAAGATGACCTGTCAACTTTGTGCAGTGCCTTCCACAGCATGCCAATAAATTGTTGCCACATGTGTAGTGTGGCTTTTTAAAAAATATCCAAATGTGTGCAGTTGCCAAGGGGGTCAACCCATGCCTTTAGGGCTGACCCCCTACTACATCTCTTTTATATTTTTTTGGGGAAATGTGTGTTTTTTCTTGGGGAGGTTGCAGTCAACCCCCAGAGAAAACACATTTCGTAAACAAAAATGAGACTGACCCCTGACAATTTCACCTTTAAAAAAAAAAAAAAAAAAGTGTTACTTTCCCAGGCGGCATGATTGCGCCCGAGGGGAAAAAACACTTCCTTTTCTTTTTTTCAAATGCCCCAAGGGGTGCCGACCCCTCTAAGCAATTTCACATCTTTTAAAAATATTAAAAATATTACTTTAGCTCCCCAGGGGAGATACCACTTCTTTTATGTTTTTATATGCCCCCAAGGGCCGACACCCCTAATCAATTTCCCTGGTGGTCTGTTGGGTTTCCTAGCTGTGGATGGCAGCACGACCAAGATCCACATTCAGGAAACTGTTTCAGGGAGGCCGCTGATGTGAAAGCGATTCTATGTCTCTCCTGCCTTTTTTTTTTTTTAAAAAAAGGAATCACTCGGTGCAAGCACCGAAGAATCCTTTTGAGCCGTTCCGGGCAATGGCAGACAGATGCACTGGGGATGGAGTGCAGCCGACGGCCGCACTACTAAAGGGGTTAAACAGTCCCTGAAAAGAAGAACGCTTCTGATGACAAGCTGCTTTAGTGTGTGTGGTGTGTGTGCTACTATAAAGGCTCTGGGCACTGGGGGGAAATATGCTAGGCGCACAGCCCACAGGGAACATAGATTGCATGTGTGCTTAAGTGCACAGCACACATTCAGCTTTCACATCCAGTGAATTCTTGTATGTTTGTCTAGACATAGGAATTTGTCCTGGAAAGGTATGCTTCCAGTACAAATCCTATGCTAGGCAGTGCACTCTGACTATTGCAAGGCTGTGCTTTGCGCAAGACAGCCTTTTAGAGCTCCAATGCAGGGGACAACAGCAGCAACAGGACAATCTTAATTGACATGGCTGTGCAGTGTGTTTTCCTCCTTGTGTAACACAGCACAGCTAATTTGGTTGCTGCATGCATAAAAGTTTAAGAAATCTGCTGCATGGTGTTCTGACACCCTGGAGCTAGAAAGCAGCATTAAGTGCTACTACCCCCAAATTGCACTTTCGCAAGAATACATAAACAAACACGTTCACCAGCATAACTGCTCTCTCTCACTATTTCAGCTTTTTAATTCCCAACTTAAAATTTATGTTGATGTGTTCATAAAATACATCCTACTCAAAACAAAAAATCCTTCAATCTGCTCCTTTTATACATTTCCATTTTTCCAAACTTTCACAATATATAGACCCAACGCCTTTGAAATTGCTGTAATTGTAGGAAACTGGATTATTATTTGGGCTGGGTGACTGCCCACCTCAAGAAACAATCACAACCCTTGTTCAGTGTAAACCTTCAAAGTCACTAAATTAACCTGAGCTCAACCTCTTGGGAGCTATGTACTAAAATAGTAATAAACTCAAACGCATAACAGTAAAAATCTCAAACCGAACATGAAAAATAGAGCAAATTGAATTAACAAAATGACACCCAGTGACAAAAATGCTATAAGGGGACAAAGAATATTTTTGAAAAATGTTAAGTAGAAAGAGCACCAAAAAGCACAGGTAATTTGAGGCTTACTGTGATTAAGTATGGGTTGGATACACCAACCAGGTTCCTCCTGGTTAAAGATTTTACCTTCTCATTTAGTCCTTTAAGTCCCAATTCACCACAGGAGCACATTTCTAATGTCCCCCAGGACCTCAGGGGAGACACTGCGAGACTCACAGGGTGTCAGAGGCCAACAGAAGGGTCCAGATGCCACTGGTCAGCTGAGTACTTCCAGCAAAACGCCATTTGTAATTTTCTGTATCCCTGCAGCTTGAACAGGAGGTTAGCCTTATGGCCCTTGGAGTTCACTTCTTTGTCCTGGGTTCAAAAGGGAACCGGTCCAGTCGTTCAGGACTATTTTTGGGTCACAGACAGCAGGTCCAGTGCTCTTCTCAACTTTAGCAGGTCCAAAAGGAATTCTGAAGTGGGTATCTAGATGTGCCACATTGATGCCTGGCATTAGCTAGAGGGTGGGAATGATTCCTGGGCATGCCTTAACCAATGGGGTAAAATGTCCCAGAACCAACCCAACTCACTACGGGCATTTTCAAGATTGTGTAGGATTTCGGCCACACTAAACCTTGGCTCTGAGAGCTGGAGTTGTAAAAAGAGTGTACTATGTTAACCCTAGGGTCCTCCCACTTCTAGCACTAAAGTCCAGTTTGAGGCAGATGCTTTACCCACAACAAACCCAAAGAGAGAAGTCCTTCAGCAACCAGACAGTGGATCCACAAGAATAGTTTTGGCATCCTGTTCTCTCCCCTTTCAAGTGTGCCCCAAGGGTTATATGTAAACCCAGAGATAGAAGTCTGAAAGGACAAAAGCAGAGCTCTGCAGCAACCAGACAGTGGATCTACAAGAATCGTCTTTGCTTCCTGTTCTCTCCCCTTTCAAGTGTGCCACAAAGGTTATATGTAAGCCCAGAGATAGAAGTCTGATAGGACAAAAGCAGAGCCCTTCGGCAACCAGACAGTGGATCTACAAGAATTGTCTTCGCTTTCTGTTCTCTTCCCTTTCAAGTGTGCCCCAAGGGTTATATGTGAACCTAGCAGACCTGCCCAGCAGGATTTGAGAGTAGAGCAGGATTTGACACCGTTGTCCTAGAGTTTCGAGAAGTCCTCTTTGCCCATTCAAGTCTGGCTATTGTTTGTCTCTGGGAGGTATTTGACACATATTAAAGGCTAATTACTGGTTGCTAGAAGCTAGAGAGCCAATGCAAGTTAGCCTCCGGGTACTCGATGGCAGGGAAAAGGTAATTTTCTAAAAGTTAATTATCCTAAATATCTATTAAACACCTGAATATTACCCCAAAAATTTTTCTAGCTGGTCCCATTCCTGAGCTACAGTATTAGTAATTTAATCTGAATTCTGGTTTTCTACATAGTACAGCTAGGCCTGCCACGGGGAAAATAGCTTTTAGGTGCTAGTCACTCTAAGGACTTGTTAACATTAAATTTCTACATGTGCTAGTTTTAAATGCTAAGCACCCTGCCTTGAAGGATACAAGGCCTATATAGGGGTGACTTATTAATATTTAAAAGGAATGTATTGACAAGTCAAAAGGGTTTATTTTGACAGGACGAATTGCAGTTTTTACACTGATACAATTGTTGACCTGACATGTTTGCACTGCAACTGTAGTGGATTGCACAATGTTATGTTCCATACAGGTACCCTAATATAGGTCCGGGTAACATCATACCCCTTCACCTACATTACCTCCCCTACACTACAATGTAACAAGCCTTTTAGGATTGAACCTTTACCTAGTTCTAGTCCTGGGTGCAGAAGGAGGGTTTCTCCTAAACAATAGAGTCCTATAACTCCATCAATAGACTCACACAGTATGAATGAATATTCATAAGGGTTCTTAGAAACCAGGCTGGGGCTACACCACCTTCCTCCCCATATCTACGTATACGCTTCATCCCATACGTCATCCTCAAATCCAACAATGGCTAATACAAGCAACAAGGGAACCATAGATACTTTCTGTAAAAATACAGCACCTCTTGCTAGTGTTAGTTAGAGGGAACCGAGACTTCCAGGCCGACACACTGACCAGAGACGCTGAGGCTCCTGCATGCAGACGCTCCAGCTGACAGTGGTCTGAACATCCCTCACGGGGTGTCCAACTTGTGACCAAGAAGGGCTCCTACATTCTCACACTTCAGGTAATGGGGTTCGACTAAATCATAGAGGGATTCTTGGCTTTACACCTACTCACATGCTAGGTACACTTAGGTACATCTAGACAGGCATCGTAGGAGTACGCGCTTTCTTTTATCATGCATTTTATATCCATGTATGCATTTATGATTGTTGCAAAATGGTAGAACTGTACTATCCATTTAAATTCACTATACTGCTGATTATATATCTCTGCTACTGTCTAACAATTATTGCAGCACATCTATTTTACACTAGAAGAACGACTGTGCAATAAATACTTATTGTAACACGCCCGACCGTTTCTTCTGTGTAATTCTCTGAGACAAGATAAGTAAGCACGAGTGACTGAGCGAAAGGTAGTACATTGTTTCCATGATCCTGGGGGATCAGGGTTGTCATGTTCTAAGGTTGCCAGAAACTATTCTCTCCCCGATAAGAGGAGACACTAGTGGCACTGTGAGCTAGCTTATTCAAACAGGCTAACATTTCTCGGTGGGGGTGCTCAGAATCAGTCTGCCACCAAACCCACAGTTTGTTATCCGAACGCGCAGGTCCTGTATGGGTAATATAGGAACTACATGACATGGCGCCCAACGTTGGTTGGGTACTTATTTAACAGTAGATTCTGAGTAGTTCAGTTGTGCTATTATCAGAGACCCCTACTCACATACACCAGAGACGTCTGGAGTGGGTGGGCACAAAACTCCACCACAGCTGAGTAGGTGAGAAATCCTATTTATTGGCTGTAGGTTATTCAAGCTTGAAGGACATTTGGTTCCTAAAATTGTGCATAACACCTTATCTTAGTTCCCTTGAACAAACTTCTCCTTTACAAAATGACTGGGGAGTGAAGATAACCCGGTGGTGGCTAGGCGCCTCTCAACAGGAGACGAAGTGGTGGATGGAATTCTCATTGCACCCAAATTCAGACGTACTATCACCCTGAAATTATTAGAATATGGTTTAGCACCTAGGGGTGGTATAGTAGCTTTCGTAATTGAGGCACACAAATCAAACAAAACAGAGGTATTCTATTCGTGGGTTACATTCCCAGAAGCAGATGCAAGAACACAGACATTTCACTACTATACAGAAGGAGATGCACCACAGGAATAAGGTCCTTGCGAGGACATAGAAGTTCCACTCACGTACCAGGAACACCTATACTGGTTTAAAGGCGCCCTACCCCATATAAGAAACAGAGTAAGATTAGGCCCGCTCGGAGGAGACGGGGCAACATGGTCAATATTAGCGGCCTACACACCACATCCTGACATTGAAACAATGCTGCAGCCAGACTTACTCTTACAACACAAGGATTTAATTAAAATCTATAGAAACCTGACACAGTTTGTCATGAGGACTTTCACAGTCCAACCAACAACAGTTGCAACAAATGGAACTCAAATTCAGGGTACAGCAACTAAAATTACACCACAAACATTACACGCGGTAATGGGTAAAATGCCCACAAAACGTGAACAAATACCATTCTGGGTAGCTCAGAAAATAACTCAGCTAGAGGCAGTATTCCCGAATACTACCACGTACGAAAAACACAGAATGCGGACAATCTGCTTGCCCATGGGGATAACACCACAATTAGAGGATTGTACCACTTGGGGTACAGTCTTTGCTGCCATTTATACCAGAACTCATGGTATCCCGTCATAACCTTATGTATTGAGACAAATACAAAACGGGTACGGAGCAGAGCCTGCTCTAAACTTAGGGATGAAGTTACTAGGTAGATATGGCCAGGTATCAGCCATAATACTAGCTAACATTAAAGGGGAAGCAGCTTCAGTGGCAATCCGCCAACGCCTACGGGAGTTCAGTCCGTTAGACCAACAACACGAACTACCCAAAATAATTGAAACTGCATATGCAGAATTGGGCAGAGACAGTTTAGGTGGGAAAGCAATAAAACCACAACTGATGTGCAGTTCTGAAAAGGACACTACCAAGCAGACACCTGCTTCTTCTAAAAAGAAGTGGGATAATAAAAAAACAACAAAACTTTAAAAGTAGATCTCAATCCCGAGGCAGATCTCCACAGGAGCCCTCTGAAAAGAGGTACAACCTTAGGAATAGGGATAATATTAGGAAACCAGACAGGTATCAGGATACTGATACACGTTCCTCTCGTTCCTTTCAGGGCTCGACGAAAAACTCTGAGAGAGAAGGACGGTCAGAACACAAAGAAGAGCGTACAAAGTCCAGAGACAAGCAGCACGCTCAAGACTATACTTCCAAAAAAGAAGAAAAACCAAAATCAAAACCTCAGTTTAAGAAGAAGAAAGTTGCAGGCATAAAAATCAAACATGCCCAGAATTCTGAGGACGCAACTTCTGAATGGGCTCAGACGATACTAGACAGCGCGGCAGAAGTAACAATAGCTCGCCAGAACCTGAAGGAATTTCTGGTGGCAGCGGACTTACATCACGGTGGAAACACCAGATACAAGGGTGAGCGTCCCACATAAGTTACACTAAATAACACTCCAGATGGAGGGGGACAAGCCCAGGAAAGTCAAGGGTCTCTTTTGGACAAACCTATCATCTGGTTATGACATCCTATTAGCTGAACAATATTGGCCGCCAGCATTCGTTATGGAGTGCCTGCCCTAGGGGAGAAACTGTAATTTTTCCAGCATTCTCCGACCTCGTTCCCATACACCTTAAACATGCATATGCACAGGAGTGGGCAGTGGCCCTAGCTCCAGCATTGTACAAAAATCATGCCGGATGGGATGAGGACTCAACCCACCACGTGATCCCGTTAAAAGTTTCACCAAATGCACAGAGACAATATCCAATAAAGCAAGAAGATAAAAAACAGGTCAGGGAGATCTTAGATCAACTTGAATACCAAGGGGTGATTGAAACATACACCTCACCAATGAACAACCCTTTGTTTCCAGTATCAAAACCGGACAACTCATATCGTCTAGTTTTAGATTACAGACATTTAAACACATGCACAAAGACATTCGCTGTCCAAAACGCACACAGTGCCGCATTAATGAATAACATTGTGCGGAAAAAATACAAAACCACACTTGATATCTCAAATGGATTTTTCTGCCAAAATATAGCGCCTGAAAGCAGGTATTTGACCGCATTCTCAGCGTTGGGGTCCCAGTGGCAATTTTGTCGTCTTCCCCCAGGGGTATAAGAACAGCCCGGGGGTATTCTCAGCAAGAGTAACAGAGTTATTCCAAAATTTTGATGAGGAAGCATTGTCCTATGTGGATGATATTTATCTGACGGACGATGACTTAAAAGGCACTTGACCAGGGTGAGCACCATTATCATGGGATTCGCCTCTGAGGGCTACAAATTTAATTTTAAGAAATCTAAAATAGCCCACCTCAATGTCCTGTTTTTAGGATATGAGCTTTCAAGTGAAGGGAAAAGCCTGGCAGCAAACTTTTTAGAAAAATGTGCGCTGCTTCAACCACCAAAATCATTAAAAAATCTACAATCAATACTGGGATTCCTAAATTTTGGCAGAACATACATTTTAGATTACGCAGAAAAAGTAAAACCTTTCTATGACTTAATCAAACCTGACTTTTCAGTCAGACATTGGACACAGGAACACACAAACATCCTACGTTCAATACAAGAAGACATGATAGCTTCCAAACACTTACAGACACGCGTAAATGTACGCAACCTAGTGATCCGAGTAATAGTGGGTCAATGCGGGTACACTTACTTCAATGAAGGCGAAACAGAACCAATCGCATACAAATCACACCTGTATAGAAACGCAGAAATGCGTTTCACTTCAACAGAAAAAATCCTGACAGCAGTTCAGACCGCTGTAGCAAGAGAAAGAGCCCTGGGTCAGGGAAAACGCATAATAGTCGTGACCCCAGTACCAGCTTTAGAAGCTGTTACAAAGGCTAGCATTCCAAATGCTAAAGCCTTACATCCGAGATGGATACAATGGGCTAATTCCCTTACTGCAACGGATGTTGAATACAGATTTGATCCAAGTCTAAAAACACTGGCATTCCTGCAATACGAACAAGAATATCCTCTACCAAACGAAATCTTGCCTCTAGATCAGTATGAATATATTATTTACACTGATGGTTCTGCTCAACCGGCCATAGGGAGTAAGCAACAATACAGCGCAGCATGTGCAATCGTTAAAGGTCGCATGCGGGATGGAAAATTCTATCCAAGTTACACCAAAACGCAATCTCTAGGAGACTGCACGGCTGAGTTGGCAGAGTTAAAAGCACTGATACTGGCACTTGTAAATACGGATCACGAATTCCCCACACTAATTGTGTGTGATTCTTTTTACTGTGTACAATCATACAATGAATATTTATATCATTGGGAACAAAACGGGTTCAAAGATGCAAAAGGTGGCACAATTAAGCATAAAATGCTATGGGAACAGGTAGTTGAGTTGAACGAACTACCGAGGGCTCACGTGATCCATACACTGAGTCATCAGCGTGATGGCGTTCACATTGAAGGGAATTCATTGGCTGATGAAGCCGCAAAGGGGGCTGTACGCACAGCGTCCGTAGCTGCAATCACTCGTTCAAAAACGAGGATAGACGGTGAGATTATGGTCGCTGTCATTGCTTCAAGCAAAAACAGCGGAGCAGTACCAAAGAAGTTTCCACTCAAGTACTCCTACTAGTTAGATGCAAACAACATTCCATTTGCTCAGATTCCTGGAGTGGGAGACCGAGTAATACCAAATATGGATCGTAGACAAGGTTTAATTCTAGCAGCACACAAGGGTTTGGGCTCTGCGCATACAGGCGTTACAGTGACTATTTCATTGTTGAAACAGCGTTACTGGTGGCCAGGTCTAACAAAACAAACTAAAGACTACGACTTGAAATGCAACATCTGCCAACAGATGAAAGGCTCCACCATAAAACGCCCAGCACAGACACCGTTACTAAAATCAGACAAACCTCTCGCATGTCTGTATCTGGACCACTGCGGCCCCTTACAATCTGATGGGGCTTACAAGTATATCATGGTTGCAGTGGATTCCTGCTCAAGATTCCTATGGGTTTGGCCTCAGCGCTCGGCTGACGCTCAAACTGTTATCAAAGATTTGCGAGTCTCTATAGGGACATACGCAGTTGGCACGTTACATTCTGACCGTGGCCCGGCGTTTAACTCTCGGGCTTACAAAGAAGCCATGGAAGGTATGGGCGTAGCATTGCGGTACTCCTCTCCATACCATCCTGAGGGAAATTCAGTTGTGGAGAGGAAAAACCGGGACTTAAAGCAATCTTTAACAGCTAGGGGGACAGGGCAAGGCAAGGGCGGTAGTTGGGTCAATCACCTATATGGGGTACAAAGGGCACTCAATAACCAGCCAAGAAATTCTCTAGTGGGTGTCACTCCATATGAGGTCCTATTTGGGACAAGAATGTGGGTACCTGATATTGATTGTGAAGGCGCAGTGGCGGATGAGAATCCATTTGATATCTATGATCGTTTGGCTGTTTTACAGGATCTAAATGAATCCAGGACACCACAAAGCAACGTCCATTTAAAACAGACCGCCACCGGGGAAGTCAAGGCAGTCACGGCAAGACCTGTCTGGATCCCAAAAGTCAAGGATCTGGTCAGAGAGAAAATAGCGGACAAAAAAGAATTTGGACCATCATACAGAAAGCCTGTACCTGTCCTAGCAGTTCAAGGAACAAGAACTGTACTTTTGCCGCCTCTTGCCGGAAAAAAGGAGAAAAGATTTGTCTCAATCGACTTAATCAAACCACACTATGTGGCCTATACTGAACAGTAGGCCTCGTGGACTCCACAGTAGCAGACGCCCTCCTCTAGCTACAATCCAAGAAGTTCAAACAGAAAGACTCATCACGTTTGAAGAGCCTCCTGTACGGAATGAAGGACTAAGCAACAATGCTATGGAACTCGTTCCCCTTGAACCAGAAGTTCAACTTGAAAACTCAATTCAAAACAACACACAGGTTGCAATTAGACCAAATACAGACGTCTACGTCAACATGCCTCGACGAGAGCAAAATGCGATTTTAACAAATCCTGATGCAATTCCTACAATTGATTGAACTGCTTCTGGCTACTTCATGAACTTTGATACGTTTTCCTTGGATCCAAGTGAACCGGAAACGACGCCAGCCCAAAATTCACGCAAGCAGCAAGTTAAAAACTTTCTAAACTTTCTCAAAAAGACTTACCTGGTATTGCCTTAGTTAGAACTCTGGGTAATTACTGGGATACTATTTTTTCTTTTCTGGCTAGGCTTAGTTATAACTTTTAGCATGCTTATTAATGGACAATAGCTTCAACAAAGCTCCACAGCCCAAAAAGTTAATTTGATTTTAAAACCACATCAATCTCACATTGTGAACAAAGAGACTTGTCAACAGTGAACATCACAGCAGTTCCTATACCGGACGGTATAGTCTGGGACAAGGTTGATTTTGATATATTCGGTCCGACTGAACTTTTAAAACTTTCACATATATTTAAAATTTCATTAAGTGATATTATTACCTCCAGTACATTTTCTGATGATTGGGACTCTGAAACTGTTAATAACATGTTGTCTGATTTAGAAAAAACTGCCGCATTCCCGAACACTGAAATGTTGGACGGTAATTCAGACTATGACACTTTATACTGTTACCAACATTATGGTCATCATTCCCTACACAAATCTATTTCACCTAGAAATGTTTTTGAGTACCATCAGTGGGAACATTGCCCTACACCACCAAAAAGTAGTTTGCATACATTTGCACAGAAATTTGCATATTTTCCAGGTTTTAACACCACTGACCCGACCTCATATTATTATAAGGTTATACCGACATCGGCACTGAAAATTATGTTAACAAACACCAAACAGATATACTCTGCTTCCTTTATTGCCCAAATGTCTGAACAAGGGTTTGACCTATGGAAGGACACAATAGGCTTAAAATCAGTCTGGGGTTCTAGGGACTGTTAGAATTAAATTAAAAGTCTGATCTGTGCTACCATATGTAATGATGGTTAAGTTAGCCTTTGCGGCGCCATTTTATATTTTGCCTCCAATTCTAGGCCATGATCACAATGAATTCGTCCCTGGCTCTGCAAGTAGTAGCTGTGCTGAATTTTCTGTCTCTCTCAAAGTTGGGCCTCGTTGTATTAATGAATAGATTGTTTTGTAGTTCTGCATACCTTTCCCATGAGATGGAAGCCTGCTCCCACTGGCTCAGCTGCAGGCAAAGACAGAATGACCTTGCCAGAGAGATAGTGTGTGCCTGGTCTCAGACTCTTAGCTCAGCTTTGTGTGCCTCCTTTGTTTCTTGCTGCCTTCTGTGGAAAGTTACTGGGTGGGTGTGTCTTGTGCTCATGCTGAAATGTATAATTGTCACCTTTATGCTTGTGAAAGCCAGTCCCCTCGACAGTCATCTCCGGGTGCTGATCAGATTGGGGCTCCACTGCAGTGTAATTTACAAATAAATGATTGTTTGTATTCTCTACTGTCTGACCGGCTCTTCACTTGTTTGGAAGGCTAAGAGGTGGTTGTAAGTGACCCGGGTGACCCATTTTGGGCCACTTCCTTCAGATGGCGCCCGAACAGGGACTCCACCAGGTGACCCAACCTGCCCGTAATCGGGCTGTGGGGTCGGGGTTGCGTCCGATTGGATGGGCGGATCGGGGATCCCCATATGATAGAGCTTGGTTCTCGCAACTGCCCCGCCTGTCTGATCGGGCGGCTCCTCTTCTAGTGATCATCTTGGCTGGGGTCCTGAAAAGGCGAAACCCTTGGATCTGACCGTTTGGTCCGAAGAGTCGGCAGTGGAGAATAACTTGATTGACCTGTGTGCACCGGGTGAGTTCATCTTGAATTCTTGGTAAGTGCGGCGCCGTCTTGTTTGAACTTGGTGGGTCTGTGGACCCTTGAGGTACAGAGTGTTTGCAAATGCCCTGCCAGGCCACTTGGTAATTTGGTCTACTTTTGAAAAGGCCTGGGATGAGAGCCTATCCTCTTGTCTTGGTACAGTCTCTGGACTGTCTTGTCTTGGTGCAGTTTGAGGACTGCCTTGTCTTGGTGCAGTCTGAGGACTGACTTGGGGTTTCCTTTGCTTGACACGGTCTGAGGATCGTCTTTGGAACAAGCGCTTGAATGTGTTTTGTGAATATGGTGCACCATTAGTTTGTTTTTGGTACGGTCTGAGGACTGTCTTTTAAAGAAAAAAAGAAAGCACTTGCAATTGCTTTGCCTGGCAAAATAATGAAATGGGCTCCTTTTTGAAAATGCCTGGAATGAGTTTCTTGTTGTCATTGTTGTTCTGCAGATGCATGATTGGAAGAAGATCAGCCGGCGCAAATAATAGTAATAATATATATGTTTGTTTTTTGCATAGGAAGAATGGTTTGAGAAATGACGAAGGAATGCGTAATGGGGGGAGAATGTGAAATAAGACAGTTAAAGAGAAAAGCAGGGGTGCGCTGATGGCACCCAGACCTTACATGTTGCTTTGTACATTGCAAAAGGACAAAAGCTGTTTTGAGCTACGGACATGAAGTTGCATTTGAAAAGTGGCATGCAAGAAAACAAAAATGAATGAATGAGCCCTGCTCAGATGCTGATGTTTTTTAGTCTGATGGGAAGTGTAAGGAATGCTCAAGTAATTAATTCATGATCGATTTGAGTGTGTTGAATTTAGATTTGACCTAGTTACAGAATGTGCATTTAATTTGAAAAATGTGTTGTGAACATTCAAGGTAGTGTATATTTGTGCTGAACAGACACGCATTTTAAAAAGTGCAGTAAGAGAGATGAAATACACGCTCGTGATTTAGTAGCGTTGGAAGGTTTGCTGTTTGGCCTTGAGATAAGAATGGAATTTCTTTCGCTGGCAGAAATACACAGCCTCATCTGTAGAAGGAAAAGGAGTGGGCTCATCGGGCAGGGAGACGCAGAACAGCAGACAGAGAAGTGAGAAACGAAGGAAATGAGCTTGAAAGGCAGACGGATTTAAAATATATATATATATGATGGTACAAGGGGAATTTGCTCAGAAAAAGTTGTTTGCAGGGAATAAAAGTGAGTTACAATGTGTTGTTTTCACAAGCAGAAATAAAAGGTGCTCAGGAGTTTTTCAAGCTCAGATGCTCCCTCGAAATATGGAGAATGCAAAAATGTATTTGAATAAGTTGTCCAGGGCAAATGTGAATTCTTTTCAGAAAGAAAATAAGAACGCATTTTAACAGGTTGCTGTATTTGAAGATGAGGTTTCTGGCTCTAACATTTATGGCATTACCAAGTCCATTGTGGCAACGGTGGAAGGGCCAGATTTCCCCACTTAGGAAAGAATATCAAAGTTGTAGGAGTTTTAAAAGAGAAAATGCAAAGTCAGTTTTAGAGAGGGTTGCAGCAACAATAGGTTCATTTGAGAAAGGTTACCAATTTGTTGTTTGTGACTCAGGCCTGACAGGAAAAGATTTGTTTTGCAAATTAAAAAGCATAGATTACTGTACACCAGATGATGTTAAATATCAGATTCCTGATGAGAATGTACAGTCTAACATGGCCCAACAAGAGACAGCTGTAGCATTGTTTTCATAAATGACAGTTGACACATTACCCTCTGATTTTATTGCTTTAAATATTCAGCTGTTCTTTCTATTTCTGCTGTTTTTGCTCCTGCTATGTCGCTCAGGCTGCGTTGGCTATGGCACATCTTGCTCTCTTTGTCTCTGCCACCTGGGGCCATTATGTTGTTAGGCCGCATTGTCATGTATTTGGGTACGGTAAGTTAAAGGCTTGTCGCCAGGGGAAGAGGTGAGATTGAAGGTGTGTCTAGATTATAGTGGGCTGGATTTGTGTCTTAAAAGGGGGATTTGATTGTTTGCAGATTCGTTTTTTTCTGTGTTTTTCCCATAGCGATTTGGTTGTAGGCATTTGGAAGTATTTGGTCTACATTGCCTCTTTCTGTTACGTATTTAACATAGCACAGTGTTGGTCAGTACGGGGGAACATGGCGGCCAGCTAGTAACTGGTCGCGGAGGCTCCGGGAGTTGGGAGGATTGTTGAAGGCGTCGTAGCCCTTTTTCGTCTACAGAGATACGCATTAGAGGTTTTTTTTAAACTGGGGCTGTTAGATTAAGAAGTTACTTACCGGCGAATGATCTGGGTTATTGAAGGAGGAGAAGGATTCACTACTGTGTATTGTACCTTGCACCTCGCGCTGTTTGTTATCACCGTGGCAGCAGCAGAAACGGCAGGGAAACAGCTTGGCAAAGACCCTCTGGACCCGTGGTGGTCCCGTGCAGCCCTGGAACTGAGCAGGAGGTGGCGAGGGGTTGCACGCATTCCCGTCCGGGGCGGGGGAGGCAGAGGCAGCACTGGTGTGCAGAGTGCGAGCGAGTCAGTGTCAGTTTCACAAGACACAGAGAGCACACCAGTGGATACAGGTAGGGGGAGAATGTGTTAGGAGGAGTAAGAGGGGCTGTAAAGGGAGTGTCACCCGTGTAAAACTCCCAGGGAAGATCTCTAAAGGTGGAAAGAAACTGAATCTTGTGGAGGTACCATTAGTGGAGGGTGTGAAAGAGGCAGCAGCACACATCACACAGAGGGGTAGATATTCACTAAGAAGTGGCAGGGGTTGCCTCGGGGTCTGTATTAACCAGCAATTTAACTGCACAAGATACCTCAAAAGTGGTTGAAACCCTTAATTTACAGCTAGATTTTACTGGAATAAGAACTGAAGAGAGGGGTACCCTCAAGAAGGGGAAAATAAGGAAATCAAGAGTATCTCCGCAACAGCACAAAGTAAGAGTAACCCCTTCATTGAGAACCTTTTTTAAGGTAATGCCAAAAACTTTAATATTGGAACACCCAAACACCCCTATGTCAAACAATTCCGTGTGTACCTCAGGAAGTAAAATGGAGACAATAATTAGCCCTAATAGGTATCAAGTCCTGGCTGACGACCTACAATCAGTGGATAATCCCCCCTAGGCAAGGACGTGGACAAGGATATGGTTATAGCTTCGCAGAGTGAGGTGCAAAAAGTTTCGCACCCAGGGGATACTGTCCAATGTCAGAGTCAGGCAGTATGCGCGGATTTGAAGAGGGGAACTTCTAGCCAGGCAGCACCTCAGTCAGTCTCAGATCTGATCCAGTTATTGACGTCTGAGGTCAGAAATAGGTTTGAGATTTCCAAAGCTAATCAGGGTGAGATTAGGCTAGCATGTGAGAAAATGGAGAACAAATTGGATGCTCTTGCTGCTAGAACTGTAGCCCTTGAGACGGCAGTGAAGAGTCTAGAGTCTCAAACCGAGGAAAACAAGAAAGAGATCACCCTGTTAAAGGAAAGTGGTGCAGGTGTTAAAGAAAAACTTGAATCCCTTGAAAATGCCCAGAGAAGGAATAACCTCCGTTTGCTGAAAGTTGCAGAGGGGGAAAATCTAAAAGAATATGTAGTAAGGCTGATTAGAATGGCGACTCAAGTTGAGTGCACAGAGCAAGATCTCATGGCAGATATTCAGAGGGTCCATAGAGATCCATTTAGGTTAACCCCCAACAAGATCAAACCCAGGAACATTTTAATCCATTTTCATACATATAGGATAAAAGAAGACATTCTGGCTAGAGTCCTAAAAATGAAATCATTGATGGCAGATGGAATCAGTTTTGTAATAAGATCAGATATATCATCAATCACTGCAAACAGGCAATGGGAGCTGGGGAAGTTATTGGAGCCCTTTAAAAAGTTAGGTGCCACCGCACAGTTAAAATTTCCCGCAACCTTACGAGTAATACATAGCAATAAAATGCATATTTTTCGGGGGGTGGAGGACGCAGAGAATTGTTTTACAATCTATCTCAGGAGAAATTGTGAAGTAGATCCCCCCCCCCCCCTCTCTCCCGGTAGCCAACCTGTCATTGAAATAGCCTCAGGTCAAGTGAAGCAATGTAAAAGGGTGAAAAAGGCTGCGAAGAGTAGTAAGTTGTAATAAAGAATATTGCATTCTTCCGACTCCAGGAGGGGCCCCATAGGCCTAGGTTGAGGCCATGGAGGTAGGGATAGGAGGGTTCTCCAGGGTGGGTGTCATGGGAGGGATTGGGTGGGATAAAGGTTGGGGTCACTGGGTGGGGAGCAGTGGGGAAAAATAAAATAAAAAATATGTCCTGTTCGCCTTAGTATAGTTTCTGGCGCCTTGAAGGCAGAGAAAATTCGGCCTAATCGATGAGTGAAAAGAGTGCCCAATTGAAGGTTCTTTCTTGGAACGTAAATGGATTGAGAGTTAAATATAGGAGGGAGAAGATTTTACAATACCTAAAAGACATCCCGGTACAGATCTTAATACTGCAGGAGACGCACTTAACAGACATAGAAATGAGAGGCCTCTTTAAGTCTAGACGTTGGATTCAGAACCTTATTTGTACCACCCAACAATCTATTAAAGGAGTGGCAATTTTGATTAAAAGGTGTCCGCAAATTGCTGTAGAAGAGAGTAAAGTAGACAAAGCTGGTAGATGGGTCATAGTGAAAATTAGGTTTTTCCATCACAAGCTCACACTGGTTGGATACTATGGACCTAACATAGACGATCCTAGTCCCCTTATGGGATTACTCTCAGAGTTAAGTTTTTCCGATCCTATAAATTTAGTAGGAGATTTTAATATCGTTCTGGACCCAAAATTGGATTGCTCATCTAGCAGTAGAGCAATTCTGAACAACAAAATGCGATAAGTCCTCTATGAGTCAGTTAGGTTGGGTGGATATTTGGAGGGACAAAATGGGCACAAAAAGAGGCTTCACTTTTTATAACAAAAAGTACGGTCACCAATCAAGGTTAGACTTCTTTCTGATTGATCATAATCTGATAAGATGGGTGAAGAAGTGAAACATCTAGGTGCACATTTATCAGATCACTCTGCTATAACTTTAGTTTTGGACCTGCCAGTTAAATTACCTCAGAGGAGGTGGACAATGGATCGTGTCATATTATTGGAGGAATCCGTGATTGAAAAATTGAGTGTTGAGACTCGGGATTTATTTACTAACAATCTTGATAGTGCCCTATTGGGGATTATGTGGGATGCCTATAAAGCCTTTATAAGGGGGTATATAAAATCTTTACAGATAGCTAGACAGAAGATCCATAGAGAGGAAGTAAGGGAAATAGAACGGAATATCCAGCAGCTGGAGCAGCAGTTACTAGTGGTAGAGTCGGAACAGGAAGAAGGAAGTATACAAGCATCTCTTCAGACTCACAGTTTGAAATTAGCCGGGGTGATTGAAGAGAGGTTAAGGAAAAGGTGGCAAGTAAGCAAACTTGCGCACTTTGAATATGGGGAGGGTGCGGAAAACTTCTGGCCTGGAAGACTATAAATGACTTGTCAAAAGGATTCATAAAAGAGCTTATAAATGAGGAATCAGGTAACAACTTTACAACTAGTGAAGAGATTGAACAGGCCTTTCATGATTATTTTGAAAAGGTATATCAAGAGAATCTACAGGTAACGGAAAAGGATATTGAGACCTGGTTGGGTCAGGATGTTCCGGCAAAAATTGAGGATAGAGAGGCTGGTAACCTTAATAGCCCATTTGTAGAGCATGAAATCAGGAAAGCTATAATGGCTGGGAAATCTGGAAAAGCGGCTGGGCCGGATGGTATACCGGTTGAATTTTATAAATGCTTGAGTGAGGTTCTCATTCCAATTATGGAGAAATTATTATCACATATCTTCGAGGAAGGTAGGGATATGCCAGCATCCTGGAACAAAGCTACAGTTACGCTGATTTTAAAGCCTGCAAAGCCATCTAACTCTTGCGATTCATACAGGCCCATCTCTCTGCTTAATTGCGATTACAAAATCTTCGCCAAGATTTTAGCAGAGAGGCTGAATGGGGTGGTGGGGGGCCTCCTGCATGAGGATCAAAAGGGCTTTGAGGACGAGGGATCCAGGAATTGACCTACAATCTAATTGGAGCAATAGATTTAGCTACCCTTTACAAAATTCCCCTGGCCATTATCACTTTAGACGCCACTAAAGCGTTTGACAGGGTAAATTGGTCATATCTGCAGGAAATATAAAGGCTGTGCAATTTAGGGGACAACTTCTGTAGGACTGCGAGTCTGATGTATCAAAAGCCTACAGCCAGGGTACTGGTGAATGGAAATCTATCTGCCTCTTTTGAAATTCAGAGGGGAACCAGACAGGGGTGCCCTTTATCTCCCCTACTTTTTAACTTGTATATAGAGCCCCTGGTTGTAAAAATCGGACAGGAAGGCAGAGTCCTCCCCTTTAAATACCACACTTGGGAAAAGAAGGTGGCTTTATATGCCGATGACTTGATGGTCTATACCGCAGATCTGCCATCAGCGGTCCCAATATTATATGAATTGGCTTTTCAAATTGGTCATATTTCAGGTTATGAGGTAAATGCCACAAAAACAGAGTCTATGGCCTGGAATATGATCACGCAACAAGGGAGCATTAAAACCGAGATAAGATATCTGGGTGTTATGGTCACACAGGATATTGAGAGAATTTCAGAAACTAACTTTAAAAAAGTCAGCAAGGAGATTAGTAAGTCACTGGTAAGCTGGGCTCATCTACCACTGACCATAATTGGAAGGGTTAATTTGATCAAAATGATGATTCTCCCCAAACTCATTTTTTTATTTCAAAATATTCCCTTGGTGTTCAGTGAAATCTGGCTTAAGAAATTACAGTCTAAGATAAGTAGTTTTATCTGGGACTCCAAAGGCACACGTATTTTGTGGAAAAAACTTCGTAGGAAGAAACTTAAGGGAGGATTATGCTTGCCAGACTTAATTTACTATGCATGGGTTTGTCTATTGAGGAACGGGAAAATGCTGTTGAATGAACCAGATGGTTCAGATATCGGGAAAATGTTTAAGGTGATGCTTTTGGATGTTAAAGGGGGGGAGCAAGGTTTCATCTATAAATTTGGAGATTTAAAGTACTTCAAAAAGGTCCGTTTAAAGATCTTGTGTGGATTAGCTACTACATGGTACAAAGTTCGGAAGGAGCTAAAAATTAATTATTATAGTGCCCTAGCTCCAATTTGGGATGCTCCTGGCTCTCCGGAATGGACTAAGGACTCTCTGGTGGTTGCTCTGAGGAAAGCAGGAATATCATGTTGGAAGCAGCTAGTTGACGACAGTGCTTTACTATCTGTAGAAAGTTTGACAGACATAACGGACAATAAATTATCCAGGTTCAAATATTTGCAAATAAGAAGTTGGCACCAAGCAGTCGGGTCAGGTGTTGGCACCTCAAATGAGTGGGAATCTGCATTAACAAAGAAAGTGGCAAAAAAAAGAGGTGGTGAACCTATACTGGCTCCTGATTGATCTATCAGAGGGAGAGTTTAAACTACCGACGGAGCTGTGAGAGAAGAGCTTGCCGGGGATCCATCTAGAAGACCTATGGCAAGTATCTTGCGACATTTTGTATTCTACGGTGCAGGCTGCAAATTTAAGGAGAAACCACATTTTTTGTCTCCATAGGGTTTATTGGACACCCTTAAGGCTTTCCAAATTCGGAAAGGGTGCCACCCCGAAATGCCCCAAGTGCTTTCAAGAAAAGGTAGATGATATCCATATTTCGTGCACTGTCCAACGTTGCAACATTTCTGGGCTGATGTAAGTAATGGTATCTCTACAATGCTTGAGAGGCAACTACAGGTAAGCCCAGAGTTGGTCTTTTTTGAGGTTCCGGTATGGCATGAATCTATTTCTATTGACAGAAAAAAGTTGATGTTTTATTTAATTTTATTCGCTCGAAGAGAAATATGCAAAAATTGGATAAAAAATGCCCCCCCCCCAACTATAAAAGACTGGGTTGACACCGTGAAATATGTAATTAATTTGGACAAGGCATCACCGAAAAAGAAGCAAGATTTTTGGTTACCGTGTGTAAGTTGGTTGGAATCTGTGGTCCTATGATTATGCCTCTACACTGAGTTACTTAACTGCTCAGGTTACCAGCTGGTCAGTTCCAAGGGAGAGCTGAACCTAAGGAGAGGTTCTGTGTAAAGTGCAATACCTTTAGAACAGAGTTTTCTGGTCAGTGCCGACCAAGTAGGGGGGCCACAGAGCTTTAATTATCTCTGTTTATTACCAAAGGCGAATGAGGACAAAAAAAACATAGCAGTGTTATGAGTGTTTTGGTGGGTGTTTCAGACGCATTAGTTGTAGCACATGTTTTGCGCTCTCTTGCTCTGATTATTGGTCCTTTTACCGTGAAGTTTCCATTTCAGTTAATGTCTAATTGTGGTGAGCATGTGATGGGTTTGGCATCCTACTATTACTGCTCTCAGGCAGGTGAATGTCTGATGATGGGCCTTAATGTAAGTAGTGAATAGTGTTTGTGTCCCCCCCCCTGAGTTTTGCGGATGTGCCATCCACTTTGTGGGCAATAGGCGATGTAGAGCTGGGATTCTTACAGATTTCACGAGCCTTGTTGTGTATGATACAGGATTTGGTTGAGAAAGGTGTTGGTGAGGAGACGACTGGTAAATTGTACTAGTCCCATTATTTTGATTGTGTTTACAATTTTGTGACAGATTGGTGTGAAGTTCATGAAAAGGTGGTTTTCCTACATCCTGCTGTTCTAGCCATTGCTATGCTTCTGCTAATGGTTCTTTCTGCTGCTTGTTATTTTTCTATTACTGATCTAAAATACATTCTTTGGCAGTATTATTTATTTCAATAATAGGTCTTTGTCCAGATTTCACATGGACTGGTAGGAGACATAGGCTCCGCTTCTTAGGACTATGCAGAAAGACAGCATCTATAAAAATGTTTAGAAAAGGTAGTTATTTGGTCATAGTTTCAGACACATAGCAAAGTTGTAGGGACAGTACAGTTAAAGAGTGTTGGACATGGCATCCTTGGCGTGGTTTTCCATGACCTTTTGCCTCTACCTCCTATGTTTTTAATGCTGTGCTGGATTTCGTGTTTGCTGGCTTAGATGCTTTGGGCACTTTGCTGCTGCTGATCAGTGTTGCAGTACAGGTGCTCCCTGTGTAACGTGATATTGTGCTTGGTTCTCCCTGATTTGCGTATTTTGTTTTGCCAGTAGATCCTTAGTGAAGTGCACTGGGTGTGCCAGGGCTGGTGGATCGGGTGCTACTGGTGGGCTTGCGGCGCGGATTGTGCCGCCCACATGAGTGGCCCGGAAAAGAGTCTCGGGCCTGCCACCGCAGTGCCTGCGCGCAGCTTGTACATAGGGCACCCCTATGGTAGGCCCAGGGTACACCCCTGGGCAGGGTGCAGTGTATGTGAAAAGTAGGATGTGTGCTGGTGTGTGTGGCGTGTCCTGGTGGTGAAAAGCTGCCATTTTCCCTTTCCACTATTGAAGGGCTCTCCTGCTGATAGGACAGAATGGGGAATTTTTGTACCATTTTACGAGTATATTTTTCATGGGGATAAGACAGAAAATAGGAATATGGTACCCTTCAACCCAGAATATGATAACACATCTTTTAGTGAGGATGGTTTTTTAAAGTCTGTGTTTGAACACAACTCTTTTAGAAAGTGGCTATTTTCTTGTCCAACTTTTCTGTGTGTTTCTGTTTTTTTGTGGATTGACTGTCTTGTTTCAGTGTGACAGAGAAAGAGGATGTGCATTTGGTGTGGTGTTCTGTTGTGGTGCTTTCACTGTGTTACTGTGAGTGTTGGTATAAATACTTACATTGCCTTTGGGATAAGCCTGTCTGCTCGTGCCACGCTACCGGGGGGGTGAGCAGGGGATTATCTAAAGTGTGTATCCCCTTACCCTGACTGGAAGGAAGGGTCCCTATATGGACAAAGGTGCCTACCTCTGCAAACAGGAGACCCCCAGGGAGTATGCTTTTAAAAAGGGGTAAGTATTGTCTACAGTAGGTCACCTGCTTAGGTCACCTACTGTCGAAGGGGGGCTAGGAGATTAGCTCCTTGGCGAACTAACATTAAATAAGGTGCATGAGGTGCATGAAATAGTGTTTTGGGCAACTACTCACAAACTGCGCTTACTTTGATCTCTGTGCTTGGTACATATATTGTTGCATGCTGTTTTGTGTTGTAAGTACACAAGACGGCTTGTTGTGCGCTTTCTGTCTTTGATGCTACCACAAGAGCCCTCCCGAGCTGTCTAGGAACGGTCATGACGATGGCCGTCTCCATAAGACAATCGATTGGACTCGCTTTAGCCACTAATTTCACAGATATGGTATTCCATGCTGTGAACATGCCCTTGAATAAGCAGAGACACAGCACCTCACCAGTGCACGTCTAACCGGCTATAAAACAGTACTGTTCGAAAAATTGTCATGATTAAAAGTGTCACCTTGAAGTCAGCCATATTACTGCCCCTCCCTTCTGTAAATTGGTGGAATTGGAGTTGAAATGGAGATGACGGTGGCCGTCTCCATAAGACAATCGATTGGACTCACTTTAGCCACTAATTTCACAGATATGGTATTCCATGCTGGGAACATGCCCTTGAATAAGCAGAGACACAGCACCTCACCAGTGCACGTCTAACCAGCTATAAAACAGTACTGTTCGAAAAATTGTCATAATTAAAAGTGTGTCACCTTGAAGTCAGCCATATTACTGCCCCTCCCTTCTGTAAATTGGTGGAATTGGAGTTGAAATGGAGATGAAAGGACGGGTAGATTAGACTGATGTTCCCTTATCTGATCTTTAAGGGGAACTATATGCCGGTGGCTCTTGTTTAAATTCCCAGGTGGCACCACCACTATTGCTCATGTTACTGCAACACTACATACAGTCGTAGAGTCATCACGAGTCCCTTATTAGTTAGCCTGAGTAACTGGGTTGTGAATTGTAAGTAAGTGTAGTGCCCACCGGAAAATAACAGATGATGTGGGAAGGGATAATGTTTGCAGATCAGACAACTAAGGAAAATGATTAGACTGAAAATGAAAAGAATGTTTGTAATAGACCCTGCTGAATGGGTACCGGAAGTCATGATGTTTGAATAAACAGTATAGCCCAATTGAAAGGACAAGGGATGGTGTATTGATAGGCCAGGGAAGGAAAAAGAATGTTGCCAGATGCATATGTATTTCCTGTGGTTACGAGGAGACATTGCCCAACTTGTGTACTGTATGATGCGCACGATGCACAATACTAGGAAGGGTACCTGTCTGTCCCCAATAATTTTGCACCACACATTTTCTTCTTTGAGGTTCTTCAGATGAATAATATAGGAATGGACAGATGCAATGATTCAAAGTATGTCCGGATTGTTCTTTCAGAGCTTAGTAAATGAATTACAGCTTACCCCACTACTTGGTGTTGGGAGAGAAAAAAATATTTTTATAAAGTTTTATCCTTGCCAGTTAACCAAAAGTTTGTACCCTATCTACTAATAGGTCCGGGACGCCCTGCAGTCACCAGAGGGGCCCGGACGCGATGCATAGCCTGGCTGCTTGTTATGGAATATCCATATGAATACGACTGAAGCGGAGCTGCAGAGCAAAGAAGTGCTGGATGAGCCAGTACCACCGAAAACAAAGGAAAGAAGGGCTATCCAGGAGCCCCAGCCTGTTGGTCCACCTGTGCTTGAGTCCCAGCCCATTGAGTCCAGCCTGTGGGCTTGCTTGTGTTTGATCCTCTGCCCCCTGGTCCTCTTGAGTCTGATCACCCCTTTTTTCCCTGACCCCTTTGTGCCTGGAGTGACAAGGTACAATATACGCCCGACTAAGGAACAGTGCACCAAGGGAAGTTGGATTAGTAGGTTTGGACTTCATTGATGAAGAATAGGGTGCAGGTACCCTAAGGTGCCAGCAACAGAGCAGGGTAAGGAAGATTGGTGCACTGGCCTGGACACTGGACAGGATTAGTTGAGGGTGTCCTCCCAGGAGGGAGGGTGCCCTATCCTAAGTGAGGAGGATTTCTCTAGAAAGAGCTAGACGAGTAGCTCCACCGCCGGTGCACAACAGCGCCCACGCCAGATGAACAATAGGAGCCTGCCAGTGATGGCTCTCTGAAAGACACTGGAAAGAAGAGTTTTGCCCATCCTCCTGTTCCCTGGTCATCAATTCCATTGTATTGCATTTCTCTCCCAATTACCATGTATCCTTTTGGTCGTTCCATTATTGAAGAACAGCTCTTTGAGGCCCGCAGATAATTTAATTATTTCGATTGATGCACATTCAATTCCTTTTTCCTGTTCCAGATATGACATTTATTGATCTCCGTCCTGAAAATGAATGTGTACATTGGGCGTTTGTCTGTAATGGTAGTTAATATGGCAGTTCGTTTTGTATCCAGGGGGCGAGGGGGACTAAGATGGGTAGGAGCACATGTGACTTCACTTATAGTTTGCTTGATAACAAGTCTGCCTTGGATCTTACTTTATAATGTTTACTTTCACGTTTTGCCTATGAGGGAATGGTCTGACACATGTTGCCTCTTTTCTTCTTTCCCCCCCCATACTTGTTGCCTAGTCTGTGCATCATACATTCAATCAGCTACAACATGAAAGTAGGTTTCTGCCCTTAGCCAAAAGGGTTGCTAACGCAAAGAATATGCCCTTGTATACACAGTCTAACAGCTCGTTGTGCCTGCTGTGTAAGTACACCGACTCCTAAGCAAAGGATATCCATGCAATCCAAATGCTAAGATCATGCTTCAGAAAGAGATCGAAGGGTTGATGTAGATACTTTTTAGGTCAACATGTCTCTTATAGTTTCCCTGCTTAATAACGAACATTTGAACAGTTCTGAGTATTAATATTGTTCATGTGAATAGAAATGTTCCACTCCATAGTATAAAATGACTTAGCTAAGGCTAAAACGGGGGTCTGTTAGAATTAAATTAAAAGTCTGATCTGTGCTACCATATGTAATGATGGTTAAGTTAGCCTTTGCGGCGCCATTTTATATTTTGCCTCCAATTCTAGGCCATGATCACAATTAATTGCTCCCTGGCTCTGCAAGTAGTAGCTGTGCTGAATTTTCTGTCTCTCTCAAAGTTGGGCCTTGTTGTATTAATGAATAGATTGTTTTGTACTTCTGCATACCTTTCCCATGAGATGGAAGCCTGCTCCCACTGGCTCAGCTGCAGGCAAGGACAGAATGACCTTGCCAGAGCGATAGTGTGTGCCCGGTCTCAGACTCTTAGCTCAGCTTCGTGTGCCTCCTTTGTTTCTTGCTGCCTTCTGTGGAAAGTTACTGGGTGGGTGTGTCTTGCGCTCATGCTGAAATGTATAATTGTCACCTTTATGCTTGTGAAAGCCAGTCCCCTCGACAGTCATCTCCGGGTGCTGATCAGATTGGGGCTCCGCTGCAGTGTAATTTACAAATAAATTATTGTTTGTATTCTCTGCTGTCTGACCGACTCTTCACTTGTTTGGAAGGCTAAGAGGTGGTTGTAAGTGACCCAGGTGACCCATTTTGGGCCACTTCCTTCAGGACTGGCAAGTCTAGGGAACAGAAGCGCTATTTAGAGCATGCCTCATTCCACAGCAGATGATATTTCTAAATGACTGTGCAATAGACGTCCTGTATTGGATTAGCCAAGGACCTGAACACACCCCGGTTTCCAACACCATCACAGATGGAGGGGTGGCAAAATTTAACTTCAAAAGATGGGGTAGCACTAATGACATTTTACAGTACAATAGAACAGACCCTGATTGGAAAAAATGGGTGGTTTGGCCCTTAGACACAAACACATGTCAGAAACGATTCTGGGGTATGACCGAAGGGTTCAATATCCACAGGCCAGACCCACGTTATGTACAAAGAGAACATCCAGGGGTAGTGACGACCTACAGTGTTGGGAAGTTGTGCCTTGATTGGCTAGAGACCTCAACACTCACAGAAGTGAAACAACACTTGACCTTACTCACACAAGACATGGATCTTAGGGATTTTTTACTAGGTCCCAGGAAACCTCGTCAGAAACGTTTCATATATGCTGGCATTTATGCTGCCTATAATGAAAACTAGAAAATATCCCAACAAGAGGCCACAGAGCGAATACGGGAAATGGACCGTATTAACTTGGAGAAACCTCTAGCAGTGGTAGACAACGGGTTAACAACTTTGACCTCCAGGATATATTCCTTAGGCAACATTGTATCTTCTGCGATAGACATACTGGAACAAGATTTAGCCATATTACAACACAGGCAATCTCAGCTACGTTCTGTTATCGAGCTGGACGCTGCAATTTTTGCGTGCAGGCTATGTGCCTTGGCGTTATATCAACAGTACGTCTCTGTTTTCTGAATACAATCTAACAGATAAACAGATGGAAATGGCACAAAGGGGAGCAAAACATACAATGCTGCGTATTGAAAAACTGGACAGGTTACCATTCACGGTAGCAGAATTTCCGTCTACGGAATGGCTTATCCATGGCCACATCACTCTACCGGTCACTACTTTTCAGTTTCAATATTGCCTTGAGCAAAGGCAGGCGGGCAAATATGAAAAGATGGGTAAGGAATACATTAAGGAATCTTGGGAGTTACCTTACAGATTTCGATGTTGGAGTGGGGATCGAGAAGTGTTTCTAAGCGGTACACACTGCAAGAACACTCTAAGCGGTTCTCATGTGCCAGGACATTTCATTGCACGGGGCTTGTAATGGGTCGGTAGCAAACTTGTCCTGCCACATGAAAGGGACTCCGGCTGCCGTGATTAAACCGGTATTCGAGCTGCTCTCGAATGGGAGTTACTTGATGCTGAACGATCAAGGTTGCTGTGGGATGATTCCGGGCATCGCCTATCTGGTCACTGTGAACTCCAGGATTACTTGCTGTATGCAAGTATTCTTTGCCCAAACAAGTACGGTCAGGGAGGCGCCGTTATGGCCTTCATTGAATGTTTCCTTTATACAGTTTGATACTTTGAGCAAACTGAAAGCTATGCTTTTGCAGCAAACAGTACCCTTAACCTCCGCTCGAGAGACCTTTGATCTTCAAATCGCAAGGACCTCGACTGAGATCCAGGCACTTATACGTACAAACTGCCCCTTTCATTTCGCAGAAATGGTGGGTCGTATCTTTAACATGTCTGATACGAGTGGTATTGTACACCTATTTAAGACCATAGGATCAGGATTTCTAAGCAAATTTCAGACAATCCTCTGAGTTATTCCAAATTTTATACACTCTGTATTGGGAAGCGTTTTTGGAGGTTTTCCGCTGATCCTGCTTTCTATCGCAGGGATCCTGATTGTAATTTTCCTGCTCCGCAATGGACGGCCCAATTACCAATGAGATGGCAAAAGCGCTCCTGGAGCGTAAATACCGTGAGCGCATGGTACAGCATCTGGGCACACCTCGCCTAATCAAAAGGGGTAGGAAATCAAGAAAGTAGCTTAAGGGCAAACAAGTGACAAGAGTAGCAAAATGACTCTCCAACTCACAACCCTATAGACGACAAGGTGCATGGCTTCATGTTAGACCTGGCACCATTGGCGTGGGTCTCCCTTCCATTTTTCGCTGTTGTCTCCTCTGTTTTACTGGTGTTAGATGCTCTGGGCACTGTGCCACTGCCATTCAGTGTCACAGCGCGAATGCTCCCTGTGTAAATATGTCTATGTGAATTGGTATATCCCTGATTGGCTTATTTGGTTTACCTGTTAGTCCCTAGTAGTGTGGCCTATGTGTGCCCAGGGCTGGTAAACCAAATGCTGCTGGTGGGTCTGCAGCACTGATGTGTGCCACCCACAGAAGCAGCTTGTAAAGTGTGTCTCAGACCTGCCGCTGCAGTGTCTGTGTGCAGTCCAGAACTGCCATCTTGGCTGTGAAGTGCACTCACTTCCCAGCCCTGAACCTTCCTTGGCATCCTGTAAGTCACCCCTATGGTAGGGTGCCTTGTATGTGTAAGGCAGGACATGCCTTGGTGTGTGTAGCATGTCCTGGTAGTGAATTATGCCCCATTTCGTTTTTCACTACTGTAAGGCTACCTGTTCCTCATAGGCTAGAATGGGCAGTTTGACTATTACATTCTATAGTCCTAACTGACCCCAGGAACATGGTAGAAAAACGAATTTAGTATGCCTGAGCTCAGAATATTAAAATACATCTTTTAGTGAAGTTTATTTTTATATTCTGTGTTTGAAAATACCACTTTTAGAAAGTAGGTATTTTCTTGCCTAAGCCTTCCAGTGTGCTCTGCCGTTATGTGTATTGGCTGTCTGGGTTTAGAGGGACAGGACAGGCTGAGTCAGACCTGGGTTGAATAGAGAGATCTGCATTTAGAGTGTGGGGAGGGGTGGCTCCTTGACCTGAATAGGGCTGTGCCTGGCAAGGTGAATGCTGGCTCCACCTCCCACTGTGTGTCTGCTAGCAGACCCCCTCTTTCTGAAAGGAAGGATGCAGCCTGGTAAACAAAGTGCTCCAGGCCTGAGCAGAACTGGTTCTGGCTAGGTTCAGTGACTGGTAGCTTCAAGGATCAAAGGCTTTTGGGGTATAAATATCTGTGCCCAAGCCCCTACATTTTGTATTGCTTTTGGATCTGGAGAGGAAACTCTGTCCGTGCCACTGGAGGAATCTGCAGGAAGTGACTGTCCTTGTGCTTGTGTGTTGTTTCTTGCACTGGCCTGCAGCAGTGACCACTGGACCTTGAAGAAGAGGAAAAGGAACTCCCTAGAGAGAACTTTTATTTTTGTTGCAGCAATTACCCAAGGGCTAGGAAAAGAGCTAGCCTCCTGCTGGAGTCTCAGGCACATCAGACTCCACCACCAACCTCCTGCTTCCTCCCTGCGAGGACTGCTATCTGCTGAGGAGGCTCCTGTGAGTTCCAGGGCCTCTAGTTTGCATCAGAGAAAAGAGGGTGAGAAATCGACGCTAACGCATCTTTGCGGGCCGCTGCAGTCGAGAGCGCTGGGAAAATCATCGCGCTACTGCCGCCGAGGGCCCTCAACACGAAACCATCGCTGACGCCCCTTTGCAAGCCGCTGCAGCCAAGACGCGCTGGAAAGATCATCGCGTTGCTGTCGCCGCGCACTCGCAACCCTTAAAGAAATCATCGCTTCGAGACATCGCAGTGCGGATGCCGTGCGTCCGCCACTTCGATCGCATCGCACCGAATTTCGTCGCTCCCTCGCGGAGCGTCTTGTCTTCGCATCGCAACACGATCGCACAGCGGAACAGGATCACCGCATCGACTTCTCCCCCGCGGCAAGAAAGTCATTGCATCGGCGGTCCAGCGTGCAGAAGTTTGTCGCATCGTCTCCGCATGCATCCCGCAGATCGGCGCATCATCCTCCCTTGCGGCAAGGATTTCAACGCATCGCGTGCCGAGAATCATCGCTACAGCTTATTTGCAACACTTTGTTGGTTATGCTACTAAACCCAGGTACTTTGTGAAAGAAAGGGTCGCAGAGACCCCTGCTTTGAACTTGAACCTTATTTTTGCAATCTTTGAACTATTTTTGACAGCCCTTCAACAGCTATCCTATTTTTGACAGTATTGTGGCTTTTACAGTTATTGGTCTTGTGATAAATCTGCCTTTATATAAAGATACTTATTTTTTATAATAACTACTTGTGTGGTGTCCCTCTGTAGTGTTCCTCACTGTTACTGTGTATGGTCATAAATGCTTCACACCCTGCCTCTGAGATAAGCCTACCTGCTCGTGCTACGTTACCACAGGGTTGAGCAGGGGTATTAAGAGGGTAGCCCTCTCACTCTGACTTAGGAAGAAGGGTCCCTACTTGGACAGTGGCCAGCCATTGCCAACTAGAGACCCCCATTTCTAACATTGGTGGTCAGCGGTGAGGATCTGGACTTGCATTTATGATCGCATACAGTAATTATAGTGTACACTACTAGTGAGTGCAGACCATAACGTACCGCATATATTTTTGAGAATTTTTTTGGATCCTATATTGTAATTGATATTGCCGGTGATTTTCACCCGCACATTTTCTGAGAGTTTTTGGGATCCTATATTGTGATTGATATTGCCGGTGATTCTTCACCCGCGCCCATTTTTGAAAGTTTTGATCCCCTATTGTAATTGATATTGCCGGTGATTTTTCACCCGCGCACATTTCTAAGAGTTTTTGGGATTCTATATTGTGATTGATATTGCTGGTGATTTTTCACCCGCGCCCATTTTTGAAAGTTTTTGATCCCCTTTTGTGATTGATATTGCTGGTGATTTTCACCCACGCACATTTCTGAGAGTTTTAGGATCCTATATTGTGATTGATATTGCCGGTGATTTTTCACCCGCTTACATTTTGAGAAGTTTTCTTCTGTCCTTTATTGATATTGCCAGTTATTTCTACAATGGGCAAGCCCAGATCCAATGCCTCAGAGGATCTCTCCTGGGAAGAAGAGAAAATAGAAACCTACAATGCCAAGCAGCTCAAATACTTTTGCAAGCAATTCACAGTCCCTATCACAGGTCTCACTAGAAGGGAGGAGTATTACAAGGCGCTGAAGGCCTGGCTAGAAGCCAGGGATGCCCCTAAGGATATGGGAGAGCTTGTGGAGGTAGGAGAGCAGCAGGGCGATGTAGTAGACTTAGTAGGAGATCCAGCCCTTTCCAACCCGGGCTCTAGTGTGTCCGCTAAGGGTCTGTCCCCAGAAGAGCTGGAGGACAGGAGAGAGACAGGCGGCATAATATGGAGATGGCCAAGCTTAAAATGGATGGTCACCGGGACCTAGAGAACAAGAAGTTAGAAATTGAGATTATGAGGATGAAGCTTGAGCATGAGAGAGTATTGAGGGAGTTGGAGATTAAAGCTAAGAGCATGGAAATCTCCCCCTCTGAGTGGCAGCGTACCTGTAGTGCACCCTGAGAGTAGGGTGTATATACCCAAGGAGGTTATTAAAGATTTCCACAAAAGTGAAGATATTGGGCAATGGTTTGCCGCTTATGAATTAGCCATGGTGTCCCACCGGGTCTCTGAGAAGGATTGGGGGAGCGGGGTTGTGGGGACGCTTTGTGAGTGAGGGGAGGGATACCTTGTTGGACCTGCTCCCAGAAAGTAGGATGGTTTATGCCCACATGAAGGAAGCGTTGATGACCCGCTATGGTTTGACCCCTGAGATGTATAGGCAGAGGTTTAGGGTCTGTAAGAAGCTAGAGGGTACCACGTGGGTTGAATATGTGTCTTTTTTTGCAGAGCCATGGAACGCTGGGTAAAAGGTAGCAAAGTAGAAACTTTTGCACAGTTTTATGATTTGATTGCATGGGAGCATTTATCTAGTAATTGTTTTCCTGAGCTACGCCAGCACCTAGTGATTGCAAGCTGACTAACCCTAGAAAGCTTGCTGAGGAGCGGACCGCTGGGTGAGCACCTGGGTCCGCAAGGGTCCAGTGGGAGACGTCGCCAAAGGTGGGCAGGGTCCCCAGCAGAGGAGTGGGGGGGACAAGGGTCAGCAAGTGAGTTCCACCGAGGGCCCCAAAGTAATCCCCCAGGGAACCAGGCAGTGGTGTCCCAGCCCCCCAAGAAAGGAGGACAGGGCCCCCAACAGGTAGGCCTATTCCCAGGGAGCCCCCCACGTGTTACAACTGTGGTCAAGTGGGCCACAGATATTTTGATCCCCAGTGCCCCCAAAGGGAGCCAGTGCACCCCCCAGTGCACCACCCCGCCAGATTGCTAGTGTAGCCCTGGGAGAGGAGGAGATGGGTGCCCAAGAGGGGTGGGATCCCGTAGAGTTGGCCCTTGTCTCATTAGGGACTTTGAGATGGTCCCCAAGCCTGCACTGCCTGCTAACACTAAAAAATACAGGCAGTGGGTGACCATCAATGGCCATAGGGTGGAGGCTCTAAGAGACACAGGTGCCAGTGTAACTGCTGTCAGCTCCCGGTTGGTGTCCAAAGAGCAGGTTGTCCCCCGTGCATTCTACCCAGTAGTGTCCGCAGACAACTCAGAGAGCCAATGTGAGGTGGCTCAGGTTCCCTTTGAGTGGGGGGGTCTCAGGAACTCTTCAGGTAGCTGTGAGGCCCGCCATGCCTGTAGACTGTCTGCTGGGCAATGATTTAGAGGACTCCCCGTGGGCTACGGTGGAGAGGAAGGCTCACTTAGAGATGTTGGGTCTGCCTGAGTGGGCGTGTGCTACCACTCGGTCCATGGCAGCCAAGGAGGGTGTTGAAAAGGATCTGGAGCCTGAGAGTAGGGCCCAGATCCCTGCCTTAGAGAGAAGGGGCAGGGGCGCGGGAAGCCGGCCCCCTTGGTTCTCACGGCCCTGGAAGGAGCAGACCCTGAGGGGGATGCCCTGGAGCCTACCGGGGAGCAGATCACCGAACTGGGGGACCTGCCTGAGCTGACCCACTGGCAGCAGGAAGGGGGACCCACCAGGGAGGAATTTGTGAGCAGCAGAGAGTTTGCCCCTCTCTTGAGGGTATGCGGCGACAGGCTGCAGCCCAGGCACAAGGTGACATGTCTGGTTCACATCTGATTTGTGGGAGAACAGTCTCCTGTATAGTGAGCCTAAGGTTGCTGAGCCAGGGTCAGCCCGTGTGCTGGTGGTCCCCGAGTGCTTCAGAACCTTCCTACTGGGGTTGGCTCATGACATTCCATTGGCAGGACATCTGGGGCAGACCAAGACCTTTGAGAGGCTGGCCGCCCACTTTTATTGGCCCCAGATGCACAAGAGTTCAGACACTCATTGCAGGACTCTGTGAGACTTGCCAGGCAAGTGGGAAGAGTGGGGGAAGATCAAGGCCCCACTCCAGCCCTTTCCAGTTGTGAGTACCCCATTCGAGCGAGTGGGCATTGACATTGTGGGGCCTCTGGACCCCAAGACAGCCATGGGCAACAGGTTCATCCTGGTCTTGGTGGACCATGCCACCCGGTACCCTGAAGCCATCCCGCTCAGGACAGTGACGGCCCCGTGGTGGGACGTGCACTGATGGGGATTTTCTCCCGTGTGGGATTCCCCAGAGAGGTGGTGTCTGACAGGGGGACCAACTTCATCTCCCAGTACATGAAGTCTCTGTGGAAGGAGTGTGGGGTAACGTATAAGTTCACCACTCCTTACCACCCCCAAGGTAATGGTCTGGTTGAAAGGTTCAACCGGACCTTGAAGAGGCATGATCATGGGCCTAGAAGAGCCCCTGAGGCGTAAGTGGGGCGTCCTCTTGCCATGCCTGTTGTTTGCCTACCGTGAGGTGCCATAGAAGTCCTTAGGGTTCAGTCCCTTTGAACTCCTCTATGGCCACCCGGTTAGAGGACCTCTGAGTCTGGTCAAGGAAGGCTGGGAGCAATCTCCCAGGAAACCTCCCAAGATGTGTTTAGCTACATGTTGGCCTTCAGGAACCAGACTCGGCGTTTCCAGAAAGATTGCTGAGGCAAATCTGGAAGCCAGCCAGGAAGAAATGAAACGTTGGCACGACCAGAATGCCACTCTGGTCGAATTTCAACCTGGTCAGAAGGTTTGGGTACTGGCCCCAGTGGAGCCTTGTGCGCTCCAAGCTAAGTGGACCGGTCCATTTGAGGTGGTGGAGCGCAAAAGTCCAGTTACCTACTTGGTGGACTTTCAGTCTCCCAGGAACCCCTTGCGGGTCCTGCATGTGAACCGCCTAAAGCCCCACTTTGAGAGGTCTGAAGTGGGCATGCTTCTTGCCACAGATGATGGGGTTGAGGAGGAGAGTGAGCCTCTCCCTGACCTCCTGTGTGCAGAAGAGAAGGATGGGTCAGTGGAGGGTGTGATCCTCTCCACCACACTGACCCCTGAGCAGCAGAGAGATTGTCACCACCTGTTGGGGCAATTTTCTGATTTGTTCTCCCTGGTACCTGGTGTCACTGATTGGTGCGTCCATGAGGTGGATACCGGGGACAGTTCTCCTGTCAAGCACAAGGCTTACAGGGTAACTGACAGGGTCAGGGCTTGCATTAAGGAGGAGGTCTCCAAAATGTTCGCCCTAGGGGTGGTTGAGTCCTCTAGCAGCCCCTGGGCCAGCCCCGTGGTCTTGGTACCAAAAGCTGCGACGCCTGGTGCCACTCCTGAACTTAGGTTCTGTGTGGACTACCGAGGTCTCAATTCGGTCACCAAGACCGACGCGCACCCCATCCCCAGAGCTGATGAGCTCATAGACCGGTTAGGGGCTGCCCGGTACCTCAGCACGTTTGATCTGACGTCTGGGTACTGGCAGATCGCCTTAACTGATGGGGCAAAGGAGAGGTCAGCATTCTCCACACCAGATGGGCACTACCAGTTCCGTGTGATGCCCTTTGGGATGAAGAATGCCCCTGCCCCCTTCCAGAGATTGGTCAACCAGGTGTTGGTTGGGCTGGAGGCTTTCAGTGCCGCCTACCTGGATGACATTGCAGTGTTTAGTTCCTCCTGGGAGGACCACTTGCGCCACCTCTGGGAAGTGTTGATGGCGCTGCGCAGAGCAGGCGCCTCACAATCAAGGCCAGTAAGTGCCAGATTGGGCAGGGTTCTGTGGTGTACTTGGGACACCAGGTGGGGAGCGGCCAGGTGGCGCCCCTGCAGCCCAAGGTTTAAACCATCCTGGCTTGGGAGCCCCCAAGGACCCAGACCCAGGTGAGGGCCTTCTTAGGACTCACGGGTTATTACAGGAGGTTTGTCAAGGGGTATGGCAACATTGTTGCACCCTTGACTGAGCTGACTTCCAGAGCGGCCAAAGATTGTGAACTGGACTGACACCTGTCAGAAAGCCTTTGATGCCCTCAAAACTGCTATGTGTACAGCACCCGTACTCCAGGCGCCCAATTTTGCTAAGGAATTTGTTGTCCAGACAGACGCTTCAGAGCATGGGGTGGGGGCCGTTCTGTCACAGATAAATGAGGAGGGACTAGACCAACCTGTAGCCTTCATCAGTAGGAGGTTACTTCCACGGGAACAGAGGTGGAGTGCAATTGAGCGTGAGGCATTTGCTGTGGTCTGGGCACTGAAGAAGCTGAGACCATACCTGTTTGGGACTCACTTCCGGGTTCAGACAGACCACAGGCCCCTCAGATGGCTGATGCAGATGAGGGGTGAGAATCCCAAGTTGTTGAGGTGGTCCATTTCCCTACAGGGTATGGACTTCACGGTGGAACACCGCCCTGGTACAGAACACGCCAATGCTGATGGTCTGTCCAGATTTTCCGCCTTAGCGATGAGAACTTCCAAGGGGATGGGTAGTTCTCCCCACATTTCAGCTGGAGGGGACGTGTGTTAGACCTGGCACCATTGGCGTGGGTCTCCCTTCCATTTTTCGCTGTTGTCTCCTCTGTTTTACTGGTGTTAGATGCTCTGGGCACTGTGCCACTGCCATTCAGTGTCACAGCGCGAATGCTCCCTGTGTAAATATGTCTATGTGAATTGGTATATCCCTGATTGGCTTATTTGGTTTACCTGTTAGTCCCTAGTAGTGTGGCCTATGTGTGCCCAGGGCTGGTAAACCAAATGCTGCTGGTGGGTCTGCAGCACTGATGTGTGCCACCCACAGAAGCAGCTTGTAAAGTGTGTCTCAGACCTGCCGCTGCAGTGTCTGTGTGCAGTCCAGAACTGCCATCTTGGCTGTGAAGTGCACTCACTTCCCAGCCCCTGAACCTTCCTTGGCATCCTGTAAGTCACCCCTATGGTAGGGTGCCTTGTATGTGTAAGGCAGGACATGCCTTGGTGTGTGTAGCATGTCTGGTAGTGAATTATGCCCCATTTCGTTTTTCACTACTGTAAGGCTACCTGTTCCTCATAGGCTAGAATGGGCAGTTTGACTATTACATTCTAAAGTCCTAACTGACCCCAGGAACATGGTAGAAAAGCGAATTTAGTATGCCTGAGCTCAGAATATTAAAATACATCTTTTAGTGAAGTTTATTTTTATATTCTGTGTTTGAAAACTACCACTTTTAGAAAGTAGGTATTTTCTTGCCTAAACCTTCCAGTGTGCTCTGCCGTTATGTGTATTGGCTGTCTGGGTTTAGAGGGACAGGACAGGCTGAGTCAGACCTGGGTTGAATAGAGAGATCTGCATTTAGAGTGTGGGGAGGGGTGGCTCCTTGACCTGAATAGGGCTGTGCCTGGCAAGGTGAATGCTGGCTCCACCTCCCACTGTGTGTCTGCTAGCAGACCCCCTCTTTCTGAAAGGAAGGATGCAGCCTGGTAAACAAAGTGCTCCAGGCCTGAGCAGAACTGGTTCTGGCTAGGTTCAGTGACTGGTAGCTTCAAGGATCAAAGGCTTTTGGGGTATAAATATCTGTGCCCAAGCCCCTACATTTTGTATTGCTTTTGGATCTGGAGAGGAAACTCTGTCCGTGCCACTGGAGGAATCTGCAGGAAGTGACTGTCCTTGTGCTTGTGTGTTGTTTCTTGTACTGGCCTGCAGCAGTGACCACTGGACCTTGAAGAAGAGGAAAAGGAACTCTTGAGAGAACTTTTATTTTTGTTGCAGCAATTACCCAAGGGCTAGGAAAAGAGCTAGCCTCCTGCTGGAGTCTCAGGCACATCAGGACTCCACCACCAACCTCCTGCTTCCTCCCTGCGAGGACTGCTATCTGCTGAGGAGGCTCCTGTGAGTTCCAGGGCCTCTGGTTGCATCAGAGAAAGAGGGTGAGAAATCGGCGCTAACGCATCTTTGCGGGCCGCTGCAGTCGAGAGCGCTGGGAAAATCATCGCGCTACTGCCGCCGAGGGCCCGCAACACGAAACCATCGCTGACGCCCCTTTGCGAGCCGCTGCAGCCGAGACGCGCTGGAAAGATCATCGCGCTGCTGCCGCCGCGCGCTCGCAACCCTTAAAGAAATCATCGCTCAGAGACATCGCAGTGCGGACGCCGTGCGTCCGCCGCTTTGATCGCATCGCACCGAATTTCGTCGCTCCCTCGCGGAGCGTCTTGTCTTCGCATCGCAACACGATCGCACAGCGCAACAGGATCACCGCATCGACTTCTCCCCCGTGGCAAGAAAGTCATCGCATCGGCGGTCCAGCGTGCAGAAGTTTGTGGCATCGTCTCCGCACGCATCCCGCAGATCGGCGCATCATCCTCCCTTGCGGCAAGGATTTCAACGCATCGCCGGCCTCGCGTGCCGAGAATCATCGCTACAGCTTATTTGCGACACTTTGTTGGTTTGCTACTAAGCCCAGGTACTTTGTGAAAGAAAGGGTCGTAGAGACCCCTGCTTTGAACTTGAACCTTATTTTTGCAATCTTTGAACTATTTTTGACAGCCCTTCAACAGCTATCCTATTTTTGACAGTATTAGGGCTTTTACAGTTCTTGGTCTTGTGATAAATCTGCCTTTATATAAAGATACTTATTTTTTATAATAACTACTTGTGTGGTGTCCCTCTGTAGTGTTCCTCACTGTGTTACTGTGTATGGTCATAAATGCTTCACACCCTGCCTCTGAGATAAGCCTACCTGCTCGTGCTACGTTACCACAGGGTTGAGTAGGGGTATTAAAGAGGGTAGCCCTCTCACTCTGACTTAGGAAGAAGGGTCCCTACTTGGACAGTGGCCAGCCATTGCCAACTAGAGACACCCATTTCTAACACTTCATCATTACAAAATACTATTAGTAATGGATGGCTCCTATACAAAGTAAAGAGGCAGTTAACTGAAATCAGTAAAGCAAATTAAAGCCTGAAGATTTTGCAAGGCCTGTTACTACAGTGCTGTTGTTGTACCACCACTTTTAATCTGGTTCAAGGTGCATCAGTCTATAGTTTATATCATCTGGAATGTAGCCCATGGCATTTTTAGCTCAATCTGCTCTTTGGCAAGCTGGGTTCCGCGAACAAAAATCCCACTAGATATGTGCATATGGGGGGTGGAGAGCCGGCTGTGCAACCTTCATACGGCAACAGAACATGTTTGCTGCAGCCCAAGTGGATTAGGTGCCCACATGCAACTTAGTCTCCATGACCCCCATGAAGATGAAAACACACCCACACACCAACTGATTATTTGTGAGACTGCAGTCAGTTTGTCTGCTGTGGACGAGCAAATGGAGGTGAACAATATTTTCAAGGGCGAGGGTGGCAAGGTAAATGTGTTATTATAGTCGGTGCGAAGCAAATTTATCTTAGCAGGGTGAAAAAGGTTCAAAGCAAGGTGAAATCTCCCAGACACATAATCATGCTATATTCATATCTGAAAGAGACACGTTAGTGACAGATTCCTTACCTTAGAATATCCCCAGGCGTCAGGCTGGATCCGGAAAGTTTTTGCGTAGCAGTACCCTTGCGCGTCGGTAGGCGGCGTCGTGCGGCTCCGCGTCCGTCGTCGGCGTCGTGATCGCCGGGATGACGTCGCGGGCAGTACTTAGGCGCCGCCCCTGCGCGCTGACGTCAGTTCTTCTTTTTCCGCGCCAGTAAGCGCAGATCCGGGAAGAGCAGTGCCCTAGTCACTTTTTGACTATCTTTTTTGGTGAATTTTTCACTGTTTCTTCAACGAGTCTTCACGACTCCTAAGGTGTCGTAGGGATGCCCGGCTTTAAGCCCTGCGAGGAATGTGGTCGCATGATGTCGATCACGGACCCGCACCTCGAGTGTCTCTTTTGTCTCGGCCGAGACCACGACACGAAGTCGTGTCCTGACTGCCGGAAACTTCATCCTAAGGCTTTGCGAGAGCGGTCTCGAAAGCTCCTCGAAGTCCGGCATTCGGCTCCGCGCCGCACCAAGCCCCGGTCCCGGGAGAGGTCGAGGGCCGGACGCGGAGTCCCCGCCGTTCGTCGGATTCAAAGTCTTCGCGCTCCTCCGGTAAGTCGAAGCACAAGAAGTCTAAGCGGCGTCATCGCTCTAAGACTTCGCCTCGCCGGTCTCGCGACTCGGCTGAGGTCCCTGTCGGCACCGTCCCCGCCCCGCGGCCCCGGACGTGCCTGTCGAGTTACCCCCGCAGTACCCGCCCTACCCGGGCTCGGGGCGACTCCGGCCGATATACAGGAATTCCTGTCGGCCATGGCCCGCCTCTTCGGGCCTCAAGGTCCCTCCGGTGCGCCTTCGGGCCCCGCGGGCCCTGATGGGGTTGCTCCGGCGTCGCCGTCGACTCCGGTCCCGGCGTCGCCTGTCCCACCAGCCTTCGTCCCGGCCTCGGCTCCGGCCCGGCCTCGACCCCGGCTCCGGTGGTGCCGCAACCCCCATCGACGCCGGTTGACCTAACCACGCCTCCGCCGACGCCGATGTCCCCGGTGCCGTTTCCGACGCCGTCCGGGGCTCCGGGCGGCGTCGTTCCCGGTTCTCTCCGGGTCCGGACATGGAGCCGGACCGGCGTCGCCCGACGCCGTTTCCGGCGCCGATGAGACCTTGGGTCCCTGATGTCCCTCCTCCTCCATATTTTCAACCTGAGGAGGACCAGGAGAGGCTGGGAGGGGTCTGAGGACCCTCTCACACAACAGTGCGAGTTTGACCCGGACTGGGTTGAGGAACTTGGGGATGCCAGTGGTCTGGATACCTCCCCTGACTCTGGCATGCTGTCTCCTCCCGTGGCAACGGAGGAGGGGGCTAAGTTTGCAACGGTGTTGCGTAGAGCTGCTGGAGCCTTAAATCTCCAGTTGCCTACAGTGGTCGTCAGGTCTAACATCCTGACTGAAGTGCTTCAGCCGGCGGCCTCCTCTGCGGAGACTGTGCTGCCGTTCAACGAGGCACTGACTGACGTTCTTTGGGTGCCTGGTCCAAACCCACCACAGGGGCTCCTGTGGATAGGAACGTGGCCCGACGCCATCGCCCTGCTCCGGGCGACCCCCTGTTTCTCTCCCAACACCCCACCCCTGAGAGCTTGGTTGTCCAAGCCTCTGCCTCCCAAACCGCCTTCCCTACCGCCCCTCCGGATAGGGAATCCAAGCGCCTGGATCACTTTGGGAAGAAGGCTTTCTCTTCCTCCAGTGCTGGCTTGCGGTCTGTTAATACCGCTTGCCTCTTGGGCCGATACACCCACTCCCTGTGGGATTCGGTGGCAACTGTTTTGCCGCAGTGTTCTGAGGAGGTCCAGACACTGCTTACCCGCGCCATTGCGGAAGGGCGTGATGCGGCTAAATATACCATCCGCTGTGGCCTTGATACCGCCGACTCGCTGGGCAGATCGCTTGCAACGACGGTGGCGCTGCGTCGCCACGCCTGGCTGAGAACCACTGGTTTTCAGGGGATGTCCAGAATACACTCATGGACATGCCCTTTGATGGAGTTGGTCTTTTAGGTTCTAAGGCAGACCATGCGCTGGAGCGTTTCAAGGACTCACGGGCTACTGCCAAGTCCCTGGGCCTTGCTGTTGTGCGCCCTCCGCTCACGTCTGCTTTTCGCCCCTTTCGTGGCCACGGAAGGGGCGCCCAGTCACGTCCACAGCCCGGCCAACGGCCCGCGCAGCAAGCGCCTTCGCGTGGCCGAGGACGTGGATACCGCCGTGGCGGTTCAGGCAACCAGCGTGCGGGTCAGGCCACCACCTCCAACCCGTCCGCGGCCTCCAAGCCCTCCTAGTCCCTCCTTTCAGGTGCACAGTACGCCGGTCGGGGGCAGGGTCCGCCATCACCTTCACCGCTGGCGTTCCATCACCTCGGACAGGTGGGTCTTGGACATTGTCCGAAGGGGCTACTCCCTTCCCTTCGAGACCACCCCCCCAGCCATGCCACCTCAATTCCACCGCATGTCAGGGGATCACTTGGTGCTTCTACAGAAGGAAGTCACGGCCCTCTTGGCCAAGAGGGCCATCGAGCATGTTCCGACCCCAGAAGTAGGGCGTGGTTGCTACTCCCACTACTTTCTGGTGCCCAAAAAGGACAAGGAGGACATGCGTCCTATCTTGGACCTCCGGAACGTCAATCGCTTCCTCCGGAAGGAGAAGTTCAAGATGCTCACCCTAGCTCAGGTCTTGACTGCCCTCGACCCCGGAGACTGGTTGGTAGCGTTGGACTTGCAGGACGCCTATTTCCACATCCCCGTCCTGCCGGCCCACCGGCGTTACCTTCGGTTCACGGTAGGCCTCGCGCATTTTCAGTTCACCGTGCTCCCCTTTGGCCTTACCAGTGCCCCTCGGGTGTTCACGAAAGTGATGGCGGTGGTCGCAGCTCATCTGCGCCGGGCAGGGGTTTCAGTCTTCCCCTACCTCGACGACTGGCTGCTGAAGGCGGGCTCGTCCCAGGCAGTCGTCTCCCACCTCCAGACTACGGCCGAACTCCTGCACTCGCTGGGGTTCTCCATCAATGTGCCAAAGTCGCATCTGATTCCTTCTCCACAGCTCCTTTTCATCGGAGCAGTTCTGGACACGACGCAGTTTCGGGCCTATCCTCCCGAACGGCGAGTCCGGGATATTCAGGCTATGATTCCGATCTTTCAGCCTTTATCCTGGGTTTCGGTACGGATGACCCTGAGGCTGCTGGGCCTCATGGCCTCCTGCATCCTGCTGGTCAATCATGCCAGATGGCATATGCGGGCTCTGCAGTGGGACCTGAAGTTCCAGTGGGCGCAGCACCAGGGCAACCTGTCCGATCACGTCCAGATCTCGGAGGGGACTGCAAGACAGTTGCAGTGGTGGCTCTCGAACCGGCAATGGGTCATGGGCAGATCCCTCTCCCTTCCCCAGCCAGAGCACACAGTTGTGACGGACGCGTCCCTTCTGGGATGGGGCGGTCACATGGGAGAGGCGGAGATCAGAGGCCTCTGGTCTCCGGCGGAGTCCCGGCTCCATATCAACCTTCTGGAGCTCCGGGCGATCCGGCTTGCACTCAAGGCATTCCTTCCCTCTGTCAAAGGGACGGTAGTGCAGGTGTTCACCGACAACACCACCGCCATGTGGTACTGCAACAAACAGGGCGGGGTGGGGTCGTGGACCCTTTGTCAGGAGGCTCTGCGCCTCTGGACATGGCTGGAACATCAGGGCATGTTCCTGATGGTTCAACACCTGGCAGGTTCCCTGAACGCCAGGGCGGACGAACTCAGCCGCAGGTGCATGATGGATCACGAATGGCGTCTTCACTCGGAAGTGGCGCAAGGACTCTTTCTACAGTGGGGAGAGCCTTGGTTAGATCTATTCGCCACCGAAGAGAACGCGCAATGTCATCAGTTTTGCGCGTTGGAATTTCCAAGGCGGCACTCGCTCGGCGACGCTTTTCGTCACGAGTGGAGTTGCGGTCTATTGTACGCCTTTCCGCCTATACCACTTCTACCCAGAGTGTTGAAGAAGATTCGGCACGACCGGGCCCAAGTCATTCTTGTGGCTCCGGACTGGGCTCGAAGAGTTTGGTATCCCGAGCTACTCAGTATGAGCGTAGATCCCCGATCCGTCTGCCTCTTCGGGAGGATCTTCTGTCGCAGCAGCAGGGGACGGTCCTCCACCCGAACCTGTCCAGTCTACACCTGCTTGCGTGGAGATTGAGCGGCGGCAGTTGATTCCTTCGACTTGCCTCCCGAAGTTTGTGATGTGATTCTGGCAGCCAGGCGTCCCTCCACTAAGGTGGTATACGCCTGCAGGTGGAACAAATTTGTGGCATGGTGCACAGCAAAGGCTGTGAACCCCCTTTCTGCCCCTCTTTCTGAGGTCCTTCTGTTCCTTCTTTCTCTGGCCCAACAGGGTTCTGCCCTGGGTACCATCAAGGGTTATCTCTGTGCTATCTCGGCCTTCCTCAGGCTCCCTGATCAGCCCTCCTTTTCAAGTCCCCTGTTGTTAACAGGTTCTTAAAAGGCATTACACACCTCTTTCCTCCTGTTCCATTTGTGATGCCTCAGTGGGACTTGAACTTGGTTCTTACCTTTTTAATGTGCGCTCCCTTTGAGCCTCTGCATAACTGTCCTCTTCGTCTTCTGACTCTAAAGACAGCCTTTCTGGTGGCCATCACCTCCGCTCGGCGGGTGAGTGAGCTCCAGGCTTTATCTTGCAAACCTCCCTTTCTGTCTGTTCATCCAGACAAGGTTGTTCTTCGGACGCGTCCGTCCTTCTTGCCAAAGGTGGTTACTGCCTTTCACATTGGGCAGACCATCACTTTGCCTACCTTCTTTCCGCCTCCGCATCCTTCCAGAGAGGAAGAGAGGCTCCACCGTCTGGACCCAAAACGTGCGCTCTCCTTCTATATCGACCGCACAAACCACTTCCGGGTGGATGACCAGCTCTTTGTTGGCTACGTGGGCGCCAAAAAGGTCGGGCGGTGCACAAACGAACCATCTCCCGCTGGGTTACCTTGTGCATCAAGACCTGCTATTCTTTGGCTAAGAAGGAGCCTCCTGTTGGGCTGCGTGCCCATTCCACCAGGGCAACAGCTGCTACCACGGCCTTGGGCCGCGGTGTTCTGCTGCCCGTTATTTGTCAGGCAGCTACGTGGGCCTCGCTGCACACGTTTACAAAGCATTACTGCCTTGACAGTCAGGTCCGGAGGGACGGCTTCTTTGGCCGTTCTGTCCTCCAGGACTTCCTTGTCTGATCTTTGTTCGCAGACCCACCACCGGGGTTGGTATTGCTGGGGTATCTATTCTAAGGTAAGGAATCTGTCACTAACGTGTCTCTTTCAGATGCACAAGTTACTAACTTGTGTAACGATATATCTGTAAGAGACAGTAGTTAGTGACAGATTCCTACCGCCCACCCATCCTCCCGTTCTGCGAACTGATTTCTAGGGTTAAGGACATCCCTTTCAGGGCCCTAGTATTTTTCAGACACCTATGTCAGCTTCTTGCATGGCTCTGCGTTCCTGGCGCGGAAAGTAGTGTACAGAACTGACGTCAGCGCGCAGGGGCGGCGCCTAAGTACTGCCCGCGACGTCATCCCGGCGATCACGACGCCGACGACGGACGCGGAGCCGCACAACGCCGCCTACCGACGCGCAAGGGTACTGCTACGCAAAAACTTTCCGGATCCAGCCTGACGCCTGGGGATATTCTAAGGTAAGGAATCTGTCACTAACTACTGTCTCTTACAGATATATCGTTACACAAGTTAGTAACTTGTGCGTTAGAACCAGACTAGGCCCCAGATTCACAAAGCTAACTTCCACTTTTGAGTAAGCTTACTACCTTTCGATAGTCACAAATTGCACTTTTGTCGCAAATTAGACTTTTGTAGTAATTTACACTTGTAGTAGGTCCTGCACTACGCATGCCAACCACTTTATACTGCAACACTCTCCTATAGAAAATAATGGAGGCAGTGACTTACTGCAAAAGTGTAAGTGTTAGAAATTGGGTTAACGGTTGGCAGAGGTATGCATCCTGTCAAGCAGGAACCACAATACTAGTCAGAGTAAGTCAGATACACACCCTAAATTAACCTATGCTCACCCTCTGGTAGCTTGGCACAGAGCAGTCAGGCTTAACTTAAGGGGCAATGAGTAAAGTATTTGTGTAACACTTCAAACAGTAAAACCTCCACACAAAAAGATACCACACATGGTTAGAAAAATAGAGCCTAATTTAATTAACAAAACAAGACCAAAACGACAAAAATCCAATAGGTGTAACTGGAGTTATAAAATGTAAAGAATAAATTCAAATGCCGTGCTTAAAAGTATAAAGCACCAACCGGGGATATCTGGTTGCGCTAGACCGGGTCAAATCCAAACGTTCAGGCTGACTGCGATGAAGCGCGGTTCGATTACAGGGACTTGCCTTGGCCTGCTTCAAAGTACCTTCGTTGCGTTGTCGACGGAGCCCAGATGCGGAAAGCAAAGAGGCAATGCATTGTAGTCAAACCACAGGATAAAAGCGATGTGTTGGTGCCGAGTCATGCAAAGTTGAAGATGCGTTCGAACTGGAGGTTATGTGCCGCGCAGTCGGCGATGCTATTTCCTCGCAGCAGTGGTGATGCGTCGTCGTCGATGGAGATGCGCCATTTCTGAAAGGCGCAACGGCATAGATTTTTAGTGGAGCAGCACTTTATACCCACTTCCAAAGGTCCAAGACTGGATTGGTACCACTTGACAGGGCAAGACTCTCAGATGGCAGAGTCCAGGTGCTGTAGCAGGTGAGTTGGAAGTCTTTGATGTCTCTAAGCCAGCAAACCCTTGGAGTCACTTTGGTTCCGGGTTGGAGAGATGCAGGTTCAGTGCTTATCACTCATAGGCAAGGAGGGGTGCAGGCAGCAGGTCAGCACAGTAGAGCAGGAATCCAGCACAGTGGCAGTCCTTTCAGCAGCAAAGCAGTCCTTCTTCCTGGCAGAGTATCCACAGGTACACTGAAGTGGTGGTGTCTGCACTTCAAGTACTGGACCTCAGAGTCCCTGCCCTTCCTCCAGATTCACTACAAGGGGGTATGCAGCCCTTCGTGTGGGGACAGGACACAGCCTATTTAGGTGTAAGTGTTAGCTTCTCCCTGCCCAGGATGGCCAATCAGGATGTGGATGGCCCATCATGTCACACCTAAGCTCCGTTTGTGTGTGGTTGTCTAGGTGGAATACACAAATCCCAGCTGTCACCCACTTCAGACGTGTATTCAGAGACAGGCAGAAGGCACCAAATAGCCAAAGTAAGAAAATGGCAACTTTCTAAAAGTGGCATTTTCAGATTTACAATTTAAAATCCAAATTTTCATAAGTTGTGATTTTAAATTGTGATTCCAGAGACACCAAACTTGGGGATCCCTTCTCTTCCCAATTGGAAATTACACTTATAAATGTAATAAGGTAATCCCAATTTATCCTATGGGAGAGATAGGCCCTGCTGTAGTAAAAAAAGAATGTAAGAGTTTTTCACTGTTAGGACGTAAAACTTAAAAGTACGCTGCACCATGCCCTTGGGCAGGCCTGGGCCTACCTTAAGGGTGTCTTATAAGTAATAAAAATGAAGTTTTGGGCCTGGCAAAAGGGTTAACTTGCCAGGTCAACATGGCAGTTTAAAACTGCACACACAGGCTCTGCATTGGCAGGCCTGAGACATGTTTGAAGGGCTACTTAAGTTGGTGGCACAATCACTGCTGCAGGCCCACTAGTAGCATTTAATTTACAGGCCCTTGCACAGGTGGTGCACTTTACAAGGGACTTAAGTAACTTAAATATGCCAATTGTGGATAAGCCAATGTTAGTATGTTAAAGCAGAGAGCACATGCACTGGTTAGCAGTTAACAGTCTAGTTAGCAGAGTCCTAAAACCAGTAAAAAAAAAAAAGAAAAGGGAAGAGGAAGACAAAGTTTAGGAGTGACCCTGCAGAAAGGGCCATTTCCAACAGTAAGTTACTCCAAAATTGTAAGTTCCTACAAAAGTGTAAGTTACTACAAAAGTGCAGTTTGAGAATAGCACATTGTAGTATGTTTTGTAGTACTACAAAGTGCAGTTTTTGAATCAGGCCCAAAGTAGGCACCTGGACACCTAGCCTACCATTTACCTGTGCCCGCCAGTTCCTGCTTGTCCCGGACTGATCCAGTGACACCCCTGCTGTCCGGGTTTTCCCGCAAGGGTTTTCCCACTCACTGTTCTTCCTGCCTACAGAAGTCCTGCCCACCTCAGGACCTACTTAATGCAGGTCGCAGAGACACTGCGCAGCAGATGCACCGCTGGCATGCCAAAGGCAATCCTGTCTGTGCCTGTCCATGCCTGGACCCTGCCCAGCACCATGACCCCTGTTCCTCCCACACCCCGAAAATACACCATCACGCGCTCTAAACCCCGGATGCCGTAACAAACACTGCCACCGCACCGACCCATGCTATACGGTAGGACCTTTCAGCTGCACCCACTGGCACTTCACCTGCCACAGCACACACCAGCCCAGCGACCAGCCCCACCCCGAACACACCACAGACAACACCTGAACAAAAACACCAACTTGCATTCGCCTTTCTCAACACACGCTCACTATGCAAGCATTCCACTGAATTATGGGACCTCATCGCCGCCCACGCACCCGACATCGTCTTCCTCACTGAGACCTGGCTCAACCCCACATCCGCTCTAGACAGTGCCACAGTTATCCCCGAACAGATATAAAATTAATCACCAGGACTGCACCAACAAGTCGGGAGAAGAAAAAGCCATCACCACAAGGAGACTATACAGTGCACCACCACCAACAACACCACCTACCCCATGGAGCACTTCAAGCTCCACATGGATGACAAGGCAACCATTAGAGGCACCCTCGCATACTGACCCCAGGCACGAGCACCTGCTTCTGCAACACCATCACAGACTTCATTGCACCCCTAGCCTTGGACTCCAAGGACTACATCTTCCTCTGCGACCTAAACTTCCACATCGATGACCCCAACGACAACAATACTGCACACCTCCTCAATAGTATGAGCAGCCTCAGATTGACCCAGATTGTCCACAACCCTACACACACACCGCAGGACACACAATGAACCCCACTTTCACCTCCAACAACTGCGTCAAATACAGCCACTTCACAGAACTCACACGGACCAATCACTTCATCGTCCACTTCAGCATCTGCACCGCCAGCCCCAAGACGACCAGACTCCCCCACCGGTGGTGGAACAAAATCTCATAGACCAGCTGGATGGACGCCCTCAACACCTCCAACCCTGCTACCGCCATCAACCTCAAACAGGGAGTGAAGAACTTCAGTGCCTGGATCACCAACTGCACCGACAGCATTGTCCTATCAAGAACACTATCCAGATGAAATCCTCCATAAATGCCAGCTGGTACACTCAAGAACTCAGAACAGCGGAACTAGACAGCAAACAGCTGGAGAGGAGATGGCACGCCAGCAAGGACACTTCCGACATGGCAGCCTTCAAGATCTCCTTCAACCTCTACCACCGACTGCTGAGGGCAACAAAGAAGACAGCCCTAGCAACACACATCTAAACCAGCGCCAAGAACACCAAGGAACTTTTCAACATCATTAAGGAATTCTCCAACCCGGCTGCCAGTGAAAATTACATCACACCCTCACAGGAGCTGTGTGACAACCTTAGCGACTGCTTCCATGACAAGATCACAACCATATACACAAGCTTCAAACCCCACGCCACACCTACGAACTTCCTCGACAGATACGCCACCACTGTATCTGACACGAACCACAGACTGACAACCTGGGACCTCCTCTCCACCCAGGACATCACTATGAAATCCATCCACTTGGGAGCTCCCACTGACCCATGTCTGCACCACATCTTTAACCTTGGAAACCAAACGATCAGCCAGGAACTCACCACCCTGCTCAACACCTCTATCACCACTGCAACATTTAACAATGCCTGGAAACATGCCAAAGTCAGACCACTACTCAAAAAACCCTCTGCTGACCCCAGAAAAACGCAAAAACTACCGGCCAATCTCCCTGCTCCGATTCCCAGCAAAGGTACTCGAAAAGATGATCAACAAGCAACTCATGACACACCAGGAGCAGAACCAGCTACTCAATGCCTCCCAATCCGGCTTCTGCAGCAATCACAGCACCAAAACCACCCTGATCGCAGCCACCGACGATATCTGAACCCTCCTTGATCGAGGAGAAACAGCAGCTCTGATCCTCCTCGACCACTCGGCAGCCTTCGACACTGTATCCCACTACACGCTGATTGAAAGACTCCACCACATCGGCATCCAAGGGGATGCCCTCAGATGGATAACCTCCTTCCTCAATGGAAGAACCCAGAGGATCCACCTCCAAACCCACGGAGATCACCTGCGGCATCCCTTAGCTCCATGCTCTTCAATGCATATATGACCCAGCTGGTCAACATTGTCAGATCCCACAGTCTCAACATAACTTCCTATGCCGACTACACCCAACTCATCCTCTTAATCACAGACGACCCCAACACCACCAGAACCAACTTCCACAGATGCATGACAAGTCGCCAACTGGATGAAGAACTGCCTGCAGCTGAACACAGGCAAGATGGAAGTACTGATCTTCGGCAACAGCTGCAACACATAGAATGACTCCCGGTGGCCATCAGGAACTGCACCCACTCCCTCCGACCATGCCAGAAACCTTGGCATCATCACCATGAAGTCACAGATCAACGCCATCTCCTCCGCCTGCTTCCTCACTCTGTGCATGCTATGTAAAATCTTCAAGTGGCTACCCCATACACACAAGACGCAGAGTGACACAGGCCCTCATCACCAGCCGACTGTACTACGGCAATGCCCTCTATGTAGGAATTGCTGCACATCTCCTACAGAGACTTCAAACCATACAGAAAGCCACAGCCAGACTCATGCTCTGCCTTCCCCAACGAACCCACATCATACTTACCTCAGGACACGCCACTGGCTCCCCGTACAGAAGAGATGCAAATTAAAGCTGCTGACCCACACACACAAGGCCCTACGCAACCAAGAGCCCATCTACATTAACCACCGCCTGGACTTCCACCAACCGCTGAGAAGACTACGCACCTCCTCCCTTTCTCTTGCCCATACTTCCCGCATCTACTGAAGCTATAGTGGAGGACGCTCATTCTCCCACATTGCAGCAAAGACCTGGAACAGCCTCCCCACGCAACTTCAGACCATCAACTCACTTCCAGAATTCTGAATGGCCCTCGAGACCTGGCTGTTCGAATAAGCCTCCGCGACCTGCAAGCGCCTGGATACCCTATCAGGCGATTAGCTGCGCTTTATAAATCCTGATTGATTGATGGTGATTGAAAGTGTGCACAGAGCTTGTGCAATGGAGACAACTAAAAGAAATTTTAGGTGAGGTCAATATAATGTATCAGTAATAATGTCTGATTCAAAATGGAAAAGTTGCAAACATCATTAGTGCTGTTGAGTGAGGGATAGAAAGCTCCACAATGGCTAGTTTTTTCAGGATGAACATCATTAGTAATATATCAGCCTGAAAAAGCTACATTGTGGGCGGGCAAACTGGCAAATGGCTAATAGACAATTTAGCAAAGTAATGAGTGTTTATAAGTCTCCCCTGCGACAGAACATGTGCTGCTTGTGCATGCGCTCTCGCTTGCTTGCGGGGCATATTGTGTACAATAAGGAGCTTGCAGCCCACCCAATGCTTACTATTTGTTCACTTAATTGTCACTCTACTGTGTTGCCTCTTAATTGGCCAGCGTGTCTCGACTTCACTTCCTGCTTCTTCTGTGGGGCATGGACCAAGCACAGATTGGTTCATTCTAATTAGTATCCCTCCGCATGATCGCGCTGTGATTCAGTTGTCCATGTTTCTTTACCCCCTTCCCACAGAGTTTGTTGCTTTATTGCTGATGGTGCCGCCCGTTGTTCAAGTGTCTTTATAATTGTTTATGTAGCTTTATCGCTTCCCTCCCACCCGTTGTTTGTGTCGCTTTAACCCATCCCACCTCCTATTTTTCATGCTGCTTTACCCCCTCCATTATTTGTGTTAATAAACTTCTAACACCAGTTGTACGTGTTAATTTATCCGAACCCCACCCTCCTTGTTTCTCTGTGCTTTTCACTTTGGGCATTTCTCCTGCGCCTCAATGCCCTTTATGTATGTGTATTTTCATTTATACTGGTCCTGCACCTTCATGTGCGTGTTTATGAGTCTGATCCATTTAACCCTTATAGGAGCACGCTGCGGCTGTATCTCTACTGAGACCTAATACTCTGGTGTTTGCCGTCTTGGCTGTTAGCACGAGAGCAATGCTGCCAAGATTAATGCTCTATGTTTTTCCCACTATTTAGAGGCTTTGTTGCCTGAGCAATAAGGTTCTTGTTGATACTACCCCCAATCACGATGTAATGCTTTCATTACATGGAAGAAAGTGAATGTTGCAATAGCTGACAGGTGTAGTGAGCGTTCATCTGGTCTCATATCTGAAAGTATCGATCAATCATTCCTTCTCCTGGTCGCAACGCACAGCCTCCCTGGGACATAGGGTTGTTTCTCTGACGTGTTGTAATCATAAACTTACATCCTTTGGTAGCTTTTTATTAAGCGTGCCATTGATTTAATATCTCTGTGTTTCAGTATAGATTAGAGGACGGCGAAGTTATTATGACGGTGACATGAAGCTGAATTCATTTGTTTATCAGACATTTCTTTTATAAGCTATGGCTCTATTACAATGTGCACCAAAAATGTACTCACAGCAGCCATGATGGCGCAGGGAGGAGTGCTTTGATGAAGAGTGCAGCACTTCACTGGATCAAATCCCAACACTGCCACATTTTTAGGTCTCGCCTAGCGTTGCTGCGCACATGTGCAGCTCGCTCGGCGAGATTTATTGTTAATAAGGACTTTTACAAAAGGGCTTGAAGCCCCGCCCCTTATTTCCATTGGGTAGCGTTAGCGTTTATGGTAAATCCTGGCTTCCCATTGGAAAGGAGGGTTTTTCGTTGCCTCCCTTTGGCTTTTTGGTCCAGCCCACCCGGACTGGCTCGCCTGCTTCACGGCTGTTGTGAAGTCTTTTCTTATCTGCTTGTTTATTTAACAAGCAGATAAGAAAAGTCTTCATGACAGCTCTGAAGCACGCGAGCCAGTGCTCCGGGCTTCCTGCAACCACGCTGCCTTCACGCCTGCAGCATGCACTAGTCGGCTCTGTTATTGGTTGGCGGCAGGCAGGCACAGAGCTTGGCAAGGGTTCTTTGGGAGGGCAGCATATTGTTAGGCACCCTATGAAGCTTTGGAAGTGCTCGAAGGTAGGCAGGGGGCAGCTCTCCCCTCCGCAGCGCAGAACACGTAAATCAAGACACAATGGTTAATTTGTACTTTAATATTTGTACAGGTTGCAGTGTTCAGAATAGGCTGTTGTGGAAGGACTGCACATTTGCGTAGTTGAACGTTAAAGGAGTTTAGATGTTTTTATTTAATGGTGAAAGCCAAGTAAACTCTTTCACTATAACACGTTTCTTGTAATAAATCACACACACCACGTTTGACAACACGTCTAGGTAAACATTCACGTTTGGTTTTTGTGGTGCCTTCACCAGCCAGAGTACTTTCTTTTGTCCAAGTTGCGCTGTTTTTAGTAGAGTCTGCCAGGCTCCGGGTGTCACAGAGCCTGCCAGCGTTGGAGTCCTGGGTCTCGAATGTGCCCCGTAAAGCGATGCCCACCTTAAAGTGTGCGACTGCCTTTGCGCTACATACCGCCTTTAAGAATGTTGTAACAGTGAGTGACCCTCTTGCATACGCCATATTTAAACTATTTGAGGCGAGGTACACAACTCTCACACTACTCTTCTGGAGTTCAGTAAATATTTTACTACCTTCATAGGTAGTGTCGGCCGCGGGCGTCGCCCGGCTGCGCAATTGTGAAAATTATCTGGTGTGCACTGGGTGAGGAGAGGTGTTTAGTGTGCACTAGTTGCGTGCACCCTCCTTGAATTGTGGCGGGGTGTGAGCGTGTCTGTCTAACCGTGCCCTCCTCGGGGTATAATAGACTGTACTGAGAGGGTGTATTGCTAGGGTGTACTGAGAGGGTGTATTGCTACGGTGTACTGAGAGGGTGTACCCTCCTCCGGTTCTGGACTCCGCTGAAGAGGGCTCTACTTTTACGGTCTTCTGGTGTGTGCTGGCAGCAGGCTGTGCTCTCCTCAGAACATTCTAGATCATTCTGGAAGGTTTATCCTGCTAGTTTGTTCTGGGTGTATAGGTGGGGCATTCCACTGTAGTAGAGACGTTACGTGTGATGGCATCAGGTTCTGTCCTCCTCAGGGTGTTCTAGATTACACTGGTACGGCGTTCCCTTCCAGAAGAGCTCTGGTACACGGAGTCACGGTGTGCACCATATGCATTGATCTAGACGACGAGGGCAGAGTCTGTGTTTCTCGGATTGTTCTAAGGTGCTCGGATAGAGAGTGCACTCCAGAGGGTTCTAGATTAAGAAGCACCCTGCGAGGGGCGGTGTTTGCCATCCAGTCTGCATTTCCGAACTACACGTGAAGGTTACGCACCCACCACACCTAGAACAACGCTCCATTGAGCAGGCCATGCACTCAAAGCCTGCGCCCTCACGAGTGGGGGTGGGTGGGGGTGTAGGCGACAGCGCAAGAGAACAACTTCCTCTGTACACGGGCCCTTTCCCGGCCCCTGCCGTGAGGAGCAGTTGGCCCTGGGGGCGCTGTGCTGTACCATGCCAGGGACTGGGTGTAACGCGGGCCTCTGGTGTGCACTGGGGCCCAAATCCTCAGGGGGTCTTCAAGTCAACCAAAGGCCAATAAACAGCTATGAGAGACTCAGGCCTTTCTCGTCACGTTTGGAGGAAATCATTTTGCGTTACGCCGCTGGCCAGGGGGCTCTCAAGGGCTTGCTCTGCAGAGTACAGGGCTCTTCCGGTGCCGCAGGCACCGAGTTCTCACTCCAAACTGCACCAGGTCTCCGGTATACCCTCCCAAGTATATGTGTGTGTGCCCCGTTACCCTGCTCTGCCCAGGTCATTGCTTTCTGTGCCCTTCCCTTCAACGGTGTCCTGTGGTTTCTCCTGTCTCTCTTGCCTATCTCTTCCTTGTTCATTTCTTTCCTCCATCACTCCGTTTCATTTCACTCTCATCCGCCATCTTCCCTTCATATCTTTCTCCTACACCACCCCTCTCGCCTCCACCCTCTTGCAGCCATCCCTGTTCTTCTGAGCGCAACCAGTCAGGCTCACACCCCCGCCAGCCCCCCCACACGCCTGGTTCCCACCACCCCCACCTCAGGCTCCCCCCCAGTCACAGGGCGGTCTGTGCTGCTCGTTACCTTGTAGGGCAGCAGCGCTACTTTTCACACACTTCTGCTAAAATAACAATCATCACTGCCACTTGTCTTTCTTCCTGCTCCCGTTTGCTACATCAATAGTGACCAACTCTGCCCGAATACCGGCCCCGCCCTAGGCTCCGGTGCACACTGCCCCGTCTCCTCCTCACTGGATTCCCTCCTTCCTTATATCCTACAACAGAAAACAACAAGTTAGCATTTCTGTTCACATGTCCCTGCTATCCCCTTTATTTTTTTTTAAACTGTAACATAAATGCTTCATACTCCTGTGACTCATTCCGATGGCCGGATGTGCAAACGCTCCTGTGTCCACAAACCCTCGCCCTTTTCTGCCCTTTGTAGAGACCGTCTATATTATATGCTGAACCCCCCTCACCTGGACCTGCCTTGCACCGGTGTGGGTGTGCTGGGGGAGGGGGCAGCAGGAGGTAGGAGGGCTCAGTTCCTCCTAACCCCACCACCTCAAACACCCGGCAAGATGCCTAGTACACCCACCCGAAGACAAGAGGGCCAAGCAACGTGTCTTTATGTGACCCCACTAGGGTAGTGCTACGAACTACACAACAAACTGGTGTGCGTATTTAGCTGCCCCACCCCTGCCAGTCCCCATCCCAAATCAGAGACGAAGGATCGGAGTGATGCCACACACTCCAACGACAGACCCCACCCCTAATTGTTTTGTTTTTGCGCCTGAACTGGCACTGCCTCTACTCAAAGTCCTGTTGGACCCGGAGCCCGTGGCGAGCCGAGCTTTATCTGACTGCTGCCTGCCTCCTTCCCTCCACCCCGGATGTGGAGTCATGTCCAGAACACCCGATGTTAAAACAGAGTAGCCGGGGTCACCCTTTGCCTCCGTGCCAAATGCTCTCATTTATGGTAAACCACGCAGACTATCCCCTGCCTACAAACATGAATTTATCCTGTAATTTGTTTCAATGCAGCGCGCTGTCCGCTCGTGCCGACCATTCACTGGTCCACCGCACAAAGTGAAGCCCCCCAAAAAAATGGATAAATCACGGCTTACGCTTACCCCGCTCAACTTGGGGAGAGAATGTGGCCTAACGGCTAGGGCGGTCGACCTCGGAGCTGGGGAACCGGGCTCCAGTCTCGGCAGAGACGCTCGGCGTTCTGTGATTATGGGCAAATCACTTAATCTCCCCGTGCCTAACTGGACCACTAGACCCTTCCCATCCAGTGGGACAGATCTGGAGGTGGGAAGCCCTAAATGTGTTTTTATGGAATCTCGGCAGAGACGCTCAGCGTTCTGTGATTATGGGCAAATCACTTAATCTCCCCGTGCCTAACAAAAACAAGCATTTGCAATGCAATAGGTCTCGCTTTCACGCGAGTTTGAGCTATTGACATTGCAAATAACAATGCCTCTTATTTTTGTTTTCGTTTTAAAAACATAAATAGAAGGCATTGTCATTTACAATGCCAATAGCTTAAACTCGCATAAATGCCAGACCTATTGCATTGCAAATGCTTGTGTTTATATACCATTTAGGAGTGAGACTTCCTGAGGACTCCTGTCCCGATGTTGACTTTTTAGGGGACTCTGTAGCTAGGGGGGGGGGGGTGAATTGGCTTGCCCCAGAACCACACTTCGGTTAGATGGGGCTGCCTCCGGGTGTCACAGCAAACAGTCCAGGGACACGCGGGGTGTTTATTTCATTTACGTCATTCTGAAGTAGTGTTTTATAGATGTGCTTAGTGGGTTACTCGTGCTTAAGATCATAAAAAAGTGAGACGCAGTCTGCAAAGTGCAAATGTTTCTCCTCGCTTCCCCCTACTTGTTTTTCACATTCATTAAGTTAAAGCCATTTGCATTGCTATATGATACCATTAGCAAAGCAAATGGCTTTAACTTAATAAAAGGCGAGACCTATTGCATTTTTAATGCTTGTTTCCTGTTTGATATTGTTAATATATCTTTTCTTTTAGTCACGTGGGTCAGCAAACACACTTCGTGACATTTTATCTGAAGCCTGTACCATGAATTCCTAAATGTATTGATTCTGTATGTGCATTTCTGCACGTTCTCTAGACATGACAGAACGAGCACTGCTTTTAAATTTGTTGGTAGTTTCAGGTTTCCATGAGAAGCTATGTGGCTTCCTGGTTTAAAATTTTAATTTTCCATTTTGGGATTTTCGTAATTTATATGCTTTAATTTTATTTAAAGCTTGAGTGCTCTGTTCGAGGCATTTCTGGCATTCCGCTGTTTTGTCCACACAGAATGTTTCCTTATTGTTCATTCAACATGCTTTCTTATATAATTTCCCGTTAATTTTATTTACAATTTCAGCTGGATGTTCTCATTAAAAACAATCGCTTTAGCACTACTCCAATTTCATTTTTGTTTTTGTTTACTGATTCATACTGGATTGGCAAAAAAATACGTGCCGATGTCATGTAATAAGAGTGTGCATACATCTGTGCATATCTCATCACAATAGCGTGTGCTTATGAAAACATGTTTTGGCCATGCCATGACGCGTTTTATTTTTTGTTTTCTTTTGGCCAATGCTGCACAACATTGGCAACAAATGATTTTTGCCGATTCTGTACAACATTGCGAAAAAGCATTGGCAAAACAATTAGTCCTCAAAGTAGCAGTGATTGTGATTAAAGCCTTGTGCTCCCAATGTAGGTGAGAGAAATATGCATTTGGTGTATACTTATAAATAATGCAATGGATGATGAATTAGTTTGATAAACAGTTTATTTAGAATATGTTATTCGTTAAGATTTAAAGGCTCTTTTCACATACATGGAAATCAGTCCAAAAATGTTAGATTACTCTAATTAGACACTCTGTCCATAGGGATAACACTAGGTTTTCTTTATCAGAGTCTGTATTAAGTTTCAGGTCCTTAACCGACACGACTTCATTGCTCAAAATTTGTTTCAATGCATCCATGTAAGAAACTGGAAATCGGAGTCCATTCATCTGGAAACATATAGAAAGAACAAACTTATTTAGGTTAAAAGATGGAAAAATAATTGTAAGAGTATCTATAATTTCCATTAAGTAGCACTAATAAATATAAACATTTGAAAGCAGAATTAAACAGTCAGCAATTAATATAGATTTGACTAAAACACCTCAGTAGCTGACATTTAAAAATACTCATTAAAAAATATAGTTAAAATACACACAATAACAACATCAACATTGAATAGGGGGTGTGGCCATCCGCCTAAGATGGTGGACGCATAAGCGGAGAGCTCCCGGGCCACACCATTTTATCCTGAATCATCCGCAAGTAGTGGCTATCATCTGCCACTACAAGAGGGTGTCAGATCTGCTATCCGTCTCTGGGAGTGTTGGGTCGGAATTACCGCCGAGTGGCCTGCGGGATGTGTCTGTGACTGCATGCCCCGGCGACCTGCATGGGTGAGGTGTGGGCCCTCGGAGTCGGCGCCTCTGTAAAGTACGCATCGGCTTTAGGGTTCAGTGAGCCCTGTCGAATCGACACACTCTGTGTAACGTGGCCCCTACACCATACTTGAGAAAAAAGGTGCGGTCACCTAATTGGTTGACCTAGGTACTCCAAGAAGTCCCCACAGGGTACTTCATGTGAACCGCCTGAAACCTTTTGTTGACAGGGCTGAGATGAACTTGCTCATGGCTACTGATGAGGGACAGGAGGATGAGGATGAGAGTGACCCTCTCCCTGATCTCCTCTCACACAACCTTGTTGATGGATCAGTTGAAGGAGTAGTCTTGGCAGACAGTCTCACTAATAAACAGCAAGCTGATTGCAGACAGTTCTCAGTCAGTTTCCTGGTCTCTTTTCTTTAACACCCAGTCAGACTACCTGGTGTAGCCATGAAGTGGACACAGGAGACAACCTGCCTGTAAAAAGTAAAATTTACAGACAACCTGACCATGTCAGAGATTGCATCAGGACAGATTTCCAAAAGATGCTGGGGGGGTGGGTGGTGTGGTGTGTGTGTGGGGGGGGGGTTCATTGAGCCTTCAGATAGACCTTGGGATAGTCCCTGTAGTCCTTGACTACCAAGGCCTCAATTCAGTCACTAGAACTGATAGCCATCCACTTCTAAGGGCAGATGAATTGATTGATACTTTGATGCGGCAGACAAAGGAAAGGAGACAAGGCAGCTAAACACGGTGGAGGCATCGATCACTACCATAGTCACGGCCGGATGGGGAGTTTAGGCCATCCTGTGAGTCAGGTTTGCCTCGATCCTCCATCAAGCAACTTCTGCCACAGCGCTGGGGGAGAGGACGATGGAGTGCGACAGATTTCCCCTGTTTTGGAGCCACTGCCTGCGGAGGCACCACTGCAGGCCCCTCGTGTCAAGGTACATGCGTGCGTGACTAGGAGAATGCAGGAAGCCCGCAGGACTCTCAGCACTGACTGAGACTCTTGCACCATGCTGGAAAGATGGCACCATATCCTCAATGTACTTTATTATCTGAGGCCCAGGTTAGGCACGGAGAAGGGTGATTTTCAGTGCCAAACTTGTGAACTTCAGTCGTTGGGAGGAGCAGAGTTGAGGTTTGGGCTTGTTGATTGAAAAGCCCAAGTAGAACAGCAGAGATTCTGTCAACGCAACACCTTGTACGATGAGCTGGCTTTGAGGAGCCAGATGTATGGGAAAATGGGAATACCAGACCGTCTGAAATGGGCTGCAACCACTGCCATCGCCTTCATGAAGACTTGAGGTGCTGATGTCAACCCAAAGGCTAGAACTGCAAATTGGTAGTGCGTAGAACCCACTACAAACCGCAAGTACTTCAGAGGAGATTGCACTCCCGGTGGTTGTTCTAGTGGGGTGATGGTTCTCTAAGGCAGTACGCAAATAATATAGGGTGAACTTAGGCGTAAGTGTGGTGCAAAAGGGTAGGGAGAACCACCCTTCTCCCTAAATTGTGGTAAACCACAGACAAAGAACTCCAAGGTCCCCTGCACGCAATTTCACTAGTGCTTTCCAAACACAGTTTTGTTCCTCATTTGATAAAGAATGGTTTTTATATAAAAAAGCTTTGACGCGTTAGACATTATGTTTATAACAACTTGGGTTTCCACATGTGTTAAGAAATCATGTGTACCGCGCTGCTTTTCTCTTATTTTACATGTCACAATGGGTGTCTGCCAATGGCGTTAATTGTCTTATACCCACTTTGATACAATTGTGTATCTTATATATTTCTTAGCCCTGAAGAAGTCGCTGTGTACTTCATGGTAGCGACGAAACACGTGTTGGCTAGGCTAAGACTCTGTACCAAGAAACGCACAACAAGGACAATACATCCTGGAACCACACAGAGCAGTGGATGAACAGTGTTTCTTTCTTTCCTACACTCATTACTGTACTAACTTAAATCTATGTACCACTAGCGTGTGCAGGGGACCTTGGAGTTCTACTTCAGAGGAGATCACCGGATATGGATGTGGAAGTACGCATCCTGCAGACACCATCCAGTCTCCAAGCTCTAACGCCAGTTGAACTTGAACTAGGGTCAGCGTCTTGAACTTTTCCTTTTTGAGGAATAAGATCAAGCTCCAGAGATTCAGAATAGGATGCAGACTGCCGGGTTTCTTGGGCACTAGGAAGTAATGTGCGTACGAACCCTGGCCCTCTTCTGTCTCGGTCACTAACTCCACCGCTCTTTTGAGGAGGAGAGCTGCTATCTCCTGCTGTAGAATGACAAAATGGTTGGGCAGCAGAGAGGAATGCGGGGTGGAGGGTTGTGGGGACAGAACCTGAAGGAAGGGAAGGGTGTAGCCCTGTTTTACATATTGAAGGACCACTAGTCCAAAGTAATGGCCTTCCAGGCTGGAAGAAAGTGGGAAACAGGCTCTGCATGGGCTTGGGTATGCAAACTAGGCCTGCTTTCTTGGGGATGAGGGTTGTAAGGTGCCTTTGCCTCCAGACGGCCTCTGTACTGTTGGATGTGAGGGTTCTGCTGCTGCTGAAGTACCGGAGGAGCCTCTACGAAGCTGCGAAAGAACCGGAAGTCCTTGGTTGGAGTCAGAAGCTGAAGGCCCAAAGGCATAGCCATGGCTTTACAGGACTTAAAATGCTCCAGTGCTGAGTCAGCCTTATTTCCAAACAAGCGGACTCCTTTGAAGGTAAATTCACTCAGATTAGCATCGACATTGGGGGAAGAATTGGGTGTCCTGAGCCACGTATCGCATTACAGCATCATAGAAGTCCCCCTGACTCTGTCAGCAGAGTCTGCGGTATCCAGCCCTGATCTGATATGTCAGGAGGCATTCTGCCCCTCTGCAATTAGCTCCTGTAAATGTTCTTTCATGAGGGAGGGAACAAGTGGGAGAATCATTTGGACCTTGTACCACAAGCTGTGGTTGTAGCGGGCGAGTAGGCAATTGGTATTAAGGGACTTCAAGGCCATACTACCTGTAGAATGGACCTTCTTTCCCCAGACTTTCAAATGTTTTGACTGTTTCGGAGGGTGCTGCAGGGAAGGCACCTCCCGATTGGGTCCCCGAACAGGACACCTAGATGATTAAGCTCTCTGGCAAAGGGTATATGGAGAAGGTGGGATCGCCGGGAGCAGAGCAATAATGGTGGCAACCAGCCAATTGACTGCATGAGTAGAGAAAGTCTTCTCCCATGCCACCATGATAGCTTCCAATTAAGCCGCATTGAAGGAGAAAAGGGGTTTAGAAGAGGTCAATGAGAGCAGAAGATCCTGAGTGAGGACATTGGTCTTCGTCTCCATCGTTGCCAACTGTAAGTCCAGCTTTTCTGCGGCCTTTTACATGACTGTGTGCAGAGACATGACCTCTGGGGCAGTGAATAGGCCGCTCAGGTGAGGTGCCTAAGCCACTGGCCGATGACAGGCCTTGAAATCCCAGGGGGTCCTGATCTGAGTCACCACCAGGGAAATACTCCACAGGGTCAGAATCTGTGCCAGACATTTCATGGAGGTGTGCTCTACAAGCTTCCTCTTCAAGCAACCTCTGGGCTTCTCTACAGGAGTGAATCTGACGCTCGACTTCAGACTGTGGCACCATGTTTAGAGCCAGAGGAGGTGGTGATGGTGGTGGGAGTGGCAGTCAAAGCGGAAGCAGCACCGTCCACAGCATCAGCTGTGGCGAAGCAGAGTGCCGGATCAAAACAATCTAGCGAAGGCACTGGTTTTGACGATGCGGCGCCAAGGGTGAAATGGACGGTGCTGAGGTCTTGGCAAAGATGGAATACATCACGTTCAGGAATGCTGCTGGGTCCGATACCGGAGCTGGGAACTCAGGAAAGGCCGGGGTTGGCATTGAAGGCTTGACAGATGAATATGCCGGCACTGAAGGCTCCAAGAATGGAGGCTTGCCCATAGCCGAATCCATAGGAGGAGCAGGGCTGAGAGGAGGATCTATAGGTGTCAAGTCGACAATCTCTGGTTCTGAGGACGAAGGTCCTTTGGGAGATGGAGAGTGACGAAGGGATTTACATCTGGAACAATTTTTCTCCTTCCTTCTCAGGCCTCGAAAAATCATAAAAATATTACTAGACCTGCAGATCTAGTGACTAGAATAAAATACTCAACCTAACTGTGTTGCACTTGAGCCGTAGGAATGTTTCTCAGTTCATGTTTCAAAACTCACTTTTAATAAATGTATTACTAAAGCCTGATTGGTAGTGGTCATTTACAAACAGCACATTTTCCATTTAAATGGCCACAAACGTTCCCACTTACATTCAATTTTACTGATAAAACCATATATTGTATAAACAATAATCTGTGGAAATTGGGTTTCAGCAAAAATGTTGATCATTTGCACATCACCAAGTAAAGTGTTCCGATTTGTTTTCATCCTATTAAAATCTATTTTTCATCACATAGAATTTCTAAAAAAATGCTTTCATAAGTACTAAAATACAATTGGAAATGTCTGTACAGTTCACTTATAAGCTATTTAAATGCTGTGTGTTAGAAAAAAAAACAGACATCCCACATCCTTTCATTTCATACTCTTTTTACAGCACGATTGTCAAACAGTTCAACTTTACAAAATCCTCTAACTTTGTTGCTTATTTATCCTGAAGGTTGTGTTTAATTTTCTTTCTCTGACTGCAAATTGTAAGACATAAGCTGGCATTTGACCTCTGTATCTGAACACAGAGCAAATGTGACAAGATAAAAACTAAACCTAAAAACCATCACATGGAAGAAGTTCCCATAGAAAGAACAACCTCCTTCTCATATTTAGGTCTCCTATTCACTAATGACGGAAGCTGGGATACCCACATAGACCGTTGCAAATTGAAATTTTTAAGAATAGTTGAAGCTATTTTTAGATTTTCTCGGAAAATCGGGAATAAACCTGTTAGAGAAATTTTAACTTTATACAGGAGTAAATGCCTTACAGGTACCTGTTATGGCGCAGCATTGTGGGAGAGAGCAAATCATAACCTTTTGGAAATTGGAGAAAACAAGTTCTTGAGGAGGCTTTTAGCAGTCCCTGATTCCACCCCTGCGTACATAGTCCATAAGGAATTGTCTGTCCCTTACATTAGTGATTACATTAGCACGGCTGCCCTCATGCTTTGGCACGGGATCTGGACCAAAGAGGAAACGAGATTCACTAAGATGATAATAATGGATTGTCTAGCCCTAGATCATTATAAAAAAATTCCCTGGCTCCAATACATTTACAATCTTTTAGTAGAGTGTAAGGTGGCAGTTGACTTTAGAGACCCCACAAATATTGGGAATTATAGTAGAAGGGACCTAAAACAGAGACTTATAACATCAAGAGATACACTGAGAGAAAGGGTGTCCTGCACTAAACAGAAGATAAGATCATATTGTGAAGGGCCAGTATCATTAAGTACCCAACCATATTTATTGAGTACAAGAAATATACAACATAGATTTTACTTAACAAGATTGCGTTTGGGTACCCTCCATCACTTGTTTGCATTTCCAAAGAAGGGCAAGTGGCATCGCTCTCTTCCACCTTGCCCTTGTGATGGAAAATCGCCACAGTCTACATTACATTTCATGCTTTTTTGTCCTTTTTACAGAGATATTAGGAAATATGTGTTTCGTTTATTGTTTGTTGATAACAAACTATTCTTTTATAAACAGGCTTTTAACTATATTTGCAGCTTAGAAAATGACTATTTGTAATGCTGTAATTGTTTTTATACAAATAGCGATTAAACGAAGAATAGATATTTCCTATTTGGAGGCCCTAACATGAGGAAATTTGATCATGAGATACTAAATAATTTAAGTATTCATTGTGCGGCTATTGCCCCTTTTAGATCCAGTGTAAATATTTAACCACCCTAGCTGAATATGTATTACATCGTAGCTCGCTTTTAATTCTCTTCTGATTATGCACTTTATGTAATAGGACATACTGGATTGACTGACCACATGGTATTCCTAGTAGCGCAATGTAAACCGTTCTTTTTAATCCTGTTCAAGCCTATATTTATTTTATATACTGGAATGAATTTTTTTTTTTACTGACATGTTTTTAATTTTTTTTGTTATATCGCAATGCACTTTATGTACTAGAATGCATTAGATTCCTTGTGTACATGGTATTTTTATTGGCATAATGTATATATTTTTTTCCTTTTTTAGAATGCTTTTATGGTTGTATCGTACAAACCGAATAAAGCTTGTTTGACTTGACAAGATAAAAACAAGATTTAAAGGCATCGTTATTGCCCATTCACTTTCTGAGAACAGAACACCAGTTTATATCAACTCGCCAGAACGGCCTAGGGCCTGCCCTGATAAAATCTGAAGTGCCATAGTGAGTGAGTGGGTGAGTAGATTTGACGAGGCCTGCTTCTATGCTTCCTCTTTTTCTTGGTCAAGAACGATGATGGAGAGTAGGAGCGGTGCCGGGAAAGCTTCCAGCATCAGTATTCGACCTTCGATTGGGCCATGAAGAGTTTGGCATTCCGCTCCTTGATGGCCTTGGGATGCATGCTGAGGAACGAGGGACAGGTCTTTGAGTCCTGATCAGACCCCAAGCACCAAAGATAGATGGCATGGGGGATCGTAATGGACATCTGTCCCCTCACAGTCCCTACAGGGTTTAAACCATTAATTTTTGAGAGAAGACAGGGTACTGTTTAATTTTAAAATTTGGTGAGGAAGTTTCTCAGAGAATGAAGCTCCGGATCTGCGTAGAAGATGCAGAAAAAAGGGAACTGATGTCGATGAGCCTGGATGGGTGCTTTATGGCCTCAGTGGCGTCACCTGTTGTCGCTTCCAGCGCCGACTGAGTCTGGTGCCCTCTACTGGTGACCTTGATGTTTTGAAGTTTTCTAGATCCAGTCTGACTCCTGGAGTTGTTCTATAGGTGAAGAATCTGCAGGTAGAAGTATCTATCAAAGACAACAAATCCTGGGCAATGAAGACCCGCGCGTGTCGGAGGTTTGGGCTATGTCCCAGTCAAGAAAATTTACCATAAAATCTATGTTAAAATTACTAAAAACTTGTAAAACACTCTCAAATACGACCAGTAGCGGGGCGGCCAAACTCTGTCATTTCAAAAGATAAACATGGGAGATATAATAAAAGTACTATACATATTAAAATATACATGATTTGCGGGAGCTAAAATATTCTTGAGATTCCATATCTTAGGCCTAGGTTCACAAATACCATACGGTTCTCCGAGATGCAGCAGAATCAATCAGTGTCATGAGCAATAGACCAGCCTATAGCATTACAAAAATGAGGCGATACAATACATACTTTAGTTAGTGCATGGTAAAAATGTGCATTCTATATAGGGTGAGATTTGTTGTGCTTGGAACTCACTACCATAGTCCCATTTACTTAAAATCCATTCGTTCCCTGGGTATAATACAGTCTTGGAGCCTGTACATCTATTAGGTTCCGAAAGCCATGTACAAGACTTACTGAACAGTTACTGTAAAAGTCTGTTTTAGTATGGGTAAGCGAGTGGGCCAGGTGGCTTCAAGGCCCACCACAACAAGTATTGATAGCATGCTAGTAAGGGCTGTCAGTATTGTATCCAACGAGATTGAACTCACTGAAAGGCGTCTCTCACTTGGTATAGGGATACCGCCTTTATTACCTCCTCTTAATCCAGGGTGTACTGAATTGACTGACAGTGCCCCCAACGGCTCAATCTTTAATTGTGTGGACTTACAAGACGACATCATAACCCACGACCCGTCGTTAACCACAAATCCTCCGGATACCCCGTCGGCCCCTGATGCCTCCACTGGGGCCAAACGTAAACGGAAGTTAACTAAAGCCACCAGTGTTAAGAGGAAGCAACCAACCCGACTTGGCCCACCCTGCTCTGCCCTGAGTTCATGGATACGTGCCCCCCTGAACCCTAAGCCCGTAGTTGCACCGGTGCATACCTCAACTATTGACCTCTGTTGCTCTATCGGTACTCAGACTGAGCCTGCCTTGTTTCCCTCAGAGTTTTAGCCATGGCGAAGCCATCATTAGCTGCATTGTGGACACTGTCTTTGAGCGTATAAAAAATGTATTTGCTGATTATTTTTCCACCGCGAAAGAACTTTCCCCCCGGACTCATTGGGAGTTGACCAACACGGACGTAGCCACCCTAGATGGCCTTATTGCGCCCACTGCGCCCTCTATATCAGGGGGACTTGATACAGTTGTACCATCTAACAATGCGCTAAATCCTGGTTGTAATACTTTGTCTGCTGTCACTAACCCTATTTTAAGTAATGCATGTAATGTGTGTAAGAAAATTAAGAAATGTTTTGCACTTGAGGGTCAGGGCGCTGAAACCAGTATCGCTAATAATATTACAGAGGACCGCCTCACTACTATTCCTAGCACCCCCACAGTGGCGCAAATTAACATCCCTGCTGATAGCAGGCTACCACGTGAAGGTACAATTGCTGTTACCTGTTCGTCAGAGCCCATTGGTAGCAGGGAAGTATTAAACCTGCCACCAGCCGCTTGCCCCTATGTAGTAGTTTTGGCAGGTGTGCCTCCCCGGAGGACAAATCAGGTTGAATCTTGGGACCAATTGCGCCATAAGAGCACCGACTGGCTGTCTAAACATAAGGGGTTCAGGGTGCCACTGATCAATAACATTATTATGGTACGGAGAGTCGGTTGGGTGGGGCAGTCCCCAAAGAGCATCAAGGGGGACTGCATAGTTATCAATTTTCGCAATCCGTCAGTGGTTAAAACAATTTTAATGTTACAGGTGTCCCGCCCCAATTTAAATACCAGCATTTGGGCCTTATCTCTGGGTCATTTTTACAGTTCCCATAAACCCCCCTTGGGGGCCTCACTTTTTGCTGTGCTCAAGACCGCTCCTACTCTTCCCCTACACAATAGATTCCTGCCCTTATCAGGGTTGGACAGCCAGGACTGACTGCCCCTGCCATCGGCTACATTAGTACTTGCGCAAAACCCTGAACCCATTGTGTCCCCACCCCGTGAGTTTAATGCACCAATTGTCAATATTGCAGACCCTACACTCAAAATATTGAGCTGGAATGTTGCGGGCCTAGCGTCCAAAATGAACCAGCCTGACTGGTTGGAGTTAGTTCATAAACAGGACATTGTGATGTTCCAAGAGACCTGGGCCACGCGGGAGTTATTTTTGGACGGGTTTGAATGTTTCAATGTCACAGTTCCTATTCCTAACTCCGGCCGGCCAGCAGGGGGTCTTTCAATTTGGATTAACATTAGGGCAGGTGGCAGTGCCAAGGCACTTGCCACTAACAACGACAAATTTCAGGCTGTTGTTTACAAACGGGGGGTTTCCCTTTGTTTAATTAATTTTTATAATAATGATTTTAAGAATGTCCCAAACATGAATTTTATTAATTTGTTTAAATTTATTTCTAACTTACAGAAGACTAATCATGTGGTCAACCCCTCTGGAATTTGCCTGGGGGGTGACTTTAATGTTAAGTTACCTAGTAGCATTTATTCCGCTATACACCCTACAAACAAGGCACCATTATGCGACAGGGGTGCCCAACTTGTGAACCTTTTGAGTTCCAATAATCTTTTAGATGTGACGGAGCTCGTTACCGCACCCTGCAGAGCCAAACAGATTGTACCTACCTACAGAGGAAGGGGTTCAGTTTCCACTATCGATTTTATCTTTATCTCATCCGCTTTAGAGAATTGTGTGCTCAAAGCTGAGGTGGTCCCAACAGTCCAAGGGGACCATAATCCTGTCACCTTAACCTTGTGCATCGCCCCCAGGCCGACTTATGACAACGAGTGTGGTGCCAGGGACTTATCCCCTTCCACCGATAACCTTAGACTGGTTTGGCGCGGAATAGATAACAGGGATTTATTTGGTAGGATGGTAAGGACTTACCCGAACTTAATTGACACCTGTTTGTCCTATAAGGAACACAATTCTGAGGTTGTTGGCGCCTTCACACAGTTGTGTGCAGGTGTCAAATCCCTGATATCAAGGCCAGTTAAGAAATCACATGTGGACCCAGGTTGGTTTAATGCTGAATGCTCCTCAGCGAATAGAGTTCTCCGCAAGGAGCTTGCTAATAAACCCAGAGATAGTATCCTTATCAAATCTCTTAGATTACGCTATAAATCGGCCATTGCTACTAGAAAGGAAGAAATAACAAGAGAGCATTGGGATAATCTTGCTCGGGCAGTTATGCTAAAAAATGGTAAGGATTTTTGGACAGCTGTAAAAGATATGAGGGCTTTGAGACACCCTACGAATACAATTAGCTGTAATATCTCGAGTGAGGCGTGGGAAAGGCATTTTTCTAAAATCTACTCAGCCCACACACCATCGATTAATACCTATGAAAATACTATAACTATTGGGGTTTCAATCAATCTATCAGAAGTAGAGGAGGCCATTGATCAGAGCATGGGCTGTAAAGCCCCAGGCCCTGATGGGTTGCCCATCGATTTAATTAAGAGCCAGCCTGATTTCTGGGCACCCCTACTCCAGAATGTTTTTAATAATCTTGCAAATTCTACTATACCCAATACTTGGTCCACCAGCATCATCGTGCCGATTTTTAAAAAGGGGGACCGCACCAGCCCTAGTTGTTACAGGCCGATCTCCCTGATCGACAATACTTTGAAAATTTTAGGGAGGGTTCTCTATAACAGGATCAGGGCATGGGCCGAGGAGAATCATATCCTCCATCATTGTTAGTTGGGGTTCAGAAGTAATATTGGCACTGTGGAGCAGTGCCTCAACCTCAACTTGATTATTGGCAAATACAATGTAGCTAAAAAAACTCCAATATACCTTGCATTTATGGATCTTAGTTCGGCCTTTGACTTTGTTAACAGGTCACGGCTTTGGATAATTCTTCTGAAATATGGCCTGGACAAGCCCCTTGTATACTTTTTGGCTCATCTGCACAAAGACTTACATGCCAGGGTGCGTATTAGTAGGGAAGGTGAGGTTTCCAATGAAATAAAAGTTGGGAGAGGGGTCAGGCAGGGCTGTGTCCTGGCCCCACTCCTATTTATATTATACATTAACGATTTGAATAAATCCTTGGTAACTCTCACCTGCGACGTACCCCGCATTAATGGCAACAAACTTCCTGCCCTACTATACGCAGATGATGCGGTTTTAATGGGCCGTACTTTAAATGCCTTACGTATTTTAACACGGGGTTTTGTTGATTTTATGGCTGGTTTGGACCTATGTACCAATTTAAAAAAATCTTTTTTAATGGTGTGTGGACTGAAGAAGTATTTTAATCGAACAATTGTTTTAGACTCTGATAGTTTACAAAGCACTCGCACTTTCCCCTACCTAGGGTTGGTGTTTGCTTCCAACGGACTGTGGTCCGAACATGTCGCCCATTGTCTGAGAAAGTTCTCCAGCTCCACTAACTCAATACTCGGCCTCCCCAAACCCAGGAATACTGAGGTTGTCTCTGCCACTGTTAAAATTTTTAAACTGCAATGCATACCAACGGCCACCTATGGTGCAGAAGTATGGGGTTTTACTAACTGCGGTAGGATCCAGGATGAAGAGAATAGATTTTGTCGCAAAATCCTGGGTGCCCCTATTTCCTCTTCAACGTACGCCTGCCACCATGAACTTAATCTGCCCTATATCGAAGATTTTATTAAGGCTCGCCCTGCATTATTTTGGCTTAAAATTTGGAACAACCCCGCGGCCCAATTAACTAGGGAGATTATATTAGATTGCTTAAAATGTGATAGGGGCAAGGAAATACCATGGCTGGCTGCCGTAAATAAAAGTTTAACAAGTGTGAATTATGGCCATCTATTTTTAAACTGTTTAGATTCTGGAACCACTTGCAAGAAATCCCTGCAATCAGCTCTTTTTGCACTTTATAGGAATGCTAGATTTGAAAAAGAGAGTAAGAAATCGTCTGTTGCTAGATATATGCGTATTGAGAACATCTCATACGCCCCATCGAGCTACCTCTTAAAACCCATTGGCCGGTGGGAAAGGGGCTTACTCTTTCGGCTGAGGATCGATACAGTGAAATTTCTGCTATGTTTTCCCGCAGGGTATAATCCTGACCTCGACCATTTGCCATGCCCCTGTAATAGTCAACAAAAACAATCAATGCTGCACTTTCTTTTCTTTTGTAGTTACTATCTAATATTTACCAAAAGGTTTTTAATTCCATACTTTAAGGCCACATCTGTGATGGACTATAAGGCAGCATATGGGAAGATTATTACTCTGGAAGAGGAAGAGCTAACCTTTCGGGTTGGCTCTTTTTTGAAAGCGGCTGTGCGTTCTCGCAATTCTATGTGCTCTTGTTGAACTTTGCTTACTTGTATGTTCTTTTATCCCAATTTTTAAATTCAGTTTTGATGTTGCGACGATTGTTTTTATCTGTTTGCACTTTTATGGATATGTATTTTTATCCGAATAAAGTCTTTTGAATTGAATTGAACAGTTAAAGAGATAACTTTATAGAGATGGCAAATAGTTATTTACCCACCAGCTTCCGTAGACAGACAATGAAAAGTACTTATACACAGAGTGGCAAACCATGTCTGTTTGTAATAGCTGTAGATATAATAATGCAGGTCTACATTGCTTGATCTTCAGTGACCTCAACAATGGGACTAACAGATTCTTCCTAATACTTTTATATAGCTCGCAAAAAAAGAAAAGGCTCAGCTGCGATTGAACAGAGACTGAGTCACAGGGACAAATTATAAGGTCCTGATCGCATCTGGCAGATGAGGGATAGGCAACCAATAGATATGACAGACCAAGGCGGAATCTAACTAGGTAATAACGATGGGAACTAGGGATGGTGAGCAAATATGGCTCCATGAATCTAATTGTTACTAACATGCCTTATGTTTTAACTGAACGTTAGCTGAGCTCCACCTCCTCTCTTTTACTCTTTGTATAACCCATCCATTCTTTCTTGACCAGGGTTTTCGTGGCCCTAGTGATACTCGGATATGGAAGAGGTGTGGTGCAGCGGCCAGGGCAGCTGACTTCGGAGCACAGGGCTCACGGTTCGATCCCCGGCTCCGGCGGCAGCTCAGCTCAGCACCTTGTGACTCTGGGCAATAGCTCACTTAATTTCCACGACGGCCCCCAGCGCCTTGAGACCCGTAAGGGTGAGTAGTTCGCGCTTTACAAATACGGATTTACATTTACATTTACTCGTGGGGTGGTTAAAGCATTCTTGCCTCCCTATCATTGTCAGCTGTATTTTAACATATTTCAACCAGTCAATTTTGCCTGCCTTATCTAACTTCATGCAGTCATTGATTACGGCCTTGGTTAATGCCGCTTCAGGGTGATACCAAACTGAGATCCATAGCATTAATGGAGCTGGCAAGATGAGATCTCCAACGTGGTCAAGATCTAGTTCTTTGTTAAAATTTGATGCTGGTACCGACCTGGGTAAGCATAAAATATTGCGTACACATTTATTTTCGTCAACTTGCAGTAGCTCATGTATTCCCCATATCCCTGCTCCATAGGTGACCGCTGAGACACATCTAGCCTTGTATATATTAAGCAGCACACCCATTGGGGAGCTTCCTAGTTTCTTAGCAAACTTATGAATTGCACCCACATTTCGTTCAAAATGAGAGCATCTTACCCGGGCCAGGTGTTTCCAATTACATGCCTTGTCGAAAAGTAACCCCAAATACGTAAATGTACTCACTGTTTCCAATCTAGTGCCCTGGATATAAAATGGTCTCATCTTCCAGTTAGAAGGGCCGCAGATCATAGTGAAGGACTTTGTTTTGTTGGTTTGTAGCCATAGAGATTCCATATATGCTGCAAATCTCTCCAGCAACCTCTGGTTCTTGTCCTTGGAGGGTCTGCCATAATTTCTCCTAAATGTTTCTCCAGATCGTTGATATATATACTAAAGAGGAATGGGGGCAAGGACACACCCTTGACGTACTCCCTTACTGATCTTAAAAAAAAGGGTTACACTCCTCGTTCGTGCCGTGCCTGACGTAGCCCTCCACACCCTCATGTAGTTTACTTAGGATGTGCACCAACGCCGCCTCCACACCCAAGTCCAGCAATTTGACCCAGAGTTTACCTCTGTCAACATTGTCAAATGCTGAGCTTAGGTCCATGAAGGAGAGGTATAGTGGTTCTTTTTTGGCCCGTACATATTTGCAGTGGATGAGAGCATGGTTGAGGCATTGATTAATTGTTCCCAGTCCCCTCCTAAACCCAAACTTAACTGGTGCCAAGATCTCGTTATCAGTTGCCCAGTTCTCCAGCCGCTCCAAGAGTATCCTGCCCAACAATGTGCTGTCTATAAGCGAGATTGGGAGTTAACATTTGGGGTCCCCTCTGTCACCTTTTTTAAAAATTGGGACTATGATGGCACTGGACCAGGACTTGGGGGGCCCACGCAGGATAGCGCTGTTAAGATGTTGACTAGAATGGGTGCCCACAGCTCAGTGTTATTTTTAAACAGGTCAATTGGCACTTCATCCGGCCCGGGCGCTTTGCAGCTTGGGCATCTTGCGAGAGCTAGGATGACTTTGTCTAATCCAATGAGCAACTGACAGGCCCCTAACCCCCTATGCATGTTAGAATTGATCGACACTTGCCCATGATTTAAATGATGGGGATCGTTAAAGACCTGGCTAAAATGGGTCAGATCTGTGTTGCAATTGTGATTGTGAGCAAAATACAGGGAATTAACAACTTTCCAAAAGGTGTATGAATCTTTCTCTATGCAGACCCTCTCCAGCTGCTCCCATGCCTCAATCCTTAAACTCACTTTCCTAGCAGCAAGCGTGGCCTTGTAGATACGTCTGCAAGAGCGAATGGTCTCCATAACCCTAGGTGAGACTTTCAATGCTTCTTTGAGTTGTGTATGTGCCCTAGTACAATGTCCATCAAACCACTTCTTGGCCTTGATCGGGCGCTTTGATGGTTTTATTGTTAACAACTCTGATATACGCCCACAGATTTCTAGGTATGCCTCAACAACTCTTGTTGAGGGGGTATCACTAAATAGGGAAGTGTGAATTTCACTCTCACAGCTTCCCAAAAACTGTCTTAGGAGCTCCCCTGAGTCTACCTCACCCACCTGCGCATAAGTCCCTGATTTTTAAAATAGTCAGCACTAGGTACAAGCTGTGTAGTAGCACAAGATGTTAGTCCCAGTTTTAGATAGATAACTTGTGGGTTGTGATTGCTCATTTTAGTGGGTAAGATGACAATATGTAATGCTGTCTCTAATCGCTAGTGAGACAGAGATAAAATCAATTACGCTCCCAGAACCTCTCCCCGTGAAAAAAACCTGTCTGTCACTTAGGCCGCTAAACAAACCAACAGTTAGCCATAGACTATGTGTTAACAAAAGAATGTTTAATGCAGAGCCCCATGGACTGTGATTAAAATTACTGACATCCGAAGAGTCAGTCTCCCAAAGACCACAAACAAGGTTACTAGTATGTTGGCACAACCTCATATTAAAATCGCCCCCCACAATATATAAAAATCCCCTGAAATACATCAAATCCCAAGGAATCTATATTTGTACAATTATTTGCGTCAAAGTTGTTGTGATAGAAACTGATCAGAATTATCAGGGGCATTGTCCCAAACTTAATACATATAATCTGAAAAAATGGTGAATCAATAGCATGTCCATTATTATGCAGGGAAGAGTCGTACTTATTAAAGTTAATAAACCTCCACTATTGTGGCCATGTGACGCTGGAACCGAAGAGGTTGAAATAGTCTGAAACCCATTCAAAAATATGTGCTCGCAAGCCCAGGTCTCGTAAATAGATAATTTGGTGATCACCAATCATGTCTAGCCATTCAGAGTCTTGAAGCTTAAGTGCAATCTCTGCTATATATTATAAGATGGGACCTTTGAGTGCTACCCTTTATTTACAGTTTCCATTGTTAAGTTGACTATATGCTGGGACTTTTGTGCACTGTAAGTATACAGAGCAGCTGTTGTCGACGAGGGTTCTTGAGCGTTGGGGTTAGCTGAGACATCAATATTAGGCACGTCATTGGTGTTAACCCTGCTTTCAAGATTCATGTCAGAAATAGCGGGCTCCAGTCAATCAACATCAGCCAATGATGAGAAACGGTTATGTGTTGGAAACAGGTGAGTGATAGAGTGTTGGCTAGAGTACAAAGGACTCTCCGTGACAAGGTGTGGGTGTTTCATAGTATTAGGTCTATAAAAGCAGCTCAGTGGGACTGCTATCACACATTGGTTGTGTTTGTCATAAGGAAGTCTGTGCAGGATGAGGCCCAGTATCCGGGCATTACTCAAATTAACAATGATGCAATCGCCCTGCTCCCCTTTTGGCACAGTGCCTATCCATTGAACTCTTTGGACAATACTGATGTTGTTTGAGGAAGAATTACTGTTCATATCTCCCAGAGATGTACATAGCCAATGTAATGTCTTTGAGTTGGACTTCCGTCTCCAACTGGTAATTAGTCAAAGTGTGTAAGTTTTTTAAAACAATGACCAGTGGGGATGCCTCCGGTGGTAACTGGATAATAGGGAGAACCGAAGGGTGTGGAGCAGACGAGCTATTGGGTTGGCGACCTACATGTGATACTGATTTAAACTTGGTTCTAACAACTGTGGCAGCTTATGATTGTTAGATATGTTGGACAGATGAAGCTTGGGGGAAGACTGATTTGTTTTTGTTTTGTTGCACATTTGAATTATTGGTTGAGTCATTTGAGATCAATGAGAAATGACATGCTCACAAGCAGGGCTCTCCTTACTGTAAAGACGAGGCAACCCCCCTTTTAGGTTGTCGTTGGTTTTAGCATTCAGATCAATTAGTTGGGTTTTATATCCTTCAGTGTCATTTTAATTCCTTTTAAGGCCGTAAGTACTGGATTTAAAAATTTGGCACTGATGGATCCCATTACATCTGTCTGACACCCCATTCGATATTAAAGAACATCGTGCATTCACCCTCCCTCCCATACACGCGGTTGACTGGGAGTAATTCTGCCTTATGAAAGTGATGATAGGGACCTCCACACCCATCTCCTTCATAATAATCCAGAGCTTGGAATGGGAAACATTAGATCCATAAGGCCATATAAGTTTGGCCTTTTTTGCACAGTATATTTAGCTATGACCATACTCAAATTCAAACACTGATCTGTGGCCCCCTTGCACTTTCTAAAGCCATACTGAGAGTGGGCCAAAATGTTCTTTTCCGCTGCCCACTCCTACAGCTTATATAATAACATATGGCCCATGATTTTGACTGTGCAATCAATCAGGGAGATTGGCCTGTAATTTTTGAGATTCGACTTCTCTCCCTTCTTCTATATTGGAACAATTATAGACCGCTTCCATGAAGTTAGTGGACCCACTTAGCTACGGCATTAAATACATTCGCCAGGAGGGGTGCCCACAGGCCACGAAACTCGAAGTAGACATCAGTGGGTACCACATCAGGGAGAGGAGATTTCAAAATACTACATTTGTACAGTGCACAGTTTACATTTGCCAGGTCGAACACCAAAGGAGGGACGGAAACCACCGGGGAATAGCTCAGAGGATCTACTATTGGTCCTATCAGGGACTTGTATATCTGACTGAAATGATCCACCCACACCCCTTCCTCAATGTGCAGGTCTAATTTCGAACCTTCTACATCCTTTAGGAGTGGGTCAATCACCACCTTCCAAAACCCTACACTGTTTTTAGTGGTGGATGCTACCCGGTGATTGGAACACGCTTCCTCCCGTAATGCCTTCAACCTGGTAGCTCTAACTTTCTTGTAAGTGGCCTGTAAGTTCCTGACCAATGTCTTATCACTTGGGTCCGCACGTTAAGCCATGTGCAAGTTAGATAGTGCCATAGTGCATGCTGAGTTAAACCAGCGGGGTGATGGACAGTTCTTAATTTGGTATTCCCGCCCTAAAGCGAGTTTTATATTCGGCAGGACATCAGTAAATGCAACAATAGTCTGTCCTGGCGAGGGCTGGGTACTCAGACATGCAAGAACCTCCGATTGTTAACCTTTATCATAATTTGCTTGCCACCATAATTAACTCAGGCCTACTGTGTTGCTACATAAGCCTTCCCACAAGGCAATCGTCGGGTATACCGTAATAAAATTACAAATATGTACAAAATGCAGTTGTCAAAGCCATATAAAATCCTCACAAGGAGAGCCTTTAAAGTATTACCATACTGCAAATTATCTAGCCACATGTTTTGTTCAGGTGATTCAGCAACGCCAGAATTCTGGCCTTCTACAGCAATCTGCGAGATTCCATGTAACACAGAATGCCTGCCTACAGGCCTCAGCACTGTGTAATAGCAATCCACCTTTAAAAGCCTATTGCCTTTAACACATGCCTTTCACAATAAGTAAGTAAGGTCTATCAGAACTTTCATTATAAACAGATCACACCTAAGGAATCTGACATAACTTTTACCAGTGAATCAGTAAAGCCTCTGGCCTTTACCAATACCTTGACATTATATACAATCCGGGAGTAATGAAGTGTGCATAAACTGGCAAACATCGCGCATACATTTATAAAATTACAAATTTAAATTAAATTAAAAATGTACAGTTGGCAAAACAATATATAACCTTTCTCAATAGGGGCTAACAAGAATCATCACAGTGAATTTCTACTCCCAGGGTTTCTCAGAGTGGTAACCAACACCAACACCCTTGCCTACTATGGCAATCTAAGATTACATGTACCCAAATACCTGCAACATAAAAATGCGATAACAATCGCCTGTTAGAGATCAAGTGGCTTTACCATATGCTTTTCACAATAAATGAGCCATTTATGACAACTTTTCATAAGAAACAGATATGACCTTTGGCACTGAGCATATCATTTAACTGCATACAAATCAAGCCTATAGTTGTTATCATTGTCATGTCACCATAACAAACTCGGGCATGCTGTACTGAGTGTAGTATTTCAAACAAGGCAACCAGTCATAAAATTGCAAAAGTAATTAAAATGTCAGTCGGCAAACCAAAATGCTATCTCTCCAAACAGCTTTTAATATGGGTTCTCACAGTGCAAATCTTCTATACTAATAGTTTGTCAGAGAGGGCAACACACATCAAACCCCTTGCCTACTAACGTGATCTATGAGATTCCATGTAACACTAAAACTATCAGTAGGCTTTAATTCAGAATAATAATAATCCACCCTTAAATGCGTATTGACTTTAACATATGCTTTTCCTAATAAACATGTCAGGCCTCCTGCTTTTATCGTAGCATTTCCTAATAACCAGTCAGGCATTAGCCTTTATCATTCGCTTGTCAACCTAACCAGCTCAAACCAATAGTGCTAAGAGTAAGCTTGCCACAAGGCAACCATCCAGGACAATGTTATAAAAGTACAAATCTATACAAAACTACAGTTGGCAAAGCAAAATACTGTCTCCCCTAAGAGAGCCTAACAGCGTTATTGTAGTGCATATCTGGTAGCTCCACAGCCTGTTCGATTGGGTGGGGGAATCACCAACACCAAAACCCTTGCCTATTGCTGTGATCTGTGAAATTATATGCAAAACAATACCTGCCTACAAGCTTTAGTAAAGTGTAATAACACTACATCCGTTAAGGCCTATTGTCTTTAACCCTTTAGCTGCTCAGCCATTGAGTGCTGAGCCTGTTTTGGCTATTTGGGGTAGTTTGTGTTCTTAGGCCTCGATAACTTTTTGTCCACACAAGGTATCCATGCTTAATTTGTGCCCTTTTTTTTACAACATCCTGGGGATTCTAAAGGTACCCAGGGTTTGTGGATTCCCATGGAGGTGCTCGCAAAAATAGCCAAAATATATTTACATTTTGAGTTTTTGGGGAAAAATAGGAAAAACGTCCTCTGGATAAAGGATTTTTTCCATAAACATGGGATCAACGAACGGTTTGCTGTGCTAAAGTCACCATCATCCCAGCTTTCAGGAGCATGCAGAGCTGAATCACAAAAACATTTTTTTTTATTACCACAGTTTTGGCATTTATCAAAGAGATAGCCCATATTTCCTATTTTTTGTGCTTGCAACCTACTTCTAGTTTGTGGTGGAAATCAGTGTAAAACCCATGAGTGATCCAGGACAGCTAATCTGTGAAAATTGGGTTTCAGAAAACATTTTATTATTTGCACATAACCAAGCGGTGTTCTGATTTGTTTTTATCGTATTCAAATATTTTTTCATGACACAGAATTACAGAAAAATGGGCTTTTCATAACTAATTAAATACATTTTAAAATTTTGTACAGTTCACTTATTAGCTATTTAAATGTTTTGTGCTAGAAAAAAACTTGACACTCTAAAACCTTTCATTGCACACTCTTTGTACAGCACGTCAGACAGTTCACTTTACAAAATACTGGAACTCTGCAGTCAGAGAAAGAAAAGTAATTGTAAGAAGACATAAACTGACATCTGACCTCTGTCTCTGAACAGAGAAATGTTACAAGATAAAAACAAGATTTAAAGGCATCTTTATTGCTCTTTCTGAGTGAACAGAACACCTGTTCTTTATCAGCTCGCCAGAACTGGTGAGTAGGCCCTAAATATAGCTCGCCCTGATAAAATCTGACTCGCCATAGTGAGCGGGTGAGTAGATTTCTCGAGGCCTGGTGTTGTATGCCGGGAGTATGAGCCAGTGCGAGGAAGGAAGAGCGGAGGTATCTGGAAGGTTTGTGGAATATCAGGCTGTGGTTGATGTATGTGGGTCCAGAGTCGTGCAGGGGCTTGAACGCGTGGGTGAGGAGCTTGAACTGGCGTCTCTTCTGAACCAGGAGCCAGTGGAGGTTTTTGAGGTGGGGTGATGTGGGTGTGACGAGGGAGATCCAGGATGAGTGTTGTTGTGGCATTCTGGATGGTCTGTAGTCTTTGAATGAGGTGGGCCTCGATTCCCACATAGAGGGTGTGTCCGTAGTCCAGTAAACTGGTGACGAGGACTTGGGTGATGTGCATCTCGCGTTTTTGAGAAGCCAATTGAAAATCTTATGTAACATGCGCAGGATGAAGAAGCAGGAGGATGACACTGTTTTTACTTGGGACCTTATGGTGAGTTTGCTGTCCAGGATGATACCGATTTCCTGGCGTGCTCAATTGGGGTTGGAGTTAGTCACAGTTCTGTGGGCCACCAAGAGGCATCCTAGGGGGGAGTTGTTGCTGCCTAAGATCAAGACTTCCGTCTCATCTGTGTTGAACTTGAAGCAGTTATTCCTCATCCAATCGGCGACGCTGGTCAAGCATTGGTGGAAGTTGGCTCTGGTGGCAGTGGAATTTTCTCAGAGGGAGAGGATGAGTTGTGTGTCATCGGCGTAGGATATAATGCTGAGTCCGTGGGATCTGACTATGTTGGCAAGGGGTGACATGTAGATATTGAAGAGAGTGGGGCTGAGAGATAAGCCTTGAAGGACTTTGCAGATGATTGGTTTGGGTTCGGAGGTGAAGGTTGAAAGGTAGACTCATGTTCTGTCTGTGAGGAAGTAGGCAATCCATCTGAGCGCGGCTCCATGGATGCCTATGTCAAAAAGTGTGGCGATGAGATGGTGTCGAAGGCTGCTGAGAGATTGAGGAGGATAAATGCGGCTGTCTCTCCTTTGTCGAGGAGGACCCGGATGTCATCTGTCGCCGCAATCAGAGCTGTCTCAGTGCTGTGATTGCTGAAGAATCCGGATTGGGAGTCGTCAAGTAGATGGTGAGTTGTTGGTTGATGGTTTTTCCAATGAATTTGGCCGGGAATGGGAGCAGTGCGATGGGTCTATAGTTGCTGAGTTCCTTTGGGTCCAGTGAAGGTTTTTTCAGCAGGGGTATGATTTCTGTGTGCTTCCAGTCTTCTGGGAAGGTGGCAGGATCCAGTGGGTTGTTGAGTACGGTGGAAAGTGTGAGGCCGATCCTGGATGCTCCTAGGTTGAAGATGTGGTCAGATGGGGCCCCTGAGTGGATGGATCTCATGATGGTGTCCTGCGTAGTGAGGTGGTTCCATGTGGTTAGCCTAGGGAAGGTCGTGTGTGTGGTGGTATGGCCTTTGAAAAAGTCTTCAGGCTTGAGTTGGGGGTTGAAATTCCTTTAGATTGTGACGATTTTGTTGTGAAAGAAATCTGTGAGTCTGTTACATAGGTCTTGAGAGGAAGCGATGTTGCTTGTCGCGTATGTCCTGAGATGTTTGTGGGGTCATGTTTGAGGTGGATTAGGCCATTGTTCAGGCTGTTGAGGACTTTGGTGGAGTTAGGGTCAGTTATGTTGAAGTGGAAGTTGAGGGAGCCCAGGAACATGTAGGTGCGCCATTGCTGGAATGGTGTTGTCCTTGGTGGAGGTGCATTTGATGGAGTCTCTGTGAATGATGGTCATTCCTCCACCTAGCTTCTTGATGCAGTGGGTGATTCCGTATCCTGCTGGTATGGCAGTTGCGAAATCGGGGGCTGAATCAGGTCTCAGTTAGGAAGACGCTGTTGGGCACAAGAGTGTCGATAAGGTCCCAGACCTCGGTGGCGTGTTTGCTGCGTGAGCGAATGTTGAGGAGGGTGCATGCGGGCTGGTGGTGGGTAGCTGGTGTTGCGCATCGAGTAGGCTGGGTGCTGCTGAGAGGGGTGGGGTGTGCGTGTTGCGGCAAGTGAAGTGTTCGAGAGTGCAGGTGAAAGGTCCTACCGTGGAGTGTGGTGCAGCGCGTTGGCAGCATCTAGAGTTGAATGTGTGGAGGGCAGTAGAAGTGTAGCTGTGGGTAGCAGTTGGACCAGGGTTCCTGGCGCTGGGCACGGTCCAGTCGCAGACGGTCACAACGGGCTTGCCTTTGGCACGCCGGTGGTTCTGCTGTGCTGTGGCTGCTATTCAGTAGGTCCTGGTAGGTGGGAGGGGCATAGGAGGCAGTGGGCGGGGTTGGCGAAAAGGTGGGAAAGAGAGGGGGAGGTGGGAGTGTGAGAAAGGAGTGGGAAATGGGCAAAAAGGGTGTAGGAAGGTAGGATCCTTCTAGCATGGTTACCCCCACTTTTTGCCTGGTGTCAGTGTGTTTTGGACAAGTCTGACTGGCACCAGTCGACCCCAGTCACTGTTCTTTCTCCCTAAATTGGACTGAGGCAAGTACTTCGGTACCTTCCCAATTGGCTACTGGTGTACCCTTTTAAGTCTCTAGTATAGGGGTAATAAGATACCCAGGGCATAGGTACACCACGGGTCTCCCATGGGCTGCAGCATGTATTGTGCCAGCCCTGAGAGACCACTCAAACTGTGACTACAGGCCTGCCATTGCAGCCTTTGTAAGTTGGTGTTAGCACCACTTACGACAGATATAGGCTTTCTTATATCTGAGGTCACTGCACTTAAAACCCATGTCACCCCTAAGGTAGGCCTTTCAATCCTGAAGTCAGGGTGCTGTTATAAGTGTGAAGGTGCCCTGAAAGAGCAGGATACCCACTACGGACCCCGGAGTCGATTCTCCAGGCTTTGTAAGTGCAGTCCGCCATTTTGATACATATAGTGGCCATGCGTTACTACGCGATGGCTAACTATATATTGGCTGTGCCGAACCTGGGCTTGTTTGGTGTCAAACATGTTGGAATCATACCCCGACACCGTTACCGGTGTTATGATTCCATGCACCGGGGGCTCCTCCGGAAAGCCTCGTGCTCCCAGAACCAGCCTTCCAGGGTCTGCCAGCAAGCTAGTGCTGCGGTCGACCCCACACAAGATTCTGCCCTCCTGCTGCTGAGCTGAGCTCGAGCAGGGGAAGGTAGAACAATAGGTTCCTGTCACAGGGAGGTGTGACCACCTCCCAGACAGGACTGAATGCACTGGGCTGTGGTGGGGGCGCTTGCCAGTGCCAACAGACTGCTTTGAAGGGCACATTTGGTGCCCTCCTTGCATACTCAGGTATACTGCTCCTGACGTCCTACGCAATCTGATAGGAACAGCAACACAGGTGGTGTTTTGCAACTCTCTCAAGGCCTGACCTGTCCTCTCAGCAAGTTTGAGGCCAGTATCCCTCGTCGGAACCGCTGGAACAGAATTCCTGTGCACCGCATCGACTTCCCGGTGCCAAGGCTTGTTGACGCTGCACTCCAGAGATCTTCGGGCTACAAGAAGCTCCAGCATCTCTTCCTACCAAGATCTTCGTCCTCACCGCATCCTCTGCACTGTGGGCCTGCATCTTTTGTGAGCTGCTCGAGGTCCTCTTGCGACTCCTGTGCCAGCCTGTGGGTCTTCTTGAGCATCTTGTTTGGATTCAGTGGACTCCCCAACTTGCTCGGGGCCTGCTCTGACTCTCCTGCAATTGGCGAGTTCCTTGGACCTTGCTGGTCCCAACGTTGCACCTTCTTCATTTACCGTGTCTGTTGCTGCTACCAAGGCTTGTTGGTGCTCCCACCAGACACCGACCCCCTGGTTCTTGACTTCCGAGGTGGGACAGCTCAGGAACAGTGCCTGGTCTTCCACAGCGTAGCCTGGTCCTCACAGCTGCAGCGACAAGGCCACCGTCATCACTCCTGCATCTTCTGTCATCGGTGCTCATTGGTCTTCCATGCCTCTTGGTCACCTCAGAGTGGCATAGACTCTGTCCCCTCTGCTTACAGATACTCCTCTTCAAGAATCCATCCTTGGATTCCACCGGACTCTTTCACCTTCTTCGCCAGCGGCATCTTTCCTGAGGTCCTCCATTGTGGTCTACAGCTGTTTCCGACATCACTTCGCACCTATGCACCCGGCTTCCCTGGTGTAGGTATCCTGGTTTCTGGGGTATCTACTGGTGGGGTGACTCTCCAACCTTTTGTCTATCACAGGGTTTCTTCAGGGTTCACTGGGAAGGGTCCTTCTTCTTGAAAACTGCAACCGTGACTTTCTCATTGACTTGCATTGAGTAGGCGGATGTGTTTCCACTCTGCACACAGCCGCCGTGGGGTTCCTGGGTACTTACTATGGGTGATTACTTGTGTCCCCCGCTCTTCTGAGTCTTCTGGTCCAAGTCTCAAGTTCGGTCGCAGTTCGCTTTCCACTTCATTAGTATATGGTTTGGTCTCCCCCTGGTGACCACTGTGTATTTGTGCTTACTTACCAGTTTTCATTTAAAATATTGTGTGTATTGTGTTGATATCTCCGGGTAGGAGATATACCAATGTGTTAATGAGTGTGTATAATAAATATACTAATTTTTATAACTACACTGAGTGGTTCTTTTTAATTTAACCTACACTATATGATTAGTTCTGGTAAAACAAGCTGCTTAACACTCCTTCTGGACTAAGCCTGGAGGCTAGTCTCCACAGCTACCAGTTAGAGAGCTTTCTAAGGTTGTCTAAGACCACTAAAATCGCCATAAGGGTTGTCTGGATTAGTGCAGTGTGCTTCACTTAAATAAGTGTGCACCATATATTAAGCCAGCCTCCTGCAAAGGGGTAGCAGCAAAAGCAGACTAAAAGGGCCCAATGAGGGCAGAAAAAAGCAAAAAGAGAGCAAAAAAGAATGAAGGAATAAGGTGAGAACGAAGCAATAGGGAAAAGACTGATGTGGAGAGTAAGAAAAAAGGGCGGGAGCAGCAGCAAAAAGGGCAGGAAAGAGAGCAGGAGCAGCAAAAAGGGCGGGCAGGGGAGCAGAAGGAGGCTCAAGAATAGAGTGGAGCAGAAACAGGAAGAAGAATGCAGCAGAGGAGAGGGGGCCTGGAAAAACGCAGATCCTGGAGCTAGCTGAGGCCCAACAGAGGTAGGTGGAGAGCTGGGCCTGGGCACCTGCTCACAGCTATGCTTAGAGAATTGAGGAACCACAAATTCTTTAGATGCTAACTTAATTGGCATACTTTGGCTACTATATAAATCAACTTGAAAGTACTCTGTTACATGTTCAAAATTTACGATATTCTTACTTCATACAACACAGTGGCGGCTGGTGACATTTCAAAGTGGTGTGGCGTAAAAGTTTGTGATGTATAGGGAAGTGTGCAAGCCCGATAAATAAGAAGGGCTTGGGGTGGGGTCCTACAGGATACTATCAGACTGAAAACTAAGAAGTGTAAAAAGTAAAAACAAGACAGCACAGCAGGCATTTTCCATCTCTGCACCCAGTATCTGGAACAATATCCTCATATCCATTAACACCACCCCAACAATGCTGCAATGTAGAAAAAATTTGAACACACACTTCTTTACAGAATAGTATATCACAATGCAGTAAAAAAATTACTAACCAGATACAACTCCTATCACTCATTGACCATAATAGTGAAACATACACTTTTATTGCTTGGATGTTTACTAGCCCTTAGTAAGTGGTTGTGCTTATTTTGGAAATCTGGCACGGTTGTCATAACCCTTTCCTTCCCTTTATCAAAACACTACATGCAGCATGCCCTGCACATCTTCACGTTTTTTCACTAACTGCAGCCCTTTGTTTCCAGCAGTCACAGAAAATCCATGACAGATGACATTTTAATCCTAAACAGTTTCAGAGGCTGGCCATTAAAATTATCGTAACTAAAATCAAGGTCATTAAGAGACTTTGCATTTCACAAGAAAGCAGAGCAGAATATACTTTTCTCAAGTTGAAATCTGCCACGCTGGTAACAACAAATTTCACAGCACTGACACTGACGGAACAGTACACAGATCGCAAAACGTTTGAAAGTGTTTAAAACTAAACTGCAAACAAAGTCCCATTTTTTTTTTTAGATTTGTAGCGGAGGTCACGGAGTTTATTACGAGATGGTAGATTAAAGCGTGTATTAAGAGGCAGTACCGTGGTCCCTTCCTAAAACAATACCCGGGCATCACAAAAGCACAAATCCTCCACATTCAAGAGCCCAGGCCCCACACACATTAGTGAAAACACAGCCCGGGCCTGTAAGAACGGTGAGGTTGCTGAAAGGACGGTCTGCCTTTCACACACCGCAGCCCGCCTTTTCTCCCACCCTACCACTACCCAGTGTCCATGCGCCCAAACAGCTCCCAAAAAAGGCTGCTTTTGTTGGAGAAAGAGCGGAAAGCCCAATTTGGGGAAAAGGAGCACCACTTTGTGTGTGCGCTAGGCACTGATACTGACTGCTGCTCTTTATCAGCCAGTCATCCAAATATGAAAAAACAGGAATGGTGCTAAAATGGAGGTGCACTGCAACAAACACTAGACATTTGGCAACTACTCATGGGGCTACCATAAATTCAAAAGGTGGTACTTTCAACTGACCGGAGCAAAAAAAGTTGATGTAACAGTATGAGGGAATAGATTATGGTTGGGTGGGCTAATCCTCATAATCTAAAACTACCCTTCCTCCTCATTTTCTTTTCTTTCACCCACCGACTGGGCCCGAGAAGGTACGAACTTTCGCACAGCGAGCGAGGAAAACGCCAGGCTAAAGCTCCTCTAAGGGCATCCATTTTCTCTTGAAATACAAACGCAATTTTTATGCACTTTTTAAACTCCAAATTTTCTAGAACTCAAATTCGACCAGTCGCGGCCGGCATGACGGGCGGGTGGCGGGAGAGGGGGTGGAAATGGGGTCCTCCCGGGGAGGATGGGGGGAGGCTGGAGGGGTTTGTTTCATTAAAAAAATATAATAAAATAAAACTTAACTTACCGTCCTGCGCCGCTGCCACCTCAGCTTCTGGATGGGCCCGACTCCCGCCGTCCTGCCTTTTCAAATTCCTGCAGGCAGCTCTCATCGCGACGTCATCAGCCAGGAAAGGCAGCCTCCCTCCCTCCCCTCCGCCAATCACAACGCTGCAATGGCAGCGTTGTGATTGGTGAGGCGCAGCGGAGCGCGCCCCACCCGGGCCATTTTCTCTATGTAGGCTGCATGCAGCAGCCTACATAGAGAAAAGGGAGAGTGGGCGGTCCTGCTCGAGGGCAGGGGAGTGGCTTGCCCACTGTTGTGCGTACTGACTGTTTGGTCGGCCAGGGCCGACCAAACAGTCAGTACGCACAACAGTGGGCAAGCCACTCCCCTGCCCTCGAGCAGGACCGCCCACCCCCAACCAGACACTTCTGCTTTCTCGCCGTGCGAGAAGGCAGAAACATAAAATGGTAGTTATTACCATTTATGTTTCTGCCTTCTCGCACTGCGAGAAAGCAGTGGGGCAACGCCCCCATGCCCCAATGGGGGAACCGCCACTGATACAACACACGTCACACAATCTCTTGTATGAAAAAAATTAAAACTCATCCTATGGTGAACAAGAGTGAGGCAATTCAGTAATACAATGGTAAGGGAATTGAGCTCAATAATAATTTTACTACTTCCTTTATGCTCTTTGACTTTTTTCAAAAACGAATCTGAACAAAACACATATTCAAAATGTCTACATAACCTGTCATTTTTCTTCCTACTGTGTGTGCCTACTCCGTTACGCACCTGTTCCCAACCAGTGGCACTTTCTCACTCCAAGTGCTATGAAACTGTAACAGCATGTCGCACTACGGAAATGCAATACATACATAATCAAAAATGCCTCCTTACTTTGCAGGATTGCCTCGTGCATCTTGCACAAATTAACACCTTTTGTTTTGGGCCGGCCTCCTCGAGTTTGCAATGATGGGTCGTTTCTCCTGTTCACCCAGTGGACTATCATTTGCCTGTGCGTGAATGATAGTTTTGGAACTGCCTTCCAAATTTTAAATCTTTTTGATCAATAATTGATTACATCCTCTTTTTGTGAGAGACGCTGTTAGGTTAAAATGTGAAAGGATAAACAATTCTCCTTCGGCTGCTGAGTGGCATTATAAACTGAAAACAATTGCAAAACCGGAAAGATGCTATTATGCCAGAATAGGTTTAAGTGAAAAGTGAATGAACTATGAGGAAAGGGGGTATGTGTAAATAGAATTCCACCTTGGTGAAGAAAGTTACTTTTAATTATCTTTTCATGCTTTATGGTATACTGCATATTGCACTTTGTTCAAGCACAGCTGAGCTGTTGGAATTAACTGTTACTATATTATTGTGGCATTTGTTATACAATGTATTGCAGTTGTTGGTCTATTATGAAGTACGTAAGTATTCTTTGCATCTGATAGAGATTTCTAGCCGCAGATTCCTTACCTTTGAATTTACCATGACTCAGACTGGATCCAGAAGATTTTTCATGAGCAGTACCCCTGTGAGCCAGTAGGTGGTGTTGTTTGGCTCCACGTGCGTCGTCTGTGTTGTCCGAGCCGGAAGTAAAGTCGGCGGAACTTATAGAGGCGCCACCCAGGTGCACTGATGTCAGTTATTTTCTTTCCGCGCAAGTTAGCGCTAATCTGCAGAACAGCTACCCCATAGTCACTGTTTGACTGGATTTTTTCCCCGACGTTTTGTCGAGCACTTTTGACGTTTGTCCTCCTGGTGTGTACGATGTCATTTAAGAAAGCAGAATTCAAGCTCTGCGGAGCCTGTTATCAGCCAATGTAGGTGACAGACCCACACCTGGAGCGCGACCATGACCCGAATTCGTGCTCCGATTGTCGCGCCATAAATCGGAAGGCCTTGCTGGAGCGGTCCCTCAAGCTCATGGCGGCCCAGTGTGAGACTCCCAGTCATTCGAGGTCCCGGTAAAGAGAATGGTCCCGGAAGAGCTTGCGAAATCAGAGGTCGCTGTCCCACTCCAAGTCCTCGGGACACTCTGGTAAGTCGAGGCACAAGAAGTCGAAGAGGTCTTCGACTTCTCCTCATCCTTCAGCCAACTAGACGAGAAAGCGTCGACATTCAAGGCCGGGCTCCATGGTAGAGCCTGTGCCTGGGCCGTCTCAGCGTCTCCCCGATTTTCAAGGAGCCGGAGCGACCCCTGCCCAACTAAAGGAATTTTACGAGGCCATGCGCCTCATCTTTGAATGGCTGACCCCGTTAACGCACCTTTGGGCCCTGCGGGGTTGGAGTAAGGCCCCCTCTGGTTCCGTGCCTGTGGCGCCGGACCCGGCTCCAGTCGGGCCCCATTCATCCATTCCTGGATCCTGCCCGGCACCAGTCGTACCAAATTGACCTTCCCCATCGCCAGTCCCGATGCCGACGCTCCAGGCACCTGCAGCGCCCACTGACAGCGCCATCCCCATTCAGATCCCCGACTCCAATACGAAGCCGGATGGGCATCGCCCGATGCCGCAGTCGGATGGGCGTTACCCGATGCCGAAGCCAGTGCCGACAGGAGCCTTGCCTCCTAGATCGGAGCCTGAACCCCTTACCCTTGGGTTAGGACTCGGGGAGGAATGGGAGAGGTCACTGGAAACTGGAGAATACCTGCGCTATGAGGAAGACCCTAGCATGGACTGTTGTCAGGAACTGGGTGAAGCCAGTGGACTGGATACCTCTCTATATACTGTTCTGATTTCTACCTCCACCGTGGCTACGGTCAGAAACGCTTTTCATCTCGATTGGAGCTCAGGCCTCCTGCACGTCTTTCTGCCCATACCACTCCGGTCCAGGGTTCTCAAGAGGATCAGGAACGACCGGGCCCAAGTCATCCTTGTGGCTCTGGACTGGGCACAGAGAGTCTGGTATCTCAAGCTACTGAGCATGGCCATTGATCCTCTGATCAGGATGCCTCTTCAGGAGGATCTTCTGTCGCAGCAGCAGGGGAGGGTTCTCTACCCGAACCTGTTCACTCGCCGCCTTCTTGCGTGAAGATTGAGCGGCGACAGATGACACTCTTCCACCTTTCTCCTGAAGCCTGTACTGTCATCTTGGCAGCTAAGCGTCCCTCCACCAAGACGGTATACGCCTGCCGCTCGAAAAAATTTGTGACATGGTGTGCAGGAAAAGACGTTGATCCCCTTTCTGTCCCCCTTTCTGAAGTATTACTCTTCATTCTTTCCCTTGCCCAGCAGGGCTCTGCTCTGGGCACTCTTAAGGGCTATTCGCCTGCTCTTTCTGCATTTTTGCGACTGCCTGACCAACCCTCATTTTTCAAGTCCCCCATTGTACATAGGTTCTTAAAAGGTTTTGTCCATCTCTTAACTTCTTCACCATTTATTATGCCTCAGTGGGACCATAATCTGGTTTTGACTTTTTTAATGTATTCTCCTTTTGAGCCTCTCCATAATTGTCCCCTCAGGCTTCTGACAATCAAAACAGCCTTTCTTGTAGCAATTACATCTGCCTGTAGAGTGAGTGAGCTTCAGGCCTTGTCATCTATGCCACCTTACCTGTCAGTCTATACTGACAAACTGGTGCTTCGCATGAGAGCCTCCTTTCTACCAAAAGTGGTCACCCCACTTCATGTAGGCCAATCAATCACCCTGCCTACCTTTTATGCTCCTCCACACCCCTCTAAAGCCGAGGAGCGACTCCACCGTCTGGACCCAAAAAGAGCGTTGTTGTTCTACATTGCCCGATTCCGGGTGGATGACCAACTCTTCGTGGGGTATATTGGTGCGAAGAAGGGTAGGGGCGTGCAGAAGCAGACCATCTCTAGATGGGTCATAATCTGCATCAAACTCTGCTAAGCACCGGCCAAGAAGCAACCTGCTGAAAGTTTGCAAGCTCATTTCACCAGAGATAAAGCTGCGACCACTACCTTAGCACACAGAGTTCTAGTCCTGGACATCTGCCAGGCAGAAACGTGGGCTTCCCTGCACACATTCACTAAATGTTACTTTCTGGACAGTCAGGGCCGTAGAGATGGGCACTTCGCTAGGTAGGTCCTGCAGGATTCCCTTGAGTGAAACTGGTCTGCAGACCCATCTAAGGGGAGCTATTGCTAGACTATCTGTTCAAAGGTAAGGATTCTGTGGCTAGAAGTCTCTATCAGATGAACAGGTTACTTACAAGAGCACAAATGTACCTACAGTACCTTGACTCTCAATGGATTTTTCCTCTACTCTCGGTTTGTTTACTGGTTGATTATTTGCCACTTTGGAAAGCTGGGCCGTGGAGGATCAGCTAGTTTCCACCAGTCACAGAATTGTGGCTGAAGTGGCTGTCATTTGATTACAGGATTTAGGACCTGCCATCAACTAAAGTGAAATTCAGGAAGCCCAGGAACTCAGGAAGAGGGTGTGTAGGCAGCATCTGGTAACACTGGTGGTACTTTGCAGCTGACAAGAATTTGGTACTTTTGAGTTAAACTATGGACCAGGAAGTCACTGCCTATGGAACCCCAAATGAGAAAAAGAAAAAATACTAAAGAGTAGCATACAGTACAAGTATTACAAATGTTAAAACAATTTTCATAAGCCCAAATTATCATGGAAGAGAATGTCTATTGTGGCAGCATCTGAGGAAGACACCAGACCTTAGAATGGCCAAGCTGGAAAAGTTGGCTAATCTCTTGAGTTATAGCCAACTCTTATAAAGGTCTCATAAACCTTTCATTGCAAGATGAGTAGTGCAAAATTTAATTAGGTGACAACTTAATTCTAAAACAGAAATGAAGCAGTAGAATCTTCCAAAGATGGTGTATACGCATAGAATAAGTTTTGATGAAACTGGTGATCCAAAGTCTGACCATTTGTTGTCTTCAAATATTACTCTACCTCTATGATTTAGACATAGCTTCTTATGCGCTCTACCCTCTCTTCAAATTTGGAAATTAATTAAACCTACAAAAGAACAAGCAATTTATATCGAACGATAAAGTAAAATGAAAGCAAAAACATTCTTATGCAGCTTATCTCTGCAACCACAGGGGTGCTTCCTTTCCGAATTGCGATATTATGAGGCATTGCCATACCATATGGTAAAAATATGCTTCCGAATACTGGCAGCAAGGGCATCTGAAATTAGCTCCCTTATGCATGCGAGCTATGCGTTTGGGGGTTAGATAGGTCTGATGTAAGTTGTTGAATTAGGCGTCCTTCAATCTAGCATTATGCGATACTCTGTGCATGAACTGTGGTATGATTGTCCAATTTTTATCTGTTATGCCTTTCCCCAAGTCCTTCAGCCACCTGTCTTTTTTGAGTGATTGTTGATTTGCGTGCTGTGCCAGTACTGAAGCACAGAGTTTAAGGATGGCCTGTCTCGCTTGGCCTTGAGTGATCAGCAACTGTAGAGTGGTCAATGTGGGCGGCTCCTTCCGATCCTGCCTCCATACCTGTCCCAGTGTGTGCACTAGGGCATTATAAGTAATGACCTGGCTCGGTCCCAACCCGTATGTGTCTTAGAGGGCTTGCATTGTGCGTAGTGTCCAAGCATAAAAAGGTCGTAATCCTGACTTCCACCCAGGGTATTTTTTGTGTATTCCATCAAGTGACTTCAAGGGAGGAGTAGACCACAAAAGAAAGCAGGGAAGTAAAGGGACACACGCAGCCTTTTGGGTAGAGATAAAGTTACCAACAATGTCTGGCTACCTCTCCTAATTTGTGTGTCCTTCTCCCTCCTGCCACTGGGGACATCAGCCAATATAGGATCTCTGCCCCCTGCAAATTTCCGAATTCCCTCTCCAGGCATGGCCACTATTTAGCCACCTCAAATCCAACTGCAACTGGGCCTCTGCACAGAACAGTTCATAACTGAAGGCACCTGACTCTACTTGTCAAATGGATACAGCAACTTACACAGCTGCACTCTCTTCCTTTCAGATCCCCAAAAGAGGTCTGAGAGGATACCGTCCAGTTCTGCAAAGAGCCTCCTGTGTAATTTGACAGGTAACAGGGAAAAGAAATATAGTCTGGCCAGAACGACCATCATGAAGATTGCTACCCTACCCATAGGGGGAGAGCCGCAGCGTCACCCAGAATTTCAGACTGCTGCATTGCTGTACGCTCCACCTTAATTAGTGATCAGAGCAGGAACACACATTCATGAATTGTCCCCAAAGCCATTTAAGACGTCCATCATTTCCGCAAAGGGTGCAAGTCCTTCTTGAACGTATATGAGGGTGTAATGGTCATGAGCAAGATGATCTTCTATTGATCACCCAGGCGCACACCCAATTCTGACTCTGCATCGCAGAAGATATGCTAGCGGCTCCATGGCAATGGCAAAGAGGTGGAGTGACAAAGGGCATCTCTGCCTTTGATATCACCTGTCCTATGTGCACCATGCTACTGGTTGATTGTACAATAACTGGAGCCATTTCGTAAACGAAGTCCCACCCATAGGGTTTCTAGCACCAGAATATGTAAGGCTGCCTGAGGAAATCAAAGGTCTTTTCTACATCTAAGGAGAGCACCAAATGTTTGGAATCCTCGTTGTATAGCATGTGATAGAATTCTGATAGTTCTCTGCAAAAACCAGGTTTATTTTGGCCTATGAATTGACTACAATATTACAGGATGATTTAATGGCTCCAATTGGTTTCCTATCGAGTTTGCTTTTAGTAACTAGGCCAGTAAACGCCCGGCCATATCTCTGTCTGCCTGTTGCCGTGCCAAGTATTCCTGATAGTCAACACTTCCCAGCCTGTCGATTAAGTTCCTATGTTTCTCTTTCAAGTCCATGGGAACCTAATGTATCGACAAGTCCTCAAATGAATCTAACTTCCTTGTTACGTATCTCCCCTTCTGTGGCCGTGATAACTTTTGCCAGCTCTGTTCTGACCCCATAAGAGTCTTTTTTGCAGATTCCCTCTACCACCACTTAAAGGCATCGCACTCTATTGTTCCATTGCAAACCCTCCCCTTATTTTCTTCAAAGTAACCAACAATGGTCTTACCCAGCATGCCTCTGAACTCAGTACCTGCTAATGCATTGGGATTTAGGTTCCAGGTGGTATCTGGTTGTTTTCTGCCCCACCCTACCACCAACTTAAGTGGACTTAGATCCGACCATGTACGGCCTAGGTATTCAGTGTCCAGTGCCTTGTTGCCCAACTGTTGACTGCACAAAAATAGGTCTAACTGTGTAAGTTATTTGTGTACTGTTGAATAATAGGAATACTCCATATTGTGAGGGTACTAGTTACTCCATGCATTTTAAATGCCTCAGCTTCACACCCAATCCTGAAAATGGGCCCATGCACTTTGAGTTCCCTAGAATGGGTGGTGTAGACCAGTCCATTTCAATATTGGGACACAATTTATATCCCCTCCCCACACACATAATGTCTGTAGGTTATTGATCAGGGATGGAGTGAGGAGTCCAAAAATGCATTTTGATTGCTGTTTGGGGCATATGTCACACTAGAGCCAACGATTCCCAACCTAGCAGATCCTCCATCACCACACACCTACCCTCTGAATCCCCAGTTTTAAACTGTGCTATGAGTGGTGTTCAGGGGGAAATCCACACTAGTACCCCCTGGCAAACACTGAATACATTGTACGAATCACTTGTCCCCTCCACCTTGTTGTGAGTCTTTGTAGTACATCCATGTGTATTTTTTTAATGTACGCTATATGATTACGGCTGCATTTCAAATAAGTGCAAATTTTGTTTCTTTTCGTGTGGCCATACCCTGCCTGTTCTATGGCACTATATTGTAGGATTTTGGCGTACTTCCTTGCTAGCACCCATAGCACTTAGTTGCACAAGCTGTCCACAAGTGATTGAGGATCAGCAGGAGCTTAACCTCAAGCCAGGACCTCCAGGCTTGCGGGGGTATATGTCAGGGGTCAACAGTGATAAGCCACAAAAGAAAAAGAGGAAACTATAATATTTCCAACTCTCAGACTTCAAGCTAAGCAGCAACCAGCTCCTTGCATTTTCAAACTGAAAATGGTGGACCACTGCATGCCCAGTCAGGTCTCAAGATCATTTCCTCCGGAACAGAAGAGGGGTTCTCAATTTCAACACAGTTCCTTTTTCACCACACTCCATGTGGTGGTCATTCATGAAGTTGCTACTCCCCTGGCAGAGAGCAGCATTTCTTGATATATCATGTCATCAAACCCTGTCTAGAAGGCAGCACATCTTTCAAAATAGTTGGCCAGCGACTTTATATTAGAATCTCTGCTGTCTTGGGGGTCAGAACAAGCCTCCCACCCACATCAGGGTCCAAGTGCTCTCTGCATCCTTCTCCCGATGCATCTTCCTACTCTGATATGCCAGTGTTTGCTTACTGCTCACTTTGGGCCAGCACCTCAGCGACTGCCCCCGCTCTTTCTTAAGCTGCCTGTTCTTTTGTAGGTTTCCTTTTTGGTGTTCATGACCTCCACCTCCAAAGACTAACAGTCAGCTGAGCCATACTCCTCTCACTGGATCTCCACTCTCTTCGATTGGAGCCACTGACAGGCCTCCTGTGGGGTTATTAAGAATATGGACTCGCCTTCTGGGATGACTCTTAGTTTGGCAGGATACATGATGGTGTACTGTAACCCCATTTGTTGCAGTTGTTTCTTCACAGCCACATTTTAACTTCTTAATCGCTGCACTTCCATTGTGTAGTCTGGGAAGATGGTGACTGAACTTCAGTCAAATTGCCAGTGCAGTTTTGTTCTTGTGAGTTCGAGTATGTGGTCTCTGTCGCTATACTTAAAGAGGTGGGCTACAAGTGTCCTCGGCGTGGCACCTGGGAGGATCGGACATGCCAGTGTGCCCGCTCAATGGAGAAGAAAAACAGGTTATTTACCTTGGGTAATGCCTTATCTGGAAGACAGACTATCTAGCCGCAGAGTTCTTAGGTAAGAGTTATTACCAGGCGTCAGACTGCATCAAGAAGTTTTTCGTGAGCATTACCCCTGCATGCCGGTAGATGGTGGTTATTCGGCTCCACGTGACATCATTTGCGCTGGAAGTGTCTTATGCCACCCCAGCGTGCTGATGTCAGTTTCTTTTTGCGACTTTCCATGCCAGAAACGGGGAGCTACAAGGAACACTGCACTGGTGTGAGGAACTAGGGCCGTGGAAAAGGAATAGCCCTGTAACTAGAAATCCATAAGTGGGGAAGTTGGGTGGGTTGGTAAGGAATCTGCAGCTAGATAGTCTCTCCACCAGATAAGGCCTTACCGAAGGTAAGTAACTTGTTGATCTGTTAGAGACTTCTAGCTGCAGATTCGTTATCTTAGAATACCACAGCAATACCTCCCCGGAGGTGGGACTGCAAACAATTTAGACCAGAAAGTCCTGCAGGACTGAACGGGCAAAATGCCAATCCCGACGGACCCGACTGTCCAGGCAAAAGTGCTTGGTGAACGTGTTTGGGCACACCCACGTTGCAGCCTGGCAGATGTCCAGGACCCGAACTCCGCGTGCTAACGCAGTGGTCGCAGCCTTCGCTCTGGTGGAATGACCACACAAACTGTCTGGGTGTTGCTTCTTGGCCAATGAGTAGCAGATCTTAATGCAGAGTACGATCCATCAGGAGATGGTTCGCTTCTGCACAGCCTTCTCTTTCTTGGCTACGACGTACCCCACGAAGAGTTGATCGTCCACCCGGAATGATTTTGTGGTCAAAGTAGAATGATAACGCTCTCTTTGGGTCCAGCCGGTGGAGTCTCTGCTCTTCCTTAGAGGGATGCGGCAGAGTGTAAAAGATAGGCAAGGTGATGGACTGGCCTACATGGAACCGACTGACCACCTTTGGCAAGATGTTTGCTTGAGTCTGGAGGACAAGCTGGTATGGGAAGAAAGATATGTATGGAGGCTGAGATGACAGCGCCTGGAGTTCACTTACCTTATGGGCAGATGGAATTGCCACTATAAAGGCCGTCTTGATGGTGAAAAGCCTAAGAGGGCAAGTGTGAAGAAGATAAAAAAAAGAGAACATATTAGAAAAATGAGAACCAAATTAGGGTTCCATTGCAGCATAACAAAGGAAGCAGGAGGAAACGTGCTGCAAACCTTTGGGAAACCTATTTACAATAGGCGACTTGAAGAGAGAAGGCTGATCAGGTAGCCGTAGGAAAGCAGAGATACGGAACCCTTTAACGTGCTCAATGCAGAGCCCTGCTGGGCGAGGGTAAGGATGAACAGGAGGACTTTGGAAAGCAGAGCAGATAAAGGGTCCTCCAGGGGACAGGTGATGGCGTATTCTGGCTCCCACTGGATGCCCCATGAAGGCCAGAGGGCAAACTAAAGAGGCTTGGAGGCTGCAGCTGCCAGGGGGTGGTGGACTGGCTGGGCCTCTGGCTACCTGATTCACGGGGTCTGTGGGTACCACGTCCTCGGCCATACAGGGGCTGGAAAGTTTGCACGCTGTGGTGGCTGGGTGGGTAGAGACGTGACTGGAAGTCCCTTCTATGGCGACGAGAAGCTAAGGGCAGACTGGGGTTGGCAAGGGACCACAGAAAGGCCCAAGGACATGGCCGTAACTCCGCTATCCTTGAAGCACTCCAGCGCTGAGTCCTTCTTGTCTCCAAAGAGACGGGTGCCTTCGAAGGCCATGTCCATAATCAGACTTGGCTATCCCCCGAAAAGTCAGTGGTTTTCAACCAGGAGTGGTGCATAAGGGCCACCGATGATAAAACTGCTCTGCTTAGCGAGTCGGTCGTATTCAGTCCACATGTATGGTGAACTTAACTGCAACTCTCCCATCAGCCATAGCCAAGCCACCCCTGGAACCAAAGGCAGCACCTGTGCAACCAAGTCCCAGATTGATTGGGAGCATCGGTCCAAAAGGCATGCAGTGTTCACCGACCGCAGTGCCAGGGTGGCAGAAGAAAAGATTTTCTTCCCCAAGGTATCCAGCCTCTTGGATTCCATTTCTGGTGGAGTGGTAGGGAATGTGCTAGGATTTACTTCGAAATGGAGGCTTGAACCACCAAGCTCTCCGAGGTGGGGTGCTGGGTGAGGATACTGGGGTCCACTGGGGCGGGGCGATGGTGGCAGGCAATTTTCCTATTCACAGGAGCCCCTGTGCAGGGCTTGGACCAGGCCCCAAGTAGGACATCCGGGAGGGCTTCACTAAATGGGAGAAGCGATTTGAATGGGGTCACTCTCTGCTGATGCACCTCCGTCAAGATATTCGTCTTGACAGCCACAGAGGACAGCTGAAGGTCCAAGACCTCGGCCACCCATCTCACCACCATAGCAAATGAGGCTCCCTCCCCCATAGCCACGGTAGGAGGAGAGACCAGCTAGTGTCCAGAGAGGTGTCCAGTCCTCTGTCGATCATCAGATCCTCACACAAGTGTGCTTGGTGACATCTAGGGGTTGGTATTCATCAGGGTCCTGCGGCCACTCCCATTCATCCACAAGTCCTAGCCCATAGGAATAGGGAACAGCTCCAGCCTGGAAGGAATGCCTCATGTTGGCAAGGGACTACGTGTCGGACGACGTCCATTCAGCTTTATGTCGGAGTTGGGGATGAGAATGGGAATGGCGCTGTGGGTGGGCACCAGGGACATCGGCAATGAGACCGGTGCTGGGGAAGGGCGAGGTGGCTCGACAGGTGCCGGTCTGGATCCGTCCATGGAACCTAGGAGCTCCACTGATGCCAGGGGCGAACCAGCCAGTGGAAGACCGGTAGGGGCCCCTCCCGAACCTGTGGGGCCTGAGGGTGCACCAGCTGGGATAGGCCATTCAAATATGAGGAGCATGGACTCATAAAATGACGGAGTTGGGCGGGGTCGGTCCAGGAAACTTGGAGAGGTGCGGAGACTGCCTTGGTGCAGGCTCAACCGTGGAGCCCGGCCTAGAATGCCAACATTCCCTTGTCTTGTCGGATAACTTTGACAGACGGGGCAAAGTTGAAGCCTCTTCGACTTCTTGGTCTTTTTGTACTTGTGGGACTTACCTGAATGCCTGGACGACTTCAAGTGAGACGACGAGCGTTTTGAGTTGCTCCACAAGAGCTTCTCTTCTCTCGACCGGAAATGAGACTATTGCGGTGTCGCACGTCGAGTGGCGAAGAGCTTGCGAGACTGCTCCCTAAAAGCCTTGGAGTGCATGGCTCAGCAATCGATGCACATTTTAGTGTCAGGGTCACGATCGAGTCCCCAGAGGCAGACGAGGAGTGGGTCAGTCACCGACATTTGCCGATGACATGGGCCACAGAGCTTGACCCTAGCCTTCCTCATGAATATCCCTGCCACATCAGGAGACAAAGTCTCAAAAAAATCTTCGGCAAAAGATCGAATTAAGGTGAGTCAAAAAAATGACTGGGGGTAACTCTTCTCCGGATCTGCATTGACTGGCACAGAAAGAAAAGTACTGACATCAATGTGCTAGGGTGGCCCTATATAGGTACCATGCACGACACCTACCAGTGGGCAGGGGTACTGCTCACGAAAATTTCTGCATCCATTCTGACGCCTGGGGATAATTCGAAGGTAAGGCATCTGTGGCTAGAAGTCTCTATCAGATATGCAGGGTTTTACCAGCCAGTACTGTGTCTAGTAGCCATTTTTTCAGAACCAATTCCAAGCTAGGAGCTTTTGCTAGTTCGGGTATACCAAGGAGTCTAACATTGTTTCATGTGGAATGTTTTTCCATGTCCTCAGTTCTGATCTTCAAGGTCTAGACCTGATCCTTTAATACCGCCAGCTGAGTTCAGAGCTCTTTGACACTTGGATGTAGAGCTGTGAGAGTGGACTCAATATTCGCCAATCTGTCCACTAGTTTCCTACGATCAGCCTGTAGAAGGCCGACATCCAGCACCACCGCATCAATCTTTGATTTAAGAGTGTTTTTAGAGGCCCGGATCTACTGGAGGAACTGGTCGAATTTTCCAGAATACTCTTTCAGGGTTGAGCCCACTTGTATCAAGGGGTATGCCATGCCAGAAGGATGGGCTGTGGAGTCAAACTGTCCCTTCGTTACCAAGGGCTTGGAGCCTTTACTACTATTCAACTGTACATCACTTGAATTACTCCATTATATATTGTACCCCTCTTAGTGGCATCCAACACGTAGAAGTCCCATCCTTCTGAATAGCTTCTCCCCTGTTATCTCTGGTACTATCATGCCAGTGGACTTGCCTTCTGTTCCTTTTAATGCTACCAGCTGGTCTGTTCTTTCATTACTGCTTTTATTTTTCCAAATGCACAACAAATCTTGCTGGTTTTATACATCTATTTCCTTCTCCACCTTCTCCAAATCCATTCATAACTGTTGCTCTTATATTTCAAATTACCATTTGCTTTACAAGAACCTCAGCCTTCAAACGGATATTCTGCTTCTTCTTACCATTCAGCTGTTTGTCTCCACCCGAGGCTAGCCTCTTTGTTCTATCTGCCAACACCCTATCCCTTCCTGCAAGCAAAACTGGCAACATTTTGAACACACCTTTATTTCTTTACTGAGTTTCATCCATATCACCGACCACAAATTCCGCATTTAGGACATCTCCAAAATGTACCCTTTCCCAAATTTTCATAGCATTGAAGTCTGTTTCATCATAATTGTCTCACCTCGACAATTGCTTCTTTTCTCTCACTTAGAGGCATGCATCTCCCATCAACTAGGACTGGTTTTTAATACCTCTTTTAGTTCCCTTCTTATGCTTACCTGCATACACCCATGTGATTACCATATACCTTCAAATTACACTGCCTATTTACTGTGTTATTTATGTGTACACATTTGCATAGTTTGAAACATATTCATGGCCTGATCTCACTCCAGAGATGGCCTTCTATATGCTCATCTATGCACTATACTTCACATCCTAAGCTCCACCTGTGGTCAACATCTTGGTGTTCCCTCCCTGTTACTCGCTCTTTTCAAGAAATGTATTTTCTCAAACTCTATTGCTTCTTCAGTTTACTGTACATCCACTTACAAACTGAAAACTCATTGTTGGTCCTTTGTTTTCTCTGGCCACTCACTTCCTTGACCAGAGCTAGTATTCCATGATATTGCAAATGCATAATTATTGCTTAATATCTACATCATGGTCTTCAAATATATTAAAGATGCTCTGGTTAAAATACAAAGCATGGTAAATTATTATATATATATAAAACTTTAAAAAACAATGACCTTTGACCTTCCTATTTCATCACCGTCTTCATCATCTCCCATCATGTGCATTTCTCTGCTGTTCTTCAAAGAGTGACAGACCAAAACCTTCATGCCTTGATGTTCATCCTGAAAAGATGACAAATTTACTGATACATATGGATATATTTTTGTTACATAAAGAACATTAGCATAGCAATAATAGGTAATTCAATAATTGCTGATACAGTATCAAATATCAGTTTGCCATTGTCATCAAATACTATAATGTACTAATGTCCACCAAGGCTGGTTCGCATGTACATGTATCATAATTTCATCAAAGGAATGCCCCACAACGCTACAGACCAGATGTCAAGGAAGGCCATCAAATGACAAGTGTGGTTGTCATATGCCAGTGGATGCCAACATTATGCCAAGAACAAATCTATTATCATCATTATGAGCTACCACCATTACTGGGATGGCAACTACTATGCTCAGGATGCCCATAAAAAGCCAAGTATGATCACTGTATGCAAATATGCCAGGAATTCCCACCAGGATACCAGGGATGCCCATCATCATGCCAGAGATAGCCAGCATAATGATACAGATCTTCATAATATGCCAAAAATGCCCACAATACGATAATCCTTATTCATCTCTGAGATACACACCATTGTGCCAATGATAACAGATGCTTTTGCTGGATGGACATCAGTTATGCCAGAGATTGCCACAATATGGTAGGGTCAGCACTACTGTGTATGAGGAGGTTTCTATAATGGCAGCAGGGGCTACAGTGTAGCAATGCCACTATTAGTTCAGCACTACGGCTGGAATTGGACATTTTTGGCCCACAGATGCAAGGTTTACACCACCCTACAACAATACAGGCAGACACTATCCTCTCAGACACTCACCGAAGTACAAGCAAACACTAACAGATAGGCTAAAGTCAAATGAAAGACCAGGGGAAATTATTTTTACCCTGGTTAAATTGACGGTTGTGACAGTGTGTTTCTTCCTCAAGTCAAGCCCCCCTCACAGGAGGTGAAACTAAAGGCCCCTCTCACTTGCATGCATGAGATGTGTGCATTATTCTGCTACACATGCCCTCTACCTCTGGTAGGACTTTACCTCAAAAGCCTTCAAGGATAAGCCGGGTCCGGTGGCTGTATGACACTGTTAATGAATTAGATATTGAGTGATGGAGTACACATCTTGTAGTTTAAGGGGAATGTTGAGTGTTCACTTCATGTAAAATGAGTAGTAGTGTTCAATTTACTCAATATACAGGTGCATGAAATTCCACAATTTGGGGTGCGCTACAGAGAAGGGTCTTCCTCAACTATACCACAATACTTTAATCAATTTCTGAATGAATGATCCAGGCAAAAGGCGTTAGAACATGAAGTGCTGCTACTGCTAACCTCTAGAAAACGTGGAGAGAGTTCAGCAATAATGAGGCATTTTGAAGCATTTTTCTCTAGTAACAATTGGTGTGTGTTCAAAGACAGCAAATAACAGGTGCAAATAAGTAAATTCCACAGAAAAAATGTTTTGCAATCTACTGTTAATCTTTTATTATGAAAATCTATGGTTGCATTTGTCTGGATGTAACTTGACCGTGATGACACTCTTGCTTGGAGAGAGCAAAATGAAAAGGTGATCTAAAGATTCCGTAAAACATAATGATGTAGTTGGTAATACCAACAGCTTCAGTTACTGAGTGTAGGCGCTTAATATCTCATGTTACATGTTACTCATCCTTCCAATCTTGCATCCACGAACTTATTCTTGCATTCACCATTCATCAATCCACAATAAAACGTGCACACAAACTCAAGAAGTGTATGCAAGATAAATTAGAAGAATAAAAGTACAAAAATAGAAAAATGCTGCCATTTAAATGAGACAAGTATACACTGCTAATAATAAATATGTAAAAAATTGAATACATTTAGCTGTGACAATCTAGGAACGGTGTTAGGCTCAGTATATAATTAATCAAAGTTCCAACACAGCCACTACCTTTAGAAGGAATATGTTGGTCATCTCAGAATGGTAAAACTATGATAAACAATGCACAATGGCATTTCAAGATGGCTGCCTAGAAAACATCACACTGGGTGGCTATCTTCAAACTGTATTGTGCATGGTGTATCATTGTTTTACTGATTCAGGATGGTCAACATTTTGCACCTAAACAAGGCACCCATCTTAGACCAGTAAAACAATGATACCCTAAGAGCAATACCATTCCAATATGATTGCCCAGTTTAGACGCACTGGCTCCTTGTGATGCAGTGCACTGTGGATTAAATGAGCAACAGGACTGCCCTACTAGCCCTAAGACTTAAGCACACTTGTTTTCACTTGGATGTGCACGTGGTCAAGTAAAATGCCATCACTCACAGACCAATTGAGCCAATGGTTAAAGTGGGCTGACCCACAGCCCTATTCTATATGCTTTCCTCGGCAGAAGCGCAAAGTCACTTTAACAGACCATAGCTGAAGAAGATAACCCAAAGATCTTCGATGTATTTATATGTTTGGACAAGAATGTCTCCTGCATAGTGTACAGTTGTGTTCCCCTGCCCTGCATGCCCAACTGCAAGTACATGTTATCCTATTTGCACCCAGCCTCACACTAATCTAGAGAGAGAGAGAGAGAGTGTGTGTGTGTGTGTGTGTGTGTGTGTGTGTGTGTGTGTGTGTGTGTGTGTGTGTGTGTGTGTGTGTGTGTGTGCGTGTGTGTGCGTGTGTGTGTGTGCGTGTGTGTGTGTACGTGTGTGTGTGTACGTGTGTGTGTACGTGTGTGTGTACGTGTGTGTGTGTGTGTGAGAGAGAGAGAGAGAGAGAAAAAAAAAAGACAGGGCGGTCTCTTGACATGAGTTAAGTTCTGTGACTTGGCAACATAACAGTTTTTGTCAGTAGTTGTGACCAGACATTTTTTATATGTGTCAGTGGAGTGAAGGCGTACATGTGGTAAAATTCCGCTTCTATGTGCTAATCCAGATCCTTGCCATAACATCCTACGTTTGTGTTATGCATGGGTGTGGCCTATGCAGTGTGTGTATATGAGTGAACCAGAGTAGTGAAGGCCTTCAGGTTCCATTTTAGAAGCCCTTGGCCTGTTCATGTGCACAAGATGAAGTGGGGTAATTTTCTCAGACAGTGGAAGTGTGTTGCTGGCGTTCCTGAAGATGAAGGGAGGGGCCCTAAACATTGAGCTGCGGATAAAGGAGACAGCGCTCCGTTAGAAATCTGATTATATTCTTTTGCTGACAGGGGCTGCTGTTCAGTCTTTCTGTAGCACTGCCATTTGGTAAATGGTGGGGATGGAGGATGGCACTGCAGTTTCTGTCTATAAGAAAATGCCTCTTTTTTGCATGGTCACCCTCAAACTTGACGACTGATGCTGCTGGTTTTTCAACTTCGAAAGTGCACTTGGACCTGCCAAACAGGCCTCAGTGCCAGTGCTCTGACCCTTAAAAACTGTATGTGTAATTGGTTTAGACCCAACTGACATAAGTCAACTGACTTATAAGTCCCTAGTATATGGTATTGGGTACCTACGGCCTGTAGGTTAAGTGTACCTTGTGGACTGATGCATTTATTGTATCGCCATGAGTGTGATAAACCAAAGCATGACTCCCAGCCTCGTTCATGACTGCGGGTTGCCTCCTTCCCCGACGCCGTTCTCGTGCCGCATCACAGGCCACAACGCAACGGCGGTGAGAGGAGCTCGGAGCCCAAGGGGAAAAAATGGAGATCTCACAGCCCTAAAAACCCTGGACTGGGTCACAAAGGCTCACCGCTGGCCCCACCTTATTATTTGACCACTTGATTGCCGTAGTACCGGTAAAACTGCATCGTTTGTGGTACCACCGCACACGCGGTAGCAGCTGCCTTGGTACCGTCACTGCGCCTGGCCCACTCGTGGAGGAGGGGAGGCACAGGTGTACGTCACAGCGGTCACACCGGTGGCAGTAGAGGTTATAGGCGGCTACAGGAGTTATTGGGGGGGGGCTTTGTCTGGCTGTTATCCTGTGAATGCCATATTGACACATTGGTGGTACAATTCTGGTTTTCCTGGCTCTCTCTTTCTGTCCCCTGGTTTCTATTGATAGGGCTTGGTGACCTTTGAAGATCCCATGATCCCGGTCCTTTTAGCTGAGCAACTCTCTTCAAGTTGTGGAGGCAGGACTTCAGCCCATTATTGCTACTCACAAGAAGCTTAACAAGCAGCTGAGTTTGGTGCCACTAGCCTGAATTTCTCGTTTTGAGGCCGCTACAGCCCTTTGACTCGTATGGGTGAAGGTGGCGGCTACAGCAAGACCAGGGGGAGGAGGCAAGTGGTCAGTTGTGGTCGATGTCACTGTTTGCCTGCGCTGTTACTGTTACCGTTGCTACCATTGATCTGTGGACTTCTTTCTTCTTTACCCGGTCTGGATGAGATTTACTGACATTTATTGACATTTAACATATGCCATGAAGGCGAAGAAAAGTCTTCTAGGTCAAACAGGGGGGGTCAACCCCTTCCATTACAACCTATCTCTCCTCTGCAATGGGGGCAATATCCACTGAATTAAACCTGGTTGAGGACCGCATCGAAGAAATGCAAAGGCTAATTGCTGATCCTTTACTTGATCCTACATCTCTGTCTGGGTCCCTTTGGGGTGCTTCAGAGACTGCCTTAAATCCCATTACACCTACCATCTCTATCATCACCACTGAATACATGGGCCTGATTCGTAGAACCCCTGATAAAACTTCAAACAAACCTGTTAAAAGACAAAATAAGCAGAAATTAAAAACACATGTGCAGCACATATGGACACTGATGGGATTCCTGCGGACCGTCAAAGTCCAATTTCACCTTGGAAAAGGAAAAGGGGTGAGGGGAAAAAAACAAGTATGTCGTTGGAAAAGCAACCACTTTCGCAACACTCAGTTACATCTTTGGATGGCACAAATAAGCCTCCCCAAGCTGTTGTCACTCAGACATTAGCACAATGGACTCGCTGATAACCTCTTTTCGTGAAGAAATGATTGGTCAAGTGGAACTTTTGTCAAATAAAATACAAGTGATGTTAGAGACATTCCAAGGAGCCACTGTTTTATTCAAGGGAGCTCAGAACGCCAATCATTCAAATTCCAAATCCACTTATCAACCTATGAAAGATCCTATTAATAATGGACAGGCTCCTCGAGGAGAGACGGTCTCTAGGGGCCAACTAGCTCCCACCCAGGGAACAGTGCAATGAGTCCCTCTTAGAATCGAACCTACCACAACTCAGCAACTACCATCCTTATTGCAAAGCGGCCGATCAGAAACTCTCCATCTACCACCAGAAAGTATACCGTATACAATCATTCTAAAAGGAGTTATCCACTTAAAAGCTGGAGCATATGAAGACTGCCAAAGCCTTATAAATAAAGTAGCATATTGGTGTCCCCTTTCCCTGGTAGATAAAATCATCATGGCCCACAGGGTTCATTGGGTAGTAAAAAATTCAAGGGGCGACTGTGTGGTTGTGAACTTTAGAGATCTGGGTTGTGTTTGATTCCTGTTGTCTTGTTTACAGTACTTTTCAAATTCACATGCACAAATCCGTGCTCGCCCTCTAGGTTACTTTTACCGCCGATACATTATAAATGATGCCAGGGCCAGACCTGCTCTAAAACATAGTGGTCTCCCACATCAAAACATTTTGGACCCCCTACACCTTTCTAATCGTTTTGAGGCCCTGTCCAACCCCACTGAAAATGATTGACAACTCAAGGTAAAAGGACACAATTGTGAAACCAACCAGTTGAATGCCAGTATGTCAACTTCCCTTAATTCCCTGCAGACCTTAAGCTGTAATATGTAACAAAATGTAACCAATTCCAGTCGGAATCTTAGACTGTTATACTGGAATATCGCAGGGATTCAACAGAAATTGGATAAGGAAGACTGGCTATCTTTTATTCTGACCTTTGACGTAATATGCTGTCAGGAAACCTGGTCATTGCACCCGATTTACATTGATGGGCTTAAATCTTTTTGTTCACCTGCAATCCCGTCCTTGGCGGGGAGAGGTAAGGGTGGCCGTTTTTGTATCTGTCAATATTAGGAACGTGAGGATAACATTATTAGAAACTGAACCATGCTTCCAGATTATAATGATCAGTCTGCCTGAAATGCCTAGTATTATATTGCTAATTTTTCATTTTAACTTTTTCTCAGCACGGCCGGTGGGCATAATCGAAGAACTAGGGGATCTGTTAACAAACTCCTCAAATAGCAAAGGGAGATGTGCATTGATCATATGAGCTGGTGACTTTAATATTGAGCGATGTTCACACAGGGGTAATCGCATATGTGGGGTTTCGGATGGAGAGAGGTAGGATGCTAGCCATTTTGTACACTCTGCATATGGGGAAGCTTTCAACAAAATCGTATCTCTGAACAATCTGTCCTTTTCATCTGATTTTTCAAGTTCTAATTCTGTCACCTGTCCACTTTTGTGGGGAAAGGCAGTATAATAGATTTTGTTAGTCTCTGAGGATTTGGCTAGGAGACTAGCCCATTATGCCTTGAGGCCTCTCCCCCATAGTGTCCATAACCCAATAATTATTGTTTTTGATATATCATTGAACACTGGCAATCTTCCCATAAGTTTCTCGACAAACAGGGATGTTCAAATAAAGTAGGATCATATTGGTCCACACAGTTTTCATAAAGACCTCTTCACTGAAGCTGGCCCGGATGTTTTCCGTTGCCTCTCTCCCAATGATAAGCCTAGCGTGATCCGAGAAAGATTTATAGCCGTCTGTGGCACTGCTGCCTGTTTGCTAACAAGCAATAAGACACCTAATATCTGACAATCACACTCCTGGTTCAACTCAGAATGTACATTAGCGCTTAAAACCCTGAAGAAGGCTACTAGCAAGTCTCACAAAATATAGAGGAAATTAGGCCAGCGAGGAAAATTTATAAACGGGCAATAGAAGCAAGGAAAAGAGAAATCCAAGCCAAGGCTTGGGAAGATCTTGATGCTGAAAACCAACTTGAAAGAAAGCAGGTTGTTTTGGGAAGTTATAAACCATCCTTTTTTCTCAGATGGTCCACCAAGTGACAAACTGCCACATTTTTTAAAAGGACTGGATTACTCATCTTAAAGAAATTTTAACCCCTGTAATTTGATGGCGAACCTTCCCTAGAACCAGCAATCGATCCACTCTTCTTTAATGGGAACTGGCTTAATGATTTTATTAATATAGCGGCAGTTGCTAAGGCTATCCAGACTGCAGCACCAGGAAAGGCCCCGGGCCCAGATGGCGTACCAATAGACATGTTCAAGAGTAATTTCGAACTCTGGATGCCATTAGTTACAAATATACTTAGATCAGTTGTCGGGTAAGCCCTGATAAATTCATGACAGGGATCCGTTATAGTACCGATATACAAGAAAGGGGATACGAATCTCCTGGCATGCTACCGCCCAAATTCATTGTTAAACTCCACAGCAAAAATATTATGGCATGTCATACTGGGAAAACTTGAAAAATGGGCCACTCTTTTTTTTTTTCTAAAGTACAATACGGGTTTCGCCCAGGTCTAGGGACCACTGAGCAAGCATTAAACTTATCCCTTATGGCTTTTATGGACCTCTCCTGCACCTTTGACTTGGTAGATAGGGGGAAGTTATGGGAATTGATGGAGCTTGCAGGAGTGGAACCCTCTTGTTGAACCTTGTTAGGCGCCCACGTCCCATAATGGTGGCAAGAGGGGTACGGCAGGGCTGTATTTTAGCCCTGTTTCTGTTTTCATTTTATATTAATGCTTTAGACACAGCCCTGAACTCCTGTAGTGATGATATTCCCAGGATCGGCCCTAACCCAGTCCCAGTTTTACTCTATGCTGTAGTGCCAGAGGCACTCCCATGTATTGGGACCGTGTGATGGCCTTTGACTACCATTGTTTTAATTGACTTTAGGTGTTTTCTTTAATGTACAACATTATTTTTCCTGTATGAGTATTTTTTCCTTGAAGATTTCTTTCGTGTCTCCTTGCAGTTTCAGAGGGGGAGTGTTTGCTTTTTACAGTCTTGCCAGGAACAGAAGCTGTGGGATGTGCATTTGAAAGCATGAGAGAGAGAGAGATAGGTGTGAAATGTACTTCTTGGTCTAGGAGTGTAGTGTTATATGCAGTGGTGCTCAAATGTGCATTATGTTGTACATTGGGAAATGAAGTGTGTGATGCTATAGGCAGTGTTGCACAAATGTGCATTGTGTTGTACATTGGGAAGTATTATGAAGTTCTTACTATTGGCTTTGACATGCCCTCATGCCATCTTGAATTCTGACTCAGTCTAGCCTGAGCTTTGCGCACACAGGCAGGCCCCCCAGATCACTCAAATTGTTTAGGCTATTCACGTTCAAGGATGTCTTCTGTACTTTTGGAGACTTTTGTGAGCTTCAATAAGATAATGTGTTTGATGTGCGCTTGGTACCTTTCAGAGCAGAGATTGTTGTTGTCAGAGAAATGTGTGGAATGTACAGGTCTGTCTCGGAGTCAAAATACAGTGGCCTGGCCAACTTCTGTCTTGACCATGACACATACCAGTACGGTCAGCTCGGTTTTCGGAACAGAAGAAAGGGGGCGAGGTTTCCAGAAACTTCTCTTCAGGTTGAGTAAAAGGTATTAAAGGCAGGAAATCTTGGCGCCTAGACGGAAGCTCTCTGTGGAGCAGACGTGTTGCCACAGGGAACTTGGTCCCAATCGAGACTTCTGCCTGACTGTCAAGTGCTCCTCCAGCCGAGTTGGCAAGAATGCAGAGAGAAAGCGATCGGTGATGTATTTTTGTTTGATTATTGCCGTTGTGATGTGTGAGTGTGTCTGTGTGCACGTTCAAGTCTCCAGTGGTTATAATCATCTGATGTATTCAGTGTATATATCTGTCTGATTACTTGCATTTAACAGTGCTTATTTCTTGCAGTGGACGACCAGTATTATCTGCTTGTATTTTATTCCGTGTATTTTATCAGTCATTTTAACATTTGCATTTGCTTACTTATAAGTGTGTTGTTATTATTGCTTGTGTGTATATATATATATATATATATATATATATATACACACACACACACACACACACACACACACACACACACATTTCAATGTTGTTCATTTGACATCTGGGAAAGCCTTTTTGTTAGCGAGTGTTGCACAAATAAAACTTCATGCTTTATTCTGAAAACTGTTTTTTGATGTGCCTCATTTTATGAAAGTGAAATCCCTTTCCAGGTGTTTTTATTGCTTCGCCGTGAATACCTGCTTACCTGTGAATAAAGGCCCCTGAAGTGAACCCCGCTGTGTCCCTGGATTACTTCGTAGCAAGTGGTCGTGTGGCATATTTTCCGCGTCTGCCAGGAACGCGGTACAGGGACCCGTTCAACAAGTGTCCAGGGACTTTTCTGGCAAGGAGAGAGAGTAATCAAGGGATTGATTGTTCCCCGGACCGCCTCAGAAATGGACCAGGCTAGAGGCCGCTGTCAGTGACAGACAGTGATTGCATGTGGAAGCGGGTTGAGCTCCTCCCGCTTTACGGCCCGGTTCTGTTTCTATCTCTTGGGGCTTGGACGTTGGGGACCGGAGGGAGCCTGTGTCACTGTAAATTTGGGGTCACCTGCCGCTACACGGCCCCCCTCTTTGCGTGGTATTTTCAGCGCTCCTACCAGCGTAATTGATCCTGCTGTTTTACCAACACTATCTGGTGCATGCTGGGGGAAGTAGTCTCTACTAGACTGCATCTGCCGGGACTACTGCAGGGTCAGCTGATCTCCCACCAATGGGAGTACCCAAGCAAGTTCAAAAGAAGGAAGGAGGTGACAGCCAGTAATGACCAGCATCTGAGGAAGGCGTAGGTGCCGAAATGCATAATGCTGTAATTACCTGTGAATAAAGGCCCCTGAAGTGAACCCCGCTGTGTCCCTGGATTACTTCGTAGCAAGTGGTCGTGTGGCATATTTTCCGCGTCTGCCAGGAACGCGGTACAGGGACCCGTTCAACAAGTGTCCAGGGACTTTTCTGGCAAGGAGAGAGAGTAATCAAGGGATTGATTGTTCCCCGGACCGCCTCAGAAATGGACCAGGCTAGAGGCCGCTGTCAGTGACAGACAGTGATTGCATGTGGAAGCGGGTTGAGCTCCTCCCGCTTTACGGCCCGGTTCTGTTTCTATCTCTTGGGGCTTGGACGTTGGGGACCGGAGGGAGCCTGTGTCACTGTAAATTTGGGGTCACCTGCCGCTACACGGCCCCCCCTCTTTTGCGTGGTATTTTCAGCGCTCCTACCAGCGTAATTGATCCTGCTGTTTTACCAACACTATCTGGTGCATGCTGGGGGAAGTAGTCTCTACTAGACTGCATCTGCCGGGACTACTGCAGGGTCAGCTGATCTCCCACCAATGGGAGTACCCAAGCAAGTTCAAAAGAAGGAAGGAGGTGACAGCCAGTAATGACCAGCATCTGAGGAAGGCGTAGGTGCCGAAATGCATAATGCTGTAATTACCTGTGAATAAAGGCCCCTGAAGTGAACCCCACTGTGTCCCTGGATTACTTCGCAGCAAGTGGTCGTGTGGCATATATATATATATATATATATATACACACACACACACACACACACACACATTTCAATGTTGTTCATTTGACATCTGGGAAAGCCTTTTTGTTAGCGAGTGTTGCACAAATAAAACTTCATGCTTTATTCTGAAAACTGTTTTTTGATGTGCCTCATTTTATGAAAGTGAAATCCCTTTCCAGGTGTTTTTATTGCTTCGCCGTGTGTTTGCTTCCGTGTGGGGGTGCAGCATTTTCTATTATTTGGGAGGGCGAAGCAATATATATGCGGATGACGCGGTTTTAACTACACAAACAGCAAACAGTTTGCAAAAACTTTTAAATGGGTTTAAAGCTTTTATGACTAATTTAAACCTTAAAGTGAATCACACAAAATCCTTTATTTTAATTAGTGGTCCTAAAAACACAAAATCAAAACGTTTTCTTATAGGGAAAACTCCAATTGCCAAGATCTCCCACTTTTATAACCTAGGTATTCTACCTGAAGCCAATTTGACCTGGGGTAGATTAATAAATCAAAGAACTAAAAAAAAGAAGATAGTATGTGACACAATTTTTAAATTCGCAAAAAAAACAGGCCATAAGCCCATAAAGGAAATGACCCAACTCTACAAGAGTAAATGCCTTGCTTTAGGTATGTATGGAGCAGGTGTGTGGGGTTATGAATCCCTGGAGAGATTGCAGGCAACTGAGAATACATTTCTCTGTAGACTCTGATCTATCCCCAAATCCACCTCTAGTTTTATTTCGCACCATGATTGTGCATGGGGTTCTTGGAAGACGTTGTCAAAATGGCTCCACTCTTATTGTGGGTAAAAACATGGAGCACTCTTGAAGCCTGGTTTTCTAGATGTGTGTTGAAGAATTATTTAAATGTAAGTAATAATAGCTCCATCCAATAGTTGACCTATGTTAGGAATACTTTTTCTAACCTAGACTTAAGATCACTCTTTGATTCTCCAGACAGTATTGGAACACAAACAAAAGCCGTAGTAAAGCGAAAATTCCTCTTGCATAGGGAAGAGGCCCAAATGGTGAGAGCTTTAGACATGGCTTCAGTATTGAACAACATATCAATCTCTACCACTTCTGGAATGGAGCCCTATATAAAATGGATAGCAAATCCAGAACATAGGTTTTACTTAACAAGGTTAAGATTAAATACAATCCATTTCCTATTTTCTTTCCCTTGCACTGAGACTCGGTTTGTATCTCTACCGTGCTGTCCATGTGATGCTTCTTCTACTTAAACTACTACGCATTTTATGCTATTTTGCAATTTATACCACACTTTAGGAGTTCACTTTTTACACCCAATTTTATTGTCTGAGAATTTTTCATCTCATCAAGAAGGGATGGATTTTTTAAAATGTTTATCTTCAGAAATCTGTTATGCTTTTCTTACTTATATTTCTGCTGCTATCAAATTAAGAAGGAGATATGCTTTATGAAATTGGAATTTCTCTTAAGCCTGTTGATTGTATATATTTTATATTATGCTTTTATGGTCTTTCTAATGACTGAATAAAGATTATTGACTGACTCCCAGCCCGCCACAGCAGGCTGCCAGAGCAGTTTTTAAACTGCTAACTCGATTTTGCCGTTTCAATTCTTGGCAAAGCCCAATCCTTCCTTTTTAATATTTATAAGTTTGACTGTGCAACATACAATACAATACAATGCATTTGTGACGTGCACAGCTACCTCAGAGGAGGTGTCCCGGCGCTAGCGGAAAGATCCCCCACAGGGGGTCTAGCAGCAGAAGGACTAAATAACGTCAAGGCAGAAGTCAAAAAGTAATGTTTTTAAGCTCTCTCAGAAAATGGTTTCGGAAGGGCTATTTATCAAGTCAAGAGGGAGTGCATTCCAAAGCATGAGACCATAAGGGAAGAGCTCCCACACATTCCGGTCAGATGTCTATGCGGCTTGCCCTTGCCTACAATCTCATAGAATATTAGTTCTGGTTCCCTCTATTGGGGAGCAGCTGGGAGGGTAGTGGAAGAGAGTCATCTTGGAAAGGCGTCACTGGGGGAGTTCATCGCTCCAAGCAGGGGTGTATGTGGGTTAGGTGGTTAAGGCCTCGCTTAGGATACCTAGCTCCAATGTGGTGTTTTCTATGCTGCTGTCGCAGGACGCCGCTCAATGTTAGATGGGGTAAACCCATATCGTCTTAGAGTGTACACATGTATTTTCATGTGTTTTGTTGTCCTACGTAGACAATCTATTGGTCTTTCTTAATGTGTGACGGCTCTCCTACTCTCCTGTTTTTCTTTTTGCTTTTTTTCCCCTTCTCGATTTTGTATTGGACTAGTTCTTAAATCACCTACAAGTGTGGTAATACAACTGTGACTACTGTTTGGATGACGGTTTGCCTTCAGGAAAACAAATAAAGAATAGAAATACAAAAAATCCCTCTTGTTGCCCAAGTTGAACTTAATGCAACTATTTTACAAATATCCACTTTAGAAAGTTGCCAATTTGTTGCCCAATATTTTCCAGTAACTGTTTTCTGTTGCAAATAGCTTCAGTCCTCAAGACAGCCTGCAATTCTCCTGGGGAGAGGTGAGAATGACTCTCCTCAAGGGGAACAAAAGACCTGCCGCAGAAAAAGGTGTGACAACCTTCTGGCATTATGGCCAGAGTGGCTGAGTCCAAAAGGTGAGCTTCATAGGGAAATGGTAGTCACACCAGGAAAGGGTTGCTCTTTCATTTGGCATATCAGGCAGGGAGGAAAAAGCTTGTGTCAAACAGTTTTTTTTCAGGGGATTGAAGCACCCAGGTAGCCACACCTATGGGTTGGGCTAGGGAGCTCCACACACCAAGAGATGAGTCTCGCCATGTTGCAGGTGGTCAGAATAGTGCTACTGGAAAAGTTAGATTTCACACTTTACAGGAATTAGTCATCAGTCAGGAGGGAACCTGGTAGCCCATTGGTCAGTTAGTTGCCACCACCCTCTAAGTTCGCGGCTGGCTTAAAAGTGCCACCCCTAGCACCCAGACGTCAGAACACTACTGTCTTGGAAAAAAGACCGAAGTATAAGTAGCCCGTTTCTCCTTGGACCCAGTAAAGAGAGGCTGCACCAAAGAATGGACTGCATCTGCTGCACCTGAGGACTGGCAAAAAAAGGATTGTGCCTGTGGTGCCCCACTCGTGGAAATGTTGCCCTTGGGTGCCAGACAGAAAGAGCGACTCCAAGAGCCAGTTGGCTGACTCCCCGTTACAGCCACAGGGCCATAAAAGTTGGGAAGACTGCATCTAACCGCTGCTGGACACCAAGGTGCAGCCTGGGATACCCAGTCCTGACCCACATGAGGTGCCACTGCATTTGCTGGACCCGTGAAGGCTTTCAGAGTGTACTCCAGTTGCCCTGCAAGAAGGTTATTGCCTTTTAAAGGAAACCACTGGGTTTCCTGTAACTGGAGACCAGTAGCAACAGGGCGGCGCTGGACTTCGCCTGCAAACTAGGGGTGATTGACTACTGAGTCCAAAGTCGTCCCCCTGCCCCTAAAGCTCAAGGACCAAGGGGTGGCCACTGGAAGACCCCCAGAACCAGCTCAGCCTGTATCCGTTGCATTAGGACCACTCAATTAATGTCAATAGCAGTCCTGACTAAAGATTAGGAACTGTATTGGAGACTGCTAGCCGTGACAGATAATTGTCCCCCTGGGCCTGTTTGGTCGCTGTCATAGGTCCCCTATCAGAGTTAGCCTGTTCACGAATGCCAATATAGCAGTTTTCAGTGGCTAACCCTAAACCATTATTGCAGAAATTACAATAATTTATTGCTTTGAGTGAAAAGAAGTGATATATATATTTGCCTTTATAAAATCATATCTCCAGAACCCTGCGGTGGATCTTTGGCATTCAGGTGTATTGTGAAAGATAAAAATATAACCTATTTTTATAAATTGGTGTCAGATTTTTATTATGCGCGGTTTACTTCTTATTTATTGTTTTGGAACTTCTTAATGCTTCACACTTGTTCCTTTGATAAAGCTTGACTGCTCTCTGCCACAGTTACCCAGGACTGAGCTAAGGTTTTACAAACTAACCTGACTGGGCCTGATATGAAATTGAATCATCATTACTTGGCGGGGTCGGGTCGCACAACCACACCGGATAATAACCATTTCTCACACTGTTGTACAGTGTGAGAAGGGTCCTTTAGGTGAGGCCAGCCTTTTGTCTCTATTTTGATCATTGTCAACAGGCCTGTTGACGAGCTAGGAGTACAAAGCTCACATCTCTTTGGGCCTCTGTTGTGGCTACACAAGCCTGAAGATTGCCCTGCTGTGAGGAGCATAGCAGTGTACAAAGGCTGAGTCTGAAGAACAGCCTGAAAAGGACAGATGAACGGATAACCAATCTAAACATTGTCCAAAAAAGCAGGCAGAGAAATATCGGCCATTGTCTTCTTTACCTGTATAAAAGTGGGAGCCACTAATCCACTTGTTATTCTAGTTCCAATTTCTCTTCAACCAAGGAAGAGAGTGCTCAACAGAGTACTCATAGGACTAGTCTGCAACCAGACCTGGTATCTGCCTGACAGCAAGCTTTCCAGAGGTCATCTGACATTATCTGGAGTTTGGCATTGCAGTAAGAAGTGGAGTCTCCGGCCTGAGGTGTCTTGAAGCCAATCTGCTTCTAAAAGAGGGATGGAGCCTGCAGAGATATGACTAACCTGAAGTGACAGAGCAGCTTGACCCCCAGTGCTTGATGGGTCAGCTGACCAAAGGAAGCTGGAGAGAGTAATCTGAATGCCCTGAAGCGTGTGGGCTGCAGTTTCTCAGTAACATTGGTTCCAGCTGGTAAACAAGATCAGCGGTTGTCACCATTGCCATCATGACGTTTGTGCCTAAAGCTGATCCTGCTGCCGTCAAGAGATTTCTGCCTGAGGTAGCAGGCTCTGCCAAGACGTTTGTGCCTGTGGCGGAGTTCACTGCCTAGAAGTTTACACCTGAATCTTGGTGCGCCGCCACTCACGAGTTGAGCCTAGATGAACCATGACGCTGCAATCTAAGCAGGTGCCTAATGTGTGCTGTGCTGCTAAAACAAGACCCCTCTATGGCTGCCCTTGTGCTGCTGTGACCTTTGACAGCCCACTTACTGCACTTTACAGGCAACCTGGAAGAGAGTTCACCATTGCGAGGGTTACCGCCTACATGTGTGAACATCAGATGGAAACTCTTGCTGTTATCCTGCTCGCGCCCTACCCAGAATTGCAGGCCAAGTCTTCAGCTAGTGGCGCCCTCCGCCCCCCAAGAAGTAAAAGCTAAATGAGGCATGTGTTGTGGGCCCCTGCTGGATGCCAGAAAAAGGACTCGGAGGTCTGCGCTTTGGTGAGACTGTACAATAGCAGAGACTGTAGAACTGAGTGCCAGAACTGAACTCTGAGTTAATATGCACCTAAGCCTTGATACATGCCCAAATAACACTCAAACCACAGGGGGAGACGTGCCTAACCCTACCGAAGGGGGTGGGGGGGTGTACCCGAGAGAGGGACGACATGGGACAGAATAAAAGGCGCAGTAACCCAAGTGGCAGTACAAGAATTGTGACTGTTTTATGTGCTGTATTACATTTTAAGTATGTATATTAAAGCACTTTTCTTTTACCAAAGTAAAGCACTGGGGAGGACATCCAGTTATTTTGCTGCTGGGCGACTGTTGAGTGCGGAGTTTCAGCACCTCCACACTATCTACCTGAGAAGCCTGTGACTGTTCACCATGGCTGCCACAGAGTGACAGGTGTTGAAGGGTTTTTTTATGGCCCAGTTTCCAGAGCCATAGTAGGACAGACCCCCAGACTTCAGAGGCAAACAACCCTAATGCCCTGAGTGAAGCTCAGTAGCCCTTGCTTTCTCAGTGGCTGCCTGAATGGGGTATGACATTATACATGTATTTTTGTATGAATATTTATTTTATTACTAGGGCCTGGTAGACATCTAACACTGTCAGGCCAAATCTAAAAGTACTTTAATAAATACACAGCTAAATAAAATGCATGACATTTTAATATGTACAGAATTGTTAGCAAAACAATATGCAACCCCCCATAAGAGGGTCTAACAAGGATTATCACAATGCAAATATTCTACACCTAGGATTTGTAAGAGGGGGTAACCAAAAATCGAACCTTGCTTACTCCATTAATCACGGAGGTTCCATTTAACAAAATACCTTTCTACAGGCTTTAACACAGTGTAATAAGAATTCCCCATTAATGGACTATTATCTTTAACATGAATTTTGGAATAAATAAGCTAGGTCTTCTTTTGTCATAAACGTTCATAATAAACTAATCAGACTGATGCCAAGTAACGTAAAATGTCCCAATGAACCAATCAGGCACATATCTTTTATGATTTGCTTGTCACTATAACCAAGTCTGGCCTACTGTATTGGGCCGGGCCACTGTATTGGGCTGTATTCCCACAAGGCGTACAGTTATAAAATTACAAATATATACAAAATTACATTTGGCAAAATAGCATACAACCCCTCCAAGAGGGCCTAACAAGGATTACAACAGTGAAAATCTACCCTCTAGAGTTTGTCAGGGGGGTAACCAACACCATAACCCTTGCCTATGCTGTGATGACAAAATGACAATCACCATTAAATGCCCATTATCTTTGATATGGGCTTTTCACAATAAATAGGTTAGACTCTGCCACTGTCTTAACTTTAAATAATGAACTCTACTAGACTGTCTCTTCCACTCCAGACATCCAACGACTTAAACACTGCCTGCAACTCATCCTGACCTGGATGTCCAGTACCTACCTGAATCCCAACCCCACCAATTCGGCATTCCTACTATTTGCCAAGAACAAAAAGCTAAAACGTGTCCCAACCTGGCTCAAAGTCATGAACCTGGACAGAATCAAATCCAAGCTTCCTCCAATGCGAAGTCATTCGGATTCAGCTTGCACACCGACCTCATCCTTCAAGGAAGATATAGCCCAGAAAACCAAGACAGCCAGGTACAAGCTCTCTTAATTAAAGAAAGTGAAACCATTCCTCCATTCAAACCCTCACACTCTTACATTTGGATGGTGGCAGCATCCAGTACCACAGTAAAAAAAAAATACGTTTCACCACCGTTTTCACAATTTTGGGAGTGGTGGTCAATGGTTCCTATTTTGTAGTTTAAACCTGCGAGCAGTTTGTGGGGAAAAGAAGTGTGAATACTTTAGATGAACCCAGAAATATATATATTTCTGAAAAAATAACATAATTGTTGGTTTAGCAAATGGTCATTTGTGTAGACCAGGGGTCTACAATGAGCAGCTCAGGAGCTACCAGTAGCTCACCAACACCCTTTAAGTAGTTTTCAGAAGTGAAGCAAGGCCAAGTCAATCTTAGAGAGTCTGTAAATTTAAAACAAGCATTTGCAATGCAATAGGTCTCGCATTTGCGAGAGTTTAAGCTATTGGCATTGTAAATGGTTCAAACGGAGGTGCAGTCCCCGTGTTATTCTGAAAGAGAAAGAGGAATCCTGGTGAAATTATCCCGAAACCAAAAGGGACCTAATGACAGATTTTTGAGGACCGTAACCGTCTGCATTATGGCTAAAAGATCGTAGTTCATTGATCTGGTTATATGGAAGAGAGGTGCTGACCCCTTCACTTTTAGCGCCATTGACACAAGGTGGCTCTTTGTGATATACAGATCTTTTTAGATCTGTATTGGGACATTGGACCAGAATTAATTCATTTCACGTTTCTGGAAGTCCTTGAGTACATAGAAAATACTCAGGAGTCTGTGCTTGACAAAAATAAACCTGGAAAGAGAATACTGCTTGTAACCGGGAGATATCAACATTCCTGAAGAGATGGTCCTAATAGACTTCTACCCACCGAAACACGTTGATGCTCTATTTTGTATAGACACTAGATTGCTAGGATGTTTGCGAGTCAATGAAATAATATTATGCAAAGTATTTTGACTGTGACAAATAATCCAATAGCCACTGGTGTTTCTGTACAACGATATGAACTTTGTGCCTTTTGTCCTCTCCCGCTTTTGTGTGCTAAAATTGTGAAATTTTATGTGTTTTATGTGTTTTTCTTTTAACACAGTATAGGTATTCTTTTGTCCTCTTTCTGACTGTGTATAGAGAATGCATTAATTTTCTCAAAGTTTTTATATATAAAAAGTTTTAATCTATTGCTATAAATTGTTTTTATTAATTAATAAATACTGCTTTTTAGCATTTGAGATTTTGTGTATTTATGTTCTGATGATGCGATATGGATACACTGTGTGGTTGTAAATGAACTGATTGACTTTGCCAAAGAGGAGATTTGGTTTTTGACTTGAGTTTTCAGAAGTGAAGCAAGGCCAAGTCAATCTTAGAGAGTCTGTAAATGTAAAACAAGCATTTGCAATGCAATAAGTCCCGCATTTGCGAGAGTTTAAGCTATTGGCATTGTAAATGACAATGCCTTTTATTTATCCGTTTTGAAAACCAACATATAAATAAAAGGCATTGTCATTTACAATGCCAATAGCTCAACCTTTTCCAAATGCCAGACCCATTGCATTGTAAATGCTTGGTATGTGAAGGAGGCAGACTGAGTGACGCAAATATACGCATGCAACAGTAATTGAAAATACAATGTACAGCAGGAAGGAGGAGGACAGGGTGGGGCCTCCCAGGGATTTATTTATTATGTGTTTTATATAGCGCGAACTTTACCCGAAGGTGTCAGAGCGCTTTACAATACAAGCATCTGCAATGCAATAGGTCTCGCATTTACGCTAGTTTGAGCTATTGGCATTGTAAATGACAATGCCTTTTATTTATGTTTTGGTTTTTAAAACATAAATAAAAGGCATTGTCGTTTACAATGCCAATAGCTTAAACTCATGCAAATGCGAGACCTATTGCATTCCAAATGCTTGTAGGCATGGCTGAGTTGCCCCACTGCTTCATCACTGTCTGCATATATACAACCTGTTGCACGTGCATGTTTACACATGACGCTCAACCCACTGAGCTAGAAACCTAGAAGGGGATGGGCAGAGGGGTAGCAGGAGTGTGTGTGTGTGGGGGGAGATTGTGTGTGCGCGTGGGAGAGATTGTGTGTGTGCGTGGGAGAGAGAGTTTATGTGTGTTGACCTCTTAAACCCAAGCACCACTGTAAACATCACGTGACAACAGCGTGGATCTGTTCTAGTAATTGCTTTTTGTATTTATGGAGATTATGGGGTGTCGTAAAACACCCTGCATGAAGACAGAGAAACGATAGCCCTTGCTGTGGGAATTCTGTGCCACATAATTCTGATCTGCTGTGGGTCTTGAGTTACATTTTACACGATGTTGGTGAACCAGGGTCAGAAATAATCTCTTTTAGCACCTCATTGTTTAATTTGTGCTCGAACGAGCGGTCCGCCCTTAGGATCCGTAGTAGGGAACAGCATGGCTACGAGTGAGGGGTACAAAGGTGCACTCACCACCCCTCCTCCTTTCAAATAACTTCGTGATTCCTCTATCTATTGCGATTTGCCACTAACATGGTGACGTCACCGCTTGGCGTTTTTGGTAGTAAATATTGCGTAATACCTGTTTTATATAGCGCTTACCACCACCATTTTGCGGGTTTGTGGCACTGTAGACAATATGTGCTTCTTACCAGCAAAGTTTGGATATTGCTAGACTGCAGCCCTGAGAGGTGATTAGCAGTGGGAGGCAGTTACGGATGAAAGAGTTCATATTAAAAGCATAATGCAGAATGCTAAACTACAACAAAGGGCGCTTTGTTGTAGTTTAGTATAGTAATCAGAAAAGAATAGTAGGAGTTAAGGAGAGCAAATAAACCCAGCAGTAATGTTATTAATTGTGATATATATAGTAACAGCAATAAAAACAAATCAAATATATTGGCAATAATAATAACCGCTGCAAAAATAATTAAAATAAGTAAGTGCATGGAAAGAAAATATAGTAGTCCAATGGAATGGCAACACTAACAACGACTCGCTAGATAAATAAATACGGTATGATTTTCAGTGGCTAAGATCTTAACCTGATGACATTGGTTTAAGGCAATTTATAATTTTTTGTTAACTCTTCCTTGGCATCAGATTTCAACCAATAATTATCGTCCAAACCTGACAGAATTCACCTTACACCCTGTGGCAAGTTATACCGAACACGCAACATATATTTAACTTGTTCAGAAAGCGCGAACATAATGATAGTAATGTTATTATAAAGCACTCCGCCCGAGGGTTTCAAAGCGCTCTACCTGGAAATGGTGCAAGAGTGAGCTCCAACTTCAAATGACAAGCAGCTCAAGAGGAGTGGTGGCGGCGGGCACAGGGAGACAAGGGGGAGTGGTGTAGGGGAGACAAGGAGGCACAGCTGCCGCCCTGCGCGCCACTGCTCGCTCCCGCGGCAAAAAGCCGTGGGAGTGAACCTTTCAGAAGAGGTGGGACATGCACCCACCTTTAGCCATTTGCAGGCTTTGATTCGAAAAAGACACATGCAAAAGCCAACCCAATGTGTGGGAGGAATCAGACCCACACAGAATAGATACAAGAAGCCTCGCAGAGCACCGCATGCGCGCTGCGCTAGGCTCGACCTAGAAAAGGCAGCACTGCTCATCTGAAGACCCTCAGAGTGACAGCCATTTTCAGGTCCTCATGATCACACTCAAACACACACTTTTAACGTATGGGGTCTTTGTGACACTTTGGTCTGGTTTGGGTGTTAATTTAAGACTTCACATTTATGTTTCTTTGGGATGAAGGAGATAAGCGCAGATAAATGAAGGGTTACGCTTGTTCAATTGTTAACTGAAGTTTTTAATGTGATGACAGAAGTAGAAATCACGTCACATGTCTAATGTAACAAAAATGAGTAATGGTTGTTTTTAATTTTGTAGTTACCCCTGAAGAAGTGCTATGAAGCCCGAAATGCATTGGGTTGATGTGAACATTGCTACCAAAGATAAACTATGCATTCCCGCATGCTTTGGAAAAAGGCCTGGATAGGCAGATCTTCAACATTACAAGTTATAGAAATGCATGAAGCTTTACATGTGAATGGAGAAAGAAATGTAAAAACATTGGACAAAATGGAATAAAATGGTCGAACATGGATTACATAATTTACATAGAAGTATTAAGAGCATTCATAGACTATACTGTGCGACTGTGATAGGGGCGTCATAACGCTTCACACCTCATTGATTTACAGATGTGTGTCATTGGGGCGAGGCAACAGCCAAGTCTGCAAGCGAGAGAAAAATATTGTTTGCGTTTAAGCAGTTTAGAACAAATGAAGTAAAACGGAGTGCATTCTATCACTCATTTGAAAGTCATTAAACGGATAATTGCCCCTTCGATCGTTGGCACCCATGGAAAAACAAGGAATAAACAGACAAGAAAATATAATGTAAAAACACTGGACAAAATGGAATAAAATGATTGAACATGGATTACATAATTTATATAGAGTTATTGTGAGTATTCATGGACTACGCTGTGGGACTGGGAAAGGGGCGTCATCACGCTCCACACCTCATTGATGAACTTATGGGGTTTGCCACATGACCATTCACTCTAAGTCACAACCAGATTGGCCATGTTATACACCCTGCTCTATCAGGCGCACCACATATGAGCAGAGTGGCAGCAGTAATCAGTGCTGACCCACCAAAGTGTTGGACTGCAGGAGCCAGAGTGAAAATTTGTTAGTTGGGAGCATGATGACGCCGAGAGCTGAGGATATCAGGGTATGAATACAGGGCAAAGAAAATTAAGAGCCTCATATGCATACTCTTATGCGTGTGACTGTCTGACAGTGTGTCACTCCCTAATAAACAGTGTTATTTCCTGGAAGCTACACCTAGTGTCAAGGGCTGCCAAATGTGTATGCTAGCCACCATCATTAGGGTTTTATCTCTAGCACAACTGTGTCAGTTCATGGCATAATAGTACCAATTGCATAATAATGGTCATCCTTGATGATTTTTGGCATTCTTGGTCTAGTTGTGCATTACAAGCTGGCATCATTGACCTATTAAGAGCATGACTGACCTACCCTTTAGCCATCCCTGACAGAATGGTGACCACTCCTTGCATAATCCTGGATTTTATGGCATCCAGCATTGAGACAAGAGTGGCCCTGGTATAATGGTGAGCATTATTATCATAATACAGGCATCCTTGGTGTTATGGTGAGCATCCATGGCCTATGATTTTAATACGTGGGTATTTGAAGAAGAATTTGCCCTTGTGAGGGATCTGTACATGGTTGTACTCAATGGCAATGACAAGCTAATGTTTAAAGACTGTATGTTTTAAAAAAATTAAAACTGATATTTTAAATGCAAATATTTTTTTCCAGAAAAGGTTTCTCTTCTGGAAAAATTAGTTGGCTTGCCCAAAATGGAAAGTGGTGTTTGACTGAAAAATATATGTATTTTCAAAATCTAATATGCTGACAAAGACATAATATTGTAATTCTAAAACACATTTAAAGTTGAAAGCCAAATGATACTTCAATCTGAGTTGGGAAGATGTAGTGCTGTGGTTATGCCCTTTGTGTCAGGGCATGTGATGATTTGAATGTTACTTCATTACTCATGTGGAAGCAGTTAATATTGATACACTTTTTAATGGCATTTCTACTGTTTCAAGTTCAAGTTTATTTAGTCATGCATAGTTAATAAAAGCCATTGTAAGTTTATGATAAAAGCCATTACAAAGTTTATAAAACATATAAAACTAGGAAAGGGAGAGACCGACTTAGGCCTAGTGCCCGAGCGATTATAAATAGGGCTCCCGGTTTTATGGTATTTATTTTTTTGCCATTTCCGTCTGTATTTATCCATGTTTATTTTTGGCTAATTTTTATCTGTATTTATCCATATTTATTTTGGGTTTTGTGTGAAAATTACGCTGAAATTAGTATATTTCCACATTTATTTAACCGATAAATATGCACTCATGCTTGAATGTCTGCCAGGTTTCAGTGCTGCGAACACCTGCAGAAGATAAATCAGTGCACTTATATGAAAATATGCAAATTTCAGTATCAGCGGTCGACCTCGAATCTGGGGAACTGGGTTCGAGTCTCGGCAATGACGCTGAACATCCTGTGATTCTGGGCAAATCACTTAATCTCCCCGTGCCTAACAAGAAATGAATGTGTCCTCATGTAATGCAACTGGTGCTATGTAAAGCGATCCGATACCCGATTCGGGTCAAGTTCGCGCTATATAAAACTCTGTAAAATAAAAAAAATAAAAATAAAAACCTTGTGCAAATCTACTGCTGTTGAAGCCTCTATACTAAAATTCCTTTCTTTTTTAACCCCCTTATCTATCAATCCACACATCTATTGGCCTGGCAGTCATGGCAGACAGTATTTAGAATTACTCAAAAAACAACCCAATTTCCGTTTTTATCCACATTCAAAAATAAATACAGGCAAGAAAATGAATGTTTTTTGTCTGTATTTATCTGTAAAAATCTGTAAAAATGGAAAACAGGGAGCCTTAAGTATAAAACATTCAATTCAGTGATAAAATGCAAATTTAGAATACATGCCTCGAAATAGAAATATAGAAAAAGGTGGTAACTACTGCCGTGGTATTAATTATAGAAACGTTAAAATGGCAATTTCATCATTAATAAAAGTAATTCATTCAGAGGCCAGTCAATATGTTACTCTAAACATTTTAGTAACTATGATGTATTGAACTGAAAATAATTTCATGCATTTGGAACTCAGTCAACCGTTTCTCCCATTGTGGTGAGGCTTAAAGTGCCGGTGTGTCGACAGATAAGCTCGTTCCGTACTAAGACAATTTTGCCCCGGTCTTTCTTAGGTCTCGAACCACGGGCGGGAACAGGAACGCCGGAGTATGATTCAGGCCTAATCGCCTTTAGATAAGGTTCAGTGTACACTGTGTCCAATATATATCGTCACAGGAATTTCGCTGAATGATTATCATGTCTTAATATTATACTCGTCCTTTTGATGAAGAAATAATTGACATATGTGTATGGTAGTGGAAAAATTTGAGCGCAATACGCCATCTCTAATCAATATAGCGACGTTGATATACAAATGAGAGACACGAGTACCATCTCTAAAAAGATCATCTTGAATTAATAAATACCATCTGACGTATCCATCAATCAATGTTTTCACGGACAACATTTTCGCCCTGAAGAAGTTCTGCGTACAGAACGAAACGCGTTGGCTGTGGCCTTTTAAAGAAATCAATAAAGAAACGAGATTATACCGTACAAAACGGATTGGATATTCTTGGGAAATGATCTAACAGATCATATTTGGACACTTGGTGCAGCTTTGATTTGGTTTAAGTTTCTTAGGTTTTTAGCATGACGCCCTGAAGTCACATTTAAAGCCTTAGGTGATAAACTGCATTTTTAGTGGGCGCTCGTCTTTGTTATATGTAAGGCGGTACTTCGTGCAATTATACGTAATAATGCAGAGGAAACTGAAAAATTGAAATTTAGATTCCCAAAGTGACTGGTGGAGTGACGGCTCTTAGCATTTTATCGGCTTTGCTCAGAAATTTGACCAGGCCGCAGATAGCTTGAGGGTAAGGGTGGTTAAGCAGTAAATCTACAGCTGTTTCAATTGTACGGGTCCCTTGTTTGATCCATGCATGACAGAGGAGATTCAGGCGATCGTCGATTAAGGCTGGGCAGATACAGAGAAGGTGAGCTAAATTCTCCCAAGATTAACCGCATAGCCGACTCTCATTTGACGCTGGACGTGGGGACTAAGGTGGTAAGAGGTCCAGGTATGAGAAAATTCCCATCCGAATGTGGCAATACTTGATTTTGAGATGCCCCGCGAACGTATCTGTGAGATATTTTTGCATCTTGTTTTTGTTATAACTTCTCTGTATGAGACAGGCATGCTTTCTAGTCATCAGGGCCCAGCGGTCTTACAGAAACAAAGCTTTTTCAATTGCTCTATTTAACGCCTTCTTAAAATTTTGGTGTGAAAGATTTTGTATCCAAAGTGTGGTGGCCGTTTTCAGTTTTAGTGCTTCATGCAGGGCTACGGACCAAGGGTTTTGAAAGACTGGATGATTTGTTTCAGAGGTCTCTTGCCAGATTAGAATTTTCAAGGTTTCTGCCTTGGCAGCAAGTATGGCATGTAAATATTTGAGAATACTGACCTTTTGGTCCAGGACTTAATCGTGTGACCTGAATTCTAGTCGAATCTGGGCGGCTGCAGAGTGGTTTGGGAGTTTAAATAATGCCCTGAACCCTTGACTCTGGGACTTATTCATAAAGGAACCCAGCTTACCGGGGAATGTAGGAATTAGTTGGCTTTTACTATTTCCAGCAAAGATTCTAGATTGGGAGTCATCATCATCAAACTTTATTCGAATCTTTTTTTTTCGATCCATAAAAGTACACACAATTAAAAACTTACTATCAGTTAATATAGTATAATGCATAATATGACAGTTAAAACTTCATTGGTGCAGATCACCTGGTTATCCCATTTAAAAAAAAAAATAAACTTTTCAGCCAGGGGGTCATCCTTCAATCAACTTCATTGACTAAATGGTCTAAATATACAAGGAATTTCCTTCTTTGTATAGCCCTGCTTATAAAACCAGCAACAGCTCGACAAGCTAATTCATTATCAAGGGTACAAATATATTTCATAGCATCTTTGTAAAAGAATAATTTCTGTACAATAAATATTGGTCGTAGAATTTTTTTTCTTATATCTCGATAAAACTTACAAAACAACATAAAGTGCATCGTGGACTGAATTGCTTTCCCATCACATGGGCATTTGTGAACTATTTTCAGCCATTTTTTGTGTTTTGGAAAAGCCACCAGTTCATGGACTGTGCCCAAACGCAGTCTTGTCATATAAAATCTGTCCTGAATATTTGTGACTTTGACCAAATAATTAGGTAGACCAGTCGACTCAATGTTAGCCATATATCTCGATACGCTTGTTTTTTCCTCATCTCTCCTAGCCCTTTTTTGGCTGTGTTTCTCCATGTACAATTTTTTAATTTCACTTTTACCAAATTGCAAGATATCTGTGGGATTTTTTACCGATAGATCTTTGTCAATATTCTTCAGCAGCTTGTCCATGAATGCTAGCCATGGAATTTTGTTAGTGTGTTCCAATGCTAAGCAGTCCTTAATTATATCCCTTGGGAACTTTGGTCCCTCCTTGCACCAAATGTTGTGCCAGGAGCACAAAGCTCTTACTTGAATTAGGTAGGCAACATCTGGTACATCCAACTCTTTATGCAAGAGGTATGTGGAGGTGGATCTTGGTATGGCCAGCATACAATAGAAGAAATAATTTTCACAAGATTGCAATGTGTTAAGATTGGCATTACCCCACACTACAGAGCCATAGGTTGCTACTGGTAGGCATTTACTGCCTTATATTTTAAGCATATCACGGATAGGTTTACTACCTATCGTGTTACAAAATCTAAAGATCGCCTCCATGATTCTAATAAATGTAAGTCTAGAGTGGGAGTGTTTGTATGTTTAAAGATGGATTGAAAAGCGAATTGTAGCACTGCAACCTTTGGTTAAAGTGCATTCTTGTGGGTTAAATGCCCTCCTTTGTCATCAAGCCAACATCCAATGTACTTGTATCTGGGGGCTCTGGGCAGTCTGTGTTTGTTAAAGTACCATGTTCCAGGTTTTTTCCTTTTCCATCCAAATATCACGACATTGGTCTTCTCGAAGTTCACTGTCATGCCGGTTGTAGTGCTATGTACGAATAAGACGTTGAGCAGCCTTTGAAGCCCCCTCGCTGTTTGGCTCAAGAGAACAATGTCACCAGCATAAAAAAGGGAGGTAATTTGGCGATGTCCAAGCTTTGGTCAATCGCGGACGATCGCATCAAGAGCAGGGACCAAATCGCTCAAAAATAGGTTAAAAAGGGCAGGCACCGGAACGCATCCTTGTTTGACTCCTTGTTCTATCCTGATCTTATTGGAGACTGTTGAGTTATTATCTGATTTAACTCTGGCCCATGTTTCAGAATAGAGCAGTTGAATACCCCGTAATAGTGGTTCAGGAATGCCCCAGTGTTTTTTTTTTTGCCAGAGAAGTTAATGTTGGACGTGATCAAAGTCCTTGCTGAAGTCTACAAAACAGCTGTAGAGGAGTTGTTGATTCTGTATCTGTTTTGACACTAGCATCCTGATTGCCACTAGATTATCATTGGTGCCCAACATGGGCCTAAATCCAGTTTGATTTAGTGAGAGCAGGTGAATTGAGCTTGCCCATGCTTCTAGGTCCTCCAGTAATAAAAAAGCAAAGTATTTAGCCTCAACAACTGGAAGGGCGATGAGGCGGTAGCTTTCAGGGTTCACCACTGAGCCTTTTTTATAAATGGGTTGCAGAATTGAACCTTGCAAAGAGGGCGGGACGGTGCCTGTAATAAGCCAGGTTCTAAAAAGCCTTTCCAGCAGTTGTGACCAGAATTCAATGTCCTGTTCATAAACCGAAGCAAGGATGCCATTTGGACCAGGGGCACCATCCGCTCTACTTTTTTTAAAAATTAAAACAGCAATCCTTTTAGCCGTGATGGTTAATGCTAAAAGGTGTGTTTGTTCTTTAACATCCTCTTTGGTTCTGGAGATTTGGTCATTTGTAGAGTGTGGAACTTGACAGTTTAGGTAACTAGGATTGGTTTGGTACAAAGTGCCGATGTGTTGAGACCAGCTGCCTGCAGTGACGTTGTTTCCATTTGTCGAGGGGAGACCTTTTCATTGTTTAATCGATTTATAATGATCCAGAAAGCTTTAGAGTTTTTTGTTCGACAGGCCAAGAATAACTCTTGTTGTAATGCTTTTTTGTGCCTCTTTTTTGCTTGCCAAAGGGATTGTTTGTATGTCCCGCGCAGAGTGTTTATATTTCTTCTACAAAGACAATATTTAATCCAGTTTTTATCTGCCTGATCTGTTTTTGTAGAGCACACTTCTGAATTTTAAGGTCTTTTGTGAACTATGGCTGCGTTGCAATGGATCTTATGGGGCCGAGAGCCCATCCGGACCGCTGAGTGTGAGTAAGGGTTAGAAGAAGACAGTGCAAAAATGGTTCCTATACTTCGATTATATGGGCTCGTAGAAGGATCTGACTGTGAAGGAAGTTTTCCATAGTGGCAATGTCAGTTGACCATTTGATACGTTTCCAGTTTTGGTGTGGACTTTGAGCCAATGGTCTCTAACGTCTCCAAGGCCTTGGTCTGATGGTCTAAGGACAGCCACTGGGGCATATGATCACTTTCACAGCGTGTTAAGATTGCAAAGGTTTTTATGTGGCTTATCAACATAATTAAGCTAAACGTATAATCTAGGACCGTCTGCCTATTGTGTGTAAAGTGTGTGTAATGGGCTGGCTGGTCGTCCAGATAGCGTCTAAGACAGCTAGAAAAGCTTGTCCTGAGGAGTAAGTCATTTGAGGTGGATAGGTCTGTGAGTCTATTAGCCACAGTGAGTCAACTAGAGCTGAAGAGCGATTTTGATGCAGATTGTACATTAAGTTTGAATTGAAATCTCCGGTCAGCAATAAATGATTATTTGGATAGGTTAATTTGATGTCTGTGATTAGAAGCTCCAAGGCCTTGAAGTTATGCTTCTTTTCTTGAGCTGTTGGATGTATATACACGTTTAATAGTATTAGCCTGACTGCGGCGGGGTCTTGACTCCAGTTTTTTATTACAACGCATAGACAGTTATGGTTGCTGATGAGGTGGAAAAAGTCATCAAAGGACCAACGGAGGGCTAGATAAGCAGATAAGCCGCCCATCTTGTCTCCCTTGGTGGATTGTCGGGTGGCTGGAGTGAAGAACTCATAGTAGCCTTCGATCGGAGTCTCTTCTTCGAACCATGATTCCTGGATGCATATATCGTGTGATGTTACAAAAGACTTTACACCTGGGTCAGTTAAGATATTTTCAAGTCCAGCCACGTTCCAGGACAATACTCTCATAGGTTTGGGCTCACTCTTCATGTTCCGAACTAATGGGACATTCTTTCTATGATTAAGTCATTCAGACGAGGGACCTGCCAAAGTGGTGGCCAGCCAGCCCCAATCTTCTTGTTGATTTCCCAGCGATGGCGGAACAAGTTTACAGAGTCTTCCTTCTTGTTGCATTTCTACTGGTAACCTCACCTGGTATTCTTGGGTGGTGACTACTGATAATCCTGCCTAGGCTGGCCATATTGTAATGTTAACACATGTCGTCATTGTTTGATAGTGATAAGATATGCCGGTAGGTCAGCAGGACTTTCTTTGAGTAGAAGTAGCTCTCAGTAGAGAAAAGTTGGAGATCCCTGGTGTAGACCACTCATGGCTTTCCCAAAGAAGCTAAATGTCGAAATTATAAAAATATAGTTAGTATGAAAAAGAGGAACAAGGGACATGGTTTTCATCTGTAATTTTTTGCCCTGTTCTACATCAGATTCTTCCTGTTGCAAAGATGTATAGTTTGTCGGTTGTCCAATTAATCAATCAATCAGTTGGTTCTTGTAGAGCGCGACTTGTCACCACAGGGGTCTCCAGGCGCTGGGGTTCTGCGAGCCTCGGTCGAAGAGCCATGTCTTGAGCTTCTTTCTCAAACCTTCAAGTGATGGAGGTGCGTAGGTGGGGGAAGATTGTTCCAGGACTTTGCAGTGAGGTAGGAGAAGGAACGACCTCCGCAGCAGCTCCAGCGGATGCGGGGAATATGAGCCAGGGCGACAGAGGAGGAGCGGAGCTCCCTGGCCGGTTGGTGGAATTTCAGGCAGTGGTTGATGTAGGCAGGTCCAGTTTTGTAGGCATGTGTGAGGAGTTTGAATAGGCATCTTTCCCAGACAGGGAGCCAGTGGAGAGCTTTAGGGTAAGGGGGAATGCTGGTTCTTCTGGGGAGGCTGAGGGTGAGCCTTGCTGCTGTGTTCTGGATGATATGGAGGCGGTTTAGGAGCAGTTTTGTGGTTCAGTGGTACAGTGTGTTGCCGTAGTCAAGGCAGCTGAAGATAAGGACTTGGGTGACCGTTTTCCTGTGGAGATGGGGATCCAATGGAAGATCATGTGGAGGGTGTTGAAGCGGGCAGAGGAGAAAGACTTGATCTGTTGCATCATGGTTAGTTGGCTGTTCAGGAAGATTCTGAGGTTGTGTGCGCGGATGGTGGGGGTAGGTGAGGGGTCGATTTTGGTGTCGTCTCAGGGGGAGGCTTGTTTCCACAGATGAGTACTTACATTTTGTCCAAGTTGAGCTTTAGGCAGTTGGACTTCATCCGGTGGCGAAGTCGGACATGGTGTTTCAGAAGTTAGCTCTGGTGGTGTTGGTGTCTTCTGTGAGGGATAGGATGAGCTGTGCGTCTACAGCATATGAGATGATGTTGATTCTGTGGGTGGGGGCGATGTCAGCAAGTGGCGTCATGTAGGAGTTGAAGAGGGTGGGGCTAAGGGAGGAGCCCTGGGGAATGCTGCAGATGACGTTTTTGGGTACGGAGGAAAAGGGTGGCAGATGGACCCTTTGTGTTCAGCCGGAGAGGAAGGAGGTCATTCAGTTGAGAGCATTGCCTTGGATGGCGATGTGGAAGAGTCTGGTGATGAGGGCGTAGTGGCAGACGGTGTGGAAGGCCGCCAAGAGGTCGAAGAGGACAGGGGCTGCTGTTTCACCTAGGTCGAGGAGGTGTCTGATGTCATCCGTTGCTGCGAACAGGGCGGTCTCGGTGCTATGGTTGGACTGGAAGCCTGATTGGGAGGTGATGAGTAGGTTGTTTTCTTTGAGGTACTCTGTGAGCTGGCTGTTGATGGCTTTATCCAGGACCTTGGCAGGAAAAGGAAGAAGCGAGATGGGGCGGTAGTTCTTGAGTTCGCTGGGGTTGGCAGAGGGTTTCTTCAGGAGGGGCTTGACCTCTGCTTGCTTCCTAGTGTCGGGAACGGTGGCTGTGGTGATTGAGGCATCGAGGATTTCTGTGAGGGTGCTGCTGATTTCCTCCCTTCCTAGGTTGTAGATGTGGTGCTGGCAGGGGTCTGTGGGCGCTCTGAAGTGGATGGAGTTCATGATTGTGATAGTGTTGTGGGTCGATAGCTGCTTCCATTTGGTGAGCCGGTAGGTGTGAGTGGTGTCGGTTTAAGTGCAAAGGTGGTTGAGGCCGGTGGTCTGGGGTTCGAAGTTGCTGTAAATGTCAGTGATCTTGTGGTGGAAGTAGTCCGATAGGGTGTCGCAGAGTGTTTGGGAGCAGTGGATTATATTTTCAGTGGCAGCGGGGCAGGAGAATTCTCTGACCATTCTGAAGAGTTCCTTGGTGTGGTTGGTGCTCGCCTCGATGCGGTTGGTGAGGGAGTCCTTCCTGGCCTCTCTGAGGTGGTGGTGGTAACTGTTGAGGGCAGATCTGAAGGTGCTGAGGTCGGCAGGGTTCTTGCTGGAGCGCTAGCCTCTCTCTAATTTTTTGCAGTGGCATCTGAGGGTCAGTAGTTTGGGTGCGAACCAGCTGGCGTGCTTGGCGGGTGTGTTGATGGTGGTGTTCTTTAATGGGGCAATGGTGTCGACGGCTGCAGAGATCAAATTGGATAAGTTCTGGATGGTGAGTTCGAGGGTGTCGGTGGGGACTGGCCTTGTGGCCTGCTGGTGAGTAGTGCGCTTTACAAAACCCTGACCCTGATTGAGGGCAGCGATCCAGAGGGGTTCCGTGACTCTGCTCCAGTTTCATGGAGGGTGGGTGGGAGGTTTGGTCGGGGTTCTAGTGAGCCGTTGAGGGTGAATTGGACAATGCTATGGTATGTCCAGGTCAGCTTGATTACGTTGGAGAACTTGACTCTATTGCTGGTGGAGAAGATCGGGTCCAGATTGTGTCCTGCACTGTGTGTGGGGGTGGTGACCAGCTGTGAGAGGCCGATGTTGCTCATGTTCTCCGGGAGGGTGGCTGAGTTGGTGTTGTTGGGATTTTTGAGGTGAAAGTTAAGGTGTCCCAGGAAGTGATTGGAGTCGATAGCCAGGGGGGCGATGAAGTCGGGGATGGAGTTGCAGAAGCTTGGATGGGGGCCAGGGGGTCTGTAGGCGTGGGTTCCTCTGATGGTTGTTTTGGCGTCTAATCTGATCTGAAAGTTGAGGTGTACCATGTTCGGCGTAGTGTCATCATCCGAGCAGGTGCAATGGAGGGTGTCTTTGGGGATAATGGTGATGCCTCCGTCGTGTCTGCCTGGGCGGTCACGGTGGATCATCTTGTATCCGTGGGACGTCGCAGTGGCGGTGTCGATGAGGGTGTGAGCCAGGTTTCAGTGATGAACATCATGTCGGGGGCGAGGGTAGTTATAGTGTCCCAGATTTACTTGGGGTGCTTGCTGAGGGATCGGGTGTTGAGCAGCATGCAGGAGCAGTGATCTCTGGTCGGGCGTTAGCTGGGTAAGGGTCGTGGGGGTCCTTACCTTGCAAGTAAAGCGGCAGCGGTGGCAGGTGACGGGTCCTTCCATGGAGCGTGGTGAAGCAATGCCGCAGTTGATGTTCCTTGCGCTGGGCCCGGTCCAGGCGTGGACGCGCTTGCATTCTGTGCACCAATGGCACGTACGCTGCGCGGCTGCGGCCTTCATTAAGTAGCCATGGGAGGTGGGAGGGGCTGACCGGGAGGCAGGAGAGCAGGGGCGGTTGCAGAGGGAAGCGGTGGGCTGAGACGGACCGGTTGGCCGCGGTGGTGGTGATGCTAGAGCAGCAAAGGAACAAGCATAAGGAGTAAATTCCGAGCAAAAAAAGTAAAAAAATAAAGGAAAGAAAAACTAGCGCATACTATCCAGGGGGCTAAGCTAAAGCAAAAAAAAAAGTAAGGTAAAAACAAAAGAGAGAGGAAAAAAAAGAAAAACTGGCATCGACTATTCAGGGGACTGGTGCTCGAACCACGTACGGCACAGTTGGAGGGCCGGGAGCGGTACCTCTGTGCTGCTGTAGTGGTGTGGGAGAGTGGCAATCAGGACCCGGCAAGTGGTTGAGGACTACTCCAAAAACATGGAATACCCAGAACCATCAACAGAGCTGATCTCATAATGATATTTTATTGTGTTTCAACCAGGCATCAAAATCTAATGATTAAAAAAATTGGTATGAAAGAAAGCTGTGCAATTTTTGAAACATGCCTAGGAATCCGAGTTTCAGAATACAGGAGAGGGGAATACACATAATATGATGTGATTCAGAGGGCATTTTACAAAATGTCCTTTTTTTTGCACACTGAAATATATTTGGAATTCAAAATTATTCCAAAAGATGATGATACATGTTATTTGATTCTGTGTTTCCACACTGCTCCTGATAAAAATAGTGTCCCAAGTGTGAGTGGGCCTATTGTACGGGCAGGTAAAAGCCCCCAAAAAAAACACCATTGCAAAGTCAAGACTTTTGATTTCATTACTTCAATTCTTGGGATTGGGGTAGCTGCTGTATATGTGCCTGGGTTGGCCGGCAGCCAAGGTTATTTACCAGCCCCATATACCTCTAAAAACTAAGACACCTGGATTAGTCCCAGGTGGTGTGGTTTGGTAGATCTCACAGATTCCTCTGACTCAGAATTCCCTGCAAACATCAAATTTTGTCTGAAATCACATACTTTGCTCACATTTCTTTGACGGAAAGCTCCTGAATCTATAGGGATCGACAAAAATTCCACAACCCAGTGTTCAAGCATTTTTCCCAATAAAAACCGTACTTTACTTTTGTAAGGAAGTCTATCACCCACAACAAAAGAGGTGCCAAATGAAAAGTGGAAACCTCAAGATTTTTCCTTTGATTTTCAATCATTCTAAGGATGTGGGTAGCTGCAGCACTGGGTCCAGGGTTGGACAGTGCCCAGGGAAACTTAACCCTGAAAACTAGACACACATAAGGTATCCTGCATGGTGTGGCTTGAATGGATTCCTTAATTTTTTCTAACTCAGAATGCCCTACAAACGTCAAACTTTGCCTAAAATCACGCATTTCCGTCACATTTTTGTAAGGGAAAGTTATGGGGCCAGATGCATCAAAGGGTTTTGCCCATTCTGTGTCTATGGGAAAATGTGTTCATGCATATGGCCCTTGGTCTCTTGCAGGAATCAACAGAAGTCCTGCCACCGAGTTCCCAATAAAAAACGGTATCCCACTTGTGTGGGTGGGCCTAGTTCCAGGGAGACAAAACACAAAGCAGAAACATCAAGATTTTTCCTTTTAAATTCAATATAAGGATGCAGGTAGTTGCAATATTTGGGAGAAGGCTCAGATGACACACAGGGGAAACCTACAAACCCCAAAATAGAATACTAGACTCCTGGAAAAAATCAGGGTGGTGTGACTTGTTTGGATTCCACTATGCATTTCTTAACAAGAATATCTTGTAAATGTCATAACTATGACTAAAACATCCAAACCCGGGGTCATTTGGGCCCCATGGAACCCTACCAACAAGGGAACTATCTGAAAAGTAGAGATTCAGGGGAATCCAGGGTATTATGGCTTGCGTAGATCCCTGTATGTTTCCTTACCCAGAATGCCGCACAAATGTCTTAACTCTACCCAAGAAAAATCCAATTTCATAGCACTTTCAATGGGTGATGGATTCAGTATTGAGCCTGGGGTTGGCAAGAACCCAGAGCCCAACACTGCCTTAGGTCTGGGGATGGTGGGTGTAGCCCAAAGCTTGGAGTGGCAGGCGCACACCCTATTCCTGTTTTGTTTTATTTGTTCTGTCCCTAGCGTCTAGGAGGTTTTCTGTTCCCCACACCCCAGGTGGGTATAAAGGGGGTATATCCCCACATCTGATCCATTGGCCAGAAAGTCTATTTGGGCTCCAGGGGTCAGGCCCACAACATTATTTTCTAAAAATGATTAACTAAAATTATAATAATAGCCAATAACAGCCTACTTAGCTCTCTGTCCCTCTCCGGGATAGCAGATTGGGGCAAATCTTCCATTATACCACTTAGTGAGGCAGAAAGACTGATTGCGCTCCACGGGGGTAGAGTGCGGGACGATGTCAGGACAGGTAAGCCCCCAGCCCATTCTTTTTCATTTTAAAAATAATAAAAAATGAATAATCTTGGTACCAGTGTTCCCTCTAAAGTGCGCGCCTAGGCAGTCGCTCTCTGTTATTTATCTTCACCCAAGGGGGCCTGTGGAGCACGAGAATTACAAAGAGTCCTTCTGCTGATTAGCTGGCGAGCTCTTTGTGAACAAATTAAGTGGTGAAAGCCCATCTGAACATAACGACACGGGCGGCAGCAATAAAAGAAACAACACAAGGCGGGAGTAACTGTCTCTCGTTGCATAAAGTCCCGCAGAATGCACTGTATTTAACCTTGGAAGACAGTTGACTGTGTGCCAATACCTTTTGTGGCATTTGTCGGTTATACTACAGATAAGACTATAATCGAATAAACTGAGCACTGTAAAACTAAATACGTATTAACACATTATAAAGAGTGAACTTCTTTCCCTTTTCAGCATAGACTATTTCCTGTTTCTAACTTTCTGCATTTTACAGCTTACAGACATTCCTTTAATTTTAGCTCTAGGCACATGTGATGGCAGTAAAAGTACACCAAAAAGTACATCACTCTCGCTTGCTTCTTATTAGTCAACTGCCTAGCCTTCATTCCTCTTTGTGTGCTTGTCCCTCCCCTGGAGCATGGATGCATTACTTGTGTCCTTTCACACCTCATTTTAGGCATGACTATTTTCTTTAGGTTGGAGCACTCTACCAGAGTGTGGCTTTTTCAGCTGGATCCACTGAGTAATTCTTCCTTCTTCCTGATGTCCATGTTGTTGCTTGACCCCTTCTACCCTCCTCCCGATGTCCGTGTTGTTACTATCTCCTTTGTGCCTTCCTCCCGCAGTCTGTATTGTAGCTTGCCCCCTCCCGCCCTCCTACCACTGTCGGTGTTGTTGCTTGCCCTGTACCCTACTGCTGTCCATGTTGTTGTGCTCCCACCAGCTGTCTGTGTTGTTGCTTGCCTCCTTCCACCATCCTCCTGCTGTCTGTGTTGCCCCCATGTCCCGTACTGTTGTGTCCAGCACTCCCAGCAACGTTTTCTGTTTTTAAACTTTCAGCCATTCTGCACAGCAGCAGCGCTGCTGTACAACATGGAAAAAACATTGATAAAGCCAGTACCACGTGTAGGTGAGATCTACTGGCTTTGCCAATGTTTGTTTTTGAAAGCATGGGTAGATAAAGCGATTTTCCACAAGCACAGGATGTTGAGCCGAGGCTGGGATTCATACCTGGCTTCTCAGCTCGATGGTGGGTAGCTCTAACTGCAAGGTCACATCTCCAAAGACTTATAAAAGAAAAGCTCAAGTTAAAATACTGCATTTTGCTGACATGCAGTTAATCTGGTAATATGAAACACACTTTTGCTATTACAGCCTTGTGAGGTGTTTACTGTAGCAAATGCAGAGTTTGGCATTCTGTTTTTAACACAAAAACCCTTAGCTGATGTTTAGATCTTTTCAAATATGTGTGGCAGACATGCTAGATCATTTTGCTATTGCTTTGTTTCTTGCAGCATTTTGTTTTATTTTATAACATTAATCCGTCTTGCATTTATAACGAAATGTGTTTCATGTTGTGGTATTGAATTGCTATTTATATGGCGCTTTTTATGCCAGTTGAAAAGCCTAAAGTGCTTTCTAAATTATTGAGGAAGTAGCTACTTCAAATGTATAATTATATAGTGCTTTATCGCCCTAGTGAGGCCACTTAAGCACTCGGATTTTCATCAGCTTACCGGATGCTTGTTGGACGTATGATTGAAATTGTGTTGATTGCAGCACAGCCTAAGTGGAAAAGTTGGGTGCTCTGTGTGCGGTTTGGAGGCAGGGTAGAGTTGTTGTATATGGCGCTAACAGCGCATAAGCATGGTTGTTGAAGAAAGTATGAGAAGTAAAAGCAGCTGCACATGCAGGTTTTTACCCTTTAAACATTGATATTGTTATATGCAGAGGTTTCCATTGATGCTCCCAGTATAATCCACAGCTAGGACACCATATTGGGCCTCACCTGGAATTCTCGTCCATCCTTTGTTGGTGTTGCCATTACCCACTACTTCATTGACAGACCAGCTTGAAGCATTTTAATCTATTTGCCAGTGCTGTGCATTTCTCTGTGAGCGATGATAAGTGCTTTGAAAATTATTCTTTTTGCAACAGGTAGCCAATGCATGTAGTATTTTGGATTTAATGAAGTTTGTTGATTATGTGCTTTGTAAACCCAATACAGAGTCCATTAACAATAGTTTAGGATAGCTATCGAGGCCTGGACCCAGTGGGGTTAGCCTAGATAGAGAAATATTCATTGTAATGTTCTAACGCTGTTGACGGCACTTTGTTATCACAACGTTGGCTCGTCTTTTCAGTGAGAGATTGAACTCCATGACCACCTTTATAAGTATTGCACTTCTGTTGACGTAGTTAGAGGAGCTCCAGTTGTCCTAGACAAGTCTGAGGTGAGACATATATTTTTCATACTACACAATTTAAGCTTTCAGTTTTAGAGAAATTTAGTTTCAGATTTTTTTAGCATCCAATTTCCTGTAGGGATTTTCTTAAATCAAAAAGCTCAAGGACTCATGGCCCTCCAGTTTAAGCATAACCTGGGTGTTATTAACTTACTTGTAACAGGTATATTCCATAGAGTTTATAAACTCAGCCAGTAAAGTCAAGTGGATGTTTGATAGGAAAGGGTTGATCCTTATGGTTTGGGAGTCACCTCCCTTTTGCGAATGGAGCTCATAGGTGTTGGAGGGAAGGACACCATTTGGGGTCTATTTGAATCCAGTTTTGGATCATACTCTGTATTCCTGTGCTAGTTACCATTTAATGTAAGAGTACATGCCTCACAGTATTAAAAACTTTGGAGGGGTTCAGTAGGAGGAGCATGGTTCATCTTTTAAAGTGCATACATGCGTATCAGACTGAATGGCACATGGTCGGGGGTCACCAGAGTGCCTGGCTTCTAGAAGGCCACACCTTAAAGGGGCTCTTTGCTCCAGGCTCAGCATCCATCTGCATAACGCTGCACAGCATGCGATCAAAGACAACCTTCACCCCGACATATATGGAGTACCCAGCCGAGCACCGGCCAGTGAAGTTGTGAGTTGCTGTGGAGCTGTAATGCCCCAGAAAAAGGCTGTCTGTCTGAGCTGCTCAGGGATCGGCGTGGCACAAGATAGTGGCTCGGCCTGCTGCGTGGCCCTGATATCCGTGGCGCTGCTGTAATTGCTGACAGACAATGGCTGTGCGACTAAGCAAGGCTACCTCTGAATTGTGAGTGGGGCTGGGGGGCTGACGTGTGCTGGTGTGGCCTTGCCACTACCACTGACATCCCTTGCTCAGGGCTGCTGGCGTGGCCAAGGTCTGCGGGAGGTGCACCCTGCAGATGTTAGGCCCGGGTGGATGCCATTGGTGTGTAGGTGGTGCCGATTGCGCTCTTGGCTGGAGCTCAGAGGCCAGGGGTGAAAAACTAGGGACTGTGTGCATGACTCGTGCACAGAGTGATCCAAGCACCATGGTTCTACAGCAGCGCTCCTTACATGTAGAAGAGACTCGGAATGGTAGGTGGCCTTCCCTGGTGAGATTCCCACAGAAGCATGACAGACGCATTGCAGGAGGGCTTACCCGACGTGCTCCGATGTGAAGGGCTCACCATATGCTGGACATTTCTACTAGTAATTGCTGATAGTGGCAAGGATCCAACCCTAATTTTGACAGGAGTGCTCATTGCCCTACGGCCCGGACATCTAGACAGGCCCCCGACTGAGGAGGAACCAAGCTGTTCAAGCTCCAATTCGGGGACAGGCATGTAGACAAAGCCCAAATTACTGACAATGCACAGCTCTGCCAGAGTACTGCCACAGACACTAATGCTGCAAACGTCAAGACACTTCTGTTGCAAATGCAGAAGAGTTTAACCTCTATAGACACCAAACTGGACACCCTTACCTACAGAGTACACAAGATTGACTACCACCCTTAACAAGCATGAAAAACATATTACAGCGGTTGATACCTGTATCTCTACATCTCGCGGACGATACCACGAGCAGCAATAAAAAAAACTCCTGGATATGGGCAAAGTTCTGAAACTTATCAAAGCCAAAAACGAGAACCTAGAAGCCAAGCCCAGATGCAATAACCTCCGCATTGTGGGCATTCCTGAGTCGACAAACACAGGATGACGGATTACGTGGAGAGCATTCTCAAATCCCTATATGGCCCCCACCAGAATTTCGTCCCTGTTCATGGTTAAACAGGTACACCGTTCTCTGGGCCCGAGGCCTCCCCCCTGGGGCGCCACCATTCCCCATCATTGCTAGACCCTTGAACTTCAGAGATCGGAATGCTGCGCTACGAATGGTGCGTGAGAATCAATCTCTAAAATATGAGGGTTCCACGATCTTTATATACCTGGATTTCACCCTTTCTGTGCAGGAGGTGCCACATGAGTTCCTGCCCCTCAAATCAAGCTCCAGCGGGCAGGTATTCCATATGCCATGTTATATCCTGCTCACCTACTCATCGCCCACTGCGATAAGATTCTTATCTTCTCCACTCCGCAGAATGTCTTGCCCTTTGTGAAGAAGATCCTATTTGACTTAAAAGCTGCCTCCTAGCAAGGACCGCTCACACCTGATGGAAGCTTGAGTGACGTTGAGTGATCACTTGTCCAATCTTGCCTCCTCTTGGCCCTGGGTCCCACCTTTGCTGATGGGGGGAGAAGGGGGTGGGAGGCATGCATCCCCATGTTGACCTGTAATTGATGGCCCTGACCTTTGCCGCTTGCTTGGTTCTTGGGGCCATGATGTGACGGCGAGCCCCCTCTACCCTTTTAGACACATTCACCACCTGTGATACTCTGCTAACTGATGTTTCTTGCTGCCACCATTACCTTTCATTTGCCCAGTGAACACCCTTCAGAGCGTGGACATGTTGTTCGCAGGCAATTTGGACTCCCACAGAAGTTAAGCCCCACTGATGTTTCAGTTGTGTTAGATGTGCTTGTACCCTTATGATGCCTATTTGGCTTTTGACATAGGTAGGTTTTTATGGGCAATTCACTGGCAGGTTGGGTTGGCAGGTGTGGGTGGTGAGTGGGAATGTTGTTGTAACAATGTTTTCTCAGTACAGAGTGCACCACGTTGTTGCTAGACTGGATACCAGCTGTGAAGCAATTTACACAACACCCTTACATCTATCACCCCAGGGTTACACTTTCCATCAGGTACTATGCATGGACGCAACCCCTATGTCGCAACTTGACGCCTACTCCAGCATCTGTGCACATTCCATGTAAAAAAATGAATAGTCTCAATACCCCGCAAAGTTAGACACAATCTTGACCGACATAAAACAGAATTGACCCTCCTTCAGGAGACATGTACCGCACACTTTGCACAGAAGTAGAGTAGCCATACGTTGCTGGCCAACTACTCGTCCTATGCCAGAGGCACCGCCATACTGGTGTGCTGTAGCTTGGCATTTCAACTCTTCCACGAAGAAGCCGACACACAGAGGCGTTATAATCTACTCCAAATCATGGTGGCAGGTCAACACCTCACCTCTCCTCGGGCGGTACTATGGGGGGGTGGGATGACTTGGATTGCTCCAGTACCACAACACACACACATCAAGCAGCCGCTCACACCCTCAGTGAAATAATGGTGAGCTGGTGGATATCTGGTAGTGCAGGCATCCTAAACTTTAGGAAGGCACGCAATTGTCTACAGCACACAGCACATGGGTGAGACTGGACGATTGGCTGGGTACACATGATGTCTGGGGCTGGATCCCATCAACTGAACACCTCCCTCTCACCCTCTCAGAGCATTCGCCTGTTAAGCTTTGATTAGACATACTTTACTCTAAACACTATGACTTCTCATGATGGATATCATCTTTAGTCTTGCTAGACCCTGTCTTCATGAAAAAGATACAGTCCGAGATTCATAACTACCTTCATGCAAATGAGGCCTCAGTGCAGTCAGTAGGCCCAGCATGGGAGGCCTTTAAAGTGTACATATGTGGGATCTGTATACCCAAACAGTAAGGCTTGCAAAAAACATTGTGCAACACCCCAGACAGACTGGAAAGGGAACTCAGAGAGCTCGAAACACAGCACACGCCCGCACCAACATTGCAATCCCTGACCAAGATCAGGACCAAGCTTTAAGAATTTATGGATCTAGCCAATCTAGAGATCAAGCACTCACACAAGAACACTATAGCCAGGGCCTATGGAGAGGCTGAAAGGCCAAGCAGAACATTAACATACTCAATGACACCACCACAGGGCATCCTACAGCTGTAGGACAAGAGGAGCGAGACCCTCTTAGAAACTGATGATATACTGAGGGAATGTGTCACATATTACTCCAGCCTATTTTCAGGGCATCACCCTAACTTGGACTGAGGGCCCTCATAGGCAGTTTCTGGAGATGCCCATTACCCCGGATGAGGTGACAATGGTGATCTTCGGTCTCCCAACCTGTATGCCCCTGGGTGGCAATGGGTTTCCATCTGAATTTAACAAAGCTTATTCTGCTACCCTCGCCTCACAGTTACTCCAGATGTACAATGAGGCATTGCAGGTGGGTGCCCTTCCCCACTCTCTCTGAGAGTCTATAGTAATCATCCATCTGAAAATGGGTAAACCCCAATCCTGTGTAGGTTTGTACCGTCCATTATCACTTACAAACACAACTGCAAACATTTTCACCAAGATTTATTTCAAATCGCCCGTTATTGCTTCTTCCGGACCAGGTGGGGTTTATCCCGGGCAGATCTACATCTCACAATCTCCGAACACTCTCTTTGCCTTACTCCACAAGCTTCAGCCTGATCACGAAGTGGCAGTGGTCTTCCTGAATGCCACGAAGGCCCTGGACTCCTTGGAGTGAAGCTACATCTTTGCTATGCTAGCCCGACTAGGACTCCCTGAGTCGTGCCTAAATTTAGTACAGCTTTTGTATTCCGGCCTCACTAAGAGGATACGCCTGACGGACGTCTTTCCCCAAAGAGAGAGGCACACGCCAGGGCTGCCCACTTTCCCCATTGCTTTATGCTTTAGCAGCAGAACCTCTGGCATGCGCTATTCATCAGCTTCACGGCCACAGCAGCCTCGCATTTTCTTAGCGATACTTTGTGAATTCTCTATATGCGGACGACAACTCTATACCTATGCAACTCAGCACAAGACCTCAGCCCAGTCATCAGGGGATTCACGTTTCTTAAGGTACTACCTGGCATCACAATCAATTGGAGCAAATTTTCTATTTTCCCATTAGGATTCAGCTTATAAAAGTGATCATATTGCCCACACTTCTTTATCTATTCAACAACATCCCTTTTTCCACTATCTTAACACTTTTTCAAGATGCTCGGATCACACAAGACGGGACTTGTGAGTGTTAATCAGATTTTGAATTTTATTATTACTGCATGTAGGCACAATTTGCACACTTCTGGCTGCACCAACCACCTTACATGGCACACCTGGCAATAGCGCACAACATCGCATACCCAGCAACGCTTAGCTCCCTGATGGGGTCAGCACCTTGTGTCATCGTGCTGAAATTAACTCAGTTTCATGCACACAATTAGCATGAGAGGCTTCCTGCATCCCAATCTTGTACGCCTGGAAACAGCCCATATCACACTTACCTTTGATGACTCTTTTACAGGGGATAAGGCAACACTGTAGAGAATGCATATGTGGAATATCCCCAAGATTGGCAATATTTTTCCAACTAGCGCCTTTCTGGATTATACCAGAAAAAAAAGGGGGGGGGGAATACCCTGTATCCCAATGGAACTTACGGTATAAAGGTCATTAATATATCATATGTTTCAAAGGTAATCATTTAGAAAAACTAGATGAATGGGCAGGGGAACAAAGTACCACAAATTCTTCTTTTACAAAATATGCAAAAAAAATACAGTTTTAATGTGTACATTTGTCAAATACATCAAGTGACAATTCCAAGCAGCAATAAGGTTCTAGTTGTGATGGCGCATGAGAAATAAGTGACAAGAAAAGAATTGCTAAAATATATTCTGTGCGCATAACACAATTAACAATCTCAACGATCAGGATAGTCCTAACATTAAGAGGAACAACCCCCTAATCTGGCCAAAGGACTATGGTACCAGGGTGGAGGAAGCCTTGGAGGCTGCTCCCCTGCTTTAACACCAACACAGAAATGGAAGTGGTCAAATCAATTCTGTCCACAGATTGACAAAGCCAGGAAACATGTTAATATAACTGTTTCTGCATTGCTCAGAGACCATCGCATGGGCTGTATCTATAACAACAATCTGCGTTTTGACATGCATGGAATTTATTGAAATGATGGAGTGCACTTTGCAGACGAAGGCAACAGGGTGTTTCTAAGTAACCTGAAACTCTGCATCTGGTCTTATGTGTAGCTGTCGTATACACACAATCAACATAAAGGCTCTTGTCAGATCCACCCTAGTACACAAAATATTGTTAATTTTCTTCATAAAGATCCTCTTTTTTTTTTTTTTTAGTTTTTAGGAATCTTCGTGACAACGTCACGATTGTCGGGAATACGTCTCGAAATCACAAAACAAAAGCAGATATTCAACAGTCACCACCACATCCAAAAATATTAACTAAAAAATTCCATTCTAAACATTGCGCTACACATATTACTATATACATGCTTCTTTAAAAACATGTTTAAACTCATGTTTTTGTACTAAGTTTATTTAAAATCCATCGTTAAGACCTATTTTCCATTTGTGCGGTTATTCGGGGAGTCGCGACGTCGCTGTAAACCGCTCCTTTTCCATAACGTGTAAAACACATTTATGCACACACATTACAGAATTTTACACACTAGGGGTTTATTACAGTATTCTCTAAAGTCATGTTTTTCTAGTCAGTTTCTATAAAAACCACCTCTAAAACCTATTTTCCGTTTTTGTGGTGACGGGGTCGCAAAAACCAATATTCGCGGTATCGTTGTGACATGCCCGCAACGGTACACAGAGGGCCGTGCTGGTGACCGCAGATTCGCGAATATCGCACGCGTTTAAAAAAAAAAAAAGCAATTTTGGACACAAAGCTTGTGTCACTAACACCTCATTCCTCAAACATGGGGTCAGAGTACCTTCACCGTGAGCACTTATGTTTGCTTTCACAGAAAATTTTAGCCCAGGGAACCATTCCCAATAGATAAAAAGGCGGCCGCAACTTTCTGTTCAGGTTGAGCCCAGCCAAACACAACATTCCCATTGGCGTGCACATTCGCGATTAATCATGAAATCGCTGCAAAATATCCGCGGCTAGCTATATCACTATAATTTTCAACTTAAATTTCTCAAAAACTACTGAACGGATTTGTACCAAATAATAAAAAGCACAATCTGTGTAACAACATCTCCCTTTCTGCCAAATTTGGCGTAATTCCGTCCAGCGGTTCTTCTGTGGGTGTGGCTAAAGGTTCCTATGTGAATTAGTATTACAAATGCACCCTTATTTCGCACCCCTATTTCTCAGTCGCCATTGCACACATCACCCCAAAACTTTCCATAATACACAGAACCTACCTTGACACTTTTTTGGACAATTTCATGCAGATTGGTCAAATGACGCCAAAGTTATAGGCAAGTCAAAAAATGCTTTTCCAATGGAAACTAGGGCACAACTAAAACTACCGACTTATAACCGCAGATTCCTTACGTTAGAATATCCCCAGGCATCAGACTGGATCCAAAAGATTTTTGAGCAGTATCCCTACACGCCGGTAGGTGGCATAGTTCAGGTTCTGTGTCAGCGTGCACGCCAGAATTGACAGGCGGAACCTATATAGGCGCCACCTCAGCGCACTGACGTTAGTTCTTTCCTTTCTGCGCCAGATAGTGCTGAACTGGTCTGAGTTACCCCTCAATCACTTTTTGACTGCCTTTTTTTCAACATTTTGTCAAGCTTTTTTCCTTCTGGTGTGAAGTCATGTCTCCCAAGAAACCAGCTGGTTTCAAACCATGTGTGGCCTGTCACAGACAAATGTCTGTGAGAGACCCCCACTTGGTGTGTTTGTGGTGCTTGGAGCGGGACAACAACTCCAAGACCTGCGAGGACTGCTGCGCCTTGCAGCTCAAGGCGCTGAGGGAGTGCTCCTTCAAGCTCCTCGCCACCCAACATCAGTCAAGTCCACAATGCTCGAGTTCCCGTTTGCGCACAAAGTCCTGGGACAGTTCGTGGAACCCTTCCTGGTGGTCGCCATCACACTCCAAGTCATTGGGGGAGTCCCACAAGCACAAAAAGTCGAAGAGGTGTTCGACTTCGCCGCGTCCATCGAAGTCATCCGACGAGATGCTGGAGTGTTAAGTTAGCACTTCAAACTCCGCGAGTCGGCAGAACCTGAACACAAATCAGTTCTAAGCTTCCCCGATTTTTACAGAGCCGCAGAGACCACCTGCCCAGCTGAAGGAGTCTTATGAGGCCTTGTGCCTCATATTTGGGCAGTCTGGCCTCTCCAGAGTGCCTTTGGGCCCTATGGGGGCGGGAGGGGCCCTACAGGATCCACGCCGGAGTGTTCGCCCTCACAGCCAGTCAGGCCCCATGGATCCTTTGCTGGATCTGGAGCGGAGCCGGCGGGGAAACCAAGACCTTTCTCGGCTCCCGCTCTAGTGTCGACACCACTGGCGCCACCCCCACCGTTATTCCCTACTCCAACACAGAGCGAGATGGGTGTCATCCGATGCAGACTCCGGGTCCAAGCTATCCAGAGTCCCGGAGCCGAACAAGTGCCATAGTTTTTTGACAGGCCTGGAGAGGGAAGAACAACAGGAACAGGAGAACTGGTATGAGGCACTGGCAGAGGCCAGTGGGTTAGACACCTCACCCGACACTGGCCTGCTCTCTCCTCCTTTCGCAGCTAGAGAGAAGGGAGCATCTTTTACAATGGTGGTGCGTAGGGCAGCTGAGGTCTTGGAACTTCAGTTGCCCACAGTGGCAGTCAAGACAAATGTCTTTGCGATGGTGCTTCAGCTGAGAATCTCCCCTTCTGAACCCCTACTCCCCTTCAATGAAGCCCCTACAGACGTCCTACTCAAGGCTTGCTCTAAGCCCTTCACAGGCGTTCCTGTGCATAGAAGGATTGAGCACCATTGCCCTGCTCCTGGGGACTCCAGTCTCCTTACCCAGCACCCTACCCCAGAGAGATTGGTGGTCCAAGCGTCCACATCCAAAATTAACCCCGGAGCGCTCCCTAGCACTCCACTGGATATGGAATCCAAGAGGCTGGATAACTTTGGCAAGAGAATGTTCTCTTCTGCCAGCCTAGCGCCGCAGTCAGTGAATACCACATGCCTCTTGGGCCATTATTCCCATACAATATGGGACTCAGTTGCGCAAGTGTGGCCTATGGACTCCGAGGAGGCCCAAGCTATACTCACCCAGGTTAGCAATTTCATCTTCAGTGGACTTGCGGCGCCAGGCAGGGAACAACCAGCTTTTCAGGGGATGTCCAGACTTCTCTCATGGACATGTCCTTTGATGACTCTCGCCTCTTTGGAGAGAAGGCAGATTCAGCACTGGTTCGCTTTCAGGACAGCAGAGCTATGGCCAGGTCCTTGGGCTTGTCAATGGCTCCTCACCAACCCTCACCTGCCTTCCGCCCCCTTAGTTGCCAAGGAAGAGATGCATTTCGTCTCAAGTGGAGCTCCAGCCTTCTGTACAACTTTCCGACAATACCACTCCTGCTCAGAATTCTCAAGAGGATCAAGAACGATCGGTCCAAGTCGTTCTTGTAGCTCCGGATTGAGCACAGCGAGTCTGGTATCCTGAGCTGCTGAGCATGACCATCGATCCTCCAGTCAGGTTGCCCCTTCAAGAGGATTTTCTGTTGCAGCAACAGGGGAAGGTTCTGCTCCCGAACCTGCGCACCCTTCACCTTCATGCATGAAGATTGAGCAGCAACAGTTGACAGCTTTTCACCGCCCTCCATAAGTCTGTACTGTTATTCTGGCAGCCAGGCGTTCCTCCACCAAGACAGTATACTCCTGTCATTGGGACAAGTTTGTGTCATGGTGTGCTTTCCACAACGTTGACCCCCTTTCTGCACCCTTATCTAAGGGCCTATTGTTTGCATTGCCTTTGGCCCAGCAGGGGTCTGCTGTAGGCACAGTTAAGGGCTATCTTTCTGCCATCTCAGCATTCTTGCAGTTGCCGAACCAACCTTCTCTCTTTAATTCACCTGTTGTGGCTAGGTTCCTTAAAGGCCTGCAGCATATGTTTCCCCCTGCGGCATTCATCATGCCTCAGTGGGACCTCAACCTGGTCCTCACCTTGCTCGTGTGTGCACCATTTGAGCCTCTACACAATTGCCCTCTTTGTCTCTTGACCTTAAAAACTGCCTCACTAGTGACCATAACATCGGCCAGGAGGGTCAAAAAATTGCAGGCACCCTTCCCATACCCAATACACAATAGTAACAGATGTTACTTTAAGGGGTCAAGAGGAAAATTTAGAGAGAGTACATCCTCCGTGTTAGAACACTCAATTCACATAAAGTACTCCCCTATTGCCTTATACATACAGTCTTAGATGGAACCTGATCGAATAACCATAGACCCTCGCTGAAGACGACAGTTTACACCACCGGGTGGTGGGCAAGGAAGCAAGTCCTTCTTATTTTATATACCCTCACACACCCTAGTGGTGTCATGCTTCATCATCGGGTCGCCCTGACGCCTAAAAGTCAGGGTGGGCTCAACCAATCTTTCAGGGAGCTCTTAATGATATGTTTTTGGCCAGGGGGAATAAAGATTTAAAAATCTCAGAAAGATCCCAGTGTCCCTTTATTCTTGGATCTCGCTGAAATATTAAAAATAAAGCTAAAATTAGGGTCTTCGGGATATTATGGTCCTAGGACCCTAATGCCAACATGTTTCAATCCTATATGGCCCCTTACGGGTGCTGGACTTTCATCAGGGCGATAATCTAGCACCCCCTGGAAAATAATAATAAAAAGAGACGACAAGGGTAAGAGAATTTCCCTACCCTGTTTATGAAGGGCAGATAGCTGCTCCTTCTACCGTTAGTCAGTGTAAATTATACAAAGTTGGTTGTTCCATCCCATCTAGGGTGGAGTAATGTTTCACGCCGGGCCTCACGGATAAGGGGTAGCCCCGTAGTCGCACAGCCTTCAGAGGTCCTGCCCCGTAGTTCACCTACTCGGTACTTTATGTGAATTGACCCTTCCCATACCACCTTCTATCTGGACAAGCTGGTTCTCTAGACATGTGACTTCCTTCCATTTGTGCCAGAACATTACCCTATCTGCCTCCTTTGCTCCACCTCAACCCTTCAAAGAGGAGCAGAGACTCAGTCTGGACCCAAAAAGAGCCTTGTTCTACCTTGACCGCACAAAAGAATCAACTCTTCATGGGCTATGTAGGAGCAAAAAAAGGAAAGGCAGTGCAGAAAAGGGCCATCTCACGATGGACTGTCCTCTGCATTAAGATCTGCTATGCACTGGCCAAGAAGAAACCCCCTAATGGCTTGTGAGCTCACTCCACCAGAGCAAAGGCTGAGACCATTGCATTAACGGACGGCGTTCCGGTCCTGGACATCTGTCAAGCAGCAATGCGGGCCTCGCTGCACACGGTCAGAAAACATTACTGCCTGGACAGTCAGGTCCATCGTGATGGGCACTTTGCCCGTTCGGTCCTGCAGGACTTTCTGATTTAATTGGATTCCCAGTCCCACCGCTTGGGAGGTATTGCTTGTTTATCTATTCTAAGGTAAGGAATCTACAGGTAGAAGTCTCTATCAGATGAACAAGTTACTTACCTTCGGTAACGCTTTATCTGGTAGAGACTCTATGTAGCCGCAGATTCCTTACCCTCCCATCCTCCCTGCTCTGCGAACCGATTACGGTGTAGGGAACACCCTTCTCAGGGCCTTAGTTTGTCACACCAGTGGTCAGTGTTCATCGTGGTGTGGAAAGTCGCAAAAGTAACTGACGTCAGCGTGCCGAAGTGGCATCAATATAAGTACAGCGCACATCACTATTGGCATGGATGCTGCCGACAAGTAGCTGAATGACGCCACCTACCAGCGCACAAGGGTACTGCTCGAAAATCTACCCGATCCAGTCTGACGCCTGGGGACATTCTAATGTAAGGAATCTGCAGCTAGACAGAGTCTCTACCAGATAAAGCGTTACTGAAGGTAATTAACTCATTCAGTGAAAAAAATAAAGGTTAGTTAAGTTAGTTTAGTCTGGAGCATTGTCTGGTTAGCGAAATGAAGACTGTTCATGGAGGTGAGCTACTTATAACAATTTGAAGGCGGTGGACAAATTGTAAATGAAAGTTCTAATTATAACTTCAGAATCTCTAAACGTTTGGTTTGTATAGGGAAAAAAAAGTTCTACCTATAACTAAGCTTTAACCTTTGTTTTTTTCATGGAAATGTAATGGTTTTGTAAAGATTTTTAAATAAAAATGTGTTTCAAATCGTAAAGTTCATTGTCGTTGAGTGGAAAGTCGTTATGTGGACTGTAGTACAGGACAGCGGAAGAGAGTGTTGTAAAGTCTATTGTCATAGAGTATTGTAGAGTGGAACAGAGTAGAGTGGATTAACGTAGCGTACAGTGTAGTAAAGTGTTATATAGTGTGGTGGCATAGTGGCTCATATAGTGTGTTATCTGTCGTAGTTGCCATCTTTCACCATGGACATGTTTTCTTAAGTTGCCTTCCCTTTCACACAATAACCTTTTACACATATTTGAAGCACGACAATGTTGGATTCGTTTCTCTGAAACTGCTTTGCTTATTGAATTCGTTTCGCCTAACACTATCATGATTCCTTGTACAACATGTACAAGGCCTCAACACACATTGTGCAAATATCGTTCTATTTTTTATCCACGGGGGCGACTTGGCTATCTCTAGACCAAAACAATGCTGGCATGCACAGGACACGCAGAGATGCTTTTCATTATAAATAGACAAGCATTTCCATGTTTAGCTAGAGGAGCGCTTTTGCCGACATTGGTGAGGTCTCTACACACTGAAGCTTCGGCCCTGCAGCGTTCTGCTTCACTCTGTGAGGGTGTCCAGCTCGTGACCAAGAGTGGGACTTATATTCTTTCCCATCAGGTAACCGGGGTTGGATCATCAGTATGGGGATTCTTGGCTATATACACACACCCTAGACACTTGGATTAGGGACTGCATAGTAGGAATACGCCCAATATTCTATATTGTTTTATATGCTTGCATATATGCACTGTCTTAGCACAATGGTGGAGCTTTTTGTTCTGCTCACTGCTTTGATGCTTCTAATAACTTTCATCTGTTTCTGTCTATTGATCATTGCAGCACACATATTCTATACAAGAATCACGTCGGTTCAATAAAATATTGAAAACCTCCCTTGGTGTATTCCTTATATATTTCTCTGAGAGTACTAGAGCATGAGTGACTGAGCAAAAGGGTTCTAGATCTGTTACCAAGCTTCCTGGGGGACCAGGGTTGTAATGTTCAGTGGTTGCCAGAACCATTTGTTGCCCAACTAGGTTTAGGGGGGTTTATGGTGGCACTTTGAGCTAGCCGGCCTTTAGGACCACATATCCTACGGGGTGGATAGAATCAGTCTGGCACCATCCCAATGGTTATGTTGTCCACAAACGCGCAGTTCCTACAGTAGGGAGGAAACTACACTACATGGTGTCGACAACGTTGGTTAGGTTCTTATTTATTGGATTGCCTGAGTAGTTCAATTGTGCCTTCACAGACACCCCTACTTACCTCCAACCGGAGACGTCAGTGGTAGTAGGGACATCCTCCTCACCTGAGTAGGTAAGACCTATGTATTGGCTGTAGGTAGTTCAAGCTTGAAAGGATCAATTATACCCACTGTGTTATCCTCTCTGTAATTTATTTTACAAACATGTCTGACAACGAAAGAAATCAGGCATTAAACATTGAAGAAAACTCCACACATGTGGTTACTCTGACTATTACACCATGGTCTCCCGGCCAGGGGTGGAAATGTTGCCTTTGTGGTTGAAACACACGAAGCATTTAGGACAGAGGTGTTCTATTCTTGGGTTACATTCCCGGCTGCAGACGTTACACAACTATTTCACACCTACACTGAGGATGAAATACCAGATGAATACACTCCATATGAAGAAATAGAGATACCTCTCACTTACCAAGAACACATAAATTGGTTTAAAGGTGCCCTCCCACACACAACAGCAACCATTAGACTTGGTCGGCTCAGCAATGAGGGAACGGCATGGCCAGTCTTAGTTGGATACACACCGCATCCTAATGTTGATAATTTACCAGCAGCAGAGGTGTGAACACTATACAAAGATTTATTAACAATATATAGAAGTCTTACACAGTTCGTTATGCGAACCTTAACACTTAACCCTGCACGGGCTACTCAAGCTGCACAATCACAATTGGTTACCCCGGGCATTAGCCCACAAAAGTTAAATGCAGTCATGGGAAAAGTTCCCGCCATCCCTCCAGAGGAGAGGAGATCCCGTTAAAAAAACAAGCCAGCTTGAAGCAGTGTTTCCCCATACGGCCCGTAGGAAAAACAAATAATTTGAACTATTTGCTTGCCAGTGGGGATGGCTCCCCCTGTGGAAGACTGCACCACTTGGGGTACAGTCATTGCTGCAGTATATACCAGAACACATGGTACCCCTGATCCAGCGGTATACTAACAACAGATACTCTACTACCATATACTCACCTGGGCCCATAAACACTTACACAGATCCAAGTAGACCGCTGGGTTTAGTTTATGTTTTTCCTTATTCAGGATTAGTTATTTCTTATTCCTAACTAACCTTTCACTGATCAAAAAGTTCTTTCCTCTGGTCAATGGACCATTAGTTGAACTAGTTGATGGTGATAATTAACATAACTTATTAACTATTCTTTAATTAAAGAAAATAACCACAGACTCGGGAAGTTTTAAAATCTTTATCTAAATTAAGTGAATGTGAACCATTTCAAATTACAGTACAAACACCCTCATTCGTAAGATTGCAAATCAAATCTTTCATTAAGAAAATATTTCAGACACATACAATAACTATGTCCGGAAAGGAGAGGACAGAGAGAAAAGATCATCTACAAATACCATGAATTTATAGTTACCAAGGATGGTGTGAAGACCAAACCCTCTGGCCAAAGGGCTGGTAAGGGTCCCCCGGGATAGATCAGGAGACAAAGACTTCAGGACAGGAATCAGGACAGGATACTTAACCTCTCTAAAATACCGACGACTGTGTTGCACCCCTCTCTGACACTCCCTTCCTCCTCGTGTTTCTTCCGCGATCTTCTTGTCTAACCCAATTAATTAAAGATAGATGGTTCCGCATTCAGAGTATTCATAAGCATCTTACAGCGTCCCTTTCAGCATCAGCACCACTCACAGCACCGACAGCATCCCGAGCTCTCGACTTCCAGCATCGACGCCTCTGACTAACTAAAGCTACCTCAGTTATACCTTTTGTTTTCCATGTACCACCCACTAAAGTTTCAATATCGCAAAAATACGTATTTTCATTGAACCATTGTTCGCAAAACCCATCCCCTTAAACTTTATTCTTTCCTTCCGTTCCTATACATGTCCAAACATTATTAGATACAATTATTTCAACATTATGAATACAAGACTTCTTGCATGAACTCTTCACCCACTGTTCACAGGGCACATCATTCTCGTCCTTGGACGGCTGTAAAATAGCTTGGTCATCCCTCTGGGTCAGCTCTCATGTAGGCATGCGCAAACTTGAATCAGTCGGCTCAATTCAGACAAACGTGAAAGGCCCAAATGCGCACTAATAATAAAGTCAAAAGAAGAAATGTTACTTTCACAAATAAATGGTTTTACTGTATATCACCCCTCTCTACTCTAACCCTATTTACTTATTAATTCTTTCCCCGCATTAGCATTAGTAAAATAGCTGGTTTTCATTTCGGCTAAGCAGATGCCATGCACGTGGGTCTTCAAGACTCCATTTTAATGCCTTCTGCACATGCGCTAGAATTTCCCTCCAAGCATTAGTACCGTCATACTGCATAGTTGCAGTTGACGCATGCGCGGTAAAGATTTCCCAGTTAGAGCTGGATTAATCCGTTTTCATTGTTATTTATATTAGTACACACATACGCAAGCTTCTCTAACCCGCGTGTTTTCTGTATTTGCGTGTTATTATTTACAAGACGTTGTTAGTAATTCGTTAGCGAGTTAAACTAGAGGATTGCTTCCGAGCAAGTCTCCTTTACGAGTCCTTGCTCCATCAATCCCCTCTCTGATGGCATTTTAAGCCATCACAAAATTACCCATCCCATCCCAGATGCCAACTTTAGCACATCTCAATCTTCTATTTCTTTTCTCATTCTTCCATTTGGTACTTCTTTTCCTTCTAAATCTTTCATCTTCTTATATATCTTTCCTTTCATTTCTTCTAGTTGTATCTCCTCGTATTCTCTTTTTCGTTTCTTTTCTTTTCCTTCTCTTTCTAGATGTATTCTTCCTTTCCCTCTATTTTTGCAACATTTATATGTAATCATTAATATCATTACTATTGTTATTATCACAACTAATGGTAATATTATTTGACCTAGAAAACTTTTCCCAAAATTAGTAAACCATTTCCCTATTGATGTTATGCTCTTTGTTAGTTTTCCCCACACACTGTCAACCCCCAGTTGGGTCAAGTCTTTATGCATTCTTGTAATGTTTTCAATATATCCTTTAATTTCTCTGCTCTTGTCCGGAATATAAGTGCAGCAATGTTGAATTTTATACATACCACAGACTCCACTTTCTTTTGCTAATAAAATGTCAAGAGCAAGACGGTTCTGTAAAACCATAGACCTGATTGCAACCATCTCTGTGTTAATCATCAAGAATCCTCCTGCAGTGTCTGTAGACAGACGATCAACTAGGGTCGATAATTTACAAATTTTCTGCGAATTTAGAATGACTCCAACTGAGGGTATCGATGCACTAAATATATCTCTTACTATTTCAGAAAAACTAGCTCTTCTTCTTCGTGTTAGTTCATTAGATTTTCCATTGATTCCATTGATTCTGTCCACATGATATATTTTCGGGAAAACTATTCCAAAATAACAGCTCCCGTACCATCTTGCAGGTAACCTATAATAGGCATTGTTCCCGCAGACATAATAAACTCCTGGAAATACAGGATCATTTCCCCCTTTTAGTCCCCACCCTCCTAAAATTAGGAAGTTGTGTTCACACTCACTGGAACCAATGTAATTATTATTATAATCTGTCTTTAATCTATGGAGGCAGAATTTTCCCTTTTTCACAAAATCCAGAGACATCGCAGCATGAGCTTTGCCATTTGTATAGATTCCCTCTTTCCCGACCCATGGAGGTACATGGGTTTTCTGTTCAGCAGCTTTCTTTATTAAATCCTGTCTCCTTTCTTCTACTAAATTCAAAAACTCCTTTTCTTTTTCACGTAATGTACAAGTTAAATTATTTTCGTGTGCTTGACCTATATCTATTGAACTCATTGTTAAAAAGAATTCACCCATAATGGATTAATTTTCTCTCTAATAGGCAATTCTGAAAATACTACATCTAGATTTGAATAAAAATACTGAAGTCTCCCTGTAGCATAAAACAAACTTGATAAAATACTACATGACACACCATATGTTAGAGGTATATGGTGATATGTCACCCCTTCTGATACTGATAAAGGTAACTTCATACAAACATAGCAATTTCTAATTTCCATTGTATTAACATACTGAAATAACAATTTAGCAAACACATTTGAAGACATATTATAATCCGACTCATTATGATAATTTGCCTCATCTTCTACCCCTATTTCTATTTTAGTTCCCTTTATTCTATCTACCTTTTCATTAGTAATAGTATTATTTTTGTCACTTCTTTTCATTAACAAAGGTACTCCTACTGTTAGGAATAACCATACTAATACTACCAATAAAATACTACAAAAACAAAATCTAAAACATTTTCTTTTTAAACCTTGTTTTGGTCTTTCGGTGACTTCAACTTCTGCCATTTTAATCTGAGAAAATGTCTTCTCTCTTTTCTTTCTTTTGTCTGCTAAATTTCTTTTCTTTTAAGGAGGTCTCAATTTGCTTTCATCAATCTGTGCAACATGAACCCTTTCTGTTTCTTCACTTAAGCCTAAGTTTTCAAATTCTTCGAGTATAACGTAAGTCCACTGAGGGGCCTTGTATTTTCTGTTTCAATTTCTCAGGCTTGGGCTTCTTCGAGTGAGTCTCACTAAGGTTTGCTTAGATTGTGTTTGACTTGTGACTTCATTTACTTGTTCTGGTTTCTTTTCTGATTTTCTCAAATAATATTTTAATTTCTTCACTCCTACTGGCCAATTGTCTCCTTTTCTAACTTTTTTGACCTGAACTGCACTTTCACCTTCTCTATCTCTTTCTAGAATCCTTTTATTTTCACTTAATCTAGGCACAACCTGTATTTGTTCTCTATTTTCTGTGCTTGGACCTTCCTCTACTTGCACCTGTCCAGGTCTTATTATAATTTGTTCTTCTTCTGCATGAACTTGTTCTTCTAGGTCTACCTGATCCTGTTCAGGTCTTATTTCAGATTGTCCTTCTTCTGCCTGAACTTGTTCTTCTATTTCTGCCTTTCCCTCCTGAGGTTCCTGAATATCTTTATTTATTTAGTTCAACCTGAGTGTGTTCTTCTTCCCCTGTCCTTCCCTGTCTACCTTCCTGCCTTTTCAGTTTTGTTATTCTTCCTGTTTCGACAGCATCATCAGGTATTTCAATTATTGGTATCCAATCTTCCTGACTTGTACTTGGCTGTTCGTCATATAGTTGTCTTTCAGAATCTATCACTCTAGACTCTTCAATTTCCACAGCTTTCAATTTCTGACGTTTCAGCCTGCTCAGTCAGTGGTTGCTCTTGTTGTTCTGAAGGGCTCGGTACTCTTCTGGTATGACTAGCATGAATCCAATTGGGCAAACCTGCACACTTCACTGCTGTGGTAGTGACTAGTATGACTTGACGCGGTTTATCCCACCTTGGTGCTAGACACGACTTCCTTGCGTGTTTCTTCACTAGCACCCAATCTCCAGGATTCAAATCATGTGCTTGGTCTGGCTGTCTTTCAACTGCGTCTTCTCCAACCTGGTGAGAGACAGAACGCACCATTTCAGCCAATCCTTTGCAATAGTCCAATACCAGATCATCAGTTATACTCAATTTGTTTCCAGGAATAAATGCTTGCCTCATTGCCCTTCCCATGAGAACCTCATAAGGACTCATTCCTGTCTTTCTGTCAGGAATACTTCTGAGACCCATCAATACAAGAGGTAATGCATCTGGCCATTTCAGCATTGTGGATGCACACACTTTCCCTAATCTTGACTTGATTGTGCCATTTAGCTGTTCAACTATTCCAGAAGCCTCTGGACGATAAGCACAGTGCAGTTTTTGTTCAATGTTAAATGCAGCACAGATTAATCGAATTATTTCATTATTAAAATGAGGTCCTCTATCTGATTCCAAAGTGACTGGAAAACCAAAACGAGGAATCAACTCCCTCAACAGTAATTTGGCAACTGTAAGACTGTCATTTCTTCTGGTGGGGTATGCCTCCACCCATCTCGAGAACAGACACACTATGACTAGTACATACTTTAGTCCATTACAAGGAGGCAACTCAATGAAATCCAACTGCAACCTGGTGAAGGGTCCTTCTGCCTTTCCAATCTTTCCCCAGCTAACCATTGTCTTCCTGCCTGGATTTTGCTGCTGACATGTTAAGCATCTTTGCCAAAGGCTTTCTGCGACTACCCTGAACTTTGGATTATACCAACTCTGTCTGAATAATCTGATCATCGAATCTCTCCCTATGTGTGTTGCTCCAAGATATACTCTTGCCATTTTAGAGAGCAAACAATCTGGCATGACTGGTCTTCCATCTAAGTACACCCATTATTCATCTTCTGACCTTTTTGTACAGGCTGCTTTTATCCAAATTTCTTTTTCCTTTTCCTCAACTTCTTCTTGTAACTGTCTAATCTCATCCCATGTTTCTGGAATTGAGAAAAAAATAAGTTGGCAGCTGGTTTCACCCGTTTCAACTTTTCTGTTTAAGGCCATTGTATTTTTCGCACAATATCGAGCAATTTGGTCAGCATATCTATTGCCGGCTGCCACATAGTCATTTCCTGACTGATGTGCAGCGCATTTAACAACTGCTACTTCCTTTGGCAATTGTAATGCTTCCAGCAGATCTTTCACATTTTTACTGTTTCTTATAGGAGATCCTGAAGAAGTCAGAAATCCCCTCTGCATCCAGAGTTGGGCAAAATCGTGCACAACCCCGAAACCATATTGACTGTCCGTAAATATGGTTATTCTCCAATTTTTCCCAATTTTGCATGCTTTTGCTAAGGCCACCAATTCAGCTACTTGTGCAGATTTGACTCTCGTCAAACAGGATGCTTCAATTACCCCTGTTATCTTACATACAGCATATGCAGCACTTAATCCTCCTTCTTCTATCCTCAAACAAGACCCATCCACAAATAACTCACATCCAAACAATCATGATCAATTTCATCTCTTACTTCCTCATTGCACGGGTCTGTCAATAATATGGCAGGGTTCATAACCGTACATCTTATCACTGTCACATTTTCTGCTCCCAAAATCACTCTTTCATACTTAGTCAGCCGACTAGGTGTGAGATGTTGTGTTCTTGTTCTTGTCAGAAGAATTTCAACTGAGTGTGGAACATAGACCTTTACTGAATGCCCCATCACTATTGACTCACTTTGCTCCAGACTCATACAAGTAGCAGCTACTGCTTTTAAGCAGCTGGGTAAAGCTGAAGCCACTGGATCCAATGTGGCAGAAAAATATGCCACTGGACGTCGGCTCAATCCATGTCTCTGTGTTAAAACTGAAAGTGCACATTTTTCTCTCACAGCAAAACAACGCAAATTCTTTTGAATAATCAGGCATGCCCAAAGCAGGAGCTTCGCATAAACAATTCCGCAATTTCACAAAGGCTTCCATACATTCATCATTCCAATCAATTGGATCTTTAACTCTCTTCCGTGTCAATTGTATCAATGGTTTTGCTAGCATGGAAAAACTGTTAATCCACTGCCTACAGTACCCAACCACTCCCAGAAACATTCTCATTTCCTTTTGCGTCTGAGGTAGTTGCATCTCCTTGATTATTTTTATTCTTTCCGGTGTCACTTTTCTTACTCCTCTTTCTATTTTATGCCCTAAATATTTAACTTCTTGTTGACAGAACTGTAATTTTTCTGGAGACACCTTGTGTCCTCCTTCAGCCAAATGGTTCAGTAATGCAATTGTGTCAATGACACAATCCTCTCGTGTTCTTGATGCCACCAGTAGGTTATCAATGTACTGAACCAGAACCGAATTTCCAGGAATGACTAATGACTCTAAACACTTTTTCAGGATCTGAATAAAAATAGAGGGACTCTCTGTGTACCCTTGAGGAACTCTGCACCATGCATAGATACGATCCTCGAACTTAAATGCAAAAAGATACTGGCTGTCTGGGTGCAAAGGAATAGAAAAGAATGCTTGGCATAAATCAATTACTGTAAACCAGCCCGCATTCCAAGGTATCTGATAAAGGATCACTGCTGGATTTGGTACTATTGGGCAACAGGGTACTACAATTTTATTTATTTTTCGTAAATCTTGCACTATCCTATATTTTCCACTAGGCTTTTTAAGTCCCATGATTGGTGAATTACAAGGACTACTCATTATTTCTTTTAAAATGCCTTGTTTAACCATTCGATCGATTTCTGGAATAATTCCTGCTTTTACTTCTGGACTCATCTTGTATTGTCGTGTGTTTGGATAAACTGCACCTTCCTTCACTGTCACTTTCACTGGATCTACATTTGACATTAGAAAACATTTCATCTACCTCTGTTCCTTGCTTTACTAGCATCATTTTATATATAACATCTTCATCAGGGGTCTGGAAAGCGTCACCATCTGGTGTACAATAGATCGTGCAATTCATTTTGCACAGTAGATCTCTTCCCAACAGATTTACTGGACTGGAATCGCAAACTACAAACCGATGCATTTCTTTAAAGTTTCCAATGTGCACCTCCATTGGTTTCGTGATCGGGGTTCTAATCTGTTGATTTGATTCGCCTACAACTTGGATAGATTCTCCCGAGAGGGGTAGGTTTGGGATGTCTGCTGTTCTCACAGTAGACCGGGTAGCAACAGTATCCAATAGAAAAGTGATGTCTTTACCTTCCACTTTCCCATCAACAAATGGACCTGACTGATCTACCGGTAAGGATGCGCCAAGCACGCACTCCTCTTCCTCCCCCCTCAGGCACCGTCATTGTACAAAGTCTGAATTTTCCTCATCATTCTGCAACAAATATTGCGCAACTGTTCTATTATTCTTACCACTTTCTCCTTGAAATCCGGTGTTCGTACTGAACTTTTGATGGTTCACAAAGTTTGGCATAGGAGCTGGTGGCACCTGATATTGTGGAGTAACTACCTGCTGCTGCTGATTCATAAGTACTTCATTCTGCACCTGTGGGATTAAATTTTGATTTGGCCCATTATTATTCTGAATACTCTTACACTCGTTCTTCCAATGTCCAAGCTTTCCGCACGCATGACAATGAAACTTCTTCTTCGCTTCTTCTCTGTTCATTCGTCCTCTATATTTATTACCATTCGCCACTTGATCATTCTGCCTCTGCTCTTTCACTTGATTATCAGTCTGAGTTATTGGTTTTATTCTCCTGTTGCTCTGCCAACTTTACCTCTGCCCACATCATTTTCTCTTTTAGTTTTCTATGCCTTGCTTCTATGTCGTCTCCGCAGTATTTTGCATACTTTAAATCTCATCCACTGTCTTGCTTTGCCAACACAACACGTGCTGCTGTATCATCTGACTAATCTCTGGTTTCAAACCATATACAAACCGATACACAAAATGTCCCATGTCCTTATCACCAATATTCTCAAAACCACTATACTGCTTAAACACCTGCAATAACCTTTCATAATACGCATGTACAGATTCATTTGGTTCTTGTGTTGTCCTATCTATCTTTACCCAATCTGTTTCTTTAGGAGGAATTTTCCCTTTCAAATAAGTAATCACTTGGTGATATTTCTTCATCACCTCCTCTGAGGGTGCTCCTGTCTGAGCCTCTAGCATATTCTTCAGTTGGCCAATCTATTGTAATCTTACACTCCGTCCATAAATCAGCAGGTACCACAATGTCGAACAAACCATCCAGATCCTTCAATAAGACCTTTGAAACCTTCACAAATCTTTCTACCTGTTTATACCATTCAACTGGTTTTTCTCTCAATTTTGGAAAATCATTTATAAATGACAAAATATCTTGTCTACTCCAAGGAACATGAACATATCCTCCTCCTGGAACTTCTCTCATTGGACACAATTTCTCAACCTTTTCTGTTTCCCTTACTGGAAATGCAGATGACGCTTCTCTCGCTTGAACTTCCTCTTTCTTTCTTATCCATCTAATTCTCCATTTATCAATGTCCCCCCATTTTTGCAAAATATTCATTAACTCCTTTATTTATAGTCTCTTTCCAGATGCATTAACACTTTCTAAATCTTTGTCAGTAAAATCCACTCGATATGGTTTCTGCAGCAACTTTGATTTCCCTATATCTATTCCAATTTCTGAAGCAACTTCTGTTAATTTTTCATGAAATACTCTTGCTCTTCTGGTTATACTCTTACATAAAAATAATAATTCTTCATCATTGTAAGCATTCAATCTTTCTGTGCCCACACTTCCCACTATCATTTCTTCCAATTCCACTTTCAATCTACTAATGTCTAAAATCTTTGGTGTTGGGTTCCGATTATCTCTTTCCTGTGCCCATCTTTCTAGGTCTTCAGGGGTAACTACTGTTTCACCTCCAGTTCCTATAGGAACCAAAGGTCTCCTTTCTCTCAAATTCATAGGCGTTACTCTTTTCGGAGTTTCAGTTAAGGTTTCCACATTAGGGAGATCCATTAATGAAATAATTGATTCACTTTCACTGACCTGATCATCTGTAATGATTACTTATTTTCTAGGACTATTTAACGGAATTGTTACAGTTTGTGGATTCTGGTAAGTCTTTTTATCTCCGTGCAATGGGATTACCGGACCAATAGTCACTGGTACTGTCAAGGCTTCTGTATTCAAATTTAATTGACTTATTTTCTTTACTAACTCTTCTCTAGTTTTATTTAAAACATCTCTCTCATTATCTTGCAGCACCCTATTAAATGACGTTTCATGTAAAATTTGTGGGGTTAAAGGCATTCCTATCACTGGTGCGCTTGGGGTAACCTTACTTGTTGCTTCTTGATACGGTGGTGGATTTTTAATTAAAATGTCCTCTAATAACTCATCATCTGATTCACCATATCCTGTTGAATTCAAGTGTTTCGTTTTCTCTTTACACTTTCCTCCAGACTGTTCCTCAGCCATTAATACTGGATATAAACCTTCAGATACCATAGCTCTCCTCCACTGTTTCATCTGCCCTTCGTGTGATTCTTGCAAGTATCTGGGAAAGAATCCTTTATATCTCCCACCTCTACATTTCTCGCGTTCATATGACTCAGTCTCCCATTCTTCCAAAGCCTCATATTGAGTTAACCTAGGTCTAGGTTCCAAATCATTCATTCTCATTCTCAAATTCTGAAGAATTCTCCCATTAAACGTACCATTTTCTGGAAACGCTAGCACTCCATCACCTTTTGTATATTCTATCCAATTTTCCAACCACCCGCAAGTATGATATCCTCTTTCCATCATCATAAAAGATGCTGGTGTCTTCGGTGGCGGAATAGGAATTCCCTCTCTAGTCAAAACAGGCTTATCTTTCTTAAAGAAATTCTTAATTTTCTTTATAAATGACATTTTTCTCTTTTCTCCATACATCCTAGATGAACGATATATAAAATTGTATTCTGCAAACCCTTGAAATCTTCTATCTGCACGTCTCACACTAGTAGTCAAATCAAAATCCTGCATACAATCTCTCCTTCCACCAATCCTAGCGCGACTTCTAACTGGTTATCCAATCAAAATCAGGCTCACGCTCGTGATCTGACCAATGCCAGCGCGGCCTTTTCTGACGTAAGTTCTGCTCCTTACCACTGATCCCTCCTTTACAAGGCTGCTTCTGTCACACGCCCGCTGTTTCAACCTATCCCAGCGCGGCTCTCTGTGACGTTAGTCCAACTCCGGCGACTGACCCTCCCTTCACAAGGTAATACAAAAACTTATTTTCTTAATACTTTGCATTAAATTCTTTGTTATTAACTGCATAAAAACATTCGCTACTCTGCCTGTTCCACTAAAACCAAAGGATAGATTTTCTTTCTGCTGCGAGTAAAACCTTCCGCTTACTCTTCCTACACTACGAGTAAAACCTTCCGCTTACTCTTAATTCAAGCTCCAGAGAACCTGCTACTCCTCCAGTGTCACCCATATTGGGAAATGAGACCAAAGGTTCACCAGCGAACCCCTTTTGCTATCATTCGCAATCTACTTTTATACGAAATAGTCCCTAATTTAACACTGCCAGCCCTGCGTAGCTTCTCAGTGCTATTCCAACAGACGAGTAACCTCACTGCAGTATGGCTTCTGTCACCACCCGCTATTCATTCCCCGGGAATTCTGGACAACATAAAACAAAGACGCTAACTCTTTTGTTAAAACATAAATCAATAATCTATACTTATCGCCAAACTAGTCAATAATAACCATAACTCTGCTACCAGAAAACTGATCCAGCGGTATAATAACAACAGATACTCTACTACCATATACTCATCTGGGCCCATAAACACTTACACAGATCCAAGTAGACCGCTGGGTTTAGTTTATGTTTTTCTTTATTCAGGATTAGTTATTTCTTATTCCTAACTAACCTTTCACTGATCAAAAAGTTCTTTCCTCCGGTCAATGGACCATTAGTTGAACTAGTTGATGGTGATAATTAACATAACTTATTAACTATTCTTTAATTAAAGAAAATAACCACAGACTCAGGAAGTTTTAAAATCTTTATCTAAATTAAGTGAATGTGAACCATTTCAAATTACAGTACAAACACCCTCATTCGTAAGATTGCAAATCAAATCTTTCATTAAGAAAATATTTCAGACACATACAATAACTATCTCCGGAAAAGAGAGGACAGAGAGAAAAGATCATCTACAAATACCATGAATTTATAGTTACCAAGGATGGTGTGAAGACCAAACCCTCTGGCCAAAGGGCTGGTAAGGGTCTCCCGGGATAGATCAGGAGACAAAGACATCAGGACAGGAATCAGGACAGGATACTTAACCTCTCTAAAATACCGACGACTGCGTTGCACCCCTCTCTGACACTCTCTTCATCCTCGAGTTTCTTCCGCGATCATCTTGTCTAACCCAATTAATTAAAGATAGATGGTTCCGCATTCAGAGTCTTCATCAGCATCTTACAGCGTCCCTTTCAGCATCAGCACCACCCTCAGCCCCGACAGCATCCCGAGCTCTCGACTTCCAGCATCGACAACTCTGACTAACTAACTAAAGCTGCCTCAGTTATACCTTTTGTTTTCCATGTACCACCCACTAAAGTTTAAATATCGCAAAAATACGTATTCTAATTGGTCAGGCAAGGGGGGATGATCATCACACCATGCTTACATATTACTTATTTTCATTGAACCATTGTTCGCAAAACCCATCCCCTTAAACTTTATTCTTTCCTTCCGTTCCCATACATGTCCAAACTTTATTAGATACAATGATTTCAACATTATGAATACAAGTCTTCTTGCATGAACTCTTCACCCACTGTTCACAGGGCACGTCATTCTCGTCCTTGGACGGCTGTAAAATAGCTTGGTCATCCCTCTGGGTCAGCTCTCATGTAGGCATGCGCAAACTTGAATCAGTCGGCTCAATTCAGACAAACGTGAAAGGCCCAAATGCGCACTAATAATAAAGTCAAAAGAAGAAATGTTACTTTCACAAATAAATGGTTTTACTGTATACCACCCCTCTCTACTCTAACCCTCTTTACTTATTAATTCTTTCCCCGCATTAGCATTAGTAAAATAGCTGGTTTTCATTTCGGCTAAGCAGATGCCATGCACGTGAGTCTTCAAGACTCCATTTTAATGCCTTCTGCACATGCGCTAGAATTTCCCTCCAAGCATTAGTACCGTCATACTGCGTAGATGCAGTTGACGCATGCACGGTAAAGATTTCCCAGTTAGAGCTGGATTAGTCCGTTTTCATTGTTATTTATATTAGTACACGCATACGCAAGCTTCTCTAACCCGCGTGTTTTCTGTATTTGCGTGTTATTATTTACAAGACGTTGTTAGTGATTCGTTAGCGAGTTAAACAAGAGGATTGCTTCCGAGCAAGTCTTCTTTACGAGTCCTTGCTCCATAACCCCTTCTCTAGCTGTTTTACCTGAAGTACTGAAACAGCATCAGAATGAGTGTGGGGCAGCACCTGCCCTGGACTTGATGATGGCATTGATAGGCAATTTTGCTGCAGTGTCCTCCATTATTTTAAGTAACATATAAGGGGAAGCAGCAGCACTGGCTATACGCCAATGCCTACGGGATTTGACTCTTGCACAGAAAGAGCGCAAATTACCTAAAATTATCTAAGAAACCTATGCTACTCTAGGTAGAGATAATTTGGGAGCCAAGTCTGGAAAACCACAAGTAAAGGGTAATTCTAAAAAGGATAACTCTAAGCAAGCACCCAACTCTTCAACAAAGAAGAAGTGGGACAATAAACAAAAAAATAATAGAGGCAAGATAAAAATCATGTGGGTGGGTCTCCTCACAGGAAGCCACAGAAACAAGCATTTGCAATGCAAATTGGTCTAGCATTTGTGAGAGTTAGAGTTATTGGGATTATTAATGACAATGTTTTTTACCTAAGTGTTTTGGATTGGAGTGGATGTATGTGGTGTGTAGTGGAATTATGTGGATTGGAATTATTAGTTGTGAAATTGTATGTGGTGGAATTGTGTTGTATGGAGGTGATTTGTGGAGTGGAATTATGTGGCATGGTGTGCAGTGGAATTATGTGAATAGTAATTATGTGGTATTGAGTGTAGTGAAATTATGTGGAGTGTGATTGTGTGTTATGGAGAGTACTTATGTGGAATTGTATTTTGTGTTGTGGAGTGATATGTAGTGGAGTTTAATTAAGTGGTGTGCTGTTGAATTTTGTAGCATGATATGGAATGTTGTGGTGTGGATTGGATGTATGTGGTGTGTTGAGTAGTTGTGTTGCAGAGTTGAATTACGTGGCTTTGTCTTGAAATATGTGGTGTGGATTGTCAATGTGTGGAGTTGAATAGTGCGGTATGGAACTGTGAAGATAACGAATAATACGTTGTCAAAAGCAGCACACTATAGAAGCAACCACGTTAAAACATCACACCAGATGACCCATGCCAAACAGCAAGTATTGAAGAACACATGCACACGAAAGCACGCATACATCGGATAGAACTCCTCTACTATAACCCTGGCACACTGATCCTCAATTTATTGGTGTGTGCATACCATAACTATGCAGCAACCGTTAGTCCAGGGAGCACAGAGTACTGCTGCAAAACATATTGCAGACAGCTTAGAGCCATGTGGCGCACACAGCTTAAAAACCAAAAGAAGGAAATGAGCAGTAACATAACATAATCCAATGTATTTCATTCTGAAGATGAAACATGTTGCTGTTTCCAGAACTTGAATTGGAAATATAGAAGTGTAGTTATGCACTATTCAGAATACCTGTTTGTTCCTGAGAAGTGCAAGTAAGCTCCTATTAAATGTATTGCAGAAGTACTAAGAAGTTGTACTATACATGGCAATATTGGACAAGGGGTGGTGTGAGTTTTTTGTGTGTGAGGTGGGCAGCTGGGAGAGGAGGGGCATTTGTTAATAAGGGAGAGGGTACTGAGCAGTGCCTTTACCTACTTGCGCTAAGAAAGCTGTGGGTTTTATGTAGCGCCACGTGTGCTGAGCTCCCAAGCCAAGTGAATATTACAGCGCATGTCACACGCTCCATGCATGTCGGTGGGACTGTGAAAGCATGCCAGGTACATTTAACCGTAAGCTGTTCAGTTAGTGCGAGGCAAACAAGAGCGGCACTACTCAAGATTGTAAATATGAGCACTGATAAGGGCTGGGCTTGTCTATTTTTCCAGAGAAATCCAGAGCTGTCCTAATAATCCTGCCTGCAGGCTGTGATGGAAGATGGTGCGTGGCAGCAGGGGTCCGTGTGGCATAGTCCTGCACTTTTATCCAAGAAATACTACCAGTTTCATGTGCACATACAATTTGCAGAGTGTGGCAGACTTCGGCCCACCCAGATATTAACACAAATGATGGCATGTTTTTGGACACCTGTGACTAAAGGGACTGACACAAAAATGATTTTTTAAAATATTTTTTACATTGTCTTACAGAACAGACTAACCCACAATATAGCTTATACTTGTATGATGCTCCTGCAAAAATGTTTCCTTACATTACAACATTAATGTTATGTTGTCTATGAATAATGAACATCCTTTTACTAGAAAAACAGATTAAACGCATCTTAGCTGAAAAAAATGTCTTGGAGCTTAAGAAAATGGCCGTACAACGTCCTCTTTCCAGGTATATTAAGCTCTTTGGAACACTGAATGGGAACCTGGATGGTACTTTAACAACTATGATGTACCGGCATGGAACTCACAAAAGTGGTTGTCTCAGGGTCCACCAGAACAGTGCTTTAAACAGGAAGAGACAGAATTTCATTTTGATTTGCTAGTTAGATCTTCTTTTTTGTCCCAATAACAGGCCGCCAGGCACTCATGTGAAAGCTGGAATGAGCTGCAGGCAGAAGGCCATCAAGCCGACTGTCCGCTGAGACCAAGTAGACGCATATTGTGAAACGGATGTTTGTTTCAGTGATGTGGTGGGTCATCAGCAGGGATAAAAAGAGCTATTCTAGCCTTTAGTATAAGGCTGATCCTGTAACCTAATGCTTTTGAGTTAAACACTGAACAGACATGAACTAGATGACAGATACAATATCCTGGTGAAAGGGTGTCCAGAACCGGCAGTGGTTTGTGAAATGGAAAACTGCATTGTTTTTTAGCTATCTAGGTAGCAACGTTTTAGGACCTCGTAGGGGTGATGTGCACTGGCAAACCAGCCAGTGCTTTGGAAATGGCACCTGGAATGGCATGATGGAAGGGCCCTGCATAGCAGTGTGATTGTGGAAAGATCTTGTACAAGAGCGTGCTAAGTTTTTCCCCTTGTGAACTTTTTTACAAACTCTGGAAAACTCACAAAGGTTGTGATGTATATATTATGGGGAACATTTTGGCAGTGTGGGTGTAACGCAACATTTCACTTTCAGTGGGACATGCCTTTCAAAGAATAGCTTTGGAAAGAAAACTGTTCTGCAATAAATGTTTTCCGAGAATTAATAAACTGTGCAACCCTCATGGAATGCAAAGTGTGTAAACTCCACTGGCAAAATGTATTTTGTTGACCATTGGTCTTGTATTGGAAATGTGCAACCACTACCAGAATTTTCAAATATGTGTTTCCTATTTATAGTGCTCAGTAGCACATTTTTCTGGGGTGATTCTAAAACAAGAAACAGGGTAAACGTTCTAAATGTGACTTTGGTCTAATTTTCACAAAACGAGCACAAGAGTGGATGAATCCTACCTTTATTTTTTTAGCTACGATTTAACTTTTTCATTACAATAGTTTTGAAAGTTTAACTTGAATTATACCAAAGGATGTACTACCGGGTTTTACAGCACTTATTATATAATGACAGCACTGTGACTCGCTATCTGCCTTTCTTTATGGTTTAAACACAACCAGTGCTATTACAAAAGTTGTGTAAATCAGCGCTTTTTAGCTCCAATTCTGATTGGCTTCAAAAACGCCCAACTATTTACCTCACGAGGAAAAATTATGGACTGCCAAAGCAGTACAAGGACATACAAATGGCATAATGTGTGCTATTCAAATGGTGTTGACTATGAAACTGAATGTTATTTAAATACACTGTATGAATACTTCTCTCTTGTGTCTATTTATGTTGCCCCATACTGTAGCACTGTGTATGCATAGTTGAGATTAACGGTAATGTGTTGGAAACCTGTAGTGCCTACTGCAAACTAAAGTGTTCTAAGGCAATGCAGCAGATGCCAGTACTCCGTCGGAAAAGCTAAGTTTGCCACCTGGCCGGTTTACTACCGGCAACACAGGTAGTCCCGGCCGTCACCAAAATAAGCAGAATTACCTAAATCCTGTTTTTTCCCTCCTTATCTGAACAAACTTTAAGCAGCAAATATAAATAGAAAGCCCTTCTAAATGTGTTCTAGAGATGCGCTAATGGCCCCTGATTAATAATTAAAAGAAACCAAGGCACAAAACTCAAGTTATAAATTAATACATACGATTTTGATTAAAGCCCTATGTAGTATGTCCGGGCCTCTTCAGACAACAACCGGCCGGCATTTTTTCTTTTCGAGAGAAAGGAACCATGGGAACAGCAAGAAGGCAGTCTTTCTAGAACAGATGGGCTTTAAGTCCTGACAATTGCTCATTAGTGAATAATTTTGAAGGAGGAATAGTAGCAAGAAATTCTACAACTGTGGTTCGGAGACAGAAAAACATCTTTCTTCTCTGGCACATGCAAAATTAAATGATCAGCAGAAACACCCGAGTAGGTGTTTAGTGCCAGATATTCCTAAAACAGGCTGCGACTAATTCACAAAGGCATTTTAATGTCAGAGAGAGAGTTTAGATTCAACTGACGAACAATGTGGGAGACAACTGATCGATCTAAGGAAGGCGTGAACAAGTATGCGTTTCTTACACCACAAATCAGACTGCCAGTAGTATGCTTTTCAATATACAAACCTCCAAATTCCTCTCTGAGAGCAAAGCTTCGTAGAATTTCAAATAGAGTAAAAAAAAGTCATTTAAATCCACTGACCCAGTAAAGTCGTGGCAGGGCAGGCTTATTAAAACTGAAAAAATGTTTTAGCAGTAGTGGATTAAGGCCGATGATGTTTATTTAAATCATCTATACGTCTACTTACCCCTCATACCACTGTCCACTTTTTGTTTAAATACATCATATCCATAGATCAATGGCAGCTGGTGAACTTTGAAAGAGGTGGGGCATAAATTATTTCCTCAAACTGGAATAAGTAAGCTAGTGGAGCAAGCGAGCGAGCCTGAAGTTCTTGTAGAATGTTTGGAGGTGGACGCAGTCTTGCCCTGATAATATTTGTAACTATCCCATTTTGCCCTGTTTCTGTTCAATGCAATTTATGCATACATTAGTTAGAAAAATTCAGTGGTTCTCAATGAGTTCCTTTGAGTTCTGCCAAGTAAGCTTTACCATCACTAAGGGGTCTTGAAATTCCTCAACAAAAGCATCACAAAACTGAGGCAAAACCATGAACACTGTAATGTAATCGTCCTTAAAATTAGGTTATAGCGATGTTCATTCCAGGTAGTAAAGAAAAACAGGGTATGCAAAGTCACCCTGGTCTATCGTCTCATCCAGTCCCTTCGAAGCATGTACTCTGTCATATGTTATAGCTGATATTCTACATGGATGGGGTGACCAAGTCAAAGGTTATACAGATATCATAATGAAAGACCATAGGTAAAACAGCTACACAGCAAACAAATAAAATCACTCTTACATGTTCATGGCTCAGATAGTGCTGTTGATAACATAATAAAACCTTTATCATTGAAGATAGTAAAATGCCTCTGCCCAAAAATGTCATGAGTAGGCCACGTACTTTAACACCTAGGTATTTGCAAACAGAGACTCACCCCCCACCCGAGTTAGAGCAGAATTATGAAAATCATATGGCTAATCAACTAAATAACCTAGGTCCTAGGCCACACAGAGGTTGCTATTACTCTACTCGGGCCTTCCAAGCTATAGGCCGGCATAGTGCTATACATCAAATACAATATTCTACAGAGGTACCTTATTGTTACTAGGTCCATAGACTAATTTCACTGATTCCTGCAATCTTGTACTTTGGCTGCACGCCACAATGGAACTGTTATAGTTTAAAATCACCCACAAATTATCAAGTAGCTAGCCATAAAATAAACTCGAATTCAGATGCAACCTGCAATTTGCCAAAGGTCTTTTAGGCAGAGATCCACATCTGAGGTCCGAAATGCATCTGTTAAAAATGTAATTGTAACTTCAAATGAAAATATCGCACCAAGAGACCTATGTGCTTCCACGCTTTGCAGTCTCACACTTTATTTTTCTCATGAAGCACACACGTTATGAAGAGTTAGGAATGTAAACGTATTTAAACAGTGAGATGATTTTAAAAGGCCAAGGAAATTCTAAAACCATCTTTTCACAACACAGGGCGCTTTTTCTTCTCAAACACAGAGGCAGGCAATGTAGGCAATTGGGCATTTAGATGCGGACCACAATACAGCGAGCTCAACAACCGCTACCTAAAGCCACTGTCAGCAAATGCAATATTTCATCTATGCCTCCAGTCACAAAGGCCGTTAGGCTTATGACTTTTCGAGGAGAGACAGACTTTGTGTGCGTACAAAAACGTTGACCACGTAGGCCACAGAAAGTATTTTAAAAAACATTCTCATGCATGCTTCCAGATCCGAGGAGAGAGGCGGTGACTGAAAAAACTGGCATGCGAGTGAGATGGGTTTTTGCGGCCCCTTCAGTTCCTGTTTGCGAACGGGAAAAAGCCTTTTGGGATGTATCATCCCAAAAGGCCATCGCAAAATAAGGAATCGCAAAATGTGCGATTCCCTATTTTGCGAATGCACTTAAGGAATTGCAAATTGCGATTCCTTAAATGCAATTTTGGAAGCACCCAAAATTTGCAATCTGGCCTTAAGGAATCACAAATTACCACCAACTTTAAGTTGGTGGTAATTTGCAATTTCCTGGAAAAATTCACTTTTTTGCATTTTTCAAAGTGCCATGTGGCGCATATACATGCCCTTAGGGCATGTATGTGCGCCACATGTGCACACATGCATATTTCAGGGGTGCAACAGGGTGTCCTTTTGGCACCCTTGCACCCTTGAAATTGCATGCACAATTTGCGAGTACCTATTGGGTACTCGCAAATTGCGCATGCAATTCCCATTCATTTCTATGGGCCTCTTGGCGCATTGAAATGAATGGGAAGCCATTCCTTATTTGCGACTCGCAATTTGCGAGTCGCAAATAAGGAATGCATAGGAATCGCTATTTTAATTGCGAAACCTACATACATTGCATTTTGGGAGTCCTCAATAGCGAATCTGTAAAATTCGCTATTAAGGACTCGCAAAAGACAATGTTAATACATCTGCCCCATAATCTCCGAAACCCTGATAATATTAGACCACCTGGCAGATATCAAGTTACTGATACATGTTTGCCTCGTTCCTTTCAGGAAAAATCCAATAAACATTTGGAGATAGGTGGACGGTCAGAGCGCAGATCGGAGGAGCACGTAAAACCAAAGAAGGACTCACAACGCTCATCTGACTATATAATAAAACAGGAAGATAAACAGTACCCTTCCAAGCCTCAATTAAAAAAGAAGAAGGTAGCCAAACTGAAGGTCAGGCATGCCCCGGATACTGAGGACTCTGCTTCTGAGCGGGGAGCGTGCAGTAACAATGCTAGGCAGCGTGCCAGAAGTCACAATAGTTTGCCAGAAACTGATTGATTGTCTGGAGAGAGTAGTGCTGAGGGAGTATATCACGGTGGAAACACCTGATACAAGGGTAAGTGTCCCCTATCGTTCGTATGAAATACAACTACAATTGGAGGGAGATGTGCCCAGGTTCATTAATGCTCTCTTTTGGGAGGACTTGACACAAGAGTACAAGATTCTCTTGGCTGAAAAGGATTGGCTACCTGATTACGTAATAGATTACCCAAACGGGGAAACTGTAATTTTACCTGCTTTCTCTGACCTCGTTCCAGAATCAGTGAAACATTCATACACCTAAGAGTGAATGCTAGTGTTAGCTCCTGCGTTATACCGCAACCATGAGGGGTGGGATGAGGGTTCTCCATATCATGATATCCCATTGAGGACAACCCCACAACCTCAAAGACAATACCCAATTAAACATGAAGCTAAAAAACAAGCTAGGGAAGTCCTAGAACAACTTGAATACCAAGGTGTAACAGAAAGTTGCACCTCATCTATGAGCAATCCTTTGGTTCCAGTAATGAACCGGACCATTCATATCGTCTAGTATTAGATTAGAGCCATTTACACACAGCTACTCTCACATTTGCAGTGCAAAATGCACAGTGTGGCACTAATGAATAACACTGCGGAAAAAATACAAAACAACACTCGACATCTTGAATGGATTTTTCAGCCAAAATATAGCACATGGAAGCAGATATTTGACAGCCTTCAGTGCACTAGGCTCTCAGTGGCAATTCTATTGATTGCCCCAGGGGTATAAGAATAGCTCCAGGCTGTTTTCAGCCAGAGTGACAGAGCTACTACAAAATGTTGACGACCGGATATTGTCCTATGTCGATGACATTTATCTGACAGATGATGATCTTATTGAACACTTGACGAGAGTGGATCACATAATCTTGGGATCTGCTCACGTGGGCTACAAATTTAACTTTAAAAAATCAAAAATTGCCCATCTGAATGTCCTTTTTCTGGAATATGAGCTGACAAGTGAAGGCAAAAGCCTTGCGACACCCTTCCTAGAGAAATGTGCGCTCCTTCAACCATCAACAATTTTAAAAAGGCTACAATCCATATTGGGATTCCTAAATTTTGGCAGAACATACATTCCAAATTACACAGAAGGGTTAAATCATTCTATGACTTGATACATCCAGACTTCTCAAGCACACATTGGACACAGAAAAACACAAACATTTTATGTTCCGTACAAGCTGACATTCAAAACACTTACATACGCATGTAAATACCACAAACCTGGTGATCCGCATCATCGCAGTAACATCCTGATATACATATGTCACGTTCAGTGAAGGTGGCACAGTACCTATTGCATATAAATTGCATTTATACACCAATGCTGAAATGCGTTTTGCACCTACTGAAAAAATACTCACAGCAGTACAGAGTGCTGTATTGAGAGAAAGAGCCCAGGCTCAGGGTAAGCGTATAAATGTCGTGACCCTGGTGCCAACCTTAGAGGCCGTCACCAAAGCAAGCATTCCAAATGCTAAGGCTTTACATCTGCAATGGATACAATGGGCTAACTCACTCACTGCAACAGATGTAGACTACAGATTTGATTCTAGACTTCAAACACAAGCTTTTCTGCAATATGAACAAGAATATCCTCTACCTAGTGAAATAATGCCTCTAAATAACAATGATTGCATCTTATATACAGAAGGGTCTGCCCAGCCGGCCGTATGGACAACGCATCAATATTCAGCGGCAAGCGCAATCACTAAGGGGCGTGTGCACGATGGAGAAGTCCATCCTGAGAAGACCTACATGCAGTCACTAGGTGACTGCACAGCGCAGTTGGAACTAAAGGCTCTAATACTGGCACTAGAAAATACGCTTTTTTTGATTCCCCACACTCATAGTGTGTGATTCTTATTACTGAGTCCAGTTATACAATGAATACCTCCATTACTGGAGCCAGAATGGATTCAGAGATTCAAAGAGTTGCACAATAAAGCACAAGTTGCTTTTGGAGAAGGTGGCAAAGCTGAAAGATTGCTTTCCAAGGACTCATGACATTCACACATGCCGCAAAAGCATCAGTTTGTGTTGCTGCGGTTGCTGCAATCACTCGTTCTAGCACGAGGATAGACAGAGACCATATGTTGGCAGTCAATGCTGCTCGCAATAACACTCACCTGCCAAAAGGCTTTACGCTCAAGTACTCCTACAAGTTGGATGCACACAATATACCATATGCTCACATTCCTGTAGTGGAGGATAGAGTAATACTAAACACAGATTGCAGACTGGGGTTGATACTAGCTGCACACAAGGGTCTGGCTTCTACAGAGGCGGGGGTGGCGACTACAATTCCACTGCTACAGCAGTGCTATTGGTGGCCCGGTCTCTACAAACAGACCAAGGACTTTGTTCTTAAATGCAACATCTGCCAGCAGATGAAGGGCTCTACTGTAGCACCTCCACCAGACACCTCTACTGGTTTCAAACAAGTCAATGGCTTGTGTCTATTTGGATCACTGCGGCCCCCTCTATTCGGATGGGGCTTACAGGTTCATATTGGTGGCAGTAGATTCTTTCTCTCAGCTCCTGTGGGGATGACCACAGCGGTCGGCAGACGCCCGAACTGTTATAAAGGACCTGTGACGCTTTATTGGGATATATGCAATTGGCACATTACACTCCGACCAGGGTCCAACATTTAACTCTTGGGCTTAAAAAGTTTGGGTGTGACCTTGCGTTACTCCTCACCCTATCATCCTGAGCCAAATTTGGTAGTGGAGAGGAAAAACTGTGACTTAAAGCAGTCTTTAACAGCCATGGTCCTAGGCTCAGGTCGTTCTTGGGTCTACAGGGCTTTAAATAATATGGCAAGAAAATCCCTGGGTGGTGGGACTCTCTATGAAATCCTGTTAGGGGGAAAAATGTGGGTCCCAAACCTTGACAATCCCTTCACAGTGGCGGCAGAAACACCATTTGACACCAATGAAAGTTTGGCTGTTTCAAAGAACTGAATGATTTTCGGGATGAACAAAGCAAAGTCCAAGTAAAACACACCACCAGTGGAGAAGTGATGGTAGAGCTGGCAAGACCTGGCTGGGTCCCGAAAGTTGAGGATCTGGTCAGGGAACAAATTGGGGGCAAAAAAAGAGTTTGAGCCATCCTACAGAGCGCTTGTACCTGTCCTGGCTGTTGAAGGTACCAGAACTGTACTCCTTCTGCCCCTTGCCGGTCGCCGAGACAAAAGGTTTGTCTCCATTGATCTGATCAAACCACACTATGTGGCCGATTCTCCATAGTAAGCCACGTGGGATCCTGAGTAGCTACCTCCCTCCTCTCGCTACCGTTCAGGAAGTTCAGCTTGAAGCTTTGATAACTGAAGAAGCATCCTCTCTCGAACGAGAGACACCTACTAATAACAAAGTATATCTTCTACCTGTTGCAACTGCAACAAATGTACAATCAGCTAGTACAGAAACACAAATTTCAATTAAAAAACCTGCCAATAAAGTCTACATCAATGTACCACAGAAAGAGCCATCTCCCAGTTCTACAAAACCTGCTGAGCTGCCAAAAAGAGATTGGACGGTCTCTTGCTATTTAATCGACTTTGATGACTTCTCATCGGATTCAACTGATCCACCCCTGCCACCACCTCTCCACTTCCAGGCTGAAAGTGCGAGTTTTCTATCTTGGGCTGAAAAATACCTATTTTGTTCCTCCTTGGTTACACTTCTGGATTACAATTGGGCTGCTTTTCCTGATCCTCTGGATTGGTTTGGTGAGTCTTTTTCCTGCTTTTAAACGGACACCATCTTCCAGAACGCTCTACAGTACAACTGGTGAACTTGGTACTTAAACCACTTGCATCATCACACTGTGAACGGAGAGACCTTTCCCTTATGAACATTACAGTGGTTCCAGTTCTCGAAGGGATTGTATGGGATAGGGTATCGTATGTTGTATATGGCCCCACTGAACTTTTACAAATTTCATATTTGTTCAAAATTTCTTAGAACTAGTACTGTTTCTGATGATTGGGACATTAATGCAGTGCATGAACTGCTAGAAGACCTAGAGCATTCAACTGTGTTCCTCTGATAAATTGTATGATGGTACATCTATTTATGATGACATGTTCTGTTTCCAACATTGTGGTCATCATTTCCTGCATAAGGCCAGTGTTCCACATACTGTTTATAATTACGTCCAATGAGAACATTGCCCTACTACATGGGGTAGTTCAAAAACATTTGCACAGAAATGTGCTTATTTTTCAGGTTATGATACATCTGACCTGGCCTCATATTTTTATAGCCTTGCACCAACCCCTGCAAAGAAACATATGCTAACTGACACCAAACTGATGGGTTCTGCTTCTTTTCTTTCCTAACTGTCTGTACAGGGTTTCAACTTTTGGAAAGACACCATAAATGTAAAATCTGTTTGGGGAACAAGAGACTGGCAGGTTCAGGGAACTGAGGCTTTGTTTAGAGTATGCCTGATACCACAACAAATGATTTTCCTGAACAAAACTGTGCAACAAACAACATGTCTTGAAATAGCCAAGAGGAAGGATTTGAACACACCACGAATTCCCACATTTGCACGTTTTGACAATTGGCAACAACTTACACACTACGGTGAGGATACATTGGACGCCATGCTACGTAATGGCACATACAATTCATCTGACCCCAATTGTAAGGGATGGTTAGTTTGACCACTGGACACTAACGGCTGTCAGGCGCGATTACTGGGTAACGCCAAGGGATTCAAGAGTAACAGACCTGACATGCGTTATGTGCAGTCTGAACACTCAGGGGTGGTGACAACTTACAGTGTTGGGAAGTTGTGCCTTGATTGGCTAAAAACCTCGACACTGTCTCAGGTAAAACAACACTTATCCCTTTTGTCTGATGACCTGGATCTCAGGGACTTTTTATTGGGTCCCCCGAAGCCACGTCAAAAGCGCTTCTTGTAAGCCATATACGATGAAATATGGAAGGTTTCTCAGCAGAATGCTGCTGAGAGACTGTGCGAAATTGACAGTTAATTTAGAAAAGACTTTAGCCGTGGTAGACAATGGTATGTCCACCTTATCCTCTAGAATATACTATATGGGCAACATAGTGTTGTCTGCTAGACACTCATTGCGTTCAGGCCACGTGCCATGGTGACACATTAATACCACTAGTCTGTTTTCTCCATATCACCTGACGGAACAACAGATACTCATAACACGTAAAGATGCAAAATATACCATGCTGCACATTGAAAAGCTAGAGAAATTACATTTGAGCATTGCGGGAACCCCATCCACAGATTGGATAATCCATGGGTATATTACTTTGTCGATTTCGGCATGCCATTTCCAGCAGTGTCTGCAACACCACCAAGTAGGCAGGTTAGAAGTGCTACGGGAAGGATTTGTACATGAGTATTGAGAACTATGTTTCAAGTTTTGATGTATGAATGGGGGAACTGAAGTCTTCCTCAGTGGTTCGACTGCGAGAACACTTTAAGTGGGTCCTTAGTCTGCAAGGACATTTCGCTTCATGGGGCTTGTAATGTGTCTGTGGCGAACTTGTCCCGTTACCTGACAGGTTCCCCAGCGGCCCTGATTCGTCCGGCTTACAAAGTGCTCTCTAATGGTCAAGGCTGTTGTGGAATGAAACCCGGCAACGCCTATCTGGAGACGGTAAATTTCATAGGTACTCAAGTTCTGTTTCCACCTGCCCTCACAATTAGGGAGGCAATGCTGTGGCCTTCGATAAATGTTTCCAACATACGCTTTGATGCTCAGAGCAAACTGAAAGCCATGCTGTTTCAAAAAGATGTGGCCTTAACATCCACTAAAGAGATGTTTGATCTCCAGGTTGCAAGGTCCTCTTCAGACATACAGACGCTACTCCATACTAACTTCCCACCGCATTTTTGGGGAGCTGGTTTATAGTATCTTTAACATGTTTGATACCAAGGGAATAGTGCACTTTTTAAAGTCGATAGACTCCAGGTTGGGTAGTACCTTCCAGACAGTTTTCGGAGTAGTTCCATCTTTCATACACTCCGTACTCTGAAGCATTTTTGGAGGTCTTCCGCTTGTCCTGCTCCTGATTGCTGGGATGTGATTTAAATTTTTCTGCTTCACAATGGATGTCCCAGTTCAAAATGAAATGGAACAGGCACTCCCACTTGTGCTGCTGTGCCGTGAACGCACTGTATATTGCTTCGGCACACCAATGAGTATTGGCTCTTGTTCTTTCTACTGGTCTGTCTGCTGTGCACTTTCGAATGTGGCGTGGATTTATGCCTCGGATCATAATTGGTTGAGCCGTCGGACATAAATGTACTGCTGGACCCCTTAAAGGCCCATTTGTATAGTTGTCCCCAGGATATTCGATTGCTGCTGACCACATTTTTCGAGCCATCCTGAGATACTTCAGCTCCTAGTGAAATGGATCTTGGCTCTGCGGGCAGTCTACAGGTGGTGGTTACTCCCGCAGAAGGCTGCTGTGTGGGCTCGATGGGAAAACATTTGCTCTAGAAACCTGCTTCGAGGTACGCATCTGGGAACATAGTCTGCGGTTGCTGGGAACAGAAATGTTTCGTCTACCACTCGGAACACTTAAACAATTGGCTACTCTGTTTGGTGGGAAAGTTTTAATTTGGCCTGAGTTTACAAAAGTGTTTTCAAATTTTGTTAGCTTTTATATATTTTATACTTTTTAAGCAAATGGCTGTGTGCTTTGAATTTCAAAATTACATGATTGCCTCTTTTTTTTTTTTTTTTTAAACACATTTTATTGACTTTATATGGTACCTTCTGGGCAGCAGCCCTGCATATACATATTGAAACATAAGATAGTACCAAGTTTGTATACAAAATTAACAACAGTTTGCATATATAACAACAAAAACTTTGAGCAGACAGTCCCATTACCCGTGTATTTTAGTGAGTATGTTTGAGTACCCGCCTTGGCAATGATAAGATATAGTGTGGGGCGTGTTGTGGTCAAGGACGTATGGAGAGGTTCACACATCAGGGGGTCTGAGAGGGAAGGGGGGGAAGATCGATACCCCGATATGTTGCCCATCGGGACCATATTTTCCTGTGTTTCAGGGGACAGCCTCACGCTTGGAATACCGCAATCTCTGAGCCCATACATCTATCTAGTTCTTTTCGCCAGTTCCCTAACGTCGGGGGGGGAAGTCCCCTTCCATAACTGAGCGATATCACGCTTAGCAATAGTGAGGGCCAGGAAGAGCAAATGTTGTTTATACTGATTCCCCCCTATCCCATCGGTGCTTTGTAGTAGAAATAGTTTAGGGTCGTATGGAAGATCCCAGGATAATACCCTACCCAGGCAAGTCGAGACTTTACGCCAAAAGGACTGTATAACAGTACAATCCCAGACCGTATGCATAAATGTTCCCTCATCCCTTCTGCAGCATAAACACTGGGGGGATTGAATAACCCCCATCCTCCAGAGACGGAGTTGAGTATAGTATACTCGGTGTATGTATTTAAATTGGATGAGGCGGTATCGAGAGGACACGGATGCGCCCCGGGGACTAGCCATGGCCTCGGCACAGTCATCATCAGTTAAGTCCGGTATATCTGCCTGCCACGCCCCTCTGGTCTTGTATAGTGTCGTTCTGGCGTGTCGTCAAGGTCTGATATATCTGTCGGATTTTATGAGACCCTAGATCACCCATGAGAAGGCGGCCCTCAAGGGGTGAAACTCTGGGAGCGTGTCCAGGGTAAGAATCTTAGGAGTGAGAGCGTGACGCAATTGAAGATATTTATAGAATTGTGTTTTATGCAATTGAAATTCCACCTGCAACTGCTGGAAGGACTTTAAAGTGGTGCCCTTCATAACGTCTCCAAGGGTGGATATGCCTATCAGGTCCCATTTGCGGAATCCCATTAAAGCCGCCACCTGGCACAGATGGGTGCCGTGCCATAGGGGAGTCACCTGGGTCAGGCGCCCACGCCACCCCATCCGCCCTACAGTATACCTCCAGAGCCGAACCGCTGTTCTGCTGGCATGAGGAAGGAAGTCTAGATTCTGGGTACTGTATAATAGCCGGAGGAGGGGGACACCCTCCATCGCTGCATGTTCCAGTGCGAACGCCAGGTCCATTGGCGTATTGTACCACCATTCATTTATGATTAATAAATGGGAAGCAGCGTAATAGGAGTAAACGTCCGCCGCCGCAATGCCGCCGCACTACGTTGATTGTGCACAGGTTTGTAGTGCCACCCGAACTGCCCCTCCGTTCCATAGGAATTTATTATGAATGGCGTTTATTTGCGCAAACCATGACCGTGGTATATGGTACAGGAAATTCTGTAGGTGATACAGTACTCTAGGTAGAGAGACCATCTTAAAAATCGCTGAGTGCCCATACAGCGAGAGGGGAAGGGATGACCATATTGTTGTCTCGTCTCGAAGGCCAGCAAGAAGTGGATTTATGTTATGTGCCCATGAGATCTTTGGACAGGGAGACATGAAGATACCCAAGTATTTAAAGCCCTCCTTCGTGTGCGTCCACTGGGCCGCCCATGTACATCTACCCTGGTTACCACATACCAGGAACATTATGGATTTGGAGGGGTTGGTATGAAGCCCCATAGTCTGACCGAAGACTCTGAGGATCTGTAGGATCCGTGGCCCCGAGATCCATGGGTCTGTCATAAAGAAAAGGACATTGTCCGCATATAACGTTATGCGGTCGGGTTGCGACTGCAGCCACTCGAATCCCCGGAGCACTGGATCTCTGCGTACCCATACCGCCAGGGGTTCGACCGCTAGGGCAAATAAACGGGGGTGAGGGGGCAGCCCTGTCTCGTGCAGCAGCAGATGGGAAAGGGGGCCGAGCGATGACCAGCGATGCGCACTGAGGCGGTTGGTTCTGTATACAGTAACCAAATGTATGCTAGGAAACGCGGGCAGAAATTGACAGCTTAAAGAAGTTGAAAGAGATACTCCCAACTAAGGGAGTCAAATGCCTTATCGATATCGGCAAGTAGTATGGCTGCGGGACGCCCCAACTCTGGGGCCAAAGCCATGGCATTATGGACCCAACGGATGTTGTGGCAGGTGGCCCGGTGCGGCATAAAGCCAGATTGATCTAAATGGATCAGATCTTGTATACAGGCCCACAGACGATCAGCTAGGACCTTGCCCAAAAGCTTGGGTTCGAAATTAATCAAGGAGATGGGGCCATATGAGTATGCGTCTTCCGGTGGGCGACCTGGTTTTAAGAAGAGGACAATCTCGGCTTGCCACCAATCCCGTGGCAATATGTGCCGTTCGAGTGCATCCGGTATTGCCTCTAATAGGTGCGGGCCTAATGTGGGCATGTGTGATAGAAGAAATTCCATGGGGAATCCGTTGGGGCCGGGGGCCCGTCCCGGGCGCATTGCCACCAGTGCTGCATTTAGTTCATCAACTGTGATGGGGGCATCAAGTTGGTCTCTCATCTGATCAGTGAGTCTCGGGGGGGGAGGATATCCCTAAGGAACTCTGCGATGAGGGCCTCTGAGAGATGTTCTTGCCGCGCGTATAATTTGGAGAAGTAGCGCGCAAATTCTGCAGCGACAGCCCCGGGAGAGGAGTGTAAAACACCGTCTGACCCTCAGATGATCGGATTAGCGGCCGGGGACCGCTCAACCTGACACAGCCTATGCAGCATTTTGCTTGACTTGTCCCCCCATTGATAGATCCGGTGTTGCGACGCCAACCAGATTTCTTTCGCCTCATCCATGAGATGTTGTTGAATCTGTTGTTGAGCCTGAAGTAAATTACGCTGGAGGGAAGGGCTGGGATCGTGTATGTATTGTGTCTCTAGGGATGTATGATGGGCCTCTAGCTCAGCCCGTTGGGTGGAGTGCTTGCGTTTCTCATTCGTACGGTAGCTGATGTCGACCCCCCAGAGTGTGGGTTTTAAAGCTTCCCAGAGGATTATCTTGGATGGGGCAGAGGCAGCATTTATATCTAGGTATTCCTGAATTTCTCCAGCAAGTGACTCCTGATAGTCGGGGTCCCGAAGATACCATGGGGACATTCGCCACCTAAAGGGAGGCTTTTGGAAGTGCATATGGAGTTTAACAGTAACCGGGGAGTGGTCTGACAGCCCCCTGGGGAGGTGAGAGACTTGGGAGAATCTGTGAATGTAACTACGTGGTGTAAACATATAATCCAGCCGGGATAGGGAACCATGGACAGCGGACATATAAGTGTAGCCTACCTCAGCTGGGTGACATTCACGCCATATGTCTGACCATCCCAATATGCTGGCGAGCTGGGACAATTTAGATGCATCCGTTGAGGGTCCCAAGCCGGACCCGCACCTTCAATCAAGTGACGACATAACATCGTTCCAGTCCCCTCCCAAAAGAGTTAAACCATCCGGAAGTTCACTCCATAGACGGGTGATTTTGTCAACGAAAGTAGAGCCCAAGGGAGGGGGGGGGGGTGCATAGATACTGCCGATGTTAATGTGCTCACCGTATAAGGTGCCTGATGATAGGATATATCTACCCCCAGGATCCACCCAGTGCTTCACATGAATGAAAGGGATACGGCGGTGAATGAGGATAGCTGTCCCCCGGGAACCCCTAGTAAACCCAGCATGATAAATCAGATGGTATCCAAACCTGGCCAAGCAGGGAGCCTTGGTGCCCAATAGATGGGTCTGCTGTATGAGGAGGATGTCGGCTTCGTATCGCTTGGCCTGGCGAAGAATGGCACCCCTCTTTGATTTTGTTGAGTAACCCCCTGACGTTCCATGATACCACTGTCAGGTCTCCCAGTGGGGGAGTACTAGCCGGAGCAGCCCTCTATGGCTTGTATGTGCATACTGAGTATCTAGTTTAACGGGAATTGTATTGTGTGTCTGCGCGCGTGTAAGAACCAAAATTGTCGTGAACAAAAACCATGTAACCCCCCCCCCATCCCTCCTCCCCCCGATACTGCCAGAAACAAGGAGCATATGTCGCGGTGAAGGGCGCCCCCGGCCCCCAACAGGGGAGAAAGAGTCCCTTGTCAAATGGTTCCCAACCTTTCCCCAGAACTTCAACATGGGGTACAAATGTCCGGGGCTGGACAGTCACAATGCGTATTATCCACGCTAACTCAGTGCTGATATAGATGGAACATTCTTAAATGTCGAACAATCGGCAGGGACCAAAACCCTAGGATTCCAGCGCTAAGTTGGCTCAGGATGCCCGCTCCAGGCTGGAGGAGCGGCGGTCGGATCCAGATCTATGTCTCCGCTTCGATTTCGTCCTTCTAGATCGATTTTGCTGTGAGCCTCGGGAAGAGTCAGACTCCAGCAGCGGCGGAGAGCGAGGTTTCAGGTGGATTCGTTCGTCAGTCCAAGCGAAAACAGCTTCAGGCGTATCAAAGAAATGGGACTTGGAGTTGTAGACAATGCGTAGCCTAGCGGGATATAGGAGAGTATATTGAACGTTAAGATCTCGCAATCGTCGCTTTGCTGCCATGAAGAATTGGCGTTACTGTTGCACTAGGCGGGTGTAATCCGGAAATATCAATATTGACCGGGACTCAAAGATGAGTTTGTCCTTGTGTAGTCTAGCAAATTGCAGTACTGCGTCTCTGTCAGCATAATTGAGCAATTTGGCAATGACTGACCGTGGGTTTTCCCCGGGGGGGGGGGGGTTTCTTCAGCGCCCGGTGGGCTTTCTCGACCACAAAGCCAGTAGATAACATATCATCCAGTAGGAGATTTCTGAGCCACTGGGTGAGGAAACGGTTCATGGAGGTACCCTCACAACCCTCCAGGAAACCCACAAAATGAAGGTTGTTGCGTCTGGCAGAGCCCTCAGCGTCCTCCACCCGGGATGCCAGCTCTTGCGAAATCACTGTCAGTTTGTTGACGCGCTGCTGTAAAGTGGTCACCGTATCTTCGACGGATGAGACCTGAGTCTCCGCTTCAGTTATGCGACCTACCGCTTTTCTTAGATCTTGGCGAAGAAAGGAGACTTCAGATCCTATAGCACCAATTTTGGCATCTAGAGTGTCCCTGGCCTCCGTGATGGCTGCTAAGAGCGCTGCGTTATCCGGTACGGTGCCACTCGTGGTCCCCCCGCCCGTCGTCGTGGTATATTGATCCAGGGTACCCTGTTTTGTACCTGCCCTGCCAGGCTTGTCCTTCCCCATAATTGGACTGTGGGATGGTCAATCCAAGGATCCAAGGGGTCCACAGCAAAGGGCTCCTTGTATTGCAGGGAGAGTCACCAAGGGCCGTGATGCGTAGCGGATCCGTCATTCCAGGGGACTCACGGGGGCGTCACGGGCCGGTCCTCACGGAAACTGGCCGTCGCTGAGCCTAGCCCAGCCGCTTCTGCAGCCCGCAACGGCCAGCCAAGTAGGCCCCCCTACTGGGACCAGACTCGCCGGACCATCAGCCCGCCGCGTGCCCTGCCCTGCCATTCGAAGTCCGGGCTGTTCCCCTGAGTCCGATCGCAGTTTGCAGCACCCCCACTGCCCACAGTGCAGTTCAGGCCCAGCAGTGATTCGCACGGAGTACCTCTAATGCGGCCTGTAGCAGGTGCAGTGGTTTCCCCAAGTGGGGGGGGGGGGGGAAGCCGACCGCCACGCCCCAACGCAGAACCCAGCGATATGCTCTGGGGCCCACCGGGCACCGATCAGGGCGGAGGACAACCCGGCCTGTTCAAGGTTCCGGTTGCAGAGGTCAATAGGGCGCCACGTCGAGCAGGAAAGCAGCGCCACCACTCCCAGCGAAGGTTTGGTTCAATTTTGCCCACCAGCTGCAGATCAGCCCCAGACGCATACCTCCGATGAGGGGAATCCCATGCGGAGATGGAAGGGGGGAGGCCCTGCGGGACCGGCGTGCAGCGCCATCCGCTCTTCTGGAGGCTCAGCGGGGGCCCACCACCACTGGCCGACGCCCAGATCTAGGCGGGGTCCGCCACCGGAGAAGGAGAGGCCGGTCCCGGCTGGGAGCCCACCCGCAATGAGGGCCGCGGCCGGGGCCCAGCAACCGCCGCCACAAGTCCGCGAGGGGGCCCAGGGAGCGAGCACCGCCGGCAGTCCACGTCCGGCAACCCCCACGCTGGATGCTCCTCCTCACCTCAGGGGCCCGATCCGACCCAAAGGCTCCCGGCGGCACCCCGTCAGGGGCAGGGAAGCAGGCCAGCAGCGTTGGACCCGTGCCGGGAGGCCTTGGCAAGCGATACTAGGCCAGCGGCCGGCGCTCTGCAGCTCACGAATGTCGTTCCGGCTGAATCTCGGTCCCTCTAACACCCAATGTGCTGCACTGAGTAGGATTAAGGCAGGATTAGGCAGGATTAGAAGCGTGGAGGCGTGGAGCTCAGTTAGACAGCGTCCGCCATGTTGGCTGTCCAAGCCAGGCCCCCCCCCACGATTGCCTCTTTTAAGATTAGTTTTTAAATGATTTGCGATCATGGACCTTTTTATGCCACTGCTTTTTATATAGCTTTTCTGCCTAAACAAAAGTATGTCTCATTAATATGTAATACGTTTACTTGTTATATGTTGTCTGTCAAGTGGTGTCTCTCTTCACGAGTGTTTTCATTCAAGTTGTACATAATCACTGTTCTTCACAAGACATCGTGTGTGATAGATTTCTTCCACGACGGATGATCGCTCAAAGTAGATGATAAGTACACTATATAGGAGTACATTGATCGAGACAAGACGCCGCATGTATTTAGGGCCTGCCAGCTTGGCTGGTAGGCAGGCAATTTTTTATTTTCCTTTTGCTTTATTTCCTACAGATACGGCGTGTCATTGTATAACCGTATGTATTAAGTATTAGGTGTTTACACATTAGGTGTAGGTCCTCGTGTGGTCCTGAAGAAGAGCTTGTAGGGGACAGCTCGAAACATGTTGACCCAATACTAGGGATACCATACTCATTTCAGTTAGGTTTTTCCCTAATATTAACCCCTGATTTTAAAACATACCAACTAGGAGCAGGAATAAAACATTAGCTCACTAGCTAGGTATTTTTAACTTATTTTTTCCATTCCACATTACTGCACCACACAATTTCAAAACGAAGTGCTCCTACGTAGTTCGCAAGTCGCAGCACGCCTCAATCTGCAGCGGATTGAGAAGACCCCAATGATGAAGCATGCCACCTAGGGGCAACCCTGGTGGGTGAGGGGACTCTAGAAAATAATTTTTCTTTCTGGAAAGAGGGTGTTTCATACATGTTCAGTGAAATCCCTGTTCCCCTATGGTTAGGTTTCTTATTCCGGTATTCCGGATGTTGTGGAACTGCATTCAGCAAGGAGGGTGAACCTAAACGTAACCTCTACCTCCCCCCGTTTTTTGGTTGCTGCTTTGTAAATATCAGCAATAGGAATATCCCCAAAAAAGCCAAGGAAGCTCCTATTTTCCTAGTGGAGTGAGCTTTAGGAGGAACAGGTAAAAGTCTTTTAGCTTTTGCATAACAAGTTTGGATGCATTTAACTATCCATCTTGAAATGCCTGATTTGGAAATTGCCTTTGCCAAACGAGGAGATACAAATGCAATAAATAATTGATTCGTTTTTGTGAAAGATTTAGTTTTATCTATATAATACATTAGGGCCCTTTTGACATCTAAAGTGTGTAATGCCCTTTCAGCAACAGAATCTGGTTGCGGAGAAAAAACTGGTAAGTCAATGGATTGATTAATATGCAATTGGAAACTACCTTTGGTAGGAACTTAGGATTTGTTTGAAGTACTACTTTGTCTCTATGTCGTCGGAAGAAGGGTTGGTTCTCCAAGGGTTAATGCCTGAATTTCACTGACTCTTCTAAGTGAAGTAATAGTGATTAAAAAGGCGAGTTTCCAGGATAAGTATTGCAACTGACAAGAGTGGAGTGGTTCAAAAGGAGGACCCATGAGTCTTGTTAGCACAATGTTCAAGTTCCATGGTGGTGCAAGTGGAAGCCTAGGAGGAATGATTCTTTTAAGTTCCTCCATAAATGTTTTTAACAACAGGGATTTTAAATAATGATAAGTGGGGCTTATTTCGCAAATAGGCTGCAATAGCGGCAAGGTGTAATCGTATAGAAGTGTATGCCAACCGGTAATCTGTAAATGCAATAAGTAAGAAATTATTGTCTGTACTTTTTGCATGAAGAGGGTTGATGTTTTGTTTCTGACAGAACATAACAAATCTTTTCCATTTACACGCATAACATTGCCTTGTGGTAGATTTGCGAGCCTCTTTGAGAATGTCCATACATTCTTGAGGTAAATTTAAGTACCCAAATTCTAAGATTCCAGGAGGCAAATTGTGGTACTAAGGTGGATACTGGCCTAGCCAGATGCCCCACACATGCCACCTTAGTCTGTGATGGTGGCATGGGTTTTGCTACTTTTACTGTAAGTCCCAATACCATGGGCAAGTACAGACAGGAGCCTCTGATTAATGGTCAGAACGCTATAGCCTGTAGAAATACAGGGGCTAGTGTCACCCTGGTGGCAGGGAAACTAGTGTCCCCCCTTCAGCTTCTACCTGAGTACCAGTACCAGGTGACCAACACTAATGGTGTTAGAACTGATCATCCCATGGCCATAGTCAATCTCAGTTGGGGAGGGGTCACTGGCCCTAAAAGAGTCGCAGTGTCCCCAAACTTGCCTGTAGATTGCCTCTTGGGAAATTATTTGGAGACTTCAGCTTGGGCTGAAGTAGAACTGAAGGCCCATTTAAAAATGATAGGCCTACCTGAGCAGGTTGCTGAGACCCTTAGGGTCCCAGTCCAGCCACAGGAAAATTCAGGAGCAGTGGAGAATGAAAGAATGGACCACTCTGCGAGCAAAGGGGAGGAAGAAAAGTATTTTCCCCCCAGACTTTAGGTGAGTGTCAGCCTCCTCAGGGAGCTGATCCTACCCCTTGTGAAGAAACTGCCCCAGAGGAGGTCAGGCTGCCGACCAGAGACACGGTTCTGCCCTCCTGCTGCTGAGCTAAGCTTGAGCAGGGGAAGGCAGAACAATAGGCATCCTGTCACAGGGAGGTGAGGGTGCCTGAGCAGGACACCCCTACAGCCTACGGAGTCCATTCTCCCGGGTTGTAAGTGAAGCAGCCATATACTATATAGAGGGGCATCGCGTCACTCAGTCTGCATGAGGGGCACATTTGGTGTCCCCATGCATAGTCCAGTTCAAACCAGCTCTTGGAGACGTTGGCTCCTGCTCTGGCGCGAAACTGGACAAAGGACATGGGAGTAACCTCTCCCCTGTCCAGACCCTCCCCTGGGAGGGTCCCCTGAATCGTCCCAACCCTTTCCTTAGGGTACTTAAGAGCTTACCTGTGGGTGGGTCCCTATATTCGTCGTGGGACAAGATTCAGTTCACACACCACTTCTTCTTCTACCATGTAGGCCCTCTGGACTTCGTTTTGGGTCGACTTCGTCTCCCTTCCAGTCTGCTGCATCGTCTGTGCCTGTGCACCATACAGGAACCTTCCAAGGCCTGTTGGCATTAAAGATACCTGAAGGAATCTCCCTTGGAGTGAAGGAGTCACTCCCCTGCATTCGCAGGCACCGCAACTAAGTCGACCGGTTTGCTGATCCTGAGCTCCTCCGGACTCCGTAAGGTTCTGCAACACAGGTGGTGGTTTTCCACAGCTCCCAAAGCCTGCCCTGCCCTCTCACCAAGTTTGAGGCCAGTATCCCTCGTGGGGGTTGCAATAACCGAACCCCTGTCCACCGCATCAACTTGCAGTTGGAAAGGCTTTTGTTGGTTTCCTTCCAAGATGATCTTCGGGCTCCTAGTAGCCCCACCCTCGAACACCTCCAGTGACCAGACTCTTCAGCCACACTGCATCGTGTGCATCGTGGCCTGCATCTTTTGGTGAGCTGCTTGAGGACCTCTCGCGACCCCAGAGCCTCAGGCCTGTGGGTCCATTTGAGTGTCACCTTTGTTTCTTTTGGGCTCCCCTGATCTCGGGCCTGCCCTGACTCCCCTGCTTGTGGTGAGTCCCCTGGACCTTGATGGTCTTGACGTTGCACCTTTTTTTATTTCTGCGTTGGTTGCATTTGCCATGGCTTGTTGGTGCTCCAGCCGGACACCGACCCCTCAGCACTCGACATCCAACGTGGGACAGCTCGGGCACGGCTCCCGGTCTTCCTCAGCGTCGCCTGGTCCTCACAGCTGAAGAGTCAAGGTCACCGTCATCCGTCCTGCAACACCCGACATCGGAGGGCATTCGTCTTCCAAGTCTCCTGGTCACTCCTGAGTGACATAGACTCTGTCCCCTCTGCTTGCAGGTACCTCTCATCTCGAATCCACCTTCAGATTCCATCGGACACTTTCTCCTTCTTCAGCAGCGGCACTTTCCTGAAGTCCTCCATTGGGTTCGACGGCGGTTTCCGAAACCACTTCACACCAATGCACCCGGCTTCCCTGGTGTAGGTAACGTGGATACTAGGGTATCCACAGATGGGGTGGCTCTCCAACCTTCTGTCTTCCATGGGGTTTCTTCAGGGTCCACTGGGAAGGGTCTTTTATCTTTAAAAATCCAACCTCGACTTACCCGTACAGTTGTACGGAGCACACTGCACACCCTCTCCGTGGGGTCCCTATCTACTCACCTTGGGTGGTTCCTTGGGTCCCCTGCACTTCTACGTCCTCTCAACACTGTCTTGACCCGAGTCGTGGTTCTTATACCACTTTCTTAGTATATGGTTTGGTCCCCCCCTGGGGCCCACTGTGTATACTGTGCTATTTACTGTGTTTCTTTGCAAAGTATTGTGTGCATCGTGATTATCTCCGGGTAGGAGATATCTAAACATGTTAGAGAGTATATTGCAATAACTACATATTTTTATAAATACCTTGTGTGGTTATTTTTCACTTAATCTATACTATAAGATTGTATTCTGGTAAAAGAAGCTGCTTTACACTCCTTCTGGACTAAGCCTGGACTAAGGATGAAGGCTGCTCTCCGCAGCTACCACTTAGAGAGCTTTCTATGGTTGTCTAAGACCTCTTAAATCACTATAAGGGTTTTCTGGACTGGTGCAAGGTGCCCACTTACATTAGTGGACATCATATACCAGGTCAGCTTCTCACACTGATGAAAAAGAGGTGAAGTTTACTTGAGAACAGGGTGCATGACCTATAAACTCGTTTTTGATAAGCTTGAAGGAATTCATGGTCTTAGCACACAGGTATTCTGTGTTTTCAATAGATTGAAACATGATTAGACAATGGGAGCAGGAGATTGAATTAGCAAAGAACACACAGAATCTGATAAAAGGTTTTAGGAGCACAATGATAGAGCACACACACAAATAAATATGCATTCAACCCAAATACACATGCATTCAAAAGTAGAGGAATGCTTAGTTTGTTAAGCACTGTTAGAACTGCAATAAAGGATGTGTAGAGAATTAGGTTAAAGTCTAGGGTCACAGGTTACCTCATGTTTTTCCATAACTAATGTGTACCAATGTGTAACTGCCTAGTAATTCATTGTTTGGACTTTTGCAACTAGCATTGTTTAACTGTGTATAAAAATAGCTGCCTGTGAAGCAGCAAATTGAGCCCGGAAGTTTACTTGCGTGAAGATGGTTGCTCTCCCGCCATGTTAGTAAAGAGCTGTTTTTACATTGCCAAGAGGAGTCTGCCTTTTTCTTCATTTTTAAGTTACCCTGCAACAGTGAGTCGTTGAGTACAGTGGAGGAGAGTGTTGTTGATTGGAGTGCTGTGTCATGTAGTGGAGTGGCGTATCATTGAGAGGAGTGGAGTTACTTTTTGTCAAGCGTCATATTTATTTATACAGTTTTATATAGTGGGAACATGAAATGTGAGGGTATCAGAACGCTTTAGAGGTAATCGGAAATAAGAAAACAAGAAGGCAAACAACAGCATAATCATCAGGGGTCAGATGTATGACCATGTAATTTTGTGACTCGCAAATTGCGCTCAATTGCGAGTTGTAATTTGCGACTCGCAAAATGCCATGTACAACAGTGTCAGAGACACTGTTAGCGATTGTCAATGGGGTCGCAAATTGCATGCCTCATCAATATTCATGAGGCACTTGCAATTTGCGACCCCATTGAGAATGGCTGGCCCTCCCAGGTATGGTGGCCTGCTGGGCACAGCAGGCCTCCATGTCTGGGACTGCTTTTAAATAAAGCAGTTTTTTAAAATGCAGCCCGTTTACCTTAAAGGAAAAAAAAAGGGAGGGATTTTTTTTTTTAAATGAAATGTTTTCGTTTCACTTTTAAGGGCAGGTAGTGGTCCCTGGGACCACTGCCTGCCCCTAAAAAATATTTTCCCCTGCATTTGCAAAGGGGAAGGGGTCCCCTGGGGACCCCTTCCCATTTGCGAATGTATTACCACCCTTTTAAAGAGGGCAGTAAATTGCGAGTGTTTTGCGACCGTAATTGCGGTTGCAAAACTTTCTTACATAGGGTAGCAAGTCGCAATTAGGAAGGGACGCCCTTGGAACGCCCCTTCCTAATTGCGAGTCGCAAATCCTATTTAGCGAGTCGCAAATAAAATGCGACTCGCTAAATAGGGTTTGTACATGGCTCTGTAGGTTTTTGCATGCGCAAACGGGTCGCAAACCCGTTTGCGCATGCAAAAACGGGTCGTACATCTGGCCCCAGAAGTACAAACTGTGTAGGTTCACAAACAGGAAGGTAATATATCTAGGAAAAGATAATGGGCATTGGCCGACAGTCAAGTAATGATCCTGGGAGGAGATCATGATTCAAAAGATTGGAAATAAGAAAACATGTAAACAACAACCTAATTAAGAGAAGTTAAAGAGAGAGAAAACTGTTTAAGTTCACGAATTGAAGAAGGTAATATTTCTAGGACACATCTACTGGACAATGGGCAAGGACCGACAGTCTAGTAATAATCATGGATGTAGATTAGGAGTCAAAATGGATGACCTAGGGCGGATGTTGAAGCCCTCGAACGTCGGTGTCGGGAGGCCGGAGGGAGCCAGCTCAGAAGGCAACTGCTGTTGACTCAACAGAACTACGCTGCCCTTCTGATGGATGAAGCTCGCCAAGCCTGGCTGGCGACGCGTAGCAGGGTCTACCAGTGGGGGGACAAGTCCGGCAAGATGCTGCACCGACTCTGTCAAGGCACCTTCCATTCCCAGGCCCTACCGGGAGTTTTGGGCCCGGCAGGTGAGCCGATTACGGATCCCCCGGCCATAGCGGAGAGCTTTGCCGCTTACTATGCGGATCTATACGCTCCTAAGGAATGCTTGTCAGTGGCCACCATAGATAAATTCATAGCTGATTTACCACCTGAGACGGTATCGGATGCGGTGAGGGATCAGTTGGAGCTGCCCTTGACAGATGAGGAATTGGGTACGGCCCTAGGGGAGCTTAATCCTGGGAAAGCGCCGGGACCCAATGGGTTCCCAAGTGAATTCTTTCAGCGCTACTCCGTGCAGCTGGCCCTCATTATCGGGCGGTAGTGGAAGAGGCACGGGAGAGGGGCTCTCTCCCCAGACTGGAGGCATGCTGAGGTGGTGGTGTTCCAAAAGCCCGGCCGGCCCCCGGAGCAGCACGCCTCGTATCGCCCCATTTCCCTCTTAAATGTGGAGGCGAAAATCTTGGCCAAAGCACTAGCCAATCGCCTCTTACCCCACATCTCCGCCCTTGTGCACCCTGATCAGGCTGGGTTCATGCCCCAAAGGGCGACCAGACACAACATTAGGCGAGCACACGTAGCAGTGGCGGCTATCCAGCAGTTGGGGGAACCAGCGGCGCTCCTCTTGGCTGACATAGATAGGGCGTTTGACTCCCTGAGCTGGGTGTACCTATTTGCATTGCTGCGAAGACTCAACCTGGGCCCGCGCTTCCTCTCCTAACACTCTTATATACGGATCTGACGGCATCGGTACGGGTAGCTGGTGCGACCTCATCCACCTTCTCTATTGGGCGGGGTACGCGGCAGGGCTGTCCCCTGTCTCCATATTTGTTCGCCCTAGCCATGGAACCGTTGGCTGCCTGGGTGCGCATTGATGCGCAGGTCCGGGGATTTGAGTGGGCTCCGGGCCTGTCCGACAGGATCGCATTATATGCGGATGATGTTCTCTTTTTCCTCACAGCGGTTGACAGGACGGGGCCGCGGCTCCTGCGCATCATGCAGATCTTTGGGGAGACATCGGGCCTCTATATGAACCCCCGTAAATCCACATTATGGGCTCTGGGGGATCGGATGAGGATGGGCACGTGGGTCTCATCGGTTCAGTTGGCGGTGGGGGGACTGAAATACCTGGGTGTGTTTCTTTCCGATGTGCCTGCAGTCTCCTGGGAACGTAACTTGGCCCCAGTATGGGAGCGGATCCGTGCGGACCTCAAGTCCTGGTCCCGTATGCCCCTGACACTATATGGTAGATCGGCAATATTCAAGATGGTGGCGCTTCCCCGGCTCCTCTATCAGCTACAGAATCACCCATACCCGATCCCGCTCCGATGGTTTTGGCTGGCGAATGCTGCGCTTGGGCAGTTTTTGTGGGAGGGGGGCAAAGTGCGTGTAGCATTGCGAACATGCTTCCGGTCCACCTACTGTGGGGGGCTCGCGTCCTCGGATATTCTCTCATACTACCAGGCCTCACATCTGCTGGTCCTAAATGAGTGGTGGTACGGCGATAGGGGAGATCCGGCATACGCGCTCGAGCGGCAGCTTATGGGACGCCACTCGCTACATGCAATTCTTTATTCGGGCGCCGCTGCGGGCGGGCTGCCGTCGGCCACACGGGTGGTGTTCCTGATTTGGAAGCAGGCATTGCGACGAATGGGATGGTGGAATACCCTGACTCGGGAGACTCCCCTCTGGGATAATGGACGCCTACCTCAGTTGGCGGCCCTGCAGGGGCTTCCAGGGTTGGGATGACATTGGCATTTCAGTCCTGGGGGATGTTATGAGGGGCCAAACACTTAAATCCTTCCAAGATCTCCAGAAGGAATTCCTTATGCCACAGTCTCAGTTTTATCGCTATCTTCAATTTCGTCATGCTCTGTCCCCTAGCATAGAGGGTCTGGGGTCTCTACCTGAATTTAGTCCGCTGGAAGCGAAAGTCTTTATGGGGGATCTGAAGGACAGGAAAATTTCCCGGATCTATCAGACCCTGGTTACCCATTGCTCCTCCACACTTCAGAAGCTCCGGGAGGACTGGGAAGGGGATGTGGGCACTTTGGAGGAGGAGGACTGGACCGAGGCCTTGGCGGCTCCGCGGGGGGCAGCCATAGCGATGCGACTCCGTCTAGTCCAGTTCAAATATCTCCATAGGGTCTATTTTACTCGGGCACGCTTCTGGCGGGCGGGGCTGATCGCTTCCCCGGAATGTCTTCGCTGCGGTCGAGAGGAGGGCACGTTCATTCATACCGTCTGGCAGTGCCCCTCCCTGGACCGTTTTTGGAGGGGGGTCTTTGCTTGTCTCGCGGAGGTCCTGGGGTGGGAGCTCCCCCGCACGCCGCAGCTGGCTCTCCTTCACGTTATGGAGGGGATGGGGGGAAATGTCTACAAACGGCATCTCATGCAACTGGGTTTCACACTGGCGAAAAGGGACATCGCCCAGGCGTGGAAGGCGCCGCGGGCCCCATCGGTGGCCGCATGGAAGAATGGCCTAGACTTCTGCATGGGGCTGGAACAACCTATCTTTATGGCCAGGGGGTGCCCGCGCAAACACTACAAAATCTGGAAACGGTGGGCGGATTATCGGGGCCTTTGGCTGGACCCTCCAGCTGCAGCAGAGGCTCAATCACTGGGGTAATTTGCAGGTACATAGTAGGCTTACGGAGATGCTATGCGGGGGCCGGGGGGGGTATTCTTGTTGTTATATATACAGGTTGTGGACAGGACTATGCGGACATTGTGCGACCAAGGGGGGAGGGGTGGGGGAGGGCGGGAGTTGTGGGTTTTCTATATCATTTTTTATTGTTTGTATGCGTTTCTGTTGATTTCACTTGGAAAAGTCGACTGCAATTATATTTGTATGGTTTGATTATGCAGATGTCTCTGGTGTGCAGAGCCCTGCGATATATGCGTAACTTGACAAATAAAATGTTTTCAAAAAAAAAAAATGGATGACCTAGGGCAGAGATTGGTTCATAAGTAGTAATTTAACTTCTTTTTTGAAAGATGCACTTGAGGGTATCAGTCTGATTTCAGGGGGTAGGGAATTCCAAAGTCTTGGGGTAATACCAGAGAAGGCTCTGTTGCAGGTTTTCTTTTTATTGAATTTCTGTGGTTTCAGTACCAAGGTGTTGGATCTTCTAGAGGATCTGCATCCACTAGAAAATTCTAGCTTTTGTGCCCAGTGCCTAGGGGTGTTGTAATGTAGTGCTTTATGGGTCATGCAAGCAACTTTTAACTGTATCCTTGCTTCTTATGGGTGCCATTTTATGGCTTTCAGATCCTGGGTGATGGCTTCGTTTCTTTTTGTTCATGTGATGAGGCTGGCAGTCGCATTGAGAGATGCCCTTAGAGGTGACAACTTGGATCTTTGAAGGCCACAAAGGGTTGCAATTCCATAGTCCAACCTGGGGATGAGTAGTGCTTAGACCGCTGATTTGAAGTCGTCCTGAGGGAGGAAGGGTTTTAATTTCCTTAAAATGACTATTTGGTAGCTTGCTCCTGGTACTGATGTGCTCCTGCATGTTCAGGTTCTTGAGATCACGTGGAGTCAATAATCCGTGGAGAGCAGCTAAGAGCAGTTAGATGATTCATAGAGTGATCTCGGGAGAGTGGTTGGGTGGGACAATTAGGAGGAATTCCATTTTGATGGCATTAAGTTTGAGTGGCGTAGAGAGGACTTGAGTACAGTGTAATAGCGTACAATGGACTGGCATAGAGTGGAGTTGTGTACAGTGAAACAGCATAGAGTGGAGTGTTGTACAGTGGAGTGGCGTACAGTGGAGTGGTGTAAACTTCAGTGGCGTACAGTGGAGTGGGGTAGAGTGTAACAGCATACAGTAGAGTGGCATACATTGGAGTGGCGTCCAATAGAATAGCGTCAAATGAAATGGAGTAGAGTGCCATACACTGGAGTGGAGTGGGGTAGTGTATAGTGGAGTGGCATACAGTGGAATAGCGTACAGTGAAGTGTTGTAAAGTGGAGTGCCGTAGAGTGGAATAGCATCCAGTGGAGGAGTGTAGATTGGAGATGCGTACAGTGTAATGCGTAGAGTGAAGTGGCGTACAGTGGAGTCTCGTATAGTGGAGAGGAATGGAGTGGCATAGAGCAGAGTAGCGTAGAATAGAGTGGCGTACACTGGAGTGGCGCATACTGGAATACCATAGAGTGGAGTGGGGTGTAGTGTAGTGGCGAACAGTGGAGTGGAATACTGATGTATGTGAAATTTAGCAGCAATGTAGATGTAACGTAAAACAGCGATTTGCACTGCCTTGCATTTCTCCAGATTTACCAATCAACGCAGGGCCACGCATGGTGACCTTGCATTGCTTTGTCAATCTTAGTTAAGTATTGCGTTGCTCATATCACACCAAGCGTAACACAACGGTATGGCAATACAATAATACAGCTAGGCCTTAGTTATATTTTTGCCAAATTCTTTTTATTTGCATTGTCCAAAAAAGCACAGAACAGACAATTATACAACTTGTGGGGCTCAACATAGTCTTGCCACAAGCCGAGAGCATTAGATAGCTAGAAATATAACACATCTCCCCAAGTTCTCGGCAAAACCTCTACTAGAGTCAGGTGCTACTTCCCCCATTAGTAGCTTACATATGTCGTATATCGACCCCATGTCGCACAAAGCACCTTTACAAATATTGACGAGAGCCAACAGAATCAACACAGATAAAAAGAAAACAAACAAACATTTCCGTGGTACTTAATAGCTGCAGTTAGCTTGGGAGAGCGTGAAGCGGGCAATGCTTAACCACGGACAAGGGGGGGAACGGGAAGACCCACCAAAGCGAGGAGGGGATAGCGCCCCGAGAACCACAACCCCCCTGGGGGCACCACGGGGTTTGGCTGCTCTAGGTTTGAAAGAGATGTAGGGCCTGCAGTCTAGGACCACAGGTACAAAGTGGCAAACCCTCCGAGAGACACCCCACCAATGGGCTCCAAATATAGTCAAACCCTTTACGGGAATTTGTCATGATAACAGACATCCGTTCCAGGGCCAGCGCCCGCCACAGCCGCGCATGCCATTGAGTCAGTGAGGGGGCCTCCGGTTTCTTCCAGGCCACTGCCATTTTGGCCGCCCCCAAACATAGCCACATAATGGAACGATCTCCCACGGTTTGGTGCTTCAAGTTGGGGTCCCATAGCCCAAGTAGGATGTGCCCTAGAGAGTGAGAGATTGGGTAGCCTAAAATCTGTCTCATTTGGGAGAGGATCTCCTTCCAAAATGACTGGATTGCAGGGCAGTCTCACCAGATGTGACGGAAGTCCCTTAGCAGCCCACAACCCCACCAACATCGGTCTGATGTGTTCGGGAAAAGGGTATGTAGCTTCTGGGGGTAGAGATACCAGTCATACATGATCTTGTAGTGGGATTCCCGTAAAAACATAGAGCGATTGTATTTAGCAATGTCTTTATATAGGGAACATCATTCTTTATCCGTTATGGGGGTCGGTAGGATGCCCTCCCAAAAAGCTGTATGGCGCGGGGGTTGAGAGGGGCCCGTCGACAGGAGAGAATAGAGAAATGAGATGCATCCTTTAGCCGTGCCACCTGCCTGTACGAATTTCTCTATAGGAAGCAGGTCCCTGGTCGCACCCATTCGCATCCTAGGCTGTTACTCCCAGTGTTTCAACTGGAAGTAATGAAACTCCTCTGTGGGAAGGAGACGAAACGCGGAGACAGTTCGCAAAAGAGCACAGTTCTCTACGAACAAACATATCGGACAGCATTAGGCAGCCACCCTCCCTCCATTTATCAAAGGGGCCCTCCCTTGACGCAGGGGGGAAGGCAGGATTAAAATGAAGGGGGGTATAGGGGGACGGGAAAGTCGTCAATGGCAAGGATTTGGTGACATTATCCCAGGCTTTAAGAGTAGTAGCTGTAGGGATTCTAAGGTAGACATTCCTTGGTCGGTCCTGTTTCGGTTTCCAAGGAAGGTCCCATATGGTTCTCCCCGCCACTAACCTATCCATACAGAGTCAGTGTTTATCTGAGGCCCTGAAGGACCATTCAAACAGGACGCGGAGCTGGGCTGCTCTATAGTAAAGGAGGAAATCTGGAAGGGCCAGCCCCCCTGCTAATCATGCTCTGATCACGTGACTTTCACTTACCCAGCACACAAATGCAACCGTCTCCTCCTCCCACTTCCTTATCAAGAAAGTAAGGAAGATTCTCCCTTATATTCCTGTGGACACCAGAAAAACGGTAGTCACATCGTTGATTCAGTCTAAACTTGATTACTGTAATGGGCTGTACCTAAACATTCAGAAGCAGTGCCTAAAAAAGCTTCAGAGTGTTCAAAATACAGCTGCACGGTTACTGTCCAACACCCCCAGGTGCAAATCCGTATCCAAAGAGATTCGCAGCCTGCATTGGCTCCCTGTAGCACAACGAATAAAATTCAAGGCTCTGTGTCTGGCGTACAAAGCATTGAACCACACGGGTCCTGTCTTTTTGCAAAATCTTCTCGCCTGGTACGAACCGACCAGACATCTTCACTCTACAGGAGCCAAACTCCTGACAGTGCCCAGAATTCGAACATCGCATTGGGGCGGCCGCAGCTTTTGCTATGGCACCTCTAAACTCTGGAACACTCTTCCGAGTGAGCTCAGAAGTGCGAGCTCCCTCTCCTCCTTCAGGAAAGGACTGAAAACCTGGTTGTTCCAGAACTAGAGGCCCGAGCAGGTCTACTAATGTCCTCAGCGCCAAGACACCTCCGGGTATACGTGCGCTTTATAAATTCCAGTAACATTAACATTAACAAACAATGGGATAAACTAGCCCTGCGCCCTTGCCAGATACATTTTGTCAACATTATCCTTAATTCAACAAATAACTTCCTGTCTGCAACAATAGGCAGACCCTGGAAAAGATATAGAAGCCAGAGCAGGACATTCATCTTCACCACATTTATTTGGCCTATCCAAGTGATGTAAGCAGAGCCCCATTTTTTGAAGTCAGATTTAAGTTGTCGTAACAAAGGAAGGAAATTCGCTTTGTATAGCTCCGCTGAGTGGGGAGTAATTTTAATGCCCATGTAGGTAATTTCTTTGTGTACACATCTAAAAGTCGAAGTTGCAGTGATGGTGGATAGCACCTCCTGCGGCAGAAACAAATTTAGTAAGAAGGATTTTAAGAGGGTAACTCTAAAACCCACCACTTCCTCAAATCTACTAAGTTCAACTTGAATGGCTGGCTAGAGCGTGATGAGACCCGTGAGGGGTAAGAGGTCATTGTCTGCAAAAAGAGAGATTTTGTGTTCATCTGGGCCAAACCTGATCCCGTGAATGTCTGGATTCACCCTAATACGTGCCGCTAAGGGTTCTATGCAGAGCGCGAAAAGCATGGGCGAGAGAGGGCACCCCTACCTTGTGCCCCTTGATGGGCTAAAGAAATCCGAGGCTACTCCATTAACTGGAACTCGGGACTTGGGACAGTGATATTTGGCTTTCACCATGCCCAAGAAGGTGTCGCTAAACCCGAAACAACCCATCACACTCATCAGGAAGGGCCAGTCAAAGGCCTTCTCTGCGTCCAAGGAGAGCAAGGCCGCCCGGGATATGCTTCTTCTGCACTTTGTTAAGGAGATGTATAATCCTGCGCAGGTTATCATGGGTCTGACGACCCTTGATAAAGCCAGATTGGTCTGGGTGGATCAAGTGAGGAAGAATCCCCTCCAATCTGCTAGCCAGGATCTTAGAATATAATTTGCCATCCAAGTTTAAAAGTGCAATTGGCCTATATGAGGCGCACTGTTGGGGACATTTTCCTGTTTGGGGATCAGGGTGATCGACTGGGATACCCTCCGAGATGACGCAATTTCATTGACGAGATCTGTTAGGTAGGGAGTCAGCTCAGCTGCAAATGTCCTATAGAATTGAGCGTTGAATCTGTCAGGACCAGAAGCCTTTTGAAGTTTAAGAGCGTCTATGGCTCTCTGAACATCATCTCGCGTTATGGGCTGGCTGAACATTGCATTGGTGGTAGGGGGCACCTGGGGGATCTCCAGTGACTCCAAATATTGGGATTGGGTTCCCTCATCTAGGGAGTCGGCCGTGTAGAGAGATTTATAAAATTCACGGAAGGCTCCTGCTCTCCCCTCCTCGCTATGATGCGTGGCACCCCGGGCATCATCTATCTGTCTGATGTACTCCTTTTCCTGCTTGGCACGAAGCAGTTGCGCTAATAGCATGCCAATTTTGTTGCTACCATCATATCCCCTAGCTTGTAGGTGCAGGAGGGACTTTTCTGCCCTATTGGTGTAAATGGCCTGAAGCTTCCCTCTTAGCGCTGTGACTTTCCTTCGGGTCTTTACAGATGGGGCATCTTTATGTAGCCTTTCTGTGCCTTGCAAATCCCTCTCTAGGGACAAATGTTCCTCGTTGAGCTGCTTCTGCAAAGTGGTAGCGAGGGCAATTCATTTGCCCCGCATGACAACTTTAAAAGCAACCCAGTTATTCAAGAGGGAAGTGTCTTTAGGATTATTATCAGTGAAGAATTCCTTGATCGACTGTCTAAGCTCGTCATGGAGGAGTCGATCCCTGCTAAGTATGTTGGGTAAGTACCATCATTTAAATTTAGAGCGGGCCAGTTGATCCTTATTTCTAGAGGAGCATGGTCTGATAAGCAAATCGGGTGCAAATGCGCCACTGAGATCGCCTGGCGAAGCGCCTGACTAGTGAATATGTGGTCTATCCTAGAGTATGATCTGTGGGAGTGAGAGAAAAATGAGTAATTCCGGGTCGTGGGGTTGTTGGATCTCCCAGTGTCTATCAACCCCAATCGTTGCAAAGCAGATTTGAGGCCTTGGTGAAGACTCCAGCAGCAGATCTATGTGTATGGGTGGTAACCACAACAGGGTCCCAAATGAGTTTGAAGTCCCCCAATAAAATTATGTCCCACGTAGCAAACCCTCCCAGCGCCGTAAGAAATGAGAGGAGAAAGTCAGACTGCCCCGAATTAGGTGCATAAACCGTGGCAATGGTGCATGGGCGACCCATCAGGACCCCTTTAACCAGGAGAAAACTCCCAGACTTGTCCGTTTTCGTGTCGTGGGTTAGGAAGTGAACCAAGGAGTGCGACCCCATTTTGCTTAGTAGTGGCAGAGGAACGAAAGATTAGCGGGTAAGACTTGTGCCAAAGACAAATGTCATCACCCTTCTTCAAGTGGGTTTTGTGGAGAGCCACCACCCCCACACCATGGTCCCCGAAACATTTTCACAGACGCTGTCTCTTGTTGGGGGGAGTTAAGCCCCCTGACATTCCAGGACATACAATTAAATGACATTAGGGCGAATGATGGGTCTCCCTATCTGCTGTCGCCGATGTCGCTCGGGGCCCAGCGTCACCGCCCCCCCAGTGCACACCCCGCCCGCCAACTCCCGCCCCTCCTCCACCTGAGTTGCGCAAACATGTCACAAGCAATATGGAGAAAACAAAGAGAAAAAACTATCAACCAACTTATAACTGCTAACATCCTAAAATGGAAAGGAGACACCAATTTGAAGACTCCAAGGGCGTGCCCAGGACCGCACCTGGTGCCCCGCCTATATGCATCTGCAGTCACCAGTCTTCATGTGAATGTCTTCATCCGGCCTGAAGCGGGGTAAGATCCCGGGAATGTAGAACTGGAGATCCCGGCACTTCCTGTCTCCGACCACAAAGACCCGAGCGACAGTTCCTAACCACAAACAAGAAACCCCTCCAATGACACCCTCCCATCTGATCCCCTGGCCCGCAGGCCTACGTCATCTGGACACAAGGTTCTTCTTTGGAGGATCAACGACTTTCAGCGTTTCGCCAACCTTCTTGGTCGTTTGCCAGGGTCTCGGTGGGCACTGCTCCAGCGAGTGATCCAGACGTTTCCCATCAGCGGCCGTGGACTGTTGCGGTGTGGGCACCTCTAGGCCGATGAGTGCTGCTGCTCCCTCCAAATCCGAGAAGTGACTTTGCTTATTGTCAAACCGGAAGGCGATAACAATGGGATAGGTCCATCTATACTTGATCTGGCGTTCCCGCTGTGCCACAGTTAGCGGTCTGAACTGCTGTGGGCCAAAGTAGCTTGGGCCACATCCTGAAACAACAAGCACGTCGCCCCTTGGAAGGTAATAGAGTCTCTGCTTCTGGCTTTCCGCAGGAGGAGTTCCTTAATTTTGAATGAGCTGAATTTGGCTAGGATGTCTCTTGGACGCTTGCTATCGCCCTGTGATCGCTGGCCCACTCTGTGAACTCATTCCAGACCAACCTCAGGGCAATCCTCCCCCAAGATATTGGAGAAGAGGCCCACCATGAACGCCTCCAAGTCCAGCCCCTCGCTTCCCTCCTTAAGGCCCCTTTCTCTTATATTGTCTCTGGGGGAGCGATTCTCCAAATCCTCACATTTCAGTGAGGCGGCATGCAACTGGTCATTTATACAAGCTGACCCCTCTTCCAAAGGTTTCAGCCTCTCCTCGAGTTCCTGGCATTTCGACTCCAAGTCCAAAGCGTGGGCGCCCACCGAATCCACATCCGCTTGGAGCGAGACCACCTTCGAACCAACCTCTGACCGAAATGCGTCGAAGGAGGCACCGAAGTCCGCCTTGATGTCTTCTCCGAGCTCCTTCTTAAACTCATGTACCGTCTCTAGGAGGTCTTCTCTAGTGAGCGTCATGTTACCTTCTGCGTGGGTGACCACCTCTTTCCCCACCTGAGATTCAGTGGGAGCAAAGTAACTAGAGACTCTATTAGCTTGGGTCTTATTCAGTGGCATAGGGGCGGGGAGCTCTGTCTGTGCAGTGTTGCTCCTAGGCCGTACAAGTGCAGAGCCAGGGCGTCCGCCCGGGGACAGAGGAGCGCCGTTTCACTCCAACTGGATGTCATGGCATCAAAGTGGAATACTCTCGCTGGGCCCGCACATCAGTCCCAAAGCCCGACCTTCGCGGTGCACCAAGAACCCCCGCAGAGGTGGCCGCTTCATTCGAGTGTTTGGGTCCCCCTGGTTCACTATCACAGCGCCACTGGCCTCACTTAGCTCAAACCAAGGGCATCCTGCGCCCCCTTATTAGACCAAGCGGGCAGCACATCTCTGTACAGGCCAACTGGGCGCCATCTTAGGGTCAGGCATCGGTGTGCGGGCTCTGGTGGGCTCCTTCAACTCTTCAGCCGCTGTGCCCCGCTTTAGGGTTGCAAGAGGGGCTCCCCAGGGGTTCCCCTCTCACCGTCAACTCAAGGAGACGCACCTTTGCAGCGCAAGGCTCCGCCGCAGTGCTCACTCTCGGCCATGGGCCCTGCGCACCGCCGCCTGGCTTGCAGCCCTCTGAGCCCTCTTGTCAGGCCCCGTGAGACTAGACCTGTGTTGCGGGTCCTCGCGTTGGTCGACGGTGGCCTCCGGGGTCTTGGGGGGCTCGAATCTGTCGGGCCGCTCACTCCTCAAGGTGCGTGGCTGCCATCTTGCTCACTTCGGTGCTGCCGCACCGCAGGCCGGGAATCTTCGGGACATCTCGCCCGCCGGTTGTCCCACGGAATCCGGTGTCTGGGACTCATCACATGCCTCAGGTCCGCGAATCAAGCGGCATCGCAGATCCCTGGTGCGTCGGGGAGTTGATTATGGCAGGGCTAGGCACGGAACCTAGCAAGAACACATCCGCGTCGCCATGATGGAAGGCCACGCCCTTCTTAGTTATATTTTTGGGCCACAAACACCACTGTATCTTATAGTTGTAGTTTGTCCTTTTTCCCAATGGATTGAAGTAGGACCGGGCATCCATTGTGATGCTAAGTCAGCTGCTACATTTCCTACATTTCTGATTCGTGAGGTGATTCCACGCTGGGGCATTCCAGAAGGGATAAGATCTGACAATGGCAGGGCCCTGGAACAGTCTGGACGTCGTCAGGCCGGACGGTGTGGGATTCCGAGGGGCCGGACGAGCAGCTGCTTGGGGGCATCTTCGATTGCCCCCCCCGGGGCATAGAGCAGCCACCGCGGGTGCGGTGAGGAGAACCGGGGCCACCCGGGCAGCCTAACGTAGGCCTCGCAGGACAGAGGAGTCCCTGCTTCGTCGTCAAAACTGCGCTCGGGCCCGGGGCACGGCGGCAGCCTGGGTGAGTGGCAGGAGTGGTGCTGGTGGCTCAGCAGACTGCCGTAGCAGAGGCGATGCTGAGCAGTTGAGGACCGCACGGCAGGCAGAGGGGGCGACGACTGAACTACACCTGAACCCTGGCCCGGGAAGTTGGACAATGGGATGGCCTGAGAGCATTGTAGCGGTAAAAAAAGGTGGCAGTTTAGACAACCAGAAACGGCTGAGTGCTGGCATGCTCCAGCTTGCCTGAGGCCTGAAGTAGTGCTGGCCTTGTGCGCGAGTGCAGCAGGGATCCCTCCCAAGAGAGTGAGGAAGAGGGACTGCACCCGGAGCATGATAAAAGGCCCACGGGGATCTATCCTACCTGAACTGGGACAGGGGACAGCAGTTTAGGCCCACCTTCCCTCAAGAAACGATCGGAGAGTGCGGTGGGCAACCTTCGCTGCACCGTGAATAAATAGCGGTGAGTTCTCCCAGTGGATCCATGTACTGGAGGTTCCTCCAGAAATACAGACAGCGTGATAGGAAAGCCTAAAGGCCTAGGGACCCCGAAAACCAATAAAATTACATAGTCCCAAAGCCTCCCACTGTGTTCGGAGGGTGGGGCGGCAGAGGAGCCATCACTGGGAGCCATTATGGCGGTGATCCAGGATGTGAAAATCACGCTGGAGCCTAAAAAAGATGCCATGTCTATTGAGTAAACCTGATTAGGGCAGATCTCCGTAAGTTATCTGAAAAAGTCACGACGGCTAAGACACAAATAGCCCAACTCCAATCCAAGACAAAACGACTGGAATCACTAGTCCAAACACTGACTCAACAAACCATGCCTGGGGGTCAAACTGGAGGAGCAGGAAGGGAGGGCAAGAAGAAACAACATCAGAAACAACATCAGATTGATGGGTGTCCCGCAGGGGGCAGAGGGCCCCAGTGTGAACCTCTTCCTGGAAGACTTTATACTGAACAATCAGCGACACAAGGGATTTTCCAAATTCTTTTCTATTGAAAGGGTGCATCACGCTCCGGTGCCCCCGCCGCGGCCTGGGGCTCCCCCACGGATGATAGTTGCAAAAGTCTTTAACTACCGGGACCTCGATGCGATCCTCCAGGCAGCCAGAGCAAAAGGTGACCTGCACTTCGAGAACGCACAGATCTGCCTCTTCCCTGATTTTACGTTACAAGTTCAACGCCAGATGAGGAGTTTTGAGGCGGTGAAGAGGGAGCTCAGGGAACGTGAACTCAAATATATGATGCTCTTCCCGCCGAAGTTGTGGGTGATAGCGGAGGGCAAAACATGGCACTTTGCTTCCCCGGAGGAGGCATGGGAGTGGCTGGAGGGCTGGCGAACAACGAGCCGGGGCAGAGGTCATGGGCTGGGGCGCGGCCCTGGGCGACTCAACCGTGACAAACATGTGGAACAGCCTGAGAAGCAGGCTGCGGAGGATGCCCGAGAGACTGAGCAAGGCACGAGTGGGTGTGATGCCCCCTAATGGAGGGATGCTTTCCGACAAGTACAAGAAAACAAGGGCTGAGGACTGGAGGCAAGCTGTATTGGAGGTACTAGAGTGCGGGACTGGTGCCGGCGTGAAGCTGGACTGCAACGGGGACTATGGGCACAATGCCAAGGTTCAATTCAGCCGTCTCAGAGGGGAGTGCCAATTTTCTTTGTTTTACCAGGGGTTAACATAATTGCTTTTCTTTCTTCTCTTTCTCTCTTATATCCACACTGAGGTGGCCGAGACACCCCCTCTTATAGTAGTTGTATGCAGGTTTTGGGGCGAACGGCGCTCTGCAGGTTGGGAAGTTGGGGCTGATGCAACCTGGTTAGCAGAGTGGGGGGCAGGGGAGGGTAGTTGGGTAAAGTTACTTGTTTATGATGTTATTCTATGCATGGAAGCGAGTGCTCAGGGGGGGTGACAAATGGATCCGCCTGTGATCAATGCGTGGAGAGAATACCTTAGGTACACAGGCCTATGGGAACCCGACGAACTGGTTGGATTGGGGACAGTCTTACACATGGCCGAACACCAGGTAATCATGAACCCACTGGGGGTGTGGTCCTGGAATGTAAACAAACTCAATAGTAAACTTAAACGATCAGTGATCCTGCATTTTACTAAAAGACATGCCCCAGACATTGTCCTCCTACAAGAAACGCATCTACGAGGTAACTACTGCACAGCACTAGACATATTCGGTTATACTCAGATAGCACAGGAAGGGTACAGAACAGGTTCTAGAGGGGTGGGAGTGCTGTGTCGGCGGGCACTCCCCTTTGTCCAAGGGAAGACGTGGTGCGTCCCTTCTGGGAGATTTCTTGCTGTGAGTGGCAGTTGGGAAGGGAAGAACCTCAATATCTGCTAGGTTTACGCCCCACCAGGTTTACAGAACTCCAAACTGGAAGCACTGGGTCCACTACTACTCGATCTCCCGGAGGGCCGTCTGATACTGGGCGGGGATATGAATGACATCCTCTCTGTAGAGGTGGATGTAGCGGGGGACGTCCAGGAGGAGGGTCGGACAGCTGTGGGGGCTTTCTCAGTGCCATGGGTCTGGGTGACATATGGCAGCACCAGCATCCCTCCGTAAAGAAATACACCCACGTCAGCAGCGCACAAGGGCTTCTCCAGACTACACTATCTCATTACACAAAGGCAGGGCTTGGGAGAGTTTATAGGAGCAACGCACATAGCCCGAGGCATCTTCGACCATTACCCGGTAGAGGCCAGACTCAAGGGCCCTAGGAGGGACTATGCCCTGCCGCCAAAGATAGACCCATGGTACTTCGGTGACAGTGAGTTTAAAGACAACATGCGAAAGGGTGTGGAACTATTCACCGACAATGTGGGTTCAGTGGCCTCTGGGGTGACACTTTGGGAGGCGTTCAAGACAGTGAACAGGGGTCAGGCACAGGCATGGGTGGGTGTCATGAAGAAAGAGAAACAGATCCAATGTCGCGCCCTGGAGCAAGACATATTCGGTCTGGAATCCCAGATGATAGAGGGGAACACGAGACTGGAGGACGTGAGACACCGACTAAGGCTGAGCCAAAAGGAATTGCGCAAACTGTTGGAAGACAGTGCCAGGGCACAGGCCCTGGCTACTCAACACAGACTATACAATGCTGGGGACAAGGCAAATAAATTACTGGCCTGGCCAGACACGAGAAGGGGGAGAGGCAGATGGGTCCCAGGGATAGTGGACGAGGCCGGACCTAAATATGACACGGGGAAAGAGGTGGAAGGGGCGTTTGCCACATACTACGAGATGTTATACACGTCCTCCTCCACGATGACCGAGCAGGATTGCAGTGAATTCCTGTGCAACATAACTTTACCACAATTGTCAGTGGAAGACAGAGAAGTGTTGGAAAAGGACTTGACAGTGGAAGAGAATGTTAATGCATTGCGTTCCCTACAGTCCGGTAAAGCAGTGGGGCCGAATGGCCTTCCAGTGGAGATGTATAAATGTATGCCGAGTAAAACGGCAGAACATCTCTTGGGCATGCTGACAGAGGCGAATGAGGAGGGGGTCCTCCCCCCAGACCAGAGGACGGCGGTAATCGTCGTGATTCCTAAAGCGGGTAAACCCCCATCAGAGTGTGGGTCATACAGACCAATCTCCCTACTCAATTATGAAGTCAAGGTCCTGGCAAAAATCTTGTCCTCCTGCCTGTGCGGGGTGATCACTTCCCTCATACACCCAGACCAGTCTGGATTTATGCCACATAGGGGAACTAGACTGAACCTGCGCAGGTTGGTTGGTGTCCTGCACGTCACCAAAACAAACACAACCGACCAGACAGCCCTCATATCCTTAGATGCCAGGATGGCCTTTGATAGCATAGAGTGGAATTACCTCTTCGCGCTACTGAGCCGGTTCGGTTTCGGACCCAAGTTCATAGCCTTTAGCCAGAGTGAGAGTTAACACCAAAGTGTCCTGGCTGTTCCTTCTCTGAAAGGGAACGAGGCAGGGGTGCACCTTGTTCCCTGTCTTGTTCGCTCTGGCACTGGAACCCTTGGCATGGGTACGGCAGGACCCTCTGAACTGGGGAATTCCAGTTCGGGAGGAATGCACCTCTTTATATGCGGACGAAATCCTACAATATGTCAGACGACCGAGACAATTGATCGACAGGATACTACAAATTTTCCGTATCTACTGGGATTACTCAGGATACCGCTTCACCTGGGATAAATCCCTTCTCATCCCCTTGGCCGGAGGGATCCCCAATTTGACCTTGAGATGTACAGTACCAGTCGACCGAAAGGGCTTTAAGTACTTGGGAATTTACATAATTAGAGACCCCCGGAAGTTTTATCAACGCAACTAGGGATCCCAGCTGGACAGACTCGTGGTGGATACCAAACACTGGTGGACCCTGCCACTTACCTTCATGGGTCGGGCAGCTATATTTAAAATGATGATCCTTCTGCGTCTACTCTATGCTCTGCAAAATACGCCATATGAGGTCCAGCCACTCTTCTTTCAGAAGGTGGAGGCCGAACTAAGATCCCTACTATGGAGCAGTGGTGCGCCACGCATAGAGCTACACAAACTTCAACGGGGGTTTATGATTGGAGACTGGCATTGCCCGACATTCGGATTTAATACTGGGCTTCACAACTGGTTGCGGTGAATAAATGGGTTTTGGGGATCGAGCGGAGCCCATAGGGTAGATAGAATTGTCATGGGCCCGCAGGTGTGTGGCTAGGGACCTACCCCCGCACACCTGGACAGTGACACAGCCATGGCAAGCAGCAACAAAACACCTGGGCTGGGAGGGGAGATTCACAGGGATGATCCCCCTCTGGGACAGCGACCTGCTGAAAAAGATGGGAGAGTTGCATGGTTTCAAGAAGTGGAAACTACTGGGCCTGGAAAACCTGGAAGATGTCTGGAGAGGGCAAGTACACACACATTCACTACTTTACAAACTGAATTCGAGATGGGGAAAGGGGAATAGCTATGACGCATTCAATTAGGTCATGCCCTTCGGGAACATATTTGTGTAGGGGAGGCTTTAGAGGAGGCCTCACCTTTGGAAGACAGACTGCTGGCAGACCCTTTGCATGAAAAGACTATCTCATTATTATAAAAGAAAATGATAAATACCTCACCTGACATACTGGGCCCACTGCGAGAGCATGGGAAAGGGACCTAGGCCCGCTCGAGGACTAGAACTGGATGGAGGCGATGCAAAGTCCAAGGAGGTGTTGATACATTACAGCTCGTGTTAAATCAGGTTCCCCCAGGGACCCCGCCCCTCCTCATGCTCCGACCTCAGTTACTGGAAACATTCTCCCAGTAATTCTCGAAGTGGTCAATGCTTCCATCTCCACTGGAGTGGTCCCCCCGGTATGGAAATGTGCAATGGTGAAAGCTCTTCTTAAAAAAACCAATCTTGATCAGGATATTTGGGGAATTATCATCCCATCTCCCTCCTCCCCATGCTTAGCAAAATTCTGGAGAGGCACGTTAATACAGTCTTAGTAGAGTTTTTAGAATCCAACAAGCTACTTCACCCTTCGCAGACAGGCTTCCGTCCCCAACACAGGACTTAAACCGCCCTTTTAGCAGTGACTGAGGAGTCCAGGAAAATTCTGGACCAAGGTGGTACGGCGGCTATCATCCTCCTGGACCTCAGCGCTGCATTTGACACCGTCAACTATAATACGCTGACCCATAGACTTAGGAGTCTTGGGTTGACGGGTGGTGTCATTACATGGATGCAGTCCATCTTAGAAGAAAGGTCCTTTCAGGTCTTTGAAGGCGATATCATCTCCAAACGCATGTTCCTCAGTTGTGGTGTGCCCCAGGGATCCTCCCTGAGCCCCACACTGTTTAATGTCTACATGAGTCCATTGGCAGAGATAGTCCGTCCATTTGGCATAAAAATCGTTACCTACGCCGATGACACTCAGCTCGTGGTGGTTTTAAACTATCCCGAAAAGGCATCTGGCAGCCTAGGATGTTGCCTAAAGGAGGTAGCCAAGGGGATGGAGCTCTCTTGCCTAAAACTCAATGGAGACAAGACAGAGCTTATGCTCCTCGGTAACTCGCCAACTTTCAACTCAGAGCTGCTTTGGCCTAACTGTCTTGGCCCTGCTCCGGAACCAAAAAACCAGATTAAAAGCCTGGGCGTATAGCTGGATCGCTCTCTGAGCTTTGATTATCAGGCGGCAAAATTATCGGCCACGTGCTTTGGCTTACTGAGGTTGCTCCGCAAAATACTCCCTCTCCTCCCGTTCCAGGCAAGAAGAATAATGGTCCAGGCTCTTGTCCTATTTCGCCTGGACTATGGGAACGCAGTCTATTTAGGAGCCCCCCAATCCATAATTTCCAAGCTCCAGATCCTCCAAAATTGCGCAGCTCGCCTGCTCCTCCAGATCCCTTACCGGCAATCTGCAAAGCCTGCACTGAGAAGCCTTCACTGGTTGCCTATCAGGGAGAGAATCAAATTTAAGGCTATGTGTATCACACATAAGTCCTTCTGGGGGAATGGACCGACAATCAGTCGATCTATGATCACCCCCTATCGCCCAAGCAGAAACCTCCGTTCGGCTTCCCTCTCTCGCGCGATGCTCCCAAAAATAAAGAGAGCTAGATGTGGCGGGCGTTCCTTCTCTTACAACTCTGCTAAATTATGGAACGCTCTCCCTCCCCACATACGGGGGGAGCCCCACTTGAATCCCTTCCGGAAACTCCTCAAAACCTGGTTTTTCCAAAATTCCACTTAATCATTTGCTCTCTCTGTCCGCGTCTGACATTAGCACTGGGATGCCTCAGGGTAGCTATGCGCTTTATAAATGCTTTTTCATTCATTCATACGCGCTAGGTTCCGACTGATCCAGCGGAAGGTTTTACACCGGGTGTACTATCCCAGATCAGTTTTACAGCGGCTGGCGCGCATTATCGATACACTGTGCCAAAGAGGGTGCGGGGTAGAGGGAACCTTTTACCATCTTTTACCAGTGATACATTCCTATTGGCCCAAGGTGGGGATTGGGGCTACTGTCATGGGGGTTGAGGTACCGATTGAGGCCAAAGAGTTATTGTTAATGATCTCTGGTGATGAGGAGTGGCTGTGACACGTTGGTTAATGCTGGCAGCAGTGGTTGCAAAGCGAAATATAGCAAAGAATTGGGGAGTGACCACTCTCCTACAGTAAAATAATGGAAAGCGGACCGATTGGTGTTGGCAGGCAGAACGTACGATATCTGAGAGTAGAGGGTGCCCTAGGAAATGGAAGAAGATAAGGGGAACATGGCGGGCATATCGGAGTTTGTAGTAGGACTAACGGTGGATCGATCTTGTCACTATAATGTACTGATGATTTTGTCAACGACTGTCTATCATTTGACTGTTTGGGATTATATGGAACAGAAATACAATGTAAGGGCTCCTTCATTGTATCGATGAGCACATGTCCATAAAAAGAACTTCAAAAAAAAGATCTGACAATGGCACACGCTTTGTTAATGCAATCTTTATATATCTTATGACAATGTTAGGGATAAGACAACTATCCTCTGTTTACCATCCCCAAAGCAATGGCATCGTTGAGTGCCTGAATCACCTGCTAAAGAATAAGATAAGCAAGCTATGTGCCACGTTGCATAAGAAGTGGTTGGATTGCCTACCACTGGCACTCTTTTACCTTAGGTGCATGCCTGGTTCTGATCATCACCCGACACCCCATCAGATAGTGACAGCGAGATCCATGAATGTGCAAGTATCTGCCACTAGAAGAAATGTACAGGGAGAACGTTCAGCAGAAATCCTAAATTATGAAATGCATGTTTACCTTTAGGAACTAATCAAGGTTGCAAGTTCATTTCTAAACAGGTAACTAAAGGGAAGGAGAAGTGCGCCATCGCCTAGGTCGACCTTCCAATTGTGCACATAGGTGACAAGGTTTTTGTACCCAATTTTGTCTGTAATTGGAGATGGGCAAGATTTGACGGACCATACACAGTGACCATGGTGACCCCCACTGCCCTCAAGGTAGATGGCAGGAAGCCTTAGTTCCACCTCACCAATATTCATCAGAATCCAGCATCACGTAAAGCATCATAGACAATGTAAACTGAACAAGAGGGGGGAAGAAGATTGTCATTGTAAAAATACCCCATCCACCTCTACCTTGGGGCAATGTGTTTGATTAAAAACACAAAAGTTATGTATTTTTGTTTTTCTTTGTCTTTTTTTGTCTCTTAATACTATCTTTTCTATTGTTGTTTTTCATAGCAACATATCTTCTAGCTCGAACATCACACACCAACGAAGAGAACTTTCTATTCAAGTTAATGTGTCCCATAATGTTCATACCAGATTATCAGATAATATGTGGTATCAGCATATGTCAGACATAGGTTCAGAAAGTACCATTGAATAATGTTTCGTTTGCTCTCTAATTCTTCATGCTACAGGATCAGATAGGCTACATTTAACTAAAGAAGTACCCCCAGCTCTATGTAATAGCTATTTAGTGAATCCTTTAGCCCCAGATTTTGTCCGTAGGCCAGGATTTAGAGTCACTGGACCAGTTTTTTCCCATGATCAAGGGTATTCTGATATCAAATTTTCCTGTAGGGTTAAGTCTTTATGAAATGGTACTGATGTTGGTCAGGATACAGTAAAAAAGTGTGCGCGCATATGGAATGACAACGTTGTGCGCTACTGTGGTCACGCAGTAAAACGCACCCAACCAAACGTTTATGGGCGAAAGGATTGCTTTATTTGAGGTAGCCCCTTTAGTCAGGATAGCGCCCCAGTATACAAAGAAGTAACATAGGATGAACAAAACAATTGAAACTTGAGGCAGTCCGTGAGGGCTTCTTGTACGTCTCTTGCCCCCTTTTTTCTTATTGTGCTTCTTCTCCCTCCGGGAGTCGCCCAGCTCCTTTTTCTTGGTTTGACTGCCCTCGGTAAAGAAATAATACACTATCAGTGGTTGTATTCCTCGGTTGGTTCCGTCACCACACCCAGGTGCTTAGTGGAGTTTGGGACTAAGTCTATGCTTTTAGCGTGCAGCCCTTTCCATTACCCTTGGGGGTCAAGAGGGACTTGGGCTTCCCGAGGTCTTCCCTCCCACCACTGCCGAAAGAAGTATTGAAAAAGCGGCACTTGCCTGAAGCCACGGCCCTCCAGTGTCGTGGCGGGGGTCGTCTTGGCCTTCTCTGCCTCTCCCGGGCCCCTAGGAACCGGTCCGTCGTCTTCTCTTCCTCGTAGGTGCTGCCCCTTGAAACCGGGTCTCATCAGCGCATCTCCGTTCTCTTCGGCGTTCTCCTCCATGTTCTCTTCTTTCCGGCTGGCCGCGCTCGCCCCTGCAGCTTCGTCCCTGATTGGTCCGGAGTCGGGCGCCCTCGTGACGTATGCCCCAACCGCTAGACCGCTCACTCCACTTCCCGCTGTGCAAGACGGCGTGGCCATTATCGGGTCCTCCTGTGTCCGCGATGCCGGACCACACTGCTCCTCTTCCAGGCATGGACGGTCGGGCCATGTAGAAACCGGGTATCGAGACAGGAAGTCTACATTTCCCTGCAGCTTCCCTGGAACATGGTATGTCTGAAACGAGGAAGGTTGCATAGCCAAAAACCATCTCAGAATTTTGGGGTTTGTATCTTTATGGGTAGCGAGCCAGGTAAGGGGTGCGTGATCAGTAAGAAGAATGAAAGATCGTCCCAACAGGTAGTACTGAAGGGCTTCCATCGCCCACTTTATCGCCAAACACTCCTTTTCCATGGTAGCGTAATGTGTCTCTCGCGGAAACAGCTTCCGGCTAAGAAACAGGATGGGTCGTAAATCCCCCTGTTGGTCGGGTTGTGAGAGAACGGCACCCAGGCCTCGACCAGAGGCATCAGTTTGGAGAACAAACACTTTAGAAAAGTCAGGACACATCAATAAAGGGGCATGGGTAAGACACTCTTTCAATCGACGGAAACTGTTTTCTTGGGTGGTTGTCCAGGGAATGCTTTTATTGGGGTGTTGTTGGGACAAGAGGTCTGTTAGGGGACTAGCTATGTCTGAAAAATGCGGGATGAAACGACGGTAGTAACCCACCAACCCCAAGAAGGACCGTATTTCTTTTTTGGTCGTGGGACGAGGGATGTTTTCTATAGCTTCTAATTTATTGAGTTGAGGGCTAATGGTGCCTGCATTGATGGTGTATCCCAGATATTCAATGTGGTCGGTTGCGAGGGTTGTTTTTTTTGGGTTTAGTGTGAGTCCTGCTTGATGTAAGCCATTAAAGACCTGGTGGAGATGGTGCAGGTGGGTTTCCCAATTCGGACTGTAGACGACTATGTCGTCCAGGTAGGCGACAGCGTATCTTTGATGAGCTCGGAGTATTATATCCGTAAGTCTTTGAAACGTGGCTGGGGCCCCATGCAGTCCGAACGGCATTACCTTAAAATGATACAGCCCGGACGGAATGGAGAAAGCTGTTTTTTCCTCGCTGATTGTGATAGGGGTATCTGCCAATACCCCTTGGTCAAGTCAATGGTGGACATTATCGTGGCTCCGCCCAGGCGTTTCATTAAGCTCGTCCACCCGGGGCATCGGATATGTATCAAATTGGGAGTGGGCATTCAGTTGTCGAAAATCGATACAGAACGAATGCTCCCGTCTGGTTTTGGGACGAGTACTACGGGTGAGCACCAAGCACTCTTGGATGGTTCTATAATGTCAGCTTGTAACATGGACTCTATTTCCTGTTCGACAGCCCGCCGTCGTGCGGCTGGGATCCTATACGGTTTAAGCTTAATAACTCGTCCTGCTTCGGTTACAATATCATGTTCTATCAAGGAGGTTCGTCCCGGATGCTGGGATACTAAACCAGGGAACTTGTCTAATAGTTGTACTATTGTTTGCTTCTGTTCAGGGGTTGTTTTGGGACCTAGGTTGGGTGTTTCTATAGGGTGAGAAGGGAGAAGGATGGGGTATGATGTCTATAGGTTGGTGAAGATTAATATGACTTATGGGTGCCTTACTCTGTGTTCTGGGGGTTCCTCCCACTTCTTCAGTAAGTTGATATGGAAGATCTGTCCCATTCCGTGTTTCCGGGGGACATCAACTTTGTACGTTACAGGTGTTACTTTTTCTACGACTCTATAAGGACCCGACCAGGTGGCCAAGAACTTCTTTTCGGAGGTGGGTAGGAGAATTAGAACCCTGTCCCCAACTTGCAGCTCCCTCAGCTTACTCCCTTTATCATACCAGAGCTTCTGCTTCTTTTGGGCTTTCTCAAGATTGTTATGCACCTCTTCCCAGAGCGTGGCCAGGGTATTTCTTAAGGACTCACTGTAGGCCAACAAGGGCTTTCCCTCGTCTTCTTCTTCGGTCCACTGTTCGACTGCCATGTCTAAGAGGGTCCTGGGCTTTCTGCCGAACTGCAGCTCGAAGGGGGTAAAGCCGGTTGACTTTTGTTTGTGTGTTCGGATTGCAAATAACACAAGGGGCAGCTTCCGGTCCCAATCCCTCCCGCTGTCCGTGACCAGCTTTTTCAACATGATCTTAATGGTTTTATTATAGCGTTCCACTAATCCGTCTGTTTGCGGGTGGTAAACAGCGGTACGAATGTGGCGTATCCCTAAGACTTTACATACTTCCCTCATCAGCCGGGACATGAATGGGGTGCCTTGGTCGGTTAGGATTTCCTGAGGAAATCCAACCCGGGAAAAAAAAGAGACCATGGCCTGAGCTACTGAAGACGTGGTTGTACTGGAAAGGGGTATAGCCTCTGGGTATCGGGTGGCATAGTCAACAAGCACTAGTATGTATTGATGACCTCTGGCGGACGGGGTTAAAGGGCCCACCAGATCCATTCCGACCCTTTGGAAAGGGGTCTCGATAATAGGGAGAGGGTATAAGGGGGCTTTTCTTACGCCGGAGGGGTTAGTGAGTTGGCACCTAGGACAAGTAGCGCAATACTGGGCGACTTCACGGTAGACGCCGGGCCAGTAGAACCTTTCGAGGAGGTAGCTAAGGGTGTGTTCTTGTCCATAGTGCCCCCCCCTACTTGGCTGTGAGCTAGGAGTAGGACCTGAGGACGAAAAGCCAAGTGAACCAGGAGTTGTTCCCGTCGATGGGGTGGGGTTCCTGTTACCCTGAAGAGAAGCCCACGCTTAATACAAAAAAAAGGGCCTACCTTATTAGGGTCTTCTTGTTGAGCCTGTTCCCATGCATGGCATAGGGTACTGTCTTCCCTTTGTGACATTCGGAAGCTTCTTGGAGCAGGGTTGTCATCTGATAAGAAAAGACAGGGGGTAGAGTTTTTCAAGACTCTCCCCCTGTCTTTTCTTATCAGATAACACTTCCCTCTCCCTACGCTTTTCTGCTTTTGTTTTATGTTTTTTTTCTGGAGGGGCGGGAATAGAAGTCTGGGGAAAAAAGGGGCCTCCCTTAACCAGCCTGTGATGCTGTTTACTTCGGTTATACCCGCTAGGTATTCGAAGTGGGGGAGGTCTATTCCTAATAATACCTTTTCGTCCAGAAAAGGGACCACTCCTACCTTATGAAACTGTGGGTCCCCGTTGATTTCTAGGAGTACTTCGGCCAGGGGGTAGTCCCGTATGTCCCCGTGTACACAGGACACCCTTACTGTCTCCTTCTCTTTTACCTGGGTTTGAGGTATTAGCTCCCTACTAACCGCAGTATGGTGGCACCCGGTATCAAGGAGGGCCATCCAGTGGTCTGCCATTAAGGTATATTCTTTTACGGTATCGTTCCCGGTTCGTTCCTGTGACTAGAACCCTACTCTTGGACAGGCCTATTTCCATGGGTTCTGCTGCTTCGGTTCTCTGAGGGCACTGTCGGGCTATGTGTCCCCACTCAGCGCCCCTAAAACACTGTGGGCCTTGTGAGGGAACAGAAGAGAGGAGGGGGTTTTCCAATTGTGGACGCTGTATTGTTGTCGGACGGGTTTCGCTTCTGGGGTTTGAATACCGTTGACCTATTCTTCCTGGCAGGGTGGTAGGCTTTTGGGAATGAAGCCTAAAATCTGGGGAGCGGTGATATGCGCATGCCAACTCGCTGTCCATGGGTGCCGTGAGGTTAGGGTGTTGTTTACCCAGGTACGGGTGTTAGGGGGTAAGGCTTCTAAGTACTGTTCTAAGTAGACTAGGTCAGTGACTTCTTCCATGCTGCTAGTGGCTGGTCGCAACCAACGGTTTCCGAGGTCCTTGATACGGAAGTACAAGGCTCGGGGATTATCTCCAGCGGTCCACTTCTCCTTCCAAAAGCGTGTCCGATAGTATTCGGGATCACACCAGAGTCTTTCTAAGATGGCCTTCTTAATTTCTGGGTAGGGGGTTATCCCGGCCGTATTTGCTGCCTGGTAGGCCTCTTGGAGTTCCCCAGACAGGAGCGGTGCTATATATTGGCCCCATCGTTCAGGAGGCCAGGTGGCAGTGGAAGCCACCCTTTCAAAGTTAGTAAAGAAGTAGTCCGGGTCGTCACCGTCTAGGAACTTTTGGAGTACGTTTTCCGGAACGGTCGGATGAACGCGGGCACTTGATATAGCGTCCGTCAGCCTAAGGATCGCAGTATCTTGTACCTGTTGGTTTGCTGTGAGAATGGCAGCTCGTTCCTTTAAGGCTGTCTGGAATGCTTCTCTTTCTTTTTGGGCTTGTTGATTCTGCTGCTCCAGTACTAGCTGTAGTGTCTCTGGCCCTCAGCCAGTTGCGTGACCATGGCTTCCATGGTTATGGGGTGGGTCATGGTGTCAGAGACCCCAATCCCACTTCTGACACCACTGTGGTCACGCAGTAAAACGCACCCAAACAAACGTTTATGGGCGAAAGGATTGCTTTATCTGAGGTAGCCCCTTTAGTCAGGATAGCGCCCCAGTATACAAAGAAGTAACATAGGATGAACAAAACAATTGAAACTTGAGGCAGTCCGTGAGGTCTTCTTGTTCGTCTCTTGCCCCCTTTTTTTTTTTATTGTGCTTCTTCTCCCTCCGGGAGTCGCCCAGCTCCTTTTTCTTGGTTTGACTGCCCTCGGTAAAGAAATAATACACTATCAGTGGTTGTATTCCTCGGTTGGTTCCGTCACCACACCCAGGTGCTTAGTGGAGTTTGGGACTGTGTCTATGCTTTTAGTGTGCAGCCCTTTCCATTACCCTTGGGGGCCAAGAGGGACTTGGGCTTCCCGAGGTCTTCCCTCCCACCACTGCCGAAAGAAGTATTGAAAAAGCGGCACTTGCCTGAAGCCACGGCCCTCCGGGGTCGTGACGGGGGTCGTCTTGGCCTTCTCTGCCTCTCCTGGGCCCCTAGGAACCGGTCCGTCTTCTTCTCTTCCTCGTAGGTGCTGCCCCTCGAAACCGGCTCTCATCAGCGTGTCTCCGTTCTCTTCGGTGTTCTCCTCCGCGTCTTCTTCCTTCCGGCTGGCTGCGCTCGACCCTGCAGCTTCGTCCCTGATTGGTCCGGAGTCGGGCGTCCTCGTGACGTATGCCCCAACCGCTAGACCGCTCACTCCACTTCCTGCTGTGCAAGACGGCGTGGCCATTATCGGATCCTCGTGTGTCCGCGATGCCGGACCACAGCTACACTTGGATAGATAGTTCAGTGAGTTCTCAGACAGTCATGAGACTAACATCTGTTTCTTTACCTTTCAGAGAAAATGTCACTGTTAATGTAGGACGCAGTGCCAACTGTAGTGCCACAATAGTTAACGCAGACATGCAGGGGGGCACCTCCAGCCTCATGGACTATTATTGGCAGAGTGGAGAACTACTGTACGCCCAGTTAAACCAAACTGGGGGTGGCCTTTGCACATTGGTCAACTTGCAACTTGGTAATTTCTGGAATTAACATATTGAGTTTACATGAACACCCCATGAGCTGTCCAACGGCTTTGCTACATCATTATCATCATCATCGAAGGAACAGAACTGCAGAGTATTATGGCACAACTACATGGAATCTATATTCCTCAAGAGTATTGGTTGTTTGATGATTCACAGCTGTTCTTTGGAAGCATTCTGCCATTTATCCAGGCTAAGGCAATAGCTCGATGGCTGCAAATACCTCGATGGGACCTCCTCAACTGCATCAACACTACAAAAGATGGATTCAGTACCATAAAGGAAGAGCTGCGTGCTATGAGAATGATGATAATGCAGCACTGTTATGTACTTGACCTTATGACGGCCATGCAAGGAGGAGTATGTGCCAAGATAGAAACTGCTTGCTTGCTGTACTTTTATCCCAGAAAACGATGCGGAAAATGGAACTTTGTTAGCGGCTATACAAACTTTGTGCAATCTACAGAAGAAAATGGTCGATGAAGAAGGTGCCCTAGATAATTGGTTTACAAGATGGTTTTCTTTTCTGCCATCCTGGATGTCGGGACTGTTGGGACCCTTGTTGCCAGCTATTGTGGTCCTACTAGTTGTGTATTGTGCTATCCAATTAGTCTTAGCATGTTGTAGAAGGATTGGTACCAAGGCGGGAGGGATGTTTCCAGTTAGGACACCAACTTGAGTAGTAGATGCTCAGGGCAATATATATCAACTAATGCCAAGTGTAGACCAAGGTTTAGATCCACTAGTTGAAAAGTTGACAATGTTAAGGCGAAAAAAATATGAAAAGATGGCGAAACAGCATACAACAGCAGGCACACCGGCACATATTCTGTGTTTTCAACAGATTGAAACATGATTAGACAATGGGAGCAGGAGATTGAACTAGCCAAGAACACACAGAATCTGATAAGAGGTCTTAGGAGCACAATGATAAAGAGCACACACAATTAAATATGCATTCAACCCAAATGCACATACATTCAAAAGTAGAAAACTTAGTTTGTTAAGCATTGTTAGAACTGCAATGAAGGATGTGTAGAATAATAGGTTAAAGTCTAGGGTCACAGGTTACCTCATGTTTTTCCATATCTAATGTGTACCTGTTGGAAAACGAGGCATTACTTGTGAGGACTGCACAAACAATATGTCTACATTTGTCCTTCACTGGGAACCAAACACCCCATTGTAGCGCTTGACTCTCAGAGGGTAGCGTTGCAGAGCAGTCTAAGGCTTACTCAAGGGAGGTGGTGTGGGCTAGTAATCGCCATTTACAGGTACTCAGAAATAACACTCAATAATTGATTGTCCAGTCTGTACTTTGCTTTATAAAAAAAGGAAGAGTACATTTATTACACACACACACACACACACACACACTACTCAATACTATGCATCAATTTACAATTATACATGACCTGTTGGAAATACTTTGCGACATTGCATAACATTCCCACCCCTCCCGCGGGGGGGGGGGGGTAAGTCTAGTACCACCACTCCCATGTATGCACATCATCTTGCCCCCAAATGCAGTGGGTTGACCATAACCTGGAGCGAGGGCCCTTCCCACTGGCACCATCCCAGGGGTGGCCCCCCCATTATCTCATTAAGCATTTATAATGGGAATACCTGCCATAGTGACACATAACCCTGACTGAGCATATCATACTGACCCTACAGTATATCCACTTAAATCACAGTGGCTGACAGTTGGGGTGTTCAACTAACGCAGTAGCAGGAATACATGTCTAGGCATCACTTAGAATGACAGTACTTATCATATCTGGTAACCGGTATAATGCAAGTCAATCACAGCCCCTAAAAGGGCATCAAATTTATAATCACAGAATTATCCAATTACAATCAGGCACCCTGGCAGTAATGCCTAGCAACACATTTCCAATTTACTTAGCATTTCACATATTAAATGTGACTTCCAGTCCCATTAGGAACAACATCATGTAAATGCACCACTTGTGCAATTGCACCTTTTCACCTCTAGGGGATGACTTTCCAAAGACATCCCAAATTCCGCCCTTCACACCTTGGTTCACACCTTGGTGCAGTCCCAAACACCCACACCCAGCTGTAGAACAAACGTTCCAGCCAAAGATTGGTTTTGAAGCATGGCTGAGCCCTTGAAGGGTTCTTTCCTTTTAGTCCCCAGAGACTGAGGGTGGGGACATTTCACTTTCGTGCTGGGGGAGTCTGCGTTGCTCCTGCAGCTCCCCCTGCACATTTGCCAACAAATGGTGGTGGCCCCATCCTCCTGGGGCCACCACACGCAAAAACAAGCAGGTTGCCCTGAAGGTTTCCGTATGCCTTTGCAAGGCATTATGGGGCGCTTTCACACTTGGCGGGCATATTGTAGCAGCGCCTCTCCCGCTGCTCTGGGGAGAACTTCGCTGCCTCGTTGGCGGCCACTCGACGCTTCTCCACTTCTTTGGGGGCCCGGTCCCACCTGGGCACCCCGCATCCAGTTAAGTTTGGAGAGCAGCTCAGGGAGCCCACCCCCAGCTGCTCTTGCCGGCTCCCCGACTGGCCAGCACCCTCGCATGCTGTCACGGGAGCCAGCTCTTCATTCTGGTCCATGGATGATGCCGCTGGTCGGGCGGGGCCTCGGGGGAGTGCTGCAGCACTTCCCCTCCTTTTTCCTGCGGCGGGGGAGTGCAGCGGCACTCCCTCCTCTTCTCCCCTGTGGAAAGTGGATTATTAGGAGGGGCAAATGTATATCTGCCACTGGCAATAAGGCCACTAACACAGTATGGGGCTCAGAATAGGTCTTAGAAAATTATGCCTATTCCGTCTAACAGCAGGTCGGCAACGGGTGAACCGGCTCACCAGTTGCCGACTTTCTGTGAGACAGAGATCGCCCCTGTACCGGATTTATTCTGTTTGTTCTGCCACTCTTACTCATCTACTGGGTCCCGCTAATTGAGAGACCTCCTTTTTAGAGGGCCTCCCGCCCCTCTGAATATTTTGAGCTCTGCTTGGAGATTGAGCCCTATTTCAATATCATTCCTTTTATGCTTTTCAATTTACTTGTGAGGTCTTGTCTAACTCCTCTGCATTATTGGTCTTGATTTACTTGAACTTGGTCCCTATATGAGATACTACGGGTTTACTACGAGAAATGATGATCTAAAGTCCAGTACCTTTTCTGAAACGATTAGATGTGATTAGATCAGTTCCTCATTGCGAGCTCCGTAGAGATTTATTTCTACCTTCCTCAGATGGCTGATGCCACTGTATTTTTAAGTCAGATAGCGCCCTGATGAAGGTTGTGTTCTCCTATACCCTCGGAGTGACTTTACCGAAACGCGCGTCGGCGCATTTCTGTCTCCGTCATATGCATTGAATAAATACCAGTGTATATAAAAATTGTATACAATATAAATTACTTGAAAAAATAAATAAATTGAATATATTTGATGTTCACTTTATTGTGTTTTTAAATCTGTTGTCTTGGTGTGAAGTATGTCTGGGTGTGAGTGTACTGTATAATTCTGTGTTAATAGTTTTGTATATTCTATGCATGTAGGTTGTCTTCTTTTGTTTTATTTGTCCGCATTGTGGAGCTCGCATACAGATGTATTACTGTTGTATATAATGTGAATATAAATGTTATGAGCGGATTATGCACACTATTTGATTTTCTTTTGCTATTAATAATGATTGAAAAATATCAAATGAACTGATCGGACTTATGGTTAATTAGTGTTGGAGACATATTGTCCCCTCTTTATGCCTTGTACATGTACCCTGCCATTCTAGATCTCAGGCCTAGCACATAGTCAAGCACATTGTCCTTTGCTTCTTTAAGAGTCTTCTCTAAAGACTCTCTCAGCAGGCTCAATGGCCCTCTCACAGGGTGTCCAAAAAACAACTCAAAGGGACTGAAACCGACCCCTTTCTGTGACAACTTCCTGTAGGCAAACAGTAGGCATGGAAGGAGAACATCCCATTTCCTCCTGAGTTTCTCTGACAACCCATTTATCATGCCCTTCAGGGTTTTATTGAATATCTCAACAAGACCATTTGCTTGTGGGTGATAGGGAGTGGTGAACTTGTAGTTGATACCACACCCATCCCACATAGTCAGATAGCTGGACAGAATGTTTGCGCCCCTATCTGACACCACCTCTTTCGGAAAACCCACTCTGGTGAACACACCAAGCAGTGCTCTAGCCACTGCAGGAGCATCAATGGTTCTAAGAGGGATTTCTTCAGGGTACCTAGTGGCATGGTCCACTACCACTAAGATATACCTATTCCCTGATGCAGTAGGTGGGTCCAGGGGGCCAACAATGTCCATCCCCACCCTTTCAAAAGGAACCCCAACCACTGGCAGTGGTATTAGGGGAGCCTTTGTCTTGCCCCTTGCCACTGGCCTGACAGGTGACACAGGAGCTGCAAAACTCCTTTACCTTTTCAGACATATGGGGCCAGTAGAAATGGTTCACCAACTGGTTCCATGTCTTTGTCTGTCCCAAATGTCCTGCCAAGGGGATATCATTACCCAAAGTCAGGATGAACTCTCTGTACCTCTGGGGCACCACCAACCTCCTGGTGGCCCCCTCCTTGAGGTTTCTGACCTCAGTATAAAGCAGTCCATCTTCCCAGTAGATTTTGTGAAACCCACTGTCATCCCACTCCTCTTGCTTAGAGGCAATCCGCCTCAAGCTCTCGAGGGTGGGACAGTCTCTCTGTCCCTTACTGAACTCCTCTCTGGAGGGTTTACCTGCTCCTGTCAGTTCTGCCAAATCTGACAGCTCTGGCAGGGATGGAGTCCCTACCTCAGAGGCCAGATCCTCCCCATCAGGGTTAGATTCTTCCTGCACCTATGGAGTTTCCTGGGCTGGCTCACCAGGCCCAGTACCCTTGTCCTTGGATGCTTGGCCCTTTGTTCCAGGGTCCAAGTGTCCAGCCCTTCCCTTCTGGCTAGCCTGTGACCTAGTCACAGCACATACCCACTCAGGGACTCCAATATTTTCATATGGAGTCCTCTCTACACCTCTGACCACTCAGAGGCTTCAAGGTCATTGCCCAGTAAACACTGGACTGGGAGCACCTTCGACACAGCTTCCTTCATAGGGCCTGTCACACCTCCCCATTCCACATCCACCACAGGCATAGGATGGTGTTTGGTAGTGCTGTCTGCAAAACTCACCAGGTAGCAACCTCCCTGGAGGCACCAGCTCATCCAGGACCATAGTTACACTAGCCCCTGTGTCTCTGATAGCCTCAACCTCAGTCCCATTCATTTTAGGCCTCTGCCTGTACTTGTCCATGTTGGGAGGTAAGGCAGCAAGGGTTGCAATATTCACCCCACCCAAGGGCATTAAGGTTGCTTCCACCACCTGACTACCCCTCTCTGGGGCACCACTCTCCACCCCTACACTTACACTGGCAATCCCTGTCGATGGCCCCTTAGGGGGGAGCTTCTTGGTGCAGACAGCATCTCCCTTTTTGTGCCCTGGATGTTTACAGTCAAAGCACTTACCCACCTTTGAGGGATCAAAGAACCTACCATTCTTTCCCCGATACCCCCTCCCTTTGAATTTGGGTTGGCTCGGGCCCCCCCTCCTTGTGCAGGTTTTTGTGGGTCTTTGGAGGACTCCTTCTGGTTTTGACCTTCTTTTTCCTGGGCATTCCCCTGGGGAGGGACCTGTCCTCCTTTCTTCTGGTCACCCCCCTGGTGCTGAAATGAAACCCGGGTTCTCACCTACTCATCTGCAGCTTCTCCCAGCACTCTGGGGTCTGTCAGCTTAGAGTCCACTAGATACTGGCATAACTTCTCTTCTGCACAATGAGTCAAAATGTGTTCTTTCAAAAACAAATTATACAATCCCTCATATGTGTCAACAGTGTTACCAACAATCCAGCCTTCCAGTGCCTTCACTGAAACGTCCACAAAGTCTACCCAAGATTTTGAACTCAATTTCTGGGTGCCTCTAAACTTCACCCTGTACTGCTCTGGAGTCTGACCAAATCTTTTGACTAAGCATGCCTTCATCTGCTGGTATGATTCTGCATCCTCCCCCTTCAGGGTCAGGAGCCTATCCCTCCCAGCTACTGGAATCAACTCCCACAGGAGTGCACCCCAATACTTAGAGTGGACCCTACTCATTCTAAGGGCCCTCTTAAAGGCTGCTAGCCACTTATCAATGTCATCCCCACAGTATACTTGGGTACTATACCCTTGGGAAGTTCGTGATCAAGACCACCACCGCTGGACGTCTCAAAATCTTCATCATTTTCACTGCCACCATTTCTTTTCAACGCCTCCTCCCTCTCCCATCTCTTCTCAGCCAATTCAAGTTTCCTCTGCTCCAAAGCTATCAAAGCTAGTTGAGCCTTAAGCTGTCTCTCTGCAAGGGACAGTGGTGGTTTCTGAGTAAGGACCCTTCCCCCCTCCCACCATCTGGAGTCATATGGCTAACACCAGAAGAAATAGAAGAGGCATCATCCTCACCCCCCTCTGGGGTGAGGTTGAGGGGCACACTCTCCATCCCCCCCCCCTTGAATCTGCCTTCTTAATCTTGTTGGAAGCAGGCAGTCCCCTAAGCCTACACTGTACCCTAAGATCAGCCACCCGAACTGGGACAGTTTAGCCAGGTCGAGCTCCATGGTTCCCTAGTTTTGGGTCACAATAACTAGGCACAACAGACTTGGAACAATTTGGAAAAATCAAAAAAATGGATTAAAAACACTTTAGTCCAAATTCCAAAAATCAAACTCAAAATGTTGTTCTAAGGCAATTTAGAGGGTTTTTACAATCTTAATTCACTTTACTGAAAGGTGTACTTTTTAAACACAAGTCCTCATCCACACCGCTGAGCACCAAATGTTGGAAAGTGGATTATTAGTAGGGGCAAATGTATATCTGCCACTGGCAATAAGGCTACTAACTTAGTATAGGGCTCGAATAGGTCTTAGAAAATTATTCCTATGCTCAACCCTTGGTAGCTTGGCTGCGAGCAGGCAGGCTTAACTTCAAAGACAGGTATGTAAAGCATTTAAAAACACCATTTCAGTAAACAATTAAGACAATTCACAATAAAAATCCGACACCAATTTATAAAAATAGGAAATATTTTTATTTTTAAAATGACACCAAAACGACAAAAATCCAATGTAGGGAACCGGAGATATGAATTTTTAAAGATTTAGCACTATATAGCACATAGAAACCTATAGCGCCTTATCGGGACATCTGGTCGCGATATACCGGGTCGAAGTCAAAGTTTCACATAGACCGCGATGGAGTCCTGGGCGGCTATCCCTCGCGGTAGGTCTCGGTCAAAGTTTTTACCTTCTGACTTAGAAACTTTTCTGGAGCTTTTCTTCCCGTTGTCTCTCGAAGCTCTCAGCCAGTTCGGATTCGGTGAGGGTTCGCCGGATTGCCTTGCGACGAGCTCCCGGGTAAACTTATGGAAGTCCGACCTCCGGAGCGTTCCCGCGGAGCAAACCAAGGATCCAGGCCGACGCGCGGTTGAAGGCAGGCGGCTTGGCTTTCGCGGTTGCTCCCGGTCACCTTTTCTTCGTTCGGACTTCGAAACTTTTACGGAGCTTTTTCTCGCGGGGTCTCTCGATGCTCTTCACCAGGCCGGATTCGGTGAGGGTTCGCCGGCCTCAGATTTCGACTACTTCCGGTCAAACTCTGGAAGTAGGACCTACGGAGCTTTTCAGCGGGACAAACCTGGACAGCAGGCCGACTCGTGGTTGAAGGCAGGCGGCTTGGCCGGCCAGGTTGAGTCGGTCCCCTTTTGGATCTTTTTTCCAAAGTTCTCCAAACTTCTGGAACTTCTTCCTGAAGTTCCCCAAAGGGCCCCAAAGTGTCTCAAACTCACTCCAAGGGTCCTTGAAAGTTGAGGACTTCAGTTCCCACAATTCACCTGGACAAAACCCTTACAAATCTGCTGGTAATTCTCCAGGTTGAGGATCCCTAGTGGTGATGTTCCAGGTGAGCTCTGTTAACCTGTAGCTTGCAGGGAGTCCACTCTTTAGTCCTTTTACTTCAAGGTAATCCACATGCTGTAGTTTCAGATGGTGCAGAAAGTGCAATCTTGAGAGTGCAGGCCTTAGGAAATGCACATCAAACTTCTCAGCATGGCCCATCTTGCTTTCTTAAGTTTCAAGCAGCAGATCTGAGGGGCTCTGCCCTTCTCAGATACTTATTCCAACTTCTCTGGGTCAAGCAGGAAGTCACTCCTGTCTAATGGGCTGCAGGGTACCACCCAAGGTCTGACCACTTCCTTCAGAGTGTGGCACTATTTTGTCCCAGAGTGAACAATTCCCCCAAATTCATAATGGCTGATTTTCCAGCAGGGAGAGAAGAGCTGGCTAAATACACCACTAGGATGGCTAATCTCCATAGTCTCCCCCCGCTTGCATCTGCTCATTCCTTCCTTAATCCTACCATCTGGCTGGGCTAAGAAGAGTGGAGTGCCGTGTCATGTATTGGAGAGAGGAGTGGAGTGACTTTTTGTTGAGTGTCATACAGTGTAGTACAGTGGCGTAGAGTGGATGGGAATAGAGTAGAGTGGAATAGAGTGTAGTACAGGGTTTAAGAGTGGAGTTGCATACAGTGAAGTAGAGTGTCGGACAAAAGAGCGGCATAGAACGGAGTATGGTAGACTGGGCGTAAAACGGGATAAAGTGCAGAAGAGTGGAGTGCGGTAGCGCAAAATGGAGTGAAGCGTTACACACAATGAAGTGGTGTGTTACAGACTATGGTGGTGTGAAGTGCATAGAGTGGAGTGGCGTAGCATACAGTCAAGCGAAGTGTCATAAAATGGAGTACTGCGTGGGACAGTAGACAGTAGTGGCGTGCCGTACAGTGTTGGAAAGTGTTGTAGACAGTAGAGTGGCATACAGTCAAGTAGAGTTTTGTGGAGTGGTGTACAGTACAGTGTTGTAGACTGAATTTGCATACAGTCTTTTACAGTACAATGGTACAGAGTGGAATAGAGTGGGGATATAATGGAGTAGTGTAGTAGAGTGGAGTACTGTACAATAGAGTATAGAGGAGTAGGGTGGGGTGCAATGGCATACAAAGAGATTCATACAGTGTGTATAGTGAGCTGGAGTATCGTAGAGCAGCACAGAAAGGGGTACAGTGGCATACAATATAGTAAAGTGTTGTTGTTAGAAATGGGATTTTTGGTAGGCTAGGGCATGTGCCAAAGCCAGGCAGAAACCACCACTCTAGTCCGGATAAGGGAGTTACACTCCTAAAATAACCCCTGCTCACCCCCTTGGTAGCTTGGCACGAGCAGTCAGGCTTATCTTAGAGGCAGTGTGTAAAGCATTTGCACATAACCAACAGTAATACAGTGTAAGCACTACAAAAGGACACCACACTAGTTTAGAAAAATATCCAATATTTTTATATACTTAAGACAAGACCAAAAACGATAACAATCCACAATACAGTACTTAGAAATCTTCAGTTATCAAAATAACCTTGAAAAACAGTTCCTTGAAGTCGATAGCTCCGTCTGGGGCTATCACGGCGTCGCGAACAAACAAATACAAACAGTTCTGGCTGACCGTGGCGTCGCGGGCCAGCTACGGTGTCGGGAAGACCCGCAAACAGTACCTTTTAGAAATGCAGGGCGTCGGCGACCTCTTGTTGAGGTGGAGACGGCATGGTCAGAGGCAGACCAGGCCCTTTGAAGTGCAAGGAAATCTCCTCCCCCTTCCCCAATTGTAGCCCAGGCCTATACAGCCCATTCCTGACCCACCTAGACTATCTGGAGCCACTCCTGCTCCCCAGCCTTCTGTCATCCAAAACCCAGACAGGCAATCCACATTCCAGCAGAGGCACACAGGATGACTGAGCAAGAAAATACCTACTTTCTAAAAGTGGTATTTTCAAACACAGAATGTAAAAATCACCTTCACTAAAAGATGCATCTTTAGATTCTGAGTTCAGGCATACTAAACTTTATTTTCCTACCTAATTCCCCGGGCCAGTTATGTTTATAAGATGTTATAAACAAACTCCCCATTCTGTCCTATGGGGAACAGGTAGCCTTGCAATAGCGAAAAACGAAATTGGCCGTAATTCGCCATCAGGACATGCAACACACACCAGGGTATGTCCTACCTTTCACATACACTGCACTCGGCCCACAGGGGTACCTTGGGCCTACCTTAGGGGTGGCTGACATGTAAGAAAAGGGAAGGTGAGGGACTGGCAAGTGTGTGCACTGGCCAAGTCGACATGGCAGTTACAAACTGCACGCAGACTCCGCAATGGCGGGTCCGAGTTACCTTTTCAGGGCTACTCACGTGGGTGGCACAATCAGTGCTGCAGGCCCACTAGTAGCATTTGATTCACAGGCCTTGGCACACTCAGTGCACTTTACTAGGGACTAACAAGTAAATCAAATATCCAATCATGGAAACACCAATCCATAACACAATTTACCACAGGAGCACTTGCACTTTACCACTGATCAGCAGTGAGAAAAGTGCGCAGAAACACTACGCCAGCAAAAACAGAGTCAAAACCGGGAGGTCAGAAAGCAAAAACTCAGGGGAAACACGCCAAAAGATGCCAAGTCTAACAGTTGTACAGTGGAGTGTAGGGGTATAGACTGGAGTAAAGTGTCAAAGAGCGGTATACAGTGTAGTGGAGTGTTGTAGAGTGGAGTTGCATAGAGTACAGTAGTGTGTCAGACAGTGGAGCTGGGTAGAGTGCATTATTGTAAAGTAGCATAGAGTGATGTAAAGTCTTGTACAGTGGAGTCTAGTCGAATGGTGTGGCATAACAGTGTGGAACAAAGTATAATAGAGTGTATTGGTGTGTCGTAGAGTCGAAAGGCATGACATGGAGTACAGTGTAGCATAGGTAATAAACTATTATAAATTAGAGTGGAGTCTTGTGAAGTGGAGTGCTGGGTCGTAGAGAATGAAAAAGTGTCATATAGTGGAACAGAGTGTTGTACAATAGAGTGCACAAGCACACAGTGGAGTATAGAGTTGGACGGCGGAGTGTACCAGGACAGAGTGGAGAAGAGTGCCATAGAGTGCCATAAAGTGTAGCAGACTTTTATAGAGTGAAGTTATATAGTTTGGAGGAGAGTGTCATACATAGGAGCGGCGTAGAGTGAAGTGGCATACACTGCAGTGGTATAGAGTGGATTACTGTACAGTGGAGTAGCGTACACTGGAATACCGTACAGTGGAGTGTAAAAGCATAGAGTGGAGTGGTATACAGTGGAGTAGAGTGGAGTAGGGTACAGTGGATCAGCATAGAGTGGGGTGGCATACATTGAAGTGGCATAGAGTTGAGTACAAATTTGAACAATGGAGTGTACGGGGATAGAGTGGAGTAGAGTAGCATAGAGTCTAGTAGAGTTATGTAGAGTGGAGTTATATAGAGTGCAGGAGAGACACTGGAGTAGGGTAGAAGCACAAGTTACTAACTTGTGTAACGATATATCTGTAAGAGACAGTAGTTAGTGACAGATTCCTTACCTTAGAATATCCCCAGGCGTCAGGCTGGATCCGGAAAGTTTTTGCGTAGCAGTACCCTTGCGCGTCGGTAGGCGGCGTCGTGCGGCTCCGCGTCCGTCGTCGGCGTCGTGATCGCCGGGATGACGTCGCGGGCAGTACTTAGGCGCCGCCCCTGCGCGCTGACGTCAGTTCTGTACACGACTTTCCGCGCCAGGAACGCAGAGCCATGCAAGAAGCTGACATAGGTGTCTGAAAAATACTAGGGCCCTGAAAGGGATGTCCTTAACCCTAGAAATCAGTTCGCAGAACGGGGAGGATGGGCGGGCGGTAGGAATCTGTCACTAACTACTGTCTCTTACAGATATATCGTTACACAAGTTAGTAACTTGTGCATCTGAAAGAGACACGTTAGTGACAGATTCCTTACCTTAGAATAGATACCCCAGCAATACCAACCCCGGTGGTGGGTCTGCGAACAAAGATCAGACAAGGAAGTCCTGGAGGACAGAACGGCCAAAGAAGCCGTCCCTCCGGACCTGACTGTCAAGGCAGTAATGCGTCGTAAACGTGTGCAGCGAGGCCCACGTAGCTGCCTGACAAATAACCGGCAGTGGAACACCGCGGCCCAAGGCCGTGGTAGCAGCCGTTGCCCTGGTGGAATGGGCACGCAGCCCAACAGGAGGCTCCTTCTTAGCCAAAGAATAGCAGGTCTTGATGCACAAGGTAACCCAGCGGGAGATGGTTCGTTTGTGCACCGCCCGACCTTTTTTGGCGCCCACGTAGCCAACAAAGTGCTGGTCATCCACCCGGAAGTGTTTCGTGCGGTCGATATAGAAGGAGAGCGCACGTTTGGGGTCCAGACGGTGGAGCCTCTCTTCCTCTCTGGAAGGATGCGGAGGCGGAAAGAAGGTAGGCAAAGTGATGGTCTGCCCAATGTGAAGGCAGTAACCACCTTTGGCAAGAAGGACGGACGCGTCCGAAGAACAACCTTGTCTGGATGAACAGACAGAAAGGGAGGTTTGCAAGACAAAGCCTGGAGCTCACTCACCCGCCGAGCGGAGGTGATGGCCACCAGGAAGGCTGTCTTTAGAGTCAGAAGACGAAGAGGACAGTTATGCAGAGGCTCAAAGGGAGCGCACATTAAAAAGGTAAGAACCAAGTTCAAGTCCCACTGAGGCATCACAAATGGAACAGGAGGAAAGAGGTGTGTAATGCCTTTTAAGAACCTGTTAACAACAGGGGACTTGAAAAGGAGGGCTGATCAGGGAGCCTGAGGAAGGCCGAGATAGCACAGAGATAACCCTTGATGGTACCCAGGGCAGAACCCTGTTGGGCCAGAGAAAGAAGGAACAGAAGGACCTCAGAAAGAGGGGCAGAAAGGGGGTTCACAGCCTTTGCTGTGCACCATGCCACAAATTTGTTCCACCTGCAGGCGTATACCACCTTAGTGGAGGGACGCCTGGCTGCCAGAATCACATCACAAACTTCGGGAGGCAAGTCGAAAGGAATCAACTGCCGCCGCTCAATCTCCACGCAAGCAGGTGTAGACTGGACAGGTTCGGGTGGAGGACCGTCCCCTGCTGCTGCGACAGAAGATCCTCCCGAAGAGGCAGACGGATCGGGGGATCTACGCTCATACTGAGTAGCTCGGGATACCAAACTCTTCGAGCCCAGTCCGGAGCCACAAGAATGACTTGGGCCCGGTCGTGCCGAATCTTCTTCAACACTCTGGGTAGAAGTGGTATAGGCGGAAAGGCGTACAATAGACCGCAACTCCACTCGTGACGAAAGCGTCGCCGAGCGAGTGCCGCCTTGGAAATTCCAACGCGCAGAACTGATGACATTGCGCGTTCTCTTCGGTGGCGAATAGATCTAACCAAGGCTCTCCCCACTGTAGAAAGAGTCCTTGCGCCACTTCCGAGTGAAGACGCCATTCGTGATCCATCATGCACCTGCGGCTGAGTTCGTCCGCCCTGGCGTTCAGGGAACCTGCCAGGTGTTGAACCATCAGGAACATGCCCTGATGTTCCAGCCATGTCCAGAGGCGCAGAGCCTCCTGACAAGGGTCCACGACCCCACCCCGCCCTGTTTGTTGCAGTACCACATGGCGGTGGTGTTGTCGGTGAACACCTGCACTACCTTCCCTTTGACAGAGGGAAGGAATGCCTTGAGTGCAAGTCGGATCGCCCGGAGCTCCAGAAGGTTGATATGGAGCCGGGACTCCGCCGGAGACCAGAGGCCTCTGATCTCCGCCTCTCCCATGTGACCGCCCCATCCCAGAAGGGACGCGTCCGTCACAACTGTATGCTCTGGCTGGGGAAGGGAGAGGGATCTGCCCATGACCCATTGCCGGTTCGAGAGCCACCACTGCAACTGTGTTGCAGTCCCCTCCGAGATCTGGACGTGATCGGACAGGTTGCCCTGGTGCTGCGCCCACTGGAACTTCAGGTCCCACTGCAGAGCCCGCATATGCCATCTGGCATGATTGACCAGCAGGATGCAGGAGGCCATGAGGCCCAGCAGCCTCAGGGTCATCCGTACCGAAACCCAGGATAAAGGCTGAAAGATCGGAATCATAGCCTGAATATCCTGGACTCGCCGTTCGGGAGGATAGGCCCGAAACTGCGTCGTGTCCAGAACTGCTCCGATGAAAAGGAGCTGTGGAGAAGGAATCAGATGCGACTTCGGCACATTGATGGAGAACCCCAGCGAGTGCAGGAGTTCGGCCGTAGTCTGGAGGTGGGAGACGACTGCCTGGGGCGAGCCCGCCTTCAGCAGCCAGTCGTCGAGGTAGGGGAAGACTGAAACCCCTGCCCGGCGCAGATGAGCTGCGACCACCGCCATCACTTTCGTGAACACCCGAGGGGCACTGGTAAGGCCAAAGGGGAGCACGGTGAACTGAAAATGCTCGAGGCCTACCGTGAACCGAAGGTAACGCCGGTGGGCCGGCAGGACGGGGATGTGGAAATAGGCGTCCTGCAAGTCCAACGCCTACCAACCAGTCTCCGGGGTCGAGGGCAGTCAAGACCTGAGCTAGGGTGAGCATCTTGAACTTCTCCTTCCGGAGGAAGCGATTGACGTCCGGAGGTCCAAGATAGGACGCATGTCCTCCTTGTCCTTTTTGGGCACCAGAAAGTAGTGGGAGTAGCAACCACGCCCTACTTCTGGGGTCGGAACATGCTCGATGGCCCTCTTGGCCAAGAGGGCCGTGACTTCCTTCTGTAGAAGCACCAAGTGATCCCCTGACATGCGGTGGAATTGAGGTGGCATGGCTGGGGGTGGTCTCGAAGGGGAGGGAGTAGCCCCTTCGGACAATGTCCAAGACCCACCTGTCCGAGGTGATGGGACGCCAGCGGTGAAGGTGATGGCGGACCCTGCCCTCGACTGGCGTACTGTGCACCTGAAAGGAGGGACTAGGAGGGCTTGGAGGCCGCGGACGGGTTGGAGGTGGTGGCCTGACCCGCACGCTGGTTGCCCGAACCGCCACGGCGGTATCCACGTCCTCGGCCACGCGAAGGCGCTTTTGCGCGGGCCGTTGGCCGGGCTGTGGACGTGACTGGGCGCCCCTTCCGTGGCCACGAAAGGGGCGAAAAGCAGACGTGAGCGGAGGGCGCACAACAGCAAGGCCCAGGGACTTAGCAGTAGCCCGTGAGTCCTTGAAACGCTCCAGCGCATGGTCTGCCTTTGAACCAAAAAGACCGACTCCATCAAAGGGCATGTCCATGAGTGTATTCTGGACATCCCCTGAAAACCAGTGGTTCTCAGCCAGGCGTGGCGACGCAGCGCCACCGTCATTGCAAGCGATCTGCCCAGCGAGTCGGCGGTATCAAGGCCACAGCGGATGGTATATTTAGCCGCATCACGCCCTTCCGCAATGGCGCGGGTAAGCAGTGTCTGGACCTCCTCAGAACACTGCGGCAAAACAGTTGCCACCGAATCCCACAGGGAGTGGGTGTATCGGCCCAAGAGGCAAGCGGTATTAACAGACCGCAAGCCAGCACTGGAGGAAGAGAAAGCCTTCTTCCCAAAGTGATCCAGGCGCTTGGATTCCCTATCCGGAGGGGCGGTAGGGAAGGCGGTTTGGGAGGCAGAGGCTTGGACAACCAAGCTCTCAGGGGTAGGGTGTTGGGAGAGAAACAGGGGGTCGCCCGGAGCAGGGCGATGGCGTCGGGCCACGTTCCTATCCACAGGAGCCCCTGTGGTGGGTTTGGACCAGGCACCCAAAAGAACGTCAGTCAGTGCCTCGTTGAACGGCAGCACAGTCTCCGCAGAGGAGGCCGCCGGCTGAAGCACTTCAGTCAGGATGTTAGACCTGACGACCACTGTAGGCAACTGGAGATTTAAGGCTCCAGCAGCTCTACGCAACACCGTTGCAAAATTAGCCCCCTCCTCCGTTGCCACGGGAGGAGACAGCATGCCAGAGTCAGGGGAGGTATCCAGACCACTGGCATCCCCAAGTTCCTCAACCCAGTCCGGGTCAAACTCGCACTGTTGTGTGAGAGGGTCCTCAGACCCCTCCCAGCTCTCCTGGTCCTCCTCAGGTTGAAAATATGGAGGAGGAGGGACATCAGGGACCCAAGGTCTCATCGGCGCCGGAAACGGCGTCGGGCGACGCCGGTCCGGCTCCATGTCCGGACCCGGAGAGAACCGGGAACGACGCCGCCCGGAGCCCCGGACGGTGTCGGAAACGGCACCGGGGACATCGGCGTCGGCGGAGGCGTGGTTAGGTCAACCCGGCGTCGATGGGGGTTGCGGCACCACCGGAGCCGGGGTCGAGGCCGGGGCCGGAGCCGAGGCCGGGACGAAGGCTGGTGGGACAGGCGACGCCGGGACCGGAGTCGACGGCGACGCCGGAGCAACCCCATCAGGGCCCGCGGGGCCCGAAGGCGCACCGGAGGGACCTTGAGGCCCGAAGAGGCGGGCCATGGCCGACAGGAATTCCTGTATATCGGCCGGAGTCGCCCCGAGCCCGGGTAGGGCGGGTACTGCGGGGGTAACTCGACAGGCACGTCCGGGGCCGCGGGGCGGGGACGGTGCCGACAGGGACCTCAGCCGAGTCGCGAGACCGGCGAGGCGAAGTCTTAGAGCGATGACGCCGCTTAGACTTCTTGTGCTTCGACTTACCGGAGGAGCGCGAAGACTTTGAATCCGACGAACGGCGGGGACTCCGCGTCCGGCCCCTCGACCTCTCCCGGGACCGGGGCTTGGTGCGGCGCGGAGCCGAATGCCGGACTTCGAGGAGCTTTCGAGACCGCTCTCGCAAAGCCTTAGGATGAAGTTTCCGGCAGTCAGGACACGACTTCGTGTCGTGGTCTCGGCCGAGACAAAAGAGACACTCGAGGTGCGGGTCCGTGATCGACATCATGCGACCACATTCCTCGCAGGGCTTAAAGCCGGGCATCCCTACGACACCTTAGGAATCGTGAAGACTCGTTGAAGAAACAGTGAAAAAATTCACCAAAAAAGATAGTCAAAAAGTGACTAGGGCACTGCTCTTCCCGGATCTGCGCTTACTGGCGCGGAAAAAGAAGAACAGAACTGACGTCAGCGCGCAGGGGCGGCGCCTAAGTACTGCCCGCGACGTCATCCCGGCGATCACGACGCCGACGACGGACGCAGAGCCGCACGACGCCGCCTACCGACGCGCAAGGGTACTGCTACGCAAAAACTTTCCGGATCCAGCCTGACGCCTGGGGATATTCTAAGGTAAGGAATCTGTCACTAACGTGTCTCTTTCAGATTGGAGTAGCATACAGTGGAGTGGCATACAGTAGAACAGCGTACACTGGCATGCCCTAGATGGAGTGCCATACAGTGAAATAGTGTAGAGTGGAATAGCGTATAGTAAAGTAGCAAAAAGTGAAGTGGAGTACAGTGGAGTACTGTAGACTGGAGTGGGGTAGAATGTACAGTGGAGTAGTGTACAGTGGAATGGCGTGCAGAGGAGTGGAGTGGCATAGAGTGGAATGACAGAGTAGAGTGCCATAAAGTGTAGTAGACTTTTATAGAGTGGAGTCATATAGAGTAGAGGAGAGTATCGTACATTGGAGCGGCACTGCAGTGGCATTAGAGTGGATTACTGTACAGAGGAGTAGAGTACACTAGAATATCGTACAGTAGAGTGGCATAGAGTGGAATAGCATAGAGTGAAGTGGTATACAGTGGAGTGGCGTAGAGTGGAGTAGGGTACAGGGAGATACGCGTACAGTTGAGTGGCGTACATTAAAGTGGCATAGCTAAGAGTCAAGGAAACTGTTATAAATTGGAGTGACATCTCATACAGTAGAGTGGAATGCTGTGTCGTACAGTGTTGGAAACTGTCAGAGTGGAGTAGAGTGTTACTCAATAGAGTGTACGGGAATAGAGTTGAGTACAAATTTGACAGCGGAGTAGAGTCTAGTAGAGTGGCATAGAGTCTAGTAGAGTTTTGTAGAGTGAAGTTATATAGAGTGCAGGAGAGAACAATGGAGCAGCATAGAATGGAGTAGCGTACAGTGGGATAGCGTACACTGGAGAGTCCATGGAATGGCATACAGTGGGATAGTGTATAGTGGAGTAGCGTACAGTGAAGTGGTGCAGAGTTGAGTGTTGTACAGTGGAGTGGCAGAGTGCAATAGCGTATAGTGTAGTAGCGTACAGTGGAGTCCTATAGACTGGAGTGGCGTACAGTGGAGTGGGGCAGAGTGTAATAGCATAGGTGGAGTGGCGTACAGTGGAGTGACATCCAATGGACTAGCGTAGAATGGAGTGACACTCACTGGACTGGCGCAGAGTGGAGTAGCATATAGTGGAATGGCTTACAGTGAAGTAGTGTATAGTGGAGTGGCGTACAGAGCAGTTGTGCACAGTGGAGTGGTCTAGACCTGAGTTGAGTATACTTGAGTAGGGTAGAGTGTAATAGCTAATAGCACACAGTGGAGTTGCGGCCAATGCAATAGCATAGAATGGAATGGCAGAGTGGAGCGGCATGCAGTGAAGTGGCATAGAGTGGAGTAGCGTAGCGTGTAGTGGCATACAGTGGAACAGCATACAGTGGAGTGTTCTATATTGGATTGGCGTAGAGTGGAGTGACATAGAATGGAATAGCATATAGTGGAGTAGAATGCAGTGGAGAGGTGTATTCTGCAGTGGCGTACAGTAGAGTGGGGCAGAGTGTAATAGCGTACAGTGGAGTGGAATTCATTGGCATTCCATAGAATTAATTGGTGTGGAGTGTCATAAATGGGAGTGGCGTACAGTAGGGCAGCTTTCACTGTAGTGGAACAGAGAGGAGTGGCATACAGTGAAGTGTAGTACAGTGGAGTGGCGTACTGTGGAGTGGCGTACAGTGGAGTGGCATACAGTGGAATAGCATATAGTGGAGTAGCATACAGTGGAGTGGCGTACACTAAAGTGGCGTAGAGAGGATTTGTGTACAGTGTTATAGCGTAGAATGGACTGGCGTAGAGTGGACTTGTGGACAGTGTAACAGCATAGAGTGGAAGAGTAGAGTGTGGTGGAGTGTAACCGTATACAGCAGAGTGTCGTAAATTGGAGTGGCATCCAATGGAATAGCGTAGACTGAAGTGGAGTAGAATGCCACACACTGGAGTGGCATGGAGTGAAGTAGCGCATAGTGGAGTGGCATTCAGTGGAGTAGCGTACAGTGAAGTGTTGTAAAGTAGAGTGACATAGAGTGGAATGGAGTAGGGTGGAACAGCATCCAGTGGAGTGGTGTAGATTGGAGATGCGTACAGTGTAAGAGGGTAGGGTGTAGTGACGTACAATAGAGTTGCATACAGTGCAATAGCTTAGAGTGAAGTGGAGTAGAGTGGAGTTTCGTACAGTTGAGAGGCGTGGAGTGGTGTAGAGCAGAATAGAGTAGAATGACGTACACTGCAGTGGCATATACTGGAAAAAAAGAGTGGAGTGGTGTATAGTGTTGGGGCGAATATTGGAGTGGAATACGGATGTATGGGAAATTTAGCAGCCATGTAGATTACGGTGTACAGAGTAACGTAAAACAACTAATTGAGCTGCCTTGCATATCTCCAGATTTACCAATCAACGCAGGGCCACGCATGGTGACCTTGCGTTGCTTTGTAAATCTGGGTTAAGTATCACGTTGCACATGTGACACCATTCGTGACGCAAGAGTACTGCAATACAATAATACAGCTAGGCCTTAGTTATATTTTTTGCCACAAATACCGCTGTAACTTTGCTGTACATCATGGTACATGGTGATGACAAACCAGCATATAATTGGGTAATGGCTGCTTTTAGAAAATGAAAAGGCAGCCATATTGTTTCTACTACACTTTGGTTGTGTTCTGTGTTAGGGCCTTAGATATATAGTTAAGTAGTAGATGTTATTGTAGTTTCTTACCTATTGCCACTGTATTAAAATGTTATTGATAGTAAAATGTATTTACATGTTTATCACAAATTTTTAAATAAGTACCTAGTAAATACCGGATTTTTTCCGAAAATGCTGTTTGTTTTGTTCCACGGTATTTGTGCTGTATGTTGCCAGGCATTTCCTCAGTACACTTTATTTTTTACAGAATTAAATATGTTACAAATTGTAAATTCACTGTGCTGCACTATATTTGTGAAATATAGTGTATCACAGTGTTCTTTCAATTTTTTAAGATACTTATTTTTTTTAAAATACCACAATACTTTCTAGGTAGTACAGCAGTGTTCCGTAACATTTTTAAAAAATATATATAAACTTATAGTCCACTTACTAAAGTGGTAATGGGTAGGAAAAAATATAACACCTAATACTTACTTATATCTAAGGCCCTAGCCAGAACACTGACAAAGTAAAATAACATGGCTGCCTTTAACTTTTGTAAGGGCAGTCATTATCCAATCAGATGACTTGTCATCACCATGTAATACTGCATCAGTTTTGCGAAATTTCACGAAATTCCGTTAAAGTACCGCAGTCACAGATATCACTAAGTTTAAATGCCTTATAACTTAATCAGTACGTACCCTAGTTACCTGCAGTACCCAAAAAGGGTCATCTGCGCACCATAATGTATAATTAGGGCACCCGGTTTTATGCTAATTACTTTGTTACCATTTCCGTCTGTATTTATCCACATTTATTTTTGTCTCAAGCAAAAGAAGATGCTGCAGCTAGTATTTTTTCACATTTATGCGAGAGAGGGGCTATGGAGAGATTGTAATGACTGCACACACTTAGAAAGTTACAAACAAAATTGAAAACACAAAAAGACAGAACATTCGATTTTAAACAAAAAGTGTGCAGTTATTGTACTGACATTCGGGCACATTAACCCCTTCCCTGCGGGGGTAATTCCCCCACGGGTGCGGAGGGGTGAGCGCGGCGCCACGGTGCTCTTGTCGAGACCAGCTCGTCATGAGTCACAGTGGAGCTGTGCTCATGACGAGCTGGTCTCGTCACGACCCCGCCCACTGATTAATTCTCCCGCACAGGCGGGGAATTAATCCCGCGTGGGCGGCGCGCAGCCGTTATGACGAGACCAGCTCGTCATGAGCACAGCTCCACTGTGACTCATGACGAGCTGGTCTCGTCATGAGCACCGAAGCGGTTAAGGAGGTAACGTTAAGCAGCACGTTCTAAGAGGGAGTGATGGGGATTCAGCATCTCTTTTGGCAATGTTTGAAATAGTTGTTATTGTGATGTCCTCAAACACGCACTGTGTTACAAAATCTCTCCTGAAAGTTACCTGCAACCTGTTCTAACCTTTTGTCATGCAGAGAGCAAGAACAGCATTATTGAGGAAGATTAGAAAAGAAATGAAGAAGGCATGAATGCATGGGAAATTACTTTTGCAAAGGCAACATCAAACAAGCATTTGCAATGCAATAGGACTCGCACTCTTTTTAGAGTTAGAGCTATTGGCGTTGCAATGTAAATGTTTTCAACTTATGTGTTTTGGAGTGAAGTGGATGTATGTGATGGCAATTGTGTGGAATATAATACACACTAATTAAACTTGATAAGCTAAATATCAGGCCAAGAGATTTTTTTTTTAAAGGGGTCTGATTTATAAAAAGGGGTTAAGGAATTAAACCTTAAAAATTCATTTCAGAATGCATAATTCCCCTGTTCTGATGTGTCTTAAATGCAAACTGTTGCCCAAAGTGTCCTTTAAAGATATCATGGATAGTTCAGCGCAGTAACTGTATATGTAAAAAGTGCAAAATATTCACTAAATAAAACAAAATCATGAAATTATCCAATATAAGACTGATGACAGTGTATATTGCTAAAAATTAGGTGCATGACAAACTAATACAATGCCAGCGACCCAACGGCAACCTGTGAGGGAGGAAAAGACGACAGACCGGATTGACTCGGTCTTTCATCCTTCCAAGATTGGTCACCAACACATTAGCAGGTCCACAAGCCTAATCTACTAAGATTGAGCTAACGAAGACCAATAGGGCTGACTCAGTCTTTCATCCTTCCAATGTCAATTGGAATTCTCAATTAATCAATGCATGCATTATGATCACTGAATACACAAGGGATTGCAGGCGGTAAGGTGTAAGAATAAAAATGTTCTCTTTAGAAGAAAGGAAGAAGAGGGGATATAATAAAGTGCCTAAAAGAAATAAAGCAAGTGCACTTGTAAAGCATTTTCAGTAGGCAATTAAAGAGGAAAAAAGATGTTTGCACAAGAAGGACTGGGGTGTATGGACTAAGCATCCACCCAGCAAAGTACTGGGGACACAAACGAATCCAAAGAAGCCTGAAGCAGTCATTTGTAAGAAATAAGTAGTACACAAAAGGCCAAGGCAAAGCTAGCCATGCATTTTCTTTTCTGTCATATTTGGAACTTTATTTACAAAGTAAATTATAAATCTGCACATATTTGTCGACTACTTTACTGTAGGTGCAGATTTACAATTTTTAGGACACCACATATTTCTCAGAAATATATGTAGACACGTGAGAGTTGCAGGCTTTCAGACATACTTCTAGCAATTCCTGTTTGAGAGAATGAGAAGCTATTGCTGAATGTATTAGCCATATATTTTGCACAATTACAAGTGGTGAAATGCAATTGCTTTTGTGAAATGGACAGGCACATTTTTGTCCCCACAGACTAGTTAGTGCCTTTGCTCAATTGACTAATGCATCCACTCCACAGCTCTCTATTTGATTCCATGGTCACTGGTTTGACTCCTGGCAGCTGTACGCAGTCTTTCATCCTTCTGAGTGGACAAAATCACTAGCATTGAGTTGGGTAAAAAGCATGAAAATACCACCACAGGGGTGAATGTGTGCTCTAAAACGTGCATGTTACGATATATATTATGTTTAAAAACTTTGGCCTGGGTGTACTACCATACTGGCTGCAAAAAGCGGTCACAAATTGAGCACTGACTTTTTGTCACCATCATTTTAGTTTGCAAACTCTGTCCCCTTTGCAAATCAATCACTACCTCAACTTGGGAGTTGGCAACTTGCCAATGGTTTGCGACCAGAATCACGTTCACAAGACATTCATTCATACATGTTACCGATTTGCAATTGGAAAGCAACGCTCAAAACAACCATTTCCAAATAATGAATTTGTAATAATTTATTAACATGTTTCATGATACGTAAATACTTTTATAAGGTGCAAAATAGGTTTGGGGGCCTTAAAAAAAAAGTGATTTAGTGACCTTAAAGCCAACAGAAATACAATATCCAGGGGCCGACAGAGAGGGTAAAGCAGAAGTGGATCAAGGATGTAAAAATGGCAAATATTCTACATTGCCGCTAATTTTGAGGCTGTTCCTTTGCCCATCCCTCTTTGAAAGGAGAGGAGTAAAGACCTGTTCCTTTTCAAGGGCAAGGTGGACAGGATCAAATTCGAATTTTAGACTCCCTACATTTTGCAGGCAAATGCTACCCTGGAGTACTCACTTCCCACCCTTGGAGAGACATCTACTCTGCTCAAAAAAACTGGAGGTACTATGGTGCATGAGTAAAATAATGACATGTGCAAGGCCACCATCTGTAAATACTGTGCACCCGTAAATCGAGCCATTTGTGAGTGTAAACATGGTTTACATGTTCAAACGGCTATAAAGTATGGGAAAATAGGCAGAGCAGCAGACTCTGCTGTCAGATTTTATGCTGTTGTGTGACTCAGAAACGCTCCTAGAGCAGTGCTTTAAATGGGAAAAAATAAGTGCAGGTACTCATTAAAATGCGCTAGAAGTGTAGTGAGGGGCGGGGCTAGGGGCGGGGCTAAGGGCAAGACATGATGATACTTAACTTCTATATTAGTTGCAGCACATACCAAAACACACGAGAAATGTGTTTATATAAACAAAGCAGGTTAACTCATTACACAAAATGAAAGAGAAATGGAATAATATGTTAACATTTCCTTTTTTTGCAATAGTTGCACCTTCTTAATGTCATACTGTTAATTGCTGTTAAGCACAATACTATATATTTTTGAGCACGCGAGTAGGAAGAAACTGCAAATACCCCCACGTCGAATCAAAGCTCTTATGGCACCAAGCAACTGAAGCAACTCATCATGACCCTCCCCAGAAGATATCTCTGGTCTCTTCCATAGATCTATCCATTCATCCTTTCATCCTACCATTTACCTGCTGATGTCTCATTCAGTTTTTCACCATTCCGTCTATCCACCCTTCATATCCAAACCTATCCATCCATCCATCTCCAAACCTATCCATTCATCCTTTCACTCATCCATCTCTTCATCCACCCTTTCCCTCATCCATCAATCCTTTCGCTCATCCATCCATCAACCCTTTGACTCCTTTATTCCATCCACCCTTTCACTCAATCCCTCCTTTCACTCATCCATCATCCACCCTTTCATTCATCCATCCAATCTTTCACTTATCCAACCATCATCCGCCCTTTTATCCAATCATCCACCCTCTTTCACCCATGCATGCTTTTACTCATCCATCCATCTATTCATCCATCCATCTATACATCCACCCTTGCTCACTCATCTATCCACTCACTCACCCACCCTCCCTTTTACGTTATTTATGAATCTTTGTCCCCGAGCAGACATGTACAAACAAAGTGCCACCCATTTTCTTTAAAATACCTACTGAGAGTGTCTGGATTCTCTCACTTTTTTTCTTACAAAAACAGGCATACACACAAACATAGCAGACACAAAAAAGACTAAGGTAGATAAAAGCCATCTTTTCTCTTCACCTACCGTGGCTTTTTTAATTGCCACCAGGGCCGGACTGGCCGTGGCCTGATTGCCACTGACATGATTCCTGTGCTTGCAGGAATGCACAGGATAGTGTGAATGTGATTGACAGCACAGGGCCTGAACGGACCCTGCTCTGTCAAGCACAGCGTGATTGTGAGCACCCGACATTATTCAAATGAGCCCTGCTGAATAGCTCAACTGGGGCTCAGATCAGGGGCTGCAGAAGCGGCGCCTTGGCTGCCAGAGACACGTCCCACTCCTGCTCAGCAGCACAGGCAATAAGCCTACCTCTCATGAGTACCGGTACTCTCCACGGCAGTAGAGAAGTGCCGGTACTCAGAGTTATTAATCTAAGAAGTGCCGGTACTCAGTACCGGCCCATTTAAAGCATTGTCCTAGAGAATGCAGAATTTATTTTCTAAATCGCCCTCGTGGCAGAAGGGCGCTTCTAATGTTGATTCAGAATGAAGCAGGCAGGCGCTGGGTCAGAGTGTCGGCTTTCCTGCTGGTTTGAGTCACACCTGCGCTCTCTGATTGGCTGGGCGAGCTGTCGGAGTCATTGAATGCTTGGTAGGAGGATTGGCGAATGATTAATTGCTCTGTCTTGAGAGCAGAGAATTCTTAGCAGCAGAGTGCCCTGCATATGTAAATGCACACGGTCTCTGCGCTGTAACACTACCACATAGGGAGGGATAGGATGGCCGCCTGGTAGGAGCCCAGCCTTGGAGCTCCGGGTTAGGGATCACCGTACGGTAAATATCCCTCGCTAACCCAGCCATCCACCCCGCATTGACTTTAATCTGTGCCGCTAACTACTCCTGGCCCACGAATCTCCAATTTGGAGTCACCTGCCTGCACTTGAAGAACTGGACGTCCCGACTCGGTGCACCCGCCCGTCTCTGCCTCCGCGCTCACTGCGCCCACCATCCTCGCTGGACCGCCCGATGCACTCTCCGTGGGTTGTGGCCCACGCTCCCTGCTCCTGGGTCTGCCGCTGAGCCTGCAGTTCCAGCACCGGCTTCTTCGGGATTCAGGCGTCTGAGGTGCTCCCGCTCGGGTGAACCCAATCGAGGCTCTGACCCGTTCTCTGACCGTCTCTCCACCGCGGCGCCCACAGCGCCCACCTTCCTCGAAGACATCATTTTCGCTGACCGCCCAATGCGTTCTCCGTTGGTGCGGCCCTCGCTTCCAGCTCCTGTGTCCGTTTGCTGAGCCTGCAGTTCCTGCGCCGGCGTTTTCAGGGAACGGCGTTTGAGGTGTTTTCACTCTGGCGAACTCACTCGGGGCTCCTGACCCGCTCGCAGTTCGTGGGGGGAGCTCTGACTCCGATGCTGTTCCACACGAACGGAGCCTCATCGCCTGCTCGTGGCCTGCCCTGAACCCCCGCAGCCCGGAGTCGACCTCGACCAGAAGATCCTCTCGTCGGCCGCTTGCCGGCTGTGAAGGTACGTTCTGCATCCCTCCTCCTCCCGACACCGGACGCCTTCCGCAGGTGCTTGGCTCCCGCCTGGGTCATCCCGCCGGCGCTTCATTCACCCACTCACACCTCTCACTGCCAGACCCGGGAAGTTTGAAAGAGGCTCACGGCGCCGCGCTGACTCTACTATTGTCATGTTGCTTCTGGGAATCCCAACGGATCGTAATTACGCCCGGGGTCTCAAATCCCTTCTCAGGCCCTGAATCTCTGTCGGTTTCCTGCCAACGTGGATGCAGATATGCAGGAAACTGACACAGCACTGATCACACGGGTCAGGCACAGTGCACTCAACATAAGCTTTGTAAGGGGAGGAGAAAAGAAGCCTCTCCATGCTATGCGCGCTGCATGCTTGCTTTTCAAATCTCTTGTCTCTGAGGCGCTTTGAGTGTGTAAGTAAGTAAGCCTCTGCTTTGTGGTTTAATGAGGGAAAGAACTTCTGCCTCATAACTGTGAACCATGTCTCTATAGGAAGACTCTGCTTAACGAGCTGCTCCCCTCCCTCACTTCTGGGAACTTCCAGCATTTAAAATGGCTGCTCCTTCTTTACAAAAACTTAAAGAAAAAGGACTACCCAACACTCTCCCAATCTCCAGCATTCAAAATGGCTATGGAAATAGAAAGAGGAATAGTCTATTCTCAATTTATGGTGGCCATCTTGGACAGGGCTAAGAAAACCTTTATTTCCTACCTGAGTAATGGTTTATGGAAATAGAAAGAGGATTGGTGTATCAATCTGTGGTGGCCATCTTGGATATGGCAACTCACCACATTCCTCCATACTAAATTGAGTCCTCCATTAATGACATTCGTGCACTGACTACTGGATTCACCTAAAAGCTTCTGTTGCTGTTTCTCCCCTACCACTCTTATGAGCACCTCTATTAAATGGAATATGCTTTCTTGCATGTCTTCAGCCTCGTTACATACCTTCTCCATAATGGTCTCCCTTGTCGATTCCTGAAAACAAAGGAGGGACTCCCACGAACCGCTGCACTGGATGAGCAAATACGGCAGCCATCTTGGAATGGTATTGGTCAGTCATCAGTCCGGGTCTTCTCTTCTTTACTTGTCAGCTGACGCACCTCCGGTGGCCATTAGTACCTCCTTTTGGTCCTGATCTGACCACACCTCTCCTGGATCATTTTCACTCGATTTCCGGAATATGCTCACTCCTCTTATTATACTTCTTTGCACTTTCGCTACCCTAGTGGCCCATTCTTCTACCCCCAAACCCAACCCCCCATCACCTCATCTCCCTACCATGGCTCCCATTCGAATTAAATCTGGAGTTAACTGCTTCAAAGTTATTTATCCCCCTAATCTGTCCAAAGTAGCAGCAAAACGATTTAAGCATAACACCATTGAACAATTCCCCGATTCCCTCTTTGTTGACCAATTTCACAATGGGCGTCTAGGGAAGCTAAAAAATGACCTCATTTTCTTCACTCACGACATCCCTGCCTGGTCCACCTGCTTCTTTAATTCCTTCAACGTCTCATCCTCCTCCTCTATCCCACATGGGCAGGTGCTAAAAATGTCCCCCTCCACTTGTTTTAATGGTTCCCTCACCATTACACTTTAGAACAATGGCACTGTCATGATCCAAGCTACTGACTCCTGTCTCTCTCTCTTTGACCACCTCTTCCACTCCCTTCGTCCCACCCATCCGACTACGATCTCCCTTGATTCTTCTTCTGCTAGCTCCTCTCCTTTCTCCCTTTCTCCCCCCATGACCCCCCCTATCTTCCTTCAGGCCGCTCTCCCGGGAGACACAGGGCTATCCCTTTGCCCCCCCTTCCCTTGCTCCCTCCTCTCCCACTCTTCCCCCTTCCCTATCTGATCTTCCCCCTATCTCATCTGCTTTACCTCCGGCTTCCCCTCCCCACCCTGCATCTTGCCAATATTCCAATGCCATCTCCCGCCCCATAATCCCCCTATTCTTACCCATCTCCCCCCTACTTAATCCACCTATCTTACAACCTGGTCCACCGGTCAACTTTCCCTACCCTCCCCCTTTCCTCCTCCCTTCTCCTCATCCCTTTCCGCTCTCCCCCTTCCCTCGTATCCTTCATTCTTCTCCTTCACCTTCCATCTCTCTTCTACCTCCCCTTACTCCTCCTATGCTTTGCAACCCTGTCTCCCCTATCGGTAATTCCACCCTCTTCCCTCCCTCTGACCCTACAGTCCCATACTCCTCCCCCAACTTCCACTTAGCCCAATGCCCCCAACTCTGCCTGGTGCCTCTTCCCCTACAAACACCTTTCCTAGCATACGGTACCTATCCAGCACCTTCTCCTCTCCTCTCCCCATTCCTCTGGCCTTCCTTTGACCCTCCTCCCTCCCCTACCTGCACAGCCCAGTCTCCTCTCTTCTCCTCTTACCTCTGGCCTTCCTTTGCCCCCCTCCTTCCCCTCCTTGTACAGCCCCCTCTCCTCATCCTCCCATATCTCCGGCCTTCCTTTGAACCCCCGCCCTCCCCACTCCACCACCCGCCCCCCCTCTCTACTCCTCAACTGCCTCCTCCCACTTTTGATCTCTACTCTACCCCTATGCTCAACACCAGTAAAAATATCACTGTAACACCATCCACTCCTCTCTACCACCATCGTTCCTTACCTTCGACCCCTGCACCCCAATACCCCCCCATTCCCCCACCTCTCCCTGTCCTTCCTCGCCTACTGCACTCCCTCCCTTAACCAGCGAGCCTCCCAACACTGCGTGCTCAGCCCTCCTCTCCCTGAAAATAAACTCGATTCTCTCATCTCTTCCATTTCCCAGCTTGTCTCGTCCATCTCACTTCTAAGTGCTAAGTTATCCCACTTCCCTAACAACCTCCCGAGGAGTTCCCTGCTACCGCGCCCCAATAAAGCCAACCACAGTCTGTCCTCCACAGACAACGCCAACTTACTGGCTAGCTACAAGACCACCAACGTCAATCCCCCTCCACTTTCCCCTCCTAAGAATCCCACACAATTCTCTATTCAGACCATCTCCTCTGTCAGATCCATCCAGCCCCCCTCGTCTTCCCTGGCACCCTCATACAAGAATCTTATCCCCATCTCCCTTAATAGCCCAAACTCCTCCATCACTAAAACAGTTGCGTTAGAGCTGCATTGTTTGCTCCACAACTGCAGATCTGCAATCAAGCACAAACTGGAAATTTCCGACACTATCACCCATCACAATCTTGACATGCTCTTCCTCACTGAGACCTGGTTCAATGACTCCTCTCATACCTTGTTTGATCTTCTGATACCTACCGACTACTCTATCCTCAGAAATGACAGAACTGACAAAATTGGTGGAGGTGTCGCTATCATTTTCAGAAACTCCCTTCAAATTAAAGTCCTTCCTACCATCCCCTTCCGTACACTCGAAAGCCTATCCTTAGAACTTCAAGTTCATCACGGTTCACCTTTCAGGTTCCATGTCATCTACCATCCACCCGGTAACTGCTCTCCCTTTTTGGAGGAACTCACCGACTTCATCAGTGACCAATTATCTCAAAGTGACAGACAGATCTTCCTGGGTGACTTCAATCTACACTGGGGCTCTTTGGAAGACACGGCTGCCAACAAGCTTGCCACATTTCTCTCAGCCAATGATCTTTTCCAACACTGCTCAGAAACTACACACTCTAAGGGCTCAATTTTGGACCTTGTCATATCCAAAGCAGACCTGCTCACTATTGCTCCCCCTGTCCATGTAGACTGGTCAGACCACTTCCTCATTCCCTTCCGTTTTCATTTATCGCACGTTATTACACTCGGCCAACCCAAAAGGGCAACTACCTGGTTCCGCAACACTAAAAACATTGATCTTGACACTATGTGTGACTCTGCGTTGCAATCACTTCCTAAACTAGACCCCAACGTGGATGTCAATGATCTCACCTCCCATTGCCTCTCAGTCCTAGCAGTCGAAATCGATATAGGCGCTCCACTCCAAAGCAAAAAGAAAAGACCCACCCCCTCAGCACACCTTGGTTCAATAAAGCTCTCTATGATGAAAGGAAAAACCTTAGAATCTTGGAGAAACAGTGGAGACAATCTCCCTCCACCACCAATATCTCTTATTTACGTTCGGCAAGATCCAAATACCACAAGCACATATTCCATGAAAAAGCATCACATTTCAGATCCCTCCTCGACTCAGCCAAGAACAGACCCAAAAAACTTTTTGACCTCATCAAAAACCCAAACTGCTCTCCCCAAACCATCAAGCCTGAGGATTCTTCTAAGAAAGCAGCAGAATTCGCTTTATTCTTTGCTGAAAAGGTCAAATCACTAGTGGATCAGGTCACCCACCCCACCCCCATTGAGGAACGAAAATCCTCAGTCACTTGGCAGAACTTTGCAGCCATCTCGGAAGATGACCTCCTCAAAAGCATTCTTGAAACCAAACCCTCCAACCATTCCTCTGACCCCATCCCTAGTGGCATCGCTATTGATTTCTACACCAATACTCTCTCTTACTGGACCAGGCTAGTTAACCTCTTCCTTAGTCAAGGCTCCCTCCCTGCTGCCCTCAAAACAGGACAGGTTACCCCTCTTCTAAAAAAAACCTTCCACAGATGCGAATGACCTCAACAACTTCCGCCCCATCACCAACCTCCCTTTTCTTTCTAAAATCACAGAAAAATGTGTTGCGAAACAACTTTCCCTACATATTATAGACGTATATATTATGGACGTATAATCTCCTTGACGTGTTCCAGTCTGGTTTCATCCAAAATTGCAGCACTGAAACAACCCTGCTGCAAGTGATTGATGATGCGCTGCATATACTCTATTCTGGGGAATCGTGCCTTCTGATTCTTCTTGACCTCTCTGCAGCCTTTGACACTGTTAATCACAACACCCTCCTTAACATTCTTCAACAGAGAATGGGCGTGGAAGGCACAGTGCTTAAATGGTTTGCCTCATTCCTCTCGGACAGATCCCAAATGATTAAGATAGCGAACAGTCTTTCGTCTCCATTGGCGGTAGGTTAAGGCGTCCCTCAAGGTTCTATCCTTGCACCCACTCTGTTTAATCTCTATCTGGAACATTTAGGGAACCTCCTAAGTAAATCTGGGATCCACTACCATCTCTATGCGGATGACACCCAAATCTACCTCAAGGTGTCTTCCGCACACGATCTTTCAGTACTCAACTCTACTCTCAACTCAATTCACAACTGGATGTTAGTTCACCAACTCATTCTCAATCCCACCAAAACTGAATTCCTCCTCCTATCTACCTCTCTCTCCCCTCCTCCGGTTCAATCCTGGATGGATCAGCTGAATTTACTCAACAATAAACCCGTGATTGCCGACAGCACTAAATCCCTAGGTATCATACTTGACAAAAGACTCAACCTAATGTCCCACCTCAACTCCATTGCTAAGAACGCACGTTACCAGCTGCGACTTCTGTGGGGGATCCGTCGGCTCTTCCCGGAGAAAGACCTAAAAACACTGGTCCAATCGCTAGTTCTCTCTAGACTGGATTACTGCAATTCTCTGCTGACTGGCTTACCCAAATCTCACCTCTCCCCACTCCAATCCGTCCTCCATTCAGCAGCTCGCTTTATTTGAGGATCCAAACGTAGTGACCACATTACTCCTATCCTATTTTCTCTTTGATGGCTTCCCATCGAGGCAAGATCCATTTATAAAACTGCCTGCATCACCCATAAAGCCTTGCACACTTCTTCCCCTCGTTACCTGGCGAAAAACTGAAAATGTCAGGAGTTTCGAGACCTTCTCGGAATGCAGAAAAGTTTCTGCTTGAGCCCCCCTCCTTCAAAAAGGAAAGATCGATGGCTCAATCGTTCTCAGGTAATGCAGTGAGAATCTGGAACTCGCTTCCGCCATTGCTCCGTGCCACCACCTCCATCCAGATTTTCAAAGCGGACCTGAAATCTCTTCTCTTCCAAAGACACTTTTAGAACTAATACCCTCATTCTCAGACCCCTCCAGGAAGCTAGTTCATCATTGTAAATTTGTAACATCTTCTTGTTCACTCCCCACACTTGATTGCTGTGTCTGATATTGTGTTATTGCCTATATGGTTTTACTGTACCTCTCCTGTTTATTTTTGTAACGTTCTATTTTGTACCATTTCTCTCATGTAACGTAACTGGTTCTATTGTCCAGCGCTCTGACACCTCCGGGTACAGTCCGCGCTATATAAATGCATTAAATAAAGTAAAATAAATAAATAAAACATGGAACAAAGATAACGGCTTAACAAAGAGACTTGGCTTGGAAAGTTTAGATTTTGACGATTAGTTTCTATTATATCCCAGAGGGAGAAAAAACAACAAAGCATCTGAAACTAGAAAGAATTCTTGGGCTGCAAGAGACGCCCTTTCTGTTTTAGAACTAATGTTTGACTTGAATATATATTATGGCAAATAATTAATAAGAAATGAGCTAATTAATTCTGAGTGTTAAAATATCGCCCAATGCCTTTATGATATCTACTTTAAACAAGTGGAAAAAAAAGTTACAAATGTCATAGTCTGTGTGCAGTATAAGTGTAGGCTCGGCTCAGAAGTGGCTGCGGAGGAGCGCATGATATACTAATATTTATCGAAAGGTCTGATGAGAATAGGCTGCAGTCATTTATTAAAAACACTGCTATAAGTTTGTTTCTACCACAACTTCAGTTAACCTTTCTTTAACACACATTAGTATATCAATAGTAATTACAACAGACCGCCTACCAAGTCGCTTTCTCTGAGGAACACTCGCAACTATAGGTATACTGCACATATGACATCGGGGTCCATACTATCACCAAGAATAAGGTGTAGAACTATTAGACTAACCCAATTTTCTTCTTGTCAATCTTAACATGACACCTCAGGAGTTTAAAGACAAATATATGGTAATACATTTCCATATTGAGCACCGTATGGGAGACAAAAGAGAAAAATGTTTCTTAAAAAGTTTGCCAGAATTTCACGCAGGAGAGAAAGAATTGCCATTTTTTTTAGTTGTTTTTAATGTTCTTCTTTATCATTATTTCTTCTGAGAAAAAACAGCACGCCATTTTTTGAGAAAATGCTCTAAATGATACTCGCATCTTTTTTTCTTTTTGTTTCCTCCTTTACTCTGAACAGGTACTACTTGACCGCATGAGAATCGGGTCAATACACCCTGATACATAGAGACCCATACAAAATAAGGTCTCCACCACTTTTTCTTCTTTTTTAGGTCCTGAAGAAAACCCACTTGACCCACAAGGGCAATCACTGGGGCTGAAACATGTCGACCTTTTTATGGACACTCACAGTGCGTTAGACCACTAACTAGTCTTCCCACGCACGACACAGATTTTAATATATCTCGAACCCAGATTGATTAAATTTTACAAATCGGGGTCTACGAGTTTTTAACATTTTGAGATTCACTTCACTAAAAACACTTTCACCTTTCTTTGATCACTACTGCAATAACCAGTGGTTTTCCTCCGGATGGAGGAAGCATACAAAAACTAACCCTATGATGATGCTGTCACGTTTTTAAGAGCAGGGCGGATAATCAAGATATACCGCTTTTCCGACTTTTGTACGTGAATGAGGGTTTTTTATCGGTACACTGCACGAATTTCATAAAACCCTGGTTACTCAGGTCAAGTGATCCATTCTCATTTTGATATCTAATTTACGAATAAGGAAGCTGAATGGATCACAGTTCCTTCTTTCTCCCTCCCCCTTGATTTAACATAGCCTTAGCAGCGGACAGCTGTGGGAGCGATTCCTAGCATATACACCTTATCCACACACACCCCTAAATTAGGAGTGTAATATGGCCGAAAACCTAGGCCTCAGTTATTCTACAGAAGAAATAAATGCAATTCTCTCCCTTCCCTCACTACTACAAGACAAGGTCTGACACAGACTCTAGCGCAAACTAATGACTGGGACAAGCTCTCAGAAATGAAAAAAGAACAAATACGAACAGCTATCCATGGTATAATAATGACTGAATATCTCCGCGCTAATGCGGCACCCAAAGGACTTTGGGTCAGCAATGCTCCACGCATCTTCCTCCAAGACTTGGTCTTTAGAAAAGACTGGTCAGCGATCTCGTGGAAATGTACTAGGGATTATCTTGTACTAATAATTAAAACGGCCACAAGACTAACGGAAGAACTCACTATCAAAATCCAAGTGAGTGAAGCCAAACTGAGAAACATGGTACATATCACCGTGTACAAAAAAAGACTCGAGGAGAACAACCGGGAAGTGAACGAGACAAGAGAGTATATTACACAGAACAAGATACAGAAACTTGGGAAAGACCTGAAGAGGTTTTCAATGGAACGAATGCACCCTTATGCTGCAGAAGACTATAAAGCCCCAGACAACATGTCCGACAACAATTCCAGTGCGGGGACCTCCACAGATGGCTCAGACTGGAGTGGGGATGATTCTTACACACCTAGGAGAAACAGGGGACAGAACAGACGCCAAACTCGTCGTAGACCAAATGCTTGGCACACACCTTACTATGGCAACCAACCACAATCAGTTCCTTTCCAACCATTTAATCCCAACTTTCATGGGTGGATGAACCCGTATTTCCAATGACCGCCATCAATGGGACCACCAATGCTACCACAGATGGGCCCGAATTACACACAAAGACCACCTTTTTTAGGAAGAGGCCAGAACAATCAAAGGACAAGACGAAAAGGAGTGACCTGGACGGACCAGGAGCGACAGGTACACACCAGGAGCATGACAGGAACGAAACCCGGAACAAGTGCGACACCCTCATAATCAACCTAACAGACATAACCATAACTAAAGAACAAGAAAACGTCCTCAACAAAGGACTTGGGTATGTTTCAACACCCCCCCTTGACACCTTCAAGCTACAGTGCGAAATGGCAGAATTTTGCAGGAAGCTGAAATTAAAAGCCTTCTTTAACAATCAAGAAGAACATGTCATGGATGGAGACACGACACTCCGTCGCAAATCCAACTTCTGCCCCATGAACCATCAAATCCCAATCGAAATACTAACTTTCGAACAGGCAGTGATGAAGGAAGTGGATGATTTAAAAGATCACACCAAAAGACCTTTCATGAATATATCGAATGCAGAACAACAGGCATTGGACGAACTATGACAGAATGGAGATCTAGTAATTAAGCCGGCAGACAAGGGTGGAGGAATTGTCCTGCTTAGCAAAGAAAGGTACGACCAACAGTGTTTAGAATTACTCTCAGATGAAAAATTCTATAAAAGGATCACGACAGACCCTACCAAACGATTACAAAGAACAATCGAACTCATGATCGATGAAGCAGAATTGAATGACTGGGTTACAAAAAATGAGGCTGAATTTTTAATAACCAAAACACCAAGTGTACCTTATTTTTATTCTCTTCCCAAGATTCATAAGGAACGGAGACCCCCACCTGGACGACCTATCGTTTCAGGGATCGGTTCAATTCTAGAGCCACTCTCTCAATTCGCGGATCAATACTTAAAACCACTGGTACAACAAACACCAACATATCTAAAGGATACCAGAGACCTGTTGAATCTCCTGAAAGATCAAACATACTCAGAAGAAAGCATGCTACTTGTAGGATTAGACGTAGAAAGTCTTTACACAAGTCTCCCCCAACAAAAGACCTTAGATACACTGGAGACTCTACTCTTTAACAAACAATGGGACTTTAAAACACCTAGACATTTCGTCTTGGAATGCTGCAAGTTAGCCTTAACAGAGAACTACTTTGAATATAACAACCCCATGTACCAACAATGTCATGGGACTTCCATGGGCAGCACCTTTGCCCCGAGTGTGGCAGGGCTGTACGTCAGCGACTTCGAAGAAACATACATACAAAACATCTCGAACCCCTTTTTACAGAGGATTCTTTTTTGGAAGCGCTACATAGACGACATTATCCTGATCTGGGAAGGAGACATGGAAAGTCTGAGTAACTTTCATAGATGGATCAACACAAGGGATGAATGGCTGAAGTTCACTTACACAGCTGACAAGACAAAATTGGATTTCCTAGATTTAACCATCTTTGTTGAGAATGATACAATCCAAACGAAAACATATTTCAAACCAACTTCAAAGAACAGCTTACTTTCCTACAAAAGCTTTCACCCGCGACCACTCAGGGATAACCTCCCTTACAGTCAGTTCCTGCGCCTTAGACGTAACTGTAGTAATATTCAAGACTACAAAAGTCAAGCAAAGGACCTATGCGACAAATTGAGGAACCGTGATTACCCTGAGAAAACCATCAACAGATGCCAAAAGAGGGCTAGAAACCAACCTAGAGAAAGCCTTTTGGAGACAACACAAAAGGAACAAGAAAGGGATGTGGTAACATGTGTAAGTACTTATAATACAGCCTCAAACGATGTCAAAAAGATTGTGAACAAAAATTGGCGGATCCTGACTTCAGGATCCCTGAATTGACCAAAACCAAGATTCGCAAATAAAAGAACCAGGAACTTAAAAGATATCCTGGTCCATACCAGACCACCACCACCACAAATACGAGCGGAACCAACCCCAAGGCTATGGGATAATCCCCCAGTGGTGGGCCATTACCCATGCGGTTCCTGTTCTGTCTGCAATTTGACAACCGCAACAAAAACCATCCAACTTCTGCCGAATTTTAAGTGGACGATCAAATACCACACGAACTGCAACACAACACATGTGATCTATATGATCACGTGTCCCTGTGCCTTACGTTACATAGGGATCACATGTCGGAAAGCCAAACAAAGAATATGCGAGCATAAGAGCAACGTCAAGTACAAAAGAAGCACAACAAAAATGAGCAACCACTTTATAGAAGCAAAACACACCACCAGTGATTTAAAATGGGTAATTTTGGAAACCTTGGCAACAAAAAATCACAATGCAGAAAAAATACTCTTCGAAAAAGAACAGAGATGGGTGCACCGGCTTCAAACGAACATCCAAGGGCTCAATGATAATATTCCGTGGCTGAGCATAGGACATTAAAATATAATCTGTACTTTAGAAAACTATCCTATAAAACTCTTGGGTTGGACAAGTATACTAGAATTGCCTAAGTTGTATACCTTACTGAAGTGATAGAGCTACACTAAGTCTGTTCTTTCAATTTTTCCTTTCAAAACCGGCTCTTTTTTAATATATCAGAAGCCTAAATCTCGCCCCCTCCCCTCTTTTTTAAACCAGAGCCGAAAAATAAATACATTAAGGTAGAGTCAACATAAGGCATTTTTACACTGGGCAGCAGGTATTTATTGCAATAAGAAAAACCTTCCAATTAGAATTTATTCTTTACTATTTATTTTTATTTATAAAAACACTTCTGAACCAACTTGCTAGACCTCTATAACCATTTATTGACATTCCCTCATTAACAAGGAATTAGTCTTTCCTTTATTTCTATCACCGGCTGTATAAAACATCACAAGCCAGAAACCAAACACATCCAGGCAACCAGAGGAAGTGTCAGCACAAGTCGACATTCCCTCTTTAACAATGGAATTAGTCTTTCCTTTATTTCTATCCCCGGCTGTATAAAACATCACAAGCCGGAAGCCAAACACATCCAGGCAACCAGAGGAAGTGTCAGCACAAGTCGTACTACACTGCACAGCAGGTATAGAGAAGGAGCCACGAGGACTGAAAGCTGTAAAACCGTAACGTATTTTACTCAACAGAATCTAAATTGCTTTATACTGTTGTCCCTAGCAGGTAACAAGCTCCCTGGTTGCCCGTTGAAATCCACAATTTAAGACTCAAGGTATGAAACCATGCCGTTTTAGAGCTGTTTGATAATACGTAATTCAAATCTAGTCATTAGCATTTATTTAATAAACAGCTAGCGCATGATATACTAATATTTATCGAAAGGTCTGATGAGAATAGGCTGCGGTCATTTATTAAAAACACTGCTATAAGATTGTTTCTACCACAACTTCAGTTAACCTTTCTTTAACACACATTAGTATATCAATAGTAATTACAACAGACCGCCTACCTAGTCGCTTTCTCTGAGGAACACTCGCAACTATAGGTATACTGCACATATGACATCGGGGTCCATACTATCACCAAGAATAAGGTGTAGAACTATTAGACTAACCCAATTTTCTTCTTGTCAATCTTAACATGACACCTCAGGAGTTTAAAGACAAATATATGGTAATACATTTCCATATTGAGCACCGTATGGGAGACAAAAGAGAAAAAATGTTTCTTAAAAAGTTTGCCAGAATTTCACGCAGGAGAGAAAGAATTGCCATTTTTTTTAGTTGTTTTTAATGTTCTTCTTTATCATTATTTCTTCTGAGAAAAGACAGCACGCCATTTTTTGAGAAAATGCGCTAAATGATACTCGCATCTTTTTTTCTTTTTGTTTCCTCCTTTACTCTGAACAGGTACTACTTGACCGCATGAGAATCGGGTCAATACACCCTGATACATAGAGACCCATACAAAATAAGGTCTCCACCACTTTTTCTTCTTTTTAGGTCCTGAAGAAAGCCCACTTGACCCACAAGGGCAATCACTGGGGCTGAAACATGTCGACCTTTTTATGGACACTCACAGTGCGTTAGACCACTAACTAGTCTTCCCACGCACGACACAGATTTTAATATATCTCGAACCCAGATTGATTAAATTTTACAAATCGGGGTCTACGAGTTATTAACATTTTGAGATTCACTTCACTAAAAACACTTTCACCTTTCTTTGATCACTACTGCAATAACCAGTGGTTTTCCTCCGGATGGAGGAAGCATACAAAAACTAACCCTATGATGATGCTGTCACGTTTTTAAGAGCAGGGCGGATAATCAAGATATACCGCTTTTCCGACTTTTGTACGTGAATGAGGGTTTTTTATCGGTACACTGCACGAATTTCATATAACCCTGGTTACTCAGGTCAAGTGATCCATTCTCATTTTGATATCTAATTTACGAATAAGGAAGCTGAATGGATCACAGTTCCTTCTTTCTCCCTCCCCCTTGATTTAACATAACGTTATCCATACATAGCCTTGCTGTAATAAGGAGGGGAGAGAGCGAGCCTGAGCGGGGAATTCCAAATCTGATAATACTCTGAGGAGTCCTAGAGCTGACTGCTTGTCAGAGCAGGGGGTACTGCTACACTAATTATCTTTATTTAGACCACGCCCCTACTTGGATAGGCCACACCCCTTTAAGAGGTTTGCCCCGTCCCTTTTAGAGCACCCCCAGTTTTTTTTTCCCACTTAAAGCCCTGGCTGCCAGCCTGATATGCCTCTAGGTGATGCTGCTTACAGTGGAACGAAAATATCCAGCAGCGCTTAATCTGTGAAAGCACATTCTTTAGAGACAGCACAGCCTAAATGATTAGCAGAACAGCCCCATTGCAGCAGCTCCGATTGGAGCACAACGGCTGTTCTTTTTCGGCTTGGGAGGAGGTGGGAGGGACGAATGCTGCAATAAAATGCAAGCAGCTACGGGCCTGAAGCATGCACAGTGTAACACAGGCAGGGCAGGAAAAAAAGTAATAAAATAGTCCCCCCATGAACAGATAAACACAGCAAAGCGTAATGCTACTGTACTTAGTCCCTGCTGCCTGGGAGGAACAAAGAGAAACGGAAGGACAAAGAGGTTGCACTGACCACTAGCAAGCAAGGATTTTTAAAGGAAACTCAAACAAACAAATGAAAAGCCGGGGTATGGCTTCAAGCCCACAGAGAAGTATACTAAAGTATTCAAGAGGTTGTACGCTTACGCCCGACCTAAGAAGGAAAGAAACTGCGATCCACACCTCTGTCCAGAGAGGGCTAATTGCACAGAAGAAGCTGGCATTCCACATGTAAACAGTTTAAATAAAAAATAAAAAAATGTCATGTTTTCTTTAAACGGGGTCTCCATAATGTTTGTACACTGGCGGTTTGTTAATTTTTTAATTCCTCAATGCCTGCCACCTGCAGCCGAGCTCACCACTACCTGCTAACAGGCCTCTGCCTTGCCGCCACTCATTGGTATTCACCGGCTACCTTATTAGCGCTGACCCCAGCAGGCCCCACCAGATGATGCCTAAATTTCTATCAGTGAGCCGGCCTGCTAACGCACCTATTAACACCTCGTGCTCGGCTATTAGGCATTCTAGAATGGACACAGTGCTGCTTTAAACGTCAAGTACTCGCACTTCTTACAGTGTCCCCACCCCCTTAACATGCAACAACTACTACCACCTGCTGCCTTGTGCTTATACCTTAGTAGTTCTCTTAAACAGGCCGAAGTGGTGTAGATTAGTAAGAGGGGCGTGTCGAGGTAACCCAGGGAAGGAGTGAGGCTGCGGCGCACAGTTTGTCAGTATTTTCCCGTTTATAATTTCTAAATACAAAGGAAAAATAGCTTTCCGTCTGTATTGATATGTAAAAATCCATTTAAACAGAAAACTGGGAGCCTTATGTATAATCCTGGCAAATGTAATTTAAATCCGTTCAGCTGTTTACGGGCTGCGTCAAGTACTGTAGTCTACAGAAAATGCATTGATGGAAAAATGAGTTTTGGCACCCCCTCCCCCTTTTATCTTTGCACCCCATAACGATTCACCACAAAAAATTACATGATCACAAAATGTAGAAAATGCTATAGGTCTGGAAAGTTTTGTGGTGATTTATCATACAGGTGGCAAGTTATTAGGGAGCAAAAATCTGAGGAATTCCTATCTCTGGGAATCCTAACTATAACTACAGTAGCAATCAGATTTAATAGGACTTTTCTTTTTATCTATGGTATTTGATATGTATTTGTTAATTGGTTTACATAATCATGTGACCATAAATGTATCTTTTAGTTGTTCATGTAGAAATTCTGAAACTTTACATACACAATCTAGTTTACGGTCTGGGCTTCCTTGCTATGTTTAGTAGTATTGTGCAACATATGAAGCTTAAAGTGAATGAAAGCCATCATTAATTTTATAAAAATTTGGATTAATATTTTTCCTAGTGGGAAATTATCATGTCCTCCATATAGTAGTTTGTATAGATCACTGCTTCGTCAGTTTTCCATTCTGTTACACAGGAGTGCATAAGGAATATGGTTTGGCTTGTTGGGCACAGTTTTCTTTTGTGAGCCAGAGAGCATGCAGAGAAAGCTTATGTTGATTAAGATGTATTTTATTTGTTATGCATTTGTTTATTGCTTTTCATTAGCATGTGGCCATAAATGTGTCTTTCCGTTGTTCATGTAGTAAATCTGAAACTTTCCATATGCAGACTAGTTTATTTTTTTGGGCTTCCTTGCTACATTTAGTTGCATTGTGCTACATATGAAACGACAGATATCACTAAGTTTATTTGCCTTATAACTTCCCAACCCACTAAACCAATTTGGTTGCCACATAAAAAAGGATCATCTGCATACTATATTCTTTATTCCTGTCAATTTTTGTGCAAATCCGGACTGCCATTTTTGTGCTATGTTCCGCAGCAAAATGTCGATGTAAAATGCACTGAGGTCAAAATATGTGTTGGAACCCCCCTTTTAACTTTGGAACCTCCTTAACAAATCTCTGCAAAACTTTCCATCAACCACCAATGTTCAACACAGAATAGTTCTGGAAAGTTTCATGGAGATTCGTCTAACAGCTGCAAAGCAATTAAGGGCCAAAAATCCAAAAAATACCTATCTCTGCCAACCCAAATTATAACTACAAAGTGACTAGCGCCACTCTGTAATCTAGATATATCTATATATATATATATCTATATATCTATATATATATATATCTATATATATATATATATATATATACACATACATCTTAAGCAAATATATATATATATATGCACACACACACACACACATATATATATTTGTGTGTAGGTGGCCCCACCAGCTTTATTTGTGGTTCAATGAGTGCCCCTTTAAAATTCACTTCTAGCGAAGTCAATGTAAAGCACTAGGATTAGCGATAGATTGACTAACTAAAACTACATGCCACTAAAGATTCCCTCTCATTGAGTCTTTCATAAATACATGGCTTGTTAAAAGAGTGCTCCGGTGTTTATACAAATACAATTGTTTCTTCTTGTGAAACAAGTTCTGCTTTGGATTTCATAATGTTATTATTCAGAAATCTACTAGTATCTTTGAAAATGGCTTTCATACTGCGTGCAGTAAGACATGTCCTTACTTTGGACATCTGGGTGTTTTTAGGTCTCGCCTGGCGTTATCATGCGAGGGCCTTTTGGAATCAATACGGATTCCAGATGTGCACGCGGACGGACAGAAGATGTGCACGCGGGGACTGGATGCTTTACTCGCGGCGTGAGACGGACGCACTATTTTTCACACTGGCGGTGCTTTCGTTTGTTCGTATTTGTCTTCCTTTTTTTTCTTCCTGTTTTTGTCCCCTCCCTCCGCATTCCTCCTTTTTCTCCCTACCGTTTTTTAATGCGCATTGGTAAAATGCAAAGTAGTTATCGGAGCGCTTTACATGAACACCAGTTACATTACATGTTTACACAAGGTTTTATTTCTTTTGTATGCGTGGGAATATTAAGTGCTTTTTTTTTTAGTTAGGTGATGTGGCTGACTTTAGTTTTTTTTGTTCTCGGCATCCGCATCTTCTAAAGAAAATGATATTAGTCCAGCTGAGCTTATCATTGTTGGCGTCCGCCAAGCTGGGGGGGGGCGAGGGGGGTGTGTTACAGGGACGGACGTTGCTTGTTTTATTACCTGAAGCAATGGCTGCTCGTTTCAGAGATCACTGAGCCTAAGTACACACTTTTTTTGTATCAGCATGACAGCTGGTGACAAAAACGAACATTATCGCATAATAAAGTTGTTCAAAGCGCCTTTAAAACTCGCAGAACTTTGTCTATTCTCTTGCATCGACTGCCTTCATGGATTTCCATCATACAACTTGTCACGTGTTCTTTGGGCACCGTGCAAGACTAAATCCATTTGTATGGCTACAAGCATTTACATACATGTTTACATATTTCCAGTCTAAAAGTCGTAGAAGTTAAAATCCTCAGATGCTAGTACTAGAGTAAATACAGAATTTAGGGTGTTTTTAAATTTGAGGCTGCAAACGCATTACGTGCTTTCAAAAAAAACAGAATGTCATGTTGTTAGACAAAAATCAATCCTAAAATTATTCCAATTGCTGTGCGCCTGCCGGTGATGGCTCAGCGTGTAAGGAACCCACTGTGCCAGCGACCTTATGGAATTCGCTGGTTACAGGTTTGACTCCCAACAGGTCAATCTGGAGTTTATTTTAACACTCCCAGTAATGCTCAAGAGGGGGGTGGGGGTAATGGCAAAACATTTACAGGCGAAGTTTAACCGTTCGGCGCATTACAAATCTTTCTGAAAATTAACAGGCGCTGTGACTGTAATACTGCACGAATCACGGTGACTTCAAAGAAATGACAATCACGTCTTCAGCTGGACTTTTTTTGTCGATAGCGGGTAATTGTTTCTGCCGATTATTGCTCAAATTCTTTGGACAGGTTTAAAATACTGGGGGAATTACTCGGGTGATAATACTGGACAGAGAATTCTTGAGAAATGTTAAAGCAGATTCGTGGCCTTCCACCTTCTGAAATCTCTAAACCTCATATGGTGGACTCGGGGAAACAATAACATCAGGAAGTGCCAAGACACACTTGAGCAACGGTGTACAGGTCACAACAGGTCAATGTTACTGCTGTTCTACGCAAACTCACAATTTGGTTTCATGATGATAACTCATCCAACTCTGGAGCGTTGCCAGCAGCATCCTTTTAACGGCACTCAAATGTATAGGCCCCAGAACTGCCAACATTACAAATAAAACAAGCATTTGTAATGCAATAGGTCTCGCCATTACGCGAGTTTGAGCTATTGGCATTCTAAACGACAATGCCTGTTTTGTTTTGCTTTTTAAAAACATAAATAAAAGGCATTGTTATTTACAATGCCAATAGCTTAAACTCTCATAAATGCGAGACCTATTGCATTGCAACAGGTCTCGCATTTACCCGAGTTTGAGCTATTGGCATTGCAAATGACAATGCCTTTTATTTATGTTTTTGTTTTTAAACATAAATAAAACGCATTGTCATTTACAATGCTAATAGGTTAAACTCGCGTAAATGCGAGACCTATTGCATTGCAAATGCTTGTTTTTATTGTCTCCTCTTCTACATAGTCAAAAGCCAAGGCCCAGACTGTTGGTAGCAGAAACTATTTTTTTATTTACTCATAGATTTTCCTATGCAACTTCAATAAATCACACTTTAGGGAACACCAACATGATAGGTAGTGGATATTGCAGTAAGGACCTGGTTCTGAAAAAAGCCATAAACCCCTTCTGGGGTTTCATATTGATTGAAACATGTCGACTTAAGGACACGTTGGAAAATTACTATGTTTTTAACCTTTACTCAGGGTAACTTGAAAAAACATTCTTTTATATTAGTTTGTGTTACCTCTAATGTCCTTCAATCCTCTTAACATTTAACAGACCTAGGACAGCGTATTTTGATATAAGCTGCTATTTGGTCACAAGTCACCCACAGGGTCGCCATATAAGAACTCCCATTTGGGTGGCTACCCTGACTAAGAATCATCTAGGCCAGGTTTGGGTGACGGTCCAACGTCCTAAAAAAAAGGAAGATACTAGCCAGTACGACCATAGGTTTCCCACTTAAAATACACAAAAGGCGTGCAGGGTAAAATTAATTAGTCTTTCTCCGACAAGGGGCTATTATACTTGCCGTTTGTGTATTCAGTAGGGAGGCAGTATTCCTCTCGCTCCTATTTTTGTAAGCAAGGAAAATTTATTAATGCTATCTAGAGCCTATGGCAACAGACCTCGCCTGATCGATGAAGTAAAATGTACTGTTTTGGCACGCAAGTTTACATTGAGGCTATAATGATACAAGATTTATTATAATGAAAAGGTCGCATGAGTGATTTGTTCCAATCCAAGTGGCATAACAGATAACATGCAAGAAAGCAATATTTCAATTAAAAAGTCCAGCTAGATGTCTCCACTGATGCGTGCGGTTGATCAAATAAATCGTGCATTATTCCAATTTCTATTTTGTTTCGTGAAAAAAAGGTTTACATTTGACCACGAAATAGTGATAACAGCAAACAAATCATACAACTAAAAAAAATAATAACTAATTGAATAATGCTCAATATTCATAGCAATGCAAAGCTTTGATGACCGTTCTTCCACGTATTTTCCCAGGCAGAAAAAAGTGTTCAGAAAACAAAGTAAGAACAGACTTACGAATCAGGAAGCATTACAAAATAGAACTGAATGAATTCATAAAGAAATATTTCTCCAAACATGTTTGTACTTACGTCGTTGTTTTCATCTGGTTCCAATGTGATAATAACATGATCTTTAAACGCCAATTGGATTTGACTGTTCAATTTGGGTAGCTTTCCACCTTTAGAGAAAAACAAGTCACAAACACTTCAAAGAGAGCCCACAGTAACATTCTCAAACAATGGAAGTAAACCTTGGAGTAAATGATACTTTGATTTAGGGTCAGATGGCTAAACATGTATTTGCCAGTTGTTTCCCTGGAACTGAAATACAAAGACGGGCAAAAGGAAAGTCAATTGGTCTGGACCTGTTTTCAAGTAAAATGCTTTCTTAATGGTTGGTCTGTATGTGAGTTGATGGGTGGGCCAATGCAAGACAGAGACAATGTGTGGGTGATTAGATGAGTGAGTGCATGGATCGATGGGTGGGTGCTGGAGACAGTGGCTGGATGCACGACCTCCATGTATAGGGAGTGGATGGCCAAATGAGTGGAGTGATTGACTGCAGGGATTGTTGAATGGGTGATAGTGGATGTCAAAACCATTGGAGTTCACTGATAGAAGATCAAGTTGACCAGTGACTGAAAAGAAGGATTAAGTGCATAGATAGATAGATTAAGGGGTGGATTAGAGGGTCCACTGATGAATGGATGGACGATTGAGTGGATTTACGAGTGTAAAGATGGGTGTCCATGGATGAATGGGTGGATGATTAAGTGGATAGATGAGTACATTGATGATGAATAGATCAGAGTAAGAACATGAATGGATGATTGTGTGGATTAGTAAGTGAATGCTTCTGAAGGAGATGAGGAGATGACTAAAGGAGTAGGGCTAGAAGATTAAATGCCTATGCACTAACTTTAAAGCAGCATTGCTAAAGTAGCAACGGGACAAGGGTATAGTGATGCAGGTTGTTGGAAAATGTGCCCTTCCTGCAGCGTCACCCAGTATTTTTTTCCTTTTTACTGAACCCTATCTTTTTTGGCTGTAGAACCCTGTGCACTTTACCCCTGCTAACAGGGGTAAAGTGCTCATGCTCTCCCTTTTGAAAAATATCAAAATGTATATGCCTCTAATTGGCACAGTTAATGTATTTGTAAGTCCCTAGTATATAGTACAACCTATGCCCAGGTCCTGCAAAGTAGAACTGAAAAACATGCCTCTAAGCCGGCCTCTGTAACCTGGGTATGCAGTTTTAAACTGCCAAACCGACATGCAAAAATACACCTTTTGCTAGGCCTAAACACTTTTTTTAACACTTAGATGTCACCCCTAAGGTAGGCCTTAAAAGCCCACGGTACAGGGTGTATTGTATTTAAAATTAGGACATGTATATTTAATGTTTTCCCTGCCATGGCAGTGAAAAACCTCCAAAGTCATTTTCACTGTAGCAAGACTGGCTCTCCCATAGGTTAACATTGGTTTACACTATTACATTTAATAAATGCTAAATTCAGTTTGAGAATAGCTAGAAACATATTTCAAGGACTCATTTTGATAGTAATTTAAAATGCAACTAACTTAATGGTCAAGTCGTATTTTATATTGCTATTGTGGAAGTGACACTTTTACAAAGTTGCCATTTCCTACCTTAAACCAAAAGGCTTTCCTGCCAGTGTCCAGCTGTCACCGGAACCCAATGGCTGCACCTGTGGTGAGATGTGTATTGCTTCCAGGCCGTGGACAAAGGGCTATGGGTGTGGGGATGGGTTACCTCCCTTGATAGGATGACCTGGGAGCTGTGCTGAGCTCCTTACTGAGTTTCAAAGGATGCCTACCATGTCACTGCCATATAAAGCTTGCACCTACACCTCTCTCCCTTTTTTCTCTCTAGTCAGGCTGGCTCCAAATCCTGAGGGTGGGGAGGAACTGACCAGAACCGGTGTGTGTGTGTGGGGAGGGGGACCACAGTCTGGCACTGGGCATAAATGTGGACCACCACAGAACTCTCCTGGACCTGGGACAAATCAGAAAAAGGACTGCCCTACTGTCTGAAGAACCTGAAGGACGACTGGACCTGCTTGTCTTGAACTCAGAATCCCAGAAGTGACTCCAAGGGTCAGTTGGCTGACCAACTGTTTGAGCTACAGGGACACAGAAAGCATACAGAGGTCTCTTTCCCTGCAACTGCACAGCTGACCAGTTCCAACTGGGTCTGCTCTGGACCCTGATGCTACCCTCTGTTGTAGTGAGTCCTTACCACCAAGTTGTGCCTCCCCCAGATCATGACCCTTGGCTGGTATAAGAGTGTACTCCTTCTGTCCCCACACTACAAGAAGTGGGACTTAGAAACTTTTTTGCCAACTTTCTGCCTGAAGAACCAACAGAGACCGGGGTCGCACAAATCGTCAGTCGATCTCAACTTGCTGGTTTGCCCTGCTAAAGGAGATAAGGCCTTCCAGAAATGTTTCTAAGTCTGAAATTAGAGGGTTTTATCGGGACTGATGCCGAGCAGCATCTGGTTGAGGTCTTACTGAGCATGAATTTCAGATTTTGCCCACTCAGAGATTTATCGCCTTTGCCAATGACCACCCCAAGACCCTGCTCTTCAACAGCCCACCGTCGTCTAGCCCCACTATTTCTCCATAAAGGTTTCAAAGTATAAAAGTAAACTTTCCATCGGGACAATCCTGGTCCCTGTATTTAATGGGGTCAGCCTTAACTTTTGACTTTGACCCGCTCTAGCGTGATTAGATAATTGTGGTTGGCGCTTTATGCTTTAACGCTACATTTAATTCAAAATTTTAAAATTCATATCTCTGGTTCTACTTATTGAATTTTTGTTTTTTTGTGCTATTTTATTCAATACAATATTCTTTATTTTTCAAAATTGGTTTGGGGTTTTACTTGTGTGGCATGTTCACTTTATTGCTGTTTGAGTGCTGCGTAAATATTTTACACATTAACTCAAAGTTCTTCACTCTTTTGTGCCAAGCTACCAGAGGGTTAAGTGCAGGTTTATTTAGGGATATCAGTGATTCACCCTGACAAGAATTGCCATTATTATGTGAAGTAGGTCCTTACCCCCTTCAACTAATAGGCCAATATCTTACAGCGGTTATGTTAGAGCTTGAAACGTGCTACAGAGAAATTGCTGGAAGAACACCAGGTCAGATATGAAGGCTGAGACATAGCACCATAAATACCACTGTGTGCTTCCACACAAACAAGTTAATTACCTTCGGTATTTTTGTTAGTGATTCGGTTTAGCTGCAGATTACTCACCTTTTAAATATTACCCAGGTCTCAGACTGGATCCGGAAACTTTTTCTTAGTACCCCTGCGCAGCAGAAGGTGGCGTGGTGCAGCTCCGTACTTACACAATTCCGCTCCGGAATTGATATGCAGTACCTATACAGACCCCACTCCCATTTGCTGATGTCAGATGATTTTCGAGAATGTCCACACCCCCAGACTCGCAGCCCAAAAAGCAAATTGGTAGACCTGTGTGCAGATTCCTAGGCTTGAGATCTTATTAATGGATGGAGTCCAATCACAGAAAGGGGAGGATGGGAGGGTCGGAGAGGAATCTGCGGTTAAAGTCTCTACCAGAAAGAGCGTTACCAAAGATAAGCAATTTGTTCCTCTGACAGAGACTTCTTCCTGCAGATTCTTCACCTTTTGAAAAGATATCAAAGCAATACCTAATTGGAGATGGGTCTGTCATTGAACTCAAATCAGAAAATCGTGCAGGACCGAGTGGGCAAAATGCCCCTCTCGGCAGACCTGGCTGTACTGACAATAATACCTCACGAACATAAGGGGGGGTGCCCACGTAATTGTCAGGCTAAAGCAGTAGTAGAAGCTTTGGCCTGGTAGAGTGAGCCCGCAGTCCTTCTGGGGACTGCTTGTTCACCAAAGCGTATCAGATCTTAATGCAGAACAAGATTCAGTATGAGCTGGTGTGCTTCTGTACAGCCTTGTCTTTTATCGCTCCAGTGAACCCCACAAAGAGCTGATCGACCAGCCTGCATTTCCTGGTACAATCTATGTAGAAGCTCAATGCTCTCTTGGGGGTCCAAGTGGAATAGTCTTCTCTCCTCCTCAGAGAGGTGAGGTAGAGCACTGGACACCATCAGGGTGATAGTTTTACCAATGAGGAACAGCGTCACAACATTCGGCAGTCCGCAGAACCAGTTTGTCTGGGAAGAAGGTGGTGTATGGTGGATTAACACAGAGAGCCTGAAGTTCACTCACATGCTGTGCCTAAGTAATGGTGACAAGGTACACAGTCTTGATAGTAAAGAGTCATAATGGACTACTGAAGTGGTTCGAATGGACTACATATCAATAAGTGAGGACCAGATAGAGGTCCCACAGGGGCATCACAAAAGGAGAAGGGGAAAACATATGTTGCAGCCCTTTTAGAGATTGCATTACAACAAGTGACTTCAAAAAAGAGGGCTGGTCAGGCAACCGTATGAAGGCGGAAAGGGCTGAAAGATAAACTTAAACAGTGCCCAAGTCAAGGCCTGGACGGGCAAGAGATCAAACAAATAACAGGACATCAGACAGTTTGGTCTGGATGGGATCAATTTGGAGTGTGCCACACCAAACCACAAACTTGTCCCAACGACAGGCATATGCAGTCTTTGTCGACAGATGTCTGGCTGCCACGATGACATCAACCACCTCTGGAGGAAAGTCGAAGCGTTCAGCTGTCGCAACTCAATCTCCATGCATGAAGGTGGAGAGTGTAAAGGCCTGGGTGGACGCGACCCTGTTGCTGCATCAGCCGATTCTCCCGGAGGGGCACCCTGATCAGAGGGCAGGTGCTCAAGCCCAGGAGTTCTGCATACCATACTCTACTTGCCCAATCCAGAGCCACTAAAATGACTTGGGCCCGGTCAATCTTGATCTTCTTGAGAATTTGGGGCAGAAAGGAGCGGTATCGGCAGAAAGGCAAAAAGGAGTCCCGGGTTCCACTCAAGGCGGAACATGTCTCGGAGCATGAGATCCCTAGGAAACTTCAATGCGCAAAACTGCTGACCTTGCGTGTTCTTGGTGGTTGCAAACAGTTCGAGCCAAGGTTCTCCCCATTTGTGGAAGAGACCTTGCGCCACCTCCGGGTGTAACTTCCACACGTGATCCACTAGGCGCCGACAGCTGAGTTCCTTAGCCCTGATTCCTTAGTGGTCCAGCCATTTCCAAAGGTGCAAGGCCTCTTGATACAGGGTCCGTGACCCCTACGCCGTCCTGTTTTATTGCAGTACCACATGGCAGCAGTGTTGTCCATGAGCACCTGTACCAGCCCCTCCTTGATGGATGGCAGGAAGGCTTTCAGGGTGATGCGGATGGCCCTCAGCTCCAGAAGGTTCACCTCTACCATGTGGCAGCCTCAGCCTAGAAATAATGCGTCAGTAACCACTGTCAGCTCTGGGTAGGAGAGGCGTCTGCCATTGACCCAATTGCACCATTAAATATCTTTTCCAGTCTCCTCTAAAATCTGAACCAGGTCAGAGAGGTCCCCTGGATGTGGGGCACACTGGGACTTCAGATCCAACTGCAGAGCCCGCACCTGGCGTGCTCGACAAGCAGGATCAAGGGGGCCATCAGTCCCAGCAGCCTCAGGGGCAACATCACTGAACTCCACGACTGAGGCCGAGAGATCAAGATAGTAGCCTGAATGTATTGGACTCTCTTTTCCGGGGGAAAGGCACAAAACTGACAAAGGGGAGTGTCTGAGAAGGAGTCAGGTATGACTTCGACACGTTGATAGTGAACCCCAAAGATGAGAGGAGGTTTGCCGTAGTCTGGAGGTGGTTGATAACTGCTTGGACCAAGCTCACCTTCCACAGCCAGCTGTGAAGGTAGAGCAAGACTGGCAAGGTGACTGCAGTGGTAGCAAATGGCTTCTACCACTGCCACCACTTTCGTGAACACCCGTGGGGTGCTGGTGAGACTAAAGGGGAGCACAGTGAACTGGAAATGCCCCTCTCCCACCACGAACCACAGGGAGTGCGGATGGGCCAGCAGGATGGGTATATGGAAATAGGCGTCCTGCAGGTTCAACACCACCATCCAGTCTACACGGTCAAGGGCAGACAAGATGTGGGCCCAGGTGAGCAGTTTGAATTTTTCCTTCCAGAGGAAGGCATTAAGAGGGCGCAGATCTAGAATAGGCCGAAGACCTCCGTCCTTCTTGGGCACCAGATAGTAGGGGGAATAACAACCATGTCCTATGTCTGGCGATGACACCCTCTCGACGGCCCCTTTGGGCAAAAGGGCTTGCACTTCCTGATGCAAGATGGAGAGATGGTCCTCTATCAGTTGTTAGGTGGAAGGTGCGGCAGGGAGGAGGAAGGGTAAGGCGTAAACTTTGAGAACAATTTGTAGGACCCACCTGTGCGACACATTACATAAAGAAATGGTGGATTCTGCCTCCTACTGGGTGGCTGTGACCCTGTAAGGGTACCCTAAAGAGGTTTGGTAGTTGGGGCTGCAGTCAGGGCAGTGGACTGAGTGGCAAGCTGACCTTGGCTGCGGGGGGCAGTGGGCACCTCGACCTATCCAGCGACTTTAAGGGATGCCTCAGACAAAGCCACAAAAGGAGCGATGGATTTGTTGCAGCTGGCAAGGCTTGTTGGAAATGCCCAGAGAGCGAGCAGTAGTTCTACTCTCCACAAAAATTTTGAGGGCAAAATCAGCCTTGTACCCGAACCAGAGAGTCCCATAAATGGGTAGGTCCTAGTCATAACGAATGGTGAACTTGGCTGCATCATGATCATCTTGAATTCCCTGAAAGAGCACAGTGCAAAGGTCTTCAGGCACACCAGGGAGGACTTGTGCCACTGAATCACAAAGGGTGTGAGTGTAGCATCACAACAAACAGATGGAGTTAACAGAGCAGAGTGGCAATCTTGTAGATGAAAAGAGGCATTTACAAAATGTTTTCACTCACTAAGATTCTTTATAAGGGGGAGTGGTAGGCAACGTGCTAAGATTAGAGCAGCTGGTAGAGGCCTGCACCACAAGACTTTCCCCCCCACATGGCTCTCCTGGATCTATAGCTAATTGAAAAATTTATGATGCAAGGATTTGTTCCCCCAAACGTTTCAGGCTAACTGTGAAATTCAATTGGATATTTGGAAGTGCCAAGTGACCCCAGGACTTGGTATAAGTGGGCCCCTCTCACATATGCAGTGTTCATCTTTTTACCTGAAGATGCTGTGCACACCCGTGAAGAGGGATGAGAGTAAAATATAAATAATCTATTTCTGTCTTCCTTTTAAAAGGGAGCATTAAATCCCCAAGAGTACAGAGAAGATCTATCTGGTAGAGTCCTGCTAAGAAGGGGCTACACTGCCCTGCAAGCTTAGAATATGGCTTGCACCGCCAGAGCCCGAGCTCCTGTGTGCCTCTAAATCCATAAGGCACTTAGCTGCTAAGTCAGACCGATTCCAGACGCCATGCTCTACAGTCCAATCCGACACCAAGTTGACCAACCCGAGCAGCCTGCTCGATGAAGCATTGCAGCAATGAGGCTGAAGTATGACCCTTCAAGATGCACCACGTAAGTCAGCCCAATACAACTGTGAGCCACTGCATTCCTAAAACTGAAGGCTGATGTGACCCTGCATGAGGAGGCCCAACGAAAGTCACCTTGTGTGATGGGCCATTACATTGTGAAAAACCCTGCAGTCGTACTAGAGCTGCACCTGAGATCTGGCACCCCAAAGCCACAATCACTGAAGATACTTTCTCTCCTGCACACATGTGAGCACCATATAAGCCATCAAAATTATATTGTCTGCTGCATGCTCCAGCTGCGCTCTACTGGTGCTGCTGCTTCACAGAGCATGAGCACTCAATCGATTGCACAGCTTAAGACTAACCAGATAACACTCAGCCTGCCCGCAGTGCTGTGGGACATCACAACACTTAGGCCATCAGCCAGGACCCCAAATTTAGGCCATTGGTACCACTCGGGGGATGGGTTCTAACATGATTTTTTTGCAAGCTATGGATGCCTAGAGATAGGAAATATGTGATAGCAAGTCATCACTCTTTGCCTTTTATCTGATATGATTGGATTAGCAACCATAGCGGAAAAAAATTATGGTATTCATATTTTTGATAAATAGCATACAAATTCATCATAATATGTGGAAAAATAAATCAAAATAAATCAAATTTCACCAGGTTGGGTAAATTCAATATTCTTTAAAAATATCTATATATTCGGTGTTTTGTATAGCGCGAACTTGACCCGAAGGTATCCGGTATCAGAGTGCTTTACATGAGCACCAGTTGTGTTACATAAGGACACATTCATTTTTGTTTTGGCACGGGGGGATTAGGTGATTTGCCCAGAATCACAGAATGTTGAGCGTCGTTGCCGAGACTCGACCCCCTTCCCCAGATTTGAGGTCGACCGCCCTAGCCGTTAGGCTACATATTACTTGTAATAATAACAATATAGTCCTTAAAATAATAACAATAAAACTTTATTATATTCCTCATATATTGATATAGATTATATGGATACTTTCCACTTAAAAATTCAAATAATAATAGTTACATCTCACATAGGCAATGTATGCCATGAGGGAACATAAACACAATTTTATCATTCACATTCGTTGTCATCACATTCCTCCGATGGGAAGTCTGCACATGTCAGTAAACTTGAGGTCATTTAGACAGCAGACACATGTTGGCAGTTTGCAGTTCCTAATGCAGAATGCATACAACATCCAAATGCAGAGAGAACTCTATTGTCATGACGAAGATGTTCCAGGAATACACCCCATAGCTGTTTTACTTAGGCATGGGCAGGATTCTGCAAGAGGTTGTCTAATCTCTGTTGGTACAGGTCTTTTGCAAAGTCATTAACATCCTTAATGAAGGAGTAAACTACTTGAACGTTCTCTTCATAATTCTTCTCCACCCAGGGGATAAACTCTAACCAAGCCAGTCTCAACATAGCTTCATACACGCACTTGTGTACTCCAACTGCACTATTGTACATACAACCTTCTAGTACTGATGATATTGATCCTTCTGCTATCATGTCTGCTTCAATGCAAAGGTTGCGAAGGCCAGCGTCTTAAAAGCATTTTTCAAGAATGAACATGACATTGCAAATGGTGTGAAAGGTATCCATTTGAAGAATGATTCTGTTGTACGCTGCTTTATGCTTCCACAAGACCTCAGTTGGATTTGCATAGAGAGCTTGATTCATGACCACTACAATTTTTGCCAAATGCAGTGATTATTCCCTTATCAGCTCGGACTGTTTTGAAATTTCAGAAACAGTTGTCAACTCAGTTGCAGGGGCATTAATGGTGAGCAAGTAGCCAATGGAATCCTGTGATACACTAACTAGGTCGCTAGTACAGATGTCGAATCCTGTCCAACTTGGTATTATCTGTGCAAGGCTCGCTTCTTGTCTGATAACAGCCCAGATTATATTCTTATTTTGTGCAAGCTTCAATTGGCCAACACATTCCGGCATGACTTTGGCACTTGTAATCAATGGCTGAGGCTCAACTCGCTCATCAGAAACATACATGAACAATTCTTCTGTATCTGTGGTGGTCAATGTTCTTTGCTTTTGTTTCTCAATGCTTGGGAAAGGAGCTTTGAAAGGTTATGGTCCAAACAACTTGGGCTGTATAGCTCTTACGTTGACTTGATGAGTTTTCTCCTTACCAGTAGGAGTCTCTTCCAGCCTATCAATGTTATCCTGTGCTAAGTTAGTGACGACATGAGGCTAAATGTTGGATAGAAGAACAATTTGCTCATTTAAGGTAGCAGCAAGTTTCTGAAGGCACAATGTGATATCATTTTCTTCCAGTTGAGATTATGAAATCCCATGACCAAGTCTGTTTAGAGTGCAAATGATTTCAACAATGCCTGTCAGCGATTTTACGACGTATGGGAGCAACAATTGCTTGGGGGATTTCTGCTGGCCATTTGTCACTGCATATATAATGTCCTGACTGTATGATTGCATAAGTAAGGCGACTCTTTTGGACGGCTTTGTGTTTTCTGGATCTCCAGTCAGAAGTCCTGATAGGAACTGTAAATGAATCTTTATCAATGTCTGATGGATGATATGGCCATTGTGTTGATGTCAAGTTTATTTTAATCATTATTTGTATTATGTGCGATGATGTTTGATCAATGATCTTGTTCATGTCTGTTGCCCTAACCTTTAAAACTGATAATTCTCTTTTCAAACTCTGGTTTTCTCTTACAACATCCTGTAGCATGACACTATCAGATTGGGCCAATAATTTTCCTAGGTTGTCTGGGAATTTGTGGAGGCTGTCACCGAACTCGGAGTCCAAATTTCTTCTAATATGCTTCTTGTTTGATTCGTCTATTCCCTTTATTCCTTTGCGTGTCATGAGGGTTTCAAGCCTTTCAGTGAGAGTCATCACACGTATTCCCCCTTTGTTGGGAATAATCACAGTTCGTTGTCAGGACACGGAGGCAAGGATTAGGCATCATCTTTCTTCTTTATTATCAAACAGCAGCTATGTCAAACTATATAAACAACCCTAAAGGACTTAGGGCCAGATGTAGGTAAAATCAAATTTGCGAGTCCTTAATAGCGAATTTTACCGATTCGCTATTAAGGACTCGCAAAATTGAATGTAGGTAGGAATCGCTTAAATATTAGCGATTCCTTAATATTCCTTAATAACGAATCGCAAATTGAGATTCGTTAATAAGGAATACCTACCCATTCATTCCTATGGGCTAGGAGGCCCATAGGAATGAATGGGAAGATATTCACTATTTGCGATTCGCTATTAAAGAATCGCAAATAGCGGGAGCTATTTCAAGGGTGCCAGGGTGTCAAAAGGACACCCTGTTGCACCCCTGAAATGTGCATGTGTGCACATGTGGCGGACATACATGCCCTAAGGGCATGAATGTGTGCCACATGGCACTTTAAAAAAGCAAAAAGTGCTTTTTTAAAGGAAATCGCTAATTACCACCAACTTGAAGTTGGTGGTAATTAGCGATTCCTTAAGGCTAAAGTGCACTTTCTTTTGTGCTACTTACATTGCATTTAAGGAATCGCAATTTGCGATTCCTTAAATGCAAGAGCAAAATAAGGAATCGCAATTTTGCGATTCCTTATTTTGCTAGCAGGTTTTAACTCACCTACATTGCTCGCAGCCAAATAGCGATCGCAAATTTCAGCGTTAGCGCTCGGTATTTGGCCACCTACATCTGGCCCTTAGTTTCCCATGATGCCAGGGAACCCATGAAGTACAAACAAAGAACAGAACTGCCCAATCAGGAGCCGCCAGCCCTCGTAACCGCCATGGTCTTGCCTTGAACCACCTCTTTCTTCTGCTGCTGCAGCCGTGTCAAGATAAGTACGGGAAGCGGGTCCCTTCAAGTTTCCTTATTGCAGAGTTCACTTTGTGTGCGTGTATATTGACAGTGCGATGCCTTGGCTTCGGTTTTGTCCTTGCGGCTGCGGGAACGCTTTGTCGCTCCTTCGCGGCCGCACTCTGACACTTGGTTGCCCGTCATCTTTCTTCGCCCGGGGCCAGAGTGTGCGGCGGTCCACCGACCGCTAGAGGGCGCACCTCCCACGTCATTAGTCAGACGCGAAAGTTCTCGATGCAGTACAGAGTGCGCATCAGTTTCAGCTAGAGCTGAGCACCTCCACCCGCGTCGCTACCTCTGTCTGTCGGGCCCCGGCCAGCCTGGTGTGAACACCCTTCGGGGTAGGATTGTAACCTGCACTTGGCAGACGTACCCAGGCTGCATTCACTGCCACAGGAAATTGCTGTTTTCGCCCATGTAAACTGAGGGCGTTGTGTCTGCCTTGGCCCCTGGCCCAATTTGAGGCCTTATAACGCCTGTGCAGGCTTTGGAAGAGGGACCCTCTACCCTGGGTCTTTGCCACATCAATAAACCTTCCAATACAGGGAAAATACATTACATACCCGAGTATAAATACATACATTAGGGTCTCCTGTTGGCTTCTGGGTACTCCCAGTGTTGATGATCCCTCTAACCTGGTGGATGGCCACCCTGTCCCATTTCTACCTCCTACAGCCGAATAGCGGGCCGATATACTTACCTATGGAGGAATTTGGTGACTATTATGAGGAGGAGAACGTGCAGTTCTTCCTGGTCACAGGCTATTTCTGTGACGCGGTGGATGCCTCCATTATTAGGGTGGTCTCGGAGGCCATGGCTCCTCTGGAGAAGAGGTTAATGGACCCGGTACAACGATGCCTGCAACCCCTCGCACTGAGGGAAGAACTCCCTGAGCCCTCGGCCCCTAAACCTCCAGAGTAGGCCAACGACCCCAACCCCGAGAAACCTCGTAAACGTCTCCATCCCAAGGGGGTGGATCTTGATGCCTTTGTTAGGCTCAAGAAAGCATTTCTGGGGGCTCAGGCGCCCCCCCCCCCACAAGCGGAGATCCCACCTGCGGGTGACCAGGCTCAGGTAGCTTTTCCCTTACATTCAGATGATTCTCAGACAGAGTCAGATGGCGAGTCAGATCATGACCGCTCCTGGCGCCCTTCCCATTCTTCACTTCCTGATTCCCGCCTGGCGGAGCATCCATGGGAGGCACGATCAACCAAAGGAGCTCCTCAGAGTGGGTCCCTTGCCATATGGTGGCTAAGTATGTGGCTGGTAGGCTGTGCAAGCCTCTAGACCAGAAGGTCAGATCCAGACTCAGAGAGGAATGCCCCCGGCCCTCTTTGGAGGGCAAGGTGGCGGTCATGCTTAAGATCGATGCCCGTATGGCAACCTTTTTAACTAAATACATAAAAGATCCTAAGAAAGCAGTGACAGCTCTTGGCGTTCATGCCAAGATAAGCTGTTAGACATCACATGCCAAGATAAGCTGTTATCTTGTAATCCGCATGTAATCCAAATTTTTAATCCAATTATTCTGTAGTAGTGTTTGTTCAAAAACTTAATCCATTGATTTACATTCACTCTGAAGACAGCGTAATTCCACAATTATTTGAATTTTTCAAATGCCAACAGCATGCCCATCCAGGCCTTAACCGCGACATGTAGGAATGAGCAATTCAAACTGGGTCGCCTCATGTAAATCCACCCAATGCTTTTCGGGCTATACAACCCTTCGTCAGGGGTAACTGAAAAAGTAATAAAAGACGAAGGAACAGGCACGGAGGGCAGTTGGAGAAGGCGGGGAGGAGGTGAATAGGCTACCGGTCGCGGTTGTAAAGGTAGTTCTCATACATTCATATTATTGAATATGTGACGGGTTGCGGATCAGCAGAGTACGAAGGGTCTAAGACGAGTTTGGCATGGGTGTGTGCACTAATGTGGGGGGTTGGAGTAGATACGGTTTTTGACGTTTGCATTTTAAGTTGGACACTCTGCATGGGATTCACGGGCATCGTTACTAGGTTTACATTAGGTGGTTTTCACGAGGGTGCATGCGCATTGAGGATGGGATTGTCTAAGGGTAAAATATAGGGGATATCCTTTACACGTAGATGCGGAGGATGGTTTGTTTTCAACAGATGTTTTAGATGCCTTTTTATTACTTTTTCAGTTACCCCTGACAAAGGGCTGTATAGCCCGAAATGCATTGGGTGGATTTACATGAGGCGACCCAGTTTGAATTGCTCATTCCTACATGTCGCGGTTAAGGCCTGGATGGGCATGCTGTCGGCATTTGAAAAATTCAAATAATTGTGGAATGACGCTGTCTTCAGAGTGAATGTAAATCAATGGATTAAGTTTTTGAACAAACACTACTACAGAATAGTTGGATTAAAAATTTGGATTACATACGGATTACAAGATGTCTGTTCATTAACTGTAAGGATCAATTCCTGTACATTGCAGTGCGACTGAGTGGCGGGTCAGGCACGTGTCTTTTTGCACTGTTTATTACATAACCGTGACTTCTGGGACAGATCACGGCATCAGTTCGTACGCCATCATTTAACTAGCAACGTAAACGCTTACAAGGAAAGGAGTGCGTTCTATCATTTTTCCCTTTGCACAAGATAAGCTGTTAGACATCACAGGTACATTGGTAAAGATTTTCGACATGGCGGAGGACGCTAAGGCATCCGGGGCCCTCATTCCACCTGATGTTCTTTCCAGCTGGGTGCAACAAGCGATCATATTTCTTGGCAATGCCAACTGTGCCATTTCTACGGAGAGACGCAGATCACTACTTATCAAGCTGGAACCCAAGTTAGGCGAGTTAGCCACATATGAGACTGGTCAGGTGGCTCAGGACGGTCTCTTCGGAGATCCATTTGTAAAGGAACTCAGTAAATTCGTATCCACCTTCAATTCCCTGGACAAAGCACAGTCGACAGTAAAGTGCATCTTTAATGCAGGTGTTTTCGCCGAGGCCGGCTGTGGTAGGGGGCGCTAGGCTGGCCGTTCCTCCCAACCCGCCTCCGGCAGAGGCCAGTCTTCCCAGAGAGGACAGTGGCAAGACTCTTCACGTTTTGGAGAATTCTACCCTACCAGGGGTCGACCACACCACAGAGGGCAGCGCGGCGGCTCCCGCGGCAGTAGACATGCCTCCTCTCACGGTGAGTTCTTTAATCATCTCATGCTCTTTCTTGGGGGGTCCACTGGCGCAGTTCTTAGACAACTGACGGGCTCTTACACCCGATGCCTGGGTGCTACAGACAGTGTAGGGGTTTCAGGTGGAGTTCTATGGGTCTCCCATTTAACGGTTCCCTCCTCGCCCACTCTTCTTCTCATGTCAGGAAGCCACCCTCATACAACAAGAGGTACAAGAGGTGCAAGAGCTATTGGCCAAAAGGGCGATCTGTCTATCTACCCCTTATCCCACAGGGTTCTTGAGTAACCTGTTCCTGGTGCAGAAACAGGACCGAGGTCAGAGACCGGTGATAAACCTCCAGGAGTTCAACGAGTGGCTAGTGTACCGCCACTTCGAAATGGAGGAAATTCATCTGCTCCGCGACCTTCTTTGTCCCAACGATTGGATGGTTCTGCTGGATCTCAAGGACGCCTATCTTACGGTCCTAATTTTCCCTCCACATCGCCGTTTTTTGCAATTCCAATGGCGAAACCAAACTTCCGAGTTCACCTCGATCCCTTCCGGCCTGTCATTGGCAACTTGGTGCTTCACCAAGGTCTTACGCCGGGTGATAGAGCGCTTGCGAGCAGAGGGCATGAGGATGATTGTCTATCTGGACGACATGCTCTTCATGAACCAGTGCCCACTGTCCCTCTCTCGCTAACAGTATACAGCGGTAGAGTTCGTGCAGTCTCTGGGGTTTGTCATCAACCCGGTGAAGTCCAGCCGGGTGCCCTCTCATTCGATTACCTTTCTGGGTTTCGTGATCGAATCTGTGGAGGCCACCATGAGCTTACCTTCCAGGAAAATGGTGAAGATCTGTCACGAGGTGCCAAGACTGCTAGCGAAACCGCAAACCTCATTGCGCAACATAGCCAGGGTGGTAGGTGTCTTATCCTCCTCGGTCCAGGCCATTTTCTGGGACCGCTCCACTTTCAAGCACTGCAGAGTCAAGGCATCCCACCTACGTCATGGACTGTCTTACGCCCAACGGGTGCCCTTGTCCGACGAAGCCAGAGAGGAGCTCAACTGGTGGCTTTCCCATATGGAGGCATAGAACGGTTGGGCCAATTTTGGCTCGCATCCGGACGCCGTGATCGAGTCGGACGCCAGCGGATCGGGCTGGGGTGACCGTTGTGGAGAGTAAACCACCAGCAGAGGATGGTCCGCCACAGAGCAGTCGCTCCACATCAATTGCTTGGAACTGATGACGGTTTCTTTTGTTGTCTGTTGTTAGGCCAAAGACCGGGCGCAGTCTTGTGTCCCGCTAAAGATGGACAATGTGGTGGTGGTCCACTACATCAACCACCTGGGGGGCATCCGTTCCAAAGCCCTGGCAGATCTGGCCAAGAATTTTTGGGAATACTGCCTGGAACATCAAGTCTTGGTGACGTTAGAGCACGTGACGGGTTCATCCAACCAAGTGGTGGATTGGCAGTTCCGGCATCTTTGAGATTCGAGTCTGTGGAAGTTGTTATACCCCGATGTTCAAAGCCCTCCAGTCGATTTGGGGACCTTTCTCGATTGACCTGTTTGCGTCACGCCTGGATCACCAGCTTCCCTGGCATTTCAGTTAGAGACCGGATCTGGGGGCAGTGGCGACCAATGCCTTCCTCCAGGAGTGGGCGACGGAGCGGGGTTACGCCTTTCTCTCGTTCGAGACGATCTTGAGGTTGATGACTCAAGGGCACTGACAAGGGGAAGACCTGGTGGTGATCACCCCGGTATGGAAGTTGCAAGTGTGGTTTCCAGTTCTGATGGAACTTTCTTGGGCTTCTCCAATCCGTCTACACCCATTGCATCCTTTCCTGAGCGATCCGTCCGGCAATCCTCATCCTCTGGTGATGAAAGACGGCCTTCCGCTTATGGCGTGGAGGATTACAGGTCTCGATGGCAAGTCCCGGGCCTTTCGAGAAGTGCAGTGGACCTTCTCTCCCACGCCTGGGAAGACGGTACAGTTAGGAGATACCAATCGGCCTGGTCTCACTGGGTGGGTTGGAACCTGCAACTGGGTCTGGATCCCATGGGGGCAGACGCTGTTCACGTCCTCAACTTCCTAGCCTGCCTCGCCTCTGGGGGGGATGGCTTATCGCTCAGTCAACACCTTTCGCTCGACTATCTCCGCGGACCATGCAACAGTGGCAGGCCTTCCTGTCGGGCAGCATCCGCTGGTCCGGAAATTGCTTCGTGGGATCAGACTGTTCCTCCCGTCGGAGCCTAGGTACTCCGTACTTTGGGACGTGAATAAGGTTCTGAATTTATTGACCAGATGGCCACGCAACAAATATCTTTCGCGGAAGCAACTATCGGCCAAGTTGGCCATGCTGTTGTGTCTCATCTCGTGTAGGAGGGTGTCGGACATCAGGGCATCAAGGTTTATGAGGCCATGACAGCGGATCTACGTCCTCATGGGGAGAAACAGCTGCTAATGGCTTTGAGGAAGCCCTTTAAAGCGATCTCTTCCCCGACCATAGAAAGATGGTTTTGGTGGATTATGTTGGAAGCCGGCATTGATACCAATGTTTTTGGTGCGCATTCGGCATGGGGTTCAATGGCCTCCAAAGCGTTTGTGTTGGAGCCCGCTTGGAGGATATCCTAAACGCAGCAGACTGGTCGTCAGATTCAACCTTTAAGAGGTCCTATTTCACACCAGTCTCCTCCATTGCGGCTCTGGTAGTAGATAACCTTTGAACTAGCCTTAATCCTCGCCTCCGTGTCCTGACATAGAATGAAAAATTTCCTAGCTTTCGTAACGGAAAGTTTCAATTCTATTAAGGACACGGAGGCGGGGATTAGCCCTCCTGCTGATGAATCAGGACCCGCCCGGGTTCTTGGATCAACGTCTGGGAGTAAGCAAGAAGTTCTTTGTTTCTCTGTAATATCTGTTGGATAATTTCTGTGCTTAGTGATGTGATACTTGGTCCATTAAGTTGCATTCATTGAGATTCTATACCGTGAAGGATTGGAATCTGCGAAGAAAGACTGACGTTCGCTGGGGTTAGAGTCTCACTAGGAGTGAAATCTTCCAGAGCCAGGGTTGGCGAAGGATTGAATCTTCCATTAGTGGCTTGATCGTAGGAAGAAAGAGGTGGTTCAAGAAAAGACGATGGCGGTTACGGGGGCTGGAGGCTCCTGATTGGACAGTTCTGTTCTTTTTTGGTACTTCATGGTTTCCCTGGCATCATGGAAAAAGTCCTTTAGGGTTGTTTATATCGTTTGACATGGCTGCTGTTTGATAATAAAGAGGAAAGATGATGACTAATCCTCGCCTCTGTGTCCTTAATTGAATTGAAACTTTCTGTTAATAAAGCTAGGAAATTTTTTCATTCTAATTAATTGAAATAGTTCATCATATGCTTCATCTCTCATATTTCTGTAGTGATAATCGGTTTGAATGCTAGATGCATGATCTCCCTCCTTTGCTTAAACCCTTGTATAGTTCCTATAACAAGATGCATGATTATGGGCTTCTGCAGCCACTATGTCTCTACTACAAACTGCTAAGATCTTTGAATCACAATAATTGGTTGCACTTTCTCAAAGCCTTTTGTCAACTTTAAGCTCCGTGGCCTTGATTAATTTCTCACACGATGATGTTCCCTTGTAGCATTTAATTCTTTACACAAAATATAAATTTTTCAGCATACATATTTGACTTTAATGATGTCCTTCTGTTTAAGCGTTTACTCGTGCACTCACTCGTTCCAGCATCATCACTTGCTTCAGCTTTTCGCTTAATAGTCTGTGTATCTCTCTTCATAGTAAACAGGCTCCTGCACTTCCTGTGGTAAAATACTTGGGGAACCGTGTTGCTTTCCACATTTCTCGCAGTGTCTAACAGTGGAATGTGATTCCTTACTTGAGATGCCTCTAACAAAGTTTTCCATAATGAGTAGTCCTACGGACTTGTCAGCGTAACTCCATGTTGGACATTTGACCATAAATGAATTATACACTGGGGATCAGGGACAGGATGTGCTTGTTTCAGTCTTCTTCATGATGCTGCATGGTCATTCACCACCAGCACTGGAAAAATAAATAAATTAAAACATTTTTTTTAAATAATAAAATTCACAATACTAAAAATTATGAAAAAATTTACATTTAGATCAAGGTATTTTGGGAGTGGAGTGGGAACACACAAAAGGCAAAGACTTATGAATTGCTATCACATATTTTCCATCTCTAGACGTCCATACCTTGAAAATAAATCATATTAGAATCCATCTTCCCAAGTGGTACCGATAACATGGTTGGCTCAAGGCCTAACTGACTACAGTTCCTCACCTCTACAAGGACCCAGCGCTCCCTACATCATACTGATCCTGAATCCGTCGTGCTCCCAAGAGCAGACTTTGTCCATAGCTATTCTAGGTTAAATCCATGTGTAATTGTGATCTTGATTTTAAACACAACTTTCCCTCAGTGCCCCCGACTTCTGAGCATAAATGGTGGGAGAAACAAGATTAGTAAAATAATGTAAAATTATAAGAAGGCCATAAAACTTCTTAAAGTTACTGAGCATGTTTGCTCGCCGTTAATAAAAGTTGTATTCTCTTTTTGGAAAAGAAATAATACTGCTTAGCTAATCTAGATTTTGTGAGCGATGGTATCCCCACACCCTCCTCCAGGGCTGTTTGGTCCCACTACCCCTGAAAGTCAAAGCCTAAAAAGGAGGCTCTTGTAATTTCATTGAGGTAGGAGTACTGTATGTTTTTTGCATTTCCAAGGACAATGGCAATACATGATACAAAAATTGTCTCTGACCTTGAGTTGTGCAAACCCCAGGGAACATACTTGACAGCACACTTACCCCTATAACTGCTTATGTCTTCTGAGGCGTTATCTTACCTAGTCAACCTGCTCCAACCCTTCCAGGAACCCATCCTCTGCACACTGCTACCACCCTGCCCATCTCCATCAGCATACACATTTCTACAGTCATTTATACATTTGCTGTAGCCTGCTCCTACCACTGCACCAATCCCTTTCTCTATGATCCTACCTCTGCACTAATTATCTGCAACCTGACCCGCTATCTGCATACTTTATTATCCTTTTGAGCCCGCACCGTTCTTAAGCATTTATGCTCAGCCACCTGCTCCCGCGCATGCACTTATTCTCTGCTCGCACCATTCATAGCTCATCATAACTGCAAAGAGGCCCCATGTAAGGAAGATCCCTGTTTTTGCAGCCAACCACAGTAAATGTGATGAGAACTGTAGTTTTCCTTTTCCTTTTACACACTTGGTCCTGTAATAACCATTATGCTTCGTACTACTGGGGAAAAAACGAAACTAGCTTTAAGTCACCTTGTCATGGTGTCGGATGACAATTATGCGATGTATATTTCCTTTGCAACCTTCTGATACATGCATGTAGCATGGTGTGAGAAACTGGGTTGTTGGTTGAGGGGGATGTGAAGCCTTCTCAAGCAAAAGCCACAATTCTTGTCGGGGTCAACCAGAAAAGTCACTAAATTAACCTGTGTTTAACCATCTAGTAGCTTGAAACAAAAGCAGTCAGGCTTAATTTGGAGGCATTGTGTTAAGTATGTATGTGGTATTCAAACAATAATACAGTAAATACACAAACAAGAAAAATCCCACACCAATTAAAAAAAATAGAGTAAAATTTAATAAATAAAATGATATCAGAATGTCAAAAAATCCAATCAGTAGAACTGGAGATATGCAATTTCAAAGTGTTACATAAAAGTAGCGCCAAACAGCGCAACGCGCCAACAGTGGCTATCTGGTTGTGAAAGGAACGGGACAAAGTCTAAAGTTCCAGCCGACTGCGATAGAATGGGGGCTGGGTACAGGACAGAGTTTGGCCCACTGGGCAATGTAGCTGGTTGTACTTGGACTGAGGTGCGAGGTGCTGCGTCTTGCTGCGTTTAGTTGCATTGGTTCCGATGGGGCTGCCAATCAGGCGCTGCAAGGTGCAGTGTTAAAATGTATCAAGCTGCATAGGTTCTGATAAGGCCGCTGATCAGGAGCTGCGAGGTGCTGCGATGCGAGTTCCCGCATCAAGATGTGTTGTGCTGCGCTGGTTCTAATGAGGCCCCCGATCAGGAGCTGCAAGGTGCTATGATGTGAGATCCTGTGTTGCACTGCATCGAGTTGTGTCCCACTGCCACGATTCTGAGGGAACCCACAGTTGGGCCAGGAGGAGTACACTCTAATGCCAGGCAAGGGTCTAGGACCGGGGGGACGCTACTTGGGAATCAGGACTCACTCCAGCAGAGGCCAACAGCAGGGCCTAGGCAGGTCCAGTGGAGTCTGGGCTGCCGAGCTGCTGCAGGGCACATCTCTGGAACTTGTTATGTTCCAGTAGCTCAGAACACTAGGATAGTCAGTTAGCACTTGGCGTCACTCTGGAGGTTCTGGGTTCAAGGAACAGGTCTAGTCTTCCTCCCCAGGCAGGAGAGCAGTCCTTATTGCAGCAGGGCAATCCTTCCAGCAGCAGCACAGCAGAGCAGTCATCCTACTGAGTCTTCTACAGGTTCAGAAGTGATCTCAAAAGTTGGTCCGAGGGAACAATAGTTATACCTGGTGTCAGCTTTGAAGTGGAAGAAACTTTTAGACTTCCCCCCACATCTGGTTCTGGAATTTCCTTCCTTCCCCTGCCCTCCTTCCGAGTGGTCTGGGGTGACAAGAGACTAGTGTTAAGTCCATTGTGAGTGTGTAGAGGCAGCCCCTTTGAAGTGCAAGTGTGGTAGGTGACAGCTCTGCCCCTCCCAACAGGTCAGGATGGCCCATTGTGCCAACACCCAGTCCCCTTTGTGATACTCTCTGGGAGGAACAAAGGCCAAATGTCAACTAAACCTAGTCAAGTTACCCAGGATGCTAGCTGCAGGCACCAAATGGTTAGGACAAGAAAATGTCAACTGTCTAAAAGTGCCCATTTTCAGAACTGTGACTTAAAATCCAACTTTACCATAAAATTACAATGCATTTGTGACCAAACATGACATTCCTACCTGCTTCTAATCAAAAGTTATCACTTATTACATGTAATAAAGAAACCCAATGTTATCCTATGGGAGCGGTAGGCCTTGCAGTAGTGAAAAACAAATGTAAGAGTTTCTTTTACTACCAGGACATGTAAAACTAAAAAGTACATGTCCATCTTTTCAAATACATTTCACCTGGCCCAAGGGATGTCTAGGGCCTACATTAGGAGTAACCTAAATGTACTAAAACAAAAGGGTGAGGCCTGGCAAAAGGGTTATTTTGCCAGGTCAAAATAGCACTTTAAATCTGCACACAGCCTGCAATGGCAGGCCAGAGACATGTTTAAAAAGGCTACATAACCGTGAGGCACAATGAGTGCTGCACCGCCACTAATATCATTTAATTCACCGGCCCTGGGTACACGTAGTACCACTTTAGTAGAGACTTACAAGTAAATTAATGTGCTAATGAGGTGTACCATGTTTCAGGGAGAGAGCATAAGCACTTTAGCACTGGTCAGCAGCGGTATAAAGCCAACAAAAGTGAATTTAGCAGAATAGGAAATGTGAAGGCAGAAAATCTGGAGGTGACCCCGCAGACAGGGCCAGGTACAACACATGGACCAGAGGGTAAGCAATGAAGCAGCTAGCAGATTAATGGAGCACTGGTGATGCAGTGGAAGCAAAGGGCCACCTAGACTGAAAGGGCTTAGATACGTTCTGAGGTGGCAGATACAGAGGTGGCTTGCTGCTGCTTTGTTTGCTCTCCCTACAGCCATCTCTGTGCCCCATTCCATCTCGTACATGTACTAGCTTGCCTGAGTTTGCGGTTGACTCTCTGCTTCTGAAACATACTGTTTCCAGTCCTGGGTTTTCAATTAACATAGCAATGCATTTTGGCAGCTGGAGTCCTGGTACAGTTCAATTCCCAATATATCAACAATTCCCAAACCCCCCTTTTTTCAACAGAGGGAGGGGCAGAGGAAGAAAAAGAGGCACGTCCAAGAGCGTCCACTGGCAGGAACCAGAAGCCCAGATGCTACTGAAGAGCAAGACGATGGGACCCAAACACTCGTAGTCAACCTTTCTTCACAGCAACCAGATGAGTATGAAGTTGGACTGTTGGAAAAGGGCCTTGGATTCGTCTCCACCCCACGAGAAGACACTCTCAGCCTCCACCAGGAACTACATCAATTCTTCCGAAAAATCAGACTACGGCCTATTTCCAAGACAAACCTCACACCCCGGAAGAAGGTACAGGACTACGGAACAAATCACGTTTTATGCCACCAACAGCGACCACCCCTAATGAAATACTTACCTTCGAACAAGCTACCCTGAAAGAAATAGCACTAACGAGCAGATCCCCTACCTTCAATAAAATTACTACATCAGAGAGGAACCTCCTCAAAGGGATAGCAGACGATACGACCATCGTGGTGAGACCAGCTGATAAAGGCGGCGCCATCGTTCTACAGGATGTGACCACCTACAATGACGAATGCCGGCGACAATTGGCCGACACCGGATATTACCTTCCAATCGAGACAGACCCCACCGGACGCTTGACCATCAGAATTAAAGGACTCATCACAGAAGCAGAGACGGAGGGCTGGATTACAAAATAAGAGGCTGGTTTCCCTAACAATGAACAACCCAGGACACCATACTTCTACACCCTCCCCAAAATTCACAAGGGCGTCAACCCTCCATCCGGACGTCCTATTGCATCGGGGATTGAGTCTCTTCTGGAACCTCTCAGTAAATTCTGTGACTTTTTCCTGCGACCTATCGTTATGAAGACCCCTACATACTTAAGAGACCCCACGGATGTTCTGAATTTGATACAAACCTTCCCGTCACTTGAGAAGATAGACCTCCTGGTGACATTGGATGTCGAGGCATTATATACCAACACCCCCCAAGACGCCACCCTAGGAGCCCTGGAGGACATCCTCCACCAGGAAGACCCTTGGCCGTTCAAAACCCCCATCACATTCATTGTCGAATGTGCATCCCTCGCCCTCAAAGAGATATTGCTTCAAATTCCAAGACCAATTCTATCACCAGATACAAGGCACTTGTATGGGCAGCACTTTTGCCCCAAGTTTAGCCTGCATCTGCATGGCAGTTTTCGAAAGCAAATTCATTGAACACGAGAGCAACCTCTTTCGCAACAATATATTACTGTGGTGTTGTTATATTGATGACATTCTGCTGTTTTGGAATGGTGATTCAGAGACTTGCGCTTCATTCTGCAATTGGGTCAATACACTGGACCCGTATTTAAAATTCACCAATACCATATCACAAAGCTCCATACCCTTCCTCGACCTATCCATCTCTATCCAAGAGGGTCAACTGTTCACCACGAACTATAAAAACCCGACTGACAGGAACAGCCTGCTACTTTACAAAAGCCACCACCCAAAATTCCTTAGGGACAACCTACCCGTAGGCCAGTTCCTCCGCTTACATCAGAACTGTAACACCACTAATGAATACGAGAGGCAGGCTTCTTTCCTGAGATCCAACTTAGAGGATCGCCACTACCCACACAAGGTTATACACAAAGTACACAAACGAGCCAAAAACAATCACAGGGAGAGTTTACTAGAAAGTAGAGAGAGAATCCCGAATGACACATTGACGTGCGTTACTACTTTTACCCCCTCCTCCAACAAAATACAAAAAGTCATTAAGAAACACTGGGGGATCCTTAACACAGGCAACTTTACTCCTGGTCCAACCCTGCTGTTTGCATACAAACGCACACGTAACCTAAATGACCTCCTTGTACATACTCGCCCCCGGACACCATGCAATAGGCAACCTACACTATGGGCTCTCCCTCCAGTTGAGGGACATTTCGCCTGTGGGTCATGCTCGGTCAGTCCCCTGACCACCACAACAAAAAACATAGACCTGGGGTTGCAGAGACCCTGGCAACAAAAACTACACACTAATTGTAACACTAGGAATTGTGTCTACCTGATTACATGCCCTTGCCACCTACGCTATGTGGGGATGACGACAAGACCAGTAAAGATACGGATCAGCGAGCACCGCAGCACGATATGCCGTAGAAAAACCAACACTAAGATGTGCACACATTTCCTTAAAAAACATCACACATCAGATAGTTTACGTTGGACCATTATTGACTCCAACCCCCACTGGCCAACAAGAACTCTCTTCACACAAGAACAGCGCTGGGTATTCCGCCTACGATCCAACACTCAGGGACTCATTGACGACATACCCTGGGCTGAATTCATCAACTGATTCCTCTCTAGTCCTTAATGCTCAATATCAACGCCCCAGATGACCTAACTAGGGCACTAGCAACTACACGTGATCAGTTAGGGAACCCTTACTCTAGTGACATGTGGCCACACTGAACCAATCTGTTTGGGAACATAGCTGTCACTCATAGCGCTCCTGCAAGGTGGACAGATGAGTGATGTTAGTCTCGGATCTACACAACGCAAGTGGTTAATACCACTAGGTATATCTCTCAGCAACACCCCACCACCTCTGCAGTTCACATGTACGTTAGCACTGTGAGTAACTGGATTGTAATTAGAACAGCGTCTACTCTTTTCCCCATTCTGTTTGTGTAGACATAATTTACCACTCAACCACAGTTCCCGTATATTGAACTGCGCATATTTGCAACAACACAGCGATTACATCGTTCTCAACCAAACTAAGATACAATTGAACCCATTTACTTTGTAAGTTTCATTTTGATTTACTTTGGGGTGACTCTAAACAACCCCAATAGAAGGCTCTGATTGCGCATAACAGGCCATTCTCTACTGTTCTGGCCTTTCAATCACTCTGCAAATGACTACAACGACATTGCCATAACTATCTGATCGTGTATTTGCTGTGTGCAGGACCCTCTGGAGACGACGAGTCATTTACAACTCGCTTGTGTGGAGTTTTGTTTCCCGTAACTCTCTTGAACTCCGGGAAGACATCTCGGAACAAGATTCCTGCTTCCCCTGACAAAGTTGTGAGGTTTTTTCCTGACTTTTCCTGACTTTGAATTTCTAAAGGGGTCTCTTCACTTTATTAATAGAGGAGCCTATTTGTTAGGCCATTTCTAAATTTCTATTACTCGATCATTCTTGGGTTGAGATAACTACTGAATACGATTTGAGGGACTTGGTTTACAAACATCTGTATGTCGTGAAGATGGTCTGACGGATGTTATTGCCACAACAGACCGAAACGTCGACTATTACATCTATTTCCCTAACAACGAAGGCGTTTGAGGAATTGTTTTCTATTTTTGTAGATTCGTTTTCCTCTTTGTACTCTTTTGGAATAGATGATTACACTTGTGATTTGCAGGTTCATTTATGTATCCTCCATAATAGTGTTTTATTGTTTCTGAAAGTACCCCTCATAATTTCACATTAAAATTGTGTATTCATGAAAGAAAGATATACCCGTGTTTTCTAATTGTTTTTTAATTGTTTTTCAATTGTTCTGTTGAACATTGATTTTGTGTACAACTACATTGATGTGTAGACTTCTGCAACGTTTAGCCACCAATTGGGGCCTAACCAATTAGTAACAAGTTTAAATGAAATTCGACTAAGTTCAGTGACGAATTCCCTTGTAGGCATCTCTACTCAACTTTGTTTATTTGCCCAAGCCTCCAAGGGTATATTGGGTTTCCCACTGGTCTATTACAATAACTATCTGAGGGCACCACTACATCTCAACATGGCTGCCAAAGTTGAACCTCTAAAACTTCTGCAGCCTCATTAGGTTCCGCTGCCCACCGCTCTAGTGACTGACGTGTAGCGCAGCTCAACGTAATTGACGTGCAGGCGGGTCCACGCCCCCTACGTGTCAATCACCTCACATACAAATACCGGTACCTGACTACAGCTTAACCACCGGCGAAGAGGCGGCAGCGGGCAGGTACCAGGACTGAACACCAGAAGGTCATTGTGAGTAACAAAACCTGCGCCAACCCTCCCTTTCCCCCCACCCCTACCCCCTGTCCACCCTGATAATCGGCTGGCGTAGCAAAGCTCCGAACAGAGGAGCTTTCACAGCAACCCCTTAACGCTCGACTCTGTTACCTTAATCTCCACTGTAGGTAACTTCTTGAGCCGCGTCTCACTGCCGAGGAGGTCACCCTGAGTATTGACTGGGGTAGGGTTTTACTGTGTCTATTATTTACTTTTAAACTGTGATATTTCTATGTGTGTTTTCTGTTGAGAGTGTGCCGACGCCCACGGATCACCTAACTCCAAGGGGCCTGTTTACATGTCACATATACTTACCGCTAAGTGCACTTTGAACTTTACTTAGTCACACAGAGTCTACCACAAGCACGTATTTTATGTACTAACGGGTAGAGATACCTATGCAGAATAAACACATTAATTCACCACTCATGACTTCACGAGTGTATAATCATTATGCCTATTTATTTCTCTTCTTTTAGGTTGGATCCTCTCATTAAGTTGGTGTGAGAAGTTGGCCTGGTATATGCTGTTCACTAATTAAAGTGGACACCTTGCACCAGAACAATTCGACTCTTATGGTAGATAGGTTTAAGACAACCTTTATAGAAAGCTATCCTAGTGGTAGCTGTGGAGAGCAGCCTTCAGGCTAAGTCTTGAAGGAATGTAAAGCAGCTTGTTTTACCACACAATCTCTTGAATCACCAAATGAAAAGACACCACACAGGTATATATATCAAATATATATGTATTTATTAATAAACACTCTCTACTAATCTCTTTATGAGATTAGAGGACAGGAACATATGTACAAGTCAAATATTATCAGAATAAGTTTAGCACAATTGAATATTACAATCTTAGTTTGCTAGACCTAGGTCTAGGGCATCTAGAATCGAGGGACCCCCAAGAACCACCCCAGGTAGTTGTAGGAGACCCACAGGGGACGGACGCGGTGTCCTGGCACCGATGCGAATCCTGTACGAGTCTATGCACTCAGACGCGATTGAGATATCAATGTTACAGGTCCCTTGCGTGTTCGAGGCGAACACACCGATCGGTCCTTGTACGAGTCGAAGGACGCGGTTAAAGATGGAATTGCAAGGGAGTTGGACGCAGTGTGTCTAACACAGACGCGAACCTTGTATGAGTCAGTGCGATAGTCGCACTTGGAAAGTTAGAGTTTTAGGACACTTCTAGGGAAGCTACAAGCAAGTCACTTACAGGGTAAGTAGTTCTAGGGCCCACACCCACAGGAGCACCGTAGTGCTGAAGTTACCTCACCCAGGGGAGCCGGGTGCATAGGTGTTCTTTGGTGTCGGGTCGCGGCGTCGTTTTCAATGGGAGCCAGTGAAGACTTGCTGCTTGCGGCGACAGGAGAAGTGTCTGGAGGAATCCAAGCCTGGATTCGGAAGATGGAAGACCTGAAAGCAGAGGGGACAGTGTTCAAAGTGACTCGGGGCAAGGAAGATGGATGCCCACCGTCGCAAGATTCAGGTCGTCTGCGGTTGCCTCGACTCTTCAGCCACGAGGTCCAGGAGGCGTCGACGACGACCAGGAGCTGGATTCGGCGTGTCCCACGATGTCTGCAGCTTACTGCGGTGTCGGCAACTCGATCGGAGCCAACAAGCCTTGGTAACAGCAAGTCTCGGGGAAAGTGCGAAGAGGCAATGGCGCAGACCAGCAAGGTCTGTGGGACTCACCCAGCGAGGGTAAGTCAGGGCAGGCCTGGAGCAACCAGGGGAGCCCTTCGGTTTCTTTAGGAAGTCTTCTGGGGACCCACAAGCCGGCTGGCAAGGGATCGCGAAGACGCCTCGGGAGGATTTGCTCACAGGGGCCCACGGTCACTCGGGACGTGCTAGGCCGCTGATCTTAGGAGGGATTCCTGCTGGAGGCTGGGACCACACGTGGTCCAAAGCACAAGTTCGTGGAACGTTGTGAAGGGGTTGCACTCGACAATAGTGCACGGTACCCAGGGGTCGCGGTTCCTCGTTACTCTTGGGGTCCACTGGCCTCAGCTTCGCTGGGGACTCACGATGGCCTTTGAGAAGTCAGGAAATCCACTTCTTGGGCTGCAGGGACTTCGGACTCCGGCGGGAGCGGCGTAGTTTGCGACCGTCGTTTGTAGTTTTTGGTGCCTGCCAAGCAGGAGAGTCACTCCTTGACTCCAAGGGAGATTCTTCAGTCTTCCAAAGATAGTGGAACGTCGAAGGTCCGGGATTCTTCTTGTAGAGCGTCGTCCAGGGAAATCTAGGGTGCAATGCACAGGTTCCCCTCTTATACTAAAAGAAGGGGAGGGACTAGCTCTATGACCCTACCTATGGGAGGGTCAGGGGAGTGGGTGGCTACACCCACTTCCCTTTGTCCAGTTTCGCGCCAGAGCAGGGACAGGTAGCCCCTGAGCCGGTTTGAACTGGCATATGCACAGAGGAGCCTTCTGCTCCCCCAGTGCAGGACTTCAAAGCACTCTAAGAGTGCACCCACCCAGCCCCAATACACTAAACCCTGTCTGGGAGGTGGTCACACCCCCTTGGGACAGGATATCTATTGTTGGGCTTCCTCCACTGCGAGTGTTGGTCATCAGCAGGACGGCAGCCCAGTGTCTGTGACTGGTGGCATCCATTTTGTGATGCCAGGGCTCTGCAGGATTCTACCGCGTACATGTCTATCCCTCTAGAAGGGTGGAATGCTACCCCCGCCGCCAGGACTGGCGGGGGGGTAGTATTCCAAGGTGTTTGACACCAAACACGACATGTTTCGATGCAGCCATTCCAAAGTTAGCATTTTACCGCGAGGATATAATGCACTTAAAAGTATATGGTTTAACCGCATCCACAAACAGCACCAGAGAATGGACTCTGAGAGCTGCAGAGGGGCCCTGCTCAGGCAGAGGCACCTCCTCACATAGAAGCCAAGCACCCTGCCCCCAGGATTGATAGGGCCTGCCTTAGGGGTGACTGATAGGGTTATATGTGTGTGTAGGAGAGATATAGGGAACCTATATCTCAGTGAGGGGTGCTAGCACTTCCTCACTCAGGCTGCAGTAGCAGGCCTGTGGTGTCAGATTTAGTCTGCTTCCCAGGGGTGGCATAATACATGCTGCAGCCCCTGGTAGGCCTGTGAAGTACCTATGCCCTTGGTACCTAAGGTACCATATACTAGGGACTCATAAGGTACCACAGTATCCAATCACTAGTGCACCTAGAGTGCACTCCAAATCGTTTAAAGAGAAAGCAGATAGGCTGGGGACCTGAATAGCAGGTTCCCAGCCAAACTAAGTCAAAAACCAACAAAACACCAGGAAAAAAGTGGGGGCAACCATGTAGTCAGATTCCACCTTCCTACAGTTGGTCACTAACAAGTGGGTGCAGAGTCGCCCAAGACCACAAGATACCTGAATCAGGGTAATTCTACAGGGTGTATTGTGTGTCTCTTTCTCAAACCCCTGTTTCATTTCATTTTTCACCATTTTAAACACCCATGGTCCTGACGAAATGCCACGGGATCCACTAGGGACCATTCAGCACCTAATGCACTAGTACAATGGACACAAGCTGGTGAAGAATGAATACTTCTCTGTGTTAATCTAAAATGTGAATTATACTTTCACCAAACAATGACTGAAGGGATAACCCACAGCAAGCAACCACACAAAAAGCTGGGATCTATTCACAATCTGCATTTTGTATAATGTTTTGTAGTACTACAAAATGGTATTTACATCTTTGCCTCCCTACACCTATAAGTGTGGAGATCTCCACCCAGAATGCGGAGCCCCGACACAGATAGGTATACATTTTAGTAGTAAATCTGGGAGTGACACAGGAGTGACTGGAAAGAACATGTTACTTGCTTTCTGTAACACTTTTTCTGGTGGATACAGCATCTACTAGCAGATTCCCCACCTTTTGAATAGCCCAGGTGCCAGTTTGGATCCTGGAACTTTTTCCAATAGCTCCCCCACACTGGTAGGGGGCACCAGCTCCTTGTCGGCTCCGCACACGGCACTGTATGACATCACTGGAGCTATAAATTACCCCCGTCAGTATGCAGACGTCAGTTACCACCCATTTTTTATTGCACCTTCGAGGCTAACAGATTATACTAACACAATTAAGAGAGGTGCAGCTCTCAAAAATCTCTGCATGGTTATATTATTACTTATTAATGTACTAATATGCAGTCAAAACACATCAATATCAAAAGGACTCTTGGTACGGAAAACCATGCAATGGGGAGGAGGGTGGGTCAGAGAGTAATATGCAGGTAGATATTGTATCCACTTTGCAAATTTGTGAAGAGAGGACCAAGTTGCTGCCTTGAAGATTTCTGCTAGAGGGACCCCTGTTGCCAGGGCAGAAGTAGAGGATTTGGTTATGTTAGAAGAAGCTTGAATACGTTCAGACGGGTCCTTGCATACGATAGAGTAGCAAATCTTGATGCTCAAGAGGATCCATCTGGACAATGTCCTTTTGTGAACAGCCTTTCCTTTCATTTTCCCAACATACCCCACAAAGAGTTGGTCATCCAGTCTGAACTTGTGAGTTCTGTATATGTAGAAGCTGTCCGCTCTTTTCCTCCTTAATAGGGCGAGGAGGATAGAAGGTGGGAAGAGTGGTGGACTGACCCAAGTAAAAGGGAGTAACAACTTTAGGCAGGAAGCCAGTCCTGGTTTGTGGCACCAGTTTGTAATGGAAGAAAGTAGTAAAGGATGGCTTTACACTCCAAGCCTGTAGTTTGCGAACACGTCGAGCCGACGTGATAACAACGAGGTAACTTGTCTTTAAAGACAATAACCGCAAAGGACAACTATGTACATGTTCAAATGGAGAATACATCAATTATGTGACAATCAAATTGAGGCAATAAAGGGAGCAAGAGGGTATCTGTTTGTAAGACCCTTTAGGAATCGCAAGACAATGGGGAATTTAAAAAGAAAAAGTTGATCAGGAAAACATAGAAAAGCCATCAAGGCCGATAAATAACATTTAACTGTTGCAATTAAACAGCCCTGCTGGGTTAAATGGAGGGCAAAACCGAGGATATCAGACAAGTGAGCTTTGATGGGACCCAAGGACTTGTCTGCACTCCAGTTGATGAATCTGGCCCATCTCCCAGAACAAATAGTCTTGGTGGAGGGACGTCTAGAGGATAAAATTATGTCCACCACTTTACCTGGTAGAGAAAATGAACTCAGGTTGGCCAGCTCAATGTCCAGGAATGTAGGTTGAGCGCTCTAAAGGTTGGGGTCTAGAGCCTGCCCCTGTGAGTGAAACAGGGTATCTACCCTGTGAGGGAGATGGAGTGGAGTGCAAAGGGAGAGGTAAACAAGGTCCGCAAACCACACCCTTCGCCACTTGGGCCCGGTCTAGGTAAATCTTTCTCAACACTAGAAGAATTAAGGGCCTACTGTAGTGGAGCTTTCTAACGGAGGTGAAACGCGTCCCTCAGTGCTTCCTGCATTGGATTCTAAAAGGCACAGAAATTTGGGCAATAAGTATTCTTGTGAGTGGCAAACAGATATACAAGAGGAATCCCCCACAAGTGGAAGATGTCTGTCCTGGACTACCTCAGGGTGATGGTGCCACTCGTGGTCGGCAAATTGACACCTGCTCGCATGTGGAGTACTCCAGCCAGGTGATTTGCTACAACGCAAATCTGATGGTCCTCAGCCAGAACCAGAGTCGTAAAGTTTCTCTACAGAGAAGAGACGCCCCCTCTTTCCGGTGCTTGTTCATTTACCACATCGCAGTTGTGTTGTATGTCAAGATCTGGACAGACTGACCGTAAAGGAAAAGGAGAAAGGCCTTGAGAGCTAGATGTATCACCCGTAATTCAGATTGATGTGAAACATCTGTTCTTCTGGTAACCAGAGGCCTGTCATCTTCAGTTCCTCCAGATGAGCTTCTTACCCTAGGGTAGAGGCATCCGTGATTACTGTGGCCATCAGAGGAAGAGGGTGAAACAGCTTCCCTTAAAAAAGGTTGTTGCTTATACTCCACCACTGCAGTGTCCCTTGATGTCTGTGGAGGCACCACTGGAGGGCCCTCAAATATCTGCATGTATGTATGACCAACAGAATGCAGGAGACTAGCAGACCTAACAGGCTGAAGACCATCAGGACTGAAATGATTGCTCCATTCTGAAAACATCAGAATCATAGCCTGAATATCTTGCACCCACTGAGTTGGAGGGAAGGCTCAATTCAATGTGGTAGCCAATACCGCCCCCTATGAAAAGTATGGGCACCAGGTGAGATTTGAGCTAGTTGATCGAAAAGCCCAAGTCGTACAACAACTGAGTTGTCTCCTGCAACTGATAAGACACTATCTCTGGAGACCTGGCCTTGAGCAGTCAGTCATCCAGGAAAGGGAATACAGGTATTTTCTTCCATCTGAGATGGTCTGCTACAACTGCCATTACCTTTGTGATGAATCGCTGAGCGGAAGTGAGGCCAAACCCAAGGACCGCAAACTAATAGCATTCAGACCAGACCATGAAGGGAAGATGCTTCCTGTGTGACCACAGGATAGGGATAAGGAAATAGGCATCCTGCAGGTCAACAGACACCATCCAGTCTTCTGTGTTCAGCGCAAGCAGAACCTGACCTGGAAACAGCATTTTTAATTTTTCCCTATCAAGGAATCAGTTCAAAATCCTGAGAGCAATAATCAGACGTACACCGTAATCATTTTTTGGGATCAGGAAATACCTGGTATAGCATTCCTGTCCACTTTCCTCAACTGGAACCAATTCTTCTATATGCTTGAGTAGGAGGGATTGGACGTCTTATTGAAGGATTTGAAAATGGTTCAGAGGAAGAGATTCTGGGCGGGGACGTAAAGGAGGAGGTGGTTTTTGGCATACCCCCTTTCTACAATTTGTAAAACCCAACGGTCGGAAGTGATGGACCTCCATATTTGTACAAAGGAGGATAACCGTCCTCCAACTGGTAGAATGTGTTCTGCTTCCCTGGTGTATCTGGGAAAGAGGAGGAAGAGGAGTGGGAGGAAAGAAGAGGTAGGGCGCAATGTCTTCCTCAAGCTCCCCCTCTGCATTGCATATAGAGTGGGTTAGATTGTTGATGCTGCTGAAGGTTGCCTTTCTGTCTGCCTCAAAAGGAAATTCTATCGTTAATTTTTTTTTTAAGTGCCTCTATTCCTTTAGCTGTGTTTGAAGACCCGAGGATCTGGCTGTTGCCTTGCTGTCCTTGTACTTTTCGAGCAAAGAGTGACCCTTGGCTCCAAAGAGGCGAGAACCATTAAAGGGGAGGTCCATTAAAGTAGACTAGACATCAGGTGAGAAACCAGTTTCTGAGCCAAGCATGGCATCGAAGGGACACCGATGTGCCCATAGCTCTGGCCACTGAATCAGCTGTGTCCAGGCCTGACTGAATGACCTGCTTGGTAGCAGCTCGCCCGTTTGCAATCGGCTCTGAAAAATGACCTCTAAGGTCATCCGAGAAGTTAGGGTCAACGGCTTGTGCGGAGTCCAGGAATGCATGGAGAAACGTTTCTTCTTCCAGTATCCTCTGTCCCTCTCTCCTTGACCTATGAGGCATCATATAGAAGCCCTCTGACTGAGGCCTTAATGGAGACAGAGAGAAAGGCTGAGGTGGAGGGGACAAAGATTGTGTGTCTGCCGGCGTCATCGGTTGAGGAGCCGGTGGAGTGCCTTGTGGTGCTGACGGCATCAATTGCAGCGTTGAAGATGTGATAGACTCCAGTGTTAGGAGCGGAGAGGGGAAGCAAAGTCACCCTGGGCGCAAATCCTACAGATGCTGGTGTCGGGATTGGACTTGCCAAAGAAACATGTGGCATTGGGTAATGAAGTGAATGGCATTGGGCTGAAACTGAGTCAGCATTCCATCATGAGTGCAGGTCAGAGGACCCAATGGGCTAAGAGACGCACCAGTGGGGATCATTCCCTGATTAAACATACTGAACATGGCGTCAGGCTAGTGTTGGGCCCAATGGAGCCACAGGCGCTGATCAGTCAGAGCCGGCACTGCCCAATCTTCTTAAGGCAGATGCTCAACATCAGATTCTGGACTGGGTAATGTACAGGTGTTGGAGATGGTGACTTACTTCTTGAGGCCTGACGCCAGGATCCATGCCTCCTCTTTGTCTTGTGTTTCCTCTGGTAGGACTTGGAAGATGGAGGAGATGGTGACCTTGATCTTGGGCGCAACGTCCCTGACATTCGTCTTACACTTTGGCCTTAAAGATCTAGGCCTTCCTTTCCTTGAGAGTCTTGGGATGCATTCTCTGGCAGAAACTGCATCTTCGTCGAAGTCGTGGTCCTAACCTAGGCACCAGTGACAGATTTCACGAGGGTCCATGATGGACATACGGCCCTCACAATTTCTGCACAGCTTGAGAACGCTTCAGAAGAGACATCACAACAAGAACTTCACCTATACAGAAACAAAGAGAAATCATTGAATAACTATCTCCCTTTTTCTGAAGAGAGTTAGCTCCGGAAAGCATCTATGGCACAGAAAAGAGGAAACTGATGGCAGTACGTTGATAGGGGAAGTTTATGGCTCCAGTGACATCATGCGGAGCTCACATGGAGCAGGCGCCCCCTAGTGGTGTGGGAGAGCTATCGGAAAAATTTCCTGATCCAGACTGGCGCCTGGGATATTCAAAAAGTGAGGAATCTGCAGGTAGATGTATCCATCAAAAAGGGGAATACTTACAAATAGAGGTGAGGAGTTAAAGAAGGATTAAGGAGGGGCTTAGGAACAGTGAGGGAGTTTAGAGAGGGGCGTCAACCTACTCACAAAAGAGTAAACCCATAGCTATTCACAATTTGCACTTCTATAGTTACTACAGCCAAAAAAGGACCTAAAAACAGAAGTAAAGTAAACCGGCTCAGAGCTGGAGAAAGTCTAACACCACAAATGGCCGACCACTGGTATTGCAACCACCTCCCATAGAAAATAATGGAGTCATGGACTTAAACTAAAATTGCATAGGAAATAATATTAAAATTAAGTATTTAATTTAAAAGAGTTAAATATATAAATAAATATAATTTATCAAAACAGTAAAAAAATTATTATAATTTTTTTAACAACCTTTAATCTAAAAATTAATGTAACATTATTAAAATATAATTAAATTACTTTTAACCAATTCTATACATCATTTTTAACAATTATCAATGAAAATATTTATATTTATATCAAACTGATAACTGAAATATTTTCAATATTTATACTCAATTGAATCATAAATGCTCAATTAACAACTCTTTACGACTATGGGCAGTTTGGCGTTCTACATTTGTTTGCAGGATGATCACCCATTAAAGTCACAAGATGCCCCTAAACTGCACGTGTGAAAGGATTGGGAGAATATAAACGCTAACAGCTTACACAACAAATGTGCAGCTGGCTAAGTCCTACTCTGAAAACCATAGGTCTTTAATGTAGACATGGCGAGTTTGGCACAATACTAGAGGAGGAGAAGAATTTGCAATACAAAGGCTGTGAAACAGTCTATCAGTTACATGAAATCTGACCAGAGCTACAGAAAGCAAGATAGACTATAGATGTCAGTTCATTAAAATGCATGGGGTAGCGGAAGTTACATTGGGCACCCTTTGACTCCTGATTACATCTCACAATGTAGCCCTTGTTGAGCAGAATCTACAGAAAATAAATATTTTTTAACCACATTGTTTATTGTTTGTAGGGTAACGTAACAGCATGACAAAACAAGATCTGGCATCACTGTATTGCATGAAGAGACAAGGTAAAAAAAGAGCTGCACAATAATACACACAATTGGAAAGTAGCCAGCACCTAGACCCCTGCTGGAGCAAAGTAAATCAGTCCTATGCCCCCTTATTTTCTTGTGTTTTTGGGGGTATCTCCTTGATTTATAACACATATTCTTCTACCCTGGCACACAAATCAATTTTGTGTGTCCATTCTTGCAGTGGGGGAGCTGTAATTGATAGCCAATGACGTGCTATATCACGTTTGGCGAGTAATAGTCCTAGTGCCACCAGGGCTCTTGTGGTCCACAGGCCCTCCATTCATTCATCAGTTCCAAGAATGCTATTTTGAGGTCAGGTGTAACTGTTCTGCCCAACACCTCTATGAGAAGTGAGTGAGTGTAGGCCCAATACCTTAGTATGGTGGGACACGTCCACATCGTATGGTTGAAGGTGCCCAGTTCGACACTTAGGGTCAATTCATTTTGATAAGCCTAGAAGGGCTGTAGTAGACACTATGCAGGTATTTTAGTTGAATGAGGCGTAGTCTTGTAGGGATGGCTAATATTTTCGGAGTAATTTTTGCCTCTGTCCAGTCAGCGTCGTCTATAGTGATGACATCCGACACCCACTGTTCATGCAGTGTCGTGAAGCGATCAGGGGAATTGGCGACCGGCATGCTTGCTATAATAGCTCACGTTGCTTGTGCCTCTAATGGGTTGTGGGCAGGGAGTTTAAGAAGGGTGTCCCCATGTGCAGCCAGTACATGCCGCAGTTCAGGTATCTGTAAAATTGTGTGTGATACATGTTGTAAGTCTCTACTAGAAACAAGAAAGGCCAGATAGGACTCCCTACCCAGATGTCTCCAAATCTGGAGATGCCTACGAGGTCCCATGTTTAAAGCCAGCTAGTTTGGCCATATATTCCAACCAGGAGCCCTCCCATAGCAGAGTTTCTGCAGTCAGGATGTTGTCTAACTTGATCCATCAGAGGGCTCAGTACCAGCAGGCCAGGGTTGATGCGATAGTCGGGGAGGTCTATGTGCATGTGTGTCCCATAAAGTAAGCATAGAAGGCCATGCTTTTCTATGCACTTTAGCTCCATCGCCAGCATTGGGTCTTTGCACTTTGCCCAGTAATATTGCTGGACACCTGCTGGTCTCCCACCACCATCAAATGGGGATAAGACACACTTTTTGTGTGATATTCGAGGTTGCTTGCCAACCCATATAAATTATAATAACACCCGGGAAGTTGTGTAGGGTGTAAAGCAATTGGGGTAGACATATAATTTGGAATAAAGCCCCCCTGCCTGCCATGTTGATCGGCAACGGGTTCCAAGATTCAGTGTCTTGCTTAATACAGCTAAGTAATGGTGCAACATTCATGTCCGATGTTTGCTGCTTGTTGAGGGTCACTTGCACGCCTATGTACTTGAAGTGGTATGTGGCCAAGGGATGTCTGCAGACCTTTGGAAAGCGGTATGGTTGCCTGACACAGGTAAATAAGCAGTCTTCGTCCAGTTAACAGTTAAGCCGGAGAAATCTTCATATATATGCAACATTCGTATTAAGGGAGGTAGCGACTGTTAGGGGTCGCAGATAAAGATTAGAAGGTCGTCGGTGTATAAGGGGACTCTGTCTTCCCTCAAGGATGGCCAGGAGAACCCAACCAGTAGTGCATCATGGCAGATACTTTCTGCTAGAGGTTCTATTGTTAAAGAAAATAAGAGAGGGGATAAGGGGCACCTTTGTCTAGTGCCCCTCCCAATTGGAAAGGGATCAGATGATGCACCATTGGCGCTTATGCATGCCTAAAGTTTCGTACAAGTAAGGCAACATACCAAAGGAAAACCAGGCCAAGGTTCATTCTCTCGAGGGGCAGTGTAAAGAATTGAAAGCCTTCTCGAAATCTATAGAGACCAAGGCCTGTTGCTCCTTGCAATCCTGAGACTTAGCCAGGACTGCATTCATCCGCCTTAGGCAGTACCTAGTGCTGCGCCTAGGTAAGAAGCTGTTTTGGTCGTATCCCACCAGGCCACGTATTGCAGGCAGTAACCTGTTGGCTAGCACTTTGGCGAGTATCTTTGCCTCTATTTTAATAAGGGATATAGGGTGATATGATCCGCAGTCCTCAGGGGATTATCGGATTTTAATATAACTCATATAGGGGCTGCTCACAAATCGCGTGATAGTTTCCCGGTCTTGTACGCCTCCACAAAAACACTAAAGACGTGTGGGATAAGGTGATGCCAAAGGGGTCATTGATGCTCACACCCTTTGGAGTTTATAAGTAAGGGATAAAACATACGTCCTAATCTCTGTTGGTCAGCCAGTGTAGTTTTTTTTTCCCCTTTATCATCCATTTCATATATGCGGAACTGGGTGTTGACCGCGCATATGCTGCAGAGTCAAGCAGTTTTTGTCTGAGTGTGAGGCATGTTAGGTCTACAGAGCTCTGCAGATGATCTTTGTATTTATTCAGCAATTGGGATTCTACATTCTGAATCTGCACTTCAAGATCAAGTATTTCTCGAGTTCTCCGCTGTTTGATACGAGATTACTCACTCTCTAGAGGACTGCCTTAAAAGCCTCCCATATTTTTGTGGGTGATGGAGCCATTCCCTACAATGTGATCCCTGGTGTATTCTGCAAAGTTTCTGTCCAGGAACCACCAGACGCTTAGTCTCCACACTCCTACCCTCTGTGCATCTGGACACCTCAATTTGAACAGCATAGGAGCATTATCGGTTTAGGCATGAGAGAGTATCTGGGCCTCCACTAAGCTACCCATGTTGGTGGAGAGTGTGAGGATGTAGTCTAGTCTTGCAGAAGATTTATGTACATGAGAGTAATGCATGAATTGGACTTGTTCAGGGTGGGTCAAGAGCCAAATGTCCTGAAGGCCAAGAAAGTATGACCATGGGGTAGGAGAGGGGATCTAACGGTCTTAGTGTCTCCGCTAGTGTCTCTGTCCACATCCATGACTGAGTTAAAGTCACCTCCGAGGATGGTTACAACTGCTGCAATGTTAAGTATGTGCGCCGTAAGTGCTTATAGAGTAGCGCTAATTTAGGTCAGTGGGGCGTATATAGAGGCTAGTACCCATTGTGTGCTTCTCATCATGCCTTCCAATATTGCGTATCTCCTCATGTTGTCGTGTGTGACCTTCAGGACCTGCATCAGGAGTTGCTTGTGCAGTAACACTACTGTGCCTCAAGAGTTTGTTGTATATCCAGAGTCGTATACCCGTGAATAGTTGCCCAGTACTAGGGGAGGGCACCTAGTGCCGAGCAGTTGTGTCTCCTGCAGAAGTGACACCCGTGGTGAGAAACTTTTGATACAGTGGAAGATAGTGATCCAGCGATCAGGGATCGATAATTTTTCACAAACAAAGGCCCATTTACACTACCCAACTAATCCCTTCACGCTGGGGTTCAGTGTGATGCAAGTTAAAGCCTGATTGACCAAATACTCAATAAAACCTGCATTTCTCCTTACAACATGAATATATTTGTGGCGATGAATTTTTATAGAGTTGAAAAGTTGATGACAATAATATGTACTTATCTATGCTATTAAATATTAACAGACTCAGTGTGTAGTTTATGTTATTTATCGTAAAATAATGTGAGAATAAATGCTCATCAAGTACAGTTACACAAACACAAATCATAGATTATCACAGAGAGAGAACATTGGCAATGTATAAATTCAAACTCATGTCAAATAAACAATTAATTGAAGGAGTGGATAGGCGAAGAGAGAAAAGTTTCAGAGACAAAATACATTTGCAAATAAATATGCAAAATTGGGAGATTACCTATACTAACCCAAGTAAGAATCAGAGAAATCTACCCCTCTGGCCAGTCAGGGCAGCAAGGCCACTCAAGTAGAGTCGAGTGACAAAGATCAAGTCAGGAATCAGGAAACGGGTAGGCCTCTATCTGGAAACAGCAAACCAACGACAGCGACGATCTCTCACTAGCTAACACCAGCATAACCACCTCCTAAACCACACCCACCGGGGACTTTCAATTATACCCTAAAACCAAAATGTCCAACCCACATATGTTTCAATATGAGAATGAAATCCATCTCCCATTGGCTAAGGATGGGGGTGTACTGTCACACCACTCTCATCATGACCATTTTATTAAATATCTCTTTGTTTTAAACATTCAGCATTACGACAGATTCATCCCAGAAAAACATCTTTGAACACAATCGTAGTAAATATTTCCTGCAGTTCTTTGAATGTTGCAAATCTCTACGCCTCCATTGTTCGCCTCTGCCATCTCGTGAAGGAAACTGTTCACTTCCATTTTGTAATCTTATTTTCTTTTCCGCAGCTTGGCAGACATTCAGTACACCATGAAGGTCATGTACAACTTTTGCGTTCTCCCTCTTCTCATTCAAATCTTTCTTTTGGACATTTTAATTTTCAGTCAAATATTAACCCCAAACTGACATGCAGAAGTGTAGGCCCATGCCTGCTTTTTCTACAGAAAACAAACACAAACATTTATTATTTTCATGAAATGTAATTTCAGTTTGCACAGCCTCACAGCATTGCACTAAGCCTTGCACAACCCATGTTATTCCTAGCGAAATATTATTAACGTGCACAAAAGCAGCATTAGTCTTTTTATCAAAGCAATTTGCGGCCTAGTTCCATGCATTAATACACGCATTAGTTTAGGCATGCGCAAAAGCATTTCCCACTTATTTTAGCTTTTTTTATCACAGCACACTGTTAATTAATGTTACTGAGGGTTCAATCCGAGCAGGTTTTATTTTCTCAAAACCCTGCTCCATCAATCCCCCCTTTGATGGAGTTTTTGAGCCGTCATCAAAATACCCATCACATACAAGTTGCCACTTATTTTAAAATACTGTACTTCTTTCTCGCTTTATCATTCTTCCATCTAAGTCTTTCATCATCTCATAGTAATTTCCTCTCATATCCTCTAATTCTATCTCTTCTCTCTTTCTAGCTCTACGTTTAAGACCTGACATCTCTTTCTTTCTACACTTGCATTTGCAACATTTGTAAATCATAATAATCATTAATATTACCATAACTACTGAAGTAACAGGTATTAATATTTTTCCTAACAAACTACTCCCTAAGGTAGAAAACCAATTTCCCACTGAGGAAAGACTCTTACCAAGTTTCTCCCATGCACCGTCAACCATTAGTTCAGTCAAATCTTCACGAAGTCCTGTAATATTTTTAATATACACCTCAAGATTTTTACTTTGGCAGGGATATAAGTACAGCATTGTTGTATTTTCAACATGCTACAGACTCCACCCTCTTTTGCCAATAATATATCAAGGGCAAGTCGATTTTGCAAAACCATTGATCTAATTGCAACCATTTCAGTGTCAATCATCAAGAACCCACCAGCAGTATCTGTTGATAAACGATCAACCACTGTAAACAATTTTCTAATTTTATGTGAATTCAGAATAACTCCAACTGAAGGTATCAATGCTTCAAAAATATCCCCAATTATTTCAGAATAACTCGCTCCTCTCTTATTACGTGTTAGTCCTTGTTTCATTTCATTAACTCTATTATTCTTATCTACATGGTATACCTTTGGAAATACTATGCCTAAATAACAATATTCATACCAACCTGTAGGTAACCTATAATAAGCATTCTTACCACACACATAATAAATTCCCGGGAAAACAGGATCAGTTCCTCCTTTCAGTCCCCAACTTCCTTTTATCAAGAAAGTATGCTCACATTCACTAGAACCAATGAAGTAACTATTATGTTCAGTCTTTTCTCTAAACACACAAAGCTTTCCTCTATGTTGAAAATCTAGAGTCATGGCAGCGTAAGTCTCACCCTTTTTGTAATCACCCTCTCTGAAAGCCCATGGAGGTACATGAGACTTTTGCTCAGCAGCTTTCTTTTGAAATCTCGTCTTCTATCTTCTACCATATTCATAAATTCTATTTCTTCATGTCATAATTTACAGGTTAAGTTATTTCTATGAGCATCTATTGTATCTATTGGTTTGTTACTAATGAAAAAATCTCCCATGTAAGCTGCATAAACAGGACCATAAACAATTTTTAAATCTCTTCTAATAGGGATTTCAAAAAATATTAAATCAAAATTAGAGTAATAATACTCTAATCCTTCCCTCTCATAAAACAAACTGGTTAAGACACTACAAGACACACCATAGGTTAAAGGTAGGTGATAAGTCACCCCCTCTGAGACAGACGACGGTAATTGCATGCACACACAATCTCTCGCATTCATTGTGTTAACATATTCATACAACAATTTAGTAAAAACATTTAACGAAAAATCATTAATTGATTTATCATGATGATACACACTATCATCTTCTATCTTTTCTATATTAGTATTTAAATCTTCTTTAGTATTAGAATCAATTCTCTCACTTCCCAGGGCGGATATATGGCCCCGACTCCGTGCGCTGCTTATCTGAGCACCCCCGCTGTCCCAAGGTGCTTCGCATCCACCACTGTGCAGTGCACTACTAGCGCCTGGCACGACCTAGCTAATTTAACACAATGCGCCCTGCTATACTCCCCCCTCCTTCCTATTTCCGGAAGAAAAGATATCCCAGTTACACAAGAAGGCGGATGTCGCCGGCTCCTTCGTAAATTGTCCATCCCAACCTGGGGACAGCTATACATTGGGGGCATGTTCCGCACCTGCGAAGAATTTTTTGGCTCCATAAGTCCCACCCCACTAGAGCGATTTTATTACGTGAGGCTGCGTCAAGATGTGAAAGCCCTCACTCCCTGCTTTCCACAAGAGCCCCCCATCATGGTCCCCCTACACGCCCTACTACAACAAACGGCTCCCACACACGGTTTCACTATTATATTGTACAGTACAGAAGGACAAAACATATGCCCCCCCCCCTCGCCAGGGGTAGATGGGAAGAGGAACTGGGATGCTCGCTTACTGACGATCAATGGTCCTTCTGCTGCAGACAAACGGGAGACATTTCTGCTAGCAGCAGATTTCGTATCATACACTATAAATATATTCATCGTCTTTACTACACACCTGCACGATTACACCGACTACGCCTTCGCGATAATGACCGATGTGACCGCTGCGGGAGTGAGGGGGCGGACTTTAGGCACATAGCCTGGGACTGTCCACCTGTCCGTAGTTTCTGGATGGAGGTACTAGCGGCATTGGATCACATGACTGGGTTGCACATTCCTGATGACCCCCTTACCACACTTCTAGGATACACAGAACTCCTGGCTGCCAAAATACGAAGATACACCTCCTTAGCACTCCTCCTCGCTAAAAGACGGATTGCGTGCAGATGGGGAAGGGGAAGTGCGCCCAAATTCAAAGATTGGCTACAAGACCTTATCTACTGCCAGGAGCAGTTATACATTTATGCGGAACTCCTGCCCCCCTCCTCCCGTCCGCGGGATATATGGGCCCCCTCCAAACATACTTATTGGAACACACCACCATCACAGACTCAGCTGCCACCCCCGCAACAATGAAGAAGAACCCCAAATTAGAGACGGGAACTGAGGCGAGAGAAACTCTACCTTGGCCGAATCGCACTATTTAAGGGAGACAATGCTCCACCATATACTACCACTCCATACCTCACTGATCGAACTGCGTTAACACACATAGGCATGTCCCACCTTCGTACAGCATAACAGTGGTACTGTTTTTTCTTTTTATTGGTTGCTGTTGTTGTTTTGTAACTAAACGATTCAAGACTATCTACTGATGCTAGCGCTCCTTGTCCCACATGACGCGGCCGGCCCGTTGTGATTGTAGGCGGCTTGCTGTGTATTCCCTCTCCGCCCTAACCAACTCCTAAACATGTTACATTGCAATGCCGGCCCACCCAGGGATGTAGGCAGTCTGCTGTGATTAATGCTTTTTGTCTTCGATAAAGGTTTTGAAAACTAAAAAAAAAAAAACAAGTCTCTCACTTCCCACATCATTAGTATTATTTTTGTGATTAGTCACCATTAGAACAGGGACAATAACTAACAGTGTTAACCATACCAATGTTAGTAGTAAGACACTACATAAGCAAGCATTAATACATCTACGTTTAAAACTATGATTTTGATATCGAGTCTGTTACCTTTGCCATTTTAGACACTATATATAAAAAAAAAATTAAAAATCTAAAAAAACCTAAAAACTTTTGGAAAAAAAACTTATCCAAAAACCATCTAGAGTAGTGTATCCTTACACTTTATGCCTCTCTTCTTTACCCCTCTTTTTTCTTTTTTTTTAATATCTTCTTCTTCTTCAAATCTTTTGGAACTTTCACAATATTCTTCATTGAAATTGTTGCACCTTAATTTTCACAGTTCTTTTTAAGGTGGTTTCAGTTTGCTTTGATCAGTACCAGCTTCTTCTTCTTTTTGATTTGTGTTCTCAATTTCTTCCAACACCACATATGTCCATTCTGGAGCTGTGTATTTCCTACTCGGAATTCTTATTCTTCTTGTTTTTCGTACCAATTATTCTTCTGAATCACATTGTCCAGTTTGACTTGATATTTCATTTATTTGATTTGGCCTTTTCTTTTCTAGAGTGTATTTCAGTCTTTTCACTCCTTTTGGCCACACATCACCTTTTCTTGCTTTCTTAACTTGAACTCCTTCTTCACCTCCGTTGTCAAGTTCGCAAGTTCTTTTATTCAGTTCTTTTCTTTGTTGTACCTGCTCTTGATTTTCATCAGTCACTTTCTCTTTCTCAACAGTAGTCTCTTGAGACCCAGTTGCTGGTGCCCACTTTATTCGACTTGTACTTGGTTCTTCCTCTTGTTCAGCCTTTTCAGAATCTGTAACACTAGATTCTATAGTTTCATGTTCTTCAGCTTCTGGTTCTTTTCTTTGCTTTACCAGTTGCTGTTCTTCTTCTTGTCTTTCAAGTGGACTTGGGACTCTTCTTGTATGACTTGCATGAATCCAGTTTGGCAAGCCACCACACTTTACTGCTGTTGTTGTTACCAATATAATCTGGTATGGTCCATTCCACCTGGGTTCTTAACACCATTTCCTCACGTGTTTCTTGACCAGAACCCACTCTCCTGGACTCAAATCATGTGCTTGATCCGGCTGTGTTGTGGTTGCAATTTCTCCAACCTGATGAGACACAGAACGCACCAGATCGGCCAATCCTTTGCAATAATCAAGCACTAGATCATCAGTAATATTCATAAGTTTGTTTGCTGGTACAATTGCTTGTCTCATGGCTCTCCCCATCAAGATTTCGTGAGGACTCAATCCAGTCTTTTTATCAGGAATGCTTCTAAGACTCATTAATACCAGGGGTAAAGCGTCTGGCCATTTCAGTGTTGTAGACGCACACACTTTTGATAGTCTGGATTTAATAGTGCCATTAATTTGTTCGACCACTCCAGATGCTTCTGGTCGATAGGCACAATGCAGCTTTTGCTCAATTTGTAATGCTGCGCAAATCATCCAAATTATTTCATTATTAAAATGAGTTCCTCTATCCGTTTCTAAAGAGACTGGAAATCCAAATCTTGGAATTCTCTCCTAAAAGTAATTTAGCAACAGTCAGGCTGTCATTCCTTCTTGTTGGATAAGCTTCTACCCAGCGAGAAAACAAGCAAACAACCACCAACACATATTTCAGTCCATTACAAGGGGGAAGTTCGATAAAATCTAACTGTAGTCTGGTAAATGGTCTTGCTGCTTTTCCAATTCGACCGCAACTAACAACTGTCTTTCTACCTGGAATTTGCTGCTGGCACACTATACACCTCTGGCATAGACACTCTGCAATGACCCTAAACTTTGGGTTGTACCATGACTGCTTGAAGAGCCTGATCATAGCATCTCTTTCAACATGTGCAATTCCATGGTACATCCTTGCCATCTGAGAAAGTAAACTATCTGGCATTACTGGTCTTCCATCAACATTCACCCATACTTCATCTTCTGCTCTCTTTTACAACCTGATTTTATCCAAATTTATTTTTCTTCCTCATTTGCTTCTTCCTGAAGCTGCCTAATTTCTTCCCATGTTTCCAAAGAAGAAAACATCAAGTGACAATTTGTATGTTTTTTCTCCATCCCTCTGTTGATTGAAATTGAATTTTGTGCATAGAAATGAGCCACTTGGTCTGCGTATCTGTTTCCATTTGTCACATAGTCATTTCCTGACTTATGTGCTGAACATTTTACCACAGCAATCTTTTTGGGCATTTGTAATGCATTCAATAGATCCTTCACATTTTTAATGTTCCGGATCGGGGATCCTGAAGAAGTCAGAAATCCTTGTTGCATCCACAACTGACCAAAATCATGCACCACCCCAAAACCATATTGACTATCAGTGAATATGGTTATTCTCAGATTTTTGCCAATTATACATGCTCTAGTCAAAGCAATCAGTTCAGAAATTTGAGCAGAATATATCCCCTTTAGACAGGATGCTTCAAAAACCATAGACACTGTACATACTGCATAAGCAGCACTCAATGCACCTTTTTCATCTCAGACAAGATCCATCCACGAACATCACCTATCTGACTCTTCTAGTGGTGAATCCTTTATGTCAGGTCTTGGTTTCGTGCACAATTCTGTCACATCCAAACAATCATGATCTGCTTCATCCTTCACAATTTGAACTTGGCAACAAGGTTGCTGGGTTCAATGTTGTACATCTCATCACTGTCACATTTTCAGCACCCAAAATCACTCTTTCATACCTAGTCAGCCGACTATACGTCATATGCGGAGTCCGAGTCCTTGTTAATAGGATCTCAACAGAATGTGGCACATATACTTTCACTGGTGGTCCCATAACAATTGTTTCGCTCTGCTCTAGACTCACACAAGTAGCAGCCACTGCTTTTAAACAGCCTGGTAACGCTGTCACCACTGAATCCAAAGTAGCAGAAAAATATGCCACTGGACGACGAGCCATTCCATGTTTTTGTGTTAGGACTGAAAGTGCACACCCATCTCTCTCACAACAGAATAATGCAAAATCTTTTGTGTAATCTGGCATTCCCAATGCAGGTGCTCGACAAAGACTATCTCGCAATTCAATAAAAGCTTTCATACACTCTTCATCCAAATCAATCGGATCAACCACATCTTTATGAGTCAACCTCTGTAAAGGTTTTGCAATCAATGAAAACCCACTGATCCATTGTCTACAGTATCCAACCATTCCCAAAAACATTCAAACTTCTTTTTGAGTTTTAGGAGGACCCATCTGTAAAATCACATTGATTCGGTCTTGCGTTACTTTTCTAACTCCTTTCTCAATTTTGTGTCCCAAATATTGAACTTCTTTTTGACAAAACTAATTTTGCTGGTGACACTTTATGTCCACCTTCTGCCAAATGATTCAGTAAGGCAATTGTATCTGTCACACAGGCTTCTCGTGTTTTTGATGCCACCCGTAGGTCATCAATATACTGCACTAACACTGAATTTTCTGGCATGATCAATGACTCCAAACATTTTTTCAAAATCTGATTAAAAATCGAAGGACTCTCTGTATACCCTTGAGGAACTCGGCACCATGCTAAAACACGGTTTCCGAATCGGAAAGCAAAAAGATATTGGCTATACGGATGCAAAGGTATCGAGAAACATGCTTGACACAGATCAATTACTGTGTACCATTCTGCATCACAAGGAATTTGATAAAGAATCACTGCTGGATTTGGCACTATTGGACAGCAAGGTACTACGATCTTATTAATTTTTCTTAAATCCTGAACTATTCTATATTTTCCACTTGGTTTCTTAATCCCCATAATAGGTGAGTTACAAGGACTACTTAGTATTTCTTTTAGAATACCTTGCTCAATCATTTGATCAATTACAGGAATTAATCCTGCTGTTATTTCAGGACTCATCTTGTACTGAGGTGTGTTTGGATATATTGCACCTGGTTTAACTGTAACCTGAATAGGATCCACACCCTTCATCAAACCAAAGTCTTTCCCAGTAAAATCCCATACATCAGGTCTTACTGCATTTCCCAATTCTGCAGGTAAATCTTCTTCTGTAAGCAATGAATATTAATCATTCACTTCTGTCCCTTGCTTCGCTAACATCATTTTAAAAGCAACATCCTCATCTGGTGTTTGAAAAGCAATACCATCTAGCGTACAATAGATGGTGCAGTTCATTTTACATAACAAGTCCCTTCCTAAAAGGTTCACCGGACTTGTATCACATACCACAAACTGATGCATGTCTCTGAATTTTCCAATATGAACTTCTATTGGTCTTGTTATTGGAGTCTTTATATATTTATTTGAAACTCCCACAACTTGGATAGTTTCTCCCGAGAGGGGTAGGTTTGGGATTTCTGCTGCTCTCACACTAGAACGGGTAGCACCGGTGTCCACAAGGAATGTAATATTACCTTCCACTTTTCCATCAACAAAAGGACCTGACTGATCTACCTCTAGAGATGCGCCAAGCACGCACTCTTCCTCCCCCCTCAGGCACCGTCATTGAGATGAGTCTGAGTCACTCTCTGAACATTGCAACAAATACTGTGAAACCACTTGTACATTTTGATTCTTACCAACTTGTTCACCTGCGTGAAATCCAGAATTTGCACTGTATCTCTGTACTTGAGCATTCACATTATTTGGCATAGGAGCTTGTGGCACCTGTACTTGTTGTGTCTGTGGTGTAACTACCTGCTGCTGTAGTTGTTGATTCACAACCACTTCATTCTGCATCTGCGGATTGAAATTTTGATTCATTCCATTATTTTTCAGTAAAGATCTACACTCATTCCTCCAATGTCCAAACTTTCCGCACGCATGACAAGGAAATTTCTTTTTCAATTCTTCCCTACTCATCTTACCTCTACCTCCATTTAGTACCTGACCATTTTGATTTTGTCCTTTCATCTGAAAATCTGTTTGAGAACCATTGTTTCCATCTTTCTGTTCTGCCACTTTCACCTGTGCCCACATCATTTTCTCTTTCAGCTTTTTATGCCTTGACTCAATATCATCACTACAATATTTAGCATATCTCAAAATTTCATCAACTGTTTTACTCTGCCAACAAATCAAATGTTGCCGAATCATATTACTAATTTCAGGTTTTAATCCAAAAACAAACCTATATACAAAGTGTCCCATATCTTTGTCACCGATACTTTCAAAACCACTATACTGTTTTAACACCTGTTTTAACACCTTTCATAATAAGCATGTACCGATTCTTTGGGTTCCTGTGTTGTCCTGTCAATTTTAACCCAATCTGTTTCTTTTGGAGAAATTTGACTTTTCAGGAAAGTAATTACTTGATTATATTTTTTCATCACTTCTTCTGAAGGTGCTCCTGTCTTCACATCTCTAGGATATTCTTCTTTTGGCCAGTCAACAGTAATTTTACACTCAGTCCATAAATCAGCTGGAACTACAATCTCAAACAAACCATCTAAATCTTTTAACAAAACTTTTGAAACTTTTACAAACCTCTCTACCAGTTTGTACCACTCGACAGGTTTTTTTCTCAACCTAGGAAAATCATTTGTAAAGGATAATATATCCTGTCTCGACCAGGGAACGTGAACATATCCACCACCTGGAACTTCTCTCATTGGACATACCATTTCAGCCTGTCCTGTTTCTCTTAATGGAAATAATGACGCATTTTTACTTGCAAGATTTCTTCCTTCTTTTTTGCCCATCTACCTTTCCACCGTTCTAAATCATCCCATTTCTTCAAGGTATTCATTAATTCTTTCATTTGCAATCGTTTACCAGACGTATTCAAACTCTCCAAATCCTTATCAGTAAAATCCAATCTATAAGTTTTTTGCAAAACTTTAGACTTTTCTATGTCTACTCCATATTCTTGTGCAGCTTCGGCCAACATCTCATGTAGATTCCTTGCTTTCCATGTAATATTCTTACACAAAAATAACAACTCTTCATCTCGGTACTTACTCAATCTTTCTGGACTTATGGTACCAATAATAATTTCTTCCAGATCCACTCTCAATCTAGCTACATCTATACTCGATTGTGGCTTATTCTTTTCCATTCCTCTTATCCAGTCATCTAACTCCTCTGGCGAAGGAACCACCGAACTCCCTGATACTGGAGTTGTTCCACTGACACTCTGCACTATTTTTCTAGGAACCATCTGTACACTTCTCTTTGGTGTTTCAGTTACATTTTCACTCACTGGAAGATCAATCAATGAAGTACTCATCTCAACATGTTCTGATCCACTAACACTCCTGGCATTATTCATGGGAATTGTCAATGCATGTACTCTCGAAATATTCTGACTCTCACCATACAATGGAACTATAGGACCAATCGTTACTGGTACCGATAATGCTTCTGCATTTAGACTCATTTGACTAATTCTCTGAGTTATCTCCTCTCTTGCCTTATTCAACATGTCAATCTCATTCTCCTGCAACACTCGAGTACCTGATGAAACTTGTGAAGCTACCGGAACTTGTGTAATCTGTGTAACCTGTGAAACTTGTGGAGTTTGCGGAACTTGGGGAACCTGAGGAACTTGTATTTCAATTAATGGTGCATTTGGAACTGTTTCCCCTGAACTTTCCTGATATGGTGGAGCTCTCTTTAATAGTATTTCATTCAAAAACTCATCAATCTCATCCGAATCATTATCTAGTTCTGAAGTCTCTAAATTATTCTTTTTCTCTTTACTTTTGCCTCCAGTCTGATCCTCAGCAACTATTACTGGATATAATCCATCTGCAATTACATCTCTCCTCCATCTTTTCTTTTGATCATCCCATCTAGCCTCAGAATATCTCATTATTATATTCCTGTATTTAATTCCATTCCTGTCTCTCTCCCTTTTATAAGCCTCATGTTCCCATTCCTCAAGCGCTTCATACTGCGTAGGTCTAGGACTTGGCTTTAACGAATTCATTTGTCCTCTCAAGTTCTCCAAAATCCTTACATTAAATGTACCATGCTCTGGAAAAGCTAAAACTCCATCATCTTCCGTATATCTCATCCAGTTCTCTAACCATGTACACGTATGATACCCACGTTCCAACATCATAAAAAAAGCAGGCGGAGGTATAGGAAGTCCCTCTCTAGTAACTATCGGTTTGTCTTTTTTAAATAAATCTTTTATTCTTTTTACCATCTTCATTTTTAAAACACTCTTTCTCGCTAAATAAACCAAAACAAACAAGAGAAAACTTCCGTAAATCCTCTCACTCTATTCGCTAAATCCCAACCAATATCAGCGCGGCTCACAGCAACCAACCAATCGCGGCTCACTACGTATCCGCTATCTCAACCAATGCTAGCGCGGCTCACAGCAACCAACCAATCGCAGCTCACTACGTATCCGCTATCTCAACCAATGCTAGCGCGGCTCACAGCAAACAACCAATCACGGCTCACTACACGCCCGCCATCTGACCAATGCCAGCGCTGCTTTTTGTGACGTCAGTATTACTCCTGCTACTGACCCTCCCTTTACAAAATAATACGGCAATGTATTTTCTAGGTTTTCTTCAACTATTTCTTGTTAGAAACAACACAAAACAATGCTACTTTGTCTGCTCCACTAATAAAAGAGATAGTTTCATTTATTCAAAATGAGATCCTTTCGCTTCTAGTAAAATAACGACCAGCGCTACTCTACTCTCAATCAAGTTAAAGGAGGTCTTGGTACTCCTCTGGGGATACTAGCCAAAGTTTCGGAAGAGGACTTTCCTTTCAGAAAGAGGTCTTGGCACTCCTTTGGGGATGTAAGGCCAGAGTTTCGGAAGCGGACCTTTCACTATTTCATGCAATCTTCTTTCAATCGAATATGTCCCTAAAATAACATCGACAACCTTTCACTGTTCGATATTATAACAGACAAAGTACTTCTGCAGTGTGATACCTTTCCACAGTATTCCTCTGCCACTTAGGCTAAAATAACATCATCCTAGGATCTTAGGTAACTCTGTACCCGTACTTTCAAACAACATAAAACAAAGACACTAACTTTTCATATTAATAATCAATAAATCAATAATCAATAATTATTGCCAAACTAATCAATAATTAACCATCCTCTGCTACCAAAACTGATCCAGCGATCAGGGATCGATAATTTTTCACAAACAAAGGCCCATTTACACTACCCAACTAATCCCTTCACGCTGGGGTTCAGCGTGATGCAAGTTTATGCCTGATTTACCAAATACTCAATAAAACCTGCATTTCTCCTTACAACATGAATATATTTGTGGCGATGAATTTTTATAGAGTTGAAAAGTTGATGACAATAATATGTACTTATCTATGCTACTAAATAATAACAGACAGTGTGTAGTTTATGTTATTTATCGTAAAATAATGTGAGAATAAATGCTCATCAAGTACAGTTACAGAAACACAAATCATAGATTATCACAGAGAGAGAACATTGGCAATGTATAAATTCAAACTCATGTCAAATAAACAATGCATTGAAGGAGTGGATAGGCGAAGAGAGAAAAGTTTCAGAGACAAAATACATTTGCAAATAAATATGCAAATTTAGGAGATTATCTATACTAACCCAAGTAAGAATCAGAGAAATCTACCCCTCTGGCCAGTCAGGGCAGCAAGGCCACTCAAGTAGAGTCGAGAGACAAAGAATAAGTCAGGAATCAGGTAGGCCTCTATCTGGAAACAGCAAACCGACGACAGCGACGATCTCCCACTAGCTAAAACCAGCAGAACCACCTCCTAAACCACACCAACCGGGGACTTTCAATTATACCCTAAAACCTAAATGTCCAACTCACATATGTTTCAATATGAGAACGAAATACATCTCCCATTGGCTAAGGATGGGGGTGTACTGTCACACCACTCTCATCATGACCATTTTATTAAATATCTCTTTGTTTTAAACATTCGGCATTACGACAGATTCATCCCAGGAAACAACTTTGAACACAATCGGAGTAAATATTTCCTGCAGTTCTTTGAATGTTGCAAATCTCTACACCTCCATTGTTCGCCTCTGCCATCTCGTGAAGGAAACTGTTCACTTCCATTTTGTAATCTTATTTTCTTTTCCGCAGCTTGGCAGACATTCAGTACACCATGAAGGTCATGTACAACTTTTGCATTCTCCCTCTTCTCATTCGAATCTTTCTTTTGGACATTTTAATTTTCAGTCAAATATTAACCCCAAACTGACATGCAGAAGTGTAGGCCCATGCTTGCTTTTTCTACAGAAAACAACCATTTATTATTTTCATGAAATGTAATTTCATTTTGCACACCCTCCCAGCATTGCACTAACCCATGCACAACCCATGTTATTCCTAGCGAAATATTATTAACGTGCACAAAAGCAGCATTAGTCTTTTTATAAAAGCAATTTGCGGCCTAGTTCCATGCATTAATACACACATTAGTTTACGCATGCGCAAAAGCATTTTCCCCTTATTTTAGCGTTTTTTTATCACAGCTCACTGTTAATTAATGTTACTGAGGGTTCAATCTGAGCAGGTTTTATTTTCTCAAAACCCTGCTCCATCAATAGCATCCCATTCAACTTTATTAGTCAGGCTGCTGACATTCCAAGGCAGAATGCTGAAGGTGGCTGAGTCAATCATGTAAGTTTGTGCGGTCGTATCGTGCAGCTAGGATACTAGTAATGTGATGCCGTGAACTATGTGTTAACAGAACAAAACTAAAAGAACATTGCAAAACTAATACCCAAACACCCTCACCCCCAGCACTTTCAGAACTGAAGCATCTGTCAGCCTTTGCCCAACATCTAACCGTTAAATATGAGGAAAGGTTTCCAAGATAAGTGCTGACTCCGTTTGCATTCAGATGATGGCTGTCGACCCTTAACTTACAGTTTTTCAGTGTATATTATGCCATCTCCCTCCTCCCAGGAGGCCAGAGACTCAGGCGATGTGGCCTCTGCAGTGCCGACCACCAGAGTGAGTTCTCGTCGTGTTGATGATGTCCGGAGCATTGTTAACGAATTAACTGACTTCGGCGGTTCACAGCTACACGGGACGCGTCTCAGTACCCTCACGGGCCCGCTCACACGGTCACTCCACAGGCAAGGTAACTGGAGGAAACGCAGTCACATACCCTACCGCGAGGCAGCACAGCTCTTACCCTGAGCGCGCCTCTTCCTCTTCGTTGACAGCCTTATCACTTACGCTGTAAACAGCAAACCGCGGTGTGCAACTGCCCGCTTCGTCGCTTCCCTTTCACTGTATTACCAGAAACTTATCAGTACCCAGCAACTCCCGTCTCACCAGGTGCCAGGCTGGGCCCTACGTGAGTAGCCCACTTAATTCTCAAGTGGTTTTTTGAACACCTTGGTTGGCAACTCTGTGATTACATTTTCAGGTGTCCCTCATTTTTAGGTCCTGATAAGACCCATCATTAATCATGGGGTCAAAATGCCGTCGACTATTTAAATAAACAAACCATTTACTGTCTCTGGAATGCGTACAGTTGGCAGTACTTATGTATTTTGAATCATGTCATGGTCGTTTAATTATATTTAGAAACCTTTTTGTATGCCATATTTTGTCACTTTCTTTGGTTCTATTTTCACTTGGGACACTGACCACCATCAATTTCTTATGTGTACATACTTTCTCCCATATATATGAATATTTACTATATACAGTGTTTGGTCATATTATTTAAACATGTACAGGTTTTCTTCTCTTGCGATTGAGCACATATCATTTATCTTGTTTACATAATCTACAGGATCCAATGTTTTTCCTTGCAAACGGAGCAAATAGTACGCATGGTTCATTCAGAGTCCGGGGGGAGAAGAGCAATCTACGGGTGAAGAGAGACCTTTGATACAGTCTTCTGTATCCCACTCGTCCTGGTTGGGAGGAGTATTCTTGTTAAGGGTCCGTCAACACAGCCTCCTGCAGCGCCCGTCTTAATGAGCCATGCCGTGTTCTTCGTCAAGAGGACCTTTCGCCTTCCCGCCACTCCCAAGGAGCCGCGGCTGACCCCAATCGCATCGCCACCACCCAGTGTCCATATACCCAACCAGTGGCAGGCCTCTTGGGGCATCTCGAAAACGTACTATTAGCATGCAGGAGCTTCAGTTTTACAGGGGACAGAAGTATGTACATGAGTTGCATTGCTCTAAGTTTCTGCTTGACTGCCCCGAAAGCCCACTACAGTTGTTGCACGCATAAAGTATAGTCTGGTTATATGCTTAATCGGGCTCCTTCCATACAAAGGTCCTGCTGGGATCAGGAATGGCAGAGAATCACATTCCAGTCGACGTAGTTGAGGAAATGGGTGATCAGCCCTGGGTGGCGGGTGCGGCACCAGCATCCGTGTGCCTGCTTTAAGGACGAAGCAGGCAGAAAGTTCATCCACCGGGATCCAGGTCATGAGCCAAGCCGACAATACGCCTCAGGGTGCAATTCCTCCCACTCACGGGGAACTCCTACGAATCAGAGGTGGTTTCTCCCTGATCTCCTCTTCGCGTCCTCAGTTCATCTTTCCGGCTGGCCCATCACCGTAGTGGTTTATGTCTGAGATTCGGATTTCAGTCTCTGTAACCCTGTCTACTATTTTCCAGAGGTCGTGGTGTAGAAGTCCCATTTCACCCCCACTCTACCAATTTATGACTCCAGTGAAGACAGAGTGTTGCGGATGACCTGTAAGATCTGTGCCAGAGACGCCTGGTCTTGTGAGGCCTCGCTTTGTCCCTCAGGATCTCAGCTGGGGGGACATCAGGTGTCACAATGGCAAATTTATCAGTTTTGCTCTGTGGCTGGGCCTCTCCAGCCTGTGATTTCCCCATTGTGGCTGTAAAAGCGCCCAGGGGATCTCAACCCCCGAGAGGTTGTACCAGAAGGTGACACAGGTGCAGGACGGCCAGTTAAATTGGGCCCAAAAACCTATCTTTATGGACCCCAGGGGTCTAAGCAGTTCCAGGGAGTGAATAAACCGGGGCACGAGCCCAATCTCCACAGGCTCGGGCAGCAGTTTCCAGTTTTGAAAGCGTGTGATCCTCACTTTTCAGGAGGTCCGGGAGCCTCTGATCACAGGGGCACTCCACCAGCTTGAGGGCTCCCCTCTCCGCCTGCAGGCTGGCGTCCCCACTCACCATCTGGCCTGTGAGCATGTGTGCTGTGAACAGCCTGGGGTCCTGGGGACGGCAATTCAGCATTCCGCCTTCAGTGCTCCCTTGGCTCCAGTCGGGCCGCAGGAAGCACCCCCTCAACAATGGACTCACTGCCTCTGAGTCCAGGGGGGCAGCAGTCGAGAGCACCACCAGGCCCTCTAAGCTCCAAGTGGAGCACAGCAGTCTCTGCTTTGGAGCGGCCCCCTGTGAGCGCCGCCGCGCACTCATCGCATCTCAGCCACGACCGCAGCTTCAGGTCGCTCACTTGAAGGCCGCACTGCAGTTCCAGGTGTCTCCAAGCCTGGTGGTCCAGAAAGAGGGCACCGGACACCCAAGAACCACCAGCGGGGTCCACAAAAAGCACTACAGGCCTTCTAAATCAGGCAGGTTGGCCGGCAGGAGTCAAGGATTAGCTGGGCTCAACAGAGCTCCTCTGGAGAGCGTCCGCCATCTTGCGTACTCAGGCACGCCCCCAATAAATATAATGCTTAAGAGCCTTGAATACTTTTTGTTCTCGCCACTGCCTTCATAAATGCCTTACTAGTTACTATCTCTTACACCAAAGATTGCAAGGGCGGGCGTGCCAGACGTACCAAAGAGAAAACCAGAGGTAAAAGTTACATCGGGCTACAGTAAGTCCTTACTTGCTTTCCTCTCAGCGGTTCACTCGCACTTCCCTCTGGTTCTTGCTTCCTGTTAGCCATACATTGGAGAAATCGTAGGAGGAGTCAAAGCTGCTGCAATCTGCTGAAGTTGTTTGAGTCAGTTCCCTGCCAAATGCACATCGTATGTTGCTGAGACTTGGAAGTTGTTGAAACTCTAGAAGCTGTTGCCTTCACCACCAGTAGCTAATACAGTCACAGCTGCTGTTGTTGTTGCCACCAATTGTTGCTGGGATTGTGAAAGGAGGAAGCCACAGCCTATGAGTGAGCTAGCGGTGAGTAGGTTCCCAGTGCCTTTGGCCCGGCCTAAGCACATAAGAAGTTAGGTGCCAGGGATTTACCGCTGTAGATGATAGGCTGCATGGCAGATCTAAGCATAATATTGGGCAGCCCTACCAATTAAGCAAGCAGCAGCAATGAGTATAATTGAAAACAGAGAGCGGCGTACTGTATTAAGGATCCAAAAACACTGATTTCAGCTTAAACAGGAGCAAAAATCAGTTCAAATAAAAAGGAGGAGAGTGAACCAGAACGGAAAGGTAGCGGGAATTCAAGTGCTAGGCCAGCGGAGTTTGATGAGTTGAGCATTTTTTGGGAAAACTGCTTCAGTTGTATTATTTGCATATTTTAGGCAGGCAAACTGGTTCGAAAGTTTTTAAATATTGCAAATATTGCAATAATGGCAGTAGTTAAGAAGATGCAGACTAGGAACATATAAATAAAAGAAATGTGATCACTGGAAAGAGACCATAAATCCAATGCAAGCCTCAATCTCAGCTGGAGTATGTTCTAAAGATAATTTAGAATTAGATTTATTAAGAGAAAAGGGGGGTGACACAATGCTAGCCAAAGTTACTGACTCCTCAGCTTCTGCCTCCAATAACGTTTTTAAGAAAGTATTTTAAACCCAATAAGGTGGAAGATAATCCAGCAGCCCTTGTAGATAAGCAACTGAGATCAGAAATACAAGCAGACATTTCCTTTGCAGCAGAGAAAGCTAAAACGAATACCCTTCTGGATCCAGGTATGCACTTCATGGCCCCATCTAATTATGTAGTTCTGGAATATTAGCGGAAAGAGTGAGGAGTTGCTTTTATCAAATTCTTTATTGGATAAGAGAAGATTGATACCTATGAAGGAAATAATGAGAAGGAGCTGGAAAAAATAAGAAGTGAAAATCAAATCACGCTCTCCTTACTGGATACTTCAGCCTTCACATCTTCTATGTTGGATGTTTTATTATTAATACAAAGCACTTTACATGCCATATTTGAGCCTTAGGGTTAAACAACAGGTCTCCTAAAATCAATTGCTACTGAGTTAAATATAAAATTATGTATGCTCCAATGGAAGTGAATCTCCATGAGAATAATCTAAAGGACAACATTTGTTTTTGTTTCTTATAAGCCAATGCTAGTTAAAAAAAAAACAAAGAAAAAGTATTTTTATATGACAGGTTATACTCCTACTTATGGCAATCAAATAACAGATAGTAACAAAATAATCCCCCCTTTACCAATATAAAGAGGGTGACAGGGGATAATATTAAATCCCATAGCCCGAGGGAGAGGGAGTTGACCAAAGAAATACTATTGGTAGTTACAACATAGGTTACTAACCCGGTAGCAAGTCAGCCGAACAAAAGGAAGACATTAAAGATAAATGTTGAGTGCCAAAGACAAAAGAGGGGAAGGGACAGTAAAAGCTGGAGTAGTGTTGCTTAAATGAGACAAATGGAAAATGATTTAAATTATCTGGTTAAGGGTAAAGGCCAGAGTGAAAGAGTCGATGCTAAGGTTACAAAATCATTCCATCTGAATAAAGGAATTGGAGGAAAATTGGTGATAAGATTAAGAAGGAAGGCGGATGGCTGGATGTGTTTAGAATTGGTAAAAAAAAAAAAAGAAAGAGTAAACAACTGAAACCATTAAATAGATGGGCCCTAGTCCAAATCCATCATAAAAGTGCCTCGCTAAAATCAGTTTCATCAGAAAATATGAAACAGGTGGGCTTTTTAATAGATGGTAGGAAATCACCAAGATTTTTTTCAGGAGCTCAAATCAACTGAATTAAAATTATTCTCAATATCAATACATAAAAAACAAACACCATTTTAAATAACAAAGCTGCCTTATCATTAAATCAAATTAGGATAGCATGGAAAGGTGGAAAGGTGGAAATGAGGACACCTTTGGACGGCAGGTAGTAGTGGATAATGAGCATCTAAAATATTCGTTCCAAAGATATGAGATGAAATGGAAAGAGGTATTGAGGGGGAATTATTATGAATGTCTGAGCTTTGATGGGGAAGATGAGAAAGGAATATCTTGCTTAAGTGTTATAGATTAAGAAAAGGAGTACACCCCCACAGTCTGATTTTCTTTATCTGGAATATTCATTGTTTAAAGGGATTATTAAAACTAGGAACAATGAATGATATTTTGGCTGAGTATGATTAAATATGTCTTCAGGAAATATGGCTGTGTGGGCGCATGGCAATATTGGACAGGTTTATCCACATAATTACACAAGTAAACAAATGCAATGGGATGGGCCTTTGCAGGCCTATTAAGTCTTATTTCCACAAAGACTACAAGAGATGTAACTCATGTGAATGCCAAATGTGACTGGATGCAGATCCGTCATGTTAATTTACATCACAATACAGCTTGTTTTGATGTATTAATAGAAGTGAAAGTATATGTGATAACATCGGAGGAATTGTATTATGAGAGACAATTGAATTAGTCACATCAAAACTTGACCAAAATATGCAATCAATATTAAGGAATTGGGGGCTGCATTCCCAGCCTCACAAACATTCACTTGGGGAATGTACTAATTATGTTTTCACACTTGCTTGGTTAATTTCTGAATTTCGTGTTCCTTGAATGGATTTTAGTGATTATTTTCCATTACGAATGCTGTTGCAGTCCGATGTAATCAGTGAAAAACAACAATTTACTTTTGGTACAGGTAGTGTTCAAGACAGTTAACAAACAGCTCATATAAATGAAGAACAGTTCAGATGACAAGCAACATTTCAGGGGAATGTGAAGGTTGATAAGTTTGAAATGAAGTAGTGTTTATATTCCCGAGTTAGGCCCATGTAGCGAAGGAGCCTATTTCTTACATTGCCCTAGAAAATAACATTTCAGCGGTGAACTTTTGCACACATTTTGCAGGCACGACAATGTTGGATTAGTTTCTCTGAAACTACTTTGTTTACACATCCAGCTACGCACAACATTATCACGATGCCTTGAACATGTTATGTTATGTTAAAAAATTCTTATAAAGCGCAAGTACACCGATTGGTTTCATGGCGCTGCTCTAAGAGATGCCGGTGCCCTGTTGAATTAATCGTATGCTTGTCTGAACAACCAAGTCTTGAGAAGTTTCCTGAAGCTCAAGAGGTCAGTGCAGGATCTAATTTCAGAAGGAAGGGAGTTCCAGAATCTGGGTGCCAGTACTGCGAACCTGCAGCCGCCCTGTCGCTTCAGTTTGAAGGAGGGTGTCGTCAGGAGGTGCATGTGAGCTTAAAGCAGGTTGTGAGTGGGTGTATGCCTTTGAATAAGGCTGTCAATGAATTTGAGACCCCTGCCATACATGGACTTGAAGATGAGGCAGCCAACCTTAAAGGCGCAACGCTGTGGGATGAGAAGCCAATGCAGTTTCCTCATGAGGGGGGTGACATGTTGCCATCTAGGCTGCTGAAAGATCAGTCTGGCCGCCTGGTTCTGCACCAGTTGTAGTCTTTTAGTTAAATATAGTGGGATGCCAAAATATAGGGAATTGGCATAGTCTATATGAGACATGACCATGGCTAGAACAACCTGTATCAGTGCTTCCTGAGTGAGAAGTCTGCTGAGCTTTCTTATCTTCCTTAACTGGAAGAAGCAGGTTGAAATTACTGATCCAATTTTAAGAACAAAAGTCCTCCTATCTTTATCGACGAGGCGACAGTGCTATCTACATATCCATAACATCACTAATCTAACGCACACATTGCGAAGGCTGCTTTTATTATAAATAATAGGCATCCCGGTAGATTGGTAGAGGAGGCACTTCTGCTGACACCGAAGGTCCGTGCATGCTGAGAATCTACCACGCACCGGTCTGACATTCCGTGAGGGGTGTCCAACTCTTTTTTTTAATCAAACTTTATAGGTTTATTATGCAATAATTCCATTACATATTATACCTGGAAGCTCATCTCATTTTCAATACAAAAGTGTTCTCGTATATACGTATTATAACCCGGATAGTACATATATCAAGTGTCTTACAGCTATCAACATTTGGGGTTCCTGATACAGGTTCCATTTTTATATTATCCCAGTCTATGATGCATATTATTGCAGAAACTATCCCCCTACCCCCTTCACTTGGTGCTCCGCTGCTCCTGGTGCACGAGTTGTCTAGTATTGTATTCACAGTTTGCATCTTCTACAGCTATCATATTTAATGGTCAGTTCTTATGTTAGGTGGGTATAAGTGGAGTGTCCAAGTGGCAATGTTAAGGGCTATGTTTCTGAAGGTTCTACCGGTCTGTGAGGCTTGTAGGTTGAGAGGGCAGCTCATGTGTGGGCAGTTCATCTATAGTTTTGAAGGATTCAAGTAAAGTGTCCCATTCCATAGAAATCGGTTTTTTGCGAAGTCCTCTGTGTTCCTCCCTTCAGAGTGCACCACTTACTGCTCTCCCCCAGTGTATCACTTCCTCCTGCCAACTCATTGTATTTGGTGGGGATGGAGATTTCCATCTTCTAGTTATTATTCTTTTGGCCAGTAATAGTGCCAGACTAGCAAATCTTACCGTTACTTTATACTTTTTGGGACGGGATGTAGGCCTAGTAAACAGCTGTCAGGTGTATCAGAATGTAGCCCACTGCTGTCGTTCTTATCGCTTTTATCAAGTATGCCCAGTATGTTGATAGTGCTGGGCATGCCCGTATCATGTGCATCAGGTTTACGTCTGGGTCTACACACCTCGGGCACTTTGCTGGCATTTCTGGAAATATGCAATGTAGACTATGCGGTGTTAGGTATGCTCTATGTACTATCATATATTGGATGAATTTGAATCTAGTATTACAGAATATTGTTTTTGGGTAAGCTAATATTTCGTGCCATTCCCTATCCTGTAGTTCCCTGCCCAAGTCTTGACTCAATTTTTCACGTAAGCGTGCCAGGGGTATCGCGGAATGTGTATGTATGCCCTTGTAAAGCCAGCGGGTGAGGTGTCTGCCATCTCCCATCAGGTAGAGAGTATGTATAAGCTCATGGCTGGGGGGGTTCTGTTCCCTGCGGGGACCAGTGAACGCGGGCATATCGGGTTATGTGTGCGTGCAGGAGGAACAGTGAGTCAGTAGTGCCTTGTTCGTGGACGAAGACTGTGTGGTTGAGCAACGTCCCCATTCCGTACAGTGCTCCCACCGTATTCACTCCTGCCTGTTCCCATCCGCTTATCTGACGGTATGACAGTGTACCCATCAGGATGTCCAGGAGTGGGATATTCGGGGCATAGGGAGACGCTCTTTTCGTGTACTTTAGGGCTGCTTTCCAGTATATAATGGCTATCCTCAACAGTAGTGGGGTCGGTTTGGGGGATCTGTGTCTGCGGGAGCAGTAATGCGTGTAGCGTACTGCGAGCAAGTCTTTCCGGGGTGTACCCTATTTCGCGCAGATTATGGCCGGCTATCCAGTATGCCAGCCACTGTAGTTGGCTCGCGTAGCAGTAGGCTTGGAAATTGGGAGCCCCTAGGCCCCCCTTGTCGGGTGGTAGTTGCAGCTTCGCTAATCCCACCCGTCTATGACCGCTTCCCCATATCAGTTCTGTCAGTAGTGTGCTTAAGGTTATAAAGCAGTGGGATGGAATAATTATCAGCAAATTAGTGAAATAGTATAACAGTTGTGGGAGCATCACCATTTTTGATACAGCAATACGTCCGGCTACTGATAGAGGAAGGGAGGGCCAGAAAGATATTTGTGATCGCAGTGAGGAGATTGCTCTTACTAGGTTTCCCTCTAGGAGATCTTGCGGGGGTCTATATATTTGTATCCCAAAGTATTTAAAAGTGTGGGGTGCAACCTGAAGTTCTAGATCTCCAAATGGGATCGACGAGGGCTGTGGGTTGTTCCTAAACAAGAATGCATGCAACTTAGTTGCGTTAACTGTTAGCCTCGAAATACCTTCGAATTGAGCGAACACATTTGCTATGGGATGTAAGTTGCTTTAAGGTTCTGTACGTATAGTATTATGTCATCTGCATAAAGAGATAATACATGATTTGTGTGTCGTATGCAAATACTCTTATTCACTGTTTCTTGGCGTAAGCGCATTGCTAATGGTTCCAACAATAGTACAAATAGTATAGGTGAAAGTGGGTACCCTTGCCTTGTTCCCCTGCGTATATTGTAAGTCTGTGAAATGTGTATGCCTGTGCGTGCCCTGGCAGTGGGTTCCGCGTATAAGAATTTTATCCATTGCAGGTATTTGTGAGGGATTCCAAATTTTTGAAGAGCTGTTAACATGAATTTCCAGCTAAGGGTGGCAAATGCTTGCCGTAAGTCTAAGGAGATGCACCCGGCATTTGGAAGTTCCTCTGGGGAAGCATCCATTACGTGGTATAATCTTCTTATGTTCAAAGACGTGCTACGGCCCGGTACAAATCCACATTGGTTGTTGTGTATTAACTGTGGAAGGGAAGGGAGTATTCGGTGATACTCCGTATTCAGTAACGATAGTGGCCTATATCCTGTAATATCTTTGGGGTTTCTGCCTGGTTTTGGCAGCGAGGTCACCAGTGCTTGCATTGTTGTTGGGGATAGCCTACCTGTCTGTAGGGCTGTTTGGTATAACCGAGGGGTGTCCAACTCAAGAAAAAGACGGGGTCCTTCACTCTATTCGATCAGGTAATGGGGTTGGATCGTCCCTTGGGGGGATTCTTGGCTCTACACCAATGCACACTCTTGGTACACTCAGAGTAGGGTCCGCATCGTAGGAGTACATCAGATTACCATATTGCATGTATGCCTGTATATATTCATTGCTTCAGCACCATGGTAGAGATGTATCTACTGTCCACTCTTTTGGTGTTTGTAATCTCCTTTATTTGCTTCTGTCTCCTAATCATTGCAGCACATGTATTTTATACAAGAATAACGTTGGTTCAATAAATATATTGAAAACGTCCCACTGTGCACTCTGTATACTTCTCTGAGAGAAAGTAAGCACGAGTGACTGAGCGAAAGATTCTGTACTGTTTCCACGATCTCGGAGTTATCAGGGTTGTCATGTTCAGTGGTTGCCAGGAACTATTCGCCCCCTGGTAGGTTGGGGGGCGCTTACAGTGGCACTGTGAGCTCGCTGGTCTATAGGCCAACATATCCTGTGGGGCTGTCTGGAATCATTCTTGACACCAAGCCCTTCGTTTATGTTGTCCAAACAATGCGCAGATCCTAAGGATTAGTAGGAACTACACGACATGGCGCCGCCAACGTTGGTTAGGCACTTATTTAATGGTAAAGTCTGAGTAGTTCAGTTGTGTTTCTCAGAGACCCCTACTCGCAATAAACCGTAGACGTCCTTAGTGGGAAAAGGGAATCCGCCTCAGCTGCGTAGGTACGTCCTATGTATTGGCTGTAGATTTTTTATCAAGCTTGGAGGAGTAAAGATTTTTCCCATATTGTACAAACCAAATCTCAATAAATTAATTTTCATAAAATACTCCTTCGTGGTTGAGGCACACAAAGCATTCAGGACTGAGGTATTCTATTCTTGGATTAGATTCTCAGCTGCAGACGCACGCACAAAATTGTTTCACACTTACATTGAAGATGAGACACCAGATTAATACTTTCCATACGTGGACATAAAAGTCCTGTTAACTTACCAAGAAAATATAAATTGGTTTAATGGCGCCCTCCCCCACACCGTAGAAAACGTGAGACTTGGTTCCCTCAGTAAAGAAGGAGAGACCTGGCCGGTCTCCGCTTCATATACACAACATCCAGACATTCACACGTTACCAGCTGCAGAAATGTGCACACTATACGAAGATTTAGTAAAAATGTGCAGAAACCTTACACAGTTCATAATGCGAACACTTATAGTTCAACCTGTGAGGGCTGCTCAGGATGCACAACCTCAATTGTCTACTACAGGTATCAACCCTAAAATGCTGAATGCCGTCAAGGGAAAGATTCCAACCAGTCAGGAGCAAGTACCGTTCTGGATAGCACAAAAGACAGCACAGCTTGAAGTGGTTTTTTCCCCATACGTGCCCACAGGAAAAACACAGAATTTTAACAATTTGCTAGCCAATGGGGATGGCTCCCCCGATAGAAGATTGTGCCACTTGGGGTACAGTCTTCGCTGCAGTTTACACCAGAACTCATGATACCCCTTCAATAGCGGTAATACCAGATGTATTAAAACAAATACAGAATTAGTACGGGGCAGAACCTGCCCTGGACTTAGGGATGAAACTAATAGGCAATTTTGCCAAGTTTCTGCAATTATGTTAAGTAACATAAAAGGGGAGGCAGCCGCAATGGCTATATGCCAACGCCTGAGGGAATTTACTCCTATACAACAGGAGAGGGTGTTACCTAAGATTATCGCAGAAACATACGCTTCTCTGGGAAGAGAATCTGGGAGCCAAACCTGGGAAACCAGTAGTTAAGGGTAATTCTTAAAAGGATAATTCTAAGCAAGCACCTGATTCTTCTAAAAAGAAATGGGATAATAAACAAAAAAATAATAAACAAAATAATTCACGGAGGGGGTCTCCTCAACAGGAACACACTGAAAAGAGATACAATCTCAAAATAGAAAATCTGGGGAGCATCAAGACCTAACATTGAAAGATGTTATGGACGCCATCTGGGGGGTACGCTCATCCTTGGAACAGAGAATGGACGCAATCACATCAGAGGTGACGCTTATCAGGGCAGACCTGACAAAAATCGGGGAGAAGGTGAAACAAATGGAGATTGTTACCTCTAGCCTTATCGGAGACACCTCACAAATGCAACAAGATATCAAGGACCTGCAGGCCTTTTGTAAATTCGCAGAGGACAAACTAGACGACTACGAAGGTCGCACTAGAAGGAACAATGTACGAATTATCGGAGTGCCAGAGAGGGCTGAGGGTCCTGTGGCTGACCTTTTTGTGGAGGACCTCATACTTAAATACCTTCAGCCTAAGGGGTTATCAAAAAATGTTGTAGTCGAAAGGGCGCATAGAGTCCCTGGAGGACGACCGAAGCCTGGCGCACCTCCCCGCCCGATGTTGGCGAAACTCTTAAACTTCAGGGACAGGGATGCCATATTCCACACCGCCCGAATGGCCCCTCCGCTCAGGCTTGAGAACTCGGAGATCTCCTTTTTCCCAGACTTCACCCTAAACGTACAGAGACAGCATCGGTCATTTCTGGAGGAGAAGAAAAGACTTCGAGACAAAGGACTCAAGTACGCTATGCTGTTTCCGGCCCGGCTTCGAGTTGAGGTGGAGGGCAAAGCCTGGTTTTTTGATAACCCTGAGGCGGCTGCGGACTGGCTGGAGGGTTGGAGAGCGGCAAAAGAACATAACGCTCGTTAAATGGTGGTCCTGACCGCGTCGACTGCCAGAACTGTTTGGGGGATGCATGGTGCCATGGCCTCACTCTGAATACTCAACCAAATGGGATACTCGGACTAGCAGTGGTATGCAGAGCCCATACAGCAACTAACAGTTTGGTCAATAGCACTAACTGTCCTAAGAGTCCTTATTGTCATTATGTGCCCCCCCCCCTAGGGAGACGCAATGTTTTCTTCGATCAAGGGAAGGGGTTGGGGTGGCCGAGTTCTTCACCCCCACTATATTCTACTTTTAGTTTAAAGTTTGGGCGACAGGCACTCTGCATAGTTTGGTCGATGGGCAGTTTCAAGCCCAGAGTGCAGGGGAGCAGGGAGGGGGGTAGTTGGGCTGGGGTTGGGTTGTTTCATGTTTTCTTTTTAGAGAGGGTGGCGTCGAATATCGTCAGGCGAGAGAGGGGATATGCGGCCTAAAACTTCACAAATGGGCACACACTGGGACAAAAGCTTTAGGCTCCTGAGCTCGAATGTTAACGGACTTGGGGACAAATTGAAATGCAGTATCGTATTACAATATATCAAGCGACACGCCCCAGATGTCATACTCCTTCAAGAAACGCACCTAGTTGGCAACTCCTGTAAAGCAATGACTAGATGGGGCTACCGGCTGGTGGTCCATTCTGGTTCCACCACGGGTTCCAGGGGAGTGGGCATCATGCTCAAAAATTCCTTCCCGCTATCCATACAGCACACCTGGACTGACGAGATGGGTAGATATGCAGCGGTTTCGGGGCAGTGGGAGGGGAAGCCACTTACGCTAGTAGCAGTATATGTCCCGCCGGGGTTACAGGGCCGAACCTTCAAAGACTTAGGCAAAATTATGCTGTCATTCCCAGAAGGCTACCTGGTTATGGGGGGGCGATCTTAACTCCGTCGTGCCTGGCTCTATTGACAGATATCCTCCCCGCCGAAATAAGTCCCACACAGAGATGGCTCCCAGATTTCCTAGACGCATTGGGCCTTGTAGACGTGTGGAGAACATATCACCCAAAAGTATTCAACACACCACTCAGGGGCTCACAATAGCCTATCCCGAATTGACTATCTCCTCATTCCAGCGTCCCAAATAGGGAATATTCAGGAGATTAGACACCTGGCGCGTGGCATATCTGACCACTCCCCCTTATGGGCACAATTGGTCCTGGGTGAGAAAAAGGTGGGGAGAATAGCACCTATTAGCCCCTGGTACCTTCGGAACCCCGTGGTCAAAAGCACACTCATGCAAGCTATAGACAACTATTTTCTAGAAAACAAGGAATCAGTGCGATCATCCCAAACCCTGTGGGAAGCTTTTAAAACAGTACTGAGGGGTCAGGCGCTCTCCCTGACTGCAGGTGTGCGGAAAGAAAAGTCAAAAGACCTAGCCCGCTTAGAGGATGAGATCCTCCACCTGGAAGAAGAAAATGAGGGAGCGGTGACACAACACAGACTTCATGACCTGAAACTCAAAAGAGATGAATATAAGTCCATTGCCGCTGATATGGCAAAGACACTCAGCAGAGATAAAGTGGGTAGACTGTATGACACGGGGGAAAGGGCTGGGAAGTTACTGGACTGGTTAGACAAGAAAGAGCTGGCAAGTAGATTGGTACCAGAATTATTGGACGAGTCAGGTGTAACAATAACTGATCCACAAGAGATAGCCAACGAATTTGCAGATTATTATCGCACTGTCTATGGGGCGAGCTCCTCCCTCCTAGAGGAGGACTCGCAAGCCCTGCTCTCAGATATGCAGCTCCCTATCCTGGCCGCAGATGAAAGGGATATACTCGATAGCGATTTTACTAATGATGAAGTAGCTCAGGCAATTAGAAACCTCCAGCCGGGCAAGGCTCTGGGCCCCAATGGGCTACCGATCGAGTTGTACAAGCTGAAGCCGGACACAGTAGCCCGCACCTACGGGCCATGTTTACCGAAAGCCGAGAGTTGGGACTGCTCCCTCATGACCAAAGAGTGGCTACATTGGTCACCATACATAAAATGGGTAAACCCAGACATATAGGCCCATCTCCTTATTAAATGCGGAATCTAAAGTTCTAGCTAAACTGCTGGCAGGTCGTCTGACTCAAGTGATAAGTAAATTGGTACACCCGGACCAATCGGGCTTTATGCCTCATCGAAACACCGCGCTAAACTTGAGGATATTGCATGGCGTGCTGGGAAGACAGGGCCCGATCCAAGAAGCTGCAGTGGTGGTCTCACTTGACGCCACGATGGCCTTCGACACCATTGAGTGGCCATATCTGTTTGCAGTCTTGGCAAAGATGGGTTTTGAGCCCAATTTCATTGGGTGGGTGCGCCTTCTGTACACAGAGCCCTTAGCGCAGGTGGTAGTCAATAATAAAAAGACGGGAGTATTTAAGTAGGGCCGTGGGACTCGACAGGGCTGTCCGTTGTCCCCCTTGCTCTTTGCCCTCACCCTGGAGCCACTGGCGGCTTGGATCCGCAGGGACCCAGTAATCCGAGGACTGAAGTGGGCTGAATCATGGGAGGACCGCATTTCTCTTTATGCAGATGACATTCTGCTGTACCTCGCATCCCCTAAGGCGTCTCTCCATAGAGTGCTCAATATATTTACGAACTTTGGGAAATATTCTGGGTTTACAATCAACTGGAGTAAATCCATTTTGTATGTCCTCAGTGGCGAGCCCCCTTCCCTACCTAGGGGATGTCCTATACAGGACGCGAAGAAGGGCTTCCAGTGTTTGGGAATCTTTATTACGACAGACCCCAGAACATGCTACGAACATAACTTGCTCCCACCCCTGCAGAGACTACGGCGAGATGTGGCCAACTGAAAACGCTCCCACTTTCCCTATTGGGAAGGGCAGCGCTGTTCAAAATGATGTCATTGCCACGTTTTCTCTACGCGCTCCAGAATTTCCCAGATCCGGTCCCGGCGCAATATTTCAAGGAGATAGAGAGTCTCCAGAGGGAACTGCTCTGGGATGGTCGACCCCGCATAGCCTTGCCAAAATTAGTCTTGAGATGGTATGACGGGGGATTGGACTCCCTGACGTCAAAAAATACTACTGGGCGGCCCATCTTGCTGCTATCAATCAGTATACGTACCGTCACTGGGACGATCCAGGCTACAGGATGGATAAATGGCTACTGCCGGGTGGTAATTGCAGCATGGCCCTCTATTCTAAACCCAAAACATTTCCCCTGACGGGACCCACCAAGCACTCTGTGCAGGTATGGCATGCCGTCAATAGAAGCTTGGGGTGGGATCAGAAACTCACACTGGCTACTCCTTTGTGGGATGCTGAGCAGCTGGGCACCCTGAAGACCACGAAGGGCTTCGACAAGTGGGACTTGATTGGGATCACAAAGATAGGAGACTTATGGAAAAAGGGTGAGGTGGTCGCATTCGCCACTCTGCAACAGGAATATGATTTGGCCCACACAGAACATTTCAGATATCTGCAAGTGAGACATGCCCTAACATCACAGTTACCAAAGGGTGAATCTCCCCCAGAATTCTCGCCGTTGGAGGACAGGTTGCTTGATGGATATATGTCAACAAAAGCGGTATCCCTGACTTACAAAAAGTTGGTGAATAATGCCCCAGACCCCCTCAAACTGGTCCGGGGGCACTGGGAGAGGGATGGGTTGGAGCTCGACGATGAGGAATGGCAGGAGGCAGTGGCCTCCCCACGTGAGGTCGCAATCTCCTCCAGACTACGATTGGTCCAACTTAAGATCCTCCACAGAATTTATGTCACGGGGTCTCGGTTGGTCAGCATGGGCAGAGCAGACAAGGGAATGTGTAGAAGGCAATGTGGCCTAGCAGGTACATTTATGCATATTGTGTGGGAATGTGTGCACATCCAGAGATACTGGAAGGGAATTCATGACTGTCTTGGGGAGGTCCTGGGACTAGACGTAGGACTTGAAGCCATAAGATGTCTTTTGAATGTCTGGGAACCCACCGACCTGAATTGTAAAGACAAAATATGGGTTACACTGGGTTTGATGGTAGCCAAAAGAAATATAGACCAGCTTTGGGGGGGGGCGGGGGTATCGCCCAAGGTGGAAGCGTGGAAGGCCGACATGGATTGGTGTATGACTAGAGAAAAAACTGCATACGTTGCACGAGGATGCCCCCAAAAATGGTCTTCTATATGGGGCAAATGGAATGCATATCGTGGCAATATTTGTGTCCCACCAATTGTCCCCTCTCTAGAAGATCCTAATACGCCATAACTGTTGGTACACTATTATTCAAGGAATTATATTATACAACGGCAATACCTACGTACGTTTATTTGAATTTTGCATTATCCCTTCTAATTGTGATTTGAAATGTCGATTCTCTACTGTTTAATAAAAAGATTTTTTTTTTTTTTTTAAATAGAAAATCTGACAGATATCAGTATGCTGATACACGTTCCTCTCGTTCTTTCCAGGATCAATCTCCAAAATGCTCGGAGAGAGGAGAACAGTCAGATCAAAGATCAGAAGAGCGAGTCAAGCCGAAACGGTAGACACATTGCACGTTAGACTACATCATCAAACAAGAAGATAAACAAAATCAAGAAACCTCAATTCAAAAATAAAAAGGTAGCAGGGATTAAGATCAGAAATGCCCAGGCTGCTGAGGACAGTGCTTCTGAACGGGGAATGGGCAGTGACGATGCTGGACAGCGCGGCAGAAGTCACAATAGCTGGCCAGAACCTGATGGATTTTCTGGAAGTAGTAGCGCTGAATGAGTATATCATGGTGGAAACTCCTGATACAAGAGTAAGTGTCCCACTTCGTTTACACAAAATAACGCTCCAAATAGAGGGGGGCATACGACAGGTGAAGGGTCTCTTTTGGGAGGACCTGACATATGGTTACAACATTCTTTTGGCTAAAAAGGATTGGCCACCTGAGTTTGTAATAAATTGCCCAATGGAGGAAGAAGTAATCTTACCTGCCTTCTCCGACCTTATATCAGAATCAGTTAAAAATGTATACGTGCAGGAGTGGGCGTCGGCTTTAGCGCCTGCTCTGTACAGCATCCATGTTGGGTGGGATGATGAGTCTCCTCATCACGAGATCCCATTAAGAACAATCCCTCAACCGCAGAGACAGTACCCAATTAAACATGAATCAAAAAAGCAAGTCAGGGAGATCTTAGATCCACTTGAGTACCAGGGTGTAATACAAAATTGCACCTCATCTATGTATAATCCTTTGTTTCCCGTAATGAAACCCGACAATTCATATCATCTAGTATTAGATTACAGACATTTAAAGGCCTCCACACGCACATTTGCAGTACAGAATGCACATAGTGGCACACTAATGAATAACATTGTGCGGAAGAAATACAAAACAACACTAGACATCTCAAATGTTTTTTTTGCCAGGATATAGCGCCTGGAAGTAGATATTTGACCGTATTTTCAGCGCTAGGGTCTCAGCAGCTATTTTGTTGTTTACCACAAGGGTATAAGAATATCCCTGGGCTGTTTTCAGTTAGAGTAACAGAGTTACTTCAAAGTTTTGATGAAGAGGCATTGTCCTGTGTAGATATATTTATCTGATGGACGATGAATTATTTGGAACATTTGGCTACAGTGAACAACATAATAGTGGGGTTTACTTACCTGGGCTACAATTACATTTAAAAAAAATAATAAAAAATAGCCCACCTCAGTGTCTTGTTTCTGGGGTACGAGTTATCAAGTGAAGGCAAAAGCCTGGCGACGCACAAGTTACTAACTTGTGTAACGATATATCTGTAAGAGACAGTAGTTAGTGACAGATTCCTTACCTTAGAATATCCCCAGGCGTCAGGCTAGATCCGGAAAGTTTTGATTGCGTCGGTAGGCGGCGTCGTGCGGCTCCGCGTCCGTCGTCGGTGTCGGGATCGCCGGGATGACGTCCCGGGCAGTACTTAGACGCCGCCCCTGCGCGCTGACGTCAGTTCTGTACACGACTTTCCGCGCCAGGAACGTAGAGCCATGCAAGAAGCTGACATTGGTGTCTGAAAAATTCTAGGGCCCTGAAAGGGATGTCCTTAACCCTAGAAATCAGTTCGCAGAACGGGGAGGATAGGTGGGGCGGTAAGGAATCTGTCACTAACTACTGTCTCTTACAGATATATCGTTACACAAGTTAGTAACTTGTGCATCTGAAAGAGACACGTTAGTGACAGATTCCTTACCTTAGAATAGATACCCCAGCAATACCAACCCCGGTGGTGGGTCTGCGAACAAAGATCAGATGAGGAAGTCTCGGAGAACAGAACGGCCAAAGAAGCCGTCTCTCCGGACTTGGCTGTCAAGGCAGTAATGCTTGGTAAACGTGTGCAGCGAGGCCCACGTAGCTGCCTGACAAATGTCCTGCAAAGGGACACCACATCCTAAAGCCGTGGTTGCGGCTGTGGCCCTGGTGGAATGGGCACGCAATCCAACAGGGGGCTCCTTTTTAGCCAAAGAATAACAGGCCTTGATACACAAGACGACCCAGCGGGAGATGGTTCGCTTGTGTACCGCCCGACCTTTTTTGGCGCCCACGTAGCCAACAAAGAGCTGGTCGTCCACCCGGAACTGTTGTGTGCGATTAAGATAAAAGGAAATCGCACGTTTTGGGTCCAGACGGTGGAGCCTCTCTTCCTCTCTAGAAGGATGCGGAGGCGGAAAGAAGGTGGGCAAAGTGATGGTCTGCCCAATATGGAAAGCAGTAACCACCTTTGGCAAGAAGGACGGACGCGTCCTGAGAACAACCTTGTCTGGATGAACAGACAGAAAGGGAGGCTTGCAAGAAAGAGCCTGGAGCTCACTCACCCGCCGAGCGGAGGTGATAGCCACCAGAAAAGCTGTCTTCAGAGTTAGAAGACGAAGAGGACAGTTATGCAGAGGCTCAAAGGGAGCGCACATGAGAAAGGTAAGAACCAGGTTCAAGTCCCACTGAGGCATCACAAACGGAACAGGAGGGAAGAGGTGTGTAATGCCTTTTAGGAATCTGTTAACAACAGGGGACTTGAAAAGGGAGGGCTGATCAGGAAGCCTGAGGAAGGCCGAGATTGCACAAAGATAGCCCTTGATGGTACCCAGGGCAGAACCCTGCTGGGCCAGAGAAAGAAGGAACAGAAGAACCTCAGAAAGAGGGGCAGAAAGGGGATTCACAGCCTTTGCTGTGCACCATGCCACAAATTTGTTCCACCTGCAGGTGTATACCACCTTAGTGGAGGGACGCCTGGCTGCCAGAATCACATCACAAACTTCGGGAGGCAAGTCGAAAGGAATCAACTGCCGCCGCTCAATCTCCACGCAAGCAGGGGGAGACTGGACAGGTTAGGGTGGAGGACCGTCCCCTGCTGCTGCGACAGAAGATCCTCCCGAAGAGGCAGACGGATCGGGGGATCGACGCTCATACTGAGTAGCTCGGGATACCAAACTCTTCGAGCCCAGTCCGGAGCCACAAGAATGACTTGGGCCCGGTCGCGCCGAATCTTCTTCAACACTCTGGGTAGAAGTGGTATAGGCGGAAAGGCGTACAACAGACCGCAACTCCACTCGCGACGAAAAGCGTCGCCTTGGAAATTCCAACGCGCAGAACTGATGACTTTGCGCGTTCTCTTCGGTGGCGAATAGATCTAACCAAGGCTCTCCCCACTGTAGAAAGAGTCCTTGCGCCACTTCCGAGTGAAGACGCCATTCGTGATCCATCATGCACCTGCGGCTGAGTTCGTCCGCCCTGGCGTTCAGGGAACCTGCCAGGTGTTGAACCATCAAGAATATGCCCTGATGTTCCAGCCATGTCCAGAGGCGCAGAGCCTCCTGACATAGGGTCCACGACCCCACCCCGTCCTGTTTGTTGCAGTACCACATGGCGGTGGTGTTGTCTGTGAACACCTGCACTACCTTCCCTTTGACAGAGGGAAGGAATGCCTTCAGTGCAAGTCGGATCGCCCGGAGCTCCAGAAGGTTGATATGGAGCCGGGACTCCGCCAGAGACCAGAGGCCTCTGATCTCCGCCTCTCCCATGTGACCGCCCCATCCCAGAAGGGACGCGTCCGTCACAACTGTGTGCTCTGGCTGGGGAAGGGAGAGGGATCTGCCCATGACCTATTGCCGGTTCGAGAGTCATCACTGCAACTGTTTTGCAGTCCCCTCCGAAATCTGGACGTGATCGGACAGGTTGCCCTGATGCTGCGCCCACTGGAACTTCAGGTCCCACTGCAGAGCCCGCATATGCCATCTGGCATGATCGACCAGCAGGATGCAGGAGGCCATGAGGCCCAGCAGCCTCAGGGTCATCCATACCGAAACCCAGGATAGAGGCCGAAAGATCGGAATCATAGCGTGAATATCCCGGACTCGCCGTTCGGGAGGATAGACCCGAAACTGCGTCGTGTCCAGAACTGCTCCGATGAAAAGGAGCTGTGGAGAAGGAATCAGGTGCGACTTCGGCACGTTGATGGAGAACCCCAGCGAGTGCAGGAGTTCGGCCGTAGTCTGGAGGTGGGAGACGACTGCCTGGGATGAGCCCGCCTTCAGCAGCCAGTCGTCGAGGTAGGGGAAGACTGGAACCCCTGCCCGGCGCAGATGAGCTGCGACCACCGCCATCACTTTCGTGAACACCCGAGGGGCGCTGGTAAGGCCAAAGGGGAGCACGGAAAACTGAAAATGCTCGTGGCCTACCGTGAACCGCAGGTAACGCCGGTGGGCCGGCAGGACGGGGATGTGGAAATATGCGTCCTGCAAGTCCAACGCTACCATCCAGTCTCCAGGGTCGAGAGCAGTCAAGACCTGAGCTAGGGTGAGCATCTTGAACTTCGATTTACGTTCCGGAGGTCCAAGATAGGACGCATGTCCTTTTTGGGGACCAGAAAGTAGTGGGAGTAACAACCACGCCCTACTTCTGGGGTCGAAACGCGTTCGATGGCCCCCTTGGCCAAGAGGGCCGCAACTTCCTTCTGAAGAAGCACCAAGTGATCCCCTGACATGCGGTGGTATTGAGGTGGCATGGCTGGGGGTAGTCACGAAGGGGAGGGAGTAGCCCCTTCGGACGATGTCCAAGACCCACTTGTCCGAGGTGATGGCACGCCAGTGGTGAAGGTGATGGCGGACCCTGCCCCCAACTGGCGTGCTGTGGACCTGAAAGGAAGGACTAGGAGGGCTTGGAGGCCGCGGACGGGGTGGAGGTGGTGGCCTGACCCGCTCGCTGGTTGCCCGACCCGCCACGGCGGGAGCCACGTCCTCGGCCGCGGGAAGACGTTTGCTGCGCGGGCCGGTAGCTGGGCAGCAGACGTGACTGGGTGCCCCTTCCGTGGCCACGAAAGGGGCGAAAAGCAGACAGAGGCGGAGGGCGCATAGCAGAAAGGCCCAGGGACTTGGCTGTAGCCCGTGAGTCCTTAAAACGCTCCAACGCATGGTCTGCCTTGTTGCCGAAAAGGCCGACACCATCAAAGGGCATGTCCATAAGAGTGTTTTGGACATCACCCGAGAAACCAGTGGTTCTCAGCCAGGCGTGACGACGCAGCGCCACTGTCGTTGCAAGCGATCTGCCTAGCAAGTCGGCGGTATCTAGGCCACATCTGATGGTATACTTTGCCGCATCCCTTCCTTCCGCAATGGCGCGGGAAAGCAGTGCCTGGACCTCCTCAGGACACTGGGGCAGAACCTGCACCACCGAATCCCACAAAGAGTGGGAATATCGGCCCAAGAGGCAAGTGGTGTTGACAGACCGCAAGCCAGCACTGGAGGAAGAAAAACCTTCTTCCCAAACTGATCCAGTTTCTTGGATTCCCTATCCGGGGAGCGGTAGGGAAGGCGCTATGGGAGGCAGAGGCTTGGACAACCAAGCTCTCAGGGGTGGGGTGTTGGGAGAGAAAAAGGGGGTCGCCCGGAGCAGGGCGATGGCGTCGGGCTACGTTCCTATCCACAGGAGCCCCTATGGTGGGCTTGGACCAGGTGCCCAAAAGAACGTCAGAAAGTGCCTCGTTGAAAGGCAGCAGTGGCTCCGAGGAGGTAGCCGCCGGCTGAAGCACTTCCGTCAGGAGGTTAGTCCTGACAGCCACCGTAGACAACTAGAGGTGTAAAGCCTCAGCCTCCCTACGCAACACCGTTGCAAAGTTTGCTCCCTCCTCCGTTGCCACGGAAGGAGGAGACAGCATGCCAGTGTCAGGGGAGGTGTCCAGACCACTGGCATCCCCAAGTTCCTCAGCCCAGTCCTGGTCGAACTCACATTGGGCAGTGAGAGGGTCCTCCGACCCCTCCCAGTCCTCTTCGTCCTCCAAAGCAGGTTCAAAATAAGGAGGAGGGACATGCGGAACCCCAAGGCCGCATCGGTGCCGGAGCCGGCGTCGATCGACGTCGGTCCGGCGCCGTGTCCGGATCCGGAGAGAACCGGGGAACGACGCCGCCCGGAGCCCCGGCCGGCGTCGGGAGTGGCACCGGTGACATCGGCGCCGGTGGAGGTGTTGTGAGGTCAACCGGCGTCGATGGGGATTGCGGCAACAGCGGAGCCGGGGTCGTGGCCGGGACAGAGGCTGGCGGCGCCGGGACCGGAGTCGCCGGCGGCGCCGTAGGCACCACAGAAGGGCCCACGGGGCCCAAAGGCGCACCGGGGGGACCTTGAGGCCCGAAGAGGCGGGCCATGGCAGACAGGAACTCCTGTATTTCGGCCGGAGTCGCCGCCGAACCCGGATAAGGCGGGTAATGCGGCGGCGGCTCCACAGGCACTCCCGGAGCCGCCGGGACGGTGCCGACAGGACCCTCAGCCGAGTCGCGAGACCGGCGAGGTGAAGTCGTCGAGCGATGACACTTCTTCGACTTCTTGTGCTTCGACTTACCGGAGGAGTGCGAAGACTTGGACCCCGACGACCGATGAGGACTCCGCGACTGGCCCCTCGACCACTCACGTGACCGGGGCTTCGATTGGCGCGGAGCCGACTGCCGAACCTCGAGGAGCTTTCGAGACCGCTCTCGCAAAGCCTTCGGGTGCAAGGCCCGGCAGTCGGGGCATGACTTGGAGTCGTGGTCGCAGCCGAGGCAGTAGAGACAGTCTCGATGCGGGTCCGTGATCGACATCATCCGACCACAGGCGTCGCATGGCTTGAAGCCGGGCATCCCTACTGACACCGTAGGAGTCGAACAACTCGAGAAAAAACTGTGAAAAATCACCCAAAAAGTTAGTCAAAAAATGACTAGGGCACTGCTCTTCCCGGATCTGCGCTTACTGGCGCGGAAAAAGAAAGAACTGACGTCAGCGCGCAGGGGCGGCGTCTAAGTACTGCCCGCGACGTCTTCCCGGCGATCCCGACGCCGACGACGGACGCGGAGCCGCACGACGCCGCCTGCCGACGCGCAAGGGTACTGCTACGCAAAACTTTCCGGATCCAGCCTGACGCCTGGGGATATTCTAAGGTAAGGAATCTGTCACTAACTTGTCTCTTTCAGATACATTTTTTACGAAAATGTGCACTGTTTCATCCTCCAACAACTCTGTAGAGACTACAATCCATTTTAGGATTTTTGATTTTTTGAACTTTGGCAGAACTTACATTTTTGATTACGTAGAAAGGGTTAAACCATTCTACGACTTAATTAGACCTGACTTTTCAGTACAACACTGGACACAGGAACACATTGATATTTTGCGTTCCATACAAGCTGACATGCTAGCTTCCAGGCATTTACACACACGTGACAACACAACTAACCTGGTGATCCGCGTAGTCGCTGGACCAACCGGGTACACCTATATCACTTTTGCACCCACTGAGAAAATTCTCACAGCTGTACAGACTGCTGTAATGAGAGCGAGAGCGCTGACTCAGGGAAAACGCATAATTGTTGTTACCCCAGTTCTGACCCTAGAGGCCATTACTAAAGCAAGCATTGCAAGATGGATTCAATGGGCTAACTCTCTCACTGCAACAGATGTAGACTACAGATTTGATGCTACATTACAAACACAAGCATTCCTGCAGTACGAAGAAGAATATCCTCTACCGAATGAATAATGCCTCCGGATCGATATGAATGTATCATTTATACCGATGGACCTGCTCAACCTGCCGTAGGATCGAAACAGCAATATTCCGCGGCATGCACAATAGTAAAAGGGCGCATGCAGGATGGAAAATTTCTTCCTGAAAAAACACACACAGTCTCTAGGAGACTGCACAGCGCAGCTGGCAGAACTGATAGCCCTGATACTGCCACATACAAATACGGATTGCGAATTCCCCACACTTATCGTGTGTGATTTATTTTACTGTGTCCAGTCTTACAATGAATACCTTAACTATTGGGGCCATAATGGGTTTCGAGATTCCAAGGGTTGTACAATCAAGCACAAGATGCTTTGGGAACAAGTGGCAAAGCTGAAAGAAGGCCTGCCACGGGCTTATTCATACATTGAGTCATCAGCGTGTGGCGTTCACGTTGAAGGGAATGTAATGGCGGATGAAGCTGCCAAGGCAACGGTTTGTTCTGCTGCCGTTGCTGCAATTACTCGTTCTAGTACGAGGATAGATGGAACAACTATGATAGCTGTCAATGCCACATGCAACAGCTCAGCACCACCGAAAGGATTCCCACTCAAGTACTCCTACAAGTTAGATGCACAAAACATTCCGTATGCTCAGATTCCAGGAGTGGGGGGATAGAGTCATAGCAAACACTGATCGCAGATTGGGATTGATACTAGCTGCACGAGGGCCTGGGCTCAGCTCAAGCAGGGATTACGGCTATAGTTTCCCTACTGAAGCGGAGCTACTGGTGGCCAGGTCTCACTAAACAGACCAAGGACTTTGTCCTCAAATGCGACATCTGCCAGCAGATGAAAGGCTCCACGGTAGCATGTCCACCGCAAACCCCTTTAATGATCTCAGACAAACCTCTTGCATGTGTCTATTTGGATCACTGCGGCCCCTTACACTCTGACGGGGCTTACAAGTACATCTTGCTAGCAGTGGATTCATGCTCTAGATTCCTATGGGTTTAGCCCTAGCGCTCGGCTGATGACCGAACTGTTATAAAATATTTGTGAGTCTTTATTGGGACATACGCAATTGGCAACCTACATTACCACCAGGGTCCGGTGTTTAGCTCTCAGGCTTACAAAGAAGCCAGGGGAAGTTTGGGTGTGGCCTTGCGGTACTCCTCCCCCTATCATCTCGAGGGAAATTTGGTAGTTGAGAGGAAGAACCGGAACTTAAAGCAATCCTTAACAGCTAGGGTACTAGGCTCAGGTGGCAGTTGGGTCAATCACCTATACGGGGTCCAGAGGGCACTTAATAACATGCCAACAAAATCCCTGGGGGTCGTACACCCTATGAGTTCCTGTTTGGGGTGAGAATGTGAATACCAGATCTCGATAGTGGCGGCTGAAATTCCCGAAGATTGGGGACCTGGTCAGAGAAAAAATAGTGGACAAAAAAGAATTTGGGCCATTTTACCTGTCCTGGCTGTTGAAAGTACCAGAACTGTACTTCTTCCGCCTATTGCCGATCACCGAGACAAAAGGGTTGTCTCTATCGATCTGATCAAACCACACTATGTGGCCGATTCTCAACAGTAGGCCGATTGGGCTCCTGGGTAGCCACCGATCTCCTCTCGCTACCATACAGGAAGTTCAGATGGAAGCTTTAATATCAAATGAAGACTCCACTTTCCAAAGAGGAGTAGTAAACAACAATGACATGATACTTCTCCCTATTGAAACAACTACAACTGTACAATCAACTAGTACAGAAATTTCAATTCGACAAATCGACGACATATATCTGAATACAGCACAGATAGAGTCATCTCCTGGTTCTACAAAACCTGCTGAGCTGCCAAAAATGGACCAGACGGTGTCTGGCTACTTTGTGCATTATGATGACTTTTCATCGGATCCAAGTGAACCTCAATTTCCAATACCGCCACTCCATTTCAAGCTACAAGTTTATTCTCTCCATCTTTGGCTAAAAAAGACATTCCTTGTTGCTCCCTGGATACATTTCTGGGTTACAATTGGAATACTTTTCCTGGTACTATGGATTGGTTTGGTAACTGTCTTTCTCTACTTCTGAATGGATAGTATCTCCCAGAAGGCTCTGCAGTCCAACAAGTGAACTTGATTCCTAAACCACATGCATCATCACACCGTTAATGGAGTAATTTGGACATGGTATCGTATGATGTATATGGTCCTACTGAACTTCCATATTTGATTAAAATGTCTTTAAATTATATCATCACCTCTAGTACATTCTCTGATGATTGGGACATTGAAACTGTGCATAATTTGCTTTCAGATCTAGAGCAATCAGCTGCATTTTCGAATGATTAATTGTATGATGGTACATCTAATTTTGGCGACCTGTTCTGTCATCAACATTATGGTCACCATTTTTTACACAAAGCTAGTATCGCATGTGCAGTCTATAATTACACACAATGGGAACACTGCCCAACACCACCAAAAGGTAGTTCATATAAACATTTGCACAAATATTTGCATATTTTTCTGGTTTTGCCACATCACACCCAGCCTCTTATTACTATAGGCTCGCACCTACACCAACAAAGAACAATATGCTCATGAACACCAAGCTGATTTACTCCGCTTCCTTTATTTCCCAACTGTCTATACAGGGTTACAAGTTTTGGAAAGACATAATAGACACAAAATGTGTCTGGGGAACGAGAGATTGGCAGGTTCAGGGACAAGAGGCCTTATTCAGAGCATGCCTCATACCACATCAAATGATTTGCCTGAATAAAACAGTGCAACAGACTTCCTGTCTTAGTTTAGCTAAGGCGAAAGATTTAAACATACCTCGCATTCCCACATTTGCACGTTTTGAACATTGGCAACAATACACAAAGTATAGTGAGGATACATTAGATGCCATGCTCCGCAATGGATCATACAATACACCAGACCCCGATCAGCTGGGTTGGTTGGTTTGGCCCCTAGACACAAATGTCAGTCTAGATTCCTAGGTAACTCGGGAGGGTTTAAGATCAACAGGCCTGACCTATGCTATGTACAAACAGAACACGCAGGGGTGGTGACATCATATAGTGTTGAGAAGTTATGCCTAGATTGGCTAAAGACTCTTTCCCATATGAAACAAGACTTGTACCTTCTTTCTGTTGACCTGGATCTCAGGGATTTTTTTATTGGGTCCCACAAACCCATGTCAAAAGCGCTTCTTGTATGGAATATACAACGAGCTATGGAATATTTCTCAGCAGGAAGCTGCAGAAAGATTGCGCGAGATTGACAGCGTTTATATGGAAAAGGTTTTGGCTGTGGTTGACTACATTATCATCCAGAATTTATTCACTGGGCAAAATTGTGTCTTCGGCAATTGACATAATTCAGCAGGTCATGTCTATTTTACAACATGGACAGTCACAATTATGATCCATCGTAATACTGAGCTGTACATTACAAACACTAGGTTCTGGCCACGTGCCGTGGCGTTACATCAACACTACCAGCCTGTTTTCTGAATATGATCTGACGGAAAGAAAGATAACTAAGGAATGCAGAGATGCGAAATACACCATGTTGCACATTGAAAAATTAGACAAATTGCCTTTTACCACGGCAGACACACCATCCATTGACTGGATTATCCATGGTTATATCACTCTATCGGTCACGACTTTCCAATTCCAATATTGTCTCCAATACCAACAGGTAGGCAGATGCAAAGCGCTGGGGGAAGGTTATGTGCATGAGTATCTGGAATTACCGTTCAGGTTTAAATGCAGGAAAGAGGACATAGAAGTTTATTAGTGGTTCCGACTGTGAGGAACCCTTAAGTGGGTCCTTGGTTTGCAAAGGCATTTCTCTTCACGGGGCATGCAGTGCTTCTGTTACAAACTTGTTCTGTCATCTGAAGGGTTCCCCAGCTGCCGTGAAACATCCAGTTTTCAAATTACTCTTGAATGGGAGCTACTTGATGCTTAATGATCAAGGTTGTTGTGGCATCGCTTATCTGGTGACAGTTAATTCCTTAGTCACTTGTCGTATACAAGTCCTGTTTCCACCTGCCCACAAAATTAGGGAGGCAGTGCTGTGGCCTTCGATAAATGTTTCCAACATAAGCTTTGATTCCCTTAGCAGACTGAAAGCCATGCTTTTTCAACAGGACGTGGCTTTAACTTCGGCCAGAGAGACGTTTGATCTCCAGGTTGCAAGGTCCTCGTCTGAGATACAGACACTACTCCACACTAACTTCCCGCTGCATTTTGGGGAGCCAGTCCATCGTATCTTTAACATTTCTGATACTAAAGGAATAATGAATTTTTTTAAATGTATCGGCTCTGGACTGGTTAGCACCTTTCAGACAATCTGTGGAGTTATTCCATCGTTCATACACTTCCTGCTGGGAAGCGTTTTTGGAGGGCTCCAGCTTGTCCTGCTACTTTTGGCGGGAATCCGGATTTAAATTTTTCTGCTCCGCAACGGACGTCCCAGTTCAATTCGTAATGGAGACAGCACTGCTTGTGCTACGATGCTGTGAGCACATGGTTCACACGTTTGGCACACTTCAACTTTGAGACCTGGACAAGCACTGGTTCTTGTACTTCAGGCCTGTTTGGCTTAACTGCATACAACCTGTATCCTACTGCCTGCTTTGCGGCCACAAATGTGTATTGGACATATGTGAAGGATTGCAATTGGTTGCGCCATTGATGTACTGCTGGACCCGTTAACAGCCCATAGTTATTGTTGTCCCCAGCGTCTGTTATGTCCCGCATAGAGGCCCTAATGTAGACCCGTTCATACATGCCCTAAAATGGTCGTATTCATATTTACCCTAATATGGTCATATTCGTACTTGCCCTATTATGGTCATGGCCGCATATGCCCAATTATGGTCACAACTGTACATGTCCTATTATAGTACGATTCCTTATATAGGCATGATCTTTCACCTACATTGGTCCCAGCTAGTACACAACGAGCTCTGAGGGCTGAACGTTATCTATCCTGTGGTTTTGAATACAGCATGGTTCTTCCAAACACAGGCCCGCACTGTACTCATTAATTATGCATGGCTCTCTAAGAATACACCACCGGCATAATATGTATGTACAAAGTTCACCCCTGACGTCTTCCTCATGTCCAATACAAACCATACTGAGGACCGAGACTCTTTAGGGTATAAATACACCACATCTTGCCCCGGTAAGACAGAGGTAACCGAGACTTCCATGCTGACACACTGACCAGAGACGCTGAGGCTCCTGCATGCAGTAGCTCAAGCTGACAGTGGTCTGACACAGCCCTGACGGCGTGTCCAACTCGAGACCAGGACGCGGTCCCACACACTCTCTATTCAGGTATGGGGGTTCGACTAAATCCTAGGAGGATTCTTGGCTCGTAGCTTTTAGACCTACACACATATGCTAGGTACACACAGGTACATCTAGTTAGGCATCATAGGAGTACGCGCACTTGCATAATGCTTTTATATTCATGTATGTACTCATGATTATTGCAATATGGTAGAACTGTTCTATCCCTTTGCTTTTATCGTACTGCTGATAATATATCTCTGCTATTGTCTGCTGGTTACCGCAGCACATATATTTTACACTAGAATAACAACTGTTCAATAAATACTTATTGAAACGCCCGACTGTTTATTCTGTGTAACTCTCTGAGACAAACCGAATAAGTGAGCACGAGTGACTGAGCGAAAGGGAGTACATTGTTTCCACGATTCTGAGGGAATCAGGGTTGTCATGGTCTAAGGTTGCCAGAAACGAATCTCTCCCCGATAAGAGGAGACACTAGTGGCACTGCGAGCTAGCTAATGCAAAACTAGGCTAACATATACGGTGGGGGTGCACGGAGTCAGTCTGCCACCAAGCCCGCAGTATATGTTATCCAAACGCGCAGGTCCTGCAGGGGTACTATAGGATCTACACGACATGGCGCCGCCAACGTTGGTTGGGTACGTATTTAACAGTAGAATCTGAGTAGTTCAGTCGTGCTATTCTCAGAGAACCTACTCACAAAACCCCAGAGACGTCTGGAGTGGGTGGGCACAAAATCCGCCGCAGCCGAGTAGTAAGAGAATACTATTTATTGGCTGTTGGTTATTCAAGCTTGAAGGAAATATAGTTCCTACAATTGTGCATTTACACCTGATCTTAAAAATTCTTTAACCTCCCTTCTTTCAATTAAAAATGGTGGAAGAAGCAAACGACACAAGGAGAGTTGAAACAGACCTCTTCGGTTTAGGAGAAGATCCTGAAGATGCAATACAAATTGCACCAAATTTCAGAAGGGCAGTCACCATAAAACTTCTAGAACATGGCTTAAGAGCCACAGGTGGTACAGTAATTTTCGTGATTGAAGCACACGAATCCAATAAAACAGAGGTGTTCTATTCATGGGTTACATTCCCAGCAGCGAATGCAATTACAAATGTATTTCACTACTACCTAGAAGGTGAAACACCAGCGGACTATACTCCTTTTGAGGATCCGCTCACTTACCAGGAGCATAATTACTGGTTTAAAGGCGCCCTACCCCACGTAGCAAGAGAAAGAGCTCTGGCTCAGGGAAAACGCATAATTGTCGTGACCCCAGTACCAGCTTTAGAAGCTGTTACAAAAGCTAGCATTCCAAATGCTAAAGCCTTACATCCAAGATGGATACAATGGGCTAATTCTCTTACTGCAACGGATGTTAAATACAGATTTGATCCAAGTTTAAAAACACAGGCATTCCTGCAATACGAACAAGAATACCCTCTATCAAATGAAATTTTGCCTCTAGATCAGTATGAATACATTATCTATACTGACGGTTCTGCTCAACCCGCCACAGGAAGTAAGCAAGCTTACAGCGCGGCGTGTGCGATTGTTAAAGGTTGCATGCTCAATGGAAAGTTCCATCCGAGTTGCACTAAAACGCAATCTCTAGGAGACTGCGCGGCTCAGTTGGCAAAACTTAAAGCTCTGATACTGGCACTTATAAATACGGATCACGAATTCCCCACACTAATTGTGTGTGATTCCTTTTACTGTGTACAGTCGTACAATGAATATCTACATCATTGGGAACAAAACGGGTTCAAAGATGCAAAAGGTGGCACAATTAAGCATAAAATGCTATGGGAACAGGTAGTGGAGTTGAGAAACGAACTACCAAGGGCTCACGTGATACATACACAGTCATCAGCGTGATGGCGTTCACGTTGAAGGGAATTCATTGGCTGATGAAGCCGCAAAGGGGGCTGTTCGCACAGCCGCCGTAGCTGCAGTTACTCGTTCAAAGACGAGAATAGACGGTGAGATAATGGTAGCTGTCAATGCTTCGCGCAAAGGCAGCACAGCAGTACCAAAGAAATTTCCACTCAAGTACTCCTACAAGTTAGATGCACAAAACATTCCATATGCTCAGATTCCTGGAGTGGGGGATAGAGTAATACCAAATATGGATCGTAGGCTAGGCTTAATTGTGGCAGCACACGAAGGAAGTGGTTCTGTACATAACGGACTTAGGGAGACTGTTGCTTTGTTAAAAGAACGCTACTGGTGGCCCGTGATGAGAAGGCTGATTAGAGACTACGTCTGGAACTGCGACATCTGCAAGCAGATGAAGGGGTCCACCCCAACACGTCCAGTACAGATACCATTGTTAGACAGCATTAGGTTGTCCGTTCGTGCGCGTCCAGCTCAAGTTTCCTCAAGGTTTGGCCTCAGCGCTCGGCTGACGCTCGAACTGTTATAAAAGATTTGCAAGTCTTTATCGGCACATACGCAGTTGGCACGTTACATTCTGACCGTGGTCCGGCGTTTAGCTCTTGGGCTTACAAAGAGGCCATGGAAGGAATGGGCATAGCATTGCGGTTCTTCTCTCCGTACCATCACGAGGGAAATTCTGTTGTGGAGAGGAAAAACCGAGACTTAAAGCAATCTTTAACAGCTAGGGTATTAGGGAAGGGCGGTAGATGGGTCGATCACCTTTATGGGGTACAGCGCACAATCAATAATCAGCCAAGAAGCTCTCTAGGAGGTGTCACTCCTTACTAGGTCCTATTTGGGACACGAATGTGGGTACCTGATCTTGATTGTGAAGGCACAGTGGCGGATGAAAAACAATTTGATATCCATGATCGTTTGGCTGTTTTACAGGATCTAAATAAATCCAGGACACAACAAAGTAACGTGCTCCAGAAACAGGCCGCCACTGAGGAAGTCAAGGCAGTAACGGCAAGACCTATCTGGATCCCAAAAATCGGGGATCTGGTCAGAGAGAAGATTGCTGACAAGAAAGAATTTGCGCCATCCTACAGAAAGCCTGTACCGGTCCTAGCAATCCACGGCACAAGAACTGTACTTCTGCCACCTCTTGCCGGAAAAAAGGAGAAAAGATTTGTCTCAATTGACTTAATCAAACCACACTATGTGGCCGATACTAAACAGTAGGCCTCGTGGACTCCACAGTAGCAGACGCCCTCCTGTCGCTACAATCCAAGAAGTCCAAACAGAAAGACTCATCACGTTTGAAGAGCCACCTGTACAGAATGATGGACTAAGCAACAATGCTATGGAACTCGTTCCACTTCACAAAGAAGAAAATCAACTTAACAACCAAGTTGCAATAAGACCTAATACAGACATCTACGTCAACATGCCTCGTCAAGAGCAAAATCCTATTTCAACAAATCCTGATGCAATTCCAACAATTGATCGAACTGCTTCTGGCTATTTCATGAACTTTGATACGTTTTCACTGGATCCAAGCGAACCGGAAACAACGCCAGCCAAAAAATCACTCCAACAGAAACTCAATGACTTTTGAACTTTTTTAGAAAGACTTACCTGGTGTCACCTTGGATAGAACTATGGTATATCACTGGGATTTTATTTTTCATTTTCTGGCTAGGTTTAATAATAACTTTTAGTATGCTTATTAATGGACGATACCTCCAGCAAAGCTCTACAGCCCAAAGAGTCAATTTGATTTTAAAACCACACCAGTCTTCACATCGTGAACCAAGAGACTTGTCTTCAGTGAACATCACAGCAGTTCCTATACCGGACGGTATAGTATGGGACAAAATTGATTATGATATATTAGGTCCGACTGAACATTTAAAGCTAAAACATGTATTTAAAATTTCTTTAAGTGATTTCATTACCTCCAGTACATTTTCTGATGATTGGGACACTGAAACTGTAAATGCTATGATGTCTGATTTAGAAAAAACTGCAGCATTTCCGAACAATGAAATGTTAGAAGGTACTTCAGACTATGATACATTGTACTGTTACCAACATTTTGGTGATCATTTCTATAACACCTAGAAATGTATTTGAATACCACCAGTGGGAACACTGCCCAACACCTCCAAAGGTTAGTTCACAAGCATTTGCACAAGCATTTGCCCCTCTCAGGGTTTAACACATCCGACCCGAAGTCATTTTATTATAAAGTGGCGTAAATTTCAGCTCAGAAAATTATGTTAACAAACACCAAACAAATTTATTCTGCATCCTTTCTGAACCAGTTGTCTAAACAGGGTTTCGATCTATGGAAAGACACACTAGATTCAAAATCGATCTGGGGTTCTAGGGACTGGCAAGTCCAGGGAATAGAAGCACTTTTTAGAGCATGCATCATTCCACAGCAGATTTTATTTCTGAATGACACTGTGCAACAAACAACCTGTCTTGGATTAGCTAAAGGCAAGGAGATGAACACACCAGGGTTTCTAACACCATCGCAGATGGGTGGGGGGCAGGATTCAACTACACAAGGGGTAGGGTTAGACGACATTTTCCAGTACAACAGATCAGATCCTGATTGGACAGAATGGCTGGTTTGGCCCATTGACACAAACAAATGTCAGCAGAGATTTATGAATACAACCGAAGGGTTTAGTATCCATAGGCCAGACCCACGCTATGTAGAGAGACATCACCCGGGGGGTAGTGACATCCTATAGTGTTGGGAAGTTGTGCCTTGATTGGCTAGAGACCTCAACACTCACAGAAGTGAAGCAACACTTGACCTTACTCACACCTGACATGGATCTTAGAGATTTTCTACTAGGTCCCAAGAAACAACGTCAGAAACGTTTCATATATGCAGGCCTTTATGCCTACTATAATGAAAACTGGAAAATATCACAACAAGAGGCCGCAGAAAGGATACGGGAAATAGACCCTATTAACTTAGAAAAGGCATTAGCTGTGGTGGCTAATGGGTTAACTACTTTGACCTCCAGGATTTACTCCTTAGGCAACATTGTGTCCTCGGCAATCGACATATTAGAACAAGATCTGGCCTTGTTACAACACGTGCAGTCTCAGCTACGTTCTATTATGATGTTAAGCTGGACGCTGCAATCTTTGCGTGCAGGCTATGTGCCATGGCGTTTTATAAACACCACGTCTCTGTTCTCAGAATACAATCTAACTGATAAACAGACAGAAATGGCAGAGAGGGGAGCCAAATATACAATGCTGCGTACTGAGAAACTGGAAAGGTTACCATTCACTGTAGCCAAATCACCATCAGCAGAATGGCTAATTCATGGCCAAATCACTCTGCCGGTCACTACGTTTCAGTTTCAATATTGCCTTGAGCAGAGGCAGGCAGGCAAATATGTGAAAATGGGTAAGAGATACATCAAGGAAACTTGGGAGTTACCGTATAGATACCGATGCCGGAATGGGGATCGAGAAGTGTACTGAGTGGTACAAACTGCAAGAACGCTTTAAGCGGTTCTCTCATGTGTCAGGATATGTCTCTACACAGAGCCTGTAGCGGTTCAGTAGCTAACTTATCTTGTCACATGTCAGGGATCCCAGCGGCCATGATCACGCCGGTTTTCCAGCTGCTCTTGAATGGGAGTTACTTAATGCTAAATGATCAAGGTTGCTGTGGGATGCTTCCGGGTGTCGCATATCTGGTAACTGTTAACTCCAGGGTTACTTGCTGTATGCAAGTATTGTTTCCGCCACTGAACACAGTCAGGGAGGCGCCGCTATGGCCTTCGCTGAATGTTTCTTTTATACAGTTTGATACTCTGAGCAGATTGAAAGCCATGCTTTTACAGCACCCCGTGCCCTTAACCTCCGCTCGAGAAACCTATGAACTTCAAGTTGCAAGGACCTCGACCGAGATACAGGCACTCATACGTACAAACTGACCCATTCATTTTGCAGAAATGGTGGGACGTATCTTCAATATGTCTGATACGAGCGGAATTGTACACCTATTTAAGACCATAGGGTCCGGACTGTTAAGCACCTTTCAGACAGTCCTCGGAGTAATCCCAAATTTTATACACTCCGTATTGGGAAGCGTATTTGGAGGATTCCCGTTCATCCTGTTCCTAATCGCAGGAATCCTGTTTGTAATATTGCTGCTACGCAATGGACGGCCCACACCCCGAGGGAATGGTGAACACGCTCCTGGAGCGGAAATACCGTGAACGCATGGTACAACTTCTGGGCATTTCTTGCCTGCGAGAACTCAATGCCTCCTGGTTTCTATCATTTAGACCAGTCTGGGTAGACTGCATCTTACCTGTTCTTCGATGCCTGTTCTGCGGAGAGGAATGCACGTTGGATCTTTGTCTAACATTTCCATCAGATGCGCCTCCGGACACGGATGCAATGCTGGACCCCATAAAGGCCCACGCTCTGTGTTGTCCTCAGCGGCTTCCGATTCTGATGAATGCATTCCTGGAGAATCCACAGGTGCCGTTCGCTCCTGCTGGGTTAGGTGACTCTTCCACAGGCACCCAGGTTACAACTGCCGCACAAGCTGCCGCAGCACCGACTGTTGGCAGTACTACATTCCATCTATGTGCGATTGACGTTCTCTGTGAGGCATTGGATTTGTCATCCACAGCAGCTGACACCGATAATATTGAGCTTCCCAGCCAGGACGCGTAATCTTGAATTGGCTCATCGTGTCCTGGGAAAGAATTCGGCTTCTTCACTCGTTTCAAAATAAACGATCTAAATTTGGAACATTTTCTTACATTGACACTTTCGCTTGAGAAAAGCATGGCCTTCTCCTGCTTATGGTGATACAACTTCTATAGAGAGACGATATTGACTTTTTAAGTGGCAACTAGAAAAAGCTGAATTTAAACATTTTTTTTTTTTAGCACCTCACTTTTTAACGATTTTTTAGAACCATGTTTTTACTTGCTTTTAAAAATGTTTTTTAAATTGTCCAGATTTTAAGTATGGTCATTTTTATCCAGTTCGGAAGAGGAGTGGGTGTTATATCCCGCATAGAGGCCCTAATGTAGACCCGTTCATACATGCCCTAAAATGGATGTATTCATATCTACCCTAATATGGTCATATTCGTACTTACCCTATTATGGTCATGGCCGCATATGCCCAATTATGGTCACAACTGTACATGTCCTATTATAGTACGATTCCTTATATAGGCATGATCTTTCACCTACATTGGTCCCAGCTAGTACACAACGAGCTCTGAGGGCTGAACGTTATCTATCCTGTGGTTTTGAATACAGCAGGGTTCTTCCAAACACAGGCCCACACTGTACTCATTAATTATGCATGGCTCTCTAAGAATACACCACCGGCATAATATGTATGTACAAAGTTCACCCCTGATGTCTTCCTCATGTCCAATACAAGCCATACTGAGGACCGAGACTCTTTAGGGTATAAATACACCACATCTTGCCCCGGTAAGACAGAGGGAACCGAGACTTCCATGCTGACACACTGACCAGAGACGCTGAGGCTCCTGCATGCAGTCGCTCAAGCTGACAGTGGTCTGACACAGCCCTGACGGGGTGTCCAACTCGAGACCAGGACGGGGTCCCACACTCTCTCTATTCAGGTATGGGGGTTCGACTAAATCCTAGGAGGATTCTTGGCTCGTAGCTTTAAGACCTACACACATATGCTAGGTACACACAGGTACATCTAGTTAGGCATCGTAGGAGTACGAGCACTTGCATAATGCTTTTATATTCATGTATGTACTCATGATTATTGCAATATGGTAGAACTGTTCTATCCCTTTGCTTTTATCGTACTGCTGATAATATATCTCTGCTATTGTCTTCTGGTTACCGCAGCACATATATTTTACACTAGAATAACAACTGTTCAATAAATACCTATTGAAACGCCCGACTGTTTATTCTGTGTAACTCTCTGAGACAAACCGAATAAGTGAGCACGAGTGACTGAGCGAAAGGGAGTACATTGTTTCCACGATTCTGAGGGAATCAGGGTTGTCATGGTCTAAGGTTGCCAGAAACTAATCTCTCCCCGATAAGAGGAGACACTAGTGGCACTGCGAGCTAGCTAATGCAAAACTAGGCCAACATATACGGTGGGGGTGCACGGAGTCAGTCTGCCACCAAGCCCGCAGTATATGTTATCCAAACGCGCAGGTCCTGCAGGGGTACTATAGGAGCTACACGACACGTCTTCCACTGCTGATGAATGCATTTTCTTTTCTGGGTTGCTTTGGCTCCTAGTGACTTGGACAACGGCTCTACGATAGGCGTACAGGATGCAGTCTCTCCCTCAGTGGCTGCTGTGGGAATTGGATAGAATAACCTTTGCTCCATAAATCTGCTTCAAGGTGCGCCTCTGGGACATCGCCTGCGGTTATGGACAACAGCAATGTTGTGTCTGCCACTCGGAACACATGAAATAATTGGGCCTTTTCCGTGTGGGAACAATTCTGCTTGGTTTTATAAACAAAATTAGTCCAAAACAGTTTTGTTTTATTTTTATTTTTCTAGGCACCATGGCTTTTGGAGTGCTTAGGATTTCTAACAGTGTAATCACTAAGACTTTTATGAATATTTTAGAGGGACACCTGCTTTTAGAAGAAGTTCAGAGTAGTTTTCTTTCTCCTTTTATTACATTTTTATGATATGCTGGCTTTTAGATAGCTTTTATATATCGACCCCTAGGATGAGGAGTGGGTGTTATATTCCAGAGTTAGGCCCATGTAGCGAAGCAGCCTATTTCTTACATTGCCCTAGAAATGAAAATTTCAGCTGTGAACTTTTGCACACATTTTGCATGCACAACAATGTTAAATTAGTTTCTCTGAAACTACTTTGTTTACACATCCAGCTTTGCACAACATCATCACGATGCCTTGAACATCATGTACTAGGCCTCTCTACACACAAGGAGCAAAAGTCGTCCTATCTTCCTCCACGAGCCGACAGTGCTATCTACATTTCCATAACATTACTAATCTAACACCCACATCGTGAAGGGTGCTTTCATTATGAATAATAGGCATCCCGATAGATTGGTAGAGGAGGCACTTCTGCTGACACCGAAGGTCCGTGCATGCTGAGAATCCACCACGCACCGGTCTGACATTCTATGAGGGGTGTCCAACTCAATCCCAAGACGGGGTCCTACACTCTATACGATCAGGTAATGGGGTTGGATCGTCCCTTGGGGTGGATTCTTGGCTCTATACCCATACACACTCTAGGTACACTCAGAGTAGGGCCCGCATCGTAGGAGTATGTTAGATTACCATATTGTATATATGCCTGCATATATTCATTGCTTCAGCACCATGGTAGAAATGTATCTACTGTTCACTCTTTTGGTGCTTGTAATCTCCTTTATTTGCTTCTGTCTCCTAATCATTGCAGCACATGTATTTTAATCAAGAATAACGTTGGTTCAACAAATATACTGAAAACGTCCCACTGTGTATTATGTATACTTCTCTGAGAGAAAGTAAGCACAAGTGACTGAGCGAAAGATTCTGTACTGTTTCCACGATCCCCGAGTGATCAGGGTTGTCATGTTCAGTGGTTGCCAGAAACTATTCGCTCCCTGACAGGTTAGGGGGGTGTACGGTGGCACTGAGGGCTAGCTGGTCTATAGGCCAACATATCCTGTGGGGCTGTCTGGAATCAGTCTTGACACCATGCCCTTAGTTTATGTTGTCCAAACAATGCGCAGATCCTACGAATTAGTAGGAACTACACAACAGTATAACAGCATTATTAGTTGGTATAAAGGAATTTAATGGAGGTGTTGAAATGTTTGACAAATTAATTTAAGAAAATGGATAATTCCTTGTTGGGAAATTAAAAACTAATGGAATAAATAAGGGATGGTTAGAGTCCCATTCCCATGGAAGAAATTATGCAGAGAAGGAAGCTGTGAGGTTAAGATCAGAATATATATCTGTGGTAAAAAAAAAAGTACTTTTACAATGCAAACTGGTAACAGATGACGTGTCATATTGAGAGAAATTCTGGAAATTAGTCCAATTTATTATGGGAGGGAGGCAAAATAAAAGTAAACAGTATGGTCTCAGAAAAAGCACGAACAAATTATATTAAAGAAACCTATAGTTAAGGTTATTATGAATCTGTTTCAGTGGAATATGAGTATGATGCATATTGGTTAAGTAGGTTTTTTGTGGAAACTATACAAGAAGTTATTATGACTCTTACACTTTCTAGAGCAGCTGCACCACAATCTTCTGGCAAAAATAAAACAAAATGTCGACTGGTGGGCTTGGTTCTACCTTGTAGTATTCAAGTTTATAACACTGACTGGGACTATTACAAAAGCCTGGAAAGATGCTATAATAAAGCCTTAAAGAAAGATAATCCTTCGGACCAGAAAAACAATAGATTTATAAGTCTCATGAATGTAAGAGGAAAGTATAAGCAACATTTATTGTCCATATCCTACAATAATGGATTGACACAAAAGTACTAGTTCCGATACAACAAGGTGGCTTTAAGGAAGGCCACTCAATGATGTACAACTGTTTTAGTTTATGTTCAACAGCCCGGAAGTCAATAGAGACTAACAGCAACTTGTTTTGTCAACTCCCGGGTACCATGTGACCTGGTTAATCAGGAGATACTTTGGGAGAAAGTAAGAGTGTTGCAAATCCACAGTGATTTTTAACGAAATTGAAAGAACTCCAGAGGGTTGGGAAAGAGTAGAATTGGATCATAAAATAACTTTATTTGAGAAAATTCCTATTAGAAATGGGTTACAAGGCTGTTTTTTAGCACCTATGTTGTTTGCACTTTATGCAATGGACTTGTTCTTAGTCTTGTCGGGTACAACCTCTTTTTCACCAAAGATGGGAGATCCACATTTGTTTTATCTCCTTTACGCCAATGATTTCGAGGTTATGGGCATGTTTCAAATAGCATTTTAAAGACAATTGAATGTTTTCCAAAGATACTAGGACTACAAAAGGTCAATAATTACTTTGAATTGAACCAGCAATTGTGCTATTTGGAACCAGAAAGTAATTGTTTTGATGGTATAAGGGTAAAGCAATGGTGGAGGAACTCACCTCCTTAAGCTATTTAGGTATGCATTTTACTGTTAATTTAAGTTGAAAATGCAACTGAATATTTTAAAATCCCATGCATTACCTACCATTGCAAGGCTATGCACATTTTGTAGAGACCATGCTGGGCCATATCTACTACCAGTCCTGATAGCAGTAAAAGCAATGTTACAAACTAAATTATTATATGGTACTGAAGTTTTATATACGAGTGGGACATAGGATTGGGGTAGGATAGAGGGTAAATGCTGAAACCCTTGTCAAATTTTCCTACATCTTCAATAGTGCAGGCAATAAGGATAACGACATGATTAACCACTTGGTATCTTACCTTCGATTTCGGAATAGACTATTAACTTCAGGAGAAGATATAATTGATGCGTTTTGCAGAAAGAAAGTGGTGAGTAGTGATTTTAAATGGTCTGCGAGAGAAAGAGAGCAATTGAAGAAGATTATAGAGTGACTCTCCCATTTTAACATCCCCAGAAAGGTTTTCTAAATTAGAACTACATTTGGGGAGAGAAATGGCTTCCAAAACATGATTTTAGTTATTTATTGATGAAGAATTCTATAATATGCCTGTGGGATTCATGGAGTAGTATACAGTTTTCTTGCCTAACCCAGGAATGAGATAGGTCCTTTTAAACTTTTGAGTTGGCTTAAACCTAAATTCCTTCTATGCGTGACCTGAGATGCGTTAGCATTTACATAAAAAAGAGGTGGATGGGGAGTGCAGTCGAATAACAGATCGTAAGAGAGGAAAAACCCTACCAATATAAAGAGGGTGACGGGAGATAATAATGAATCCCATAGATTGAGGAAGACGGAGTTGACTATCAGTAGTTATGACATAAGTTACTAACCCACTAGTAAGTCAGTCGAACAAAAGGAATACATTAAAGATAAATGTACACACTATCGCAAAGCTTTCTTTCTCAACAACCGCCCACTTCTATTCCATGGATAGCAACCTCCGACTAATAAAGTCTCCCAGAAGCTCACTAACTTTGTCATACAATTGAGTGAACACAGCTCCAACATCTTGTCAGAGGCATCCGTCTGTACAATGAATGGCTGACTGTAGTCAGGTGCTTTCACTGCAGGTGCATTAAATAGTGCCTTCTTCAGTTCCTCAAATGTCTTTTGACACCCTTCTGTCCAGATAATTTTTCTGGGCTGCTTCTTGGAGGTCAAAGCAATGAATGGGTCAACTGTACTTCCATAGTTCAACATGAAGTTCCTATATTACCTGGTGAGTCCTAAACGAACAAGTAATTTACCTTTGGTAATGCCTTATCTGGGAGAGACTCTTTCTAGCTACAGATTCCCCAAGCGTCAAACTGGATCCTTAAAATCTTGAGCAGTACCTCTGTGCATCGGTAGGTGGCGTCAATTGGCTCCGCATTGCATCATACGAGCGAGAAGTGATGTGCGTTGTGCCTATATAGGTGCCACTCCAGCACGCTGACATTTTTGTTTCGTGACATTTCTGCACCAGAAGCACTGAGCCACATTAGAAAGCCGATGAACCAGTGTGCAGACACTAAGGACCTACAGGGACCTTCTAGACAGAAGAAACCGTTCACAGAAGCGGGGAGGATCAGTAAGAAATCTGTGGCTAGAGTCTCTAACAGATAAGGTAAGTAACTTGTTCCTCTGATAGAGACTTCTAGTCGCAGATTCCTTACCTTAGAATAGATACCCAAGCAACACCACCCCGGTGGAGGGTTGGTGAACAGGTTTAGAACAGGAAATACTGGAGGACAGAACCTGACTGTCAAGGCAGTAGTGTTTAGTAAACATGTGCTGAGAAGCCCACGTAGCAGGCTGTCAGATGTCCAGGATGGAGACTCGACTAGCTAACGCGGTGGCTGCAGCCTTTGCTCTGGTGGCTTGAGCCCGCGCCCTCAGAGGCTTGCTTCACCTTTGCTCTGGTGGAATGAGCCTGCAAGCCCTCAGAGGGTTGCTTCTTGGCCAATCCATAACAGATTTAAATGCAGAGCATAATCCATCTGGAGATGGTACGTTTCTCACAGCCCCCCCCTTTTCTTTGCTCCAGCGAACCTAATGAAGAGTTGATCATCCACCTTATGATCTTTGGTGCAATCAATGCAGAAAGACAAGTTCTTTTTGGGTCCAGGCGATGGAGTCTCTACTCCTCTTTGGAAGGGTGGGCTGGAGCGAAGAAAGTTGGCAGTGTGATATTTTGGCTGACATGGAAAGGTGTTACTACTTTTGGCAGTAAAGGGGCATGGGAGTGGAGAACCAGTTTGTCTGGAAAGAAGTAGATGTATGGAGAGTGCACAGAGAGCGCCTGAAGCTCACTAAACCTCCTGGCCAATGTAACAGCTACTAAGAAGACTGTTTTGATTGTCAAGAGACGTAGAGGGCAACTATGCCTAGACTTGAATGGCAAGCATATCAAAAATGTTAAAAGCAAATTGAGGTCCCATTGGGGCATAAGGAAGGGTTTTGGAGGAAATATGTGCTAAAGTCCTTGCAGGAAACGAGTCACAATGGGTGAATTGAAATGGTAGGGCTGATCTGGCAACCGTAAGAACCCCAATATGGCCAAAATATACCCTTTAATTCTGTCCAAAGCTAAGCCTTGCTGGGCTAATGTTAAAATAAACAACACCTCAGACAAATGTTCAGAGAGAGGATCAACATGTTTAGCAGTGCACCAAGCCAGAAACTTGTTCCAACGGCAGGCGTATAAGGGTCTTCGTTGAAGGATGGCTGGCTGCCAGAATGACTTCGCAGACTTCCAAAGGGAGGTAAAAGACTGCCAGCTGTCATTCCTCAATCTCCTTGCATGAAGGCGGAGCACACGCAGTACGGGTGCAGGACCCTGCCCTGTTGCTGCGAAAAGAAATCCTCCAGAATGGCCAACCAAAACCGTGGACTCATGCTCAGGAATTTGGGCTACCATACTTTCTGTGGCCAGTAGGCAGCCACAAGAATGACTTGGGCCAAGTTGTTCCTGATCTTCTTGAGAACTCTGGCCAGGAGTAGTGTGAGTAGGAAGGCGTACAGTAGGCCTGAATTCCACTTGAGATGAAATGCATCTTTGAGCGAGAGTAGCCTTGGAAACTCCAGTGCACAGAAGTGGTGACACTGCGCGTTCTCAGTGGTGGTAAATAGATCTAACAAAGGCTCTCCCCAGTCGCAGAAGAGACTTTGCACCACCTCTGGATGGAGACACCATTTTTGATCCACAAGGCATTGATGCCTGAGTTCGTCTGCTCAGACATTCAAAGAGCGGGCAGGTGCTGTATGACCAGGATTATGTCCTGATGTTCAAGCCATGTACAGAGATGCAGGGCCTCTTGACATAGGGTCCATGACCCCACCCCACCCTGCTTGTTATAATGCCACATGGTAGTGGTGTTGTCCTGTAACACTTGCCCTTGATGGAAGGAAGAAAGGCTATCAATGGCCAGCAAATCAATCTCAACTCCAACAGGTTTATGTGGAGTTTAGACACCGCCGAAGACCAGAATATTCTGATCTCCACCTCTCCCAGATGGCCGCCCCAACCCAGGAGGGGTCTGCTGCTCACCCAATCGCAGTTCTCCAGCCAACAGTGCAGATCTTTTGCAGACCCTCCGATATCTGGAACAGGTTAGAGAGATTCTGCTGATACTCCTCCCACAGGGACTTCAGGTCCCCTACAGCCTCAGAGTTAATCCCATCGAAATCAAGCATAGAGGCTGAAATACCTAAATAATATCCTGACTATCCTGGTTTCACCATTACAGAGGATAGGCCCAAAACTGCACTGTATCCAGAATGGCTTAGGAGAAAGGAAGTGTCTGAGAGGGAGTCAGGTATGCCTTCCGCATGTTGCTTGTGAACCCCAGCCAAAGCAGAATGTCCGCTGTAGTCTGGATGTTGGGGATGTCTGCCTAGGGCAAGCCAACCTTCAGCAGCCAGTCGTTGAGGTAGGGGAAGACTGGACCCCCTTACCTCCACAAATGGGCTGCAACCACCACCATCCCCATTCTGAACACCCAAGGGGGACTGGTAAGGCCAATGGGGAGCAAAGCAACCTGAAAATATTTGTGGCCCACCGTAAACCGCAGGTAACGTCTGAGTGCTGACAGGATGGGTATGTGAAAATACGCAGCCTGCAAGTCCAACGCTACCATCCAGTCTCCAGGGCAGACAAGACATGAGCAAACGTGACCATTTTGAATTTCTGCTTTTTCAGGAAGTATTTGAAAGGGCTCAGATCTAGTATAGGGCAGAAGGCTCCATCCTTTTTCCCCACCAGAAAGTAGTGGGAATAGCAACCTTGACCTACTTCTGACATCTGCACCCTCTTGATGGCTTCTTTAGACAAAAGAGCCAGCACTTCCTGATGCAGCAGGGAGAGGTGGTTCACTGTCAGCTGGTTTGAGGATGGTGGCATGGGCAGCAGGGTTTCTGTGAATGGGAGGGTATAACCTCACTGAACAATTTAGACGACCCATTTGTTTGAGGTGATAAACTGCCATTACGGCAGGTGGTGCGTGAACCTGCCGCTGACCGCTTGTCCTTGATGGTAAGAGGGCATATTAAAGGGGCTTGGAGGCTGTGGCTGCCGGGGGTGGAGGGAGTGTCAGACTGGATGGTGTCCCAGGGGCTTGTGGGAACAGTATACGCAGCCACAAAAGGACTCGGGGGGGGGGGGGTCTGTTGCCCATGGTGCCTGGGCGGGAATGAATGCGGTTGCTAGTCCCTAAGGTAGCCACGGTAGGGGCAAAAAGAGTGGGGCTGGCACAAGGTCGTGGAGAGTCCTAGCGACTGGGCAGTTGCCCTGCTGTCTTTAAAGCTCTTGCCCTGCTGTCTTTAAAGCTCTCGAGCACCGAATTTGCCTTAATGCCAACCAGGCATCTGCAATATCCTGGGACAGGATGACTGTGGCCTCCTTCGAGAACATGGGCAGCATTTGTGCAACTAGATCCCAAACTGTGTGGGAAAACCGTCCCAAAAGGCATGCGGTGTTCACTGGCCACAGTGCAAGGCTGGTGGAAAAGAATCTCCTTACCGAAGATGTCCAGCCTCTAGGATTACCCATCAGGTGATGTGGTATGGAACACGCAAGGGTTGACTTTGGATGTTGAGGCTTGGACAACCAGAGTCTCCGGGGTGGGGTGCTGGGTGAGGAAAGCTGGCTACACTGGAGCGGGGGTGGCGGCGGGCAATTGTTGTGTGCACAGGAGTCCCTGAACAGGTCTTGGCCAATGACCAGAGTAGGATATCTGTGAAGACTTCATTAGAGGGGAGAAGTTCTGTGGGTACAACTCCCAGTTGAAGCGCCTCTGTCAAGACGTTCATCTTGACATCCACCGAGGGCAGCTCAAGATCCAGTTCCTCACTCGCCCTCCTCACTACCATGGCAAATGAAGCCCCTTCCTCCTTACCCACCCTAGGTGGAGAAACTAGGCCAGTGTCCGGAAAGGTGTCTAGACCACTGGCATCCTCTAGTTCTTCGTACCAGTTATCCTCATGCTCTTCCAGGAGCTCAGGATTCCCATATGGCTCCTCAGATCCACCCCAATCTTATATCAGTAAAGAATCACTGACATAATATCGGAGCCAACAATACTGTGAAACAAAAATAGTGTGTCAAAAATATTGTTTACAAAAATAGTGCCCCTGTCCTTATAATGGTAAATATTGTGAAAAAAATCATTTGAAACTAATATTCTTTAAAAATATATATATATATATATATATAATCTACTGGCGGTCGCCAGTAGATAGTTATAGTTACAACCTATTATCCATAGGAAATCCGCGACATTCTATTTGAAATAACTCTCTTGCCGGTTGACGTATCTTCGCGAAATTTTCAAACTTTGTGGCCCGCTCCTACCCTGAAAGTCTCGGGGGATTCGGCAAGCGGGGGCCGAGAAAAAAGGGGGTCCCAAAACGCGTTTTCCCCATGCACTTTTCCATAGGAAACTTTAGACACGGCTACAGCCCGAACTGCTGAACGGAATTACACCAAATTTGGCAAAGAGGTAGTTCTTGGTTCAGAAAGAACCCTTTTTGTTAAATGGTGTAAATCCGTTCAGTAGTTGTTGAGAAAATGAAAAGTAAAAAGTTAGTGATATCTATGGCCGAGTAGGGTCCGCGTGCACCTCAGCGCACCCTGCGCGCACCGTCCCGATCACGAGCTGCATGTTAATTGGTTGTCAGCTGGCTGTCAACATTCCGATTCAGGAAATGTTGGCAGCCATTTTGTCCTCGGTAGAACCGAGGGACAGAAACAAGTGCGCAAAGCGCACAAAGGGGCAGGGTAGAAACACCCTGACTCCCTAGGTTTGCTCAGGGGTCCCACAAGGACCCCCTGGGCAAAAAGAAAAAAATAATTTTTAAAAAATCGGCAGGATGCGCTCAGGGTGCGCGAATCCTGCCGAAAAAAATCGAAGGCGGTCTCCCGCGCTTCGATGTTAATTGGCCCCGGGTGGCCCAAGTCCCGGGGGCATGGTGGGGGGATAATTTAATGTGTGGGGGCCTCAAAGGGCCCCCAAGCCCCGGGGACCGCCACCCCCGGGGCTTTTTTAAAAATGGTGCGGGAGGGCTCTGGGGCTCTGAGCCCTCCCGCAGCCCCGGGGACCACCACCTCCCGGGGCTTTTTTGTATACATTATAAAACCTGTGTGGGGGGCTCCAGCCCCCCACACGCCCCGGGACCGCCACCTCCCGGGGCACTAAACATTTTAATATGGGGGTCCGTTACGGACCCCAGAGCCCCGGGACCACCACCTCCCCGGGGCTGTGTACTGAATGGGAGCCCCTCCTGGAGCCCTTGATGGCCCTGGGGACCACCACCCCCCAGGGCCGGCTCCTGCAGTGTCCCGGGGTGCCCACCCCCGGGATACTGTAGTTTGCTATGGCAGGACGGGAGCCTCGCGGCTCCCGTCCTGCCATAGCAAACTGCTTTGGATATTGGAAGAGAGAGCAGGAAACCTGCTCTCTCTTCCAATATCCAAAGCGATTGCTTTTCCACATGGGGAGCAGCATGTCAGCTGCTCCCCATGTGAACAGCAATGCCGGCTCCCAAGGGACGTGGGGAGCCGGCGGGACTGTGGGGGATTGGGGACCCCCACAGTCCCCAACGGAGAGGGCCAGCCCCGGGGATGGGGTCCCCGGGGCAAGTAGTGGCCCGGGAGGGGGCCACGCGGCCCCCCTCCCCAAAAAAGAGAATTTTTTTAAATGGAAAGGCCGGCCCCGGGGATGGGGTCCCCGGGGCCTTAAAATGGCCAGAGGAGGGGGCCACGCTGCCCCCTCAAAATAATAAATATAGAGGCCATGCACCGGGGGATGGGGTCCCCGGGGCCAATACAGGCCCAGGGAAGGGGGCCACGCGGCCCCTTCCCGTTTTTGTTTTTTTTGTAATTTAAAAAAGGGGTAAGGCCCTGGGGGATGGGGTCCCCAGGGCCCAAAAAGAGAAAAAGGAAGGGGGCCACACAGCCCCCTTCAGGGACAAAAAATAAAAATAAAAATAAAACGATCGGGCCCGCAGGCCCCGCCCTTCCTTCACCACTCTGCAAACGCGCCCCTGGCGCGTTTACAGAGGGGAACAAATTCCCCTTGAATACTGGGGGTCCCTGAGGGCCAACTAGCCCACCAGGAACCTCCAGTATGCGCCAGGGGCTGCCTTGCAGAGACGTGTAGAGAGGCCACACCCCTTTTACACCTCTCTGCAACGCAGCTCTGTGGCGCTTTTGGAGGTATATGGTGGGCTAGTTGGACTCCGGGGACCCTCAGGATTCAAGGGGACTTAATCCCCCAACTTAAAACGCGCCACGGGCGCGTTTGCACAGTGGTGAAGGGAGGGGCGGGGCTTCAGGTGACATGTGTGCAAACAGGCCCCGTGGCGCGTTTTAAGATGGGGAATTAAATCCCCTTCAATCCTGAGGGTCCCTGGGGGCCAACTAGCCCAACAGGTACATCCAGAAAGCGCCACAGAGCTGCGTTGCAGAGAGGTGTAAAAACGGGTGTGGCCTCTCTACACGTCTCTGCAACGCAGCCCCCTGGCGCATATTGGAGGTTCGTGGTGGGCTAGTTGGCCCCTAGGGACCCTCAGGATTCAAGGGGACTTAATCCCCAACTTAAAACGCGCCACGGGGCGCGTTTGCACAGATGTCACCTCAGGCCCCGCCCCCTCCCTTCACCATTGTGCAAATATTCCTCTAAAATCAGCCGAAATAGGAATTCCGATTTACTCACCTGTTATAAGGAGAGACCTCAGTGCTGTATCTTTCAGCCCAGTACTGGTCCTGAAAAGTAATTTTAACCGTACTTACCAGTAACTTGAATTTCCTTCCATAGGCTAACATTGACTGGTTTCACTTGGAAATTCTTCTAAGTGTGGAGTTTTGGAACTTTAAAATATTCCTCTAAAATCAGCCGAAATACGAATTCCGATTTACTCACCTGTTATCAGGAGAGACCTCAGTGCTGCATCTTTCAGCCCAGTACTGATCCTGAAAAGTAATTTTAACCGTACTTACCGGTAACTTGAATTTCCTTCATAGGCTAACATTGACTGGTTTCACTTGGAAATTCTTCTAAGTGTGGAGTTTTGGAACTTTAAAATATTCCTCTAAAATCAGCCGAAATACGAATTCCGATTTACTCACCTGTTATCAGGAGAGACCTCAGTGCTGCATCTTTCAGCCCAGTACTGATCCTGAAAAGTAATTTTAACCGTACTTACCGGTAACTTGAATTTCCTTCATAGGCTAACATTGAAACTTTTTTGCTGAAAACCAGTCAAAGTGTTGATTTTCACAAACTACAAATATTCCTTAAAAATCGCCTGTCTGACTTAAACGCATTCTTTCAACTGTTTACAGGAGATGCACCAGTGCTGGATCCAGGATCCAACACTGAGTAAGAAAAAGTAACGATAACAGTTTTTACCTGCTAAGTGAATTTCCTTCCATAGGATAACATTGGTGATTCTATGAGAAAAAGTTTCTAAGTGTCAACTTTTAAAATACAATAATATTCCTTAAAAATCACGACTGTAACCAAAACGCTTTTACTCAACTGTTTACAGGAGATGTACCAGGACTGAATCTAGGATCCAGTCCTGTGGTTAGAAAAGTAATCCATAAAGTAACTAATTGCATTTAACTAGAAATTCACATTGAGCTGAATGTTGCATTGTGTTTGAAAATGTGTTGCCCATTGCAACAACTGTAACTACTGTACTTAAAAGTCTATTGCCTATCTGCAAAGTATTTAAACTAAAGTAATTCATTAAGAGAAAGTATTTTTTGTAATGTAATGTATAATGTAATTACAATGTAATTTAAAAAATAAAATATGTAAAAAAAATTGTTTCTAAAAATGTAGTAAATCAGTATGAAAAAAATGAATATAACAATTAATACATTTAAAAATTGTCATTTACAAAACCTTTGAAATTCACTAAAAAAAACGTAGGTTTCAGGCACGTTATAGTTAGAAATTAGCATTTAAAAAACCTTTGAAATTCACTGAAAAAACCATAGGTTTCAGACAAGTTATAGTTACAAATTAGCATTTAAAAAACCTTTGAAATTCACTGAAAAAACCATAGGTTTCAGACACGTTATAGTTACAAATTAGCATTTAAAAACCTTTGAAATTCACTGAAAAAACCATAGGTTTTAGGGACAGTTATAGTTACTTGGACATTGCACTCGTACAAAACCCGTGAAATTCCCCGTTATAGTTAGTTCAGCTAACTATAACTCGCGCCCCGCAATGCACTGCTGATGACGTCACATATTACATCACTCATGACATGGTCAGTGACATCACTGATGACATCACTGATGACATCTCAAATGACATCACTGATGACATCATCCACGTGATAATCTGATGCACCTCCTCACACCCTAATATAACCTTTGATACACCCACTCTAAATTACAGACTGCCATTCGCAAAACCATAGACACTCCAACACCAATAACTACATACCCACTCACTGATTCTTAGGTCTACACACACACATCCACTCACTCACCCGTACAGTCACTCATACTTACGGTCACTCAGTACAGGACTATCATATGCACTCATACTCCTATATAGACACTCAAACACCGCCACTCATCCATAGAGGTACTCACACACCTAGTCAGTCATGCAAATAATTAAACACACTACCATTTACTCACCTATACAGTTATACACACACCAGCTCACTTACTCATACAAATACTAGCACATTCTTACGCTCTTATACAATCACTGATACAAGCACACACTCATCCATACAGCCACTATCACAATCAGTCACTCTCGCTTATAGCTATTTATATACTCCAACACACATATATACTGCCTTTCACATATGTAGTTACTCACACATGTACCACTGGGACATACATTCACTCACTAACACACTCTTACACACACTTACCCACCCATACAGTCTATCACAGATGCACTCTTGAAACCATCCACCCAGTGAATCACCCACTCACACATCTATGCACAGAGTCGCACACACCCCTCCCACACAAACACTCAGGCACCCATACAGATACTCACACAAGCATTCAATAACTCAAATAGACACTCATGTAGCTATTCACAAACACATGCAGCCACTTACACAGCAACAGACAGACGGATACAGACATTCACCCAGTTTAGTCACTAACCCATGCATTCAGTAAGATACGTTAAATCACTCACTTATACAGTCAGTCACGCACCTACTAAATCATCCATACAGACACTTACACACCCACTCATTCTTCAATACGTCTTTTCCTATATATATTAAAAATATTTAAACTTTAGAGAAACACACAGTCACTGGATGATGTCATCAGTGATGTCATTTGAGATGTCATCAGTGATGTCATCAGTGATGTCACTGACCATGTCATGAGTGATGTAATATGTGACGTCATCAGCAGTGCATTGCGGGGGCGCGAGTTATAGTTAGCTGAACTAACTATAACGGGGGAATTTCACGGGTTTTGTACGAGTGCAATGTCCAAGTAACTATAACTGTCCCTAAAACCTATGGTTTTTTCAGTGAATATATATATATATATATATATATATATATATATATATATATATTATCTACTGGCGGTCGCCAGTAGATAGTTATAGTTGGGACCTATTTTCCATAGGAAATCCACAACATTCTATTTGAAATAACTTTGGCGCTGGTTGACGAATCTTCGCGAAATTTTCAAAACTTATGGCCCGCTCCGGTCCGCTCCTATCCTGAAAGTTTCGGGGTGATTCGGCAAGTGGGGGCCGAGAAAAAAGGGGGGTCCCAAAACGTGTTTTCCCCATGCAATTTTCCATAGGAACCTTTCATCACAGCTACAGCCCGAACTGCTGAACGGAATTACACCAAATTTGGCAAAAAGGTAGCCCTTGGTTCAGAGTCGTGCCTTTTGGTTAAATGGTGTAAATCCGTTCAGTAGTTCCTGAGAAATTTGAAAAAGAAAACACATATATCTGGGCGGAGCCTAACCACACATGTCATCGTGAGATCTGATTGGCTGTCAGCACTTCATCCTGGAATTGCTGGCAGCCATCTTGGGACCAATATAAATGATAGTACCCCATTGAAATGTATTGTAGTGAATCGAAGATTTTGAGGGTTACCAAAAGGAGAACTATAAAGGGTGATAACAGACTTTAGTTACATTAGAATTCATTTGTTGATGGTACCATACTAATTTCAGGAATTGTGGTGTGTTCTAAGGTGATTTTACCCTGTGAAAAACCTTCTGCTGGGATATCATGAATCATGTTTGAGAGAAAACTATTTTCACATGCTTGTCCCATACAGTTTTGGAAGGTGCTCCAGAAGCTAAAATGAGAGCATATTTTCTGTAAATTCACATTATCTTTCTCAGTCATGTGAGAATGAAGTCTGACATTCTCAGTAAAACATGTACATCCAACAAGGGCAGAGACTGTCAGTTGATTCCTTTGTGTTCTACTGCAGCTTCCCAGAGTGTTCTAAAGAACAACTAGAGTGCTAACAGCCTTACTTATGACAAAAGTATGGCACACCTGAAGCCATCTTGATTGGAATAAACTGGTAACACTTAAAACATTTAATTTAAAAAGGAACAAAATGAGGGGGTTCATTTTGTCATAGAAATTATGGTTAGTGCTGTAGAAAGAAAAATTAGGACATGTTTTAAGTGAGATCTCAAATATCTTCCTGTTATATTTCAACAGGAGCAGCCTGTCAGTTGATGCCTTTGTGTTCTACTGCAGCTTCCCAGAGTGTTCTAAAGAACAACTAGAGCGCTAACAGTCTTACTTATGACAAAAGTATGGCACACCTGAAGCCATCTTGATTGGAATAAACTGGTAACACTTAAAACATTTAATTTAAAAAGGAACAAAATGAGGGGGTTCATTTTGCCATAGAAATTATGGTTAGTGCTGCAGAAAGAAAATGTAGGGCATGTTTTAAGTGAGATCTCAAATCCTCTTCTATTTCATTAGAAAATTCTGACATGCAGACTGAAACAATCACTTTCAATACCAGCAGTAGACTTCCAGTTAACTCCCTGGTGAGCAGTAGCTTTACTACAGTGATCTAATGAACAACTAGAGTGCTAACATTCTGAATTTATGGCAAATGTGTGACACATCTGAATGCCTTCTTGATGGAATCAAAGTAAAAAACTGAAAGCATTTCCTACTGAGGAGACTGCAGTAAATGACGAAATTAGGAAACTTCATAACAAATAAGTCTCCCAAGATGGCCACCAGAGAAAAAAGAGCCCAAATGTAGCACAAATATCTCCCAGATGTAGCCCACATATAGCCCAATGACAGAAGTGTGCAAAACACTTTTTATTTTTAGTTTTTCTGCAGTTTTATATAGTGCAAACTGGTCAGGTATTGGAGCGTTACATCTTACTTGGACCCCTTATTGCGTATTTTGCACGAAGTACATGAGATTGATCTTGGGAAACATTGAACTTTATGATTCTGTTAACCTTAAGTTGCTCTGAACCGGGCTTTGTAACACCCGTTTTTACCTACTGGTTTTAATTAATTCTCACTGTATTGTATTAGGAAAGAGGATTTACTGTTTTTATGTACACTTTTATGATCTATGTTTCTAAATCAGATCAAATAAAGTTTAATGAATTCTATGGCAGGACGGAGGCGAGGATTATGCATATCTTTCCTCACTTTATTTGCATAGCAGTTCAAAGAAAACGTAACACAACAATCATTAAACAAAAGACTACACAACCCATGAACCATTAGGGGGTAGTCTCCAAGGCAACTATAGTCCAATCATATCACAGTCCATCGTATATAATATCGTGACGTCCCTTCCGCTTCCTCTTTCTTCACTGCTCGTCAGTTAAGTGCATTCCTTACATTCTTGGCTTAATCTGACGTTGTTGCTGTTTGTATAGCGGTTTCTTGTGCACGTTATTAGCATTATTGCCTTGGTATTGTTTCATATTCCCTGCGCAGCAGGCTCTTGCCCGAGCGCGTTCTCCCCCTCGCAGTTTCTCCCGCTGTGTGCTCTGCGCGCGGTGAGATCCTGTCAGGCGCGTCTGGTCCGAGCGAGGCAGCTCCGTCGAGCGCTCCCGCTGGTATTTAGGCGCGTTTGGGAATCCGGTCACTCCTTTAGTGTCCGCTTGATTCCCGACCAACCCTCGCCTAATTTTGACACCGCTATGCGGTGATTTCCCCACACGGCCACGTTAGTGACCACCGCCACCTGGTGGTGGTAATTGGTATTGCGCCTCAGTCTATTCTTATAACAGCTTCTGGGAAAGCCCAGCTGTTGGAGCACCGGCGAGGGGGCTGTCTTAAGGATTTTAAGGGCATTTGTTCTGTGCTCACACCCTCTGCTATCATGTCTTCTCCAGAAGACCATTTTTACTCCTCCTACCAGGAAGTGGAGGAGGAATGGCCCCCAACTTCTCCCTCCAGCAGTGGACCAAGCCCTCTCTCTGGCTATTTCTAGGGCGCTGGCTCCTCTTCGGGATCAGGTTGATAAGCTGGCGAAAAGCATCCCTGGTGTGTTCAGTGACCCAGATCTGGTGGTGGCGGGTCCAAGTAGCTCCCAGATGGGGAATAAAAGGGCCATTAAGCATAATGCGGGGCACTTGGAAGGATTTGATAAACTTACGGAGACCTTCCTCAAGAGTGCGCGAACGCTAAAACATGCACCCTGCCGGGAGGAGGAGGGGCCCGGAGAAAATTGCGACACTGTCACCACTATTGTAGACCCTGACGTCGGGTTTCCCTTAGAGGGAGAGGGTGTATCGGAGGACGATTTCTCCTCCGATGAGGATAAGGACTCGGGGCGTCCCTGGCGTCCAGAGTCCCACTCCTCTAAGTCCCCGGTTGGGGACGGGGTCCACTCGGACATGTTCGAGCCTACCCAAATTTACCATCCGAGGTCGGCAGAGTGGACACCTGACGCCAAAGTGGCAGAGTATGTGGTGGGGAAAATCCACCAACCCCTTGAAAGGGAGGTCAGGAATAGGATGAGGGAGAATGCCCCAGGCCCTCACTGTAGGGGAAGGTGGCACACACGCCTGAAATTGATGAGAAACTATGTACCTTTTTCTCCAAGTATATGAGGGATCCCAAGAAAGGAATTGATAGGTCTTGGACGTGGTAGGGCCCTTGACCCAAATTATTCAATTGACGGAGCGTTCCAAAGAGTCAGGATCCCCTTTGTCCACGGATATTGTGGCTGGTTGGGCGCACTACCCTAAACCCTAAAACACTACCCCCTCCACTACCCAAACACCACTGCACTACCCTAAACCCTAAAACACGACCCCCTACACTACTGCACTACCCTAAACCCTAAAACACTACCCCCAGCACGACACCCTACACTACCCAAACATAACTGCACTACCCTAAACCCTAAAACACTACCACCAGCACGACTCACTACACTACCCAAACACCACTGCACTACCCTAAACCCTAAAACACTACCCCAGCACGACTCCCTACACTACCCAAACACCACTGCACTACACTAAACCCTAAATATACCCCCAGCATGACCTCCCACACTACACAAACACCACTGCACTACCCTAAACCCTAAAACACTACCCCCAGCACGACCCCTACACTACCCAAACACCACTGCACTACCCTAAACCACTAACCCCAGCATGACCCCTACACTACCCAAACACCACTGCACTACCCTATACCCTAAAACACGAGCCCCTACACTACACAAACACGACTGCACTACCCTAAACCCTAAAACACTACCCACAGCATGACCCCCTTCACTACACAAACACCACTGCACTGCCCTAAACCCTAAAACACTACCCCAGCGCTACCCCTACACTACCCAAACACCACTGCACTAACATAAACCCTAAAACACTACCCCCAGCACAACCCCCTACACTACACAAACACCACTGCACTACCCTAAACCCTAAAACACTACCCCCAGCACGACTCCCTACACTACCCAAACACCACTGCACTACCCTAAACCCTAAATCTACCCCCAGCACGACCCCTACACTACCCAAACACCACTGCACTACCCTAAACCCTAAAACACTACCCCAGCACGACCCCCTACACTACACATACACCACTGCACTACCCTAAACCCTAAAACACTACCCCAGCACGACCCCCTACACTACACATACACCACTGCACTACCCTAAACCCTAAAACACTACCCCCAGCACGACCCCCTACACTACTGCACTACCCTAAAACACTACACCCAGCACGACCCCCTACACCACCCAAACACCACTGCACTACCCTAAACCCTAGAAAAGAAACCCCCACCCCATGCCCAATCCCCCTTACCTCTCACTCCTCATGGTTCCTCTCTCCTCGTGGTTCCTGCTTCACGTCATCTCTGAGGGGCGGTGCACGTCGTTGTGAGGAAACGAAACAGCCTCCGTTTCCTTACAACGACATGGATCGTCTACATGTTTTTTAGAACGCATGGTCATTTACCATACATACCTTTACAACAAAATTTGTTGTAAAGGCATGCGTGGTAAATGACCATGCGTTCTAAAAAATGCGTAGTAATGACTTCGTGATGTACAACGAATGCGTGGTAATGCATGCGTTGTAATGGTATCGCAAAGTAAAAAGTCGTTGTAACGGCTGTTTACCGATCGAAGCTGGCCCCTGTTCTTCAGTGAGACGTTTATTTGATTAATTAGGAGGAAGGAATGTGTTTTTTTTTACCGAAAAGTGCATTCCCGGCTGTTGTATTGTGAAGTGTCCGCGTGGCCTGGTTTCACTTCCGGTGAGAGAGTGGAAGAGTCTGTTTGGATCTAAAGGAGTTCTGTTGTTGGACGGGGCCGGCGCGGCATGTCATCAGAAAACATAGCTAATGGAAAGCGTCCTCCCTGAAGTGTGGAGCAGTGCCATGAGAGGTCAACGAGTGTGCGTCCCACCGCAGTATGACCATACCGCGTGACCCATGTGCCGCCTCCAGGGTACGGGAGGCAGAAGCGGCATCCCAGGTCCTCTTGAAGACCGTTGTAGCACTAATTCTACATTTTTGTACTAGGGCATTTTAACTTAGTTGTTCCTGCCAGATACAAAGAGAAGATCCTGTGTTATTCAGTGCCCTCGTTACCTTTTTTGTGGGTTGTGGTGCTTGTCACTTCGCTGCCCTGCCGGTGCACACGACTGGGCACCCCACCTCGTGTGCCATCTGCAGGGCCTCTGCCCTCGGATCACTGGTTTCGGTTTCTGGAGTGGCAACATAAACAGTTGCTCCCAAAGGACTAGCCTGAACACTTAGGTGAATATCCCCTGCACCAGCATTCCACGGAAATTCTTTCCTAGCTCTCCCACGTCAACGAGCACGGCTCCGCTCGCGACACCGTATGACATCATCGGAGCCATAAGAGGACCTCGTCGGCATGCTGACGTCAGTTCCACCCATTTTTTCCGTGCCACCGAGGCAAACAGGAGACCGAGACATTTTCACATGTATACATAGTATAATAAATATATATATATATATTCACTGAAAAAACCATAGGTTTCAGGCACGTTATAGTTAGAAATTAGCATTTAAAAAACCTTAGAAATTACTGAAAAAACCATAGGTTTCAGGCACGTTATAGTTAGAAATTAGCATTTAAAAAACCTTAGAAATTCACTGAAAAAACCATAGGTTTCAGGGGCGTTATAGTTAGTTGGACATTTCACTCGTACAAAACCATAGAAATTCCTCCGTTATAGTTAGTTCAGCTAACTATAACTCGCAGCGCCCGCAATGCACTGCTGATGACGTCACATATTACATCACTCATGACATGGTCAGTGACATCACTCATGACATCACTGATGACATCTCAAATGACATCACTGATGACATCATCCAGTGAATGTGTGTTTTTCTGAAAATTAAATATGTTTTATATATGTATATCTCAAGGTCGATGGAAGAATAAATGGGTATATAAGTGTCTAAATGGATGATTTTTTTGTAAAATTGATTGTATAACTGACTAAGTGTATCTTAGTGAATACATGGGTTAGTGAGTAATGTTTAAATATGAAAATATCTGTATCAGTCTCTCACTTTGTGTATAAGTGGCTGCATGGGTTGGTGACTAGCTACATGAGTGTCTATATGGGTTATTAGTTGTTTTTTTGAGTATCAGTATGAGTGTCTGAATGGTTCGGTGGGGGGTATTACTTAGTGCATAGATGCATGAATGAGTGACTCACTATTTGTATGTGTTGAAGACAGCATGTGTGCAGGACTGTATAGGTGGATGAGTATGTGTATGGGTGTGTTAGTGAGTGAATGACTGTCTCAATAGTGTCTTTATGAGTAACTACATATGTTTTAAACTAGTATATGTGAGTATTGGTGTATATAAGTGAGTATATGTGAGAGTGAGAGATTGGAAGAGTTCCTGTACAAATAAGTAGGTGTTTCTATAAGTGATTGTTTAAGATAGTAAGTATGTGTAAGTTTCTGTAGAAGTAAGTGTGGTAGTGTGTGTATAACTGTATATGCAAGTAAATGGATGTTTGATACTTTGTTTGCATGTGTGACTATGTGTGTGAGTAACTCTATGGATGAGTGGCGGTGTGTAACAGGATGTATAGGTGTATGAGTACATATGATGAGTGAGTACATGTATGAGTGACTGTATAGGGACTGTTGGTGAATGAGTGGATGTGTGTGTAGATCTTGGAATTACTGAATAGGTGTGTTGTAACTGGTATTGGTATGTCCATTGTTTTGAAAATGTTAGTTTGTATTTTTGAGTGTGTGTATCAAAGGTTATATTAGGGTGAGAGGAGGTCTGCCACTATCACAAGGATGATGTCATCAGTGATGTCATTTGAGATGACATCAGTGATGTCACTGACCATGTCATGAGTGATGTAATATGTGACATCATCAGCAGTGCATTGCGGGCGCGCGAGTTATAGTTAGCTGAACTAACTATAACGGGGGAATTTCTATGGTTTTGTACGAGTGAAATGTCCAACTAACTCTAATGCCCCTGAAACCTATGGTTTTTTCAGTGAATTTCTAAGGTTTTTTAAATGCTAATTTCTAACTATAACGTGCCTGAAACCTATGGTTTTTTCAGTGAATTTATATATATATATATCGCGAGAGAGAGAGATAGTTTAAAGTACTAAATCTCAAATATTTTAATATATACCATTAATATGACGCTAGTTAAATAAATCTCACTAATGTTTAAAACTATATATACTTATATAAAAACACATACATATACGTGTGTATGTTTATATATATATGATACAATTAAAAATAAACATTTTGCATTATATTCATTATTTTTTTAATTATTTCAATGTACTACTATAAAAAGCACATTATATATCAATATTTTGCACATACATTTTTTTAACAAAGATACTTTGCGAGAAAGTAAGAGGGTTGCAAATCCACAGTGATTTTTAGCGAAATTGAAAGAACTCCAGAGGGTTGGGAAAAGAGTAGAATTGGATCATAAAATAACTTTATTTGAGAAAATTCCTATTAGAAATGGGTTACAAGGCTGTTTTTTAGCACCTATGTTGTTTGCACTTTATGCAATGGACTTGTTCTTAGTCTTGTCGAGTACAACCTCTTTTTCACCAAAGATGGGAGATCCACATTTGTTTTATCTCCTTTACGCCAATGATTTCGTGGTTATGGGCATGTTTCAAATAGCATTTTAAAGACAATTGAATGTTTTCCAAAGATACTAGGACTACAAAAGGTCAATAATTACTTTGAATTGAACCAGCAATTGTGCTATTTGGAACCAGAAAGTAATGGTTTTGATGGTATAAGGGTAAAGCAATGGTGGAGGAACTCACCTCCTTAAGCTATTTAGGTATGCATTTTACTGTTAATTTAAGTTGAAAATGCAACTGAATATTTTAAAATCCCATGCATTACCTACCATTGCAAGGCTATGCACATTTTGTAGAGACCATGGTGGGACATATCTACTACCAGTCCTGATAGCAGTAAAAGCAATGTTACAAACTAAATTGTTATATGGTACTGAAGTTTTATATACGAGTGGGACATAGGATTGGGGTAGGATAGAGGGTAAATGCTGAAACCCTTCTCAAATGTTCCTACATCTTCAATAGTGCAGGCAATAAGGATAACGACATGATTAACCACTTGGTATCTTACCTTCGATTTCGGAATAGACTATTAACTTCAGGAGAAGATATAATTGATGCGTTTTGCAGAAAGAAAGTGGTGAGTAGTGATTTTAAATGGTCTGCGAGAGAAAGAGAGCAATTGAAGAAGATTATAGAGTGACTCTCCCATTTTAACATCCCCAGAAAGGTTTTCTAAATTAGAACTACATTTGGGGAGAGAAATGGCTTCCAAAACATGATTTTAGTTATTTATTGATGAAGAATTCTATAATATGCCTGTGGGATTCATGGAGTAGTATACAGTTTTCTTGCCTAACCCAGGAATGAGATAGGTCCTTTTAAACTTTTGAGTTGGCTTAAACCTAAATTCCTTCTATGCGTGACCTGAGATGGGTTAGCATTTACATAAAAAAGAGGTGGATGGGGAGTGCAGTCGAATAACAGATCGTAAGAGAGGAAAAACCCCTACCAATATAAAGAGGGTGACGGGAGATAATAATGAATCCCATAGATTGAGGAAGACGGAGTTGACTATCAGTAGTTATGACATAAGTTACTAACCCACTAGTAAGTCAGTCGAACAAAAGGAATACATTAAAGATAAATGTACACACTATCGCAAAGCTTTCTTTCTCAACAACCGCCCACTTCTATTCCATGGATAGCAACCTCCGACTAATAAAGTCTCCCAGAAGCTCACTAACTTTGTCATACAATTGAGTGAACACAGCTCCAACATCTTGTCAGAGGCATCCGTCTGTACAATGAATGGCTGACTGTAGTCAGGTGCTTTCACTGCAGGTGCATTAAATAGTGCCTTCTTCAGTTCCTCAAATGTCTTTTGACACCCTTCTGTCCAGATAATTTTTCTGGGCTGCTTCTTGGAGGTCAAAGCAATGAATGGGTCAACTGTACTTCCATAGTTCAACATGAAGTTCCTATATTACCTGGTGAGTCCTAAACGAACAAGTAATTTACCTTTGGTAATGCCTTATCTGGGAGAGACTCTTTCTAGCTACAGATTGCCCAAGCGTCAAACTGGATCCTTACAATCTTGAGCAGTACCTCTGTGTATCGGTAGGTGGCGTCAATTGGCTCCGCATTGCATCATACGAGCGAGAAGTGATGTGGTTGTGCCTATATAGGTGCCACTCCAGCACGCTGACATTTTAGTTTCGTGACATTTCTGCACCAGAAGCACTGAGCCACATTAGAAAGCCGATGAACCAGTGTGCAGACACTAAGGACCTACAGGGACCTTCTAGACAGAAGAAACCGTTCACAGAAGCGGGGAGGATCAGTAAGAAATCTGTGGCTAGAGTCTCTAACAGATAAGGTAAGTAACTTGTTCCTCTGATAGAGACTTCTAGTCGCAGATTCCTTACCTTAGAATAGATACCCAAGCAACACCACCCCGGTGGAGGGTTGGTGAACAGGTTTAGAACAGGAAATACTGGAGGACAGAACCTGACTGTCACGGCAGTAGTGTTTAGTAAACATGTGCTGAGAAGCCCACGTAGCAGGCTGTCAGATGTCCAGGATGGAGACTCGACTAGCTAACGCGGTGGCTGCAGCCTTTGCTCTGGTGGCTTGAGCCCGCGCCCTCAGAGGCTTGCTTCACCTTTGCTCTGGTGGAATGAGCCTGCAAGCCCTCAGAGGGTTGCTTCTTGGCCAATCCATAACAGATTTAAATGCAGAGCATAATCCATCTGGAGATGGTACGTTTCTCACTGCCCCCCCCTTTTCTTTGCTCCAGCGAACCTAATGAAGAGTTGATCATCCACCTTATGATCTTTGGTGCAATCAATGCAGAAAGACAAGTTCTTTTTGGGTCCAAGCGATGGAGTCTCTACTCCTCTTTGGAAGGGTGGGGTGGAGCAAGGAAAGTTGGCAGTGTGATATTTTGGCTGACATGGAAAGGTGTTACTACTTTTGGCAGTAAAGGGGCATGGGAGTGGAGAACCAGTTTGTCTGGAAAGAAGTAGATGTATGGAGAGTGCATAGAGAGCGCCTGAAGCTCACTAAACCTCCTGGCCAATGTAACGGCTACTAAGAAGACTGTTTTGATTGTCAAGAGACGTAGAGGGCAACTATGCCTAGACTTGAATGGCAAGCATATCAAAAATGTTAAAAGCAAATTGAGGTCCCATTGGGGCATAAGGAAGGGTTTTGGAGGAAATATGTGCTAAAGTCCTTGCAGGAAACGAGTCACAATGGGTGAATTGAAATGGTAGGGCTGATCTGGCAACCGTAAGAACCCCAATATGGCCAAAATATACCCTTTAATTCTGTCCAAAGCTAAGCCTTGCTGGGCTAATGTTAAAATAAACAACACCTCAGACAAATGTTCAGAGAGAGGATCAACATGTTTAGCAGTGCACCAAGCCAGAAACTTGTTCCAACGGCAGGCGTATAAGGGTCTTCGTTGAAGGATGGCTGGCTGCCAGAATGACTTCGCAGACTTCCAAAGGGAGGTAAAAGACTGCCAGCTGTCATTCCTCAATCTCCTTGCATGAAGGCGGAGCACACGCAGTACGGGTGCAGGACCCTGCCCTGTTGCTGCGAAAAGAAATCCTCCAGAATGGCCAACCAAAACCGTGGACTGATGCTCATGCTCAGGAATTTGGGCTACCATACTTTCTGTGGCCAGTAGGCAGCCACAAGAATGACTTGGGCCAAGTTGTTCCTGATCTTCTTGAGAACTCTGGCCAGGAGTAGTGTGAGTAGGAAGGCGTACAGTAGGCCTGAATTCCACTTGAGATGAAATGCATCTTTGAGCGAGAGTAGCCTTGGAAACTCCAGTGCACAGAAGTGGTGACACTGCGCGTTCTCAGTGGTGGTAAATAGATCTAACAAAGGCTCTCCCCAGTCGCAGAAGAGACTTTGCACCACCTCTGGATGGAGACACCATTTTTGATCCACAAGGCATTGATGCCTGAGTTCGTCTGCTCAGACATTCAAAGAGCGGGCAGGTGCTGTATGACCAGGATTATGTCCTGATGTTCAAGCCATGTACAGAGATGCAGGGCCTCTTGACATAGGGTCCATGACCCCACCCCACCCTGCTTGTTATAATGCCACATGGTAGTGGTGTTGTCCGGTAACACTTGCCCTTGATGGAAGGAAGAAAGGCTATCAATGGCCAGCAAATCAATCTCAACTCCAACAGGTTTATGTGGAGTTTAGACACCGCCGAAGACCAGAATATTCTGATCTCCACCTCTCCCAGATGGCCGCCCCAACCCAGGAGTGACGCATCTGTCACCACTGTTGGCTCTGGGTGGGGAAGGGAGAGGGGTCTGCTGCTCACCCAATCGCAGTTCTCCAGCCAACAGTGCAGATCTTTTGCAGACCCTCCGATATCTGGAACAGGTTAGAGAGATTCTGCTGATACTCCTCCCACGGGGACTTCAGGTCCCCTACAGCCTCAGAGTTAATCCCATCGAAATCAAGCATAGAGGCTGAAATACCTAAATAATATCCTGACTATCCTGGTTTCACCATTACAGAGGATAGGCCCAAAACTGCACTGTATCCAGAATGGCTTAGGAGAAAGGAAGTGTCTGAGAGGGAGTCAGGTATGCCTTCCGCATGTTGCTTGTGAACCCCAGCCAAAGCAGAATGTCCGCTGTAGTCTGGATGTTGGGGACGTCTGCCTAGGGCAAGCCAACCTTCAGCAGCCAGTCGTTGAGGTAGGGGAAGACTGGACCCCCTTACCTCCACAAATGGGCTGCAACCACCACCATCCCCATTCTGAACACCCAAGGGGGACTGGTAAGGCCAAAGGGGAGCAAAGCAACCTGAAAATATTTGTGGCCCACCGTAAACCGCAGGTAACGTCTGAGTGCTGACAGGATGGGTATGTGAAAATACGCAGCCTGCAAGTCCAACGCTACCATCCAGTCTCCAGGGCAGACAAGACATGAGCAAACGTGACCATTTTGAATTTCTGCTTTTTCAGGAAGTATTTGAAAGGGCTCAGATCTAGTATAGGGCAGAAGGCTCCATCCTTTTTCCCCACCAGAAAGTAGTGGGAATAGCAACCTTGACCTACTTCTGACATCTGCACCCTCTTGATGGCTTCTTTAGACAAAAGAGCCAGCACTTCCTGATGCAGCAGGGAGAGGTGGTTCACTGTCAGCTGGTCTGAGGATGGTGGCATGGGCAGCAGGGTTTCTGTGAATGGGAGGGTATAACCTCACTGAACAATTTAGACCACCCATTTGTTTGAGGTGATAAACTGCCATTACGGCAGGTGGTGCGTGAACCTGCCGCTGAACGCTTGTCCTTGATGGTAAGAGGGCATATTAAAGGGGCTTGGAGGCTGTGGCTGCCGGGGGTGGAGGGAGTGTCAGACTGGATGGTGTCCCAGGGGCTTGTGGGAACAGTATCCGCAGCCACAAAAGGACTCGGGGGGGGGGTCTGTTGCCCATGGTGCCTGGGCGGGAATGAATGCGGTTGCTAGTCCCTAAGGTAGCCACGGAAGGGGCAAAAAGAGTGGGGTTGGCACAAGGTCGTGGAGAGTCCTAGCGACTGGGCGGTTGCCCTGCTGTCTTTAAAGCTCTTGCCCTGCTGTCTTTAAAGCTCTCGAGCACCGAATTTGCCTTAATGCCAACCAGGCATCTGCAATATCCTGGGACAGGATGACTGTGGCCTCCTTCGAGAACATGGGCAGCATTTGTGCAACTAGATCCCAAACTGTGTGGGAAAACCGTCCCAAAAGGCATGCGGTGTTCACTGGCCACAGTGCAAGGCTGGTGGAAAAGAATCTCCTTACCGAAGATGTCCAGCCTCTAGGATTACCCATCAGGTGATGTGGTATGGAACACGCAAGGGTTGACTTTGGATGTTGAGGCTTGGACAACCAGAGTCTCCGGGGTGGGGTGCTGGGTGAGAAAAACTGGCTACACTGGAGCGGGGGTGGCGGCGGGCAATTGTTGTGTGCACAGGAGTCCCTGTACAGGTCTTGGCCAATGACCAGAGTAGGATATCTGTGAAGACTTCATTAGAGGGGAGAAGTTCTGTGGGTACAACTCCCAGTTGAAGCGCCTCTGTCAAGACGTTCATCTTGACATCCACCGAGGGCAGCTCAAGATCCAGTTCCTCACTCGCCCTCCTCACTACCATGGCAAATGAAGCCCCTTCCTCCTTACCCACCCTAGGTGGAGAAACTAGGCCAGTGTCCGGAGAGGTGTCTAGACCACTGGCATCCTCTAGTTCTTCGTACCAGTTATCCTCATGCTCTTCCAGGAGCTCAGGATTCCCATATGGCTCCTCAGATCCACCCCAATCTTATATCAGTAAAGAATCACTGACATAATATCGGAGCCAACAATACTGTGTAACAAAAATAGTGTGTCAAAAATATTGTTTACAAAAATAGTGCCCCTGTCCTTATAATGGTAAATACAAAAATATTGTGAAAAAAATCATTTGAAACTAATATTCTTAAAAAAATATTTATATATATATATATTATCTTCTACTGGCGGTCGCCAGTAGATAGTTATAGTTAGGACCTATTTTCCATAGGAAATCCACAACATTCTATTTGAAATAACTTTGGCGCCGGTTGACGAATCTTCGCGAAATTTTCAAAACTTATGGCACGCTCCGGTCCGCTCCTATCCTGAAAGTTTCGGGGTGATTCGGCAAGTGGGGGCCGAGAAAAAAGGGGGGTCCCAAAACGTGTTTTCCCCATGCAATTTTCCATAGGAACCTTTCATCGCAGCTACAGCCCAAACTGCTGAACGGAATTACACCAAATTTGGCAAAAAGGTAGCCCTTGGTTCAGAGTCGTGCCTTTTGGTTAAATGGTGTAAATCCGTTCAGTAGTTCCTGAGAAATTTGAAAAAGAAAACACATATCTGGCGGAGCCTAACCACACATGTCATCGTGAGATCTGATTGGCTGTCAGCACTTCATCCTGGAATAGCTGGCAGTCATCTTGGGACCAATATAAATGATAGGACCCCATTGAAATGTATTGTAGTGAATCGAAGATTTTGAGGGTTACCAAAAGGAGAACTATAAAGGGTGATAACAGACTTTAGTTACATTAGAATTCATTTGTTGATGGTACCATACTAATTTCAGGAATTGTGGTGTGTTCTAAGGTGATTTTACCCTGTGAAAAACCTTCTGCTGGGATATCATGAATCATGTTTGAGAGAAAACTATTTTCACATGCTTGTCCCATACAGTTTTGGAAGGTGCTCCAGAAGCTAAAATGAGAGCATATTTTCTGTAAATTCACATTATCTTTCTCAGTCATGTGAGAATGAAGTCTGACATTCTCAGTAAAACATGTACATCCAACAAGGGTAGAGACTGTCAGTTGATTCCTTTGTGTTCTACTGCAGCTTCCCAGAGTGTTCTAAAGAACAACTAGAGTGCTAACAGCCTTACTTATGACAAACGTATGGCACACCTGAAGCCATCTTGATTGGAATAAACTGGTAACACTTAAAACATTTAATTTAAAAAGGAACAAAATGAGGGGGTTTATTTTGCCATAGAAATTATGGTTAGTGCTGCAGAAAGAAAATGTAGGGCATGTTTTAAGTGAGATCTCAAATCCTCTTCTATTTCATTAGAAAATTCTGACATGCAGACTGAAACAATCACTTTCAATACCAGCAGTAGACTTCCAGTTAACTCCCTGGTGAGCAGTAGCTTTACTACAGTGATCTAATGAACAACTAGAGTGCTAACATTCTGAATTTATGGCAAATGTGTGACACATCTGAATGCCTTCTTGATGGAATCAAAGTAAAAAACTGAAAGCATTTCCTACTGAGGAGACTGCAGTAAATGACGAAATTAGGAAACTTCATAACAAATAAGTCTCCCAAGATGGCCACCAGAGAAAAAAAGAGCCCAAATGTAGCACAAATATCTCCCAGATGTAGCCCACATATAGCCCAATGACAGAAGTGTGCAAAACACTTTTTATTTTTTGTTTTTCTGCAGTTTTATATAGTGCAAACTGGTCAGATATTGGAGCGTTACATCTTACTTGGACACCTTATTGCGTATTTTGCACGAAGTACATGAGATTGATCTTGGGAAACATTGAACTTTATGATTCTGTTAACCTTAAGTTGCTCTGAACCGGGCTTTGTAACACCCGTTTTTACCTACTGGTTTTAATTAATTCTCACTGTATTGTATTAGGAAAGAGGATTTACTGTTTTTATGTACACTTTTATGATCTATGTTTCTAAATCAGATCAAATAAAGTTTAATGAATTCTATGGCAGGACGGAGGCGAGGATTATGCATATCTTTCCTCACTTTATTTGCATAGCAGTTCAAAGAAAACGTAACACAACAATCATTAAACAAAAGACTACACAACCCATGAACCATTAGGGGGGTAGTCTCCAAGGCAACTATAGTCCAAACATATATCACAGTCCATCGTATATAATATCGTGACGTCCCTTCCGCTTCCTCTTTCTTCACTACTCGTCAGTTAAGTGCATTCCTTACATTCTTGGCTTAATCTGACGTTGTTGCTGTTTGTATAGCGGTTTCTTGTGCACGTTATTAGCATTATTGCCTTGGTATTGTTTCATATTCCCTGCACAGCAGGCTCTTGCCCGAGCGCGTTCTCCCCCTCGCAGTTTCTCCCGCTGTGTGCTCTGCGCGCGGTGAGATCCTGTCAGGCGCGTCTGGTCCGAGCGAGGCAGCTCCGTCGAGCGCTCCTGCTGGTCTTTACGCGCGTTTGGGAATCCGGTCACTCCTTTAGTGTCCGCTTGATTCCCGACCAACCCTCGCCTAATTTTGACACCGCTATGCGGTGATTTCCCCACACGGCCACGTTAGTGACCAGCACCACCTGGTGGTGGTAATTGGTATTGCGCCTCAATCTATTCTTATAACAGCTTCGGGGAAAGCCCAGCTGTTGGAGCACCGGCGAGGAGGCTGTCTTAAGGATTTTAAGGGCATTTGTTCTGTGCTCACACCCTCTGCTATCATGTCTTCTCCAGAAGACCATTTTTACTCCTCCTACCAGGAAGTGGAGGAGGAATGGCCCCCCAACTTCTCCCTCCAGCAGTGGACCAAGCCCTCTCTCTGGCTATTTCTAGGGCGCTGGCTCCTCTTAGGGATCAGGTTGATAAGCTGGCGAAAAGCATCCCTGTGGTGTTCAGTGACCCAGATCTGGTGGTGGCGGGTCCAAGTAGCTCCCAGATGGGGAATAAAAGGGCCATTAAGCATAACGCGGGGCACTTGGAAGGATTTGATAAACTTACGGAGACCTTCCTCAAGAGTGCGCAAACACTAAAACATGCACCCTGCCGGGAGGAGGAGGGGCCCGGAGAAAATTGCGACACTGTCACCACTATTGTAGACCCCGACGTCGGGTTTCCCTTAGAGGGAGAGGGTGTATCGGAGGACGATTTCTCCTCCGATGAGGATAAGGACTCGGGGCGTCCCTGGCGTCCAGAGTCCCACTCCTCTCAGTCCCCGGTTGGGGACGGGGTCCACTCGGACATGTTCGAGCCTACCCAAATTTACCATCCGAGGTCGGCAGAGTGGACACCTGACGCCAAAGTGGCAGAGTATGTGGTGGGGAAAATCCATCAACCCCTTGAAAGGGAGGTCAGGAATAGGATGAGGGGAGAATGCCCCAGGCCCTCACTGAAGGGGAAGGTGGCACACACGCCTGAAATTGATGAGAAACTATGTACCTTTTTCTCCAAGTATATGAGGGATCCCAAGAAAGGAATTGATAGGTCTTGGACATGGTAGGGCCCTTGACCCAAATTATTCAATTGACGGAGCGTTCCAAAGAGTCAGGATCCCCTTTGTCCACGGATATTGTGGCTGGTTGGGCGCACTACCCTAAACCCTAAAACACTACCCCCTCCACTACCCAAACACCACTGCACTACCCTAAACCCTAAAACACGACCCCCTACACTACTGCACTACCCTAAACCCTAAAACACTACCCCCAGCACGACACCCTACACTACCCAAACATAACTGCACTACCCTAAACCCTAAACACTACCACCAGCACGACTCCCTACACTACCCAAACACCACTGCACTACCCTAAACCCTAAAACACTACCCCAGCACGACTCCCTACACTACCCAAACACCACTGCACTACACCTAACCCTAAATATACCCCCAGCATGACCTCCCACACTACACAAACACCACTGCACTACCCTAAACCCAAAAACACTACCCCCAGCACGACCCCCTACACTACCCAAACACCACTGCACTACCCTAACCCACTAACCCCAGCATGACCCCCTACACTACCCAAACACCACTGCACTACCCTATACCCTAAAACACGACCCCCTACACTACACAAACACGACTGCACTACCCTAAACCCTAAAACACTACCCACAGCATGACCCCCTTCACTACACAAACACCACTGCACTGCCCTAAACCCTAAAACACTACCCCAGCACTACCCCCTACACTACCCAAACACCACTGCACTAACAAACCCTAAAACACTACCCCCAGCACAACCCCCTACACTACACAAACACCACTGCACTACCCTAAACCCTAAAACACAACCCACAGCACGACTCCCTACACTACCCAAACACCACTGCACTACCCTAAACCCTAAATCTACCCCCAGCACGACCCCCTACACTACCCAAACACCACTGCACTACCCTAAACCGTAGAAAAGAAACCCCCACCCCATGCCCAATCCCCCTTACCTCTCACTCCTCATGGTTCCTCTCTCCTCGTGGTTCCTGCTTCACGTCATCTCTGAGGGGCGGTGCACGTCGTTGTGAGGAAACGGAACAGCCTCTGTTTCCTTACAACGACATGGATCGTCTACATGTTTTTTAGAACGCATGGTCATTTACCATACATACCTTTACAACAAAATTTGTTGTAAAGGCATGCGTGGTAAATGACCATGCGTTCTAAAAAAATGCGAGGTAATGACTTTGTGATGTACAACGCATGCGTGGTAATGCATGCGTTGTGATGGTATCGCAAAGTAAAAAAGTCGTTGTAACGGCTGTTTACCGATCGAAGCTGGCCCCTGTTCTTCAGTGAGACGTTTATTTGATTAATTAGGAGGAAGGAATGTGGTTTTTTTACCGAAAAGTGCATTCCCGGCTGTTGTATTGTGAAGTGTCCGCGTGGCCTGGTTTCACTTCCGGTGAGAGAGTGGAAGAGCCTGTTTGGATCTAAAGGAGTTCTGTTGTTGGGACGGGGCCGGCGCGGCATGTCATCAGAAAACATAGCTAATGGAAAGCGTCCTCCCTGAAGTGTGGAGCAGTGCCATGAGAGGTCAACGAGTGTGCGTCCCACCGCAGTATGACCGTACCGCATGACCCATGTGCCGCCTCCAGGGTACGGGAGGCAGAAGCGGCATCGCAGGTCCTCTTGAAGACCGTTGTAGCACTAATTCTACATTTTTGTACTAGGGCATTTTAACTTCGTTGTTCCTGCCAGATACAAAGAGAAGATCCTGTGTTATTCAGTGCCCTCGTTACCTTTTTTGTGGATTGTGGTGCTTGTCACTTCGCTGCCCCGCCGGTGCACACGACTGGGCACCCCACCTCGTGTGCCATCTGCAGGGCCTCTGCCCTCGGATCACTGGTTTCGGTTTCTGGAGTGGCAACATAAACAGTTGCTCCCAAAGGACTAGCCTGAACACTTAGGTGAATATCCCCTGCACCAGCATTCCACGGAAATTCTTTCCTAGCTCTCCCACGTCAACGAACACGGCTCCGCTCGCGACACCGTATGACGTCATCGGAGCCATAAGAGGACCTCGTCGGCATGCTGACGTCAGTTCCACCCATTTTTTCCGTGCCACCGAGGCAAACAGGGGATTGAGACATTTTCACATGTATACATAGTATAATAAATATATATATATATTCACTGAAAAAACCATAGGTTTCAGGCACGTTATAGTTAGAAATTAGCATTTAAAAAACCTTAGAAATTCACTGAAAAAACCATAGGTTTCAGGCACGTTATAGTTAGAAATTAGCATTTAAAAAACCTTAGAAATTCACTGAAAAAACCATAGGTTTCAGGGGCGTTATAGTTAGTTGGACATTTCACTCGTACAAAACCATAGAAATTCCTCCGCTATAGTTAGTTCAGCTAACTATAACTCGCGCGCCCGCAATGCACTGCTGATGACGTCACATATTACATCACTCATGACATGGTCAGTGACATCACTCATGACATCACTGATGACATCTCAAATGACATCACTTATGACATCATCCAGTGAATGTGTGTTTTTCTGAAAATTAAATTTTATATGTATATCTCAAGGTCGATGGAAGAATAAATGGGTATATAAGTGTCTAAATGGATGATTTTTTTTGTAAAATTGATTGTATAACTGGCTAAGTGTATCTTAGTGAATACATGGGTTAGTGAGTAATGTTTAAATATGAAAATATCTGTATCAGTCTCTCACTTTGTGTATAAGTGGCTCCATGGGTTGGTGAGTAGCTACATGAGTGTCTATATGGGTTATTAGTTGGTTTTTTGAGTATCAGTATGAGTGTCTGAGTGTCTGTATGGTTCGGTGGGGGGTATTACTTAGTGCATAGATGCATGAATGAGTGACTCACTGTTTGTATGTGTTGAAGACAGCATGTGTGCAGGACTGTATAGGTGGATGAGTATGTGTATGGGTGTGTTAGTGAGTGAATGACTGTCTCAATAGTGTCTTTATGAGTAACTACATATGTTTTAAACTAGTATATGTGAGTATTGGTGTATATAAGTGAGTATATGTGAGAGATTGGAAGAGTTCCTGTACAAATAAGTAGGTGTTTCTATAAGTGATTGTTTAAGATAGTAAGTATGTGTAAGTTTCTGTAGAAGTAAGTGTGGTAGTGTGTGTATAACTGTATATGCAAGTAAATGGATGTTTGATACTTTGTTTGCATGTGTGACTATGTGTGTGAGTAACTCTATGGATGAGTGGCGGTGTGTAACAGGATGTATAGGTGTATGAGTACATATGATGAGTGAGTACATGTATGAGTGACTGTATAGGGACTGTTGGTGAATGAGTGGATGTGTGTGTAGATCTTGGAATTACTGAATAGGTGTGTTGTAACTGGTATTGGTATGTCCATTGTTTTGAAAATGTTAGTTTGTATTTTTGAGTGTGTGTATCAAAGGTTATATTAGGGTGAGAGGAGGTCTGCCACTATCACAAGGATGATGTCATCAGTGATGTCATTTGAGATGACATCAGTGATGTCACTGACCATGTCATGAGTGATGTAATATGTGACATCATCAGCAGTGCATTGCGGTGCGCAGCGAGTTATAGTTAGCTGAACTAACTATAACGGGGGAATTTCTATGGTTTTGTACGAGTGAAATGTCCAACTAACTCTAATGCCCCTGAAACCTATGGTTTTTTCAGTGAATTTCTAAGGTTTTTTAAATGCTAATTTCTAACTATAACGTGCCTGAAACCTATGGTTTTTTCAGTGAATTTATATATATATATATATATATATATATATATATATATATCGAGAGAGAGAGATAGTTTAAAGTACTAAATCTCAAATATTTTAATATATACCATTAATATGACGCTAGTTAAATAAATCTCACTAATGTTTAAAACTATATATACTTATATAAACAGACATACATATACGTGTGTATGTTTATATATATATGATACAATTAAAAATAAACATTTTGCATTATATTCATTATTTTTTTAATTATTTCAATGTACTACTATAAAAAGCACATTATATATCAATATTTTGCACATACATTTTTTTAACAAAGATACTTTGGGAGAAAGTAAGAGGGTTGCAAATCCACAGTGATTTTTAGCGAAATTGAAAGAACTCCAGAGGGTTGGGAAAGAGTAGAATTGGATCATAAAATAACTTTATTTGAGAAAATTCCTATTAGAAATGGGTTACAAGGCTGTTTTTTAGCACCTATGTTGTTTGCACTTTATGCAATGGACTTGTTCTTAGTCTTGTCGGGTACAACCTCTTTTTCACCAAAGATGGGAGATCCACATTTGTTTTATCTCCTTTACGCCAATGATTTCGTGTTTATGGGCATGTTTCAAATAGCATTTTAAAGACAATTGAATGTTTTCCAAAGATACTAGGACTACAAAAGGTCAATAATTACTTTGAATTGAACCAGCAATTGTGCTATTTGGAACCAGAAAGTAATGGTTTTGATGGTATAAGGGTAAAGCAATGGTGGAGGAACTCACCTCCTTAAGCTATTTAGGTATGCATTTTACTGTTAATTTAAGTTGAAAATGCAACTGAATATTTTAAAATCCCATGCATTACCTACCATTGCAAGGCTATGCACATTTTGTAGAGACCATGGTGGGCCATATCTACTACCAGTCCTGATAGCAGTAAAAGCAATGTTACAAACTAAATTATTATATTGTACTGTAGTTTTATATACGAGTGGGACATAGGATTGGGGTAGGATAGAGGGTAAATGCTGAAACCCTTGTCAAATTTTCCTACATCTTCAATAGTGCAGGCAATAAGGATAACGACATGATTAACCACTTGGTATCTTACCTTCGATTTCGGAATAGACTATTAACTTCAGGAGAAGATATAATTGATGCGTTTTGCAGAAAGAAAGTGGTGAGTAGTGATTTTAAATGGTCTGCGAGAGAAAGAGAGCAATTGAAGAAGATTATAGAGTGACTCTCCCATTTTAACATCCCCAGAAAGGTTTTCTAAATTAGAACTACATTTGGGGAGAGAGATGGCTTCCAAAACATGATTTTAGTTATTTATTGATGAAGAATTCTATAATATGCCTGTGGGATTCATGGAGTAGTATACAGTTTTCTTGCCTAACCCAGGAATGAGATAGGTCCTTTTAAACTTTTGAGTTGGCTTAAACCTAAATTCCTTCAATGCGTGACCTGAGATGGGTTAGCATTTACATAAAAAAGAGGTGGATGGGGAGTGCAGTCGAATAACAGATCGTAAGAGAGGAAAAACCCCTACCAATATAAAGAGGGTGACGGGAGATAATAATGAATCCCATAGATTGAGGAAGACGGAGTTGACTATCAGTAGTTATGACATAAGTTACTAACCCACTAGTAAGTCAGTCGAACAAAAGGAATACATTAAAGATAAATGTACACACTATCGCAAAGCTTTCTTTCTCAACAACCGCCCTCTTCTATTCCATGGATAGCAACCTCCGACTAATAAAGTCTCCCAGAAGCTCACTAACTTTGTCATACAATTGAGTGAACACAGCTCCAACATCTTGTCAGAGGCATCCGTCTGTACAATGAATGGCTGACTGTAGTCAGGTGCTTTCACTGCAGGTGCATTAAATAGTGCCTTCTTCAGTTCCTCAAATATCTTTTGACACCCTTCTGTCCAGATAATTTTTCTGGGCTGCTTCTTGGAGGTCAAAGCAATGAATGGGTCAACTGTACTTCCATAGTTCAACATGAAGTTCCTATATTACCTGGTGAGTCCTAAACGAACAAGTAATTTACCTTTGGTAATGCCTTATCTGGGAGAGACTCTTTCTAGCTACAGATTCCCCAAGCGTCAAACTGGATCCTTACAATCTTCAGCAGTACCTCTGTGTATCGGTAGGTGGCGTCAATTGGCTCCGCATTGCATCATACGAGCGAGAAGTGATGTGCGTTGTGCCTATATAGGTGCCACTCCAGCACGCTGACATTTTTGTTTCGTGACATTTCTGCACCAGAAGCACTGAGCCACATTAGAAAGCCGATGGACCAGTGTGCAGACACTAAGGACCTACAGGGACCTTCTAGACAGAAGAAACCGTTCACAGAAGCGGGGAGGATGGGAGGGTCAGTAAGAAATCTGTGGCTAGAGTCTCTAACAGATAAGGTAAGTAACTTGTTCCTCTGATAGAGACTTCTAGTCGCAGATTCCTTACCTTAGAATAGATACCCAAGCAACACCACCCCGGTGGAGGGTTGGTGAACAGGTTTAGAACAGGAAATACTGGAGGACAGAACCTGACTGTCAAGGCAGTAGTGTTTAGTAAACATGTGCTGAGAAGCCCATGTAGCAGGCTGTCAGATGTCCAGGATGGAGACTCGACTAGCTAACGCAGTGGCTGCAGCCTTTGCTCTGGTGGCTTGAGCCCGCGCCCTCAGAGGCTTGCTTCACCTTTGATCTGGTGGAATGAGCCCGCAAGCCCTCAGAGGGTTGCTTCTTGGCCAATCCATAACAGATTTAAATGCAGAGCATAATCCATCTGGAGATGGTACGTTTCTCACAGCCCCCCCCCCTTTCTTTGCTCCAGCGAACCTAATGAAGAGTTGATCATCCACCTTATGATCTTTGGTGCAATCAATGCAGAAAGACAAGTTCTTTTTGGGTCCAGGCGATGGAGTCTCTACTCCTCTTTGGAAGGGTGGGGTGGAGCGAAGAAAGTTGGCAGTGTGATATTTTGGCTGACATGGAAAGGTGTTACTACTTTTGGCAGTAAAGGGGCATGGGAGTGGAGAACCAGTTTGTCTGGAAAGAAGTAGATGTATGGAGAGTGCACAGAGAGCGCCTGAAGCTCCCTAAACCTCCTGGCCAATGTAACGGATACTAAGAAGACTGTTTTGATTGTCAAGAGACGTAGAGGGCAACTATGCCTAGACTTGAATGGCAAGCATATCAAAAATGTTAAAAGCAAATTGAGGTCCCATTGGGGCATAAGGAAGGGTTTTGGAGGAAATATGTGCTAAAGTCCTTGCAGGAAACGAGTCACAATGGGTGAATTGAAATGGTAGGGCTGATCTGGCAACCGTAAGAACCCCAATATGGCCAAAATATACCCTTTAATTCTGTCCAAAGCTAAGCCTTGCTGGGCTAATGTTAAAATAAACAACACCTCAGACAAATGTTCAGAGAGAGGATCAACATGTTTAGCAGTGCACCAAGCCAGAAACTTGTTCCAACGGCAGGCGTTTAAGGGTCTTCGTTGAAGGATGCCTGGCTGCCAGAATGACTTCGCAGACTTCCAAAGGGAGGTAAATACTGCCAGCTGTCATTCCTCAATCTCCTTGCATGAAGGCGGAGCACACGCAGTACGGGTGCAGGACCCTGCCTTGTTGCTGCGAAAAGAAATCCTCCAGAATGGCCAACCAAAACCGTGGACTGATGCTCATGCTCAGGAATTTGGGCTACCATACTTTCTGTGGCCAGTAGGCAGCCACAAGAATGACTTGGGCCAAGTTGTTCCTGATCTTCTTGAGAACTCTGGCCAGGAGTAGTGTGAGTAGGAAGGCGTACAGAAGGCCTGAATTCCACTTGAGATGAAATGCATCTTTGAGCGAGAGTAGCCTTGGAAACTCCAGTGCACAGAAGTGGTGACACTGCGCGTTCTCAGTGGTGGTAAATAGATCTAACAAAGGCTCTCCCCAGTCGCAGAAGAGACTTTGCACCACCTCTGGATGGAGACACCATTTTTGATCCACAAGGCATTGATGCCTGAGTTCGTCTGCTCAGACATTCAAAGAGCGGGCAGGTGCTGTATGACCAGGATTATGTCCTGATGTTCAAGCCATGTACAGAGATGCAGGGCCTCTTGACATAGGGTCCATGACCCCACCCCACCCTGCTTGTTATAATGCCACATGGTAGTGGTGTTGTCCGGTAACACTTGCCCTTGATGGAAGGAAGAAAGGCTATCAATGGCCAGCAAATCAATCTCAACTCCAACAGGTTTATGTGGAGTTTAGACACCGCCGAAGACCAGAATATTCTGATCTCCACCTCTCCCAGATGGCCGCCCCAACCCAGGAGTGACGCATCTGTCACCACTGTTGGCTCTGGGTGGGGAAGGGAGAGGGTCTGCTGCTCACCCAATCGCAGTTCTCCAGCCAACAGTGCAGATCTTTTGCAGACCCTCCAATATCTGGAACAGGTTAGAGAGATTCTGCTGATACTCCTCCCACGGGGACTTCAGGTCCCCTACAGCCTCAGAGTTAATCCCATCGAAATCAAGCATAGAGGCTGAAATACCTAAATAATATCCTGACTATCCTGGTTTCACCATTACAGAGGATAGGCCCAAAACTGCACTGTATCCAGAATGGCTTAGGAGAAAGGAAGTGTCTGAGAGGGAGTCAGGTATGCCTTCCGCATGTTGCTTGTGAACCCCAGCCAAAGCAGAATGTCCGCTGTAGTCTGGATGTTGGGGACGTCTGCCTGGGGCAAGCCAACCTTCAGCAGCCAGTCGTTGAGGTAGGGGAAGACTGGACCCCCTTACCTCCACAAATGGGCTGCAACCACCACCATCCCCATTCTGAACACCCAAGGGGGACTGGTAAGGCCAAAGGGGAGCAAAGCAACCTGAAAATATTTGTGGCCCACCGTAAACCGCAGGTAACGTCTGAGTGCTGACAGGATGGGTATGTGAAAATACGCAGCCTGCAAGTCCAACGCTACCATCCAGTCTCCAGGGCAGACAAGACATGAGCAAACGTGACCATTTTGAATTTCTGCTTTTTCAGGAAGTATTTGAAAGGGCTCAGATCTAGTATAGGGCAGAAGGCTCCATCCTTTTTCCCCACCAGAAAGTAGTGGGAATAGCAACCTTGACCTACTTCTGACATCTGCACCCTCTTGATGGCTTCTTTAGACAAAAGAGCCAGCACTTCCTGATGCAGCAGGGAGAGGTGGTTCACTGTCAGCTGGTCTGAGGATGGTGGCATGGGCAGCAGGGTTTCTGTGAATGGGAGGGTATAACCTCACTGAACAATTTAGACCACCCATTTGTTTGAGGTGATAAACTGCCATTACGGCAGGTGGTGCGTGAACCTGCCGCTGACCGCTTGTCCTTGATGGTAAGAGGGCATATTAAAGGGGCTTGGAGGCTGTGGCTGCCGGGGGTGGAGGGAGTGTCAGACTGGATGGTGTCCCAGGGGCTTGTGGGAACAGTATCCGCAGCCACAAAAGGACTCGGGGGGGGGGGTCTGTTGCCCATGGTGCCTGGGCGGGAATGAATGCGGTTGCTAGTCCCTAAGGTAGCCATGGAAGGGGCAAAAAGAGTGGGGCTGGCACAAGGTCGTGGTGAGTCCGAGCGACTGGGCGGTTGCCCTGCTGTCTTTAAAGCTCTTGCCCTGCTATCTTTAAAGCTCTCGAGCACCGAATCTGCCTTAATGCCAACCAGGCATCTGCAATATCCTGGGACAGGATGACTGTGGCCTCCTTCGAGAACATGGGCAGCATTTGTGCAACTAGATCCCAAACTGTGTGGGAAAACCGTCCCAAAAGGCATGCAGTGTTCACTGGCCACAGGGCAAGGCTGGTGGAAAAGAATCTCCTTACCGAAGATGTCCAGCCTCTAGGATTACCCATCAGGTGATGTGGTATGGAACACGCAAGGGTTGACTTTGGATGTTGAGGCTTGGACAACCAGAGTCTCCGGGGTGGGGTGCTGGGTGAGGAAAGCTGGCTGCACTGGAGCGGGGGTGGCGGCGGGCAATTGTTGTGTGCACAGGAGTCCCTGTACAGGTCTTGGCCAATGACCAGAGTAGGATATCTGTGAAGACTTCATTAGAGGGGAGAAGTTCTGTGGGTACAACTCCCAGTTGAAGCGCCTCTGTCAAGACGTTCATCTTGACATCCACCGAGGGCAGCTCAAGATCCAGTTCCTCACTCGCCCTCCTCACTACCATGGCAAATGAAGCCCCTTCCTCCTTACCCACCCTAGGTGGAGAAACTAGGCCAGTGTCCGGAAAGGTGTCTAGACCACTGGCATCCTCTAGTTCTTCGTACCAGTTATCCTCATGCTCTTCCAGGAGCTCAGGATTCCCATTTGGCTCCTCAGATCCACCCCAATCGTATATCAGTAAAGAATCACTGACATAATATCGGAGCCAACAATACTGTGTAACAAAAATAGTGTGTCAAAAATATTGTTTACAAAAATAGTGCCCCTGTCCTTATAATGGTAAATACAAAAATATTGTGAAAAAAATCATTTGGAACTAATATTCTTAAAAAAATGTATATATATATATATATATATATATATATATATATATATATATATATATATATATATATATATATATATATATATATATATATATATTATCTACTGGCGGTCGCCAGTAGATAGTTATAGTTAGGACCTATTTTCCATAGGAAATCCACAACATTCTATTTGAAATAACTTTGGCGCCGGTTGACGAATCTTCGCGAAATGTTCAAAACTTATGGCCCGCTCCGGTCCGCTCCTATCCTGAAAGTTTCGGGGTGATTCGGCAAGCGGGGGCCGAGAAAAAAGGGGGGTCCCAAAACGTGTTTTCCCCATGCAATTTTCCATAGGAACCTTTCATCGCAGCTACAGCCCGAACTGCTGAAAGGAATTACACCAAATTTGGCAAAACGGTAGCCCTTGGTTCAGAGTCGTGCCTTTTGGTTAAATGGTGTAAATCCGTTCAGTAGTTCCTGAGAAATTTGAAAAAGAAAACACATATATATCTGGGCGGAGCCTAACCACACATGTCATCGTGAGATCTGATTGGCTGTCAGCACTTCATCCTGGAATTGCTGGCAGCCATCTTGGGACCAATATAAATGATAGTACCCCCATTGAAATGCATTGTAGTGAATCGAAGATTTTGAGGGTTACCAAAAGGAGAACTATAAAGGGTGATAACAGACTTTAGTTACATTAGAATTCATTTGTTGATGGTACCATACTAATTTCAGGAATTGTGGTGTGTTCTAAGGTGATTTTACCCTGTGAAAAACCTTCTTCTGGGATATCATGAATCATGTTTGAGAGAAAACTATTTTCACATGCTTGTCCCATACAGTTTTGGAAGGTGCTCCAGAAGCTAAAATGAGAGCATATTTTCTGTAAATTCACATTATCTTTCTCAGTCATGTGAGAATGAAGTCTGACATTCTCAGTAAAACATGTACATCCAACAAGGGCAGAGACTGTCAGTTGATTCCTTTGTGTTCTACTGCAGCTTCCCAGAGTGTTCTAAAGAACAACTAGAGCGCTAACAGTCTTACTTATGACAGAATTATGGCACACCTGAAGCCATCTTGATTGGAATAAACTGGTAACACTTAAAACATTTAATTTAAAAAGGAACAAAATGAGGGGGTTCATTTTGTCATAGAAATTATGGTTAGTGCTGTAGAAAGAAAAATTAGGACATGTTTTAAGTGAGATCTCAAATATCTTCCTGTTATATTTCAACAGGAGCAGCCTGTCAGTTGATGCCTTTGTGTTCTACTGCAGCTTCCCAGAGTGTTCTAAAGAACAACTAGAGTGCTAACAGTCTTACTTATGACAAAAGTATGGCACACCTGAAGCCATCTTGATTGGAATAAACTGGTAACACTTAAAACATTTAATTTAAAAAGGAACAAAATGAGGGGGTTCATATTGCCATAGAAATTATGGTTAGTGCTGCAGAAAGAAAATTTAGGGCATGTTTAAGTGAGATCTCAAATCCTCTTCTATTTCATTAGAAAATTCTGACATGCAGACTGAAACAATCACTTTCAATACCAGCAGTAAACTTCCAGTTAACTCCCTGGTGAGCAGTAGCTTTACTACAGTGATCTAATGAACAACTAGAGTGCTAACATTCTGAATTTATGGCAAATGTGTGACACATCTGAATGCCTTCTTGATGGAATCAAAGTAAAAAACTGAAAGCATTTCCTACTGAGGAGACTGCAGTAAATGACGAAATTAGGAAACTTCATAACAAATAAGTCTCCCAAGATGGCCACCAGAGAAAAAAGAGCCCAAATGTAGCACAAATATCACCCAGATGTAGCCCACATATAGCCCAATGACAGAAGTGTGCAAAACACTTTTTATTTTTAGTTTTTCTGCAGTTTTATATAGTGCAAACTGGTCAGGTATTGGAGCGTTACATCTTACTTGGACACCTTATTGCGTATTTTGGACGAAGTACATGAGATTGATCTTGCGAAACATTGAACTTTATGATTCTGTTAACCTGAAGTTGCACTGAACCGGGCTTTGTAACACCCGTTTTTACCTACTGGTTTTAATTAATTCGCACTGTATTGTATTAGGAAAGAGGATTTACAGTTTTTTTGTACACTTTTATGATCTATGTTTCTAAATCAGATCAAATAAAGTTTAATGAAATCTATGGCAGGACGGAGGCGAGGATTATGCATATCTTTCCTCACTTTATTTGCATAGCAGTTCAAAGAAAACGTAACACAACAATCATTAAACAAAAGACTACACAACCCATGAACCATTAGGGGGGTAGTCTCCAAGGCAACTATAGTCCAATCATATCACAGTCCATCGTATATAATATCGTGACGTCCCTTCCGCTTCCTCTTTCTTCACTGCTCGTCAGTTAAGTGCATTCCTTACATTCTTGGCTTAATCTGACGTTGTTGCTGTTTGTATAGCGGTTTCTTGTGCACGTTATTAGCATTATTGCCTTGGTATTGTTTCATATTCCCTGCGCAGCAGGCTCTTGCCCGAGCGCGTTCTCCCCCTCGCAGTTTCTCCCGCTGTGTGCTCTGCGCGCAGTGAGATCCTGTGTGGCACGTCTGGTCCGAGCGAGGCAGCTACGTCGAGCGCTCCCGCTGGTCTTTACGCGCGTTTGGGAATCCGGTCACTCCTTTAGTGTCCGCTTGATTCCCGACCAACCCTCGCCTAATTTTGACACCGCTACGCGGTATTTCCCCACACGGCCACGTTAGTGACCAGCGCCACCTGGTGGTGGTAAATGGTATTGCGCCTCAGTCTATTCTTATAACAGCTTCGGGGAAAGCCCAGCTGTTGGAGCACCGGCAAGTGGGCTGTCTTAAGGATTTTAAGGGCATTTGGTCTGTGCTCACACCCTCTGCTATCATGTCTTCTCCAGAAGACCATTTTTACTCCTCCTACCAGGAAGTGGAGGAGGAGGAATGGCCCCCCAACTTCTCCCTCCAGCAGTGGACCAAGCCCTCTCTCTGGCTATTTCTAGGGCGCTGGCTCCTCTTAGGGATCAGGTTGATAAGCTGGCAAAAAGCATCCCTGGGGTGTTCAGTGACCCAGATCTGGTGGTGGCGGGTCCAAGTAGCTCCCAGATGGGGAATAAAAGGGCCGTTAAGCATAACACGGGGCACTTGGAAGGATTTGATAAACTTACGGAGACCTTCCTCAAGAGTGCGCGAACGCTAAAACATGCACCCTGCCGGGAGGAGGAGGGGCCCGGAGAAAATTGCGACACTGTCACCACTATTGTAGACCCCGATGTCGGGTTTCCCTTAGAGTGAGAGGGTGTATCGGAGGACGATTTCTCCTCCGATGAGGATAACGACTCGGGGCGTCCCTGGCGTCCAGAGTCCCACTCCTCTCAGTCCCCGGTTGGGGACGGGGTCCACTCGGACATGTTCGAGCCTACCCAAATTTACCATCCTAGGTCGGCAGAGTGGACACCTGACGCCAAAGTGGCAGCGTATGTGGTGGGGAAAATCTATCAACCCCTTGAAAGGGAGGTCAAGAATAGGATGAGGGGAGAATGCCCCAGGCCCTCACTGTAGGGGAAGGTGGCACACACGCCTGAAATTGATGAGAAACTATGTACCTTTTTCTCCAAGTATATGAGGGATCCCAAGAAAGGAATTGATAGGTCTTGGACGTGGTAGGGCCCTTGACCCAAATTATTCAATTGACGGAGCGTTCCAAAGAGTCAGGATCCCCTTTGTCCACGGATATTGTGGCTGGTTGGGCGCACTACCCTAAACCCTAAAACACTACCCCCTCCACTACCCAAACACCACTGCACTACCCTAAACCCTAAAACACTACCCCCAGCACGACCCCCTACACTACTGCACTACCCTAAACCCTAAAACACTACCCCCAGCACGACACCCTACACTACCCAAACATAACTGCACTACCCTAAACCCTAAAACACTACCACCAGCACGACTCCCTACACTACCCAAACACCACTGCACTACCCTAAACCCTAAAACACTACCCCCAGCACGACTCCCTACACTACCCAAACACCACTGCACTACACTAAACCCTAAATATACCCCCAGCATGACCTCCCACACTACACAAACACCACTGCACTACCCTAAACCCTAAAACACTACCCCCAGCACGACCCCCTACACTACCCAAACACCACTGCACTACCCTAAACCACTAACCCCAGCATGACCCCCTACACTACCCAAACACCACTGCACTACCCTATACCCTAAGACACGACCCCCTACACTACACAAACACGACTGCGCTACCCTAAACCCTAAAACACTACCCACAGCATGACCCCCTTCACTACACAAACACCACTGCACTGCCCTAAACCCTAAAACACTACCCCAGCACTACCCCCTACACTACCCAAACACCACTGCACTAACATAAACCCTAAAACACTACCCCCAGCACAACCCCCTACACTACACAAACACCACTGCACTACCCTAAACCCTAAACCACTACCCCCAGCACGACTCCCTACACTACCCAAACACCACTGCACTACCCTAAACCCTAAATCTACCCCCAGCACGACCCCCTACACTACCCAAACACCACTGCACTACCCTAAACCCTAAAACACTACCACCAGCATGACCCCCTACACTACTCAACCACTGCACTACCCTAAACCCTAAAACACTTCCCCAGCACGACCCCCTACACTACCCATACACCACTGCACTACCCTAAACCCTAAAACACTACCCCCAGCACGACCCCCTACACTACCCTAAACCCTAAAACACTACCCCCAGCACGACCCCCTACACTACCCAAACACCACTGCACTACCCTAAACCCTAAAACACTACCCCCAGCACGACTCCCTACACCACCCAAACACCACTGCACTACCCTAAACCGTAGAAAAGAAACCCCCTTACCTCTCACTCCTCATGGTTCCTCTCTCCTCGTGGTTCCTGCTTCACGTCATCTCTGAGGGGCGGTGCACGTCGTTGTGAGGAAACGGAACAGCCTCTGTTTCCTTACAACGACATGGATCGATCTACATGTTTTTAGAACGCATGGTCATTTACCATACATACCTTTACAACAAAATTCGTTGTAAAGGCATGCGTGGTAAATGACCATGCATTCTAAAAATGCGTAGTAATGACTTCGTGATGTACAACGCATGCGTGGTAATGCATGCGTTGTAATGGTATCGCAAAGTAAAAAAGTCGTTGTAACGGCTGTTTACCGATCGAAGCTGGCCCCTGTTCTTCAGTGAGACGTTTATTTGATTAATTAGGAGGAAGGAATGTGGTTTTTTTACCGAAAAGTGCATTCCCGGCTGTTGTATTGTTAAAGTGTCCGCGTGGCCTCGTTTCACTTCCGGTGAGAGAGTGGAAGAGTCTGTTTGGATCTAAAGGAGTTCTGTTGTTGGACGGGGCCGGCGCGGCATGTCATCAGAAAACATAGCTAATGGAAAGAGTCCTCCCTGAAGTGTGGAGCAGTGCCATGAGAGGTCAACGAGTGTGCGTCCCACCGCAGTATGACCGTACCGCGTGACCCATGTGCCGCCTCCAGGGTACGGGAGGCAGAAGCGGCATCGCAGGTCCTCTTGAAGACCGTTGTAGCACTAATTCTACATTTTTGTACTAGGGCATTTTAACTTCGTTGTTCCTGCCAGATACAAAGAGAAGATCCTGTGTTATTCAGTGCCCTCGTTACCTTTTTTGTGGGTTGTGGTGCTTGTCACTTTGCTGCCCCGCCGGTGCACACGACTGGGCACCCCACCTCGTGTGCAATCTGCAGGGCCTCTGCCCTCGGATCACTGGTTTCGGTTTCTGGAGTGGCAACATAAACAGTTGCTCCCAAAGGACTAGCCTGAACACTTAGGTGAATATCCCCTGCACCAGTATTCCACGGAAATTCTTTCCTAGCTCTCCCACGTCAACGAGCACGGCTCCGCTCGCGACACCGTATGACGTCATCGGAGCCATAAGAGGACCTCGTCGGCGTGCTGACGTCAGTTCCACCCATTTTTTCCGTGCCACCGAGGCAAACAGGGGACCAAGACATTTTCACATGTATACATAGTATAATAAATATATATATATTCACTGAAAAAACCATAGGTTTCAGGCACGTTATAGTTAGAAATTAGCATTTAAAAAACCTTAGAAATTCACTGAAAAAACCATAGGTTTCAGGGGCGTTATAGTTAGTTGGACATTTCACTCGTACAAAACCATAGAAATTCCTCCGTTATAGTTAGTTCAGCTAACTATAACTCGCGCGCCCGCAATGCACTGCTGATGACGTCACATATTACATCACTCATGACATGGTCAGTGACATCACTCATGACATCACTGATGACATCTCAAATGACATCACTGATGACATCATCCAGTGAATGTGTGTTTTTCTGAAAATTAAATATGTTTTATATATGTATATCTCAAGGTCGATGGAAGAATAAATGGGTATACAAGTGTCTAAATTGATGATTTTTTTTGTAAAATTGATTGTATAACTGACTAAGTGTATCTTAGTGAATACATGGGTTAGTGAGTATTGTTTAAATATGAAAATATCTGTATCAGTCTCTCACTTTGTGTATAAGTGGCTGCATGGGTTGGTGAGTAGCTACATGAGTGTCTATATGGGTTATTAGTTGGTTTTTTGAGTATCAGTATGAGTGTCTGTATGGTTCGGTGGGGGTATTACTTAGTGCATAGATGCATGAATGAGTGACTCACTGTTTGTATGTGTTGAAGACAGCATGTGTGCAGGACTGTATAGGTGGATGAGTATGTGTATGGGTGTGTTAGTGAGTGAATGACTGTCTCAATAGTGTCTTTATGAGTAACTACATATGTTTTAAACTAGTATATATGAGTATTGGTGTATATAAGTGAGTATATGTGAGAGTGAGAGATTGGAAGAGTTCCTGTACAAATAAGTAGGTGTTTCTATAAGTGATTGTTTAAGATAGTAAGTATGTGTAAGTTTCTGTAGAAGTAAGTGTGGTAGTGTGTGTATAACTGTATATGCAAGTAAATGGATGTTTGATACTTTGTTTGCATGTGTGACTATGTGTGTGAGTAACTCTATGGATGAGTGGCGGTGTGTAACAGGATGTATAGGTGTATGAGTACATATGATGAGTGAGTACATGTATGAGTGACTGTATAGGGACTGTTGGTGAATGAGTGGATGTGTGTGTAGATCTTGGAATTACTGAATAGGTGTGTTGTAACTGGTATTGGTATGTCCATTGTTTTGAAAATGTTAGTTTGTATTTTTGAGTGTGTGTATCAAAGGTTATATTAGGGTGAGAGGAGGTCTGCCACTCTATCACAAGGATGATGTCATCAGTGATGTCATCAGTGATGTCATTTGAGATGTCATCAGTGATGTCACTGACCATGTCATGAGTGATGTAATATGTGACGTCATCAGCAGTGCATTGCGGGCGCGCGAGTTATAGTTAGCTGAACTAACTATAACGGGGGAATTTCTATGGTTTTGTACGAGTGAAATGTCCAACTAACTATAACGCCCCTGAAACCTATGGTTTTTTCAGTGAATTTCTAAGGTTTTTTAAATGCTAATTTCTAACTATAACGTGCTTGAAACCTATGTTTTTCAGTGAATTTATATATATATATATATATATATAGCGAGAGAGAGAGATAGTTTAAAGTAGTAAATCTCAAATATTTTAATATATACCATTAATATGACGCTAGTTAAATAAATCGCACTATTGTTTAAAACTATATATACTTATATAAACACACATACATATACGTGTGTATGTTTATATATATATATATATATATATATATGAAACAATTAAAAATAAACATTTTGCATTATATTCATTATTTTTTTAATTATTTCAATGTACTACTATAAAAAGCACATTATATATCTATATTTTGCACATAAATTTTTTTAACAGTTCAATTCCAAAACATTATATAAATTACTAAACAAATAAAATAAAAGATTTTTTTAAAAAAGACATTTACGGCCGCTGTTGCCACTATTTTATCACCCAGTGGTGCAGAGCCTACCGAACACTCCCGAGGTGGGACCAGCCTACTGCGTAGTGGACCCCGGCCTTCACCTGAGATCGCCGTCGGCCCTTCACTATCTTGGAACTCTCCCCTGGGCCTGATTCATGAGGTGCCCCGCTGAGACCACCTGTGCTCTGGTAGCGGTGCCTGGGTATGCTGATTACTGTGGCGGCAGGCCAGGGATCGCGTGGCGGGCCAGGCTTTGTCTGGTGGCCTGGTGACTCTCCTCGAGGCCTGAGTTGTGTCCCTCACACGGAGTCATTTCAGCGGTAAGGAGAGGGGGCCACTCTGCATACGGCGACTGAGGCTGGAACTGTACTCTTTGCAACACCAACCCGTTCTGCTTCACCCTGCCCGCTTATGCCAGATTTGAGGTCAGATGTGGCGGGCCTCGACCCTATTGCTCCATACAACCTGATCTGTCCTCCAGGCTGTTTTCTTTCCCGCCCCTGGCAGATGAGGGGCACCCTTATATATTTACACCACTTGTGCGGGCTGGGACGGCTGCAATGGAGCCTCTGGGGAACCCCCCCCACCTCTATTGTCCGCTAACGGCCTATATGGATACCATTTCATACTGCTGCCTTCCATGGCTCACACATCTTCATCGCAGTGCTATACCGAATCGGTTGCGCTGGTTGCATAAATTGCACCTGGACAAGTTCCTTTTTTTGCCATCAAATATTGTCGCTTTCACTACTGCCTCCGTCCTCCTGGACTGGCCGCTCCTCCTCCAGCACTGCGCCCTGAACTGTTTCAACTTGCGCTATGGTGTGGTGCGGCTGATTGCATTGCCCTAGTAAAGATCGCAATTTCCTCTTAGCCTTCACTACTCTCTTGAACTGGTGAACACCGTATCTACTATTACTGTAGACTTCACTGTCACAATGGGACGCAGAGATCCTAAGCAAAAGTAACTCACCTTTGTGCCCGCCAAAATTCTGTGCTGCCAACATTCGCCCTCCGGTTCCAGCGGCACTACAGACCACAAAATGACCGACCCCCCCTCTTGATATCACTGCCGCAATTATGTCTGAATTACGAGCTGGATTCAGGGCAATTGACTCTAGATTTGATACTCTAACGTATCGTCTGAACACCATGGCCGAGGCCTTGAATGTCACAATGCTAGGCTTGAAGGTGCGGAGTGCAGAATCTCAGAGATAGAGGATGGCAATGTTGAGGCTCTGAAGCGACTTGAACGTATTGAACGCATCCTTAAAACCACAGCCGCTAGGAACGAAGACTTAGAGGAGAGGTCCCGCCGTAATAACATCCACATCGCTAGAATACCAGAATCCCTCAACACTGGACGCATAGATATCTTTGTGGAGCACCTTTTGGCGGAACTTTCCGACAGTTAATCCTTCACTGATCCCTTTGAGGTCGAAAGGGCACAGCGTACACTTGGTCCCTGTAGGAAAGTAGGATCTGCTTTTATGGTTACCCCCACTTTTTGCTTGATGAAATACTGTTTCTGACTAGTCTGACTGGGATCCTGTTAATCAGGATCCCAGTCTCTGTGCTTCCTCCACTAAATTGGTATGGTAAGTACTTGGGTACATCCCAGATTGGACACTGGTGTACACTTATCAGTCCCTAGTATTTGGTACTAAGGTACCCAGGGCATCGGTACACCAGAGGTCCCCCATGGGCTGAAGCATGTATTATGCCACCCATGGGAGACCACTCAATTTGTAACTACAGGTCTGCTATTGTAGCCTGTGTAAGCTCGCGCTAGCACCACTTACGAAAGATATAGGTTTACCTATATCCAGGGTCACTGCACTTAACACCTATAAGTCACCCCTAAAGCAGGCCTTTCAATCCTGAACGCAGGGAGCTCGGTTTTAAGTGTGAGAGTGCCCCTGCATGAGCAGGACAGCACTACAGCCTACGAAGTCCATTCTCCCGGGTTATAAGTGAGACAGCCATATAACATATAGAGAGGCACCGGCCAGGTTCAACCATTGGAGAGCAAAATCCAGACCATTGTGGACTGGGTTGCTCCCACTACCCAGACTCGGGTCAGAGCTTTCTTGGGCCTGACTGGGTACTACAGAAGATTTGTAAAGGGATATGTATGATCTGACATTTAAGAAAATGCCCAAGAAAATCCAGTGGACAGTAAGCTGTCAAAAGGCATTTGATGATCTCAAGCGGGCCATGTGTACTGCTCCCATTCTGCAGAGTCCTGACTACTCCAAAGCTTTCATTGTCCAGACAGATGCATCTGAGACAGGGGTAGGGGGTGTGTTATCACAACTTAATGCAGAGGGCCAGGATCAACCAGTAGCTTTTATCAGCAGAAGGCTGACCACCAGGGAGAAACTTTGGTCAGCTGTTGAGAGGGAGGCCTTTGCTATGGTCTGGGCCTTGAAGAAGCTGAGGCCATACCTGTTTGGCACTCACTTCATTGTTCAGACAGATCACAAGCCCCTCTTATGGCTTAAACAGATGAAGGGTGAAAACCCCAAACTTTTGAGGTGGTCAATTTCCCTACAGGGGATGGACTATACAGTGGAACATAGACTTGGGAGTAACCATGCAAATGCAGATAGACTCTCCAGATATTTCCACTTAGAAAATGAAGACTCAACTGGGCAAGATTAGTCTTATCTCCTTACGTTTGGGGGGGGGGGGCGTAGGAAAGTAGGATCTGCTTTTATGGTTACCCCCACTTCTTGCTTGGTGTAATACTTTTTCTGACTAGTCTGACTGGGATCCTGCTAATCAGGACCCCAGTCTCTGTGCTTTCTCTCCTAAATTGGTATGGTAAGTACTTGGGTACATCCCAGATTGGACACTGGTGTACACTCATCAGTCCCTAGTATATGGTACTAAGGTACCCAGGGCATAGGTACACCAGGGGTCCCCCATGGGCTAAAGCATGTATTATGCCACCCATGGGAGACCACTCAATTTGTAACTACAGGTCTGCCATTGCAGCCTGTGTAAGCTGGTGCTAGCACCACTTATGAAAGATATAGGTTTACCTATATCTAGGGTCACTGCACTTAATACCTATAAGTCACTCCTAAAGCAGGCCTTTCAATCTTGAAGGCAGGGTGCTTGGTTTTAAGTGTGAGGGTGCCCCTGCATGAGCAGGACACCCCTACAGCCTACGGAGTCCATTCTCAAGGGTAGTAAGTGAGACAGCCATATAACATATAGAGGGACACCGCTTCATTACGCGATGACCATCTCTAAACTGGCTGTAACGTACCCTATCATGTTTGGTATCAATCATGTTGGAATCATACCCCACACCGTAAACAGTGTACTGTAAAGCTCCTCCGGGAGGCCCTCAGTGCTCACGGTACCAGTCTTCTAGACCCGGACAGCACAACATGGCTGCTGCCGACCAGAGACACCATTCTGCACTCCCGCTGCTGAGCCAAGCTCGAGCAGGGGAAGGCAGAACAATAGGTATCCTGTCACAGGGAGGTGTGACCACTGCCTAGACAGGGTTTAGTGTATTGGAGCCAGGTGGGAGCGCTTGCCAGCGCCACTCAGTCTGCTTAAAGGGCACGCTTGGTGCACTCCTTGCATAGTCCAGTTCAAACCAGCTCAGGGAGCCGTTGGTTCCCGCTCTGGCGCAATACTGGACAAAGGACATGGGAGTATCCTCCCCACTGTCTGACCCCTCCCCTGGGAGCGTACCCTGAATTGTCCCAACCCTTTTCTTAGGGTACTTAAGGACTTACCTGAGGGTGGGTCCCTAGATTCGTCGTGGGACAAGATTCAATTCAAGACACCAGTTCTTCTTCAACCATCTGGGCGCTCTGGACTTCGCTCTGGGCATCAAGGCTGCAACGGGAAGACTCCTGCTGCTCCTGATCTCGTCGCCCTGCTCGTCTGCTGCAGCGTCCGTGTCTGTGCACCATACAGTAACCTTCCAAGGACAGTGGGCATCCAAGACACCTGAAGGAATCTCCCTTGAAGAGAAGGAGTCACTTCTTCCCTGCATCTGCATGCACAGCAACTAAGCTGACCGGTCTGCTGATCCTGGGCTCCCATGGACTCCGAAAGGCTCAGCAACACAGGGGGTGGTTCTTCACATCCCTCAAGGCCTGCCCTGTCCTCTCACCAAGTTTGAGGTCAGTATCCCTCGTTGGAGCCACAGGAACCGAACCCCTGTGCGCCGCATCGACTTGCAGTTGCAAAGGCTTGTTGGCTTCCTTCCACCAAGATCTTCGGGCTCCAAGTAGTCCCAACCTCAAGCATCTCCTGTGACCAAGATCTTCATCCTCACTGTATCACTTGCACTGTGGGCGTGCATCTTTGGTGAGTTGCTCGAGGTCCTCTTGCGACTCCAGTGCCTCCGGCCTGGGGGTCCAATGGAGGGTCATCTTTGAATTCTGTGGGCTCCCCTGATTGATCAGGGCCTGCCCTGACTCCCCTGTTGTTAATGAGTCTCCTGGACCTTGCCGGTCCCAACATTGTACGTTCTTTAACTTCCACGTCGGTTGTAGTTGCCAAGGCTTTTTGGTGCTTTTAACGGACACCGACCCCTCAACTCTCGACATCCAACGTGGGACAGCTCGCATCCAGCTCCTGTTCGTCCACAGCATTGCCTGGTCCGCACAGCTGCAGTTTCAAGGTCATCGTCAGCTTCCCTGCAACACTCGACATCGGTTGGCATTCGTCTTCCATGTCTCCTGGTCACTCCTGAGTGGCATAGACTCTGTCCCCTCTGCTTGCAGGTACTTCTCTTCCTGAATCCACCTTTGGGTTCCACCGGACACTTTCACCTTCCCCAGCAGTGGCATCTTCCTGAATTCCTCCATTGGGTTCATCGGCAGTTTCCGACGCCACTTCACACCTATGCACCCAGCTTCCCTGGTGTAGGTATCCTGGTTTTTAGGGTATCCACGGGTGGGGTGGCTCTCCAACCTTATGTCTTCCACGGGGTTTCTTCAAGGTCCACTGGGAAGGGTCCTTCTTCTTTAAAATTGCTACAGCGACCCATTGGCTTGCATTGATCCCGCAGTCGTGTTCCCACTCTGCACACGGCCTCCGTGGGGCCCCTGGTTACATACCTTGGGTCGTCGTCACTTCTGCGTCTTCTGGGTATAGTCTTGACTCGAGTCGTGGTTCGCATACCACTATTTGAGTATATGATTTGGTCTCCCCCTGGGGACCACTGTCTATTACGTTCTACTTCTTGTCTCTATTGAAAAGTATTATGTGCATTGTGTATATTTCTGGGCTAGGAGATATCTGTATGTGTTAGTGAGTGTCTTATAATAAATTCATATTTTGATAAATACACTGTGTGGTTCTTTTTCACTTAATCTATACCTAAAAGATTATGTTGTGGTAAAGCAAGCTGCTTTACACTCCTTCTGGACTAAGCCTGAAGGCTGCTCTCCACAGTTACCACTTAGAGAGCTTTCTAAGGTTGTCTAAGACCACTAAAATCACCATAAGGGTTGTCTGGATTGGTGCAAGGTGCCCACTTACACAAGTGTACACCATATACCAAGCCAGCTTCTCATAGTCCCTGTCCAATTTCTGGAGCGCTGCCGCGACAGATCATCAGCAGGATTCTTAATTTTAGAGATTGTGATACTGCGCTGTGCTGGGCCCATGACAAGAGTCCATTCCAATATCAGTGCACCGCATTTTAATTCTTTCCCGATTATACACCAATGATCCAGTAGGCCCATCATATATTTACTCAGATTAAACAATCTCTCCAAACGCTTGGACTCAAATACATGATGCTTTACCCTGCATGTCTACGTATAAGCAAAATCGCTTCACCAACCACTGGTTTGTGGTGGTGTGCTGTGGAAAAGTAGTATGTCACACCAGCTTGCTCCTACATTGCTTTCAGGTAAGACGAGGTGAAACTGGTTACCCGGTGTGAGATTACCATTCTCGTAAATCCAACCAGGAGAGCTCTCGCTACCACTCATGCAGTCCTGCTCCTCAGGATACCTGGTGGCGTGATCCACCACAACCTAGATATACTTGATGCCTGACTCGGAGGAGGGTGGGTCAAATTGACCAACTATATCTATTCCCACCTGCTCAAATGGAACACCTACACATGGTAGAGACACTAACAGTACCTTTGTTCCTCCTTCTGACTTAGCACACACCTAAATTGCGGAAAATGTTCTACAGAACCTCTCTGTGTTTCTGCGCATTCCTGGCCAGTAGAACAGAGGGTCCAACCTATCCAGGGTTTTTCTAATGTCCTAATGTTCCGCCGAGGGCATTTCATGAACCAGTGACAACAGAAAATTCCTGTGGACCAACAGAGCCACCAGCCTCTTGCTAGATCCTGGTTTAGGATTCACTAACTTACTATACAGGAGGCCATCCCCCCAGCCAACATAGTGTTTCCCAACCACTCCACTGCAGACCTGTTCCTGGCTTCCTTCCAGGGCAGGAACTTTACTCCAATTGATACTAACTTACCACACAAACCCCATCATGTTTGGATGAATGTGCTTCAGAGCATCTGGGTCCCTCTCCCTGATCTCCATAGCCCCTAGGTTGTACTCAACTGCACCGCCTTGGGTCCCTTCACCCACGCAAAGCATACTCGATATCACAGGTGCAACTGGTATAGGGTCTTTCACCTGACAATATCCCGTGAAGGGTCCCACCTGGTGGCACTTGTAGCAAGTCACTACCTTGGAAGAACTTCCCTGTCCTCTCTTCTCATGATGCTCCTTTCCAGACACACTATTACCATTACCATTTTTCCTGGGCCTACCTCGGGCCCCATAGAAATTACCCTGGTCCTTACCCTCAGCACCTGTCCTTTTTTGGCTTAGAAAAATGCCGTTCCAGCCCCTTGTTCACCCTGATAGCTCACCACTTGTCAGCCAACACTGCAAAATTCCCTGGATCCTTCTCTGTCAGATATGACAGGTACTGACTAAGTGAGGTGAGGTAGATCACTCCTCCTTGAGTCGCTATGTCACCATTAATTGGCTAAAGAGCTGAAAATCCTTGGCCTTCATCCTTCTCACCCACTTATTCCAATCCTACAGTACACCATGAATCATTGGAACAAACGGACAAGTTACTTACCTTCGGTAACGCCTTATCTGATAGAGACTTGATCTAGCTGCAGATTCCTTACCTTTGAACTTCCAGGCGTCAGGCTGGATCCAGAAGATTGTTCTTAGAAGTACCCCTGCCGGACGGTAGGTGGTGTCGGTCGACCCCGCGTGACGTCGTTGGCGTCGTGTTCGTCATCGTCATGATGTCCGCGTCGTCAATATAGCCTCCACTCCTGCGCGCTGACGTCAGTACTTTTCACCACCTTTCACGCCAGAAGCGCGAAGCCATGAAGTGACTGACCATGGTGTTTAAAAAATGAACAGTTAGGGCCCTGAAGGGGAACATCCCTGGCACTTAAAACAAATTCTGCAGTGTGGGGAGGATGGGTGGGTCGGTATGGAATCTGCGGCTAAATCATGTCTCTACCAGATAAGGCGTTACCGAAGGTAAGTAACTTGTCCATCTGATACAGACATCTAGCCACAGATTCCTTAACTTTGAACAGCTACCCAAAAGCAATACCGTCCCTGGAGGAGGGACTGCAAAACAGCTTAGACCTGAAAATCCTGTAAAACAGAGCTACCAAAAAGGCCTTCTCTGCAAACCTGGGAATCCAGGCAGTAGTGTCTGGCGAACGTGTGCAGAGATGACCACATGGCAGCTTGGCAGATATCGGAAACGGGAACACCACGCTGAAAAGCCGCGGTGGCCGCTTTTGCCCTGTGGAATGGGCCCTAAGCCCTTCAGGGGGAACCATCTTCGCTAAGGCGTAACAGATTTCTATACAGAGGCTAACCCATCAGGATATAGTCCTCTTCAGGACAGCATGTTCTTTCTTTGGATCCACGTATCCTATAATGAGTTGGTCATCCACCCAGAACTCTCTGGAGCGATTCAGGTAGAACGATAACGCTCTTTTTGGGTGCTGACGATGGAGACGCCCCTCTTCCTTGGAAGGGTGCGGGGGTGCATAGAAGGTGGTTAGGGTAACCGACTGTCCCAGATGGAAGGCTGTTACCATCTTAGGCAGAAAAGATGCCCTAGTCCGGGGACCACTTTGTCTGGGAAGACCGTCGGTAAGGAGGCTGTGAAGACAGTGCCTGCAGTTCACTTACCCTCCTGGCAGAGGTTATTGCCACCAAAAAAGCTGTCTGGATGGTGAGCAACTGCAGAGGGCAGTTATGCAGCGGCTCAAATGGTGCACACATCAGAAAGGTGAGAACCAAATTAAAGTCCCACTGTGGCATAATAAAAGGTGAAGAAGGAAACAAGTGGGTCAACCCCTTCAAGAACCTCTGCACTAGAAGAGATTTGAAAAGAGGCTGTTCGGGTAGCCAAAAAAACAGAAGAAAGGGGCAAAAGGTAGCTCTTCAATGTGCCCAGAGCAGAGCCCTGCAGGGCCAAAGAAATTATAAACAGAAGGACTTCAGATAAAGGAGCAGATAATGGGTCAATAGACCGGTCTGTACAATATTTACAAAATTTGTTCCATCAGCAGGTGTATACCAATTTCGTGGAGGGACACCTGGCTGCCAAGATAACCTCACAGACTTCGGGAGGGAGGTCAACGGCTGTCAACTGTCGCCGCTCAATCTCCACGCAAGGTGGTGGAGAGTGGACAGGTTTGGATGGAGAACCCTCCCCTGCTGCTGCAACAGAAGATCCTCCTGAAGGGGCAGCCTGACCGGAGGAACGATGCTCATGTCCAGAAGCTTGGGATACCAAACTCTCCGTGCCCAGTCCGGAGCCACAAGAATAACTTGTGCCCGGTCGCTCCTGATCTTCTTGAGCACTCTGGGCAGGAGTGGTATAGGCGGAAAGGCGTATAGGAAGCCTAAGCTCCACCCGCGCCGAAAGACGTCGCCGAGCGAGAGCCGCCTTGGAAACTCCAGTGCGCAAAACTGCTGACATTGCGCATTCTCTTTGAAGGCGAACATATCTAACCAAGGCTCTCTCCACCGCTTAATGAGACCTTGTGCCACCTCCGGATGGAGACGCCATTCGTGATCCGCAAGGCACCTTCGGCTGAGCTCGTCCACCCTGGCGTTCAGAGAACCGGCCAGGTGTTGAACCACCAGGGAAATGCCCTGTTGTTCCAGCCAAGTCCAGGGACGCAGGGCCTTTTGACAAAGAATCCAAGACCAATCTCCGCCCTGTTTGTTGCAGTACCACATGGTGGTAGTGTTGTCCGTGAACACCTGTACGAGCCTTCCCTTCATTAATGACAAAAAGGCTTTCAGTGCGAATCGGATCGCCTGAAGCTACAAAAGATTGATATGGAGCTTGGCCTCCGCAGGAGAACAGAGTCTGATCTCCACCTCCCCCAGATGGCCACCCCATCCCAGAAGGGATGTATCAGTCACTACTGTGAGATCTGGGTGGGGAAGGGAGAGGGGTCTGACATTGCGCCAATCGCGGTCTGTTTGCCACCACTGCAGGTCTCTCGCAGTGCCCTCTGAAATCTGAACCAGGTCGGTGAGATTTCCTCGATGCTGCGCCCATTGGAACTTCAGGTCCCACTGCAGAGCCTGCATGTGCCACAGTGCATGGGTCACTAGCAGGATGCAGGAGGCCCAACAGCCTCAGAGTCATTCTCACCGAAATCCAGGATAGGGAGGATAGGCCCGAAACTGCACTGTGTCCAGAACCGCTCCAATAAAAAGGAGCATCTGAGAGGGAGTCAGGTGTGACTTCTGCATGTTGATAGTGAACCCCAGCGAATGCAGGCTAGCCTGGAGGTGGGAGACAACTGCTTGGGGCGAGCCCGCCTTCAACAACCAGTCGTTGAGATAGGGGAAGACTGGAACACTCGATCTCCGCAGATCGGTTGCGACCACCGCCATCACCTTTGTGAACACCTGAGGGGCGCTGGTGAGGACAAAGGGGAGCACAGCAAATTGAAAGTGCTCGTGACCCACTGTAAACCGCAGTTAGCGACCATGGGCAGGCAGGATGGGAATATGAAAATAGGCATCCTGCAAGTCCAACGCTACCACCCAGTCTTCTGGGTGCAAGGCAGACAGGATCTGAGCAAGGGTGAGCATCTTGAATTTCTCCTTTTTGAGGAAGTAATTGAGGGCTCTGAGGTCTAGGTTAGGACGAAGGCCTCCACCATTGTTGGGGACCAGAAAGTAGCGGGAATAGCAACCACTGCCTACTTCGGGCCCGGGAACCCTCTCTATAGTTCCCTTGGCCAAGAGAGTTTTGACTTCCTCGCGGAGCAAAGCAAGGTGATCCTCCATCAGCCGATCGTACACTGGAGGCATAGATGGAGGAGCAGTCTCGAAGGGGAGGGAGTAGCCCCTTCGGACTATTTGCAACACCCACCTGTCCGATGTTATGTTTTGCCAGTGGTGGAGATGATGGCATATTCTGCCACTGACTGGCCGAGCGTGATCCGGGGAGATCGGACTAGGAAGGTTTTGCGGTGGAGGAGGGGATCGTGGCTTGGCTCGACCTCTGGTTTCCCGACCCAGTGCCGGGGTGCACTGCGTCCACAGCCCTGCAGAGGTTGCTATACATGCAGGGCCCGCTGGCCGGAATAGGGTTGGTGCAGCTGATAGCCCCTTCCATTGCCACGAAAGGAGCGAAAAGCGGATGAAGCCCTGAGAGTGGTGGTGAAGCCCAAAGACTTGGCAGTGGCCCGCAAGTCTTTGAAGCGCTCAAGGGCAGCATCCGCATTGTCTCCAAAGAGATGGGAGCCATCAAAGGGCATGTCCATGAGGTTAGCCTGGACATCCCCTGAAAGCCCAGATGTTCTCAACCAGGCGTGGAGACAAACGGCCACCGTCGTGGAAAGCGCTCTACCTAGCGAGTCTGTCGTATCCAAGCCACATCTGATGATGAACTTAGCTGCATCTCTTCCGTCTGAGATAGCTTGGGAGAGTAGAGCTCGGTTCTCTTTCGAGACTCTGGGCAGCACCTGCGCTACCGCTTCCCATATGGAATGGGAGTAACGGCCCAAAAGGCATGCGGTGTTCACCGACTGCAATGCCAGACTGGCGGAAGAAAACATTTTCTTTTCCATGTTCTCCAGTCTCTTGGATTCCCTGTCCGGGGGTGTGGAAGGGAATGCGCCACAAGAAGTGGAAACCTTGATCACCAAGCTTTGGGGGGTGGGTTGGGTGGGGAGGAAAAGTGGGTCGTCCAGAGCAGGGCAATGTAGGCGGGCGATTGTCCTATTCACAGGAGACCCTGTGCTGGGTTTGGACCAGGTTTCCAGAAGGACGTCAGTTAAGGCCTCGTTGAAAGGCAGTAGGGGCTCTGAGCTAGAGACCCCAGGCTGCAGGACCTCTGTCAAGACATCAGTCTTGACCGCCACTGTAGGAAGCTGCAGGTCGAGGACCTCAGCAGCCCTATCCACCACCATGGCAAAAGATGCTCCCTCCTCTGTAGCCAGGGTAGGAGGGGAAAGGATGCCAGAGTCTGGGGAGGTGTCCAAACCACTGGCATCACCCAGTTCGTCGTACCAGTCCACATTTTGTTAGTGTAGGATTTCTAAGGGATCCTGCTCCCCCTCCCAATCCTCTTCCTCCATCCCTAACCTTTCAGAATTGGGCAGGGTGAACGGCATGGAGCCGTACGGCTCCGTCAGCACAGGTCTCGGAGGACACCTGACCGGCTCTGAGTCGTCGGGAATGAGGATCGGGGAGGCACTGCCGATGGGCGCCGGCGATGCCGAGGACCCGGCACCGGACGCGATGCTGGGGAAGGTCGCTGTGGAGGTGCGACTGGCGTCGGTCCGGACCTGGGAACGGGTCCACTCGGAGGCTGTGGCGCCGGAGCCGCCGGCATGGGAACCACGGGGCCCCTCTGTCCTCTGAGCCTGTGGGGCTCAAAGCAGCGCCGGCAGGGTCAGGCTGCCCAAATATGGTGCACATGGCGTCATAAAATTCCTTGAGCTGGGCAGGGGTCACTTCCGGCCCCGGAAAGGGAGTGAAACGCAGAGCCGACCCAGGCACTCGCTCCATGGAGGGGGCCTCGAACGCTGAGGGGTCTCCGCCGCGTCGCGAGACGGGCGGGGCAATGTCGAAACACGCTTTGACTTCTTGTGCTTCTTGTGGTGCCTCTTACCTGACTTCAACGGAGAGGACTTCGATTCACAGGAGAGGTGGTCGGACCTTCCTCTCAACCGAGACCTGGACCGAGACCGACGAGGCGACCTCCGCGGTGCAGGACACCGGGCCACAAGAAGCTTTAGGGACCGCTCCCTCAAAGCCTTCGGCGCCATGGCTCGGCAGTCGGAGCACAACTTGGAGTTGTGGTCGCGCTCCAGGAACCAAAGACATACTAAATGGGGGTCCGTGACCGACATGGGCGGTGACAGGCGCCACACTGCTTGAACCCTGAAGTCTTCTTGCTCGACATGACTCCTAACAGACCAATGAAATCAACAAAAAGTTGAAAAAAAGTCTGTAAAAAAATGACAGGGGTGGCTGGCGCGGAAAGAAAAGAACGGACGTCAGCGCGCCGGAGTGGCGTTTATATTGACGACGTGGACATCACGAAAATGGCGAAAACGACGCCGGGGACGTCACACGGAGTCTACCGGCGCGCAGGGGTACTGCTAAGAAAAATCTTCTGGATCCAGCCTGACGCCTATAAGTTCAAAGGTAAGGAATCTGCGGCTAGATGTCCCTATCGGATAGAAAACCAAATGCTATCTTGCAGTCCTTTAACCTTTGAAGGTACTAAGCTGGCTTCAATTCAAACCTCCGAATCAGAGCTTCCTTCATTAGCTCCGTCTAGTTCTCCACCGGCATCCTTCCCATGTTGCTGTCCTTTCCAATGGTAAACACCCCATTAAAGCAGCTGCCTTAGATACCTCATCCAAGGCCTACGTCTTACAAGCAACTTCAAACCTCACAAACCATTCCAAGGTATCCTGACCTTCCACATACACAAGATCTTTTGGAACCTTGGCCACACCTGGCCTGAACTGGATGTAAAGTCACTTATCCCCGATGGAGTGGTCATGGCTGCCATCCTAAGCTTCTCTCTCTCAAGGGTTATCTTTTTCCTTTCCAGCACACTTTTCAATTCCTTTTCCCTCTCCTTCCTTTCTTTCTGCTTCTCTTCCCTGGCCCATTCATCCTATCTCTGACACCTCCTCTTACCTTAGTCCTGGTGAGCTAGTCTCAGCGTCCCCTTCTCAAACTTCCTGGCTGCTTCCTCTTGCCCAGCTTTAGCTTTCTGGAGAGCCAACTGCAAGTTCTGAGTAACTGCTAGGCTCAGTCCACCCAAGGGATTTAGTCCTGGAAATGGTGAACGTGGCACACTAAGGATTTGTGGTGGTGTATACACCAGGGGCATCCTAAAAACCAATGGAGGTGGGGGGCAGTGTATCTGGGAAGCTCTTAAAGGGTACAGTAAGGGACACACTTAGCATGTTTCTGGGATAGATCTGTGCAAAGGGGGCACAAGAGCCTGTTTCTACAGCACTCTCCTCCTGAGTTCCTAACAGTCTACCACAGCCTCTTACCTTTCACCCAGTGTCTCAAACCAGTCCCTAATTAAATCAGCAAGGACGTCAATGTCCCTACACCTAGGAATCCTCCACCATCTGTCCCTACATAAATCCTTCATCTGGTCTACAGACCTGGTGCTGAATTCTATTCCCAACCCTGTGTTTTCCATTATGGCGTAAATTGCCAATGCAGCACCTCCATCTTGGACTCCTAATCATTAGGTGTCCCAAAATTTGCCGCCAATTGTCAGAACCTTGTTCAGAGGACCACAGGGCAAACAGGAGGTACTGGGCTCAACTGTGGTAGTTGAGGTTTTTACTCCTAATGTACCAGGGCCTGGCCTACTTTGGGCTCTGAGCAACTGAGTCAAGTACCTCATCAGTACTTGATTTTCAGTGGTAGCGCGGGTCGTGCAGTCCACTGCTTCTCGGGTAGGAGGTAGGTACAGGGTGAACACAGGCTCACAACTCAAAATACATCCAGCAAAAATGCTTACTTTTAAGCAAAAGGTAGTATTTATATATACGAACACATGGTACAACAAGGCATACACAAACACAAAAGGAGCAAAAGGGGGAATAAGGAGTCAGATCGCCCCCCACTCAAACGATCAGAAAACACTACAAGATCTGACCCCAATCGAACAGATCAAATACTAATTTAGGACCTGCGGGAGCTTTTACTGCATTCTAAGACTTCCCGAACAAGGGCTGCTCATAGCAAAAAGGCCTTCTGGTCCGTACTGTTCAGTTTAAACCAGCGTAAATAGCCACAACACTGTATACTCACATCACTCCCTCACATAATTGTGTATTGACAAATTACAGACAAAGAAATATGTGAGAAGGCCAGTAAGCACCTCACGTACGCAAACCAAAGGAGCTGCTGGATGGTACTCGCCAGTGTGCCCACGTTATCATCATCGGTTGCTTACATGGCCAGAACAGAAAAGAGTATGTGCTGATATTTCCTCAGAGGTGAGAAATTAAACAGAGAATAAATCAAAAAAACTGTGTGCAAAAAACGCACTGAGTCGTGTAGTTCACTCAGTGTCCACTGGACCCCAACCGTGAAAAGGAAAAACTATTTTCATAATTAAAAAGAGGTACTGCTCACATGCAAGACATACTTTATTGAATGCTGTAAGTGTCCTCAGATTAAAAAACAGGCATGTATATGGCCATTTTCACTCACGAAAGGCCAACATGTTTCATTGCCAACACTCTCTAGGCAACTTCATCAGGGCATTGGGGAACCAGTCTTCACCTCTTAAATTTTAAAACACCGTATCTGTGGCTATTGACACAATAAAAAGAAAAAGAACGTGCCGATCATGAACGTCATATTATTAGAAACATCCTCTTGCAAAAAGGTCCGGGACAAGGACCCCAACCCAAAGTTATTTATTTACCGAGAGGTTGCTGTCGTCCCTCGTACCTGCAACCCTCTTCAATGGCGAATACCGCGCCAATAGGACACGTTTCGCCTGTCGGACTGTAAATATCAGCCTCCACCTGTCAAATTGTGTAGATATATATATAACCATGAGTATCTTATAAAATGATATGTCCATCCTCAGTAACGTACATACAATCTTATTCGTGAACAGGATTATGCCCAAGGGGTTACTCGCTCAAGAATTAGGGTTATGCTCAACTTCCCTATGTACTAAAATCTCCCTGTGATGATTCTATCTCATGACCAGCCAGAATATTCAAATGGGGTTACCCTAACTTCAATCTCTCATCTAGATCCCTTACGTTGTTGCTCCTAAGGTCCCCATTTATTTGTAGTGCAAAATACAATGTCGACAGCGGATCCATATCATATACTACCGTTAAGGCAGCGTATTCCATTGTAATCAAATGCGCATCCCGCCTCCCCGACTCATTAAAGTGCAAGGTATTGTATCACAAATAAACCATTCTTTCATACTGCCCCTTTGATAGCATGTCCCGTGGTAATAGCCAACCTCCCGGCCAGAATGCCTCCTTACCGCACCCGCGTTACGCACACGACATGCCTCGTCCCACTCGATCAATTCCTGTGGGTGCTGGTACCTCTTTTCAAACGCGCCACTGTCACGTGATGCGGGTGTAGCATCACGTGCTGAGGAACGCATATCTAAGCCCCAAGGCTTTATGAAATGTTGCGGAAATGGCGGCCATCTTACAATAGTTTTTCACTCAATTCCACATCTAGGTGCTCTTATCCAGCAATTACATAAAAGCCCGCTTCTCGAACACCATAACCAAACTTAGTTTTTTAAAAATTACACACCACATTTGACCGATACCACCACTATTTTAAAGTTATATTCGTGGCTGTAAGGATTTCTTTCCAACTATTCGTGCAAAATATCCCTTATGATGCACCTATATAGGCGGAGGAAGCTTACACGGGCGGTTACATCGGCTAACACTTTATTTGTTAGCGCAAGCCGTTTATTCGCATAAAGAGTCATATGGATTAGATACTATTCCCAGCACCAATATTAGTCTCGGGGCTGTGCACCTATAATTTTCATGACCTAATAGAGTCATAAGTATTCATAAATTAATATCCTAGATCAAATCATAAAGGACATCCAAATGAGCGCAAATGGTTCATAAAAAACTGCTTGGTGAACTAGTAAGATGTTAATAGCAGGATTCATTTATACCATATTACCGAAGATATCAAATCACTTGGTTACAGGTATGATACCACTCAAAGGGGGTTCATGGAAGATCTCATCAAGATTGTATTTCTCACCCAACACCCTCTCCAGCACTATCCATTTCAGATCCCTGAAATCATGTTTTACTTCTCGGAAGTGTTGGACAAGGCGAGTAGTTAACTTCCCTGCTCTCAAGGTACTCAGATGTTCTTGTATCCGAACTTTCACTTTCCGAGTCGTAAGTCCTATGTAATGCAACCCACACTTACACGTGATCCTATAGATCACGTGTGTGGTGTTGCAATTACTGAACTTATTGAGATACCATGTTTTTCCACTCACAAGTTGGACACTCTTGGTATTTTCAGTCAGGTCACAAACTGAACAACCACCACATCTATAATGTCCTGTTGGTAAGTTAGAATCCTTCATTTGTCGAATAGGGCGGGTGTGGACCAATCTATCTTTTAGATTAGGTGCCCTTCTGAATGCAAACCTGGGAGGTGGCATTTTCTTACCCCCAGTGTCCAACAATGGCCAGTGCTTTCGAATTATAAAACATGATTTCAGGGATCTGAAATGGATAGTGCTGGAGAGGGTGTTGGGTGAGAAATACAATCTTGATGAGATCTTGGCTAGAAAAGAAGCAAGATGGATTTTCTCTGAGGGAGCGGACCAGGTGGGATTGAATGATTCCATCGAATGGAATAAGGTTAGCCACTGTTAAAATCTGTTAAAATCTCTTGAAATATAATTGGGTTCCATGAACCCCCTTTGAGTGGTATCATACCTGTAACCAAGTGGTTTGATATCTTCGGTAATATGGTATAAATGAATCCTGCTATTAACATCTTACTAGTTCACCAAGCAGTTTTTTATGAACCATTTGCGCTCATTTGGATGTCCTTTATAATTTGATCTAGGATATTAATTTATGAATACTTATATGACTCTATTAGGTCATGAAAATTATAGGTGCACAGCCCCGAGACTAATATTGGTGCTGGGAATAGTATCTAATCCATATGACTCTTTATGCGAATAAACGGCTTGCGCTAACAAATAAAGTGTTAGCCGATGTAACCGCCCGTGTAAGCTTCCTCCGCCTATATAGGTGCATCATAAGGGATATTTTGCACGAATAGTTGGAAAGAAATCCTTGCAGCCACGAATATAACTTTAAAATAGTGGTGGTATCGGTCAAATGTGGTGTGTAATTTTTTAAAAACTAAGTTTGGTTATGGTGTTTGTGAAGCGGGCTTTTATGTAATTGCTGGATAGGAGCACCTAGATGTGGAATTGAGTGAAAAACTATTCTAAGATGGCCGCCATTTCCGCAACATTTCATAAAGCCTTGGGGCTTAGATATGCGTTCCTCAGCACGTGATGCTTCACCCGCATCACGTGACAGTGGCGCGTTTGAAAAGAGGTACCGGCACCCACAGGAATTGATCGAGTGGGACGAGGCATGGCGTGTGCGTAACGCGGGTGCGGTAAGGAGGCAGTCTGGCCGGGAGGTTGGCTATTACCACGGGACATGCTATCAAAGGGGCAGTATGAAAGAATGGTTTATTTGTGATACAATAGCTTGCACTTTAATGAGTCGGGATGCGCATTTGATTACAATGGATCCGCTGTCGACATTGTATTTTGCACTACAAATAAATGGGGACCTTAGGAGCAACAACGTAAGGGATCTAGATGAGAGAATGAAGTTAGGGTAACCCCATTTGAATATTCTGGCTGGTCATGAGATAGAATCATCACAGGGAGATTTTAGTACATAGGGAAGTTGAGCATAACCCTAATTCTTGAGCGAGTAACCCCTTGGGCATAACCCTGTTCACGAATAAGATTGTATGTACGTTACTGAGGATGGACATATTATTTTATAAGATACTCATGGTTATATATATATATCTACACAATTTGACAGGTGGAGACTGATATTTACAGTCCGACAGGGGAAACGTGACCTATTGGCGCGGTATTCGCCATCGAAGAGGGTTGCAGGTACGAGGGACGACAGCAACCTCTCAGTAAATAAATAACTTTGGGTTGGGGTCCTTGTCCCGGACCTTTTTTCAAGAGGATGTTTCTAATAATATGACGTTCATGATCGGCACGTTCTTTTTCTTTTTATTGTGTCAATAGCCACAGATACGGTGTTTTAAAATTTAAGAGGTGAAGACTGGTTCCCCAATGCCCTGATGAAGTTGCCTAGAGAGTGTTGGCAATGAAACATGTTGGCCTTTCGTGAGTGAAAATGGCCATATACATGCCTGTTTTTTAATCTGAGGACACTTACAGCATTCAATAAAGTATATCTTGCATGTGAGCAGTACCTCTTTTTAATTCTGAAAATAGTTTTTCCTTTTCACGGTTGGGGTCCAGTGGGCACTGAGTGAACTACACGACTCAGTGCGTTTTTTGCACACAGTTTTTTTGATTTATTCTCTGTTTAATTTCTCACCTCTGAGGAAGTATCAGCACATACTCTTTTCTGCTCTGGCCATGTAAGCAACCGATGATGATAACGTGGGCACACTGGCGAGTACCATCCAGCAGCTCCTTTGGTTTGCGTACGTGAGGTGCTTACTGGCCTTCTCACATATTTCTTTGTCTGTAATTTGTCAATACACAATTATGTGAGGGAGTGATGTGAGTATACACTGTTGTGGCTATTTACGCTGGTTTAAACTAAACAGTACGGACCAGAAGGCCTTTTTGCTATGAGCAGGCCTTGTTCGGGAAGTCTTAGAATGCAGTAAAAGCTCCCGCAGGTCTTAAATTAGTATTTGATCTAGACAACAAGGCATACCACAAATAATATACAGTCTTCATAAGGTAGGCAAGCTAGCACTACCCAGGTCAGCTCTCGAGTCCCACTTCCCAGTCTAGGGACCGTGGTTATTCACCATTCATGTGCAGAGACATGCAAGCTAGACCCCACTAGTGGGTTCAAGTCTTAAAAAGTGTCTATGCCGTAGCGCGTCAGGCAGAGCAAGTTCACCCAGAGGCCCGATAGCCTGGTAGTCAGTCTTATGGCTCTTCCAGAAGTGGAGATGCGGAAGGCCTGAGCTTTCAGAAGTCTGGATGCTGCGGTCAAGGCGGCAGGCGTCCACCATGTCCCCCTGGTCACATAGTAAATCTCCCCGAGTCCAGTGGTAGGTCTTGGTGTTTCTGGATAGGGGAGTAGAATTGTTGCTCTTCCTCTGTGGGTCACGACCCACTTCTTCACGCTGTTCCAGGGTGACTGCCCTTTGACGTCACCACAACCCCCTCCTGGCAGACGGGGAGGGTTGCAAACAGTGCCACACACAGCATCGCCCATTCAGGTCACAGCACAGCAAAGGGTGACAGCCCTCTTCTAGTTGCAGTAATGCCCCAGGGAGATGGCCCTCAATCTTCACCATGCTCCCCACCTACGATACGGGGGCGCGAGAAGCACAAATATGGCAATGGCCTTCTTTTGGTCACGGAGCTACACAAGAAACCGACCCCTCTCTCATCACAGTGAAGCACCACAGCAATGGCCTTCAGTCATCACTGTGGCCACCACCTGAAATACGGGAGTTGCAAGCAGTACAAATAAGACGATGGCCCTCTTCCGGTCAAGGTGCTGCTGCACAGGGTAACAGCCCTTCTCTCCTCACAGTGCAAAATCAGGACAATGATCCTTATTCATCCCAGCAGCCCCCACCTGGCATACAGGGGGCTGTGAACATTGCAATCAGCCCAATCGGTGCTGTGGTCCCGACGGACCAGAATCTCACACTCTGCTCCTGGGATCCACTCGGCAGGATCTCCACATGACCTCTCTCCCTCCAGGTGATCTTCTTCTCACAGGGGGCCTTTGGTCTCAAGTCCAGCAAAAGCTGCTGGTTCCAGGCTACAGAGCAAGTGTTCTTGATTCTCCTGGGTGATGTCTCCTTTCTCAGCAGGGAGACTGGCAGATCCTCAGTCCTGGTGACAACATGCGGTGGTCATGCTGAGCTTCTCCATGCCGCTCTATTGCTTCAGTCTGACAATTTGGAAGCCTCAAGCCCCCCTTTTTATATTCCATTTCCAAACACAAATGTGATTTTGTGTCTCTGTCTTTGAAAGTTCTGTTATGGGGGTTGTTCCTTTAGACTTGCCCTCTCTCCTGTCCTTTGCCCAGGAAGCAGTCTATCACCGTAGGAGTGACTCCAAATTAGATAGTCGCACAACACAGGCCATGAGAGGGTCTTGAGGGTCACACCTGGCTATCATCATCACTGATATATGCTCAACAAAAGGTTGCAAAGGGCCTTAGCCCAACTCTTTATGTTTTTGTTAGTCCCATTTTCTTCCTAAAATGTGCCCAGGCCCCTTTGACCAGCGACAACCTCTAAAATTAAGAGCTACTGTGAAGTGCACAAAGGGTCTGGCTTTCCCTTCCTCCAGTGTGTGTATCTGTCCAACCCAGCTCTCAGGAGTGTAGGAATCCACAAATCTGTCTGGGGGCTCCTCTACCTTCAAATGCCTTATACAGCAATCCCTGGGGTTCCAAATATGGAAGCCACATGTCTCCTTACATGGTACCACTCACAGACACACATGCATCCGTAGGCACTGCATGCAGACACATGTGTAACCTCCCATGTATTGCACCACTTCCAGGCGCACATATATACTCGAACGCTTTATATCAACATATGTGCAGACCTCCACGTACAGCACCCACAGGGATACATACATGGCAGTTTGATGCGTGCAAGCACATGCACGCTTTCAGTGCTACATCATTCCTGAAGTAGGCCAAGGGCAAGCTAAGCACTTGGCAGAGGATCTTTAATCCACAACTGGGGTAGAAGGCCCCACTCCCATTACACAGGCAAAAAGGCCTGGTTGTATTATTGATTACAAAACAGTATGCTGCCCCCACAGTGTTTGTGCTACTTAGCTCTTGGTAAGGGCAGTAGCCTTTCACCACTATGAGGGTAGAAAGTTGGGGGGGCGAAGCCAGCATCGGCAACATGTCGGACGCGTTCTGAGTTCGCTCCGCCACTAATCCCCGTAATCCCGTACATTTCTCCGGTCCATGAGACATCCGCAACGAGACGCCATGGCGGATTGATGGGCGAGCCCTCCAGGCACTTGAGGAGGTAGCAACACTGCTGTGGTCGTCCCTGTACATGCGTGCGGGTTAGACTCGGCCCCGGCTGGATGAGTGCGGTCTGGGAGGGGTCCCCGGAATCGCTCGTGGGAGGACACAGCTGCCATGCGCGGAGAGAGAAGAGGCATACAAAGGCATGCGTCGTTTCACTCTGCAGCAGGGAGAGGGGGAATTGGAGGTCGAAGACAGCACCGCAAGGGAAGGAGCAGGACGGGTGGCGCTGCAACTTGAGAAGTCTGCGGCTTCGGGAGCGGCCCGGGATGGGGCCCAGCCCAAATATGCGGAAGAGGTGGCGCGTGCGGCGTTGGCATGTGGCCGTGGTGAGCAGTGGAGTAGGCTGTGGTCCACGTCGCCCGTGGTGAAGGGAGATGGGCGGTGCTTTGCTGTGAGCGGTGGATTGCGGCCTCCTCAGTCTGGCAGGTGAAGCGACGCGGATGCAGGCGTGCGCTGATTGAAGTGCCGTGGGAAAGGGCACAGCGCCGCTTATGGGCCCTGCAATCACTGTAACTACTATGGGGAATGCCGGATCCTGGGAGATACATGTGCCGTTGGGTGGTGTGTGATGCCCAGGATGGGCCTGCTTAAACTGAATACAGTAGAAAATAGCACAGGCATTGAAGATGGCCAGTGGTCCTAATGAGGAGTCCGGGGTTGACAGTGAGTCTCACCATTAACCAAAGCGCTCACGAGCCCCACAATTAACTAAAGCATTAACGCAAAGGGGCAACTGTATGGAACACCGGCGGTACGGGTCCGCTTAGGGACCATATTTTCAAGGCCCATACCAATTGAGAAAGGGGACTAGGCAGGGGTGCCCTCTTTCCCCATTAATTTTGTCCCTGGTGATGGAGCCTTTGGCTATGGTCCTGCGTCAATCGTCAGATCACTGGGGTATACAGCTAGGAGAGGAAACGCATGCCATATCGCTTTATGCGGATGATATCTTGCTTTATATTAGGGATCTGCAGGTCATCCCCGATACACTTAAACTGTTTGCAACGCTATCAGGACTCGGTGTGAACTGGGGAAAATCATGCCTATTTCCTTTTGCCCCTCACACAGACGCTCCTCAATTGGTAGTGGATGGTACACCGGTGATCTGGCAGCCTGTTATGTTTCAGTACTTGGGTGTTCGGATTTACCACACCGACCAGGACCTCCTGGATGGTAATCTATCCAGAGCGATCACAGCTATCTATTGCAGGTAAGGCAGCACTTATTAAAATGGTGATGCTGCCCAGACTGCTGTATTATTTCGATAATCTTACGTTATACTTACCAGCGTCTTTCTTTCGGCCGCTGGAGGGAATAATGAGAGACCTCATATGGAGCAATACACACTGCAGGGTGGCGCTAGCTAAATTATATTTACCCCAAGCACAAGGTGGGTTAGCTCTACCTAACATAGAACACTATTATTTAGTGTCCCAAATACAATGGATAGCGAAATGGGCAGCCAAACTCTTCTTACAGATACATCAGAATGCGGTCCCCCGTACACGCTGGACAGGCTCCTTTTTACCTTTCATCCTTGCACTAGATCACACATTTCACTCCCTCTCCTTGTGCAGATAGCTGAGAAATGGTTCCGCAGAGCTCTGCATCTTACTAGCCATGTTACCCCATATGCGCCCACAATCCCATTTCTAGAAATGCCGAAAGAGGGGGGCAAAGTTAGAGCGGCAGAACTCACGGATTGGCATGACGCTGATATATATACGCTGGGAGACCTATATATGGGTGGTGCACTACGGCCCTTCCTTTCTTTGACTGAAGAGAAGGGTGTTCCTCCTGGGCAATTCCTAAATCACGCCTCTTGGATAGCCACGTTGCGACGTCACTGGGGCACTATATCACAGGAACACCCGACATCTCCTGATGCAGTATATACATGCGATGGGCACGGGTCGGCGCCTATTAAAATGGTTTGCAGAATCCATATGCGAACTTACTATGTGCGATTTAACACCCTTGCGTAATAGATGGGAGGCAGATCTGACACGACCCTGTACAACCAAAGAATGGGCCATGCTCTTGGTGAGCCCTAGATTTATTCTTAGAATGCAAGATTTAGATTGATTCCATTCTATATAGTTCATAGAGCATATCTAACCCCAGATAAAATTAATTGGTACTTTAATAGAACGGATGCTTGTTGCCCACGCTGCAAACTGGTAGATGCCGATCTTCTTCATATGTTGTGGTCTTGCCGTAAGATTGCAAGGATACTGGCAAGGTGTGATTCAACTGTTGATCACAAGCACAGACAGAGCCTTACTGAGCACGTGGGAGGCCTGCATCACAGGAATATTTCCTAGAGATAAGAGACACAAGGCCTGTTCTAGCTTCTTAGACCTTGGACTAGCGGTAGCCAAAAGGCTCATCACGCGTTGATGGAAAGCCGAAGATCCTCCGCCGCTTAAAGCCTGGACACAATCTATGCTGAACTGGGCTAAGGCTGAAGCTGTCTCTTTGTTAAGGGAGGACACGCTTGGGTTACGCAAATATTCCATTTCGACAGCCTGGAATACGATCCTGATAACGCTATAAGTAGCAACAACCCCGGATGGCCCCACGGACATTCCTAATATCAACTAATCTAGTTTGGGCATGGGTTGTAGTACGCCCTGGTAACAAGGCGGTCTGGAACACGCATCATCCATCATGCACACTGACCCAGCATGTAATGGTATGGTACCAAAGCTGACACATCTAATTCTATCAAACTGGCATTATTGTAGCAGGTATGGATCGCCCCATATATCTTATCTTACCCTGCTTTTCCATTTTTTTCTTTAGGATTTGTTGTTAAAAGTTTTACTGTTATATATATATAGTAGTTTGATCACCAACCCTGACGGTACGACAGGCGGATAGGAGTCATTGGTAAGATGCATGTGGAGCAAATTTGTATGTGACAACAGCACCTGTTATTTGTTGATTTGATGATTTTTTGTTGTACTAGCAACAGACTAGGATTGATGTGAAGTATTATGCTGTGCTGGATATGTATCACTATATCGTATGGGCTCGGACAAAACACCCATTATCTGGTGTATTTTGAGGTATGTTGCTCTGAACAACTTGATCTCTGTTAATGTTTACTGGTCCCGCAAATATTATGTATGGTTGTATTGCATATCAAATATGTCGAAATTTAATAAACAGATCAAACCAAAAAATGAGGGTAGAAAGTTGTGTGCCCCTCCCAGTCTAACAAGACAGCAATCTGTGAGACAGGTCTAGGTAACTAACAAGACAGCAATATGTGAGACAGGCCTAGGTCACTAACAAAACAGCAATATGTGAGACAGGCCTAGTTCATGGGGCACATGCATAATCTGTGCTGGCCCATGATAAAAAATTGTTACCAAGGATTCAGATATTGCTGCAGCTGGGGCTCTAAAAGCAAGGGTTCAAGCCTATTACCACGTGAGAAACTTTTTCCTCCCCAAAAATTATCTATTCCTATGTTTTACAGATCTTAAAAGATGGCAACCTGGAATGATATTCAAAATCAATGTATCTCTCTTTTCTCCATAACTTGATCTTCTTCTCTCAAGTTATTCCCATCGGCTAGCAGAACTGTTATTAGCTCTGGTGACAATATCTCAGGGAACTGTTCGTTTCCTTCCTTCACATGGTAATTTGGCACACCAGGGAAGCTGTTGAGTTATTGAGGATGATCTTCAAATCAAGACCTTGTACGGATGTCACTGCTGTCTGGAAATCCTGAAGGACTTTGTCTCAAACACTGCCTTTCAGATACCAGTTTTTCATACAAGGTTGAAGTAAGATCCCTTACTTTGTGAAATAGGATACCACTACTGCCATGCGCTTGGAGAAGGCCTTCGGGAAGATTTAAGATCGAATAGAAGAAACTTTATTTGGAAATATTCCCTGCTTACTGTGAATCTAAGAAATGTTCTGTCTTTTTAAAGAAACTTGTAAATATTTTTTACAGCCACTGGTCTGCTGTTTTTAGGTACAAGATGATTGGTTATTTTTGCACACCAGGGAGTACTATAAAAAATAAAAGTATTAACTCTGGTAAAGTCTTGGTAGCGCCTGACTGTTTACTTATCTGCAACAGATTGACTTCATTTATCAGTTGCCTGAACCTTGGGGACGTTGGGTGACGATTTGAACCTCAGACTGTAGCCACTCTTCATGATGGATGGAATCTGTTTTGTCTGGTAACTGACAATAAAACTTGCTTCGGAGCTAGTAAGAATGACAGTGGACTGAGAACCTCATTGTTCCTGTGTGGTAGAAGGCTTTGACTGTTATGCTCCGTGGCTCTCAAAGGGCTCCAATGACAGAAATTAAGTTTCCTGCATGCTTGGGAACATTTTAAGCTTATTGGATTGAAAAGCGTCTTTTAAAAAAATGTGTTGGGGCGTGTCCAAGATGGTGACCGAGTAAGCCGCATCTTCTGGAGCCCTGCTGGTACCGAGTATAGCTGACCCACTGCGGTTGCAGAGGAGGACTCTTGAAGCCGCGGCTGCCCCCCCCAACCTGCGGTAGGTCGTTGCCGCCTTGTGGGGGTGTCGGCGGCCGCGGAGAGACAGCGGCTCATCGACTTCAGTGGCTGCAGTACGTCCCGGAGCCGTATGGCGGATGCGCCCAGCGCGGTCCGCAGGTGAGGGACTGTTTAGCGAGGCACCTGCTCCGGGCCACCCATCGTGCCCTGGTTTCGGTGAGCGGCACCCTTCCGGTCCTCACTGCGGGTGAGGTATGGACTTTTACTCCGGGGGGGCATGATGGAAGAGGCGGCGGCCAACTGCTCTCGGCCTGCAGAGCGGCGGCTGAGGCCTGGCCAGGACTTTGTGGCCTCGCAGCTCCTCTCACGCTGCCCTCCACTGCAGGCTGCAACCCTGGAGACGCACCGGATATCGGACTAACTCCCCACTATTTATTACATCCTAACTGTGTGCGACAACCTGCTGACGCCCGCAGCCGAGGGCTAGTGGACGTTGACAGGCCTGTGTGGCACTGGGTAGAGTTGGCCAGCCCCACGCTGTGGAGTGGTTGGTGGTCGGATGACGCCCAACACAGAGACACCAGCCACACAGTTGTTTGCCCTTTCTTCGTCACGGGGGGCACGAGATGAGGGTCAGTGACTGAGACCTTCTAAAGCCCACCGGCAGTGGTCTGGCCCGTCTCGGTGGAGAGCCCCCCTCCTGTCCTCACGGACAATTCTCCCCTAGGCGCTGTTGCAGGGAGCACCGGGTGAACCTAACCTGATGAAAGTGCCCGGGTCCTTATTCACGACACAGCAGTCTGCTTAACCCCCTGAAATGAGTGCCCCAATGACCTCTCCAAGGGCCCACCGTGGATGGAAGGGAGCCCTGCATACTGGAGAGCTCCCAGATCAGTTTAGAGTTTTCACCTGGAAGTTGGGGGCCCGGGCTACACCGCGGGGTGATCAATAAGTGGCACGGGGGACTGCTTTTGATTTGTACCAATGGCGTCTGATGATGGTTTTCTAGCATATGGTCTAGTGGAACACACCTGTGTTGGAGTCCCCCCCTCAGGTATTGGGAGGCACCAGTATTACTGTGGATAAACCGGCGGGGCCCGAGGCCTTATGCGAGACACAGCCATGTCTTCACATTGCGCCGCGAAAAAGGACCCATGCTGAAAGACATGTTTACTAAGACTGCCGCCAAAAAAACGGACTCGACATCAGGAACCACTATTTCCGAGATTGACCGGAGGAGGTGGACCATGGCGAGACGCCTATTACTAAAACGTCTTGGAGCAGCTGTTTGGGACCCTCCGGGATGATTTTGCAGAGCTCAAGAAGGACATCACCACTGAGATGAAAGAGATCCGCCAAGATGTGGAAGCTGTGGGCCAAAGAGTGGCGTCGCTGGAACAAGGGCAGGGCGCTCGGAAGAGGAACTAGATGGTCATCGTCGGGGAACTTCTGGGCCTACGTGAACAGAATCTGGAGTTGCGATACCAACTTGAAGATCTCAAGAACAGATCTTGTCGCTTCAACATTCGTATTAAGGGAGCCCCCTTGCAAGCTGTTCCGGGCACTCGAGGACTTTGTTGTCCGCCTTTTCAAGTATGTGGCTCCCACCCTGAAGGATCAGGAAATTATGCTGGACCGCACGCATAGCGCCGGACAACCCGCCAATGCACCGGGCCAACTCCAGGACATACTTACCTGTCTTCATTATTTTCGCGAGAAGGAAGTCATTATGGAGGCGGCACAAGACATACAGACCATCGAATTTGAGGGTCATAGGCTGTGGCTCTACCAAGATCTCTCTCCACTTACATTGCAGCGACGGAGGACCCTACGACCGCTGATGGCCCTTCTTCAAGAACAGAACATTAGATATAAATGGGGCCACCCCTTCCGCCTTCAGTTTGTGTGGCGAGAGGAGGTTTGTGCAGTTTGCACTCTTGAAGAGGCTCGAGCACTCCCCGATATGCCATCTCTAGGCCCTGCCACACATACACCCTCGCCATCCCAGGACACCCTGGCGGCTGGCTCCAATCCCTGGCGCTCCTCCAGACGGAAGAAGAAACTGCTGAATTAACCATCCAAGCAGACAGTCGCGAAGAACGTGCCCGACTACTCCAGTAGCTACAGCGTGAGGGCAACTCTGTGGGCGAGGACGGCAACCACTAACTGCTGCCTGTTGCTGTCCCTTTTCTTATGAGTTGGAGGGACCTCTCAGGCCCAGTCAACTGCCGCTGTCTCCAGCTACCCCAGTCTATTCCCCCCTGCACCAGGTTCACAGTTGTGTCGGCGGAGTTCCACTATGGCAGTTCTGTGTGCCATATCTGCTCGCCTACGACATCAACCCTCCTTCCAGCTTCTAGTGGTCCCCAAGCGGGGGATGTTTTTGGTTTGTTGTCCACCCCCCCCTCTTTCTCATGTTTTGCCATACCGTGTCTCTTCTTCCCTTCCCCCTTTGCCTCAGACACACGTGCAAACACCCACTAATTGGCCTAACGCGACTTTGCTGTGAGTGCGTGATACACTACACTTTTACCTGAGTTTCAATGGTGAGCTCTATACTTAGCCTCAATGTCCGAGGCGTTGACGCACCAGCCAAGCGCTTAGCTCTTCTCTCCTTCCTGAAAGACTCATCTGCCTGTTACAGGAAACCCATCTGATCCAGAAGGATTGGCGACAGCTACGCTTCCGCTGGTTCGACTGCCAGTACCTCTCTTCGGGGGCGGTAAAAAAATGCTGGGGTGGTGAGTCTGCTTGCCACGCATTTCCCGGGGCCGGTGGAGCGGGTCTTTGCAGAGATCCCTGGGATACTCTTAGCCACAATCTATGGGCCCAACGACCATCAGGAGGCTTTTTTAAGGGACTCCCTGAGCCAGCTACTGACCTCACCGGACAAAAGATATAGCGATGGACGCCCAGAAAGATAGATTCACTCTGCAGGTGGGTCAGGTCGGGGCCTTACGCCGGGCACTAGACAATAGCTGGGTGAGGTGGGGTTGACGGATATCAGGAGACACATGCACCTACATCCACCGACTACACCTTCTTCTCGGCGACACACCAAACATACGCCTGCATTGATTATTTCTTTACATCCCACACATTACCCTTAACGAACAAGTTACTTACCTTCGGTAACGATATATCTGTAAGAGACATAGATTAGTTATTGATTCCTCACCTTAGAATTACCCCCAGGCGTCAGACTGGATCTGGAGATTTTTTTCTTCTTCCCATCAGCAGTACCTCTGCACATCGATAGGTGGCGTCGGTCGACTCAAGTTCGTCGTGGGCGTCATGGTCGCCGGAATGACGTCGAGGTATCTACTTAGACGCCGCCCTCGCACGCTGAGGTCAGTTCTTTACACGACATTACACGCCAGAAGCGCAGAGCCATGCAAGACACTGACCACTGGTGCACGAAAACTAGGGCCCTGAAAGGGAGTCCCTCACGCTAGAAGTCAGTTCGCAGAACAGGGAGGATGGGTGGGGCGGTGAGGAATCCATAACTAATCTATGTCTCTTACAGATATATTGTTACATAAGATAAGAAACTTGTTCATCTGAAAGAGAAAATTAGTTATGGATTCCTCACCTTAGAATAGATACCCCAGCAATACCAACCCCGGTAGTGGGTCTGCGAACCAAGTTCACACCAGAGAGTCCTGGAGAACCGAACGGCCGAAGAAGCCGTCTCTCCGGACTTAGCTGTCCAGGCAGTAGTGTTTGGTAAACATGTGCAGTGAAGCCCACGTAGCTGCCTGGCAAATGTCATGAAGCTGGACTACACGTCCCAAAGCAGTAGTGGCTGCCGTTGCCCTGGTGGAATGGGCACGCAACCCTACTGGAGGCTCCTTTTTCGCCAAGGAATAGCAGATTTTTATACAAAGAACGACCAATCGAGAGATGGTCCGTTTTTGTACGGCCCGACCTTTCTTGGCACCCACGTAGCCAACAAAGAGTTGGTCATCCACCCGGAATTGTCTTGTCCAGACGAAGGAGCCGCTCTTCCTCTTTAGAAGGATACGGAGGCGGAAAGAATGTGGGCAAAGTGATGGTCTGTCCTATGTGGAAAGAGGTAACCACTTTGGGAAGGAAAGAAGGCCTAGTGCGAAGGACAACCTTGTCCGGATGAACAGCCAAGAAAGGAGGCTTAGAAGAAAGGGCTTGAAGCTCACTCACCGTGCGAGCAGAGGTGATGGCAACCAAGAAGGCAGTTTTCAAAGTTAAAAGCCTGAGAGGATAATTATGGAGCGGCTCAAAGGGAGCGCACATAAGAAAAGTCAGAACCAAGCTCATGTCCCACTGAGGCATTACAAAAGGGATAGGAGGGAAAAGATGAGTAATGCCCTTAAGGAATCTATTTACAATAGGGGACTTGAAAAGAGAAGGTTGATCAGGAAGCCTAAGGAAGGCTGAAATGGCTGAGAGATAGACCTTAAGAGTGCCCAGAGCAGAGCCCTGCTGGGCCAAAGAAAGGAGGAACAAGAGTACCTCAGGACGAGGGGTGGAAAGGGGATCCACAGCCTTTGCTGTGCACCATGCCACAGATTTGTTCCATCTGCAGGCGTATACCGTTTTAGTGGAGGGACGCCTGGCTGCCAAGATAACGTTACAGACTTCGGGAGGAAGGTCGAAGGCCGTCAACTGCTGCCGCTCAATCTCCACGCAAGGAGGTGGAGACTGGACAGGTTTGGGTGGAGGACCGTCCCCTGCTGCTGCGACAGAAGAACCTCCCGAAGAGGCAGTCGGACCGGAGGATTGATGGCCATGTGTAACAGCTCGGGATACCAGACTCTTCGTGCCCAATCCGGAGCCACAAGAATGACTTGGGCCCGGTCGTGCTTGATCTTCTTCAGCACTCTGGGTAGAAGTGGTATAGGCAGAAAGGCATATAGAAGACCGCAACTCCACTCGCGACGGAAAGCGTCACCTAGCGAGTGTCGCCTTGGAAATTCCAACGCGCAGAACTGCCGACATTGCGCGTTCTCTTCGGTGGCGAATAGATCTAACCAAGGCTCTCCCCACTGCTGAAAGAGACCTTGCACCACCTCCGAGTGAAGACGCCAGTCGTGATCCATCATGCACCTGCGGCTGAGTTCGTCCGCTCTGGCGTTCAGAGAACCTGCCAGGTGTTGAACCACCAGGGACATGCCCTGATGTTCCAGCCATGCCCAAAGGCGGAGAGCCTCTTGACATAGGGTCCACGACCCCACCCCGCCCTGTTTGTTGCAGTACCACATGGCAGTGGTGTTGTCCGTGAACACCTGCACTACTCTACCCCGGACAGAGGGAAGGTATGCCTTTAGTGCAAGACGAATCGCCCGAAGCTGTAGAAGGTTGATGTGGAGCCCGGACTCCGCCGGAGACCTGAGGCCTCTGATCTCCGCCTCTCCCATGTGGCCGCCCCACCCCAGAAGTGATTCATCCGTCACCACTGTAAACTTTGGTTGGGGAAGGGAGAGGGATCTGCCATTGACCCAATCCTGGTTCGTGAGCCACCACTGCAATTGTCGAGCAGTGCCCTCCGAGATCTGGACGCAATCGGACAGATTCCCCTGATGCTGTGCCCACTGGAACTTCAGGTCCCACTGCAGAGCCCGCATATGCCACCTGGCATGATCCACCAGCAGGATGCAGGAGGCCATGAGGCCCAGCAGCCTCAGGGTCATGCTGATCGAAACCCGGGATAGAGGCTGAAAGATCGGAATCATAGCCCAAATATCCCGGACTCGCTGCTCGGGAGGAGACACCCGAAACTGCGTCATGTCCAGAACCGCTCCGATGAAAAGGAGCTGCTGAGAGGGAGTCAGGTGTGACTTCGGCACGTTGATAGTGAACCCCAGCGAATGCAGGAGGTCTGCCGTAGTCTGGAGGTGGGAGACGACTGCCTGGGGTGAGCCCGCCTTCAACAGCCAGTCGTCGAGATAGGGGAAGACTGGAACCCCTGATCTGCGCAGATGAGTTGCGACCACCGCCATCACTTTCGTGATCACCCGAGGGGCGCTGGTAAGGCCAAAGGGGAGCACAGTAAACTGAAAGTGCTCGTGGCCTACCGTGAACCGCAGGTAACACCGGTGGGCCGGTAGGACGGGGATGTGAAAATAAGCGTCCTGCAAGTCCAATGCTACCATCCAGTCTCCAGGGTCGAGAGCAGACAGGACCTGAGCCAGAGTCAACATCTTGAACTTCTCCTTCCGGAGGAAGCGGTTGATGTTCCTGAGATCCAAGATAGGACGCAGGCCCTTGTCCTTCTTGGGCACCAGAAAGTAGTGGGAATAACAACCACGACCTACTTCTGGGACAGGAACGCGCTCGATGGAAGCGAGGCCTAAGGATCTGGCCATAGCCCTAGGATCCTTAAAGCGATTGAGCGCGTTGTCTGCCTCGTCGCCAAACAGGCGACGGCCATCAAAGGGCATGTCCAAAAGCGTTGCTTGGACATCCCCTGAAAAACCAGTGGACCTCAACCAGGCGTAGCGTCTCAGTGTTACTGACGTGGAAATCGTCCTGCCCAGTGAGTCGGCCGTGTCCAGCCCACACCGGATGGTGAACTTCGCTGCGTCTCTCCCTTCGGCAACAGCACAGGAGAGCACGGCCCGGGCCTAATCCGGGCACTGTGGCAGCACCTGCAAAACCGTGTCCCACACCGAGTGGGAGTAACGGCCCAATAGGCATGGGGTGTTCACCGACCACAGCCCCAAGCTGGAGGAAGAAAACATCTTCTTCCCAATGTGGTCCAGCTTCTTGGATTCCCTATCAGGTGGTGCGTTACGGAATGCGCCTTTGGATGTGGAGGCTTGGACTACCAAAAGGATGTCCGTAAGGGCCTCATTGAACGGCAGCAGGGGCTCTGAGGAGGCCGCTGCCGGTTGAAGCGCCTCTGTCAGGAGGTTAGTCCTGACTGCCACCATAGGAAGCTCGAGGTTCAGGGCCTCGGCTGCCCTACGTAAGATGCGCCCTCCTCCGTAGCCACGGTAGGGGGAGAGAGCATGCCAAGGTCTGGGGAGGTGTCCAAACCACTGGCCTCACCCAACTCCTCTCTCCAGTCCGGTTCCTCCAACTGGTCTGCAAGAGGGTCCACAGACCCCTCCCAGTCCTCCTCACCCTCTCCTGTGAGCCACTCAGGGCAGTAGGAAACATCAGGAGAGAACAGGGGTACAAAAGTACCGGCCGGCACCGGTCCCGGGCTGGGGACACAACAGGCGTCGGAGGCTGCAGGGGTGTCGTCACTGGATTTGGTGCCGGACGAGGTGTCACGAGGTCGACTGGCGCCGATCCGGATCCAGGCCTGGATCCTCGGGGGCCCTGCGGCGCCGGAGCCTAAGCCGCCGACACTGAAGGCCTAGGGCCCCCAACTGAGTGCGGGGGGCCCGAAGGCGCGCCAGCGGAGTTGGGCTGCCCAAAGATCGAATGTAAGGCTTCGTAAAAGCTTCGAAGCTGGGCAGGAGTCGCTCGGGGTCACAGAAAGGGAGGGAAGGCCGGAGTCGACCCAACAGGTTCCGCGGGCGGAGCCGGACGACTCCCTTCCACGTCCCGCGTCGGCCGACGGACGGGGAGAACGCGAAGAGCGACGATGCTTCTTCGCCTTCTTCTTGTGCTTCGATTTAACCGAAGACGGAGACTTCTATGACGAGTGGTGGTGGTGGCTCCGCGACCGGTCCCACGACCTCCCTCTCGACCGGGACCTCAAACGGCGCGGAGCGGACTGCCGGGCCTCGAGAACCTTTCGGGACCGCTCATGTAAAGATTTCGGATTCATGGCCCTGCAGTCGGAGCACGACTTCGGGTCGTGGTCGCGCTCCAGGCACCAAAGGCACACGAGGTGCGGGTCCGTGACCGACATCAATTTGTGACAGGAGTCACAAGCCTTGAAGCCGGTCCGACGTGACATCCCTCCGTGCACCAGGAGTCGATCGACTCAAAAAAGATGTCGACAAAAGTCGCAAAAAAACGGAGTCAAAAAGTGACTCGAGGTACCGCTCTCTCTGGATCTGCGCTGGCTGGCACGGAAAAGAAAGAACGGACGTCAGCACGCGAGGGCGGCGTCTAAGTAGATAAGGCGACGTCATTCCGGTGACCACGACGCCAACGACAAACGCGGAGTCGACCAACGCCAACTATCAACGCGCAGAGGTACTGCTGATGAAAAAAAAATAATAATTCTCCGGATCCAGTCTGACGCCTGGGGGTAATTCTAAGGTGAGGAATCCATAACTAATTGTCTCTTACAGATGCTGTCTCTTTGGACATTGGTGCAGCGGCGCTGTCTGATCATTCACCCATTATCTTACGTTACAACCCAAGGAGACACTCTCCGGCTCCTCCTGTCTGGCGGCTTAATGTAAAACTCCTCACCTACGAACACATCTTAGCAGACACCTTGACTGCTATAACCCCCGTCTCCATTCTGTGGGAGACGTTAAAAGTGGTGATCAGAGCCTACTTATCACAATCTCCACAGGTTATAATAGAGCTTGATGAACCAAATTGCTCCAACTGGAAACGCAGGTCAAGGAACCAGAAGCTGCCCACATTCGATCTGGCTCGATGAACATGTGCCATCAGTTGACGACGGCACGGAAACAGCTCGAAGCCCTGGACAAGGGAAGAGCAGAGTATGCCTTGCTCTGCATCAGTCAGAAGTACTACGCATGTTGGCACATTTCCTCCGAGCGCAAGCGGTTGACAGAAGGATCCCTGAATTGCGGGGGGCAGATGGCTCTCCAAAATACCGGGATGAGGACATTGCTACAGAATTCGAGACCTTTTTCGCTGCCCTTTACGCAGCAGACCCCCTACCAGATGCCGATGCGAGGGCCTACTTGTCCCAGGCACCTCCCCCCACCCCCCAGCAGACACAGTCACTGCACTCCACACTGACATTGCACCACAAGAGGTCATAACAGCCATTCAACAACTACAACCTGGTAAAGCACCTGGCCCAGACGGCTATGGCACTGATTTCTATAAAGCCTTTGGTCTGCAGTTAGCTCCCGACATAGCACGGCTTTATAACACGCTTAGCTAAACGGAGGAACTCTCAGACTCCATGCGCTTGGCCACTATCACGGTGATCCCCAAGGCTGGCAAAGACCCCACATGTTGTGCATCCTACAGACCAATCTCCCTTTTGAACGTTGATGCGAAGATCTTCACAAGTGTTTTGGCCTGTAGACTGGCCCCTATGTTCAGGGGTTGGTTGATCCTGATCAGGCCAGCTTTATCCCGGAGCGAGGGTGTAGCAACAAGACGAAACGGTTATGTCACTTGCTAGATAAAGTGCAGCGCTCCCGCGTGCCGTCCCTAGGGTTATCGATTGATGCTGAGAACGCCTTTCGATTGCGTGCACTGGCCCTACCTTCACCTCGTCCTAGAGAGAATGTGTCTCGGTCCACAGTTCCACAGGTGGGTCCATTCCTGCCACTCTGCCCCTGGAGCCAGGGTGTGTGTGAATGGATTCATGTTAACGCCCTTTGCTATCACCCGGGGCAGCAGACAGGGCTGCCCCTCTGTCGTCTTTGCTCTCTTTTTGGAGCCCTTTGCAGAGCGGATCTGGAGCAATCCCCGAATAGCAGGCATCCAAATGGGTGGTAGGGAAAATAAGATTATGTTATACGCTTAAGATGCTCTCCTGACCCTCACTGACCCAGACAAATCCTTAGCAGCCATGATGACTGAATTGGCGGCATTTGGTGGAGCCTCCAGGTTCAAGACCAACCTACAAAAATCTTCAATCCTCAATTTGACTGTCCCCGACATGGTGAGGGCCCGACTTAGTACGCAGTACCCACTCCAGTGGACAGGTCATGGTCTACCCTACCTGGGTCTGCACATCTACCCTACGACTGCGGCCACTGCTGCTCACAACTATGGGAGTCCCTTGGCGTTCACTTTGTCAGACCTTACCAAGTGGAAGAGTCACAGTCTTGGCTTGGGCGAATAGTAGCAGTCAAGATGACACTCATATCTAAAATACTTTACATGATGCAAACCCTCCCCCTTCAGCCCCCTCCACTGATGCTGGACAAGCTACAATCCCTTATCTGGGATTTCATCTGGGAGCGCAAAAGTGCCAGAATGGCCAGAACCTGTGTCTATCTCCCATTATCGCAAAAAGAACAATTGATGGACAGAATGCAGAACAATGTCATACATTCACCCCAGTACAGAGATCTGGGCCTAAATCCATCGTTTTTTTGCTCCCCATGCCATTCCAGTTTGAACCCAGCCATATGCAAATCAGTCTTGACCCTGCGCCCAATGGGAACACTCCAGCCCGAACTGCCAGGCCAGGTCCTCCCTGGACTGGAAACAAGCATCCTAGGACCGGTTTTGGGGTTTCACCCCTCATCAGCCAGGATAGCTTGACTCCAGTGGCATGGAGAGCACGGGACCCATGTCTGGGCATACCCGTCCCACTCAGGGTGACAAATGCAAAAAGAACAATTGATGGACAGAATGCAGAACAATGTCATACATTCACCCCAGTACAGGGATCTGGGCCTAAATTAATCGTTTTCTTCTTTTCCCCCATTATCGGCAGGGGGACTGGGGATACCGCATTTGCGCTACCCCCTGCAGTCAAGTAGAGGTCGCGCAATTGCCTTAGCAGATCCTTCTTGCTAGATGTGGCACCGATAATATCCATACACATTTAGACTGGCTACACAAACTATGGGAAACATTGGGAATGGAAATGCTAACGGCAGTTAGCCACACACTGCCTCTCTATTTGATAAGATGTGGCAACCTTGTCTTACTTAGCTGAGGAATTCCGGGAACTGTCCTGTCCATGCTACCTGCGGAAACTCCGCTTAACCTCAGCAGGCGGCTCCAACACACACTAAAACATTTGAGACCAACTTGGTACACGAAGCCGCTAAACCAGGCCCGACATAACATTGTCCCTTTCCACAGTACCCTCCCCCCTCTGTCCCTCTCCTTTCCTTCCTTTTCTTGCTTCCTCCTCATGTGATGCATGCACATTCCGTTAAGTTGATGTTTCACCACCGGTCAGTGGTTGTAGGTAGTTAACTATTGTATCACCTTCTTTTCATATGAAACTAATAAAACAGATCTAAAACCTAAAAAAAAGTGTCACAGCCCCTCCAGCTCAATTATGGCTGAAGAGGGGCAGGGATAGGTAAGGAGGCAGCACCCATCCCTTGATCAAAGCAACTTCCGCTTCCTGAGGTTGGAGGTCCAGCAAGCTGTGAACCGTGTGCTGTGGGAGCCATGCCGTGAAAGCTGTACATTGGGACGTAGCAGAGAGTGCAGAACTGGCCTGAGGAGCACAAGGTTTGGGAGGGCAGTCCTCCTCCCACGTTGGACCCAGTACAGCAATCCACACACTAGCAGGCCTACTTGTTTGTTTTATTTCACTCTGGGCGGGAGTGTCGCTGAGGAGGACGGGCGCTTGTGCTCCTTTGTGGGAACCCTCGCCACTTCGTATGAGTTGGTTGTGAGGGTCTGCCCTTCCCCGTTTAGCCGGAGGTGTCAGAGAGGTCGACCCTTGGCAATGGTTGTCTGGCTAGAGGCGTGTGTGGCCGAAGGCGAGGGGCAGGCCCTGGTGAAGGCGGTGCAGCCTGTGGCCCGGTTGCCATGCAGGAAAATACTTGGGCTCAAGGAAAGTGGCAGACACTGACATTCTCCTTGGATTGTCATTGTATTTACAAGCTGCTAGTATAAAAATGTGTCTGAAGTGATGCTGTTTGAGGCAGCGTGAGGAGGGCATGTTCAATGGTCAAACCGTACTCATTGTGGTTGAGCGCCGTCTGACCACGGATTGTGACGTGCGGGAGACTACTCAGCGCTACATGGCGCACCGAAGGACATAGTTATCTCAAGCAAGAAGGCACGGTAAGGAGATGTTAAGTAATCACAGTAGTCAAGTGATTTTTAATATAGGATTTAATCCAATAAAGAGCACCATCTGGACATACGTCCTCCTTGTCTGGCTTTTCGCTGCAACTGTCCTGGTGCCTACTCCATCATTCCAAACTGGAATTTAGAGCTTGCACCCTTACAGCTGTTCCACACAAGTGCATTACAAATGTAAACACAACAGGAGAGGATTGGTTAGAGCCTGATAGTCAGTATGCTGTGGTAAGCAAACTCGGGTCTTCCCCCGTTTTCCTCCCCGCGTTACACTGCAGTGATATTTTTGCCCTGCTGCATTATAGTATTGCATCATCCCATACCCCGCTATCGTCATTTTGTTTTCTGCTTTGCCTACTGGTTTTGCTGTATTCAGAAGTCCAGCTCGGGTCCCTCTAGGACACCATCTAGTCCAGCCAAAAGAGCCTGGCAATCTCCGTTTGCTGTCATTGGTATTATCTGGTTGCATTTGGCTGTGTATCAGCCCTATATGGCTCACTTGTTTCTTTTCACCAAGTTTTTTAGCTCGGCTTGGAGGAGGCGAGTTGTAGTTGTCAGCAGCAAGTAGAATCCAGGGTTGTGCACGGAAGTGGCTGTCATAGTAGCTGGTGCAGCTTGTGCCCGCTGGGTTCCCCCACCCTCTAGTGACCTACCCTACTCGATCTCCAGTCAAGCACCAGGCAATCTTATCTTAGACAATGCCAACAAAAAGGTAGAAAGGGCCTCAATGTGCAAATGGCCTAAAAGGCGGTCAATTTTGGGATATTTAATTCAAGGGCCACGTGGGGAGTGACCCGGAATCCCACGTTCATACCTCAAATTACTTTAATGGATCAAATCACAGACTGAATCAATCAAATTAATCAGCTGGACCTAATACAGGAGATGGATTAAGTGGTGTGAACAGTTTTTGGGTGTTAGAGAAGGATATAATTCCAAATACTTTGATAAAACAAGCCCGGGCAGCCTTGTAGAACTAAGGCACAATGGGAGAAACAGGAAAAGGAAAAGGACCTAAAATGTGTGAAAAGAAACCGTTTAAGCCTGTGTAATTCCTTGTGGAAATTTGTTACATCATATTTTAACATTTCCAGTAGCCAAAAACTGCCAAATTTATCAAAAAGTATTACCTTGTCCCAGACTCAAAAGCATACCAAGACTGGTCATATTATTGTAGTGTCTAAGGTGCTAAGTCTAGCTACGGGGGCGGCTCAAGCCAACAAGCAGAAGGTCATAACCGAGGGGGCGGGTGATAAATGGCAATGTTAATCGATATGGAAACGGTAACAGTAATATGGCAAGTGACCTTATCCTTGTTGGGGAGTGTCAGGACACCTGCTCACCCCTTTTGCCAGCCCATAATCACCTAGGGCAGGCGGGAAGAAATTGTGATCTCTCGTCTATTGTAATGTCATATGATTGTGATAGAAATAAACAGGCGAATGAGGAAAGGGAACATGATCCGATTGGTTATAGCTTGATGAGCGGGGGCTTCAAGATGAAATGGCTGGAGATTATGGTAGGGGGTCAGAGTTGATGGATGGGAACTGGGGAGAGGGCAATGTACAAGCCCTTTATCCACCTCGTTTATCCTTCTCCCAGTTATGTGAGAGGTGTTTTTTCCATGGATCGGGAGGTGTTTTTTCCATGGATCGGGGGGTCAAATTTCTACCACCTACTAAGTTCTGCTAGAGGGACCTAATGCCGAAGTAGTGAATGCCCTCCCCAGAATTAATTCGAACATGTTCCAGGATATTTTATGCTGAATTTGCATACACTGATGCAAACAACCTTTCAGGGCATGCTAAAAGCCCTAGTTTTGTCTAATACACAGCAGACTAAGCAGAGTCGATTTTTAGAAAGCATCAAAACAACCCTTGACTAAGTCAATGGAACTAGCAAAGGGGTCAGTTACTCGAACTATAGGGGCAGAACAAAGTGTCTCTTAATTGCAGCTCATGCTATCGAATGTTGAAGCAGCTGACAGTGTCCACATCTCTTGGTGTCCAGCCTTGATCTATTGTTATGGCGAGCACTATGGAAAAGAAAATAGGGTACTTTCACCTTTTAGCCTATTTATGGGAGAGGAGTTGGCCTAACGGCTAGGGTGGTCGACCTCGAATCTGGGGAACTGGGTTCGAGTCTCGGCAATGACGCTGAACATCCTGTGATTCTGGGCAAATCACTTAATCTCCCCGTGCCTAACAAAACAAGCATTTGCAATGCAATAGGTGTCGCAGTTACACAAGTTAAAGCTATTGGCATTGTAAATGACAATGCCTTTTATTTATGTTTTAAAACGAAAACAAATAAAAAAGGCATTGTTATTTGGAATGTCAATAGCTCAAACTCACGTAAATGCGAGACCTATTGCATTGCAAATGCTTGTTTAAACTAACTATAAATATTTAAGGAGACCGGCCACCATTAAGTAAACTTTTGTTTCAGTGCTCGAACTTTTGAAAAGCTTTGTAACGGCTGGAAACATGCATATAATTTGTTTTTTTAAAACGTTTTATTTTCCTCTTATTTGTACTCGCAAGAGTTCGTGTGTTTGTTACTAAATGGTTCCCCAGTGGACGAATGCATTGCAGCTAAATAGTTTTGGTTTCCTGCTAATTAACTTTGCATCAAGAGTTTACTCAAATTATAAAAAGCTAGAAAAGATAAAAACTGCACATCCCGTCGTTACATGCTATGATGTCCTACACAGGTGCACGTTGAACGCTATACAAGTTACTTACACGTGTGCCTTTTATCCTAGTGTGCTGTTCTTTAAATCAACAATTCCACGAATGGCCCTACATTTGATATTAGGCTGTCCGGCTTTTATTTGCCTTGCTTCCACATTTGACGAATTTAGGTCCGAGTCCCAAGCAGTTGCAAACCCCAGGAGGAGAAGGAATAAACGTATGTCCTGGTGGCTAGCCCTTACACGCGCCGCCTTGGCAGTAATCCGCCCTCATTTACTCCTGCCGACCGGTTTGTCTAGACCGGTGGAGCTTTTCAAAGCAGTATGTAGATTTCATTGTGAACTCCCCATTCTGATAATCCGGAAAATTGTGGTTTTTTTGCCCCAGCTGACACCCAAGGGTAGAAGAAAGTTAAAGAGCAGGCACTCACTGTCTCTAGAGCAGAGGTCTTCAACATGTTTTGTCCTGAGCCCCCTAAACAAACAGTTTTAAAGTCCGGCACTCTCCAAAAGTTTATGGCAAGATTTCGGGTAGCGGGAGGGGCAGGGCCGATAGCAGGTGCTGGGATTACGGGGTCCTGTTATTCTGTAGGAGCACACATGCAAATGCCTACAAAAAGTAGTTTTTTTTTTGCATTTTGTTTGTCGTTCAGAGTTTGTTAAGTAAACCAAAAGAGAAAAAAAAGATAGGCTGGGTGGGGAGACATAACAGAGGGGAGTGGGAAGAAACACAAAGGTGGGTGGGGGACCAAGCAACATGGAGAGCAAGTGACAAGAGGCCATTGTGGGGTTATTTATTAACACGGAGGACGAGGTTGGAGAAGTGACACTGAAAATGCGGGAGGGAAGGAAGACGGCTCGGGTGGGTTGGGGAGCAAACGGATGAGTGTGCACAGCGTGGAACTGAGGGGAACTGCACATGAAAAAATACATTGAGGGAGTGGGGGGGATAAGCAAACGAGAGTGATGGAGATTTATACAGGGAAGGCAATAGCAACACAAGAGCGGCAGAGGGGAAAGAGTACACAAGGGAGACTGGTAGAAAAGATGTGCACTCGAGCTGATTGCAATGAAGCCAGACCAACTGACCTCACTTTTCTGACCAAAAGTTCATGTGAAATCGCACACGAGGCACATTTACTTATCTGTATCATGGACATTACAAAAGTAGACTACTACGTCTTTCACAAAAGTTCTGCAATGCAAGCCAAGAAATAGTTCGGGCCTCACCCTCCGTACATTTCCTGCACCCCAAACACAACATGCCGGTTGGGCAAACAAGGCGAGGCACTTATTTGCCCTTCTCACCTTAAAGTCGTTACCGCTCAGATCAACGCCTCTGATGAAGGGGAGCACCCCGGTGGAAGCCATCTCTGTGTTCCGGCACCCAGCGCTGACCGCCGCTGCTGGAACGGCATGTACAGCTCTCCTCCAATGCTCCGTAGCTGGCTGCCCTCGCTCACCTGCCCGCGCACATTTAAGCCATAACCCAAGTCCGACTTTAGGATGCGGACTACGCGAGGGCCCCCGCCACCCATTCCCCCCATGGGCACCAGCGGGCCCTCCCCGTTCCTCTGCGGACCCTCCACCTCCTCGTCCGCCATCTTCACTTCATCGGCGGCGGCTTGCATCTTCACTTCGGCGGCGGCTTGTTTCAGGGGCAGACCGGAAACGAGGCCGCCAGACCTACTCCCGCCTGAAACGCCGAAAAGAAAGTCAAGAGCCATGGGCCTGATGGAGACAGGAAGGGAGCGAGCAAGAGGGAACGCGAAAGCACGCCATGCTGTGAGCGTGCACATCGGCTGTCCGGGATCCCCAGAAAAGACACGCCGTGAGCGTGCACATCGGCTGTCCGGGCGCAAGCTGAAGACACGCCGTGAGCGTGCACATCGGCTGTCCGAGTGTCCGGGCGCAAGCTCAGCATTGCCAGCGAAGACACTCCGTGAGCGTGCACATCGCCTGTCCCCCTTCCGAACTCAAGTCGACGACAATAAGTCTCGCTAGCGACAGCGCTTCGCGCTGCGTCGCTAGGCGAGACCTAAAAATGAATGTGTCCTCATGATGTTGTTTAGATTTCACCTAGATTCAGGCATTGCTTTGTTTTTTGTGTTTCAGACAGACTGCATTTTAAAAATGGCACGCAGATTTTGGTGCAAGTGAAAAACACATGGCAAGTGAAAACATGAAATGAGACATGGTCGAAATGCTTTCATTTAAAACCCATGCTCAATTAATTAATCCAGGGTGGTTAAAATGTGTTTAGTTTAGATTTAACCTCACTATAGAATGTACATTTAATTTAGAGAATGTTTTTTTTTTTACTTTTAAAGTAGCACATAATTGTGCTGAAATAACAGGTATTTTGCAGTGTAGAGAAGCATGTGACTTCAGTTTGCTTTAGCAGCAGTTCACTAACCTTGAGATAAGGAATGGAATGTTTCCTCCCGTCTCCTCTCCATGAAAGACCTTTGTTCCTCTGTTCCAGTCTCAAGAGAACTAGGCTTTGTTGCATATTTAGACAATGCATGTTCAGTTCATAACACATCTTTCTTATAATATGTATTAATTAATCAACCATGCACCAACACTACATGTGGGGCAAACGCATTTTGCATGGAAAGCTATCTAAAACATTAGAGCATGTTGCCATGAGCATGTATTAACTGTTTGCGCTTTGAAAATTTGCACTGGTGCATGTTTATGCTATGTTGTACATTGCACATTTTGCATATTGTGCACTAATAATAGAAAAGCTGCTTTAAATTAATAGCTTTCGCTAGGTAATAATTAATACAGGGTATTAGAATGGTGGGAGGTGAACATAATGGGTTTTACTTCATAAATTAATATACTTTTGTGTTTGTTTTACTTTAGTATACATTTGGGCCCACAATAAAATGGCTGCCTAGGAATCCAGCATGGCTGAGAACTGTTAGCAGTGTGCTGAATGAGAGACGCATGCGCAGAAGAATGTGCCAGCTGCATGAACTGCCAAGTGCCTCAAGTGAAGACACATAGGTCAAGGCCACAATGATCTGTACACTCCTGTCACCGTGCCAACGTACCAGTGTTTGTGGGAAAGTGTCATCCCTGTGTGCGATGTGAAAGAGAGACAGGAAAGGATTGATACATTTTGTCGCTTAAGATGTTGCAAGAGATGTTCTTATTGATACATGTTATGTATACTGTTCTTAGCATTAAGCCCCTATTGTCAGAACGGGTATGGGGTGGACTTGCGATGAGTACAGGATGATGAGACCCCTATGTCACCTGTGCTAACCAATCAACTGCGAGTTTCTACTGAACTGCAACATTGTTAGTGTAGTCAGCCAAGAATTAGGGTATAAAAAATGACCCCTTAGGGGCGTGTCAGGAGCAGATCTGACCAGACATCATTTGGGTTAGGTACGTGAACGTCGCAGGTGCAGACTGGGTGGAGATTGCGTCCGAGGAGACAGAGGGAGGAGGAGGCATTGTTCACATATTTTAGGGAGGTGTAGGCTGGCCTTGCTTTTTGGCAGATCACAGCTTCTGTGGTCTTGTGAAGGGAGGGCCATTCAAGGAGCAGCTTGTGTCAGACACAGAAGAGCAGAGATGAACAGACGAGCGCAGAGAAAGAGCAGCTGAGAGATCAGGACAGATTTGATGCTAAAACTGTAAGTTTTATGCTTTTGACTAACTGGCTTTTGAAAAGATTTATTTGTCTTATGCATTTATTTCTCTTTATGGGAGATGTTTGCCAATTATTAATTATTGATTAGCCTTGCAAAACTCACTCTTGAATTATATTTTTCCTGGAACTCTTTAAAGAGTTCTGACTGACATTTTATGCCTCATTCCCTTTCCTTTATGAAGTGCTTTGTATGCAATCTATAATATGTTCTGTATTAATTCTATTTTTCCTATTTTCAATTCTGTAACCTGATTGAAAATTGATTAATGAATAAAGAATCAGAGAAACTTAACTTTTGACTAGAAAATAAAACCCTTTAAAACAATTCACAACTCTCATTATTGGCTTAAATATTAATTGCATTTGATTTTTTTCATGTTTATGTAAAGTCTCCTGAAGGTGATAAACGGTGGCCAAGGTCCATCTCCTTTAAGCGGTAATGAGGTTTTGCATTGTGAAATTACTGTACAAATTACCGCTGGATCACTCATGTAACGCAACTGGTGCTATGTGAAGCGCTCTGATACCCGATACCTTCGGGTCAAGTTCGCGCTATATAAAACTCCGTAAACTAAATAAAAAAATAAAAAATTTATCAGTGGCAAGAAAAACCGCAGAACATCATTTATAAAACGTCGGAGGAAGTCTATAAAGGGCTATGGCCCGATGTACGAAGCCATTTAGCATTTCTTAACCCCTTCGACGCTTATGACGGAGCGGTTCCGTCATAAGCGTCGGTTGGGCTGTGCGCATGATGGAACCGCTCCGTCATGGCCCCGCCCGCTCAATAGAACCCTCAGCACAGCGCGAAAATCCGCGCCGCGCTGAAGGGGTTAATGGGCCGAATCACTATTTTGGCCTGTTGAGAGAAATGGCCTTTTCAGATGTACAAAGGGCCAAAACCGGTCGCAATTTGCAATTTCTACATTGTAGAAATCGCAATTTGCGACCGCCATTTAGCAGTCGCAGTCACAGTGATTACCTATTTGCGAGTCCTTAAGTACATGTACAAAGCATTTCCTAAATGCGAATTGGGCACTTAGGAAATGCAATTACCATTGACTTCAAATCGATGGTAAATATAGGCAAAATAAAAAATGCTTTGAAAATTAAATTTTCTATTGTGATATGATGCGCACATATGGCCCTAAGGCATATGTGCACTTACATGTGCACAGGGAAATTCGGGGTGCCTCCAGTGGGGCCTTAAGCCCAGAGGCACCCGTGGCTTTGCATTTCTTAAACTGAGATTTTCTACTAGGAGATGCAAACCATTTTTTATTTCGCCCATAGGAGGGAATGCAATAGCATTTCCTATTTGTGATTCCCTAATAGCGATTCCTAATCTGTAGGAATCCCTATAAGGGAATCACAAATTTTGTACATATACTTTTGCATTTCTTAAATAGCGATTCCTACGGAGTAGCTATTGACGAAATGCAAATGGGAACCTTAGTACATCTGGACCTATGAAACTGAGGATACTTTCACAACCGCTCTTAATTTGGCTAGGGTTGAGGCTGACAACTAGCTTAATCCAGGGATTGTCAGGGCAAAGGAGAAAGGGTCACTTTGTTTAATTCTCTGAGCAAACACATTATAGAAGAGGTTGAGAAGATGTTACCTGCTCCATTTCGCAGAGTCAGGAAAGGTCGAAGGGGTTGAAAGACCCATTTGAAAACAGGACCTAAATTACAAGCCCAGTTTTTAAAGGAAAAGGGCTGGATCACTAATTCCATCTATTTCAGACTAACAAAGAGGGGAAAGAAAATATCCAAACTATTGCCATTAAATCAAGCTAAACTCCTTGCAACCTTCAAATCAATTCCAACATTGAGAGCGGTAACATTGGTGGACTTTAATCTAGTGAGGTTTTGTATGTCCCATGAGGGTAAACTAAATAAAGCGGATTTTGTTCTCGAAGACAAATTCAGTGAAAGTTATTGAGTCACAAAATGAATTAATAGAGCATGGTGTAATGATTAGTGATGACCCGGGGTGCTGGGAAGACCCAAATGTCAACGAAAGGTACACTACAAGAACTATTAATACCAACGACATTTCACTGTATATTCCCTGGTTAAAAAATAAAATAATGGGGGGATTGGTTTCCACCCAAATTGAATTACCGCACCTGCCAAGAAATCGTAATTGTACTTAAATTACGGCAATGGTCTACTGTCCCTTTCCCTTTCTTAAATCCATTTTGTGTCTTTGTAAGGACATCACTCTTCTACCCACTCCGCTAACTTATTCAATAAAAGGCGGCCCATTAGTTTGGCTGTGCTATCCAGCAAGGAGATGGGTCTATAATTATTCGGTAGGGCCTTATCACCCTTTTTATAAATAGGGATTAATATAGTTTTTTCCCAGGAACCCTGGTGGGCCCAACTTGACAATAGCATTTAGGATGTTAGTTAGTAAGGAGGCCCATATGTCTGGGAGTTCCAAGAAGCAATGTATTGGAACCCTGTCTGGTCCTGGAGCCTTAGCACTGTTACATTGGGCCAATCCATGCCTGACCTCGGCCAAATCGAAGACCAGGCTTCCTCCCTGATCTATCGACCTCTGTATAAGTGGTGAGGCTAAGTCCTCCCCTACCAACCCAAATATAGTCGAGAAATATTAAACCCGGATTTCTTCTTCAACATGGACATCTGTTGAGGGATCATTTTTGTCATTCAGAAAAGGGGCTCTGACCAAACTCCAAAGTTCCCTATCTTCCCTTAATGCTGCTGATCTCAGATTCTCCCAGGTATTCTCTCTAAAGCCTTAGCCTCAACCTCTGGACTTCCTTATACTGCACACGCAGGCTCCGACCCAAACTCGTGTCTCTAGGAATCACCCCCAAAGCATTGTGTTAACCTTTTAAGTCTCGTGAGCAAGCAGCATCGAACCACCCAGCTCTTGAAGAGGGCTTAAGGAAACATGAGTTGACCAGTTGAGTTTTGATTTCAGCCAAGAGCATATTAAAGGTTTCCAACAATATGCCCGGCTCTTGATTAGGGTCCAAACAGACCATCACTTACATCTGCCTATGGGCCAAAAATATGGATAAAAACTCCTCCCTGTCTACCCTTTCCCATTTTAATGTAAATCCATTTCTCCTTGCTAGGACATTGGGAAAGCAAAGGCAGCGTGATCACTAAAATTTAGACACATGATTTCCACTTAAGTCAGCAAACTGCCCACCATGTTAGATGTCACAATATAATCGATAGTAGAACCCTTTTCCTGGCACCCAAAAGTCTATTGTAATAGACCTGTGCGAGTCTCAACCGGGTTCATAGTCTCCAAATCTCCAAATTTTGGACGACTAGCATCCTATTAAGTGCGTTACCTTAGTCACTATGGGCAAAGTGGGAATCACCTCCCCTTCCTCCTCAATTAACCTGCAGACTGGTTAATACATCAGATCACAACTGTGGGCCTTAAAATCGCCTAACCACATCAAATAAATCTGTTTGGGGTGTGCCTCATTCAAGGAATTCATCTCCTTTCCCAATGCTCCAACCACTTCTGCCTTGTCACCATTGAAATTATTATTATAATAATTTAATACTGCAAGGGACTTGGCTGCAGGAGTGCCCCTCTTTTGAAGGGTCTGTTGCCATAACTAGGTGTAAGAAATTGGGTTGTTTGTTGAGTGGGTTGTGAGCAGCAACCACAATCATTGTCAAGGTGAGGCACTAGCCAAACCTAAATGAAACTGCTATACCCCCTGATAGCTTTTCATAGAGCAGTCAGGCTTAACTTAGAGGCAATGTGTAAAGTATTTGTGCAACACTTCAAACAGTACTAAAGTGAGAAACACCTCACAAAATAATCCCACACCAAGTTAGATAAATAGAGTTATTTATAATAAAACAAGACCAAAACAATAAAAATCTAATTAGTAGAATCAGAGATGAGCAATTTTAAAGAGCGTAGTGGAAATAGTGCCAAAAAGCACAAAGCGCGAACTATTGATATCTGGTTGTGCAGGATCGTGACAAAATCACAAGTTCCGGCTGACCGCGATGGAGCACAAGCCGGCTACAGGGACCCAGTTATGCCTGCTGAACAGAGCACCTTAAATCCTGGTTTGCGGAGCGCTGTGAGGATCCACGCCAAAGATGCATTGCACGGCCGAAGCGATGCGTCGGTTCCAAGATGTGACGAGGCTGCGGTGCGAGGTCCTGATGCATTGACGTCGAGAAATCTTTTGAGGGGGCTTGTGTGGAGCCCGGCGTCGAGGATGCGGCATGCAGTTGGGATGGTGCATTTGTTCTGAGGAGCTGCAATGCGGAGTGCGGAGTTGTCGTTGGGCTGCCTTCGACGAGGGATGCAAGTTTCTATGAGGCTGCGGAGATGTGGGTATTTGCGATGGGTTCAATCCATGCAGCAGCAGCGATGCGTCGGTACTGCTCGGGTTTGCATCCCGCAGCAGAGATGCGTTGGTTCAGCTGGATCTACAGAGGTTGACAGAGCACCTTAAGCCCACTTCCAAAGGTCCAAGTCTGGGGTGGCACCCCTTGGCAGGGTAGACTCACAGATGGCGGAGTCCAGGTCCAGGCGCAAGGTTGTTGGAAGCCTGTTATGTCCCTGAGGCTTCAGATCAGGAGGCTAGCCAACGAGCCCTTGGAGTCACTCTGGGTTCAAGAGATGCAGGTTCAGTTCTTCTCACCTAGGCAAGCGGGCAGCAGGGAAGCAGTCCTTCAGAGCAGCAGTTCAGTAGAGTGGCAGTCCTTTCAGCAGCACAGCAGTCCTTCTTCCTGGCAGAGTATCCACAGGTCCAGAAGTGAACTGAAGATTTTGTGTCTGAGGTCCAGTATTTATAACCAGTTTTGTTTTGGAAGTGGGGAGAAGCTTCTAGAGATAGGCCTTTGAAGGGCACAGGTACCCTGCATTCCTGGACCTGGCTCCAGACTAACTACAGGGGGTATGCAGCCCTTTGTGTAGAGACCGGACACAGCCTATTCAAGAGTAAGTAGGGCTGGGTACAGCTCCCCCCCATCCTGCCAGTGATGGCCCATCCAGGCACACCTAAGCTCCCAATTGTGTGTAGCTGTCTAGGAGGAACACAGAAAGTCCAACTGTTAACTTCACCCAGTCATATGACCCAGAGACAGGCTGTAGGCACCAAATGGTTAAGGCAGGAAAATGCCAATTTTCTAAAAGTGCCATTTTCAAAATTGTAATTTAAAATCAGACTTCACCAGAAGTTAGGATTTTTCATTACAATTCCAAAGACACAAAACATGAACTGGTTACCTGTTCCCATTTGGAAATTCCAGCCTATTAAATGTAATAGGGTAACTCCAATGTCATCCTAATGGGAGAGGTAGGCCTTGCAGTAGTGGAAAACACATTTAAGGGTTTTTCACTACTAGGATATGTAAAACTTAAAAGTACATGTCCTACTTTTAAAAAACATTGCACCCTGCCCTCTGGGCTGTCCAGGGCCTATCCTAGGATTGACATATAAGTATTAAAAAGGAAGGTTTGGGTCTTGCAAAAGGTTTATTTTGCCAGGTCGAATGGCAGTTTAAACCTGCACACACAGGGTGCAATGGCAAGCCTGAGACATGTTTAAAGCGCAAAATCCATGCTGCAGGCCCACTATTAATATTTAATTTACAGGCCCTGGGCACAGGTAGTACCACTTCACTAGGGACTTGCAAGTAAATTAAATATGTCATTTGGGTATAAGCCAATATTAACAGGTTTTAAAGAGAGAGCACAAACACTTTGGTAAAGTGTGCATAGTTGTAAAGTAAGCAAAACAGGAGGTTTGAAGGCAAGAAGTTAGGGGGAAAATTACGCTAAGGATGCCAGGCCTAACACTAGTGATGCCATATCACACGCTACAATAGGCTGAGCCTCTAGTGGACAGCTGGCATTGGTTTCAGTACCTAGTGCTAAAACAGTCACTTTACGAGAGACATCATGTACTTGGTTGCAACCCTGCTCAATTTTGTCACTTAATGACAAAGGAGCGAATTAATTATTCATTTGTTTTAATGTGTATGTTCCATCAAATTGCAAGGGGTTTGCAAATGAACTGACCAGAATGAACCAGGATCTGCAAACCATTCGTTGTCGTTTTCCGTAAGCTCAGGTTGTTTTGGCTGGGGATTTCAATTTAAAAATGCCCAGTTTTTTCTTTTGATAACTGTCTGCAGGAAGTTTTGTGTAGCTATGAAATTCGATTTGTGAATGATAGTCCAGCTGATGCAAAATTTAGATATGGTAGGAATAAAATACCAATAGACTATATTTTTATTGCTGTTGATCATTTTTGGTGTAGTGGCCAATTTCAAGGTTATAGACCTAGGGATTAGGGATCATCATGCGATGGACCTACTTTTCAATGAGACCCTTTATTCCAACCAGGAATCAACATTTCTTTTACCAGTGGTTTTTAATCATAGGATAAGGTTCTCGATTACAGAGGGAAAATTGCAGGAATTAATAAGGACAAGAATTAATGATCATATATCATCCGCTGATGGCAATGGGCTTGAGTGGTATGGACAGTTGATTAATAAAGTACAGATGCTCCTGAAAGATGATCACCCTCTAATATCCTTAGGTAGACCGGAAAATGGGTGAATTGATGTAGATGGTAAGGCTTTCCGAAGCGAAGTCCATAAACAGACTGAGGCACAAAGTGCCTGTTAACAAAGAAGCAAAATCGATAGAGGCCATCAGGCATATGAAAAAGATATATCAGGCAGTTTGCTCTCAAAAGAGGATGTTAGACCTGTCAGCCTTAGGGTGCAGCTTTCTCCCAAACCTTTTGCCTACTGATCTTCAAGTTTTTCTGGATTTGGCGTTATAACTCTGTGCACTTTACCACTGCTATCCAGTGCTAAATGCTCACTCCCCTAAACATGGTTTAATTGATTCGCATATACCTAATTGCCATATTTAATTTACTTATAAGTCCCTTGTAGAGTGGTACATCATTTACCCAGGGCCAGTAAATTAAATGCTACCAGTGGGCCTCCAGCACTTATTGTGCCACCCATTTAAGTAGCCCTTCAAAACACGTCCCAGGCCTGCCATTTCTGCCTGAATGCATTGCTACACTGCCATGTCCACTTGGCATTTAAACCCCCTTGCCAAACCTTAAACTCCCCTTTTACTACATATATGTCACCCCTAAGGTAGGCCCTAGGTAGTCCATAGGGCAGGGTGCTGTGCAATTAAAAGGTTGAACATGTACTTTTAGGTTTTACATGTCCTTGTAGTGAAAGACTCCCAAATTCGTTTTTCACTACTGTGAGGATAAAAGTATCCTCCCAGAGGATAACATTGTAGGCGCCTCATCCCTGTTGGTCTAGTGGTAGAACGTCACTCCTCTGCTGCTGGGCTGCCCTCTGTCTCTCTTTTTCTGCCTTTTTCTTTGATTCTTTTCTGTCCCTTTCACACTTTATCCTTTTTTCTCCTTTTGCCCCCGCGATCCTCCGCGGCCCCACCCCCCTCCAGTAACACGTTCCTGCTCCCCGCGTTTCCCACTTCCCAGCTGTCCAGCCCTCCCTGCACACTAATTAGGGGGGGGGCGTTGGCGCGCCAAAGACAAGCCCGTCTTCGCCCAGCGCCATGAACCCTGGTTCTCGGACCTTCCACCGATACAATGCCAGCACCCTCCTCGCCCTCAACACCAGATGCCACACCGCGTGCCGCCTCACGTCACCGAAGGACACCCAAGGACCTTTCTCCTGCCGAAACTGCAGCTGCACCCTCGTCCACCTCCGCACTCCAGCTCCTCCCGCCGCCAAGCCGACCAACAGCACACCCGACCGGCTCAGCTGCATCCTCCTCAACACGCGCTCCCTCCACAAACACACTACAGAAATCTGGGACCTCCTCGGCTCCGTCTCTCCCGACATCGCCTTCTTCACGGAAACCTGGACAGACCCTAGCTCTGGCCCAGACATCGCCACCGCCATGCCCGATGGCTACAAGATCACCCGCAAGGACCGCACTGACCAACCAAGAAGAGGCATTGCCATCGTCCACAAAAACACCCTCAGCCTGACCACCCACTCAGACGACCCAACGACAACCATGGAACACCTCCACTTCCAGATCCAGACCAACCCCAACACCACCCTCCACGGCATCCTCGTCTACAGACCTCCTGGCCCTCGCCTGCCCTTCACCGACACCATGGTCGAATTCATCGCACCCCAGGCTTCCCCATATACACCGATTACATCCTACTCGGCGACCTCAACTTTCACCTGGACAACCCCAATGACCAGTATACTGCATCCCTTCTGGAGAACCTCGCCAACGTAGGACTCAAGCAGCAAGTCACCTCTCCAACCCATGCAGCAGGACATACACTCGACCCTGTCTTCTCGGCCAGCGAAAACATCACCTACAGCCATACCACCGAACTCCACTGGACCGACCAGCACTGCATGCACTTCGCCTTCACCAAACCCACCGTAGCTGGAACAAGGTCACAGAAGAACATCTCATCGCCTCTCTCAGCACTACCACACCCTGACATTCGCCGATGTTAATACCTCAGCACACAACTTCCACCAATGGATCTCCAACTGCTCCAACACCCCTCAAGAAGGCACCCGGCAAGCAGCACTCCAAGAAAGCCAGCTGGCTCACTCCCACCCTTCACGAGTCCAAAGGCACATGTTGACAACTCAAGAAGAGATGGAGGAACAACAAAACCCGGAAACCCACACAACCTTTAAAGCAGTCGTCACCGCACATTACCTCCTCCTCAAAACCACAAAGAAAACAGCCCTCCAAGACAGAATTAACGCCAACGCACACAACAGCAAAGAATTCTTCGCCATCGTCAAGGAGTTTGCCAGGCCACAGATGTCCCACTCTCCCAAGACCTCTGCAACAGACTCAGCACCTTCTTCCACCACAAGATCAGGCAGATCTACGACCACTTCGACACCCAAGACCCTCCCACCATGCAAGACACCACTGCACCAACCACGTCTCACCCCAACTGATCCTGCTCACCACAGACGACACACTCAAGAGCATAAAAAGCATCCACTCCGGAGCCCCCTCGGACCCATGCCAGCACCACATCTTTCATAGAGCAGCCACCTGCATCGCCCCCGAGTTTCGAGGCACCATCAATTGCTCCATCGAGACCGCCACTTTCCCTGATGACTGGAAACATGCCGAGATCAACCCTCTGCTGAAGAAGCCATCTGCCAACTCGACAGGCCTCAAAAACTTCAGACTCATCTCCCTTCTCCCCTTCCCAGCCAAAGTCATTGAGAAGGCCATCAATGTCCAACTCTCTCCGTTCATCGAAGCGAACCACATCTTGACATCTCCCAATCTGGCTTCCGAAGCAACCACAGCACCGAGACCTCATTCCTCGCCGCAACCAACGACATCAGCTCCCTCCTCGACCGCGGCGAAACCACAGCCCTCATCCTTCTGGATTTCTCGGCCGCCTTCGACACTGTCTGCCACCGCACCCTAATCACGAGACGTCACGACGCCGGCATCCACGACAAGGCCCTGGACTGGATCCACTCCTTCCTCACCGGTCGAACACAGCGAGTCAGACTACCTCTTTTCCTCTCAGAACCCACAGAGATCAGCTGGGGAGAGCACCAGGGCTCCTCCCTGAGTGCCACCCGCTTCAACATCTACATGGCCCCACTCGCAGCCATCGTCAGGAACCACGGACTCAACATAGTTTCCTACGTTTGACGACACCCACCTGATCCTCTCACTCACCAACGAACCCACAGCCACCAGAAACAACTTCCACAGCGGGATGAAGGCTGTTGCCACCTGGATGAAAGACAGTTGTCTCAAACTAAACTCAGACAATACCCAAGTCCTCATCCTGGGACCCACTCCCTCAGCTTGGGACGACTCCTGGTGGCCCGCCACATTGGGAACTCCCCCACCCCCATGGACCACACACGAAACCTCGACATCATACTGGACTCCTCGCTCACAATGAACCGCCAGATCAACGCTGTATCCTCATCATGCTTCCACATGCTCCGCCTGCTTCAAAAGACATTCAGATGGATCCCCACTGAATCCAGAAAAACGTCACCCACACACTCATCAGCAGTAGACTCGACTACGGCAACACACTCTACGCCGGCGTCATGCAGAAACTCCTCAGCAAACTACAGAACGTTCAAAATGCCGCGGCCAGACTGGTCCTCAACATCCCCTGCCGCAGCCACATCACTGAACACCTTCGAGAACACCACTGGCTCCTAGTCAACAAAAAAATCACTTTCAAGCTCCTCACACAGTCTACAAAGCCCTCTACGAAGCAGGACCAGAATATCTGAACCACCGCCTCTCATTCCACGTACCCACCAGACACCTCTGCTCTGCCCAACTGGCCCTGGCCACCGTCCCACAGATCCACTAGACTAGAACCGGAGGAATATCCATCTCCTACCTCGCCGCCAAGATCTGGAATACCCGGTCTCTTCACCTCAAGCAATCCTCATCCCGGACCCAATTCAGGAAGGATCTCAATACCTGGCTCTTCGACTGAACCCCACTGCCCAGATGGATCAGCAGCCTCCCCCCCACATCTTGAGACCTTCACTGGAGAGTAGCCGCGCTGTACAAACCCCTGATTGATTATCGCATCTAATAAGCTGCAATTCCTAATTGGGAGCAGGTAGATAGGTGATGTTTGGTACCTATGGAATTGTAATGATAAACTCTCTTTAATGGTAAAGTCGAATATTTCATTACAATTTTGAAAGTACCACTTTTTGAAAGTTGGCATTTTCCTGACCTTAGCCCTCTGTGCCTGCAGCCTGTCTTGGGTCACAGGACTTGGGTGTAGCTGACAGACTTTGTGAATTACTCCCAGACAGTTACACAATCGAAGAATTAGGTATACCTCAATGTGCTATTTGCTGGCAGGATGGGGGTGACGGGAGCTGAGCACAACCCCACTTACACCTGAATAGCCGGTGCTCGGCCTTCACACAAAGGGCCTAACAACCCTGTATTGTCACTGCAGCCAGCTTGGAGCCAGGGCAGGGAAAATCAGGTAATTCCATGCACTTCAAAGAACCTTTCCAGAAGCTTCTCCAAACTTCCAGAAGAAGGGCACCAGGGCATAAACCTAGGGCCTTCAGACCGACTCTTTAGTTCACTACTGGACCTGCAGAAGGACTCTTAGAGGACTGCCTGCTGCTGTGACCTGCTGTGCACCCTGCCAGACTGCTTCTGTATCTGGGAGGACTGCTTTGCTTCCTGGATCCTGCCTTGAACCCTCAGATGCCAGCCCTGCTGTTGAGCCCTGCATTTTCCCCTGCACCCAGGACTACCAGAAGTGACTACAAGGGCCAGTTGGCTGGCCTCCTGTTCAGACCCACTGGAACATAAAAGGCTCCCATCATCTTGAACCCGTGCATGGACCTAGCCTGAGTGAGTCCTGAACCCCCAAGAGGTGTCCCACCACTCCTGGACCCTTGGTTTTGGTTCTAAAGGTGCTCAGATGGGCAATTTCCAAAACTGAGGACTTAGACAAAATTTGGTCAAAAGTACTCTGAGAACCAGGAGGAGATCGCGACGAACCTGCTCGTCTATCCACCTGAGGTGCACTGCTGGTCAGATTGACTTTGCGGCTTCTCCCGCTACGTTCTTCTCCGCAGCAGCAAATCCATTTCAGCTGACCTTCGCCAAAGAGGTATCCGACCTTTTGGAACTGTCTTCGGCTACAGCTCTCTGCCTCGTCCTGCAGGAGTTTCCATTTCAGCGACTAAGTCCGAACGTATAAATCTTCACTGCAGCTTCGTCCCAAGGCCATCCGATGATGAAGCTCCCTCCATAGCTGCCAAAGTTTCAGATTGCCATGTGTAACATTTTCATAATTTCAGTGTAATTATGAGTGACATTCAACGACTATGAGTGACACTTTCTCGTAAGCAAAAATCAAGCAATGAAGATGCGGGAGACATATAAATATCAGAAATTACACCTATTTGAGCAACTAGAAACTCTAAGATCTTAAACCGCAGCAAAGCACCAGAGCTGCTGGGAATTTCCATCTGTAACTGGCTCAGCGTTAGACCGTGATTACACAGAAGCAGCGCACCTCCCTGCCCCCACCCACTCCTCTAGTGGTCTCAGAAGGATAGAATATAAAAAAATTGGTAGTGATCAGAAAATGCAGACAATTACAACTTGTATGATAGTGGCCATAGTTAGTGGAGCTCCGTAATGATCTGCAGACCAATAATTTGTCAAATTTCCAGGATTTCTTAAGTGGACTGAAAAGTGCCCAGATGCATTTTAGCTTGCAGCACAGCGCTATAAAAAGTTAGGAAATAAAATAAATACAGTCAACAAAAGTGTATCATAATCTTTTTGGGAATTATTGGTTCCAAATAAAACATGAATGTGAGGCAGGGCAATACAAGAAGTGCAAAGTTCAGGCAAAAAGCAAACAGCAACTGGTGGCGCTGTGGTTTGTGTTTACGCGGCTTATGCCCACACCCCTTTTCCGGTGACAGCCCCGAACAGAGAACAGAATATGCCAACATAACCTCGAAGAAGTGAAGAATTTAAAAATAATAATAATAGCATAGGAACAGACAGACAATAAGTAACACACATAAATGGGGAATGGGGCTGTCGGGAAACTGACGTAAATATACATGCCTTGAATGGGGGGGCAGGAGAGTCAATCCTGGCCCCTATCCAATCCGTGCTGTGGGCCTCAGTCAATGAGCCCCTCTGGGCACTTCAGCTTCAGTGCTCCCAGGCCCCACGCAGCTCCAGCGTGCTCATCACGCGTTTATGCCTATTTCTTGGTGCATTCCCACGCAGCGCTTAGTGATTCTCCCTCAGCCCTACAGGTCTGCATGCTGCCCCATCGTGTCTCTTTGATTGCAGGCCCGGGGGCATTACAAGCAGGTAGGGGGCCAATCAGGCTCTGGTGGTGTTAATGTTAGGGGTTCACACCCCAGGAGAGTGGGCGCGCCCCAGCTCCAGCCCCGGAAGCGTTTCAGGCCGTTGTGGTCCCTGGGCGGCACAAGCTAGCAGCTTCAGTTAGTGAGGGGCCTAGGTCAGCGAGGAATAGAGCAGCCTGCCAGCCGTCTCAGGTCGCATCCTCCAGGTGTGTTGGGGGAGCCAGCTCCCAATGCAGTGTGGCCGTGCCAGAAGTCAATCTGTTAACTTGTTGTAAATTCCTGATCAGCTCTCTTTTCTCCTTGTCTATCACCTTTGCCTGTGGTTGTTTGCTTTTCCTGACCTCTTTTACTCTTCTCGATTTTCTCTCAGGAGTAGGTGGGTTAGACATCTTCATCGTTTGTAAGCCTTTAATGTCACCCTTCCGGACCAAAATCTTTATTCCTGCCAAAGATTTCAGCACATGTCGATGTCTGTGCCACCAAAAAATTGGTTAATAGAGTGCTCCCACCTGTAAAAGAACTTGTCAGCTTGGAGGTAGTTAGAGGTTGGGCATTCCCAACTTTCAACTTTAACCCTCTAGTAACTAAAAGCATGCCGCTTTTAGTTACTAGAGGGTTAAAGTTGAAAGATTTCAGATGAAGGAAGAGTGTTATCTCCCCATTACCCATGCTTGCTTCATTATCCCTACCTTCCACTAGAAGCGGTGTACTCTTGTTATTAGGTATCAAGGTTAAGTGTCCAGGTGTTTGCAGACATTAAAAATAAGTTACCTCAGATGACAGTAGCAGTGGCAAATAGAAATGGTTGATATTCATGCTGGGTTGAAGAGTAATCTTGATCCTTTGTCTAGAGAAGATGGGAATTGGCTATTCTGGGAGGAGGGAATGAATGGTGCCAGGGAAAGTATTTTGTTGAGTGAGAGCAGCATACTACATTATTTCTATTTTCACAGAGTTTGACAGGAATGGCTGTAGCACCATTCACTATGAGATAAAGAGTTGGGTTAAGAAAAAATGAAGATTTTATTGTCCTCCGCATACAAGGGAAAAGAAAAGCCAAAAGATGAGACAGTCAATGAGAGGCAATGTTAAGAAAGAAAAGAGAAAGGTTGAAAGGAATGACCATTAGGGAACACTCAAAGATAGGGTGTTAGGCAGAGGATGGGAGGATCATCAAGATATGAAAACGAGTGACTGGAGAGGTAAGATGAGATCCAGTGTAAGACAGAGCTGAAGACTCATAGACCCAGCTAAAATGAGAATGGGGTGGCCGACTGTGTCAGTCACTATTGACAGGTCCAGGATAATTAGGATGGAGGATAAGTGATTATAATAGGTAGCAGAGATTAAGATGGACTCAGAGTTGAAGGCAGTTTCAATTAAATGATGAGCATGAAAGTCAGACTCCTGTGGTTAGAGATGTGTAAGTAATATGAAGACCAATGACAGTTTCATAAATACGGCTCATTATCCTTGTTTGCGCCAGGCGCATCTTTAAAAACAATGAAACAATGCAAACGGCGCAAACAATGAAAATGCGCCGTATTAAGATGAATGCGCTGCCCCCAGGGCAGCTGCGAACTGGCACTGCCCTAGTGGCAGCGCATTCCTGTGAAAAACAGAGTGGCTGCTTTGAAGCCGCTCCGTATTTCACAGTGCAGGCAGGAACCCGCCTACACTTTTAAGGGGATTAGAGATCCCCTTGCCGGCGGTTGCAGTGAGCGATTGCACCCGCCTGCAAGGGGATGTCTGGAGGGGGTCCTTGGGACCCTCTTTACCCCCTCCAGAGGGCTGCCATCAGGTGGCGCACTGTCAGTGCGCCTCCTGACAGCTTCTTTGCCTCTGTGCCCGCCTCTATAATTCGGCGCGGGCGCAGAGGCAAAGAGATTCCTTCATTTGCATGGGGCCACGCCCCCACGCAAATGAGGGAAAACCATCTGATGATAGCGCTTTATGTGCGCCAGCGTAAACGGTATTACAGAAGGGGATGCACAAGTGTCTGTGGCCCCTTCTGTAATGCCAAAGTGCTCCGGGGGCGCGCAAAGCGGCCGCGCAAACGCCTGTTGCACCCCCGGGGCACTTCTTTAGTGCGGCCCCAGGGGCCATATTACACAAAGTGCCCCGGGGGCACATTGGGCATTTGCGCCCGCTTTGCGCGCCCCCGGGCACTTTGGTATTACAGAAGGGGCCGCAGACGCTTGTGAGGCCCCTTCTGTAATACTGAAAGGACTAACGCACATACAACACCAGCGGTTTCTCAAGAGGGCATTCCCTCATTTGCATGGGAGTGTGGCCTCATGCAAATGAGGGAATCCTTTTGCCTCTGCGCCTGCGCCGTATTATAGACGCAGAGGCAAAGAAGCTGTCAGCAGGCGCACTGACAGGCATACAAATTGCAGCCCTCTGGAGGGGGGAAAGGTGGCCCTATGGACCCCCGAGACATCCCCTTGCAGACAGGTGCAGTCACTTACTGCACCCGCCTTCAAGGGGATCTTTAATCCCTCTTAAAAGTGCAGGCAGGTTGCCACCTGCACAGTGAAACATGGAGCGGCTGCTTCAAAGCCACTTTGTTTTTTACCTGAAGAGTTTGCGGCTGCCCTGGGGGCAGTGAACTCTATGCAATAGGGCGCACTTTCCCTATTTGCACCCGGTGCACCTGTTGTAAGGTGCGCTGGGCGCAAACAGGGAAAGTGCACCCTATACATAATAGGGCCAGGCATTCATCTATCTTAGGAGAAAGGCAAGTTGGGAAACAAAGTGGTAGACAGTACATTGATAAGACAGAGGTTGCCTTTTTCAGCAAAAGGAACATAACTGTGGAATTTAAACAGGAAGGAGAGTAGAAAGAATGGAGTAGAGAACTGTGGCTCAAGGTAGCACTCTGGAGACCAGAGCAAGAGGCTTGATAGAAGTGTATTATTCAGGGAGTGGTCGGAGTGGAGTTGAGTGAACGCACCTGTTCTCTGGTATTAGTTCAGATGCATTTTGAAATCCCAAGAACTACGGGAGGTGTCCTATCAGAAAGGGAGTCAAGCAGATATTGTCTAGCATGATCTTTTAAGGATCTAGACAATCCTGTTATCTTTGTTGGGGATGTAGGGACTTCTGAAGAAAAACAAAAGTGAATTGTGAAATGCAGTGGTGTAGCAGTATTTTTTGGCTGGGCTACGTTTTATTGACGGCATGAAATGAGAGGAAAAGATAGGGAAAATCAAAATGATAAACGAGGTCTTGTTGCCTATAAATTGATCTTTCGATTGACAAAGTGAAACTAGGGACTGATGGTGTGATTTGATGGGTGGATAGCCATGGGGTCAAGTGTTTGAAATGATTTTCAGCTGTGGGGGTGGGATTGGTTGGTGATGATTTGTTCTGGAGTTTTTAGATGGGTTGGGAGGTATGGTAGTGTCATGGAAGATGTGAACGTATGGCACAGAAATATAAGGCTGCACGTAGTGAGGGCTGCCTCATAGGCCAGTGAGGATGGATAGGGAAATGTAGAGGAGAAGAATTAAAGTATTATTTGAGGGCAGCATTTTTCCAAGAGTTGGCAACGAGGGTGGAATATATTGGGTGCAGGACACACATATTCAGTGGTTACAGGCAACAACGACTGGGCTAAAAGGTATCAATTATTCAGTGGTACAAAGGGGACAGTACTTAGGCTGCGGGGCAGTGAGTCAGTCTTCAGTACAGTAGGTCTAAGATATGAATATTAAGGTCCTTCTTGACAGAGAACTTCCTAACAATGGTATTTGTTGATGTCTTGACATTGAGAAAGAGGAGGCCATTTTCTTTCACAGTAAGTGCTGATTCATCAATCGTGATAGTGAACACACATACGTTTTAGTTTCTTCTATGTCATACATCTTGAATTTGAACAAGGATGGCAGAAGTGTGGACATAGGTGTTCCCTTTGCTTTTTCTTTGATCCCTCTATGGGAGGATCAAACATTGTCTCAGAATGCTTTAAGGGGTAGACAGAACATTCACTAGGCTTGTATGCAGATTGTGAACCAGAAATAGTGGACACTACAGAGGCTCTTAAAGGTTCAGTACTTGCAACGTGAATTACTTATCCGTCATTCAATATTATCCTGGACCATTTCTGGTACACTGGGCACTACACAACAGTGTGGCTATCAGAAAAAAAAAGTGATACACAAAGCACATGCATTTTTTCTGATTTGCTTGTTACAAGAGGGGCACATCACAACCAGCAAAGGCATAAGCTCCATGTTCCAGAATCTTAAGTGCATAGACAGGATGAAAATCATTACATGCTCTTGTTCTCTTTGTAAGGCCTATCTACCAAATTTCATTCGCTCAGAAAGCGTTGAGGCTCCTATCTCTATATTGTCAGTTTTAAGATTTATGATTTAAGAGAAAACATACATTTAAACAGACAGGTTTTGTTTTCTTTTACCTTTTTAAAAACGGTCAATTGATACTGATAGGTGAGACTATCCAGTGAAGTATCCCGTAAGAGGAGGATCCTAAGACTTGGAACTGAACTTTGACATGGTTTACCCATTTTCTTCACAATGTATACCAACTTCACTCTTAAAAACACAAAACGTGTTTTCCTAACATTCACACAACAGTTAGATATCTTTTTCAGGTGCTCTACTGAGGTGCCTAGAGATTAAAATAATTAAGAATCAAATAAAGAGGAAGAAAAATATCCTTGTTTTCCTGACTCCCCTTGTTAAGTATTCTTGTAGAGAGCTTGATTACCCAGAAGGCGTCTTGGGGTTAGCTGAGATAGCAAATGAAAACGACGCCAAGAAAAGAGACTAACCTACAGAGAAAAGCCATGTTTCAGCGCTTTCCCTGAAAGCTAAGAGATTAGATATGGCTTTGATGTGTAAAGGAATAACATTCCAGGCTTTGGATGCTTCAAGCACAAAACGTCTACCTCCTCAATTTGCATATCTGAATCTGGGTATTGCCAGCAGTTTGGCCGAGGCTGAGCGTAAAGATCTGCCTGGTATATACCGGGTAAAGCTCCTCCTCAAGAAGTCAGGTCCTATCCTGTGCAGTGCTTTAAACACAGTGCACAAAGCTTTGAAAATGATCCTTTGTCTAAGAGGGAGCCAATGGAGTTTTTCGATCTATTTCAAGACAGACTGAAATGTAGGGATTCTACACAGCACCGGGGCTGCAGCATTCTGCAAAGTTTGCAACCTATTAAGAACCTGCTGATGAGCATTTAGATACAACCTGTTGCAATAGTCAATCTTCGATAAAACAAGGGAAGTGACTACTGTTTTCTGAAGATGGCCAGGTATAAAAGGGAGAATTTTCTTAATCATCTTATGGATGAAGAAAGCGGCCAAAGTCACAGCATTAACCTGGTCCACATAAGAAAGTTTGTCATTGAGAAGAACTCCCAGATTCTTAACAGACCTGACAGGTGAAGGAAGTGAGCCAAGTTCAGATGGCCACCTTTCCAGGGACCTAAAAGAGGGCTGAGCCCTGAACACCAACACCCCCGTCTTCACAGAATTCTGTTTGAGGCAGTTCAAAGCCATCCACTAGCTCACTGCTCTCATAGTCACGGAATCTTGCCGCCAGCCCCCTGTCCTCTATTGCCAGTTACACCACAATTTGCGTGTCGTCGGCAAAGATGACAATGTGAAGCCAAACAATCTTATCAGTTCGGCCAGGGGGTGACAGAGGTTAAAGAGCAATGGACTGATCGAAGAACCCTGGGGCTCCCCACAACGGAGAGAGTAGGAAGGCGAGATGAAGTCTACTGTTATGTTCCATATTGGTACCCTAATGTAGGCCCGGGTAACATCATACTCCTTCACCTACATTACCTCCCCTACACTACACTGTAATGGGCCTTTTAGGATTGAACCTTTACCGTTCTAGTCCTGGGTGCAGGAGGAGGATTTCTCCTAACAATAGAGCCCTATAACTCCATCAATAGACTCACACAGTATGAATGAATATTCATAAGGGTTCTTAGAAACCAGGCTGGGGATACACCACCTTCCTCCCCATATCTACGTACACGGTTCATCCCATACGTCATCCTCACATCCAACAATGGCTAATACAAGCAACAAGGGACAAAGGAACCCTAGATACTTTCTGTATAAATACAGCACATCTTGCTAGTATTAGTTAGAGGGAACCGAGACTTCCAGGCCGACACACTGACCAGAGACGCTGAGGCTCCTGCATGCAGACGCTCCAGCTAACAGTTGTCTGAACATCCCTCGAGGGGTGTCCAGCTCGAGACCAAGAAGGGCTCCTACATTCTCATACTTCAGGTAATGGGGTTCGACTAAATCCTAGAGGGATTCTTGGCTTCACACCTACTCACATGCTAGGTACACTTAGGTACATCTAGATAGGTATCATAGGAGTACGCGCTTTCTTTTATCAATGCATTTTATATTCATGTATTTACTCATGCGTAGTGCAAGATGGTAGAACTGTACTATCCATTTATATTCACTGTACTGCTAATCATATATCTCTGCTACTGTCTAATGGTTGTTGCAGCTCATATATTCTACACAAGAATAACTACTGTTCAATAAACCCTTATTGAAACGCCCAGGCTGTTTATTCTGTGTATCTCTGAGACAAGATAAGTGAGCACAAGTGACTGAGCGAAAAGTAGTATATTGTTTCCACGATTCTGAGGGATCATGGTTGTCATGTTCTGAGGTTGCGAGAAACTATTCTCTCCCCGATAAGAGGAGACACTAGTGGCACTGTGAGCTAGCTAATGCAAACAGGCTAACATTCTCGGTGGGGGTGCTCAGAATCCATCTGCCACCAAACCCACAGTTTATGTTATCCGAACGCGCAGGTCCTGTATGGGTAATATAGGAACTACACGACATGGCGCCACCAATGATGGTAGGGCTCTTATTTAATAGTAGAATCTGAGTAGTTCAGTTGTGTTATTCTCAGAGACCCCTACTCACAAAACGCCAGAGACGTCTGGAGTGGTTGGGCACAAACTCCGCCACAGCTGAGTAGGCGAGAAATCCTATTTATTGGCTGTTGGTTAATCAAGCTTGAAGGACATTTTGTTCCTAAAATTGTGCATAAAACCTCATCATAGTTTCCTTGGAAAGTTAGTTTGTGTTCTGTACACAATGACTAACCAGGTCTTAGATCCACTCCAAATGCCACTGCCCCTCTCAGACGAGGAAGAAGATGCAAATGCAATACAAATTGCACAAAAATTCAGACGTACTATCACCCTGAAACTATTAGAATATGGTTTAGCACCTAGGGGTGGCTTAGTAGCGTTCGTGATTGAGGCACACGAACCAGACAAAACAGAGATATTTTATTCGTGGGTGAGATTCTCAGCAGCAGATGCGAGAACACAGACATTTCACTACTATACAGAAGGAGATGCACCACAGGAATATGGTCCTTAGAAGTTCCACTCACTTACCAGGAACACTTATACTGGTTTAAAGGCGCCCTACCCCATATAAGACTCAGAGTAAGATTAGGTCCGCTCGGAGGAGACGGTGCAACATGGCCAATATTAGCGGCCTACACGCCACATCCTGACATTGACACAATGCCACAGGCAGACTTACTCTTACAACACAAGGATTTAATTAAAATCTACAGAAACCTGACGCAATTCGTCATGAGGACTTTCACAGTCCAACCAACAACAGTTGCAACAAATGGAACTCAAATTCAGGGTACAGCAACTAAAATTACCACAATCATTACACGCAGTAATGGGCAAGATGCCCACGAAACGTGAACAAATGCCATTCTGGGTAGCTCAGAAAATAACTCAGCTCGAGGCAGTATTCCCGAATACTACCCAGTTTGAAAAACACAGAATGCTAACAATCTGCTTGCCCATGGGGATAACACCACAAGTAGAGGACTGCACCTTTTGGGGTACAGTCTTTGCTGCCATATATACCAGGATACATGGTATTCCTTCATTAGCAGTAGTACCAGATGTATTGAGACAAATACAAAACGAGTACGGAGCAGAACCTGCCCTGAACTTAGGGATGAAGTTATTAAATAACTATGACCAGGTATCAGCCATAATGCTAGCTAATATTAAAGGGGAAGCAGCTTCAGTGGCAATCCGCCAACGCCTAAGGGAGTTCAGCCCGTTAGAACAACAACACTAACTGCCCAAAATAATAGAAACTGTGTATGCAGAATTAGGCAGAGACAGTTTGGGTGGGAAAGCATTAAAACCACAACTGATGGGCAGTCCTGAAAATGACACTACCAAGCAGACACCTGCTTCTTCTAAAAAGAAGTGGGATAATAAAAAACAACAAAACTTTAAAAACAGACCTCAATCCCGAGGCAGATCTCCAGCACAGGAGCCCTCTGAAAAGAAGTACAACCTTAGGAATAGGGATAATATTAGGAAACCTGACAGGTATTAGGATACTGATACACGTTCCTCTCGTTCCTTTCAGGGCTCGACGAAAAACTCCGAGAGAGAAGGACGGTCAGAACACAAAGAAGAGCGTACAAAGTCCAGAGACAAGACGCATGCTCAAGACTAAACTTCCAAAAAAGAAGACAAGACAAAATCAAAACCTCAGTTTAAGAGGAAGAAAGTTGCAGGCATAAAGATCAGACATGCCCAGAAATCTGAGGACGCAACTTCTGAACGGGGAATGGGCTCTGACGATGCTAGACAGTGCGGCAGAAGTAACAATAGCTCGCCAGAACCTGATGGAATTTCTGGTGACAACGGACTTGAATGATTACATCACGGTGGAAACACCAGACACAAGGGTGAGCGTCCCACATAAGTTACACAAAATAACACTCCAAATGGAGGGGGACAAGCCCAGGAAAGTTAAAGGTCTCTTTTGGGAAAATCTGTCATCTGGTTATGACATCCTATTAGCAGAACAAGATTGGCCGCCAGCATTCGTTATGGAGTGCCCTAGGGGAGAAACAGTAATTTTTCCAGCGTTCTCTGACCTCGTTCCCATACATCTTAAACATGCATATGCACAGGAGTGGGCAGTTGCCCTAGCTCCAGCATTGTACAAAAATCATGCCGGATGGGATGAGGATTCAACCCACCACGTGATCCCGTTAAAAGTTTCACCAAATGCTCAGAGGCAATACCCAATAAAGCAAGAAGCTAAAAAACAGGTCAGGGAGATCTTAGATCAACTTGAATACCAAGGGGTGATTGAAACATGCACCTCACCAATGAACAACCCTTTGTTTCCCGTATCAAAACCGGATAACTCATATCGTCTAGTTTTAGATTACAGACATTTAAACTCATGCACAAAGACATTCACTGTCCAAAACGCACACAGTGCCGCATTTATGAATAAAATTGTGCGGAAAAAATACAAAACCACACTTAATATCTCAAATGGATTTTTCTTCCAAAATATAGCGCCTGAAAGCAGGTATTTGACCGCATTCTCAGCGTTGGGGTCGCAGCTGCAATTTTGTCGTCTCCCCCAGGGGTATAAGAACAGCCCGGGGGTATTCTCAGCAAGAGTAACAGAGTTTCTCCAAAATTTTGATGAAGAAGCATTGTCCTATGTGGATGATATTTATCTGACGGACGATGACTTAAAAAGCACTTGACCAGGGTGAGCACCATTATAATGGGATTCGCCTCTGAGGGCTACAAATTAAATTTTAAGAAATCAAAAATAGCCCACCTCAATGTCCTGTTTTTAGGATAGGAGCTTTCAAGTGAATGGAAAAGCCTGGCAGCTAACTTTTAGAAAAGTGTGCGCTGCTTCAACCACCAAAATCATTAAAAAATCTACAATCAATACTGGGATTCCTAAATTTCGGCAGAACATACATTTTAGATTACGCAGAAAAAGTAAAACCTTTCTACGACTTAATAAAACCTGACTTTTTAGTCAGACATTGGACACAGGAACACACAAACATCCTACGTTCACTACAAGAAGACATGATAGCTTCAAAACACTTACAGACGCGTAAATGTACGCAACCTAGTGATCCGTGTAATAACGGGTCAACGCGGGTACACTTACTTAACCTTCAATGAAGGCGAAACGGTACCAATCGCATACAAATCACACCTGTATACAAGCGCAGAAATGCGTTTCACTTCAACAGAAAAAATCTTGGCAGCAGTTCAGACCGCTGAGCAAGAGAAAGAGCACTGGCTCAGGGGAAACGCATAATTGTCGTAACCCCAGTACCAGCTTTAGAAGCGGTTACAAAAGCTAGCATTCCAAATGCGAAAGCCTTGCATCCCAGATGGATACAATGGGCTAATTCTCTTACTGCAACGGACGTTGAATACAGATTTGACCCGTCTAAAAACACAGGCATTCCTGCAATACGAACAAGAATACCCTCTAGCAAATGAAATGTTGCCTCTAGATCAGTATGAATACATTATCTATGTACACATATTCAGTGGTTACAGGCAACAACGACTGGGCTAAAAGGTATCAATTATTCAGTGGTACAAAGGGGACAGTACTTAGGCTGCGGGGCAGTGAGTCAGTCTTCAGTACAGTAGGTCTAAGATATGAATATTAAGGTCCTTCTTGACAGAGAACTTCCTAACAATGGTATTTGTTGATGTCTTGACATTGAGAAAGAGGAGGCCATTTTCTTTCACAGTAAGTGCTGATTCATCAATCGTGATAGTGAACACACATACGTTTTAGTTTCTTCTATGTCATACATCTTGAATTTGAACAAGGATGGCAGAAGTGTGGACATAGGTGTTCCCTTTGCTTTTTCTTTGATCCCTCTATGGGAGGATCAAACATTGTCTCAGAATGCTTTAAGGGGTAGACAGAACATTCACTAGGCTTGTATGCAGATTGTGAACCAGAAATAGTGGACACTACAGAGGCTCTTAAAGGTTCAGTACTTGCAACGTGAATTACTTATCCGTCATTCAATATTATCCTGGACCATTTCTGGTACACTGGGCACTACACAACAGTGTGGCTATCAGAAAAAAAAGTGATACACAAAGCACATGCATTTTTTCTGATTTGCTTGTTACAAGAGGGGCACATCACAACCAGCAAAGGCATAAGCTCCATGTTCCAGAATCTTAAGTGCATAGACAGGATGAAAATCATTACATGCTCTTGTTCTCTTTGTAAGGCCTATCTACCAAATTTCATTCGCTCAGAAAGCGTTGAGGCTCCTATCTCTATATTGTCAGTTTTAAGATTTATGATTTAAGAGAAAACATACATTTAAACAGACAGGTTTTGTTTTCTTTTACCTTTTTAAAAACGGTCAATTGATACTGATAGGTGAGACTATCCAGTGAAGTATCCCGTAAGAGGAGGATCCTAAGACTTGGAACTGAACTTTGACATGGTTTACCCATTTTCTTCACAATGTATACCAACTTCACTCTTAAAAACACAAAACGTGTTTTCCTAACATTCACACAACAGTTAGATATCTTTTTCAGGTGCTCTACTGAGGTGCCTAGAGATTAAAATAATTAAGAATCAAATAAAGAGGAAGAAAAATATCCTTGTTTTCCTGACTCCCCTTGTTAAGTATTCTTGTAGAGAGCTTGATTACCCAGAAGGCGTCTTGGGGTTAGCTGAGATAGCAAATGAAAACGACGCCAAGAAAAGAGACTAACCTACAGAGAAAAGCCATGTTTCAGCGCTTTCCTGAAAGCTAAGAGATTAGATATGGCTTTGATGTGTAAAGGAATAACATTCCAGGCTTTGGATGCTTCAAGCACAAAACGTCTACCTCCTCAATTTGCATATCTGAATCTGGGTATTGCCAGCAGTTTGGCCGAGGCTGAGCGTAAAGATCTGCCTGGTATATACCGGGTAAAGCTCCTCCTCAAGAAGTCAGGTCCTATCCTGTGCAGTGCTTTAAACACAGTGCACAAAGCTTTGAAAATGATCCTTTGTCTAAGAGGGAGCCAATGGAGTTTTTCGATCTATTTCAAGACAGACTGAAATGTAGGGATTCTACACAGCACCGGGGCTGCAGCATTCTGCAAAGTTTGCAACCTATTAAGAACCTGCTGATGAGCATTTAGATACAACCTGTTGCAATAGTCAATCTTCGATAAAACAAGGGAAGTGACTACTGTTTTCTGAAGATGGCCAGGTATAAAAGGGAGAATTTTCTTAATCATCTTATGGATGAAGAAAGCGGCCAAAGTCACAGCATTAACCTGGTCCACATAAGAAAGTTTGTCATTGAGAAGAACTCCCAGATTCTTAACAGACCTGACAGGTGAAGGAAGTGAGCCAAGTTCAGATGGCCACCTTTCCAGGGACCTAAAAGAGGGCTGAGCCCTGAACACCAACACCCCCGTCTTCACAGAATTCTGTTTGAGGCAGTTCAAAGCCATCCACTAGCTCACTGCTCTCATAGTCACGGAATCTTGCCGCCAGCCCCCTGTCCTCTATTGCCAGTTACACCACAATTTGCGTGTCGTCGGCAAAGATGACAATGTGAAGCCAAACAATCTTATCAGTTCGGCCAGGGGGTGACAGAGGTTAAAGAGCAATGGACTGATCGAAGAACCCTGGGGCTCCCCACAACGGAGAGAGTAGGAAGGCGAGATGAAGTCTACTGTTATGTTCCATATTGGTACCCTAATGTAGGCCCGGGTAACATCATACTCCTTCACCTACATTACCTCCCCTACACTACACTGTAATGGGCCTTTTAGGATTGAACCTTTACCGTTCTAGTCCTGGGTGCAGGAGGAGGATTTCTCCTAACAATAGAGCCCTATAACTCCATCAATAGACTCACACAGTATGAATGAATATTCATAAGGGTTCTTAGAAACCAGGCTGGGGATACACCACCTTCCTCCCCATATCTACGTACACGGTTCATCCCATACGTCATCCTCACATCCAACAATGGCTAATACAAGCAACAAGGGACAAAGGAACCCTAGATACTTTCTGTATAAATACAGCACATCTTGCTAGTATTAGTTAGAGGGAACCGAGACTTCCAGGCCGACACACTGACCAGAGACGCTGAGGCTCCTGCATGCAGACGCTCCAGCTAACAGTTGTCTGAACATCCCTCGAGGGGTGTCCAGCTCGAGACCAAGAAGGGCTCCTACATTCTCATACTTCAGGTAATGGGGTTCGACTAAATCCTAGAGGGATTCTTGGCTTCACACCTACTCACATGCTAGGTACACTTAGGTACATCTAGATAGGTATCATAGGAGTACGCGCTTTCTTTTATCAATGCATTTTATATTCATGTATTTACTCATGCGTAGTGCAAGATGGTAGAACTGTACTATCCATTTATATTCACTGTACTGCTAATCATATATCTCTGCTACTGTCTAATGGTTGTTGCAGCTCATATATTCTACACAAGAATAACGACTGTTCAATAAACCCTTATTGAAACGCCCAGGCTGTTTATTCTGTGTATCTCTGAGACAAGATAAGTGAGCACAAGTGACTGAGCGAAAAGTAGTATATTGTTTCCACGATTCTGAGGGATCATGGTTGTCATGTTCTGAGGTTGCGAGAAACTATTCTCTCCCCGATAAGAGGAGACACTAGTGGCACTGTGAGCTAGCTAATGCAAACAGGCTAACATTCTCGGTGGGGGTGCTCAGAATCCATCTGCCACCAAACCCACAGTTTATGTTATCCGAACGCGCAGGTCCTGTATGGGTAATATAGGAACTACACGACATGGCGCCACCAATGATGGTAGGGCTCTTATTTAATAGTAGAATCTGAGTAGTTCAGTTGTGTTATTCTCAGAGACCCCTACTCACAAAACGCCAGAGACGTCTGGAGTGGTTGGGCACAAACTCCGCCACAGCTGAGTAGGCGAGAAATCCTATTTATTGGCTGTTGGTTAATCAAGCTTGAAGGACATTTTGTTCCTAAAATTGTGCATAAAACCTCATCATAGTTTCCTTGGAAAGTTAGTTTGTGTTCTGTACACAATGACTAACCAGGTCTTAGATCCACTCCAAATGCCACTGCCCCTCTCAGACGAGGAAGAAGATGCAAATGCAATACAAATTGCACAAAAATTCAGACGTACTATCACCCTGAAACTATTAGAATATGGTTTAGCACCTAGGGGTGGCTTAGTAGCGTTCGTGATTGAGGCACACGAACCAGACAAAACAGAGATATTTTATTCGTGGGTGAGATTCTCAGCAGCAGATGCGAGAACACAGACATTTCACTACTATACAGAAGGAGATGCACCACAGGAATATGGTCCTTGCGAGGACATAGAAGTTCCACTCACTTACCAGGAACACTTATACTGGTTTAAAGGCGCCCTACCCCATATAAGACTCAGAGTAAGATTAGGTCCGCTCGGAGGAGACGGTGCAACATGGCCAATATTAGCGGCCTACACGCCACATCCTGACATTGACACAATGCCACAGGCAGACTTACTCTTACAACACAAGGATTTAATTAAAATCTACAGAAACCTGACGCAATTCGTCATGAGGACTTTCACAGTCCAACCAACAACAGTTGCAACAAATGGAACTCAAATTCAGGGTACAGCAACTAAAATTACCACAATCATTACACGCAGTAATGGGCAAGATGCCCACGAAACGTGAACAAATGCCATTCTGGGTAGCTCAGAAAATAACTCAGCTCGAGGCAGTATTCCCGAATACTACCCAGTTTGAAAAACACAGAATGCTAACAATCTGCTTGCCCATGGGGATAACACCACAAGTAGAGGACTGCACCTTTTGGGGTACAGTCTTTGCTGCCATATATACCAGGATACATGGTATTCCTTCATTAGCAGTAGTACCAGATGTATTGAGACAAATACAAAAGCGAGTACGGAGCAGAACCTGCCCTGAACTTAGGGATGAAGTTATTAAATAACTATGACCAGGTATCAGCCATAATGCTAGCTAATATTAAAGGGGAAGCAGCTTCAGTGGCAATCCGCCAACGCCTAAGGGAGTTCAGCCCGTTAGAACAACAACACTAACTGCCCAAAATAATAGAAACTGTGTATGCAGAATTAGGCAGAGACAGTTTGGGTGGGAAAGCATTAAAACCACAACTGATGGGCAGTCCTGAAAATGACACTACCAAGCAGACACCTGCTTCTTCTAAAAAGAAGTGGGATAATAAAAAACAACAAAACTTTAAAAACAGACCTCAATCCCGAGGCAGATCTCCAGCACAGGAGCCCTCTGAAAAGAAGTACAACCTTAGGAATAGGGATAATATTAGGAAACCTGACAGGTATTAGGATACTGATACACGTTCCTCTCGTTCCTTTCAGGGCTCGACGAAAAACTCCGAGAGAGAAGGACGGTCAGAACACAAAGAAGAGCGTACAAAGTCCAGAGACAAGACGCATGCTCAAGACTAAACTTCCAAAAAGAAGACAAGACAAAATCAAAACCTCAGTTTAAGAGGAAGAAAGTTGCAGGCATAAAGATCAGACATGCCCAGAAATCTGAGGACGCAACTTCTGAACGGGGAATGGGCTCTGACGATGCTAGACAGTGCGGCAGAAGTAACAATAGCTCGCCAGAACCTGATGGAATTTCTGGTGACAACGGACTTGAATGATTACATCACGGTGGAAACACCAGACACAAGGGTGAGCGTCCACATAAGTTACACAAAATAACACTCCAAATGGAGGGGACAAGCCCAGGAAAGTTAAAGGTCTCTTTTGGGAAAATCTGTCATCTGGTTATGACATCCTATTAGCAGAACAAGATTGGCCGCCAGCATTCGTTATGGAGTGCCCTAGGGAGAAACAGTAATTTTTCCAGCGTTCTCTGACCTCGTTCCCATACATCTTAAACATGCATATGCACAGGAGTGGGCAGTTGCCCTAGCTCCAGCATTGTACAAAAATCATGCCGGATGGGATGAGGATTCAACCCACCACGTGATCCCGTTAAAAGTTTCACCAAATGCTCAGAGGCAATACCCAATAAAGCAAGAAGCTAAAAAACAGGTCAGGGAGATCTTAGATCAACTTGAATACCAAGGGGTGATTGAAACATGCACCTCACCAATGAACAACCCTTTGTTTCCCGTATCAAAACCGGATAACTCATATCGTCTAGTTTTAGATTACAGACATTTAAACTCATGCACAAAGACATTCACTGTCCAAAACGCACACAGTGCCGCATTTATGAATAAAATTGTGCGGAAAAAATACAAAACCACACTTAATATCTCAAATGGATTTTTCTTCCAAAATATAGCGCCTGAAAGCAGGTATTTGACCGCATTCTCAGCGTTGGGGTCGCAGCTGCAATTTTGTCGTCTCCCCAGGGGTATAAGAACAGCCCGGGGGTATTCTCAGCAAGAGTAACAGAGTTTCTCCAAAATTTTGATGAAGAAGCATTGTCCTATGTGGATGATATTTATCTGACGGACGATGACTTAAAAAAGCACTTGACCAGGGTGAGCACCATTATAATGGGATTCGCCTCTGAGGGCTACAAATTAAATTTTAAGAAATCAAAAATAGCCCACCTCAATGTCCTGTTTTTAGGATAGGAGCTTTCAAGTGAATGGAAAAGCCTGGCAGCTAACTTTTAGAAAAGTGTGCGCTGCTTCAACCACCAAAATCATTAAAAAATCTACAATCAATACTGGGATTCCTAAATTTCGGCAGAACATACATTTTAGATTACGCAGAAAAAGTAAAACCTTTCTACGACTTAATAAAACCTGACTTTTTAGTCAGACATTGGACACAGGAACACACAAACATCCTACGTTCACTACAAGAAGACATGATAGCTTCAAAACACTTACAGACGCGTAAATGTACGCAACCTAGTGATCCGTGTAATAACGGGTCAACGCGGGTACACTTACTTAACCTTCAATGAAGGCGAAACGGTACCAATCGCATACAAATCACACCTGTATACAAGCGCAGAAATGCGTTTCACTTCAACAGAAAAAATCTTGGCAGCAGTTCAGACCGCTGAGCAAGAGAAAGAGCACTGGCTCAGGGGAAACGCATAATTGTCGTAACCCCAGTACCAGCTTTAGAAGCGGTTACAAAAGCTAGCATTCCAAATGCGAAAGCCTTGCATCCCAGATGGATACAATGGGCTAATTCTCTTACTGCAACGGACGTTGAATACAGATTTGACCCGTCTAAAAACACAGGCATTCCTGCAATACGAACAAGAATACCCTCTAGCAAATGAAATGTTGCCTCTAGATCAGTATGAATACATTATCTATACTGACGGTTCTGCTCAACCCGCCACAGGAAGTAAGCAAGCTTACAGCGCGGCGTGTGCGATTGTTAAAGGTCGCATGCTCGATGGAAAGTTCCATCCGAGTTGCACTAAATCGCAACCTCTAGGGGACTGCACGGCTCAGTTGGCAGAACTTAAAGCTCCGATACTGGCACTTATAAATAAGGATCACGAATTCCCCACACTAATTGTGTGTGATTCCTTTTACTGTGTGCAGTCATACAATGAGTATCTATATCATTGGGAACAGAACGGGTTTAGAGATGCAAAAGGTGGCACAATTAAGCATAAAATGCTATTGGAACAGGTAGTTGAGTTAAAGAAAGAACTACCAAAGGCTCACGTGATCCATACACTGAGTCATCAGCGTGATGGCGTTCACGTTGAAGGGAATTCATTGGCTGATGAAGCCGCGAAGGGGGCTGTATGCACAGCTTCCGTAGCTGCAATCACTCGTTCAAAAACAAGAATAGACGGTGAAATTATGGTCGCTGTCATTGCTTCAAGCAAAAACAGCGGAGCAGTACCAAAGAAATTTCCACTCAAGTACTCCTACAAGTTAGATGCAAACAACATTCCATTTTCTCAGATTCCTGGAGTGGGGGACAGAGTAATACCAAATATGGATCGTAGGTTAGGTTTAATACTAGCAGCACACGAGGGTTTGGGTACTGCACATACAGGCGTTACAGCGACTATTTCATTGTTGAATCAACGCTATTGGTGGCCCGGTCTAACAAAGCAAACTAAAGACTATGTCTTGAAATGCGACATCTGCCAACAGATGAAAGGCTCCACCAGAACACGCCCGGCGCAGACACCATTACTAATATCTGACAAACCTCTCGCATGTGTGTATCTGGACCACTGCGGCCCCTTACAATCTGATGGGGCTTACAAGTATATCATTGTTGCAGTGGATTCCTGCTCAAGATTCCTATGGGTTTGGCCTCAGCGCTCGGCTGACGCTCGACCTGTTATAAAAGATTTGCGAGTCTTTATCGGGACAAACGCAGTTGGCACGTTACATTCTGACCGTGGCCCGGCGTTTAGCCCTCGGGCTTACAAAGAGGCCATGAAAAGTATGGGTGTTGCACTGCGGTACTCCTCTCCGTACCATCCTGAGGGAAATTCGGTTGTGGAGAGGAAAAACCGGGACGTAAAGCAATCTTTAACAGCTAGGGTATTAGGCAAGGGCGGTAGTTGGGTCAGTCACCTTTATGGGGTACAAAGAGCACTTAATAACCAGCCAAGAAACTCTCTAGGGGGTGTCACTCCATATGAGGTCCTATTTGGGACAAGAATGTGGGTACCTGATCTTGATTATGAAGGCGCAGTGGCGGATAAGAAACCATTTGATATCCATGATCGTTTGGCTGTTTTACAGGATCTAAATGAATCCAGGACACAACAAAGCAACGTCCATTTAAAACAGACCGCCACTGGGGAAGTCAAGGCAGTCACAGCAAGACCTGTCTGGATCCCAAAAGTCGGGGATCTGGTCAGAGAGAAAATAGCGGACAAAAATAGAAATTGGACCATCATACAGAAAAGCCTGTACCTGTCCTAGCAATTCAAGGAACAAGAACTGTACTTTTGCCGCCTCTTGCCGGGAAAAAGAAGAAAAGATTTGTCTCAATCGACTTATTCAAACCACACTATGTGGCCGATACTGAACAGTAGGCCTCGTGGACTCCACAGTAGCAGACGCCCTCCTCTAGCTACAATACAAGAAGTTCAAACAGAAAGACTCATCACGTTTGAAGAGCCTCCTGTGCGGAATGAAGGACTAAGCAACAATGCTATGGAACTCATTCCCCTTGAACCAGAAGTTCAACTTCAAAACCAAACTCAAAATAACACACAAGCTGCAATCAGACCAAATACAGACGTCTACGTCAACATGCCTCGATGAGAGCAAAATGAGATTTCAACAAATCCCGATGCAATTCCTACAATTTATCGAACTGCTTCTGGCTACTTCATGAACTTTGATACGTTTTCCTTGGATCCAAGTGAACCGGAAACTACTCCAGCCCAAAATTCACGCAAGCAGCAAGTTAAAGACTTTCTAAACTTTCTCAAAAAGACTTACCTGGTATCGCCTTGGATAGAACTATGGGTAATTACTGGGATTCTATTTTTTCTTTTCTGGCTAGGCTTAGTCATAACTTTTAGCATGCTTATTAATGGACGATACCTACAACAAAGCTCTACAGCCCAAAAAGTTAATTTGATTTTAAAACCACATCAATCTTCACATCGTGAACAAAGAGACTTATCAACAGTGAATGTCACAGCGGTTCCTATACCAGACGGTATTGTCTGGGACAAAGTTGATTTTGATATCTTTGGTCCGATTGAACTTTTAAAACTTTCACATCTATTTAAAATTTCATTAAGTGATATCATTACCTCCAGTACATTTTCTGATGATTGGGACTCTGAAACTGTTAATAACATGTTGTCTGATCTAGAAAAAACTGCTGCATTTCCGAACACTGAAATGTTAGAAGGTAATTCAGACTATGACACATTGTACTGTTACCAACAATATGGTCATCATTTCCTACACAAATCTATTTCGCCTAGAAATGTTTTTGAGTACCACCAGTGGGAGCATTGCCCTACACCACCAAAAGGGAGTTCGCATTCATTTGCACAGAAATGTTCATATTTTTCAGGTTTTAACACCACTGACCCGACCTCATATTATTATAAGGTTACACCAACATCAGCACTGAAAATTATGTTGACCAACACCAAACAGATATACTCTGCTTCCATTACTGCCCAATTGTCTGAACAGGGTTTTGACCTATGGAAGGACACAATAGACTTAAAATCAGTCTGGGGTTCTAGGGACTGGCAAGTCCAGGGAACAGAAGTGCTATTTAGAGCATGCCTCATTCCACAACAGATGATATTTTTAAATGACACTGTGCAACAGACATCCTGTCTTGGACTAGCCAAGAACAAGGACCTGAACACACCTCGATTTCCAACACCATCACAGATTGGGTGGGGGGGGGGGCAAAATTCGACTTCACAGGAAGGGGCGACAGCAGATGACATTTTAAAGTACAATAGATCAGACCCTAATTGGAAAGAATGGTTGGTTTGGCCCTTAGACACGAATGAATGTCAGAAACGATTCTTGGGTATTACCGAACGCTACAGTATCCACAGGCCAGACCCACGCTATGTACAAAGAGAACATCCAGGGGTAGTGACATTCTACAGTGTTGGGAAGTTGTGCTTTGATTGGCTAGAAACCTCAACACTCACAGAAGTAAAACAACACTTAGCCTTACTCTCACAAGACATGGATCTTAGGGATTTTTTTACTAGGTACCAGGAAACTTCGTCAGAAAGGTTTCATATATGCTGGCATTTATACTGCCTATAATGAAAACTGGAAAATATCCCAACAAGAGGCCGCAGAGAGAATACGGGAAATAGACCGTATTAACTTGGAGAAATCTCTAGCAGTGGAAGACAACGGGTTAACAACTTTGACCTCCAGGATATATTCCTTAGGCAACATTGTATCTTCTGCGATAGACATACTGGAACAGGATTTAGCCATATTACAACACGGGAAATCTCAGTTACGTTCTGTTATGTTATTAAGCTGGAAGCTGCAATCTTTGCGCGCAGGCTATGTGCCTTGGCGTTATATCAACAGTACGTCTCTGTTTTCTGAATATAATCTAACAGAGAAACAGATGGAAATGGCACAAAGGAGCAGAATATACAATGCTGCGTATTGAAAAACTGGACAGGTTACCATTCACAGTAGCGGAATCTTCGTCTACGGAATGGCTTATCCATGGCCACATCACTCTACCGGTCACTACTTTTCAGTTTCAATATTGCCTTGAGCAAAGCCAGGCGGGCAAATATGAAAAGATGGGTAAGGAATACATTAAGGAATCTGGGTAGTTACCATACAGATTTCGATGCCGGAGTGGGGATCGAGAAGTGTTTCTAAGCGGCACAAACTGCAAGAACGCTCTAAGCGGTTCTCTCATGTGCCAGGACATTTCACTGCACGGAGCTTGCAATGGCTCAATAGCAAACTTGTCCTGTCACATGAAAGGGACTCCAGCAGCCGTGATTACACCGGTATTCGAGCTGCTCTCGAATGGGAGTTACTTCATGCTGAACGATCAAGGTTGCTGCAGGATGATTCTGGGCGTTGCCTATCTGGTCACTGTGAACTCCAGGGTTACTTGCTGCATGCAAATATTGTTTCCCCCAACAAGTACAGTCGGGGAGGTGCCGTTATGGCCTTCGTTGAATGTTGCCTTTGTACAATTTGATACTTTGAGCGGACTGAAAGCCATGCTTTTGCAGCAACCCGTACCCTTAACCTCCGCTCGAGAGACCTTTGATCTTCAAATCGCAAGAACCTCGACCGAGATACAGGCACGTATACGTACAAACTGCCCCTTTCATTTCGCAGAAATGGTGGGTCGTATCTTTAACATGTCTGATACGAGTGGTATTGTACACCTATTTAAGACCATAGGGTCAGGATTTCTAAGCACCTTTCAGACAATCCTCGGAGTTATTCCGAATTTTATACACTCCGTATTGGGAAGCGTTTTTGGAGGTCTTCCGCTGATCCTGCTTTCTATCGCAGGAATTCCGATTGTCATTTTTCTGCTCCGCAATGGACCAACTACCAACGAGATGGCAAAAGCACTCCTTGAGCGCAAATATCGTGAGCGCATGGTGCAACATCTGGGCACACCTCGCCTACGGGAACTGAGCGCCTCTTGGTTCCTATTGTTTAGACCAGTCTGGATGGGCTGCATCTTACCTGTTCTTCGATGCCTGTTTTGCGGTGAGGAATGCGTGTTGGACCTCTGTCTGACACTTGCAACGGACACGCCTGCGGACTTGAATACCCGGCTGGAACCCCTGAGGGCCCACGCTCGGCAATGTCCCCAGCGTATTCCCATTTTGATGGCTGCATTCCTTGAGAATCCGCAGGTGCCTTTTACAACTGGGTTGAGCATCAGCTCCACCGCTAGCACCACTAGCACCGAGGTATCGACTACAGCACCGGCTGCCTCTACACCAGCTATTGGCAGTACTGAATATCATCTGTGCTCCATTGACGTACTTTGCGAGGTGTTACAAGGACCGTCCCCTGCAGCAGCAAGCAACGACGATGTTGCGTCTCCCAGCCAGGACACAATCTATAATTGGCTCATCGTGTGCTGGGAAAGAATTCAGTTTTTCTTTTTCTCCAAAACTCGACTAAATTTGGAACATTTCATTTAAATTGACACTTTCGCTGAAAAAGCATGACCTTCGAACGCTTGTAGTGCTTCGCCTTATATAAACGAACTCAATTAGGACTTCGGCTTAAGTATCAATCCCTAAAAACTGATTTTCGAAGTAACAGATTTTTTATCTTCATCTTTTTTCACCTCTTAAAACTGTTTTTAAGACAAATGTTTTTACAAAACTTCGTGATGGTTTTAATGCGCTACTACCTAATAGTGGAAATGGTTCGCCAGCATTTTTATCATTATTGACTGTTCGGAAGAGGAGTGGGTGTTATGTTCCATATAGGTACCCTAATATAGGCCCGGGTAACATCATACTCCTTCACCTACATTACCTCCCCTACACTACACTGTAACGGGCCTTTTAGGATTGAACCTTTACCTAGTTCTAGTCCTGGGTGCAGAAGGAGGGTTTCTCATAACAATAGAGTCCTATAACTGCTTCAATAGACTCACACAGTATGAATGAATATTCATAAGGGTTCTTAGAAACCAGGCTGGGGCTACACCACCTTCCTCCCCATATCTACGTACACGGCTCATCCCATACGTCATCCTCACATCCAACAATGGCTAATACGAGCAACAAGGGACAAAGGAACCCTAGATACTTTCTGTATAAATACAGCACATCTTGCTAGTATTAGTTAGAGGGAACCAGGACTTACAGGCCGACACTGACCAGAGACGCTGAGGCTCCTGCATGCAGACGCTCCAGCTGACAGTTGTCTGAACATCCCTCGAGGGGTGTCCAGCTCGAGACCAAGAAGGGCTCCTACATTCTCATACTTCAGGTAATGGGGATCGACTAAATCCTAGAGGGATTCTTGGCTTCACACCTACTCACATGTTAGGTACACTTAGGTACATCTAGATAGGTATCGTAGGAGTACGTGCTTTCTTTTATCAATGCATTTTATATTCATGTATTTACTCATGCGTAGTGCAAGATGGTAGAACTGTACTATCCATTTATATTCACTGTACTGCTAATCATATATCTCTGCTACTGTCTAATGGCTGTTGCAGCTCATATATTCTACACAAGAATAACGACTGTTCAATAAACCCTTATTGAAACACCCAGGCTGTTTATTCTGTGTATCTCTGAGACAAGATAAGTGAGCACAAGTGACTGAGCGAAAAGTAGTATATTGTTTCCACGATTCTGAGCGATCAGGGTTGTCATGTTCTGAGGTTGCCAGAAACTATTCTCTCCCCCATAAGAGGAGACACTAGTGGCACTGTGAGCTAGCTAATGCAAACAGGCTAACATTCTCGGTGGGGGTGCTCAGAATCCGTCTGCCACCAAACCCACAGTTTATGTTATCCGAAAGCGCAGGTCCTGTATGGGTAATATAGGAACTACACGACACTACCAGTCGGACCGATTGTTCACGACCAGAGAAAGGAGTTAAGCAACTCCCAAGCTGTTCCAGTCACACCGATCCTACCAAACGCTTCACCAGCAGCCCATGATTCACAGTATCAAAGGCTGCTGATAGATCATTCAGGATCAGTGCGGCTCTTCCGCCCTGATCGAGAGACAGCCTAACCTCAACAGTGGCCTTTATGAGGGCATTCTCTGGGCTGTGCCCAGCAGGGAAATCGAATTGTGTGACATCCAGGAGGTTATTGGTGTAAATATATTCCCCCAGCTGTGTATTCAACACTTTTTCAAAACTTTTGGCAGGTAGGAAATGCGCCGATAGATGCTAGAATCAAGCAAAGGTTTTTTAATAAAAGGTAGGACAAGACCTTTCTTCCAAGCAGAGGGAAATTATCCAGAATGGCCTTTCTGTTTCTCTTTGCAGGAGTGCCACAGGATTAGGGTTTGTGGTCTGATGCTTTGTGTGCAGCTGCGTTTTTCTAAACATGCAAACATGTTAACCTTAACTGGACATCATGAGGGTGACAGCATAAGTGCATTTCCTATTGTGTTCAATTTCAGGTATCACATATGTCATACCTAGTTCTTGAAAATTCAATACATAAAGGGAAACACTGAAACACTGGGAGACCTACTGGCATTTCCAATACATTCTCTTGTGATCGTGTCCTTATATTAAATTATTATTTTCCAAAACAAATCAATGGTTTTGATGGTAGTAGCATTTTCAAGTGCCTCATTATAATTAAATCTACTATACATTTTCCTAGCCCATCAAATATCAGATAATGATATTACTACTATTACTACTACTAACAATATCAAATAATCATAGTTTAAAATATTCTAACCAGGTTCCAATGGAGCAGAGTGTTTGTCAAAAAACGGAGGTAATCTATTCGATATAAAATCCTTCTTCATTTCGGCTGATCTCAGTTGTTGACCGCCTTCAAGTCTGGCTGCAATATTTCTCAAGAGACTACTTAATCTGCCAGCAGAGTCTTCTGAATTTACTTGCTGTAAAGAAGGAAACAATGTCACTTGATACCAAAATGTAATAAGGGTAGAACCCAATAAATATGCATTTTGTTCAATTTGCAGGTACAATAGGAAAGGTACAAAATCTTTGCCTCCATTTTCGACCTGAGAGCTGCCCTGTTGGGGAAACAATTAAGGTTTAAGGCCTCAGCAAATCTAGCTTAACAAGACTAAAACCAGTCTGGGGTTGCTTGTTTCATTCTGGAGGGGGCCTAATCTTAGGTTCCCTATCGGAGGAGGACTTACCTGGCATTTCGGGATGGACAGTTCCCATGAGGAGCAGGGTCAGTGCTGATCTGCATAAGGTTGGCCTCTGTCTAGAGTTGCACAGTATACAAAATAACGAGAAAAAAAAACAATGGGTTGGAATGCTAACCAGAGTGATTGCCAGTGGTCTTGACTATTTGCAATACCACGAAAAGGGTTTATTCATATGTACAATTACATCAGTATGGTGTAAAGATAGAGCAAATCTGAATACAGCAGTCAGTTGTGGGTGTTACATTCAGAGGGGGCATCCACTTGGAGTTCGGGATGGATGGTTTCCATGAGAAGCAGAATCAGTACAGATTTGCATAATGTGGGCCTCTGTCCAGAGTGGAACAGTGGGGAAAAAACAAAGTGTTGGAATGCTACCCAGAGCGATTGCTAGTGGTTTCGACTATTTGCAAGTATTCCTCCCATCACTTTTTGTGTGTTTGATTTAATGCCCGAAGAGGTTACGGGTATGCCCAGATGCGGGTCCGTTGGTCTCTGTGCAATAGGATCCAAACTATATCTCACTACAAAGCCTAACAAGGCCAGTACCAGTCTGGGTTGCATGTGTTCCCTTCTGAAGGGGGCCTCACTTGGGAGTTTGAGATGGACTGCTCTCATGAGGAAACCCTCAACCCCCGATATTCAACAGATCTTAAAAAACTTGAACAATAATGCAGGGCCCAAGAATATAGGTGGAGGAAAAAATACTGACCTGAAGAAAGAAGCAAATATAAATTCCTTATTATGGACTATAAAGCCTTAAATGTTTGTGAAAAATGTTACTGAAAGAATTAACTCCACCAAAGATTGTACTAAAGAATTATTTAAGACGGTTAAAAACTCTGTTCAACCGTAATAATGGCAAAGCTTTTATTCCAGATCAACCTTTCTGTAATAAGCTTGCAGACTTCTTTAAATCCAAGGTTAATATAATTTTTAATGAATTTACCTCCAACAAGGACGGTGCTTCCATGAAAGCCCCGGTCCCTGCTCCTGCTTTTAGAAATTTTGATGCCCAGTAATAATTTGGGTCCGAATATTTTTACAGATTTCACCCCTCTTTCTGAAGAAAGAGTAGTGAATTTCATTGAAACAATTAAATCTGGATCCCCATTTGATTGTTGCCCTCCTCATGTTTTATAGACAGTGTCTTCAGTGGTCTCAGTCTATCTTACTGAGCTGCTGGATAACATTCTAATCTCAGGCCACTTTCCAGCAGCCTGGAAAAAAGCCTTGGTCCTTCCTCTTTTTAAAAAACCTTCTCTCAACCCTGCTGACCGAAGAGTTATCGGCCTATTTCCTGCCTTCCACTTCTGCAAAGATTAGAGAAGGCTATGAATGAGGACATTTTGTCCTACCTTGACGTTAAAAATCTACTGGATCCATCACAACACAGTTTTAGACAGCATTATTGTACGGAATTTGCCTTAGTTATTGCTACTGAAGAAATTAGAAGGTCGGTAGACAGAGGAGATAGGGCTGTGCTGATTCTCTTTAATCTCTCGGCCACGTTTGATACGGTTGATCACATCTTGCTTATCAACCGGCTTGAGAGAATTGGCTTTCAAGGCGCAGCCCTTACCATCCTCAGGTATTTTCTATCGGACAGAGAGCAAGTGGTGACTTTCGGAGAGTTTGTTTCAGTTCCGTTCTCATGTGTGCCGGGTGCCTCAAGGCTCCTCGTTAAGTCCCACGCTTTTCAAAATCTGTGTCGCTCCTCTAGCCAAACTCATTCAATCTCATGGTTTTTCAGTTCTCTCTTACGACACTCAAATTGTAGTGTAAATGTCATTCAATGTTAACGAGGGGGCCAACAAATGTAACAACTGCATGTGACAAATTCTGACATGGATGCAGGAGAATTGTCTGAAACTGAACTCCAAAAAGACGGAGGTTCTCCTTTTCGGAAATCATACCGCCTTTTGGAATATCTCTTGGTGGCCTCTTAATCTTAGTCCTCTCCCCATTCCCGTACAGAAAACCAAGAATCTGGGGGTGGTGTTTGATGGTAAACTCTGTTTTTCAGATTATATCAATTCAATCACGTCCTTCTGTTTCCATCTACTCAGGATTTTTAAGAAGATTTTCCTCTACATTCCCTCAGATTCGTAATTTTTTTTACCGTGGCCTTAGTCATTTAAAGAATTGATTACTGCATTGCTCTTTAAATGGGCATACAAAAGCGCATGCAGCATAAACTTCAATCTTTGCAAAATGCTGCAGCTTGATTGCTCTAACAATTCTAAAGTTCAGCTCTGTTTCTCAAAGTATTTTTGATCTTCACTGGTTGCCTGTGAGAGGATTAAATTTAAGACTCTGTCTGGTGCTCAAGGCTCTTCACAAGACAGGCCCTGACTACTTAAAAAAAACATATTTTGCTGGCAGATACCCAACCGCGATCTCCAAGCTAGTTCAGCTAAGCTGATAGCTCTTCCAATAATCAATAAAGTGAGATGGAGAGGTCGGAGTTTTTCGTACTCTGCAGGCAAACTTTGGAATTCCGTGCCCTTTCATTTAAGCTCTCAATCTAATCTGACAACTTTCAAGAAAACATTAAAAACTTGTTTGTCACCTCCCTCACTAAATAAGTCTTGTGTTGGTTTTTCTATGGCTTTTCTGCTTTATAAGCTCTTACTTACTATGAAGAGCAGTGTCAGTGCGGATTTGCTTAAGGAGGACCAATGTGTAGAGCGGCACAGTGGGTGAAAAACGTTGGGTTGGAAGGCTACCATTAGTGATTGCCAGTGGTTTAGACTATTTGCAAGCATTCCTCTCATCCCCTTTTGTGTCTCTGGTCAAAACTAACCCACGGTCCAGCCTGGCTCCCTGCCTGGGGTGACTAGACATCTGCTGATGTCAAATCTTTGGCTGGTCTGAGTGCTAAAGGCACTTAGAGATTGTGTGTTACATGCTCTGTACATCTGAGGGACGGTGCTATGATTTATTTGAAATGTAATGCATCAGTTGGTGATAAAAACATTTACTAAAAGAAAGTTGCCATTCATCATTGTTGGTTGGATTCACAATGGCATTTGTCTACCTAGACAAATGTAGGTGCACAAATAGCTTCACTTAGCTTAAACTCACATTATTCATAAAACATTAATTCACACACAAACAGACTTACTCACAATGAAATTACACCACTGTGGTAGACTATTAAGTGAGAACAAATCCAATTACAGGGGTGCGTTCTAGGTGTTTCAAGACACAAATGCATATCTATGTAGGTGAATTCCCATCAAACATGTGAATTTTAAGTTATTCACAACGTTTTTGTGGCATGGCAAGATGGGTTTCTCCACAGGAAAACATTTTTCTGATGAAGAAACACAGAATATACGGGTTAACAATTGCAAATGTAAAGTATGTTAAATGTACTCACGCGCAAATGTACACATTACAGCATGAAAAGCTTTGCAGGAATAATCGTGGAATTCGTAGGTAATTTCAAAGACAATAAGAAACCTACTTTAAATGTGGGTTTCAGTGTAAGGAAGGGAATAGCTTTGTTCATGACAAACAGATTTAGCTTTGCTTTAAGAAAAATCCTAACAAAACGGCTGCAACAAGTTCATTCCAAGAAGGCAACTGTGCATGTGCTTGCTTGCACGGTTTACACCTTGGAAACCTTTCTCTTTTTGTTTAAGAATAATCCGTCCAAAATGGCCACTGCCATGCATACATGGGCATCCATCTCTGATTCAGTAATAGATGGGCGTCCGCCAATGCAGCTCGAGTGGCTTTTGGGGATAAGAGAGTAAGTACAGCTGGCGGCACTGCAATGCTTTTAATTTAATGAAGTGGCGAGGAAGGAGGATGAGCTAAATGGAGATATAGAGGTAGAGAAAATAGACCCTCATGAATTGCAGTACAAGGTCTGACATCAGCAGTGAAAGGATACAGGTCGTCCAATAAAAACGTGGTAAGATCGAAAAGGTTCTTGGGCAGGACAAACAGTAGAATAGGGAGGAAAGCCATTTAATGAAAAACAGGCAAGTGAGCTAGACGATAAAGCCAAAGAATCAGGAGCAAGGGATGGACACAAAGCCCATTCGAAATCTAAATTGAACAGGTTTATTTGCCAACAGACAGCTGAAGCTGTCTGCAAGTGAGGACTATTGTCCAGATTGTTCCTAATGCTGAATGCTTTCAATATTAGAAGTTCTCATCACTTAAGAATTATTGAATAACAATTGTTTTTCATTTACATTAACTTTTCATTGTGTACCATTGCCTTGTGCCACTTTTTGTTGACTATAAAAGATTGCCATTCAGAATGATGCTCCATGAAGTGAAAGCTTGGCCGTGAACATAACTGTCCCTATACTTGACCGGGCTTCAGTCACCAAGAATTGAGGCTGCTATTCCGACTAGACCTATGCCACTCTGCCCTCCGTGCCAGCAGGGCTACACATTGGACCTGTTAAGTGTCAGAGGTTTCAGCCATATGCATCCTCAGAACTCCATGAAGTAGCAGAAGTGAAACAGAAGTGTTGATGGCTCAGATGCACTTTGAACAAGCTCCCACTACTCTGGCCCCAGGGATCAGCCATGTTTAAAAGGACTGTGATTGATTTGAGAAGAGATGGCCATCTTTGAAGGGAATAGAATTTACTCAAATGAGACAGTCAAATTGAGTTGTGCTCAACTAAGACATAATTACAAATGACTGGTGGGAAATCGTGGATAAGCACAGTGACTTGACATCATACTGATAATTCTAGTTTTTTGTCCTCTTTCTGTGAGTGCATAGGAGGAGGTTTACCCGTCAAAAAACAAACATTTCAGACTTATGTGCCCGGAAATTGCCTTATGCCCCACAATGTGCAGAGGCTTTAGTGTGTGACAGCTAAGACTGAAGGGGGCAGCTGCTGAGGAGTAGCAGCGCTGATAGACCCTCCAAGAGACTTTTTGAGACAGGTATTCCAGTTGTTGAAATAAGACTCCCTCTGCTTCCCCTACGTCTCACGACAACTCACTTCCGCAACCTGGTGCGAGTACAGTACAGTACAGTCTGGCTGTATGGAATGTGCACCAGTCAGGTAAAGTGACCAGCTTTGTTCATAGTGGACGGAAGAGGTCAGGCATGCCTGGCCGCGGTGACACCACAAGGTGATTTCTACACGAACTATGATGATGATGAAGTATTTATAAAGCGCACAATACCCTGTGTCTAGGTGCTAGCCATGAAAGCAGACGGATTCGGCTCAGCTAGATTAAGCGTTATGCCCAAACAGCCATGCTTTTAGACCCTTTCTAAATTTTAGCAACTCTGTCTCTTTTTTGAGTGATGTTGGTAAAGAGTTCCACAGTTTGATTGTTGTATTGGAGAAGCTCTCACCACCCCACCTGGCCCTTTTTATTCTTGGGACAACAAGATTCCCAAGCTCGGCGGATCTGAGGGATCTTGCTGGGATGTAGGGTTTAAAATGGTTAGCCAGTTGCATTGGCCCTATATTGTTCAATGATTTGAATGCAATGCAGAGGGATTTGAACTGGAACCGTTTTGCTACCAGCAGCCAGTGGAGATGATCTAGGGTTTTGGTCACAGAGTTAAATTTAGAGACTCCTAATAGTGCTCTTGCGGCAGCGCTTTGAACAGTCTAACTTCTATGCACTTCTAAATGTTTAAAGAAAATTACCCATAAAAGATTTGGTTTACTGAGGCGCTGTTTAAAAGAGGTAGACCAAGACAGAACAGAAGGAGAGCATGGCCGAAATTATAATGCAAACACTCATGTGGGAGCTCACCTATTAAATCATCGATTGTCATGGTGGAAAATACCACTTCAGCCACGGTTACCGTCACCAAAGGCACCACCTCCCCTGAGTAGGCCTTGGACTGATCTGCTTCGCTACCCTGAGAGAGTCAAGTGCTAAAATAGGGTGCTTGGTTCCCAGTAAGGAGACAATAATGGACATATTACTTGTGCAGGCCTCACATCCTGCACAACTAATAACACAGTTTCTTTCAATCACCATTCTTAATAGTGTGATGCAGCCCATGGCAGAACAAGATCTGGCTTCTCAGAGCTGAAATCGCCTTGGTGAGGTTTCCGCTGAGTAGGTTCCCCACTTAGGAGGAGCAGAGAGCATCCATGTTAAGTACACCATCACCCATGTCGAGCTGCATTCCAGGGGTATCAGAGCAGAGTGAGAATAGACTAGACTTGAGCCAGTTAACCTGTCGCCCTGAAGCTCTGAAAACGCCTGGATGGCATGCACAATGCTGACATGATCTGCCTTGATGTCTTTAAGATAAAGTAACACAGTAATATGGAGTGAGTCCTGTCACACAAAGGGATGCCCCTGTGGACCCCTTTGTGGAACATTTTGATGGCCATAGGCTTCATAACAAGCACAAAACACAGGGGAGCTTACAGGCATGCTTGTCTAGGGCCTCTGAATACTTTAAAGTAGGTGGAAATATGCTTGTCAACTCAGACCCTGGTTGTGGGATCAGTGTGTAGCAGCTTATTAGCTGTGTGATGTGTCTGCAAAAACCAAACATGGATAATAACCTAAACAGGTAATTCCAGTCCAGGTTATCAAATGCTTTTTACAGACCAAGGACTAGACAAGCTTAGAGGAGCCAAGTTCTAGGTGCTAGGTCCATGATCCTAAAATGCCAACAAATATTAAGGGAAGTGTTTTTCCCAGGAGCAGGAGCAAAACCATATTGGTCTGGATGAATTGAGTCATGAAGCACATGCAGTATTATTCTCTGTGAGGATTTTACTAAGAACTTTATAGTTGATGTTAAGGTTTTTCAGTAGTCTCTAACAGGAAAGACTGGAGGCATCCTGACCTGGCTTGGGTATAGAGCCAATTAAAGTTTCCCTGAGGGAGAGGGGCAACCTAACTCAGTAACTCAGAGTAGGACTGGCAGAATTCCAACGAGAATCCATCAGAGCCAGATGTTTTAATCATCACCAGGTCACATACTGCCTCGCTTATTTCAGTGGCATGCATTTCCTGGCGTTTTTCGGGGGGGACGAGGGTCAGTGGTATGTCAGATAAAAACATTTCCACCGCAGAGTCGGTCCTATGGTTTTTGGTGCGATAGTGCTCCACCATACATGTGAAACTCCATGTGAACTTCAAAGTGGGTATATACAGTAGTTTGTGGGGTAACTCAAATACAATAAATCAGGGCGTGTTCATGTTCCTGCTTAATGAGTCACGCCAATAGTTGGCTAGCCTTGTCCCCATGCATGTGTGTTTTGGCTATGTACGCAGTGTGGTTGATGCTGTGAAGTAACTCAAGCAGGCCAGAGTGCTTTGAGTATGTCGCTTTAAGCCCATACTATGGGCACGATTGGACATCATCTTGCTTGAGGCGGCAACGAGTTTTCTATCACCCGTAAGTCCTTGTCAATAGTTTTATAGACAATTGAGTGACCAGAGACACCAGAAGAACCTGAGGGGTGACCACCTGAGGAGAATTCAGGAAGACATCAAACATCACAGCTGAGGCCATCAACGAGGGTACCATCACTGAGAAAGAATTTTCTTCCCTGAACTAACCTCATCCTAGGACACCAGTTATCTACACTTTACCCAAAATCCACAAAGATATATCCAAACCTCCTGGTTGTCCCAAAGTATCTGGCTGTGGCTCTGTATTGGAACCTTTATGTAAATTTGTTGACCAATACATTAAGAATGAAGTCTCCAAAATACAGTCATATATACGGGACAGCATGCAATTTATCAACATGGTGGATGAATTGGACTTCACACAGGGCAGAGACATATAGGTGACAATTGACGTTGAATCCCTGTTCACCAACATCCCTCAAAGATGAGGCGATTGAAGAGATTAAGAAATGTGTAATCTCACTGACTTGGAAGAGGGCATTTGCTAACTCATTGTAAGTTTAGCAAGGGTCACCCTAATTTTTTTTTATTTTTTTATATAAAGTATTTTACATACAGAAGAAAGGAGTAGCCATGGGAACTTGTTTTGCTCATAACGTGGCAAACTTGTTTGTAAGGGAGTTTGAGGACAGTACCATATATAATTCCAACCCCTTACACACACACACATCAGTAACTGGAGATGTTACATTTATGATGTGTTCTTCATCTGGCTTGGGGATGTAATAGAATTCAATTCTTTTGTGACACGGCTTAACAACCAAAGCCAGGAGCTACACTTTACCATGCAACATAGCACAGAGGAGATCAGTTACCTAGACTTGATAGTGAAAAAACAAAACTGCATTGTAATGGTCAGTACATTCTCCCCAGTGAGCAACAAGATCAGAACTATTATCAAAAGACACAAGCCCCTTTTGAGTAAAAGACCCTTCTATTTGGCTTTAAAACAAATAGAAACATCTGAGATTTTGTGGTAAGAGTATATAGAGAACCCACCAATAAAAGTGACATTAGACGACTATGGAATCTCCCTGACCTAGTAGGTCACTACAGATGTGGTAACTGCTCAGTGTGTAATTTTACAGGGGATACCAAATGCCTGACTATGAACGGCAGGGTATTCCATCTACGATTGTTCTCCAGTTGCAATACACGGAATGTAATTTATGCAACTCTATGCCCTTGCTTGCAATGGTATATAGGTCAAGCCACACAAATGGTGAAACAATGCATCTCTCAGTACAAATGTAGGATAAGATGCCAAACAGAAGGTTTTCCAATTGTATGGCACTTCATTGAACATGGTGACACCGCTGATGACATCTACTGGCAAGTGATCAAGACGCCAAGCAGGGGCGGAGATATCGGGAATCTGCTCAACATCAGGGAATGCAAATGGATAGACTTCTTGGATAACACCAACAAGGGTCTTAATGACATCAACGACACACTAAGACTATCCCTGGTTCAATTTTAATAATCACGGTGATAAAAGACTGTTGCTAGATACCATTTCTTTTGAGTGCACACAGCCCTTGATCCTTGCATGCTGTGCTGCCAGGATCACCCTTTGGTGTTTTGTTTTTAAGATGTTTTTAGTAATTTAGGGTAGATGTTTGACTTCCATTTGACTCAGACAGGCGGGTTGTTTGAATAAACATTACTAACATTGCATACTCAGGTGATACTGGACACAGGTGTGACGTGGACAGATTTCTCCTAGAAATGTTTGACGTAGTGTGGGTTCTCAATGCTACATTTTGCACACTCCAACATGGACCCCTAACATGGCAGCTGTCCGTTTAGCGGTCTAGCGGTTGTCTGGACAGGAATGAAGATAAGAAGGGAGCGTCTGGCACGCCTTCCTCAAACTACGGCAGATGTACACGGATTGTTGAGGCGAGGAGCACTGAGAGCTCCCAGTTTGTAAGTAATGGAATGTACAGTGACTGATTAGTCTGAGCTATACAATTTGCAGTGCTAGCGAGGCACCAGCCAAGTCTTGTGTGTGTTGCTTTGGGTATTCTCATTGTGAGGTAACACAGTGACTTTACGCGCTGATTTTTAACAGGTTAAAGTAAGCATTTTACTGTAGCACTTTGGATAGCTTGCATGCCACGTGCTAGGGTTGATTACTGAATGCATGTTGAGCTCTCTATTACGATTTGGTATAACACAATTGGGTGCCATAGAGGCAGGATACAGGATCGTTTGACAGTATTCGTATAATAATGTCCTGTGGGACTGACACCTCGTTTGGACTTAGCAGTACCAGGTACACATACGTGATTTTCAGCCACATGATAAAGGCCTTAACCACGTTGCAAAGAGCACATTTGTGGCATAATAGCACCAACTTCAGTGTCCACTTAAGGTTGATTAAGATTTTTGATTATATGGCATAAGGTTTGGTTAATGGTTGGCCCGCCTTTATTTTATTTTGTCTTAGTATAATTTAGGAAATGATGTCACGCATCAACAGGGTCGGACTGGCAGTAGCGGGCACCCGGCATTTCCCAGATGCGCTGGAAGGATAGGGGACGGTTTTCGAGCAGTGGGGGATGGTTTTCGGACCCCTGTAACAAAAGCGGCAGCAGTGGTGCTAAAGCAGTAGCACTGCTTCTCACTAGCAACCGCCCCACCCGGGCAGGGTCCAGCTGAATTGCCAGGGCTGGTTTGCGTTCCCAGTCCGGCCCTGCGCATCAAGACCATCATTGTTGAATGGACATATCATAGTTGCCACTGCTCTGGTCGTACATATAAAGCAATATGACTCAGTTTCTCTTTACATAGGTGTGGTAGTCTGATGACGACGTCCTGAGGAGACCCCTCAAAATTTGTTGGGGACAAAACCTCTGCAATAATCCCAATTGTTTGATACCTGGAATTGAACCATAAGGATGGCTAAACTCATTAAGCCTCCTTTCATCTTTGCAAACTGGAATATACACACAACCATTGGGATTATATAGTGTCTTTGTATAATGATTGTTGTCTGTTAAACCACTTTATGTACACTGCGTCGTCTGCACTATTGATTCACGTTGTCACACCATTCTATATATGAGTCATTATGATTGTTCTTCCAACAGTTCATGCTCAGTGCTGTTGACTATTAATTTAAACATCCAATATTATTAATTGGTGTATAGATCCCTCTAATCTTTGTATGAGGCTTCTTGACTCAAATGAGCCCCACATAATGTTTTGTACTACTTGATATATATAGTTACCCAGGTCCCATGGACGTATTGGGTTGTCCTTGAGATTAATATAGAGAACAGCTGAACTTAAACATTAGAAGAAAAGCTAGTTGTCACCGTTCATTTATGACACTATAACACCACCGAGGAAACCATGGACTAAGCTACCAAATCAGTCTATCAGCCTTCATTGTCTGCCTGGATGCTTCCTTGCCACCCTACAGTAGTGCCTTCATGAGACGTTGGCAGTGGTCTGGAAGGGGAAAGAACAGCAAACACAGCCATCTCATACAGACTATGGGCCTTAGTTAGATCTTGGCCGAGGGAAATACTCCGTCACAAATGTGACGGATATCCAGTCTGCTGTATTACGAGCCCATTATATCCTATGGAGATCATAATACAACAGACGGGAAATCCGTCAAGTTTGTAACAGAGTATTCCATCCACCGAGATCTACATAAGGCCCTATGTGTTTAACTTGGAAGAAAGAAGACCCAAATGTCTGAGGCAAAACATTTGTTTGCATAGTGAATCCAACATTTTGGAAAATATGTCTGGAGTGTGCACCCACTGCTAGTGTGTTCTGCTCCAGTCAACTTGGAAAAACCTGGAACGTCGTGCTCTCGGAAGACAGATGTGCAGAGAGATATGGAAGGTGTGAGTGCACAGACGTCTACTTCTTTGAAGACGACCTAACCACCAGTCCATCAATCCCTCATTAAATTGAAAATATCCTCAGCTGACTACATCCCTGTCAGGATTTCCAAAAGCGTGCAAGACTTACGCTTTTACTTATGAAGGTCCATATTCAAAGTTTCTGCTGTAGTTGCTGTAACAACAACAGTGGTTCCTACGGATTAATTTCAGGAAACTTAAAACATTAGGAACACTAGCCTACACTGCTAATTGTTGTCATTTGAGTCTTACAGTCAACACTCTTTATTACTTTATTCAAACACGATTAGTCAGTACCCGATAATTAAAAAAGCTATTGCATTAATTGTTTAATGATAATATATACAACAAATGTACATAAAATCTTGGTGCTAAAATGAAGCGGTGGCACAGGAAAAGTGGCACCCATGAAGGAAAGTGGTACAGAAGGAGCGAAAAAGCGCAAATCCAAATGTCCAGTATGTTTGCAGTCAGAATGGGCAAGAACAGATCAACTGGTCCAAAATCCCAAAAATCTGATACAAGAGGAACTGAAGCGAGTGCGCCAAGAATAATTCAAAGTCTTCGCTCATGCTGAGTTAGGGAAGAATGAAGGGATTTTTTTCCCTTTGGAGTTTAGACGGGAGGGGAAAAGGGGGTGGAGCAATTTCTGGATGTAACTTTTTAAAATGTTCAATAATTATTTGTGCTGTACTTGGATAGTAGTAGCCCAACTGTGCTCCCTTCAAATACAATTATTTAAATACTTTAGGAAAATATGAAAATATAATTTAACTTGTTGAATTGAGTCATTATTAGCTGAAATTACACTTGGGGTTAAAATTAATAACTTCTCGCCGATTTATTAAGTGAGACAATCTAGTATGGACAACATACCTAGGGTGATCCGCACCTCAGTGCATTAGAAAAGTGAACATTCTGAGATAACATCTCCGTACGAAAGGCAGAAAAGCTTTCCTTCCCTACTAAATTAGGAAGGCAGCTTGGCCTGTCTCCTTGGCACAATGGAATGGGAGAAATAAGCAAAGTGAGACACAAGTCACAAGAGTCCTTTGTCAGGAAAGGAAAGATGCCCTATTACAAACAAGAGGATCGTAAAAAGTGCCGCAAAGCACAGGGTCAATGCAAAAAAATAAAAATCCAAATGTCTAAACATTGTGGGTTTCCCATCCAAATATGAACGTCATGATTTATTGTAACACACATTATGATAAGGTTAACTTTCATGCGCTGACTTCTTAAAGCACACATTTATATAAAACGCATGGGCATCTAAGTATGTTATTGTTTTTATGTTTGTGTTCTCTTGGAGCATCATTTTAACAAGAATTACAATATAATTTACTTCTATTTAGAATTAGGTTAACATACAACGTTTACAAGGTTAAAAACAGATCTAGTTCTTACCATAAACTGTTGCTTTGGCACGCCTCTACGGAATTCCACATCTGCACTTGATGCATCAAACACAAGCCCAGGCATGGAGTCTATCAGCAAATCAGCCCAAGAACTGCACATAAAAATAAAACTGTTGGCATTCAACATAATTTCTAAAATTGTTTTAAGCAGCTAATGTCTAGGTGAAGAAAAATAACAATTAGAGAGATTTGCACAAGACTCTAGTTTCTCAGTTTCAGACAGCTTGCTTCTACACCAATGATGAGAAAAGTTAACCTTTATTTTTTTTAATCATCGTAGCCTGTCTGAAATGTATGTTTGTTAGGTTTTCCTATATTCGACTTACAGCTAAAAAGTTGGGCAGGCCCTCAATTTCTTCAGATCCTTGGGATTTAATCACAACTGATACTGGGTGGATAAAAGCAAACTATATAGCCCTAAGGAGGGAAGCTGTGGAACTAGCTAAAAGTTTCAATTTTGAGCACCTTATGATTTGCACAACTAAGGGCATGGAACCATACCTGGACATGGTGATTAACACCTGGGATCGTAACCTAACCAAGTTCAGATTTGGCATCATTCAAAGTTATTTATGCATCCCCTTAGGGAATTTGACAAGTCATCTGTTATGATCTGCCCATCAAATGAGCAATCTACCCAACCCATACTGCAATTTACCTTTTTCTGTACATTTTATGTTGCATACACAAAAAGATTTTTAATCCCAATACTAAGAAGATCTGTTTTTGTTACCTGTGATGCAGCGGAAGCAGGGGAAAAATGTATTCATCCTTAGAGATATCACTGATTTTATACCACTAGACTTTTATGGTTAGCAGTTTGGGCTCATGAGAACTTCAATAACCACTCAACAACAGGTCCTCCGATGGATTTGTATGTAGAGCTAATAGGGATTTGGCAATGGGAAAAAGGATACATTTCCCTCATGAGGACCTTAAATGAAGGAAATATCTAATTTAATAACAACTGTCATAATATGTACAAATCTGTCAAAACCTCATAATAATGACAAACTCTGAAATACTTATCAAGTCACTTTTATCTAAAGTTTTCAGAATATGAATGGTCAGTACATGAATACATTAGCAAGTATCATAAGTGTCTTCATAAACAAATGTTACAGGTAAATCACTAATATAAGAAACAATTTATATTAAATTCAGCACAATATCAAGAACAGGCATTTGAGTGGGGAGAGAGACAAAAGAGAAAATATTTCATTGCAAATATCAATATGCAATTTGATTTCATAAGAACATAGAGAATTATTACACAGCGTGCAATGAGAAAGGAAGCTAAACTCTTTGCCAAAAAGGTATGGCTAAGAGCAACATCACCAGCCAATGAAGTGCAAAGATTTCAGGACAGTCTCAGTCAGGTTTTGCAAAGACAGCAGCCAGACAGAGTAGCATAGAGGGAAACAGCAGCGAAGCTCTCCTCTCAGAAACAGCTAATCTACTAATTCTCTTTTTACACAAATATTCATACCCTAAATATTAATGTCCAATCTCCTAAAAGTATAATTCATAGCTTCATCTCGTTTTCATTGGTTTTCAAAATAAGGTGATCATCTGACCATACTAGTTCTACAAAGTTCATTGAAGAAAGTCATTGTTCGTTCTAATGAAGTCATCCTTCCGCGGAAGCAGGAAAACATCTTGTAACATTTATCCACATCCTCGCGCACGTTTCACCGGTTTGTAACTGTCGTCCGACGAGTTCATTCACAGAAAATAATCAAGAGGAAATTCCTTAAGATTAATTTGTGCACAGCTAAGCAAACTAACAGCAATTTAGAACGAATATGCGATTTTACATCCCATGCCATTACAACGCAGTCGTTACAACGACCACGTTGTTACATCACATACCTTTACAACGACTTGCTGTAGGGGGCGCTGGATGTTGGAATAGTATAATTTACTATTCCAACTCCAGTCTGTGCAACAGTAGGGAAGGTGTTGGATTTGAAATCCAACAACTTGTGCCCCCTACAGCAAGTCGGTGTAATGACTTGCGTTGTAATGGCTTGCAATGTAACAACGCGGTCGTTGTAACAACCGCGTTGTAATGGCATGCAATGTATCACATGCAAGGTAAAGGATGTCTCCCATTTAGAACTAGTGAAGGACAAAATACATTTTCTTCCAAGGCCTACATTTTAAGAAAAGAAAATATCATTCAAGCAAGGTTTTTGAGGCCTTCATAGGATTTTGTAATGCATCTCTCTCTAAGAAAATAAAACATATTTCAGTTACAACGATAATTTCATAAAAGATCATTATGACAAAAGAATCAATTTTTCTATTATATCCACAAATATTATTCTAATCAGTCCCATTATTAATTAATATGTCTCTTTTACATTATAAGTAATGAAAAATATGCGTTTATACGTAACATTTTCATAAGCATTTTGTATTTATTATTTCCATTTCTCTCTCTCTCCGTAAATATCTTAGTTCACATAAAGAAAGTTTATTTATTCATGCTATCCACACGTTTAATGCTACTTTCATTTTTCTACACGTGTTGTGCTTCATTTTGCACTTTTTCACTAATACTTCTAACGTGTGCTTTGTTTTGCACTTATTCACTAAAATTTGTCACCCATGTTCATATTTTTCCACACTATTAGTCATTGTTTTATGGGTAAGACAAATATGAGTAGGTTTAATCAAGCAGGATTTTTATTTCGCAAAATCATGCTTCATCAATCCCCCATTTGATGGTGACTCAAGCCATAATATAATCTACAGAATCAGATTACTATCTGATTCCTGTTTCAAAAAGAAGTAGTTTTCATCTGTTTCAACCTAACACCCTCTACATCTCTCATTACTTCATAATAAGCTCCTTTCCTTTCTTCCATCTCTATTTCTTCTCTTTTCCTTTTTCTTGCTCTACGTTTAGTCTGTTTGCTTATTTTTACAACATTTGTAAATTAAAATTACCATTAGTATGCCAATAACTATAGCAATTATAGGTGTTAGTATTCTCCCTAACAAGCTGTTACTTAGTGATGAAAACCAATTACTTACTGAGGAAAAACCCTTACCAAGTTTTTCCCATGCACCATCAACCTTCAGTTCAGTTAAATCATTATGTAAATGTGTAATGTTACTGATTTATCCCTCCAAATCCTTACTTTTGTCAGGAATATATGTGCAACATTGCTGAATTTTCAACATACTACAGACTCCGCCCTCTTTTGCCAATAGTACATCAAGAGCAAGTCGATTTTGCAAAACCATGGATCTCATAGCCACCATTTCCGTATTAAACATTAAAAACCCACCAGCAGTATCCGTTGATAAACGATCAACTACTGTAGACAATTTTCTGATTTTATGGGAGTTCAAAATTACTCCAACTGAAGGTTTCAATGCACCAAAAATATCTCTCACTATTTCTGCAGCAGTTATTCCCCTTTTACTCCGTGTTAGTTTATTTTCATTGGGTATAGGATTTTCATTCACATGATAGATCTTTGGGAAACTATTCCAAAATAACAACACCCATACCAATGTTGTGGCAATCTGTAATAAGCATTTCTACCACACACATAATAAACTCCAGGATAAACAGGGTCAGTACCACCTCTCATTCCCCAATCCCTGTGATTAGGAAAGTATGTTCACATTCACTAGAACCAATGAAATAATTGTTATATTCAGTATTTTGTCTTAGTAAGCAAAGCTTTCCCTTGTGGTGCCAGTCTGGCGTCATGGCAGCATATGTCTCACCTTTCTTATAATCACCCTCCTTGTGAGCCCAAGGAGGTATATTAGTCTTTTGTTCTTCAGCCTTTTTCTTAAAATCTTTTCACCTATCTTCTACAGTATTTATGAATTCTATTTCTACACTATGTAATCTACAGGTCAGATTATTTCGATGTGCATATACAGTGTCTATTATTTTAGTCATATGGAAAAATTCTCCCATATACTCAGCATTTCTTGCACTACTTACTATATTCATATTCTTTTTAATAGGAACTTCTGAAAATACTAAATCATATTTGGAGTAAAAATACTGAAACTGATCCTTCCCATAGAATAAACTTGTTAGTACACTACATGAAATACCATATGTTAATGGAAGGTGGTGATAAGTCACTACTTCCGAGACAGATGATGGTAATTGCATGTACACATAACAATCTCTTGCATCCATAGAATCAACGTACTCTTACAACAATTTTGTAAAAACATTTAACGAAAAATCATTAATAGAATTATCTTAGTGTAGGTCACTTCCTGTTAGTTCTTTAATGTTAGTCTCCGGATCTTCTTTAAGATCTTTCTTTATTTTAACTTTTGTGGAAACATCATTATTAGTAATATTAACTTTAGTAGGATACATAAAGTTAGGTATTATTAAAATTAATATCAACCAAACAAACAGCACTAAAAGAACACATATAAAACAAGCAATAAAACATCTTCGCTTAATTAAACCCTGATTTTGATTACCAGTCTCATTTCTAGCCATTTTGTAAGTAAATCTATATTAAAAATTAACTAATAATAAAAAATTTGAAAAAACTAAAAACTTTTGATAACATTTGATTATCCCACACTTTTTGAACCTTAGGTCTCGAGAGATATTATCCAATTTGATTGATCTTCAAATTTCCTCTCTCTTTTTCTGCACCCCTTTTCTTTAACACAGTTCATTTAAGGTGGATCATATGATGAATTGCTTCTGATTTCTTCTTCTGAGATGTTCGTTGCTGCAGCAGCTAAATATGTTCATTCAGGTCCTGTGTACTTCTTGTTTGCAACTTTTACTTTTTTTGTTCTTCTCACTATACTTTCTTCACATTCAGTATCACTCTGTTCAGATTGGCTAGAAATTTCAATTATGGTATTTGGAACTTTTTCATTCAAAGTGTATTTTACTCTCTTGACTCCTCTTTAGGACATTTATCACCTTTCCTTGTTCTTTTTCTTGAAACGCTGTCTATTTCATTTGATTCGAAACCTCTTTTAGCCGATTCCCTTTTTTCTTTGTTTCTTTCAGGGACCAACTCTCTTTCAGTTTCAACAATGAAAGTATTACGAGACCCAGTAGCTTGCGCCCACTTTACTTGATTCTTAGTCTGTTCAGGTTTCTTTCTTTCTTTCGTTCACCTTCAACTGACTATGTACTTTCAAGCGGACTTGGGAATCTTTTTGTATGACTTGCGTGTATCCAATTAGGCAAGCCACCACATTTGATTGCGGTTGTGGTCACAAGGATCACTTGATATGGCCCGTGCCATCGAGGTTCCAAACATGACTTCCTGACGTGTTTCTTGATGAGCACCCACTCTCTAGGGCTCAAATCATGGCCTTGTTCTCGTTGTGTTGTAGTTGCAACTTCTCCAACCTAATGAGACACAGATTCCACAAAATTCAATTGCATGCGAGTAAATGGACCTGCTGCTTTTCCAATTCGACCGAAACTGACAACAGTTTTCCTCCCTGCATTTTGTTGCTGACAAGTTACACATCTTTAACAGAGACTTTCTGCGAAGACTCTAAACTTGGGATTAAACCAATTCTTCTTAAACAATCTAATCATAGCGTCTCTACCCACATGTGTAGGACCTTGATAGAGTTGTGCCATCTGAGTCAACAAACTATCTGCCATTATTGGTCTTCCATCAGTGTAAATCCATACTTCATCATCTGCTCTGCATGTACAACCTATTTTGATCCAATTTTACTTTTCTTCATCACTAGCTGTCTTGCAATTGTCTAACTTCTTCCCATGTTTCAACAGATTAAAACATTAGTCTTGTTTCTGTTTGATCAGATCGTTCTTTCAATTGTTCCCCATTTATTGTTATTAAATTTTGTGCACAACAACGTGCAATCTCGTCTGCATATCTATTGCCAACTGTAACAATCATTTCCAGATGTGTGCAGAACATTTCACCACCCCAATTTGTGCCGGCAATTGTAATGCCATCAACAGATCTTTCACACACTCTCCATTTCGTACTGGTGAACACAAAGAGGTTAAAAATCTGCGTTGTGTCACAACTGCCCAAAATCGTGCACAACTTCGAAACCATATTGACTATCCGTAACTATTGTTATTCTCATGTGCTTTCCAAAACAACATGCCCTTGTAAGTGCAATTAATTCAGCTACCTGAGCTGAACTCACTCCTTTCAACCATGATGTTTCAATGACATTCGCAACCGTACATATTGCATATGCAGCTCGCAAGGTATCTTCTTGATCTCTCAAGCATGATCCATCCACAAACATCACAAAATCTGATTCAGGCAAAGGTGTGTCCTGAAAATCAGGTCTTGGTTTCATACACAACTCAGTAACATCCAAACAATCATGATCTACTTCATCCATTCCCACTTAGCAACTCGGATTTGGCAACAAGGTAGCTGGATTCAAATTTGTACATTTTGTCACTGTCACATTCTCAGCTCCCAAAATCACTCTTTCATATTTTGTTAACCGACTGCTTATAAGATGCTGTGTGCGAGTTCGTGTTAACAAAATTTCAACTGAATGTGGCACATATACTTTCAAAGGATGTCCCATCACAATTGTTTCACTCTGCTACAAACTCATGCAAGTAGCAGCAACTGCTTTCAAACAACCAGGTAATGTTGCAGCCACAAGGTCCAACATGGCGGAAAAGTATGCTAATGGACGGCGTGCTGTTCCATGCATTTGCATTAGAACTGAAACTGCACATCCGTCACGTTCACTACAAAATAATGCAAAATCCTTATTGAAATCTGGCATTCCTAATGCGGGTGCTCGACACAAACTGTCTTGCAACTCCACAAATGCTTTCATACATTCCTCATCCAAATGTATTGGATCTGACACGTCTTTGTGCGTCAGTCTTTGAAATAGCTTGGCTATCAAGGAAAAACTGTTTATCCACTGTCTACACTAACCAACCATTCCCAAAAACATTCAAATTTCTTTCTGAGTTTTTGGTGGATTCATTTGCAAAATTGCATTAATCTGATCTTGAGACACTTTCCTGATTCCTTTCTCAATTTTGTGACCCAAATAAAGAACTTCTTTTTGGCAAATTTGAAGTTTTGCTGGTGACACTTAATGCCCACCTACTGTCAAATGGCTCAGTAGAGCAATTGTATTTGTCACACAAGCCTCTTTTGTTTCTGATGCAACCAACATATCATCGATGTATTGCACCAGGACTGAGTCTTTAGGCATTAGCAATGACTCCAAACATTTCTTCAATATCTGATTGAAAATTGAAGGACTCTCTGTATACCCTTGAGGAACTCGGCACCATGCCAAAACACGGTCTCCGAACCGGAAGGCAAATAAATATTGGCTATCCGGGTGCAAAGGTATAGAGAAAAATGCTTGACATAAATCGATCACCGTGAACCATTCTGCCTCGCAGGGAATTTGATAAAGAATGACAGCTGGATTTGGCACTATTGGACAACAAGGTATTACTATCTGACTCACTTTTCTCAAATCCTCAACTATTCAGTATTTTCTGTTAGGTTTGCGAATTCCCAGAATAGGTGAATTGCATGGACTACCTAAAATCTCTTCAAATACCTTGCTCAATCAACATTTCAATTACAGGAGTTACAACTGCAATCGTCTCTGGACTCATTTTATAAGGTGGTGTTCTTAGAAATTCTGCATTTGGTTTAACTGTAATTTTAGTTGGAGCTACTCCTTTTTTGATTAGTCCAATATCTTTCTCTGAGAAATCCCACACATCAGACAACACCACATCTTTCAATTCAGCAGGCAAATTCGCTGTAAATAATGGATATAAATCATTCACTTCTGTACCCTGTCTTGCCATTTTGAACACCACATCTTCATCTTTTGTATGGAATGCTATTCCATCTGGTGTACAATAAATCGAGCAGTTCATCTTACAAAGTAAGTCTCTTCCCAATAGGTTAACTGGACTTGTATCGCACACCACAAATCGGTGTAAATCTTGAAAACCTCCAATCTGTACTTTCATTGGTTTTGTTACTGTTTTTTTTTTTATATCAATTTGTTTTAAACAACTACGACTTGGATACTTTCTCCCGAGAGGGTGGGTTGGGAATTTCCACAGTTCTTACAGTGGAACGGGTAGCACCAGTATCTACGAGGAACGTAATTGCATTTCCGTCTACCTCACCATCAACATAGGGACCATTCTGATCTACCTCTAAGGATGTGCCAAGCACGCACTCCTCCTCCCCCCTCAGGCACCATTATTGAGATGTGTCTGAATCATTTTACGGCCACTGCATCAAATACTGCGATGTCACCTGCACGTTTGAATTCATTTAATAATTTGTATGAAAACCCACAATAGCATTGTATTTCTGTACTTGACCGTTCAGATTTTGATTTGGCATAGGAGCTTGAGGTATCGGAGCTAAAGGCATACCCTGACCTCTTTGAACTGACACTTGCTGATTCTGATTCTGATTATTCTGTTATATTTGATTCATATCATTTACTCCTGCAGCAACATTATTTGCCAATACACTCCTACACTTGCGCTTCCAATGTCCGAACTTGTCGCACGAATGACAGGGATACTTCTTCTTCATCTCATCTTTATTATTTTTACCTCTTCCTTGTGGTAACGGTATTATTTGTATCACAGTATTTCCATTTGATACACCTCTCTGGAATAATCATCAAATCTTTATTTCGGTAAAGATTACCATAAAAGACACAGATTCAAAGGATGAATTACGTATATATCAATATATATCAAAAGATGCACTTCAATGATAAAATTATACAATTTTAAAAGATAACATTAAATATAAAAACTCACGAGGATAAAAATAGACATGAAGTTAAACTACGGGAGGTGTATAGATCTCATTAGCCTCATAGATACAAACCATCCCGATGCTAAAATATAGGCATACTTGCAGATGCATTTCCTACATGAGCCAAGTTCTAGTGGAGATGTTTTAAGTGCTCTATGTTACATTAGTTGTTATATTAAGACAGCATTTCCAACATGGATTCATGGCATTGATGGATATATTGAGTAGATGGATCAGTCATCCGTCTATCTATCTATACAATAGAGAACATTAAAAAATATTTTAAACATTTTTTACAAAAGGAAAATAAACTTAAAAGAATGCTAAACAATATTGCTTGCTCTTTCTAATTTACTGTCAAATATAGCAGCAATAATTTTAATAAGGATTTAGACACGAATGCTGATCATAGGGTTAGGCCGGGAAGGATTCAACGCCCTACTTCTGATTGCCCATGCAATTCCCAAATATTTTGCAATAGCACACACAAATAGAGGTCTTGCATCAGATTTTAGTATACGCAAAGCCACTCTGTGATCTCGAGTGCCAAGTTCTCTACAAACAGGAGAGAGCCATCTACTCCTGGGTTTAGTGTATGCTTTGCATGCAAAAAGGAAGTGAGCAATAGATTCTTGTGGAGAGGGACAGCAGGGACAGCCCTTTGGTAATGCTTTGTTAGACAGCCATGAATTTGTAAATGAATTAATAGGCAGACTGCCAAATCTGAACTGAATATATAATTTTCTATCGGCCGGCACTTTAATAATATCAAGGTAACTTTCAAGGGTGCGGTTGCACTTAATATCGTTAAATTCCTCGGTCAGTCTCCCTCGATTGCTGGCTAAAACGGCATAGTGCTCAACCCCTTCCCAATAGAGGATTTTAATCTGACTTTTAGTGAGGGGTGGTGGGGAACCGATATCGTGTCCCACTAGACCTATGTGTGGCAGGAGGCTTTTGACGTGCTTTGTCCAACCAATTTTATGCATGGAATCTAGGGCACAAATCTCTTGGAAAGCGGCAGCATACACCGATAATTCCGGGGTGGATACCAGCCGATACCAGAATAGGGGGGCGGAGCTTCACTAAGTCACTTATGGGTTTGATGCCCATATCTAGCAATAATGGGCGAGTGGGGGTACTCTGTGGGAGAGAAACCAAATTTTTAAGGAACCTATTCTCCAGGGATATCAGATTGTTGGCTTTTACCATCCCCCAAAGCTCAGCACCATAAAGGGCACTGCTCACGGCCTTACAACTATACAATTTTAATGCCGGAGCAACAGGCTTAGTGTGGGAGAGGCGGTGTTCTTTACGCAGGACCCCGGTTACCTGGGAAAATTTGAGGAAGGCCTTATTAAGATGGTGGTTCCAGGCCATGTCCTCAGAAAGTTTTACTCCCAGGTAATCAAAGGAGCTGACTCTATCCAGTGGGACATCATTTAGAAACAGATGAGATTACCCTTAAAAGATTTATGGGGATTTAGGAGCATGAGCTTGGTTTTTGCTGTATTGATTTCAAGCCCCCTCCCATCGCAGAAGAGCTTGAAGTGATCTAGTAGGTTCTGCAAGCCCTTTGGGGTCTTTGAGACGAGAAGCGTGTCGTCTGCGAATAGTAGGGTAGGTATTTTTTGCTTTGCTAGGGTCGGGGCATCCGCTGGGATGGCAGATAAGGCCTCCGCTATATGATTGATATACACCTCTCATACCAGTAGTAGTCTGAAAACCTTCCACATAATCTGTACTCACAAATCCTCCTTTCTTTGCTGCCTTCATTTGAGCTAGCATTAATTTTCTTTTTTTTTTAAATACGTTTTATTAGATTTTCAATTTTAACAACAGATTACTGTGCATACATCACCATACATTGGCAAAACATTTGTTACATCATATATGATCCAATGGTGTTAGTGGTGCGCCGGCTCACATAGCAGGTGTTACCCGAGTATAGTACACATGATCTACTCATGGCATACTATCATACCATGTGAGCGCAGGTGGGCCACCCTTAACCACGACGTATTGTTATTCCATTGTTCGTGGCATGGAATGACCAACAGCAACCGTTTGAAGACAACTGATTAACATAACTAAAAGCATAGAAACAAAATAAAATCCAATTAAAAAACAAGGTCAGAGCACCCCGCCCGCCCCCCTACTCAGATCCTATACATTGTCTCCTATGGCTATTGCCTGCGTGTTCATTCCCCTTATGGCAACGTGTGGATGTGTATGCATATATGCTATGTGTGGCAACTGACCAAGTGTCTCAGTTAGTCCAAAACTGCGGTGCATGCATGCGTTTTCAGTCTGCTGGGTCAGTCCCCGAGGGCCCCCCCTACATCTCCTATATTCTACTGCAGTTCTGCCAGCATTGCATCCCAACTCATGGCGATAGGGACCTTTCGTAGGCCTATACTTTCTTCGCACCTGATTGCAATGCTTTCGGCTTTGGCCCAGGCGAGCACTGAGTGGCGCCATGCCTGCACATGTGGAGGATCCGGTGCTTTCCATTTCTTAGTGATTAACCTTTTAGCTGCCACTATACCTAAATCTAGGAATCTGGAGGTTACTTTGGTGCTGAGGTTTTTCTGCGGTATTTGTGTAAAATGTAAGTCGGCCATTTGAAGGGTATCACACGTTCAGTACAGACATAAAGCACGTGTGCCACCTCTCTCCAGTATGCGTGAAGGTGAGCGCAGTCCCAAAGCATATGTATCAGGTCTACATCGAGGGTGGCGCATCTTAAGCAGGCGGAGTCAGTGCGGCTAAAGTATCGGTTAATTTTGGCAGGCGTGAGAAACGCTCTTTGAGTAATGTAGTATTAAACCGCATCTTTCTGGGGATGCGCATTGGGCTTTCCAACACCAGAGCCCAATACGCGTCTGAAAATTGACAGCCCAAATCCTGTTCCCAGTTGCTCCGGAGTGAGTCTAGGCTAATCGCTGTGTGCTGTCTAAGCGAGGCCGCGAACCACCGCGTGAGATGCCTACCCTGACCCATGACGTGTAGGTACTGTATGGTGAGATGTGCCTGCGGCTCGGTTGCGAGGTCACCCCATTTAGCTGTGAGTGTAGTCACTAGCGAGCGGTGTAGAAGGAATTGGCCTGGTGGAAGCCCATCTTCCGCTGCCAATGACATATACGGGATGAGCGTTCCATCGCGATAAGGGTCTCCAAGGGATTGAAACCTGCCTCATGCCAATCCCGAAGTTCAGCAGCGGTGAGCACTGATTGGCCTCTGGGAGACCCCTCTAGGGGCAACGTAGGCGCGTAGGGTGTTATATGTCAAGTTATATAGAGACTTCTACGGAAGCACTTATAAGCCACACTAAGCAGCAGGGGCTCCGGTGGCCGTATGTTTGCCCCGGGGTGAAAGAGCCTGATCAGTTGCGGTAATGTGTAGGGCGGTCGCATGGTTGCCGTATCATCTCATTGCCGGTCAGCCATCCACCTTGCTATCCACTGCAACTGGGCAGCCAAGTAGTAGTGCTCAAAGCACAGAGCTGCTAAGCCTCCCCGGTCCATGGGCAGGTATAACTTCTTTGTTGCTACTCTGTGCCGGGCACTGCCCCATATGAAATCTCCGATTGTCTTCTCCAGCGTACCAAAAAGGAAGCAGGGATGTACAACGGTAGATTCGTGAATAGTATAGGAGCCTCGGGAGGGTCAGCATTTTGGTAAGTGCTATTCTGCCTGTTACAGTGAGCGGGAGCATGCTCCAGAACCATATCTGAGATCTGATAGCAGTTAGTGCCCTGCCCAGGTTACGGTCAACTAGGTCCGCGGGTTGTCGATATATTCTTATGCCCAAATAGCGGAACGTGTCCGCTCTCCACTGCACCCTCCCGCCATTACGGACAAAGCCCGGGTCGCGATTCCCTTCGCTGAATGAGTATATACAAGATTTATCAGCGTTAACCTTCAACCCAGAGAGTGCTGCAAAATCACACAGGATCTGCGCCAGCTGCCAAGGTATAGTTTCAATGCCTCTAAGATCGACTAAAAGGTCATCTGCATACAGCGACACCCTATGCGTGCCATCCCCCAGGGGAATACCAGCACCCAGCTGGGTGCATGTTGTCTCCGCAAGTGGCACTATTGCAAGCGCGAAGAGGAGAGGGGACATAGGGCATCCCTGCCTCGTCCCTCTCTGTATTGGGATTGTGCCTGAAATGTAGGGCCCCGTTTTGACCCCGGTGACAGGTTCGGTGTATAGCAGGCGGGTCAACTGCAGGAAAGTAGCGCCCAGGTTATATTTCTCGAGCGCTGCGAACAGATAGTCTGATTCCAGGGAATCAAAGGTTTTCTCGAGGTCTAGTATTAGACAACCTGCCCGCGGCCAGGCGTGCGTGGAGTCGAAAGCAATCCTAAAGAGACTACGCAAGTTAAGTGAAGTGCTGCGGGACGGCACAAAGCCATTCTGATCCGTGTGTATCAGCGTGGGGACGACCTGCGCAAGCCTGTCTGCCAAAACCTTTGCTAGTATTTTGTAATCGGTATTAAGCAGGGCAAGAGGCCTATATAAGCCAACTTCCATAGGGCCCTTGTCGAGTTTAAGCAGTGACACCAAATGTGCCTCACGCAGGGATGGAGGGAGTTGTCGCCCTTCCAGAGCGGTCACGTACAGAGCATGCAGATGCTGTGTGAGTGACCCCTGGTATGCCTTATTATACTCCGCCTGCTTTGAAAGACAAAGGGGCCCAATTACTATTGGTCAGGCACCTTGGGTAGTTTACTAGTTTCAAACACAGTGATCCCTAAACAGAAGATTAAACAAACAATGAATATAGACTCAATCAGTACTATATTTGAAGCTGTCCAGCCGGACAGATACTTTAATATTCAATTAGTTTCCAAAAAATGAACGAAAGACATTTGAAGTGGGACACAAGCCTGCATCCAACTCAGCAAAATAGGACAAACAACGTGTAACAGAAAAGGCTCAGGTAGAGTAAGTTGTTTGTATGTAGCACATACTGATGTTACAAACAAAATATAGTGGGACACCATTACACATGAGCGATATTTAGTTGACAAGTGTATATGGTGTGCATTAAGTCGACGGCGTTTCGATCCTTATAAAACATATTAGGATCATCATCAGGACATTTACATAAGCATGCCTGGGTACATTTGCCTAATGTCCAGAAGAGAGCAGCATGGATACGCCACGGGAGCCCCGCGATTGATGCTGGCAGGAATAACGCCCATGCAGCAGTGTCCTCATTACTAGGCCGATTCAGACCTAACCCTTCTAATTGATATAGTGACCGCGCACGCGGCACCATCTCCAACAACCTCTTGCAGCTCTGACCGCACCAGGTCCGGACGCTTAATCTGCCCCAGCCCGGGTCGCTCCCGCCCCCGTGGCGTATCCATGCTGCTCTCTTCTGGACATTAGGCAAATGTACCCAGGCATGCTTATGTAAATGTCCTGATGATGATCCTAATATGTTTTGTAAGGATCGAAACGCCATCGACTTAATGTGTGGTATGCGGCTATCTGGGATCTTGGAATCCCTCTGGTGTTGTGACAATGCTATTATTGTTCCTGGCCGGCCTGCAATTACAGATGTATGCGAGGCTTGTGTATTGCTGGTCGCGGCGTTGTATGGATGCTGCATGCGTTAATGCACAGAGTGCCCTTATTGTACATGTGTGTGAATTATCAAGTGTCTTAGTAGAATGTGTCAGGTTAGCCGCCACATGTACGTTCGTTTCCCATCTCATTTCAGAGGGCTCGCACTCAGTCATATAATGTCATCTGCTGTCTGTGGCGTGACATCTGGTGGGTGTAGTCCATCAAGGTCGTCAAGCCTGGATGATGTCGAACCACTGGCAGTTGTCGATCCACAAGGACTCAGGTCACGATCCCCATGTCGCACTGAAGTCCCGATTGTTGCAGCCACTTGTATTGCGTCCTGCCTCTCCATTCTACTCTGTTCAGGGCTGGGAGCCGCAGAAACCGAGGTCGCACCTTTGGGGCCTCCCCATCTGCCGCGACGGCGGCTTCTTCTGCCAGACTTCCCCGGGGCATCTTCTGTGTGTGGCCTTGGCCCTGTCCACAGCCCTGACTCCTCCAATCAGTCCCAGACCTCAGAGAGCGAATCAAAAAAGCGGACAGCACCCTTCGCGACCACTCGCAGTCTGGCTGGGAAGAGCAAGGAGTAGCTGATTTCTAGGTCGCGGTATAGGTGCTCCTGCGTCGCTGCACTTGTGCTGTGTAGTCTGGGAACACCATGACCTGATTACCGTAGACTTTGATGTCTGCAAGCTTGCGGGTTTCCCGTAACACCACATCTCTCTCTCTATAATTGAGCAGTTTGAATAGGAATGGACGTGGCAGCATTAATTTTTCTTTTAATTTCTTATGCCTTGTGCCAATTCCACTGTACTGTTTAAACACTTATAAAAGCCTTTCATAATAAGCATGCACTGATTCTTTCAATTCTTGAGTAGTTCTGTCTATTTTTACCCAATCTGTTTCTTTTGGTGAAATCTTTCCTTTCAAACAGGTAATGACCTGATTGTATTTTTTCATAACTTCTTCTGAAGGTGCTCCTGTTTTTGAATCTCTTGGATATTCTTCTTTTGGCCAATCTACAGCAATTTTACATTCAGTCCAAATCCTTCCACAATACTTTTGAAACTTTCACAAACCTCTCTACCTGTTTATACCATTCCACTGGTTTTTCTCTCAATCTTGGGAAATCATTTGTGAATGACAATATATCTTGTCTTGATCACGGGACATGAACAAATCCACCTCCAGGTACTTCTCTCCTCGGATATATAAACCACACCTAGGTGGTTTGTGAGTACGTGAGATGTACTGTGACACTGAATTTATACATAACAGCCATTTCGAACTAGCGCTTCAGAGCATTAATACTTCCAGACTTCCGCCCGGCTTAGTAGTTGTGCCGGTGAGCGGTCTAGTTGTTGGCCGGGAGTTCAGCTGCTGCACAACAGGGCTGATTGGTGGGGTGAGGGAGTGCTCTTAATCGGGCTGGAGCGGACTCGCCGACTGCGCCAAAGGCAAGCCCGTCTGCGCCCGTCCGCGTCCGACCGGGTCCAGGGGCCAGAACCCCTGGTCAAATTCAGGCTTACTCAGCGGAGGAACTATGGGCACTGGAAAGCAGGGACAATCCCCTGAATAAATTGTTGGAAGGAAAATTAAGGTCAGAGAACCTGCTACTTAAAAAAGGGGTGCGTGAGAGAAGAGGCACGGAGTCCCAAACTCCAAAGGGTGAGGGGAAGGGAGACCCCCCGGGATGAAGGGCCTTAGTATTAAACACACGGTCCCTCCAGAAGCACAATCTGGAAATCTTCTCGCTCTTGCATGATGAAGCTCCAGACATCCTAGCAGTAACAGAAACCTGGCAAGAAGAAGGCTCAGGGCCAGATATAGTAACAGCCCTCCCCACGGACTATGATGTCTTGACGCATAATAGGCAGGATGGGAAAAGAGGGGGGGGGGGTGTAGCGCTGTTCTGCCACAAGCAGTTAGTAATAGAAGGGCTCGTAGCAGAGAGCCTAGATGGTGCGGAACTTCTCGGGGCAAAAATAAGCTCCAAATCTTCCTGCCTGGCAATAGTCGTGGTGTACCGCCCCCCGGTCGAACCCTTTGTTCAACGAGCCATTCATCGAAGTGGTCAGTGACCTATGCACTAGGTATCCCTTCTGCAAAAGGGAGCTTCCTTTGATAATAATTGCAGGTCAGGGAGAAAAGGGGGAACTACAAGAAACACAATAAGTACTACACCTCCCTCAAGACCTATATTTCTTTACCTTATAGAATGCATCTTAATGAGTTATACAAACATTGTATGAAGACATCATGAATACAACACCATTATCTTATTCAAAATAATGCTCTAGGTATCAACAGCTCCTAGTGGTGGGGGGATTTCAACTACCATTGGGATCAGGTGCCTAGAGAGTCACAGGCCATCCAGCTGGAAGAGGCTATGACCACACTGGGGCTACAACAACTCGTGGAGTTCCCCACCCATGATAGGGGACACACCCTAGATCTCATTTGGACCACTCGGCCACCGGCTAATCTGACAGATATTAGACCTTGGAGTTGGTCAGACCACTACCTGATCAGTCTCTTGGTCCCACTGGCTAGTCGGCCCATGCACTTACCCCAGAATGGAGGATAGTACGAATGTGGAGCAAAATTGAGGCAGGCAGCCTAGAGGAAGCTCTGAATGCAAATTCACAATTTACATAAAAATAAACTTTTACCACAACCAAGCGAGACATGATTTGAGGTCCTTTATGAACTGTAATTCATTAATTCAGTGTAATATATTATATATGTTGGCCGTGTGTTCTAATTTATGTAGGTCACAACGGGTTTATAGCAAGGAATGGTCAACACAGGCGACTTATAAAGTGTAAAGGAGCCACTGACCCTTTGGTTTCACACTTTCCTGGAGAGGGGTCATACTGAGGATGACATAAGAAGACAAGTAATTGATGCTGTCATCAAACCACTAAGATGAAGAGATTTGGAAGCTATTCTGCAATGTCTTGCATGCAAATGGATTCACCACTGTGATTTGATTGATTATGCACTGATTTCTTTGGAAGAGTGGGAAAGCTTTGTTACCACATGCAACTAGGACTGATTTTTAAATACAATGACATACTCTTCCCTAAAAACATATGTTGCTTCGTTGGGTACCTATTTGGATCTTTACGAAATCGGATCATGTGATTTTTTGCTAATTTTCTGTTGACACTGGCTATGTGCTACAATAAAGTCACTGTATGTTAATCAATGGCATCATGAGGCCTCATGAAAATGTTTTATATATTAGATAAGTGCTGATTTATTCTGTGAATATGCCATTGGTGATTACGTTTAATGACATTGGGCCAGTTGTATCATTAATAGCGATTACCTAATTGCGATTCTCTGCAAATTGGAATTAGGTAGTCGCTATTCCCAATGTATGAAACTCAATGAGTTTCATTTAGCGATTTCTAGTGGGTCGCAAATCGACCTACCTCACGAATAGTAATGAGTTAGGTCGCAATTGGCGACCCATTAGGAATCGCTAAAATCAGCAGACCACCATGTCCGTGATTGCTTTGATTGCTTTTAAATAAAGCAATATTTTTTTTATTTTTTTTTAACTACAGCCTGTTTTCCTTAAAGGAAAACAGGTTGCGTTTAAAAAGAAAAATTAAAAGTTTTCTTTACATTTTTTAAGAGCAGGCAGTGGTACATGGGACCACTGCCTGCTCTGAAAAACCATTCCCAAAGGGGGAGGGGTCCCTTGGGGGGACCCCTTCCCATTTGAAGTAGGTGGTAAAATGCTAATGTTTTGCAACCTCATTTTGGTCGCAAGACATTATTAAATGCAGCTGTGATTCGGTATTAGGAAGGGACTCCCTAAACACGTCACTTCCTAATTCTGAATCAGTACGTATGCGCAATTCTAAATTGCAATTTGCTAACATGTTACTGATTTGCAAATTGGAATTCAGATATACCAAAATGCATTTTACCCATAGCAGTTTTTCTTCCATAACCAAGTATGACTAAGAATTAGTTATTGAGGCTACATTATATAATCTATAATATACTCACTTCTTCCCAATAACTAGTAAAGAGCTCACATGTATGTTTTTTCTCTTTGTGTAGACGTCTTCTCTTTTCTTGATACCCGCATTTTGTACCTTCCTCATTGTTTCACCTGTTTCAGGTGACATAGTTAATTAAAAATATATATATACATTAACTCTTGCTCAACTACAATTCTGTTTCCCCTTTTAGTGCCCCTTATGCAACCAAGCATGCCAAGCCTCTCTTTTGCCTAGCGGTAATTTTATTTGCCTCTGTTGCTCCCCGTGCGTCAGGATCATTGGCTACCCGGACAGCAACGGTTTTCAATGCTCATCCCTCAAACGTTATTTGGTCCATATCACCATGCTGAGGCTGCCAGACAAAGTCTCTCCTGCACTGATTTTTGAGCCAAGCACATTATTACTTCCAAAGGCAGATATTAGATTTCTTAGTACGCTCTCTAGACTATATACTGCTGGTGTATCTGAATACTAAATTAATCCAATACAATTTGTTTCTTAAATCGATGTTTTTTTTGTCATCATAATCTTCCTTACACCTCCAAATGTACCTTTTGCAGTGAATTGCTACAACGTTGCCTTTCCTTAAACATACCCCACTGTGCATCGCTCTATATTCAAAAGATTTGCTCTTTGGCTTTTTCATGATTTTCCTTTGGTAACAGGTAATGACCATTTCACATATATTTAGCTCTTTAGCCGTGAAAAACATTTCCATTTTCAAGCATTTTGTCTTTGCTTTTCACATAGGTGTCCCACATCTTTTTGTCCTGGTGAGGCCTCGACACTAAGATACTCAGTGTAGGTCTTTTTATTATACCCATTGTTAGGCAGAGCTGAGAACTGTGGTAACTGCCAAATCCAACTCCTCTATATGGACTAGAGTTGTCTGTGTTTTGTATAGACATACATTTATGGCCACAATGTTTTCCTTTTTGCAGTGATCACTGAGGAAACTGAGCACTTCATTTGCGTTATTTACCTAGGATATGCTCATTTTCTATGATTTTCAATAATTTAATTTGCATAAAGAGTTGCTACTTTATTGAGTTTGTGGTTAAACATCACTTGTCCATAGTAATTGGTTTGTTATTAACTATATATTTGTATATTGAATAAGTCCCTGGTGAACCATTGTTCCTTATGCTCATACTAACCCAGGTTTCCTGTGGCATAATGAGTTGTTCTTGTGCTTTGCAAGATCTGGAACCTCTCATCACCAGAACTTTGTTAGGTTAATAAAACTATTACAATATGGAAAAGATGCATACATGACATGACAGAAGCATAATTTACATAATCTACAGGCCAATCTGTAAACATCTAAAAACAATTAAACTACTTAAAAATTAACATAAGTAAACGAAATTGCAAAACATGGCCCTCATCACAGAAAGTACAAAAGCATAAATCACAAGTTTGCAAAAACGGGAGCAAAATTAACCTTCCAGGCTCAGGAGATCACAGATTTTTCTCTGCCAAAAATAATGACTGTTCCAAAGTGGGTACGGCATTGTAAGATGTCAACCTGACGATCCAGAAGGAGTTGGATAGAGAAACACCCTTTAAAACTTCCAATAGGAAATTCTTTAGCCCACAGAGTAAGTGGTTTGTTGATATTTTAAAGAAGGGAAATCTTGTCAGTAGGCAGCCAGTACTGAAATGGCACAGGTAGTTCTCTGCCGGTTATGCCCCAGTGGCGGCTGGTGACATTCAAAAGTGGTGGGGCGTAAAACAATAGCCGCACTGCAATGTTGCAAGCGAGCGAGCCCAAACCACCTACGTGGGGTTCGGGGGGTTCTCCTCCGAGAAAATTTTGAAAAAGAGTGGGCAAATGGTGCATTTTCAAGCACATTTGAGATAGCAGGAAGGTTAATAAAGCAATTGAGAATATTATGCTCCTTAATTAACATTCTACACAAAACATGAAGAACACATTTATTGGTTGTGCCCTGGGCCTGAACGCACTTCAGCCCAGCAGATACAGGTCAGGCAGGCTGAGCCTAGAAAACACCAGTCCCAGCAAAAGATTGTGAGCCAAACTCGGTGCTTATACTGTCACTGCCCTGACTTTGAATATATAATTGAGCGTATCAACAGGGTAGTGTAATGTAGTGAAGTCTGGTGACATACGGTGCGTGCGCAAGGTGTGGTGCAGTGGGGCATGCCTTGTAGGAAGTTGTTAGTGTTGTGCAGTGTGTTAGCACGATGAGGTGTTGCGTGGCGTTTCATAGTGTGCAGCGGAGGTGTGTGGTGTGATGTGCTACAGTGAATGAAGAGGTGTGATATGTTGTAACAAGGTGCGGGGGTTTTGTGATGAAGCCTAGCGGTGTATATAAATGTATTATTAATGTAGTGGTGACGCGATGCAGCATGGGGTGTATATCAGAAGTTTTTGAAGAGGTGTCTGTTTAAGTAGAACACAAAAAATGGTGGTGTGAGGCCCAACGGACAAGAGTCTTTTCACTGAGGGCCCTGTTGCCTGGGCTAAAGGTCGCGAGCTCTCAGAGCAGGGCAGATAACAAACCTGGAGCAGGCAGCAGGGCAGGTCGCCAGAGTGTCGATGGCAGCTGCAGCTCCCATCGTATCCCCAGAGATAAATTATGTAGGGACAATTGTCACTGAAGCTATTCTATGAATTGAGTGGAACCTCCGATCCCAGCCATGCCACATCACCCGCAGGTTAACACAGCATCTGATCTGTGTGAGAAGTACATCCGGGGCATTAGAAGTCTGGAGCCACCTGTGCCTGGTGGTACCTGATGAGATTAATGCCAACGCGCGTCTTGATGCAAAGCACGCGCTTTATGCTAATAGACACCTGAAGCATGGATCATGCCCTTTGAATAACCAAAGCTGGAAGGGGTGCCCCTTAAGTTCAAATGTGCCATTTTAAAGCTCTTTATTCCTTTCTCGGGGGGTCAATTAAGGCCTCTATCCTATTGATACTACGATGTCTGCATAACCCATAAATGAAAGCCCAAAAGACGTTTTTAAAGTCCAACCGTGGCTGTAACTTGCGGCTCACATTTGACATCAGACAGACTACTTAAAGCCGTATTTGTCCTCTATTACACGTTTTGGGACTCCTTGGTAAAGATACGAGCGTTGGCATCTTAGCCTTTGTTCTGGTCTGTATACACACTAATACATCCCAGAAGCAACTGAGGAAAAGTGTCCCAGACGCAATGATTTAAAGGGGTATCTATGTGGAAACCTACATCGGAATTTCAATGTCTGTGAAAGCGACGTTTCATGACTCCCGGCGTTGAGGCTAGGCACTGTTGTGCGAGTTCACCTGCTGGTCTTATCAGTCGTTCGAGGTCCTCCCTCTATGTCCCCACCCCCCGCACCACCTCATCGCTGGCATGCCTACTCGTTTCCTCTGGGCGCTTTCCCTCTACGCACATCCTTTCACCCCTTTCTCATCCGGTGCTTGTCCCATAAAACTATCTCCAGCCCAAGTCACCTCAATGATTCCTGGGAACAGACCTCCCTTCGGTCGGCTGTCCCCAAAACCCCTAGTGGCACTGCTCCTGGACACGCAGAGCAAGGTTAAGCATCTCTGCCTCCAGACAGTGACTCACTTGGAATAAACATACTGTTGTGGTGGTGTGTGCATTCAATTTCCAGTCAGCGAATTCAGCTCACGGTAAGAAATTAGCTTGTGAGGCCTTGGGATCGCAGAGAGTAGCCACGAACAACGATGCAGCACTGGTAAGCAGCAGCCAGGTTACTGTAGAGTGCTGGGGGGGGAGGGGGTCTTAGAGTTTCAGTGGGGTTGTGGGCTATCTACTCGTAGGCAGCAATAATTACAAAGTACTTCCTGCTCACCTGGCTCCTCCCATCGGTTATTTCATGTACACAAACTACATCTGAAGTAGAACACAAAAACCTTCAATAAATGCATGTGTTTACAGTAAATAAAAAAAGACGCGTTCCTCATTTGCAACATTCACCCTGGCTGTAAAGTTGTCAGGGAATGCTTTAATCGGTAATTTACGAGGCTTGTTGAGAAAGTAATGGGGGTAAGTTTATTATAATGCTATACCAGGGCAACCTTGTTACATAATGTAAATCCGTTAGTGACCTGCATGTCCTCCTCAACCATGTGCCTTCCTGCTGTTCTAAAGTACACAAAAACGGACTAATTTCTAAAATATGCCTAATTACATGATTAAAATTTCTTCTATTCGTGATAAAGAGACACTTGAAGTTTCACACATGGTGAAGTGAAATGTCACGCATCAGCACATTGAAAAACAAAAATGTCACACACGAGCAAAATTAAAGCTTGGCAGCCATGCTACCTGCTGGGCTCGCACTACAATACTCGCGGGGGGTTTAGGGGTCACGCGCGGCGCAGGGAAAATAATTAAGAAATTACTTACCAGATCCGCGCCGCCTCTGCGAGTCCTCCCGGGCCGGGGTCCGACTCCCGCGTTGGCGCCTTGGCAAGTACCGCCTGCTCTCAGCCAATCCAGACGCTGCTCCAGCAGCAGCGCCAGGATTGGCTTGAGCAGTAGTGCGCATGTTCTGTTTAGGGCTTCAGCATTTTGCGACCAGCCCTGAACATGCGCACTAGGCTGCTCATTAGAAGAGCGGCATGGAACAACCCTCGCTCTTCTAATGAGCAACCTAGTGTGCGCATGTTCAGGGCTGGTCGCAAAATGCTGAAGCCCTAAACAGAACATGCGCACTCTTGCTGTGCGCTCCGCCGGCCGACCTCCTGTTATACGTGTTATGGTGGAGGTCTGTCAATCAGACACGGACTTGCAGCTTAACTGTAGTGCTGCCCCGCCCCCTTCTAAGCCGACTGCCTTGGCTCTGGCGGCATGGGAATCGGAGGGATTCCATTGTGTGACTCGTGAGAGAGTCAGAGTTAGGGAGTGACGGAAACGCTCAGTGGGGCAACACCCAAGCGCCCTAATGGACGCACCGCCCCCACAGAGAAGCTAAAGCACTACAAAAAACCCATGATAAATCTGTGCATTTATGCTGCTGCATTCTGCATTCTGCAATCTAAAAAAGTACCTCACGACTTGTTCCTATTACTGAAATCTTTCCGAAGCCCTCATGTGTCTGCTCTGCTACATCTTCACATTAAAATAATATAGGATTCAAGAATTCACTTATTTTTACTAATTCACAGACCTTTGCACCAGCTAGTAGTGCGGAGATACCCTTGACTCTGAAAGCTAAATGAGGTTCTCCTTTGATATTTGTCCTGGATCTGTTCTCAAATTCTTACCCCTCATGTTTTTAATTAATTCACTAAAGTTGTTTATCTTGCGCTCCTTTCTGGCTCAGTCCCACCAAATGGAAAGTAAGACTTACTACCTCTTTGTTAAATAAAAAGAATCTAGAGAGTTCTGTTACTAAGAATTATTGTTGGCTTAATCTTTTACCTACGCCTGGCAAGGTAGCTGAAAGAATAGCAATCGAACAACTCAATCAATCAATCAATCAATCACAGAATTTGTAGAGCGCACTACTTACCCGCGAGGGTCTAAAGGCGCTGGGGAAAAAGAAAGAGGAGGGGGGGGGGTTCCGCTACTGGTCGAACAGCCAGGTCTTGAGTAGCCTCCTGAAGGACAGCAGGTCTTGGGTCTGTCGTAGGCTGAGTGGAAGGGTGTTCCAGGTCTTGGCGGCGAGGTGGGAGAAGGATCTGCCGCCGGTGGTTGTTCTTCGAATGGGAGGGACGGTGGCGAGGGAGAAGTCGGCGGAGCGGAGCTGGCGGTTGGGGACGTAGAAGAAGAGTCGTCTGTTGAGGTAGGCTGGGCCGGTCTTTTGGAGTGCCTTGTGTGCGTGGATGAGGAGTTTGAAGGAGATTCTCCTGTCGATGGGGAGCCAGTGCAGGTTTCTCAGGTGGGGGGTGATGTGGCTGTGGCGTGGTACGTCGAGGATCAGGCGTGCAGAGGCGTTTTGAATGCGTTGCAGTTGCTTGATGAGCTTGGCCGGGGCTCCCGCGTAGAGGGCGTTTCCATAGTCGAGTCTACTACTGACGAGGGCCTGGGTGACTGTTCTTCTTGAATCTGTCGGGATCCACCTGTAGATCTTGCGAAGCATGCGGAGGGTGTTGAAGCAGGAGGAGGAGACTGAGTTGACTTGCTTGGCCATGGAGAGCGTTGAGTCGAGGATGACTCCCAGGTTGCGTGCGTGGTCGGTGGGTGTAGGGGCTGCCCCCAGTGACGTTGGCCACCAGGAGTCGTACCAGGCTGAAGGGTTGGAGCCGAGGATGAGGACCTCCGTCTTGTCCGTGTTCAGCTTTAGTCGGCTGCTCTTCATACAATCGGCGACGGCCTTCATTCCTTCGTGGAGGTTGGATTTGGCGGCGGGGGGGTCCTTGGTGAGGGAGAGGATCAGTTGAGTGTCGTCGGCGTAGGAGATTATGTTGAGGTCGTGCTGTCTGGCGATGCGTCCGAGCGGGGCCATGTAGATGTTGAACAATGTCGGGCTGAGGGATGATCCCTGGGGTACGCCGCAGGTGATCTCGGAGGCTTCGGATCGGAATGGGGGGAGGCGGACTCTCTGGGTTCTGCCGGAGAGGAAGGAGGTGGTCCATTCCAGGGCCTTGTCTCGGATCCCTGCGTCGTGGAGGCGTGCTCGTAGAGTGCGGTGACAGACTCTGTATTTTTGGAAGATGCAGACAGAATGGACACTTGGGCTTATGCCCTGGCCAAAAAATTGAAACTGGTTTAGCTGTTTCTGTAGATGAACTAAGAATACAAATAATTATGGATGAAGGCAATATGGCATAATGTTATTGGATTTCTCTTCCACAATTGATATGGTAGACCGTGCAATCCTAAAGACCAAATTTTAAGTAATCGGAATCTCGGGTACAGTGGAAGCAAGGTTTTCTTCTTTTTTCAAAGGACGATATGAGTCAGTCACATTATTGCCGTATTGATTGATCGATCAATCAATCAATCGAGGATGGAGTCACTAAGGGATCCTCACACCACCAATGCTTTTTGAGTTTAATTACGTTTTTATTGGCATTTCTACAGTAGATCAAGTTTTTCAAATCTCCTACCCTACCCACTCCTCCTCCTCTCATACATCAAATGGTCCCATCGGTCTACAATTTTGGGATTGAATAAACATTTCTACAGCCTTTGCAGTTCCAGAATTTCTTAATAGCCTCAGCTCACCTCGTTTAACTCTGTTCAGTGTCTATTTCAAAGATCCATCATATTTTCTCATTCTATATTAGTTATCCAGTTTTGTTTGCTCCAGGATGTTCAGAGCTCCTTGTCTTTTCAGACACTGTAGTTCTTTTAAGTCTTTGCTCAAGTAGTCTGGTAGTAACACGCCATTGTCTCTGAAACTATTTCTTTTTTCCTTGAGTAATTTTTACCATTCTTTTCATTCTCAATGTTCACCACTATTTCATCATCAACATAGCCTCAGCTGCAGTCAGCGGTGTCCCCCTAAGTACTAGTTTGGTTGGTCACTACATTTTTACCATCTACTTATGACCCTTTACACAACTCAGTTGATAATTTGGCTACCCGGCAGCTTTTGTTTCATATGCTGACAACACTCAACTGATCGGGCACCTAGACCATCATACAACATCATCAGCAAGTAACTTGAGTGACTGTCTGCTAGGAATTCAGCTGCGGAGGAGTCAGAGTAACTTAAAACTAAGCAAACATAGAATTGAGCTTTTAGTGGGGTGTAAAGAAAAACACATTCACAATTTGATTTTGCTTTACCCACTAGGTAAAATTCCTTTTCGTTGTTTGGGACGAAAAAGTCTTGCAGAAGACACAAATTATTGTGCCCTCCTCTTCTTTTTCTACATTCTAAATCTTTGGGGCAAATGTTTACCATACCTGTGTGCTGACCCCTTGCCAAAGTAGTGCTGATCTGTGTAATGTCTGATAGATTATGTTAACATTGTCTATCTAGTTTTCTCTGATGCTCCTGATCCTAAGGAGAGCACCATGGCTGAAGACTTTTGATCAGGTATCAGTCTCAAAAAGCTATGCAATAGCTCTCTGAAAATCTAAGGCTCAACATTAATGCACTCTGTATGATGCTTGTAGTATTCTATGAGCTTGGGCATTACTCTATAGGTAAATCTTTGTTCTGTATAGGACACCTACATCCTAAAGTTCCAACTTACTCTAGTTGGCAAAGATCACTAGGACTTTTAGCATAATATTCTTATGTCTGTTTATTTTAATTGTTTTATTAATAATCTTGTATATACTGTTTTGTATTTATGATTTTAAAGAACTGAAATTGAATTGAAAAGGATAAATACTGCAAGGGTATATCAAACTCGAATGGGAGATTGTTTGCTTAGCTATCTAAACTATGAAACAACCTCTCTGTTCAATTAAGATTAATACCACAATTACTTTGATTATAGATAAGCGCCAAAGACCTTTTTCTTTTGTTACTAATCTTTTCTCTCTGCGTCAATAGCTTTATAGGTCTGTTCTTATCCAGTGCAGTGTTTAGTTGTTCTTTTAGCACAAAGATGTCCTTCATGATGAATGTAGTGGTCCATAAGAATAAATCAAACCAATCAAGTACTGTTGAAATGGACTCGCGTCACAATTGCCATCATATTTATCTTGCATTCCTTCTTTGGGATGTAGAATTAGTTTTCCTTTTTACAAGTTAGCTTTCCAATATTCCATACTGCCAATCATTGGAGCTTGGAAGAAAATGGCACAACGTATTTGTTGATTCAGCAGTTCTAATCTTGGATTTTTTGATTAATATTTTAGAAATCAGCCATACATTTTTAAATTTGAGGCAATTATGATTATTAATATTACAATAAAGGTGAGTCAAGAGTACAGTGAAGGCATGTTTATGTGAGAGTTGATATTTTATGCCATTTTCTCTTTAAGAGAGGTTCTTGAAATATAATAAATAGGTTGAGCTATGAACAAAGTACTCACTAGTACTTCTAATGACTATCTGAATGGCGGACAGTAATCTGTGTGACTGGTTCATTTTTTGCAGCAATTTGGTTTTAATGGATAGTTATATCACATACATGTTGTAATACAACTGTTTTGCAAAAACTTAAACTGAACTGAAAGAATTTAGGAAAGGTTCTCAAAATATAATAAATAGGTTGAACTCTGAACAGAATTCGCACTATGACTTCTAATGACCATCTGTATGGCCTACAGTAGTCTATTTGATCCTGATTCATTTTTTACAGAGATTTGGTTTTAATGGAAAGTTATATCACATATACAAAAACCTAATAAACTGAACTGAAAGAATAGTCTGATGAAAGAAATACTCCAGTGGCAAGAAGTAGTTATATTAGTGTCAGCAGTGGCAAAGAAACATCTAAGGAGATAATAAAACAAATTTGATTTTTGTTTTTAATCCAGGTTAATTTTTTCTTCAGGATCACAATGTTTCCTTAACATTGCACAGGAAGAGCCATGTCAAGTCGAGGTGGGACTCTAAAATATGTTAAGGACTGCATGATCACTTTTGTGTTATTTATGACAATTTTATTATTTTCACAAAACATAATGGAAATTAACATAAAACAACTAAGGACCTCTGTTGTCACAAGAGAAATAAAATAAAAAGTAGTCTATTATTTACGCCATGAGATACCAAGCCAATGTTCCGCTCATGAAGGCCAGTAATACAATTCAAAGTCCAATCAAAATAATATGACTGTTACAGAAACAGATCATGACAAATTAGTACCTGAAGTGGAGTTTCAGTGTAGAGCAAAAGATAGATAAATCAACAAAAAGAAGGGAGATGGAAGAAAAAGAAAGAAATGAAACCGTAGACAGAGCGATGTGGTGTATCGGTACCCACACTTCACTTGAAACAGGAGTTAAATCAAGACGATGTGTACAAGTAGTCAGTCAAGTAATGCTGAGTAAGCATTATTCATGGGCAAGTACTATTTCTAGGGAGGTGGGTAGATAAGTCTACCTTACTCAACTATTTGGTATTATTCATATCCCAGAAGAAAGAACTGAACCACAAGCAGTCACATTTCCTAGCAAAACAGATTTATGCCGACCAAGCATTCACCGAGATACCTGCCTTCTTCCAGCAGCAAAGGACTGATTTTGATACAGTTGTAATGAGTAATAACATCAGCCATCCTCGTAAGAAGAGTGTGGGGGTCAATGAAAATACCAATGGGTACACTTCCAGTGGTGATAGCTATCTTGTTCAAACATATTAGATATTTCTTTACTTTCCTGCTTCCAGAAGGGAGCAATACAATCACCATATCCAATACAGTACCTTCTATTTTTACCAGTGCAAACATTTATCTGATGTTATTAAACCAACTTTATGATTTTGTAGGTGGAAGGCCCATTTCTTAATGTCCTATGGAACATATGACAACGCTAAGCCATAACACCCCACAAACAAGAAAAAATTAGACAGGCAATTTTTTTTAAAATAGCCCCCAAAGCACAGAGTGAGTGAGAATAGTGAGGGAGCTCTACTCTCTTCAGGCGCAATTTGGGGTCAAGCGTGAGGTTCAAAACAGAAGAAAAGTTGTGAAAATTGAGACCAACAATTTGCAAAACAATTTGTTTTATAGAGATCAGGCAAAAGCCATAGGTTTCACAAGCAGTTGATGAATAACTGCTGAAATAGTCCAACGCTCAACATTAAGGGACCCACAATTTTCCAAAGGCAACAAATCAAGCATGTGCTTATGAAGAAAGTGGTATTCTGACACAAACATGGTGCTATTGTTTGTTTGTAGACACTTTATTCTCCTCCATCCATTCTTGAGCCTTTAAAATGGAATAGCTCTAGAGAAGGAGGACACCACAATATCTTTGATGTCAAAATTGTTTAAACCCAACAGTTACACCTCCTACAGGCCTATATTGTTACTTGATACTGATCATAAAATATTTACCAAAATAGCCACACTCCAATAGCAGCAGGTCCTGAACGGAATAATTTGTCCCGGTCAGGCTGGCATTATTTTGGGGAGACAGGTTAGTTATAATATTTAGAACGCATTATCTCAGAACCAGGGCAAGCAGAAAATGGTCCAAATTTCACTGGATGTTAAAAAAATAATTTGACTGGGACTTCATGTGTGATGTCATGCAAGTAATTGGCTTGGGAGAGCAGATGATGAGATGGGTGATGGTGGTATATCACAACTCTTGATCGAGAGTGAGAATAAATAACACATTATGCAGATGGATGCTGCCAGTAAGAAACAAGGCAAGGGTATCCACCATCCCCACTTTTATTTGCTCTCACCCTAGAAAACCTGGTGCAACAAATTAGAAATAACACTTAAATTGAGGGAGTCAAACTAAGGACACAGGAACATTTTTGCTTTGCCTTACTGATCCAAAACTTCACTATTGGGCGGAATGGAGAAAGTCAGGGAGCATCAGCAAATATTAGGCTTTCTAATTAATCTAGGCGAGGTCGAAGGATTGGCTATGTCATTCATTTCCAGGGGATACTGTTTATGAACTGGGACTAAGGCCCCTTAAATGGGCTGACATCTCTATTAGATATCTGAGAATTGATTTGGCAGAAACGGTACCTAAAACAAAATACATGAATGTGCAGGAACTGGCAAGCTAGAAAAAAAAAATGCATTATCTTGTTTAGACCATATTGTGTACCTAAAAATTACTATAGTGCCATTTTATTTTATAGATATTCCAGACACTGACATATAATATTAAAAGATACACTGTTCATTTACAAACCGCATGCACGAACTTTGACAGGGGAAAAAGGCCATCTTTGGTAAAGAACAATGTATGTTGCCCTTCAAGCAAGGATGGCTGAGTGTCCCATACTTGCTCAGACACTATTAGGCTGCTCATTTGAGATATTGTGTAGAGAGGATGAGAAAGGAGGCAGAGAAAGCATGCTGCATGGTGGACCACACACTTGAGCGAGGCTATTTCTGGGAACAACCCTAGACACCTAAAGCACACATAAATGCACTACTGTATACTTCTCCTGTCATTAGTGCAACCCTGAAGGTATCGGGCACTGTAGGAGTGAAGTTGGGCTTGACATTGTTTCCCACACACTTTACTACGCTGTGTGGAAATAAAGAATTCATGCCTGGGAGAGATAGACACCAATTTCAAAACTGGGCAGAAGAGAAGTGTAAAACATTATGTGTTTTTTCAGCAGAGGAGAGGAATTTGGGCGTACTGAACTGGAACGGTATAGGTACATTCAGGTGTGACACTGGGCCTAATAATAAAGGAGGAGGAACAAGAGCACATAACTTTTTTGAAAAATACCTTTTAAATTATGATGATGAGTGACATGCTATATCACGTGTGCCCACCATCCTAGTTACGAAATAGCAAAAAAAGAAAATTTGTATTCCAGAGACTAGGAGACAAGAATTAGGAATAGCACTTAATTCCAAACAGTGAGACAGCATGAAAGCAGGGCCATAACGCAGTCATAATTGAAGGGGGAACAGAAACACTATTCAAAATACTGTGTAGATGATACTACACACCCAGAAGAACTGGAACGAGTAGGCTATGAAGGAGGCTTGATGTATTGGAGGTGATGTAAAAAAAATTAATATTGACATGTATTGTGGTCTTGTACAAAATTGTGACGTTTCTGGGAAGGGGAAATCAAAACCATGGAAGAAGTGTCAGGTTATTGCGTAGAAGTGATAATGCTTGATCTCAGGAAATATATCCCTTGTTTACTCTGAAAGGTGAAACTATATCCCATATATTGCCTGCAGCAAAACAATCTATGCTCGGGCTGTGAGAAACAACACTGATGCCGACAGAACCTACATGGATTGTTAAGTTATGATGGGTGCTAGGCATGGTAATGACAGCACAAACAGCTGAAATGAAGGAGAAAAACTTGCAATGGAGCGGTATGGTGAAATACATAAGCAATACCTTAACCCCCTCTCATAGTGCGGAGGAAGTGGGGTTGTCCTCTGCACATGAAAAGAAAATGCTTCTGTTAAAAACATCAGAAGCATTTTCTTGTCAGAAATCAAACTCAGGATGTGAGGGAGCAGCGTCCTTAGGGGTCCCGAGTGATTTTCTTAAAGTTAAGCCTAGGCAGCGCACATGTGCTGACTGAAATACCTGCTAAACTGGGGTGGCATGGTGAGCAAAAGAATGATGGATTTAACCCAGATCTCTTGACTGGGGTGAATGTTTTGATTTGTTCTGCATTCCGTCCATCAATTGTGTGTCTTTTGCTTTCTCGCCCTAAGTGCGCCAGGTATGCCCAGACGTGGGTCCTGGGCTCACTGTGCCACTGGAATCAAGCTATCCTGGCTGAAGAGGGGTGAAACCCCGAAACCGGTCCTAGGATGCTTGTTTCCGGTCCAGGGAGGACCTGGCTTGGCAGTTCGGGCTGGACTGTTCCCATGAGGCACAGGGTCAAGACTGATTTGCATATGGCCAGGTCTAAACTGGGGTGGCATGGTGAGCAAAAGAATGATGGATTTAACCCAGATCTCTTGACTGGGGGTGAATGTTTTGATTTGTTCTGCATTCCGTCCATCAATTGTGTGTCTTTTGCTTTCTCGCCCTAAGTGCGCCAGGTATGCCCAGACGTGGGTCCTGGGCTCACTGTGCCACTGGAATCAAGCTATCCTGGCTGAAGAGGGGTGAAACCCCGAAACCGGTCCTAGGATGCTTGTTTCCGGTCCAGGGAGGACCTGGCTTGGCAGTTCGGGCTGGACTGTTCCCATGAGGCACAGGGTCAAGACTGATTTGCATATGGCCAGGTCTAAACTGGGGTGGCATGGTGAGCAAAAGAATGATGGATTTAACCCAGATCTCTTGACTGGGGGTGAATGTTTTGATTTGTTCTGCATTCCGTCCATCAATTGTGTGTCTTTTGCTTTCGCCCTAAGTGCGCCAGGTATGCCCAGACGTGGGTCCTGGGCTCACTGTGCCACTGGAATCAAGCTATCCTGGCTGAAGAGGTGTGAAACCCCGAAACCGGTCCTAGGATGCTTGTTTCCGGTCCAGGGAGGACCTGGCTTGGCAGTTCGGGCTGGACTGTTCCCATGAGGCACAGGGTCAAGACTGATTTGCATATGGCCAGGTCTAAACTGGGGTGGCATGGTGAGCAAAAGAATGATGGATTTAACCCAGATCTCTTGACTGGGGGTGAATGTTTTGATTTGTTCTGCATTCCGTCCATCAATTGTGTGTCTTTTGCTTTCTCGCCCTAAGTGCGCCAGGTATGCCCAGACGTGGGTCCTGGGCTCACTGTGCCACTGGAATCAAGCTATCCTGGCTGAAGAGGGGTGAAACCCCGAAACCGGTCCTAGGATGCTTGTTTCCGGTCCAGGGAGGACCTGGCTTGGCAGTTCGGGCTGGACTGTTCCCATGAGGCACAGGGTCAAGACTGATTTGCATATGGCCAGGTCTAAACTGGGGTGGCATGGTGAGCAAAAGAATGATGGATTTAACCCAGATCTCTTGACTGGGGGTGAATGTTTTGATTTGTTCTGCATTCCGTCCATCAATTGTGTGTCTTTTGCTTTCTCGCCCTAAGTGCGCCAGGTATGCACAGACGTGGGTCCTGGGCTCACTGTGCCACTGGAATCAAGCTATCCTGGCTGAAGAGGGGTGAAACCCCGAAACCGGTCCTAGGATGCTTGTTTCCGGTCCAGGGAGGACCTGGCTTGGCAGTTCGGGCTGGACTGTTCCCATGAGGCACAGGGTCAAGACTGATTTGCATATGGCCAGGTCTAAACTGGGGTGGCATGGTGAGCAAAAGAATGATGGATTTAACCCCGATCTCTTGACTGGGGGTGAATGTTTTGATTTGTTCTGCATTCCGTCCATCAATTGTGTGTCTTTTGCTTTCTCGCCCTAAGTGCGCCAGGTATGCACAGACGTGGGTCCTGGGCTCACTGTGCCACTGGAATCAAGCTATCCTAGCTGAAAAGGGTTGAAACCCCGAAACCGGTCCTAGGATGCTTGTTTCCGGTCCAGGGAGGACCTGGCTTGGCAGTTCGGGCTGGACTGTTCCCATGAGGCACAGGGTCAAGACTGATTTGCATATGGCCAGGTCTAAACTGGGGTGGCATGGTGAGCAAAAGAATGATGGATTTAACCCAGATCTCTTGACTGGGGGTGAATGTTTTGATTTGTTCTGCATTCCGTCCATCAATTGTGTGTCTTTTGCTTTCTCGCCCTAAGTGCGCCAGGTATGCCCAGACGTGGGTCCTGGGCTCACTGTGCCACTGGAATCAAGCTATCCTGGCTGAAGAGGGTGAAACCCCGAAACCGGTCCTAGGATGCTTGTTTCCGGTCCAGGGAGGACCTGGCTTGGCAGTTCGGGCTGGACTGTTCCCATGAGGCACAGGGTCAAGACTGATTTGCATATGGCCAGGTCTAAACTGGGGTGGCATGGTGAGCAAAAGAATGATGGATTTAACCCAGATCTCTTGACTGGGGGTGAATGTTTTGATTTGTTCTGCATTCCGTCCATCAATTGTGTGTCTTTTGCTTTCTCGCCCTAAGTGCGCCAGGTATGCCCAGACGTGGGTCCTGGGCTCACTGTGCCACTGGAATCAAGCTATCCTGGCTGAAGAGGGTGAAACCCGAAACCGGTCCTAGGATGCTTGTTTCCGGTCCAGGGAGGACCTGGCTTGGCAGTTCGGGCTGGACTGTTTCCATGAGGCACAGGGTCAAGACTGATTTGCATATGGCCAGGTCTAAACTGGGGTGGCATGGTGAGCAAAAGAATGATGGATTTAACCCAGATCTCTTGACTGGGGGTGAATGTTTTGATTTGTTCTGCATTCCGTCCATCAATTGTGTGTCTTTTGCTTTCTCGCCCTAAGTGCGCCAGGTATGCCCAGACGTGGGTCCTGGGCTCACTGTGCCACTGGAATCAAGCTATCCTGGCTGAAGAGGGGTGAAACCCCGAAACCGGTCCTAGGATGCTTGTTTCCGGTCCAGGGAGGACCTGGCTTGGCAGTTCGGGCTGGACTGTTCCCATGAGGCACAGGGTCAAGACTGATTTGCATATGGCCAGGTCTAAACTGGGGTGGCATGGTGAGCAAAAGAATGATGGATTTAACCCAGATCTCTTGACTGGGGGTGAATGTTTTAATTTGTTCTGCATTCCGTCCATCAATTGTGTGTCTTTTGCTTTCTCGCCCTAGACATGATTGATATGATGGGTGCTAGGCATGGTAATGACAGCACAAACAGCTGAAATGAAGGAGAAAAACTTGCAATGGAGCGGTATGTTGAAATACATAAGCAATACCTTAACCCCCTCTCATAGTGCGGAGGAAGTGGGGTCGTCCTCTGCACATGAAAAGAAAATGCTTCTGTTAAAAACATCAGAAGCATTTTCTTGTCAGAAATCAAACTCAGGATGTGAGGGAGCAGCGTCCTTAGGGTCCCGAGTGATTTTCTTAAAGTTAAGCCTAGGCAGCGCACATGTGCTGACTGAAATACCTGCTGTAATCACTATATGGAGTACAATCCCGCCTGCTGGTTACTATAGGTTCACTCCTGCATCGCTCTTCTTTGCTGGCTTCTCATTGGTTGGCGCTCCCGATATATCACTTCTTTTTTTTGCCCAGGAGTACCGGCCAACTCCAGTTTCCTTATGCTGTAGGTGTTTTTATGTTCTTTTGGGGACTACTACTTTTATTTCCTGATCGTTAGACATAGTTGTTGTGAGTCATTGCTGTTTTTAAGCAACTGTTGCAGTGTGTATGTTAAGTTCGTATTTTCACAAGGAATTAGTCCTGATTGGTGTGCAAGGCACTGAACTGAGGCTGTGAGTGGAAAGCTTTGCCTGTCGCGGAGGTTCTTGCGTGACCTACATCTGCTGCAATTCTGTGACGCTCGTTTATTATAATATGCGTGAGGGGGGGCGTGGCCACGGAGCTGATGGAAGCGGACGTGTGAGTCCGGAGCTCCGAGCCAAACCCAGTAATTCTCCTGAAAAAGCGCGCATAACTGCCTTCCCCCTGCCAGGTTGTTAAGCGGGCGGCGGCAGGAGCGCGCGGGCAGCGGTGGAAGCCGTAGGTGTGGACCCGAGAACCGCGAGCTGGCGGCAATGCAGAAATACGCAGCAAGTGAAGCCGGTGAAAAGAAGATGGCGGCGGCACTGCGACGTCGGAGCTGAGGGAGGCCCCGCGGCAGCTGGGAGAAGCTGGGGGCGGCCGCACTACGGCAGGAGGGCGGAGGCCGACTGCGGCTCCGAGCGGCCATCGGAGGACAGCGGGCGAGCCGCAAGGGTCAATATTGCCCCGGGAGCCGGTGCAGGACTCCGGCGGCTCCGAGAGTTCGCGCCCATTGAGCGAAGACCGGCGGGCGGCGGCCGCACGGAGGGGCCGAACTGGAAGAGGTTGGCCGCAGTGAGGGCACTGACGAGGAAACGATCAGCCAGGCAGAGGATTACCAGGGTGAATGGCCCTGGAGGGCACAGCAGGAGACGGGCTGGCAGGCGCGGAGGAAAAGTCAACCGGCACCATCAGTGAACCGCAAATGCGGTAATCAACGGCCCGGGGCAGCGGTGGTGAATGGGAGCCATCTGAATGCAGTGGACAGAGTAAGAGAAAGATCAGAGAGGAGCAACTCAGGAAGAGCGTAGCGAGGCGGTGAACATTTGAGCGTCCAGGGTAGCAGCGCGAGATCGGGCCAGGCCGCAAGGAGACGGCAGAACACTCGATCATCTGGGGGCTCTGGCTGGAAACGCGGCGGGAAGGCCGCGGTTGGGTACCTGGAACTGCGGCGTGACTGGGACAGGGGCTGGCGGCAGCAGGAGGGCCGCGAGAGCATAGCACCATCAGCAGGGCGCGACTGCAGCAAGGAGGCATCGGGAGCTGGCACTAAGGGGAGGAAGAAGGCCCCCTAGTCAAGTGTATCAGGAGACCGGGAGCGAGGTGGTGAGCCCAGAGGCCCAAGGACTTGGCCAGGAGGGGTAGTAGCTGAACTGCCATAGAGCCGCGGAGCGCTCCATGCCTCACAGGTATAGCCCTGGCGGCGGACACTGATCCGGGAGCGGGTCATACGCTTCCCGGAGAGTAGAGGGCGGACTGGGAATGAGCAAGGGCGCCAGCGGGCAGCACGGGACAGCGGACAACCCAGGTGCTGAGGCGGAGCCGCGGAGCAGTGGACGTAGTGGGAGCTGGGAGCGAGAACGGTGGAGAACGGCACGGCACTGGAAGGGCAACCGCTGTGGGGGCCGCAGAGAACGGAGATTGACAAGACACCATGGGGAAGCCCAAAGGGAAAGCAGGGGCAACCCCTGAAAGAGAAGAAGACTCAGGAACAGCGGATACACAGGGGGACCAAGCGACTGGGGCAGCGGGATTGCCCCAGCCACAGGTGGATCAAATACTGCAGGCCATAGCAGATTCCAGAGAGGCGCTGCAACTGGACATAGCGCATGTGGCTCAGGGGTTGGGGCTACTGCGCGCAGACCACGCCAAGCTAGCCGACAGAGTGAAGACGATAGAAGCCGCAGTGGAGACTCTGGAGCCGAGCCGGACGGCGCTTGAATCACAGCAGGAGGACATTCAGCGCCGGCTACAAATTCTCGAGCGGAGGACGCCGAAGGGAGGAATCGGAGGAACAACGTCCGAGTCGTGGGGCTTCCCGAGGGAACGGAAGGCACTAGCATGATAGACTACTTGGAGGATTGGTTGCGCAGGGAGGTTGCACCCACTGGGCTGTCGCAATTCTACACGCTGGAGAGGGCGCACAGGGTGCCGGCTCGGCCCCCGGTCCCAGGCAGGCCTCCGCGACCGGTGGTGGCCAGATTGCTCCATTATAGGGACAGGGACCTGCTGCTGCGCCAGGCTCGCGCCGCGGGGCCTTACTCTGTGGGCAACAGCAAGGTGACACTACTCCCGGATTACACGCTGGAGGTTCAGCGACGCCGAGCATCATTTTTGGAAGTCAAGCGCGCACTTCGAGAGGAGGGCCTGCAATATTCCCTGATGTTCCCGGCACGACTACGGATAGCACTTCATGGGAAGACAACCTTCCATGACAGCCCTGAGGATGCCTGGGCGTGGCTCGAGGCCTACAGGGTCGGTGCGGGAATGGCGGACCGGAGCAAGCAGGAGCAGCAGGGGGAACTGAAACTGCGCCGGTCAAGACGCCACAGAGGGCAAGGAACGGCGACCCGCAAACCCTCAGACAAGCAAGCGGAAAGGGAACAGCAGGCTGCTCTGCAAGCAGCATCAACCCTGTCTCAGGAATCGAGGCTGACGCCTTCGGTGGTGACGAACTCAGAGAAAGGATCGGAGGGCTCGGACGTGTCGGAGACTGGGAGTGTCCCGCTGCCACACATTACAGCAGGGACGGCGGACGAGACTGTGGATGAGTAACATTGGGCTCTGTTTTATTTAATTGAAGGGAGCCTGATTGGGGAGTTGTCTGGTACCGAACCGCAGATGAGAGCGGGGGGGTAAGGGTCTGACGATGGCAGGGGGGAAGGGGATGTTCAGAATACGGGTGAATAGAAGCGCTTTTACGAGAGCACGGCCCCAGTGGGGTCAGCCTGATTATCTTGGGGGTGAGGGCGGATGGAGGGGCAGCATGCTCCGGCATTCAGACGCCTCGGGCCTACTCCCCTTTGATCGTTCGGACACACACCCTTTGGTATACACCAGGGGGACCTTTGTTTTGGAGTTTGGATGGGTACTAGAGTTGTAGCGCCTGTTCTGGGGGGATGGGAGAGGGCACAAGTTGAGGGAATTAGGGGTATGTTTAGGGCCACCGGTGTGTAAGGGGGGGACAGGGGGAGTAGGCGACAAGCACAGGCATGGGGGCGTTACCTGAACTGAGGTGTATGACCTGGAATGTGCGAGGGCCCCACACGATGCAGCGACGTCATAAGGTGCATGCTTATCTGGTGAGGCGAGGAGCACACATAGCGTTTCTGCAGGAGACGCACATTAATGCCGCAGAGGGTCAAGCATTGAAGCGTAGATGGAGGGGACAATTGTTTTACACGACATTCTGCTTACGCGAGGGGGGCCTTGATATGGGTTCGTGCTGGGGTGCCCTTTCAGATGACTCAACAGATAGTGGACCCGGGAGGTTTGTGATGGTGCAGGGCCGCCTTTATGGGGAAGAAGTGACGTTAGGCAGCATATATGCCCCCAACGTGGACCAGGCCGCATTTCTTGGCCGGCTGTCCGGGAAACTAGCACACTATGCCCCTTGTCCCCTGTTGCTGGGGGGGGACTTCAACTCGATAGAGGACGTGGAGCTGGACAGATCCCATCCACCGCTTCACGAAGCCCCGATCCATAAGTTAGCAGCAGCAAGGCGAAAGTGGCAGGGGGAATGGGGACTGGTTGATAGCTGGAGGGTTCAGCATCCTGGGGAGCAGGACTATTCCTATTATTCGGGGCTCCATGAACTCCATGTGAGGCTCGACACAATACTTTGCACGCAGACCACACACTCTAGGGTGCTTCGTAGCGAGTATTTAAGCAGGACGATATCCGATCATAAGCCATTATTGCTTACGATGCGATGGAACCGGGAGAGAGCGGCGACCCCGACGTGGCGGTTGCGGCCGGACACTCTGGAAGATCCGGCTTTTAGCGCGGACTTAGAAGCAGGCATTGTCCGGTACTTTGAAGAGAACAGTGGCTCCACGGAGTCGCTGGCGACTGAATGGGAGGCTTTTAAGGTAGTAATCCGGGGACTTTGTATGGCCACATCGATTGGGGTGCGGAAAACGTTATTGGCAGAAGTAGAGGCGGCGGAAGAACGGCTGCGCCAAGCGGAGAAGGCTTGCCCGGCAAACGAGCAATTGCAGGGGGAAGCGCAGGAGGCCAGGGCAGTAGTGGTGGCGCAGTTAGAGCGGTTGCGTGCCTTTGATTACAGAGCGTACAGGATGCGCTTGCACGCGGACGGAGACAAAGCGGGGACGTTGCTAGCGTGGCTGGCTAACCCGAATCCGAGGGGCACCCCGATACTGGGATTGGCGACGGAAGCCGGCACAATAATATATACTCAGAAGGGGATAAATGATTTGTTCCTGGAGTACTACGCCGACCTATATCGCAGCAAACTAGAGCGGAGCGAAGACGATATTGGTCGATTTCTAGCCGTTTTACAGGTACCTAAGCTGGCGAAAGAGCAGGAGCAGGCACTGGGGCAAGATATCACGCTGGGGGAGATACGTAGCGCCATCAAGCATATGGCCCGCAATAAAACGCCGGGCGTTGATGGGTTACCCATAGAATTTTACGCCAAATATGTAGACCAATTGGCGCCACGGTTGCTGGAGGTCTACGGGGAGGCGCGGAAAGCAGGCACTTTACCGGCCACTACTCGGGAGGCTCTTATTATACCTCTATTGAAACCGGGGAGAGAGCCTAGTGATAAAACGGTGTACCGACCGCTGTCAATGCTGACAACGGACTATAAAATCCTAAGCAGAATTCTTGCGACCCGACTGTTACCATACATGACGCAGCTGGTCCATGCCGACCAGGCAGGATTTATCCCGACGCGAAACACGGCGGGTAATGTGAGACGACTACTGCGGGTGGTAGAAGGCAGCGGGGGACTGGAGCCCGCAGCGGCGGTACTATCAGTCGACATAGAAAAAGCGTTTGATAGCCTGCAGTGGCCGTTCCTCTATCAAGTCATGAGAACGATGGGGCTGGGGGAGGAGTACATAAGCTGGACGCGGACGCTATACCACAAAGCAACGGCCCGAGTGCGTACGGGTGCCATGCTTTCCTCGCAGTGTTTGGTTGGCAGGGGGGCGCGGCAGGGGTGCTCGCTGCCCCCGCTGTTGTTTGCGCTTGCTATGGAACCGCTAGCGATGCATGCGCGAACGGGTGTGCAGTATAGGGGATTGGAGCTCTGTGAGGACCCCCAATACATCTCCTTTACGCAGATGATCTATTGCTCTTCCTGGCAGATGCGGGAGAAGGGGTTAAGGGAGCGACAGACTTGCTGACGGCGTTTGAAAGGGTATCGGGGCTCCAGGTGAATTGGGCTAAAACCAGTTTGTTCCCAGTGCAACCTGCTGCGCGGAGACCGATTGGGACGAAGGGGGTGCTTTGGGAGCCCCGCTGTCTCCCATACCTGGGTACTAATATATACCACTCGCAAGGCGACTTGCTGGAGGGGAATGTAGGTAGGGCGCTGCGGGGATAAAAGGGAGTATGGCATTTTGGGGGGCACTGCCATCATCTGTAGCAGGCCGAATAGCGCTTTTGAAGATGGTGGCGCTCCCCCGGCTGTTATATTACTTCCGGACATTACCAATCTGGATACCGAGCTCGCTGTTCCGCATGCTTCGTTCTGAGTTGGTGAGCTTTATTTGGGGGGCCGGAGGCGGCGAGTGGCCCTGACTACGTTGATGCGGGCTAGAGCGGAGGGGGGATGGGCGGTCCCGGACTTCGAATTATATTACCTAGCAGCGCAGCTGCAGTGGTTGACGCAGGCAGTAGCCCGGGAGTTCCGGGGCCCGGGAGACCTGGCGGGCAAATGGACCCAGAGACATGTGCTCTCCTTCATAGTGCTTGGACAGAGGCTAAGACGGGGGACTCTCACGTAGGAGGAGCGCACACTGCAGCGGTGCTGGAATCGCAGTCGAACTAGAGATGGGGTGAAGAGACCATATGCCCCAGAGATTCCGTTAGGCATGAGCACCGCATGGCCACACGGGGCAGACTGGTCGGCACTGGCAGGTTGGGAGGAGCGGGGGGTGCATATGCTAGGGGACCTATATGAGGATGGAGTGCTTGTTCCATTTCAAACACTGTTAGAACGATACGACCTCCCAAGGGGAGACTTTCTGTTACACACCGCATTAGTAGCGGCCATCCAGAAACATTGGGGGGGGCGGTTATCAGAACCACGCACGACGTTAACTTGTCAATATGTGGTCATGGCGGCAGGAACGTATAAGGCCATAACATGCCTGTATAGGAGAATGCTAGGCGAGGGGACGCAGCCATTGGATCGCTTGCAGGCCAAATGGGAGGAAGACCTTGGCGTGGCCATCCCAGAGGCGGTGTGGCCTAAGATAGTAGAAAGGGCATGGAAAAGCACGCGTAACGCCAGGCTCCAACTAATACATCATTACGTGTTACATAGGGCATACTTGACGCCGGACCAGGTTAATGAGTACTTTAAGGTAGACACAGCAAGGTGTCCTCGCTGCAACTCTGATAAGGCGGATTTTAGGCATATGATGTGGGGTTGTCCCCAGTTAGGTACATATTGGGAGGAAGTGGTTGAAGTGTTGGGGGACATTACAGATCGGCAATTAGAACCGGGAGTGGGGACCTGCGTGTTGCACTGGTTCCCGCACACAGCAAAGACGAAAATAACTAGTAAATTCCTGGACTTAGGATTACTGTTGGCAAAAAGAGAGTTAACCAGGCGTTGGAAATCCACGTGGGGGCCATCGGTGGAACAGTGGAGGGTAGCATTCCTGGGGTGGGCCGAAAGCGAGGGTATGGTGCGGCTGCAGATGGCTTGGAGGGCGAATAATGAGAAGATGCTGGAAGCGGCTAGAGCGTGGGAGGCATTGGTGACGCAACTAAAGGGCCATGGCGCGGACGCAGACGAAGAATCACTGGAGGGGCACGCAGGGGAGACGAACATGCAGGACTAAGGTCGCATTATAGGTAACAGAGTGGGGTCGGGAAGGGGAAGGCCGAGATCGGCCGAGTAGGTCACATAGCCTCGCAGAGGAGCGAGGAGGGGGGCCCCTGGCACGCCTCTAAGCGCCCACTTAGGCAAAGGCTGAGCTAGGTAAAGTACACACCGGTGGTAGGGAGGGTTGGGGTTAGGGAGGGTTGCGAAGGGGTATAGGCATCTGTTGGGAGGGACGGGGAGGGTCTGGGCATACTACATCCTGGAAGTAATTGAGCGGCGGCTTTGGGCAGCATGCATAATCAGATGTGGGCCAACAGTAGTGGGGAATCCCATAAAGTAAAAGATTTGACATTAACAGAGTGCTGGATACCATGCCAATATCGCTGTATCACCACCGCTGCTCAACCCAATGTTGTAAAGTGTATGGGGGGAGAAAATATCAATAAAAAATATGTTTAAAAAAAAAAAAAAATTATAATATGCGTGAGGGCTGCAAGGTTTGTTTATTTGAAAAGCTGTTCTGCCTTCGTGCAATATATTTTTAAAAAACGTTCCTTAACCTGAAACATACATTCAAGCCACTGCCATTCCCCCTTGTGCCTGGTGCTGCCGTCCTCTACAGCAGGGCCGCTGCAGCCACCATTCAGGGACAGGTGGGAAACGGCTGACTATGCGCCTCGTTTCCTTTTACCTGGACACCGTTCACATCATCTTGCGGGTACGTGTATTTCACACGGACGGAGTGAGTCCCACACACATTAGTGCCTCTTTACAGAGTTTCCCAGAGAAGCGCTACTTTCATTTTCTCGTCTTTCTTTGAATAACATTGTTTTACCAGGGGTTGGGAAGTGCACCATTCCTGGAGGTACAGCAATACCTGGTTGATGCATACTTTGAAACACAAAGATGAGTTGTAGGAACTGCTTCAACAGCGCTGCAAAACTGAGGACGCATACCCTTTGCCACCCTAACCCCACCTCGCCTACAGCGTTTGATTTTTTTGGTAGCTAATGAAACGGGCGCTGTACCTCTTTTTCCCCCAAAATGTACACGTGACTCATTAACAGAAAAAAAGACACAGAAACTCTTAAATCCACAAGCAAGAATGTTTTATTTATTTGTATATGTTTGGTCACAATGCACATATTTAGTCCATTAGCAAAAAATCCAACCGATCGCATGGATTTATCTGACTCGCCACGGTGTAGGGGCCCCTTTCTGAAAATAATGAACCCCACCTTCCTCCCCCTCATCACACTTCTTTCACACCGCCCACCTACCTAGTGTTCACTTCTCCTGCTGGCAGCTGCTCCACTCCCCCATCTCTCTCTTCTTCCTCTCCTTACCTCTCTTTCGGTCTTTCTCGCTTCTCCTAACTTGCTGAAAACTGACTTCCACAAGCTTATCCTCTTGTCGTGTAGTTCCTAGGAGTCCCCCAGGATCTGTGCATTTTGGATGACCTAAACTGAGGGCTTGGTGTCCCAACCACTTCCGGACACCCCCAGAGGATATGTCAGCCATTAGACCTGCTAGCTCTAAAGTGCCACTACCACCCTTTGTATTCTAGAGAGGTGTATGTAGTCTCTGGCAACCACTGAACAGGACAACCCTGATTCCTCAGGGATCGTGGAAAACAGTACAGTACGTTTCGCTCAGACACTCATGCTTGCTTTCTCTAGGAAAACACACAGGATGGCAATTAGGACTTTTCAATAAGAATGTATTGGTCCAGCGACAGCCTGGTGTAAAACATATGTGCTGCAACAACTCAAGAGACAGAAGCATACAAAAGAGATTGCTAGTACCAATATAGTGAATAGTAGATACATTTCTACCATAGTGCTAATAAGATGAACAGAAACAGTTCAGATAAAAACAGTAGCACTTGCATATTCCTAAAATGAGCGCCCTAAGTAATTTGCTTAAATGTACCTAGCCTAAACTGGATGTGTAGGTGTATGTATGGGCAGCCAAGAAACCCCTAGGGATGAACCAGCCCCTCACCTGATGGTTCAGAACAAAGGACCCCGTCTCTGCGTCGAGGATGACAACCCACAAGGGTGGAGATTCGGCATGCAGGACCCCAGTCTCAACTTGGAAGGAATTCTCCTCTATCTTGTAGGGGGGAGTGAGGATCTTTTATACTAAAGTGGTCACTCCAGTTTTTTTTTTCTAGAATCGATATGTTTTTAAAACAACCATGGATGTTTTGAAAACAATCATAAATGTTTTGAAAATAATCACTTGGCCAAGGATGAACAAAAAGTGGTGACCCTTATACAGAATCAATCTGCGGTGCCTGGGGACATGTTTATGTACGTCAGGTACAGGGATTATGATAGAATGCTTAGACCAGGGTGTCGGGGAGACAGGAGCAAGCTACTAGGTAAAAGGTCACCTGTTTAGAATCGTTATTGTCGTGTGGATGGGACAATGTATGTAAAACGGGGTATACATGATGGGACTATCCTAAAAGACATGACACTCTCTTTCCTCTCTGTTCCTTTATTTGTGACACTGTAAAATGAATCCAAAAAAGAATAACACTTTTGTTGCAAATTTAGTCTTTTTCTGACATTTTTCTATTCCAAAGTGCAGCGCCGGACGGAGAGAAAAAAAAGGCTCAAAATACAAAACATAAATAAAAAACTAAATAAAGCAAGAGAGTGGTCACAAACAGGCCAGATTGGTGTTATTCACACCCACACAGATTAGTGCCACTTTGAATAGTTTGCCAGTGAAGCGCTACTTTCGTTTTCTAGTCTTTCTTTGAACAACATTGTTTCCTCGAGTGGGGAAGTGCACCATTCCTGGAGGTACTGCAGTACTTGGTTGATGATTAGAGTGGAAAACGTTTATTATGATCCTTCTCAGCTGTTTTCCTTATTTTACTTAATAAAATGTGTACTGCAGCTCTGTGTTCGGGGATGTGGTCTTTTTAAACCATACTGCTTACGTTTTGTAAGGATATAAGCAATAGACATTAAAATGGTTCACTTCCGGGCCCTGTAGTCATGTCCTTTACTTTTCAGGCACAAACACTCATTGATTTCTGAATAATAAATTTAAAAGCATTAACTATGTTGTTCCTGCTTACATTTCAAATGCTTTACTTAATCTTGCATTCCCTATGAGTGTTTGCTTTTTCTAGGATGTTGTTACTTTTTTTTTCCTGGCAGCATATTACTAGTCTCCCTTCCCTCATAACCAATTTCCCATTTTCTGGTCCTCCAGCGCCGCAAAGTCATACAAATGGCAATAGTGCTATGCAAATAAGGATTACTCCACTGCAAATAAAAAGGCAAAAGTAAAAAAAAAAATCATTTTCAACACCAAAAGCTCTAACTTTCACAAATGCGAGACCGATTGTATTGCAAATGCTTGTTTTATTTTGCTGTAACAACAGCACGCTGACGTCACATCAATACAAGAGTAAAAGCACTTTTGTTTGGTGCTGATGGGGGTGGGGGGGGTTAGGGGGAGTAACTGTCCCTGATCACTACTCCGCACAGGAGAGGCAGCGCTGGAAAGGGGACAATGTAACCTTTCCAGTGCTGCTTTCCCCAGTGGATCCCTGTTTGAGTATTGCACTGGGCACACAATTCACAAGCAGGGATCCGTTCCACTTGGTCACCAGGTAGAGAACCCCCTGGGCATGGACCTGTGATTCCCCCCACCCCTAGCCAGATCAATCAATCAATCAATCATGTCACTTATAAAGCGCACTACATACCCGCGAGGGTCTCAAGGCGCTGGGGGAAGAGGGGGGTGGTGCTGCTACTGATCGAAGAGCCAGGTCTTGAGGAGTCTTCTGAAGGCCAGTAGGTCTTGGGTCTGTCGGAGGTTGGTGGGGAGGGTGTTCCAGGTCTTGGCGGCGAGGTGGGAGAAGGATCTGCCGCCGGCGGTCGTTTTCCGGATGCGGGGGACTGTGGCGAGGGCGAGGCTGGTCGAGCGGAGCTGGCGGGTGGGGGTGTAGAAGCTGAGTCGTCTGTTGAGGTAGGCTGGTCCGGAGTTGTGGAGTGCTTTGTGTGCGTGGGTGAGGAGCTTGAAGGTTATCCTCTTGTTGACAGGGAGCCAGTGCAGGTCTCTCAGGTGGGGTGTGATGTGGCTGCGTCGGGGATGTCGAGGATAAGACGTGCAGAGGCGTTCTGGATGCGTTGCAGCCGTCTCAGGAGCTTAGCCGTCGTTCCTGCGTAGAGGGCGTTTCCGTAGTCCAGCCTGCTGGTGACGAGGGCCTGGGTGACTGTTTTTCTTGTTTCGGTGGGGATCTACTTGAAGATCCTGCGGAGCATTCGGAGGATGTTGAAGCAGGATGAGGAAACGGCGTTGACCTGCTTAGTCATGGAGAGGGTGGGGTCGAGGATGACCCCTAGGTTGCGTACGTGGTCGGTGGGTGGCGGGGCTGTTCCCAGTGATGTTGGCCACCAGGAGTCGTCCCAGGCTGAAGGGTTGGAACCAAGGATGAGGACCTCCGTCTTGTCCGAGTTCAGCTTCAGGCGGCTGGTCCTCATCCATTCGGCGACGGCCTTCATTCCTTCGTGGAGGTGGGCTTTGGCGGTGTGAGGGTCTTTGGTGAGGGAGAGGATCAGCTGGGTGTCGTCGGCGTAGGAGATGATGTTGAGGTTGTGCTGTCGGGCGACGTGGGCGAGGGGTGCCATGTAGATGTTGAACAGCGTTGGGCTGAGGGAGGAGCCTTGGGGTACGCCGCAGATGATCTTGGTGGCCTTGGATCGGAAGGGGCGAGGCGGACGCTTTGTGTTCTGCCGGAAAGGAAGGATGTGGTCCAGTCTAGGGCCTTCTCTTGGATCCCGGCGTCGTGAAGGCGTGTTCGTAGTGTGTGGTGGCAGACCGTGTCGAAGGCGGTTGATAGGTCCAGGAGGATGAGGGCTGCTGTTTCTCCGTTATCTAGCAGGGTCCTGATGTCATCGGTGGCGGCGATGAGGGCGGTTTCGGTGCTGTGGTTGCTGCGGAAGCCGGACTGGGAAGGGTCCAGGATGTTGTTCTCCTCGAGGTAGCGGGTCAGTTGTTTGTTGACGATTTTCTCGGTGACCTTCGCGGGGAACGGGAGCAGAGAGATGGGTCGGAAGTTCTTGAGGTCCTTGGGGTCTGCCTTGGGTTTCTTGAGTAAGGCGGTGATCTTGGCGTGCTTCCAGCTTTCCGGGAAGGTTGCTGTCTCGAAGGAGATGTTGATTATTTTCCGGGGATGGGGCGCGATGGCTGTACTGGCTTTGTTGAAGATGTGGTGAGGGCACGGGTCTAGCGGTGAACCGGAGTGGATGGTGTTCATGATCTCGCTGGTGTCCTCGTCGTTGATGTTGGTCCAGGAGAGCAGGCGGTTGGTGGTTGTGGGGGCAGTGGTCTCGGTGGTTGCCGGGCGGTCGTGGTGTTGAAGCTGTCGTGGATGTCGGCGATTTTGCGGTGGAAGAAGGTGGCCAGTGAGTCGCATAGGTCTCGCGACGGCTGGATGTCGTTGGTGTTGGAGCTGGGGTTGGAGAGTTCCTTCACGATGTTGAAGAGCTCTTTGCTGTTGTGTGCGTTGTTGTCTAGGCGGTCTTTGAGTGAGGCCCTTTTGGCGGATCTGATGAGGTGATGGTGACTGCGGGTGGCGCTCTTGTGGGCGGCGTAGCTGTCCGCTGTCCGTTCGTGGAGCCAGATCTTCTCCAGTTTTCGGCATGTTCGTTTGGAGGCCTGGAGGTCTTCGGTGAACCAGGTAGCTTTCTTGCTGGTGTGGCTGTTGGGCGGATTCTTGAGCGGGGCGAGGGTGTTGGCGCAGTCGTCGATCCACTGTCTGAGGTTGCGGGCGGCGGTGTCGGGGTCGGAGGGTTCGGCGGGTGGGCTCAGGGCGAGGGTTGTGGTTAGCTGGTCTTCCGTGATTCTGCTCCAGCAGCGGCGAGGCATTTGTTCGGTGCGGTGGTGCGGTGGTGCGTGGTGGGCTTCCTGTAGGTGAAGTGGATGCAGTGGTGGTCCGTCCAGTGGGGTTCGGAGGTGTGGTTGAAGGAGACGTGTGGGCTTGCGGAAAAGATGGAGTCGAGCGTGTGGCCGGCGGCGTGGGTGGGTGTAGTCACGAGCTGTCGGAGTCCGAGGGTGGCGAGGTTGTCGATCAGGGTGGTGGAGTTGGTGTCCTTGTTGTTCTCGAGGTGGAAGTTCAGGTCCCCGAGGAGGATGTAGTCCGTGGAGGCGATGGCGTGTGTGCTGACGAAGTCAGCGATGGAATCGCTGAACTGTGGTCGGGGTCCGGGGGTCTGTAGATGAGGGTTCCTCTGAGGGTGGTGTTGGGATCGGTGTGGATCTGGAAGTGCATGTGTTCGGCGGTGCTGAGGGTGTCGTCGGTGTTGGTTGAGACTCTGAGGGTGTTCCTGTGGACGATGGCGATGCCTCCTCCGACTCCGTTGGTGCGGTCCCTGCGGGTGATCTTGTATCCGTCCGGGATGGCAATGGCGATGTCGGGGGCTGAAGCGGGATTCAGCCAGGTCTCCGTCAGGAATGCGACGTCTGGGGAGGTTGAGTCGAGAAGGTCCCAGAGTTCGATGGCGTGTTTGCGGGCGGAGCGGGTGTTGAGGAGGATGCATCTGAGGTAGTTGGGTTCTTTCCTGGGCGGTGGTTTGGCGGGGCGGGTGCTTGCGAAGCTGCAGTTCCGGCAGGTGAAGGGCCCTTGGGTGCGCTTCGGGGTGGCCTGGTAGCAGGCGTGATCTTTTCCGGGGTTGAGTGCGTGGAGGGTGCTGGCGTCGTATCGGCGTCTGTTGATGTGGCGGGCGCGGGGATGCCCGGACCAGGGGTCTGGCGCTGGGCGCGGTCACGGCGCGGACGGGCGCAGACGGGCTTGCCTTAGGCGCGCCTTTGGCGCGCCAGCGGCGCGGCCGCACAGCGGCCGCCATAAATGGGGAGGTGGGAGGGAGGAGCGGGGAATGGGGCAGCGAATGGGCAGTGAGGGGCGGGGCCGCAGGGCGCAGCGGCGGGAAACAGGCACAGAAGGGAAAACGAGCACAATCAGGGCATCAAGGGGGCACAGAAAGGAAAAAAACGAGCACAATCAGGGGCAGCAAGGGGCACAGAAAGGAAAAAACTAGCACAATGAGGGGCAGCAAGGGGGCACAGAAAGGAAAAACTAGCACAATGAGGGGCAGCAAGGGGGCACAGAAAGGAAAAACGAGCACAATCAGGGGCAGCAAGGGGGGCACAGAAAGGAAAAAACGAGCACAATCAGGGGCAGCAAGGGGGCACAGAAAGGAAAAACGAGCACAATCAGGGGCAGCAAGGGGGCACAGAAAGGAAAAACGAGCACAATCAGGGGCAGCAAGGGGGCACAGAAAGGGGAAAAAAACGAGCACAATCAGGGGCAGCAAGGGGGCACAGAAAGGAAAAACTAGCACAATGAGGGGCAGCAAGGGGGCACAGAAAGGAAAAACGAGCACAATCAGGGGCAGCAAGGGGGGCACAGAAAGGAAAAAACGAGCACAATCAGGGGCAGCAAGGGGGCACAGAAAGGAAAAACGAGCACAATCAGGGGCAGCAAGGGGGCACAGAAAGGAAAAACTAGCACAATGAGGGGCAGCAAGGGGGCACAGAAAGGAAAAAACTAGCACAATGAGGGGCAGCAAGGGGCACAGAAAGGAAAACGAGCACAATGAGGGGCAGCAAGGGGGGCACAGAAAGGAAAAAACGAGCACAATCAGGGGCAGCAAGGGGGCACAGAAAGGAAAAACGAGCACAATCAGGGGCAGCAAGGGGGCACAGAAAGGAAAAACGAGCACAATCAGGGGCAGCAAGGGGGGCACAGAAAGGAAAAAACGAGCACAATCAGGGGCAGCAAGGGGGCACAGAAAGGAAAAACGAGCACAATCAGGGGCAGCAAGGGGGCACAGAAAGGAAAAAACGAGCACAATCAGGGGCAGCAAGGGGGGCACAGAAAGGAAAAACGAGCACAATCAGGGGCAGCAAGGGGGGCACAGAAAGGAAAAAACGAGCACAATCAGGGGCAGCAAGGGGGCACAGAAAGGAAAAACGAGCACAATCAGGGGCAGCAGCAGGGCACACAGACGGAGCTGTGTGGTGGGGAGCGACCTACCAGTCAAGGTCAGGGGTCGCTCTCTTCACCACGCAGCGGCCGCCATAAATGGGGAGGTGGGAGGGAGGAGCAGGGAATGGGGCAGCAGGCGCAGCGGCGGGAAACAGGCACAGAAGGGAAAACGAGCACAATCAGGGCATCAAGGGGGCACAGAAAGGAAAAAAAACGAGCACAATGAGGGGCAGCAAGGGGGCACAGAAAGGAAAAAACTAGCACAATGAGGGGCAGCAAGGGGGCACAGAAAGGAAAAACGAGCACAATCAGGGGCAGCAAGGGGGCACAGAAAGGAAAAAACGAGCACAATCAGGGGCAGCAAGGGGGGCACAGAAAGGAAAAACGAGCACAATCAGGGGCAGCAAGGGGCACAGAAAGGAAAAACGAGCACAATCAGGGGCAGCAAGGGGGCACAGAAAGGAAAAAACTAGCACAATGAGGGGCAGCAAGGGGGCACAGAAAGGAAAAACGAGCACAATCAGGGGCAGCAAGGGGGGCACAGAAAGGAAAAAACGAGCACAATCAGGGGCAGCAAGGGGGCACAGAAAGGAAAAACGAGCACAATCAGGGGCAGCAAGGGGGCACAGAAAGGAAAAACGAGCACAATCAGGGGCAGCAGCAGGGCACACAGACGGAGCTGTGTGGTGGGGGAGCGACCTACCAGTCAAGGTCAGTATTTCTGCACCCAAAGGGGGCAGATAAGGGCTGTTTACCTCCAATCTGCCCTCCGCAAGGGGGGGCAGAAAGCACATTAGACATCATGGAATAACAAGCATTTGCAATGCAATCGGTCTCGCCTTTGGGACCTTATATGTATTTAGCTTTGCAGCACATTAGCCTGGGTGCTGAAATATCTACTGTTCTTTAACATGGAGGGAAAGTAAGCACCAAACTGCATGACACGCCAGGTATGGGAACACATGAAGAGAAATATTCCCTTCAGCGGGAAATGGTATAATCCAAAGCTCTGTTTTTAATATAAAATCAGGGCCTTCAGTGGTCATATTACTGAAAATACAAGATTTGAAAAAAATATTGTCTACGGGTGCTCGTGGAAGACAATTTCTATGGACTGGAATGTAGAGAACAGCACAGATAAGCCTACCACCAACCGAGCACTGGTAGGGCTTTCGGACCAAGGCTCTCTCTCACGGCAGGCCTGCCTGCTGCACCCAGAGCACTCACAGCATAGATATGCCTACCAGCAACCGAGCTCTGTCACAAACCACACACTTCTAGACCAAGGCTCTCTCTCATGGCGAGACAGGGCCTGCACCCAGAACACGGTCACAGGAAGGTCTACCAGCAACCGGGACCTGTCATTAATCACACACTACTAGCCCAAGGAGCTCTCTTTTCGAGACTGGCCTGCCTGAACCCAGAACACGGTCACTTCACAGATAAGCCTACCAGCAACCGAGCCCTGTCATTATCCATACACTACTAGTCTAAGGCTCTCTCATGGTAAGACAGGGCCTGCACCCAGAACACGGACACATGAAGCTCTCATTGCGAGACTGGCCTGCCTGCACACAGAACACGGTCCCAACACAAGAAGGTCTACCAGCAACGGAGCCCTGTCACAAACCACACATGACTAGCCCAAGGATCTCTCGGGGACTGCCTGCAGCCAGAACAGGAACACAGCACAGATAGGTCTACCAGCAACCGGGACCTGTCATTAACCACTGGCTGAATGCTGGGAAGGCAGAGTGCCTGGAGCCAGAACAAAGGAAGGTCTAACAGCACCCGAGCCCAGTAACAATGCACAAGTTAAAGGCTGGCTATACGGAGCCTGCCTAAAACCAGCATACGGTTACGAAACACACACTGTAGCCATGAGAACTCATGGATCATTAAGGCATGCAAGCAATCAACCATTGCCACAAACCACACTCTGTTTCCCAAAGGCTCGCTGGCATGGAAGGATGGCCAGCATCAACCCAAACAGAGCCATTCACAAACCACAGGTTGAATGCTGGGGATGGGGGCTTCCTGGACCCAACACATGGTCGCAAACCACCAAACGGTGCAGTCATGGGGGATCACAGACCAGGAAGGTCTCCCAGCAAACGAGACAAGTTGCAGATCACAGACTGCTGGGCCCAAGGCTCACTCACTTAAAAATAACATCCATCACAAGATGAAGCTACAGATTAAATGCTAAAGGAAGGAGGACTCGCATCCAACTGACCTCAGTCCCAGGTGACAAGCCAGCCCCAGAGTCCCACTACCATCACCACACTGGTGGCCTTAGATCCACTGCCTGGAAACAACCAGACCCAGTCATAAACCGTGTGCTAAACCCCTGTTAGCTACTACTTTGAAAAGTATGTCTCTCTGCAGCCAGCAGCAAAGGAACAGTTACATCACACAGTGGGACTGCGGGGTCACCTGAGACGAGGGCCTGCCCACAGTCAGCAAGAGAGCCCAATCACGTAGCCAGAACTAAACGCTGCCCGTATCCTTGGACAAGAGTACACGTTTAGCCCCAGAGCACCAATGCATGAGGAGGGAGGCTTGCAATCACCACAAATCACAACTACAGGAGTCACGCCAAACTACGGCCACTAGCATCAGCAGCGCACGTAAACGCCTGCAGCCAAACCCGGTTACTACACGCACACACCCCTGCTTTCAGGCAGAGAATAATGAAAACACCTGACACCCCGCAACCACAGAGTCTTTAATTGTACGCCCCTCTCAGTCAGACACTTCTAGGGCTGCGAGTATCAGATATATCCTCCAGACATGTCTGAGTGGCTTTATTAGACAGACACCTCCCTGCGTTAGACAGCCTGAAGTGGCTGTAATAGCCAGGGCTGTAAATAGACACCACTGCCGTTCTGACAGCCTCGGATACAGCTACTCTTTTTTTACCCATACAAGTCTAAGGGTTGTTACAGATGGGACACCGCCTGCAGCCATATAACTTTGAAAAGCTGCCATAGACCTACTATACATGTGGGGACATTTGATGAACTGTAAACTGACACCTTCCTAGGTCGAGCAAGTCCGAGAGGCTGCAAACGATCGAATAACTTCTTCATTCAGGCAGAAATTGAGGGACTAACAACAAACACTTAAATCACTAGGATAAGTCATATCGTGCTTTATAACGTGTATTGACTGTAGCTAGATGGGTATAGAACCTGAGCGTGTATGTCAGAGCTGTAGCCAAACAAACCCTCCCTCGTTTATATAGTTTTGGTAGGTCTCTGAAAGATCTACAGCTTGCATACGTAAAATGTACACAGGTATACGAGCCAGTGACTGAATCAATAACCCCTCCAATACAAAGAATCTGATTTTTTTTAACATGACTCTACCTCCGTTTGGAGTGGTGCTCAAGAAATCTGAACCGGTTAAGGGGATACAGGGACTTCTTACTGTGAATGGGCGGGAGGATAGATGTGACCTCTCTCAAGGGTGCTTTAGTGTGCAAACCCTTTTGGGGTTTTCAGGGTGAGATGAATAACTAGAGATCCTTTTGGGTGACCAAACACAGGGTTCTTTTAGCGATCTGCTCCATCAAACTAGAAACCACGTTTAGTCCAGTACACTTCAATATTCTTGAGACAGGAGAGAAACAGAAGCACGGTTATAAAAGCAAATAAAGTTGTTCTTTTGTCCTGTGAATGCTGTCCAAGATTAGCTTCCCCGGGCAAACATAAATAACAGTTTATATTAAAGAAATGAATGTAAGATTCTTCTGAGAGACGTAGGCTCACTCAAACAATTAATGTATAGTGTGTGTGGGTCGCAGGCGAGGCCATATGTGTAACACGCATGGAATGGGGGCGCTAACCCCCGCCACCCCCATCACCTAACTCTTCTCCCCAAGAGCTGCTGCCAGTGAAGGCCACGGAAGCGATATGAGGATGAGGGGGTCTCAGAGCCGCCTAACTCGTACCTGCACACCCAAGATTGCCAGCCCGAAGTCCTCCGTTTCAGCTACGTCCTTACAGAGGCATACAACCCACAGACACACTCCTTCCAGCCCTGCCCACTGCCTCTACCTCCAAGCTCGGATCCTCCTGCCCAAAGCCTGGCCGACTCCCTTCTGTTGCCCCCGGGTCCGGAGAGTCCACATTACCTGGGGTTTCCTGACCTCGGCATCGGGACTACCTGCTGTGCACGAACCTCGCAGCCGCCCCTTTGCCCACCGTAGTGACTAGTTGTCGCTAACAGGAAGAGCCCTTCACAACGACGCAAAACCACGTGACAACTACGTCACGAAACATCAAGCCACCTTAAAGAAAAAGCCCAAATCGAGCGCAAGTCCTGCCCAAAACAAACCCAACCTACAAATCGCGAGAAATGGTTACAAGAGCGACGAATGTTAAAGCAGGATGTTGTCTTCTGCGTAAGATAGCCGTCAGCAGCGCGAATGTTGTCTTCTGCGTAAGATAGCTGTCAACAGCGCGCGAGCCAAAAAAAGAGTGTGAATTCACCCAGCAAATCCCACGTCAAACAAGAATTCGCAATGCAATACGACTCGCATTTACGCGAGACCCATTGCACTGGAAATGGGAGTGCGGGCGTCCAAGAAGGCAGGAACGGGAGGGGGAGGGCGGCGGGAAGTCACAGACTGCAGGAGGGGGCGGGGGGACACAGGGCAGAAAATAGTGTTGGAGTAAAGGGGCCAATAGCCAGGGAAGGATACAAATGACAACATGGCCGTCAGGAGGAGGGAATAACTAGCCTAAAACCAATCAGAAGGCAGCATTTAGGATGTAAGCCAATCAAAAACATGGGCGAAGAGTGGGCGGAGCTTCCAGAAAGCTTCCACTCTATAGTGTATACTGCATGCTTCGCAAAGCGAGCAGCGCATGCGCTGCAATGCTAGGCGAGACCTAAAAAGTTACATTTTATGCGGGGAGAGAGGCCCCCCAGGGCATGGACCGGAGCTCTTCCCTAAACCCGACCACAACCGTTTTCCTGCCCCTCTTGGGGGAGTGCTTGGGGGTGTTTACCACCAATACCCCCCCCACCCCGGGGGCAGAGAGTCCACTAGACTTCAGGGAAAGAAAACAGCACTGCTCTTTTTTGGGGGGGGAAGAGGCCCCTCCGAGCATTGGCTTGTGCCCCCCCCGACAAACACACAGCTATCTGAGTCTTCCTGCTCCCCGGATAACACATAGGAGGGTGTTCTACCCCAATCTGACTTTTCGGTGGGGTTCAAACCACATGAAACACCAGGGAATGAAAAAGGCACGACTTGGGGAGAGGACCCCAAGGGAAATGTGCCTGTTCTTTCCTCACACTCAGCTACAACAGTCTTGCCAGGGGGTGTTTACCAGCAATTTGCCACCCGCACCTCGGAGACAGAAAGCCCAACAGAAACTAGTGAAGGAAAACCTCATGGTTTTGTTGAGGTGGAGTCTGTCCACCTGGCCATGGGTCTCTGCCCCCCCCAAAGATGGCTGCAGTAGTCTTTCTGCCACCATAGAGAGAAGCAGATAGAGGTGTTTACCAGCAATTCCCTCGAGCTCCCCCCGCAAAAAGCCATTTAAGCCACTCCCATTCCCCCTTGTGCCTGGTGCTGCCGTCCTCTACAGCAGGGCCGCTGCAGCCACCATTCAGAGACGGGTGGGTAACGGTTGACTCTGCACCCTGTCTCCTTTCCCCTGGACGCCGTGCACATAGTCTAGCAGGTACGTGTATTTCACACGGACGGAGTTAGTCCCACACACATTAGCGCCACTTTACAGAGTTTGCCAGAGAAGCGCTACTTTCATTTTCTCGTCTTTCTTTGCACAACATTGTTTCCCCAGGGATTGGGAAGTGCACCATTCCTGGAGGTACTGCAATACCGGGTTGATGCGTACAGTGGAAAACGTTTAATGTGATCCTTATCAGCTGTTTTCCTTTGCCGTAAGTTTAAACACGTTACAACATCCTGCTTGCTTAATGTTACCTGCTCTTCTGCACATGCTTGAAGCCCTGAACACCCACATGCTGCATACAGGCAGTGATCCCCCCACTTTGAAACACAAAGATGAGTTGTAGGCACTGCTTCAACAGCGCCGCAAAACTGAGGACGCATGACCTTTGCCACCCTAACCCCACCTAGCCTACAGCGTTTGAATTTTTTTAAAGGCATGTTGTGGTAGCAAATGAAACAGGCGCTGTAACCCCTTTTTCCCCCAAAATGTACATGTGACTCATTAACAGAAAAAAAGACACAGAAACTCTTAAATCCACTAGCAAGAATGTTTTATTTATTTGTATGTTTGGTCACAATGCACATCTTTAGTCCATTAACAAAAAATCCAACCGATCGCATGGATTTATCTGCCTCACCACGGTGTAGGGGCCCCTTTCTGAAAATAATGAACCCCACCTCCCTCCCCCTCATCACACTTCTTTCACACCGCCCACCTCCCTACAGTGTTCACTTCTCCTGCTCTGCCGCTGGCAACTGCTCCACCCCCCAACTCTCTCTTCTTCCACTTCTTCCCTCTCTGTCTGTCTCGCTTCTCCTAACTTGGGAATGCTAGCTGTTCAGTTTTTTTGGGAGTGGGGGAGCAGCCAGCTGGGTTTGATAGGCCTCTTTGAGTGGTGACGGAACTCAGGCCAAAAATACACAGCGACACACATTGAGAGGAGAACATTTTGATCTGTCTATATTGCATTTTGGGGCCCTTCCTGTTGTGGGCCCTGGGACCGCCACACAATTAGTGTAGCGCTTTGTATTGAGAAGTGTGGAAATACTGGCTGGCAGGAAATTTGTGGATCCTTGCAGATTTCTTAACTTTCTTTCACAGAAATATGAGGAAAATGCAAGGCACACAACCTTGTATTCCCACAGGTGTCTTGTTTTCAAAAGTGTCCGGGTTTGGTAAATTTACCTGGGCAGCAGCTGAGCCCAGGTCCAAAATCCACAGCCACCCACATTGCAAAAAAGGGTTGTTTTGATCAGTCCATGGGCAGTGTGCGCAAAAACAGCCCTCTGAATCACATGATAGTACAGGTAACACTAAGTTTATAGGTGTACAAATAACCACAGTTACTAAACTCAGTATCTTCTGCACATTTGAGAAATACATAAGTTTCCTTCATACCCATTTCTTTCATTATATCTCTGTATGGTGGTACACAATTAAAAAACATCATAAGCTGCAGCTTAGTTGTTGGCTCTGGGTATAGCATGTTCTTGGATAAACAACAAATCATATATATCCCCGAGACCAGAGGAATATATTGGACGTAATGGTAAACTGCTTTTGTAAATCGGCCATGGTGACAAAGAAATTACAGATGAAAGCAATTGTTACCAATCCTTATTTTTACCTAATATTTTTACATTATGTTTTATTACAACAATTACTTGCTTTGGGGAAAACCGTGATGCAGCCATCCAAATTCCCCTTGCTTAATTCAGAATGTTGTCTACTTTTCAGAAATGTTTAGTTTTCTGGGAACACTCATGGATTTCACATCTGTTTCCACCACAAACTGCAAGAAGGTTGACACCACAAACATTAGGAAAAATGGATGCTAAAACTGTGGTCAAAACTATTTTTTATACCACTCTGCTTGTTCCCAAAAGCTGTAAAGATGATGATCTCAGCACAACAAACCTTTAGTTGGTGCCGTTTTTAGAGAAAAAAAAGACACTTTCTTGCACAGCGCTTTTTTCCCATTTGGGCCCCCCCCCCCCCAAAAAAAATGTAGCTATATTTTGGCTATTTTTTCAGCATCGACACTATTTAATTTGTATACTCAACCAATAGGCTCAGCATGAGAATGTACAGGTGCTACAGTACAACAGTATGGTGATGATACTAGATCTACCTAAAGCCTCATCAATTTAAGACAATATCATGCTATGTTCAGAGAACACCAAATAGCACATATGGATGTCAAACAACTATCTACAACGCAATCCCAAAATTTCTTTTTACTGTTCTCCCCAAATTCAAACAGCTTTGATCTTAAACTTCTTAAGGACACAACATCAAAATACTTTTTTCCTGTTCGATATCCTTCTGCCTGCAACCTGACTGAGATTTACTCTCAGTACTTAACTATACATGGAACTTCATATAAACACAATCTCAAACGCAGCTAATTTGCACCTGCAGGCCATAAAGCAAATAAACCTATCAGGCCGCCTGCTCAAGTCTGCTGCACAAGGACTAAAGCCAAAGACACACAAATGATGGACGGAATGTGAAACAAATCAAACATTCAACCCCAGGCAAGAGATCTGGGTTAAATTCATTGTTCTTTTGCTCACCATGCTATCCCAGTTTAGACCCAACTATATGCAAATGAGTCTTGACCCTGCTCCTCATGGGAACAGTCCAGCCTGAACCGCCAAGCCAGTTCCTCCCTGGACCAGAAACACGTATTATGGAACCAGTTTCGGTGTATCACCCCTCATCAGCCAAGCTAGCTTGAATCAAGTGGCACATTGAGCCTGGGACTCACGTCTGAGCATACCCGGCACACTTAGGGCGAAAAAGCAAAAGAGACACAAATGATGGACGGAATGTGGAACAAATCAAACATTCACCCCCAGTCAAGATATCTGGGTTAAATCCATCGTTTTTTTGCTCACCATGCCATCCAAGTTTAGACCCAGCAATGTGAAATTCAGTCTTGACCCTGCTCCTCATGGGAACAGTCCAGTCCGAACTGCCAAGCCAGGTCTTTCCTGGACCAGAAAGAAGCATCCTGGGACCGGTGTCGGGGTATCACCCCATATCAGCCAGACCAGGTTGAATCCATGGCACAGTGAGCCTGGGACCCATGTCTGGGCATACCTGGTGCCCTTAGGGTGAGAAAGAAAAAGACGCACAAATGATGGACCGAATGTGGAACAAATCAAACATTTACCCCCAGTCAAGAGATATGGGTTGAATCCATTGTTCTTTTGCTCACCATGCCACCCCAGTTTAGACCCTTCCATCATGTCCATCAATTGTTCTTTTTGCATTTGTTGTCCTAAGTGGGAGGGGTATGCCCAGACGTGAGTCCAGTTTTCACCATGCCACTGAAGTCAAGCTAGCCTGGCTGATGAGGGGTGATACACTGAAACCGGTCCCAGGATGCTTGCTCTCGGTCCAGGGAGGACCTGGTCTTGCAGTTCGGGCTCAACTGTTACCATGGGGAGCAGGGTCAAGACTGATTTGCATATGGCTGGGTCTAAACTGGAATGGCATGGTGGGCAAATAAACAATTGATTTAGACCCTGATCTCTGCACTGGGGGTGAATGTTTGACATTGTTTCAGCATTCTCTCTATCAATTATTCTTTTTGCACAAGCACTAAAAGCATAGAGACTGCACTTTTGGCAATGCAGTCCTGCTTGGAATGTCACAATTCACACAATCCATCGAAAGCCACCTTCCTTGTCAAACTACTATCCTTATCGAAAAAGTATGATCATATCTCCCCCATGTTCTCTGCATTACATTGGGTTTATAGTGAGGGAAGAACAAAGTTTAAACTTGGATGTCTTACTTACAAGGCTAAACATTTAATCATATCTCTCAGACCTATTCACAATCTGTGGCAGCAAATTATGTTTCAGAGTAAGGATACACTCCTTCTCAAAAGACCTTAATTCAGAACCCCGAAGCTCAAGACCACTAGTTTTCTGCAGTCAATACCACTGTCTGGAACAGTCTTCCTACTGGGTGAATGTATTGTCCTCCTATCAACAGTCATACAACCACCCATTCATTGCATTGACATGTATATTTTGAAGGGATTTGTCTTGTTCATGTAAAGTTGATGCTTTCTGTGTGGCTTCATGTAACAATGCACTACAGAAAAATTCAAAATAAATAAAAGAAAATGTGTTGTAACTCATTGTACAGACAAAGTGAGAGGCAGTTCCAGTACATTCTTTTCCCTGTGGTGCGTGTACAAACCTAACTGGGATATTGCGGTGAGGGTGTGTCTCTTATTTTCTCACTTGCATGTCAGATCATGAAGAGCCCAGAGGAGGAGAATAAACACTTCAACTTAGTTCAGTGTCACAATTCATCCCTTTCCGTAGCATAATTTGTGACAAGATCTTCCCACTATAGCGTGAACTGTGTGAGCTTGGCATCCATGTTCAGGACTGACAAAGTGAGTCACTTGACTCGTCATGTGTTCTCCAATGATTATTTTTTATAAGGCTGTTTCCCTCAGACTTTGCATCATGATGGTACTAAGTTTCCCTTCTGGTCTACATTGTTCCTAGTCCACCTGTGGAAATGTGTAATATTTTACGTTAGCAAAAGCTACAGTCATTTTGGCTGTGGTGTCCATTTGTTAGTTTTGTAATTCTTTCGATCTCTGCTCCTCGTCTTTTTCCCTGCCTGTGCTGTCTATTTTAGTGTCTTCCTGACTCAGCTAAAACAATGTGTGTGCTGCGGGTTTCGTAAGCTGCCAGTGCACCTGGTCTTGAATGTAACTGTCGACCATTTACCACTGCCATAAGCCTTTCTGCTCCTCCCTCCCACTTTGCTGACCAAGTGGTTATTCATCTGCCCTTGTTTGCCGATAGTTATTCCTATGTTTAAACTTGTTCCTTTTTCTGTTATGTGCTTACGTTGCAACAAAGTCTGTATAAAAGGACACTGGTTTGTTAAGCCAGTGTGCCACCTCCTGCAACACTTTAGAGTGTTGTTGAATGTGGTTCCACTTATGAGAAGTTAATAAAATTGTTATTTTGAATTCCAGCTTCAGTGCGGATCTCTATATTGTTGGTTTTTGAACCCGTGGACAAAAGGGTGACCCTGCACCAGTGTACCCCTAAAAAGGTACATTTCCACAATTGGCGCCCAACGTAGGGCACCATTGGAGACGCGGCCGTCCGAAGGAGTGGTCTTGATGGAAAATTGAAATCTTACTGAGGAAGCGCACTGCACGAGGAGACCTTTGTCTTTGCAGGCCGACGTGAATTTTCCGGTTTTCCCCGATTTGACCCTCCAGGTGATGGCCGGTCTCAACTGGGGTTTTCTTTGGCGTATTTTTTGCAGTGACCATTACGTCGACCAGAGATCAGCAGGTGGGAGTTGAAGACTTCTGTTTGGTAAGGTCACTGAAGTGGCACTTTTGATTTGCTTGGCCAAGATTTTGGTTTGGTATTTTATTCATTTTTTGCAAAAAGTGAAGGCAGGTAATGTGGGGATTTTTCTCCTTATGATATTTGTTTGAATGGGTAATATTTTGTATATACTTGGAAAAACATGCCTGCACTTAGTAAAATTCGTAAGTGGTGATATGGAGCGCTCGAGTGTTCCGCCAGGCCAATTGGTAATTCGGTCTCTTCTTGCAAAGGCTTGGGGGTTTTACCCTATCTTGTTTTGGGTGGGTCTGTGGACCCCTGTAATAGGCATGCCTTCTGGAATAAGTATGATTTGGTAAAGACACAGAGTGTTTGCGAACACTCTGCCAGACTAACTGGTAATTCGGCGTATTTTGGAAAAGGTCTGGGGCTAGAGCCGGTCTTCTTGAACATGGAACAGTCTCTGGGCTGTTTACTTGTCTTGGTGCAGTCTCTGGACTGCTTTGGAGAGCTCTTTTGCTTGTAAATATGATTTACAATTGGTTTGGTTTGAGTGCAGTCTGTGGGCTGCCTTTTGTTTTTGTCCTGGTTTTGATTTGTGGTTTGATTGTGTGTTTGAGTGTCTATGAGGTTTGTGGACTGACACCGGTGGTGATGCTTGTGAAGTACTTGTTTGAGTGAGTAGCGACTGTGCTCTTTGTGTAAGGATGGCTTGCTTCAGCAAGCTGTGTTGTGTGTTATGAGTGTGTGGCCCCTTCTTGAAAATGTCTGGAACGAGCTCAATTTGGTTTGTTGTCGTCATTGTGTTCTGCAGATGCCATTGGAAGAATTACACTTTAAATTTTGAAGAATGAATAAATAATAATACATAAATGAAAATATGGTTTGATCAGGAATACTAGTAACAATGTACATTCGTTTTGACATAGGAAAAGTGCAACTTTTGAAAAATGTAAAGAAGAATGCGCGTTTAAATTAAAGAGTGCTGTGTATCTCTGCTTAAAAAGGCACGTATTTTAAAAGTGCATGTAGGAATGTGCTCTCCCTCTCTATGAAAAAGGAGGGGGGGAGAGACCAGAGCGGACGAAGGAGGGTTTGTTTCTGGCAGGCTTGCTCTGGCACTTCGACCTTGGAAGACATTCCGAAGGAGGGGGCCAGAGCGTAGAGAGAGAGGGGAGGCTCTGCTTATTATTTTTGGCAAAAGACCAGGCAGGTTCTATGAAGCCATAAGAGAGAAGGAGGGGCAGCAGCGTCTGTGGGCCATGTGCAGCTCCAGACACAGAGAGCAGCTCTGCCATGCATACAGAATAATGGTTTCAATTTAAGGTTGCTGTGCCAGGGCCAGATGAGGAGACAATAAAATAAAGTTTGCATTAATGCACCATCATGTTAAACAGCACAATAGCTAAAGGAATTGGTAGTTGGTCATTGGATTAATGTTTTCTGGTTAGCTCAATGTCTTGTACAGCAAAATTTACAAAGTGGTACAGTCAATAGTATTGGACATGGCCTCCTTGTTGTGGTTTCCCCTAGCTATTTACCTCCTACAAGTCTGTCTGTGCCCAACTGCCAAAGGGGGTAAGTATTGTCGACAGGAGGTCACCTGCTTAGGTTACCTACTGTCGAAGGGGGGTAGGAGACTAGCTCCTGCTCAAATTAAGGGTAAGCAAAATTAAGTAACACTGTGTTTTTGGTGCTTGGTATATGTATTATTGTGTCCTTTTTTTCTTGGTTTATGTGCCTATTATGTGTATTATTGTGAGCTATTCTGCGTGGAAAGTACGCAGGGCATCTCTCTCTCTCTCTCTCTCTCTCTCTTTCTCTGCCTGCGCTGTCTCGGAATGGCCATGAGACAATCGGTTGGGCTCGCTTTAGTCATTCATTTCACAGGATGCTGTGAATATGTTCTTGAATAAATAGAGACAAAGCACCTCACCAGTGCACGTCTAATTGGCTATTAAGTAATACTGTTTGAACAAATTGTTAGAATTAACAAAATGAATAAATAAATACGCCATGTTACTACCCCTCCTTTCTGTAAACTGATGAAATTGGAATTGGATAAGGATGAAAGGATGGGTAGAATAGATTGATGTTCCCTTATTTGACCCTTAAGGGGAACTATATGTTGGTGGTTTTTGTTCCAAATTCCCAGGTGGCAACACCATTATTGTTTATGTTATTGCAGCACTACATAAGTCGCAGAGGCATCACGAGTCCCTCATCAGTTAGTCTATGTAATCGAGCTGACAGCCCTTGCTAGAGCTGGTGAATAGGTTTCTCCCCTGAATATGATGTTACATGGCCCGGATCGTGAAAAGTATGATGCATATGGTTCACAATGCTAGGAAAGATGCCCATATGCCCTTAGCACACATTTTTAAGAACAAAATGTTCTTTGCTTGTTTTCTTGTCTGCCACAAACAAGTTCTGCTGGACAATTCATGTACCTACTAGGTTATGTTTAATTTATCAGTTATTCATGTAATATGGATCTCTGTTACATTCACAGTTTTAGAGTTTCCCGCGACACCTATAGTATGAGAGCATGGTCATAAGCGCAAAACATGGTTGTTCTTATGCAAGGAAAATAATTTTAGAGGTGTCTGCAGTTTTGCACAATAGTGAAGGTTCATAAAGTGAATCGTGATTTCTATGACTTATTAAGTACAAGTTTGTTAAAAACAATAGTTGTTTTGAAATTCCTTTTTTTTTTAGGTTCTTCAGATGAATAATATAGGGGCGTTTCTGAAATTGAATATCCTCTTTTTATTGATTATTTGTATGTTGTGTCTAAAGATTACCGTTCTGTTCACTAACAGATATCTGCTGCCCTACAACCATTGCCAGAGGGGCCAGGATATCAGATCCAACCAGGGGACTAAGCACAAGTCTAATCTGGAGCCGAGGTGAAGGGACACAGCCCAGGTGTTGCTGGCCATTATAACAGCGGTGAAGGTGGAAGGCCGGAAGAAACGTGTACCCCTACCACTGTAGGATAGTTCTTGGGTGAAAGACGGGGTCACAAATCAGGACGGAGAGCTGATTCCTCGCTTTGTTCCTTTTTTTGATGCCTAGCTAAGAGAGGCACAGACCGATAACAAGAGCAAGGAGGTTTTGCCTGAGGGGACCCCCTCTGAAACAAGGTTGCTTCAGATACTCCAGTTTCTGTGCATCAGTCCTCTGAGTCCCGGTCCACAAGTGAATGCAAGTCTGCACCTTTGTTTGCTGATAAGGAGGTGCCTGGGCACACTAGGTACAATCTGCGGCCCCGACGAAAGAGCAGTGCGCCAGCAGGGCAACACAGGAGTTAGGGAAGGACTAGAGTTTAGGGTACAGGTGCTGTGTCTCTGGTGCCTGTTAGATTAGAGTGAAAAATACTGGTGCACTGCCTGAGACACTGGACAGGATCATTGAGGGTGATTGCCCTATCCTGAAAGAAAGACTTTTTCCTTTAGCCTGGGCCGCGATTGTTTTTCTGGGTTGCAAGTTGTGCAGCTCCACCGTGGGAGAGTCAATACTTGATGAACGATAAGAGCCTGCCTGTGAGGCTCAGACGGACACAGGGAGAAGACTCCCTCTGGCTGGTTGTACAGTGGCTTCAATTCCCCAAGTATTTTTTTGTTAGTAATGTACCCCTTTGGTCGTCCCATTTTTGAGGAGGAGCAGCCCTTTGCAGCTCCTTGTCCTAATTCCCAAGGCCCCGTTTGGTTCTCCTGGTCCCCCAAAACAAAGATTGTTTTTGTGACAATTATTGTGCTTGCTTTAATATTCGTATTTGGAATACTGTTTTTTTCTGCAAGAAAAAAATATCTTGGGCACACTTTGATAAGTACTACTCCGCCCCCCCACCTGAACATATCATTGGTACTCTAGCCCTCATAAAGAAGAACACCGGAAGGTCTATCAAGATAATGTTTTTATTTAGACATTGCATCAGACATGTGCTGTTGGCTATTTCCAAACTACACAAAACAGCTACTGAGATACATCAAGACTCCGGAACATGGACTTGGACTGGATGGTTCTGGAACATATTTTCTGTATGGGGTTTGAAAATATTGTCGGCCTCATTTTTATTATTGCGATTCTCTTTTCTTGCTGTTTGTGTATTCAATGTGGGCCAATGTTCTGTTCCCTCTGTATTTCTACTTGTACTACTTGTTTGCCATCAAAAACGAAGGTCCAAAATGTAAATGATCATTTAGCAATGGAACAGGAAATTAATGAGCTAATGTTAATAGACACCCATGATGATTATCGTATCCCTTTTAAAGCATAAGAAAATGTCTTCAGCTTATGCTAAAAGGGTCGTCTGTGGAAATGTGTAATATTTTACGTTCGCATAAGCTACAGTCATTTTGGCTGTGGTGTCCATTTGTTAGTTTTGTAATTCTTTCGATCTCTGCTCCTCGTCTTTTTCCCTGCCTGTGCTGTCTATTTTAGTGACTTCCTGACTCAGCTAAAACAATGTATGTGCTGCGGGTTTCGTAAGCTGCCAGTGCACCTGGTCTTGAATGTAACTGTCGACCATTTACCACTGCCATAAGCATTTCTGCTCCTCCCTCCCACTTTGCTGACCAAGTGGTTATTCATCTGCCCTTGTTTGCCGATAGTTATTCCTCTGTTTAAACTTGTTCCTTTTTCTGTTATGTGCTTACGTTGCAACAAAGTCTGTATAAAAGGACACTGGTTTGTTAAGCCAGTGTGCCACCTCCTGCAACACTTGAGAGTGTTGTTGAACATGGTTCCACTCATGAGAAGTTAATAAAATTGTTATTTTGAATTCCAGCTTCAGTGTTGATCTCTATTTTGATGGTTTTTGAACCCGTGGACAAAAGGGTGACCCTGCACCAGTGTACCCCTAAAAAGGTACATTTCCACACACCTTTTTTTGCCTAAGCATTCTTGTCACTGATGTACTGAGAGAGGAGTTCCTGTTCTTGTGACCCTGCCCTTGCCATATAAGCAGCAGCAAAAACATACCCGTAAATGTAACAGAGAAGAGAATTTTGAAAAACATGTGGCAGGAAAAGGAGATATTTTAGTACTATCTGTAAGATAAATTATTTCTTCAGAACCAGATAGTGATGGTTTGGATTACAGTGATTCCCACATTAATGCGAGATTAATTAGATTTACTTATGGGCTCCAGATCAACTGACTTCTATTCTATCTGATAGCACTTTATACTGTGAATTGGCCATTGGTGGCAATTTTCTGCCCGCCCAGTGACGTTTACCCAGGGGCATATGGAGGTATTCTAGCAATATGCGAGGCTATTCTGAAAGAGAAATACAATTTTAACAAAATAACTTGTAGATAAGAGAGGTATTGAAAACTTGGATGTTATCACCAGTGAAAGTTCAAGCTGCTATTCAGACCAGGTACATGCCATGACAAACAATAACAGCCATAATAGATGCTGAGTGCGCTTCGATTAATCTCAGTCTCAATGCGTGTAAAATGCCACACATTTAATTTTAGGGAGCACATATTGACGAACTGTGTGCCAATTTAATTTACCTCTCCAGATTGCCAGTTGTTTCACACATGAATCAAGACATGATAAATGCTGAAGGTTGATTAATTGAACCACTGATTTGTTGGACAGAAGCACGGATGACAATGCTAGTTTTTTAAAAGTAGGAACTGCTCAGGGCTATGCAAGATGACATCACGCTAATAGACATTTTTATATGTATTGTTGGTTGGTGGCCCTGCAAAAAATGGTTATCTGAGGATTTACCTCTCTTATTGAAAATGGCACAAGAGCTTTTAGTAGTAAAGGGGATTATATTTAGGAATGATAATTATGTACCCCTGCTGCTGATAAGAGACAAAATAAATGAGATCACAAAGCACATCTTGGTTTCACTTTAACAAAACACATAGTATGAGATACGTATTGGTGGTCTTTCTTGGACACAACATCAACTTTAATTTGAAGAGGTGTGTTGAATGTAGTAATATTACCAAACACAAAAAAAACAGAATTTCTCCATCGCTTCTCGTAGATGTACATATGAGACCTCAGTAGATGTTAGCCACTGACTTCTTAGTTTCTTTTCAAACTGTGTAAATAAACTTGTCATAGGTAATTGTCCTGGGGGTACTACACTAAATGTATAGAAGCCAACTTAATAACAGAACGTGACAATTACAGGATTGTCAACTTCCCAGAAGGTGTATTTTCTAGAGAGAGCTTCACCTCTGAAATTGTGTCTGACACTGGGGTCCAATTCACCTCTGTTAAAATTGTTCAAGTTTTTGCAAGAATGTGGAATTAAAAGACATGAGATATTTATCTATCATTCCTAATCTAGTGGCTTGGGTCAGTAGTTAATAAGTTAATTGCTTAATGTCTACGAAGGATTTTGACATGCAGAGAACAACTTTTATTCTTCTGGTACATCACTTCTCCTCTGGGTACTCTCCTTTCGCTGATCTCTCATAACTAAGAGACTGGGCGAACAGACTTAAATCTTGCATTAAAAGGCCTCAAGAAATATTAAAAACACTCAATCTTCTGCCTTACTGCGGTATGACACCAAAAAGTACACAGTGCCTCACAGATTCAAGGTAAGCGATGAGTGACAGTTTAGATTCCACATCATGCACAAAAAGGCTTATTGTTGCGGAAGCTGTGAACAGTGCTTTGAAAGTAGAGGGAAACAACGGAATACTACCAAAATAGCTCTAGATCATTCCAGTGTGCTTGCTACTGATTTCTCTCCCAAGCCTACTTCCAAGAGTTCTGGTCCTATCAATCGCAATATCTCAGTTACACCTTCTCAGGAAATCAGAATGAGGGATATATGAGCAGAGCTCCTTTGTGGATAAAAGGTTCTGTTAATTAAGTCTGTGCGCTCTCAATAATTATTCATACTTAGTGACATTCCCCACCTTTAGGCATGTTATTTTATGGTATGCACAATTGCTTTCTTGCATTTCTTTTGGATAAGAATTGTTTTACTGATATAAAAAGGAGATGTTTTTTTGTGACACAATGTACAGATAACATCAGGGAAGGTTCTAGGGCATTCGTTTTCCTGCACTACATGCACAAACATAATTGGAATGTTATAGTGATTCGGTTGGTCTCACCACCGGTTAAGGTTCAGAGCATTATTTAGTTTAATGTTTGCTATCCTTCAGTAATTTTCTTTACAAGTTACAATGTTGTATGGATGAGCTAATTCTAGCCGCACACATACGACGACATAGATTTTTCACTTTTCTGTGAATCCTGGTTTCACCTACTCTCAGCCTTCCCCCACATCTACCGCAAGGAAATACTTTTAACTTTAACCATTTATGAGGGCAGCATCCTGCACAGATTCTTGACAGTCTCCCAACTTTATCCTTGCAAGTAATCAATTAACCAGTTCTTTAAGATATACTCCGGAGTCTCCAGTTTAGAGGAGAACTGTATATTTAATCCTCACACTTTTCTGTCTCTTTCACAACTCCTATCCCCACCTTTATCTATTTCTGCTGGGCTCCAGTACTTCAGGGAGATTTGTTCCATTCTTTTAAGCAGAACCTCTTATTTCACCACTGGATCTCACATGCTTGTTGTAGTGGCCACTGGAAACACGAATGACAAACATCCCTATGCTAAGTGTTAGTGGGAATTCGAGATTATTCATTGCCACTCTTAACTCGGCCAGCAAAAAAGCCAGATCATCACATCATAGCTTCTGTTTAATCTATTCTGGTCAAACAGACCCCGAAAACAGCTTTATGGTGGTGCCAATGGTGGAGCGGGCTTTTCCTTATATTATAATTTAGACTAACCAGTGTGTTAATGTGCAGTTAAACATATATATTGAAGTTGCTCTTTGTGCAATGGAGCATAGTCATTAGTTTCACAGTGTATTCACATCTAACAAAAAAAATAACAAGCTAGCTAAAGTAAGGGTAGGCGTCAAATGACTTTCTATGTAAAACACAATATTCATTACATTTTGCTTTCAGGTTTTTATTTACCTTCCAGAAACAAGATAAGATGAGCTAGCTAGTTGTGTAGTTCATTGCTTGTCTTTAGTGAAGATCAAAATAGATATTTTAATTGGGACTAGTTGTGATTCACACCATGCTTGGGTATAAGAAGAAGGTTCCTGTACCATGACATCCTGTCTGATGATACATCCAAGGCCATACAGCTGTGTGCAACTTTGTCTGACAATGGGAAAGAACGGTGTTTACCAACTTCGAAGACTCTGTATTTTGATTGGTCCTTGAGTCTTAGGAACCGGTGGAAAGGAGTTTTTGGGTGAAATTAAATATTTAAGTATGTGTCTTTAGAGTAGTAGTGAGGCCGATCCTTCCCTGACTTTGCCCAGTGCAGATATCTCTTACCTTTGAGACTTTATATTTTATGTTCATGAGTTAGATTCTTTAACGCATATGCTTTTTCCTTGTTTTGATTAAACATTTACTTTGTTCCATTTTAGAGCTTTACCAACTAACAACCTCTGCTAGAATTTCCCCATGTTAATTTAGGTACTTTAGATTAGATTTAAGGAACTGAAACTGTTTCTGCTTTGCATTTGTATTATTCACCGATATGTCTGCCGGAGGTGAGGAAACCTGGCACTGGGGCAGCTGTGAAGCAGATTGGCTGTCGGAATGGACGCAATATTTGGGACGAGAGGGGTCTGAAAACCATTGGGACCGCAGTAACAAATAGGGTCACACCGGATTAGACTGGCTGACCGGTGTCAAAGCTCTTCATGAGGGTTGACACTGAGAAGCCGCTGCACACTAGGCACCACACATGCGGATTTAGCGAGCTGGTTCCCAGTGGTCAGAGAGAACTTTATTAATTGCCAACCCCGGATATTCCACATACGTCCCAACTCCACTAATATTAACAGACCCTTGCAATACTGCTGCAGAAGTTGCTGTCCCCCCAGGTGGTGAAGAAGAGTAGCGAGCCCAGAATGTGGTTTGACCTAGGGGCATATCCTGTGCCATGGGGTCCTCGGGTCGAGGTGCACCCTGGGTTGCAAGATCGGTGGGGAACCCCGAGCACCCAATAGGTGGTCATGTGCAACTTTTGTGAAGACCAGGCCAGAGCGGCTTGTGCCCTCCCACTTTGCGCGGCTGTTGGGCAGGCTCCACTGGACCCAACTGCCCCTCCAGTTGCTGAATAAAGAGCTGGCCTAAAAAGAACACACAACTAGGATAACATCATACTAAAAAAACACTCTAGGCATGCCATTCACTACTGGGGACACCCAATGCAAGGCACCAATGGTAAATTGTCTAGATCTCCTGCCCAGACGGCGAGATCATCTGCTCCATACAGGGGGGTGGCGGGTTAAACCAGGGATATAATTTCAACAATTTTGCAAGCGATTAGCGACACATGCTCTTGTCTAGAAAATAAAATCTGTAAAGTCAGCATGGGCCTTACTCTTCTCCATCAAGATCTCTGTAACGTAGTGGACAGAGTGACAGAGACTGAGGGTCGGATTTCAGAAGCAGAGGACACCATACGGAACCTCAAGAAACAAGCATATCATATCTTCTTAGAACTAACAGGTAACTGATGGACTGGGCTAAAGAAGTTTAAGGTCACTTTAGGCAAAACAGTGTACCTATAGTTTGGATAACTGAAGTGACAGAAGCAGTGAACCAAACTGAATTTATGACCACATGGCTTAAATCAAGGGTACCTAGAGAAGACCTGTCTCAATGTTTTGTAAATAAAAGAGCCCGTCGTTCTCCGACTGCTGGCTATGCTCCATCCCCCCTCCTTACACCCCCCCCCTTTGGTGCTCCACCTAGACCAATTTCCAAACTGCCACAACAAAGGGGGTCCAGTCTTTCAGAGCAAGCCCCACCATGATATTTCTAAATTATAGCTTAAAAATGAAGCAGCAACACCGATCATTATCAGAAGTAAGGCAAAAACTCAAGGCCATGAACTTGAAAACATGTTGTTATTCTTGGCCCGCATTAAGGTTATACCCAATGGCAAATCTCATTTCTTTGACAGTGCTAAGAGCGTTCGGGACTGGCTGGAGGACCATTAGTACATCAACAGACTCCCGCCTTCGAAAGAGTGCCCTTTACAGGGCTCACCGTCCAGGAAAGAAAGACGACAGGGAGACGGAGGGGTTCCACTGCAGTGGACTTAGAGTTTGCTCAAAGAATCGGTCATGGAGAAGGGCTGAAGAAGACCATACATTAATGAATCTTATTGTTTCAATTACTTAAAAGTGATACAACAGAGCCACAATAAAACCAAGGAAAATTCATAAAATATTCAATTAAACATCGTCCTGCCTACAGATCAATACAAGAGAGTTTCAGTTTTGTCACTTAATGTCTTTGTTTACTGTAGCTATGAGTTCCCTCTTAATTTGATCGCGGTTGATATTTTATATATGTACTGGGCAAACCAAGCTAAGTCTGTGGGGGCAGTAATCCTCAGACAAAGGTCTAGGGCTTCTTCACATGTTACATTCCCATACTTAAAAAACATTGGATTCAGTAAAGTGCGATGTGCTGTCAAACATTCTTGGCAGCAACAGAGTAGGGCCAGCATCAATTCTTTTGTGTAGTCACAGAATCTGCATTTAGTTATTGCAGGTGCTGCTTTCCAATTGGCTCTTAGCTCATTTATTAGGAGAACCATAAGACAAACTCACAAGATTCATGATCTGCGCTCCTCCCTGCTAAGGGTCATTTTCAGGTACGGTTCCATATCATCATATGATTTAGCAATTGAAGAGGCGTAGACAGCTGATTCAATTTTGCCTTATCCGCCTTTCGCTATAGAAACATAGTTTTTTTTTTAGTTTTTTTTTTTAAAGTAGTCTTTAATCCAGATCATGAAACTGAGGTCATCAGCACTGCTTCCAGGTTCAAATACAATTCCTTTGCAGCAACATTTAAATATGAAGCCCACTGGTTGTCTTTTTTTTTAAACAACTCTCCTTCAAAGGGATTTTTAAAGCTCCTGATCCGGCCTGATGGATAGATTGAAAATATTTAAGAAAAGATGCCTTGCATTCTAAATCCTGCACTATCAGACCGAACTAAAGTCATAGGAGGGATCGTTGTGTACACTTAGGAAAGTTAAAAATTCTTCTAATTGCATATACTGACGTTTGTCCAAGGCTGAGTAAAATTTCCCAGGATATGCTAGGTGCACATATGAGATTGTCAGTAATAGCTTTGTTTTGATAGTTCTTATTTTTGTTTTGATAGTTCTTATTTTTGTGTTGATAGTTCTTATTTTTGTTTTGATATTTCTTATTATAGCTTACGCTGATGGATTGTGTAAGTGCCTATGGAGCTTGCATAATGCGAATGTTAAACCCGAAGCTTTCCCCCGTGAGATGTTTCAAAAGTAGATTTGGTGTGCCATTCTCTGAAAACCAGACACCCAAGTAGTTTTAATTTGAGGTGGATGCAATTTTAAGATTGCCAAGCCTCCAGCTGTATGATGATTTGTTCTTGTATTTCCTGAAGATCATCACCTTCATCTTCACAGCATTTGCCACCAGCTTATCCTCTAGGTTATAGTTGTTTAGTTCACTCAGCGCGCACTGCTTGGCATTTTTTAAGCGGTCCAGGATGACAAGGTCATTGACGTATCGGATAATGGGCAGTCTGAAGGGTCCTATCCTTGGAAGAATTGTAATTGCCTTTGTAAGTTCGCTTCCCAGATCAGCAGAATACAGACTAAACAGCAGTGGGACAAAGACGCAGCCTTGATTGAGGCCTCTGCTTGTTGGTATTTGGCACCAGGATGTGTTTTCAGTTTTTAGCTTAATGCGGACTCAAGTATCTGAATAGAGAGAAATAATGGCCTTAAGTAGAGGATATGGAACACCGCAGTTGGCAAGCTTGGCCCAGAGGCTGTTCTAGTCCACCCTATTGAATGCTACAGAATAGTCAACAAATTATGCAAAGAGTGGAGGTCTGGAACGTTGGAACGAGCGGTGTGCCAGACAGGACAGAGCTACTATATTGTCTGGGGCAGATGAATTTTGCCAAAATCCTGTTTGATAGAAAGGGATCAGGTTCTCTCTGTAGGTCCATACCTAAAGTTCATACTGTAAAATTTTTGCATATCCTTTTGTCTCAATATCTAAGAGTGCAATTAGGAGATAGCTTGCAAGATCACGACTATTGCCCTTTTTGTGAATGGGGTATAAAATGGAGCCTCTCCAGGACTGAAATACCTGTGCATTGGCAAAACGTTCCTTATATAAAGGTTACAGCCCAGAATTCCAGATCGGCTTGAAAAAGAGAGTCTGAAAGGCCAATGGGCCCAGGCGCCCCATTTTTTCTAAAGGCCTTAATGACCCTCTGGACATCATCTTTGGTGATTTGTCCTATACCGCCCTTAGGCTCACCATGCTGAATCTTTTATTTTTTATTTTTTTTAACTCTTTTTATTGATACGTGATCAGTGTTCAGTACAGTTAAGGAACAGTTATATTGGATTGCCATCCCTTTTCGTTCTTTTAAACCAATAATACATAGCCATTTACAATAGCAATTACGGAATGCTGTGACAAATTACAGTATACATTGTGCCCACTATAAAACCCTATAAGTCTGCCAAGCCCCCCATATCTTCTCTAATTTCCTCGGGCACCCCCTACTCTTATATATCGAATGTTCGGCCTGCCAGCACCAATTTAGGTCAGTTTTCCACTCTTCTATTGTCGGCACAGCGGTTACTCCCCACCTCCTTGCAATGTTTTGTTTCGCAACTCCTGTTACCAGCACCAACCACTGACTTACATGTCTCAGCCAGTCTTCTTCCCCTGGGATCAGCAGTAGGAACCATTTAGGCGCTATCGGCACCTCTACGCCCAAGACTGCTGCCATCACATCTCCTACCCTCTGCCAGTATACCTGTAACACTGGGCATTCCAATAATAAATGGAAAAAGGTCCCCTCCAATCCACACCCTCTATGGCAGCATGTATCTTCACTAAGCCCCATCCGGTGCAACTCTGGCCTGGGGTAGTACTCTCTGTGGAGAATCTTCAACTGTATTAGTCAGAACCTTGCCCGTATTCCACCTCTCTTGGACCCTGCAGTGACTCCACCCAGCCCTCCTCTTCAATCGGGCTGACATCCCCCTCCCAGGTTGCCCTCAGTGAGCCCAGTGCGTCTGGTGCGTTGTTAATTATTTTCTTGTTCGGCTAGGAAATGGGTTTCATGTGTAATGGTTTGGTCAATAATCTGTCTTCTAACGGAGAGGCCTCTTCCAGCGTCTCTCCTTCACAAATATCTTCCGTAAGGCATGTCCTAATTGCAGGTACCTTAGCCATTCCTCCTTCCCCATCTCATATTCCGCTTGTAAGGTCATAAACGTGACATATGGCTGTCCTCTCCATACGTTCCCCAGGTTCACAGGGCCCAATAGCTCCCATTTAGCAAAGCCCTTTAGGTCGCCCACCCCCTTCAGACGATCACTGTCCCAGAGGGGTGTCATCCCTGTGAGTTTCACTTCCCAGCCCAGGTATTTTGTTACAGCATACCATACCTGTGTCACTGTCCAATTATGCAGGAGTAGGCTCTTCACTACTCGCTTGGAATATAGTACACCACAGGGTCCTTTATTGCCCATGGCCATTCTATCTACCCTATATGCTGGTTCCGCCCGATCTCCGAACATCCACCCATTTACTTTAACTAGTTGGGCTGCCCAGTAATAGCTCTGGATGTCGGGTCCTGCTAGTACCCCATCACAGACCCCTTTCTGGAGTTTGCGCAGCGCTATCCGGGGCGCAGTCCTGCACCATAGTAGGGCTCAAATTCAGCGTCTACTTTTTGGAAGAAAGAAGGGCATGTTTTGCATTGCCTACAATATTTGGGGAAGGGCCATCATTTTAAACAATGCCGCCCGTCCCATCAGGGTAAGAGGCAGGGTCCGCCAGTGCTTGGCGTCTAAAATAAGCCTGTCCAGCTGCAAGCCCAAATTATGGCGGTAGAACTCCTGGGTGTCTCTTGTTATATAGATCCCTAGATATTTAAAGCCTTGTTCTGAAATCAGCACCACACATCTGGTTGTCAACACAGAGGTTCCCCCGCCTGGGGGAAGAGCAGTGATTTATCCCAATTGATTAGATACCCGAATATTCCCTGTAGTTGGGGAATATTTGCAGTATCCTGTCTGTTGATTGTCTTGGTCTCCTGACATACAAAAGGATGTCATTTGCATATAACGAGATACTTTCTTCCCACTCCTACCCAACTGGGATCCCCCAGATTAATGGGTCCTGGAGTATCCATGCCACCAAGGGCTCCAGGGCCAGAGCAAATAAAATTGGGGACAGTGGACATCCCTGTCTTGTTCCTTTCTGTAGAGAGAATACCAGGGACACCATAGCATTGGCTCTTACAGTAGCCAATGGTTGTTGGTAGAGACGTCTGACCCACCCCATGAACCCAGGTTCAAAGCCAAACTGTTCTAAGACAGCAAAGAGGTAATTCCATTCCACGCTATTGAAGGCCATTCTGGTGTCTAAGGGGAGGGCCGCCTGATCATCGCTGACCGCCCCCGTTAGATGAGGCACCCCAAACAGACTCCGCAGGTTTAATCTGGTTACCCTATGGGGCATAAACCCAGATTGATCAGGGTGTATGAGGGAGGTAATCACCCCGCCCAGGCACATGGATAAGTGTTTTGCTAGGACCTTTACTTCATAGTTGAGCAGAGAGATTGGTCTGTATGATCCACACACTGTTCGTGGTTTGCCGTCTTTTGGTATTATGGCTATTACCACCGCCCTCTGATCCAGGAGAAGTATTCCCTTCCTTTTTGCCTCTTTCAGCATGCCCAGGAGGTGCTCTGCTGTCTAGTTCAGCATGCATTTGTACATCTCTACAGGGAGACCATTAGGCCCTTCTGCTTTACCCGATTACAGGGAGCAGGATGCCGCCTTTATCTCTTCGATTGTTAGCTCTCCCTCTAACATCTCTCTGTCCTCCACTGATAATCATGGTGAGGTGATGTCTCGTATGAAGTCAAGTGTTTTCGAGGACGAGCAAGTATATATTTCCTCGTAGTACATGGCGAATCTCTCCGCCACCTCTGTCCTTGTATCGTATTTACATCACTCTTCATCTACCAGTCCGGGGACCCATCTGCCATTCACTCTCCTCTTATCCAACCAAGCCAGTAATTTATTTGCCTTGTCCCCAGCTTCGTACAGTCTGTGCTGTGTGGCTAATGCCTGGGCCCTGGCGCTGTCCTCTAGCAGGTCACGTAATTCCTTTTGACGCAGCCGTAGACGATGTTGCTCTTCTGCTGACCCGGTTTCTCCCCCTGTCGCCTGAGACTCCAAACTCAGTAGGTCGTTCTCAAGGGTGTGCCACTTTAGTAACTTTTCCTTCTTCATGGCGCCTACTTGTGCTTGGACTCTATCTCTAAGTACCATTTTAAAGGCCTCCCAGAGAGTCACTTTGGATTCTACAGATCCCACGTTGTCTGCAAAGAATAATTCTGCTCCCTTCCTCATGTCCCCCCTAAAGTCCCCATCTTTGAAATACCAAGGGTCTAAACGCGGGGGCAGTGCATAATCTTTCTGGGGGCCGATCAGCCTCAACTCTACCGGGGAGTGCTTGAATGGGGCTGCAGAGAACATAGATGTGCTGTTCCCAACTGGATCCACCTGGCCTTCGGTTTCATTAATAACATTCTGGATTAATGTGACACCGTGAAGTTGCATATTTGCTTGCTCGTCTGATACTGAAGGAATATTGTTTGCTTGTGGACCTTCTGTATCCATTGCAGTGTAGTTCTTTGTTGTTGTGTCACTCCATGTTTGAACCAGCTGCTTCTCTCCGAATACTGAAAAGAGTTTGTATAGTTCAATCTAATTAGTAGTGCCCCTTTTGTTTGCCCCTGGAACCATCTGCCAGCCCGTCAGTCTGGTTGTTTTTAAAAAAAATTCTTTAATCTTTTTTTTCTCTTCCTGTTAAAACTAAACCCAGTTGGTGAGGAGGCTAATGTCTCTTGGACTTTTGGCTTGCCTTCTGGGCTCCCTAACTTGTCAGTTGTTGTTTCTGGCTGACAGTTGTTTTGACACTGGTGTGGCGGTCTTGAGCCGACGGGGTCTTCCCTGTTTATGAGAATAGGGATGGCTTTCCCAGGTCAAGGGTCATTACCAGGATGTATACGGCCAATATACTCTCTGTCATTTTGTATGTCTTGCACGCAGGGATGTAGCTTGGTCAGTTAGATTGAGGGGGGGGTAAGCTTCATATTTTCCAGCAATCATGCTGGTTAAAATACATTATATGAGAAGCAGGGCAGGTTCACCCCCCACGTTACAAGTTTTCGCCTCCACAGGTAGTTCTCATGCCTGATGTTCTCAATTGGAACCGCATTCACGAACACTCAGCAAAAATAACATACGAAAGAAATTCGAGGCTATAGGATCACTACACACCCCTGGGAAGCTAACCCGCCCTAGTCCTCAGTACCATACCACATAGCAATAATACCAGACGAGGGGTTCTTTCCCAACATTGTTGACTATTGGCAAGTTTATACGCTAAGTATGTAACATTGATGTACAAGCTGAAACATGTGTTTTCTTATTTGCCCTTCTTTTTTTCCCTACCCACTTTCGGTGTTTCCCTTCCTACATACAGTCATTTGTCTCCTCATTGGTAGTCGCATACTGATGTATTACAGTGATAACTACGTCTGAATGTAACATAGAATGCAAAAACCCCAATAAACAAATTTAAACAAAAAAATGTATGGAAAAAATATGAGAAGCAGGGCAGGAGAGGGGCTTAAGGAGCAGTAAGAAGGGAGAGGAGTGTGGATTTTGAGGAGTACATAAAACTCAATATTTTGTAAAATAACTATTTCTAAGACCTTTAAAACAGAGGCAACAGTGTGTGTGTGTGTGTGTTTGTCTGTATATGTATGTAAAAATTCCAAGCGAAATCCAACAAACACCTCACCATACCCTACTCAAAGCACCCAACAATTTACTACAGAATACATTTATGGGTGGGGGGGGGTGGTACGCCCTGCTTGCAAGTTGAGTTTCTGTCTGGCTCCCAGCTCTTTGGTTGATTGGTTCATTTTCTTCAAAATGACCATTAAAAGGGACAAGAGTTCCAGGACACTGCAGAGTTTGTCAACAGCGGGCATGCATATGTAACTCTTTGTCCCATTAGATTGATGAAATGAAGTGAGTTTTGACCCTAGTCTGTCAGTCCTTGTATCTGTATTGGTTAATGAGTTTGCTAGCGATTGCATAATGTCAATCTGAAGTTCCAGTTTGTGAGACTGCCAGGTTAGCGCATTGGTGGCTGCTAATAAGGTTAAGTTGATTGACATAAGTATTGTTTCAGTTATGTTCTGAGCGGGAGTGTGGTTGGTTGCATAGTTTGGAGCCTCGTGCTGTGTTTGCTCAATGTCTTCTAGTAACTTTGCATCCGATTTGTTTAAAAGGAAGCTTTTTGAATTTGTAAGCTGGCTTACTTTGTCAGTCCTTGGTGAGGAGCTGAGCACTGTACGTGGAGGCGGGCGGCTCTCCATTGATTTGTTGGTTAGGTTCTTCATAGCATCCCACTTGCTGGCATGGTGGATCTGTGCCACTGTCTCAGCGGTTTGGTGGTGAAGGGTCGCTGGGCTCGAATTGATTACTATTGTGTTAGCGAGGACGGGTGCTGATGCTCTGTCCGCCACTGTGTCCACTGGATCTAAGAATGAGGAAAGCTCAATGTTTGCATTGTTATTACCCACTTGATGATGCATCGAGGTCGTGATTGAAAAATCCTCAGTGTGGGGAGGGTTGGCAGCTTCTTTTATGCCAGATTTCACTTGGGATTTGTTTTCCTGTTCTTTAAAGGGAGGATTACCAGGGACCAATTTATTATATTTTTAAAAATACTGTTTAATTGACGGGGTTGAGAAAACTTTTAAATCGTTTTTTTTAACTAATACAAGGCCTATTGCTCCCGTAGGATAACACTGGAGTTGCCTTATTACAGTTTATAAGTGTCATTTTCAAATGGGAAGAGATAACCAGTTAATGTTTGGTGTCTCTGGAATCACAATTTAAAATCGTAACTTATGGTGAGGTCGGATTTTAAATTGCAATTCTGAAAATGCCACTTTTAGAAAGGTTGCATTTTCTTGCCTTAGCCATTTGGTGCCTGCAGCCTGTCTCTGGGTCACGTAACTGGGTGTGGGTGACAGTTGGGCTTTGTGTATTCCTCCTCTAGAGAGCTACATACAATGGGAGCTTAGGTGTGACTGGATGGGCTATCACAGAAAGGATGGGAGGGACGAGCTGGGCAAAACCCCACTTACACCATAATAGGCTGTGTCCTGCCTCCACACATGGGCTGCATAGCCTCTGTAGGTAGTCTGGGGCCAGGGCAGGGAAGGCAGGGCATCTGCGCACTTCAAAGGCACAACTGTGTATAAAAGAAGGACTTCAGACATCAACTCTTCAGTACACTTCTGTACCTGTGAATACTCTGCCAGGTAGAAGAACTGCTATGCTGCTACAAAGATTGCCACTCTGCTGGACTGCTGTTTTGAAGGAACTGCTGCCCTGCTGTGCTGACTTGTGCCCTCTTGCATGGGTGGGAAGGACTGGACCTGCACCTCTAGAACCCAGAGTCACTCCAAGGACTCGTTGGCTGAAGCCTCAGGGGCATAACAGGCTACCCACAAACTGGCATCTACACCTGGACTTTGCCATCTGTGAGTCTACCCTGCCAAATGGTGCCACCCCAGTCCTGGACGCCTGGAAGAGCGCTTAAGGTGCTCTGCCAGCCTGTGTGGATCCATCACCTCTGCAGAGCGGCGAAACCCAAGCAGAACCAATGCATCACTGCTGGTGTGTGGATTGGACCCAGTGCAAAGACCTGCATTGCATCACCATTCTTCAGAACAGTCGCATTACCCCGGCTGCGCAACACATCCTCTGCGCAGCACCACATCTCTCATCGACGGCAGCCTTGACGACAACACCAGTCTCCGCAATGTAGCCTCGCAGCTCTTCGGAACTGACATATTGCCCTCATAGAGCTTCATCCTCAACGCTGGACTTCGCATTGCAAGCCCCACTGACGGGATTCTCGACGACGACACAGGCCATCTCATTGCAGCCTCACCACATCTCAGAACCAACGCATCGGTTTGGCTGCGCGACGAATCTCCACACAATGGCCCGCTAGCTATTTTTTAAGGTACTTTGTTCAGCAGGCTTAACTGGGTCCCTGCAGCTGGCCTGTGCTCCATCCCCATCGGCCTGAACTTGTGACTCTGTCCTAGTCTGATGCAACCAGATATCAACAATTGATAAAGGATATTCTGAAGAACACTAGAACACACTCTAGGACCCTATGATTTATTCTGAAACCTTAAATGACATCCTTTAAATTCCAAATACCAACCCTTTATTCTAAAACCGTCGCTCTAGCTTTATTCACTTGTTGGTTATGGTCACTTCACTGGGGTCACATAAGTCACATATTTTGTCTCTCCATAAGTATGTAAATAGTGTCAATGTACAGTGGTAGTTATGAATGTATAGTTTTGTATTACCATATTTTGTAGTTGCAAATAAAGAGCACTCGCTTCGGCTTGAGTAAATGTTGAATAGAATTTCTGTTGGGCTTTTTTTCTCTCCAGTCATGTTTCTTTCTAAAGTCATAGACTAAATAGAACCTAAAAGGATTTTAATTTTTTTTTTTTTAACATATCGACTGTGTCAATCGCTAACTACGCTTAAATCTCTGCAAGATAGAAAGAACTTGCGAAAAATAATACATTTTGAATTAAATGAGTTCCTTGTGAACAATTGTGCTGAAGCTGATTAACTTGCACCTAACCCTGACCAGGAAAGCTGTAGAATGTGTCCAGGTAATGCAATAGTAGGCATTGTTGCATGTAAGGATTGTGATACAAAAGCAGAGGTGTCCATCGGACCAAATAGGGCAATGGAATGCAGTTCCACATGTCAGGCGGAAGGTGTATTAACAGAACTGTGCATATGCACCACATATATGCGTGCAGAGCATTGCTGTGTGACTGGATCATGGTGAGTTAACATAACAGAAGGACTACAAGTGTAGAAGACAGTGATGCATGCTAGGATTGAGTTACATCAGCAAAGCTGTGTGGTGAGACCAGAGACTTGTGTAGAGAGTACTGCTGTGTGCTGGGATCAAGGTGCATCAATGATGCTATTTGAGAGGGTGTAGTACAGGAATAGCAGAGGCAAATTAGTAGATCGGTGGTACATACAGGAATAACATAATATTGATGTGTATGTGCATGGCTGTGTGTTCTCCATTACTGGAATATACACAGTTCAACTTCTCTCAATTAAGTAAATTGGTAGAGATGCATGGAATTCCACTGCAGCACTGCTGCAGAGCTGCTGCAGAGCAGTAGTGAGGTATATTGACAGAGCTACATGTGGGCATGAAGTGTTGGAATTACGAGAGGGTCCAGGCTGGATTAAGTTGCATCAGTAGCGCTGGGTGACAGGGCCAGAACCTTAAACACTAGACACTGTAGTATTTTAGGATTGAAAGCTGCCGTACTGGAAACTAACAGGAATAAAAACAGAAATGTTTGCAAGGAACGTTTGCTGAACAGCAGTTTTAAATCAACAGAGGGGTCTCAAACATACATTGTACTATCCATGCAGAAGTCTTTAAAAACAACAAGAAAAATAAGTACCAGTGTGTGAGCAGCGGTAAAGCCACTAATAAAACAATTAGTTAGTACTTGGTTCATGCTCCATCAAAAGGTCAAACACAAAGAGAAAGTGAAACCGAATACTCTGAATCCGCTGACCAATGTGAATAATGGAAATGAGAGCGACAATGAAACCAAACAATGGTAAGTAATTGGCGAGTTCTAAGACCCTTAAAGGTAACCATTACAAAATGTCTTCGCAAGCACAGCGCGCTGTTATCAGACGTGACAGCGCACGTGTGCTGTCTCAGGCGTGACCTAAAAAAAGGTGTAATATTCATTTTTTAATATTAAGAATATTAAACTGGAATGTAAAATATGGTATAATGCTTGTGTATTTTGTTACTAAAAAAACTATATAGTACTTATCAAGTAAGTTTACTAAAAAATAAATAAAAAAATAAAAAACACATAGAATCCCCCTCCTGAGAAAACAATGTTTCATAGATTTTTAAAAAAACACATGTTAATTATAAAAGAAAACTACTATGAAAGAATAGTATTTTAAAAATATACTACAGAAAAATATGCCTATTGCAGTAGTTATCTTATATCTTAAAAAAGAAAATGAAACCCCAAAAACAGAAATTCAATACTGAAAATTGAAAATGCTCCCCACTCTGGCCCCTAAACTAGCATCCTGTTCTAAAAATAAATTCAAATATTATTTTTCAAATACCAATGTTAATACTCATGTAAAAAGTTTAAAATAGTATCTCTTTAAAAAAAAATACTACAGACAAATATACCTCAGAGGATTTATCATTGTTGAAAGAAAAATTATATAAACCCACATTTAATGTAATACTCCACCAAATAGTTATATTTTAAAAATAAAAAAATGTGGACTTTTTGTAACAGGGAATAAACACCCTGAATCCCTCTTACCCATCACCCAAAACTATATCAAATAAAACTTCTATTTTTGCCTTTGGAGGCAGAGGGAAGCGACGGTTAAACCGTCCCAACCCCCCTTTTTACTCTCCTTACCCATCACTTAAAACTATACAAAATAAAACGTTTTTCTTGCTTTTGGGGATGGTTAAGCCCCCCAACTCCACTTTTTATCCATTAATTACAATAATCCATTTTTATGGTGGGGGAGGTAAACCTCCCAACCATCTTTTAACCCTTTAGTTGTATATTACTAACTTACATATATACTCACTTATGTATGTGTGAAAACAACTTGCATTGAAAAATAATGCACTGTATCAGCTTGCATTACAACATACCATGCATTGTAATTACTGTGGGGTAAAAATACTGATTTGTAATTACTGAGGGTAAAGGTAACTTGCTGATGCGAAATGGGACAGTACACCTTTAGGAATCCTTAAATTGGCAATGTCATAATTCATAGATGCGACATTGTAATTGCAGGATCACGTGCTACATAAGGGGCAGCTGTTTGTACCATCTGCTATGGGCCTATTTTATTTTTGTGTTTGATTTATTTATTGTATTTATGCAATTTCTTTATTAATCTTGAGTCTACTGGTCGAGGTAATTTGTTGCTATACAAAAATAAAAACCACTTTTAATTAATTTAAAAAACAGGACTTCAGTGATTCATTAAAGATTACCAATGAGAGTCAAAGAATAAGGGTACTATATAGTTAGCTTTTGCTTTTCCTATACATCATATACTTAAAACTATTCAGGTTACATTATTACAGGTTTTCTTTTAGACAAAAAAACATTTAAAGATTGGTGATGTTCTTGTTAGGGAATTATGTTTTAGCAATGTCTGCATTTTCATCGCTATACAAAAGTAGCGTTATCAACTGTCAGTCCATCAAAATAACAGGTTAGCTGCTTAAAATATTATAAAATCTGGTCACCAATCCGTAAAAGCAGCAGACTTTGATTTTAGGCTTTCATTTCTATGTGAACACTTACTTATTCTGGTAGGTACTTATGGTCACATGAGTAGAATGTGAAATACCAACAGGAGTGTCTGCTTGGTGGATAGTTCCCCTGGGAAAATATAAGAAATCACCAGGCTGAAAAAGAATAACAAGAATAATCCCAAATTACAGTGATACCATTTAGAATAATCTTTCAATTGTCGTTCAGAAACTGAAAGAGTGAAAGATGTTAGTTATTTCATACCATATAAGGTGAAGGCATGAATGCATAAGACCAGGGAAAAGTGAGAGCTTATTTAATGCGAATAACAAGAAGAGTTTGTTCACCATACTAGCTTCTGTAATGTAAGGATATGAACACTTGTACTTTCATAGTCGAGGGACATCCTAAACAGGCTAGGAAGTGACACCGCACAGTTATAGATGTGTATGTACACACACAACCCTAGACAACACCACATCCTCCTACTCACAGCTAATATGGTTGCTGTTGTCCATGACAAACAACCATACATCTACCCATGAACACAGTTACAACAAACAGAGGCAACCACGATCTCCAGATGAGCTAATGCATTAGGTAGATAGGGAACTACAGCTGAGGTATGGGTACAAGAACTGGTATTGGTCCAGAATGATAGAATAATACAAGATGGACCCAACATGCACATTTTTAACTGCACAGTCATTACGCATTGACAGTGGACTGAATTTCATGGGCAGGAATGGAAACTTACAATTGAAGCAAAATTATTGGAAGGAAGAAGCTTCATAGTGACAAATTATTAGGAATGGTTTGAGAGAAGGCTTGAGTTACTAGAGATGTGATGCCCAGGTGGAACTAGGTGTAAAGATCCATGGAGAATGAATAGGACTTATTTTCACATCACTATTGTCAGGTGGCGATAGCCACTCTGTATTATATTTAGGGTTACCAGAGATATGAACTCCTTGTATTTTTGACCCTTAATAACTTTGCGCCTGTTTCACGAATCTCCACAAACCTTTCCAGACCTATTCTTCCTTTGAAATTGGTGGATGATGGAAAGTTTTGCTGTGATTGGTCAAGGGGATGCACAGAAAAAAGGGGTGTCCCAAAACAGGTTTTAACCTTAATGCATTTTACATGGATTTTTTGTATTGGACGTAGTGGGAAAATGCCTGAACGTATTGTAATGAAATTTCACAACAATGTACATTAGACTATGTAGATGATCATTTTTGCTATTGCAAGTGATGTTATGAAGTGGTTATGGAGTTATAAGGGCCAAAACGTAGTGCTTTCAGTAGCACAATACTAATAAAAGTAGCAAAGAAGCCCAAAAAATAAACTAGACTGTATATGTAAAGTTTCAGATTTATTGCATGAACAACTGAAAGAACGATTTATGGTCACGTGCTAATGGAAAACAATAAACAAATACATAACAAATACAATAGATAAAAAGAAAGAAGTCACATTAAATCTGATTGCCACTCTGTAGTTATAGTTAGGATTCCCAGATATAGGAATTCCTCAGATTTTTGCTCCCTAATAACTTTCCATCTGTTTGACGAATCACAACAAAACTTTCCAGACCTATAGCATGTTCTGCATTTTGTAAAGATGTACATTTTTGTGGTGAATCTTTAAGGGGTTGCAAACATGAAAGGGGGGTCCAAAAACTTGTTTCTCCACCAATGCATTTTTCATAGACTATTGTATTCAATGTAGAGCGAAAATGGCTGAACGGGTTTACATGTAATTTGTCAGGATTATACATTATGCTGCGCAGATTATCCTTTTTGGCTACAGTAGGCTACAGTAGGTAAGTAGGGTAAGTATTTTTTAGGTTATAAGGCATTTACACTTAGGGGCCGATTCCGATTCGGGCCGGAAATCTCCCCGACCGAGCCGGACCCGGAGAGATTTCCGACCGAATCGGACCCGTGCAGTCCGACCGAACGAGTACGATGCGCACGTATGCCATCGGACTCGAGTCGGTCGGACTCCCATTGAAGTCAATGGGAGCCTGTCGTACAACGCGTACGCGGGCTCCCATTGACTCAATGGGTGCGATGCGGACAAGTGCGCCCCTACAGCGTGTACGCGGCGAAGCGATTCGCGCCGTACACGCACAGATAGGGGGACCCATGGGTCCCCCTGTGTGCGACTCGCGCGGCTACGCGTACAGGGGGTCCGACACGGACCCCAAAGTACGGCTCCGACAGCTCTTTCGAGCCGGAGTGCGCGGCTCGGTCGGACTGCTCGCGGCGCGCATCGTACTTACCCGGCCGGGGAACGTCTCCATTGCGCGGTGCAAGTCGTGTCCGTGCGAGTCGGTCGGTGCGGTGTGACCCAGGATCGAGTCGGTCGGAGCGGTCGGGATGCCCGGACGAGTCGGTCGGCGAATACGCATTGTACTCGCTCGCCCGGACGCGCGTACGGATCGGTCGGGAAATAGGGCTCCGAATCGGATCCGGTTAAGCCGAATCCGATTCGGAGCCCTACCGGCCGAGATCGGAATCGGCCCCTTAGTGACATCTGTGACAGTGGTAATTTCACGAAATTTCACGAAACTACCAAGGTACATGGCAATGACGAGTCATTATCTGATTGGATAATGACTGCCTTTACAAAGGTTTAATGCAGTCATGTTCAAATAACTTATTTCAGGTAAAAACCAATAAAAGTACATATGGATATAAAATTCACAATTCATATTTTGTACTAGTCAATTAAAAAGAGTGCAATAAATTATATACAAAATTTACATTAAAACAATCATCATCCACAATACAGTACTTAGAAAGGAGTTATATGTTGCTCGTTCCATCATCACAATTTCAGACGCATCTTGCCCTGTGCAAATCCTACTGATAATAAATATTTGGACACGCTAAAAATTATGTATGGTGTCGTATCGTGTATCATCACTCTAAGGGCATCTTGGTGCTTCCTAAACCACAGCCTTTTATATAATGGGCGAATCCATTTCTTCCTCGCCCTATTGTATGCCCGGCAGAAGAAAAGGATGTGGCAATATCTTCAGTATAGCCTAAGGTACCTGAGGTACAGGATAATTCTCCTGTGTTTTCCAATTTGCAGTATAGCTCTTAATCTGGAGAGTTTTGCACCGGAATTTCATGTACGGAATTCTTGCCAGGTGTGGCTGATAGTATCAAGAAACTCTTCATAACATGGGTTAGGTTGGGCATTGAGAAATTGTGTTGTTAGTCTGCCTAGATTAGAGTTACTATGAAGTGCATTTAAAACATATTCCCAGGATATTTGTTTGAGGATTTTCTTAGAGCTTTGCAACAGTTGCGGTTCCATCCAATAGAAGGTAAGGCCGAGCTCAAAAACCATTTCAGAAGGTGTCTAAGCTAAGGAAAGGTTAGGTGTCTATCGAGTTCTAAAATTCTAATGCCCTCTCTATAATCCACCGACGCCGGGGTTGTCCATAATCTAATTCAATAGCGCAGCGGGCGTAGTGCTGCGATATGCCCTATCTGTTTAATATTTAGATCGTGAACATCTGAACAAGTGGTGTTACCAATGGTAGCCCCAATAGCCTTCTCATTAACTTGTTCTCCCCAGATGTAAGCTGTTTAATGTTGCCAATGCCTCACAGTTCAGATCTATATAAGGCGGCTGCCTGTGCTTTATATTTATAAATCTCTAAGACTGGTGTGATCGGTTTGCTCATGGATGAGTTACATTTATTGGAGATAGCCCTGGACCCCTGTGTGAGAAACAATGTGGAAGGTTTTGTTTGTGATTACCATGACAACTTTGAATCAAGTGTTATGCCTAGATAGGTGAAATGTAATACATGTTCTAGTGTTTGTTCACCTACACTGATGTTTCACCTAAAGTTCTTATGAGGATTTATGGCCATATATTTAGTTTTTCCAATATTTATTTCTAGACCTTTTTCCTTACAATAGATATATTAAAGTCATCCAATAGGTTTTGGAGACCCTTGGGCGTCTGTGAGATCAAGATGGTATCATCTGCAAGTAGTAACACTGGAACTAGATTCCCACGAAGTTTAGGGAAGTCATTTTTAGATTTTTGGAGGCAGTCGACCGCATCATTAATATAGAGTGAGAACAGGGTGGGCGCGAGCACACATCCCTGTCTCCGTTATCTATCTATGGGAATTGGTTCTGTAAACTCTCCATTTGTACCCCAGCGGACTCTTGCGTAGTTATCCTGGTGCAGCCTTACTATCTAATCTAAAAAACAACTGCGGGCACTTGCTGTTTTTCCAACGAGGCCCACAATGGTCCTCTGGGTACAAGATTGAATGCTGCCCTTAGATCTACAAACACTATGTAGATGTGGCCCCTCCTTATCTTAGTGTATTTCCAGAGGATACACAGAAGTCTGAATACTTGATCTACCAAGCTTGTGCGGGCTCTGAATCCAGCCTGGTATGAGGATAGTATGTTATCATCATCTATCCATTCATTTAGCCTGTTCAAAAGCTGTCTAGCGTGGATTTTCTGTAGTACATCAATTAAGCTAATGGGCCTATAGTTCTCTTGCTTACTCCCTTTTTTAAGGATAGGGACTATTTCGGCCCCCTTCCATGAAGTTGGGATTGGTGCTCCTGAAGCTATAGCGTTGGGGACCAGATTAACATAAGGAGCCCACACATCTTTGTCATGCTTAAACAAGTCCCCTGGCAATTGGACTAGTCCTGGGGCTTTTCCCTGATTAATAGTACCAATTGCTTGCGTTGTTTCTTCCAGGCTAAAATGAATTGTGTGTCCTGTACTATTTGCAAAACGATAATGTTCATGGGTGGGAAGCTTGGGGTTTGAATATAGACAGGCAAAGTGTTTAATCCAGGTCGCAGAATCCAAGTAGTGCCCGGTGTAAGCAACTTTATCCTTACCTCCGAGAGCTACTATTCTCCAAAATACTACTGTATTACTGGATTTTGCCACCTGGAGAAGATCCACCGACTTATTTCCTCCCAGTTCCTTTTTGCATTAGCTATTTTCCTAAAGCTATCCCTGGCTCCCCTTATCGACTGAGCGCTCCCATGCTTTAGCTTCTGCAGTAAAAATGTCATTGCCTTCTTGCAATCCAAGGTATACCAGGGATTGCTTTTGTGTTCAGTTATTAATTTGTGCCTGAGTTTTCCGATAGTAACTCTGGTTAAAAGAGGTTTTAAAGTTGTCACCAGAGATTGGGGCACTGCCATTACTGGGGTTCTGTTTTGTTCTACATAGAGGCCTTCTACCTCAGAAAATGCCTTATAGATGTTAGTCATGGTCTCTATGCTATTAGTAATGCATGGCCATTTGACCACTCTACGGTTGTTCCCTATCAAAGGCTGTAATGATGGGCTTGTTTTAGGTAACTGTTCTCCAGTTGTAAACCCTGTTACTTCAAGGCCGAGGGGATAGTGGTCACTATCTTCTCTTACATCTTTCTTGAAACCCAAAATCTTGTGCCAGCTATGCATGCTAAGCATGATATAATCTATCTTTGATTGGGCTCTAACCCTTTTGAATGTATATAGGGGGGGATTATCATCCTTGTTATTATTCACTCTTCTATTGCAATCCCTTAGATCATTTTCCATGGTAAACTGCATTAGCTGAATGTCGGCTACAGTACATGATACCGATGGTCCTGCATCTAACTAAGGGAAGGCAGTCATGTTGTTTTAAGTCCACTTTGCAAGTGTTCTTGCTTAGGGCCTTTGATATCGGTAAGTATTAGGTTTTATACAACTTTATTAAAGTAGACATTGGTAGGGAAAAAAGATTATAAGTTTCTATATATTTAAAAAATGGTTTGGAGTACTGCAGTACTTTAAAAACAAATTTGTAAAAATCTTATAAAATTGAAAAATCACAAATACACTAGGTTTCACAAATATAGTGAAGTACACTGCATTTAAAATGTTTAACATATTAAATTCTGTTAAACAAAGTGCACAGAGTACCGTGGAAAAACCTAAAAAATACTGTGCAAATACTCTGCAACTTAAAAAAACCCTGCAGTACTAGGGCAATACTCTGTAAACTTCTTTTAAAAATATGTTAAAAAATATAAGTACATTTAGCCTACCTATTACCACTTGATTAAAGTGGTAATAGGTACGGACCTACAATAAAACCTACTACTTACCTATATCCAAGGCCCTAACACAGAACACAGCCAAAGTGTAGTAAAAACAATATGGCTGCCTTTTAAATTTCTAAAAATAGCCATTACCCAATTATATACTGGCTTGTCATCAACATGTACCATGGTATACCTCAAAGTTACTGCGGTTACCGTGGCCCAAAATATAATTAAGGCCTAGCAATTCGCTGTTTGCATTACTCTGCACACCATAATCTACATTGCTGCTAAATTTCACATGCAGCCTTACGCCACTCCACTGTAGGCCACTAGGCTATACACCACTCCACTCTATTCCAATATATGCCACTCCAGTGTACACCACTCCACTCTAAGCCACTGCACAATATGCTATTCTATGCCTCTCCACTGCACAAGACTCCACTGTACGCCACTCAAAGCCACTCCACTGTACGCAACTTCACTGTACGCTCCCCCACTCTATGCTCCTTCACTCTACGCCACTCCACTGTAAGCTACTCCCAGTGGACGCTACTCTATTATACGGTGTTCCATTCTAAGCCATTCCACTGTACGCCACTCCACTCTATTCCACTGGATGCCACTTCACTCTACAACACTCCACTGTACGCAATTCCACTGTGTGTCATTCCACTGTATGCAATTCCACTGTGTGCCATTCCACTGTATGCAATTCCACTGTGTGCCATTCCACTGTACGCTACTCCACTCTATGCCACTCCACGCCACTTCATTCTATGCTATTCCATTGGACGCTTCTCCAATGTATGCTACTACACTGTACCCCACTCCACGTCTGTCACTTCAGTCTACACCACTCCACTGTAGGCCACTCCACGGTAGGCCACTTCACTACATACTATTACACTCTACCCCACTGTACGCCACTCGTCTACACAACTCCACTGTACACTACATACTATTACAATCTAAGCTACTCCAACGTACAACACTCTAATCTATGTAATTCCACTATATGCTACTCCAGTCTACACTACTCAATTGTGCATCACTTCATTGTACATCACTCCACTGTACGCTACTCCACTGTATGCCACTCCACAACACTCCAGTATACGCTATTCCACTGTATGCCACTTCATTGTACTCTTCTCCACGCTATATTACTCCACCCTACAAAACTCTACTACACTCTATGCCCCTCTATCCCCATAGAATCCACTGTCCAAATTTGTACTCAACTCTATGCCCGTACATTCTATTCTACAACACTCTACTCTGACAGTTTCCAACACTGTACGACACAGCACTCCACTCTACTGTATGTGATGCCACTCCAGTTTATAACAGTTTACTTGACTCTATGGTATGTCACTTCAATGTATGCCACTCCACTCTACACTAACGTTACTTTAACGTTTGTTTTTTCCAGTGAATGTCTAGGCTTTTTTAATGTAAAGTAATATATTAATACCATACATAAAGCCAAACCCATCATTATTGTTGACCAATACAAATTTTTGATTACTATGGTATAGGGGAAGAAACAAATAACAAAAGGATTGAGATATTATTGCAAAAAATCGAAGGACCGCAACAGGGGATGGACACCACCCAAATTGCAGGATGTGCAGATATAATATATTACTTGTCAATAGAAAAACGGTTCTTTTACAAAAGAAACAGAGTTTTTTAGAAGGTTGATTTTAGGTATTTATACCGATATTTTAAACATCCTATGTAACATGCAGGTACCTATGTACAAGTTGGTGTATTAATATGTATTAATATTTATATATGTATATATTTATATATTTAACTTCTTAGTTATCTATTTATTTATTTAACTATCTACATCGCAACACAGATGCCAGCAGCAAATCATCTGAAATCTTTGCCTTTAAAAATCTTTGCTGTAAAATTGAAAGCCACGTTTTAGAATTGTAACTTGAAACCATGAAAATGAAACACCCGATGTGTTTTGTTTACGGGCATACATTTGTATTTCTTCCATGTTCATTGTCACCAGTGTTAATTCATTGCACTTGTCACTTTAAGAAATTTCACGAGGGAAAAGCTTGGTAAAAAAATGTATTTAAATAGACCAGTCTGCTGCAAGCGCGTCATGTGATCAAGTCCCCTGTGAGGGACGAAACGCGTCATGGCTGCTATGATCTGTTGGGAGCAACAATAAAATAGCCGGCAGAACTTACCACGTGGTCCTTACTCTTTCTTTGCTAGTGGAAACGAGCGAGATGGGAAGGAGTAGCTTGGATAATTAGAAGTTGGTTTTGACTCCTCCAACTTCAAACACGGACCCCTCTGAGAATTGGGCTTGCCTGCCACAAAGGAGCCACGGCTTGGGAACAAGCCTCGCAAGGAATCCGGAAGGATTAAAGGCACAACAGCCCCCCAGCGGAGAAGCAAACTAAGGGAGCAGAACTTTCTGCATCAAACACCACCAAGGTAGGCTATTACGGGTCGGAGGACGTGTGAAACGTCGAACTGGTGGGAGGTTGATCGTAAGGGAGCCTCGTGTAAATAACTCCGGCTGGGTTCAGAGTAAATGCCTTAAACACGGGACAAAGTAAGCACGCGCTTTCTACTTAGGACCCCCGTTTAATAATTGCACTCTAACAATTCAGCCCCAAGATCAGAAAATGACGGCCGACGCGCTTAGAGGAAGCGGCGGCAGCAATGTTTAATGATGAGATAACTTTGAATATGGACTCCATCTCCCAAAATGCACCAACAAGCGCAAGAAATCCCAGCGTAAAGGAAAAAATTAAACTGTTGGAGAAACTAATGCGTAGTGAGCAAAAAAAGTGGTGGGAGGCTAAATCACTTCAACGATACCTGGATGTTGAAAGGGTACCCCGGTGCCTCCGAATTTTATTAACCCCCAGTTACGAAATGCCTGACAGGGAGATGATGAAGGAATGGGCAGAGACTAACTTAGACTCCTCACGAAGACTGATTTGTATTTTGGTAAAATATGCAGAGAAAGAATGCACTAAATTAGCGGAACAAATAGCAAACCTAAACACGGAATTAGATGCAATGGGGCACACTGATGAAATAGACAAATTGAAGTTGGAGATGAAAAAAGATTAAAAAAAGAAGAAGACAAAATCAGAGAAAGAAAGGTCTATAAATTCCATCGGGACCGATGTGACTATGAATGTGGACGAGTGTTTACATTTGCGAAAAAATTCGATTCTCTAAAAGCTACTAAATTGGGACAAACACAGGTGAATCAACAAGGGAGAACAGCTGACAATATGCCCTCTGAAATTACATCAGTGTCAGAGGTAAGCTCAGCCGTGCAGAGCGAATCCGAAACTGAGGCTCGAATGAAAGCAACACGACAACCAACTAGAAAGATATCATTGACAGATGAGGTGGATTTTTTATGTTTAGAACGCCTCCACTCGCTACGCCCGAGGACACAACCATACTATCAGGTAGCAAAAGAACCAGAAAACGCAGGGCGAGGCGGAGGACGAAGAGGCCAACAGGAGGCAGTACAAACGCCAAACACAAAGGGAAAACTGGAAGAAATAATGCGGGATGAGCACAACAAAGTGGACAACAAAACAGTAATAAATTTAACTGACATGGTATTGAATACAGCTGAAGAGCAACTATTGGCATTAGGTTTATCTTTTTGTCCGGAAAGCTCATTTAACTATGCAGCCACCAGAGTTGATGTCTATAAAAGTGTGCGTAAACTTAAATTAAAAAAACATTTTGCACAATCAAATCTTATGAAATCCAATGTTCCTAATCAAAACCCTGAAATGTTTCAGCAACAAATGAATACAACCAATAATGTGGCATGCAATGACAGCACGACATCGATAAACTTGGATGCAGCAGATCAAAGATTAATACTTGATTTACAGGAGTTAATCAATGAAGATACCACTATGAGCCACAGCACCCAAATCACTGATTTACGAAGTACTGCACACAAACAGATTGTTACCCCTTTCAAACCTCTTTCCACTTTCAATCCTATCATGGCAAAGGATACTATTGATACCTTTCATGACAAAGTGGTGGGTGACTTGAAAAACCTCAATCACAAAATACAAAACTTGAACAGGAAAAAGAACAATAAAAGGGAAATCCAATACCAGCACCTTATGACAAAACTGAAAAACAACAGTGAAATTGTAGTTAGAAATGCTGACAAAGGTGGAAACATAGTATTGTGGAAAAGGGAGGACTATATACAGGAAGTCATGCTTCAATTGAATGACAATGCATGTTACTGCCGTAGCAATCAGCAGATCCTGAATAATGTATACAGTACCTACAAAATGAAACTTGGGGTTTGGAAAAATGCGGGCCTACTATCAATGGACGAATATAAATATCTGAAGAATGACAAACCTGTAACACCCATATTGTACTTTATCCCAAAAGTCCACAAAAACCCGACCAAGCCCCCAGGCAGGCCCATCATTTCCGCTAGAAACAGTCTACTAGAGAAATCATCGGTCTACATAGATTTTTTCCTTCAAGAATATGTCCAACGGCTACCAACCTATATACGAGACACAGGGGACTTTTTGCCCAAGATGTTTAATTTTAAATGACAACAGGATTATCTGCTTATTCCACTTGATGTCACCTGACTTTACACGTCTATCCGTCATAGAGACGGCCTGAGGACCCTGCAATTCTATCTATCACATAGAGGTATTGACCATACAAAACACACTGAAATGTTGATTGATATGACAGAATTTTGTTTAAACAATAACATTTTCATGTTTCAGAATTCGTTGTTTCAACAACTAAGGGGTGTGGCCATGGGAGCCAGCTTCTCCCCCAGTTACGCATGTCTCCACATGGGCTGGTGGGAGGAGCTGGTTCTCATGAGGGAGCATACTGAATGTATGAAACACAATGTGAAGGTTATGTGGAGATATATAGATGACCTCTTTCTGGTGTGGCAGGGCACCCAAATAGAGGCAGAAAACTTTATAGAGAGTCTCAACACTAACCAGCTCAATTTAAACTTTACCGCATCTATCAGCAAGACCACAGTTAACTTTTTAGATGTAGAGGTCTATGTACAGAACGACCAACTTGAGACTAAACTCCACAGGAAACCCACAGCGGGCAATGCAATATTGCATGCCAGCAGTGCACACCCAGGTCATCTAATTCAAAGTATACCATACGGTGAAATGTTGCGCTTAAAGCGCATATGCAGCAATGAACATGATCTCAAGTTAGCCCAAATGAATTGTATAGCAAGGTTTAAAGAAAGGGGCTACACTAAAAGGTGTCTAGATTTAGTCCTCAAGAAAAGTAACCTAACATCCAGGGAAACCCTCCTTACCAAACAGAAATTTGGAGTAAGTGAGTCCACAACTAACCCCGAGCCTTTTAGGTTCATTCTGAAATACAACAAGCAAGAAAGGGCGATCAAAAAGATAATTGGAAAAAATTGACACCTAATTCGCAGTGATCCGGTAATTGGAGGGGCAGTACCTAAAAAACCGGCCATAACGTACAGCAGGGCCCCTTCAATGAAGGATGTTCTTGTCAAAAATGATCCTGGCATCCCGCAAACAAAAGTAGCTGGCTAAGTCAAAGAGTAGGTTTCTATAAGTGCAAAACTTGCAAAGCCTGCCAATATGGAGTAACTATAACATCTTACAAAACTTCGTTTGGGGGGCAAGACACAAAAATCAATAAAGTTCTAAATTGCAAAACGGATCATGTGGTGTATGTGCTGGAGTGCCCTTGCAACCTGAAATATGTAGGAAGTACCATCTTACAGGGATACAAAAGGGTGCTCCAGCACATAAGAGCAATCAAAAACAATGATCAATCGTACCCAGTGGCACGTCATTTTAACCTCGTACATGGTGGAAGTGCAAAGGATTTGAAATATTTCCTTATCGACTCAGTCCCAACAACTAAGAGGGGTGGTGACCGAGAAAAAGCACTCCGTAAACTAGAAATGCTTTACATACTAAATCTTGACACTAAGCATCCTAAGGGTCTGAATGCCACTGAGGAACTCCATGCGAGCCTTCTCAACTAAAATAACCAAGTATGATTAAGGCACTTTTTTGAACCTACACTAAAACGGCAAGGCAGTTTCTCTCAAACAAAGATTATGACAAAAAACACTTGGTTTTATATTAATGCCAGCCGCATTCCGCATAGATTTTAAATAACACACACAGTAAGATAGGTTTTTACACAGAGTTGTTTTATACTGAAGCACTAGTCACTTTAAAAAAAAATATTTTTGCACATAAGTAGCACCTTGTGACGGACGGGTAGATATGTTATACACTGTTATACCAGATATGCCCTGTTTGGATATTGACACAAATCCAAGAATAAGGTCCGGTATTTGTACCAATACTTGTCAATAGAAAAACGGTTCTTTTACAAAAGAAACAGAGTTTTTTAGAAGGTTGATTTTAGGTATTTATACCGATATTTTAAACATCCTATGTAACATGCAGGTACCTATGTACAAGTTGGTGTATTAATATGTATTAATATTTATATATGTATATATTTATATATTTAACTTCTTAGTTATCTATTTAATTATTTAACTATCTACATCGCAACACAGATGCCAGCAGCAAATCGTCTGAAATCTTTGCCTTTAAAAATCTTTGCTGTAAAATTGAAAGCCACGTTTTAGAATTGTAACTTGAAACCATGAAAATGAAACACCCGATGTGTTTTGTTTACCGGCATACATCTGTATTTCTTCCATGTTCATTGTCACCAGTGTTAATTCCTTGCACTTGTCACTTTAAGAAATTTCACGAGGGAAAAGCTTGGTAAAAAAATGTATTTAAATAGACCAGTCTGCTGCAAGCGTGTCATGTGATCAAGTCCCCTGTGAGGGACGAAACGCGCCATGGCTGCTATGATATGTTGGGAGCAACAATAAAATAGCCGGCAGAACTTACCACGTGGTCCGTGCTCTTTCTTTGCCAGTGGAAACGAGCAAGATGGGAAGGAGTAGCTTGGATATAATATAATACAAACACATGGAAAGGAACGTTTTTTGGAACCGATTTACTTCTAGAAATTGTAGCAGCTGAAATAAAAAAAAGTTGTCATGTACAGCAGAGTGAATGATTCTAAAGTGGTGTTCTCTAGCAGCAGGTCTCCCAGTGCAGGCACATTTTGGGAGAGAGGTGAAGATTCTAGTTCTTTATTGTTCATATTGGAAAATAGGATATCAATGCACATCATGAAATAAGTACATAATTTTATGTACTAAATTTGTTTGGTGCATCTTTGTCCTAAACTGAGCTCATAGTAAAAGTAATTATTGCCGGCATAACCCTGTGTACATAGTCATTCCTCACGAACAGAGTAGGCTTAAGTTTATTTAAAAAACCAGAGTAGTCTAAAAGTGCACTAAATCCCATAAAAAAAAAGTTTCCAACCAATCATGGAGTCGCCTTTATACCAAATGTAAACTAGATTAACCACGCAGGCTAAAAAGCTGGATAAATTTAGCCGTGAAAGACATGCACACGCTTTCCCCAGGCCAGCGAGGGGGAACCTTCGAAACCAACATAATCAAACACACGAGGAAGCACATTCAGACCAAATACGTAGGACAGAAAAAGGCTAGAAGAGAGGCACAGTTAGAACTGTGGACCATCTTGAAGGTGGCCCGACCTACAATCATGCCACAGAACTCGCAAGCGAGGAGTCTGCATCTTCCCCACCAAACACGGGCCCGGAGGTGCTCTCGCTGATGCCTACCATCTTAGCCGTTCCTGCACTGGGTTACATCAACTCGCCGGTAGAGGGGGCCGAAAGGCCCCCCACCGGGCAGCAAGCCTCTAGATCTAGGGCTAGAAGGTTACCTGACTGGCAAACCCAGGAGACTTCAGCCTCATCCCAGTTCGGCGCTAGGGTTACCTCAAGCTCGACTCCCGGTCCACGATCAGCCCCCGTTACACAGAAAACATACACTCCCACCCATCCGGGCAAGCAATTACGGGTGACGGGGAATTCCATAGCAGGTCCGGACAATAATACCAACAAAAATGCACCAGGACAAGTAGTTGTTCTTATAAAAGTTCGTGGAGGGTCAAATTCAATATCTAGTTTAATACTAGCTGGAAAATGAAGTTGGAAACTCGTATCTTCTCTTAGTTTCTCCAAAATGTAGTTGTGGTTATAAATGATCATGATAAAGAAACTTTTGTGAGGCACAGCCAACACGTGTTTCGCCCCCTGTGGCCCGTAAACTGGGGCTTTCTTAAGGCTGAGGTGAACAACCACATCACAGAACAAAAACCACAAAAAAATAATACGTCCCCATTCCCAGAATTTCAAAATATGTTAAATCACAGAGAAATTAACGCAAGGGATAAAAAGTATGTTATTGATAAACAGTAACACCAAAAGCAGTATGACAGAGAAGAGGATAATCAATTAGTGCAAAGGACAACAGAAAAAAGTTGCACGGAATCAACAGACGATAGAAAAAAGGAAAAAAGATAGAAAAGAGAAAAGGGAAGAAAAACCCGAAAAAAAGAAATCAACCAATAGAGATGTGAAGAAAAGAGTCGGGGAAGAAGAGGGGAAAAAATGTAATAGCAGTGTCTAAAAAACAAGAGAGGAATATATATGTTTTTATCTGAACCCAAGGAAAATGTGAGGGTCCAGAGGAAAGAATACGTAGAGAGGTGAGGAAAAAGAGGCAATCAAAATGGATCATTATGCATTAATCGTCACAAAAAAGAAAGATCAATTTGTCAAAAGAACAGCAGAGGAAATTAACGCATTGTTAAAAGTAACCGGTTCAGAACAACAGTATATGTAATTGTCCAAATCAACTTAAGGAACAAGTTACTTACCTTCGGTAACAATATATCTGTAAGAAACATTAGTAGTGATAGATTCCTTACTTTAGAATATCCCCAGGCGTCAGACTGGATCCGGAAAGTTTTCGTCAGCAGTACCCCTGCGCGTCGGTAGGTGGCGTCGTGCGGCTCCGCGTCCATCGTTGGCGTCGTGGTCGCCGAGATGACGTCGTGGGCGCTACTTAGAAGCCGCCCACGTGCGCTGACGTCAGTTCTGTACACGACTTTCCGCACCAGGAACGCAGAGCCATGCAAGATACTGACCACTGGTGCATTGAAACTAGGGCCCTGAAAGGGATGACCTTAACCCTAGAAATCAGTTTGCAGAACGGGGAGGATGGGTGGGGCGGTAAGGAATCTATCACTACTAATGTTTCTTACAGATATATCGTTACCGAAGGTAAGTAACTTGTTCATCTGAAAGAAACACATAGTGATAGATTCCTTACCTTAGAATAGATACCCCAGCAATACCAACCCCGGTGGTGGGTCTGCGAACTAAGATCACACCAGAAAGTCACGGAGAACAGAACGGCCAAAGAAGCAGTCTCTCCGGACTTGGCTGTCCAGGCAATAATGCTTGGTAAACGTGTGCAACGAGGCCCACGTGGCTGCCGGACAGATGTCTTGCAGGGGGACACCACGTCCCAATGCAGTAGTGGCTGCAGTAGCTCTGGTGGAATGAGCACGCAGACCCACCGGAGGTTCTTTTTTAGCCAAAGAGTAACAGGCTTTGATACATAAGACAACCCAGCAGGAGATAGTTCTCTTGTGTACCGCCCGACCTTTCTTGGTGCCAACGTAGCCAACAAAGAGCTGGTCATCCACCCGGAACTGCTGTGTGCGGTTGAGATAAAATGAGAGAGCACGTTTTGGGTCCAGACGGTGGAGCCTCTCTTCCTCTCTGGAAGAATGCGGAGGCAGAAAGAAGGGGGGCAAGGTAATAGTCTGCCCAATGTGAAAGGCCGAAACCACTTTTGGTAAAAAGGAAGGACGGGGCCTGAGCACAACCTTGTCCGGATGGACTGATAGGAAAGGAGGCTTACAAGAAAGAGCCTGGAGCTCACTCACTCGCCTAGCGGAGGTGATGGCCACCAGGAAAGCAGTCTTCAAGGTCAAGAGACGAAGAGGGCAGTTATGAAGGGGCTCAAAGGGAGCACACATCAAGTATGTAAGAACCAATTTCAAGTCCCACTGAGGCATCACAAAAGGAATAGGAGGAAAAAGGTGTGTAATGCCTTTGAGAAATCTATTTACAACAGGTGACTTGAAAAGAGAGGGCTGATCAGGGAGCCTGAGAAAGGCCGAAATAGCAGAAAGGTAGCCCTTGATAGTGCCCAGAGCAGAGCCCTGCTGGGCCAAAGAAAGAAGGAACAGTAGAACTTCAGAAAGAGGGGCAGAAAGGGGATCCACAGCCTTTGCTGTGCACCATGCCACAAACTTGTTCCACCTGCAGGCGTATATCACTTTAGTAGAGGGACGCCTGGCTGCCAGAATAACATCACAAACTTCAGGAGGCAAGTTGAAAGGAATCAACTGCCGCCGCTCAATCTCCACGCAAAGTGGTGGAGGCTGGACAGGTTCGGGTGGAGGACCGTCCCCTGCTGCTGCGACAGAAGATCCTCCCGAAGAGGCAGTCTGATTGGGGGATCGATGCTCATACTGAGTAGCTCGGGATACCATACTCTTCGAGCCCAGTCCGGGGCCACAAGGATGACTTGTGCCCGGTCGCGCCTGATCTTCTTCAGCACTCTGGGCAGAAGTGGTATAGGCGGAAAGGCGTACAACAGACCGCAAACTCCACTCGCGACGAAAAGCGTCGCCGAGCGAGTGCCGCCTTGGAAATTCCAACGCGCAGAACTGATGACATTGCGCGTTCTCTTCGGTGGCGAATAGATCTAACCAAGGCTCTCCCCACTGCTGAAAGAGACCTTGCACCACCTCCGAGTGAAGACGCCATTCGTGATCCAGCATGCACCTGCGGCTGAGTTCGTCCGCCCTGGCGTTCAGAGAACCTGCCAGGTGTTGAACCACCAGGGACATGCCCTGATGTTCCAGCCATGTCCAAAGACGCAGAGCCTCCTGACAGAGGGTCCACGACCCCACCCCGCCTTGCTTGCTGCAGTACCACATGGCGGTGGTGTTGTCGGTGAACACCTGCACTACTCTCCCCTTGACAGAGGGAAGGAATGCCTTCAGTGCAAGCCGTATCGACCGAAGCTCCAGAAGGTTGATATGGAGCCTGGACTCCGCCGGAGACCAGAGGCCTCTGATCTCCGCCTCTCCCATTTGGCCGCCCCATCCCAGGAGGGACGCATCCGTCACCACTGTAAACTCCGGTTGGGGAAGGGAGAGGGATCTGCAGTCGACCCAATGCCGGTTCGTGAGCCACCACTGCAACTGTTGTGCAGTGCCCTCCGAGATCTGGACGTGATCGGACAGGTTCCCCTGATGCTGCGCCCACTGGAACTTCAGGTCCCACTGCAGAGCCCACATATGCCATCTGGCATGATTGATCAGCAGGATGCAGGAGGCCATGAGGCCCAGCAGCCTCAGAGTCACTCTGACCGAAACCCGGGACAAGGGTTGAAAGATGGGAATCAGAGCCCCAATATCCCGGACTCGCTGTTCAGGAGGATAGACCCGAAACTGCGCCGTGTCCAGAACCGCTCCGATAAAGAGGAGCTTCTGAGAGGGAATCGGGTGCGACTTCGGCACGTTGATGGAAAACCTCAGCAAGTGCAGGAGGTCGGCCGTAGTCTGGAGGTGGGAGATGACTGCCTGGGGCGAGCCCGCCTTCAACAACCAGTCGTCGAGATAGGGGAAGACTGAACCCCCTGATCTGCGCAGATGAGCTGCGACCACCGCCATCACCTTCGTGAACACCCGAGGGGCGCTGGTAAGGCCAAAAGGAAGTACGGTGAACTGAAAGTGCTCGGGGCCTACCGTGAACCGCAGGTAACGTCGGTGGGCTTGCAGGACTGGGATGTGGAAATAGGCATCCTGCAAGTCCAGCGCTACCATCCAGTCTTGTGGATCGAGAGCAGACAAGACCTGAGCTAGAGTGAGCATCTTGAACTTCTCTTTGCGGAGGAAGCGATTGAAATTCCGGAGGTCTAAGATAGGACGCAGGCCCTTGTCCTTCTTGGGTACCACAAAGTAGTGGGAATAGCAACCACGACCTACTTCTGGCATCGCAACGCGCTCGATGGCCCCCTTGGCCAAGAGGGCCGCAACTTCCTGCTGAAGAAGCACCAAGTGATCCCCCGACATGCGGTGGTATTGAGGTGGCATGGCTGGAGGGGTAGTCTCGAAGGGGAGGGAGTAGCCCCTCCGGACTATCGCTAAAACCCACCTGTCCGAAGTGATGGTGCGCCAGTGGGGGAGGTGATGGAGAAGCCTGCCGCCCACTGGCGTTTGATGGGCCTGAAAGTTCGGACTAGGAAGGTTTGGAGGCAGTGGTGGCCGGGGTGGTGGTGGCCGGGGTGGTTGTGGACTGACCCGCCCGCTGGCCCCTTGGTCCGCCACTGCGGAACCCGCGGCCGCGCTGGGATGCTAGCTGCGCAGGCCTGTGGCTCTGTTGCGAACGCTGCGGGGCGCCCCTTCCGGTACCACAAAAGGAGCAAAAAGCAGAAGGCGGAGGAGGGCGGACTGCAGAGAGTCCCAAGGACTTGGCCGTAGCCCGCGAGTCCTTAAACCGCTCCGCTTTGTCGCCGAAGAGGCGACGGCCATCAAAGGGCATGTCCATAAGTGTGTTTTGGACATCCCCCGAAAATCCAGTGGTCCTCAACCAAGCGTGGCGGCGAACCGCCACCGTCGTTGCAATCGATCTGCCCAGTGAGTCGGCGGTGTCTAGGCCAAAACGAATCATGAACTTAGCTGCTTCTCTCCCCTCTGCAACAGCCTGGGAGAGAGCTGGCCGGGCCTCCTCCGGACAGTGGGGCAGCACGTCCGCCACCGTATCCCACAGAGAGTGGGACTAACGGCCCAAGAGGCATGCAGTGTTCATGGACCGCAGCGCAGAACTGGAGGAAGAAAACATTTTCGTCTCAAACTGATCCAGTTTCTTGGATTCCCTATCCGGTGGTGCGGAAGGGAAGGCGGTAGGGGAAGCAGAGGCTTGGACAACCAAGCTCTCGGGGGTGGGATGTTGGGAGAGGAAGAGGGGGTCACCCGGAGCCGGGCGATGGCGTCGGGCCACATTCCTATACACACGAGCCCCTGTGGTGGGCCTGGACCAAGTGCCCAAAAGAACGTCAGAAAGGGCTTCATTGAAGGGAAGCAGCGGTTCCGCAGAAGTAGCTGCTGGCTGAAGCACCTCTGTCAGGAAGTTAGTCCTGACGGCCACCGTAGGAAGCTCGATGTGTAGGGCCTCGGCCGCCCTACGCAACACCACAGCATAACTAGCACCCTCCTCCGTAGCCACGGTAGGAGGAGACAGCATGCCAAGGTCTGGTGAGGTATCCAGAACACTGGCACCCCCCAACTCCTCAGCCCAGTCCTGTTCAGACTCGCAAGCAGCTGCGAGAGGGTCCTCAGACCCCTCCCAGTCCTCCCCTGGCTCCTCAGGCTGTTCAACAGGTGTAAAATAAGGAGCAGGGACATGGGGATAGAAATCCCCGAGCAACGTCGAACGGCATCGATCGACGCCGCGTCCACTTCGGGGCTGAAACCGGGGTCGATGTCGTCCCGAGGAGCGGGCGGCGTCAAAAGTGGTGCCGGTGGGGTCGGTGGAGGTGTTCTAAGGTCAACCGGCGTCGACCAGGATCCAGGCCTGGATCCAAGGGGGTCCTGCGGCGCTGAGGCCGCAGCCGGGGCCGGAGCCGCCGGCGATGAAAGGCGAGGACCCCCAGTCGGGACCGCGGGGCCCGAAGGTGCACCAGCGGGACCAGACGGCCCAAAGAGGCGAACCATGGCCGACAGGAATTCCTGTATTTGGGTCGGAGTTGCCGACGAACCCGGAAAGGGCGGGTAGTGAGGCAGGGACTGCATAGGCTCCGCCGGAGCCGCGGGGGAGGCACCACCCGCACCCTCAGCCACGTCGCGCGACCAGCAAGGGGAAGTCGGAGAACGATGGCGTTTCTTCGACTTCTTGTGCTTCGCCTTACCTGACCCCGAGTGCTTAGACTTTGATCCCGAAGACCGATGGTGATGACTCCGCGCACGGTCCCTCGACCTCCCACGGGACCGGGACCTCGAACGGCGCGGAGCCGACTGCCGGGCTTCCAGCAGCTTTCGGGACCACTCCCGCAAAGTCTTCGGCGCCATGGCCCGGCAGTCGGGGCACGACTTGGGGTCGTGGTCGCGCCCCAGGCAGAAAAGACACACACGCTGCGGGTCCGTCACCGACATCATACAGTGACAGTCCCCGCAGGATTTAAAACCGGGCATTTTATCTGCAGCAGGAGTCGAAGACTCGATGGAAAAACAGACAAAAAGCCTCAAAAAGTCAGTCAAAAATTGACTGGGGGTTCCTGCTCTTCCCGGATCTGCGCTTGCTGGCGCGAAAAAAGAAAGAACTGACGTCGGCGCGCGTGGGCGGCGTCTAAGTAGCGCCCGCAACGTCACCTCGGCGACCACGATGCCAACGACGGACGCGGAGCCGCACGACGCCACCTACCGACGCGCAGGAGTACTGCTGACGAAAACTTTCCGGATCCAGTCTGACGCCTGGGGATATTCTAAGGTAAGGAATCGATCACTATGTGTTTCTTTCAGATTTATACATCATGCATGGCATCAGGACATGAGTTTCCAACAGAAAGATAACCGCCAGTGACAAACCATCAGTTAACACACCAAAATCACAAATAAATACATCAAAAGAGGAAAGGATGGTTATATACATACATGTAGAATTAGGATTTGGCAAACAACTGAGTTCAATACCCCTTCAAAACTTTCCCGAACAATAATGCGACTAGCGATAGCGAAGAAGAGGGCTTCAGCCCCGCCCCCCGCCCCCCCGCAGGATCTGACAGCAATGGTGAGAGTGCAGGACTGGTCCCACAAACCAAAGGGAGAAGTAGGGAATCTACTCCAGAAACCAACAGGACACTCAAAGACACACATATACTACGGCCCACTTCAGGCTGCCCGGAGGAGTACCCTGTGGTCACGATGCTGATAAATGAGACACCATATCATTGTCTGATAGACACGGGGCGACAAGGTCGTGCCTACGAGAGGGGACAGTCCCGCTATCAAAGAGCACTGCAACCTTACAAGGCGTCTAAGGCACGGTGGCCGGGATCCCCTTCACTTAACCCCTCGAGCTGGAGACTGGGGGAAATAGGATGAGCGAACAGTTGCTGTACTTTCCTTCATCCCCGACTAATATCTTAGCATGAGACCTAAAGACCAAACTGAAGATGTCCATCCAGTTTGCTGAGGACGGAACTATAGCCTGCTCCTCCCTTGGAGCTCCCTCCTCAGAGCACCAACCAGCGAGACACTCCCACGCCCCGTGGGCATGAGCCAGGGCTGCTCCGGCCAGTCAGACCACCTTCATGGACTATACTGGAAAATTCTTTGAGCTATGCGAATTAGCTTGGCGGTAGGCATGCCGTGCACACCACCTCTTATTGGAAACCGTCAAAAAGAGGGAAATGTTGTGAGCCAGGAAGGTACAGAAGGAGCAAGAGATCCGGGACCTCGACTGGTGCATGCCTACTGAGTCCCCTGAGGCTAGGTGGGGAGCCGACCCAAGGCGTATAAGAGCAATGGTGGTGACAGACCGCGTGTACCCCCAGGATTACCACGGTAAGCCTCTGTCGCCACGAGTCCCCGAGTGAGGAAGTGGAGCAGACAAGGTTGCCCGGCACTATGCGGTGTGTCCCCCGTGCCCAAAGCCCCCTACCTGCTGCCGAATACGGTGCCCAAGCAAGTGACCATTGAAGGAAACCCGGCACACCCAGCAAATGATACACCACCCCAAGGAAGTTCCCCTACCGGCCACATGGGGAGAGTTCCAGAGCCAGAGGGGGGAGGCCACCACATGCACCCACCACGCAATGCCCTACTAGGAAGCAAACCAGGAGCAAGCCCGGAAAAGCTCCACTTAGCTGGGCCCCCACAAACTGAGTAAAACCACCCCCAAGCGGAACGCATTGGCTGCAAGCATGCAAATGGCACCAGTCTTGAAAAGGACTCCACCACAGAACACAAGAGGATTCTGGCTCAGTTATGGTGGCAGAGGTCAGGAAGGCTGGCAGCAGCCAGGCCCTAGAGAATGTTTCTCCTGCCTCAGAATGGGCCACCCGGCCGACCTATGTCGCTTAAAGGCGTACCTAGAGCAAAGATAGATAGCCCTTGGCCAGTCACCACAAAATCCCCATCCACAAAACCAAGCCCAGATCAACCAGGAGGCACAGCACATTCAGCCACAAGGAAATTGGTCAGCAAACACACTCAGGGCTCGAACAATCCACTCGCTTGGCGAGCCAGATTTAATCAGGACAAGCTATTTTTAGGGCCTACTCAACCGTTCTGGCGAGTTGACAGCAGGTGTTCTGCTTGCTCACAAAGTGAATGAGTAATAAAGATGCCTTTAAATATTGTTATCCTGTCACATTTGCTCAGCTTTCAGAGACAGAGGTCAAAAGTCATTTAGTTTTCTTTCTGAGACTTAAGTTAGAGGATTTTGTAAAGTGAACTGTGTGACAACCGCGCTGTGCAAAGCATGTGAAATTAAAGGCTGTAAGGTTTCAGGCTTTTTTCTAACACTGAAAAAGCTAATAAGTGAACTGCTCAACATTTCAAATATATTTCACTAGTTATTAAGACACATTTTTTGTAATTCTGTGGTGAAACAAATGATTTTTATAGGATCAAAACAAATCAGAACACTTTACTTGGTGATGTGCAAATTTTAACTATTTTTTGCTGAAAATACAATTTCCAAACATTGTTTATGCACCATATAGTTTTATCAGTAAAACTACATGTTAGTGGAAATGTTTTGTGGCCATTTCAATGGAAAATGTGATATCTGTAAATGACAGTGCACTACCACATCATGCTTTAATAATCTATTTATGAAAAGTGAGTTTTTAAACATGAACTGGGAAATATTCCTACTCCTGCCCAGATGACAATGCTATTAGTGAACTAAGAGGTAAGCTAGGGCTCATGTGTGTCCTATATCTGGGCTTGTTTCTTCTGATACATGGAGCAAACGTTTAGTCTAGTAAATAAAAGCTTTTTTGTACAGCAGAAATAGTGAACCTTCATATTTGAAGATGCTCTCTTAGGTGATAATGAAAAAAAGGCAGCTCCGCAAGGCAAAATATTTGCCTTGGATCACACAATTTGAGACCAGTTCACTGGTTAGGTCTAGTGGTTACAGTTAGGTCTAGTGGATTTTTCAAGTTACTAGACCTGCAGGTCTAGTAACATTTTTATGATTTTTTCGAGCCCTGACACTACTGCAACAAGGACCAAGTGGTTGGCCAAACACAGGCCAGCAGCAGACAGGGAACCCAACACAGAAAGAACCAGGGCCACAACCACGGCAGGGAGGGTGATTGTTCAGGGAAGCGATGCCGTCAAGCAATCGCCCAATCTAAATACGCAGTAAGTCCAAATCCCCAATCCGACACACCCACTTCATACCCACTTCAGAAAACTCATCAAACAATAACTAGTGACACAGCATTAGGGGAAAACTCAAACCTTTACTTGCATTCGGAAAGAACTCTGGGCTGCCGCATGTTCTGTCGACTGGGAGTTCACGCTAAAATCCACCATTTGGGTGCCTGCAGGGGCCTAGGCCCCACTCAGCTGCTAGTCCCCCAGGGTGGGGGTGGCTGGCCATGCCCCAAGGTGAGGGCAGTTTGAACAAGGGGCGGGACAACCCTCGACCAGTGCATTAAATCGAGAACCCTGGTCCCCTCACCCAAGTTACTAAGATGAGCCTCAGATAGAAAGGACCCCATTCTTCAACATCTTTAGGCCTCCAGCTAGTGGAGGCTCCCTTTTTAGTTCCAAAACAAGCCAGCGCTCCGGTGACGGAAGCCAGGTCTTCCGTGCACTTGGGATAATGCGTCCCCCAATAAAAACACCGCAGTCCACACACATATAAGCGACAATAGGCACCAAGTCAGTAGGGAAATTTACCAGGGCAATCAGCCATCCCAGTTCATTACCCGCATTACGACAAGTCCTAGCCGCGCACCTGACTCCCATCATAAGCAAGATACTCTGCCTTCTCCTTTCCCGAAAGGCTTCCAAACATCCAAAGTCCACTCGTCGTATCATGTCTCTCCAAAAACAGCGAGAGTAGCCTGTAGTCGGGTAAAATTCCCTGATCCTAGCCGAAGGCGTCAGACCCAAGGCATCCTGGATCCGAGGGGGAGGAAGGTGCCGAGAGGGAAAGGGGTTCTGTAGATGGCCATTGCATCCCCCATGCAAGATGCATGGATACGCACACTACCGCGCCCAGCCTGACAAGTTAGATCACACCGGGCCTCACAAGCATCATCCAAGGGAGTAATAGGCCTGATCCCAGTCATTGCCAAATCCGAATCACATGGGGGCCACAGAGCAGCTTCTCAGCCCCCACTGGTATGCCACAATAAAACCAACACTACATGAGACCTGAGGAAGACGCCCAATGACCTGCAAGAAGCAGCCCAAAAGTAGCCCAAAAATGAAGCTTCTAGAAAAAAGGCTTAGTCAAAACACCTAACTCCTTTATGGAAAACCTCGCTGCACGCCACGTGCAGGGACAAGAGGGGCATACACGTGTCCTCAAGTCACGCTGCAATTACCCACAACCCCCAAATTGCAGCAGGCTCCCTTCCTTTCATGGAGCATCGCCCATGTGTAAGTCAAAAGGTGCCATCCTCAACGATAAAACTACACACACATACACACGTTAGGGAAAGTAGGGTATTAGAGGGCCGACAACACCCATAAAATGATAGTTAGGTAAAAAGGGTCATCTACACACCCACGAAGATCACCCCACCAAAACACTCACCTCTGTCATGGCGAGACAGGAGGACCAAATGATCCACAAATTAAAACTCAGGCGACACATGACCAAAAACTCACCGATTCCTAAAATAACGACCAAACTGGGGCTCCCATCCAGTACCTCATCAAAGATTGTGCAAAATGGATACACAGAAATTCCCCAAAAAATGAATTTCCGAGACCGAATAATGATTTATGTTTTTCTAAAAGCTAACATAGCAAAACCAAAGGGGATGATGGACGGAGTGTTGAACATTGCAAGCACTCACCCCCAGTCAACTGATCTGGGTTTAATCCATCATCATTCTTTAGCTCACTCCGCCACCCCAGTTCAGACATGGCCATATGCAAATCAGTCTGACCCTGTGCCTCATGGGAACAGTCCAGCCCGAACTGCCAAGCCATATCTTCCCTGGACCGGAAACAAGCATCCTGGGACCGGTTTCTGGCTTACAGCCGTCATCAGCCAGACTATCTTGAATTCAGTGGCAAAGTGAGCAAGGGACCCACGTCTGGGCATACCCTGCCAACTTAGGGCGAACATAGCAAAACCAAAGGGGATGATGGACGGAGTGTTGAACATTGCAAGCACTCACCCCCAGTCAACTGATCTGGGTTTAATCCATCATCATTCTTTAGCTCACTCCGCCACCCCAGTTCAGACATGGCCATATGTAAGCCAGAAACCGGTCCCAGGATGCTTGTTTCCGGTCCAGGGAAGACATGGCTTGGCAGTTCGGGCTGGACTGTTCCCATGAGGCACAGGGTCAGACTGATTTGCATATGGCCATGTCTGAACTGGGGTGGCGGAGTGAGCTAAAGAATGATGATGGATTAAACCCAGATCAGTTGACTGGGGGTGAGTGCTTGCAATGTTCAACACTCCGTCCATCATACCCTTTGGTTTTGCTAAGTTCGTCCTAAGTTGGCAGGTTATGCCCAGACGTGGGTCCCTTGCTCACTTTGCCACTGGATTCAAGATAGCCTGGCTGATGATGGTTATGAACCCGAAACCGGTCCCAGGATGCTTGTTTCCGGTCCAGGGAAGACATGGCTTGGCAGATCGGGCTGGACTGTTCCCATGAGGCATAGGGTCAGACTGATTTGCATATGGCCATGTCTGAACTGGGGTGGCGGAGTGAGCTAAAGAATGATGATGGATTAAACCCAGATCAGTTGACTGGGGGTGAGTGTTTGCAATGTTCAACACTCCGTCCATCATCCCCTTTGGTTTTTCTAAAAGCTAACCCGCATCTCTTATCCAACAGGTCTGCAAATGAGCTATAAGTGCGCCACCTTTTAACGGCAGCCCGCCACATCTTCAGTAGCAACTGCCGAAATCCCACCGAGGTCAGAGGGTTCAAGCCAAAAAAGGCCACAGACTATTTTTTACAGACCTTCTTTTTTACAACATAATCATTACACTGTGCTAAGCAAAGACACCCCCAGATGCCAGAAAGCTGCAGATGACCCCTCCAGACACCATCCCAAAACCTGCAATGTTTCAAATGTTATGTATTATTGCACCTTTGTACACCAACTGCTTAGCATGAGTGTGGCTGCATCCAACTGTAGCGAGAAATCTGTCTAGTCATATGGAGCCTACCTCGACATTTCTACACCGCTTGCACAGGGACCTCTCCCACCTCTCTTACACTGTACCAAACACTAGTATTCCACACACACTCACAGCGCACTCTTGCACAACACATGGTACCAGCACATGACTGCCTTGGGTGCCCAGACATTGGCTAGGTCGTGCTATGTCTGCTTGCTGATACCCCACGCCGTGGGCGCAGACAGACTTTACTTATCCCAAGAAATAGTCCCCGAAAAAGCAAAACGTCTCGTCCTCCTGTACCTTTGAAGGAGTAGGACCAAGATACAACCGAGTAGAGTAGAACCCCATAAAGTAGTGGTAAACATCACCCGGTATGAAACCAACCCCACAGCACTACATCTTTTTCCCAAGCCTAGCGTCATTCAAACTGAACTAGATAGGATGCACAGGCGAGGCACTATAGGGGAGGACACTGTTTGTCGCCGAGATTTCCCAGAGAAGAGGATTTTGTAGGTAGCAAGGCCACTGCAACAGTGTACAAACATGTCCTCTCCCGCCTCCGTCTGTGATCCCAGGATGGCCCTTAGTATATCTGGGGCAGTATTCTTTAATAGAAAATGGACAGCAGACATGAAGTTCCAGTGCAGGGCCATTCACTCTGATGATATAAGGGAAAATGAGTCTAGAAGGTAAGGGTTGAATGCCAACATAGATATCCGATGTAGGCAAGTGCCTCTTTAGGACATGGTTAGCCCCCACTTTTGAAGAAAGCGCCACCCCAGGAGCGGCGTCCCCCAAATGATCAGCGTACTGTCCAGTAATGGAGTAATCCATAATTAATCAGAGGTGAAAACGTTGATCAATTCTCAAAATTAATTTATTTATTCCTCATAAATGTTTGTTTGTCAATAGTCGAATTCATCTCATTCACATCTCGACAGCAAGAAGACTTGAATAGATAGATCAAATTAGCAATCCCAATGCATTTCGGGCAGACAGGGCCCTTCATCAGGGGAATTGGCGCCGTCAAAGTTGGGGCAACGTGATTTCGACCGCAGGGTCAAAGAAGGCAGGAGAGTGACTTTTGCCTGGAAAATGATGTAATTATGACTGGAAGTGCACAGCGTCCCTGCCAACCAGGTCCCCTGTGCCAGATGTTCTTTCCCTAAACTGCACCTATTGTTTCCCTATTGGCACAACTTCAGTACCCCTTGTAAGTCCCTAGTAAATGGTACCCCTTGTACCTAGGGCATTGGCACTGAAGAGGGACCCCCAGGGTAGCAGCACGAATTGTGCCACCCTAGGGTCCCCTCACCAAAGCCATGCACACTGCCATCGCAGACTGCGTGCCTTGGTGCACAGAAAATGGAAGAGTCGACATGGCACACATCCAGACACTGCATGGGATATAGGTAAGACTCCCCCTAAAGCAGGCCTTATAGTCCGATGGCAGGGTGCGCTATATCTCCTGTAAGCCCACATCTGCACGAGCAGATATGCCCCTGCAATATACATGTCGAGTCATGGATATTGTAAGTGAACAGGGAAGCCATTAGGAGTGCATGGGCTGTATTATTGCATTTATTGTGATTTTATCGTTTTGCGAAAAGTATTTACCTTGTACCCAAAATTCTTGGTTTAATATTTATATAAACATAAGTACTATTTTTCTAATTCGGTTCCTTGAGTTTGTGTATCATTTATTGTTTTGGTATGTACAACAAATGCTTAGCACTACCCTCTGATAAGCCTAATTGCTCGCCGACGCTACCACAATATAAAACGCTACTTTTATGTACTTTTGCCTCTGTAAACTAATAAGGGTCTCCTCGACCTCAGTGCACAGTGTACCCCATTGTGGTGCACTATAGAGAGAGGTGGGTTTCCTACAACCCACGTCAGGAAATCTGGGACACTGAGATAGACAGGTACACGTGGATAGAAGGGATGGGGCAACCTCTAATTGTACGGAAGCTTACACTGTATTCCCTGTGTTTTAGAGACAAAGGAACGATACCGCTTGGTACGCAAGAGGATTGTGAAGCTATACTGCACGTACCAGATACGCAACGGGGCACCTCGGTGTGTTGATGGATATCTACTGGCAATGTGGGGAGTTTGCCTACACCCAGCTGACCCCTGGACGGTGGGGCTTCTGTAGCCTCTTAACCATACACACCCCAAAATAAATCTGTGCGATTTCTCACTTTTCCAGTGGTCCCATCGTGACATAAGCTTCTAATGGACTGTGTTCACGTATTTCTTGGGGCACAGATTAGTGGCAAGTGAGGGCATTGTGAAGTTGTATATATTTTTAGAACTGGGTTTTCAAAAGTCCTATTTGACATCAAAGCTCTTGAAATTACTTAATGTGCAACCCTTGCCAGATATCCTCCAGACTTTTAATGCCAATCATGTCCCATTTTCTAAATCCAGTAAAGTGGGTGGTGTGTTGTCCTTGCCACAATAGATTTTTTGTTATATTTCGGTCCCATCAAGTCAACCGAAGCGCCGATCTCCAGGTCACAAATACTACCTTAGTGACTTCAGGAAGGTGTTGGGATATAGGGGACTCATGGAGTATGCCCATAACATTGTCAATGTTGAGTAGAACCAATTCAGTTTGGAAGGCTGGGTCATCCCACCCGCAACACCACCAGTAGTTGATTACCTGAATTTGTACTGACCAATAGCAGAGGTGTAGCCATTCCCATTCCCCCATTGTAAACCAACTGTCGACATTTATCAGAGGAAATATGGGGAGGATGACCCGTTCAGAGGAAGAAGCGAATCACAACTGTAAGGTTTTCAAACCATTGGTTGGGAATCACTAGGAGTTAGTTGTGCAGGACGCACAGAAATCATGAGAGGATCATCATTTTGAAAAGGACCTCCCTGTCCAGGCCAGGATGTGAAGTGTGAGTTTGGCCCAATGCTGGAAATCTCTTAATTTTTGTTAGAAAGGGGGAAAGGTTGAGGCTCCACATCAGATCTGGTTCTAGTGTGATATGAATACTAATACGCTGAAAGCTTCGTTGACATTTTGGGAGTGATATTTGCCAATTTATATTCTCATTATCTCCGGTAAACGGGACAAGTAAGGATTAAGTCCATTTGAATAGGTTTGGAGGCTTCCTAATCGAGGTTTAGGATTTGTATGAAGCAGGGCCTTGACAGATGAGGGTCAGAAAGAGCAGCACGTCATCAGCATATAGGGCTAACCTGTCCTCCATCTCACTCCCCAGCTCCATTCCCAAAATTGGACGTCACATCGAATCAGACAGGCTAATGGTTTTGAGACGTTACTGACCCGTACCTGCATGGAGGGTTCTGAGTAGAGGAGTTTGACATAGTTACTTGAAGTCCAAAGCCCATTAGATCAAGGACTCGTTTTGAAATGGACCAATCAAAACAACCAACCACCTTCTCAAAATCAATCAGAAGGAGTGCGGAAGATTCTTTGATTTGGTGAAGGTGGGCCACTGCAACATGTGCCCGACGTATACAATGGCGGGTACCACGGTTGAGCATAAACCACATTGATCTGGATAGACTAATGATTTCACAACGTGCAGGAGTTTATTTGCCAGAGCTTCAGCAAAGATCTTAATCTCCTTATTTATCAAAGGAATTGACCTATATGAAGCACACTGGTCTGGGGGTGACCAGGCTTGTAATTAACTACAATGGTAGCCAGATCTAGTTTGGGTAGAAAAGTGTCCTGCTATTCCACCTCTGCATATAAATCAAGAAGCCGGGACCATCAAACCTCCCTGAATTTGCGGTAAAACTCAACAGGGAATCCATTTGGCACTCTGTCATACCAGATTTCTTGTCCTGCAGAGCACTCTCTATAGTGTGAGGGGCTGGTCCAGTTCCTCCCAGTCAGAAGCCGCAATCGGGGGGAGTGGTATGTCTGTCAGCATAGATTTGGTCTGTTCCAGGCAAGAGCATGATTGTTGTGAGTAAAGTAAAGCATGATTTCTACCGAGGCACCATGCATTGAGGTGCCACATGAGGCGTTGGTCGCTGGCAGGCACTCCCAATTGAAATGTAATTGGAGAGTGATCTGAAAAACCCTTCTAAGAATACTCATTTCTGTCATGTGGAGAATGTCTATCATGGGAAGAAGCAGAAGATCTATATGGGCTAGGGTTTTATGTGCAGCTGAGTTATGTGTGTGTATCTTGTCCTGCAGGTGCCACTCTCTCCAGGCATCACACACTTCTAAGGAGGTCATTCAGTACTTAATGAGTTTGGCTCTTCCTATCCTGCCAAGAGTGGGAACTCCAGTGGAGCCCCCACACGGGCTTGACACAGCATTAAAATTTCCACAGATTATAGTGATGCCCACTGGGAGGTTCAGTACGGTTGCTTCAATCGCTTCATAAGAAGACTTGGGTAGTTGAGGTGGCATGTATATATACTAAAGAAATTGTATGCTTCCCCTTCAGGGAGACCCTCCACCCCATTATATCCGTTTTGGGAGTCAGGGGATATCACCGATACCACCAGAGGGAAATTCCTATGAAGTATGGCTACCCTCTAGAGTCCTTGGCATACCCCATGTGAAAAACTACCATAGAAATGCCCTAGGAGGGGAAATCTCATGCGCATCAGATGGGTGTCCTGTAACATGAGAAAAGCAGGTGCGATTCATTTGGTATATTTGAGGACCACAGCCAAATTGATATGATTGTTCAGGCGATTAACATTCCAGGACATAACCAGAAAGTCAGTAACGGGGGAATTGAGACTTGGTAGCGTCGGACCTGGAGAGTCCATATGTCCAAATTTCTAAGTAATGACATTTAGTAAGCCTTATCAGCAATTAATGAAAATTGAGTTTGTGTGAGGATGCTTTGAATACCAAACATAAACTAGTTCAAAACATATGCTAACACATAGAACTTCCCGTCCCCCCAACTTCCACCACCTCACATTCCCACACCAGAAGTATCGGTCACCCAATAGAACCCTTTCAAAGAAACTATAAATTCAGCTAATACCGGGTATTGTTGAATGGACCTCCTCCTACTAAGGATGCTAAAGCCAGGGTTGTGCATTTTCAATAGGTATGTGGGACTCATGGCAGTACCCGCCAGTGGTCAAAGCAGAGTCTGTACCCCATAGGGGTACCAGTTTTACTCTCCTTTATTCACTAGAGAGCACTTCCCCCTACAAAGTAAAGGTGGCCATTTATCCTTGGACCCTGCACATTTTCAGAATCGTTAAGTCCTTGGGGGCAACCAACTGTCTGTTTCCGCCCCCGATTCAACACAGGATTGTCTGTTATCGGTTTCAGAAGAGTCTGGCGAATCTCTCCGGTGTTCTGTGCACCAACAAGACTGTTGTGTTTTTCACCGTGAATTGGGAAAAGGCCCCAGAAGGTGGTTGTTCCCTACGACGATCAAGATTCTGTCTTTGGGGGGAGGGGTGTAGGGGGAATGGGCGGGGGATGTAGCACTTGAGTTCTTTCTATTCAGTTGCCACGGCTCTTTATGGGGGGGGGGTGGGGGCTGGCCAGCATGATGGAGTCATCAGTCAAGGGTAGGTGGGCAAAAGTACCAGCCTAGGCAGCTTGCTCTGTCCTCTGCACCTCAGGATCTGGCAGCAAGAGCCAGCACATGAAATAGTCCTGTGCTCGCCTCCAAGCTTGCCTCGAAAATCCAAAGTGCTTTGATCTGGGCACTGGTGGTGCAGATCTAGATGCGCTTGTGGGCCATCGTTCATCCGGAGGCCATGGACAGTCCAGGAGCAGAGCGATATGAGATGCCTGCTAATATGGAGGGGACTGGGTGGGAAGGGGAATTCCCGTATTCAGTGCCTGCTTCACCTCGCCAGCTTGGGGGCTCTGGTTCAGTGTCAGTCTCTCCTCAGTGATGATACAAGGGGAATTATGATTTTGGAGGCCTAGCTCAGGAGTCAAATCTGGCCAAAGGTTCATCCGGCAGATCATTTGTTCATCGTGCCCCATCTGCAGGGGAGAACGTCGACATCTCTCGGGGGTCTCCACAGCTGACTTCTCTAGTCTCAAGCAGTGCAGGGGCAGATATGATTTGTACGGTCGCATTGAACCACAGCATACAGATCAGGCTCTCCAACCAATCCGTCAGACAACGCAGAGGGGGAGCCCTCAAATGAGAGGTTCTAAGGCTCTCAGCTGTTCTCCCTCTCCAGTACAGTGGTGCAGCAGCTACCTTGGTGGGGCTTTGAGCCAACCGGTTGATCCCCAAGCTCCGCTTCGGTCACTCTGGTGAGGTGCCAAATTATGGTGCAGATTTTGATTGCACCGGGTGTGTAGTCTATTTCAAAGGGCCTGACCCGGGCTTCATCTTGGGCGGACTGCTCTGTAAAGGCCTCTGATCCAGATGATAGTAGACCAGCCCCTTTATTCTGCAATGCAATTTTTGGTAGGGTGGTTCATAGCTTCGCCAGTATGTTCGGGCAGGTCAAAGGAAGCTCATTGTGTCAGGATCCCGATGGATAGTGGAAGAGGTGCAGGAGCACTCTTAAAATGCGTCCGCCATCTTGGCCTACCAGCAAAATTGTATAATAGATTTTAGCTTCCCCATCTCAGAACTCAATTCATTTATAATTACAGGGATCTGCTTTTGCTTCCTTTATGGAAAGGGGATGCAGCACCAATCCCCACCAAGAATCTAGAATTATGGCTCTTTAAAGACAACAATTAAACTGAGTACATAGCCATTTCACCCAGTACTTGGAATTGTGTTTAAGCAATGCATACGGTAGCCCATTAGGCCCTGGAGCACCATTAGATCTGCAATGACACAAAGTCAGGCTTCATACATATACATCTAAAGATGGCTAAATCAGTGACAGAAGGTTCCCACTCAACAAAATTCATCATCAAATTCTTTATTAAACCATAAAAACATATACAACAATTCCTCATTACAATACAAAAAAATCATGCATTAATAGACACTCAACAAAACAAAAAAAGTATTGCTTAACAACACTCATGAGCCCAGGAATATGATTAAAAGTGAAGTAATATGTAATTTTCCCAGGCCTTTGGGGCAATAATATCAGCAGCAATAATTACAGTCTTGTGATTTAATATTTATACATGTCAAGAATTTGTGTGTCTTTCGCTGCACAGAAGTTAAACCATTCAACCCACTGCTTCTCAGTTCCTATGACATGATGCCAACAGTAGTGGCAGACTATACACCACCTACTGCCAAACCAACATTATTAGTGGACTCAGACGGCTCAGGAAAATTATTGCTTGAGATGAGCGCTTCCATTGTGTCACCTGTACCATGACATCTGAGGACTACTTCAATCTTTTTGACTGCACTGCCCCTAGCACAAAACCAATGGAAGAGATCTGTTCTAGGCCTTACTAATTGTAAAGGTTTGTGGATAGTAGTCACTATCACGGCTCTAGTAGATAGTAAAATGGAAGCATTTTAGATGGGACTGTCTCTTACATGATGTATAGTCACGCTCCCCTGCCCTGAGTACCTTGCTTTAAGTATCTAGTATCCTGTTTTTTTTATATTTGCCCTAGCCTCACACGAATCTAATGTGCGCACAGAGGCCTCTGCCTAGCCTTTCACATAAGTGAGGTCTTGGACCCATTCTGTGACAAGGAAGGGCACATTTAGAATGCTCTCATTTTACTAATAGTGGACTATTGTCCCTTTCAAGGGTTTAGCATGTAGAGCATTGGTGGCAGTGTGTTGTGTTCTGTGAATCGAAAATTGTGAGCAGACTGTTTTTATCTGTGGCACTGGAGCGGGGGTCTACAGGCTCACTCAAGTAAAGTTCTATTTCTCTGCTCTAGCCCATATCCTGGCGCCAACATCCCAAATGTATGTTGTGCATGTTTGTGTATGTGGCCTGTGTGGTACATGTATTGATTTTTTGAGTGAGATGTGGGTTCTATTTTGGAAACCCCTTGCCTGTTATTGTGCACAAGGCGGAGGAGAGGTGGGTTTCCCAGACAGTGGAAATGTATTCCTGACATTCAAGAAGCTGGAGGGAGGAAACCTATCTGTACTGGCTGATATTACCCAACAATAGCGATTGCTTCACAAATGGAAAGCACGCATTTTTGTATAAATCGTGCAAATTTAATTTGCTTTCATTCATTGTCGGATTGCCACATCATTACCATATATAAATCAACATTGAACAAAAATGGAAAATCAAAACATAACAAGAAGTACTCAAGTGTTTGTCAAAATATATTGCTCTGGTTCAATGTGGGTGTCTCTCTAAAAATTTCCAAGGTGAGTCCACCCAAATGGTCGCTTTTGAAGAGCATCCAGGTCGGACCCTATAAACAGTCAATGGGCTTCTATCTTTCCTTTGGGTGCTCGGTCGATGTCCACATTCATCACATCATTTGTATATTGGGAAACTCCATATGTTCAGAATAGTAGACGCATTTGGGCCCTCCTACTTTGGGCCTCCTCAGGACAATACAAAAGGTTTTATGCAGTGCAGGAAATTCACTTTAGAACAAACGAACAAACATGTATACAAATTGAGCAAACATATATACGCATTAAAAATCCATAAATCTTTACAAAAGGACTTCATATAGTAACGTGTGATCAAATTGACATATCCAATGGTGAGAACAACACGCGAGATCAGTGTGCATAGACACAGGCCATACCACCTAGTGCTGTTTACATGATATAGGAGGGAGGAGACCTAGACACAAGTTGGAAGAGAGGAGTAGAGGCTTCATTAGAAAATTAGTTAGGCCTTTTGCGGAGAGGAGCTGCTTATTAGTTATCCTTTAGCACTACCATTTGGCAGATGGTGAGGGTAAAACTGCAGTCTCTGTTTTTCAAGATGAAAGGGACCCTTTAGGAGAAGCCAGCCATGCTGTTTTTCTCCAATCACTGTTCAGTGTAATTGCTGATAACCAGGAGCATAAAGCTCACACCTCTTTTTGCCTTTGTTGTGGGTACTCGAAGTTGGAGACTACCCTTATGTGAAAAGCATGGCTCTACAAAAAGGCAGTGTATGCAGAGCAGCCTGGAAAGGACACTTGAAAGACGATTCAACCCAAATCGGTTCAGAAACTGCAGAAAGACAGTTTAAGAAGTGAGGGGACATCACCTAATGTCTTGCGTAAGAATCTGTGACCAAGGATTGAGCCATGGCTGATTTCACCAATGTGACCATTTACTGTGCCTATTGTGGTGATGGCCATATTCCAGAAGTGTGCCTCAGGTATGCCATTGTGCTGCAATCAATCCTACCCATTTGGCGTCTCAACTGCTAGGTATCGCTGTGCAACACAGCAATGGATCCAACTACAGCTGTGGGCCACCTGATGCTCAGTACCTGTGTTCCTCAAGGCACTTCAGGAATCAGCTTCTGCAGCCAAACCCTAACATGGGCTACCCAGACTGAAGGCTTCTCCTGCAACCCGCGTGTCTCCTCCTAGAAGCAGGGCGATCAGAGACACATGTTTCCAGGGGATTGTGATTAACTAAGCGCTATCCTTACTTCAGCGGGTTAATATGCATTTGTGTCTTAATTCATACCACACAGACACTCTAACCCTAGGTGGTTCTGCCGAGAGGAAAAATGCTCATGCAAAGGGAAGGGATGGACAGTATCCCAAGGCGCAGTAGCCCAAGCGCCATTGCATTTTATTCTACCTGATAATATTGCCTGTTATATTCTCTCTTAGGTGTGTTTATTAAAGCACGTTTCTTTGTAAAGCACTTTGTTGGACAATCAGTTATGGTACTGCTTGATGTTAAGCTCTGAGCAAACACCCCAGTTCCCACAACTGAGGCCCAGTATCCCCTGCTTAGCCCAGTAGGTCTTGACTGCTCATCCCCCCTCCCTCCCCTCTCTAAAGGGTTAGACAAATGTTTGGAAAGTGATGCGAGATCCTTTAAAAGTCAGTGCCAAATTTCAACAACAGATCAATTTACATAGTTCAATTATTTACACTACACTGATCTTTCATCAGCTAAACTAGCGAAAATGTACCCTGGAATGTCAGCAATATGCAAGAAGTGTCACGCAAACCCTGCTGACTTTTTCCATATGGTCTGGGTGTGTTCCATCCTTTAATCCATTTGTAGAGCGCATCCTAAGACAGCATTGGTCTGCATTAATAGATGTTATATGAGAACTAACAGAGGCCTTGAAGATACCATGGAGACCTGCCTGCTGGCTATGTTTATCAGATATCCCAAAGCAAAAAACATATCATGGTTTATAACAATGGCACAGGCCCTATGGAAAGAAAGCTGAAGGTGGCCAGGGCACCTGATATCTCCAAATGGATGTGAGAATTGCAGAAACGAACTGCAGAAATAGCTGTTCTGACACTCATACATACAGAGGTAGAAGAGAGTGGCCTCGTCCCTCATAGAACTGGACACTTTACTGTTAGCTCTGCAGGCTAAAACAGACGGCATGCCTCCTTGACTGAGCAAGAGATACTATACAGTGCTGTCACAGATTGATGTGATTATGCAAGAACTAAAGGTATATACAAATTTTTGGATACTCTGCTGGGTTTGGGATGCTGAGATGGGGGAACTACACTGTATCAGTGGAAACGGTTTCACACTTTCATGTGTATTTAATAGTGGGGTTCGCTAGTTGGTTATGTTTTTAGCAATGTTTTTTCTTTGATGCTTACATGGCATACGAATATAGCTGTGTATGAACATAATGTTAAGTTTGTGGCAGGCTCCTTATATCAAAGACTGTAAGGCAATGAAGAAAGATGTCACTATATTATATGCTATGTACTACAAAAACTACAATAAAGAGCTATTGAAGACAAAACAACAGAGCCAAACGTTCAACTTGTACACTTTAAACCAAGCACAGGCAGATGACAGATGCAAGGTTGCTTTTGGTAGACCTTTATACCATCTCCATTGATGGGTTGAGGGATCTGTGTTTGGATTGGATGTCGAGGTCTCCCAGGAACAAGAAGAGGAAGGTCTTTGCAGGTTATATTAGCAATTAGAGAAAATGGCAATGAGGGAAGAAACTGGTCACTGGGGAAGATGCAATGATAGGAACCTTGGGAGAAAATGCTGTATGGGGAAGGTGCCATGATAGGAACCCATGGAGAAAATGCTGTATTGTCAGGCTCTCCCCAGGCATACCCTGTGTGTATCCCTAAATCTATTTACCAACGTTTCAACAAGGGAATTACTGCCACAGATTTGTAGGCTACCATGGTCACCGAGCTAAGGAGTTATTCCCTTTGGGGGGTGGCTAAGTCTAGCTGAGACCCTGAACTTGAAGATGGCTCTCTAGCAGGCCAAGACTGGAGAAGATAAAGGAATTTGACAGAGAGAAGCTGAGATTAGCTCGCCAGGAACTAGAGGAAAGGAGGGGGGACACAGGAAGAATGGGCCCAGGAAGAGAGAAAAGGACAGCACATGGAGTGGAAAAGGAAAAATAACTGGCTAGAGAAGACAGTTTTAGAGGAAGAGAGGCCAAGGGCGGTAGCAGAAACAGCTACATATAGGAAAAGCAATTCCTTGTTTAACTCTCTAGGAGAGCCTATCAAGGTTCCAAAAGAGCTTGTACACATGTGTGTGTCAGTATAAAATAATTTGATGTTTCTAAGGCAGCTACTTTAATGAGTTATTTGCCCATGGAATGTATGGCAGTCATAGGAAGGATACCTGTGGCTGAGCAAATGAATAATGAGCGAATAAAGGAAGCTCTAGTTAGAAGGTTTTGGGCAGAAGCCAGCTCAAAGGTTTAAGAAAAAAAAACAAGAAAGGAAATGGTGTTCAATTAGAGACCTGGATTCACAGCAGGTTGCAGAAGAATTTTACATTCCCTTAACTAGTTGATGGAGACAGAGAGGCTCAAGGAGGAATGCTCCACTTAGGCAATACATGTCAAATCTGACAGAGAAGGATCCAGAGAAACCTGCAGTGTTAACAAAGGGCTGGAGCAGCATGTCTCTTTTTTTGTTTAAATCAGTTTATTGAAGTTTGTTTTACATTCTTTATGCATGGTTAGCAAAGTCGGTACCAAGCGTACATAGTATTAGTGAGACGAGATATGATAGCGTGATCTACCTTGCATTGTGTGCTTTCATTACTTCAACTATTTGCAAGTCTCATCTCTTACCACGGTGATGGGAGCTTTACGCTTTCAAACAAATGATGTGCCATAACCAATGCTTTGCTTCGATAGAGCCAGTCATGTATCTAGCAATAAACAGGTGAATTGAATAGAGAAAAAAGTTATCAACAAGAATCCCGGGCATCCCCTCAACCCACCCCTGCCCTCCCCACAATGAAACGACTTCACACATTTTAGGTGTTAAATTGGTGGGCGCGTGGAGGCGCTACGGTCAAGTAGTAGCTTGGAACATTGATTGGGGCATGTGGTTTGCGACCCGTACCACCACACCAGTTTGCGTAGTGTTTAGAGGGCTGATTCATCTGTTTAGTGCAGTGGCGAGTTTGCATCTGGTGTTAGGGCCACCTGAAAAGTAGTCAGCAAGTCTACTTGAATAGCGCCCCAATTGAACGATATAGGCTATTTGCAGAGCCCTAAATTGTCCTCTCTATGTAGGGCAGCGTTTTCTACCTGAGCCCATGCCGGAAGGGACTGCGTCCAAGTGCGAGTGTCGGGAGCTCCTGTGCTTTCCATCTATGAGTGATGAGGCGCTTGGCTGTTTTTAGCCCTAGGTCGAGAAAGCGTGATGTGACTCTATTTTTCTTTGTCCTGCGATAGAGGCAGAGAATGCATACTTCCCAGGTGTGTAGCTCGGGACGTCCCGTGCAGGTGGGCAAGTGTGTAGTGATACCCTGCCAATAGTGTTGTAGATGCTGGCATCCCCAGAGCATGTGTAAAAGGTCAGCATCTACCAGAGAGCAGCGGAGGCAGGCGGCACCTGCTCACTGGAAATATCGATTTATTTTCGCTGGGGTGAGTTATGCCCTGTGCACTATGCAGTATTGTATTAGGCGTAGTCTGGCATTGCGGGCGACACACACCAGGCTCTGTAGCACTGTCTCCGATTCATTATTGGTGCAGGGTCGGGCCAGTGCCTCCTCCCACTTGCGACTAAGAGGGGTGAGCGGAGGGCAAGTATGCGAGCACAGTGAGTCCACAAACCAGCGCATCTGTGTCTGCCCGGTCCTATTACATGCAGGTATTGCATGGTGAGGTGCGTTGGGGCTCCAGTGCCACATCACCCCACCGATTCCCATGGTGATCACCAATGAATTATATAAGAGGAACTGGCCTGGTGAGAGGTCGTCCTCCTCCATTAGGGACCCGTAGGTCAGTAAGTTGTTGGCGCGGTGGAGGTCTCCAACCGTGAGGATGCCTGCCGCGTGCCATGCGGTTAGTTTTGCTGATGATGTAATGGCGTGCCGTCTGGGCATGCCAAGCAAGGGTATCGCTGGAGCATAATGGGTCACTGTGCGTGTTAGAAAGAGAGAGTGACGAGAACAGCGGTATCCTCTGAGGAGGGGGTCCTGGGTACTAGCTGGAGGCGCAGTTTGAGGATGGAGGATGCCATCCTACACAGCTGCAGAGACAGGGCCTAGCTGAGGCCTACTACAGACCGGGAGACCCCGGGGGCGCATACGCCAAGCGCCTGCTGCCAGCCAAAGACTGAGGTGCCTGCGGTGAGGAGTGACCCCGAAGTTGGGCTGCCCTACTGGAGCTGCTGGGTTATCGCGGAAGGGCCAGCTGCTAGGAGGGCAGAGCGACCGCCCCGTGTAGCAGGTGATTTCCGGGCGGGCGGCGGCTAGCTGGTTGGTGTCTGACAGCGCCGGTCGCTGCAGCTGCAGGGCCGGGGCCTTGCTGAGGCCTGCTACAGTTGAGCACGCATACGCTGGGCTCTCATGGCTGAACACGGTGACTGGACCGTCTTTGGTGAGGTGTAGCTCCGGAGCTGGGCCTGGCAGCCGGGTGACTCCGGAGGGGCCAGCAAAGTGGCCGGGGGGGGGGGCGCCGCCGTCCAGACAGCATGAACATACGGGAATAAGGGACACCTGACACACTTGTTTTGATGAGGGAGAGCGCAGCCATATTGGGGCACAGGGACTCCCATCGCTGCCGCCACCGGATATCACGGTGGCACTGGGTTGTTGGGCCCTACTGCTATGCCCTGATGCACTGCAGATCCTCAAGTGAAAGGTCCACGCTGTGCCAAGCGGACTATGCGGAGTCCCTGCAGGAGCTGATATGGGCCCCTTGCACTTCTTGTGCAAATGAGTTGGACACGAGTGATGCACATCTGTGCACAAGACCTACCCATTCTACTGAGAGCTTCTACTGTGAGCCACATAAGCGTGGGTACCCGGTGGGCTGCTGAGCTGAAGTATGTGGGCGGCCACCAAGAACCTTGTTGCCGCAACACTCCCCTATCGAGGCGGCGGTGCTGCCCCTGGTGGTGTGAGATACCGATCCAGTGCTGGACACCAGTCCAGAGCAGAAAGCTCATGAACTTATTGCGAGGCGACCTGGAGTCATTTGCAGTTGTGGCGGGTCTCCTATTGCGAGATACCCCAAGGCGGATCTTCCTCCCCACCAGCCCCGAGTGGATTCCCTTCTGAGTGCAGCGGGTTGCCCATTGCTGCTCTCCCTAGAGAGGGAGACTGGCCACCTGTGGGTTTGGTGCCCCGGCCCGTGGTGCATTGGGATGTAGCCTGTCCCCTCCCACGGCCTTTTGCACTGCCCCTGGACCAACATATGCGCTCCCTGGATGGTCGCTCCCTGAGGGGGGCTATTTAGAGGGGCGGTGCCGGTCCTGGCCCTCTCTGACTTCAATGATTCTATGGGGGACATGTCCCACATCGGCCAAGCCTGGTGACGGAGTGACTGGAGCAGCTTTAAGGCTGTGACTTTGTCGCACCGCGACGCGACTTATTCCTTGCTCTGGAGTGGGGAGAGACAGACCACAGAGAGGAACGCAACAGACCAAGAAGGACCAGTATACGGCACAAGGGGGAACACGGAGGATGGACCCCCCATGAGAATCTCCCCCAAACACAGAGCACATAAGCGGACCCTACCGGGGCTCAAATACTTGCAGCTAGGGGTGGGTATGTGTACCTGGAGCTCGCCGTCTGGTGTTGCTGCCGGAGTGCCTCCTCAGCCTGGCATGGTAAAATGTGCTGGTTGACTGTGGCATCCCCTGTGTGGAGAACAGTGGTGCGGGTAGTAGCCTATTGCCAGTTTGGGTGTGGACGGCCACTGCCAGCTGGTTATCTCCAATTGTTGTATGAGTGGTGATTATTGTAGATTTATCTTGTTATTGCTTTTTGCGTATCTTCCTCCATTGTAGTGTGTTAAGAGGTCATTAGCACAAATTGGTTGATTTTGGGCTTTAGGGTGGGAGTTGTGGGCTTGAAACATGATTGGGGAGGCACGAATTGTTATTGCTGTGTTTATCCGCTGGGTGGGGGGATTTATTATCATAATGATTCTTGGTGGCAGCGTCGGCTGGGTGCATGTGATGGGGCTTGGAAATATCTTGGACCAACAGATGGGTCGATTTAATTTTGTGGCATGGAATGTACGGGGGCTCAATTCTATTGTTAAAAGATACAGGGTGCAGACCTATCTCCGCAGGCATGGGACTCATGTAGCAATGTTACAGGAGACACACTTATCGGACTCAGAGACTCAAAAACTCCATAGGAAATGGAGGAGTCAGATGTTCTTGGCCACTTATTCCACATATGCCCGGGGAGTGGTGATTTAGGTGGCTCCACAGGTCCTGTTTCAAGTCAGTAGTTGTATAGCGGATAAAGAGGGGAGATATGTCTTGGTGCATGGATCGATAGATGGTACGGAGGTCTGCTTGCTGAACATCTATGCCCCGAATATAGATGATGGTGAGTTCTATTTAGACTTGAGAAACAGCTGCTACTGTATGTTGGAGTTCCAATATTATAGGCAGGTGATTTTAACTGTGTGTTAGATGGAACATTCGATAGGCACCCTCCGAAAGCACACACTAAACTAAATATAACATCTGCTCTATGAGGGGTGATGGACCACCTATGCTGCATTGATATATGGCATGTTACACATCTGGGTGCACAAGGCTACGCCTGTTATACAACTGCAAGCACCGTCTATAGCAGACTAGAGCGTTTCCTGATCTATGATATGGCTGCCACCGCAGCCTTACAGACATGCATATTGGGGCGCTTCTTCTCAGATCATGTTCCTGTACTGCAGGAATGGGAGACAGAGGGCGGTAGACCGAGAACCCCCTTTGGCGCTTGCATCCGGAAGCCCTCAGATATTATGTTCTGGGAGGAACTTAGAGAAGTGACCAACGGATACTTTGATACTATCTGGCTGTCAACCGCTACTAGGTGAACCGAATGGGATGCACTGAAGGTTGTGAGCCGTGGGGAATGCCTTTCCAAAGTGGGTGGTAAGAGGATGCACCTAGAAAAGGAGCTTATTGAAGCAGAGGACGCGTTAGTTGGACTGCAGAGTGAGGAACTCATAATGGAGACGCTGAATGAAGCTTTACTACACGCTCACTGCAGAGGGGGAGAAATATGGGACAAGTTAGACTGCCTGGTCTGCCGTGAATATCGCCAGTTACTACATCGAGAGAGGGATAAGTCGGGGAGACTATTGGCATGGTTGTTGAAGCGGGAGGGTCCCCTGATAATATTGATGCTCAGACAAGCAGATGGGCATTTAGTCTCCACGCAGACTGGTATCAATTCCTTACTGTATGCTCACTTGGCTGCAATATATAAGGAGGGGACATGGGCCGACCAGGCCAAGATAGGGAGGTTTCTTGACGATATGACACTTCCACACCTCACGGAGGGACCGAGAGAAGGCCTTGGGGAGGGGGGGGGGAATCTGACTTGAGAACCTATGGAAGGTGGTACAGAATATGGCGCATTGTAAGTCCCCGGGCATCGATGGTCGTCCGGTGGAGTACTTCCAGACCTTCGTGGACCTCTTACTCCCTCATTTGCTAGAGACCTTACAGGAGGCTAAACGGGTGGGGATTCTGCCCTTATCTATGTGGGAAGCCCACATTTTCATGCTTCCTAAGCCCAGCAAAGACCCTCACGTACCTGGCTCTTACCGGCCCCTATCGATGCTAGGAGTGGATACCAAAATATTAGCTAAGGAACTGGCAATGCACTTGGGTAGAGTGGTGACACACTTGGTCCATGACGACCAATGTGGGTTTATACCAGGCAGGGGAACCCACATGAACTTGCGAAGGCTCTCTCATGTACTACATTCAATGGCACATATGAATGTCAGGCGGCAGCGGTCGCTTTGGATATTGAGAAAGCATTTGAAACCCTACGATGGGACTACCTGTGGGAGGTTTTGGGGAGAATGGGCTTAAGTCAGGAATTTATCTCTTGGGTTCGCCTTCTCTATTGCCAGCCGATGGCACGTGTTTGTAGTGGCGGTGTGAACTCTGATTGTTTTTTTTATAGAGTGGGGCACGAGACAAGGATGCCCGTTGTCCCCGCTCCTTTTGGTACTGGCTGTGGAATCGTTAGCGATCCGGCTGCGACGCAATATGGCCCAATGGGACATAACTTTGAATGCCAGCACCCATGTTGTCTCCCTTTATGCAGACGACACAATGCTATATGTTTGTCACCCAGAGAGGGCGGTGTCCGCACTCTTAGAAGTCTTGTCGGCATTTGCAGCTGTGTCGGGACTGCATGTCAATCGCCAGAAGTCGTTGGCGATCCGGCTGCGACGCGATATGGCCCACTGGGACATAACTGTTAACGGCTGCACCCATGTTGTCTCCCTATATGCAGACAACGCAATGCTATACGTCTGTCACCCGGGGAGGGCGGTGTCCGCACTCTTAGAAGTCTTGTCGGCATTTGCAGCTGTGTCGGGACTGCATGTCAATCGCCAGAAGTCGGTTATATTCCCACTGGCAGACCTGGTTGGGAAGGAGGTCACAGCCCTCCCCACTATAGAGTTTTGATGGGAGTGCAATTGTTTCCACTACTTAGGCATACAGGTCACCCATACGGCCGGGGCCCAATACACTTTAAACATGAGAGCAGACGTTTCAGGCTTAGAGACCTATTTGCTTCTGGAACCGCCTGCCCCTTTCTGTTTTGGGGCGAGTGGCCCTGGCCAAGATGGTCCTCCTGCCCGCTACTTATATGCTCTCCAGAACTCCTTCTGCTGCATCCCTAGAGCCACCTTCACCACCCTAAATAGCCTCCTTGTCTCCCTGGTGTGGGCCGTGAAGCACAGCAGGGTGAAATTAGAGGTACTGAAATTGGATATGGACTTAGGGGACCAGGGTCTTGCAGACCTTGGCCTTTACTACCTTGCTGGACTCAGAGTACGTGGCACAGTGGAGCGCTGAGGTTCCTAACACAGAGAAGGCATTATTGGCAGACTGGGGCTCTGGGGTAGACCTTCCGAGATACCTTATGATGGGTTCAAGGATATCTCCCCTCCCTCCACGCCCCCGCCCCCCAACCCCGGATTGTCTGTTTGTGGTTAGTCATGTAGCGGAGGCCTGGGAGTTGGCGGTCACCCTGGTCTTGCGTAGAGCCTCATATGCGCGACTACCACCCCTCCGCTGGCTCCACAGTTTCCGTCATATACAAACAGTGATGGACCTTGCGAGATGGTTTGAGGGAGGATGTATGGCGGCAGGTGACCTATACCTAAATGGAACTTTCCTATCCTTTGCAGATGCGAGAGAATACCATCAGGTCCCAGAGGGTCATTTTTTACAATATGCAAAAATGTCACGGACAGCACGCAAGATATGGACAACCTTTCCGGAGGAGCCCAGGGAGTCCCATACTCTGATGCGAACACTCGACCCGGGCTCCTTCAGGGTATTGATCTCCCACTTGTATAAAGCCTTGAAAGTCAAATGAAATTTCAAAGATCCAAGGTAGATGGCTACCAGACTTGACATCGCTCCTTACGGAGGGGGAGTGGCGGCGGGCGTTTGCACAGGTCCAGGAGGTGGCCAGCAACGCTTGCTTTAAACGTATGCAATTCCACTACTTACATCACACATACCTAACCCCTCAGCGATTGTCTAGATTTAATGCAGAGCACTCATCGGCGTACCTCCCCTGCGGCATAGAACCCGTGATAATTATACACATGTCTTGGGATTGTACTCGACACCAGGCATACTGGTCGGGGGTCCTAGGCTTACTGCAGGAGACTACGGGAGTCCCTGTTGAATCGTTGATCAAACATTGTCTCCTGGGGGTACTGCCGGTCCCCAGGTCAGATGCCTGTATGCGATACAAATTTACCCTTTTGGGGCTCGTGTTGGCCAAACGCCATATTGCCATACATTGGACGCACCCTGCGCCCCTTCGCCTGGTTAAATAGAGAACTGATGTATGTGAATGGGGTGTGGCCGAGGAGAGACGCCTGCGCTTCGTTCCTACGGATGAGAATGCAGAACGTAATTTGGAAACTTGGGGGGGAAATGTTAGAGAAGTTACTGTTGACTGGGCGGACGGGAGAGGTAGCAATGGGTTTGACCTGAACGGCGGCCTCCGCCTCACCTACGTGGACACAGGAGACTGATCTATCGACTGAATTAATGCTACAGAGTGATGTAAGTGTATATTGAGTGAGTGTTGGAGGTAGGGATCTGTGCATCATGGACTGCGCTGAGGCAGGACATACTTCTAGTGAGTCTGCATGAGCCGGAGCCGGAACCCCCTGAGAGACTATCATTGAATATTAGATAAACTCAATGCCTATGTCAATGGATGGTTACTAATTCAACCGGATGCCTCACATTACATTCCCATTGTCCTATAACTAAGAGAGAGGAGGGTCCGCTCCGGAAGGTAGGGAAGGTGGACTCCAGTATGCAACCAAGCCCGTGTTTATGAGTCTAGAAACTGTATGGTACAGCACCCCACTGCTAGTCGCTGCCAGGGTTTTAGTTTTGTTTCTTCTATTTTATTGTTGTGTTCTTTTATGCATGATTCAATTCATAGGAATTGTACAGTACATTCGGCCTGGAAATATGTGCTCTACGATGTTAACCTTGGGACAATGTTCAGGGCTAGCCCTGGGACAATTGAAGGTACTGGGATGGTACTCAGATATGTGAGGTGTATTTTTGTCATCATTGTCATACGTGAGATAGTATCCGTGCTGATAAATGTGTAATTCTGAAATAAAAGTTTTAAAAAAACCAAGATTTAAGGATGTGGTGCGTGGCAGCACAAATTCATCATTCTGGTCAGGATGCACCAGCATGGGTACCATGGGTGCCAGCCGAGTCGCCAGGATCTTAGCAAGTATCTTATAATCCGTGTTGAGTGGCGCTAGTGGCCGATAAGAGCCTAGCTCAATGGGGTCTTTGTGTGGTTTAGGGAGTGAGATCAGCAGGGCTTTGCATAGAGAAATGGGAAAAGGCATGAGGCATCTAGTGACTTCGTATTGTGTGAGCAACCGAGGTGCAAGGAGGGTTGTGTGCACCTTGTAAAATTTGATAAGCAGTCGTCTGGTCCAGCCGTTTTGCCTGTAGCTAGAGCTATGATCGCCTCCTGTATTTCAAATAGTTTTTTGATTGGGGGTGGAGACAGGGCACGGGAATAGCACTGAGGAAGGGCTCTGTGTCTGCTGGGATAGCAGTGAGTCGGGATTGGTACAGCAAGGTGTAATGTTGGATTAGTTCTAGGTATATGTCTTGTTGCGTGTCGAGTGAGTCGCCAGTAGCGGATTTCAGTGCTACAATGTGATGTTGAGGCTGGTCCAATCTTATTAGCCATGCCAATAGTGTGCTAGACTTATCAGCAGCAGCATGACAACGTGCAGAGTGAGCTGCGTAATTCAGGCAACAAAGCCGTTCTAGGAGGGAGACATGCTCACGTTGTGTGGCCAGGAGGAGGCGAGAGCTACCAGGGTCGTGTACTGCGGCAGTTTCATGTTGCAGGGGGGCACCTTCTATGCAAGATACATCAGTGTCTAGCTGTCATCCGGCATTCCAAGTCACCCCCAAGCAGTGGCCTCTGACTGACACCATGTGGGCGTCCCAATCAACCAGCCTGGATGTCGCTGACCCATGATTGTGTTTGAAGTATTCCTTAATAGTGGCATGTAAAGAGGCACGGAATGTGGGGGGGGGTCTTCAAGTGCCGTTGACTGTAAGCACCACGACGGGAGAAAGACCATTGTCCCATGTGAGCTGGAGGGTCTGCGGGTTGTGATCCGAATGGCTGAGGCCCATGTAGTCAGTGGATGTTACACGGGGCAGTAGGGGTTCTGTGCCAACAAATGAGGCTTGAGGTATGCTTGAGGTAAGCATTGATGGCATATCGGCGGGAGGGTGTATGCATGCCCTGTACGTTCCGATTATGAAAGTGGAGTGTGCCATGTCAGTGGTGTGAGGCAGGTGAAGGGCTGCCGTCCTGTGTGTCACTAGGGACCAGGCTCGCAGCCACAGTAGAGAGGCATAGACACAAATATCGGCATGGATCGTTGAGGGGCATAGAGGAGATGCCAAGAGGGGGAGGGGAAAAATGGGATGCAACCATTGACTACTAGTGGGAATACAAACAACGGGTTTACCCGCCCAAACTTATTGAAAAATGTATGCAATAAACAGCAGTAAAGTAAAGCCTAAGACCAAGGGTCTTGTTGGTGGGAGGGACACCGGCCCAGGATGGTGTACCCCATGTAGTGTAGGTGTGAGTGTTCCAGCCGGTACAAGATTTGTAAGAACTCCCATGGTTGGATTAGCTTCCCTTGGTTGAGTCCGGCGGGTGGCATTGTTCCTATCCCGGTGTGAGAGGTCGTCAAATAATGAAGCATGCCTCGATAGGTTGAGGGGGAGACGAACTCTCAAAAATATTTTGATGAACCATAGTTTGGAGAAGTAAAAGAAAAAACCTAATGGGTCCTTTTTGGCTTTGATACCCTCAAGTGCCCTTTTTTACGTGTTGTGTACAATTCTAGATTTGCCTAGACCAGAACAGGGTAGTAATGGATCAGGGCAGACTCTGAAAAGCCACTGACTGTGGCATTCTTTGCCCCTGCTCCAGTCAGAGAGGAGGATGAGATAGCTGAAGCACACCACCAGATTGAGTCTGGATCATTGCCGGGGCTGCAGGGGTTGTTAGCTGCTGGAGGACCTACCCAGAAGGCATGCAGCAGGGCGCAAGTTGAATCCCCTATGTTTGTGGAACTTTGGAAGAAAGCTAAGGAACAAGCAAGAAAAGTAATGGTCAGAAGACATTATGCGGGCTGGGAGGACAGGCTTCTTTATAGTGAGCCTGTGAATAGCTGATCTAGGAGCCAGCAAGAGATTAACAGTTCCCCTAATGTACAGGAATTACCTGTTGTCACTGGCCCATGAGGTGCCCTTTGCAGGACACATGGGCATTAGAAAGATCCAGGATAGGTTGAACCCTCTGGTCAAGCATGCACAGAATCTGTCCCACTTACCAACTGAGTGGTAAGTCGAGGGGTGTGGTGGATCATGTCACTAAGTACCCAGTACCTCCAAGAAGCATAACTGCAAAAGTGATAGCGGAGAAATTCCCCGTATGGTATGCTTTTGACTAAGGCTTTCAGGCGGACACTAGTCCCTTGTAATATGCGGTTTGTTGTGGTTGATTTTCTGAATGTTGTGCATGTGAACTTCAGTCCATAAGTATTGTTATTCAAATCCTCAAACTATGACATGAAGTCTGTTTGTGATCCATTCCAGACTATGAGGAGGTCAACGATATACCGCAGACAGAGGTTGATTCTCTCCAAGTGCCTGTCATGTGAGTCTCCCCAGGCCACCTCCTTCTACCAGCTTTCTATGGTGAGGTTAGCATAGCTGTGAGAAAAGAAATCCCTATGGCAGTTCCACATTGTTGTTTGTATATTTTATGGTTGAACACATATGTTATTTGTCCAATATCTTTCCATCATGGTAAAAAAATGTTTCTTCGTTTAAGAAAATATTCACAGGCTTGTAGTCCCATATCATGTATGATAGAGGCATAAAGTGACATAACATCAATTGTGACAAGAAATTATTATTTCTGCCTGGTGGTGATAGCCAAGATCCTCAGAAAGTCACCTGTATCTTTCATATAAGAGCTCAGAGTGCTAACTATGGGAGCTAGATAATAATCAACATGTGTAGAAGTCCTTGCATGTAATGAGTCACAGGCCTACACAATTAGTCTCCCTGGGGGATTATTCAAGGTTTTATTAATTTTCGTTAGAAAAGACATGATGAGAATAACTAGGTTATTCAATCTCAGGAACTTGTACTGATTGTCAATGATTAATAGTTCTGTATGCCAATCTTTTAATTGTTGTTTCCAGAATTCTGTCATCTTTTTGATGGGGTTACCTTTTAATTTTATTATGATTGACCTCATCATTCAATTGTAGTTTTGCTTCCTTGATGCAATTCTCTGTATTCAAGATGACAACAGTTCCGCCTTCATCAGCTGGTTTTAGGGGAATATTTTCATTGCTTTAAAGATTTTCTGTAGTTGTATATTCCTTTTGGGTGAGAATTTCTTTGTGTTTCAATTCAATGCAGTTTTCTAATCTGTCGATATTAAATGGTACCAGTTCATTAAAGAATTCAAATTTCTTACCAGGTGACAGCACTGGGCAGAACTCTGATTTTTCTTTGAGATTGCTATACATATTTAGGCTGGGATTGACAGAATTGTAGAATTTGAATCTGTCATTTCTTATCCATCCGGTTTATTGGCTAATTGATAGAGACTTATCAAGACTGGTGTTTGCCCTATTGTCAGATCTCTGTTGCTGTAGTCTATCACTATTGTTTCTTTGTTGCTTCTTATTTGTTTGGTTGTGTATAGTTCAGCAAGTTTACATTTTCTGACAAATTTGAAGGTATCAATGTGTGTTTCCACCAGATCAAAATGTGTTTCAGGACAGAAAGATAATCCGTTATTTAAGACTTGTGGTTCTTCTACAGTAAGTGTGTGTCTAGAGAAATTGACTATTCAATTCCCTTCAATGCAAGCATTGTTGTTTTACATTTCTATTGACTGTGAAGGTGGTATTGCTTTTTGCCTACATCCTCTCCTGATTTTCCTTTCCCTCTTGGTTGGCCTTGATCACAACCTCTTCTCCTTCCCTTGCAAAAACAATACAGGAAGGAGGAAGAGAGTGCAAGTAAAAGGAAAAAACATACTTCTGAAAAAGGAAAGCAATGGAAGAACACTGGGCAAGGGAAGCAGTACTTGGGCCATGTTTCAGGGTAGGGACAAACATACGAAGAGGAAGTGAAGCCAGCACTCGCTGATCAAAGTAAAACAAGGAAATGAGAGTGACACAATGGGCGAGATTTAAGCCCCCTGTAAGTAAGCATAATGCCTTGCAAGCAACAGCGCATTCGCTCTCAGGCAAGACCTAAAGTAGAGGATGTAGGAGTGGGGATGGGAGAGGGCAAACTGTGAATGAGGCGAAGGGGCCTGCCAAACATACTGAAGGGCACAAACCAACTAAAAGTGGCCCCAAAACATTTAGGGGTGCTGCTAAGGCAGTAGAGTGTTTAAGGAAGGGGATGTGTTCTGACGAAGGGGTAAGAGCCTTTACCATGCAGGACCTTTACCACACCGTATTTACCACAAAGAAAAGTACCATGCAGGTAAGTATCTGTAAATTTAATATGCAATACTTTACCACGTAGGTCATACATTTTATGTTATTTTTTTTTTTTTTTAAGTGATTTTAGGGTGTAGGGATGGGCAGAGGTAAAGGGAGGTGAGAGTGACTCGAGGGTTCAGGGGAGGGTAGAGGTAAAGGGAGGTGAGGGTGACTTGAGGGTTAAGGGATGGGTAGAGGTAAAGGGGGGTGAGGGTGACTTGAGGGCTCGGGCTGGGAGGAGGGAGGTGAGAGTGGCTTGAGGGCTCGGGGATGAGTAGAGGTAAAGGGAGGACAGGATGGCTTGAGGCCTCAGGGGTGGGTAGTGGTAAAGGAAGGTGAGGGTGACTTGAGGGTTTACGGGTGGGTAGAGGTAAAAGAGAGGAGAGGGTTACTTGAGGATTCAGGGGAGTGTAGCGGTGAAGGGAGGCAAGGGTGATTTTTGGGGATATGAGTGGGTAAAGGTGAAACAAACCTTTTGAAATCATTGTGTGTTTGATGATGAATAAATATCTATTAAATTATAAAAGAACTAACCAACAAATAAGTAAATCTGACACGGAGGCAAACGTTAACTCGGAAAAACACACACTGTATGACAACAGTCTTAAACAAAGGGAATATGTTTACAGCTTCATCATCAATAAAAGTAAGAGGCGGCCGAAATGTATGATTGAGAAATTGGTCACATGCAACAAAGTCTCGTTATTGTTAATTGTTTGCCTTCAGCTCTTGGAAAAACCGGGATGCGCAAGCTTCGAACTCTGATGGTTTCAAGTTATTTTGCAATGAAAATAATACAATAATCTGTTCGTAAGCATTACGGAAAAACACTAAACAAGAAATCAATCAGTACTTGGTCCATGCCACAAGAAAGAAAACAGACACATGGAGACAAACTGAAGCCCAATTGAAGCTGACACACACACTCACCAATAAAAAAAAATAAGATTGACCAGCCAATGGTGAGTAATGGGTGGGCTAAAATCCCATTTTAGAATATTTTTTTTCTTCTGAAACAATAGATTGGTGCAAAGGACAGTGCATGCACTGTCTTAGGCAAGACCTAAAAAATAAGTTGCAAGAGCTAGGCAGATAAATTTAGGGAAAGAATGCAGTGTTTTAACCTTATACTATTCACCAGAGAAATGCAAATGTGTACCACTGATATAACTACCTTTAACGTGAATTCATGGGTTGGGTTTCCAATTCTAGCTTCTGGTTCCACATTGTATTCCCGTGCTAAATGGACAGTGGGGTTGTATAGCCGCCAGTGTTTCTGCCCTTCTAACTGGAGAATGAAGACCTGTACAGAAATACGATAGAATGCAAAATGCAGCATAAGACCTTTTGTTTTCAAGTTAATCTTAACAATAAACACACTTTGTTAAGTAGTACTTCTGAAGCCAAGTGAAGTTTGAATCTTCTTCTTTAATACACCTACAAGTAATACAAACAGCATAGCTCTTTGCCCTTTAACACACATCACTTCTCTGCCTTACTTAGAGTTCTGTTGTTACCATTGTAGAATCATGGCATCACATATCATCTCTGTGAGCCATGATTCTTTGATACAGTAGTTTATAACACATCTCTCTTTTTAACAAAATACAACCAGGAATATGAAATGCACAACCGTGGAACCAGACACAATAAAAGGCTCTACAATCTCACAATGAATGTGTGGAAAATACGATAATTAACTTCAACAGAAACTTAAGCTATAAAAGGAAAATAAATAAATGAACATTATTACAATAACAATACTTAAGGAGACTACTAATGAAAGTGAAGGAAAAACTATTAATGAAAACATCTCACAAAGCATCAAGATTATAAACACTATGCAATCCATAAAACCATTAACAGTCAGTCATAATCACTTTATTTCACCAATAAAAAACAACGGCATAAAAGTATACTATATACATACAGGTTAAGAATACCTATCAGAAAATTACATAAAAATATAATTGTGTGTAAAATAGTGCCACTTAGGATTTCATAATGAGATGCACATATATTTAAAATCAAATAATGAGACATATGAAAAGTTTAAAATCTTGCTCACATTGACACAATACAGATTCTGTTTCCTCCTTTTTAAAGCACACTGAAGAAAAGAGGCCAGGCAATAACAAGTGAAGGGATCAGGTAATAGTTTTAAAAAATGTAAGGCTGGACGACATTGTCTAAATTTGAGGCTACGCATTAGCGGAGAGATATACATCTTCCTTTCCTCCCTGTACAAACTGCAAAAAAAATAGGAGGTGTAGGACGTATTGGGAAGAACGAGAGTCACATGGACAAACAGTAAGGGCCTCTATAGAGTATGTATTAGAAGGATAACCCAGCATAAGGAGAATGTAATTCAGCCGGAACCTTGCTAGTAAGTATCTGGGTTTAAAATTTGTCACAAAAGTCAGGTACGTGTGGTCAATTGAATTCAGTCTCAGTGCTAAAAGATATATTTTAACCCTGGACTTTGTACAATTTGACTTCCATCTTACTCTCCTCTCCTTCACCATCAGTAATTCTTTCAGTTCAGTCCTTGAGATGGACCTACATGAGGACAGATCGTCAAATAGATTAGCGTGACCGATGGTATAAAAGCTATTCTTAACAAATTGGAGCCACTTTACTTTGGATAAGCCGTCAAGGTTTAAGGAATCTTTCAGAACTTCTTGTGTGTGCTTCAGTTCTTCCCTTCTCTACACCGAGTGCCACAAAAGGGGTGAAGCAATACGGATCTGGTCCGAGATAAACGGAACGTCCAGTTTGAGGTGACAATTATAGGAGGCGCAGGCTTTTGGAAGGCCTAACAAGCGCTTCAAAAGCAATCCTCAATTTGTTGTAAAACGGATATGCTGGTGGTTCCTCTAATAGCAGCCCCATAGGTAGCAACAGATGTTGTTTTTGCTTCATAGATCTTCTTTATTACATTAATTGGCTTTGATCCAAGCCTTTTTATGAATTTAAATAAAGCCACTATGATTCTTTCCATCGATATCCCCCTATTATCTCACCATATTTTGCATGTGTTTTTAGAGTCCAAAAGTATCCCTAAGTAACAAAAAGAGTCCACCACCTGAAATTTCCTCACTTCTATATTCCATCTTGGGATTTTTTTTGGCCTCTCTCCTGCCACAAGCACAAAAGACTTGGCTTCATTTACTTTAAATTCTAGGTTATTCATAAACCTAGTATACGTCTCTATGAGATTCTGGAGTGCATTGCCAGTCCGGGCCTGCAAGACCGCATCATCTGCAAAGAGAAGTATAGGCACTGGGGTGCAATTGATGATCGGAACATCAGTTGCAGGCTCAGCCAGGGCAGCTTCCACGCCATTTGTGTATAGTGAAAATAGTAAGGGGTGAGGACACACCCTTGCCTGACATCAAAGGTTATTCCAAAGGGTCTGGTACTTTCGCCCCCTCTTCCATACGGAACACAGGCCGTGGCACCAGAATACATCTCACGCATAGAGTCAATAATAGGTTTCTCTATGCCCATATATTTAGAAACAAATTTGAAAAAGAAAGGAATAAAATGCAAGTGTAGGCGTACACAAATGCGGTTAGCATATGCTCAACAAAATAACATCAGTTCATACAATAATTGAAAAACATCAGTTATTATTGTATCACAAAATATATTTTAACTTTTTTGTATAAATTATTTTAAATACAAAGTATAAAATTGTAAAGAAATAATCATCATGTTGTGTTATTTACATATGCAGTATTCTGAATAACGATACTTTTAATAAATAAATCAGAAAAGCCTTTAGCGTTAGTTATTACTATTCAGTTTACAAAAATGGATACATTTGACTGAAACTAGAAAGCTTCAATTCATAAAAAACATGATTCATTATAGGAATTCTTGGTGTGAATGGCTTTACGCGCGTTTCGGCGGGAATGCCTTCTTAAAGAAGCCGTCACATCATTTGCTGAAAAGGACACAGAACAGATATAAGGCTATATGATTTGTACGCCTACAACTGATATATTTTAAAACATCCAAATAGTGTCATGGATGTTAGAATCAGCTGGTGGGTTACGACCACAGAGACCCTGAATAGTTCTCAAAGATCCATTATTGATATCAGAGAACAGATAACCTGATATCATGAAAATCCCAGAATTGAAAAAGAAAAAAAAGAAACACCAATATTTACAAAGTGTGTGTGAGAGATATAGAGTCCCGAAAAGTAAAAGTTTCAAACTTAGGTGATGGAGAAATATATATAAAAATATATATATATGCTAGATATCTATTCACATATGCAGAGAGCATATATTGGACCATAAAGGTTCATGCATTGCTCAACCACAATGGAAGAAGAGACCAAAAGATACCAGATATGTATATGGATACTATAGGTAGTTATATCTGAACTTACAAGACAGAAGCCATGGATTATACTGAAGATAAAAATTGTATAGGGCCACTGAATTTAGGGAACCTCAATATGACTTCTGGGACATACGTGGACACACTTGGAAAAAACCAAGGGTCACAGTGTCCTGAAAAAGGCATCAAAGAAAAAAGGTGTTTATTATCTAATGCCCTGTAGCATGATGTTGTATGCGTGGGTACAGTTAAGTATAGCATAGTTACCTGTCTATTTGGTTGCACGTGTTTGGATGGGTAGTCCGGTTGAAATGGTGCCAAGCTTAACCATTAACTTCCCCCGCTGCCGATGTTGTTCAGCTAGCAAGATGTAGTGACGGAGCCACCCAGTCCGCACTATACAATGTTGTTATTGCAGGCACCCGGTGGGCGGGCACGCCCAAAGGTATAAAATAAAGTGGCGCATGACCGCTCGGGGTCTTGGCCCGTAACTATCAAGTGTGTGCGTGTGTCCGTCATTTAGATAACACCCCTGAGGCCTACCTGCACCCACGAGTGTCCGCTTCGCTACACAGCGACACCACAATGGCGACGAGGCGGGTCCCACCCACGCCTCTGACGGACAGATCGCGGCCTTTCATCCGGCCCGCTGCTGTGGAGGACGGCAATGATCGACTGCCGCGCGCCCGCGAGGCCGTGCCTGGGCCCTGCGGCGCTGAAAGGGTCACAGCGACTGCCGACCCCGCATCATCAGAAGTGCGGAGTTCTCCTGAGGCATCGTCGTGATTGCGGGTGCCCACCCCGCGAGCCCGACCGTGGAAGGTGCTTCAGCGTCGGCGCCTGCACAGGTCTGTGAGGCGCGAGGTGTGTGCGCGCAGCCTGAGCCCCAGCGGCTGCCCGATCCCAGCGCACGCCTCCCAGGCCGGCAGTGAAGTCGAGGGACGTGCGAGGTAAGCCGTGCCTTTCCCCCGCCCTGCAGCGCTCGTGCACGTGCGCCAACACCGCCAGGTATTCCCCCCCCCATCTCCTCGCCAGCCTGCAGGTCCCGCAGGTTGATCTCAGCGCGAGCGGAGCCACGGAGAGGACAGGAGGGGGAGGCAGCCTGAACTGTGGAAACAAGCACTGGCAACTGCAAGAGCCACGTACTGTGCATCAGCCATCATCCTGCACTGCGTGAGACAGGAACCCTGCCCAGGGTGGGTGGAGGTGTGTGACTTTACACTTATGGTCGTGGGGGAAGGAGTCGGAGGCAACAGATCACACGCAGTTTCCACCCCCCCCCCAGCGCCGAAGAAACGAAAGTGGTACCCTGGGAGTGTGGCTGACGTAGTCACGAACGTTTGCGCATCTGCGCAATACCAGGGCGATGAGCGTCCAGAACCCAGATGGGGCGGGTGCCCCAGCGCCTCAGCACCAACCCCCGCTGCCGGCTCAGCAACTAGCTCCGCAGCAAGCCCAGCAGCCACCAGGTCATGCAACGGCAGCCCGCCTGCCCCGCTTCAGCGAGTTAGCTGATCCTGCTATGGCCGCGTCGAGGTGGAAATCATGGATTGGCCGGTTAGATCACTATTTCTTAGGGATGAGAGAGACAGATGGACGAGTGAAAAGGTCCCTACTCATGTGCTACGGGGGTGGCGAACTGTATGACCTGTTCGAAACTCTACCAAATACAGGGGCTGACGACAATTATGATGCAGCGGTGGCGGCCTTAAACAGGCACTTTGATCCTCAGATCAACCCTGATTTCGAAAGGTTCAAACTCCGCCAGGCGAAGCAAGGGGAGACCGAGTCCATCGACGTCTTTTACGTGCGATTGAGGAAACTAGCAAGCTCCTGTACCCTCCCTGACCAGAGAGAAGAGATAAGAGCCCAGATCATCCAGGGCTGCAAATCGGTAAGGCTGCGACGCCTGATCCTCAGGCAACCCGGAATCACGCTGGACGAGACCCTGGTGCTTGCCAGGTCACACGAGCTGTCGAACGCTCTGGCCGATGAGATGGAAGCAGCGCTCAACCGCCATCCAGGCACCGCTGGCCCACCACGGCCGCAGATGATAAAAGAGGAGAAAATAGACGCCATTCAGAGACGCCCAGCAGTACCTCGTGGGGCCGGGAGGCCGCCACGCAGTGGCACGTGTGGTAACTGCGGCCTTGAACACCCGCCAGCAGGGGTGTGTTTTGCAATGGGGAAGACTTGCTCCCGATGTGGAAAATTGAACCACTTTGCAAAAGTTTGTTGCAGCGGGAGAAACGGAACCAACACCCCGGGACAACGAGGGATGTCATCAGCCGTCAGACAGCTGTCGCTTGAAGACCCACAGGAGCAAACAGACGCTGCCCTACAGGGATTTGGATTAAGCGCTGATGACAATGACGTCTTTGTAGTGTCTTTCGTGAGCCGCGATGGGCCCCGTCGCAGACCTCCGCCAATGTGCTCCATTGAGGTGGCTGGGTCCACAGTCCAAGCGCTTATAGACACTGGAGCCTCGGTGAACATCATGGACAGTGACCAGTACGAGCGTTTGTCCCGAGGCCACTGCTAACACCCTCAAAGGCTAAAATCTACACGTACGGAGGCACCGAACCGCTTCCCCTGCGGGGAGTCATAGAGGTCGATGTGGTCAGCGAGGGACACTGCATCCGGACACGGCTCCACATCACCGAGGGGAAAAGAGGGACACTCCTTAGCTGCCACACAGCGGAGGACCTGCAGTTGGTTTTCTTTGCTAACCAAGTATACGATCTCCACGCAAACAACATCCTCAAGGACTTCCCCATGCTATTCAAGGGTCTGGGATGCCTCAAGGGGAAGCTATTCAAACTACACATCGACCCCACAGTCAAACCAACTGCACTCCGACACCGGAGAGTGCCATTTCATCTCCGCCCTCAAGTAGAGGAGGAGCTGCGGAAGCTCGAACAGTTAGGAGTGATCGAGAAAGTATCTGGCCCCACCCCGTGGGTGTCGCCATTGGTGGTAGCTCCCAAGCCAAAGCAGCCCAGGGCGATTCGTCTGTGTGTGGACATGAGGCTCCCCAACATGGCAGTGAAGCGAGAGCGACACCTCACGCCTACCATGGATGACATAGTGGCGGATCTCAATGGAGCCAAGTGGTTCACGAAACTGGACCTCAACGCCGGCTACCATCAACTGGAACTACACCCAGAGAGCAGGAACATCACAACGTTTTCTACGCACGTGGGGCTGCGAAGGTACCGAAGGCTGAGCTTTGGGGTGTCGTCAGCCGCTGAGGTGTTTCAAAACGCCATCCGGGAGACACTCTCAGGGCTGCAGGGGGTGATCAACTTGAGTGACAACATCCTGGTGTTCTCGAAGACTCTGGAGGATCACCACGTCCATTTGAAAAACACGCTCCAGCGACTCGCAGACAATGGGCTGACCCTGCATCGAGCCAAGTGCTCCTTCTATCAGGAGTCCATAGAATTCTTCGGTTACATCTTCTCACGGAACGGGCTCCAAGTCAACCCCAAGAAAGCTACAGCCATACGCTCTGCCCCCAGGCCGACATCTCCCACCGAGGCTCGCAGCTTCCTAGGTATGGCCACATACTGTGGAAGCTTCATCCCCAACTTGGCGTCACTCTCCGAACTTCTCAGGAAGCTGACAAAGACCGGCGCTCCGTGGGAGTGGACAGGAAAAGAAGACGCTGCGTTCCACGCTATCAAAGAGGCCCTCATGGACAAAACTATCATGGCTTAATTTCCAGCCCAACAGACGCACCGAAGTGATAGTGGACGCCAGTCTGGTGGGGCTAGAGGCTATCCTTCTCCAAGAGACATCAGCAAGAGAGCATACGCCAGCAGAGCCCTGACTGACACCGAGACGCGGTATGCCCAAATCGAAAGGGAAGCTCTGGCGATTAAATGGGCATGCCACCATTTTCATCTGTACCTCTTCGGGCAGGAGTTTCGCGTGGTGACAGATCACAAGCCGTTAATCCCCCTCTTCACTGGCACTGCACGGCTGGCTCCTCCCCGGATCGAGAGATGGGCGGTTCAGTTGCAGGCCTACCAGTTCGAGGTGGTGTTCCGTCCAGGAGTCAACAACCCCGCAGACTTCTTGTCACGACACCCTGTTAGGACTGCACCGGCTGGGCAGTCCGCCAATGAAGAACACACGGAGGAGTTCGTGCGACTGGTGTCTCAGGAGGCGTGCCCAATAGCGCTCACGTTGGAGAAGGTCGGAAGAGCTACCATGGACGATGAAAGCCTGGCTAAGCTGAAGAAGGCGCTGCTTGACCGCAGCTGGCAACACTTCCTGGATGGATCCAGTAGCCTGAGGGACGATGAGAGAATGACGCGGCAACACCTATGGAGGGTGCGAAGTGAGTTGAGTGAAGGGTCGCACGGAGTGGTTCTGCGGGGGTCCACGATCGTAGTTCCCCGTAGTTTGCAGAAGAGGGTCGTTGACCTTGCGCACGCTGGGCACCAGGGGATTGCCAAAACGAAGGCTCGTCTCAGAAGCAAGGTGTGGTTTCCTGGCATGGACACCCTGGTGGAAGATACCATTCGCACCTGCCACTCGTGCAACATCACCAGTTGCGACCCGGCTCCTCACCCTGTCATCACGGAGGGCCTGTGCCACGACCCGTGGGCTCAAGTCAGCATTGACTTCGGATCGTTTCCGGATGGGCGGAGCACACTGGTCCTAATTGATTCACACTCCAAGTTCCCAGTCGTAGAGGTAATGGGATCCACCGCTTTTCCTCAGGTCAAGACCACCCTAGACAAAATCTTTGCGATGATGGGACTTCCGTTGGAGATCAGATCGGACAATGGGCCCCCCTTCCAGGGCAGAGACTTTCAAGACTACCTGGCGTCTCACGGTATCAAGCACCGCAAAATTACGCCGCAGTGGCCTCAGGCCAATGGCGAGGTAGAACGTTTTATGTTGACTCTGAACCGGGCCCTGCGAATCGGCGTGGAGAGAGGCGAGAACGCTGAACAGTGCTTACAGCAGTTCCTGAGCGCGTATCGTCAGATGCCTCACTGTACGACCCGGTGTGCTCCGTCACACCTGCTGTTCCGGAGAGCTCCCAGGGATTCCATTCCCATCGATCCATCCTGGCGTCCAAAAGAACTTGACTCCGCGGCTGCGCAGGCCCGGAGAGCCATCTCTAATCAGAAGGCGAGCCAGGCGCGAAGAGCGCAAGTGGCAGACTTGCGAGTGGGGGATCGGGTCATAATGAAGGATCGCCATCCCGGATGGAAATATTGCACTCCATACGAACCGGAGGTGTGGGAAGTCACAGAGGTGCAGGGAACCATGGTCTCCGCTCGATGTGGGCACCGCACCATTGCAAGGAACGTTTCCTGGTTCAAGAAAGTGGAGGGCGAGAATATCGACAGAAGCGGGGAAGAAGCCAAAAGCGAAGTAGCATTCCCAAGTGCCCCGGAGAGAAATGACGATGACACCCAAAGAAGTCCGGAGGGGTGTATACCCTCGGCTGGTGAACGGCCAGCGATTGTCATGGACCCCTCATTGGCTGCAGAAGGCACAGCTGGGATAGGGAACACCAACAACTCCCGGAGCCAGAAGTATGGTCTTCGGCCGAACCCTACTCCCAGCCAGAGACTCATAGACTTTGTCTGTTTTGTGCTCAAATAGGTCGAGGAAGACCCTATGCAACATTTCATCTAATCGAAAGGAGGGATGTAGTGACGGAGCCACCCGGCCCGCACTATACAATGTTGTTATTGCGGGCACGCCCAAAGGTATAAAATAAAGGGGCGCATGACCGCTCGGGGTCTTGGCCCGTAACTGTCAAGCGTGTGCATGTGTCCGTCATTTAGATAACACCCCTGAGGCCTACCTGCACCCACAAGTGTCCGCTTCGCTACACAGCGACACCACACAAGAGAACATACAATAAATGTGTAGGCCATAACAGATTTTATGTATATTAGCTGACGAAGTTAATTCGGTATTATTGATGAGGTGAATAAATTATAACTGAGTAGAATGATCTGCAGATGGCTGGTTGTCGATATTATAAAAAAAAAAAAAAGAAAGCCTGACATGCTTACCTCCAACTTTATACCGAATAGGCGTTTTAAATATCGGCAGAATCGTGGAGGAGTTCATGGTCACGTGACTTACTTTTCAAATTCCAGCCATGCTTCGGAGCTACTGCTAACGCAAGGGTTGTATATGATTTCCAATGTTAGGGAAAATCCTTATAGTACCAGGAAGTGAGCCGGCAGGTTAACTGCTCACAATCTGCAAGCAAACGGAGGTAACCATGTCACACTGAACAAAAGGATTCCATGACTCCTGAATGATGGCAGCGTTCAGCTGTTCTTACCTATAGTGCAACAATCTGATACACACGCCTCTCTACGTGCGTCCTCCTATACTGACCGGAGGTGGAGGCAGTACTCTATATGTATGGATTTTGCATGGCACGACCCGGATGTAGATGGATTGACTGGATGTGGAAAGTATTGTGGCCCAAAAATCTTTCAGCGCCATGTTTGAACGTGCAAAATCAATCGATCCACGATCTAACTCATGTGTATGTAAGCAGTCAAGACAATACAAATAGTTAGCAATTGTTTTTATATGTATACATTCCAGATAAAGTGTAACCTGCCTCAGACAGAGATGGCATAATAGTATAATGCGCCAATTTCGCCAGTAATCAAAGTTGTACCCGATCTCTAGAGCTAATAAAGATAAGGAATAAGAGCATTTGAGCCCAAGAACAGAAGTAAATGGCAATTTATCAATCTGTGAAACAGCACACGTGTAGATTTGTTGACTCCAACAGTTGTCTACAATAGGGAGGAAACTAGGAAAAATCATAAGATAAACTTGAAATAGAAATATCCACACTTGGGAACATGTAGACAACACTGGTCATCTTATGCTGAATGGCATATTTGTAGCAGGCCAAGTAATTTATAGGCCAATATTTATATCTGTACTATGCAGTGTATCACTAGACAGTGTTCAGTAATTGAATCTTATAGCTTGATCCCAGGGGATTTCTAGGTTCAGCCCTTGCGTGGATGTTTCAAGCAAAAAGATCCAAAAAACTACCCTACGTTTCCTCACAGATTATGGGTTGATACCCGAGCGCGCCTGTATTTTCTCAAGTATGTACCACCTGATATAATCTGGGGAATGGTTGGTATCGATATAGTGTTGCACCAGAGGTGCCATAACTTTTCTCGTACGGATGGCCGATCTGTGCTCAGTTAATCTGGTTGCTAGAGTGCGTGACGTCTCGCCTACAGACCCTAGGTTGCAGGAACATATCAAAAGATATAGTCTATCTTTGGTTTTACAATTCGTAAAGACAGTGGGAGTGATTGTTTGCCCATTGAATTGTATGCTTGTAGCCTCAATAGCCAAGGGACATACTTTGCATGTAGTACATTTAAAATTTCCAACGACTGGTTGTGACCCATCAATTGTTTTTTGACCGTACTGTTTATTAGAAAGCATTCTAGATATTACTATATGGTCCTTTAGATTCTTGTTCCTCCGATGTGCGAACAGAGGTTTGGGAAGTCTTTGATTAGGTTCTCTATTGGCATTTAGTATGTGCCAGTTGGTGCATACAATCGGTCTTATTCTTTCATTGAGTTGGGTAACAATAAACATCTGTTATTCAGCGCCAGGACACCTACGGGTAATCGTGCGCTTGTTATGTTATTGAGCATGGAATGGTGGGTCACGAAAACTAGTTTGGGAGTTTCTTTAGTGGTAGTATTAGTCAGTAGATGCTGTCGGTCATAAAACCGGGCCCTTTTATATGAATCTCTTATCGTATAGAGAGGATATTATCCTTTGGGGCTCCTATATAAATTTGCTTACCAATTCCATTACATCTGGTGCTACTATTCCCCCTTCGTGGAAAATAGCAGAAATAAACCCCATCTATAAGAAGGGGGATAGAGCTAAGCCGGCTAGTTATAGGCCCATAAGCCTCACTGACTCCCTGCAGAAAATCTTCTGTAAACAGATCTTGGCTAGGATCCAGGACTGGACCCTAGAGTCCCGAATCTTGAGTGATTATCAAGCGGGTTTTCGCACAAAAACCAGCACCCTGGATCATGCCTTTCGACTTCTTTGTATTTATTGGAAGGAAGTTGCCATTAAGGGAGGGAAGCTTTATGTGGCTTTTGTTGATTTACGGTCTGCGTTTGATTTAGTTCCCCGAGCCAGTTTAGAGAGTTTTAAAAGAGATGGGTATACCGGGAAATCTGTTAGATATTTTAATCCGACTGCACTCATCAAACACATCTCAAGTTAGGTGGCGGGAGAACAATCAAGTAACAGAGAATTTCCCAATTCAACGTGGAGTGAGACAGGGATGTGTGTAAGCTCTCACACTTTTTACCCTTTTTATGAATGGGGTGGTTGATTTTTTAGATCGTGATGGGTTGATGCTCCCAAAATTGGCGTAAGAAGAGCACCTGCTCTTCTCTTCGCCAATGACACCCTTCTAATTTCCAAATCCCCGCAAGGTCTCCAACAACTTCTGAATGATTTCATGCGGTTCTGCAATGAGCGAGCCTGGTATTAAATGAGGCTAAAACAAAATATATGATTTTCACAAGAGGAACTACTAAACCATCCAAAAACGTGTGCTTGTAGGAAGCAGTCATTTGGAGCAAGTAGAGGTCTTTGATTATTTGGGTATCCGCCTGACCCCAAACATACACTGGGCTCCCTACATCGAGAAAGTGAAACTGTTACTAACTCAGCAGACAGCTTACATTAGTAAAATTCTTAGAAATACGCTGTCTAGGCAAGTGGCCCCAGCCCTGGAAATCTACAATATTAAAGTCCTAGGGGGGTCCTAGAGGAGGCCCCTTTATGGAGCAGAACTCTGGAGCACTGGTAACACAAATTGTTTGTCTAGTATAGAGAATCGTTTTTTGAGATCTCTGTTAGACCTACCTTCCAGTACCCCTCGGACTCCTCTCTATTTGGATTTTGCCCATAGACAGCTGGCCCATAAGTTAGACTACAAATTACTAATTGTTTGGTATCGGTTATGGACTGTTGAAGAGCTTACCTCCTACCGTGAGGCCCTGTCTGGTCTTTTGAAACTCTCCCAGGTAACCTTGATTCCATGGTTTAGCTCATTGAGGGACTTATTGCAGAGGCTTGGGATGGAGGCGTGGTCCAATCCGGAAAGTCTGACTCTTATTCCGAGGGCCAAGATTAAAGTGATGTTCTGGGAAAAACAGCTGAGAAGGAGTGGATAAAACCAGAGGGTAGTTTGACCCAGGAGTTCCTTAATTTTAAATTTGTTCCCCGTTATGAGGACACTATTGATGAAATTGTTCCCCCTCTGGCACGCAAACTTTTTTTACAGTTTCGCTACAAGACTTTACCAACCAAATTGTTTTGTATTAAGTGGCATTGTAATGAACAAGTTACTTACCTTCGGTAACGATATATCTGTAAGAAACATAGGTTAGCTATAGATTCCCTACCTTAGAATTACCCCCAGGCGTCAGACTGGATCCGGAAAGTTTTTCGTCAGCAGTACCCCAGCGCGTCGGAAGGTGGCGTCGGTCGACTTCGCGCTCGTCGTCGTGGTCGCCGGGATGACGTCGCGGTAGCTACATAGACGCCGCCCTCGTGCGCTGACGTCAGTTCTGTACCCGACTTTCCACGCCAGATGCGCAGAGCCATGCAAGACACGGACCACTGGTGCACAAAACTAGGGCCCTGAAAGAATGTCCTTAACCCTAGAAGTCAGTTCGCAGAACGGGGAGGATGGGTGGGGCGGTGAGGAATCTATAACTAACCTATGTTTCTTGCAGATACAGTTAGTTATAGATTCCTTACCTTAGAATAGATACCCCAGCAATACCAACCCCGGAGGTGGGTCTGCGAACTAAGTTCACACCAGAAAGTCATGGAGAACAGAACGGCCAAAGAAGCCGTCTCTCCGGATTTGGCTGTCCAAGCAGTAGTGTTTGGTAAACGTGTGCAACGATGCCCACGTAGCTGCCTGACAGATGTCATTGAGGGGGACTCCTCGTACCAAAGCAGTGGTAGCTGCCGTCGCCCAGGTGGAATGGGCGTGCAGCCCCACCGGAGGATCCTTCTTTGCCAAAGAATAGCAGGCTTTGATGCACAGAACGACCCACCTGGAGATGGTCCGTTTGTGCACGGCCCGACCTTTCTTAGTGCCCACGTAACCAACAAAGAGCCGGTCATCCACCCGCAATTGTTTGGTGCGATCCAAACAGAAGGAAAGCAAACGTTTTGGATTCAAACGGTGGAGCCTCTCTTCCTCTTTCGAAGGATGCGGAGGCGGAAAGAAGGTGGGCAAAGTGATGGTTTGGCCAATGTGGAAAGACGTAACCACCTTGGGAAGAAAGGAAGGTCTAGTTCTTAGGACGACCTTGTCCGGATGAACAGCCAGAAAAGGAGGCTTGGAAGAAAGTGCTTGGAGCTCACTCACCCTACGAGCAGAGGTGATGGCCACCAGAAAGGCAGTTTTCAAAGTGAGAAGCCTGAGAGGACAGTTATGTAGTGGCTCAAAGGGAGCGCACATAAGGTAGGTAAGAACCAAGTTCAAGTCCCACTGGGGCATTACGAAGGGAACAGGAGGAAAAAGATGAGTAATGCCCTTAAGGAATCTATTCACAACAGGGGACTTGAAAAGAGAAGGCTGATCAGGAAGCCTAAGAAAGGCTGAAATGGCCGAGAGGTAGCCCTTGATAGTGCCCAGAGCAGAGCCCTGCTGGGCCAAAGAAAGGAGGAACAAGAGGAGATCAGAAAGAGGGGCGGAAAGGGGATCCACAGCCTTTGCTGTGCACCATGCCACAAATTTGTTCCATCGGCAGGCGTATACCGACTTAGTGGAGGGACGCCTAGCTGCCAAGATAACACCACAGACTTCGGGAGGCAGGTCAAACGACGTCAACTGCCGCCGCTCAATCTCCACGCAAGGAGGTGGAGGCTGGACAGGTTCGGGTGGAGGACCGTCCCCTGCTGCTGCGACAGAAGATCCTCCCGAAGAGGCAGTTGGATCGGAGGATCGATGGCCATGTTGAGCAGCTCGGGATACCAGACTCTTCATGCCCAATCCGGAGCCACAAGAATGACTTGGGCCCGGTCGCGCTTGATCTTCTTCAGCACTCTGGGCAGAAGTGGTATGGGCAGAAGTGGTATAGGCGGAAAGGCGTATAGAAGACCGCCACTCCACTCGTGACGAAAAGCGTCGCCTAGCGAGTGCCGCCTTGGAAATTCCAACGCGCAGAACTGCTGACAATGCGCGTTCTCTTCGGTGGTGAATAGATCTAATCAAGGCTCTCCCCACTGCTGAAAGAGACCTTGCACCACCTCCGAGTGAAAACGCCATTCGTGATCCATCATGCACCTGCGGCTGAGTTCGTCCGCCCTGGCGTTCAAGGAACCTGCCAGGTGTTGAACCACCAGGGAAATGCCCTGATGTTCCAGCCATGTCCAGAGGCGGAGGGCCTCCTGACATAGGGTCCACGACCCCACCCCGCCTTGTTTGTTGCAGTACCACATGGCGGTGGTGTTGTCCATGAACACCTGCACTACTCTTCCCCGGACAGAGGGGAGGAATGCCTTGAGTGCAAGACGAATCGCCCAAAGCTCCAGAAGGTTGATGTGGAGCCCGGACTCCGCCGGAGACCAGAGGCCTCTGATCTCCGCCTCCCCCATGTGGCCGCCCCATCCCAGAAGTGATGCGGTCACCACTGTGAACTCTGGTTGAGGAAGGGAGAGGGATCTGCCGTCGACCCAATCCTGGTTCGACAGCCACCACTGCAATTGGTGTGCAGTGCCCTCCGAGATCTGGACGCAATCGGACAGATTCCCCTGATGCTGTGCCCGCTGGAACTTCAGGTCCCACTGCAGAGCCCGCATATGCCACCTGGCATGATCTACCAGCAGGAGGCCATGAGGCCCAGCAGCCTCAGGGTCATTCTGACCGAAACCCGGGATAGAGGCTGAACGATCGGAATCATAGCCCGAATATCCCGAACTCGCTGTTCGGGAGGATAAACCCGAAACTGCGTCGTGTCCAGAACCGCTCCAATGAAGAGGAGCTTCTTAGAGGGGGTCAGGTGTGACTTCGGCATGTTGATGGAGAACCCCAGCGAATGCAGGAGGTCGGCTTTAGTCTGGAGGGGGGAGACGACAGCCTGGGGCGAGCCCGCCTTCAACAGCCAGCCGTCGAGATAGGGGAAGACTGGAACCCCTGATCTGCGCAGATGAGCTGCGACCACCACCATCACTTTCGTGAACACCCGAGGGGCGCTGGTCAGGCCAAAGGGGAGCACGGTAAACTGAAAGTGCTCATGGCCTACCGTGAACCACAGGTAACGCCCGTGGGCCGGCAGGACGGGGATGTGAAAGTAAGAGTCCTGCAAGTCCAACGCTACCATCCAGTCTCCAGGGTCGAGGGCAGACAAGACCTGAGCGAGCGTCAACATTTTGAACTTCTTCCGGAGGAAGCGGTTGACGTTCCTGAGATCCAAGATAGGACGCAGGCCTTTGTCCTTCTTGGGCACCAGAAAGTAGTGGGAATAGCAACCACAACCTACTTCTGGGGCAGGAACGCGCTCGATGGCACCCTTGGCCAAGAGTGCCGAAACTTCTTGTTGGAGAAGGGCCAGGTGATCCTCCGACATGCGATGGTACTGAGGTGGCATGGAGGTAGGGGTAGTCTCGAAGGGGAGGGAGTAGCCCCTTCGGACTATTTGCCAAACCCACCTGTCCGACATGATGGTGCTCCAGTGGGGGAGGTGATGGCGGATCCTGCCGCCCACTGGGGTTTGGTGGCCCTGAAAGGTCGGACTAGGAGGGTTTGGAGGCTGCTGCAGAGGGGGCTCTGGTGGACTGGCACGCCCGCTGGCCCCCAGAACCACGGCGGTGGTTCCCACGTCCCCGGCCGCGATGGGGCTGAACAGCTTGCGCCGGCCTGTGGCTCTGGGCGGGACGTAGCGGGGCACCCCTTCCGTAGCCACGAAAGGGGCAAAAGGCAGACTGCGCAGGGCGGGTGGTGGAGAGGCCCAAGGACCTGGCTGTAGCCCGAGAGTAATTAAAGCGCTCTAGCACGTTGTCTGCCTTGTCGCCGAAAAGGCGACGGCCTTCAAAGGGCATGTCCATAAGGGTGGATTGGACATCCCCGGAAAAACCAGTCGAACGCAACCACGCGTAGCGTCGAAGGGCTACTGACGTGGAAATCATCCTGCCAAGTGCGTCGGTGGTATCCAGCCCACAGCGGATGGTAAACTTCGCTGCGTCTCTCCCCTCGGCAACTGCACGGGAGAGCACGGCCCAGGCCTCCTCCGGGCACTGGGGCAGCACCTGCGCCACCATATCCCACACAGAGTGGGTGTAAAGGCCCAACAGACATGCAGTGTTTACCGACCGCAGTCCCAAGCTGGCGGAAGAAAACATTTTCTTCCCAAGGTGGTCCAGCTTTTTGGATTCCCTATCCGGTGGTGCAGTAGGGAAGGCGCCTTTAGAAGTGGAGGCTTGGACCACCAAGCTCTCAGGGGTGGGATGTTGGGAGAGGAAAGTGGGGTCGCCCGGGGCCGGGAGGTGGCGTCGGGCAATCATCCTGTCCACAGGAGCCCCAGTGTTGGGCCTGGACCATGTGCCCAAAAGGATGTCCGTGAGGGCTTCATTAAACGGCAGCAGGAGCTCCGAAGAGCTCGCCGCCGGTTGAAGCACCTCTGTCAGGAGGTTAGTCCTGACTGCCACCGTAGGTAGCTCGAGGTGGAAAGCCTTGGCCGCCCTACGCAACACCACTGCGTATGACGCTCCCTCCTCCGTAGCCACAGTAGGAGGAGACAACATGCCATGGTCTGGTGAGGTATCCAGACCACTGGCTTCCCCCAGGTCCTCTCTCCAGCCCTGTTCGTACACCAACTGGTCGGTCAAAGGGTCCCCAGACCCCTCCCAGTCCTCCTCACCCTCCTCTGGCTGCCAATCTGGTCTCAAAGAGCCAGGATAAGACAGGGGCACAAAAGTACCCGCCGGCGTCGGTCGACGCCGGTCCGACTGCGTGTCTAACTCGAGGTGGAGGCCGGGGTCGCCGTCGGCTGGGGACACAGCCGACACCGGTGGCGGACGTGGTGCCGGTGGAATCGGCGCCGGGGGAGGCGTAACGAGGTCAACCGGTGCCGATCCGGATCCAGGGGGACCCTGCGGCGCCGAGGCCGAAGCCGCCGAAGGCCCAGGGCCCCCAGCCGAGTCCGCGGGGCCCGAAGGCGAGCCGGCGGAGTCGGGCTGCCCAAAGATGGCGTGCATCGCTTCGTATAACTGACGAAGCTGGGCAGGGGTCGCTCCCGGTCCCGGGAAGGGGGGGGGGGGAACCCAGAGTCGACTCTACGGGCTCCGCAAGCGCAGCAGCGGGAGGGGCACCACCCGCATCCCTCGTTGCGTCGGCCGACGATGAGAAGTCGAAGCGCAACGATGCTTCTTCGACTTCTTTTTGTGCTTCGACTCACCTGACCCTAAGTGCGAAGACTTCGACGAAAAATGGTGTTGGCTCCGCGATCGGTCCCTCGACCTCCTCCGCGACTGGACCTCGAGCGACGCGGAGCCGACTGCTGGGCCTCAAGTAGCTTTCGGCACCGCTCCCGCAAAGACTTCGGGGTCATGGTCCGGCAGTCGGAGCACGACTTGGGGTCGTGGTCGCGCTCCAGGCAGTAGAGGCACACGCGGTGCGGATCCGTCACCGACATCAGTCGGTTACAGGAACCGCAAGCCTTAAAGCTGGGCATCCCTCGTGCACCAGGAGTCGATGGACTCAGAAAACAACAGTCGAAAAAAGTCGAGAAAAAAGCTCAGTCAAAAAATGACTGGGGGTACTGCGCTCTCCGGATCTGCGCTTGCTGACGCGGAAAAAGAAAGAACTGACGTCAGCGCGCTAGGGCGGCGTCTATGTAGCTACCGCGACGTCATCCCTACGACCACGACGCCAATGACTAGCGCGGAGTCGACCGACGCCACCTTCCGACGCGCAGGGGTACTGCTGACGAAAAACTTTCCGGATCCAGTCTGACGCCTGGGGGTAATTCTAAGGTAAGGAATCTATAACTAACTGTTTCTTTCAGATGTTTTTATTGATGATCTCTGTCCCTTGTGCAAAGTCAGCCCAAAAATCCATTGTACATCTACTATTCTTCTGTCCACACTACATATCTTTGAGTAAAAAGTGGATAATTCCGTTATGTAGATTGGTTGGTCCCGGCCAGTACCTAGAGGTGTTGAGCATCTTGTACACAGATACACATAGGGTAATAGTTTTTTGGCCTCGCCAAATATTGGTATGCACTTTGGATCAAGCGTTCCAAATGTATTGTATGAAGTACTGTATTTTTTACTTGGTTTTAGTCCCATTTCACAGCACTTATGTCTTTAAAAAAAAAAATTAAGAAAATTCCTCTTGTGCTGTGTACTTTTTAAGATCTCTGTGATCGAAATAAAGTTATATATGATGATGAATCTCTTATCAGTTTTTTCGGGTAACCTTGTGTTAGGAATTTTTCTTTCATATTCGCTGCTCTAAGGTCAAAACCACTGAGATTGGTACAATTTTAACGGAGGTGCAGAAATTGACCAAAGGGAATGCTATGTTTCTGAGTGGGGGGGATGAAAGCTGTCATAGTGTAACAAAGTGTTACGTGCTGTTGGTTTGGTGTATAGGTCTACAACTAATGTCCCTGTTGAATTTTTGATAATGATGTCAAGGAATTCTACCTGGACGTTACTAGAGCTAGAGGTAAAGCAGATGTTAATGTCGCACAAGTTGAGCCACGCTAGGAATTCGATCAAAATTTCTGCTTTATTCGTCCATATGTAAAAAATGTAATCTATATAGCGTGACCATCTAGTAACTGATTCAGAAAAAGGGGCCACCTAGTTGTAGATGAATTTGTGTTCAAAATAAGCCATATAAATGTTGGCTACCGTGGGAGCACATGATGCTCCCATACTAGCAACTTTAGTTTGTTTATAAAGGTGTCCATTGAATTCAAATGTATTTTCCTCGAGAACTATTTTGAGGCAGTCAAAGATGAACGTGGTGGCACACTCTATGTTCATGTTTTGAGTAAACCAATGGACTGCTTCAAGAGCTCCTGTAATAGGTATGTTACTGTACAGGGCTTCTATGTCTAGAATCACCATCAGATCAGATCTGAAAAAAATAAGTCCTTCCACTATGTTGATAATATGCCTAGTGTCTTGAACATGTGATGGTGTGCGTGATACGTGGGGGTGAAGAATGGCGTCAATATATTTCGACAGGGGCTCTGTGATGGAGCCTATGGTGGTGACAATGGGTCTAGACGGGGGCTCAATCTGGTTTTTGTGTATTTTTGGCAACCCATATATACTCGCCATTTTTGGGTGATCAACGTTAAGATATGCGTGTTCCTTTCCACAGATATGGCCATTTTGTAACGCTCTATTTGTCAGTCGTTGTATTTTGTTTTTGACTTTATTAGTTGGATCAATATTAATCTAAGAGGTGTCTCCTAACATTTCCATCATTTTTTATATATATTTTGTGGTGTCTAATACCACAATGCCACCACCTTTGTCACAATTTGTGATGGTAATATGTGAAGTTTGAGTTCAGTCATGGCAGTATATTCCTCTCAGTCTAGATTGTAAGGCGTTTTGGGTATATCTTTGGTGGCTTGAATGAGATTTTTGTATACCACCTGTTCAAAGACAGCAACTTCCGACGGTAATTGGTCAGCCGTAGATGTGAAAGTGGAGGCTAGGGCAAGACCCGATTGGTTAGGTGCAGTAGGTATTTGTTCTTGTTCAGCAAAGAATACTCTAAGGCGGATTTTTCAAAAAAATGCCATGAGATCAGTGAACATCTCAAATTTGTTAATGCCAGTGTGTGGGGCAAAAGACAGACCTTTAGATAATAAAGAGTAGGTGGAGGGCAAAAGTTCAGAGTTGCTCAGATTGAATATGGGGATTTGCTTCATTCCCTCCAATACTGGGCATTCCTGGTGACCAGATATTGATTGTGGTCGTTCTGCTGGTTGCATCGGTATCTGGGTTGATATTGCATCCTCCAATTGCCCCTCCGTGTATTGCGCCTGGATAAAAAAAGGCTGGCTAATTTGTTGCCCTCTTGATGTTTATCTATTGCCTCTTGAATCAAACTGATTTGAGGTACCTTCATTGTCCGAGTCTGAGGTACCCGAGAATGTCGTTACTTTACGGCTATATTGCCTACTAGAATATTGATCATTTTGTGGAGCGTCTATTTGGCTGTAATAGTGCTCAGCTAAGTATGGATATGTATTCTCTTTGCTGAAAAATCGAATATCCTTTTTGAGTTTGTCTGCCTTCTTCTTTGTCAGGTAATCGGTATAAGAGCTCATATCTCTGTCTATCTCCTCCAATTTTCTTTTTGCCTCTTCTAAAGCTGATGTGCTTTTAATTTTATTTTCAAGTTCTAAAATTTCGGATAACAATTGTTGTAACAACACTAATTGGAAAGGAGCGTATCTCTGTATTTCTATGTCATCAATCAATTATTGAAATTCTCAAAAAAGTCCAGTCCACAGGCCAATTTTCAATTCCAGAAAAGTATTCCAAATTTATTAATGAACACACATAGTAAAATGTCATTGATTCAATATCATCAAATCTTTTCAGCCTACGCGTTTCGTCCTTACCCGGACGTCATCAGGGCTGAAAAAAAGAAAAAATACATACACCAATCAATTAAATGTAATTCAATTCACTGTGTTAATGCATCAAAAATGCTCCAAAGTCAACTTCAACCCACAATTATACTACAGCCTTCAATGCCTGCCTATCTCCATTCTATTAACCATACTCCCAGGATGATATTGCAATTATGTGCAATATTTATACTCCATAAACATAAATTATTGATAATCCTCTTCATGTGCATGATCCATTTCTACAGACCTACATTTGATGTCTGTTAAAAAACCCCCACCCCAAAGTCATTCTCTACCCTTTTTTACTACATCAAAATATCATTGATAACATACCTCGTTAATAAATCTTATGAATTTATTTAACTCCGTTGTTTTTGTTGTGCTTTTTAACCTCTTCTTATTTACCTGCCACTTAGGCCTTATAATGACATTTTTCTAAATAAAAAGCAAGGTTATTACCTATTGAGAAACCTCCACTGCCCCATTTTTTTCTCTCATAGAAACCAGGGACATACCTATTCTATTACTTCAAATCATTTTCTTATTGTTCAATTCCCTCTCTGACCGCTCCTTTATAATTGGCTATAAAATCTACAAAAACATCCTTATGTTATTTGATTGTAATGAGGCCTTTTTATAAAACTTCCTATTGCCCCTTATTAGGCATCAGAGACATACCTTATTTTATTCTTGTAGGGCCATTATTCATTCCATGATCCCCAATCAAACGTGTATCCTGCTATGCGCTAAATCTAAAAAAACATCCTTATGTTATTTGATTATAATTGAGGCCTTTTTATGCAACTTCCTATTGCCCCTTATTAGTCATCAAAAAAGTACCTTATTTTAATTCTGTTGGGCCATTATTCATTCCATAATCCACAATCAAACATATATCCTGCTATGCGCTCCAGTAGATCACCTCTATCAGCGGTGGCATCAATTATATCCTCTGTAAAAATTCAAAAAACACCTGAAATTACCGCTTTGAATTTTAATCAAACAATTCTCCTCAAGCTACTCCTATTTTTGAAAAAACGTATCTTAATTCATATGTAAGTTTATTCAATCTTCACTGTCTTCAATATTCAATATTATGTTGTCCTCTCCTTATCATTCATAACTGATGATTTCTGTATAAAGATATATTTGCACCAATTTCATCCTTTAATAACCATAAGCTGACACTCCAATAGGAAGGCGTTTCTAATGCCTTCTTATCATAATCAAGGAGATACCTCTATCACACCCTAAGCAAGTATACCCCACACAGTGATTCATTAGAAATACGCATTGGCTTGCCTTACTTAATGTCATCAATGACCCATTATACTGCCTTTGAATTTAACCACAATTCATTATTTCTTCCTTTCCCTACTCCATTATAGTATACCACCAATATATCTCTTTCCAGTCCTCAATAAAAAAGCCCCATACGCGTGTTTTGCTCACCGTCACGACCTCGATAAGACGCTCCCGTGAACAGCCGGTCCGATAAATCCCGCTGTCTCAGAAGCTCCCGCTGACTCTTTCTTTTATATAAAGTCTGCACCAATCAGCTTCATTCCACATTTGTCCTCTAAGCCAATCATGTTGCTTGTTTCCAAGCCTCCGTATTAGCAATTTATTCAGCTAGTTTCCACTGTGGTCCGACGCGGTTTCTAACCAATCGACTCGCTTACTTCCGGCGCCCACCTCCGTTCAACAACTTCCTCTTTCTACGTTATCTCGACCCGATTTGTTTCCGGTTTGTCACATAGCAATCCTGTAATATCATTGGTTAGCGTGCGTAACCTGTGGTATTCTCCCCGTATTCCAATGGTATAATTGAATACTCAAAGTATTGTTATTTGCTTTCGCATTTAATACTTTATTGTTAAATTATATGCCTACATTTTTTTTTTTTTTTTAAACGCTCATTTGAACCAAGAAGCATGCGCAATATTAACCTCACAGAATTCAAACATAGTGTCAACCTCCGTATTAGCAATTTATTCAACTAGTCTCCACTGTGGTCCGACACGGTTTTTAACCAATCGAATCGCTTGATTCTGGCACCCCCTCCATACAACTTCCTCTTTCTACGTTACCGTTAACCCATATGTCAGGCTATGATCAAATGGTTAATGCAATCAGATTCCTTTGAATAATGTGCACCTTAGTACTTTAGCCTACTCCTTGCAATGCGTCCTTAAACTGTACTCGATGCAAACGACCCATAATTTCACCCTAAGATTATTGTCATTTCTTCTCGCACCATCCTCATCAATCTATTCTATGAACTGATGACTATATTTAAACTGACTCCGATTATTACATAGTGGCCCCAGAAGTGATTAATTTAAAAAATAATGTAATTCATTATCAGTATTAAGGCCCTGAGCCACCGACCTACATCTGCTGATCCATTTAGCTTCTTGCTGCCTTACTTGTAATTCCCAATCACCTCCCCTTACTTTCGGCACAATTCTTTGCAAACCATGAAACTTGATCCTTGTTCTATCTTCATGATTCTCCCTAATATGTTGATATATAGGGGATCTCACATCTTTATTGACTATTGCTCTCCTATGTTCTTGAATCCTGAGTTTCAAGGTACGCTTAGTACTCCCTATATAAATCTTCAGACATTCGCACTGGATTACATACACTGCTCTGCAGCCGTTACAATTAATAAATTCATTAATACGGTATTTTTTCATCGTGTTATAGCTAAATTCCTTAATACGATTAATACCCAAGTCGCAAATGTTACATGTACCACATGTGTAAAACCCTTTAGGTGGAACTGGGAGCCAGTTTCCTCCCTGTGAGCGTGGAGGTTCCAAATAATTCCTAGTGATTAAACTACCTATGGTAGGACATCTCCTGTAGGTAACTTTTTTTTTTTTTTTTTTAGGCATACAATTTAACAATAAACTATTAAATGCGAAAGCAAATAACAATATTTTGAATATTCTATTATACCATTAAAATACGGGGAGAATACCACAGGTTACGGACGCTAACCAATGATATTACAGGATTGCTACATGACAAACAGGAAACAAATCGGGTCGAGATAACGTAGAAAGAGGAAGTTGTTGTACGGAGGTGGGCGCCGGAAGTAAGCGAGTCGATTGGTTAGAAACCGCGTCGGACCACAGTGGAAACTAGCTGAATAAATTGCTAATACAGAGGCTTGGAAACAAGCAACATGATTGGCTTAGAGGACAAATGTGGAATGAAGCTGATTGGTGCAGACTTGTTTAAAAGAAAGAGTCAGCAGGAGTTCTGAGACAGCGGGATTTATCGAACCGGCTGTTCACGGGAGCGGCTTATCGAGGTCGTGACGGTGAGCAAAACACGCATGTGGGGCTTTTTATTGAGGACTGGAAAGAGATATATTGGTGGTATACTATAATGGAGTAGGGAAAGGAAGAAATAATGAATTGTGGTTAAATTCAAAGGCAGTATAATGCGTCATTGATGACATTAAGTAAGGCAAGCCAATGTGTATTTCTAATGAATCACTGTGTGGGGTATACTTGCTCAGGGTGTGATAAAGGTATCTCCTTGATTATAAGAAGGCATTAGAAACGCCTTCCTATTGGAGTGTCAGCTTATGGTTATTAAAGGATGAAATTGGTGCAAATATATCTTTATACAGAAATCATCAGTTATGAATGATAAGGAGAGGACAACATAATATTGAATATTGAAGACCGTGAAGATTGAATAAACTTACATATGAATTAAGGTACGTTTTTAAAAAATAGGAGTAACTTGAGGAGAATTGTTGGATTAAAATTCAAAGCGGTAATTTCAGGTGTTTTTAATTTTTACAGAGGATATAATTGATGCCACCGCTAATAGAGGTGATCTACTGGAGCGCATAGCAGGATATATGTTTGATTGCGGATTATGGAATGAATAATGGCCCAACAGAAATAAAATAAGGTACTTTTTGATGACTAATAAGGGCAATAGGAAGTTGCATAAAAGGCCTCAATTATAATCAAATAACATAAGGATGTTTTTTAGATTTAGCGCATAGCAGGATACACGTTTGATTGGGGATCATGGAATGAATAATGGCCCTACAAGAATAAAATAAGGTATGTCTCTGATGCCTAATAAGGGGCAATAGGAAGTTTTATAAAAGGCCTCATTACAATCAAATAACATAAGGATGTTTTTGTAGATTTTATAGCCAATCATAAAGGAGCGGTCAGAGAGGGAATTGAACAATAAGAACATGATTTGAAGTAATAGAATAGGTATGTCCCTGGTTTCTATGAGAGAAAAAAATGGGGAGTGGAGGTTTCTCAATAGGTAATAACCTTGCTTTTTATTTAGAAAAATGTCATTATAAGGCCTAAGTGGCAGGTAAATAAGAAGAGGTTAAAAAGCACAACAAAAACAACGGAGTTAAATAAATTCATAAGATTTATTAACGAGGTATGTTATCAATGATATTTTGATGTAGTAAAAGGGTAGAGAATGACTTTGGGTTGGGGGTTTTTTAACAGACATCAAATGTAGGTCTGTAGAAATGGATCATGCACATGAAGAGGATTATCAATAATTTATGTTGTTTATGGAGTATAAATATTGCACATAATTGCAATATCATCCTGGGAGTATGGTTAATAGAATGGAGATAGGCAGGCATTGAAGGCTGTAGTATAATTGTGGGTTGAAGTTGACTTTGGAGCATTTTTGATGCATTAACACAGTGAATTGAATTACATTTAATTGATTGGTGTATGTATTTTTTCTTTTTTTCAGCCCTGATGACGTCCGGGTAAGGACGAAACGCGTAGGCTGAAAAGATTTGATGATATTGAATCAATGACATTTTACTATGTGTGTTCATTAATAAATTTGGAATACTTTTCTGGAATTGAAAATTGGCCTGTGGACTGGACTTTTTTGAGAATTTCAATAATTGATTGATGACATAGAAATACGGAGAAACGCTCCTTTCCAATTAGTGTTGTTTCATTGAGGACTGTGGCCTGGGAGCGGTGGACCACGGGGAGTTGAGCGTTGCCATTAAAATTAAAACAAAGGTCCAAGAACGGTGACTAGTGCGCACATGCGCTAAGCCCTCACCGCCTTTTGTTTAGTTTATTTTTTAACAATTGTTGTACTACTTCTTCAACAATTAGCATCATCAGGTCTCTAGAACATTGATTAGCGATCATGGACCAACGTTCTAAAAATTGCTTAATATGTATAAATAGGCCTGGTATATTTTTAATCCGCAAGTCTTGAGGGATAACCCCTGCTCTTAACTATTCAAGCATATAGTGGCCATGTAATTCCATTTGCTTTATTTCTTTCCTCAAATGCAATAATTTTTGTTGTGTATCATCATGTTCAGTATTAGAGGCTGTCTGTTGTCCGAAGCTAATAGAGCTTCTGACCATAGATGCAAATTCCTCATCTGTGAACCCACAAGTTTGTAGATTTGCCATGTGGAAAATGGGTAGAAAGTGCAACCAACACCTCAGATAGAAATTATAAGGAGTTATCCAGAGAAAGAGTGAAGAAAAAGGACAAGAATAAACCCAAGAATTAATCAAACAGATGTAGTATAGGTCACAACATCTGTTACCATCTGAAGATTGTGCCCATGCCTTGCATTATACACCATAATTTTACATGGACCACAGAATCAAAGGCCGCTGACAAATCCATAAAGGCCATGTAGAGCTGACCTCCCTTAACCACAGTATATTTAGCAATTAGTAGATTTAGGTTAAGGCACTGATCGATCGTCCCTTTTCCCTTTCTGAAACTGTACTGAGTACGTGATAAAATATTCCTTTCTTGGGCCCAAACCTCTAGCCTGTTGAAAAGCAAACGGTTCATTAATTTTTGCAGTACTGTCCAGTAATGATATTGGTCTATCATTTTTTGCTAATGCCTTGTCCCCCTTTTTAAAAATTGGTATAATAACTGTCTTTTTCCAAGAGGGGCATTAGTGAGGAGTGGGGCCCATAACTCTTGGTTGTCTAAAACAAAATCTATTGGTACCCCATCGGGGCCAGGTGCTCTCGTTGGGCTACATTGATTCAGAGTAGATACACTTCTTTCAAGCCGAAGCATAAATGTTCTTCTGATACGGTCGCCTGTGGATCAGATAACAGTGATGCAGCTTTGCCTGGCTGCTCAAACACCTCTCCAAAATGAATCACCCAGCCTACTCAGTGACATGTGAGTCAGTGGTAATCTCTGAGTCACCATTGAGGAAAGGGGCATTAATAACGTTCCAAAAGTCCATGATGTTCTTTAAGACAGCCGCCTGGGTAAGTTTATCCCAGGCCTTTTCTTTCAAAGCCCTCAACCTATTATTTCTTGCAGCTTTATACGAAAACCGCAGCGCTTTTACCAGTGTCATATCTCGTGGTTTTACTCTTAAAGCAGAATGGAGATTCTTGAGTGCCTTGGAACAGGCATCATCAAACCAGCGGACTACTCCCGGCGCCCTAGGTGCGCATGGGCGATATAGATCATTATTGATTTCAGCTAAAATCCGTTCGAATGCTGGCATGGTCTCATCGGTCAGTGGAGGGGGCTCTAAGCAGGTAAAAATTTCCTTGGACATCTTTACAACAACACTACATATAAATTTGGGCGTATCAATTTTTCCCCATTTCAACACTATACCATTTTTCCTTGCAATCGAAGGCTTAGGGAATCGTTTCCCATAAGTAGTATTACTGGGGCCCCAGAGCATTTGACAGGAGATCGCAGCGTGATCGCTAAATGGATAGAATTTGGCCTCAGTGTGAGATATCTGATTTCTAATGGGTTTAGAGACCAAGATGTAATCATTGGTCGAGTTGCATGACCTGGAGGAGAATGTATATTCAAGTTGACCCTTATTGGTGTCTGTTGGGTTAGTTATCACAAGGTTATGAACCACTAGTTGTCTATTTAATGCATTGCCGTACTCATTATGACCGAAGTGATATATTGGGTCCCCTGAGTCATCAACCAGACCACACCCCCCAAGGTCTGCTCTGCTGCAACTGTGGGCAATAAAATCGCCCAGCCATATAATATCAAGAGGTCTGCAGTGGGTTTCCATTAGTTGGGCAATATCCCACACAATTAGTTCTATAACTGAGGCCATACTTCCAGCAAAATTATTATTATAGAAGTTGATTAGGAGCCAGACCCTCCACTCTTGACCTTCACTTAAAAGAATGTGATAATAAGGTGAGGTATTTAGAAAGGAAATTACCTTAATTCTGACTGTACTGGCTATTAAGGTGACCAAACCTCCGCTATGGCGACCAGCTATAGATGGAACGGCATTTGACTGAAAGGTACAATACCCGTTAATATGGATCGGCGTAACCTCCCATGCTTCCTGAAAATAGAGAATATCGTATTTTGAAACAAGGGCTAGCCAATCATGGTTACACTTCTTCTGGTTATAGCCCGCAATGTTCTAGGAAATTATACTTAGGGTAGCCATATCTATGTTAACTGGTTCATCCTGAGTGGGGAGTGACCTTAATACACCCTGAAATTTAGGTGGAAATGACATACAGGGGGAAGCAGGGAGTCAGTCGCATGCTTCAAGCCAGCTCAATGGTGCATGTCTATTGCTAATAAGTGTAGCTGTGCCTGCCAGAACATTGGGAAGATTGGGAGGGGGTATGGGAGAGACACTCACATTGGAGCTACAGCTGGACCTTTGTGGACTATAGCAAAAAACCCAGTGAAAGTACAAAAATCTGGGTGTTAAACCGTATAAAATCAGGCAAGATGCTCAGTAGATTTTCAACCAGTAGTTGATTGTTAAAATTAATGACTATACAGTCCCCCCTGATAGTTTTTGGGCCACAGCCCACCCAAGTCACACGTCTGGCCATGATGATATGATTATAAAGTTTAGGATAACCTGTATAGAATTTCGAGAGCCAATGTAAAACCTTGTCCATCAGCTGCTCCGTGGTTTCCTGCTTAGTCAACTTCAATTCAGGGGTATTAACAAGAACGATGACAAAGGGCAAGCTGCAGGTGGAAGATCTAATCGTAAGCCATGCGCGATGATTGAATTGCTCTGTAGGCTCGTAGGCCTATTGGCTAGAACGGCCACAGTTCCACTAGATTCTTTTACGTGGAGGATTGTGCTGTTACTAGCTGGCCCCTCAGTGCCCAGCTGACAGTCAGCTTCTGGTAAAACGGGGTTACATTGTAAAGGGCTCTTACCACCCACAGCCCCAAGATGACCGCAGGTGTGTACCAGAGCTTCCAAAGACTCGCCGGAAGATGGTTCAGATGGATATATAGGAGGGCAAGCATTTGGAGCTAAGACAGAACAATGAGTCGAGCACTCTGGGGGTGGTTGAGAATAACGTGGATTTCCCTCTTGTACACTTCTCTGTCCAGATTGCTCATTCACCTGTTTAGTGTTAATGATCAGCTTTAGATTCTCCTCGATTTTAGACAGTCTAGCAGGATTAACGCCATTTAAACAATCATTGTAGACAGGTTTCCTCTACCTAGGATTAATGAAATGGTGAGTTGTTTGAAGGGGGCAAAGTGGTTTTCCACTATTGACCTTTCATCAGCTTACCACCAGATCTCATTATCTCCAGAATCTAAAAAACTTACATCTTTTATTACACCTTTTGGCTGCTATCAATTTAGTCGCATGCCTTTTTCAGGACGATATTTCGATTTTTGGCAAAAGTAAATCAAAACATGAGTCTAGGCTTCTCAAAGTGTTAAGGATTCTGGAAAAGAAGGGTCTCACCAATGAACACTCTAAATGTAATTTCGAGAGTAAGAGTGTTACATATTTGGGACATGTGATTGATGAGAATGGAGTCAGACCTAAAACCTCTCTTGTAACAGCTATTGAGAAAGCGTCCACACCAACAAACAAGGACGACATTAGGTCCTTCTTGGGTATGGCAGAATTTTGCGCGAAATATATTCCGAATTTTGCTGAAAAATGCTACAATATTCGTCAATTGCTTAAAAAAAAAATTCTAATTTTGAGTGGTCTTCAGAGTGTGAAAAGGACTTTAAAACTATAAAAACTGCAATTGCGACCTCAACCACCTTAAGTAGTTTTGACCCTGCTGCTAATAGCATTGTCACTACTGATGCGAGCAACAAGGGCTTGGGAGCCGTTTTGTCCCAGGTGGATGAGAAGGGTAAGGAACATATTATTGCATACGCCTCCAGATCCTTATCTCCCTGTGAGGAAAAGTATCCCATCATAGAAAAGGAGGCATTAGCATGTGCTTGGGGTTTGGACCATTTTAAATCCTTCATATGGGGGAAGGTTTGTACCTTGAGATGCGATCATAAACCCTTGGTCAAAACTTTTACTTCAGAAGGTTCAGCCAATGTATCCTGTAGACTAGCCAGAATATCAAGGCGTATGCAAAGCTTTACCTACAAGATTGTGTATACTCCAGGAAAAGACAATGTAGTGGCTGATTTTCTTTCCAGAATGCCTGCAATGTTAGAGGAATGTGAGGATGATAAGTGGAACGACTTTCAGGTGGCCCTAATTCATGATCAGGGTCGTTCAGCTATTAATAAGGCAAAGTGGGAGATAGAATTTCAAAAAGATAAGGTACTGCATGAGGTAGTTCCATATGTAATGAATGGTTGGCCTCGCAAAGATACCCTTGGTGAAGCTGTGAGACCTTTTTGGGAGGTAAGATCGGAGCTCACCGTGAATGATGGTTTTTTGTTAAGGGGAGAGACAATTATTCCTCCGCAAAGCTTATGTTCGACAATTGTTGAATTATACCATGAAGGGCATTCTGGAATCACCAGAACCAAATCTGTATTGAAGAGCTTATTCTGGTGGCCTGGTCTGGACATAGAGGCTGAGAGAGCGGTAAGAGAGTGCAGTGCGTGTTGTAAGGCAGATAAATCCTTGAGAACTTTAAGACCTCTGATGTGTGAAAAGATTATTTCAAAGGAGCCATGGGAAACTGTGGCGATTGATATCATGGGACCTGTACGTGATCAGTTTTGTGGTTCGCAGAAGTATGTAATTGTACTCATGGATTTGTTTTCTCGTTGGCCCATTGTTTAGGTGGTAGACAGGGCTGATACTGAAGCAGTTTTAGAGTTTTTGGATGAAGTGTTTGTGAGAAGTTGGCCTGGTATATGCTGTCCACTAATTAAAGTGGGCACCTTGTATTTATTTATTTATTTATTTGTTTATATAGCGCTAGAGTCGACCCCCGAAGGGGTATCTCTGCGCTTAGAGCAGACTGTGAGGGTGTAAAGCAACTCCAGCAGAATTTAACACGTGCGGAAAAGATTGGTCTTAAGCAACTTCCTGAATTGCAAGTGATCCAAACACTGTCTTAAGGGCAAGGAGAGCTCATTCCAATAACGAGGACCAAGATGGGAAAGAGCTTTTCCTCCTAATCTTGCCTTACTTACTCGAGGCACCACCAGAAGGTGTTTAGCACTTGAGCGGAGGGATCTTGATGGTACATAGGGCGTGAATTTCTCAGAAAGGTAGGAAGGGCCCAGATTAAGCAGTGCCTTATGAATGGTGCAGCAGATTTTAAATTTGACCCATTGGCGGATGGGGAGCCAATGCAACTTCATGAGAAGAGGGCGGGAAGGGGTCCTGGAAGGGACATTAAGGACCAACCGCGCCGCCGTATTCTGAACTACCTGCAGTCTACTGAGTGAAGCCTCATTAGCAGAAACCAGCAGGCCATTACAGTAGTCCAGACGACTCAGTACCAGCGCCTGGACTAGGGTTTTCCGGGTAGAATCAGGAAGCAAGGGGAAAACTCGGCGGAGCAGGCCTATTACATGAAAACAGGAACCAGCTGTCTGAGCAGCGTGCTCCTTCAGACTGAGGGCTTGATCTAAACGGATACCCAGGTTTTTGACTGTAGACCTGAGAGCGGGATGGGGACCCAAGTCGATCGGCCACCAATCTGGGGTCCACAGGACCAGTCCAAAAGACCCTTATGATGTATGAGGTCAAAGATAACCTTTAGAAAGCTATCCTAGTGGTAGCTGTGGAGAGCAGCCATCAGACTTAATCTTGAAGGAATGTAAAGCAGCTTGTTTTACCAGAATATCACCTCCTGAATGACTAAATGAAGGAGGGCACAAAGCACACAATACGAGATCAATAGAACAGTTGTAAGTAGCACAATACACAGTGGGCTCCAGGGGGAGACCAAACCATATACTAAAATAGTGGTACAACAGTCACCACTGAGATCAAGACAAGGTCTGGAACACGTAGAATCGCTGGGACCCCAAGGAACCACCCAAGGTGAGTAGACAGGGACCCCACAGAGGCCGGGTGCAGTGTGGGAACACGACCGCGGGCTCTGTACAATTCTATGGGGAAGTTGCGGTTACACTTTTAAGGTTTAGGGACCCTTCTAGGAGGACTTGAAGCAAACCGGTTGGAACTTAAGAGTTTGAAGAGCCACCCCACCCGTGAATACCGTAGTACCCGAGTTACCTATCCCAGAGGAGCCGGGTGCATAGGTCTGAAGTGGCGTCGGAAACTGCCGTCGTTCTCAATGGAGAGCTGCAAAGAAGTACTACTGCCGTGAAGGTGAAAAGGGTCCGGGGGAATACAAGCCTGGATTCGAGGAAGATGGAACCTGAAAGCAGAGGGGACAGAGTCTGGGTCACTTCAGAGTACCAACAAGCCTTGGCAAAAGCAACCCACGCAGGAAGGTCAAGCAGGTTACGGTGTGGACCAGCAAGGTCCAGGGGACTCACCAAGCAATGGGGAGTCAGGGCACGTCTTGAGCAACCAGGAAAGCCCAAGAGAAATCAAGATGACCCTCAGGAGGACCCACAGGCCGAGTGACCAGGAGTCAGGAGGGGACCTCGAGCAAGATTGCAAAGTACCAGCCCACGGAGCACTCGGTGCGAGGAGGCCGGAATTCTTTGGTGCAAATACTGCTCAGGGTCAGGACTACACGGAGTCCAATGCACAAGCTCGGGAATCGCCAACAAGCATATGCACTTGCAAATGGACGCGGTGCACAGGGGTTTGGGTCATGCAGTCCCCACGAGGGATACTGGCCTCAAACTCGGTGAGAGGGCATCTCGACCTCGGGGACCTTCGGAAACCCACCTCCTGTGTTGCTGAAATCTTCGGAGTCCGCAGGAGCTCAGGAGCAGCAGACCGGTCAGTTGCGCTTAGGTGCCTGCGAAGCAGGGGAGTGACTCCTTCACTCCAAGGGAGATTCTTCAGTTGTCTTTAGTGCACCACAGGTCCTGCACGGAGCCTGTATGGAGCACAGGCACGAACCAAGCTTCGGACGGAAAGGGGGACAAAGTCGAGCCCAGTCGAGGTCCAGCGAAGTCCAGAGTGTCCAGACGGTCGAAGGTCAGTGGTTTCTTCTTGTAGAATCTTGTCCATGTAAAATCTAAAGTCTTACAGCCAGGAAAGCCCTTTTGTACCCACGGGAGAGGGTTGGACAGATTCGGGGGACCCTCCTAGGGGAGGGTCAGGACAGAGGGGTGGTTACACCCATGTCCTTTGTCCAGTTTCGCGCCAGAGCAGGAGCCAATGGCTCCCAGAACTGGTTTGAACTGGACTATGCACAGGGACACCAAATGTGCCCCAGGTGCAGACTTTCAGGCACTCTCAGAGTGCACCCACCCAGCCCCAATACACTAAACCCTGCCTGGGAGGTGGTCACACCTCCCTGTGACAGGATGCCTATTGTGCTGCCTTCCTCTGCTCAAGCTTGGCTCAGCAGCAGGAGGGCAGAAATGTGTCTCTGGTCGGCAGCATCCATTTTGTGGTGTCCGGGTCGAGAAGGCTGGCACCGGTTAGACCAGGGACCCCACGAAGCTCGCTTCTGAAGGGCGGAATCATACCTCCCACACCAGTTACTGGTGTGGAGGTATGATTCCAAGGTGTTTGATACCAAACATGATAAGTTTCTATGCAGCCGTTTTCGAGATAGCATTTACCGCGAGGTTATAATGCACCTCTACCTATATGTCCGGCTGAGTCACAGACAACCCGGGAGAATGGTCTCCGAAGGCTGCAGAGAGGCTCTGCTCATGCAGGGGCACCGTCTCACATAAAACCCAGCACCCTGCCTTCAGGATTGATAAGGCCTGCTATAGGGTTGACTTATACGTTTTAAGTGTAGTGACCTATAGATATAGTGAACCTATATCTAAAGTAAGTGGTGCAAGCACCATCTTACACAGGCTGCTGTAGCAGACCTCAAGTTCCATTTTGCATGGCCTCTCATGGGTGGCATAATACATGCTTCAGCCCATGGGAGGCCTCTGGGGTACCTATGCCCTGGGTACAAGGGTACCATATACTAGGGACTTATAAGGGTACCCCAGTATCCAATCTGGAGTGTACCAAAGTACATGTATGTCAATTTAAGGGAGAAAGCAGATAGACTGGGGTCCTGAATAGCAGGATCCCAGTCAGACTAGTCAAAAACAGTGAGACATCAAGGAAAAAGTGGGGGTAACCATAAGAAGCAGATCCTACTTTCCTACACCCCCCCCCCCCAAACAAAAGGACGAGTCTAACCTTGACCAGTTGTGTCTTCATTTTCTAAGTGGAAATATCTGGAGAGTCCATCTGCATTGGCATGGTTACTCCCAGGTCTATGTTCCACTGTATAGTCCATCCCCTGTAGGGAAATGGACCACCTCAAAAGTTTGGGGTTTTCACCCTTCATCTGTTTTAGCCATAAGAGGGGCTTATGGTCTGTCTGAACAATGAAGTGAGTGCCAAACAAGTATGGCCTCAACTTCTTCAGAGCCCAAACCACAGCAAAGGCTTCCCTCTCAATAGCTGATCAACGCTTCCCTCTAGGGGTCAGCCTTCTGCTTATAAAAGCCACTGGCTGATCCTGACCCTCTTCATTCAGTTGTGATAACACAGCCCCTACCCCCAACTCAGATGCATCAGTTTGAACAATGAATTGTTTGGAATAGTCAGGACTTTGCAGAATGGGAGCAGTGCACATGGCCTGCTTCAGGTCATCAAATGCCTTTTGACAGCTAACTGTCCACTGAACTTTCTTAGGCATTTTCTTAGAGGTCAGATCATTCAAGGGGGTCACTATGAATCCATATCCCTTGACAAACCTCCTGTAGTATCCAGTCAGGCCCAAGAAAGCTTTGACCTGAGTCTGGGTAGTGGGAGCAACCCAGTCCATGATGGTCTGGATTTTGCTCTGCAATTGTTGAACCTGACCTCCACCCACAAGGTGGCCCAGGTATACAACCTTACTCTGCCCTATCTGGCACTTGGTGGCCTTGATAGTGAGGCCTGCTTTTTGCAGGGCCTCCAGAACATTTCTTAGGTGGACCAGATGATCCTCCCAGGTGGAACTAAAGACAGCAATATCATCAAGATAAGCGGCACTATAGTCTTCCAGGCCTGCAAGAACTTTATTCACCAACCATTGAAATGTGGCAGGTGCAGTTTTCAAGCCAAAGGGCATTACCGCAAATTGATAGTGCCCACTAGGGGTTGAAAATGCTGTTTTGTGTTTGGCATCCTCAGCTAGTCTGATTTGCCAATATCCAGCTGTGAGGTCAAATGTACTCAATAACTTGGCTGAGGCCAAAGTATCAATGAGCTCATCTGCCCTAGGAATAGGATGAGCATCAGTCCTAGTGACTGCATTGAGCCCCCTGTAGTCTACACAAAACCTCATCTCTCTCTTACCACCCTGGGTGTGAGGTTTGGGTACCAGGACCACTGGACTAGCCCAGGGCTATCTGAGGGTTCAATGACTCCCAATTCCAGCATCTTTTGGACCTCAGTCCTGATGCAGTCCCTGACATGGTCAAGTTGCCTGTAAATCTTGTTTTTCACAGGCAGGCTTTTACCTGTGTCCACATCATGGGTACACCAAGTGGTCTGACTAGGAGTCAGGGAGAACATGTGCCTGTACTGATTGAGGACTTTCCTGCAATCAGTCTGTTGCTGCTCAGTGAGGCTGCCTGCCAAGGCTACACCATCCACTGATCCATCATCAGGGTTCTGTGAGAGGAGGTCAGGGAGTGGGTCACTCTCTTCCTCCTGTCCCTCATCAGTAGCCACGAGCAAGCCCATGTCTGCCCTGTCAACATATGGCTTGAGCCTGTTCACATGGAGCACCCTATGGGGGCTCCTGGGAGTTCCAAGGTCCACCAGATATATAACCTCTCCGTTTTGCTCAAGTATGGTATGGGGTCCACTCCATTTGTCCTGGAGGGCTGCTGGGGCCACAGGCTCCAACACCCATACCTTCTGTCCTGGCTGGTAGACAGTCAGCACAGCCTTTTGGTCATGCCAAGCATTCTGTCATTCTTGGCTAGCCTCAAGGTTTTTGGATGCCTTCTTCATGTATTCAGCCATCCTGGAGCGGAGACCAAGTACACAGTCCACTATGTCTTGTTTAGGTGGTTTGAGAGGTAACTCCCATCCCTCCCTTCACTAGACACAAGGGACCCCTAACTGGATGTCTAAACAGAAGTTCAAAAGGGCTGTAGCCAACCCCCTTCTGAGGAACCTCTCTGTAGGCAAAGAGAAGGCAGGGCAACAGGACATCCCATTTTCGCCTAAGCGTTTCTGGGAGGCCAATGATCATGCCCTTCAGGGTTTTGTTGACTCTTTCAACCAACCCACTGCATTGTGGGTGATAGGGTGTGGTGAATTTTTAATTCACTCCACACTCCTTCCACATAGCAGTTATGTAACTTGACATGAAGTTTGCACCCCTGTCAGTTAAGACCTCCTTAGGGAAACCCACTCTGTAAAAGATTCCCAGGAGGGCCCTGGCCACCACAGGAGCTGTGGTGGTTCTAAGGGGTATTGCTTCTGGATACCTAGTGGCATGGTCCACCACCACTAAAATAAATCTGTGCCCAGATGCAGTTGGAGGATCCATGGGACCAACAATGTCAATCCCAACCCTCTCAAAGGGAACCCCCACCACAGGTAGTGGTATTAGGGGGGCCTTTGTGGTACCACCTGCCTTACCACTGACTTGACATATCGTGCAGGATACTCCTTTGTGTCCTCTGACATGTGAGGCCAGTGAAAGTGAGGGACAAGCCTGTCCCAAGTCTTGCTTTGGCCTAGGTGCCCTGCTAAAGGGATATCATGTGCCAGTGTCAGTAGGAAGCCCCTAAACTTCAGAGGTATAACCAACCTCCTGGTAGCACCAGGCTTGGGGTCTCTACCCTCTGAGTAAAGGAGTCCTTCATCTCAGTAGATCCTGTGGGACCCACTGGTACTCCCAGCAGCCTCAGCAGCAGCTTGCTGTCTGAGGGGTTCAAGAGAGGGGCAGCTGTGCTGCTCCTGACTCAGCTCTGCCCTGGAAGGGCCCCCTGTCCCCAAGCCCAGTCGAGGTCCAGCGAAGTCCAGAGTGTCCAGACGGTCGAAGGTCAGTGGTTTCTTCTTGTAGAATCTTGTCCACGTAAAATCTAAAGTCTTACAGGCAGGTAAGCCCTTTTGTACCCACGGGAGAGGGTTGGACAGATTCGGGGGACCCTCCTAGGGGAGGGTCAGGACAGAGGGGTGGTTACACCCATGTCCTTTGTCCAGTTTCGCGCCAGAGCAGGAGCCAATGGCTCCCAGAACTGGTTTGAACTGGACTATGCACAGGGACACCAAATGTGCCCCAGGTGCAGACTTTCAGGCACTCTCAGAGTGCACCCACCCAGCCCCAATACACTAAACCCTGTCTGGGAGGTGGTCACACCTCCCTGTGACAGGATGCCTATTGTGCTGCCTTCCTCTGCTCGAGCTTGGCTCAGCAGCAGGAGGGCAGAAATGTTTCTCTGGTTGGCAGCATCCATTTTGTGCTGTCCGGGTCAAGAAGGCTGGCACTGGTTAGACCAGTGACCCCACGAAGCTCACTTCTGAAGGGTGGAATCATACCTCCCACACTAGTTACTGGTGTGGAGGTATGATTTCAAGGTGTTTGATACCAAACATGATATGTTTCTATGCAGCCGTTTTCGAGATAGCACCCTGCCTTCAGGATTGATAAGGCCTGCTATATGGGTGACTTATAAGTTTTAAGTGTAGTGACCTATAGATATAGTGAACCTATATCTAAAGTAAGTGGTGCAAGCACCATCTTACACAGGCTGCTGTAGCAGACCTGGAGTTCCATTTTGCATGGCCTCTCATGGGTGGCATAATACATGCTTCAGCCCATGGGAGGCCTCTGGGGTACATATGCCCTGGGTACATGGGTACCATATACTAGGGACTTATAAGGGTACCCCAGTATCCATCTGGAGTGTACCAAAGTACATGTATGTCAATTTAAGGGAGAAAGCAGATAGACTGGGGTCCTGAATAGGAGGATCCCAGTCAGACTAGTCAAAAACAGTGAGACATCAAGCAAAAAGTGGGGGTAACCATAAGAAGCAGATCCTACTTTCCTACAGTGTTCATGTCTGAAGGTATTCCTGCATCTTTGATAAGTGATAACGGAGTCCAGTTCATGTCAAACAAAGCTAGAACTTACTTTAAGAGATTGGGCATTAAGCATAGAACCACGTCCTTCTACAATCCTAGTGGGAACGGAATGGTGGAAAGGTTTAATCGTGTTTTGAAGGGTATAATACAATTAGCTATGAGTGGATGTGAAGATTGGGTCACTCAAGTTGGCAAGATGGTTTGGGCCTACCGAGTAACATGTACAGAGGCCACTTGGTTACCCCTCTTTGTGATAATGCGTGGCCGTAAACCGAGATCCAAGCTTAATCCGGGTTGGATGTGTTCGTCTAGTGTGGAACAATGGTCCATGGATGATGTATGGGACAGAATGGAACGCATACATGACAGAAGCAAAGGATATTTTGATTTTAAACATGGCACGAAACCCACTCAAATTGAGGTAGGTGATTGGGTTCGTGTTAAAAAACCCGGTTTTGTTAGTAAAGGCGAGAGCCTTTTTTTTTTTATGCGGAAGAGGTGGTAGAAGTCTTGCAGAATTCTGTTAGACTTAGGAATGGAGAAGTTTGGAATCTTAAAAGGGTGGCCAAAGAGAGCCCGGGTTGTGTGAAGGATACTAATAGTTTCAATGGTAATTTTGATTGAATGGATGATGATGCAGTTAATGAATCTAGTTGCATTCCTGAAGGTAATTCTCCACCCCTTCTTGGGGACTCAACTTCCAGTGAAAACGTGGGGACACCTATGTTTGAGAGGGAGGAAGGGGTTCACCTTCAGTCTTCTAATGAGGAGGACACCGGGACCGTTCTTTGTGATGACCTGAGCTTAAAACAAAGATTGCTTAGGGAGAGGAAGGCTCCTGGTTGGTTAAAGGATTATGTTGTGAACCACTTGTAATGTTTTCCATTGTATTCTTTTACTTGTTCACTGTATATTTAGGTTTCCATTTTTTTATTTTTGTTTCTTGTTTTTTTGCTTTGTATTTCATTTTTGTTTTGTTGGGGGGGAGTGTTGTGTTGCTTGGTTACCAGGAATGCTTGGTTGTAAGCATTCCTGGAATGTTTGGGTTCAACACAGCAGCTGCTTCTAGGGGCAGTTGGAAGTAGGACACTGGTAAGCTGGTCGTGTCCTTCTGTGCTCCTCAGTCCATTAAAGTATTTACTCAGAATTGCATCCAGTGCATCATTTCAACATAACGCTTCAAAGTCACAAAATAACAGACAAATTCTTAGGTTACTCACTGTACTCTTACAAGCTGTACCAGGAACTCTTCAATCACGATATAAGTTCAAACATGCAGTGCTGAACGATGCAGGGTTCAGTCAGATTCTTCTGAGGGATGTTAGTGAATGTCCTGCTCCTCACAGGTAGCTCGTTGCCAGTGTTAAGAAGTACTTCTAAAGCCAAGTGAAGTTTGAATCATCTGCTTTATCAACCAACATGTAGCACAACCAGCACAGCTCTATGCCCTTCAACAGACAACCCTTCTCTGCCTTACTTAGTGTTCTGTTGTTACAATGGTAAAATCATGGCATCACTTAGAATCTCTGTGAGCCATGATTCTTTGATACAGTAGATTACAACACACTTCTTAGAGAATAAAAGCATATTTACTGGTCAATAATGTTGGGCAGGGTGCTTTGGAGCCAGTATTCATACAGGATGTTATACTGAAGATGTAAGAATGGTGTAAGACTCAAATATAGACAGTTGTGGGCTTTTTATCTGTAGGTAGTACGCTACATGGAGCATCCCACCAGAAGTCAGTATATTCTATGCTCAGCTTTCAAGTGTCCAAGCACCTGATACATGCCAATGTATGTGTAAATGACAAGAGTGGATAACTTAATGGGACTACATTGCACTGCAGATGCTGTTTCAGTAAAAGCATTAGTAATGGTTTTTGTAAATAGATTTTATTGGTTTTATGCAGTGTGCATTACATCATTATCATGTCAGGGCCGGCTCTATAGTTATTTGATCGCATATGTAAGGAATCTTACATATGCAATCTTTACATCAATCCAAAAATTATTCCCCCCTCCCCCCTATGAGTCAGTACTGTATAGCCTGTGTGGGCTTACTTTGTGGTAGATGCAGTATTTCTTCATTATACCCAGGTAAAGGTTGGGGCAGTCATATCAATCTAACATCACAGTGGTCTTTTTAAAGGTCTACATAAGAGGCCTAACGAGTAAGGTGGTGCACTCTCCGAGGGTCAATTATTGTGGACCTCGTAGGCGTTCTCTCAGGCGTGCTTGGGTTGGGATGCGACAAGTCTATCAGGGCTTCCCAGGCTCTGGCCACCTATATGTTCCCTATCCCCCTCCTAGCTTCTCTCAACAATAGCGGTCCCTCGCATCCTGCCGTATTGAATTTCAGCTTTTACTGCTTTCTGCAAATTTCGGACCAGGGAGAGGGTAAGGAAGTGCAATGGATAATATTACATACAAGAAACATGAGGACTGAGCAATAATATGAATACAGTACACAATAAAAAAATAACTTCTAAACAGGTTAAACAGACAAAAAGGTCAGAAGAAGGAAACTGAGAATTGGAATACAAATTGGTACGTAAGTAAATTTAATAGTTCTACCAGGGGAAAAAGAGGCTCTTCCACAGAATTTTCCATCATCTTGGTGTCTTCTTTTCTTGCTATCATCCCATGTTTCTTGCGATTATGCCAATCCAAGGGGTTGAACATCCCTTGTTTGAGTCTCCATCATTAAAGGACATCAACAGTCAAATAATGGATTGAGCAAGCCAAGGGCTTTATCGAACAAGTTACTTACCTTCGGTAACGATATATCTGTAAGAGACATATATTAGTTATAGATTCCTTACCTTAGAATCACCCTCAGGCGTCAGACTGGATCCGGAGAATTTTTCTTCAGCAGTACCCCTTCGCGTCGGTAGGTGGCGTCGGTCGACTCCGCGTTCGTCGTTGGCGTCGTGATCGCCGGAAAGACGTCGGGGTATCTACTTAAACGCCACCTCTGCGCGCTGACGCCAGTTCTTTACACGACATTCCACGCCAGAAGCGCAGAGCCATGCAAGACACTGACAACTGGTGCACAAAACTAGGGCCCTGAAAGGGAGTCTTTACTCTAGAAGTCAGTTTGCAGAATGGGTAGGATGGGTGGGGCGGTAAGGAATCTATAACTAATATATGTCTCTTACAGATATATCGTTACCGAAGGTAAGTAACTTGTTCATCTGAAAGAGACTATTAGTTATAGATTCCTTACCTTAGAATAGATACCCCAGCAATACCAACCCCGGAGGTGGGTCTGCGAACTAAGTTCACACCAGAAAGTCCTGGAGAACTGAACGGCCAAAGAACACGTCTCTCCGGACTTGACTAAACAGGCAATAATGCTTAGTGAACGTGTGCAGTGATGCCCAGGTGGCAGCCTGGCAGATGTCACTAAGGGGGGACTCCACGTCCCAAAGCAGTAGTGGCTACCGTCGCCCTGGTGGAATGGGTGCGCAGCCCCACTGGAGGCTCCTTTTTCGCCAAGGAATAACAGATTTTAATGCAAAGAACGACCCATCGAGAGATGGTTCGTATTTGCACGGCCTGACCTTTCTTGGCGCCCACATAGCCAACAAAGAGTTGATCATCCACCCGGAATGGTCTTGTGCGATCCAGATAAAATGAAAGTGCACGTTTTGGATCCAGACGGTGGAGCCTCTCTTCCTCCTTAGAAGGATGCGGGGCAGGAAGAAGGTGGGCAAAGTGATGGTCTGTCCTATGTGGAAAGAGGTATCCACTTTGGGAAGAAAAGAAGGTCGAGTTCGAAGGGCAACCTTGTCCGGATGAACAGCAAGGAAAGGAGGGTTAAAAGAAAGAGCCTGAAGCTCACTCACCCTGCGAGCAGAGGTGATGGCCACCAGAAAAGCAGTCTTTAATGTCAAGAGTCTGAGAGGACAATTATGTAGTGGCTCGAAAGGAGCACACATGAGGTAAGTTAAGACCAGATTCAAGTCCCACTGGGGCATTACGAAAGGAACAGGAGGAAAGAGGTGAGTAATGCCCTTATGGAATCTATTTACAACAGGGGACTTGAAAAGAGAAGGCTGATTAGGAAGGCGAAGAAAGGCTGAAATGGCCGAAAGATAGCCTTTAAGGGTGCCCAGAGCAGAGCCCGGCTGGGCCAAAGAAAGAAGGAAGAGAAGAACCACTGAAAAAGGGGCAGAAAGGGGTTCAACAGCCTTTGCTGTGCACCATGCCACAAATTTGTTCCATCTACAGGCATATACCGATTTAGTGGAGGGACGCCTGGCTGCCAAGATGACATTACAGACTTCGGGAGGAAGGTCAAAAGCAGTCAACTGTCGCCGCTCAATCTCCACGCAAGGAGGTGGAGGCTGGACAGGTTCGGGTGGAGGACCGTCCCCTGCTGCTGTGACAGAAGATCCTCCCGAAGAGGCAGTCCGATCGGAGGATCGATGGCCATGTTCAAGAGTTCGGGATACCAGACTCTTCGTGCCCAATCCGGAGCCACAAGAATGACTTGGGCCCGGTTGCGCTTGATCTTCTTCATCACTCTGGGCAGAAATGGTATAGGCGGAAAGGCGTATAGAAGACCGCAATTCCACTTGCAACGAAGAAAAGTGTTGCTGAGCGAGTGCCGCCTTGGAAATTCCAACGCGCAGAACTGCTGACATTGCGCGTTCTATACGGGGGCGAACAGATCTAACCAAGGCTCTCCCCACCGCTGAAAGAGACCTTGCACCACCTCCAAGTGAAGACGCCATTCGTGATCCATCATGCACCGGCGGCTGAGCTTGTCCGCCCTGGCATTCAGGGAACCTGCCAGGTGTTGAACCACCAGCGACATGCCCTGATGTTCCAGCCACGTCCAGAGGCAGAGAGCCTCTTGACATAGGGTCCACGACCCCACCCCGCCCTGTTTGTTGCAGTACCACATGGCGGTGGTGTTGTCTGGGAACACCTGAACCATTCATCCTTTGACAGAAGGAAGAAATGCTTTCAGTGCAAGACGGATCGCCCGGAGCTCCAGCAGGTTGATGTCGAGCCGGGACTCCGCCGGAGCCCAGAGGCCTCTGATCTCCGCCTCTCCCATGTGGCCGCCCCATCCCAGAAGGGACACATCTGTCACCACTGTGAAGTCTGGTTGGGGAAGGGAGAGGGATCTGCCGTTGACCCAATCCTGGTTCGTTAGCCACCACTGTAATTGATGTGCAGTGCCCTCCGAGATCTGGACGACAGCGCAAATATTCCCCTGATGCTGCACCCACTGGAACTTCAGGTCCCACAGCAGAGTCCACATATGCCACCTGGCATGGTCCACCAGCAGGATGCAGGAGGCCATGAGGCCCAGCAGTCTCAGGGTCATTCTCACCGAAATCCAGGATAGAGGCTGAAACATCGGTATCATAGCCCGAATATCCCAGACTCGCTGTTCGGGAGGGTAGGCCTGAAACTGTGCTGTATCCAGAACTGCTCCGATGAAAAGGAGCTTCTGAGAGGGAATCAGATGTGACTTCGGCACGTTGATAGTGAACTCCAGCGAGTGCAGGAGGTCCGCCATAGTCTGGAGGTGGGAAACAGCCTGGGGCGAACTCGCCTTCAACAGCCAGTCGTTGAGATAGGAGAAGACTGGAACCCCTGATCTGCACAGATGAGCTGCGACCACCGCCATCACTTTCATGAACACCCGAGGGGCGCTGGTAAGGCCAAAGGGGAGCACAATAAACTGAAAATGCTCATGGCCTATCGTGAACCGTAGATAAAGCCTGTGGGCCGGCAGGACGGGGATGTGAAAATAAGCATCCTGCAAGTCCAACACTCCCATCCAGTCTCCCGAGTCGAAGGGCAGACAAGACCTGAGCCGATGTCAACATTTTGAACTTCTCCTTCCGTAGGAAGCAGTTGACGTCCCTGAGATCCAAGATAGTACGCAGGCCTTTGTCCTTCCTGGGCACCAGGAAGTAGTGGGAATAACAACCACGACCTACTTCTGGCACAGGGACTCGCTCGATGGCTCCCTTGGCCAAGAGAGCCGAAACGTCCTGATGGAGAAGGGCCAAGTGATCCTCCGACATGCGATGGAGTGTTGGTGACATGGAGGGAGGAGTAGTCTCGAAGGGGAGGGAGTAGCCCCTTCGGACTATCTGCAAAACCCACCTGTCCGACGTGATGTTGTGCCAGTGAGGGAGATGATGGCGAATCCTGCCACCCACTGGCAACTGGTGGCCCTGAAAGATCAGACTAGGAAGGTTTGGAGGCCGATGCAGAGGGGGCACTGGTGGACTGGCCTGCCCGCTGGCCCCCAGACCCACGGCGCTGGGTCCCACGTCCCCAGCCGCGCAGAGGTTGAGTAGTTTGCGCCGGCCTGTGGCCCTGGGTGGAACGTGGTGAGGCACCCCTTCCGTAGCCACAAAAGGGGCGAAAGGCGGACTGAATGGGGCGAGAGGTGGCAGCGAGGCCCAAGGATCTGGCGGTAGCCCGAGAGTCCTTGACGCGCTCGAGCGCATTGTCCGACTTGTCGCCAAACAGGCGACGGCCATCAAAGGGCATGTCCAAAAGGGGTGTTTGGACATCCCCAGAAAAGCCAGTGGACATCAGCCAGGCGTAGCGTCTCAAGGCTACTGACGTAGAAATCGTTCTACCTAGCGAGTCGGCAGTATCCAGCCCACATCAAATGGCGAACTTCACTGCGTCTCTACCCTCTGCAACCGCATGGGTGAGTACAGTCCGGGCCTTCTCTGGGCACTGTGGCAGCACTTGTGCAACCGTGTCCCACAGAGAGTGGGTGTAGCGGCCCAAGAGACATGTGGTGTTCACCGACCGCAGTCCTAAGCTGGCGGAAGAAAACATCTTCTTCCCAAGATGATCCAGCTTCTTGGATTCCCTATCTGGGGGAGTAGTAGGGAACGTGCCCTTAGAGGTCGAGGCTTGGACCACCAAGCTCTCAGGGGTAGGGAGTTGATAGAGGAAAATGGGGTCGCCAGGGCCGGAAGGTGGCGTCGGGCAATCATCCTATCCACAGGAGCCCCTGTGCTGGGCTTGGATCAAGTGCCCAGAAGGATGTTGGTGAGGGCCTCATTGAACGGCAGCAGGGGCTCCGAGGAGGCCGCTGCCGGTTGAAGCACCTCAGTCAGGAGGTTAGTCCTGACCGCCACTGTAGGAAGCTCGAGGCCCAAGGCCTCAGCCGCCCCACGCAACACCACAGCCTAAGAGGCTCCCTCCTCCGTGGTCACGGTAGAGGGAGAAAGCATACCAAGGTCTGGGGAGGTACCCAGACCACTGGCATCACCCAACTCCTCTCTCCAGTCCGGCTCTTCTAGCTGGTCTGCCAGAGGGTCCACTGACCCCTCCCAGTCCTCCTCGTCCTCTCTTGGCTGCCACTCAGGGCAAAAAGGATTGCCACGATATAACAGTGGTACAAAAGTATCGGTCGACGCTGGTCTGGCTCCGTGTTCGGCTCGAGGGGGAGGCCGGAGTAAACGCCGGCCAGGGACCCAACCGGCGGCGGAGGTGTCGTCAGTGGAATCGGCACCAGGGGTGTCGTGAGGTCAACCGGTGCTGATCCGGATCCAGGCCTGGATACTTGGGGGCCCTGTGGTGTCAGGGCCGGAGCCGGCGGCATCGACGGCCTAGATCCCCCAGCCGAGTCCGCGGGGCCCAAAGGCGCCCAGGCGGAGTCGGGCTGCCCAAAGATGGAGTGGAGGACCTCGTAAAAGGCACGAAGCTGGGCAGGGGACGCTCCGGCTCCCGGGAAAAGAGGGAAGCTCGGAGCAGTCCCAGCAGGCTCCGCGGGCGGAGCCGAAGGATGACGACCTTCTGCTTCCCACGTCGACCGACGGATGGGGAGAAGGCGAAGAGCGACGTTGCTTCTTCGCCTTCTTCTTGTGCTTCGACTTACCCGAAGACAAAGACTTCGATGAGGAGTGATGGTGATAACTCCGCGACCGGTCCCGCGACCTCCCTCTCGACCGGGACCTCGAGGGGCGCGGGGCTGACTGCCGGGCCTCCAGAAGCTTTCGGGACCGCTCCCGCAAAGACTTCGGGGTCATGGCCCGACAGTCGGAGCACGACTCCAGGTCGTCGTCGCGCTCCAGGCACCAAAGACACATGAGGTGCGGATCCGTGACTGACATCAGCTTGTGACCAGAGTCACAAGGCTTGAAGCCGGTCCGATGACTTGACATCCCTCGTGCACCAGGAGTCATAAAGACTTAAAAAAAGGTGTCGACAAAAGTCGAAAAAGGTTAGCCAAAAAGTGACTAAGGGTACCGCTCTCTCCGGATCTGCGCTGGCTGGTGCAGAAAAAGAAAGAACCGACGTCAGCGTGCAGGGGTGGCGTCTAAGTAGATACTGCTACGTCATTCTGCCGATCACGATGCCAACATCGAACGCGGAGTCGACCAACGCCACCTACCGACGCGCAGGGGTACTGCTGAAGAAAAATTCTACGGATCCAGTCGGACGCCTGGTGGTGATTCTAAGATAAGGAGTCTATAACTAATAGTCTCTTTCAGATATACGATATGCCAAAATATGGAAAGAGGATTTAGGGAAGTGTAACGCAACAGATCATCAGTGACAGAAGGGGGAAAATTGCACAAAGTGCGAAGGAGGAAATATAGTAAGCTTAAAAGAATAGAAGTAGAGCTGCTTTTGAGTCCTCACACTCTTGTGGGTCAGTAAACAGCACCAAGTGTTATTACTTCTCATATTTGTATTTTATTGCTTAAAAATTATTATTTTTTTAAAATATGGTAGTTTACAAACATGACATTAGTATATTTCACATTAGCATATTATATAACAAACGCCTGTGAATTCTATGTCGGGACTAGAGGCGAGGATTATGCTTTCCTTCTTCGCCTTAATCAAATATTTAACAACACAGCAGCCATTAAAGCCATAAAACTACTTTCCCCATGAACACTAGGAGAAAAAAAACACGAGTTCGATAGTCCTTCTTCTATGTCCATGACTAGGTCCCAACAAAGTCCTATGTTACTGCCTGCTCTCCCTCTTTCTTTGTTGCTCAGCAGCCAGTTAAGTGGTGCTTCATTTTTCCCTCATTTATAGTGTTTACTGGTTTTGTAGAAACGCTTTGCCTAAGATCGCGCTGCAGTGCGTTTTAGTCCTTTTCAGATTCCTCATAGTCGCTGGACCGCTACTGTGCTCCCTACGCGGCTTGGCCACAACTTGCGACCACGGTGCGGTACGCAGCCCCATAGAGGGCGCTGCGGACGGCCAAGACGCTCTGGCCCACGGCGCACGTTTCCTGTATCGGTAATTAAAATGCGACCGTTTGAGCCTGACATTGCTCGCACCCTGTCCTGGATGCTCAGGAGAATGCCCAGCGATCTGCTGGGTCTGTATGTCCCCTTGATTTCCCACAAGTGACGCCCCTCTGGGGTCTGTATTGGTGCAGTGGACACATTTGAAAATGCCCTGAGGGGTCTGTATTAATTTTGAGGCCTTGGAAGGCCTATGTTGGGACACAGTTACTGGGCAGCATAAACCCTCCATAACGTAAGGGTGTTCTGTGTCCCTTGGGCTTGCGCCCATAAATTTGTGTGCCTTTTGGCCCACCCATAAGTGCCTGGATTCCCCCCAGTCACATAATTTTGACATGCTTGCATGCCCATAAACATTTCCAGGGCCCCTCAAGCCTCACTATGTTAGGCCTTAGGCCTTTTCTGGTGAGTCCCATAGCATACTGATCCCTTAGCTTAGCGCGCAGCGCTTCACATTCTAACTGCACAAGATGTCGCAGGAGGCTTATGAGGAGGAGGACTAATTGGCCTACCTCCAATAGGAGGCAGTCAATACCTCGATATATAGGGCGGTTAATGAACTTATGGCCCTCATGGAGCAAAGACTTTCAGACAGAATTGCGCAGGAGTGCGCAAATATTGCCCAGTCCACTGCCCCGCCACAGAGAAACATCAAAATACTCTAGGCGAAGGGCCTCTGAAGAAGAAGTGCAATGAGGGGGTCGATAAAGATGCGTTTGCATGACTTAAACAGGCCTTTTTAGCTAATCTTCCCCCCAAGAGAGTCCCGAAGGACCTTTTGAGGCCTATCCCAAACTGCCCCAATACAGGGATTCAGATGAGGAAGCAGACTCGCTCAGATCCTGGTGCCCAAGCACAAACCCCCTGTTCCCTTGCCAGAAGGGGACTCGTATATGCTGTACCCAGACGATATTGTCCATCCTAGATCAGCATAGTGGGTTACAGCCGAGAAGGTGGCACAATATTTTACGGCATGGCTTAGGAAACCATTAGAGAACGACGCCCCCTGTTGATTTATAGCAGAATGCCCCCGTCCCACCTTAGAAGGGAAAGCGCCTCTCACCCCCAACATCGATGCAAAAATGGCCACGGTCTTGGTGAAGTAATGTAATGTAAGATATAGTTGTACCGCGCAACTGTCACCCCAAGGGTATCCTGGCGCTGAGACTGACCAGAAGATGTATGGATGCAAAACAGACGGACAAATAGCCCAGCCTGCATTGAGTGATAGCTCAAAATTAATCCTCCCTTGGGAAAAGTATGTTAAAGACCCTAATAAGGGCATTAATAGGCCTTGGTGTTCGTGCCAAGACAAACATCTGGATGCCATCAGTCCTATGACCAAAATACTGGAGATCACAGAAGAGACCAAGGCATCAGGTTCCCTCATTGCTCCCGACGTGCTCTCCAACTGGGCGCAGCGTGCCATATTTCATGGGAAATGCAAACTATGCCCTGTCAATGGAGCGTCGCTGCTTCCTTTTCATCAAGGTAGACCCCAAGCTGGGGGACCTTGCCTATTCTGAGGCAGGCGTAATTTCACAGGGAGGATTATTCAGGGACCCCTTCGTGAAGGAGCTGGGAAAATTTGTGGCGACATTTACGTTACTTGACTAGGTGCAGGCTAATTTTAAACGTGTCTTCACGCCCCGGGTTTTCCAGGGGGTGGGGGGGGGGGGCAGTCGTGGCAGGGGCCACTCGTCCGGCTGTTTCTCCTATTCTTCCTCCTCCAGGGGACAAGGCTCCAGGCACGGACAATATCAGGCCAATCTGCACTTTAACACTTCTACCTTACACAGGGACAACGCTTCTGTGGCCGTGGAGGCAATAAAGGTCAAGCAAGTGGCAGTGGTGGAAACGGTAAGTGTCCTTCCCTCTGTCCAGCTAAAGGTGGGAGGGCGGCTGGCGTGGTTCCTCCCATCCTGGGCTTCCCTTACATCGGACGCATGGGTTTTACAGACGGTGCAAGGGTTACAAATAGAATTTTATGGTTCCCCCTCCAATACGAGCGTTCCCGCCCCATTTGCTTCTCCGCCCATGATGCGGCGCTAATAGAGGAAGAGGTGTCAGCCCTCCTGCAGAAAGGAGGCATATGTCGATCAGTGGTACATCCCAAGGGATTCCTCAGCAATCTCATTTTAATAGACAAGGCCGACGGGGGCCGCAGACTTGTAACCAACCTCAAAGTTTTTAACGAGTGGCTGGTATACTGCCACTTCAAAATGGAAGGCATTCAGCTTCTCAGGGACGTGCTGCTTCCATGCGATTGGAGGGTGCGCCTGGACCTGAAGGATGCATATCTTGTGGTTCCAATCTGCCCACCTCATAGTCCGTTTCTGCAGTTCATATGGTGCGCTCAAACCTTTGAGTTCCTCATTCTGCCATTTGGACTATTGTCGGCCCCTTGGTGCTTCACAAAAGTCCTCAAGCTGGCGGTAGAGTTCCTGCGAGCTCAGGGTATACAGCTTATCTACCTGGAGGATATGCTAATTTTGTCCCCATGCCCCAAGAAATTGATGGCACACCTCCAGACAGAGATAAATCTGTTGCAAGGCTTGGGGTTCGTTATAAACTAAAATAAGTCTCTTCTCACCCCGACGCAGATGGTGACCTTCCTAAGGTTCGTCATATATTCCACCTCTTCATCCGTGAGTCATCGCCCCCCCTGAGGTCACAAAAATAAGACACGAACTCCGCCAAACACTGGCCAGTCGGTGCACGTCTCTCAGACATACAGCTCATCGAGTGTGTCTCCTCTCCTCTTCGATTCATTTAACGGCCCTTTGCATTATCGAGTCTTGCAGCGTCTAAAGGTGCATCATCCAAGGAAGGGCCTTACGTACTCTCAGTTGGATCTGTTGACGGACGAGGCCAAGGAGGAAATAGAGTGGTGGCATACCCACATGGAGGCCTGGAGCAGGAGAGCAATCTTTGATCAACCCCCGATCTGGTGATAGAATCGGGTACCAGCAGGTCTGGCTCGGGCAACAGGTTTGGGGATTTCTCCACAGGCGGAAGTTGGTCACCTCTAGAACAACACTTACACAAATTGTCTGGCGCTTCTGGCAGGATCATTCGTGGTTCAGTGTTGGACAAAAGATCGTATTCAGTCCTCGGTCCTGTTAAAGATGGACAATGTCTCAGAAGTGAGATATATCATAGTTAAGTATGGTAAAATATTTCTTTACGTAAAAAAAAAAACCTAGAAATGAACTGAAAAACCTAAAGGTTAAAGTGACATTATAGTGTGGTATGGTAAACATATTGTCACGATACCACTGCCCAACAAGACTATATTGAACAGGAGATCGCCCTACCTGACCATGCTCTGCCCTTCTTCCTACAGAACGGCAACTTTCTGACTCTTCCGTATCCAGAAAGCATGTGGGCCCCTTTAACAAAAATCAATTTCGGGACATAAACCCCGCCCCCAAGGAGTGCGTCACATATAGTGTGTTCCCTGAGCCAATGGAGAATCGCGAGACTGAAATCAAAGCCCCCGGAAGAAGCCTGTTAGGTGGTGGTTTTTACGGGAAGACGCCGGAAGAAGACGCGACCAACGGAACCCACCTCGAGAAGTCCCGGAACCAGCGGGGGTCAGAGCGGGAAGGAGGAGACGAGAACACGAACTCCGGGAACAACGCAGAAGCCGGAGCTGCAAGGGTCGAGTCCGACGCAGCACAACAAGGGAGAGAACTCCAGCGACACCACGCAGGAGCGAGCCACGTTCCTGGAGGTGCGTGGCTGACAGAGGTACGGGCTCGCATAAGGGCACTTAGGGGGAGGCTGGGTGCAGACGCGACATAAGAGCTGCAATAGTGCACACTACCTGCCTGCAAAGCCCTCCCCTCACACTTGGTGGATTTGTTTTGGGTCAAGGTGCAGAAGCTCCCTTCACTCCCTCCCTGAAAACCCGTACTCCAAAAGCCGGTCATTAATTCGGTTCCATGTGTTATTTTCTTTTCCCTGCCCGAGAGATTTCCCTGCCCGAGAGATCTGAAGCAAGAAGACTCCCGGGGAAACCACCCATTACCAAGAGGCGAATAGAAGACGCCAAAGTTGTTCCTTTCCTTGTGTTGCATCAAAGGACGCATATTTTTGTTCAATAAAGAAAGCTAAACAAAGGAGAAACAAGCCTCTCTCTGTCTTTTCCCCCTGCCCAGTCACACATATCTGACATTATATTTTTTTGAAACACCTTAGGAATTCATTAAAAGAATAAAGGTTAAAGTGGCGTTATCGTTAGGTGAAAATGTCAGTTTAAACTGAACATTTTAAACTAAAAAAACACTGAAACCAACCCACATCCTCGCCATGCACTGCTTATGACGTCGCATATTTCATAGCAAAACCAAAGGGGATGATGGACGGAGTGTTGAACATTGCAAGCACTCACCCCCAGTCAACTGATCTGGGTTTAATCCATCATCATTCTTTAGCTCACTCCGCCACCCCAGTTCAGACATGGCCATATGCAAATCAGTCTGACCCTGTGCCTCATGGGAACAGTCCAGCCCGAACTGCCAAGCCATGTCTTCCCTGGACCGGAAACAAGCATCCTGGGACCGGTTTCTGGCTTACAGCCGTCATCAGCCAGGCTATCTTGAATCCAGTGGCAAAGTGAGCAAGGGACCCACGTCTGGGCATACCCTGCCAACTTAGGGCGAACATAGCAAAACCAAAGGGGATGATGGACGGAGTGTTGAACATTGCAAGCACTCACCCCCAGTCAACTGATCTGGGTTTAATCCATCATCATTCTTTAGCTCACTCCGCCACCCCAGTTCAGACATGGCCATATGTAAGCCAGAAACCGGTCCCAGGATGCTTGTTTCCAGTCCAGGGAAGACATGGCTTGGCAGTTCGGGCTGGACTGTTCCCATGAGGCACAGGGTCAGACTGATTTGCATATGGCCATGTCTGAACTGGGGTGGCGGAGTGAGCTAAAGAATGATGATGGATTAAACCCAGATCAGTTGACTGGGGGTGAGTGCTTGCAATGTTCAACACTCCGTCCATCATCCCCTTTGGTTTTACCATGTTCGCCCTAAGTTGGCAGGGTATGCCCAGACGTGGGTCCCTTGCTCACTTTGCCACTGGATTCAAGATAGCCTGGCTGATGACGGCTGTAAGCCAGAAACCGGTCCCAGGATGCTTGTTTCCGGTCCAGGGAAGACATGGCTTGGCAGTTCGGGCTGGACTGTTCCCATGAGGCACAGGGTCAGACTGATTTGCATATGGCCATGTCTGAACTGGGGTGGCGGAGTGAGCTAAAGAATGATGATGGATTAAACCCAGATCAGTTGACTGGGGGTGAGTGCTTGCAATGTTCAACACTCCGTCCATCATCCCCTTTGGTTTTGCTATGGTCGCATATTTCATCACTCAAGACATGTTCTATGATGTCACTGATAACATCATTGCAACATCTGAAATGACACCATTGATGACAACAATGTGAATGGCGCGGTACAGGTTAGAATTAAGGGAGTTAAACAGAAAAAATAAACAGAGGGACTTGGGGGGGGGGGTTTACATTAATTATATATTTAATACACACACACACACACGTAAAAGTTACTTACCTTTGGTAATGTAATATCTGGTAGAGACACAGTCTAGCTGCATATTCATTATCTTTTGAATTCTCCCCAGGCGCCAATCTGGATCCAGCAATTTTTCAGCAGTACCTCTGCGCGCCCGGGGACAGCGTTGTACGGATCCGTGATGACATCTACTCCGGCCATGACGTCAGTGGAGCCATATAAGTCCCCTCCGGCGCGCAGACGTCAGTTTCTTCTGTGAAACCTTCCGTGCCAGAACACAGAGGCACTATAGAAACTGGTTGTGGAAACAGTGTGCCAAAAAAGATCAAAAATCTTTGAAACATTAATGGACAAGTTACTTACCTTCGGTAACGCCTTATCTGGTGGAGATATGATCTAGCCGCAGATTCCTTACCTTTGAACTTCCAGGCGTCAGGCTGGTTCCAGAAGATTTTTTTTAGCAGTACCCCTGTGCACCGGTAGGTGGTGTTGGTCGACTCCGCGTGACGTTAGTGTCGTATTAGTCGTTGTTGTAATGTCCGCGTCGTCAATATAACCGCCACTCCAGCATACTGATGTAAGTACTTTTCACAACTTTCCACACCAGAAGCGCGAAGCCATGAAGTGACTGACCATGGTGTGTTAAAAAATGAACAGCTAGGGCCCTGAAGGGGAACATCCTTGACACTAAAAACAATTCTGCAGTGCGGGGAGGATGGGTGAGTCGGTAAGGAATCTGTGGCTAGATCATGTCTCTACCAGATAAGGCGTTACCGAAGGTAAGTAACTTGTCCATCTGATAGAGACATCTAGCTGCAGATTCCTTACCTTTGAACAGATACCCATGCAATACCATTCCCAGAGGAGGAACTGCGGAAAGGTTTAGACCAGAAAATCCTGCAAAACAGAGCAACCAAACAGGCCTTCTCTATGAACCTGGGAATCCAGGCAGTAGTGTCTGGCGAACGGGTGCAGCGATGCCCAAGTGGCTGCTTGGCAGATATCAGAAATGGGGACACCACCCTGGAGAGCCGTGATAGCTGCCTTTACCCTGGTGGAATGGGCCCTAAACCCTTCAGGGGGATCTTTCTTCGCTAAGGCGTAGCAAATTTTTATACAGAGATTTCCCCAGTGGGAAATAGTCCTCTTCTGGGCTGCACGCCCTTTCTTTGCACCCACATACACTATGAAGAGTTGGTAATCCACCCAGAACTCTTTGGTTCAATCGAGGTAAAACGATAACGCTTTTTTTGGGTCCAGATGATGGAGACGCTCCTCTTCCTTGGAAGAGTGCGGTGGTGCATAGAAGGTGGGAAGAGTAACCGACTGTCCCATGTGAAAGGGTGTCACCACCTTAGGGAGAAAAGATGCCCTTGTGCGGAGCACCGCTTTATCCTGGAAGACTGTCAGATAAGGAGGCTGTGATGACAGTGCCTGAAGTTCACTCACCCTCCTGGCAGATGTTATTGCCACTAAGAAGGCTGTTTTGATGGTGAGCAGCCGCAGAGGGCAGTTGTGCAGCGGCTCAAACGGTGCACACATCAGAAAAGTGAGAAACAAATTAAGGTCCCACTGTGGCATAATATAGGGTGAAGGGGGAAAAAGTGTGTTAACCCCTTCAAGAATCTCTGCACCAGAGGTGATTTGAAAAAAGAAGGCTGATCAGGCAACCGAAGAAAAGAGGAAAGGGCCGAGAGATAGCCCTTCAAGGTGCCCCTAGCAGAGCCCTGCCGGGCCAAGGAAAGGATAAACAGGAGGACATCAGATAAAGATACAGATAGAGGGTCAGTAGACAGGTCTGTACAATATTTTCAAAATTTGTTCCATTGGCAGGAGTATACTGATTTTGTGGAGGGACGCCTGGCTGCCAAAATAACCTCACAGACTTCGGGAGGAAGGTTGAAAGCTGTCAACTGTCACCGCTCAATCTCCACGCAAGGAGGCAGAGAGTGGACAGGTTCAGGTGGAGGACCCTCCCCATCTGCTGTGACAGAAGATCCTTCTGAAGGGGCAACCTGACCGGAGGATCATTGCTCATGTCCAGAAGCTCGGGATACCAAACTCTCCGTGCCCAGTCTGGAGCCACAAGAATACCCTGTGCGAGGTCGCTCCTGATCTTCTTGAGCACTCTAGGCAGGAGTGGTATGGGCGGAAAGGCGTATAGAAGGCCTGAGCTCCACTCGCGACGAACAGCGTCGCCGAGGGAGAGACGCCTTGGAAACTCTAGCACACAAAACTGCTGACATTGCGCGTTCTCTTCGGAGGCGAACAGATCTAACCAAGGCTGTCCCGACCGCTGAAAGAGACCTTGTGCCACCTCTGGATGGAGACGCCACTCATGATCCGCAAGGCACCTTCGGCTGAGCTCGTCCGCTCTGGCATTCAGAGAACCGGCTAGGTGTTGAACCACCAGGGAAATGCCCTGTTGTTCCAGCCAAGTCCAGAGACGCAGGGCCTCTTGACAGAGAGTCCATGACCCCACTCCGCCCTTTTTGTTGCAGTACCACATGGCGGTAGTGTTGCTCGTGAACACCTGCACGAGCCTTCCCTTTATCAACAGCAAAAGGGCTTTCACTGCCAGTCAGATTGCCCGGAGCTCCAACAGATTGATATGGAGCTTGGTTTCCGCCGGAGAACAGAGTCCTCTGATCTCCACCTTCCCCAGATGGCCACCCCATCACAGAAGGGATGCATCCATCACTACTGTGAGATCTGGGTGGGGAAGGGAGAGGGGTCTGCCCTTGAACCAACCACCGTCTGTTAACCACCACTGCAGGTCTCTCGCAGTGCACACTGAAATCTGAACCAGGTCGGTGAGATTTCCTCGATGCTGTGCCCATAGGAACTTCAGGTCCCACTGCAGAGCCCGCATGCGCCACCGTGCAAGGGTCACTAGCAGAATGCAGGAGGCCATGAGGCCCAACAGCCTCAGTCATTCTAACCGAAATCCAGGATAGAGGCCGAAACATCAGCATCATAGCCTGAATATCCTGGACACGCCGTTCGGGAGGGTAGGCCCGAAACTGCACTGTGTCCAGAACCGCTCCAATGAAAGGGAGCATCTGAGAGGAGGTCAGGTGTGACTTCAGCACGTTGATAGGGAACCCCAGCGAATGAAGGAGGTTCGTTGTAGTCTGGAGGTGGGAGACAACTGTTTGGGGCGAGCCCGCCTTCAACAACCAGTCATCGAGATAGGGGAAGACTGGAACCCCTGATCTCCGCAGATGGGATGCAACCATCCCGATCACCTTTGTGAACACCCGAGGGGCATTGGTGAGGCCGAAGGGTAGCACTGCAAATTGAAAGTGCTCGTGGCCCACCATAAACCGCAGGTAGTGATGATGGGCAGGCAGGATGGGCATATGAAAATAGGCATCCTGCAAGTTCAGCACTACCATCCAGTCTCCCGGGTCCAGGGAAGACAGGACCTCAGCTAGGGTGAGCATCTTGAACTTCTCCTTTCTGAGGAAGTAATTGAGGGCTCTGAGGTCTAGGATAGGATGAAGGCCTCCGTCCTTTGGGACCAGAAAGTAGCAGGAATAACAAGCACTGCCTACTTCTGGCCCTGGAAACCTCTCTATAGCTTCATTGGCCAAGAGAGTCTTGACTTCCTCGCGGAGCAAGGCAAGGTGATTCTCCGTCAGCCGAACGTACACTGGAGGCATCGATGGAGGGTAGTCTTGAAGGGGAGGGAATAGCCCCTTTGGACTATTTGCAAAAACGACTTGTCTGATGTGATGTTTCACCAGTGGTGGAGATGATGGCATACTCTGCCACCGACCGGCTGAGAGTGATCCTGGAGGATTGGACTAGGAAGGTTTTGCGGTGGAGGAGGGGATCATGGCTTGGCTCGACTTCTGGTTTCTCGACCCACGGTACAATGTGAACCGCATCCACAACTCCGCAGAGGTTGCTGAACTTGCACGCCCATTGGCCGGAGTAGGGTTGGCGCGGTTGATAGCCCCTTCCGTAACCACGAAAAGAGCGAAAGGCAGGTGAGGCCCTAGGAGTTGTGGTGAGGCCCAAAGACTTGGACGTGGCCCGCGAATCTTTGAAACGTTCACGGCCAGTATCCGCCTTGTCTCCGAAGAGACGGGAGCCATCAAAGGGCATGTCCATGAGGTTAGCCTGGGCATCCTCTGAAAAACCAGATGTTTTCAGCCAGGCCTGGCGACGAACGGCCACCGTCGTGGAAATCGCTCTGCCCAGCGAGTCAGTTGTGTCCAAGCCACATCTGATGGCGAACTTAGCTGCTCTCTCCCGTCTGAAATAGCTTGGGAGAGTAGAGCCCTGTCCTCCTCCGAGACTCTGGACAGTACTTGCTCAACCGTGTCCCATATCGAATGGGAACAGCGGCCCAAAAGGCATGCGGTGTTCACCGACTGCAATGCCAGACTGCCGGAAGAAAAAGAAATTCTTTCCAAAACTCTCCAGTCTCTTGGATTCCCTGTCTGGGGGTGTGGAAGGGAACGCGCCATGGGAAGTGGAAGCCTGGACCATCAAGCTTTGTGGAGTGGGGTGGGTGGTGAGGAAAAGTGGGTCGCCCGGTGCAGGGCGATGGCGGCGGGTGTTCGTCCTATTCACAGGAGCACCTGTGCTGGGTTTGGACCAGGTACCCAGAAGGACGTCTGTTAAGGCCTCATTAAAGGGCAGGAGGGGTTCCAAACTGGAGACCCTAGGCTACAGGACCTCTGTCAAGACAGTCTTGAACGCCACTGCAGGGAGCTGCAGATCCAGGACCTCCGCAGCCCTACGCACCACCATGGCAAAAGATGCTTCCTCCTCTGTAGCCAGGGTAGAAGGGGAAAGTATGCCAGAGTCTGGGGAGGTGTCCAAACCACCGGCATCACCCAACTTCTCGTACCAGTCCACATCTTGATGGTGTGGAATTTCTAAGGGATCATGCTCCCCCTCCCAATCCTCTTCCTCCATCCCTAACCCTTCAGAATAGGGCAGGGTGAACGGCATGGAGCTGTACGGTGCTGTCGGCACCAGTCTCCGCAAATCGGGGTTTGCCCAACTGGGTCCGTGTCGTCTGGAATGAAGATCGGGGAGGCGCCGACGGTGGCGCCGGAGACCTCAGTGTCAGACGCAACGCTGGGGAAGGTCGCTGAGGAGGTGCAACCAGCGTCAGTCCGGCCCTGGGAACCGGTCCAATCGGAGGCTGTGGCGCCGGGTCCGGAGCCACAGGTGTGGGAACTATGGGGGCCCCTCCATACTCTGATTCTTCGGGGCCCAAAGGCACACCGGCAGGGCCAGGACGCCCAAATATGGCGCACATGGCGTCATAGAACTCCTTCAGCTGGGCGGGGGTTGCTCCCGGACCCGGAAAGGCAGGAAAACGCAGAGCCGACCCATGCACCCCCTCTGTGGAGCAGAGCCTCGAACGCCGAGGTTCCTCCGCTGCGTAGCGAGATGGGTGGGGCAAAGTCGAACAACAAACTTGTGTTTTTTAAGGTGCCTCTTACCTGACGAAGAGAACTTCAACTCACCGGAGCGACACTCGGACCTTCCTCTCGACTGACAACTGGACCGGGATCGAGACTGACAACGCGACCTGCGCGGTGCCGGACGCCGGCCGCAAATAGCTTTAGGGACTGCTCCCTCAAAGCCTTCGGCGCCAAGGCCCGGCAGTCGAAGCACGACTTCGAGTCGTGGTCGCGCTTCAGGCACCAGAGACACACTAAACGGGGGTCAGTGACCGACATGGCGCGGTGACAGGTGCCACACAGCTGGATCCCCAAAGTCTTCTTGCTCGACATACCTAAAACACACCAACTAAGTTGACATAAGGGTCGAAAAAAGTTTGTCAAAAATTGAGAGGGGGTAGCTCTCTTCAACGGATCGGCGCAGGCTGGCGCGGAACTAAAAGAGCTGATGTCAGCGCGCCAGAGTGGTGGTTATTTTGACGACGCGGACGTCATGACAACGACGAACACGACGCCGACATCACGCAGAGTCGACCGACGCCACCTACCGACGTGCAGGGGTACAGCTAAGAAAAATCTTCCGGATATAGCCGGACGCCTGGAAGTTTAAAGGTAAGGAATCTGCGGCTTGATGTCTCTATCAGATAAAGAAGAAACATGTATGTTAATTTAAGACATGAATTTTAAAGAAAACCCCAACAACATCAACAAAACACAGGACTATATGAAACCATGCGCCCTGGTGAATAACCCCCATGTAAGGGCAGAAAACCATACACTCAGATCAGTCATCAATGGTAATGAATGGCATGGCAACAGCAAAACAAAAACAACATCAAGCTATTTGCTGAATCACATATTCATAGTGCCAATTCAAGGTATGATGATACCAAGACTTTCAAAGAAAGAACAAATAAATCAATACTGCCCACTGGTGTCTAATCCAGTGTGAAAGAGAAAACACATCCCTCACCCTACCGACCATACACATTTGGAAATGGATGGTATGGCAACATCTACACAAAAGCTATGTGGCCAGGCCAAGAGGTCTGTTGAGTTCCAACATAAGTTGAGATAGTGATCACCGGTATATAACACCAGTACAGAAAAAAAGTATAACCCTTAACTCATAGGTCATTCGCAGAGTGGGGAGTTAATGAATCTGCAGCTAGACTGTGTCTCTATCAGGTATTACGTTACCGAAGGTAAGTAACTTTTACATCTGATAGAGACATCTAGCAGCAGATTCCTTAACTTTTTAATTAAATACCATAGCTATACCCCCCTGGAGGAGGGTCTCCGAACTAATCCTACAACAGTTCTCAAAGAGAACCAGCTGGTCATAACTAACATCCGACCAAAGGTACATAGGAATAGCAGAACAAGAGCTTGGCTCCTAATAGAATCCATGATCACTGTCACAGAACATGTAAATAAAAAACAAACCTACAGGCCCGAGTGATTTGGCCCTTAGGGAAAAGGGGAAAAAACCCTTAAAGAACCATCTGTCAATTCCCAGACATTATCTTTTATCCCCGAAGGGGAAAGAGAACTCATCAGCCAAAAGGCCAGAGTGCAAAGCAAAAGTCATTTCATCCATATTCTTTACAACAATAAAGACATATCAGAGAAAAAACTGTCCTGATAAAATGCAACAGAAGAACTCTCAGAACCCCTATCACACCGCGTAAGATACAGAGTTCACCCTATAATGTTCTGGGAATTAACAAAAATCACCTATCCCCTCTACAGAGGAGAAGGCAACTAACTCGAGTCTTCCAAAGAATACACCATAAACTCAGTTTACTCTGACAATTCTCCAAAAAGTGAAGCACATATAATAAAAATGTAGATGTGCAGTCTGCGTAGAAAGAGAAAACAACCTGTACTGCAAAACACATAGTCCAAGAGGAGTTTAATAAAGGATAAACCACAAGAACATGTATTCAAAACGTAGGCCCTGAATCAATCCTTGCCATAATAAATATGCACACCACAAAAGTAGTGAGGACATACCACGCTGATTACTCTAACGAGTAAAGACCAGAGCGCCCCTATATACCAGACTTACCACTGGCATACCAACATGTCCCTATGAGAGACAATGAAAGGTCGAAACCATGCACATTTTAGCATACTGAGCTGCTTCAAAGAAGCTTGCGACAGAAAATCTTCCATACAAGAAGACAAGTCTCTTGACAATGACCTCTTGAGCACAGCTCATCCTCAGAGGCTAAGGGACAAAGGGAAACCTCCCTCAGTCATCTAATTAAATACCAGCCTAAAAAAAAAAAAAAAAAAAAATCGGAAAAAATGGTACTGAGAATAAAACAACTGCTCTCGCAGGACACCAAGTGGTCATACCAACAACCGACATGTAAAATGCCCCAACAAAGCTTACTCGCTTATAAAGGAAATAGCCCAAGTATAAGGACAAGTTACACCAGTAACAAACAACGAAAAGCTACGACTCTGAAGACCTCTGTCCTTCACGGAAGCATCTTAACGCTGCATCAGCTTGACTCCCAAAAAGTCACAAGTTTAAAACTGTAGCCCCTTTTCTTATCATGTCTGCAAAGGAGGAACTTGCCTCCGTAGCAAGGGCAGGGGGAGAAAGCAACCCTGAAGCTGGTTATGAATCGAGGCCACTAGCCTCTCCCAGTGCAGACAACCAGCTATCCTCCATCTGAGGCACATTAATGTCAGAAATGGGCTGAAAGGGCCTTGCCTCAACCGACACAGGCTGTCTCTCCACAACCTCTTCCTGAGAAGGAATCAAAACCTGTATATTCCCCTCAGTCTGAATAGTCGACTCTGTATCTGACATCGTACGATGCCTACACGGAGGAGGAGAGGCAACTTCGACCGCAGCCGCTGACGTCAGTGTCAGTGTCGGCTGATCGAAGTCCGCCGTCCTAGTGTTATGTTTCATATGGGTACCCCAATATAGGCTCAGGTAGCAACCTAACCTCTCACCTATATTTCCCCTGCCATTTCACTACATACCGGTTCTTGGGACTGACCTTTTACCTAGGTAAGGTACTACTAACAGGACGTGGGTTTTTACCTGAAAACTAGCCTCATCCATTATGCATGAGGATTCTTGGAAACTCAGCAGGACTACCATCTACTGCATAATAATTATGTATAAGGGTCATTCCTTCCATCATCCTAAGTCCGACATGACACAGCAAGGTAGATCCCCTGAGGGTACCACTTTGGGTATAAAAACACCATATCTTTGCTGAGGCAGGGAGAGGAGAAAAAAGACTTCCATGCTGGCACACTGACGCAAGACGCTGAGGTTCCTGCACGCAGACACTCCAGCTCGCAGTGGTCGGACATCCCTCGTGGGGTGTCCATCTCGAGACCAAGACGGGGTCCCACAGTCTCTCACTTCAGGTAATGAGGTTGACTTTATCCTAGAGGAATTCTTGGGTCTACACATACATACATGCTAGGTACATCTAGTTAGGGTCGCATCGTAGGAGTACGCATTATTACTGTCATGTATTTTTATACCTGCCTGTATTAATTGTTTTAGCACTATGGTAGAAATCTACCATCCTTTTACTCTGTTGGTGCTTATAATCATTTATATCTGTTTCTGTCTTATGGTTGTTTTTCAGCACACCTATTTTACACTAGAATGACGCTGGTTCAATAAATGCTTATTAAAAACGTCCCCACCGTTTATTCTGTGCATCTCTCTGAGACAAAGTGAGCACGAGTGCCTGAGCGAAAAGTACTGCACTGTTTCCATGGTCCTGAGGGATCAGGGTTGTCATGTTTGATAGTTGCCAAGTACTATTCTCTCCTTGGTAAGAGGGGTTTCCAGTGGCACTGTGAGCTAGCTGGTATACAGGCAAACATACCCGGTGGGGGTGACTGAAATCAGTCTGGACACCAATCCCACAGTCTAAGTTGTCTAAACGTGCAGATCCTATATAGGTTTATAGGAACTACACAACATGGCGCCCAACGTTGGTTTGGTACTTATTTAACGGTCAAATCTGAGTAGTTCAGTCGTGCTGTTCTCAGAGATCCCTACTCACATTTTCCCAGAGACGTCTGGAGTGGGAAGGGAACTATCCGCCACAGCTGAGTAGGCATATCCTATGTATTGGCTGTAGGTTTATCAAGCTTGAAGGACAGAGTTCTTATTGTGCCTAAAAACCTTATCTCAGTTTCCTTGAAACTTTTTCCTTCTTCAAAATAATGGCTGACGAAGACGCCGCTGCGCCAGCACAACGTGCGGGAGCAGCAAGGGAGGAAGAAAATGAAATAAACATTTCAGAAAATGTCAGAACTGCCCTTACTTTAAAGCTAGCAGACTATGGAGTTACAGCTAGGGGTGGGACAGTAACATTCGTGATTGAGGCACACGAATCATACAGAACAGAGGTATTCTATTCATGGGTTAAATTCCCACAAGCAGATGCACTGACAAATACATTTAATTTTTATACTGAAAATGAAACACGAAATGAATACTGTCCGTATGAGTACATTGAAATTCCGCTCACCTACCAGGAGCACATAAACTGGTTTAAAGGCGCCCTCCCACACACAAAAGAAAAAGTGAGACTCGGTCCGCTCGGAAGAGATGGAGCAACTTGGCCAGTCCTAGCGGCATACACACCACATCCAGACATTGACACAATGCCAGTAGCAGACTTACGTCCACTTCATAAAGAAATAATAAAACTTTACAGAAACCTGACACAGTTCGTGATGAGAACACTCACACTTCAGCCAGGAAGGGCTACACCAGCAGGACAAATTCAGGAATCTACAACTAAAATAACTCCACAAACCCTACACGCAGTTATGGGTAAAATGCCCACTAGACGTGAGCAAATGCCATTCTGGATAGCTCAGAAAATAACAGTACAGTTTTCGCTGCAATATATACCAGGACTCATGGTATCCCTTCATTAGCAGTAATACCAGATGTATTGAGACAAATGCAAAATGAGTATGGAGCAGAACCTGCTCTGAACTTGGGGATGAAATTGTTAGGAACTTTTGCCCAGGTATCAGCTATTATATTAGCTAACATAAAAGGGGAGGCAGCAGCAGTGGCAATACGTCAAAGCCTGAAAGATTTCACTCCTTTACAACAGGAACGTGAATTACCTAAAATTATCAAAGACACCTATGCTAACTTAGGTAGAGATAGTTTGGGAGCTAGAGCAACAAAACCTCAACTCATGGGTGGTCCTGAAAAAGAGAACATCAAGCAAGCACCTGATTCTTCTAAGAAGAAATGGGATAACAATAATAAACAAAAAAATAGAGAGAATAGATCACAATCTAGGGGTAGGTCTCCTCAACAGGAGCCCTCAAAAAGGAGGTACAACCTTAGGAATCGTGATAACATTAAAAAACCTGACAGGTATCAGGATACTGATACACGTTCCTCTCGTTCCGTTCAGGGTTCATCAAAAAACTCAGAGAGTGAAGGACGGTCAGAACACAGACAAGAAGAGCGTACAAAGTCCAGAGACACGCAACGCGCTTCAGACTATACTTCCAAAAAAGAAGAGAAGCCAAAATCAAAACCTCAATTTAAAAAGAAGAAAGTAGCAGGTTTTAAAGTTAGACATGCCCAGAATTCTGAGGACTCAACTTCTGAATGGGGAATGGGCTCTGGCGATGCTAGACAGCGCAGCAGAAGTAACAATAGCTCGCCAGAACCTGATGGAATTTCTGGTGACAGCGGAGTTGAATGAACATATCACGGTGGAGACACCTTATACAAGGGTAAGTGTCCCACATAGGTTACATGAAATAACACTCCAAAGGAAGGGGGACAAACCCAGAAAAATTAAAGGTCTCTTTTGGGAGAACCGGACTTACGGATATGACATCCTTTTGGCTGAAAAAGATTCACCGCCTGAAATTGTTATGGATTGCCCAAAGGGAGAAACGGTAATTTTACCAGCATTTTCTGACCTCGTTCCAATATACTTAAAATATACATAAACGCAGTAATGGGCGATAGCACTTGCTCCAGCATTATATCGCAACCATGTTGGGTGGGATGCTGAGTCACCTCACCATGAAATCCCAATAAAAACTACTCCAACTCCACAGAGACAGTACCCAATAAAACAAGAAGCAAAAAAACAGGTCAGGGAGATCTTAGATCAACTTGAATATCAGGGTGTAACTGAAACTTGCACCTCTTCAATAAATAATCCTTTGTTTCCCGTAATGAAACCCGATAATTCATACCGTCTAGTTTAGACTACAGACATCTGAACACATGCACTAAAGCATTTGCAGTACAGAATGCACACAGTGAATAACAATAATGCAATTAATGAATAACATTGTGTGGAAATAATACAAAACAACACTAGATATCTCAAATGGATTTTTCTGCCAAAATATAGCGCCTGAAAGCAGATATTTGACAACATTCTCAGCCCTCGGTTCTCAGCGTCAATTTTGTCGACTCCCCCAAAGGTATAAGAATAGCCCTGAGTTGTTCTCCGCTAGGGTAACCAAGTTACTTCAGAATTTGGATGAAGAGGCATTGTCCTATGTAGATGATATTTATCTGACGGATGATGATTTAAAGGATCACTTGACCAGGGTGAGCAACATAATTTTGGGGTTCGACTCTGAGGGCTACAAATTCAACTTTTAAAAATCACAAATAGCCCACCTCAATGTCCTATTTTTGGGATATGAGCTTTCAAGTGAAAGGAAAAGCCTGGCAGCTAACTTTTTAGAAAAGTGTGCGCTGCTCCAACCTCCTAAATCTTTGAAAAACTTACAATCCATATTGGGATTCTTGAATTTTGGCAGAACATACATTTTAGATTACGCAGAAAAAATGAAACCGTTCTGCGACCTAATAAGACCTGATTTTTCAGTTAGGCATTGGACACAGGAACACACAGATATCCTTCGTTCCTTACAAGCTGACATGATAGCTTCCAAGCATCTACAAACACGTGTAAACGCCACAAATTTGGTGATCCGTGTTATAGCGAGTCAATCAGGGTATACTTACCTAACCTTCAATGAAGGCGAAATAGTACCTATAGCATACAAATCACACTTCTACACAAACACTGAAATGCGTTTTGCTTCTACAGAACAAATTCTGACAGCAGTACAGACTGCTGTAGTGAGAGAAAGAGCACTGGCTCAGGGGAAATGAATAATTGTTCTAACTCCAGTACCCACCTTAGAGGCTGTTACAAAAGCAAGCGTTCCGAATGCTAAAGCTTTACATCCAAGATGGATACAATGGGCTGATTCTCTCACTGCGACAGATGTAGATTACAAATTTGACTCTACACTTAAAATGCAAGCATTCCTGCAATATGAACAAGAATATCCTCTCCTGAATGAAATAATGCCTCTAGATCAGTATGAATATATCATTTACACTGACGGATCTGCTCAGCCGAACATAGGAAGTAAACAATACAGCACCGCGTGTGCGATTGTGAAGGGTCGTATGCAGAAAGGCAAGTTCGATCCTAGCAGTACGAAAACACAGTCACGGCTGACAAAATTAAAAGCCCTGTTTCTGGCACCAATAAATACGGATCGAGAATTTCCCACACTGATTGTGTGCGATTCTTTTTACTGTGTCCAGTCATATAATGAATATTTACACTACTGGGGTCAGAATGGGTTTAAAGACTCAAAAGGCGGCACAATTAAGCATAAAACGCTATGAGAACAGGTAGCTGAGTTGAAAAACGAACTACAAAGAGCTCACATGATACATACGCGGAGTCATCAACGTGATGGCGTTCACGTTGAAGGGAATTCATTAGCCGATGAAGCCGCAAAGGGGGCAGTACGAACTGCTGCCGTAGCTGCAATCACTCGTTCTAAAACGAGAATAGACAGACAGATAATGGTAACTGTCATTGCTTCACGCAAAAACAGCACAGCCTTGCGAAATGTTTTCCACTCATGTACTCCTACAAGTTAGATGCAAATATCATTCCGTATGCTCAAATTCCAGGAGTGGGGGATAGAGTAATTCCAAACATGGATCGCAGATTAGGTTTAATTCTAGCTGCACCCAAGGGTCTAGGTTCTGCACACGCAGGAGTTACCGCAACGGTTTCTTTACTGAAACAACGCATTTGGTGGCAAGGATTAACTAAACGGACAAAGAGTTTTGTCCTAAACTGCGACATCTGTCAGCAGATGAAGAGTTCCACTGTGGCGCAGACATCATTACTAATATCAAGACAGACCACTCGTCTGTGTCTATTTGGACCACTGCGTCCCCCTACAATCAGATGGGGCTTACAAGTATATCTTGGTGGCAGTGGATTCATGCTCTAGATTCCTATGGGTATGGCCTCAGCGCTCGGCTGACCCTCAAACTGTTAGAAAAGATTTGCGAGTCTTTATAGGAACATATGCAGTTTGCACATTACATTCGGACCGTGGCCCGCGTTTAGCTCTAGGGCTTACAAGGAGCCATGGGAAGTTTGGGTGTTGCATTGCGGTACTCCTCTACATACCATCCTGAGGGAAATTAAGTTGTGGAGAGGAAAACCAAGACTTAAAGCAATCTTTTACAGCAAGGGTATTCGGTTTGGGTGGTAGTTGGGTCAGTCACTTATACGGGGTCCAGAGGGCTCTCAATAATATGCCAAGAAGCTCCCTAGGAGGTGTCACTCCTTACGAAGTCCTATTTGGGACGAGAATGTGGGTACCTGATCTCGATTTTGAAAGCACAGTGGTGAATGAAAAAACATTTGCCATCAATAAACGTTTGGCTGTTTTACAGGTTCTCAATGAATTCCGGGCACTACAAAGCAACATGCAAGTAAAACGCACCGCCACTGGGGAAGTCAAATCAGTCACGGCAAGACCTGCCTGGATCCCAAAAGTTGGGGATCTGGTCAGAGAAAAGATTGTGGACAAAAAAGAATTTGGGCCATCATACAGAAAGCCTGTACCTGTCCTGGGTGTCGAAGGAACAAGAACAGTACTTCTTCCGCCTCTTGCCGGCAAAAACTAAAAGAGATTTGTCTCCATCTGATCAAACCACACTATGTGGCCGATACTGAATAGTAAGCCTCGTGGGCTCCTGGGTAGCCCACGCTCTCCTCTCTCTGTACCATACAGGAAGTTCAGACCGAAAGCCTCATAACATTTGAAGAGCACCAATACCAAGTAATGGACTTTCCAACAATGAAATGGAACTCGTTCCTGTTGAAACAGAACATCAAAACACAAATGAGAGACAAATATCAATTCGGCCAAACACCGATGTCTACATCAATATGCCTCTACAAGAGACGACTGCCAGTTCATCAAAACCTGCTGAGCTACCAAAAATAGATCAAACTGCATCTGACTACTTCATCGATTTTGATACCTTCTCTCTGGATCCCAGTGAACCTGAAACAATGCCAGCTCAAATTTCCCGTAAGGAACAACTTCATGAATTCTACATTTTAAAAAAAAAAAGACTTACCTAGTTTCACCATGGCTACAGCTCTGGATTATAACTGGAATATTGTTTTTTCTATTCTGGATTGGCCTAGTGACTGTCTTTTGCTTGCTCATGAATGGAAACTATCTCCCAGAACGCTCTGCAGTTTCAAACGTGAACTTGGTCCTGAAACCTCATACGTCATCTCATCGTTAACAAAGAGACCTGTCCTTCGTGAACATTACAGCTGTTCCAATTCCGGACGGTATAGTTTAGGACGGCGTTGATTATGATGTATTTGGTCCCACAAACTTTTGAAAGTACCTCATGTATTCAAAATTTCTTTAAATGATATCATTACCTCCAGTACATTTTCCGACAATTGGGATTTTGAAACTGTAAATAATATGTTGTCTGATTTGGAACAATCCGCTGCATTTTCAAGCACTGAAATGTTAGAGGACACATCTGATTTTGACACTATGTACTGTTACCAACATTATTGTCATCACTTCTTACATAAATCCAGTATCCCACGTAATGTTTTTACATACCACCAATGGGAACATTGCCCGACACCACCAAAAGGTAGTTTGAAAAAGTTTGCACAGATATTTCCTTATTTTTCAGGGTTTAACACTTCTGACCTGACCTCATATTCTTATAAGGTTGCACCTACAACTGCACAGAAAAATATGCTAACTAACACCAAACAGATTTACTCTGCATCATTTATTTCCCAACTGTCTGAACAGGGTTTCGACTTATGGAAGGACACTATAGACATAAAATCAGTCTGGGGTTCAAAGGAATGGCAAGTTCAGGGAACAGAAGCACTATTTCGTGCATGCCTCATTCCACAGCAGGTAATATTTCTGAACGACACTGTGCAACAGACCTCATGTCTTGGACTAGCCAAGAACAAAGACTTGAACACACCTCGGATTCCATCCCCATCACACTTTGAGGGGCAGCAAAACTTTACAACACATGGTGGAGATATAGTAGATGACAGCATACAGTACAATTCATCAGTCCCCAATGGGAAGGGATGGTTAGTTTGGCCCAAGGACACAAATAGGTGTCAAACAAGGTTCAGGGTTTAGTATCCATAGGCCAGACCAACGCTATGTACAAAGGGAACATCCGGGGTGGTGACATCATACAGTGTTGGGAAGTTATGCCTCGATTGGCTAAAAAACCTCAACACTGTCCCAGGTGAAACAACACTTATCCTTACTATCAGAAGACATGGATCTAAGGGACTTTTTATTGGGCCCCCGAAAGCCACGTCAGAAACGTTTCTTATATGCTGTTTATAATGAAATCTGGAAGATCTCTCAACAAGAAGCTGCGGAGAGACTTCGTGAAATTGATAGAATTAATCTAGAAAGAGTGTTAGCTGTAGTTAATAATGGTATGACTACATTAACATCCAGGATTTATTCACTGGGCAACATTGTATCTTCTGCTATAGATATACTAGAAACGGATTTGTCCATACTACAGCACGGACAGTCTCAGCTACATTCTATTATGTTGTTAAGCTGGACGCTACAATCATTGCGTTCTGGTTATGTGCCTTGGCGATTTATTAACAGTACGTCCCTATTCTCTAAATACAATCTAACTAAGAAGCAGATAACAATGGCACAAAGGAAAGCAAAATATACAATGCTGCGTATTGAAAAACTGGACCAATTACCTTTTACTGTGGCAGAGTCACCATCCACAGAATGGTTAATCCATGGCCATATAACATTACCGGTCACAACTTTCCTGTTTTAGTATTGCCTAGCACAACAACAGGTAGGCAGATATGAAGCGATGGGTAGGGAATTCATCAAGGAATCTTGGGAATAGCCATACAGATTTCGATGCAGGAGTGGGGACATGGAAGTGTTTCTAAGCGGTACAAACTGCGAGAACTCTTTAAGTAGATCTCTCATATGCCAGGACATCATGATTCACGGGGCCTGAAACGGTTCAGTTGCAAACTTATCCTGTCATTTGAAAGGTTCCCCAGCTGCCGTGATTAATCTGGTGTTCAAGATGCTTTAAAATGGGAGTTACTTGATGCTGAATGATCAAGGTTGTTGTGGGACGCTTCCGGGCATTGCAGATCTTGTCACTGTAGACTCCAGGGTTACTTGTTGTATGCAAGAATTGTTTCCACCGACCCACACAGTCAGGGAGGTGCCTTATGGCCTTCGTTGAATGTTTCCTTTATACGGTTTGATACTCTGAGCCGAATGAAAGCCATGCTTTTACAGAAAACCGTGCCCTTAACCTCCGCCCGAGAGACTTTTGATCTCCAGGTCGCAAGGTCCTCAGCTGAGATACAGACACTTGTACGAACAAACTGACCTTTCCATTTCACAGAAATGGTACAACGTATCTTTAACATGTCTGATACGACGGGTATAGTACACCTATTTAAGACCATAGGTTCTGGACTGTTAATCACCTTTCAGACCGTCTTCGGTGTAGTTCCAAACTTCATACACTCCGTATTCGGAAGCATTTTTGGAGGACTTCCGCTGATCCTGTTCCTAATAGCAGGAATCCTGATTGTAATTTTTCTGCTACGCAATGGACGTCCCAGTCACCAAGGAGATGTAAAAAACGCTCCTGGAGATATGTTGGTCAAGGGGCCCGATCCCTACGATCGCTAGCTGGTCCGGAGACATGTTGTACTGCAGCACGCAGACGGAGAACTATAGCGAGCTTCTCCCTCCGCGTAGTCGTCCTAAAAACTTCTGGGCACTATACAAGACATATCTAGCGACTAAGGATGATAAGGCTGAAAGCAAGGTCCCTATTCCACAGGGGGAAGAGAGTTCAGGAGAACAAGTGTAGAAGGCACTGTGGTATGTTTCTCGTCAGAGGCGCTGAGTTCGGACGGACAGAGGGCCGGTCACGGCTGCGCTAGCATGCTTTGGAAGCAAAAGGTGGCCCTGTGTTAAGGACAAGAGATGTAAATGTTGTTGAGCTACATACAGCACATGTTGTGAAATGGGATTGCCATAATGGAAAGTTGACATTCTTGGTTATCAGCTGGTTAGAAAGACAGTGATATTATAGTTTACGCTTGATTTCGATGCTACACTGCCAATGTACTGAATGGTGACATGTCTCTTTGTTAATAAGAAAATGTTAATAAAGGTTTAAAAAAACAAAAAAACAAAAAACCCTCCTGGAGCCCAGCTACCGTGATCGCATGGTACTCCATCTGGGCACACCTCGCCTTCGCGAACTGAGCGAGTCTTGGTTCCTGTCATTTAGACCAGTCTGGATCGACTGTGTTCTGCCTGTCCTCCGATGCCCGTTCTGTGGACAAGAATGTGTGTTGGATCTCTGTCCAACACTTCCATCGGTTGAGCCACCGGACGTGGATGCTTTACTGAACCCGATAACGGCCCATGTACTGCTGTGTCCTCAGCGTATTCCCATGTTGATGTCTGCATTCTTAGAGTCACCACAGGATGCTTCAGCTTCTGTTGGAATGGATACTGGCTCCTCTACAAACACTCAGGCCTTGGATGTCACACAGGCTTCCCCAACATCATCTGTGCTCGATTGACCAGATCAGTGAAGTGTTGCAGGGACCGTCATCTGCGATGGCAAGCAAAAGTGATGTTGCGTCTCCCAGCCAGAACACAAACATTTGGCTCATCGTGTGCTGGGAAAAATTTGTCTTTTTTCAAAACAACCAAATTTGGAATTTTAAACAACAGACAATTTTTCTTGTTGAACTGCATGGCTTTCAGACACTCAGTCGTTTGAACGATATATACGAAAATATTTTACTAAGATTTCTACCGCTTAAAATACAATTTTAGCATTTAAAAAAAATATTTTTTAAACGTTGCGTACAAATGCCTAGAAGTACATTAAACGTTTAGTATGTCGTCCAGTCGGGTGAGGAGTGGGTGTTATGTTTCATATAGGTACCCCAATATAGGCTCAGGTAGCAACCTAACCTCTCACCTATATTTCCCCTGCCATTTCACTACATAACAGTTCTTGGGACTGACCTTTTCCCTAAATAAGGTACTACTAACAGGACGTGGGGTTTTCCCTGAAAACTAGCCTCATCCATTATGCATGAGGATTCTTGGAAACTCAGCAGGACTACCAACTCCTGCATAATAACTATATATAAGGGTCATTCCTTCGGTCATCCTAAATCCGACATGACACAGCAAGGTAGATCCCCTGAGGGTACCACTTTGGGTATATAAACACCATATCTTTGCTGAAGCAGGGAGAGGAGAAAAAGGACTCCCATGCTGACACACTGACGCTGAGGTTCCTGCACGCAGACAGTCCAGCTCGCAGTGGTCTGACATCCCTCGCGGGGTGTCCATCTCGAGACCAAGATGGGGTCCCTCAGTCTCTCACTTCAGGTAATGGGGTTGACTTTATCCTAGAGGGATTCTTGGCTCTACACCTACATACATGCTAGGTACACTTAGGTACATCTAGTTAGGGTCGCATCGTAGAAGTACGCATTATTACTGTCATGTATTTTTATACCTGCCTGTATTCATTGTTTTAGCACTAAGGTAGAAATCTACCATCCTTTTACTCTGTTGGTGCTTATAATCATTTATATCTGTTTCTGTCTTATGGTTGTTTCAGCACACCTATTTTACACTAGAATGACGCTGGTTCAATAAATGCTTATTGAAAACGTCCCCAGCGTTTATTCTGTGCATCTCTCTGAGACAAAGTGAGCACAAGTGACTGAGTAAAAAGTACTGCACTGTTTCCACGGTCCTGAGGGATCAGGGTTGTCATGTTCGATAGTTGCCAAGAACTATTCTCGCCTTGGTAAGAGGGGTTCCTAGTGGCACTGTGAGCTAGCTGGTATACAGGCAAACAGACCAGGTGGGGGTGTCTGGAATCAGTCTGGACACCAATCCCACAGTCTATGTTGTCTAAACGCGCAGATCCTACATAGGTTTAAAGGAACTACACAACACTAGGTAGAGATCCCGAAGGACTGTGCACCTGCGCCTAGACGGCGCCAGCCGATGTTGACCGGCGCCGAACCCTCGACTCCAACGGCTTAACCGTCACCAATGGCAAACCCTCAGACGGCGCCCCTTTCACTTCCTTGGGGCCCAAAGGCGCTCCAGAGGGAAAAAGGGTACCAAAGATGAGGTGCAAGGAATTATAATATTTCCCCATCCAAGCCATCGACGCCCCGGCTCCCGGACACAAGGGGAGACGCAGTGCGGAGTCACGTACAGCCTCCTCAACCGTAGAACGGGAGGATCCATGGGGGATGGAGTCTCCTTGTGGTGAAGCCTGAGAATGCTGTCACTTCACCCTCTTACCTTTTCACTTCTCTGGAGAACTACGTCCTTCAGAACGGCTTCGGCTCCTAGATCGACCCCGTAAATGCTCTTCCCGAGACGATGAAGACCGAGGCCGGGTAGCCTCTGAGGATCAAGACACACGCGCCGCCATCAACTTTAAATGCCGCTCCTTTAACGACTTCGGCTTTAGTTTCTGGCAGGAGCCACAATCCTCAGTGTCATGGTTCTCGCCTAAACACCACATACAAATTGTATGTGGGTCCGTCACCGACATGTGTCGGCTACAAGACCCACAAGGTTTGAAATCTGTAGACATTAGATCAAGACACACTGTTCCACCGACACAAAGTTTTGAAGCAGGTAAAAAAACGACCCACGAAACCGCTTCACCGAATCCGCATTACAGCGCGGAAAAGAGAAACTGACATCCGCGTGCCAGAGGGGACTTATATGGCTCCACTGACCTCATGACCGGAGTCAACGGCATCACCGAGCTGTACGACGCCGTCCCCCGGCGCACAGAGGTACTGCTGGAAAATTATCAAATCCAGACTGGCGACTGGGGAGAATTCAAAAGTTAAAGAATCTGCGGCTAGATGTCTCTATCAGATATGTATATATATATATATATTCACATGCACAAGTAAATATATATATTTTAAAAATGGGAAGGTTTGTGTGGGGATTACCTCACTAAAACAATATAGGAGCACTAAACTAAAAAAATAATTAAAAATATATAAATAAAAAATATTTTAAAAAGCTATAAATACACTCCACGTATATATATATATATATATATATATATATACACACACACACGCATACATACACACACAGGAGTGGGGTTTATTAAAATACATTTAATATTAAATCAAATAAAATTTGGTAAAAAAGAAAAAAAATCATCAGAAACATTTGTACAGGTACTTACTAGCCCGAATTTATGGTAATCCAAAATAAATTATATGAAATAATAGAATGGGAAATTATGTCATTCGAGATAGTGACATACAACCCTAAATCGCCTGGGCAGGGTGCATCAACTTTACAAGCACTTGTGAATACATTAAAAAGTTTGGAGACTTAACCTCTAATATCTGAGGTACATATAATTTGTCTAAATAATATAAATTCAGGTGGTTCATTGAAAGGGGTGTCTCAGTTTGAAGTACATACAGACATCAAGTTATGTGGCATCAGTGTCCCCATAAAACTGATCCAGTTTTAGGACTATTCCCTCCTTGTATAAATGTTCAAAACAATGTAAGTTCTTATTAGCAAATACCTCGACTACAGCGTTGTCCATTGTCAGGGGTAGCAGAGGAGTGTTTGGGAGAACCAAGGTAGCTGACTGAAGCTGCGCAGGTCAGGCATGCCTGCTTGTCTTCCACAATGCTCATTTAGTGTATTTGACGTTTGGATTGTGGTAGATTTAGAAAGTTGTATTGCCAAAAATCTTTGAAGAGTGCTTGTTTCCACCTGCCCTCTCCCCAACACCAAATAAAGCATATGCTAGGGGAAGAGGGAAACCATATGTGGCAAAGCGTGCCTGGGCGGCACAATAGGACCTCTGCAAGTTGGGAGCCAAAATCGCCCCCAACTCCTCACTGCTGGTCATTAATTACTTCAAACTTCAAGATAAAACATAATTAAATTCATTTTCTCTCTCTCTCCTCTAAATATTCACATGGTATCACAATTGAAAATTCTCAATCTGCAAGAGGGAACTTCTTAAATGACATGGTCAATACCTGTATTTTGCAAATATTTATAGACAAATTACAGGTATTGCAAAACAGTAAAGGGTGCCAAAGAGCTTTATACGGTACTGTGTGGCATGTGCAATTATCACCACATCATTCATAAATATAACAAGCACTGGCAAAGTCAACAGGGCCCGGTTTAATGTCCCTATGAACAAAGCATTAGCACATTAGAGCGAGGCAGGCAACAGGAAACCAGCAGGAGTGGAAAATAGCGGTATAGCTGAAAAGTAGTCCTAAATGCGTTCAATGTATTCAGTAAAGTGGAGGTGGAAGAATACACCCAAACAGCCAATAGCATTAGGTGAGAGATAAATAATCCACTGGACTGAGTCACAATGTTACTGACAAAGTCTCAAGTTAATGGCTAGAAGAGGTTGGTCATTGAACACCAATTATTGAAAGTGGTGCACCGAAAGCTCAATCTCTGTATATTGTTAGCAAGAGCTCTGTTTGACAGCTGCACTGTTAAAACCCAAAGTTTAAAATGGAGTTAAAAATGGAGATCATCTCATTGAAAATCTCTCGGACTAGAAAACTATAATGTTGAGCTCATGCACTGCTCAGTCAGGCAGGGGTATTGGCAAACTGAGCTATCTTACCAACAGTTGGTGCTATTACATTTGCCAGTCCAATTCTAGTTAGCAAATATTCACTTACCTCAACATCATCATAATGAGGGGGCAATCCTTGAGACTCTTGAGGGGTAATGTACACATTAGATCCAACCAAAGAGCCAAAGAAACACTCTAGTTTTTCCTGGATCCTCCACAGTTCATCCTGTCAGAAACAATAACCACGGATGTGCATTAGTTACAGATCCACAGTGATCTGCTGCTGGTTACTGTATCTTTCAACTAAAAGTGACTAACACAATTGGAATTATTTGTAGTCTAAATTTTGTATTTTGGTTTAAACACCCAACTTTATTCACATAAGATCAAATGACACTTCTACCACCCAGTAATGTTGTCCAACACAAAAACCGGCTGCAAATGTATTCTACAATACAGTGGCGGCCCCGGAATGGCTCGTAGGTGCAGGATGGGGGTGTCGCGGAGGGGGGGGGGGAGGTGTTGGGGGGTCGCACGGTAGGGGAATCTTTTTTTTTTTTAAACTTACCTTGAGGCCGGGTCCCGCGTCTCTGCTCCGGCTCTCCTGCCTCCGACTCCAGGGACAGGGAGCAGGCAGCCAGGCTCCCTCCCCTAAGCCAATCACATCGCTGCAATGCAGCGTTGTGATTGGTCTGACAGCCGTGACACGGCGCTGAGCCAGGGGCTGGAGGGGTGGGCATGTTCTCCATGCAGGCTGTAATGCAGCCTGCATGGAGAATGGGGAAAGTACGCATGACTGGTTTGGGCGGCCCTAGAGGGCCGACCAAACAGTCATTGTGCACTTAGGAGTGGGCAAACCACTCCTCCCCTGCTCCGAGAGCAGAGCAGCCCCGCCCACCCGCAAAGCATCAGGACACAAAGCATAAAATCATAATAACTCTAAGTTATTATAATTTTATGGCATGAAATTGTGTCGCAGATTTACTTGCAACTCTAGCTTATGTGATTACCAATTTAGGGCATTGATGGCCATTGCCAATGAAGAGTTGATTGACCTATAAATGCTTGTATTGATGTTAGTCACATTGTCAGCTACATCATGGGTTGACAAAATATTTATTGTGGGCAGATCGTCTAATTGTTGGACATCTGCTTTGTCTTAGATTAAGCTTCCAGAGTCATTTAGGGTCGTGGGGCTCTGCAGAAAAAGAGATCCTTATTGGTTAAATGAAGTGAAGAGGACAGTTTTAGGATTGATAGATCAAAGGATATATTTGTGCATCTGATAGAGATTTCTAACTGCAGATTCCTGATCATAGAATATTCCCCAGGCATCAGACTGGATCCGGAATTTTCGAGCAGTACCCCTGCACGCCAGTAGGTGGCGATATTCAACTCCAATTTTGCGGCGTCTGTGCCGGAAGTGACGTGCGTAGTGCCTATACAGGCGTCCCTCTAGGGTGCGGACACCAGTTCAATTCTTTCCGCGCCAGTCAGTGCAGATTCAGAGAGAGCTACCCCGGCCATTTTTTACTGTCTTTTGTTTCAACGTTTTGTCAAGGCTTTTTTGAGATTTTCATCCTGGTGTGTTAGGGATGTCCCCTAAGAAACCAACAGGCTTCAAACCATGTGGTGCATGTCACAGGCAGATGTCTGACAGACCCTCATCTGGTTTGCCTCTGTGTGCTTGGAGCAGGACCATGACTTCAAGACCTGCAAGGACTGCTGTGCCATGAATTTCAACCTCACTCGACCACATGATGGTCTCGATCCCTGTCGCGTGAAATGTACCGGACTGCTCACTGAGCCACTCCTGACAACTGTTCTCTCATCCAAGTTGTCGGATAAGTCCCAGAAGATAAAGAAGTCTAAGTTGTGGAAGCGGTCTTCGACTTCTCCACACCAGTTAAAGTCAGCGGACCTTGCACGGTAGCGTCAGCACTCTAGGCCTTGTTCCGTGATTGAGTCTGTGCAAGGTCCACTTCATGCCTCTCTGACTTTCCAGAGCAACCCCCGCCCAACTCAGAGTTTTTTGAGGCCATGCATCTCATATTTGAGCAGCCTAACCCCTCTGGAGAGACTTCGGGCCCCACGGGTTTGGGAAAGGCTCCTACTGGTTCTCCGCCAGCATGTTTGTACTCAGCGGCAGTCGAACCTCTTGAACACGGTGCTGGAACTTGAGCAGTGCCACCCACAAGGCCACAACCTTCCTAGGTGCCTGCTCCAGTGCTGTCATTCCCAGTGCTGCCGAAGCCCCACAGCAGTGCAGGCTCAAGTGTCATATCCTACTCCAACACAGAGTCAGATGGGCATTGTCTGAAGCCAGTGTCAACTGGTACCATGCCCTCTGAATCTGAGCCAGTGCCTTTTTCCTTTGACAGGCCCGGAGAGGGTGACAACTGGTTGGGGTCCGAGGACCCTTGTGGTTACCACAATCCCCTTGATGAACCAGAGGACAACTGGTACTAGGAACTGGCGGATGTCAGTGGTTTGGACACCCCCACCAGAAACTGGTCAGGTCTCTCCCCTACTGTGGCTACAGAAGAATGTGCCTCATTTGCAGTGGTGGTGTGGAGGGCAACCGAGGTCTTGGGAGTTTCCGTTGACCACAGTGGAAGTCAAGACAAATGTCTTGACAGAGGTGCTTCAGCCGGGAGTTGCTCCCTCCGAACCATTATTCTCATTTAACAAAGCCCTTACAAATGTCCTTCTTGGGGCCTGGTCCAAGCCCTGCACAGGGTCTCCTGTGCACAGGACAGGACAATTGCCTGCTTTCATCACCCTGCTCCTGGGGACCGCAGTTTCCTCATCCAGCACCCCACCACAGAGAGATTGATGGTCCAAGCCTGCAACTACAGGTTCAGTCCTGGCGTGTTACCTACCACTCCAACGCATAGGGAATCTGTAGGAAAGTGCCTCTTTTTGCATGGTTACCCCCTAACCTTTTGCCAGATACCTGATGCCAAATCGACTGTGTGCTGGGAGCCTGCTAACCAGGTCCCAGCACCTGTGTTCTTTCCCAAAACTGTACATTTGTTTCCACAGTTGGCAAACCTCTGGGCCACCTGTAAATCCCTTGTAAAAGGTACCCCTGGTACCATGGGCCTTGTGACCAGAGAGGGCCTCCAAGGGCTGCAGCATGGATTATGCCACCTCCAGAGACCCCTCAATATAACATCCACACACTGCCACTGCAGGCTGCGTGTTTTGGTGCAGACCAACCTGAAGAGTCAACATGGCACACCTCCTGGTGAGCTATGCCTCCCAACACTGCCTGTGGCCTGGGTAAGTCACCCCCTCTAGCAGGCCTTACAGCCCTGAGGCAGGGTGCACCATACCTCCAGTGAGGGCACAGCTCCATGAGCAATATGGCCCTACAGTGTCCGTGCCATTCACAGGCATTGTAAGTGCAGTGAAGCCATTTTGAGTACATGTTCTCTGGAACAAAACGGGCAACCCAGTAACCAAGGGACCTGGAATGGACAGTAAATATGTAAAAGAGGGTCCCCACGGGGGAGGTGTAGCCCTTGACGTCCACGGCAATAGTATCAAAATAGAGATAGAGATAACCTCTCACAAGAGTAGGTTTTCAATTATGTGGACTGTGTTTTTTAAGAAATTGATGGTGGATATCAATACCTGCTTGTCTATTATTGACTACAAACACTCTATAATCCCCATCAGCCACATGTATATATTTTTGTACATAGCAAGTATGCACTTTTTTCACTATTGATCACTCTCAATGTGCCGTCACTTTATAGGAGCACCTTATATTTTTTAAGATATAAGTAATGCATAATAATCGCTAAATATTCATGTATATATTCATGACTGAAGATGCATCAAAATAAATGCACTAAACGCATAATTGAAAACCTACTCTTGTGAGAGGGTATCTCTATCTCTGTTTAATACTATTACAGTGGAAGTCAAGGGCTACACTTTCACCTTGGGGACCACCTTTTACATATTTATTTTGAGTACATGGTCTGGAAGTTTGTCATTACGAATTCCACGGCTCCATGATGGTTTTATTGAAAACTGGAAAGTTTGGTACCAAACTTCTCAGCATAATAAACCCACACTGATGCCAGTGTTGGATTTATTATAAAATGCACTCAGGGGGCATCTTAGATATGCCCCCTGAAAAATGATCGACCTCTAGTGTATTGGCTGACTGGTCCCTGCCAGCCAGTCACCACCAGACAGGTTTCTGATCTCATGGGGTTAGAGCCTTTGTGCTCCTGGAGGTCAGAAACAACGCCTGCTCTGGGTGGAGGTGCTTCACACCTCCCCCTGGCAGGAACAGCAACACTGGCGGTGAGCCTCAAAGGCTCTCACCTTGTGATGTGCTGATTTGGGCATCTCCAACTAGTGTAGATGCCTGCCCCCCTGTCCAGACCCCACTTTTGGCAGCCGGGCAGGCAGGAAAATTAGTAAGCAGAGTAGGAGTGTCCACCTTAGCCTGGCACACCCCTAGGGTCACCAGGAGCTGAGGTGAACCCTTCTCGTAGAAATTCTCCATCTTGAATTGGAGAATTGGGTCCAATAGGAACAGGGATGTGCCCCTCTCCCCTAAGGGAGGGGTTACCCAAAGGGGACAGTAGCCTATGGCTACTGCTCCCCCCGACCTCAGTAACGCCCTTAAATGTAGTATTTCAGGGTTCCCCTAAACCTTTTTTCTCAGATTCGACGGACCAAAAGAAGACGAACCAGGAACTGAACCGCTGCAGAAAGAACCCGGCAAGAACCCCGCCGCCTGTAGCCGGTTCCACAACTGGACCTGCTGTTCTTCATGAAACCCTGCTAGGCCTCCAAGAAACCCCTGAGACCTTCCAGCCTTCAAACAATCTCCAAGAACCTCCCTTTGTGCTAGAGGCGCTAGCCCCCGGCATCTGCCAGTACAAAGACCGCAGTAGTTGAGGACTGGCACTTGTGTCGATGCGACTCTGCCCTGCCGGAAGAAAGCACTGCAGCTAGACGACCTCCATGACCTAGAGGGATCCTCTCGACCCAAGCAGATTACAGCTCCATTCCTGAGAGCCTGTACCCTCCTCCAAGTGGTCCTGTCGGCCTCCTCCTGCCCCACCTGCTCGACTGCGGCCTCCCTGAGATGGCCCAACCTGGGCAGAACTCCTCCATCCCCTGCGCATCCCCACGAACGCGATTGCTGGGCTGGTGGTGCCTCCCTTTGATCTACAGTGACTCGCCGACCACAACGGTCCCGGCGTTGGCGGCCTACTGACTCCCATTCACCCCCACTGTTCTCCATTGACCACGAGTGCAGAACCCCATTGCTGGTATTCAACGCTGCAGCGTAGATACGCAACTCTGCACCCGGCTGCCCCAGTGCCGCTGGTGGTGCAGTGCCTAATTCAAACTGACACTTGCTCAGGGTCGAAGACTGGAAACGTAAGTCGTTTACTTTCCCGCTGATGCATAACACTGTTTTCCTTCCTTAGGATTGCATTGCATTCTATTGATAACCTACAACGGTCTATCTTGCACCAGTACTAGATGTTACTGTTTCAAATTGACAATACCGAAGTACTACCAAGACCAGAAAGAATTCCTACTGCCTTGTTGAAAGTGTTACCTGCCTGTAACTGAGTCCAACTTGGTTCCCAAAATAAAAGTATCTAAAATAATATTTTTACTGGAGATTGGATGGTAGTATTGGTCTTGCAGGAAGCATATTTCCCCCACCCTGCCTCCCACAGGTGTTACCTGGGTTTCACAGTGGGCCAAGTGCACTTTCAGTTTGCCATGTTCCCCTTTGGCCTCACCCAGCGCACCTTGGGCACTCACCAAGGTGATGGCGGTTGTTCCAGTCTTCCCATACCTCAATGATCGGCTGTTTAAGGCATGCTTGCCCCAGGCAGTCGTCTCCCACCTCCAGACTACGGAAGACCTTCTGCATTCACTGGAGTTCACTATCAATGTGCAGAAGTCACATCTGACTCCCTCTCAGATACTCCCTTTCATCTGGGCCGTTCTGGATACAGTGCAACTTCAGGTCTATCCTCTCGAACGGCGTGTCCAGGATATTCATGCTAAAATACCGATGTTTCAACCTCTATTGAGGATTTTGGTGAGACTGACTCCGAGCCTTCTTGTGGCACATGCCAGTTGGCATATGAGGCCTCTGCAGTGGGACCTGAGGTTCCAGTGGGCACAGCATCAGGTGACTCTCTCTGAACTGGTCCAGATCTCGGAGGGAAGTGCAAACAATCTGCAGTGGTAGTTGATGAACCGTGATTGGGTCAGAAGCAGACCGCTTTCCCTTCCCCAACCAGAGCGGACTGTAGTGAAGGATGCGTCACACCTGTGTTAGGGCCATCTGGGAAATGTAGAGATCGGAGGACTCTCATTTCCGGTAGAGTTCAGGGTTCACATCAACCTGCTGGAACTTCGGGCTTCCGGTTGGCATTGAAAGCCTTTCTTCTTACGATCACGGGAAGCCTGGAGCAGGTGTTAACTGACAACACCACTGCCATATGGTACTGCAGCAAACAGAGCACGGTAGGGCTGTGGACCCTTTATTGATAGGCCCTGTGCCTCTGAACATGGCTGGAATGGCATGGCATTTCCCTGGTGATTCAACACCTGGCGGGCTCTCTGAACGCCTGGGCAGACTAACTCAGCCATCGCTGCCTAGCAGATCCCGAATGGCATCTCCATCCAAACCTGGTTCAAGGTCTCTTTCAAGCGTAAGGAGAGCCTTAGTTAGATCTGTTAGCCACCGCCGAGAATGTGCAATGTCAGCAGTTCTGCGTGCTGGAGTTTCCAAGGCAATTCTAGCTCAGAGATGCCTTTCTGGCGATACCGCTCCTGCCCAGAGTTCTCAAGAAGGTCAGGAACGTCGAGCCCAAATCATTCCTGTGACTCCAGATTGGGCATGGAGAGCCTGGTATCCTGAGCTCCTGAACATGACCATCAGTCCTCCGTTCAGGCAGCGCCCTTTGGAGGCTCTTCTGTCACAGCAGCAGGGCAAGGTTCTGCACCCGATCATGTGCACATTCGACCTTCATGCTTGGAGATTGAGTGATGGCAGTTGATCGATTTCGACCTTCCTTCCAAATTTACAGAAAGGGAGTTCATGGAAGAATACAGTAAACACACTTTAGGCAACAGGAGAGACTAACTGAATCTGGAGAGCCTAAAGCAAATAAAGCCAGCAAATAGAAAGACAGAAAATGCGAGTTACAAGCTACAAAGCCAATGGTAATTGTTGGACCTGGCCCTTTTTGCTGGGCTATTCCCTAACTTTTTTGCCTTCCCCCAGTACTTTTTCTGACCTGTTTTGTTGGCTTTAGGTCTCTGGGCACTTTACCACTGCTAATCAGTGCTAAAGTGCATGTGCCTCTCAACTTTAAACATGGTATGACTGGTTTACTCCGGTTTGGCATGTTAATTTGCCAGTAAGTCCCTTGTACAGTGGTATTCCATATACCCAGGGCCTGTAAATTAGATGCTACAGGTGGGCCTGCAGAGCTACTTGCACCACCAACAGAAGTTCTCTTTCAAACCTGTTTCAGGCCTCTGCCACTGCAGGGCCTGCGGCCACATTGAATTGGCATTTAAAGTTAGTTGTCAAGCCTGAAACTCCCCTCTTACTTTATATATGTCACCCCTAAGGTAGGCCCTATGTAGCCCTATGGGCAGGGTGCTGTGTAGGTAAAAGGTAGGACATGCGTCTTTATTGTGTGGCATGTCCTGGTAGTGACAAACACCCTATTTTGTTTTTCACTACTGTGAGTGCTGTTCCTCTTATAGGTTAGCATTGGTAATTCCCTTATATGTCTGTAAGTGTTAATTTCTGATCTAAAAGGAGTTGGGTTACCATGTTTGGTATATCTGGAATAGTGGTGATAAATCCTGCTTATTGGTTTATGTGGATTTTTCATTACTATTGTAGAAATGCCACTTTCAGAAAGTGGGCATGTCTATTTGCTTATGACTCTTTGTGCTTTGCAGCCTGACTCCAATCCACGTCTAGGGCAGAGTGACAGCTAGGCTTTGTACATACTTTCCAGACAGCCATCACACAGAAGGGTTGGGGTGTAACAGGGTTGGATCAGCATTCATCTGCATATTGAATGGTCTTCCTGGGCTGGGAGAGAGAGAGGCGGGGCACACTTACATTTGTATAGGCTGTGTCTTGACCTCACACAAAGGGCTCGTTTACCCCCTACTGTACGTCTGCAGCCAGAGCTGGGTTGAAAGGGGGTGTTGTGCACTTCTAAGTTTCTTTGAAGTTACCTCCACATCAAAGACATTTTGAGTATTAGTACAGGGGCTCTGACCCCAAGTTTTTAGACACTACGTGGGACTTGTAACCAGACGCTGCTGACTCTACATGCTACACATTGCCAGGGACTGCTGTGCTGCCAGGAGAAACTGCCATTAGGACTGCCTGCTTTGTTGTGCTGGTCTGCTGCCCGTTGGGGTGCTGGAGGAACTGCTACTTTGTCCAGGCTCTAGATGTGCTGGCCTGCCGCCTGCAACCTACTGTTGTGCCCCCCCGCCTAAGTGACTCCAAGTAGCCCAGCATGTGGTGTGCGATGTTTTCTGCGGCTTGCCCTGGAAACCAGATGAAAACCTCCAAAAGCCATAGGACTCGTGAGTCCGGCCGATCTCCAAATTCCTGAGAGAGAGCGCATGGTGAGCGCTGTTCCTTGCCCCTCACTGTTGTGGCTCAGCACTTGTTGAGCGCTTTACTTCCAGCCACTTTGAAGAGCTGGCACGTCTTCCTCGGATTAGGCCCCCTGGATGGTTTGGTGGGCGCCGCAGCGCTCTGTGGCTCACCCCAAGGCAGCACGGCACTGAGAGCTGTACTATGACAATGCCTGGAGAGCCGTTCTCACGGAGGAATTCAACCTCCGAGGCGGAATCGCAATAAAGGAAGAAAGGGTGCTCCTACACGGGCGGGGCTGGAGGACGGTCAGAGATCGTGGCTCAGTGCAGCTCTGTGCACGCCGCACTTTGGGCTGTAAGGTGGATCCTTGACCCCAGCTCGGTGCGGGTCCCGAATCTGTCTCACAAAGGTACTGTCGGGGAGGAGAAAGGAAGCCCCGTCTTCCAAAGAGGCTGAGTTTTCCTGTACTGATGGCAGCTGCACTGTGCGTTCACGGGCAGCTAGCTTTGCGAGGCACTCTAGCAAAGTCTCCCCGTGAATTCTGCAGCGTGGGTGCCCCCTCCCTCGTGTTGGCACATACCTTGGGGGCACTTGTCTTCAATTCCACGGTGAGTCCGTTCGCCACAGGGTAGTGGCTGGGCCTCATGTAGGGATTTGCTGAATTACCGTAACACATGTGATAGGCATACGGATGCTCCTGAGCACCACTTTATTGATAAAAGCACACATTTCGACTATGCTCACCACCATTACCACATTATTGCTAATAGGAGGGCAGGCGTTCCTGGACTCGTGGTCCCTTGGTGAAACGGATGTGCTTAGCGGGGTATTTTTGTGATTTACGTACTACAAGTGATGTTTGGGGATTCATATGTTTGACCTGTAACCTAACTGCTGCATTTCATGCGCTGATGGTATGATGTGTTGTTTTACCTTGCATCGTCAGGATAACAAATATTATTTCGGGATGTAAATTGTATGCACAGTGATGGTGTTTTCAGGACATGTGCAACCTAGGAACCTTTCTCTTATTGCACTCATTGTGATGTTATGGAAGTTGCCTAGTTGGCAAAGTAATTATTGGCTAAGGCTGTTTTGGTCTATGTTTATATGCAATGCAGAAACATTTTTATATAATATTGTGTGGAGTTTCTTTTGTGGTGTATTTATTGCGTCACTGGTGTGTGTGTTGCGCAAACGCTTTACACATTGCCTCTGGGATAAGCATGACTGCTCGTGCCAAGCTACCAAGGGGATAAGCTGGGATTATCTTAGCTGTGCAATCCCCTTACCCTGACTAGAGTGAGGGTTCCTACCTGGACAGGGTGCAAATCACTGCCAACTAAAGACCCCATTTCTAACAGTAATCAACGAGCGGAATGCATGCCTAGGTCAACTTTCTGAAAGTCCCAATGAGGTCGTAGACTGCAACCCTAAAATAGTGCTTTATTTGCTCCCTTATGAGGCCTTGCTTGCATATGGTTTTATTTATTTTTATTAACATACATATATACCATAACGTAGAAGAACCTTATCAGTTCAATAAATACACTAACTTATAAATAATAAAAACAAACCTTAAATGTACTTTAAAATCAGATGCCGAGATATAGAAAAGTTAAGAATAAATGCAATCTATCAAGTATTAGAGTCCGAGCCAGGCTGGTCTAGTTTTGATATGGAGGCATGATCATGTCACATATACATCAGATTATGGTGAACTCTCTAAGGCAATCAAACATCTAAACATGAGACCCAGAGCAATGCCAGGGGGTGCTTTGCGAAGTATGCCAGTACAACTAGGACAATGCAGGTGCTGGAGAAGGAACTCTCTGTAGCCTTCTTTTTACAAGCCAAGCTCCCATGATATAACTTGTCACAAGATTATAAACTGTTTGGCACTCTGATCTGGAGCAGAGTACTAGTGCTTCTGTGAATGTTGTTGAGAACTACTCTAAACAGAGGTACTAGCCATTTAGTGCGTAGATGCTTGGTATTTGGACAAAATAGCATAAAGTGCATTATTTTTCCTGGCCATCAATTTTACAGTTGCAAGGGTCGGAGTTAAAACGATTGGCAGCAAATCTGACAAGATCAGATCTAACCGGTAAAGTGCCTAATCGAAATTATAAAGTGAAATGTGCATCAGGGGTGATATCATTTAAATATTGTTCCTTGCCCAATGTCTGTTGTATTTGTAGGCAATTATGGGTGAGTTTGGAGGAATGGGCACGCTTGATGCGTATTTTGAGGTTTTCACTAAAGAAAGAGTCATTGACTGTTGCAGCTGTGTCACCAGCCGTGAGGGCTGGGTCTAACCAAAATTGAGAAAAACCAAGTTCCTTTAGGCATGTGATTCACATAGTTTGACCAGGGATTGCAGTTAATTCTTCCTGGGGCCAATACTTCCAGTATTACTCTCAGATAAGATGCCTCATGATCTTTCCCCAGGGCAGATTAAAAGATCTTAATCAAGGCAGTTGACCAGGCCTTGCAGTCGGAGCAGAACATGTCGGCTGGGAAATAATCCGGGCCATGTGCTTTATTTGGCTTCTGCTCCAGGATTGCTCTTTCTACTTATGGGCTCAACATCGTTAATAGCCCCGCTGGCGTGGGGGCAACATACAATGCCGACTGTGACGTACAGCTGCTAAAAGAATATACATCCTTTAACTGATCTACCCAAGTCTGCGTTGGGATGTAATGGTGTGGCACGTTGGACTTTCCCTGAATATTCCAGCAAAATTCCCCCAGAAAGATCTACTGTTTTCTTTCCTCTGCTACCTTAATCACATCTTGCCAGACTCCTTGTTGATGGTTCAGTTTCTTTCCTCTCAGTAGGGCTTTGTATTCGTTCCTTGTAGCCTAAAATGTTTGTTCTTTTCCTGGGGAAGTGTGCTGGTCCAGATACATTCTTTTCAGTTTGAACTTGGTGGTTCTGCACTTCTTGTCTTACCACCTCGTATCATGTTTTGCCGCCATTATGCCTAGACACTCGTGAAGCGGCCCAGTAGCTTGTAAGCTCACTTAATATCATATTGTAGTTTGTTAGTATGGCATCATAATCTTCACTCTCTGTGATGCAATTGGCGTATAAATGCCATCAGCATGTTCTTGTCATTCAGGAAGTTCTCCGCACACAATTTTACAGCTCTTCTACTGTTGTTGGGTACAATACTAGCGGTGAAACACTTGACATTTTTCTGTCCAGCTAATATTTCAACTTGAAACAAAGGGTCGTGATCACTCTAGGGTTGCTGGACTACTTTAATGTCCAATACCAAATTCCATTGCTCATTTGGGAGCAGGATGTAATCAATCAGACTAGTTCGTAGGGGTTGCCTGGCTATCCGAGGTGGTTCAGCCGTTTAGGAAGCTTACGAGCAGTTCACAGAGGAAGTTAATGGATAGTTTCCCTTTTCTATGTCTGCTGAGCGGGGTAAAACTTCCCAAATCTGTTGACGGGATCCCCCAACTTGTCTCCTCTTCAGTTAGTGACCACTCCCATAGGCCTTTGGATGGATGGACATTAATGTCATCACAACTATTATATGATACTTGGCTATTAGCCACCTTGCTCCTTATGTCGCAGATATCATCTTTTACAGATGCTAGTTGATCCTTATGTTTGTCACCAAGGCTTGGGTTCAAATATACATTTAGAAAGTCCAGCATCGTGTATGTTTTCTTTTGCAGTTGATACAGTCTGACATGCAGCATAGATAATGGAGTCGTAAGTGATGACATTGTCAGTTGGCTGCAAGAAACGTCTGACGTTAGACGTCGACACGAGGGTGTGTGAAGTTAGCCCTTGTCCCGCTGCCCCGCTTGTGCCCCCCCCTTCTGGAGGCAGCGGCAGCCCGCGAGGAGAAAGATCAGGTGCGGCTTGCGGGTCCTGTCCTGTTACTCCCGCTGTGGACCTGCTGCCTTGCCCCGTCCGGAGAACCAGGCGAGCCATCAGCCCTCAGTTTTGCATCACCACCCCCCACGGAGGCAAGGCGGCGCGGCGTGGAGAGGAGGCGGCGTGGAGAGGACCGGGTGCGGCTTGCTGGGGTCCTGGGGCTGCTCGGCTGAGCCGAGCCTTGCTTTCTTTTTGCCACTGGGACGGTCAGCCAGCAGAAGCACCCCCAACGAGCACTGGCGTAGCTAGGTCTTAGGCCGCCCCTGGCGGGCACTGCATCTGCCACCCGCGGCCTAATCGAAGAGCGGGGGAGAGGGAGATGCTGGCGCTTCATGCAGCCGCGACGGCCGCACGTAAGAACAGGGGTTCGGGGGGGGCTTAATGCCGATTCTTACAGCCTCAAGTAAGCAAGTAAGTGAGGGGAAAGGGGGGCCGGCCGCCACCCCAAAACCCATGCCACCTGGGGCAGTCCGCCCCCACACCCTAGCTACGCCACTGCCAACGAGGCAGACGGGAGGGGCACGAGAGAGAAACTCCCCCCAGCCCGCCCCGCTGCAGTGGTTTAACGGCGGTTTTAGAGGATTCTATGACACCCTGCACATTTCCTCCGGTGGAGGCCCGGGAAAGAAAGGACCTTGGGGGCCCGAGGCCTGTGAGAGAACTGTAGGCTCTGCCGGTGAGGATGGGGGGTTCCACAAGCTGAAAGACCTTCTCCAAACCTCTGGTGAGAACCGGAGCCTGGAAGCTGAAGAGGCCACCTTCCGCAATTGAGTCCGGAGCACCGCCTTAGTGCAAAGCAAGTCCACGGAGGCAGGAGACTCGCGTTGCAGCTTTTGACACTCAGCAACTTTAGTCTCCCGCAGTCCTCCCTCACAATAAGTGGAAAGATCCCCATAAGCCAGACTCCCAAGACCCCTCAGAGAGTCACAACTATAAAAAAGAAACAGGCGGCGCTCCGTGGAGGCTGGGATACCTTCCCCAACTGCAGAATTACCAAAAATAAGCTCCCCACGCGGTCAGAATTTGCCTCTGAGGGGAAAACCTCCCTGACTCGAGACATCCCGAAATCTTAGAAGTGCACGGAACGTAGCCCAGGCAACCTCAGCTCTGAAGTCACCTCAAAAGGTTCTAATTGCAAGACGCATCACACACTTTTTACAAAAACAAATTCCAAATAGTGACAAACCTCCTGCACCGACTGCCACACCAGGATGTGATATTGACAGAACTGAGAAGGATCCCTTCACAGGCAGTCTCACCAGGGCCGGTTCTAGGATTTGCGGGGCCCTGGGCCAAATGGGAATGTGCGAGGCCCCTCTCATTGACATATGTGACACAGCTCAGGAAGCTGCTTTGTGCAGACGACTCCTGGGCCTCAGCTTCTCCTCCCAGCCTCCTACAAGCACCTCCTTTACAGCTCGAATCTGGCTGAAGGTGTGAGAATTGCTTGAGGGCTGAAAATTGAAACTGTGGGGGCACTAAATGCTGGACAATGGGCGTCCCGCAGTGTCTCTGAATGGTCTCCTTGCAATTGGGACAAGAGGAAGTGTCCCCTTCCCCTAGGCCTCCCGACACCATCCCAGAGAGGCCCGAGGGGGGGGGCCCTCCCATGGACCCTAATTGCAAGGAGGCACCTTTCTTTCAGATCAATCGGCAGGGAAACAAAAGGACACACCACCAGTGCGGGGCCCCATGCTGGTGGGCTGAGTGCGAGGCCCTGGGCAGCTGCCCACACTGCCCATGCCTAGCGCCGGCCCTGAGTCTCACCACCAGCAAATCACCTAATGCACACGACCCACGAGTATACACAGGGAAACACAGGCCTCAATCCTGCCCAATGTTGGGTAGTCCCCTAGGAAACGAACCAACAATCCTGTGGGACCCTCATGCTGCCATCAACCCCTCCCTGCCCTTGAAAGATGGGAGCAGGTAGTTGCAGCCCAAATACATCATCAACAATTTTCTCCGCAGACTTCCACCCAGTGTAGATCCCCCGAGCTACTAGTTCGATCAAGACAGGAGCACCAGACTTCAAACAAGAACTGCAGAATCTCTCAGCAACGTTTTTCCAAAACTTGGAGACCAAAATTGAAAGAACACTGGAACTTACACCGAAGCTGTTCAGTACGGCTAAAGAAACCAGGCAATACTCCCCTCTCTGCCAATACACCAAAAGTAGTGATACAACTAGTGACCCTCCACCAACAACAACCAGTGAAGCACATTACACCACGGCAAGAGCACTTGTTTGGCATTCCACCAAAATGGAGTTACAAATAGATCTCCAACAGTCAATTACACAACGTCTAGCGGCCCTGAGCACCAAGGCAGACTTTATCGAGAACAAACTTTGCAGATGCCAAGAAACCTGGTCTTGCACTTGCTCGTGCACAGCAATCAGACAAATGGGCAACCCTCCCCGAAGTACTAACAGACCTGGCAGCTACAATCAAGGGCACAACTGGGAGCTCTGGAACTAGCAACAAAGCCAGCCAGCCCCAAATTTAACCCAAACAAACACCACCGGAAGCCTCCCAATAAACCCCAGCAACCAAGATTCAACATAGGGTATCAATTCCCCCTTTAGCTCACCGGGGCAAAGTATTAGCACCAGAACTACACCTACAGTAGTGGAAATTAAGGACAACTTGCTCATTCAGGATCAGCAAGACGCGCCGCTCTCTAGGAGGGCTGAGAAAAAACAAAATAAGGAAATAGCACTAAAAGGCCACAACTTCCAAAAGAGTTGCATCCTTGCTAACAACTCAGAATCAGCCAGCACAAGTTAAAGACGACAAAGCCCAGACTTACTCAAATTTCGCCGCAAAGCCCGCTGCAAAAAAATTAACAGTAGAGGAAAAGGAACTAGTGACCAAAATTCTTCCCCACTCAGAAATCATAACAGAGGAAGTGGACAAGCGGAAAAGCCCGGCTCTTGAGATTCAACCAGCTCCTCCGACAATAACAGTGAAGACTGTTCAACTACCCAAACGTCCTCTTTTGGGTAAACTGGTCTAAACACTGGGGCGCATCTCATCTTGGGTTCCACAAATCAGGGTACTCTGACATCTTGCGAGTCAAATGACCCACTATCCTCAAGTCTCACTCCAAAAGCTATACACCTAGAGGCAGGAGTGGGCTCCAACTCAACCATTACTCAGCTGGGACACAGAGCCCTACCCACGGAGCAATATATCTCAAAAACGACACCCGAGTTAGGCCTAATCCCCAGATACCGGATCAAGGGACATTATTATATCTTAAATAGGGGCAATAAACTTTGTCTATTTAAGCACATTCCCATATTGGACATATACAATCAGACAACCTTGCTTGGGTCAAGTTTCTGAGCTTATCAGTGGACTCCCACGGCGTGTCTACTTCGAAGGGTTGAGTGGTCATACACACCAGGCAATAACTATTAAGGAACAAACAATCTTGGCGGAATGGGGAATAGACATCACAGCCCCTACACCAGAGAAATATCCACACATGCTCAAAGTAACCTCGCCAAAGAAGGAAGTCTACTCCACCTGAGGGGTGCTGACGGCAACCAACATGGGAATAATCGAACAACAATGCCCAAGCCCCACAAAACATACAGAATAATCTGCACACACGACCAAAGGACAATACTTTCCAGAGAGCCTGCTACAAACATTGAACCTGGAATCAGGGACCAACTGGCCAGCCAGCACTCACAACGGCACCACTAACATCTTAAAGACCAACATACAAGCGAACACTATCAGGACATCCGTATCCCGCACGCAACTATCAATCACATCATGGAATGTGGCAGGCCTTGAAAAACTTTTCGGAACCACTTCTGCCATAGACGATATTCATAAAAGTGAAATTTTCTGCTTTCAGGAGACCTGGGATACTGAAACAACAACCTTCCCAGGATATTACGAGTTCCACACCACAGCAATAAAACGTAACATTTTCGGGCGGCTGTCCGGCGGTCTTTCCATCTTTATCAATCATGCTCACAAAATAGAGACCGCAGTAATACCAACCAACACGCCAGAGCTGCAAGCCCTACTCATCAGAGAGCTAAAAAGCAATAATCATTCAATCAGACTACTGTTAATCAATTGTTACGTCAACCCCTCATTCCACCTGAAAAAACAGGCATTAAAATCACTGGTAATTATAATCGAAGAACTTTTAAATAAATACGTCTCATATCTCCTAATAATCGCTGGGGACTTAAACATCCGGAAGCTGGGGAAGCCTAAAAAATATCCCGGACCCCCACCAGTGGCAGCCCCATTGCAGCGCCATTTTGACTGATGGCTTGCACGGAGGCTAAGCTGTGACTAAGAGGCCCAAGATCCACAATGGACCCCACTCCCTTCGTTCAGGAATAAATCTACTATCAATTACATTTTCATCTCCGGTCAGCTGACCTCAAATCTCAGTAACTTCAAAGGGAAGAGAGTGACCATTGAGGGCAATTTTTAACTAGACGGTAAAGCCGCTCCACTACTCCAAATACTTGGGGATCCAGCCGGGGAAGTGCGCCACAAGGTCCTCAGTAGAATAAAATGGTCTGCAAATCTTGGTACAAAACTAACCGAGTGGATAACAAAGAGACAGCTCCAATAGTACCAGGGATAGCCACTCTCCCGGAGCATTGGGAGGCTCTTCTAGCAGATCTTAAACATGCACTAGGGGGTGGATCCGGGACTCCCCAAAGGCGGGTCACGCATGCCCATCCATCCCCCTTACAGATTAACCTAAAGGAGCTACACACAAGCAAACTGAGTCTTCTAAAGGCCCTGAAGGCAAGAAGAAGAGGAGATAAAACTCCCTACGGTCAAATAATCCCCGCACTTCGAGCGACCCACAGAAAAAAAGTCTGGCAGCAAAGAACAAAGATGATTGATGCAGAATGGCTGAAAATCTTCACCCTCCTCAAAGAAAGGGGTCACATTCAACTCTGGAAGCACATCAACCAACTAAACAACAATAGCCAGACAAAGGAGAACGGAGTGGCTGACCAAGAGTTGGTAAACTACGTCAAGCAGTTGTACTCTAACAATCAGGGCACATCTAGCACTTGTCCCCACCAACCACCCACTGCACCCGGCTTAGCCCCTCAAATAATTCGTATTTCAGAGGTCACAGCAGACACAATTAACAAAATGAGAAACGACTGAGGACCAGGGCCCAACTGGGTCCCAGCCGTAGTATTCAAATCATTATAAGCTTATTGGTCAGGACAGCTTACGCCACTTTTCAGCTACGCTTATGCCACTTCAATAATTCCACTGTCATGGAGAGGCTCAATACTCTTCCCAATTCATAAAAAGGGGACCACACGAAACCGGAAAATTACTGACTTATTGCTTTATTAGACCTTGAAGCAAAAGCTTATGCCTGAATATTAATGGAAGAACTGGAAGCCTGGGCAACAGCATTCTCCCCCTTTTCCAATCCGGTTTCAGGCCCGAAAGCTTCACTATGGATAACATACTAGCACTAGGACACCTGTCAAGCCGCGCCACACAGCCGTAGACTACCGCACAGCTTTCGATCGGGTGGACCGGGGAAAACTGTGGGCTAACTAGTAACCTGGGGGATCCCCCAACAGGTACTCAAGGCTATAATAGCATTATACCAGGGGATGTGGGTCCGAATAATAACTAGCCTAACAACCGCCACAGCAAAAGTGTCCACCAATCACGTCCTCAAACAAGGATGCGTGCTGGCTCCTCTTCTTCTCAACCTCTATACGGCTGATCTGGGCAAAGCTCTGGAAGGCACCAGCCTAATAACATTGAGGCTGGGGAAAGTGCGGCTCCAAATCCTCCAGTACGCAGATGACATTGTAAAAATGGATCATTCTCAAATTGGCTTACAGAGACCCCATAATGCACTCCGTAGGTACAACCAAAACAACAAACATTTGGTGAACCAGGGGAAGACCAAGATAGTCATCTTTGGGAAATATCAACAAAAGAAAACAGCCCAATGGCATCTCGGCAACTTGCAAATAAAATCATGCACAAGCTACGATTATCTGGGTGTCTGGCTCTCTGAAGGGGCCAAACCAGGGGCCCATTTAAAACATCTTAGAAGCAAGGGAGCCAGGATCATTCATAGTCTGAACCGCCGAAGCCAACAGTTACATAGCCCAACCGCGGAACCTATATTAAAAGTCCTGAGGGCCAAACTAGTCCCCGCCCTCAACTACAGTCACTTAGTCTTCCTCGGAGCACTGAATATATATCTCATGAACTCCCAAATCACTGCCTATGAAAAATTCTTACTCTTCCCCGGCAGGCCAGGAGAGCTAGGGTGTGGTTGGAGCTGGGACTCGCTTGCCCGGATCTTATATGCTCAGGGGACCTAATAAAATATTACATCAGTACCTTGCGAGCCCCAGCCCCCTCACTCAAAGCACAAATTAAAACCATCTTTGAAGAGGCAGGCTCGCCAGGGCAGTCACAGCTGGCAGATGCCACAAGCCTCCTTGAAATCGAATCCTGCAATCTGCACAACTGGGACATCCCGGTTACAACTTGGAAAAAAACAGTGAACTTACAGGTCGATAGACGTTCATTCGAAAGACATTGAAAGGCTACGCCACAGAACCAACTTCACTGCATTGGATGCCACCTACATCCTGGGGAAAGCACTGCCATACCTTGAGCAAGCATTGGCAGCCCAGGCAAAAGGAAAATCACCTACATGAGACTTCTCACACTGCCCATCGCGGACTTCAATCCATCCTGGCCACAGCAGAACGATTCAGTTGCTTGTCTATGCAGTTACCAACACGAATCTTGGTTTCACCTGCGGTGCAGCTGCCCAAAGATGGCAAGTGAATGGCGCCGCTTGCTAACCCCGTTATGCAGGACCAATGGCCTCAGACACTGCAGAGAAGCCTTCAATCTGTGTTCCTCCTCCAAAACAACCAAGACTCTAGCCAGGCTGGGGAAATTTATCAATGCAATTCAGGCCGCCCTTCCAAAAGAAACCAAAGCATCAATATCAACTAGCAAGCCGTAGACCTCGATGGCAACGTTGGAAGGAACAGTAAAGCACCATACCAATCTTGCTCCATCATTGAAAGCCAACATTTTAAGTATTTTTAATGTGTTTTAACATGATAAATTGCCAAATCTGATTTTAGGTGTTTACATGTAATGATTTTAAGTAATCGATCATGAATAAATTACTCACTTAAGTGATGACATTTCTGATGCTGTGCAATTCAGTTTTGTTGAAATCCAGGTAGAGAGGGCCCCCAGTTGCTCTCCCTCTGCTTGGATGGTGACCTCTATAGCAAAGCCAATGTAGTCCGGCGCTACCAGCGTGGCAATGCTGTTATCCGCAGCCCCTCTTTCCTGAAAACAGCTTATCTCCTTGGAGCTTACAAATTCCATCCAGTCATTGTCCTTGAGTTTCGATTGCAGGCCGGCTATGCTCCATAACAGAATAGATATTCCTTTGGCCTCACTTTGAATGTTGTGTTACTAGGGTTCTTGTATTTGTGCTCTGTTGGGTTACTAGGGTTCTTGTACTTGTGTTCAGGAGACAGTGCTTGCTTCCGTTAAAAGCATATAGATATGTAAGAGTGGCCCTTCCCCTGGATTTGTTGGGGCAATTAAGGAGTGAGGTTAGCCCCTGCCAATTGGCACCATCTGTTTCAGGTTCAGTCCTCTTTTCCAGTTTGATAACTGCCCTACGAGTGGTGTTTCCCCACCTGGTGACTGTCATGTTTTTTGTATCCTTTAACATATCAGGTGGAAGTTTAAATCCTCCTTCAGTCCTTTTAGCAATACCCTGGACTTTGTAGTGCTCGCTATTCACCACATGCAATTCAATATTATGATCTTGCTGTGAGACTGGTACCCTAAACCCTACTTTGTGGGACCAATCTATTCCTATCACGTGTAAACCCTCCATATTATCCCTAATCAGCCTCGGAATGGCTGGTGTACAGAGCTCCACAACGCAAACACTCCGTTCTTAGTTCTGTGAGCCAGATCATGGCCCCACTAAAGATTAAGATCTGCATTCCACGGCCTCATGGCAGACAGGACTGAAATGTAGGGCACACATCAGTGGTTTAAAGGGAAACCCTCCGAACCACCCCCAACGTCAAAGACACACTACAGTATAGCTACTGGTACCATAATTCTGCAGGGTTGAAATACAATTGTGGGGACGTTGGATCGGAGAACCTGGACTGCGTGGTGCACAGTGCCAGAGGAATCTGGTTGGGACAAGGAGGGTTACAGCCATTGGAAGGGACCGTGCACCCTTCCTGAATAGTGGCTGGCCTGGGCTGACTACCTGCTGCTGTGTGGCACCCCGAAGTGTTCTCTCCGATGGCTTGTTGGCTTGCCCCCCTGTTCTCTTGTGGAGGTCTCAGGAACATCAAAGACCTCCCGCGAGGGGCCCACACCATCTACTTGTGACACCTGCAAAGCGCTGCCCTCTTAAGTGCCCACATCGTCTGCTGGATGCCAACTGGAAGCATGGCGTGAGCATGAAACTAAGCATTGTGCCCGGAGACCGGATTGTCTCGAGCAGAGCCCCAAAAGTACTGTACGCATCTAAGGAGTGTGGCCCATGCATCGTGGGGCCTCAACACGCATAAGCGTCTTGTTGGTGGTGAGCGGATTCCCGGTTGACGGATCCAGCATGGCCCACTTCGTCAATCGTGCTGGATCTCTCTTGTGCGACACAACGACTGAATACTCATTGCATGCGGTTTCCGATTCACAAGTTGCGACCCTTGGAGGTGAGGGCGTACCCGTAGTAGTGCCTCATTCTACCTCGTGCAGCACTGCTAAACTTGCATCTATGCATGTGACTGGAATTGTCTGGTGCGACCCGTATCAACGCGCACCAGGCGTTGTGCCTCATTTCCAGAGAGGTACAGAATTTGCAACTCTTCATTGTGTGTGACCAGGCTGGTCTGGTGCGACTTATATCAACGTGCACCAGGCATTGTGCCTCATTTCCAGGGAGGTACTAAGTTTGTGACTCTTCCTTGTGTGTGACCGGAACTGTCTGGTGCGACTCATATCACCGCGCACCAGATGTTGTGCCTCCTTTCTGGGTATGTGCAGAGGAGCGGATTTGTGTTCCGGTGTACCCGGATTGCTTTGGTGCTACTTTGATTGACACATGTCTGACGGGGTGCTTCCTTCTTCCGAAGGGCTCCACTGCTTCATCCCCCATTCGTTGATTGTTCCTTTTTGTGCCCTCATTGCGACGGACCAACTGCCCTCTCCTCACCTTGCCCCGACAAATTTGTGTTGCCAAGTACTACTGTCCTGATCGGACCTGGGTGGTGAAATAATTGACTGGGCTGATGAACGCTTCAGAGAGCAATCGGAAGCGGGTCAAGAGACTGCCTGACCCCCAACCCTGTGCTTCGCAGAACTGGGCTGGTGCCGGAAGGCACATTGTGGAATCATTTGACTGAACAACTATTGTCCTCAGCCCGTTTCTGCTCCGCATCCTGTGGGTGAACTTCCAGAGTGGTGACCAAAACCCTCATTTGTCAACTGCCTCCTAATTAGCCCTGCTATCTACCCCCACTTCTTCCCTGGGACCCTGACTAAGTGTAACTCCAGCCGCAACCGGCCTAGTATCAGGGGGAGGGTGGTTTATCTCCAACCCATGTGCGTAAGGTATTCAGGGTTATTTGAAGGGGTAAGGAGGGCTTGGGCCACAGGGTTTACATGTGCATTATCAACTGACCTCCCAGATATCTGTGGCACAGAGTTACGGTGCTGTGTGCGTGCGAGTGCCCTTCATACAGACCTGATATCAGTGGCACCGTGTATCGGTGCTGAGAGTGTGTGCGGGAGTGACTGCATGAGAATAGCCTGTTATGCATTACATCGCATGGCGGTGTTGTTTTACCTGTTCATTCTTTGAAAAAAAGAATACTACGGTTGACATTGTTTTTTATCCGTGCGGCCTTGGCCCACGGCAAAGTTTTGAAATGATCTATTGTGATCTGGGGTGCACTCTATAACTGTGTGGTATTGAACTGTAATAATTGCCATGTTGGGCCTAGTTCTGAAAAAGTTTCACACTGCAGAAGGGTGCTGGGGGGTAAAGTAGGATCTTTCCCAACTGTACATACTACTGATGTCATTTTAACACGATTGGGCCTAGTACTGCTAGCAATATTTCTAAATGTGATTTATGCCCAGAAATACATGATCATGTTGTGTTAATTAATGTGGGTTGAATACAAACTTCATTTACATTTACATTCATGTGAATTCTCTTTTGTGACGCTCAGTGTATATATTGTGCTAGAGTGCTGTGCCAATGCTTTACACATTGCCTCTGTGATAAGCCTGACTGCTCAGTGCCAAGCTACCCAAGGGTAAGCATGGGTTATACAGTGAGTGTAATCACCCACCCCTGATGGAAGTGGTAGAATCTTCCTGGCTAAGGCACCGCCTCAGCCAACCAGAAAGTGCCAGTTCCAACAAACTCCTATACAAAGGCCTGGGCAGGCGGAACAATCAAAAGAAACAAATCTGCATGGTCTATATGTCCCAATCGAAGGCGTTTCAGTGGGGGAGCACTCGCTTATACGGAAGTTACTCAGAGGTATAAAACTTAGGTATACGGTAATAAAATACTGAATCTGTGCCTCTCTTAGAGCCGTAATAAATACCTGTCAAAAAAGAGCTGTCTGGTAAGTTGGCCATGCTGCTTAATCTCCTGCAGAGTCTCGGATGTCAGAACTCTAGATATTAAAGGGTGAGTGTTTACCCCAGAAGAGGTTACTTTCCGTGTATCTAGAAGAACAAAATGTGATTCCAAAGTGATTTCATATCCAACTTTCCATGATACACCCACGCTATGTGTGGTCAGGTTTATCAAGGCCTATGAGGATAGGATGGAGAAGTTCCACCCTTCAAGAACAACAATTACTCATTTCTATTCAAAACTCTTTTAAGGCAGTTTCTTCTCCCACTATAGCAAAATGGGTCAGGTAGATCATGCAAGAAGCAGGCATTAATGCATCATGTTTTGGGGCACACTCTGCACAGGGTGCTATGATCTCAAAAGCATTTTTCTTGGGGCTTGTCTGGAAGACATTCTAAATGCTGCGGATTGGTCCATGGACTCCACCTTTATAAGGTTTTACTTTAAGCCCATCCTAACATGGCAACCCGGGTTGTAAGTAAGCTTTGAACAAGCATAAGCCTCGCCTCCGGTCCCGACATAGAATGTACATTTTCATAGCTTTCATAACTGAAAGTTTCTGCTCTATTAAGGACACGGAGGAAAGGGTTATCCCTCCTATGGACCAACAATGATCATGACCGCCCCTCGCAAATCAAATCAATCAAGCTTTATTCGGTTAATACAAATAACCATAAAAGCATTCTAAAATACAATTCATCGTTAAACATTTCTTAAAATTCTTGTACATTAGAGATCGACATATTAATCAATCATTCACATATAAAATACATTTAAAAAATATAATATGGGATAGAAAATTTAGAAAAATTAGAAGGAGAGGAACTATTCGGTTTCATAATTCAACATATCCAGATGTGTAAGATCCTTTCTCCTCTTAATAGCCAACTGAATAAAAAGAATCACAGCATTACATATTGCTACATCGGCCAAATTACAAACATGATAAAAAGCAGATTTATAAGAATACAAATGGTTCGTAATAAAAAGTGGTCGTAAGATTGATTTTCTGATGTCCCTGTAAAAATTACAAAAGAGTATAAAATGCATGGTGCTTTGGGGGTTTTGCCATCACACGGACACCTGGGTAATTTTAAGCTCCACTTACCCATCTCTGGGAAGGCAACTTGAAAGTGGAGCGTATTCAACCGCAATCTTGTCAGATAAAATCTTTGTTGTACATTTCTTATAAAAACAAGATATGGTTGTATGCCCAGGGAGAACGGGTCCTTCACTGTAAGATCTAGCATGCGATTTTATACTAAAATCGGCTACCCTGGTTTTTTCTCTAATTCCCATAAAGCGCTTCTTTAGCTCAACTTTACTTCTAATCTGGATGCTCTCAGGGTTTTTAAAATTTGGGGCCATATTACACTCGGTTAGGAGTCTAATGATATAATTTATCCATGGAATATTCTTATAATGATCTAATTTCAGGCAATCCAGAAATATGTCTTTAGTGAAGTGAGCCTCATCGATCGTCCAAATTCTGTACCACAGGGTAAGAGCCGCCACATCAATCAGATCGCTCACATAGGGTACATCTAGCTCCTTATGGGCTATATAAATTGAAGTTGAGTTTGGGACCGACAATAGTCTTCTTAAGAATTTGTTCTCAAGGGTTTGTAACGGTGAGGTATCGGCCATGCCCCATAATCCTCCACCATAACAAGCCCCTGTGATGCACTTACTCCCATATAGCTTTAAAATCTCTCGTATTGGCTTATTTCCTAATTTTTGTGAAAATCTGAAAATAGCTTCACTAGATCTCACAAACTTCAATTTACTAGTGTTAACATGTGTGGTCCATGGTCCTTTGCCATCAAACACTAATCCTAAATAGGAAAAAGTGGATGTCCTGTCAATAGATGCGCCCCCGACATTGTGGGTTCTATTTTTGTTTTCTTTTTTCCACATGTCATTACAAGCGTTTTGCTTAGATTAATTTTTAAGTCTTTTTTAGTCATAAATTCTGTAAAATGATCTATCAATAGACCGGCCCTCGCAATAGAAGAAAACTAGCTATGTTTGTTAGAAGCAAACATATAGCATAAGTACCAGGCTGCTTTGTAGTTGATCAATTATTTAAGGATGTGATTTGTGATGATTAGCAAATACTGTAAAGAACTTTTTAGAATACAGTGGCTGCATAAGTTAATGTGATTGGTTAATTGATCTCGATATGGAAACAAGGATAATTTGTGATGCATTAATGTTGTTTCTCTTTTATAGGGAACAAGACCTCTAACAGGAATAAGCGGGATTACAGAGACGGCTCTGTCACGCGAAGAAAGAGGGGGAATAAGGGTGGATGACAGACTGTAAACGGCATACTAAACATTTGATTGACCGATGCCATGTTTCCTTTCCCAGTGGTTCTTGAGAAAGTTAGTTTTGATGTTGTTTAAGGCTGTAAAGAATAAAGTGAAGAAAGAAAGGATAATCCTCTCTGTGTCCTTAATAGAATTGAAATTTTCCGTTAAGAAAGCTAGGAAATTTGACATTCTGCACTGTAACTCACAACTCCTTCAAGTGTATCTTTTTGAACCATTCACAGTACATCAGTGGTTCTTACCCTTTTAACTTCTGTGGACCCCCACTTAATCATTACTATAATCCTGGGACCCCCACTAACTCATTACTGGAAGCCGGGGATCCCCGCTAATGCAACTTCGATGATTTGTACCTCAAAACAATACATAAAATTACAGAAACAAGTATTCATCAAATACACAAATGATTAAATATTTTATTTAATTCACAAATATAAAAAAAAAATCTAAATGTTTATTTTAATGGGAAGGTTGGGGCTTTTTAAATTTAATTGAGGCCACCCATCATCCTTACTATATTCTGTTTGATGCATTTGCACTGCTCCCACGAATCAATCTGAGGACACCAAATACATTTTTAGCCTCCAATTTCAAATTCCATCACACATTCCCGGTATGTTTTAAAATTTGCAATTTTATATTTTCTGTCTTTAATTATATACACTTAATAAATCTGTTACTATTATTTAACTTAGCAAGCGGCTGAGGGCCCACTAAGTAGGTGTCATGGACCACCAGGTGTCCCCCACAGGTTCTGCTGCAGTACAGTATGTCTGAATTGCACTCCCAGCTCTTCGGAATGAAATCTCACAAAGTAATAAACCGCAGACCATTTGTAAGTCTTGAACATTATATTTAGCTTGTCAAGCTAGCCTGTCCTAGTTTTGAACACACAGGCATTTCTTTTATATGAGCCCTTAAGGATTCTTTTTCGAAAGGGAGAGTGCTGTACAAATAAAAGGTTGGACCTGATCTGCAGCCAGGCTTGTGTGTTTTCACTGCGAGATTCCTTTTCTGTTATCCTTTTCTGCCATCTGCGGAGATGTTTTATTATTATTTCTTTTTTTAATAATCTTTATTTATGCATTGCACCATTGCACAAAAAAACAGTACTTATAACTTACGTACTGATACAGAAAAAACTGAATAGACTAACACATCTCTCCTTTTCAAGCCAATAACTTGTTACAGCTATGTTAGTCCTGCCCATCATTGCGCGATCCCTTCCCATTCATTCATTCCATTCCGTTCATCTGAATTCAGATCCTTACAGTGTCTGTGGATATAAAGGTCATCCCCACTTAAATCTTCCCAAACTTGTACCTACTCGATCATTTGTATTCCTCTCCTACGCGGTGTCAGCTGCTGTGGCAGAGCCCGCAGAGAGCTGCAGTCAGAGTAACTGAAGCGGCAGCCAGCTCTCACAGCCCGCTTCCACACCGACATCCTCAACTTGCCGAGCAGAGTGAGCAAGTGAGCTAGTGGCGTCCCGCGGAGGCGGGGGACGGGTTTCTTTTGATCCTATCGGCCCCGCGACCGCCGTAACTTGCAGTTACCCAGGATAGCAGACATTCCGGTTTTGTGGCAATTGGACGATCCGCCCGGGATTGCAGCTGAAGCTGAGGAGGTCTGTTGCTTCGCTGTTCGCCTCCCTTCCACCCCCGTGGCCTCCGTGGTAACTCAATCACGAGGAGTGAGGCAGAGGCTGAGACCAGAACGCTGAGCAAGTAAGCAAGTGAGAAGAGGTGGGAGGGAGGGAGCCCCAGCAGGTTCAGCTGGCTCCTCTGTCCGTCAACTTTGGCTGAGGGGTTAGAGCCCTGGTGGGATCCTCTGACTCTCTGCTTCGGTTACTTCCTCTCCCGCCGTCACCTGCACGCCCCCCCTCCCCACCCCAGCTGCTGACACTCATTCCTCTGATTCCTCGATTTTTCTTTACAACAAGCCGGAGGACTTCCAGCTAAGGAAAAAACGGGTCAATAAAAGAGGCTAGACCCAAAGCCTAAAGGGACCATAGCACTAAAACACTAAAGCCCAATATATAGTGGATAGCTCTGGAAAAACCACCCATAACTGTGGAACAGAGATAGGGCCAGGGCACGGGCCACTGCCAATCTGCCTGCTGCTGTTCCAAGAAACCGGAAGGAAACTAAAAGGCAGCTGGACGGTAATTGCTACTGGTGTTTCACCTAAAAAGTGGAAAAGGTGAAATGAGATCAGGACGGGTTAGACAAGTACTCCCCTTACAAAAAACAAACAAGCAAAAAAGTTACAAAAGAAGTCAACTATAACAGGGGGAACATCTCTTACAGGATCACAAGGAACAACAAGCCATTCTAGCCCAATAATCTCACCACTGGAAACTTACTTTCAAAAAGCAGAAGGAACAGAACAAAAAAATAAATGTTTCTTTCTGAAAGACCCGGTGGCAGCCATCTTTTCAGAAACAGGAAACATAAAGGGTCTACTCACTCCTCTTGCGCCACAAAAATCAATGGCTTCAAAAAGGCAAGGGGTACAACAGTCAACATCTTACGTAACTGTACCAATTATAGAGCCCATATGCAGTGAAAGTGCAACAAAAATGGATCAAAGGACAACAGACTTAATAGATGGGGAAAATGTAGCAAAAACTCCCCAAGTCAAAAGCAATAAAAAAATCACAGTGCAGGCAATTATACATTCTATGGACACTCATAAGAATGACTTGGAACTCACTAAGCAAATAGTCATAGATCTGACTACTGAATTCAAGGAGAAAACAATTCAACAATACGGCGAACTAGAGATGGCACCAAAGATCAAAACACTGGATCACTTTCACTCAACTCCTAATAAAGAAAAACTGGTTGAACATAATCCATGCTACGATTTCCCTTTAACCCCCTACGTCACCAAGGGTTCGAAGGAGGACGAACCTCAAGCTTCATGGTTGCACTCTACATTGATAACAGACAATGCTGAACTCGTAAAAGCTTTGGAGACAAAAACTATAAATCAGACAAACGCGGCAACCATCCCAGTAATACCACAAGTAGAAACCACAAATCAACCATACAAACTGAAACAAATTTTTCCAACAAAATCACTCGGCACTGCAATAAATCAGGACCTCCTCTCAATTATAGAAATATCAAGCCACTCTTCTTCCCAAATTGCAACGGATTTAAAGAATAATTCAATATATGGTCCAGTATTTAATCCAAGGCAGGATCAATTTGATATGCAAATAGGGAAAAGTCCAAGTATATCACCATTGCACCTGGATAATTCTAAAATAGGAGGATATGAAACCTATAAATCTAAAAATATATCAATCAAATCGATACAGATAATCTATCCTCTCTATATTCGTCATTATTAAGCATCCTACAAACGTCGATTTCTGTATTAAACATGCAATCGGACAAATTAGATCTACAGATCGATCTCATGAACATTATGGCAACACGTTTCCAGCATTAACACCAAAATAGACATACTCACCAAACTGCTGGTGAAAGTTCAAACACCTAAAAGCACGGATATACAAGGTAATTGCAAATGCGATTAAATAATAGATAAACTAAGCACTTTGCCATCTATATTAACAGACATCCTGAAAGAAATAAGGAAGAGGATAAATCATCTTTAATGCAAAACCCAGACAAATATATACAAGAACAACCGCAGGTAGCAGACAACTCAATGAAAAAGGAAACTTATGTCCAACGAGGAGGTCAATTAAATGTGACAGATTGTGCAAGCACAAATGAAAATCAAAACAATTTATCACTGACCCATCCAACATTGAATGGCCCACAATCTCTCATTACAAACACAAACACTTCATTTATCCAAGTATTAACAAAAGGCAAAAACGTGCTAGAAAGGGAAGAGCAAATACAAATGGTTCTATGCAAAAAGACCTAGATGGCAAGAAAGTCTATCCAGTGTTCAATGCCACACAAAAAGAAACCTCTTCCAGAAAAAAAGGTCACAGAAGAAAAATTTACATTACAGGATAAATCAGCGGACAGAACATTGCGGCCTCCAATTAATAAGTTAGATAACAAAGTCACCGAAAATAGTGTAAAAAAAATGGAAGGCAAGACAGGAGGATAAAGACAACCAAACTCCACCCAAACAAGTTCTATCTCCAAAAAAACAGACGTAAATAAAAAAAAACAAAAAAAAGGACGTCCTTCCAGACACCTTGCAAACGGAGGCATTCATTTCGGACAATCAAGACGTTGATCACGATACATCATCAGAGGATATGAGAGGACGAGATCTACCTAGTCGACTCGAGGTACCATCTGGCAATCTCTCTGAACAGAACCCTTTGGAAAGGACTAAATCAATCGATAATGGTTCAGTAGTGGCTTCTACATTTACCGACCACAATAAAATTAAAACACACGAACGTATAATAACTTCTAGGGTGGACAAAACAATTACGATCACATGTCCCCTATTAGAAAGTAACACGGAGCATAAACCTCACTGTACAAGAAACATCACTCAGCACCCCAATAATGAAAAAAACACAAGAACTAATCCTGCTCATCATGCAGGCCAAATAAAATATAAAAGGCCAATGCAGGATCACACAATTGAAGCGCCGTCTGAAGTAAAGGATACCAGTGACCAATGGCAAATCACACTAATTCCGTTATATAGTTCAAGAGGCAAGCAAGACATTTTAAATAGGGGAAATATTTTGAGGCTGCTAAATGAGATACGATCATTACGTTTTATCGAAACAACTGATTTATTATCGGTGAAGTTTCTGCCAAACATACATAGCCATCAGTCAGAAATAACTTTAACATCATGGAAATCTGAAAAAATAGTGAGTCAAATTCTAGACGCCAAAGATCAATTTGAATCATGGGGCATATCAATAATAAAACCTATTTCGCAGCGTTACCCAGCACCATTGACACATTGGGAAAACAAGGATAGGACCCACATTCCAGTATATTCGATCTTGCAGAATGCCCGAGGACCAACGGGTATAGAAATAACAACACCTACAGAAAGAAGATATCTTCATAGGCACTGGTCACCGCTAACAACAAAAAACGTAAATATGCAATGACCAATTTCTGAACCAGCACGTGCCTTGCAAGCTACCAAATTAAATATATACTCTTGGAATATTGCAGGTGCAAAAACAAAGCTTACAGATAGGACTCTAACAGAAACTTGGGCTCCATATGACATCATAGCTCTGCAAGAAACCTGGTTGACATGCTCATTTCAATTGCCGGGTTTTACATTACATCAGGTGGATGCTGTACAAACGAATCGCTTTGGAAGACCAAAAGGCGGATTATCGATCTATATATCAAACAACCTCAAAGTTGAATCAGAACAGATGACGACCACATCTACAAGTATCCAAATAATAAGACTCAACTTTGGTAGAGATCATTGGATAACTTCACTAATCCTTTTCAATATTTATGCCCATCCAAATGCCCAAGAAAAAACAATAACATTCAAAAAGTTATTACATGAAATATCTGAAGTAAGATATAACACCCCGAATTGGGAAATAGTGATTACAGGTGATTTCAATACCCATCTCATTCACATGCCGGAGGATGATGGATGACCAGTTAGTAGTAGAAAATGAAACTTGGTCGGTACACCACCAAACAGCACATCCTTGGAGGAAACCCAACAAAGTAGGCAAGGAACTGGTCACCTCTCTAGAATATTTCGGTTTGAGAGTAATTAATGGGAGAACACCGGACGATAATCCTCCAAATTTAACTTATTATGGACCAATGTCTGGGTCCGTAATTGACTATACTATTCTTTCCCTGCCACTAATACAGCAACTAAGTATGTTTAAAATTAAGTGCACAACGGACAGTGATCACTCAATCCAACATATAGCCATAAATATTCATCCAGACAGATATCAGGCTGCTTCAACAATTGACGAAGGAAGTGCACTAACTACATATAAACGATTAAATTGGTCATCTCATCGACTTCCAGAACTCGCAGGCAAAGCTAAAACAGTCTTGGAGAATAGTATAGGGTCATCCTCTACAGTATTAAATGCCTGGATCAAATTTGTGACCGAAATGACGAACCATAAGCCAAATCTAATATCAGGACGGACCAAAAGCTACATACATCAATCACTACAGAGAATAAAAGAGTTGAAAAAGAACTGAGAAGAGAAATAAGGAAGGTAAAGAAGCGAGGTTATCAAACAGTCGCATGGGATAAGTTAAAACAATTGAAGAAGGAATTTAAGAAACATGTCTGGCAGGAAAAAAGAACAAGCATTTGCAATGCAATAGGTCTCGCATTTGCGAGAGTTAGAGCTATTGGCATTGTAAATGGCAATGCCTTTTTATGTATGTGTTTTGGTTTGGAGTGGATTGGATGTATGTGGTTTGGAGTGGAAATATGTGTGTTGAATTGGAATTGTTAGTTGTGGAATTTGGGGTGAATTGTGTGGTATGCAGTGTATTTGTGTGAAAATGATGTGTCAGTGTGCAGTGGAATTATGTGGATAGTAATTATGTGGTTGTGAGTGTACTGTAATTATGCGGAGTGGGATTCTGTCACTTAGTATAATTATGTGATATGGTTGGGTTGTGGAGTGGTATGTAGTCTAGTTTAATTATGTGGTGTGCTGTTGAATTTTGTGGCATGATGTGGAATTATGTGGTGTGGATTGGATTTATGTGGTGTTACGTATTTGTAATTAATGGTGGCCCTGTCTGCCTATTTTCAGTAGAACACATGCTGTATTATACCACTGCCTCTAGCTGGTGGTGGAAAAACTCACCTTAGTGAAAAATTATTTGTTGTATGTGCTATAGCAAGACAATTCAAAAAGAAAGAAGGGAAAAATGCATTTTTAGAGAGCGAGGTTTTTGGGGAAAAGAAACAGGATCAGAAACCGTAATTGGCACACTTATTTTCTAAACACCACGAAGTTGTGTGGAGCAGGCAAAAGCTATAAATAAGTGCCACGATGCTTGAAAGATTTTTAGTGCACATTTAATTTTACTGGTGCAGTCTCAATGTACCAAAACGCTGAAGAAAAAAAAGACAGCCCAAAGGAGGACATATGTATAAATAATTTACAGACTGTGTAAAAAAATGTTGTGAAAACAATATACAATAACTTACGTTTTGAAGTTATCCAAGGGGGGCTGGTAAAGGTGGACTTGTGTCACAGCCGGGATCCACAAGTCAGCATGAGGCAGTGGCGTAGCTAGGGGGGGGCGATGGGGGCGGACCGCCCCAAGCGGCACGCGTTTTGGGGCGGCAGCCGGCCCCCCTTCCCCCCCCCACTCTTACCTGCGGCCTCTTCTATCGCAGGGGCCGCCACGGGCAGCCTAAGGCCTAGCTACGCCCCTGGCATGAGGGGATACTTAATCACCGACTTAGTAGGTCAAATCAGTCCGAAAGGGCAGGAAAAGAATGCAGCTCAAAAACAGAGCAATGAAAAACGCTTCCAACCTAAAACAGGGAGCTCGCGTTTCATAATATAAAGATGGAATATAGCGGATAGCTTAGAAAGTGTGAAGGAGCGACTCACTTAAGGCGCTATATTGGAAATGACAAAACCTAAATAAATCAGTATGCTGTGAAATAATTAAAAAAATATATACTTTTTTGTTGCTCTAGCTGTACAAGGAAGCTCAGGTGCTTCTTGATTACATGTAAGAAAGTAACAGAATCTGCATATCTAAAGAGACTTCAAACTAAAAAATCTTTGTACTGCAATTTAGCACATATTAAAAGGTGACAGGTGAACAAGGAATGCGATGTATTAAATAGGTAGCTTAGAAAGTGAATTCTCAAAAATATATAGGAGGGCGAAGGGTCAAACCATATATATATATATTTTTTTTTTTAAAGTCGGATAGTGGCAGCCGTGAGCCAAAAGCGTGATATGAAATCCTGAAGTGCATGGCGATTAACTTTGGATGGGACATGTTCACAGGTGTGAGGGGGCTGCCTTAATCGCCCATTATACAAGACTGCAGGATGTCTCGTGTTGAGGAGTCTGCAGCAGCTCGCAGTGTTTTTACTCTGTGCTCAGCCTCGTGGGCAGCCAGCCCCTTGGCGGCCCGCAGGCTTGTCAGTGAGCTCTCCTCTTCATCATGTCTGTCGCTGCTGCTGCCTGCCCGCGAGGTTACTGCCAGCAGCTACAAGCAAATGCATACAAACATATGCACAGACACACGCACACACATACATACACACAGGCGGGTGCGCAAACACACAAGGTAACATGCACGCAAACACACACCAGAAGCTCAAACATATGCAGAAAACACGCACACACACACAAACGTGTCACACACACACACAGGTCAGAAGCCAGTGAAAAAACAACAAAGCCTCGTTAACAAGTGAATGATCTTTTAAAGGCCTGTGAAGTACTCGGGTGCGGCCGGCAGCTTAAAAACTGTCTGTGTGTGTGCCCGGGAAGCTGTCTCAGCCCGGGCTGACACACACGACAGGGAGGGGGGGGGCTGAAGCCCGTTGAGTCCAATGGGCGTTGCGCGCCTGAGGGGGGAGGATTAAATGGAAAGGGGGTGATTTAAGAACAGAGGTTGAAAGAAGTCAAGAGTGACGAATAGAACAAGCGCAGCCCTTATATGAAATTTGGAATGAAGGGGAGTTGTCAAGACACCCCAAGGCTGGCATTGTGAGCAAAGTAAACACACACTTGACCACTCACGTAGGAAACAAATGACCTTTTATTGCTGAGGCAGGAGCCATACCAGAGGCACCAGCAGTAGAAAGTAAAGATGAGCCAGACCCGTGCAACAAGCCGGGCACAAAGCCTCTCGTAGTGTGGCTCCGCATCCAAGAGGTTGTAGGCAAACACCACCTGTAAGTTTTTAAACCGCAGTGTTCAGTAAACAACCACCAGATGAGGAAAGGAGCGGCCTCTGTTTACCTGGCTCCGTTTCTTCTGTCTTCGTCGCTCCGCCATGTTTTTTAACGTTTGTCTGGAGTATGACGTGGAGCTGACACAGAGAGGAGGGCGGCCGCAAGTTTCGCGAGAGGTCTGCTGCAACAATAAAGGCGCTTCACCATGCTGTGTTTGGAGGCGGGAGGGGTCTGAAAGCACCGCTGATATTAAATAAATAAAGGCGCTTCGGCATGCTGTGTTTGGAGGCGGGAGGGGTCTGAATGCACCGCTGATATTAAATAAATAAAGGCACTTCCGCATGCTGTGTTGGGAGGCGGGAGGGGTCTGAAAGCATCGCTGCAAACAATCGTATAAAAGAGTTCTCCTCAGCAACACAATAAACATACAAGCGGACCGAAACCGTAGTTAGGCGCTGCTGCTTCCGGACTAAACAAAAGTCAGTATCACAGCAACAGCCACTAAAAAGCCAGATAACAACAGCTATGCCAACGTTAAACTAATGGCAAGCAGCAACAGAAATTACCCGGCAGTGGGCGGAGTTTCACCCAACATACTAATTACTTGATGCCTCGGAGAGGCAGCGCATGCGCTGCCTATGCGAGACCTAAAAATGACAGACGAGTTCTGGGCAAAGCTGCTCTACAATTGTAAACAATCAAATACCAAAGCGTTTTGGAAAACAATAAACGGCTTAAATAAGGCAAACACAGTAACAGTATCCTCAAATGTTACGGAACAAGATTGGGTAGTTTATCTGACAAAACTCTTTATTGATGAAGACCAGCTTCAAGTAAGAAAAACTAACAAAGTTATTGAGACTGAACTAATAACCAAGACCAAAACATTGCCGCAATTTGAGTTTGTACCCTCTTTAGACATCACATCGTGCATGCTTACAAGAGTTGAAAATGTGATCAAATCAGGAAGAAGTGACAGCGCCCCACGTCCAAATGGCATCCCACAGGCAATATTTAAATTGGACCCAAAATACTGGGCCAATCCGATAATGGTCTTGTTTAAAGAGGTGGAAAATACAGGCATGACTCCCGACAGCTGGAGGGGATCAATAATAAACCCTATTTTTAAGGGAGGAGACAAAACAAAGCCATCTAACTACAGATTAATAGCCCTTATTGACTCTGAAGCAAAATATTATGCATCATTAATATTGGAAGATCTAATAGAGTGGTCAAATTCTAAGAAATTGATCCCACCCCAACAAACGGGATTTCGGAAAGGGTATGGCACGTCTATAAATATGACAACAGTAGCATCAATTGCGGAAAAGAGTAAACGCCAAAAGAAGAAATTGCAACTCTACTTTATAGATCTGAAAGCAGCTTTTGAACGGGTGGATCGACCACTTCTATGGGTTAAATTAAGACGGTGGGGTATTCAAGAAAAAATGTTAAGAGCAATTGAATCGCTATATACAAAAACATGGATTCAAATTAAGGTAGGGGATGGGACCAAAATATCAAGGAAAATACCAACCGCAAGGGGTCTTAAGCAAGGGTGTGTGCTAGCGCCACACCGGTTTAACCTCTTTACGGCGGATTTATCCACCCACCTGGATCAAGTCAATTCGCATGCTCCAAGGTTAGGCCCACTAACGATATCCCATCTATTATATGCCGATGATATTGTGCTGCTGAGTCACACAGAAATTGGACTTCAAAGACTGATAAAAGAAACTGCGGCATATACAAAACTCAATAAATTGGAAATCAACATTACCAAGACAAAAACCATGCATATTGGGAATAATCCCCATGCCGCATTAAAGATCAAGCTGGATAATGTAACCATAGAAGAAGTCAGTGTTTATAAATATTTAGGTTTTAATTTTGATAAAAATGTTAACTTTCATGCACACCAACAGTATATGGTTAGGAAAAATAATGCTCTAATACATTCATTCAGTTTACTTGCAAAAAAACTAGATGGCCCCTCTTATCAACCATTGCTCTCGGTTATCAAAGCAAAACTGCTTCCATCTCTAACTTACGCAAGTACGGTGATGCATGGAAAGGACTCCAAAATGTTGGATAGATTACAAATCAAAACATACAAACGGGTCTTTTGTCTGCCCTGTAATGCTTCTCCCGCTCAAATTCGTTTGGAATTTGGATTGACACAGCAAAACATAGCAAGAAGATATCACTTCATCAAATCTATGCTTAAAATACGAAACAATCGGTCCATTCCTTTAATTAGTGCTTTATGGGAATCGGTGAATAATGACGTGAATTCAAGTTACAACAAATACTTGTCATCATCTATACAACTAACTAATGCGGGTGACTTATGGGGATTGAATTTATCGCATCCTACTTTCTGCCAAGCCATGAACAAAACTGCAAAATCTCATTCGTTAGTTGAGGACAAAAGCATATTCTCGCGGCGATCCCATGCCTGGATGACAATTCAAACCTATGTCACATTGCAACCGGCAACTTATCTATACCTAACCTATCCGGTGCATTTCAAGAAAAAACTATTGGCTATGCGCTTAGGTGATCTGCCGTCTTTGTCAGACAAACCAGCATGGCGATATAAAGGACCGAAAAAGTGCAGACTATGTGATGCTCCAAACGAGGATTTTGTGCATTTGATCACCATATGTCCCAAACTGAATAATGCACGCCGTACACTTTTAAAACGCTTATTTAATGAGAGAGGGATTCGTACGTGCAGAACAGCCATCATGAGAAGTCTGACACCTTCAGATCCTAAGCTAAACTGCAAACTTCTGAAGTTTTTACAATTTCACGATAAAGCAGTCAAACAGAATTTTAAGCTGCATCCTATAGCATGAGGAATTTGCCTCGCATTACGAGTACAATACATTTATATGCTGTTAAAACGGTAGTAGGATGTTGACATTTGGAGCTGTGGAATTTTATACTGATGTATACGCCACTTTATAGCAAACGGTGAAGAGTATTCACATTAATGACTGAATTAATTTTACAATGTTATGTTTTAAATGAGACAACGAGATTTTCCTGAGTCGTAGCAATATTAATTCATGTTTTTAAGATAAGTGATAATTTAAAAAAAGGATTTCTTTTATATGTACATTGTGATGGTTTTTATTAACTAATAACAATAAACATTTTCATTTCATTTCATTTCAGCTGCTGTGGCATTTAAGTGGTGGGCCAGCGCGGGGGGGGTGGGAGAAGAATAAAACAAATAACACTTACCTGCATTCTGCAGCATCAGTGCTCTTCTGGCCTCTGCTCCTTGACTACAGGCATGCCACAGGGGTCCCCATCACCAATCCAGACACTGCTCTCCTGCTGGTATTAACCAGCATGAGAGCAGCGTCGTGATTTCTGTGAGCGGCATAGTTAGGTGCTCAATAAGGCACTATGACCCTCTGCTTGTTTTCCACCAGATGTAAAGCACAGCTCGGGTGGAGAGATTTAAGTGCGCATGACGATTTGACCTGCCTTGAACGGCCGGCCAAACAGTCATGCGCAGTTGAAGCAGTGCCACCACTCCTCCTTCCTGCAGCTGTGTCGACATGAACGGACGGACCCGCCCTCGGCTTACCGCAGGAGGTAAGCAAGGAAAATAAATTAATAATAACCTTTATTATCATCATTTTATTTTTCAATTTTCACTGCTCAAAAGCACTGGGGCGATGTTCCTCCGCCATAGCGAAGGAGCTGCCGCTGCCTACATTCCCCCGCCTCCTCAATGAAATCAGTACTCTCCCCCGTACCGTCAAGTCCTCAGCAACTTTCTCATCTCTGCGAGTTAGCCAGAAGTGCGTCTCCTCTGCCAGTGACCATTTAATAGTGTCTCTCTTCCAAAGTAACATCTCTGGTACGGTAGTCTCCAGTCAACCCATGGCTATACGACTTTCGCTAGGAGTAGTGCAAGGTGAAGAAATTTATATTGCATCTTCCCTTCCCATTTTTGGGTCTGCTTAGGATACCCATAAGGCATTGTTTGGGGGAAATATTCCTGTTGCTCCCCGAATCGGCTCCACAAGTGCCCGCTAATAAGTCAGCACCTTGTCGCAGTACCATGCCAGATGTACAAATGTGGCTCCCCCCACTCTGCAGCGTGGGCAGGCCGTAGAACAGCCATCATAGATCCTATGCAATTTAAGGGGTGTAAGATACATGCAATGTACATAATTAAAATGAATTAGTTTGACTCTGGCATTACTGGAGAACCCTTTCACTAACGCACAAATTATATTACATTCTCTATCTGCGGATTGTTCCCCCACGTTGCCACTCCAGGCCATCCGAGCTGCCGACCATCTACTGGGTCTGACTGTTTTACAGGCTTTGCATATCCAGGACACCAGGTGATCGCCGTCACCCATAGAAAAGGAGCGCCTCTAGCGTCTCAGATCAGTAAGGCGCCTCAGAGAACTCTGCCCATATTTCCTTAGTGTGCTATTTTGGCACATTTTGCCCTCACTCACCAAAAAAGTCTCTCGTGCCTCCTGAAAGGAAAGAAAGAGAACCCCAGCATGTAAGTCACCTAAAAGAAGACATCCCCTGCCTGCCAGCGTGTAGTACATATTGTTAAACTTATGTCCTTAAATGGCTTCAGTACCCACAGATCAAGGTCTCTAGAGAACGGAGGGTGCAGAAGGATCCTGGCAATTGTTTGTTCCCAAATCCGCGCAGTGTGCCGCAACAGAAAGAGGAATTCCCCTCACACGCTCGAACCCATCATCAACATTTCCAATAAGGGGGTGTCCATGCATGTCCTACTTAAACACTTTTCACAATTATCCGTTTCGGTTATCCATTTTACTGTGTATTGCACATATGGTGTGTAACAATAGAGTTCCAATTCTGAGAGCCCCAGCCCACCCTCGCCCTGATCTAGTTTTAAGGTGTTGAGAGCCAAGCCTCTCCTCGTTCCTACCCATTCCAACCAGTGGCGGCGGAATGGCTTTCGGGGGAAGGGGTGGGGTGGTGTCGCGATTGGGGGAGGGATTGAGAAAAATAAAAATTAATCACTTACCTTGCCGCCGCCGGGTCCCGCATCTGTGCTCCTGCTCTCCTGTCTCCGACTTCAGGAACAGGAAGCAGGCAGCCAGGCTCCCTCCCCTAAGACAATCACAACGCATTGCAGCGTCGTGATCAGTCTGAGCGCCATGAAACCGCGCTCAACCAGTGGCTGGAGAGGTGGGCATGTTCTCCATGCAGGCTGTAATGCAGCCTGCATGGAGAAATGAGAAAGTGCGCATGACTGGTTTGGGCAGCCCGAGAGGGCCGACCAAACAGTCACTGCGCATTTAGGAGTGGGCAAACCACTCCTCCACTGCCCTGCTCGCAGAGCAGCCCCGCCCACCCGCCTGCCAGCAACAGCACAAACATAAAATGATAATAACTTAAAGTTATTATCATTTTATGTTTTTGCTTCTGCACTGCTTGAAAGCAGTGGGGCGACACTCCTCCACCATAGCGGAGGAGCTGCCACTGATTCCAACTTCACCAACACAGTGGCGGCTGGTATTTACCGGCGGTGGGGGGGCAGGTCATGAGGGGGGAGGGGGGATGGAGTTAAAATAAAAATACACTTACCTGTCTGCCGCCGCTGCCTCCTCCTTCTCACAGTCCTCTTCGCCAGCAGGGCAGGAAACACCCGGCTCCCAGCCTCCCGATAGCCAATCACAACGCTGATTGGTCTGAGCACCGTGGATCGGCGCTCAGCCAGAGAATGGGAGGCTTGGCATGTTCTCCTTGCAGGCTGCAATGTAGCCTGCATGGAGTACATACAAAGTGCGCATGGAGGTTTGTCCGGCCCCAAGAGGGCCGGCCAAAGCGTCATGTGCACTAGGAGTGGGCAAACCACTCCTCCCCTGCCCTGCTCTGTGTGCTGAGCAGCCCTGCCTCGCCCCAGCCTAGCAAGGACGTAAAAATAAAATGATAATAACAATGAGTTATTATCATTTTATTTTTACCTGTTTGACCTTCTCAGTAGGGCGACGCTCCTCCGCCTTAGCGGAGGTGCCGCCACTGCACCAACAAACTATTTAATTGCTTGACTATAGCATGAGGTATAGAACACAATGTTTTACACCACATAAAGACATCTGGGGAGAAACATCATATGGACAACAGCAACCCTCCCCATCGTGGACAGGGGCAGCTTTGCCCAGAACCGAAGGGAGGAAGGTAACACCTCCATCACCCTTCCAACATTGTAGGCAAATAGTTCCTTGGGTGTCGCCACTACCATTATGCTGAGATATCTGTATTTGTCTGTCTCCCAGTTAAGGCCAAGATCAGACAAGTGATCTATGGTATTTGCCACCATGGGTCCCAAGGGGAATAGTATAGTTGTATTCAGTTAACCCTCAGACCCGCCACCCTGCCGAATTCGTCCACGTATGTCAATAAGCCTGGTATGGACTCCCTCTTCAGTGATAAATTGAATAAGGCATCATCCGTGTAGAGGGAGAGCACATGGGTGGTGTCTCCTAACATGATACCCCACTCTCTGAAGTTCTATGGCCAGCGATTCTAGAGCCAATACAAACAGGTGAGGCGTGAAAAGGCACACCTGTCTAGTGTCATGATGCACTTCCAAGCCTTCGGACACAAATTTGCCAGTTCTAACTTGAGCTTTGGGTTTTGTGTAGAGCAGTCTGAGCCACGCACAAAAATTTGGCCTGAATCCCATTCGATTTAGGACTTCCAGTAAGTATATCCAATCCAGCATGTCAAAGGCTTTGCCGATATCCACTGATGTCCAGACCAGGCCCAAATCCCTGTCTCGCACCAAATGCAATACATGAGTAGATTCATAGCAGATATACCATTCGGAGCGCAGACTCAAGAGGTGCTCACGGCTCTGGCGAAGGCGGGGACACAGAACGCAAGTCCACGTGGATAAATGGGGCGTGAGTGAACAACTGACGCTCAGCTCGAGTATTGTGAAGAGCAGCAGGGTCAGGATGCCCCACCTGGTGCCTTAGTGGCGAGCCTGAGTCCCGAGGGCACTCCCAGGGTGGCGAGGCAGGCTCAGGTTCCACCGCAGTCAGGCAGACACAGCAACTTCACAGGGGTAGCCGTTGGGTGATGTGAGGTCTTTGATCGATCGCCCTGAGACCTCGGGGGAGAACAGAGGGCAAGCCAGCAAGTCCTTGGAGTCACTCTGGGGATGTAGTAATCCTTGCAGCAGGACAGAGGGCAGCAGGGCAGCTCACACAGGCAGTGCAGCAGTACCCTGAAACAGTCAGCACAGCAAGATGCCAATCCTTTAGCACAGCAGCTTTTACTCCAGCGTAGGGTCTTCCAGGTCCAGTACTGTACTCCCATGATAGGACCAGAGCCCTAATACTTATACCCAAAAAGCCTTTGATGTAGGGGTGACTTCAAAAAACCCTTTAGAAGTGCACAAGGATCCCTTTTAGTCCAACCCTGGCTCCAGACTACCAGTAGGAGGTAAATCTGCCCTTTGTGTGAGAGGAGGACACAGCCTATTCAGACACAAGTGAGTCACCTCTTCCCCCTCTAAGCCCAGGAAGGCTTTCAGTATGTAGATGAATGTCGATCTATCCCCTGTCTCACCCCGCCCTCCCTGTGTGGTGGCTGTCTAGAGGGTACGCACAAAGTGTAGCTGTCACCCAGGTCAGACGTGTATTGGAGACAGGCTGTGAGGCATACAGAGTAAAGAGCAGAGAAAAGCCCACTTTCTAGAAGTGGCATTTCTAAAGTAGTATTAGGGGTGTTCGTAAGCTGTTCCCTACTCGCAGAGACATTCCCTATTTCGGCCTGAAGTGGGACTTCGTCCCCCAAAGCTCCTTACTGCAAGGTGGGCCCAGAGGGGAGGTGATGTGCTACAAGAGCGCTTTCCGGTGCCAGGGCAAAGACCAGGCCGAGACCAGGCCTGTCTATGCTCATTGTCGCTCGGCGGAGGCTGGGCTGGGCCACCCCCCTTGGTCTCACCTTTAGAGACTCGCCATCTTGCTGTGGTGAGTACTCCTATTGGTTTACTAATTGGATACAACAAGCAGAGCCCAGAATGGGGAAACGCAAGTGTACAGGGGGGGCTCAAGCAACCCCGCCTCCTGGCAAAGTCACCACAATTGACAAAATGCTCCAAAGGACCATTGGGGTTATAGCCACTGAGATAGAATTGACTTAGAGAAGACTTTCAATAGGAGGTGGGGGAACATCTTCAGAACCCCATCTCTCTATTTTCAACTACATCAGCTGATGTTGATGTTGCTTAAGCTTCATCTTTAGTACAGTCTGATGTTGACCATAACTCTAAAGATGTGGTTCCTGTGGTTGCAGTTGTACTTGGCCCATATCATGAGTGCTCCAGAGGTCCTAGGATGCTTGTTTCCGGTCCAGGGAAGACATGGCTTGGCAGTTCGGGCTGTACTGTTCCCATGAGGCACAGGGTCAGACTGATTTGCATATGGCCATGTCTGAACTGGGGTGGTGGAGTGAGCTAAAGAATGATGATGGATTAAACCCAGATCAGTTGACTGGGGGTGAGTGTTTGATTGGCTCAAACGTTCCGTCCATCATCCCCTTTTGTATCGCTTTGTTCGCCCTAAGTTGGCGGGGGTATGCCCAGACGTGGGTCCCTTGCTCACTTTGCCACTGGATTCAAGCAAGCCTGGCTGATGACGGCTGGAATGCCAGAAACCGGTCCTAGGATGCTTGTTTCCGGTCCAGGGAAGACATGGCTTGGCAGTTCGGGCTGTACTGTTCCCATGAGGCACAGGGTCAGACTGATTTGCATATGGCCATGTCTGAACTGGGGTGGTGGAGTGAGCTAAAGAATGATGATGGATTAAACCCAGATCAGTTGACTGGGGGTGAGTGTTTGATTGGCTCAAACGTTCCGTCCATCATCCCCTTTTGTATCGCTTTGTTCGCCCTAAGTTGGCGGGGGTATGCCCAGACGTGGGTCCCTTGCTCACTTTGCCACTGGATTCAAGCAAGCCTGGCTGATGACGGCTGGAATGCCAGAAACCGGTCCTAGGATGCTTGTTTCCGGTCCAGGGAAGACATGGCTTGGCAGTTCGGGCTGTACTGTTCCCATGAGGCACAGGGTCAGACTGATTTGCATATGGCCATGTCTGAACTGGGGTGGTGGAGTGAGCTAAAGAATGATGATGGATTAAACCCAGATCAGTTGACTGGGGGTGAGTGTTTGATTGGCTCAAACGTTCCGTCCATCATCCCCTTTTGTATCGCTTTGTTCGCCCTAAGTTGGCGGGGGTATGCCCAGACGTGGGTCCCTTGCTCACTTTGCCACTGGATTCAAGCAAGCCTGGCTGATGACGGCTGGAATGCCAGAAACCGGTCCTAGGATGCTTGTTTCCGGTCCAGGGAAGACATGGCTTGGCAGTTCGGGCTGTACTGTTCCCATGAGGCACAGGGTCAGACTGATTTGCATATGGCCATGTCTGAACTGGGGTGGTGGAGTGAGCTAAAGAATGATGATGGATTAAACCCAGATCAGTTGACTGGGGGTGAGTGTTTGATTGGCTCAAGCGTTCCGTCCATCATCCCCTTTTGTATCGCTTTGTTCGCCCTAAGTTGGCGGGGGTATGCCCAGACGTGGGTCCCTTGCTCACTTTGCCACTGGATTCAAGCAAGCCTGGCTGATGACGGCTGGAATGCCAGAAACCGGTCCTAGGATGCTTGTTTCCGGTCCAGGGAAGACATGGCTTGGCAGTTCGGGCTGTACTGTTCCCATGAGGCACAGGGTCAGACTGATTTGCATATGGCCATGTCTGAACTGGGGTGGTGGAGTGAGCTAAAGAATGATGATGGATTAAACCCAGATCAGTTGACTGGGGGTGAGTGTTTGATTGGCTCAAACGTTCCGTCCATCATCCCCTTTTGTATCGCTTTGTTCGCCCTAAGTTGGCGGGGGTATGCCCAGACGTGGGTCCCTTGCTCACTTTGCCACTGGATTCAAGCAAGCCTGGCTGATGACGGCTGGAATGCCAGAAACCGGTCCTAGGATGCTTGTTTCCGGTCCAGGGAAGACATGGCTTGGCAGTTCGGGCTGTACTGTTCCCATGAGGCACAGGGTCAGACTGATTTGCATATGGCCATGTCTGAACTGGGGTGGTGGAGTGAGCTAAAGAATGATGATGGATTAAACCCAGATCAGTTGACTGGGGGTGAGTGTTTGATTGGCTCAAACGTTCCGTCCATCATCCCCTTTTGTATCGCTTTGTTCGCCCTAAGTTGGCGGGGGTATGCCCAGACGTGGGTCCCTTGCTCACTTTGCCACTGGATTCAAGCAAGCCTGGCTGATGACGGCTGGAATGCCAGAAACCGGTCCTAGGATGCTTGTTTCCGGTCCAGGGAAGACATGGCTTGGCAGTTCGGGCTGTACTGTTCCCATGAGGCACAGGGTCAGACTGATTTGCATATGGCCATGTCTGAACTGGGGTGGTGGAGTGAGCTAAAGAATGATGATGGATTAAACCCAGATCAGTTGACTGGGGGTGAGTGTTTGATTGGCTCAAACGTTCCGTCCATCATCCCCTTTTGTATCGCCAGAGGAAACTCAACAAGAGGGAAGAAAGCTGAGCGGGCTGTTAGGAACAAGGTTAACACCGTGGGTGCTTAACCGCACCATCATTCACCCTAAAGGGTTGTAAGAACAGTACCACAAATACTGAGGGGAGCACTGATGCACTGAAACCCAGTTGGCTGGATGATCTAGTGGGTGCTCTGATAAATCAATTCCAAGGAATCCTACGAGCAGAACTCTCTCCAATATTAGTGAGACTAATGTAACAGAAATTGAATCCCTTTTAAACCACATCTCTAAATCTGGCTCACCCCTTGATCGACCACATGCAAGGCCAAGCCTGTTCACCTAGAGTTTTCTACAATCACAGGCACGCTAAAAAACCACAAGCCCTCGGTGTAGGAAGCTGGCTCTGTATATACTATACCAAAGTGAGGTATAGTGTGCACAGAGTCCAGTGGAACCCCAAAGGTAGGCAGAGGTAAAGTTAGATAGCACCTCACTCTCTATTTGTGGTAGTGTGGTCGAGCAGTAAGGCAGTATCAGAGGACAGTGTTAAGCATTTGTTGTACACACTCAGTCAGCAAATGAATTCACACACTCAAAGACCGAACTTCAGACCAATTGTTTTGTATCAAAAATATTCTTTTAGGTATTTTATTTCCTAGAACCAAGCAAGCCTGGCAAAGGTAAGTGATAAGTACTTTGCAGTAAATATACAGATTGTAACACAGTTTGGATAGCAATTGGAAATGTACTGTGATTTGATTACAGTAGTGTTACTGATAATGCAACGCTTTTCAGAATACAGTACATATACTTTGAATGGGATTTTTAGTAAGATTACAGGTAAGTTACTTTTGGATTACTTGTCTTACTCAGAGTAGTATACCTGGATACTACTCTGGGACATTTCCTGTAAACAGGTAAGTAAAATCATTTTTGTTAAACAGTACAATTTTAAAGAATTTCTTAAGGTTTTCAAACTCCACACTTAGAAACTTTTCCAAGAAAAACAGTCAATGTTATCCTATGGAGGAAAATAGTGTTATCGGTTTTGAGGTAAGTTTTTGGTAGTGGGAGTTGAGGTTCTGGGGGTAGACTCAGGGGTCCCCCAGGGTCAAGGATTCACTCTAGTTACACCCTCAGCAGCACTAGGGCAGCCGGGTGCAGAGTGCTGAGGCCCAATGTTATTATCCAATGGGGGTTAGGGGGTCTCCCGTTGGTGGCTGCTGGCAAGCAGGCCACTTGGTTGTGGGAGCAAAGCTCCTGGGCTTTAGCTCAGGGCAAATGGGGAAACAAAGCAGCACCAAAGGTGCACCCTCAGTGGCACTAGGGCGGTCGGGTGCAGGGTGCTGTTTCGACGTCGGGCGCCCTGTTGTTTTCGATAGGGAACCTCCGGTTTGCAAAGGCACTGCAGGCTTGGGGACAAAGGTCTTCTGGGTGCGACCACCACTTCGAGAGGTAAGTTGGGAAGTTAGGGGTTGGTTAGGCACCGTCTGTTTGGCCACCCAAGGCAGTGGGGCGTCGGGTGGAGGGGTGCCTTTTGGGGTTGGATCTTCTTACCAACTCCTGGTCGCGGTTGGGGGGACCTTCCGGATTTAGGCTGCAGGCTTCGGCTGGAGGCTTGAGGCAGGTCAGGAGTCGCCAGATCTCGGGTCAGGATCGCCGGGGGGACCTCCTCGTGATGTTTGCCCACTCGAGCTCGGGCCATGGACGGCGGGTGCAGAGAGGGGCGGATTCGCGGTGTCCGGCCGGAGCCAGAGGTTGCAGATGAACAAATCTGGTGTTCACAGGAGACAAAGTCTTTGTGCTTGAAGGCAGGCAGGTCCTCAGGGGTTTTCAAGGTTGCTGGCTGCAGGAGACACCGGGATTTCACAGGAGCAGGTTCGAGGGGGAGACAGGCCGGTAGGGCTGGGGGCGAAGTCAGTGGGCGCATTCCTCTTGTTAGCTGCTGCACAGCTGTTCTGTCCTTCTTTTTGTAGTTTCTTCTTGTCTGCGGAAGCAAGGTTCAGGGGTGCCCCTAAATACTAGATTTAGGGGCGTTACAGGTAGGTAAAAGGCAGGGACCAATGGGTCCCTTCCCTGGGTGGGTACACCCCCTATTATGCCACCCTCCAGTGGGAGGGGGGCATGAGCCTGTCCCTGGTTGGCTGAGTCCCCCCATCTGCAAGATGGCGGGGACTGGGATTTGTGCTTCACCTCGCCTCCCCCACCTGAGGGGTGGAGTTGGCATAGGTGGGCACACCTCTCTTCCTCACTTGTTTTTCCCGCCGGTTCTCCCGCCCAAAGGGGGAGGGGGGGTCAGAACCAGTGGGGACCAGTTGCTGAAAGCAGCAAGTGGCCTGGGGAAGCTCACAAAGGCGGCAAGCCTTTGAAGCTTCCCCTTTGTGAACCCTGCCCATCCTGGGGGAGGAGGCTTGGCACCTCGTCCCAGGATGTGCATTGTTTCAGGCCCCAGAGAGCAGCAGGCTCTCGACCCAGGGGTCCAGAAACATGTCTGGTGGTGGCAGCTGAAAGCAGCCACTCAGCCTGGACACTAGTGGTGGGTTAGTTTTCAGGGGGCATCTCTAACATGCCCTCTGTGTGCATTTTTCATTAAATCCCACACTGGCATCAGTGTGGGTTTAATGTGCTGAGAAGTTTGATACCAAACTTCTCAGTTTTCAGTGTAGCCATTATGGTGCTGTGAAATTCATAATGACAAACTCCCAGTACCATATACTCTTAACGGCAGCACTGCACTTACAATGTCTAAGAATGGACTTAGACACTGTAGGGGTACAGAGCTCATGCACCTGTACCCTCACCACTGGTATAGTGCACCCAGCTAGAGGGGTGACTGATCTATGCCAGGGCAGTGGGTTGTAGGCATGGCACACAGAGATGTGTGCCATGTCGACTCTTCACTTTGTTCTGCACCAAAACACGCAGCCTGCAAAGGCAGTGTGTGTGTGTGTAAGGGTACAAGATCTCCAAGGGTGGCACAACAAGTGCTGCAGCCCTTAGAGGCCTTCTGTGGTCACAGTGCCCTGGGTACCTGTGGTACCATTTACCAGGGGCTGACCTGTGGCCAGAGATGCCAATTGGGTTTAGGCTTCATGCAGTTTTAGGGAAAGAACATAGGCCCTGGGTACCTGATTAGCAGGAGCCCAGGGCACACTCAGTCAAAGCACATCAGCAATTCAGCAAAAAGTGGGGGCAACCATGCAGAAAGAGGGCACTTTCTCACACTCGGATACCCAATAGCGAAACAGCCAGATCTCAAGGGAATGCAACAGAAAAAGATGCAGGTTTCAGTTGTAATGTTAGTCAGGATGTCCTTGAAACTCTGGACCCTCTTGTTAGAAACGACGAGACAGGATCATACCCTCAAGGAACCAGGAATCTTCTGTTTATCAATCTACCCCAGAGGCCAGTCCTTACGTGACTGTGTTGACTGGGGTTCCAGGGCTAAGAGATGGCCAGACTGAGTCCTTTTTGAAACTGGGTAATAAGTGCCTAAATTGGCTGGGGAAGAGCAGGAACTTTCCAACTACGATGGCCAATTAACATTCTGTTTACACGGCGAGTGGGGTGCGTCGGGAGGGGGCGGAAAGATCGACCAGGGGATTGTGTGATTATCAATTTTAGAGAGCCAGCAGTTGTACATAATTGTTGTTTGATGTTGGTCCCAATCTAGGGAGGACCTCAGGGCTGACACTTCTCCCGCTAGGGTATTTTTACAAACTTCCCTTAGGAACTGGCCCGAGGTACCATCGAACCCTGATGCTCAACAACAACTTGTAGCCTTTGTCATTTTGCATAAAATAACCCCAGACAGGAGGTCCATTTAATGTGCCAGTATATAACAGGTTTGGGTCGTTGGACCATGTAGATTGACTTAACGAACCAAACAACTTTTTCTACCATGATAGGCCAATAATGGGACTTAGTAGGGAAGACAGTCAGCGGAGAGTTTCTGATGATTATGATGGTTTAAATACTCAGAATGCTAAATCAATCCATCTTGACCCTGAAGAGAATATAGTTGCTGGCTCTTTGGTACCCCCTCAGTGTGATGTTTCCACTGGACTACAGGTATCCTCCACCGAAATAGTAACTGGGAAGAAGGAGAGCACTGACCCAATTAATGGTGGGTGCACCATCGTCCAGCGACATTGCCACTGGGATAATCCTATATGGATCTAGCGGGTGAGGATCATATGGAGCCACCTAGTGAAATGGAGTCACTTAGGGATGGTTCGAACTCTAGGACCAAATTGAAAATAAGGGTAGTGTCATGGAACATCGCAGGTTTAGGCTCCAAGCTTGAAAATGGAGACTGGGGAATGTACACAAATCTGTTTGGCATTTGTCTTTTCAAAGAAACTTGGCTCAGTCATAAAGTAACCCGTGCTGGCTTTGCCTCATTAAGTATTGAGGCGAGGTCTCACGGTAGGGGTAGGTCCTCTGGGGGACTGATGACATGGATTGGAACTCATGTGGGTTGCACAGTGGTGGGGTACGAAGTAATAACAGATGAGATCCTATGTGTAACTATTAAACTACCAACGAGACACAGTCAGTATTTATAATATTTAGTTAAGATCCTCTGCCAACTGACAAGAATCCCCAACTGTTGGTTTTTTAGCTTCACACATGGCTGGACTCCAGGCAGACACTTTGAAAATAGTGGGGGTGATTTTAATTGCCAGTTTAAGCCCCTTGATTTAGCTTGTCATGCCCCACTGTCAGAAGAGGATATAATTTGGCTAATCCCTAGCCTTAATATTTGCCCGATCAAGAAGTGGTCCCTATTGGCGGTTCAGTTAAACGCTCTATCATTAAATCATAGTATCCGTGGATGCCATGGGAGGACAAAGTCGGATAGAGTTGGGAAGCACACTTTTAATAGAACACACAGCACAAGCGTAATTGATTTTAATCTAGTGGATGTTAAACTTTGGCCCTTTCTTTCGGACATGGTTGTGGTGCGTAAGCACAACAGTGACCACAATGCGCTAGAGATGGTCTTGGTATTCCTTATGGCTCATATCCGATAGTACATGCTCAACCATCAGATGCTAGGTGCCAGTTAGCTCAGCATAAGCGCAGAATTCACTGGCGTGCTGTGGCCCGATCTAAGGAGTCATTGAGATCTATATATAACAAGGTGTAAGAGAGCCAGGGGGAGTTTTGTAATTATGACCCGGGCCCCTAGCCAGGACATTTTCTGACTGAAGATTGGAGAAGTGCATCACTCCCTATAAGATAGTTTATAAAAGGAATTTCTTAAAGAAGTGAGGAACCAAGGAGTAGCGTACCATTCTTGTTCAATCAACATTGTAGTTTGGCTAAACGCGCTTTGATTAGTTCCATCAAGAAAAATGTGAGGAGGTAGATTCAAGTTAGAAGAGCATGCCTTCAAATCTGCACTTAAAGCCAAAAGGGATTTGGACAATAAGAACTGGGGGCCCTTGCTGGAAGCCACGAGGGACAACAATCAAACCCTCTTGTGGAACCTAATAGCAACAGGGAACATGGAGGGAATCACTAAGATAGACAATAATGTAGCCGCAGAGGCTTGGACAGTGCATTTTTCCAATCTATACCAAGTAATGCCTGGCGAGGAAACCTCACTAGAAAGATCAGCGAACCCTTCCCATGGTATTCTGGAGGGGAATTTCCCACCAATAATATGCTCAGAGGTGGAATAGGCCATCAGAAAGATCATACCCCAAAAAGCTCCAGGAATCAACAAGATACCTGGGGTCTTATTTTTATCAGGAATTGACATCTGGAGTCCCTATTTTACTGTGGTGTTCAATGCCATTTTAAATGGGTTAAGTATTCCGAAATCTTGGGCAGGGGCAGAGATCTTTGTAATATATAAGAAGGGGTGTCCTCTGGACCCTGCCAACTATAGGCCCATTAGCCTTATAGACACCACCGAAAAGCTTTTTAGCAGGACTATTCTTACTAGGCTTCAGCAGTGGCTTGATGAGAATGCTATACTTTGTCCCCTGCAAGCGGGCTTCCTCTCTAACACCTTCATATTAGAGCAGGTGTTCAGGCTCCAGAAGATATACTGGAAAACTGTTAATATTGAAAAGGAAAGGCAATACACTGTCTTTGTAGACCTTAGAGCAGCGTTTGATCTAGTCACAAGCACCCTACTGTGGAAAGCGCGAGCAGAGATGGGTGTTCCACCATAATTTGGGTGGCATTGAGAGACTACATGAAAACAATTTTGCACAAGTCCAGTGTGGGAAGTTGGGAGAAGTTCAAAATCAATTGTGGCACGCCCTTTGCGTGTCACTAAAGAGTTGCACAGCCATATGAACATTTGTGACCAAAGTTAAACACGTACTCCGTATTCTTGTGTAAGTTCATCCATTTATTCCAAATTTCACAGTTTTATCGGTCACGCCAGAGAAGCGAAGTTTCTTACTTTCATGCGTCTTACTAGCTCAAGAATTGCCCATCCGGGCCTATTCGTAGTCAAATGCTGAAACTTGATTCATCCAAAACGTAACATTTTACCCAATGCATTTCGGTTTTCCTCAACCTTCGTCAGGGGTATCTGTGGTGTTTAAAAAAATACTTATTAACTAACACTTCTTGTGCATCCCACATGTACAGTAAACTCCCACCTTTACCACTTTAAATAATTATTATGAATCCCCGTGCACCTCTAACACATAGTGTTCACCACCCTTTGCTGCTTGCCATTCCTCCCACTAAAAATCACCCTAACAAAAACCTATAGTGCCTCGCGTGTAAACAAACTGTAATCACCCCCATTCAACTTGCCATGTCCTCAAAGCTACTCCCGGACTGCAGAAATGAAACCCTTTTTAATAAACAATCTAATCCCCATTCATACCTGTGATAATCCTCCTGCATTTTAAACAGCGTGACCTCCTTGTCTCAGCTCAAAAATCAGTCTGATCTAAAGCCTCTCTATCACTCAATTATACCGTGTTGCTCCACCTATCACGTGTTAGTAAGTTGGGAGAAGTAACAGAACCCTTTCCTGTAAATAGAGGTGTAAGACAGGGCTGCGTGTTAGCCCTCACCCTTTTTACCTTTTACCTAAATGACCATGTTGCTTTTCTCAATGGCTGTGACAATGATGTCCCAAGACTAGCAGACATAAGGGTTCTGGCCCTCATGTTAGCCGATGACACCCTTCTTTTAGGCTAGGGGCTACAGAAAAAACTGGATCATTTTAGCAGGTTCTGTGTGCTCAGACGGGTTGGAAATTAATAGAAGCAAAAGCAAGAATATGGTTTTTAATCCGAGCCAGACCAATGCCCGATGCCCAAATCCCACCCTGGAGGCCATCCCACTCGAGCAGGACCACCTATCTGACTATTTGGGCATTACACTAGACGAGAAGCTGGACTGTGCCCATCATATAGCTACACGGAGACTTAAATTGGAACAGCATGCTGGGGGTGCTACGGAAGCTACAAAAGGGGTCCCAATGTAAACTTGTCTCCCCAGTCCTTCAATTATACTCTTACTAGGCACTGGTGGCAGCACTCTATGGTGCTGAGATTTGGGGGCACAAAAATTCAAAATCCCTGGTATTGGCTGAAAATAGGTTTATGAGGCACCTACTGTGCCTTCCAGTTAGCACCCCGTTTTACCACGTTGGTTTGGAGGAAATACTTAGACATCCCCTTTGTGCGAACCTCCCCTGGATCAAATTTATGAGAGAATCATTTATGGGGATGGGCCTTGCCACCCGTGGTTTGATCCTGTGGGATTTTGTTCAGGTATAAGTATGAAGGAATTAAAAAAACAGTATATATGTTTAATAATTGAACTACTCACGCACAAGGCACTGTAACTACCTCTTTTTTAATGGCTAAGGATACCCACAACCTAGAACCCTTTCTTGATGAAACTGAACCTAATGAACAAGTTACTTACCTTTGGTAACGATATATCTGTAAGAGACATATATTAGTTATAGATTGCTTACCTTAGAATTACCCCCAGGCGTCAGACTGGATCCGGAGAATTTTTCTTCAGCAGTACCCCTGCGCGTCGGTAGGTGGCGTCGGTCGACTCCGCGTTCGTTGTTGGGGTCGTGATTGCCGGAATGATGTCGCAGTATATACTTAGACGGCGCCCTGCGCACTGACGTCAGTTCTTTACACGACATTCCACGCCAGAACCAAAGAGCCATGCAAGACACTGACCACTGGTGCACAAAGCTAGGGCCCTGAAAGGGAGTCCCTTACTCTAGAAGTCAGTTCGCAGAACGGGGACGATGGGTGGGGCGGTAAGGAATCTATAACTAATATAAGTCACTTATAGATATATCGTTGTGGGAGGGCGGGTCGGATAAACAGACGCGGAGGCCGAATATATGGTCCAAGGACTCGTGTTTTATTGTTGTCAGGAGCCACAGTCTTAGGTTTCCCTACAGGGATGGGGTGCTCTTCTCCGGGTTCCGTCCTCTCTCTCCAGGGTCGGGATTCGGGGCTACTTCGTTCCTCCTCTTCCTCTTCCGAGCTGGGGCGAAGGGGGCTGGGTTCTGGCTCTTCCGTCGTGCTGGCTTTCACCCGGAGGCTCGTACCGAGGAGAAGAGAAAACGGAGGCCGTCAGTGAAATTCTGGAAGGGGGGTGTGTAGAGAAACCAAACCTGTCACCTTCACCCGGTGGTATAAATGGTCATGGTGAGAAAAGGGAAAGGGAACAAGGGGATGATGTGCCTTTTTGTCTCGGATAAGAAAAGCCACCAAAAGAAAAAGGTCGAGCCCGAAATGCCAGTAGAGGGTATTCTCTCCTGCTGGCTCTGTGATAGTTGCTCTCACCCCCTGTGCCCGTTACCACCCTCCTCCCACGTCTATTCCAACCCGCCTTCCCCAAAACCAGCGCCACGCACCGGCTCCGCCGCAACTCTCCTGAGCTGCGGCCGCTCTTCAGCCTCCTCCGGTGGGTGCCACCACTCTTCGGTCCACTAGTCGTCTGTTTCCTCCTCTTCGTCCTCGACGCTGCTCCGGTGGCCGTCCTCTCGTCCCGCACTCTGCTCCTCGTCCTCCTCTCGTCCCGCACTCTGCTCCTCGTCCTCCTCTCGTCCCGCACTCTGCTCCTTACGCCTCTCCTCGCACTCTCCGGTCAACGACCCCTCTTCCTGGTTCTTCCTCTCCCTTAAAGGTCCAGCCGCCGTAAATCCGGGGTCAGCTCCTCCCCTTTCCACCTTCTGGCCTCGCTGCGGAAAAACACGAAAGGTGGGTGTGTCTCTCCCCCTGACAGCGCCTTCCTTGTGCACGCCGCTAGCAGGCCGATCTTCGCCTGCAAAGGAGTCTGGTTGTTGTCGTTCTCCAACCGCCGCCGGCGTTGATATCCCGGGGCCCACCTTCTCACAATCGTTAACGAAGGTAAGTAACTTGTTCATCTGAAAGAGACTATTAGTTATAGATTCCTTACCTTAGAATAGATACCCCAGCAATACCAGCCCCGGAGGTGGGTCTGCGAACCAAGTTCACACCAGAAAGTCCTGGAGAACTGAACGGCCAAATAAGTCGTCTCTCCGGACTTGGCTAACCAGGCAGTAATGTTTAGTGAACGTGAGCAAAGATGCCTAGGTGGCTGCCTGGCACATGTCATTGAGGGGAACTCCACATCCCAAAGCAGTAGTGGCTGCCGTCACCCTGGTGGAATGGGCGCGCAACCCTACTGTAGGTTCCTTTTTCGCCAAGGAATAACAAATTTTAATGCAAAGAACGACCCAACGAGAGATGGTTAGTTTTTGCACGGCCCAACCTTTCTTGGCACCCACATAGACAACAAAGAGCTGATCATCCACCCGGAATTGTTTTGTGCGATCCAGATAAAATGATAGCGCTAGTTTTGGATCCAGACGGTGGAGCCTCTCCTCCTCTTTAGAAGCTTGCGGGGGCGGGTAGAAGGTGGGCAAAGTGATTGTCTACCCTATGTGGAAAGAGGTAATCACTTTGGGAAGAAAAGAAGGTCTACTTCGAAGGACAACCTTGTCCGGATGAACAGCAAGGAAAGGAGGTTTAGAAGAAAGAGCCTGAAGCTCATTCACCCTGCGAACAGAGGTGATGGCAACCAGAAAAGCAGTCTTTAAGGTCAAGAGTCTGCGAGGACAATTTAGTAGCGGCTCGAAAGGAGCGCACATAAGGTAAGTCAGAATAAGGTTCAAGTCCCACTGGGGCATTATGAAAGGAATAGGAGGAAACAGGTGAGTAATGCTGTAGGAAAGTAGGATCTGCTTCTTATGGTTACCCTCACTTTTTGCTAAATGTGATACTATTTTTGACTAGTCTGACTGGGATCCTGCTAATCAGAACCCCAGTCTATCTGCTTTCTCCCTAAACTGTTGACATGTACTTGGGTACACTCTAGATTGGATACTGGGGTACCCTTATAAGTCCCTAGTATATGGTACACATGTACCCAGGGCATAGGTACCCCAGAGGCCTCCCATGGGCTGTAGCATGTATTATGCCACCCATGAGAGGCTATGCAAAATGGAACTACAGGCCTGCCATTGCAGCCTGTGTAAGTTGGTGCATGCACCACTTACTTAAGATATAGGTTCACTATATCTAAGGGTCACTGCACTTAAAACCTACAAGTCACCCCTCTAGCAGGCCTTTACAATCCTGAAGGCAGGGTGCTTGCTTCTAAGTGAGAGGGTGCCACTGCTTGAGCAGAACACACCTGCAGCCTACGGAGTCCATTCTCTCGGGTTTTCAGTACATCAGCCATTTACGACATATAGAGTGGCATTATGCGACCGCGTGATGAGCAACTCTAAAACGGCTGAAACAAACCCTATCGTGTTTGGTGTCAAACATGTTGGAATCATACCCCCCACACCGGTAACTGGTGTGGGGGGTATGATTCCACCCCTCAGAAGCGAGCTTCGTTGGGCCCTTGGTGGTCCCGGTACCAGCTTTCTAGTCCCGGGCAGCACAAAATGGTTGCTGCCGACCAGCGACACATTTCTGCCCTCCTGCTGTTGAGCGAAGCTCGAGCAGGGGAAGGCAGAACAATAGGCATCCTGTCACAGGGAGGTGTGACCACCTCCCAGACAAGGTTTAGTGTATTAGGGCTGGGTGGATGCGCTTGCCAGCGATCAAAAGTCTGCATGAGGGGCACATTTGGTGTCCCTGTGCATAGTCCAGTTTAAACCAGTCCTGGGAGCCGTTGGCTCCTGCTCTGGCGCGAAACTGGACAAAGGACTTGGGAGTAACCTCCCCACTGTCCAGACCCTACCCTGGGAGGGACCCCTGAATCAGTCCAACCCTCTCCCGTGGGTTCAAAAGGGCTTACCTGGCTGTAGGACCCTAGATTCGACGTGGACAAGATTCTGAACCAGAAACCACTGAACTTCGACCGTCTGGACACTCTGGACTTCGATTGGGCCTGACTTAGTCTCCCTTTCAGTCTGAAGCATCGTCTGTGCCCATGCACCATACAGGATCCGTGCAGGACCTGTGGAGCATCAAGGACAACCGAAGATATCTCCCATGGAGTGAAGGAGTCACTCCCCTGCATGTGCAGGCACCGCAACACTGCTGTCCGGTCTGCTGACCCTGAGCTTCTACGGACTCCGAAGGCTTCAGCAACATGGGAGGTAGGTTTCTACATCCCTCGAGGTCCGAGCTGCCCTCTCACCAAGTCTGAGGTCAGAATCCCTCGTGGGGGCTGCAATACCCGAACCCCTGTGCACGGCGTACAGTTGCAAGTGCATATGCTTGTTGGCATTTCCCGAACAAGTGCATTAGGCTCCGAGTAGCCCCAACCGCTGGCACCATTTCCTACCAAGAACTCCGGCCTCCTCGCTCCGAGTGCTCCGTGGGCTGCTGTTTGGTGAAATCGCTCGAGGTCCTCTCGCGACTCTTGTGCCTCAAGCCTGTGGGTCCACTTGAGGGGCAACTTTGCTTTTCTTGGGCTCCCCTGGTTGCTCCAGGCTTGCCCTGACTCCCCTTGCTGTGGTGAGTCTCCTGGACCTTGCTGGTCCAAACCGTACACATCCTTGACCTTCTGCGTGGGTTGCCGTTGCCAAGGCTTGTTGGTGCTCCCGCCGGACACCGACCCCTCAGCACTCGACATCCTTCGTGGGACAGCTCGTATTCGGCTCCTGGTCATACTCGACGTCTCCTGGTCCCTGTAGCTGCAGAGTCAAGAACTCCATCAACGTTAACTTCCTATACACGAGACTGAAACAGGGACTGCGAGCCATTGTCCCGGAATTTCCACAAGAGCCGGCGTCACTGACGCCGCTGCATGGCATGTTGCGTGCTGAGAACCCAAGGCACTTGGTGTCCACACTCTACAGTAATATACGCCTCCAACAGCCAGAGTCTACACATGCGGTATTGGCGCACTGGAATGAAGACCTAGGTTCCATCGTCACACCCGAACAATGGACATATTGTTGTTCACAAGTTGCACATATCTCAGCCAGTTGCAGACTACGCATTATTCATTACAAATACATACAGCGTATGTACTGTACTCCAATCAAACTATACAAATTCAAAATGCGTGACACAGATAACTGTGACAGATGTGGAAGCCCGGGCGCTGGTTTTTTGCACCTGGCCAGGGAATGCCCGCAGGTGCTGGGATACTGGGAGCAGGTATTCGAGGCACTGGTACGCATGACATCCGTCACAATGGCCTGCAGTCCACTCATTGCACTCTTAGGATACACGCAGCAGCTACCCAACTCCTGTCGCAGATTTGTCACACTTGCTCTGTTATTAGCAAAGCGCAGAGTGGCCTGCAGATGGGGGAGAGGCCGTGCCCCTAAATTTAAGGAGTGGTTAGATGACTTGATATACAATCAGGATCTCGGTGCTATATACGCCGAAACATTACCACTTAAATCCAGACCCAAAGACATTTGGGGCCCCCTTACACACTATCTTCTACTACAGAATGCTGAAAATAATACTACCGTATCTACGCAGGGAGAAAGTTAAGAAGATGTTTACCTTTGAAATTAGTTATGCATGAGATGGTTGGGTGGTAAACAAACTTATATGATGTGAACTAAGGCGATATTAAATAACTTTTTGCATAGTGGGGATTGATTGCACGAATATGAGATGTGGCCGTCTGTGGAGCACAATTGGCACTGATGCCATGCTGAACTATTCCCCATTTGTGAAGTCTCCGCTCGATTGAGAACTGAACTACACCGGACACTAAGCGGACTAAGCCTTATTGGATACTACCTACTAGGGGAACTCCAGGCCTGCCTGTCGATGGGTGCGATGTGTGACCTTTACATGCTATATAAACCTGTTCTACTGTCAAGTGTTATATGTACTGCCAAGCTGATAACGGTCTTATATGTATTCTCCTTCTTTATGAATAAAAACCTAATAAAAAAATAAATAAAAAAAAAGAACTCCATCAACGCACCTGAAGCACCTGACATCGGTGGGCATTAGTCTACCGAACCCCTGGTCACTCCTGAGTGACCCAGACTCTGTCCCCTCTGCTCTTAGGTACTCTTCGACAAGAATCCACCTTTGGATTCCAACGGACGCTTTTCTTCCTTCCAGGAGCGGCTCTTTTTCGAAGTCCTCCATTGGGTTCGACGGCGGTTTCCGACGCCACCTCAGACGTATGCACCTGGCTTCCCTGGGTTAGGTAACTTGGGTACCTCGGTATCCACGGGTGGGGTGGCTCTCCAACCTCCTAACATCCACTGGGTTTCTTCGAAGTCCACTGGGAAGGGCCTTTAAACTCTAAAACTTCAACCGCGACTTTCCCATAGAATTGTACGGAGCATGCGGTCGTGTTCCCACACTGCACCCGTCCTCCGTGGGGTCCCTACTTACTCACCTTGGGTGGTTCCTTGGGGTCCCAGCGATTCTACAACCTCTCGACACGGTCTTGACTCGAGCCGTGGTTCTTATACCACTATTTTAGTATATGGTTTGGTCCCCCCCCCGGGGCTCACTGTGTATTAGTGCTATTTGCTGTCATTTCTGGGCTAAAGTATTGTGTGCTTTGTGATTATCTCCGTGTAGGAGATACTGTGTCGTACTAGAGTGTGTTATATCAAGAAATACATATTTTTATAACTACTGTGTGGTTCTCCTTTCATTTAACCAATACTATATGGTTGCATTCTGGTAAAACAAGCTGCTTAACATTCCTTCAAGACTAAGCCTGAAGGCTGCTCTCCACAGCTACCACTTGGATAGCTTTCTAAGGTTATCTTTGACCTCTTAAATCACCATAACGGTTGTTTGGACTGGTGCAGGTGCCCACTTTAATTAGTAAACAGCATATACCAGGCCAACTTCTCACAAATGCCCTTAAGGAAACGATTTGCAATAGGGGACTTGAAAAGAGAAGGCTGATCAGGAAGTTGAAGAAAGGCCGAAATGGCCGAAAGATAGCCCTTATGGGTGCCCAGAGCAGAGCCCTGCTGGGCCAAAGAAAGCAGGAAGAGGAGAACCTCAGAAAAGGGGGCAGTAAGTGGATCCACAGCCTTTGCTGCGCACCATGCCACAAATTTGTTCCATCTACAGGCGTATACTGTTTTAGTAGAGGGACGCCTGGCTGCCAAGATAACATTACAGACTTCAGGAGAAAGGTCGAAGGCTGTCAACTGTCGCCGCTCAATCTCCACGCAAGGAGGTGGAGGCTGGACAGGTTCAGGTGGAGGACAGTCCCCTGCTGCTGCGTCAGAAGATCCTCCCGAAGGGGCAGTATGATCGGAGGATCGATGGCCATGTTCAGGAGCTCGGGATACCAGACTCTTCGTGCCCAGTCCGGAGCCACAAGAATGACTTGGGCCCGGTCGCGCTTGATCTTCTTCAGCACTCTGGGCAGAAGTGGTATAGGCGGAAAGGCGTATAGAAGACCGCAACTCCACTCGCAACGAAAAGCGTAGCCTAGCGAGTGCCGCCTTGGAAATTCCAACGCGCAGAACTGCTGACATTGCGCGTTCTCTTTGGTGGCGAATAGATCTAACCAAGGCTCTCCCCACTGCTGAAAGAGAACTTGCACCACCTCCTAGTGAAGACGCCATTTGTGATCCGTCAAGCACCGCTGGCAGAGCTCGTCCGCCCTGGCGTTCAGGGAACCTGCCAGGTGTTGAACCACCAGGGACATGCCCTGATGTTCCAGCCACTTCCAGAGACAAAGGGGCTCCTGACGACAGAGGGTCCACGACCCCACTCCGCCCTGTTTGTTGCAATACCACATGGTGAAGTGTTGTCTGTGAACACCTGCACTACTCTTCCTTTGATAGAAGGAAGGAATGCCTTCAGTGCTAGACGAATCGCCTGCAGCTCCAGAAGATTGATGTGGAGCCCGGACTCCGCCGGAGACCAGAGGCCTCTGATCTCCGCCTCTCCCATGTGGCCGCCCCATCCCATAATTGATGCATCTGTCACCACTGTGAACTCTGGTTGGGGAAGGGAGAGGGATCTGTCGTGAGCCACCACTGCAACTGATGTACAGTCCCCGCCGAGATCTGGACGACATCGGACAGATTCCCCTGATGCTGCGCCCATTGGATCTTCAAGTCCCACTGCAGAGCCTGCATATGCCACCTGACATGATCCACCAGCAGGATGCAGGAGGCCATGAGGCCCAGCAGCCTCAGGGTCATTCTCACCAAAATCCGGGATAGAGGCTGGAACATCGGTATCATTGCCCGAATATCCCGGACTAGCTGCTCGGGAGGATAGGCCTGAAACTGCGATGTGTCCAGAACCGCTCCGATGAAAAGGAGCTTCTGAGAAGGGTTCAGGTGCGACTTCGGCACGTTGACTGTGAACCCCAGCGAATGCAGGAGGGCCGCCGTAGTCTGGAGGTGGGCGACGACAGCCTGGGGCGAGCTCGCCTTCAACCACCAGTTGTCGAAATTGGGGAAGACTGGAACCCCTGATCTGCGCAGATGAGCTGCGACCACCGCCATCACTTTCGTGAACACCCGAGGGGCGCTGGAAAGGCCAAAGGGGAGCACGGTAAACTGAAAATGCTCGTGGCCTACCGTGAACCGTAGGTAACGCCTGTGGGCTGGCAGGATGTGGAAATAAGCATCCTGCAAGTCCAATGCTACCATCCAGTCTCCAGGGTCGAGGGCAGACAAGACCTGAGCCAATGTCAACATTTTGAACTTCTCCTTCCGGAGGAAGCGGTTGACGTCCCTGAGGTCTAAGATAGGACGCAGGCCTTTGTCCTTCTTGGGCACCAGAAAGTAGTGGGAGTAGCAACCACGAGCTACTTATGGGGCAGAGATGCGCTCGATAGCCCCCTTGGCCAGGAGAGCCGTAACTTCCTGACGGAGAAGGGCCAAGTGATCCTCCGACATGCGATGGAATGTAGGTGGCATGGATGGAGGGGTAATCTTGAAGGGGAGGGAGTAGCCCCTTCGGACTATCTGCAAAACCCACCTGTTCGACGTGATGTGCCAGTGGGGGAGGTGATGGCGGACCCTGCCGCCCACTGGCAACTGGTAGCCCTGAAAGGTCAGACTAGGAAGGTTTGGAGGCTGCTGCAGAGGGGGCACTGGTGGACTGGCCCACCCGCTGGGCTCCAGACCCACGGCTCTGGGTCCCACGTTCCCGGCCGCGCAGAGACTGAGCAGCTTGCGCCGGCCTGTGGCCCTGGGTGGAACGTGGTGGGGCACCCCTTCCGTAGCCACGAAAGGGGCGAAAGGCAGACTGCACAGGGCGCGAGGTGGTAGCGAGGCCCAAGGATCTGGCTGTTACCCTAGAGTCCCTGAAGCTCTCGAGCGCGTTGACGGCTACAGCGTAGGAGGCTCCCTCCTCCATGGCCACGGTAGGGGATAAGTTACAAAAAATGGGTATAACCCTGAAAAGCCACTGGGACCTGGGTAGTTATCGATACAGAAGAAAATGGTCCCAGTGGACCACCTTTATGAACAACAATTATTACTGCAAACGTATTCAATTGCTTACACTATGAGGTTCTACTCAAAATTGTTTTTCATGTTGAACACCCAAAGGAATGTTCAAAATCCAGCAAACATCTGGAAAATATTTACACATACTAGTGCCCCGAAAAGGAAGGGAGAAAGCAAAATGGGTGCACGGAGTGAAGGTTCAATAAGAAAGGAAAGGTAGTGACATTATATACATCCACATCATTATTTACACAGGGAAACCTATCCAGCCTGATGATTTGGCTAACAGTTACTACACAGCCATTTTGTTTAATCGGCACAGTGAATAAAACACTGTTAACCACACTGGCGTAAACAGTAAACAAAGTCAACGTTTCGACCCCAAACAAACGTAGGGTAGCCTTGATCCTTACACAGGGGGTCTTCCTCAGGACTGAAAAAAGGGGTAGGTGTGGGGTGGGCGGGGTCACCTAAGATTAAACAAAAAGAGGAGGGGAGATTATCCTTAGGTCATGGAAAACGTGTGCACCATTAATGACATTCATTAGTGAAGGGAAATAAATTACCGTGGACCACTGGGTGGTTGAATGATGGTGATGGGAAAAAGCATACCAGGGTCTGGGGATGTATCAAGACCACTGGCTTCACCCAACTCCTCTCTCCAGTCCGGCTCCTCTAGCTGGTCTGCCAAAGGGTCAACAGACCCCTCCCAGTCCTCCTCATCCTCACCTGGCAGCCACTCGGGGTGGAAAGGAATGCCAGAGATGAACAACGGTACAGAAGTACCCCCCGGCGCCGGTACCGGCGTCGGTCCGGCTCCGTGTCCATATCGAGGGGGAGGCCGGGGTCGACGCTGGCCGGGGACACAACTGGCGTCGGAGGAGGCGGAAGTGTCGTCAAAGGAATCGGCGCCGGGGGAGGTGTCGTAAGGCCGATCCGGATCTAGACCTGGATCCCTGGGGGCCCTGCGGCGCTGGCGCAGAAGCCGCTGGCTTTGAAGGCCTAGAGCCCCCAGCCGAGTCCACGGGGCCCGAAGGCGCGCCGGCGGAGTCGGGCTACCCAAAGATGGAGTGGAGAGCTTTGTAAAATGCACGAAGCTGGGCAGGGGACGCTCTGGCTCCCGGGAAGGGAGGGAAGCACAGAGCCATCCCAGCAGGCTCCGCGGGCGGAGCCGAAGGACGAAGACCTTCCGTGCCTCGCGTTGCGTCAGCCAACAGACGGGGAGAAGGCGAAGACCGACAGTGCTTCTTCGCCTTCTTCTTGTGCTTCGACTTACCCGAGGATAAAGACTTCGACGATGAATGGTGGTGGTGACTTCGCAACCAGTCCCGCGACCTCCCTCTCGACGGGGACCTCGAGCGGCGCGGAGCTGACTGCCGGGCCTCCAGAAGCCTTCCGGACCGCCCCCACAAAGACTTTGGGTTCATGGCCCGACAGTCGGAACACGACTTCGGGTCGTGGTCGCGCTCCAGACACCAGAGGCTCACGAGGTGTGGGTCTGTGACCGACATCAATTTGTGACAGGAGTCACAAGGCTTGAAGCCGGTACGCCAATGTGACATCCCTACGTGCACCAGGAGTCGAACGACTCGAAAAAAGATGTTGACAAAAGTCGAAAAAGGGTTAGTCAAAAAGTGACTAAGGGTACCGCTCTCTACGGATCTGCGCTGGCTGGTGCGGAAAAAGAAAGAACTGACGTCAGCGTGCAGGGGTGGCGTCTAAGTAGATACTGCTACGTCATTCCGGCGATCTTGACGCCAACGACGAACGCGGAGTCGACCGACGCACAGGGGTACTGCTGAAGAAAAATTCTCCGGATCCAGTCTGACGCCTGGGGGTAATTCTAAGCTAAGGAATCTATAACTAATAGTCTCTTTCAGATATGGCAAAATGACTGTACATACAGTTTAGATATGGAACCCTCCAACTCCGTGCATTTACGTCAGGATGGGCAAAATCCCCAAACCCTAATGAGCTGGGCTGTCCCATATGCAGATATGAGAAGAAAACAGTACCCCACTTCCTGTTTTTTTGCTAGGCTTATAGAAGGGCAAGAACTAAATGACTGATCCCCATTTGCAGGAACCTTGGCACCATAAAAAACGAGGTGGCATATAGGATTCTACAAACAGATCCGGCACGTCATATGGTTTTTGCCGTTTCAAGATTTTTAATGTTTACTTGGCTGATAAGGAAACGACGGGTTGCAACCTTAACTTTGATGGATAACAATAGCTGAGACTTTCATGATAAATAATTTATGTATTTTTAAATCCCATTACTTGGTAGCTTATTGTTCTTGAATTAAGAAGTGGCATTTCTTCCTTTTTCTGAATTTTTCAAGAAACGTATTAGATTATGCATGGATCTTTATTATAGGATTTTATCATTTTATGCTTATTATTATACTATTGCACAAGTTACTAACTTGTGTAACGATATATCTGTAAGAGACAGTAGTTAGTGACAGATTCCTTACCTTAGAATATCCCCAGGCGTCAGGCTGGATCCGGAAAGTTTTTTGCGTAGCAGTACCCTTGCGCGTCGGTAGGCGGCGTCGTGCGGCTCATCGTCCGTCGTCGGCGTCGTGATCGCCGGGATGACGTCGCGGGCAGTACTTAGGCGCCGCCCCTGCGCGCTGACGTCAGTTCTGTACACGACTTTCCGCGCCAGGAACGCAGAGCCATGCAAGAAGCTGACACAGGTGTCTGAAAAATACTAGGGCCCTGAAAGGGATGTCCTTAACCCTAGAAATCAGTTCGCAGAACGGGGAGGATGGGTGGGGCGGTAAGGAATCTGTCACTAACTACTGTCTCTTACAGATATATCGTTACACAAGTTAGTAACTTGTGCATCTGAAAGAGACACGTTAGTGACAGATTCCTTACCTTAGAATAGATACCCCAGCAATACCAACCCCGGTGGTGGGTCTGCGAACAAAGATCAGACAAGGAAGTCCTGGAGGACAGAACGGCCAAAGAAGCCGTCCCTCCGGACCTGACTGTCAAGGCAGTAATGCTTTGTAAAAGTGTGCAGCGAGGCCCACGTAGCTGCCTGACAGATAACCGGCAGCGGAACACCGCGGCCCAAGGCCGTGGTAGCAGCCGTTGCCCTGGTGGAATGGGCACGCAGCCCAACAGGAGGCTCCTTCTTAGCCAAAGAATAGCAGGTCTTGATGCACAAGGTAACCCAGCGGGAGATGGTCCTCTTGTGCACCGCCCGACCTTTTTTGGCGCCCACGTAGCCAACAAAGAGCTGGTCATCCACCCGGAAGTGTTTTGTGCGGTCAATATAGAAGGAGAGCGCACGTTTTGGGTCCAGACGGTGGAGCCTCTCTTCCTCTCTGGAAGGATGCGGAGGCGGAAAGAAGGTGGGCAAAGTGATGGTCTGCCCAATGTGGAAAGCAGTAACCACCTTTGGCAAGAAGGACGGACGCGTCCGAAGAACAACCTTGTCTGGATGAACAGACAGAAAGGGAGGTTTGCAAGATAGAGCCTGGAGCTCACTCACCCGCCGAGCGGAGGTGATGGCCACCAGAAAGGCTGTCTTCAGAGTCAGAAGACGAAGAGGACAGTTATGTAGAGGCTCAAAGGGAGCGCACATTAAAAGGTAAGAACCAAGTTCAAGTCCCACTGAGGCATCACAAACGGAACAGGAGGGAAGAGGTGTGTAATGCCTTTTAAGAACCTGTTAACAACAGGGGACTTGAAAAGGGAGGGCTGATCAGGGAGCCTGAGGAAGGCCGAGATAGCACAAAGATAACCCTTGATGGTACCCAGGGCAGAACCCTGTTGGGCCAGAGAGAGAAGGAACAGAAGGACCTCAGAAAGAGGCGCAGAAAGGGGATTCACAGCCTTTGCTGTGCACCATGCCACAAATTTGTTCCACCTGCAGGCGTATACCACCTTAGTGGAGGGACGCCTGGCTGCCAGAATCACATCACAAACTTCGGGAGGCAAGTCGAAAGGAATCAACTGCCGCCGCTCAATCTCCACGCAAGCAGGTGTAGACTGGACAGGTTCGGGTGGAGGACCGTCCCCTGCTGCTGCGACAGAAGATCCTCCCGAAGAGGCAGACGGATCGGGGATCTACGCTCATATTGAGTAGCTCGGGATACCAAACTCTTCCGAGCCCAGTCCGGAGCCACAAGAATGACTTGGGCCCGGTCGTGCCGAATCTTCTTCAACACTCTGGGTAGAAGTGGTATAGGCGGAAAGGCGTACAACAGACCGCAACTCCACTCGTGACGAAGCGTCGCCGGCGAGTGCCGCCTTGGAAATTCCAACGCGCAGAACTGATGACATTGCGCGTTCTCTTCGATGGCGAATAGATCTAACCAAGGCTCTCCCCACTGTAGAAAGAGTCCTTGCGCCACTTCCGAGTGAAGACGCCATTCGTGATCCATCATGCACCTGCGGCTGAGTTCGTCCGCCCTGGCGTTCAGCGAACCTGCCAGGTGTTGAACCATCAGGAACATGCCCTGATGTTCCAGCCATGTCCAGAGGCGCAGAGCCTCCTGACAAAGGGTCAACGACCCCACCCGCCTTGTTTGTTGCAGTACCACATGGCGGTGGTGTTGTCTGTGAACACCTGCACTACCTTCCCTTTGACAGAGGGAAGGAATGCCTTGAAGTGCAAGTCGGATCGCCCGGAGCTCCAGAATGTTGATATGGAGCCGGGACTCCGCCCGGAGACCAGAGGCCTCTGATCTCCGCCTCTCCCATGTGACCGCCCCATCCCAGAAGGGACGCGTCCGTCACAACTGTGCGCTCTGGCTGGGGAAGGGAGAGGATCTGCCCATGACCCATTGCCGGTTCGAGAGCCACCACTGCAACTGTTTTGCAGTCCCCTCCGAGATCTGGACGTGATCGGACAGGTTGCCCTGGTGCTGCGCCCACTGGAACTTCAGGTCCCACTGCAGAGCCCGCATATGCCATCTGGCATGATTGACCAGCAGGATGCAGGAGGCCATGAGGCCCAGCAGCCTCAGGGTCATCCGTGCCGAAACCCAGGATAAAGGCTGAAAGATCGGAATCATAGCCTGAATATCCCGGACTCGCCGTTCGGGAGGATAGGCCCGAAACTGCGTCGTGTCCAGAACCGCTCCGATGAAAAGGAGCTGTGGAGAAGGAATCAGATGCGACTTCGGCACATTGATGGAGAACCCCAGCGAGTGCAGGAGTTCGGCCGTAGTCTGGAGGTGGGAGACGACTGCCTGGGGCGAGCCCGCCTTCAGCAGCCAGTCGTCGAGGTAGGGGAAGACTGAAACCCCTGCCCGGCGCAGATGAGCTGCGACCACCGCCAACACTTTCGTGAACACCCGAGGGGCACTGGTAAGGCCAAAGGGAGCACAGTGAACTGAAAATGCTCGGGGCCTACCGTGAACCGAAGGTAGCGCTGGTGGGCCGGCAGGACGGGGATGTGGAAATATGCGTCCTGCAAGTCCAACGCTACCAACCAGTCTCCAGGGTCGAGGGCAGTCAAGACCTGAGCTAGGGTGAGCATCTTGAACTTCTCCTTCCGGAGGAAGCGATTGACGTTCCGGAGGTCCAAGATAGGACGCATGTCCTCCTTGTCCTTTTGGGCACCAGGAAGTAGTGGGAGTAGCAACCACGCCCTACTTCTGGGGTCGGAATATGCTCGATGGCCCTCTTGGCCAAGAGGGCCGTGACTTCCTTCTGCAGAAGTACCAAGTGATCCCCTGACATGCGGTGGAATTGAGGTGGCATGGCTGGGGGGTGGACTCGAAGGGAGGGAGTAGCCCCTTCGGACAATGTCCAAGACCCACCTGTCCGAGGTGATGGTACACCAGTGGGGAAGGTGATGGCGGACCCTGCCCCCTACAGGCGTGCTGTGCACCTGAAAGGAGGGACTAGGAGGGTTTGGAGGCCGCGGACGGGTTGGAGGTGGTGGCCTGACCCGCACGCTGGTTGCCCGATCCGCCACGGCGGAATCCACGTCCTCGGCCACGCGAAGACGCCTGCTGCGCGGGCCGGTGGCTGGGCTGCTGACGTGAAGGGGCGCCCCTACCGTGGCCACGATAGGGGCGAAAAGCAGAAGTCAGCGGAGGCGTGTAGCAGAAAGGCCCAGCGACTTTGCAGTAGCCCGTGAGTCCTTAAAGCGCTCCAACGCATGGTCTGCTTTGGACCCAAAAGACCGACTCCATCAAAGGGCATGTCCATGAGAGTATTCTGAACATCCCCTGAAAAACCAGTGGTTCTCAGCCAGGCGTGGCGTCGTAGCGCCACCGTCGTTGCAATAGACCTGCCCAGCGAGTCGGCGGTATCAAGGCCACATCGAATTGTATGTTTGGCCGCATCCCTTCCTTCCGCAATGGCGCGGGAAAGCAGTGTCTGGACCTCCTCAGAACACTGGGGCAAAACATCCGCCACCGAATCCCACAAGGAGTGGGTATATCGGCCCAAAAGGCAAGCGGTGTTGACGGACCGCAAGCCAGCACTGGAGGAAGAAAAACCCTTCTTCCCAAATTGATCCAGGCGTTTGGATTCCCTATCCGGAGGGCGGTAGGGAAGGCGGTTTGGGAAGCGGAGGCTTGGACAACCAAGCTCTCAGGGGTGGGGTGGACAGAGAGAAACAGGGGTCGCCCGGAGCTGGGCGATGGCGTCGGGACACGTTCCTATCCACAGGAGCCCCTGTGTTGGGCTTGGACCAGGCGCCCAAAGAACGTCAGTGAGGGCGTCGTTAAGCGGCAGCACAGTCTCCGAAGAGGAGGCTGCCGGCTGAAGCACCTCTGTCAAGAGATTAGCCTTGACCGCCACAGCAGGGAGTTGGAGATGTAAGGCTCCAGCTGCCCTACGCAACACCGTTGCAAAGTTGGCTCCCTCCTCCGTTGCCACGGGAGGAGACAGCATGCCAGTGTCAGGGAAGTATCTAGACCACTAGCATCCCTAGACCCTCTGTCCAGTCCTCATCGTACTGACACTGTTGTGTCAGAGGGTCATCAGACCCCTCCCAGTCCTCCTGGTCCTCCTCAGGTTCAAAATAAGGTGGAGGAGGGACATTTTGGGACCCAAGGTCTCATCGGCGCCAGAACCGGCGTCGAGCGGCGTCGGTCCGGGTCCATGTCCGGGCCGGAAGGAACTGGGGAACGACGCCGCTCGGAGCCCCAGGCGGCGTCGAGAACGGCACCGGAGACATCGGCGCCGGCGGAGGTGTTGTTAGGTCGACCGGCGTCGATGGGGGTTGTGGAGCCGGGATCGAGGCCGGGGCCGAAGCCGGAGCCGGGATCGAGGCTGGAGGCACGGGCGGCGCTGGGGCCGGAGCCGTCGGCGGCGCCGGAGCAACCCCATCAGGGCCCGCGGGGCCCGAAGGGCGCACCGGAGGGGCCTGGAGGCCCGAAGGGCGGGCCATGGCCGACAGGAATTCCTGCACTTTGGCCGGATCCGCCCCGAACCCGGGAAGGGCGGGTATGGCGGGGGCGACTCCACAGGCATGTCCGGGGCCGCGGGGCGGGGACGGTGCCGGGAGGGGCCTCAGCCGAAGTCGCGAGACCGGCGAGGCGAAGTCCTAGAGCGATGATGCTTTTGGACTTCTTGTGTTTTGACTTACCGGACGAAGAAGACTTCGATGCCGACGACCGGTGTGGACTCCGCGATCGACCCCTGGACCTCTCACGCGACCGGGGCTTCCGCGGAGCCGAATGCGGAGCCTCGAGGAGCTTTCGTGACCGCTCTCGCAAAGCTTTCGGGTTGAGGGCCTGGCAGTCGGTACAAGACTCCGTGTCGTGGCCTCGGCCGAGGCAGAAGAGACACTCCCAATGCGGGTTGGTGACGGACATCATCCGAGCACAGGCGCCGCAACGTTTGAAACCCGGGCATCCCTACGACACCTTGATAGAAAAACAGTGAAAAAATTCACCAAAAGTATGGTCAAAAAATGACCAGGGCACTGCTCTTCCCGGATCTGCGCTTGCTGGCGCGGAAAAAGAAGAACTGACGTCAGCGCGCAGGGGCGGCGCCTAAGTACTGCCCGCGACGTCATCCCGGCGATCACGACGCCGACGACGGACGCGGAGCCGCACGACGCCGCCTACCGACGCGCAAGGGTACTGCTACGCAAAAAACTTTCCGGATCCAGCCTGACGCCTGGGGATATTCTAAGGTAAGGAATCTGTCACTAACGTGTCTCTTTCAGATATGTATCTCTTTTATGGTAACTAACCAAAATAAAGAGTATGATGATAAAATACTAGTGTCAAATCCAACTATACCATTAAAGAGGATTTATTATTACTATTCCAACCATACCAAACATTATAAAGCTATTCCTTTCTGATCAGGAATTACAATTTAAGAGAATATACGGGAATTATCAATGCTGGCCTATGGAAGGAGTAGGCCTCACAGCAGTGACAAACAAATTTAAGCTGTTTGTCGCTGCCAGGACATAAACAATTTAAACATACATGTCCTGCCTTTTAGTTTCACAGCACCCTGCACTTAGGGTCACTTAGGGCCTACCTTAGAGGTGACGTATGTGTAATAAAAAGGGGAGATCAAGCCTTGGCAAGTGGTTTTAAATGTCATGTCTAAGTGGCAGTAAACTGCGCACACAGGCCCTGCAATGGTAGAGGCCTGAGACAGGTTTGAAAGGATACTTGGGTGGGTGGCACAACCAATGCTGGAGGCCCACTAGTAGCATTTAGATTACAGGCCCTGGGTATATGGTATACCACTTTGCAAGGGACTCATAAGAAAACAGAATATGTCACCATGTTTTAGGGGAGACACACATGCGCTTTAGCACTGGTTGGCAGTGGTAAAGTGCTCCAAGTCCTAAGGCCAATAAAAAGGTACAGCAAAAAGCAGGAGGCAAAACATTGGGCGAAGACCACCCTAAGGATGACAGGTCTAACACGTGTCCCTCCCCTACCCCTCAGCCGAGAGTGGGGAAAGCAACAAGGCCTCTAGGGAGTTCTCATCAGTAAGACAGAAAAACCTGGACAGACTGTCAACATTGGCGTAGTCTACTACTGGTCTGTGTTCCACCCTGAAGTCCATCCCTTGTAGGGAAATGGACCACTCCAACAATTTTGGATTTTGACTTCTCATTTGCATGAGCTACCTGAGGGGCCTGTGGTCTGTCTGAATCAGGAAGTGAGTGCCAAACAAGTATGGCCTCAACTTCTTCAGTGCCCAGACCACAGCAAAAGCTTATCTATCTATTGCACTCCACCTCTGTTCCCTGGGGATTAACCTCCTGGTGATGAAGACTACAGGATGGTCCATCCCCACTTCATTGAGCTGAGAGTGTATGGTAAGCATGCTCTAAGGCATCTGTCTGAATGATAAACTCCTGGAAGAAGTCAGGGGCCTTGAGCACAGGGGCTGTGCACATGGCTTGCTTCAGGAAGTCAAATGCTTTTTGGCATGTCTCTGTCCAAATCCCTTCTGGGCTGCTTCTTCGAAGTCCGCTCCGTCAAGGGAGCAATAATGGTGCCATAGCCCTTGAAAAACCTCCTATAGTACCCAGTGAGGCCCAAGAATGCTCTGACCTGGGGTGGCTGCCAGGCCATGATGGTTTCTATTTTGGCCTGAAGGGGTTGCACCTTCCCCCTGCCCACCAGGTGTCCCAAGCACACCACAGACCCCTGCCATATCTGGCGCTTACTGGCCTTGATAGTCAGGCCTGCCTGTTGCAGGGCCTGACGCACTTCCCGAGGGGAAAGAGGTGGTCCTCCCAACTGCTGCTGAAGAGAGCTATGTCATCCAGGTATGCAGCTGAGAAGGCCTCCACACCAGCAAGGACCTGGTTCACCAGCCTCTGGAAAGTGTCAGTGGCATTTTGTAATCCAAAGGGCATCACATAAAATTGATAGTGGCCCTCTGGAGCAAAGAAGGCTGACCTCTCCTTGGCGCCCTCTGTTAGGGCGATCTGACTGTACCTTGATGTAAGAATAAAGGTACTTAAGTACTGGGCAGTCCTTAATCCGTCAATGAGCTTGTCCGTTCTAGGGATAGGATGAGCATCAGTCTTGGTTACAGAATTTAGCCCTCTGTAGTCCACACTGAACCTCAGCTCAGGCGTGGTGCCTGGTGGGGCAGCTTTTGGTACCAAACCACAGGACTGGACCAGGGGCTACTGGAGGGCTCGATCACCCCTAAATCCAGCATCTTAGAGACTTCGCTCTTGATGCTGGCCCTCACCTTATCCGACAACCTGTAAGATTTATTCTTGACAGGGAGCTTGTCTCCTGTGTCCACATCATAGGCACACAGGTGGGTAATTCCAGGAATAAGGGAGACAAGAAAGGAATACTTTTCAACACTTGGGGACAGTCCTTCTGCTGTTCAGGAGTCCGAATGGTGGAAAGGATCACTCCTTCCACAGACCCATATTTCTCCTCTGAGGCTAAGAGGTCAGAGAGAGGTTCGCTCACCCCTTCTTCTGCCCATCTGTCACCATCAGCAGGGTGAGCTCATATCTATGGTTTGAGGCGATTGATGTGAAGCACCCAGAGGTGTTGTCTGGGGCTCTTAAGGTCCACCACGTAGGGGCCTTACCCTTCTTCTCAATCACCTCGTAAGGCCCAGTCCAATGGTCCTGAAGGGCACTGGGCTCGACGGGTTCCATGACCCACACTTTCTGTCCAGGCTGCAATTCCACAGTGGTAGAATTTTGGTCATACCACTCTTTCATTACAGCCTGACAGGCTTCCAAGTTGTCATAAGCTAGTTTCCACAACTTAGCCATTTGGCTACAAAAGGCCAACATGTAGCTAACTACATCCTGGGGAACTTTCCTGGGAGCCTTCGCTCACCCTTCTTTCACCAAATCAAGAGGTCCTCTGACAGGGTGACCATACAGAAGCTCAAAGGGGCTAAAGCCCACTACCTTCTGCAATAACTGACTGTAGGAAAACAGCAGGCAGGGCAAGAGGATATCCCATGTTTTCCTCAGGAAGACTTCTGATCATGCCATTTAGGGTCTTGTTGAATCTCTCAACAAGCCCATTTGTCTCGGGTGGTAAGGTGTGGAGAACTTGTAAGTAACCCCACACTCTTTCCACCTGGACTGACTGCATGCAGACATGAAGTTTGTGCCCCTGTCAGACACAACTTTTTTGGGTAAACCCACACGGGTAAAAATCCCCATCAGGGCCCTTGCCAACACAGGTACAGAGGGATTGCCTCTGGGCAACGGGTGGCGTGATCCACCAAAACCAAGATAAACCTGTGACGAGAAGAGGTCTGGGGATCCATAGGCCCAACAATGTCGATGCCCACCCTTGCAAAGGGGGTGCTGACGACTAGTAGTGGTTCCAGGGGAGCCTTTAGTTTTCCCACTAGCCTGGCAGGTCACAGGTCCTAAAGAATGTATATGGGGATGTCCTGATCTTGGGCCAAAAGAAATGTGGGGCAAGCCTTGCAAAGGTCTTCTCTTGGCCCAAGTGTCCTGCCAGGAGTATTTCATGAGCTATTCCCAGTAGGAAGGCCCTGTAGCACTGAGGGACCACCAGGGCCCTTGTTGTCCCCTGCACAGGAACCTTGGGCTCACTGAGAGGAGGCTTTCCTCCCAGCAAATATGATAGCTCCCCGAGACATCACCTGCTGCGTAGGCTTCCGACCGGCACCTCATGCCCTCAAGGTTTGGGCACTCCCTCTGTGCCCTACAGAACTCCTCCCTGGTGGGTCCTCCTACATGCCAATCAGCAGGTGTATGCAGGACACTAAGGGAAGTATTTTTCTCCTCAGTGGGCTCCGGGGTGGCCACCGCAGGTGCCCCATCCACCTTACTGGGAATACACTCCGGGGCTGGTATCACACAGCCTCTGCCTTTCCGCTTTGTAGCAAGTGGCTGGGCCATTCTTTCAGGCTCCAGCCCTTTTTGACCACCCCTCCCGTGGACCTTGTTGTAGCACAGATTTACTCAGGTAACCCACTACAGCTCCACTTCTTTCCAGATAGAGCGCTCAAGGTCATTACCCAACAAACAGTACACATGCATGGCCTGGCTCACAGCAACATTTAGAAGACCTGACACCCCCCCAAATAGAACACGTTGTCAGCCAACACAACTTGGTAGAATGCATTGGGAATCACCTGCTCTGGGGACACCAGCTGACTCCTTACCATAGCCATGATGGCGACTGTGTTCCTCAGGGCCTCCACCCCTTGGCAGTTGATGGTTACCCACTGCCTATACTTTGTAGCATTTGATGGCACATGGATCTTAGGAACCATCTCACTGTCCCCTAAGGGAACTAACGTAAGCCCTGTAAACCCCCCCGCCCTTCCCGATTAACTGGGTCAAACTCCTCCCTCAGCACTATGCTAGCCACCCCTGGTTCTAACCTCTAGTTGGAGGGTGTACTCTTTTTGGACACTTGGAATCCCCTTTCTAGTGTCCATACTTACTGCACTCGTAGCACTTGGGCGTTTTGGGCTGCTGATGTCTGTCCGGGTAAGTTGACTTCTGGTGGCCAGATTGAGGCTGAGACCCAGACCCTTTCCCTTATGAATTGTTTTGTGGGCCTTTGAAGAACTCTTTTGGGAGTTCCCCGATACTTTTTTGGACACCCTGGTGATGACCCAGGTGTCAGATGTGAGAAGTTGGCCTGGTATATGCAGTCCACTAATTAAAGTGAGCACCTTGCACCAGTCCAAACGACCTTTATGATGTATGAGGTCAAAGATAAACTTTAGAAAGCTATCCTAGTGGTAGCTGTGGAGAGCAGCCTTCAGGCTTAATCTTGAAGGAATGTAAAGCAGCTTGTTTTACCAGAATATCACCTTTAGTACTAATTAAATGAAAGGAGAACCAACAGTAGTTATAAAAATATGTATTTATTTATATAACACTCTCTTGTAACCTCTACACGAGTATACAACACAAAGCACACAATACTTTAGCAAACAAAACAGTTGTAAGTAGCACAATGCACAGTGGGCTCCAGGGGGAGACCAAACCATATACTAAAATAGTGGTATAAGAACCACGACTGGAGTCGAGACAGTGTCTGGAAAACGTAGAATCGCTGGGACCCCAAGGAACCACCCAAGGTGAGTAGAAAGGGACCCCACGGAGGACGGGTGAAGTGTGTTAACACGACTGCGGGCTCCGTACAATTCTATGGGGAAGTCGCGGTTACAATTTTAAAGTTTAAGGACCCTTCTCGGTGGACTTCGAGGAACCCCTTTGGAACTTAAGAGATTGGAGAGCCACCCCACCCGTGGATACCGGAGTACCCGAGTTACCTATCCCAGAGGAGCCGGGTGCATAGGTCTGGAGTGGTGTCGGAAACCGCTGTTGTTCTCAATGGAGGGTTTCAAAGAGCTGCTGCCGGGAAGGAAGAAAGTGTCCGTAGGAATCCAAGGGTGGATTTGTGATGGAAGGAACCTGAAAAGCAGAGGGGACAGAGTCTGGGTCACTTCAGGGTGACCAGGGGCTCGGTAGACGAATGCCCACCGATGTTGGGTGCTTCAGGTGCGAAGAAGGGATGCTGGACTCTGCAGCCACGAGGTCCAGGAAACGTCGAGGACGACCAGGAGCCGGATGCGAGCTGTCCCACGAAGGATGTCGAGTGCTGAGGGGTCAGTGTCTGGCGGGAGCACCAACAAGTATTGGCAACAGCAACCCACGCAGGTAGATCAAACAGGTTATGTTGTGGACCAACAAGGTCCAGGGGACTCACCAAACAATGGAGAGTCAGGGCACGTCTGGAGCAGCCAGGAAAGCACAATAGAAATCAAGGTGACCCTCAAGAGGACCCACAGGTTGAATGACCAGGAGTCGTGAGGGGACCTCGAGCAAGATCACAAAGTACCAGCCCACGGAGCACTGGGTGCGAGGAGGCCGAAGTTCTTTGGTGGAAATACTGCTCAGGGTCAGGACTACACGGAGTCCAATGCACAAGCTCGGGAATCGCCAACAAGCATATGCACTTGTGAAAGTATGCTGTGCACAGGGGTTCGGGTTATGCGGTCCCCGCGAGGGATACTGGCCTCAAACTCGGTGAGAGGGCAGCTCGACCTCAAGGAATTTCGGAACCCACCTCCTGTGTTGCTGGAGCCTTCGGAGTCCGCAGGAGCTCAGGATCAGCAGACCGGTCAGTTGCGTTACGGTGCCTGCGAATGCAGGGGAGCGACTCCTTCACCCCAAGGGAAATTCTTCAGTTGTCCTTAGAGCTCCACAGGTCCTACACAGAGCCTGTATGGTGCAAGGGCACAGACGATGCTTTGGACGGAGAGGGAGACGAAGTCGGGCCCAGTCGAAGTCCAGTGAAGTCCAGAGTGTCCAGACGGTCAAAGGTCAGTGGTTTCTTGTTGTAGAATCTTGTCCACGTAAAAATCTAAAGTCTTACAGCCAGGTAAGCCCTTATGTACCCACGGGAGAGGGTTGGACAGATTCAGGGGACCCTCCTAGGGGAGGGTCAGGACAGAGGGGAGGTTACTCCCATGTCCTTTGTGCAGTTTCGCGCCAGAGCAGGAGCCAACGGCTCCCAGAACTGGTTTGAGTTGGACTATGCACAGGGACACCAAATGTGCCCCAGGTGCAGACTTTCAGGCACTTTGGAAGTGCACCCACCCAGCCCCAATACACTAAATCCTGTCTGGGAGGTGGTCACACCTCCCTGTGACAGGATGCCTATTGTGCTGACTTCCTCTGCTCGAGCTTGGCTCAGCAGCAGGAGGGCAGAAATGTTTCTCAAGTCGGCAGCATCCATTTTGTGCTGACCGGGTCGAGGAGGCTGGCACCGGAAAGACCAGTGACCCCACGAAGCTCGCTTCTTAAGGGTGGAATCATACCTCCCACACCGGTTACCGGTGTGGAGGTATGATTCCAAGGTGTTAGATACCAAACACGACATGTTTTGTTTCAGCCGTTTTCGAGATAGCATTTACCAAGAGGTTATAATGCACCTCTACCTATATGTCTGGCTGAGTCACAGACAACCCGGGAGAATGGTCTCTGAAGGCTGCAGAGGGGCTCTGCTCATGCAGGGGCACCCTCTCACGTAAAACCCAGCACCCTGCCTTCAGGATTGTTAAGGCCTGCTATAGGGGTGGCTTATAAGTTTTAAGTGTAGTGACCTATAGATATAGTGAACCTATATCTAAATAAGTTGTGCAAGCACCAGCTTACACAGGCTGCAATGGCAGACCTGTAGTTCCATTTTGCATGGCCTCTCATGGGTGACATAATACATGCTTCAGCCCATGGGAGGCCTCTGGGGTACCTATACCTATGTACATGTGTACCATATACTAGGGACTTATAAGGGTACCCCAGTATCTAATCTGGAATGTACCAAAGTACATGGCATAACATTTTAAGGAGAAAGCAGATAGACTGGGGTCCTGATTAGCAGGATCCCAGTCAGACTAGTCAAAACCGTGTAACATCAAGCAAACAGTGGGGGTAACCTTAAGAAGCAGATCCTACTTTCCTACACAACCCCCCCCCCCCCAACGTAAGGAGATGAGACTAACCTTGCCCAGTTGAGTCTTCATGTTTTAAGTGGAAATATCTGGGGAGTCCATCTGCATTGGCATGGTTACTCCCAGGTCTATGTTCCACTGTATAGTCCATCCCCTGTAGGGAAATGGACCACCTCAAAAGTTTGGGGTTTTCACCCTTCATCTGTTTTAGCCATAAGAGGGGATTATGGTCTGTCTGAACAATGAAGTGAGTGCCAAACAAGTATGGCCTCAGCTTCTTCAGAGCCCAAACCACAGCAAAGGCTTCCCTCTCAATGGCTGACCAACGTTTCTCTCTGGGGTCAACCTTCTGCTGATAAAAGCTACTGGTTGATCCTAACCCTCTGCATTAAGTTGTGACAACACAGCCCCTACCCCCAACTCAGATGCATCTGTTTGGACAATGAATTGTTTGGAATAGTCAGGACTTTGCAGAATGGGAGTAGTGCACATGGCCTGCTTGAGATAATCAAATGCCTTTTGACAGGTAACTGTCCACTGAAATTTCTTGGGCATTCTTTTAGATGTGAGATCATTTAAGGGAGTCATTATGGACCCATAACCCTCAACAAATCTTCTGTAGTACCCAGTCAGGCCCAAGAAAGCTCTGACCTGAGTCTGGTTAGTGGGAGCAACCCAGTCCATTATGGTCTGGATTTTGCTCTGCAATGGTTGAACCTGGCCTCCACCCACAAGGTGGCCCAGGTATACAACCTTACTCTGCCCTATCTGGCACTTGGTGGCCTTGATAGTGAGGCCTGCTTTCTGCAGAGCCTCCAAAACATTCTTCAGGTGGACCAGGTGATCCTCCCAGGTGGAGCTAAAGACAGCTATATCATCAAGATATGCTGCACTATAGGCTTCCAGGCCTGTAAGGACTTTGTTCACCAACCTTTGAAATGTGGCAGGTGCATTCTTCAAACCAAAGGGCATCACAATAAATTGATAATGCCCACTAGGGGTTGAAAATGCTGTTTTTGGTTTGGCACTCTCAGCTAGTCTGATTTGCCAATATCCAGCAGTGAGGTCAAATGTGCTCAAGAACTTGGCTGAGGCCAAAGTGTCTATGAGTTCATCTGCCCTAGGAATAGGGTGAGCATCAGTCCTAGTGACTACACTGAGCCCCTTGTAGTCCACACAAAACCTAATTTCTCTCTTACCACCCTGGGTATGAGGTTTGGGTACCAGGACCACTGGAATAGCCCAAGGGCTATCTGAGGGTTCAATTACTCCCAATTCCAGCATCTTTTGGACCTCAGTCCTGATGCAGTCTCTGACATGGTCAGGCTGCCTTTAAATCTTATTTTTAACAGGTAAGCTCTCACCAGTGTCCACTTCATGGGTACACCAGGTAGTCTGACTAGGAGTCAAAGAGAACATATGTCTGTATTGATTGAGGACCTTCCTGCAATCAATCTGCTGTTGCTCAGTGAGGCTGCCTGCCAAGGCATGCTACCATCAACTGAGCCATCATCAGGGTTCTGAGAGAGGAGGTCAGGGAGTGGGTCACTCTCTTCCTCCTGTCCCTCATCAGTAGCCATGAGAAAGCCCATGTCTGCCCTGTCCACATAGGGTTTGAGTCTGTTTACATGGAGCACCCTGTGGGGGCTCCTAGGAGTTCCAAGGTCCACCAAGTAGGTGACCTCTCCTTTTTGCTCAATGATAGTATGGGGTCGACTCCACTTGTCCTGGAGAGCTGCTGGGGCCACAGGCTCCAACACCCATACTTTCTGTCCTGGCTAATAAACAGTCAGTACAGCCTTTTGGTCATGCCAAGCTTTTTGCAATTCTTGACTTGCCTCAAGGTTTTTTGCTGGCCTTCTTCATGTACTCAGCCATCCTGGAGCGGAGACCAAGTACATAGTCCACTATGTCTTGTTTGGGAGGTTTGAGAGGTAACTCCCATCCCTCCCCTTCACCAAACACAAGGGACCCCTACCTGGATGCCCAAACAAAAGTTCAAAAGGGCTGTAGCCAACCCCCTTTTGTGGGACCTCTCTGTAGGCAAGGAGAAGGCAGGGCAACAGGACATCCCATTTTCGCCTACGTTTTTCTGGGAGGCCCATGATCATGCCCTTTAGGGTTTTGTTGAATCTTTCAGCCAACCCATTGCATTGTGGGTGATAGGGTGTGGTGAATTTGTTATTTACTCCACACTCCTTCCACATGGCAGTGATGTAACTAGACATGGAGTTTGCACCTCTGTCAGTTAAGACCTCCTTAGGGAAACCCACTCTGGAAAAAATTCCCGGGAGGGTCCTGGCCACCACAGGAGCTGTGGTGGTTCTAAGGGGTATAGCCTCTGGATACCTAGTGGCATGGTCCACCACCACTAGAATATAACTGTGCCCAGATGCAGTTGGAGGGTTCATGGGACCAATTATGTCAATCCCAACCCTCTCAAAGGGAACCCCCACCACAGGTAGTGGTATTAAGGGGGCCTTTGTGATACCACCTGACTTACCACTGGCTTGACAGGTGGTACAGGAGCGACACAACTCCTTAGTGTCCTCTGACATGTGAGGCCAATGAAAGTGAGGGACAAGCCTGTCCCAAGTCTTGCTTTGGCCTAAGTGACCTGCCAAGGGAATATCATGTGCTAGGGTGAGTAGGAAGTCCCTAAACTTCGGAGGTATGACCAACCTCCTGGTGGCACCAGGCTTGGGGTCTCTACCCTCTGAGTATAGGAGTCCCTCAACCCAATAGATCCTGTGGGACCCACTGATACTCCCAGCAGCCTCAGCAGCAGCTTGCTGTCTGAGGGGTTCAAGAGAAGGGCAGGTTTGCTGCTCCTGACTCAGATCTGCCCTGGAAGGGGCCCCTGTCCCCCAAGAACTCAACCTGATCAGGTTCCAGTTCATCTGGGACAGTTCCTTCACAAGGACTGGGGGTCATCTCCCTCAAGAGACTGACCCTCTTCCTGAGCATGGGGGGGAAGACACAGCCTTACCCCTCCTGCTCCTTCTCTTGGAAGGCACCTGGTCCATCTTTTCAGAATCCAGGGCCTGTTCAATAGACATCTGTTTGGCCTGTGACCTATTCACAGCAAACACATCTGCAGAGATGCCCAACATTGCTGCATGTGTCCTGAGTTCCACTTCAGCCCAGGCTGAAGTCTCCAAACCATTGCCCAACAAGCAGTGGCGGCTGGTGACATTTGAAAGTGGTGAGCCGTAAAACAATTGTCGTACTTCACTGCAGCGAGCGAGCCTGAACCACCTACAGGGGGTTCGGGGGGGTTCTCCCCCCGCAAATTTTTTGAAAAAAAGATTAGGCAAATGGTGCATTTTCAAGCAAATTTGAGAGTGTGACACTATCCCGGAAGTGCTGCAGGCTGTGCTCACAATAGTTAGTAAATTAGCAAGGATATAAGGTGCCAGTGGGTCATCCGGTCACTTTGGGCCTGATTCACAGAACTAACTTACGTCAAAAACGTAAACGTAAAGTTAGTACTTTTTAGGTATTCACAGAAGTTAGTAGTCCTAACTTTAGGACTCCTAAATGCCTTCTGTGAATACCGAAAGTCTTAAAGTTAGGATCTTACTTAACTTTACTACTCCTAAACTGAGAAAAATCCTAACTTTCAGACTTTCGGTATTTAGGCATTTAGGAGTCCTAAAGTTAGGACTACTAACTTCTGTGAATACCTAAAAAGTACTAACTTTACGTTTACGTTTTTGACGTAAGTTAGTTCTGTGAATCAGGCCCAATATGTCTATCAGGAGTTAGGGGGCGGAGCTGAGCCCGAGGGCATAGACAGGGCACCCCGAGCAAGCAGCCTCTGTCTGAAATGGAGCACTGGGTGAGAGTACTCACTGCAGGCTCCCTTCCCAAGTGCTGCTTCTGTGCCGCTTAGAAGCGTTAAAGTGCCAGTGAGGCGTGTCACTGCTGCAAAGAAGTGCGGGTATCAAACATTGTTTCCATGGGCAGCTACGAAAATAACATATAAAAAAACAACAAATATATTGAATTGGCAGTGCACCGGTATTTGCTCATTTCATGAAACTGTAAACCAATGCGCAATTACTCACCACCATATCATTTTATAGACTGCAGGTAATGACGCGTATTATCTAATAAAGGCGCACAATTGGAAGTAGCAAGTTAATCTTACTTTATTTCCTCTTTTGTGCTTTGGGTATTATTTTCAAATATCAAAATGCTTTACACTTGATCCTAAACTGTAATTTTCTCTAGCGGTACTTAGCGATTGCATGTTTTGCAAGATTCTGTTCTACTTACCAGCTTTAAACGAGTCACTGTTTAAGGATGTTGCTCTGTTTATGTTAGGCACAGTTGTGTCGGTAATGATTTGGTATTAAACCGAAGACCTAATTGGACAAATCTACTCACCGCCCAACGAAACAGTTCGCTTTGTCCTTATTAGAGAGAATACAAATGCGATAAAAGTGTCGGGATCGGATTACGGTGTATTACCCACACTGTTAGAGTACTAATGTAATATAACATGGATAATAATGCATGCCCATCGTCACCAGCTTGGTCTGGTTGTTAAATATGGGTTGGCTGAAAGAAGCCTCCACAGTATGAATTTATAACAGTAATGTGTGTGTCAAGAAGACCCATGCATAGCACACAAGTGAGCGAGGCTCAATTGCAAACTACAGGCATGTTTTTGAAAATCTGTTGCACCAGCTTCTTGTGTTACCTAACTTAATTCAACCATTCGACCGTTACCTCATTCAGGATACTCTGTGGGGTATATGTAACTCCCAACAATGCGGCTGTTAGATTGGATGTTGAAATTAGGTCAATGTGGCGTAAAAACAATACATTTTGAGATTTAAAATCGGGTATACTTTATACTATCAGCTAATGCAATGTAAGTGTTTTAAAAATCCAGAATGCCACCTTTGTGTACTACCTACCACTTAAAATTTAAGTTATTACAGTGCAAGTCAGTGACCATATATACAACTCCAGCTGTCACAAATCACCGCTCTTGGTGTCACCAAATATTGGAATGAATGTTTTAAACCTCGAGTACAGAGGCAATTGTTTGCAGGTGTGAGTTTAAACAAATGGCCAAACCCCAGCACAGAATAACGGGACATTTAAAGAAGAACCGCTATTTTTAATATGCTTACTAATGAAGTCCCACTGGGTTACTCTTCCCCTCGCCTGGCAACTAGTCATGCACAAACACATCCGAGGCGCACACCCAGCAGAGACCGGCACTCCCAGCACGACCCTGCAGGCACACTATTGGTGGCTGAGGTGTGGGTGTCAGAGGGGATTCTCAGTACTGGCTGCGGGAAAGTCCGAGGCCTGTCCCGGCTCACCTCAGAGCTCTCACCCTGCGGACAGCCCCTCCCTGCTGCACCCCAGAGACACTGCCCACCCCAGCAGCCCATGCCATGCTGCACCCCACTTCTGCTTACCTCTCCAAACCTGAGCGAGGCAGGCGAGAGCCAGGAGCAAGGGCGCGGACGAGGCCATGGTGACCCGGGGTAGATGGGAGGCGGCTCCCGGCCAGAGGTTCTGGGCAGAGGGGACAGTGGAGTCAAAGGGAGCCGGAGGCACCGGGGTTCAGGGTAACAGTTAAGGGCAAGCTATGAGGAAACGGGCGGGTGGGTTTGCGCGCAGGGGGGGGGAGGGAAGTGGGACGGTCACGGACGGCTTATCTATAAAATAAAAAACTTACCTGCTTCCTCCGAGACCGCATCACGCACCGCCGCAGCCGCCTCCGCCGCTTCAGCTCCTGCTTGCTCTGGAGTCCTGGTACGTTTTAGCCAGCCTCCCTCCTCCTGCTCCCCTAAGCCAATCACAACGCTGCAATGGCAGCATTGTGATTGGTGAGGCGCAGCGGAGAGCGCCCCAGCCGGGCCATTTTCTCTATGTAGGCTGCATGCAGCAGCCTACATAGAGAAAAAGGGAGAGTGCGCATGACTGGGTTGGTCGGCCCTGGGGCCGACCAAACAGTCAGTACCCACAACAGTGGGCAAAGCCACTCCCTCCCTGCCCTCGAGCAGGACCGCCCACCCGCCCGCCACCAACCAGGCACTTCTGCTTTCTTGAAGCGCGAGAAGCAGAAACATAAATGGTAGTTTTTACCGTTTGTTTCTGCCTTCTCGCACTGCGAGAAAGCAGTGGGGCGACGCCCCAATGGGGGAGCGGCCACTGCCAACAAGCATTCCACAGGGAGGTCTGAGCTAACCACAACCTTCTTTGGGCCAGTTACCCCTCCCCAGCTGAAATTAACAACTGCCAAGGAATGATCTGTCCTGACATTGTTAGCATTGGTCACTTGGTACATCTCACCAAGTATGATCTGTTCAGGGTCCACAAGATCTTTTGTCACCATAGTGACACTTGCACCTGTGTCCCTGTATGCCATGGCCTCCTTACCAGTAATCAAAGGCTGTTGTCTGTATTTGCCCAGGTTACTGGGACTCACAAATGAGGTGGCAATATCCATGCCACCATCACAGACTAGTACAGCCTGAGCTGGAGTTCTGACTAGGCCAGAACCCATCTCAGAGCCCAAGGTTAACCCTACTAATCCCTTGTTCCCTGTACCACCACCTGTACTTGTGCTAGGAGGCGCAGTTGCCTTAGGGGTAGTGGTGGTAGGAGGATTTTCCTTGGCTTTTGGACAATCAGCATCTTTTGTCCAATGGGTCTTTATCTTACAAAAGTAACACCAAGGTTTTCTATTGCCTTTTCCTTTGTTGGATTGTGTCTCTCCCGCAGATGCAAATTTTTGGGGCCCTGATGAAGACTTTTGATCTTTACCCTTGTCCCCACCCCACCCTTATCTTGAGTTTTAGAGTCTTGCTTCTTCTGGTCACCACCAGAGTTCTGGGTTTTCTGCTTCACCCTGGTTCTGACCCACTTATCTGCCTTCTTTCCCAATTCTTGGGGAGAAGTCAGATCAGAGTCAACCAGGTACTGATGCAACAACTGAGTTTGGCAATTAAGGATCTGCTCCCTCATAATCAAATTGTACAATCCCTTGAAATCATTCACTTTGCTGCCAAGCAACCAGCCTTGCAGAGCCTTAATAGCACAATCTACAAAGTCTACCCAGTCTTGAGTCTGTGCCTTCTAGGTGTCTCTGAACTTAATCCTATACTGTTCAGTGGTTAAGCCAAACCCATCAATAGGAGCACTCTTCAGTACTGAGTAATTGTCAGCATCCTCTTCCCTAACAGTGAGGAGCTGATCTCTACCTTTGTCAGCAAAAGAGAGCCACAAGATAGCTGCCCACTGCTCTTGAGGGACCCTCTGTACCTTACAGGCCCTCTCTAAAGCAGTTATCCATTTATGGATGTCATCCCCAACATAGTAGGGAGGGACAATCTTGCTCAGGTTCCTATTGTCAAAAGAATGTTCCTTAACTCTAGGGACACTGTTGCTGCCACCATGGGACTCTAGTCCCAATTTCTTTCTAGATCTCTGGACTTCTAGAGATTCCTTGTCTAGGGTCAACTGTTCTTGCCTGAGCCTAAACCTAGCTTTCTCAAGTTCAAGCAGTTGATACTCCCTGTCTAAGGAATGGTCCCACTTGCTAGATACAGAGGTCCCTACAGACTGTCCTGAGTGATGTGACTCTGCGGAGGGAGATCTAGATCTCCTTGGTAAACTCTGCACTCTTCCAGGAGGGGTGAAGAGAGGGCCATTTTGGCCTTCTCCACCATCTCTCTGAAGATCTGAGTTGTCCAGGTGGGGATCATCTTGATCCTCCTGGCCAGGTTTAAATCTTGGTTATAGAAGGTGTCACCTCCTGACCTGTCTTCATTCCCTGCCCCACCCACTCTATCCTGTTCATCTGACCCAGGGGTCTTCTTAAGGTCATCTAACAGTAACACCTCAATGAGGCGTTGAGTGTTGGCATTTCTCCCTGTCTTCAGCTTTCTAAAGACACACATGGCTTTCAATTCCTGGAATGTAAACTCATTGTACCCAGAAGGCAGAGACAAAAAGAACAATTGATGGACAGAATGCAGAACAATGTCATACATTCACCCCAGTGCCGAGATCTGGGCCTAAATCCATCGTTTGTTTGCTCACCATGCCATTCCAGTTTGAACCCAGCCATATGCAAATCAGTCTTGACCCTGTGCCCAATGGGAACAGTCCAGCCCGAACTGCCAGGCCAGGTCCTTCCTGGACTGGAACCAAGCATCCTAGGACCGGTTTCGGGGTTTCACCCCTCATCAGCCAGGATAGCTCGACTCCAATGGCATGGAGAGCACGGGACCCACGTCTGGGCATACCCGTCCCACTCGGTGTGACAAATGCAAATAGAACAATTGATGGACAGAATGCAGAACAATGTCATACATTCACCCCAGTACAGAGATCTGGGCCTAAATCCATTGTTTTTTTGCTCACCATGCCATTCCAGTTTGAACCCAGCCATATGCAAATCAGTCTTGACCCTGTGCCCAATGGGAACAGTCCAGCCCGAACTGCCAGGCCAGGTCCTCCCTGGACTGGAACCAAGCATCCTAGTACCGGTTTCGGGGTTTCACCCCTCATCAGCCAGGATAGCTTGACTCCAGTGGCAAGGAGAGCACAGGACCCACGTCTGGGAATAACCGTCCCACTAGGGGTGACAAATGCAAAAAGAACAATTGATGGACAGAATGCAGAACAATGTCATACATTCACCCCAGTACAGAGATCTGGGCCTAAATCCATCATTTTTTTGCTCACTATGCCATTCCAGTTTGAACCCAGCCATATGCAAATCAGTCTTGACTCTATGCCCAATGGGAACAGTCCAGCCCGAACTGCCAGGCCAGGTCCTCCATGGACTGGAACCAAGCATCCTAGGACAGGGGGTGAGTGTCTGAAAAGTTTCAGCGCTCCGTCCATCATCTCCTTGTGTTTGCTTTGTTCGCCCTAAGTTGGCAGTGTATGCCCAGACGTGGGTCCCTTGCTCACTTTGCCACTGGATTCAAACTAGCCTGGCTGATGAAGGGTGTTACCCAGAAACAGGTCCCAGGATGCTTGTTTCTGGTTCAGGGAAGACCTGGCTTGGCAGTTCGGGCTGGACTGTTCCCATGAGGCACAGGGTCAAGACTGATTTGCATATAGCTGGGTCTGAACTGAGGTGGCGAAGTGAGCTAAAGAATGATGATGGATTCAACCCAGAACTGTGACTGGGGGTGAGTGTCTAAAAGGTTTCAGCGCTACGTCCATCATCTCCTTGTGCTTGCCTAGAAGGCAGAGAGCCACTCCTTTAGAAGACATACTAAGTGTGGTGTGGTGTATGCACCTACCTAACCGAGTGGGAAACTAAACTCTCTTAGGTTGGAGAAAGGGTGTGCTAGACCCTTGACTACCCAACCCCAAGTTCAGTACAACTTACTTATTCAAAGCTGGTATTATATGTACATAGCACTTTAGTGGTTTTCAGTTAATCAATACAAAGATTTATCTGGAAAAACAATTGCAATTGCAAGCTTGAATGCCAACCGCTGCACACCAATGTGAGAAGTTGGCCTGGTATATGCTGTTCACTAATTAAAGTGGGCACCTTGCACCAGTCCAAACGACCCTTATGATGTATGAGGTCAAAAATAACCTTTAGAAAGCAATCCTAGTGGTAGCTGTGGAGAGCAGCCTTCAGGCTTAATCTTGAAGGAATGTAAAGCAGCTTGTTTTACCAAAATATCACCTTTAGTACTAATTAAATGAAAGGAGAACCACACAGTAGTTATAAAAATAAGTATTCATTTATATAACACGCTCTAGTAAGCTCTAAACGAGGATAGAACAAAAAGTACACAATACTTTAGCAAAGAAACAGTTGTAAGTAGCACAATACACAGTGGGCTCCAGGGGGAGACCAAACCATATGCTAAAATAGTGGTATAAGAACCAAGACTGGAGTCGAGACATTGTCTAGAACAAGTAGAATCGCTGGGACCCCAAGGAACCACCCAAGGTGAGTAGAAAGAGACCCCACGGAGGACGGGTGCAGTGTGTTAACACGACCGCGGGCTCCGTACAATTCTTTGGGGAAGTCGCAATTACAATTTTAAAGTTTAAGGACCCTTCTCGGTGGACTTCGAGGAAACCCTTTGGAACTTAAGAGGTTGGAGAGCCACCCTACCCGTGGATACCGGAGTACCCGAGTTACCTATCCCAGAGGAGCCGGGTGCATAGGTCTGGAGTGGTGTCGGAAACCGCTGTCGTTCTCAATGGAGGGCTTCAAAGAAGAGCTGCTGCCGGGAAGGAAGAAAGTGTCCATAGGAATCCAAGGGTGGATTCGTGCTGGAAGGAACCTGAAAGCAGAGGGGACAGAGTCTGTGTCACTTCAGGGTGACCAGGGGCTCGGTAGACGAATGCCCACCGATGTCGGGTGCTTCAGGTGCGAAGAAGGGATGCTTGACTCTGCAGCCACAAGGTCCAGGAAATGTCGAGGACGACCAGGAGCCGGATGCGAGCTGTCCCACGAAAGATGTCGAGTGCTGAGGGCTCAGTGTCCGGCAGGAGCACCAACAAGCATTGGCAACAGCAACCCACGCAGGAAGGTCAAACAGGTTACGGTGTGGACCAGCAAGGTCCAGGGGACTCACCAAGCAATGGAGAGTCAGGGCACGTCTGGAGCAGCCAGGAAAGCCCAATAGAAATCAAGATGACCCTAAAGAGGACCCACAGGTTGAATGACCAGGAGTCGGGAGGGGACCTCGAGCAAGATCACAAAGTACCAGCCCACGGAGCACTCGGTGTGAGGAGGCCGGAGTTCTTTGGTGGAAATACTGCTCAGGGTCAGGACTACACGGAGTCCAATGCACAAGCTCGGGAATCGCCAACAAGCATATGCACTTGCAAAAGTACGCAGTGCACAGGGGTTCGGGTTATGCGGTCCCCACGAAGGATACTGGGCTCAAACTCGGTGAGAGGGCAGCTCGACCTCAAGGAACTTCGGAACCCACCTCCTGTGTTGTTGGAGCCTTCGGAGTCCGCCGGAGCTCAGGATCAGCAGACCGTTCAGTTGCGTTATGGTGCCTGAGAATGCAGGGGAGTGACTCCTTCACCCCAAGGGAGATTCTTCAGTTGTCCTTAGTGCTCCACAGGTCCTACACGGAGCCTGTATGGTGCAAGGGTACAGACGATGCTTTGGACGGAGAGGGAGACGAAGTCGGGCCCAGTCGAAGTCCAGCGAAGTCCAGAGTGTCCAGACGGTCGAAGGTCAGTGGTTTTTGTTGCAGAATCTTGTCCACGTAAAAATCTAAAGTCTTACAGCCAGGTAAGCCCTTATGTACGGGACAGAGGGGAGGTTACTCCCATGTCCTTTGTCCAGTTTCGCGCCAGAGCAGGAGCCAACGGCTCCCAGAACTGGTTTGAGCTGGACTATGCACAGGGACACCAAATATGCCCCAGGTGCAGACTTTCAGGCACTTTGGAACTGCACCCACCCAGCCCCAATACACTAAATCCTGTCTGGGAGGTGGTCACACCTCCCTGTGACAGGATGCCTATTGTGCTGCCTTCCTCTGCTCGAGCTTGGCTCAGCAGCAGGAGGACAGAAATGTTTCTCAAGTCGGCAGGATCCATTTTGTGCTGACCGGGTCGAGAAGGCTGGCACCGGAAAAACCAGTGACCCCATGAAGCTCGCTTCAGAAGGGTGGAATGATACCTCCCACACCGGTTACCGGTGTGGAGGTATGATTCCAAGGTGTTTGATACCAAACACGACATGTTTTGTTTCAGCCGTTTCCGAGATCGCATTTACTGCGAGGTTATAATGCACCTCTACCTATATGTCTGGCTGAGTCACAGACAACCCGGGAGAAGGGTCTCCGAAGGCTGCAGAGGGGCTCTGCTCATGCAGGGGCACCCTCTCACGTAAAACCCAGCACCCTGCCTTCAGGATTGTTAAGGCCTGCTATAGGGGTGACTTATAAGTTTTAAGTGTAGTGACCTATAGATATAGTGATTTGGAAAAATTAGGGACCCCTACATACAACAAATGCACTTGCTAGCTGTAGGGAAAACAACATGAAAGGGAGAAAAACAAGCTAGATCCAAGTATACAATGTTCAAAAGACCATTAATCTATCAGGACAACATATAATTAATCAAATTTGTGCGTGTATATTATCAAAAATCTTTTTATTTTCATGATATTTATCTTTTTTTTTAAAGTATCAAAACATTTCCATTTCATTAAAATCATCAATGCATCAAACAGATTATGACGTATGAAACATGATCATATTGTTAAAAAGATCATACAGTACAGTAGATTTGTATATGTGGTACAACAATTTATCACACGTGTTTGAAACAGGGTCCAGATGGTTCATGGACAGAAAGGAGGGTTGGCGGTAGATGGAAGCTACGCGCGTTTCGGCAGGTTGCCTTCGTCAGGGAACCGTCTCAACTTTCTCTATTTTCGTATATATTCATTCATTTATAGGCAATTCTGCTTTCTGAAATTCCTGGGCGTGCATTCGGAAAGTGCACTGGGGCCTTTTAGGTAGGACGCAAAGGGATAAGGAAGATTTTGCTGATCCACACGTCTTAATTGGGCTTCCAAGATTAAAAATACATTCCTTGACTTGTGTGTATCACAAGGTTCATGTATGGGTACCTGTATAGGGTCCCAATCTCGTCAAAAGTGGGATCCTTTTGTTATATTATTGTACTTCTCTCCGTGAAGGGCATGATGGTTATCACCAGTTCTACATTAATACGGCTTCAAAGTAATGTTTTCGAAATATCCTGGCTCATATTTTCTTGGCAACAGATAAAGTTCCCTCAATTTTCAGGGTCGATTATTGTTTATCTTAAAATTGCCAGCATGTCCTTCATAGTGGCGGGAGCCCCTCCGTAGCTTCCATCTACCGCCAACCCTCCTTTCTGTCCATGAACCATCTGGACCCTGTTTCAAACACGTGTGATAAAGTGTTGTACCACATATACAATTCTACTGTACTTTATGATCTTTTTAACAATATGATCATGTTTCATACGTCAATCTGTTTGATGCATTGATGATTTTAATGAAATGGAAATGTTTTGATACTTTAAAAAAAAAAAAAGATAAATATCATGAAAATAAAAAGATTTTTGATAATATACACGCACAAATTTGATTAATTATATGTTGTCCTGATAGATTAATGGTCTTTTGAACATTGTATACTTGGATCTAGCTTGTTTTTCTCCCTTTCCTATAGATATAGTGAACCTATATCTAAAGTAAGTGATGCAAGCACCAGCTTATACAGGCTGCAATGGCAGACCTGTAGTTCCATTTTGCATGGCCTCTCATGGGTGGCATAATACATGCTTCAGCCCATGGGAGGCCTCTGGGGTACCTATGCCCTGGGTACATGTGTACCATATACCAGGGACTTATAAGGGTACCCCAGTATCCAATCTGGAGTGTACCAAAGTACATGGCATAACATTTTAAGGGGAAAGCAGATAGACTGGGGGTCCTGATTAGCAGGATCCCAGTCAGACTAGTCAAAACAGTGTAACATCAAGCAAAAAGTGGGGGTAACCATAAGAAGCAGATCCTACTTTCTTACATCAGCCTCTTCAGCAAGCTCCCTGGAGTCAGTCAACTTGCAATCCACTAGGTGTTGGTGCAGCTCTAGAAGACTACCATCAAGAAAGTGCTCCTTCAAAAACGAATTATACAACCCTTCATGGTCATCAATGTTGCTGCCCTTCACCCAGCCCTTCAGTGCCTTACCAGCATAATCCAGGAAATACCCCCAGGTTTGTGTGGTGAGTTTCTGACCAACCTTGAACTGCTGCCTATACTTTTCAGGTTCCAAACCAAACTTTCTGAGTAAAATAGCTTTCATGGCAGGGTAGGTTTCCCGGTCCGTCTCCTCCAGTGTAAGAACCTTATCCCTCCCCACTGGGGGCATGTGCACTCTGAAAGCCACTTCATAGGCTGCCAGCCATTTATCTAAGTCATCCCCTACGGTATAGGGTTGTACCACATCCTTGGGTATATGGAACCTGAATAGACCACAGAGTGGTGCACCTAAAAAAAAGGATACAATTATTTGTTTTATGTTGAATTTCTTCTTTATTCCAAAATGTTTTGCTGTTCTTTCATAAAAACAAAGGATTACAGCCAACGTGTTTCGTTCAGACAAAGCTGAACATCATCAGGGCTTATTTTTATATGTGTTCCATAATACATGATTTCACAGGAAGTCCATTTGAATGCTTGCAATCACAATATCGCGTGACAAGATAGTCATTCACTTGGGCTGGGACCAACTGGATGCTGATTTGCAGATCGTGGTGCGGCACTATGCCGGTTATTTTTTATTGATTTAAAGGATACACTGTGAGAAGTTGGCCTGGTATATGCTGTCCACTAATTATAGTGGGCACCTTGCACCAGTCCAAACAACCCCTTATTGGAGATAGGTTAAAGACAACCTTTATTGAAAGCTATCCTAGTGGTAGCTATGGAGAGCAGCCTTCAGGCTAAGTCTTTAAGGAATGTAAAGCAGCTCGTTTTACCAGTCTATAATCTCTTGAGTGACCAAATGAAAGAGGACCACACCAGGTATATATTTAAAATATATGTATTTAGTCTTAAACACGCCCCTCTAGTCTCTTTATGAGGCTAGAGTTCGAAATACATAAGTTATAAGTTATTTAAACACAGTAATAGCACAAATACACGTTTGGGCCCTAGGGGCGTACCAAACCATATACCAATAAAGTGGTATAAGAACCACGACTGAGCTAGACACAAGGCCTAGAGTCTGTAGAAATGCTTGGACCACAAGGAACCACCCAAGGTAGTGACACAGGGGACCCAATTGGGGGACGCGTGCAGTGTGAGAACACAGCCGCGAGCCGCCGTTGACTTCTATGGGGAATGTCGCGGTTGGAGTTTTAAAGAAAAAGGACACTTAGAGGAGGACTTGGAGCAAACCTCTTTAGAACTAGGCTGTTCTAGAGTCAATACCCACGGGAGCACCGGAGTACTCGAGTTACCTCACCCAGGGGAGCCGGGTGCATAGGTGTCTTTCGGGGTCGGGTTTCGTCATCGTTTTCAATGGCGATCTGCTGCAAAGTGCTGCTGGCGACCAAGTCGAAAGTGTCCGGGTGGATCCAAGGATGGATCGAAGATCTGAAGAACCTGAAAGCAGAGGGGACAGAGTCTGGGTCACTAGCCAGTGACCAGGAAGGCGATGAGCAGATGCCCACCGATGTCGGGTGCTTCAGGTAGGTTGACGGTCGTCTTGACTCTTCAGCCACGAGGTCCAGGAGGCGTGGACGACAACCAGGAGCTGGATTCGAGCTGTCCCACGATGTCTGTCGATTGCTGCGGTGTCGGCGACCGGATTGGACCCAACAAGGCTTGGCAACGGCAAGTCTCGTAGAAACAAAGAAAGGACGATGTTGCAGACCAGCAAGGTCTGGGGGACTCACCCAGCGAGGGTAAGTCAGGGCACCTCTGGAGCAACCAGGAAAGCCCAAGCAGAAGAAGAGTTGCCTTTGGAAGGGCCCACTAGCCAACGGACTAGCGACAGCGAAGGAGCCTCGAGTGGACGCACTTGGAGCTGGCTCACAGGACACTCGTGGAGTGGAGGCCAGTGATCTTCGGTGCAGTCGGTGCTGGAGGCGGGGGCTACTTGGAGCCCAAAGCACAACTTCGTGGGAGACCAGGAAGAGGATGCACTTGCAAAAGTACTCGGTGTCCAGGGGTCACTGTCCCACGTTACCCACGACAGCTACGGGCCTCAGCTTTGCTGGGGACTCAGGGCAGCCTCGGGGGAAGTCTGGAAATCCACCTCTGGTGATGCAAAGACTTCGGCGTCCAGCGGGACCTTCAGCGATGCAGACCGGACAATTGCTTCTTAGGTGCCTGCCAAGCAGGGGAAGTCACTCCTTGACCCCAAGGGAGATTCTTCAGTCCTCTAATCTTAAAGTAGAGCGTCGAAGGTCCAGGATTCGGCGTCAGAGTTTTGTCCAGGGTAATCTAAAATCCTAAGGACTGGGGTCCCATACTTATACAAAGTTAGGGGGTTGGACATACTCTGGGGACCCACCTATGGGAGGGTCAGGGAAGAGGGGTGGTTACACCCATTCCCTTTGTCCAGTTTTGCGCCAGAGCAGGGGCAGGTAGCCCCTGCAACCGGTTTGAACTGGCATATGCACAGGGACACCAAATGTGCCCCCATTGCAGGACTTCAAAGCACCAGAGGGTGCTCCCGCCCAGCCCCAATACACACTATCCTGTCTGGGGAGGTGGTTACACCTCCCTTCGACAGGAAACCTATTGTCCAGGCCTCCCCTGCCGGAGTTTCAGTCAGCAGCAGGAGGCCAGACCCGTGTCTGTGGCAGCGGCATCCATTTTGTGATGCCAGGGCTCTGGAAAGAAGTTACCGGGTAGCCCGGTGTGTACATGTCTCTCCCTCTAGAAGGGTGGAATGCAACCCCCGCCGCCAGAATTGGCAGGGGGGTAGTATTCCAAGATGTTTGACACCAAACACGACATGTTTCTGTGCAGCCATCCCAAAGTTAGCATTTACCGCGAGGATATAATGCACTTAAGAGTATATGGTCAGGCTGCACCACAAACAGCATCAGAGGATTGACTCCGAACGCTGCAGAGGGGCCCTGCTCATGCAGGGGCACCCTCTCACATAAAAACCAAGCACTCTGCCTTCAGGATTGTAAAGGCCTGCCATAGGAGTGACTTATAGGTTTATATGTGTGTGCAATGGTAGTGATATAGGTAGCCCATACCACTGTAAGGGGTGCATGCACCACCTTACCCAGGCTGCAGTAGCAGACCTGTGGTGTCATTTTGGATGGCCTTCCAGGGGTGGCACAATACATGCTGCAGCCCCTGGTAGGCCTCTGAGGTACCTATGCCCTGGGTACATAGTATACCATATACTAGGGACTTATAAGGGCACTCCAGATTCCAATCAAAGATGTACCTAAGGTACATGGATACAAAAAGGGGATGATGGACGGAACGCTTGAGCCAATCAAACACTCACCCCCAGTCAACTGATCTGGGTTTAATCCATCATCATTCTTTAGCTCACTCCACCACCCCAGTTCAGACATGGCCATATGCAAATCAGTCTGACCCTGTGCCTCATGGGAACAGTCCAGCCCGAACTGCCAAGCCATGTCTTCCCTGGACCGGAAACAAGCATCCTAGGACCGGTTTCTGGCATTCCAGCCGTCATCAGCCAGGCTTGCTTGAATCCAGTGGCAAAGTGAGCAAGGGACCCACGTCTGGGCATACCCCCGCCAACTTAGGGCGAACAAAGCGATACAAAAAGGGGATGATGGACAGAACGCTTGAGCCAATCAAACACTCACCCCCAGTCAACTGATCAGGTAGGTTGACGGTCGTCTTGACTCTTCAGCCACGAGGTCCAGGAGGCGTGGACGACAACCAGGAGCTGGATTCGAGCTGTCCCACGATGTCTGTCGATTGCTGCGGTGTCGGCGACCGGATTGGACCCAACAAGGCTTGGCAACGGCAAGTCTCGTAGAAACAAAGAAAGGACGATGTTGCAGACCAGCAAGGTCTGGGGGACTCACCCAGCGAGGGTAAGTCAGGGCACCTCTGGAGCAACCAGGAAAGCCCAAGCAGAAGAAGAGTTGCCTTTGGAAGGGCCCACTAGCCAACGGACTAGCGACAGCGAAGGAGCCTCGAGTGGACGCACTTGGAGCTGGCTCACAGGACACTCGTGGAGTGGAGGCCAGTGATCTTCGGTGCAGTCGGTGCTGGAGGCGGGGGCTACTTGGAGCCCAAAGCACAACTTCGTGGGAGACCAGGAAGAGGATGCACTTGCAAAAGTACTCGGTGTCCAGGGGTCACGGTCCCACGTTACCCACGACAGCTACGGGCCTCAGCTTTGCTGGGGACTCAGGGCAGCCTCGGGGGAAGTCTGGAAATCCACCTCTGGTGATGCAAAGACTTCGGCGTCCAGCGGGACCTTCAGCGATGCAGACCGGACAATTGCTTCTTAGGTGCCTGCCAAGCAGGGGAGTCACTCCTTGACCCCAAGGGAGATTCTTCAGTCCTCTAATCTTAAAGTAGAGCGTCGAAGGTCCAGGATTCGGCGTCAGAGTTTCGTCCAGGGTAATCTAAAATCCTAAGGACTGGGGTCCCATACTTATACAAAGTTAGGGGGTTGGACATACTCTGGGGACCCACCTATGGGAGGGTCAGGGAAGAGGGGTGGTTACACCCATTCCCTTTGTCCAGTTTCGCGCCAGAGCAGGGGCAGGTAGCCCCTGCAACCGGTTTGAACTGGCATATGCACAGGGACACCAAATGTGCCCCCATTGCAGGACTTCAAAGCACCAGAGGGTGCTCCCGCCCAGCCCCAATACACACTATCCTGTCTGGGGAGGTGGTTACACCTCCCTGCGACAGGAAACCTATTGTCCAGGCCTCCCCTGCCGGAGTTTCAGTCAGCAGCAGGATCCCAGACCCGTGTCTGTGGCAGCGGCATCCATTTTGTGATGCCAGGGCTCTGGAAAGAAGTTACCGGGTAGCCCGGTGTGTACATGTCTCTCCCTCTAGAAGGGTGGAATGCTACCCCGCCGCCAGAATTGGCAGGGGTAGTATTCCAAGATGTTTGACACCAAACACGACATGTTTCTGTGCAGCCATCCCAAAGTTAGCATTTACCGCGAGGATATAATGCACTTAAGAGTATATGGTCAGGCTGCACCACAAACAGCATCAGAGGATTGACTCCGAACGCTGCAGAGGGGCCCTGCTCATGCAGGGGCACCCTCTCACATAAAAACCAAGCACTCTGCCTTCAGGATTGTAAAGGCCTGCCATAGGAGTGACTTATAGGTTTATATGTGTGTGCAATGGTAGTGATATAGGTAGCCCATACCACTGTAAGGGGTGCATGCACCACCTTACCCAGGCTGCAGTAGCAGACCTGTGGTGTCATTTTGGATGGCCTTCCAGGGGTGGCACAATACATGCTGCAGCCCCTGGTAGGCCTCTGAGGTACCTATGCCCTGGGTACATAGTATACCATATACTAGGGACTTATAAGGGCACTCCAGATTCCAATCAAAGATGTACCTAAGGTACATGGAAACCATTTTATAGAGGAAGCAGATAGACTGGGGCCCTGAATAGCAGGATCCCAGTCCAACCAAGTCATAAACCAGCAAAACACCAGGAAAAAAGTGGGGGCAACCATATAGTCAGATTCCACCTTCCTACATACACTATGGGGCCAATTAACGATGCAGCCTGGAAAGGCTCCGACCGATGGTCGGAGCCTTTAAGGGCCACATCTCAGTTTACTTTCCGACCGCCGCATTACAATGCTGGTGGTCGGAAACTAAACCAGCCGGCCCGAAATCCCAAAAAGTGGTCTTTTCGCCCATGGAATTATGATGCACGGTTTCCAGCAGGGTTTCCATGCCGGTCTTTCCGACATGGAAACTGTTAGAAATGGGGGTCTCTAGTTGGCAGAGGTAAGTACCTTTGTCCAAGTAGGGACCCTTCTTCTTAGTCAGGGTAAGGGGGATGCACTTCTAAAATAACCCCAGCTCACCCCCTTGGTAGCTTGGCACGAGCAGACAGGCTTATCTCAGAGGCAGAGTGTAAAGCATTTGTGAACACACAGTAATACAGTGAAAACACTACAAATGGACATCACACCAGTTTAGAAAAATAAGTCATCTTTATCTAAACCAAACAAGACCAAAACCACAAAAATCCACAATACAGTAATAAAAATATGACTTTCAAATAGTTCAATTCAAAGCAAATTGCAGATGCGAGACTTTTCACACAAAGTACCTTTGATATGTCGCGCACACAAACCAAAAGGGCCGCAGGGGAGGTGATGCGTCAGTTCCTTACACTTGGGGAAGGTGATGCGTCGGTTCCTTGCTTCGGGGGAGGTGATGCATTGGTTCCTTACTGCTGCGCAGGGGAGGTGATGCATTGGTTCCTTACCGGAGAGGAGGAATATAGCATGCTACAACGCATGCCTTTACATCGCGTTCCATTACAACGCGGTCGTTACAACGACCGCGTTGTTAGAACGCGATACCTTTACCACGCAATTCATTAGATCGACTTGCTCTAGATGGCGCTCCAACCTTAGGAATAGTATCATTTACTATTCCAACTCCACCCTGCGCAACAGTAGGGAAGGTGTTGGAATAGTAAATTATACTATTCCTTAGGTTGGAGCACCATCTACAGCAAGTCGATCTAATGACTTGGGTGGTAAAAGCATCGCGTTGTAACAACGCAGTCGTTGTAACCACCGCGTTGTAAAGGTAACGCGATGTAACAACCGCGTTGTAAAGGCTGTTTCCCAGAGAGGAGGTGATGTGTCGGTTTCTTACTGCGTGGGGAGGTGATGCGTCGGTTTCTTACTGCGTCCCCAAACGATGCGACAGACCTGGCGCCGCGATGTGACGATCCGGGACGATGTGTGGATTCTTGCAGCCGCACAGCAGACCTCGCGTCGGAATCGGTGCGGTGATCTCTGACTTCGGAGATCGGTGCACTCGGTGCGGCGATTTCTCGAGTCGCATGCAGGCGCTGCAATGATTTCTTCTTCAATGCGTCTGAAACAGGTGCGGATGCGTCGCGCTTCTCGAAGTTGCGTTACTTTTCCAGCTCCCAGCAGCAAACAGCCTCCAGAGGTCCAAAAAAACAGCAGGCACCTCTTAGCAGGTCAGTACTCCCAGCAAGTAAGTTCAGGGGAGCTGGTGGTGAAGTCTTTGTTTCCCTGAGACTTCAGAACAGGAGGCAAGCTCAGTTTCAAGCCCTTGGAGATCTTCCTCAAGCAGGGGACACAGCAAACAGCAAAGTCCTTTTCCCTTTCCTTGGCAGAAAGTAGCCACTGCAGGCCAACCTCAGACAGCAAACAGCACAGGGCAGTATTCCTCCTCAGTGTCTCCAGCTCTTCTCCTTGGCAAAGGTTTCTCTTGATTCCCAGAAGTGATCTAAAAGTCTGGGGTCTGGGCCCCTCTTTTTATACAGTAAAATCCTTTGTTCGCTCGTGGCAGAGAAGCCCTGTGCTCAGTCAGAACCAGTTCTGTCCTCTCCAGTGCAACTTCCCGGCAGGAGGTGGAGACAGCATTGTGGAAGGCAGACCAGGCCCATTCATGTGAAAGGAAATCTCCTCCCCCTACCCCCTACTTTAAATGCAGCCCAGGTCTATTCAGCGCAGCCCTGACTCATCCAGACTCTCTGGAGCCACTGTGCATCCCCAGCCCCTGTCACTCCAAAGCCAGACAGTCAATATACATCCTAGCAGAGGCACACTGGATGGCTAAGTAAAAAAATACCTACTTTCTAAAAGTGGTATTTTCGAACACAGAATGTAAAAATCACCCTCACTAAAAGATGCATTTTAACATTCTGTGTTCAGGCATACTAAACTTTATTTTTCTACCTTGTTCCCAGGGGTAGTTATGTTTATAAGATGTTATAAGCAAACTCCCCATTCTATCCTAAGGGAACAGGTAGCCTTGCAATAGTGAAAAACAAATTGGCAGTATTTCACTATCAGGATATTCCTCACACACCAGGGCATGTCCTTACTTTCACATACACTGCACCCTGCCCACAGGGATACCTTGGCCCTATCTGAGGGGTGACTTACATGTAAGAAAAGGGAAGGTTAGGGCCTGGCAAGTGGGTACACTTGCCAATTCAACATGGCAGTACCAGACTGCACACAGGCTCTGCAATGGGAGGCCTGAGTTACATTTACATGCTGCTTATGTGGGTGGCACAATTAGTGCTGCAGGCCCACCAACAGCATTTCATTTACAGGCCCCGGGCACACAGGGGTGCACTGTACTAGGGACTGACTAGTAAATCAAATATGCCAATTGTGGAATCACCAATCCATAACAACAATTGACAAAGGGAGCACTTGCACTTTGGCACTGAACAGCAGTGGCAAAGTGCCCAAAGCATCTTGACCAGCAAAAACGAAGTCCAACACACAGCAAAATAACAGGAGGCAAGGCAAAAATACAGGAAAAACCCACGCCAGTGATGCCAGGTCTAACAGAAAACATGTCAGAAAGCGGGTTTGGGGGCCCCTAGCAGGGCCACCTTGTGTGCACAGCCTCTGGTTGGTGGCTGAAGGGGCATCTATGACGCCCCCTGTTAATCCCTGCACCCCGTGGCAGGCACCTTGAGGTGATTAAGCGCAGTGTCCTGAGGCGTGGACTGACAGGGTCCCGGTCCAAAGAGCAGCAACAACCAAGGTCTGTACAAATCACTGCATGGAGCGCAGTGGAGGGAGGCGAGGACTGCTAGGGTCCGGGTCCTGGAGCAAAGATCAGCAGCAACCAAGGTCTGTACAAATCACTGCATGGAACGCAGTGTCGGGAGGTGAGAGGATCGCTGCGAGTTCTTAAGATTGCACAGGTTTTGTCTCCTGAACAACTGGCACGATCAGTGGCTGTTCCCACGGCTTTCCCCATGGCCTCGGGGAGCGCTGCGCAACCCAGCTAATAACACTCTGGTCTGCAAGTTGTTTAGGCAAGGCAGAGACCGCGTCCTGCCAAGTTGTCGTACCTTCCTTGGCTGGAGCGCTCACGCCGGTACTCGATCACGGCTCAGGAGTAGGTGGGGCCCTTAGTGCAACGAGTCCCCATGGAGAAAGGGGACATGAGTGAACAGTTAACACTCAGGATGCTCCACACCAAGCATTGGGAAGAATGCAAGCCGCCTACGTACTCAAACAGCGGCAGGGTCAGGATGCCCCATGTGGTGCCTTAGGGGAGAGCCTGAGTCCTGAGGGCACTCCGAGGGTGGTGAGGCTGGCTTAGGTTCCACCACAGTTAGGTCGACACAGCAACTTCACAGGGGCAGCCAGTGGGTGAATCAAGGTCTTTGATGACCTCGAGACCTTGGGAGAGAGCAGGGGGCAAGTCAACAAGCCCTTGGAGTCACTCTGGGGATGGAGTAGCGCTTGCAGTACGGCAGAGGTCAGCACGCAGCAGTTCCTTGAAACAGCACAGCAAGAAGGCAATCCTCAACACAGCAGCCTTTACTCCAGCGTAGGTTCTTCCAGGTCCATAGTGTACTCCCTTGATAGGGCCAGAGCCCTAATACCTATACTGCAAAGTGTCTTTGATGTGGGGGTGACTTCAAAAGAGCATTCAGAAGTGCACCACGATCACGTGTAGCCCAGCCCTGGCTCCAGACTACCAGTAGGGGGAAAATCAGCCCTTTAAGTGAGAGCAGGACACAGCCTATTCAGACGCAAGTGTGAGTCACCTCTCCCCCTCTCAGCCCAGGAAGTCTATCCGTATGTAGATGGTTGCAGAAATATCCCATCACACTCAGCCCTTCCTGTTTGGAGGCTGTCTAGAGGGTATGCACAAAGTATAGCTGTCACCCAGGTCAGATGTGTATTGGAAACAGGCTGCAAGTCCACAGAGTAAAGTAAAGAGCAGAGAAATGCCCACTTTGTAAAAGTGTAATTTCGAAAATAGTAGTGTTAAATCCAACTTTACCATTAAAGAGGGTTTATCATTACTATTCCAACTATACCAAACATCATAAAGCTACTCATTTCTGATCAGGAATTACCACTTAAGAGCATATAAGGGAACTCCCAATGCTGGCCTATGGAAGGAGTAGGCCTCACAGTAGTGACAAATGAATTTAGCCGTTTGTCACTGTCAGAACATATAAAACTTAAAAATACATGTCCTGCCTTTTAGTTACACAGCATCCTGCCCCAAGGTTCACTTAGTGCCTACCTTAGTGGTGACTTATGTGTAATGAAAAGGTGAGTTTAACGCTTGGCAAGCAGATTTGTGGCAGTAAACTGGGAGCACAGGTACTGCAATGGCAGAGGCCTGAGACAGGTTTGAAAGGCTACTTGGGTGGGTGGCACAATCAGTGCTGCAGGCCCACTAGTAGCATTCAGATTACAGGCCCTGGGTATATGGTATACCACTTTACAAGGGACTTATAAGTAAACTAAATATGCCAATCAGGTGTATACAAATTTCACCATGTTTTAGGGGAGAAGCACATGCACTTTAGCGCTGGTTAGCAGTGGTAAAGTGCTCAGAGTCCTAAGGCCAATAAAAAGGTACAGCAAAAAGTGGGAGGCAAAAGGCAAAAAGTTGGGTGAAGACCACCCTAAGGAAGACAGGTCAAACAATCGCCAAGTAGGCAGACAACTGTTCACTTAGGTCTTCCAGACACAGGATTCAGCAACACACCTGATGGCAGCCTCCAAGATAGGGGCCCGACCCTTGACCCACTCAAAATCACCAAACAGTGGGGACTAGTCTGATAGAAACCATGAAAGGTATCACACTTCCTGTACTCGGGGGAGAAAGTCACTCGATCCCAGGACCCTATCCAGCCTGGTGAAATTATGATGCACTAAGGAGTGACATCCGTATTCCTTATCTATGGGTGGAGTTCCCTCCATACATCTGTGTTTCCCATGTTGGCCATCACTTGGCACAGTTCAGAGAGCATGTGTGGTTTTGTGTTGTGTCTCAGCTGGTATCTATCAAGTCCACCAACCAATACACAATTAAAATTTCCTGCCCATACCACCGGGACATCCAGACAGTCGTCAGCAGATCCTGTATCTCATAGAAAAAGTCCTTGTCATGGTGCTTAAGGATACAGGTCTCCCTCCCATCCAGAACCCCATACAGAAGGACATATTGTTCTTCCAAATCTGCTTTGTAGAATGCAAGTCTGAAGGGTGCTCTGGGTACCACCCACATGGAGATCCCTCTATGGTATGATGAATAAGTGGACGAGTATAATTGCCCCAATCATTTCTTTTTCAGCTTCTTTTTCTCTGAGTCTATTGTATGTCTCCTGGTACTTTATGCTGACGGAGATATGTCAGGACCCTGTGACGCTTCACATAAGTGTCTAATCCTCCGACATTCCAAGTAAGTAAGTTATCCCTATCACTCATCAGGGGTTCTAGGTGTACTCCTGTGTGTGCGGTGTCCCTCTCCCCAGTCCCTCTTTATAGAGACCCCCCCCCCCAGTTGTCCTGAGACCGCCCTAACAATGAGCAAGAAAGCATTGTGTCACTGCTGTTTTAAATATTAAACTATCAACTCCACCCCAAGTCCCTCCCCTCCCGTCCCAGGTAAACACTTGAAAACATTAGAACAGCATGTCGAGGGAGACAACAGAGTCATTGTTGACTCCTCCATGCATTCCACAAATGCCCCTCCAGACCCCAGGGACATAATTTCATCCTCCATAGACAAAGTAGCATCCTCAGGTACCATTACTCTTATTGGCTGTCTTTCGTGCTGCATATTTCAGAGGATTCACAAGTCCCAAGGTTCTTTGCTGTAAGCTTTTGTTTCACTTTAAGGAAAGCTTTCCCCTTGATTGCACACTGTTAGGTGTAGTCGGGGTAAATGGAGATTTGATGACTTTTTTTTTGTCAAAATTCTTTTTATTAAGCATCATAAAGCACATAAAAAACATACGTACAGCAGGGGGCCGGTAGGCCCAAGAGGCTAATAGAGTTTGCCATAAAAGGTTCAGTTTCTGACATCCCCTAGACCTGGCCGCCCTCCCCCAAATTCTCTAGGAGATGCTCAGTTTTCTTCACCACATAAACCTAAAAAGCTGTAGTCATGCTTTTAAACATCCCCCCCCAAAAAAAGGGAGAAAACTTTCCCTGCCCCCCCTCCTCCCTGGTGATGGCAACGCATAGACAAATTCCATAATAATTAACAGATCTTCTGTAAATCTTAATTATCGAGGTGGGGGATGACTTGTAGGTCATCCGTTTCAGTCAGGCATATACCTCGATCCCACCCTACAGTTGGAACAGATGCACGGAACGCACTGAAGAGGGACAGACCGCAGAGGGTAAGCCGGCAGAGAGAAACCGAACCAGTGGGCCCCACTTGCGTTCGAAGGCGTCATGGTCATCTTTAAAAATATCAGCTAGCCTCTCCATGGAAAGGAGTCTCCATAGTCGGGCGTGCCACAGCGAAGTCGCTGGCGTTCCAACCTTTTTCCAGGCCGCTGCAATTGTGAGCTTCGCCGCCCCCACACACAGCCAGAGAATAGCCTTGTCTGTGGAGAGCATCTGTTCCATCTCTGGAGTCCTAACCCCCAACACTATCCCCTCAATCGTCGTCGGTATTTGTGGTCCCAGCATGTCTTTAAGATGGGAGAGAATCTCTTCCCAAAAAGGGCGAACACTGGGACAGTCCCACCAAATATGACGAAAGTCCACCTGTAGTCCACATCCCCGCCAGCAGAGATCGGAAGTGTCTGGGAAAATCTGTCGTAACTTAGTGGGGTAGAGATACCAGTCGAATAGGGTTTTATAGTGGGCTTCCCTCAAGGCTATAGATCTATTGTGTCTAGGAATATCGCCCCATAAATGTTTCCATTCCTCGTCAGTAACCTCTCGCCCCAGAGACTGTTCCCAGAAGGACATGTAACGCGCCCGGGGTGTGTGTAATGTATTTAGTAGCAGTGTATAGAGAGCAGAAATGGCGCCCTTCATAGACCCCGCCCTACTGACCGCCATTGTCTCCATGGGTGTTAACTGTCGGGTAGCCGCCTCCTTCATATGGGGTAACGTGGCCCAGTGCTTAAGTTGGAGATAGTGATAGTGTTCGCTGTGAGGTAACGAGAATTCCCTTTTGCAGCTTTCGAATGTTAAGACATCATAATTATGAAATAAATCGGACAGTTTCAGACAGCCCCCTTCTCTCCAGCAATCAAAGGGCCCCTCCTGCACCGCCGGCGGAAAGGCTGGATTAAAATGGATCGGAGTGTAGGGGGAGGGAAACTAGGTCCACCCCTCCCTTCTTGTGACCTGATCCAAAACTGTCAGGGTAGTGCGTGTGGGTGTACTTATGTATGAGTTCGCGGGACGGTCTTTCTTGGGTTTCCACAAGAGATCCCAGGATGGAGCGCCCTACAACGGATCTGTCCATGTGCAGCCAGTGTTTATCGGAGGAGCGTGCTGTCCATTCCGTTACCACCCGGAGTTGCGCTGCTTGGTAGTATAAAGTGAAGTCCGGCAACGCCACCCCCCCTGCCACTCTGGGGTGCCGCATTACATGAAAAGGAAGCCGGGCTCGCCCCCCTCTCCATATGAATTTGATTACCATAGAGCGGAGGCTCGGTAACAAGTTGCGATCCAGCGCCACCGGTAGCGCCTGAAAGAGGTACAACAGCTTCGGAAGTACTGTCATTTTTACTGCATTGATCCTACCCAGCCACGATATGTAGAGAGGTTGCCACCTCTTGAATTCCTGCTGCAACTGGGACACTAAGGGGGAAAATTAGCCCTATACAAATCCCCAACCCTAGCCGTGAGGCGAACCCCAGGTACATCAGAGAGCGTTTCGCGCAATGGAGAGGGGACTGCCCTTTCAATCGAGCCATTTCCCCCGCCGAGTGTGAGATTCAATACGGAAGACTTAGAGAGATTTACCCGAAATCCCGCCACTCGCTCAATCTCAGCCAGTTCCCTCTGCACTGCCATGAGAGAGGCTGAGGGCTCCGAGAGCGAGAGGAGAATGTCGTCCGCAAAGAGGGACACTTTATGTTCGGTGCCACTAAACTTTATTCCTCGTACCTCCTTATTAGCCCTAAGACGCACCGCCAGGGGTTCGATACTAAGGGCGAACAGCAGAGGGGAAAGGGGACATCCCTGCCGTGTACCTCTACTCAGCGCAAAAGGGGGTGATGTGCAGCCATTGACCACCACCCGAGAACTGGGGTTGGAGTAATTAGCCTTGACCATTTGGAGAAACGCCTCCCCGAAGCCAAATCTCCGTAGTGTGATAAAAAGGAAAGACCAATCCACCCTATCAAAGGCCTTTTCAGCGTCAAGCCCGACCAGTACCGCTGGGATCTTAAATTTAGTGGCCTTCTCAATAAGGTGGATAGTACGCCGAATGTTGTCATGTGTTTGCCTCCCTTTTATAAAGCCGGATTGGTCCGGGTGCACCAGATCAGGCATGAGGTCCTCCATACGCGCCGCGATGATCGAAGAGTAGAGCTTCGCATCTAAATTCAACAAGGCGATGGGTCGATATGAGGAGCAGAGCGTGGGGTCCTTGCCTGCTTTGGGAATAACCGATACTATTGCTTCTGCCATGGTGGGGGACACTTGTGCGACACCAGCAATCGCCTGGAAGAGCACGGTGAGGTGTGGCGTCAACTCTTTTGCAAAGCATTTGTAAAACTGGGCCGTCAGACCGTCTGGCCCAGGAGCTTTGTGCAATTTAAGCCGGCCTATGGCCCTATCCACCTCTTCGGCCGTGATGGGAACGTCCAGAGCCTCCGCCGTCTCGTGAGGTATCTGAGGCAGAGTTACCGTCTCTAAATATTGGTGCTGTCGCGTCTCTTCCGCGGGTGAGCCCCGATAGAGGTCCCCATAGAACTCCCCAAAGAGAGTTGCTTTTGCGGAGTCTATATGGACGGTCTGTCCTCCCTGATCACGAATACCCCCAATAAATTCCCGCTCTCGCTTCATGCGTAATTGACGCGCCAAATGTGGTCCCACCTTATCCCCTTGAGTGTACGATGTCTGACGGAGTTTCAGAAGCGTATATTCTGCCCTATTATTGTAGATGGATCTAAGTTTGCCCCGCACCGCAGTGAGGTGGCGCTGTAGGATTCTAGTAGGGGTCGACTTATGCACCTGCTCCAACGTCTCCAATTCACTCTCCAAGGCAACTCTTTCGGCCCGCCGCTTCGAGTTGAGGACCGAGCTGAGCTGGATACATCTGCCCCGAAGAACCGCCTTGAAGGCGTCCCAGTTATTTTGTGGGGAAGTGGCCTGGGGGGTATTGTACATGAAAAATTCGCCGATAGAGGACCTCAGTTCCTCGCATGAGAGGGAATCTCGTGTAAGTGCAGTAGGGAAGTACCATCGTGGCTGAGTCGCTTGGGGCCCGCCCCAAGTTAAACCAATAGTAATCAAGCTGTGATCAGAAAGAGAGATCGGCAGGATCTGTGCCGCCTGTAGTGACCCTCTAAGTGACTGGCTTAGAAATATGTGGTCTATCCTAGAATAGGATCGATGTACATGTGAATAGTAAGTATAGTCTTTAACATCAGGGTACAGTGTCCGCCAGGAATCACAGAGGCCCAAGGAGGATATATGTTGCTTAAGCCCTTTCGAAAAGACGGTGTTGGAAGCCCTGTTAGCCTGAGAGCTATCTAAGGAGTCCTGCCACACCAGGTTGAAATACCCCAATAGAACCACAGGACTTTCCGCAAACCCCCCAATCATGTTGAGTGCGTGCGTGAGGAAAGCGGCTTGGCCCGTGTTAGGCACATATAGAGTGACGAACGTGCAGAGAACGCCCCTAAGTCTCCCCTTAACCATCAGTAAGCGTCCCTCTCGGTCAGTTTTAGTCGCCTCATGCAGGAAATTGGAGGATCTATGGAAAAGTAGTGCCACTCCATTATGTTTGGTGCTGGAGGATGACCGATATATCAGCGGGTAAGCTTTATGGCGGAGCCTGGAGTCCTCTGTTTTCCTAAGATGAGTCTCCTGAAGGCCTACCACCTCAAAGTGACGATCGACTAAGTATTTCCATATCTTCTGACGTTTTTGCGGGGAGTTCAGCCCTTTAACGTTCCAGGAGGCGATAGTTACCATTGGAGCAAGACAACCTCCCCCAGCCCCTGTGTCTACCCACTGACCGGCCCCTCCCCCAGACCTCCCCCACTCCTGCACCGACTGTCCCTTCTAAGAGCCAAAAACCAATCTACCCCGTCCTCAGACCTGCCGTATTGTTGCCTATAGGAGAGGACAAAAACCCTCTTCTCCCACACCATCACCAGGGCACCCTCCCCCTTCCCTAACCCCCCCAACATACCCCAAAAAAACAGTGAGCCCTCCAGCCAACCGGCCGGGGGCTACGAATCCCCCACAAGAATAAGGGAGGATTCTGGGTAGTCCGGCCAAGGCCCGGACCCCCCGACTGCCATGCATCAAAGTAACTATGGTGTCTTCACAGAGAACATTAGGTCATACAGATTGACCAAGAAAACCTCAGTGTCCGTATGGAACAAACCCAGGTCCAATGCGTTGTGGCCCCTACAGTACTGTAGCTACACAACCACGCAACCCCGAGCCGCAGGCACACCACTGCGCAGAGCGCTGTCGGTCCTTCCACCTCACCCCTCGCCGAGCGTTTGCCCCCTCCAGGCCCTCCAACAGACTCCCCGGCTGGTGTTGGCCCCTTCTCCACACATACCCCACCCCCAGCTATCCAACAGGCCTCCAGCAAAACAAAAACCTCAGTGTCCATCAAGGGGGGGCGCCGGTGCCCCGGCAGCTGCCCAGTCTCGCCACGGGGCGAACAATCCCCCCTCAGCGCCACCCCATTCCGGCTGCAGCTGCAGAGTCTCATCCAAGACGATCCGGACACTCACTGTGGTCGCCCAGCTGCAGGGGCACCGCTCGTGGACCTCCCGGCCCTTGCGACGGTCCGCCAGGAGCCGGCTCTGCCCCCGCATGGGCCCCCGATGGGGTCATCTCGTCCGGGACGGGCAGGCCCAGGATGCGCAGTCCTTCCGCCAACTCGGTGACGTGACGTGGCTTGTTGTTATATTCAAACGCCAGGCCAAAAGGGAATGTCCATCGGTAGCGTATCTCCTCCTCCTGCAGCTTGGTGGTGACTGGGCGCATTGATTGGCGGCGCGCCAGAGTGGAGGGGGCCAAATCCTGAAAGATAGAGCAGCCGAAGCCCTGGAAGGACACCTCTTTCTTTTTGCGGGCCGCGAGAAGGATGGCCTCCTTGGTCTTAAAGGAGTGTAACTTGACGAGGACATCACGGGGCCTTTTCCGCCCTCCGAGCTGCAGCCCCCCCACTCGGTGCGCCCGATCGAGTTTGAGCTTCAGCTGCGTGGGGGCCAGGATCTCCGCAAATAGGCCTGTCACAAATGCCTCGATGTCCGGTCCTTCCGCCCCCTCTTCCAAATCACGGATCCGGACGTTCTCCCGCCGAGTCCTGTTCTCCAAATCCTCCGCCTTCAAGGTTACCTGCTGGAGTTGGATCCGGACAGCCTGCTGGTCTTCCTGCAGCCGGGCCACCTGGGTCGTGAGATCTTGGTTCCGTTTCCTCCACCTCCAACACTCTAGTACCCACGGCATCCACATCTTGGCGCATGGTCGACAGCTGTTCCTTAATGTCCGCTTTCAACTGGTCCATGGAGGACCGTAAGTCCCTTTTGATCTCCTGACACAGATCCGCCTTAAAATCACGTAAAGTGGCCACCAGATCCTCATGTGTAAGGGCCATATTCTGCGGCTGTTCCGCGTCAGCAGTGGGGTTCGTCTTATCAGCGGCGGAAAAGTATCGGGAAACCTTGTTGGCACTCTTCTTGGGCGGCATAAGGGTAGCGAACCACTCTGCGTGCAGTCTCTGGGCTCTGTTATGGGCAAGTCAAGTCGGGGAAGCCTCAGGTGTCTCCGCTGCCCCCGTGCTGCACTCTCCTGTTGGGCAAGAAATCCCCCCACTCAGCATGCCCTGAGCGCCATCTTTACTTCAGGCGGCGCGCGCCTCCATCCAGTAATGCCCACTTCGTGTCCTTATGCCCCCAGATCCGCCGCTGCAGGGCCCTGGTCTTGATTCGCTGTAGCGCTTATGCTATCACCCCCACTCGCCGGCTGCGCTCTTCCACGCTATGCTAACCGTGCTGCTGCCATCTTAGGGTCAGGCGTGGGGCCTCCAGGCCTCCGTGACGCAGACCGGACCCCGTGGGCCCCCAAGTGGAGACCGACCTGTTCTCCCGGGCCTGCGGGTGTTCCTCCTCTGGCGCCAGCCGTCGTAACCTCACACTCTGCAGCGGAAAGCGTAACCGCCGCCGCCCGCCCCATTCATCCCGGTAAGTGGCCGCCAACCTCGGGAGCTCGGAGAATCAGCAGCAGCTTGTCCGTTGGTCTCAGGGCATAGCGGCAGCCCGTCCAAGAAGGAGACCTCTCCGGTCCGCAGCTCTCCCGGGGAAGCTCCGACACTCCGGCCGCATTCAGCCCGCCATCCTGCCTGGGAGCTCTGGCGCCCATGCGACCCGTTCCGTTACTGTGCTCCGCTATTCCCCTTATCACTGGGGTCTCGGGTGTTCCTCGTGTCGTTCTCTCCCCGGACACCCGGTCCACGGCTCACCACATGTCCTCAAAATTCTCAAGGCAGTCGTCGGGGCCCGGAGCTGAAGCGGCTCGCGTCCGCTCAGCCATCTTACTTGGCCACGCCCCCCAGATTTGATGACTTTGATGATATTTAGAAGCATAAAATAAAGCTTGAGCAATACTGTGGGGGTGTTTTCAGGGCCCAGTGCATATCCGCATACTGACCAATTACCCCAGCCTTAGAGATCCATAGATGGGGGCCACACTGTATGGTGTTGAATTATGGGGTGTTTGTGACGCTAGGCCCCTTTTAATAGCGGAAAATCGTTTTTGAGGGGGTTGAACAAATTCCCAGCAAGCACCCTCCTACACCCTTTACGACTAAATCGTGGATTAAAGAGAGGTAATGATGTAGTGGGGCTGAAACCTTTAATGTATTGGTGAAGACTTTGGTCAGCCCCTGAACTCCTACTTCTGAGGAGCCTTGGAAAAAGTAATGGGGCAGTTGGGGTCCAGTAAGATTTCCTGGCATAGGGTGGTCAGGGATCGGTTGAGACAGATTGGTTTTGGCAATTTCTAGTAAACACCAACTGATGTTGCACTGACCTCCAAACAGGCACTGAAAAGAGCCTATTGGCAATATGTGGATGAAACATTGAGAGTACCTCTGGGGGGGGCTCCCTCATTGCCTCTTTCTTGGAGTTCAAAATTTACTACTGTTTGAACCATTTTTGGATGAGGTGGAACCCCCCTAAGCCAGAACCCTGTTCTTAAAGTTCCGCCTAGGGATCCTCCCAATTCGAGCCTTTACCACTGCGCTGGGGTGACCAAAGTGATTGAACATGTAATTCTATTTTGCCCAGACTATCATGGTCCAAGGAAAAAGTGGATTTTGCCACTTTGTCATAATTTGGGTCTGAGGAATTACAGCATTGCCCTTAGAATACTCAGAAGTAACACAAATCAGCCCATTGACTTTGCAGTCTCAAGGTTTCTGATGTTTATGTGGAGGTTAAGACAGAAAATGCTGCTGTGTACTAAACGTTTTAACATATTGCATCCTGGTTTTACTATAATATATCTAGTTGGATCTCATTTCTCTCCTTTATACGCTATTTTATTTGCTTTTATATAATCTGTATTTATCTTGCTTTTTTATGGCCTTTTAGCCCAAAATAAAGATATTATTGATTGACTGACTGTCAAATTGGATGTTGCTGGCTTCTCTGGGCGCTCTGAGAATAACGTTGCGGTACTTGTAACTGCAAATCCTTGCATGAGCGCCCTAGGAGGGGCATTCAGTGGCAGTTTCATTGATAGCACACTATGCGCGTTCTCCATGGCAAACCTTTGAAAGCCCCTGCGGTTTAAGCATATTAAGGATCCAATTCTCCGAGAAGTGCCAAGACGTGGTTCATTTCACTCCCTCAGGAAACCCTAGGAATCTCAGATTATTGTGGCATGAGAGCCCTTCTGCGTCCTCGACTCTATTTTACAGGGTTCTGGTCGGTGCCATCATTTTGGACAACTGCTTATTAAGTGCTTTCACTCCTTGTTGGAGGGCTCCTATAAAGTGTTCTGCCATTTCACCTTCTCAGACACATTACACAGGTCAGTGTGAAGCAGATTCACCTAAGTGGAGACCGAATCCATTTTGGTCTCCAGTGCAGTCCTGAAGCTCTGTATGGCTGACACCAATGCTGCCCTCTAGGGTTCTCTTGGATGGTCCCCCACATCCTTTGGCAACCTGGCTCCTACTTGAAGCATACTGCGTTGGGCTCAGCATAATGAGTGATTGTATTGCTCTGCGTAGTGCGGGCCGCATTATCTTTCCCTATGTTGCAATGCTACTGCGGTGTTTACTCCTCTCCCACTCAGCGTCCCTTGACCCACCAGCACACCTAGCTGCTGGCCTCATCTCCCTGGTGTCTTCAAGACCAGAGATGCTCCAACCAATGTGGAGGGTGTGGAGAGGCAGGGCAACGGCGGCGCCCCAAGGGCTGCAACAAGAGCAACCCAAAATGTTCCAAATGGAACCCCACTGAGGGGTACTATTAGTTCTGTGGCGGTGTCCCAGCAGCACACTCATCTCCAGGGACCCACTTGCCCACCGATATCCCTGTGATAGCCAGCCTGTGCACTCACCCAGTGCTTCTCAAGGGCCGCTGTGTCAACCCCTAGCAGCCGTCATGGGATTCCTTTCTCCCCCTCGGTCGTCCACTGGTATCTTCGCCCTAAGGGGCCCCTCCTTAGCTGGTCACTGCCTGCACTTCACTTCATACAGCTCTCCAGGTACCTGGAAATAGGCCCCCACCTCATGTGAGCCCTGCTAAATATGCTCACCGCCCATCGCAAGCCCAATCGGGCCTCACATGCGCATTATCATCCGCCCACCTCTGTGCTCACTGGTCTGAGTCTCCAGTAACGGCTCCTCGGCCAGCACAGGATTGTTTTGCTCCTAATGCTGAGCAGCATGGCCTCCAGGAATCACAGGTCTCTCCCCACGGGTGTCACTACCGGGGTCCCACCTGGCCCGGCAATGCCAAATTACAGTGTCTCCCGGCCCTTCTGGAGATCGGGGTTAGAAGCGCTCTCCTTGGGTGTGGTGCTTCCCCTCCCAAGAAAGCTGCCGCCCGAACCTCTCCCAGTGCAGCTCGAGTCCAGCATCAGAGGAATCAAGGCCTCTCCTCTTACAAGCTCCGCCGAACCTCCTAACCCTTCTCAGCGGGCCCAGTGCAGTCCAAGTGAGCCTCCTGTGGGTATACAAACCTGGGCACTTATGCAGCCCACTACCACAGGGGCCCCAAGCGACGGCTCTGCTACAGTGCAGAATTATCTCACTCTCGAGGTAGAGTAACAGGGTCTCAAGGAAGCAGAGGTCTCGCGGGTGGTGCCACTGGGTCCCTCCTCCTCCGACGTGGCCACATTTCGGGCCCCCAGATGTCGGGCATTAGCAGCCCTCTCATTGTGGGTGTTATTTCCCATTCTAGAGGGCCGGATTACTCAGGATATAATTTCGGGGTTATGGAGCGCTCTAGCCCCATGTCCATCTGGCCATCTTGCTTAGCAACGCCTACCCCATCTGCAGAGATGTTTAATTTGGTTTTTGCTCTTTAGATGACAGACTATTTAAAGTACTGGCATTTACCTTAACAGGAAATTCAAATCCAAGTGTTCCTGCCTTAAAGGCTGGGCCTCCTACTACTGGTGGGCGAGAAGGTAATTTTAGGACAAGTTTAGAGGCATGTCGATAACCTATGCATCCACACAAGAATTAGGCTTTATACAGATAGTTACATAACTCCTCCACATAATCTACAACCACAGGGCAGCATAAGCAAACACATCATCAAATTTGCATACGTTTCTGTAAAGCATCTTCTGTAAGGAAGAGGAACTAGACTCACATTCACAGAAAGGAGCTTTCCGAAGACAACTGATGGTCTCTGTAACTTGTCCTTTACCAAGTCCTGCTTATCTGTGCATGAGTAGATTAACATTAATGAACTTTGTAAGGACTTGTTCCAGAACCACTTCAGGATCATGAAACGAAATCTACACTGAAGCTAAGGAGCTTGTTAAAACACACAGGGGTAAGGAAGATCAAAGGAAAAGAATGGAATATCCCACATAACATATTGCTTGGGGTCCAAGATAACAAGTTTTAATGATTTTTTTTTTTCCCACTGGAGACGTAGGCCCAATTCCCTGCAGCACAAATACTTTGGCTGCCAGTTTACAGTATGACAGCATGGATCTCCAAAAAAGGATTGTCTGCCACTTAGGCAAAAATGCTATCCATATGTATACATTGTTATAACTTCTATACAGGATTCATCAATTTACTACTACAGGGTGAGCGCGCTAAGGAAATTTTGTGAAATCAGCTCATATTATTGAAAGTAGTTCCAGTCCAAAAACAAGTACACTTTAGCATAATTTAACAATTTGAGGCTGCATGTACACGTTTGAAAATTTTAACAAATTGAAGTTTACTATAATGCTCCCAGAATGCACCTAAAAGCTTGAAGGCAAGGTTGGTGGTTATTTGCTTTTAATATAAAATGTACACAAACTTTTCAATATAGAAAAAATATTCTCCTAAACTGTTGAACAATTTAAATGAAAAATAATGTAAAATGTAGAATAAGTGTAAAACCATTATGGGAAAGATGAAAATAAATTAGTAACTGTAATGTACTAATGGAAATATAGAAGAGTTGGAAGCTGGGTCATTTAAGGTTTGTGATTGTCCTACATCTTAGCAAATAATGAATATTTCAGAATATATATTACATAATACAACAGCATAAAAACAAGGGAATTAAGATGATAAAAATCATAAATTCAATCATACTTTCATATAATTGATACTGTTTGCCAATTAAAAAAACTATGAAAGAGTTAGATTTCATGTTTAGGCAAACAAGAAAAAATGTTTAAAAATGAAAAATACAGCTCATACTAAATACAAATATGAGCTACAAGACCTGCAAAGTGACAAAAAGTGAAAGGCATATAAAGGATTAAAAAGAAATGACCGGTGTAATAAAGGTATAAGCAGCTCATACAACCAAGAAAATATATATGGGAAGGCAGAAATAAATAGTAATAATCATCTACAAACACGCTGTTATACTTAGAAGCTACCCAAAAGGATACTTAGTTTGCCAGGAGCAGCAATGTAAAGAGGGTGTATCAGTAGCATCAGAAACCTATGCTTCAATTGTATCTCAGGTGCTTTATAATAATGTTCTTGCATTTGGGAGTTGCAATTAAAGGAGAATTACAATGTCCTTGTCTTCAATATAATTTTAATTGTGTCTGCACAGGCTAAGAAAATCTCAATTAATGGACTTTCTAAGGACTGGTTAAATATTTTTTGTGCAACATGTTAAAACACTAGCGGCTTAGGCAACAGGCAACTTTGACTTGGGGATCAGATTAAACATCCAACTATTGAAAGCACAATTATATTGATCAAGAATGTAATTTTTCCTCCAATTAAAATTAACATTTTAAGATGCTGAATGTGTTACCTTAAACCTTTGAGGCTGATGAAATTGAATTGTGGCTTTGTTCTGATCAAAATCCTTTTTCAGTTGCATAAAGTTCACTTTTCCATTTTTGTTCAACACTTTTTTTTTCCCACTCACACATCGACAAACATTAACATCTCTTCCATAATAAATGCCCAGGCGAGACAGCTCCTTCAAATCTGTAACTTGAAATAAAGATTGGTAGTAAGCAGCTACTGCTGGGTTGTCTCGCTTAATAAGCAATGGCTGGTGTTCCCAGTAGGTTTTGAAGAATTCCTCTTGTGTGACTGGAGCAATCAAACTTTCGAAAAGAGTGACAGGACTGTCAAAATCCAAATGGAAATGCGAGTATGCTTCTTCTATCTTTGCCAGTTTAGGAGCGGGGCCTGTACTTTCAGTTTCAGAGTTGGGTCTTCCTTTCTTTGGCATGTTCTACGGAATGTGTAAAGAAAAGAGAACGTCATTAGAAATTCCACATTATATCACTTTACAGCACATTCTTCTGTTTTAAAGTTCAACAGTTGTTTTTTCAGAATAAAATAACATTCAGGGTCTTTAAATGGGACAAATATTTGTGTCAGGGTTTGAATTTGAAACGCAAGCAAAAAGTTATATCGACTTGTATGGCGAACTAACACCCTTATCAAGGATATCCATTACATCTACTTTACTCAAGTACTTCTGTCTTTGAAGTGGCACGCTTCCCAGGATAGACACTCTGACGAGACTGCTAGCCCAAACTTTAACAGCCAGAAATTGGACACTCGGGACGTGTCTGAGCTACAGGTTGCTCCACAAAAGGAAACCTCTCGCTCCCAACTCTTGTGGTTTGTCGGTTTCTTTACTATCAGGCTCAGTGAACCCTCTGGCGACCGGCGAGGCCCCAGTTTTATTATGTTACATTTTATACGTTGTGCTGGGCACAAATTCTTATGTTTCACTGGCCTCACTCCCTGCAGACTTGATGGTGTGGTCTTGAGGTTCTGCGACTGCACTGCAAATAAGAGAGTAAGCACACTGATGCCCTGACTGAAGGTGACTGTTCCACCTGTAGCTTTATCTCCTCTGGGACTCAGGGGAGGAAGAGGAGGCAACGCAGTGCCCCAGAAGGCCCCTTTGTTCCCAGAACAACTGTGCTTGCCCCAAAGTGGGAGGAGAGCAGCTGCAAGAGATGGGTTGTAGGAGCATCCTGGTGCCTTCTGAATCCAAGAACCAGTCAAATCAAATCTTATTCGGCAAAAAAGCCATGCAAGTCACAAGTAAAAATATACAGTGCAACTACTTTTCATAGAGTATACAATTGTTAGAATATCATTTTTCAATAAAAAGGAGCTAAAGAAATACTAGTATCCAAAGAGCAGATCCTCAGACTTATTAAAAAAGGCAATGTGTTATGGACCATTTAAACATTCAGCAGGTTAGAAAGCTAAAAGACCTATAAAATACAGGGGGGGGGAGCTGTTCTCTCTAACAAAGTGGGATCCTCATATCTATTTCTAATTGCTACCGCTTTCCTAATAAAGTTGAGAAGAGCAAAGCACACATCTATAGTTGGGAGATATTGTAAAAAAAGTCAGGCCATCCGCGTGGGATCTCAGGTTGGATAGCCGTAGAACAGGTCTTAAAAAATCATGTCTAGGGTCCGCATATAATGGGCAGAACAAAATTAAGTGACAAGTGCTTTGTTTAGTAGTTTGGTCACACAGACAGGGAGATAGGTCATGCGCCCAAACACAATGAACAGAGAAAGCCACTTTAAAATGTATCATAAAAAGTCTAAAAAGAGAAAGGTAACAGCGATATACAGGATTAGTGACCCAGACAAATTATGGATCTAATCTGGCCGCCGTTAAGATCTCAATGTATCTTTTAACTGCTACCATGGACTGTGCATTCTGTAACCTTACATTTGTGCGATGGTTAAAATAACATATTTTGACTAACTTGTTTTTGGGGTGATCAAATCAGGATTTGTGAACAACTCTTTTAGACCTATTACTTCAAAAGTCTCCTTCAAATAAGGGACCCAGGGAATTCGCCCTGCCCCATTCAGAGCGAGACAATCGGAAATGCAAGAACGAACCAACTCTGACTCCGGATTTGTCCAGATCTTGATCCACCACAATAATGGAGCTAAGCCCAGTGTGTCTTCTAGATAAGTCCACTATGGTGCCCTGACTGAAGGTGAGTGTTCTATCTGTAGATTTATCTCTTCTGGGAATCAGACATTTCCTCAGGTGAGGGAGAGGAGGCAATGCAGGGTCCCAGAAGGCCCTTTTGTTCCCTGAACTGTGCTTGCTTCAAGTGGTGTCGTGTAGTTCCTATAGTACCCCTGCAGGACCTGCGCGTTTGGATAACATATACTGCGGGCTTGGTGGCAGACTGACTCCGTGCACCCCCACCGTATATGTTAGCCTAGTTTGCATTAGCTAGCTCGCAGTGCCACTAGTGTCTCCTCTTATCGGGGAGAGATTCGTTTCTGGCAACCTTAGAACATGACAACACTGATTCCCTCAGAATCGTGGAAACAATGTACTACCTTTCGCTCAGTCACTCGTGCTCACTTATTCGGTTTGTCTCAGAGAGTTACACAGAATAAACAGTCGGGCGTTTCAATAGGTATTTATTGAACAGTTGTTATTCTAGTGTAAAATATATGTGCTGCGGTAACCAGCAGACAATAGCAGAGATATATTATCAGCAGTACGATAAAAGCAAAGGTATAGAACAGTTCTACCATATTGCAATAATCATGAATACATACATGAATATAAAAGCATTATGTAAGTGCGCGTACTCCTACGATGCCTAACTAGATGTACCTGTGTGTACCTAGCATATGTGTAGGTCTAAAGCCTAAGAGCCAAGAATCCCTCTAGGATTTAGTCGAACCCAGATACCTGAATAGAGTGTGTGTGGGACACCGTCCTGGTCTCGAGTTGGACACCCCGCAAGGGCTGTGTTAGACTGCTGTCAACTGGAGTGACTGCATGCAGGAGCCTCAGCGTCTCTGGTCAGTGTGTCAGCATGGAAGTCTCGGTTCCCTCTCTCTTACCAGGGCAAGATGTGGTGCATTTATACCCTAAAGAGTCTCGGTCCTCAGTATGGTTTGTATTGGACATGAGGAAGACGTCAGGGGTGAACTTTGTACATACATATTATGCAAGTGGTGTATTCCTAGAGAGCCATGCATAATTAATGAGTACAGTGTGAGCCTGTGTTTGGGAAAAACCCTGCTGTATTCAAAACCACAGGATAGATAAAGTTCAGCCCTCAGAGCTCGTTGTGTACTAGCAAGGACCAATGTAGGTGAAAGATCATGCCTTTATAAGGAATCTTGACTCTAATAGGACATGTACAGTTATGACTATAATTGGGCATATGCGGCTATGACCATAATAGGGCAAGTCCTAATATGACCATATTAGGGAAAATATGATTACGTTCATTTTAGGGCATGTACGAACGGGTCTACATTAGGGCCTCTATGCGGGATATAACACCCACTCCTCTTCCGAAATGGAAAAAAATGACCATACTTAAAATCGGGACAATTTAAAAATATTTTTAAAAGCAAGTAAAAACATGGTTTTAAAAAAATCGTTAAAAATGGTCTTTTAAAAAAAAAATATGTTAAAATTCAGCTATTTCTAGTTGTCACTTGAAGAAAAGTCAATATTGTCTCTCTATAAAAGTTGCATTACTATAAGCAGGAGAAGGCCATGCTTTTCTCAAGCGAAAGTGTCAATGTAAGAAAATGTTCCAAATTTAGATTGTTTGTTTTGAAACGAGCAAAGAAGCCGAATTCTTTCCCAGGACGCGATGAGCCAATTCGAGATTAAACGTCCTGGCTGGGAAGTTCAGTATTATCGGTGTTAGCTGCAGCAGACGACAAATCCAACGCCTCACAGAGAACGTCAATTGCACATAGATAGAATGTAGCATTGCCAACAGTCGGAGCTGCGGCAGCTTGTGTGGCAGTTGTTACCTGGGTGCCTGTGTAGGAGTCACCTAACCCAGCAGGAGCAAACAGCACCTGTGGATTCTCCAGGAATGCATTCATCAGAATTGGAAGCCGCTGGGGACAACACAGAGCATGGGCCTTTATGGGGTCCAGCATTGCATCCGTGTCCGGTGGCGCATCTGACGGAAACGTTAGACAGAGATCCAACGTGCATTCTTCTCCGCAGAACAGGCATCGAAGAACAGGTAAGATGCAGTCTACCCAGACTGGTCTAAATGATAGAAACCAGGAGGCATTGAGTTCTCGCAGGCAAGGAATGCCTAGAAGTTGTACCATGCGTTCACGTTATTTCCGCTCCAGGAGCGTGTTCACCATTCCCTCGGGAAGTGGGCCGTCCATTGCGTAGCAGCAATATTACAATCAGGATTCCTGCAATTAGGAACAAGATGAGCGGGAATCCTCCAAATACGCTTCCCAATACGGAGTGTATAAAATTTGGGATTACTCCGAGGACTGTCTGAAAGGTGCTTAACAGTCCGGACCATATGGTCTTAAATAGGTGTACAATACCGCTCGTATCAGACATGTTGAAGATACGACTAACCATTTCTGCGAAATGAATGGGGCAGTTTGTACGTATGAGTGCCTGTATCTCGGTCGAGGTCCTTGCAACTTGAAGTTCATAGGTTTCTCGAGCGGAGGTTAAGGGCACGGGTTGCTGTAAAAGCATGCTTTCAATCTGCTCAGAGTATCAAATTGTATGAAAGAAACGTTCAGCGAAGGCCATAGCGGCGCCTCCCTGACTGTGTTCAGTGGTGGAAACAATACTTGCAAACAGCAAGTAACCCTGGAGTTAACAGTGACCAGATAGGCGACGCCCGGAAGTATCCCACAGCAACCTTGATCATTTAGCATTAAGTAACTCCCATTCGAGAGCAGCTGGAAAACTGGCGTGATCATGGCCGCTGGGGTCCCTGACATGTGACAAGATAAGTTTGCTACTGAACCGCTACAGGCTCCGTGCAGAGAAATATCTTGACACACGAGAGAACCGCTTAAAGCGTTCTTGCAGTTTGTACCACTCAGATACACTTCTCGAGCCCCATTCCGGCATCGGTATCTATATGGTAACTCCCAAGTTTCCTTGATGTATCCCTTACCAATTTTCTCATATTTGCCTGCCTGCCTTTGCTCAAGGCAATTTTGAAACTGAAACGTAGTGACCGGCAGAGTGATTTGGCCATGAATTAGCCATTCAGTTGATGGTGATTCGGCTACAGTGAAAGGTAACCTTTCCAGTTTCTCAATACGCAGCATTGTGCATTTGGCTCCCCTTTGTGCCATTTCTGTCTATCAGTTAGATTGTATTCTGAGAACAGAGACGTGGTGTTTATAAAACGCCAGGGCACATAGCCTGCACGCAAAGATTGCAGCGTCCAGCTCAACATCATAACAGAACGTAGCTGAGATTGCCTGTGTTGTAACAAGACCAGATCATGTTCTAGTATGTCGATCACCGAAGACACAATGTTGCCTAAGGAGTAAATCCTGGAGGTCAAAGTTGTTAACCCATTATCCACTACAGCTAATGCCTTCTCTAAGTTAATACGGTCTATCTCCCGTATCCTCTCTGCGGCCTCTTGTTGGGATATTTTCCAGTTTTCATTATAGTAGGCATAAAGGCCTGCATATATGAAACGTTTCTGACGTTGTTTCCTGGGTCCTAGCAGAACATCTCTAAGATCCATGTCAGGTGTTAGTAAGGTCAAGTGGTGTTTCACCTCTGTGAGTGTTGAGGTTTCAAGCCAATCAAGGCACAACTTCCCAACACTATAGGATGTCACTACCCCCGGGTGATGTCTCTGTAGATAGCGTGGGTCTGGCCTATGGATACTAAACCCTTTGGTTGTATTCATAAATCTCTGTTGACAGGTGTTCGTGTCAATGGGCCAAATCAGCCATTTCGTCCAATCAGGATCTGATCTGTTGTACTGGAGAATGTCATCTAATCCTACCCCTTGTGTAGATGAATTCTGCCCCCCACCCATCTGTGATGGTGTTAGAAACCCCGGTGTGTTCATTTCCTTGCCTTTGGCTAATCCAAGACAGGTTGTTTGTTGCACAGTTTCATTCAGAAATAACATCTGCTGCGGAATGATGCATGCTCTAAAAAGTGCTTCTATTCCCTGGACTTGCCAGTCCCTAGAACCCCAGATCGATTTTGAATCTATTGTTTCTTTCCATAGATCGAAACCCTGTTTTGACAACTGGGTCAGAAAAGATGCAGAGTAAATATGTTTGGTGTTTGTTAACATAATTTTCTGAGCTGAAATTTTTGCCACTTTATAATAAAATGACTTTGGGTCGGATGTGTTAAACCCTGAGAAGTATGTGAATTTCTGTGCAAATGCTTGCGAACTACCTTTAGGTGGTGTTGGGCAGTGTTCCCACTAGTGGTACTCAAATACATTTCTAGGTGTTATAGACTTGTGTAAGAAATGATGACCATATTGCTGGTAACAGTACAATGTATCAGTCTGAAGTACCTTCTAACATTTCATTGTTCGGAAATGTGGCAGTTTTTTCTAAATCAGACATCAAATTATTCACAGTAAAAGTGTCCCAATCATCAGAAAATGTACTGGAGGTAATGATATCACTTAAAGAAATTTTAAATACATGTTTAAGCTTTAAAGGTCAGTCGGACCGAATACATCATAATCAATTTTGCCCCATACTATACCATCTGGTATAGGAACTGCTGTGATGTTCACTGAAGACAAGTCTCTGGGTTCACGATGTGAAGACTGGTGTGGTTTTAAAATCAAATTGAGTCTTTGGGCTGTAGAGCTTTGTTGGAGGTATCGTCCATTAATAAGCATACTAAAAGTTATAATTAAACCTAGCTAGAAAATGAAAAATAAAATCCCAGTGATATACCATAGTTCTATCCAAGGTGACACCAGGTAAGTCTTTCTAAAAAAGTTCAAAAAGTCATTGAGTTTCTGTTGGAGTGATTTTTTGGCTGGCGTTGTTTCCGGTTCGCTTGGATCCAGTGAAAACGTATCAAAGTTCATGAAATAGCCAGAAGCAGTTCAATCAATTGTTGGAATTGCATCGGGATTTGTTGAAATCGGATTTTGCTCTTGACTAGGCATGTTGACGTAGATGTCTGTATTAGGTCTGATTGCAACTTGGTTGTTAAGTTGATTTTCTTCTTGAAGATGTACTTCTTGTTGAAGTGGAACGAGTTCCATAGCATTGTTGCTTAGTCCTTCATTCCTTCAGTTCGATAAAAACACACCCAACATCAAGAGCACTTTTGCAAATGGCATGAAAACTATTACATCATGGATGAGTAATAACTTTCTGCAGGTAAATGCAGATAAAACTGAAATAATGCTATTCAAAGACGCAGTGACCAGATGGTCACCGTGCTGGTGGCCAGAAGAGCTGGGACCAGCACCATCCCCTAAAGTAGTGGTCAAGAATCTGGGTGTGCTAATTGATAGCAAACTTAATTTGGATGACCATATAGCTACTACAAAACGGACTTGCTTCCATGTTCTCAGCCTGCTCCGTAAGGTTTTTCACCTTCTCCCTTCTTCAACACGTAAAACCCTGATACATGCAATGGTCCTTAGCCGACTGGACTTCAGCAATGCTTTGCTGATCTCCGCTAAAACAACTGCCTTGAGCAGTTTACAAGTGGTCCAGAATACGGCGGCCCGATTGGTGACCAGTGCTCCCCCCCGAACTCCCTCAGGTCCCCTGCTACGTAAATTACACTGGCTGCCTATACGTAAAAGAATAGAATTTAAAATTGGTTGTTTGGTTTTCAAAGGCCTTAACAAAATGGGACCTAAATATCTAGCAGACAAACTGGTTAGATATACACCTTCGCGCACCCTCCGATCAACAGATAAGGGCCTTCTTACTGTCCCGCGCATAAAACAAACTAGGCTAGGAGGCAAAGCGTTCTCCTACATAGCCCCACAATTATGGAACCAGCTACCTCTGGATATCCGCCAATGCACTAATTACCTAACTTTCAGGAAAAAACTTAAAACTTCACTTTTTTAGTTCTTCGTGCCTCTCTAGTCGCCATTAGCGCGGAGATACCCCATTCGGGGTGATTCATGCGCTTTATAAATGACATAAATAAATACAGGTGGCTCTTCAAACGTGATGAGTCTTTCTGTTTGAACTTCTTGGATTGTAGCGAGAGGAGGGCGTCTGCTACTGTGGAGTCCACGAGGCCTACTGTTTAGTATCGGCCACATAGTGTGGTTTGATTAAGTCAATTGAGACGAATCTTTTCTCCATTTTCCCGGCAAGAGGTGGCAGAAGTACAGTTCTTGTGCCTTGGATTGCTAGGACTGGTACAGGCTCTCTGTAGGATGGCCCAAATTCTTTCTTGTCAGCAATCTTCTCTCTGACCAGATCCCCGATTTTTGGGATCCAGACAGGTCTTGCCGTTACTGCCTTGACTTCCTCAGTGGCTGCCTGTTTCTGGAGCACGTTACTTTGTTGTGTCCTGGATTCATTCAGATCCTGTAAAACAGCCAAACGATCATGGATATCAAATGGTTTTTCATCCACCACTGTGCCTTCACAATCAAGATCAGGTACCCACATTTGCGTCCCAAATAGGACCTCGTAAGGAGTGACACCCCCTAGAGAGCTTCTTGGCTGGTTATTAATCGCGCGCTGTACCCCATAAAGGTGATCGACCCATCTACCGCCCTTGCCTAATACCCTAGCTGTTAAAGATTGCTTTAGGTCTCGGTTTTTCCTCTCCACAACAGAATTTCCTTCGGGATGGTACGGAGAGGAGTACCACAATGCTACGCCCCTTCCTTCCATGGCCTCTTTGTAAGCCTGAGAGCTAAACGCCAGACCACGGTCAGAATGTAACGGGCCAACTGCGTATGTGCCGATAAAGACTCGCAAATCTTTTATAACAGTTCGAGCATCAGCCGAGCGCTGAGGCCAAACCCATAGGAATCTAGAGCAGGAATCCACTGCAACCATAATGTATTTCTTGGCCCCATCGGATTGTAGGGGTCCGCAGTGGTCCAAATAAACACATGCGAGAGGTTTGTCTGATTTCAGCAATGGTGTCTGTGCTGGGCGTGTTACGGTGGAACCTTTCATCTGCTGGCAGATGTCGCATTTCAAGACATAGTCTTTAGTCTGCTTTGTTAACCCTGGCCACCAGTAGCGCTGTTTCAGTAGAGAAATAGTTGCTGTGACGCCTGTGTGCGCAGAACCCAAACCCTCGTGTGCTGCTAAAATTAAGATCTGCCTACGATCCATATTTGGTATTACTCTATCCCCCACTCCAGGAATCTGAGCATATGGAATGTTTTGTGCATCTAACTTGTAGGAGTACTTGAGTGGAAATTTCTTTGGTACCGCTGTGCTGCCTTTGCGAAGCATTGACAGCTGACATTATCTCGCCGTCTATTCTCGTTTTTGAACGAGTGATTGCAGTTACGGAAGCTGTGCGAACAGCCCCCTTGGCGGCTTCATCAGCCAATGAATTCCCTTCAACGTGAACGCCATCACGCTGATGACTCAGTGTATATATCACGTGAGCCCTTGGTAGTTCGTTTCTCAACTCCACTACCTGTTCCCATAGCATTTTATGCTTAATTGTGCCACCTTTTGCATCTTTGAACCCGTTTTGTTCCCAATGATGTAGATATTCATTGTACGACTGTACACAGTAAAAGGAATCACACACAGTGTGGGGAATTCATGATCCGTATTTATAAGAGCTTTGAGTTCTGCCAACTGAGCCGTGCAGTCTCCTAGAGATTGCGTTTTAGTACAGCTTGGATGGAACTTGCCATCACGCATGCGACCTTTAACGATTGCACACGCTGCGCTGTAAGCTTGCTTGCTTCCTGTGGCTGGTTGAGCAGATCCATCAGTATAAATAATGTATTCATACTGATCGAGAGGCAAAATTTCATTTGGTAGAGGATATTCTTGTTCGTATTGCAGGAATGCTTGTGTTTTTAAGCTTGGATCAAATCTGTATTCAACATCCGTTGCAGTAAGAGAATTAGCCCATTGTATCCATCTTGGATGCAAGGCTTTAGCATTTGGAATGCTAGCTTTTGTAACAGCTTCTAAAGCTGGTACGGGGGTCACGACAATTATGCGCTTTCCCTGAGCCAGAGCTCTTTCTCTTGCTACAGCGGTCTGCACTGCTGTCAGGATTTTCTCTGTTGAAGTGAAACGCATTTCTGCATTTGTGTACAGGTGTGATTTGTATGCAATTGGTACTGTTTCTCCTTCATTGAAGGTTAAGTAAGTGTGCCCACATTGACCCGCTATTACTCGGATCACCAAATTATGTGCGTTTACGCGTGTCTGTAAATGTTTAGAAGCTATCATGTCTTCCTGTAGGGAACGCAGGATATTTGTATGTTTTGTGTCCACTGTCGGACTGAAAAATCAGGTTTTATTAAGTCGTAGAAAGGTTTTACTCTTTCTGCGTAATCCAAAATGTATGTTCGACCAAAATTTAGGAATCCCAGAATCGATTGTAAATTCTTTAATGATTTTGGAGGTTGGAGCAGCGCACACTTTTCTAAAAAGTTAGCTGCTAGGCTTTTTCCCTCACTTGACAGCTCGTATCCTAAAAATAGGACACTGAGGTGGGCAATTTTTGATTTTTTAAAGTTACATTTGTAGCCCTCAGAGGCGAATCCCATAATAATGGTGCTCACCCTGGTCAAGTGCCTCGGTAAGTCATCGTCCGTCAGATAAATATCATCCACATAGGACAATGCTTCTTCATCCAAATTTTGGAGTAACTCGGTTACCCTTGCTGAAAACAACCCCGGGCTATTCTTATACCCTTGGGGGAGTCGGCAAAAATGCGGTCAGATACCGGCTTTCAGGCGCTATATTTTGGCAGAAAAATCCATTTGAGATATCAAGTGTTGTTTTGTATTTTTGTCGCACAATGTTATTCATTAATGCGGCACTGTGTGCATTTTGAACTGCAAATGTCTTTGTGCAAGTGTTTAAATGTCTGTAATCTAAAACTAGACGATATGTATTGTCAGGTTTGGCTACGGGGAACAAAGGATTGTTCATAGGTGAGGTGCAATTTTCTATCACCCCCTGGTATTCTAGTTGATCTAGAATCTCCCTGACTTGTCTTTTAGCTTCCTGTTTTATAGGGTATTGCCTTTGAGCATTTGGGGAAACGTTTAACGGGATCACGTGGTGGGTTGAATCCTCATTCCAACCAGCATGATTTTTGTACAATGCTGGAGCTAGGGCAACCGCCCACTCCTGCGCATATGCATGTTTAAGATGTATGGGAACAAGGTTGCAAAATGCTGGAAAAATTACAGTTTCTCCCCTAGGGCACTCCATGACGAATGCTGGCGGCCAGTCTTGCTCTGCTAATAGGATGTCATACCCAGATGACAAATTCTCCCAAAATAGACCTTTAACTTTTCTGGGCTTGTCCCCTTCCATCCGGAGTGTTATCTCATGTAACTTATTTGGGACACTTACCCGAGTATCAGGTGTTTCCACCGTGATATACTCACAACTCCGCTGTCACCAGAAATTCCTTCAGGTTCTGGCGAGCTATCGTTACTTCTGCCGCGCTGTCTAGCATCGTCAGAGCCCATTCCCCGTTCAGAAGCTGTGTTCTGGGCATGTCTGATCTTGAGACCTGCTACCTTCTTTTTGAACTGAGGTTTTGATTTTTGTTTATCCTCTTTTTTAGGTGCGTAGTCCGCAGCGCGTTGCGTGTCTCTGGACTTTGTACGCTCCTCTTGTCTGTGTTCTGACTGTCCTTCCCTCTCGGAGTTTCTTGACGAACCCTGAAAGGAACGAGAGGAACGAGTATCAGTATCCTGATACTTGTCAGGTTTTTTTTAAATATTATCCCTATTCCTGAGGTTATACCTCCTTTCAGAGGGCTCCTGTTGAGGAGACCTACCTCTGGATTGAGATCTGCTGTCTGTAGACTTTTGTTGTTTTTTATTTTCCCACTTCTTTTTAGAAGAAGTAGGTGTCTGCTTTGTAGTGTCCTTTTCAGGACTGCCCACCAGTTGTGGTTTTAATGCTTTCCCATCTAGACGGTCTCTGCCTAATTCTGCATACGCAGTTTCAATTATTTTGGGTAGTTCGTGTTGTTGATCTACTGGACTGAACTGCCTTAGGCGTTGGCGGATCGCCACTGAAGCTGCTTCCCCCTTAATGTTAGCTAGTATTATGGCTGAGACATGTTCAAAGTTGTTTAGCAACTTCATCCCTAAGTTAAGGGCAGGTTCTGCTCCGAACTCATTTTGTATCTGTCTCAATACATCAGGTACTACCGCTATTGACGGGATACCATGTGTTCTGGTATATATGGCAGCAAAGACTGAACCCCAAATGATGCAATCCTCTAGTTGTGGTGTGATCCCCATGGGCACGCAGATTGTTAGAATTCTGTGTTTATCACTGGTGGTAGTATTCGGGAATACTGCTTCAAGCTGAGTTATTTTCTGAGCTATCCAGAATGGGATTTGTTCGCGTTTTGCTGGCATTTTGCCCATTACCGCGTGTAATATTTGTGGAGTAATTTTATTAACTGTACCCTGGACTGGAGTATCTTGTGCTGCAGCTGGTGCAGGTTGAACTGTAAAAGTCCTCATCACAAATTGTGTGAGGTTTCTGTAGATTTTAATTAAATCTCTGTGTTGTACGAGTAAGACTGGCTGTGGCATTGTGCCAATATCAGGATGTGGTGTATATGCCGCTAATATGGGCCATGTGGCTCCTGCTCCTCCGAGCGGGCCTAATCTTGCTCTTCCATGTACGTGGGGTAGGGCGCCTTTAAACCAGTAATTATGCTCCTGGTAAGTGAGCGGAACCTCTAACTCTTCAAAAGGAGTATAGTCCGCTGGTGTTTCACCTTCTAGGTAGTAGTGAAATACATCTGTAACTGGATTCGCTGCTGGGAATGTAACCCATGAATAGAACACCTCTGTTTTATTGGATTTGTGTGCCTCAATCACGAAAATTACTTTACCACCCCTGGCTCTTAAGCCATGTTCTAGAAGTTTTATGGTGACTGCCCTTCTGTAATTTGGTGCAATTTGTATTGCATCTTCAGGGTCTACTCCTAAACCGAAGAGGTCTGTTTCAACTCTCCTTGTTACGTCTGCTTCTTCCACCATTTAATTGGAAGAAGGGAGGTTAAAGAATTTTTAAGATAAGGTGTAAATGCACAATTGTAGGAACCAAATGTCATTCAAGCTTGAATAATCAACAGCCAATAAATAGTATTCTAATACTACTCAGCTGCGGCGGAGTTTGTGCCCACCCACTCCAGATGTCTCTGGGGTTTTGTGAGTAGGTTCTCTGAGAATAGCACGACTGAACTACTCAGATTCTACTGTTAAATAAGTACCCAACCAACGTTGGCGGTGCCATGTCGTGTAGTTCCTATAGTACCCCTGCAGGACCTGCACGTTTGGATAACATATACTGCGGGCTTGGTGGCAGACTGACTCCGTGCACCCCCACCGTATATGTTAGCCTAGTTTGCATTAGCTAGCTCGCAGTGCCACTAGTGTCTCCTCTTATCGGGGAGAGATTAGTTTCTGGCAACCTTAGAACATGACCACCCCGATTCCCTCAGAATCGTTGAAACAATGCACTACTTTTCGCTCAGTCACTCGTGCTCACTTATTCGGTTTGTCTCAGAGAGTTACACAGAATAAACAGTCGGGCGTTTCAATAAGTATTTATTGAACAGTTGTTATTCTAGTGTAAAATATATGTGCTGCGGTAACCAGCAGACAATAGCAGAGATATATTATCAGCAGTACGATAAAAGCAAAGGGATAGAACAGTTCTACCATATTGCAATAATCATGAATACATACATGAATATAAAAGCATTATGTAAGTGCGCGTACTCCTACGATGCCTAACTAGATGTACCTGTGTGTACCTAGCATATGTGTAGGGAGAGCCAAGAATCCCTCTAGGATTTAGTTGAACCCCCATACCTGAATAGAGTGAGTGTGGGACACCGTCCTGGTCTCGAGTTGGACACCCCGCAAGGGCTGTGTTAGACTGCTGTCAGCTGGAGCGACTGCATGCAGGAGCCTCAGCGTCTCTGGTCAGTGTGTCAGCATGGAAGTCTCGGTTCCCTCTCTCTTACCGGGGCAAGATGTGGTGTATTTATACCCTAAAGAGTCTCGGTCCTCAGTATGGTTTGTATTGGACATGAGGAAGACGTCGGGGGTGAACTTTGTACATACATATTATGCAAGTGGTGTATTCCTAGAGAGCCATGCATAATTAATGAGTACAGTGTGGGCCTGTGTTTGGGAAAAACCCTGCTGTATTCAAAACCACAGGATAGATAACGTTCAGGCCTCAGAGCTCGTTGTGTACTAGCAAGGACCAATGTAGGTGAAAGATCATGCCTATATAAGGAATCATGACTGTAATAGGACATGTACAGTTATGACCATAATTGGGTATATGCGGCTATGACCATAATAGGGCAAGTACGAATATGACCATATTAGGGAAAATATGAATACGTCCATTTTAGGGCATGTACGAACGGGTCTACATTAGGGCCTCTATGCGGGATATAACAGTGGGAGGAGAGCAGCTGCAAGAGATGGGTTGTAGGAGCATCCTGGTGGCTACTGAATCTGAGAGCCAGTCACTCCTCAACACAAAGGGGCACTGTTTTTGGATTTTGGTGTGTTCAATAACTGCACATATGTAAATCTGGCAGATAATGCTTATAGGTTCTCAGTTAAGGGTGTGGTTTAGCAATTATTCAGGGCGAACTTACAATTTTTGGTCTGACGTCAATGGAAATGTACGCTGTTGGGCAAAAGCCATCCTAAACAAATACTTTACTAATTTGCTTTTGTGTTTCAAGTGCTCATTAAAAGTAATGGATCGGTAGCAAAGGTAAAGTGTTCTCAAAATATTTACTGCAAATCCAGGGCCAGGCAAAGTTCAGCCAACTGCAAGTACACAATCAAAATTTAAGGTGGCGAATTTCACATTTAATTGACAAATATAGCTGCTGTGGCTTGCATCAAGTGTGCAGGCAAGCCTAGTTGAAAATATGAAGTTCGGTTCGATAAAGGAAGATAGAATACTGTGGTCTCGTAAGAAAAATAAATTGCTCCATGAATACACTTGAAAAGAGACTTTTTTTTTCAATTCACTACGTATTTCAACGGCTACTTATTTAGATCTACCATATTTTCAAATTACAAGTGCACGATACTATATTTCTTCAACACAGCAAAAGTGTAATTAAATATTTGCTAATTATTTTCAGAAACACAGGACGGGTGGTTTCAACAACATCAGTCTAAAAACCTAAGTTGTGACCACATTAATGCAATACAGCATCAATGTGCGACAGAAGTGCACCTTCGCTTAAGATGCCCTTCCTCCTTTTCTGGTTGTATAATTCTGTGTCCGTACTACAATCGAGGATTAGGCATTTTCCTTTCTTAATTTATTTCTCAGCAGCCATAAAAAAAAAAAACTACCACATTAGTCTGGAATAAATGACCCATGAGCACCAACAGTGAACCTCAACAGCAACAACCAGTCAGTGATAAGCAGTGCAAAGATTACAGCCCTAAAGAAAACAGCACTTCCACTTTCTTCGCTGCTCGAAAGTAAGTGCTTTCTCCTGGAGGCTGTTGTTTGGGGATAATAATCAATATTTATAAACATTTAACAAATGCGTTTAGATAGAAGTTAGCATTTCTGCCATTTCCCTTAATTTGTCTGCCTTGCTTTGCTTGAACTGTCCTGGTTTGCCATACCTGTACTTGCAGGCTGATCTACTTAGAGCGGTAGCTGGGTAATAACAACCCCCCCCCCCCCCCATTAATAAATACTTCCCACCTCACCCCCAAAGGTCCACCTTCCTGCATCGCCTGCGCATTCTGAGGCATGAGGCAAGGTGGTATTTACGGTCAAAGTGATGTCCGGTAACACCCACAGGTCAGCACCATAACCTACCCTTTTCTGCGATGCAGAGGCGGGCAAAGCGCTGACATTGGTACCTGGTAAGGCAGGGCGTCAGAGCCCGTTAATATGTGGTGTTTGACCACGGAAGCCAGAGGGCGCTTTACGAGACATGCTACACCACCTCTCCTATCTGATTCAGGGCCGGAAACAGCCCACAGACAGGAAAGATAGCAGAACGACTGTATAGTCCATGAGGCCCTTACACACCAACATTTTAGAAGAGGCAAGTGTTAGAATTTTAAAAAATAATCATGAAGTTGCATTTCCCTCACGTTCTATTGAAGCAGAAGCAATATCAAGCAGGAGACAGCTGAAATAAAGTAGTTTTTGGCTTTAAAAATGGGGAGTCTCCGGCATGAATCTGTCTATCGGCCTGTATAGACTGAACTGATTAAATAAGTACTAAGGAAGGTAGGCTTTCACTTTCGACCTACCAGCACCTACTGCAATTCCCAAAGAGTGAGCATTTAGCCCTGTGAATGAAGTAGGGCGAGAAGATGTCTAAGTCCTCCTGCATAGCTGCTCTTGTGCCATGCAAATACTACACTACCCTGCTCACCATGGAAGGGTCTTGACAAACTGATCTCCTAGAAGAGATTCAAGAAGATCAATATTTTTCTCCTTAGGGAAGGGCAGGTGGAGGCGATTGACTCCTCATTACAATGAGCCAATAATACTGCTCTGGAATCCCTTAATAGACAAATCTTGCTACTGGCAGAAGCCCAGAGCATGAAAGTGGGGAAAGAGTTTGGGCATGTCAGACTCACAGAAACTTAGGGGGCAAGGTTCTTCACTTGCAATGCAAGGCCAAAAGAAGAGCGATATCATGACCCAAACAGAAACCTTTCAACAGCTCAAAAAAGCATTCTTGAAGAGAGCATACACCCCTGCACTCAATTCCTCTGCTTCTGGAGATGATGCTGGGCTTACCCATGATAGCAGGGAGAACCTCTTTCTAATGGGGAGGACCCCGAACTAAGGGGAAAAATCTGGTGTTGATCAGGGTGTTGATTCGTGGGAGCACGCCAGCCCAAGTAGACTTTGGCGCTGAGAAGTCAGGATCAATTGACCCAGGTTGGAGAAAAAGGACTCGAAGGGCTCATTCAACAAGGTGGCGGGTCAAACATGTTCTACTCAATGGATATTTAACACCTGCGGTCCTCTGAGTGGACCTCAGCTGAAACAATGGCACAGATTGTCCGCAGCAGGTTGAGAAAACCCCAAACAGGTCAGGGGCCGCCTGCGGGCAGAAAGAACATGACTGCCCCTGGAAGGCAAGGTCACTCTCTGGCTTGAAACAGAGGCACAATGTCCACCTTTCTGGCAACAATTGTAAACTATCCTAAGAAAGGGATTGACTGCTCATGAAGAGTTTGCAAGACAAGCAGCTTAATTGTTCCAGCCCACAACAAAGATACCCGGCATGGCCAAGCAAGCTCAAGTATTAGGAAATCTAATACCCCACTGGTTGGTTAGAGAGTCTTCTTTGAGAATACAGACTGAACCCTATCCACCGAGTGGAGGTGGTTCCTTCTTATAAAGTGGACAACAAGCTAGGGACTTAGTAACTTTGGAAGTCAACCCTATGGCGGAGGGTGACCTCTTCTGGAGACCCCCTTCATAAAAGAAAGGTTCATTATAATGTTCTCTCCCGTGGGCAAAGTCCAATAATTAAGGAGGTCAGAAGATTTTTGGAGAGGCCGGTAGAGGTAGGTTAAGTACAGACAGGGGGCACTCTACCCTTCATTCTATTCTCCCAAAGAAATGAAAGTGCCAAACATGCAAACCAATGGCAGGACCAGAAGAAGTTTGCAGGATTCTTCTCTACACAAGGTGCTGACAGTGATCAAGACAGCCGAGGAGTATTACGGTGTGGTTTCAACGCACCAGAAAACATCTAAAAAAGTACCCTTTTCCCCCCAAACTAAAGGTAGGAGGGAGACTGGCTGTGCTCCTCCAGAGGTTGCAAACAATATTCCCTATGAAAGATATAGTTATAACTGAATATTCTGCACATATATTAATCCAGACATTATGGACCATGACTGAATGCCACAGGATGTTTAACAATACAAAATGAGTAATTAGTGAGACGTTTTGCATCACTGAATCCCCCACGTGGGTAACAAAAACACTTAAAAAAATACCATGCATCTAATATCTTTGTTGTGATGGATAGTAGGATCTACCTTCCTTTACTGAGTATCATACACATGGCTATGAGCAGTCAGCCATCTGTTATCATTAGGAAATGTAACAAGTGATCTACAGAAGAGTGAAGCAATGATTATCAAACCTATCACTGAAGTGGGTTATAGTGAAGTTCAAAAAGAAGGGGTGACGAGTCTGGAAGATCAGTCATCTTAATCTTCCCCAGAGGAGAAACTCCATAATGGCTTATAGAACATGTGTGATCCGGCACTCAAAACTATTAACTAAACATGTTGTCCGAATACAGTTTGACCGGATAGTAATTTCAGAATTAATTCCAACAAAGTCACATAATGTAGACTCAAATGTCACTTTTCTTTAAAAGTTGATGCCTTTATTCCTAATCATCTCTTTTTAAAAAAACAACGTATTTTTTTAGCCGTAGTCAACGAGTTTTGTCCCGTCCGGGACTTCTTCAGGGCTACAAGACATAGACTATATACAAATTTTAAAAATCGTACAATGCTATTCAAAACACCACAGCAAAAACCCCAAATCTTCTTACATACTGCTCATTATATACAGAATTTTTTTTAATCCTAAACACAAGTCCCTTGAATTGGACTACATTCACTGTGCATTATGCGTCATTTATTAATACAAATATTTCCACATTTCTTATGCAGTTCACAAAGTTACGATGCCGCAACCAACCATCTACAAAAGAAACAATTGATGGGCGGAATGCTGGACAATGCAAACATTCACCCCCAGTCACAAGGATCTGGGTTAAAGCCATCATTCATTTGCTCACTACACCACCCCAGTTTGGACCAAGCCATATGCAAATCAGTCTTGACCCTGTTCCTTGTGGGAACAGTCCAGCCCGAGCTGCCAAGCCAGGTCCTCCCTGGACCGGAAACAAGCATCCTGGGACCGGTTTCAGGGCATCACCCTTCAACAGCCAGGCTAGCTTGAATCCAGTGGTGTAGTGAGCACAGGACCCACGTCTGGGCATACCCTTCTCACTTAGGGCGACAAATGCAAAAGAAACAATTGATGGACAGAATGCTGGACAATGCAAACATTCACCCCCAGTCACAAGGATCTGGGTTAAATCCTTCATTCTTTTGCTCACCACACCACCCCAGTTTGGACCCAGCCATATGCAAATCAGTCTTGACCCTGTTCCTTGTGGGAACAGTCCAGCCCGAACTGCCAAGCCAGGTCCTCCCTGGACCGGAAACAAGCATCCTAGGACCGGTTTCACCCCTCATCAGCCAGGATAGCTTGAATCCAGTGGCACAGTGCTGACATTGGTGCCTGGTAAGGCAGGGCGTCAGAACCCGTTAATATGTGGTGTTTGACCACGGAAGCCAGAGGGCGCTTTAGGAGACATGCTACACCACCTCTCCTATCTGATCCAGGGCCGGAAACAGCCCACAGACAGGAAAGATAGCAGAACGACTGTATAGTCCATGAGGCCCTTACATACCAACATTTTAGAAGAGGCAAGTGTTAGAATTTTAAAAAATAATCGTGAAGTTGCATTTCCCTCGCGTTCGATTGAAGCAGAAGCAATATCAAGCATGAGACAGCCGAAATAAAGTCGTTTTTGGCTTAAAAAATGGGGAGTCTCCGGCATGAATCGGTCTATTGGCCTGTACAGACTGAACTGATTAAATAAGTACTAAGGAAGGTAGGCTTTCACTTTCGACCTACCAGCACCTACTGCAATTCCCAAAGAGTGAGCATTTAGCCCCGTGAAGGAAGTAGGGCAAGAAGCTGTCTAAGTCCTCCTGCATAGCTGCTCTTGTGCCATGCAAATACTACACTACCCTGCTCACCATGGAAGGGTCTTGACAAACTGATCTCCTAGAAGAGATTCAAGAAGATCAATATTTTTCTCCCCAGGGAAGGGCCTGGTGGAGGCGATTGACTCCTCATTGCAATGAGCCAATAATACTGCTCTGGAATCCCTTAATAGACAAATCTTGCTACTGGCAGAAGCCCAGAGCATGAAAGTGGGGAAAGAGTTTGTGCATGTCAGACTCACAGAAACTTAGGGGGCAAGGTTCTTCACTTGCAATGCAAGGCCAAAAGAAGAGCGATATCATGACCCAAACAGACACCTTTGAACAGCTCAAAAAAGCATTCTTGAAGAGAGCATACACCCCTGCACTCAATTCCTCTGCTTCTGGAGACGATGCTGGGCTTACCCATGATAGCATGGAGAACCTCTTCCTAATGGGGAGGACCCCGAACTAAGGGGACAAATCTGGTGTTGATCAGGGTGATGATTCGCAGGAGAACGCCAGCCCAAGTAGACTTTGGCGCTGAGAAGTCAGGATCAATTGACCCAGGCTAGAGAAAAAGGACTCAAAGGACTCATTCAACAAGGTGGCGGGTCAAACATGTTCTACTCAATGGATATTTTACACCTGCGGTCCTCTGAGTGGACCTCAGCTGAAACGATGGCACAGATTGTCCGCAGCAGGTTGAGAAAGCCGCAACCAATCATCTATGCATTGTTGATTTGATATGTCATGGACCCATTTTGATAAAGAAACATTTTCCTTAAATGTCACCATCGGCTATGAAGGGATAAATCCCTTTCACCTCTTTCATAAGCTAGGGAGAGATCAATAGACCTTGAATTTGTTTATAGACGAGATAAATTAATGTACCTTGTTTAGGGATTCTTTCTGTATATGGCGGCGAAAATAATATTTCCAATGATCAACATTATTAAAGAAAAATATTAAACATTGGGGGGTATTTTTAATGTCTAAAAGGCTTAAATGTATAAAGTAAAATATTGAACAGTGGTGAACTGATCCTTTAGTTGTTAGAGTGAAGTCTGCTACTGCAGAGACCAATGTGTAGCATGTAGACTCATTTGAATCATAGCCACGTCACCTAAAAACTTTCACAATTGCGGAAAATTGATGTAATTAGAACCACAAAGTTGAATTAGGTACACTGACTGTAGTGAGATCCTAGTAACAACAGAAAACAGTGCTAAAACTTGTCAGACAGATCGGTGGCCAAGGCATGACGTGTGAGCTCTGTAAGAGATTTTCAAAGGTTTATAATTTTGTGCACTTTTAAAAACTACCAGAATGCATTTTTACACTTGATTTCACATATATATGTTACAGTCAAAGTGTGAAATCCCGCATTGTATAGAATGCCTAGGTAATGTATAGAATGCCTGAAAAGGCCTGAAAATCGAACGTCAAAGTATGAAATGATTGATATTTTATACATTGCCTAGGCATTGTATACTTTGCCGGATTGTCTGCCGGCAAAGTATATAATAGGCCTAATCCCGCCATTTTATTCCCGCCCGGCAATGTGTGAAATTCGGCATTCTATAGAATGGCTAGGTAATGTATAGAGTGCCTGAAAATCGAACGACAAAGTATGAAATGATTGATATTTTATACATTGCCTGGGCATTGTATACTTTGCCGGATTGTCTGCAGGCAAAGTATATAATACGCCTAATCCCGATCAAAGTGCCAAAATACAAGGTGTTTTGGTGCTGCAACAAGTAGGTCATGCCAGTTCGGCTTTGTGTTTTACCGGTAAGAATATTCTGTTCGCATTCTGTAGGTCATGCCAGTTCTGCTTTGTGTTTCACCGGTAACAATATTCTGTTCGCATTCTTGTTTAAGTCGTGAAATGTATGTACAAGATCAAAGTGCCAAAATAGAAGGTGTTTTTGTGTGAAGGATAAAAGTGAGTACAATTCCACGTGTTGAAGGTGTATAGAAGGTGTTTTTGTGTGAAGAATAAAAGTGAGTACAATTCCACGTGTTACTCTGGCCTTTCTTAGTGTAACAAGTACTTCAATCTCAGTTCTGCTTTCATTGTTTTCCGGTAAGAATATCCTGTGCTTTATTTCGTAGTTTTGTTCTTTCACTTTCAAATGCGTATTAATTAATAAAGGCTTCTCATCTTGTGCCCTTTTAACACTTTGCGTAAATGGTACTGGTCATTCTGTATAATGCCTAGGAATTGTATAGAATGCCTAGGAAAAGTATGTAACATTTTCCCCAAAAACTTATATTTCATAGTTTGCCGAAAACCATCAGGCATTCCATACATTACCTAGGCATTCTATACAATACCGGGATTTCACACTTTGACTGTAACATATACATTGATTTCGTGGCTTTGCCTTCTAAACAAACTTTCTATGATGAATAGAAGTGTGTTTTTCTAATGAATGTTAAATACGCCATGCTTTAGGGCAGACTACATTTTGCTCTCCCCCTTTCCCACATTATCTCCTTGCAAACTCTGCAGCACACAGTGAAGATGAAATGTAATGGTTTATTTCCACTGTTAATATTAATCTGCTCTCAATTAACTTGTCTCTGCTCAGCTATGACTTGTAACATCTTAAGGTTTCTTCTGTTGAATCACTGTGCTCTATTCATTCACATAACATGCTATTGTTAATGTATCTTATTCTGTTATAACATCTCCAGCCGGGATTAGCATAGAGGGAGTTGAATTATTTAGCGGGTAGGTGCTTAAGTGTCAAGGCAATGAGACTTTTATTTTTCATGTGCTCTGATTTGCTGATGAAATTATACATTTGCTCACAATACAGTCTTATTGTGATTTCTGTAATTTCATATGCAAGAATAATGTATTAAAAACCCTGTAAGGGGGGGGGGGGGGGGCTGAACATTTTCCTGATGGTATAGATGCTTTTAAGAATGCTGCCCATTTCTTTTCTGATTTTGTAGCCCATATGAGACTTGGAATAATTTCAGATTTTTGCATACTCTGTATAACTCTGCATTGAAAGTCTTAAAGGCATTGATTCTGTATCGCTTTATTTTAGAATTCTGTTATAAAACCCATTACGTTTTTATTGATCTAGAATGCAGGTATTTACTGGGCCAATTCAATTTACCCTATGTACTAATAAATTGTATCTTCTAATTTTTGATGTTTGGGAGGTGCCTTTACACGGGACACATGGCCTCATGAAATTAAGGTTCAACACCGTGTCCAATCTAGTCAAATGTGGGAATTCTGGCGAAGGTAAATTTTTGGGCTTCCAGATTTTGGGGTACACCATTTTGCTAACACTGCTCCATCCTTGCCATCTTAGGAAACCATCCAGCATGCCTGCAGACATTGTGAAGTGGATTACAAAGGTAAGGGACAAGAAGTATATATGCCAACACTCCTGCTTTAGGCAGAAAACTCATGCTTTTGTAAGTTACACATCATACAAATTTGCCTTTTGTCAGTGTAAAAAAAAATTCTTTACCCAAAAATTGAACAAACTAACTTTGCCACCAGCCCACTCCACCAGGTATACTTAATCAATTTAGGACATATATATGGTGCACATGACAACTGACATGCATGTAGCATCTGCCTGCCACCCATGCTCCAACCTCATGTACCAACCTCATGCACCAAGAATTAAAGACAAAGCGCTAACCTTTAATGTATAGCTGGAGAAATAAAAAGATGGACTTCGCACCTCTCTGCAGGGTCACCCCCAAAGTTTTTACCTTCACGCCTCCAGTTTTGTGAAAATTTTCTGATGGTATTTAGGACACTGCGCACTTTATCAATGCTAACTAGTAGTAAAAAAATGCTTGTGCTCTCTCTCCTTTTACCCTGGTAAAATGGACTTGCACCCAATTAACTTTTTTTAAATTTACTTGCAGGTCCCTACCAAAGTGTTACTACATGTACCCAGGGTCTGTAAATTAAATTCTACTAATGGGCCTACAAAAGACACAATTGATGGAAGGAATGCAGAACAAATCACCCCCAGTCGAAAGATCTGGGTTAAATCCTTCATTCTTTTGCTCACCATGCCACCCCAGTTTAGACCTGGCCATATGCAAATCAGTCTTGACCCTGTGCCTCATGGGAACAGTCCAACCCAAACTGCCAAGCCAGGTCCTCCCTGGACCGGAATCAAGCATTCTAGGACTGGTTTCGGGGTTTCACCCCTCATCAGCCAGGATAGCTTGAACCCAGTGGCACAGTGAGCCAGGGACCCACGTCTGGGCATACCCGGAGCACTTAGGGCGAGAAAACAAAAGACACACAATTGATGGATGGAATGCAGAACAAATCAAAACATTCACCCCCAGTCGAGAGATCTGGGTTAAATCCATCATTCTTTTGCTCACCATGCCACCCCAGTTTAGACCTGGCCATATGCAAATCAGTCTTGACCCTGTGCCTCGTGGGAACAGTCCAGCCTGAACTGCCAAGCCAGGTCCTCCCTGGACCAGAAACAAGCATCCTAGGACCGGTTTCGGGGTTTCAACCCTCATCAGCCAGGATAGCTTGAATCCAGTGGCACAGTGAGCCCGGGACCCACGTCTGGGCATACCCGGCGCACTTCGGGCGAGAAAGCAAAAAAGACACAATTGATGGACGGAATGCAGAACAAATCAAAACATTCACCCCCGTCGAGAGATCTGGGTTAAATCCATCATTCTTTTGCTCCCCATGCCACCCCAGTTTAGACCTGACCATATGCAAATCAGTCTTGACCCTGTGCCTCATGGGAACAGTCCAACCCGAACTGCCAAGCCAGGTCCTCCCTGGACCAGAAATAAGCATCCTAGGACCGGTTTCGGGGTTTCACCCCTCATCAGCCAGGATAGCTTGAATCCAGTGGCACAGTGCTGACATTGGTACCTGGTAAGGCAGGGCGTCAGAACCCGTTAATATGTGGTGTTTGACCACGGAAGCCAGAGGGCGCTTTAGGAGACATGCTACACCACCTCTCCTATCTGATCCAGGGCCGGAAACAGCCCACAGACAGGAAAGATAGCAGAACGACTGTAGAGTCCATGAGGCCCTTACATACCAACATTTTAGAAGAGGCAAGTGTTCGAATTTTAAAAAATAATCGTGAAGTTGGATTTCCCTCGCATTCTATTGAAGCAGAAGCAATATCAAGCATGAGACAGCCAAAATAAAGTCGTTTTTGGCTTAAAAAATGGGGAGTCTCTGGCATGAATCGGTCTATTGGCCTGTATAGACTGAACTGGACCGGAAACAAGCATCCTAGGACCGGTTTCTGGGTTTCACCCCTCATCAGCCAGGATAGCTTGAATCCAGTGGCACAGTGAGCCCGGGACCCACGTCTGGGCATACCCGGCACACTTAGGTCAGTGAGCATGTGTGTGGGGGGATGAGTGGGTCTGTGAGTGACTGTGTTGTGAGTGGGTGTCTGAGTACCTGCATGGGTCTGGGAGTGGGTGTGTGACTGCCTGTGTGGGACTCTGAGTGGGCGTGAAAGTGCCAGCATTGAACTGTGAGTGGGTATGTGTGTGCCTGTGTGGGTCTGAGAGTGGGTGTTGGGGGTGCCTCTGTAGGTCTGTAAGTGGATGTGCAAGTAGATGCAATGGGTCTGCGAGTGGGTGTACGAGTATCTGCATAGGTCTGTCAGTGGGTGTGCGAATAGGTCTGTCAGTGTCTGCATGGATTTCTCAGTGGGTGTGTGATTGCCTGTGTGACTGTCAGTGCCTGTGTGGTTCTCTCAGTGGGTATGAGTGTGCAGGACTACAGAAGGACTGTCCTGCTGCCAGAGGACTGCCCTGCTGTCTGAGAAGGAAGACTAGATCTGCTCCCTTCATCCCAGGCTCCTGAAGTGACTCCAAGGGTCAGCTGACTGACCTCCTGTTCGGAGCTACAGGGATATAACAAGCTCCAGAAGCCTTCCTGCAACTACCTAGCTGACCTGCGGCACTGGCCCTGCCTGATCCCTGCAGGCCTGTGCAAGAGTAAGTTCCTGATCCCCAAGAGGTGCCTCCCCAGGACTTCGGGCCATGGTTGGCATCAGAGTGCACTCCTCTGAAGTCCAAAGAGAAATCCAGAAGTCTTGGGCTCTTCACAACAGCGAACAGGCCTGTTTCCACCATGATCTTGCTGCCCATGCAGATCACAAACGTGAAGCTCCGGTGAACCCGACTCTTCGCGCTACAGCAACCACCAGCGACGACCTGTAACGTGAGATCAGCACTTCACGCTACTGTAGCAAAAGCCCGTAGTGTCTGCCAACGCAAAGCTCCAGCATCGACCATCCACAAAGTCTGACTGGATCTTTGTGCTACAGCGATGACCACCCACTACACTCTCCCTGCTCCTCGCATCCTCCTGCATCACAAACTGGACTCTTCGAGTCAAAGTTTGAGAAAGTAACTTTTTGAGCGAGACTAACCTGGATCCAGCCCACGCTCCATCATGGTCAGCCTGAACTTGTAACTTTCCCCCAGTCTAGCACAACCAGATGACGAGTGGTACTTTGTGCTTTTAGGCGCTATTCTAAATCTTTGAACTTGCATATGTATAGTTGTACTGATTGGATTTTCATTGTTTTGGTCGCAAATTATTTACTAAATGATAATCTATTTCTTTCTAAATTGATTTAGGATTCTTCTTGTGGTGTGTTTACAATTTATTACTATTTGTATGCTGCACAGATATCTTACATATTGCATCTAGGATAAGCCTCACTGCTTTCGTGCCAAGCTACTAGCGGGCTAAGCACATGTTAATTTAGTGACTTTGTGGTTCACCCCGACAAGGATTGCGGTTGTTGCTTGAAATGGGTTTTTAAACCTACTCCCCCCCCCCCCCCCCAATCAATCAATAGCCTAATTTACCACGTCAATCTAGTGGCAGAATTACACAATGTGACAGCAGGTAACCTGGGATCAATCTGAGCCTCTCCACTTAACCAAATTGTGTGACCCTGGGCAGATATATGGCTTGTGTTTAATTTAATGGACTGCAATGTTGTTCCCTGTACAATAAGAAGCTGGATACAGCCGACTGCTCTCCGCTAGTAATCTCTGTTGGGCTTCTTTCTTCCTATTTCTGTCTATGTGCAGCGTGTACTCCAGCTCCATTGGAAGGCTAGTTGCAGGAAGGCAAAGGCAGGTGTAGGGGCTCAGTAACAAAAAGACCAGCACATTGGCTGCTTACCTTTTTCAATCAATCAATCAATCACAGAATTTGTAGAGCGCACTACTTACCCGCGAGGGTCTCAAGGCGCTGGGGAGAAAAAAAGGGGGGGGGGGTGCTGCTACTGGTCGAACAACCAGGTCTTGAGTAGCCTCGAGTAGCCTCCTGAAGGTCAGCAGGTCTTGGGTCTGTCGTAGGCTTAGTGGAAGGGTGTTCCAGGTCTTGGCGGCGAGGTGGGAGAAGGATCTGCCGCCGGTGGTAGTTCTTCGAATGCGAGGGACGGTGGCGAGGGAGAGGTCGGCGGAGCGGAGCTGGCGGTTGGGGACGTAGAAGAGGAGTCGTCTGTTGAGGTAGGCTGGGCCAGTCTTGTGGAGTGCCTTGTGTGCGTGGATGAGGAGTTTGAAGGAGATTCTCCTGTCGACGGGGAGCCAGTGCAGGTTCCTCAGGTGGGGGGTGATGTGGCTGTTGATCATGTTGATCATCTGGTTTCCTGATGTACTGCATTGTGGGAGAATGACAGAGTGGACATTCTTCTATGTTCTTCCTGCTGTTTTCTTCCAGGCTGCAGGCACTGGGTATGCCGTGTAAAAAACCCACAAGGCGGACGCGAGGCAGACTTGAAACGGATTTCTTGCCTTGCTACTGCCCTGTGCATGATCTTTGCAGCAGTGCTGAAATTAGAAAATCTTTACTTCAGGAATACATAAATTGGGGGTCACGGTGTGACAAAAGAAAAAGTGGAGTCACGAGGGCAGTCATAAAAAGTAGTCCAACTAATATATATATTTTTTTAAAACTCTGCCACAAAGAAATTGGCACCAAGGAAACCTGCAACAGTAAATCTGTTCTGGTGTAATTGGTTGCTAAGGTTGTACTGAAAAAATATATTATAGGTTTAAGGCACCTGCTGCAGATATATTTGCGTGCCTAGTAAACCTCAGGGAATAATAATGGTAAGAGAACTCTAGTAGTTAATTCACTTGCTGGAGAGTTCTGTGTTTGGTCTAAACACGACTCAAAGTAGCATAGAAGGTTAATACGAAGCACATCCTGTAACATGAAGATGACAGATTTTCCTTTTATGTAGGTAGGTAAGTGCTTTTAACACGGAGATCCTTTATTACTCGCAGTTCATAAATTGCAGTCCTAATATAACACAGTGAGCTATAAATCGGCATCAAGGACCTGCATGCAAAGTGCAAGACGTGTTTAGCTAAGGCCACTGAATTTATGTGATGACCCAGATGCAGCGTTTTCCACATAATTATGAATTTGCCACACTTTCCACATAAACCATCATCTGTTGCATAATTTGCAGAATTTAACAAAAAACTTTTTCTAGCTGAAATGGATCAAAAGTTACTAAAATGTGGCGCCATGTGTCCTTGTGCAGTGGTAGGCCCACTGCAAAGGTTGACTGGTTGGTCAGCTTTCAGTTGTATATTGCTGTATTTGGGTGTTTAGCTCATACAAATTAGGTGAAATCTTTTCCCAGACAATGGTACAGTGTGCAAAAATGTCAAAATAAGTAATGCTATCATAAAATGTGCCACATTATGCCGCATAACTTGCATCATCTTGTTGCATAATTCAGTCAACCCTGCTGCATAATTTGGTCCTCCACTGCCACATAATTCAGGTAGCCCGGTTTAAATCTTACTGTTTTTTCTCCATCTATTATTATAAGGCTGCTAAAAAGAGGTTGTTTGGGTAGTAATAAAGTCTTATTAGTACTGCGTTACATTTGAAATCATGACTTTGTTTCTCTCTGCCTTGCACTCAACACATAATGCCTACTGGTAAGGGTGATATGCTACTCCTACATCTTGTAACCCTCATTGTCTTATGTAACGCATCCTGAACATTGATTTACACACTTCCATGATTTATTGTCAATGTATAATGTGCGTGTGATGTAAAGTGTTATGAAACCCTAAAATGGGATGTGCAGCGCTATAAAAGAATAAAATTATTAAAAAATAGTGGTATTTAAGTTGTTAATCGTGTAAAGTACTCATACAGGCTGATACATCTGTCATTCTTACAGTGCTAGCATATCAATTGTATACAGGGACTGAACACAGTGGATAACCTGCTTCCAGATCGTAGTTTCTTTTAAGTACTTGAATGTGTCTGGTGTCAGCAAATTACTTCAAGACACATTTAGCATATTTCACTGGAGTCAAACTTCATGTCTCCAACATTTTCTGGAATTAGAGCTACTTATTTTCAATGAAAATCGTCCTGAGCTACTAATATGATTAGTGTTGTAATAATGACCACATCAGAAAAGGATACATTGGTGGCCACCTTATGCAAGATGACCAGCAGTAGTCACCCCAGTGCAGGGTTGCCAGAAATGATCCCTTCAGTGCATCAAGCAGAGTTGCCATAAGCAATATAAAAAAGGCTTTGTCCATTTGGAATTCCTTTTCATGGATAATACATAACAGCCATAGCTGCAACCCCTGGCGCTAAGGCAATAGCATTAGTAATACGTTTCCCCTAGTGCCACACGATTCATCACTTAAATTTCCGCTTTAAATATATTTTAGAAATTCAACAATTTTTCTCCAAACAAGCTTATGAGGTCTGACACACACATTTTCGTCTCAGACGTACACTTTTCAACTCTGCTAAACATATATTAATTTAGCCAAACAAAAGCCTCAAATTTTGTAAACTGGACTACACACAGGAGATCTATTTACAGGTATCTGGAGAGCTATTAGTAGATCATGAGCTACTTGTTGGAGAAGCCTGTTCTCGAGCAACATTATAGGCTATTAAATTAAACACAACAGATTTTTGTACAGCTAGTAGTTTGAACTACTGTCTAACTGCAAACCAATGCCAGTCTCATTTGTTGAGGGGGTGAGAGAATCTCTTGTACAATTATGCAAAGATTACTTTCATGAGCAATTACAAGTACAAAACGGTCAAGTAGAAAATGGCTCCGACTTCTAACTCTGGGCAAATCACGACATAAACAATACAGGAGAATAGGCAGGATTCTCAAAGGCTTCCCTCTTGATATCATCAGTGATATATTGGAGGGTGTGTAATGTATACTGTGGAGTCTTTATCACGCAACACGTTACAATGTGAGTCTTTACCATGCAGGTAGGTACCCCGAAGTTCTTTTTCAGGCACTTTACACCGCAAGATTTGACCACATTTTTTTATTTTAAATTCAAGGTTTTGGGTTAAGGCAAGGGGTATTTAGAAGTCAGGAGTGGGTTGCGGTAAACTGAAGAAAGAGTTTTTCAGGTTAATGGGGCAGGTAGTGGTAAAGGAGGCATGGAGTTTTCAGGGTTCAGGGGAGGGCTGTGGTAAAGGGCAGTAAGTGTAGGGTTTGCAGGGGCTAGCGATAGGAGTTAAGGGTTTTTTGGGGTTCAGCAGTGGGTAACGGTAAAGGGTTTTTAAGGTTCAGGGGCGGGTAGTAGAAAGGGGTGGTAAGAGGTTTTAGAGCTCATGGGTGGGTAGTGATACAGGAAGGTAAGGGGTTTTTGGGGTTCAGGGGCAGGTAGTGGTAAAGGATGGTAAGGGATCTTTAGGGTTTAGGGGTTGTTAGAAATGGTGGTCTTTAGTTGGCAGTGGTATGCACCCTGTCCAAGTAGGCACCCTTCCTTCTAGTCAGGGTAAGGGAGTTTAACACACCCAGATAACCCCCTGCCCACCCCCTTGGTAGCTTGGCACGAGCAGTCAGGCTTATCTCAGACAATGTGTAAAGCATTTGTACAAAACACACACAGTAGCGCAGTGAAAACACTACAAAATGGACACCACACCAGTTTAGAAAAATAGTCAATATTTATCTAATCAACACAAGACCAAAACGACAAAAATAAAAGATACACAAGCAAAGATAAGAATTTCGTAAGAATAAAGCAAAAATATAGGGTCACATCCATCAAGCTTTTTACCGGTCGCAAACTGATTTAACAGGTAAAAAGCCATTTCCGATGCATCAAACCTAAATGCATTCGCAAAATAGGTAATCGCAATTTTTGCGATTACCTATGTTGGGAATGCATTTAGGAAATCGTAATTTGCGATTCCCTAAATGCAATGCATAAAGCATTTTAAAGAGGGGGGCGTGGCCGAGCCAGCGACCAAGATGGCCGCCTGACTTAGGAGCTCCGGAGCCATCAGCATTATATTCCCATCTGCGGGTGCCAGTGGGCTGAGAATTTGCCCTCCGCAATAATGCAGATGCCGATGAAATAACGGTGACTGGTCGGGCCGAGCTCGGTCCACAAAGACGCTCGCTGCATAGAAGCCCGACATGCCACGCTCCCGAACCCGACGCTGCCCTCGGAGGCCCCGAGACGACAGGGATACTGGTGAGTGGGCAAATTCTGAAGCTGACTGAAGCGGGAGGTGGGGGCGGCCCAGCGGCCTACTAGGCCCTCTGGATTCGTATTGCGCTGCAGCGACTGCTAAGTCTGCACCACTTGACCCTGGGCTCAGGGTAAACATTTACTCGACCGCCTCAGTATAATTTCACTTGGATGAATGACGCAGCATGAAACTGTGACTCGCGGCATAACTAATTCTGGGCATTTGGCTGATACAACCGCTACTCGAGAACCAGTGAAGCGCAATAGTTCCATTGAATATCTGAGCGCATTAAGCCACTCCAGGTATGAAGTGCATATAATGGGCTTACTGTGACCTGAATAAAGGAGGAAACTCGTGATTGGTGCTCCGGAACTTACCTGAGGCTGCGCATCGACCTGCTGATTCTGCTTACAGCCTATCCCTGGGAGTTTCATCTCTTCCCCAGCAGCGCAAAATGGGCCGTCACGACTTCAAACAGCGCCAACTTAATTTTGAGGGAGGGAAGACCCCTAGGCGCGATGAGGCTGAGAGCGCCACTGAACCAGAGCCGAGCCACCTGGAAGGCGCAGCCGCCATAATGGCTGAACTCCGTGCCGGGTTTCGATCCATCGATGCCCGCTTGGACACGCTCACCAGTCGGCTAGATTACATTCATGGCCGAATGGAGGCACAAGACACCCGGATCAGCACCGCTGAACAAAGGATCTCGGATGTTGAAGACGCACAACCTTCGGTTCAGAGAAGGTTAGAGAGAGCGGAAGGCCTACTTAAGCAAATCGCTACCAAAGCGGAAGATTTGGAGGCGCTTTCACGCAGAAGCAACATCCGCATTGCTGGTATTGCCGAAACCACGAACACTGGCCCCATGGCCAGATTCGTTGAATCCATCCATGTGGAGATATTTGGGAGGGAGGCCTTTTCCACAACTTTTGCAGTTGAACAGGCACACCGAACATTGGGACCTCCTCCGGCGCCTGGAACGCCCCCGAGGATAATTATCGCTAAAATTCTCAACTATCACGACCGAGATGTGGCGCTCTGGCTGTCAAGAGAACGTGGCTCGCTCACTTACCAGGGCTCAAACATTTCCATATTTCCGAATTTTATGTCAATGGTGCAAGATGCGCACTGCAAGTATATGGACATCAAACAGTCCCTTCAGAAAGCGACTATCAAATACGCCATGTTGTACCCGGCCCGGCTCCGTATTCAGATCGGCAACAAAGCACATGTTTTTGATACTCCAGATGAAGCGACCAAATTCTGGAAGAAACAACAGCCCATGAATAAACAGCAAAGACAGGATGGTGAATCAGACTTTGGTTCCTAAGTACTAGCAAATGTACTCTGCATTGTCATATACTTCGAACATTTTTCGGCAGCGACGCGACGTTTGGGCAGTTACTATATCTTGTATGAGTCGGTTAACAGATGCTGCATGAAACGCAGGAGGTGAAGTTTGCCGCCATTGCTCCTCCAAACAGCAAAAATTGTACTGTCGAGATGCACAAGTTACTAACTTGTGTAACGATATATCTGTAAGAGACAGTAGTTAGTGACAGATTCCTTACCTTAGAATATCCCCAGGCGTCAGGCTGGATCCGGAAAGTTTTTGCGTAGCAGTACCCTTGCACGTCGGTAGGCGGCGTCGTGCGGCTCCGCGTCCGTCGTCGGGCGTCGTGATCGCCGGGATGACGTCGCGGGCAGTACTTAGGCGCCGCCTCTGCGCGCTGACGTCAGTTCTGTACACGACTTTCCGCGCCAGGAACGCAGAGCCATGCAAGAAGCCGACATAGGTGTCTGAAAAATACTAGGGCCCTGAAAGGGATGTCCTAACTCCTAGAAATCAGTTCGCAGAGCGGGGAGGATGGGTGGGCGGTAGGAATCTGTCACTAACTACTGTCTCTTACAGATATATCGTTACACAAGTTAGTAACTTGTGCATCTGAAAGAGACACGTTAGTGACAGATTCCTTACCTTAGAATAGATACCCCAGCAATACCAACCCCGGTGGTGGGTCTGCGAACAAAGATCAGACAAGGAAGTCCTGGAGGACAGAACGGCCAAAGAAGCCGTCCCTCCGGACCTGACTGTTAAGGCAGTAATGCTTTGTAAACGTGTGCAGCGAGGCCCACGTAGCTGCCTGACAAATAACCGGCAGCGGAACACCGCGGCCCAAAGCCGTGGTAGCAGCCGTTGCCCTGGTGGAATGGGCCCGCAGCCCAACAGGAGGCTCCTTCTTAGCCAAAGAATAGCAGGTCTTGATGCACAAGGTAACCCAGCGGGAGATGGTCCTCTTGTGCACCGCCCGACCTTTTTGGCGCCCACGTAGCCAACAAAGAGCTGGTCATCCACCCGGAAGTGTTTTGTGCGGTCAATATAGAAGGAGAGCGCACGTTTTGGGTCCAGACGGTGGAGACTCTCTTCCTCTCTGGAAGGATGCGGAGGCGGAAAGAAGGTGGGCAAAGTGATGGTCTGCCCAATATGGAAAGCAGTAACCACCTTTGGCAAGAAGGACGGGCGCGTCCGAAGAACAACCTTGTCCGGATGAACAGACAGAAAGGGAGGTTTGCAAGATAGAGCCTGGAGCTCACTCACCCGCCGAGCGGAGGTGATGGCCACCAGAAAGGCTGTCTTCAGAGTCAGAAGACGAAGAGGACAGTTATGTAGAGGCTCAAAGGGAGCGCACATTAAAAAGGTAAGAACCAAGTTCAAGTCCCACTGAGGCATCACAAACGGAACAGGAGGGAAGAGGTGAGTAATGCCTTTTAAGAACCTGTTAACAACAGGGGACTTGAAAAGGGAGGGCTGATCAGGAAGCCTGAGGAAGGCCGAGATAGCACAAAGATAACCCTTGATGGTACCCAGGGCAGAACCCTGTTGGGCCAGAGAAAGAAGGAACAGAAGGACCTCAGAAAGAGGGGCAGAGAGGGGATTCACAGCCTTTGCTGTGCACCATGCCACAAATTTGTTCCACCTGCAGGCGTATACCACCTTAGTGGAGGGACGCCTGGCTGCCAGAATCACATCACAAACTTCGGGAGGCAAGTCGAAAGGAATCAACTGCCGCCGCTCAATCTCCACGCAAGCAGGTGTAGACTGGACAGGTTCGGGTGGAGGACCGTCCCCTGCTGCTGCGACAGAAGATCCTCCCGAAGAGGCAGACGGATCGGGGATCTACGCTCATATTGAGTAGCTCGGGATACCAAACTCTTCGAGCCCAGTCCGGAGCCACAAGAATGACTTGGGCCCGGTCGTGCCGAATCTTCTTCAACACTCTGGGTAGAAGTGGTATAGGCGGAAAGGCGTACAACAGACCGCAACTCCACTCGTGACGAAAAGCGTCTCCGAGCGAGTGCCGCCTTGGAAATTCCAACGCGCAGAACTGATGACATTGCGCGTTCTCTTCGGTGGCGAATAGATCTAACCAAGGCTCTCCCCATTGTAGAGAGTCCTTGCGCCACTTCCGAGTGAAGACGCCATTCGTGATCCATCATGCACCTGCGGCTGAGTTCGTCCGCCCTAGCGTTCAGGGAACCTGCCAGGTGTTGAACCATCAGGAACATGCCCTGATGTTCCAGCCATGTCCAGAGGCGCAGAGCCTCCTGACAAAGGGTCCAAGACCCCACCCCGCCCTGTTTGTTGCAGTACCACATGGCGGTGGTGTTGTCTGTGAACACCTGCACTACCTTCCCTTTGACAGAGGGAAGGAATGCCTTGAGTGCAAGTCGGATCGCCCGGAGCTCCAGAAGGTTGATATGGAGCCGGGACTCCGCCGGAGACCAGAGGCCTCTGATCTCCGCCTCTCCCATGTGACCGCCCCATCCCAGAAGGGACGCGTCCGTCACAACTGTGTGCTCTGGCTGGGGAAGGGAGAGGGATCTGCCCATGACCCATTGCCGGTTCGAGAGCCACCACTGCAACTGTCTTGCAGTGCCCTCCGAGATCTGGACGTGATCGGACAGGTTGCCCTGGTGCTGCGCCCACTGGAACTTCAGGTCCCACTGCAGAGCTCGCATATGCCACCTGGCATGATTGACCAGCAGGATGCAGGAGGCCATGAGGCCCAGCAGCCTCAGGGTCATCCGTACCGAAACCCAGGATAAAGGCTGAAAGATCGGAATCATAGCCTGAATATCCCGGACTCGCCGTTCGGGAGGATAGGCCCGAAACTGCGTCGTGTCCAGAACTGCTCCGATGAAAAGGAGCTGTGGAGAAGGAATCAGATGCGACTTCGGCACATTGATGGAGAACCCCAGCGAGTGCAGGAGTTCGGCCGTAGTCTGGAGGTGGGAGACGACTGCCTGGGACGAGCCCGCCTTCAGCAGCCAGTCGTCGAGGTAGGGGAAGACTGAAACCCCTGCCCGGCGCAGATGAGCTGCGACCACCGCCATCACTTTCGTGAACACCCGAGGGCACTGGTAAGGCCAAAGGGGAGCACGGTGAACTGAAAATGCTCGGGGCCTACCGTGAACCGAAGGTAACGCCGGTGGGCCGGCAGGACGGGGATGTGGAAATATGCGTCCTGCAAGTCCAACGCTACCAACCAGTCTCCAGGGTCGAGGGCAGTCAAGACCTGAGCTAGGGTGAGCATCTTGAACTTCTCCTTCCGGAGGAAGCGATTGACGTTCCGGAGGTCCAAGATAGGACGCATGTCCTCCTGGTCCTTTTGGGCACCAGAAAGTAGTGGGAGTAGCAACCACGCCCTACTTCTGGGGTCGGAACACGCTCGATGGCCCTCTTGGTCAAGAGGGCCGTGACTTCCTTCTGTAGAAGCACCAAGTGATCCCCTGACATGCGGTGGAATTGAGGTGGCATGGCTGGGGGTGGTCTCGAAGGGGAGGGAGTAGCCCCTTCGGACAATGTCCAAGACCCACCTGTCCGAGGTGATGGTACGCCAGTGGGGAAGGTGATGGCGGACCCTGCCCCCTACTGGCGTGCTGTGCACCTGAAAGGAGGGACTAGGAGGGCTTGGAGGCCGCGGACGGGTTGGAGGTGGTGGCCTGACCCGCACGCTGGTTGCCCGATCCGCCACGGCGGAATCCACGTCCTCGGCCACGCGAAGACGCCTGCTGCGCGGGCCGGTGGCTGGGCTGCTGACGTGAAGGGGCGCCCCTACCGTGGCCACGATAGGGGCGAAAAGCAGAAGTCAGCGGAGGGCGTGTAGCAGAAAGGCCCAGGGACTTGGCAGTAGCCCGTGAGTCCTTAAAGCGCTCCAACGCATGGTCTGCTTTGGACCCAAAAAGACCGACTCCATCAAAGGGCATGTCCATGAGAGTATTCTGGACATCCCCTGAAAAACCAGTGGTTCTCAGCCAGGCGTGGCGTCTGAGCGCCACCGTCGTTGAAATAGACCTGCCCATTGAGTCGGCGGTATCAAGGCCACAACGTATTGTGTATTTAGCCGCATCCCTTCCTTCCGCAATGGCGCGGGAAAGCAGTGTCTGGACCTCCTCAGGACACTGGGGCAAAACATCCGCCACCGAATCCCACAGGGAGTGGGTATATCGGCCCAAAAGACAAGCGGTGTTAACGGACCGCAAGCCAGCACTGGAGGAAGAAAACCCTTCTTCCCAAACTGATCCAGGCGTTTGGATTCCCTATCCGGAGGAGCGGTAGGGAAGGCGGTTTGGGAAGCGGAGGCTTGGACAACCAAGCTCTCAGGAGTGGGGTGGACAGAGAGAAACAGGGGGTCGCCCGGAGCTGGGCGATGGCGTCGTGACACGTTCCGATCCACAGGAGCCCCTGTGTTGGGCTTGGACCAGGCGCCCAAAAGAACGTCAGTGAGGGCGTCGTTAAACGGCAGCACAGTCTCCGCAGAGGAGGCTGCCGGCTGAAGCACCTCTGTCAAGATGTTAGGCTTGACCGTCAAAGTAGGGAGTTGGAGACGTAAGGCCCCAGCTGCCCTACGCAACACCGTACCAAAATTGGCTCCCTCCTCCGTAGCCACGGGAGGAGACAGCATGCCAGTGTCAGGGGAAGTATCCAGACCACTGGCCTCCCCTAGACTCTCTGTCCAGTCCTCATCGTACTGACACCGTCGTGTCAGAGGGTCATCAGACCCCTCCCAGTCCACCTGGTCCTCCTCTGGTTCAAAATAAGGAGGAGGAGGGACAGTTGGGATCCAAGGTCCCATCGGCGCCGGAACCGGCGTCGAGCGACGCTCGGTCCGGATCCATGTCCGGAGCCGGAAGGAACTGGGGACGACGCCGCCCGGAGCCCAGGGCGGCGTCGAGAACGGCACCGGAGACATCGGCGCCGGCGGAGGTGTCGTTAGGTCGACCGGCGTCGATGGGGGTTGTGGAGCCGGGATCGAGGCCGGGGCCGAAGCCGGAGCCGGGATCGAGGCTGGAGGCACGGGCGACGCCGGAGCAACCCCATCAGGGCCCGCGGGGCCCTAAGGCGCACCGGAGGGGCCTAGAGGCCCGAAGAGGCGGGCCATGGCCGACAGGAATTCCTGCACTTTGGCCGGATCCGCCCCCGAACCCGGGAAGGGCGGGGGCGACTCCACAGGCATGTCCGGGGCCGCGGGGGCGGGGACGGTGCCGGGAGGGGCCTCAGCCGAGCCGCGAGACCGGCGAGGCGAAGTCCTAGAGCGATGATGCTTTTTGGACTTCTTGTGTTTCGACTTACCGGACGAAGAAGACTTCGACGCCGACGACCGGTGTGGACTCCGCGATCGACCCCTGGACCTCTCACGCGACCGGGGCTTCCGCGGAGCCGAATGCCGGGCCTCGAGGAGCTTTCGAGACCGCTCTCGCAAAGCTTTCGGGTTGAGGGCCTGGCAGTCGGTACAAGACTCCGTGTCGTGGCCTCGGCCGAGGCAGAAGAGACACTCCCAATGCGGGTCGGTGACGGACATCATCCGCGCACAGGCGCCGCAACGTTTGAAACCGGGCATCCCTACGACACCTTGATAGATGAAAAAACTGTGAAAAAATTCACCAAAAAGTATGGTCAAAAAATGACCAGGGCACTGCTCTTCCCGGATCTGCGCTTGCTGGCGCGGAAAAAGAACTGACGTCAGCGCGCAGGGGCGGCGTCTAAGTACTGCCCGCGACGTCATCCCGGCGATCACGACGCCGACGACGGACGCGGAGCCGCACGACGCCGCCTACCGACGCGCAAGGGTACTGCTACGCAAAAACTTTCCGGATCCAGCCTGACGCCTGGGGATATTCTAAGGTAAGGAATCTGTCACTAACGTGTCTCTTTCAGATGCGGGCGCACAGCAGATTGACGAGTTCTTGTCCTAGTATATCCTACAAACTGATGGCTCCACTGGAGCGTTGCCTTCCCCCTCAGAATGTTTCTCCTACTTTCCCCCCCCCCTCTTCCTCATGTTTATTACTCCTTGAGTGGGATTCACGGGGTGCCTAGTTTCTGTGTATCCGGTGGGGGGTGGGTTTGGAATGGGGTTTTCTTGCATGATGGTTATAGTTCTGTTGTATGTTGGTCTGGAGCACCGCTAATTTACATGACATGGTATATTTCTATTACATATCCGCAGTTCATAGCAATTGGACCAATGGTGGTTAGATGCTTCCCGATGATAAAAGTGACCCTGGACTTCACCTCAGGTGCCTGTCTTGGAATGTGCGAGGGCTATCTGGTCCTAAAAAAAGTAGACCGGTCCTGGCATACTTGGCCAGACACTCTATTCAAATTGCCTTCCTGCAAGAGACACACTACGCACCTCTCCCAACACATGGGTTTGCGGCATCGTGGGGCAGTAATCGCTTCTTCTCCTGCTACAGTTCCTAGTCACGTGGAGTGTGTTTACTGATTCACTGTTCCCTCACTTTTCAGACCTTAGAGGTGGTGACGGATCCCGAAGGCAGATATGTGATTGTGCAGGGATTGCTGGGGGGGAGCAGGGGGGGGGGGGAGGGGAAAGAGTCCGTTCTTTTTATTAACATATATGCACCAAATATCGACACCTCTGAATTTTTTCCAAGGATAACCACATATATTTACCGTTTAGGCGCGGATAATATATTAATGGGGGGAGACTTCAACCTTACGCTAGACGCCACCACTGGCCCTGGACGCATCACGAAACCACATGCTACGCAGGGACTTACCAATTTACTACACACAGCACTACTGGAAGATCCCTGGCGTACGAAACACCCAGGAGCCCGTAACTATTCATTTTACTCTGCCCCGCACGGTTCATGGTCCCGATAGATCATTGGTACCTTACACCGCAACTACTATTGGAGGTACATAAGATTGAATATTTGCCCCGTACGTTGTCTGATCATGCCCCTGTTCTTCGTTTGATGGGTTTCTCTACAATCCCCAAGCAACAACCTTTGTGGCGATTCCCCGCTGCTGCCTTGCTTGACTCGGTGTTTCGTAGCGATGTTGGAGACGCAATCAGGGAGTACTTTCTGCTAAATGAGGGGACGGTGGATTCTCAACTGGTACTATGGGATGCCTTTAAAGCATTTATTCGTGGAGTCTGCATCTCGAAACATGCTGGCGTCCTTCGCTCTATACGGGGAGAGCTGGAGAAAATAGAACAGAAACTAAAAGACATAGATAGAACTACACAGACCTCCCCATCACCGGAATCGCTACGCAACCGCGCAACATTGACAGAATTCACTGATGCTGCCGCTCGAGAAGTCAAATACCTCGGTAAATATGCGATGGCCCGGGTGTACGGGGAGGGTGAGAGGCCCGGTGGACGCTTGCCCGCCTCCTCAGACCCCAATATCAATCGGCATTCGTCACACATCTAGACACCGAGACTGGCGTTCCATTGACGAGGGGAGCGGATATCTCATACACGACACGTGACCCCCTGCTGGACAGGCCCTTTCGGACTATTTGCAGGAGATAGCTATGGTCTGGTTGGAGAAGGGGCAGCGCGAATTTCTTGCTTCCCCGATAGAGGTAGATGAGATCAAACCAGCAATAAAAGATCTAGCTAGTAACCGAGCCTCTGGGTCTGACGGTCTATCTGGGGAATTTTATAAAGCCTACCAACACGAATTGGCTCCGCACCTGTAGGAGGTGTACGATGAGGCTTTGCAGAATGGATCCCTGTCTCCAACTATGCGTGAGGCTATAATTACACTATTGCTTAAACCGGGCAAATCATCACGTCAATGTTAGTCCTATAGGCCGTTATCATTACTCAACCATGACTATAAAATACTCGCCAAAATATTAGCTACTCGTTTGTCACTACTAGTGGACACAACACTGTGCCCCTTTCAGGCAGGTTTCGTCCCCGGCAGATCTACAACACTTAACTTGCGAGCGGTTTTCTCGGTTATGAATCAAATGGAGCCCACGCTACCCGCAGCAGTCGTCCTCCTAGAGGCCGAAAAGGCCTTTGATTCATTAGAATAGCCTTTTCTATATGCGGTCATGCAGAAATTAGGCATCCCGACTGGTTTTTTAAACCTAGTCTGCTTGTTGTACTCTAGCCCAGCTAAAAATAAATGGAGTAATAGCTACTCAGTTCCCTCGATCATGTGACACCAGGCAGGGGTGTGCTCTGTCAACCCTATTTATTAAAGCTATGGACCCCCTTGCATGCCACATACAGGAGCGACACCTCCATCGTGGACTACAGATGCATACGGGTCCACTCGCCGCTTCGTTCTATGCGGACGATGTAATGTTATTTGTGCGGAGGCCGGCTGAGAACCTGCCGCCCTCTTGTGAGAGGTGGTCCGTTTTGGGGTGTATTATGGGGTTGGTTATTAACTAGACCAAATCGGACATTTTTCCATTGACCCCAGCGACCACCCGAGAAGATCTCAAGTTCCCCCTACAGTGGTGTACTGACCCCCCCTAAATATCTTGGCATTTACTTGCATTGTAGTGCCCCTGAAGTTATCAGTCTGAACTATGGTCCTGCGATAAACTGGCTTGAGACGCAGATTGACAAGTGGACGAAACTTCCATTCTCCATGGCTGGCAGAATTGCCATATTGAAAATGGTGCTTCTACCACGATTTTTATATCTCTTCTTAAACATTCCCATTGCCATGACTGCAAAATTTTTCGATACCCTTCGGTCATTGCTGATCCGACTGATCTGGGCGGGTAAACAGCCCCACTTTGACTATGCCCTACGAGCGGGGGGGGATTCGGGGTCCCTGATTTTTATTTGTACTACCTGGTTGCTCAAGTACACTTTACATACTACTGGTATCACCCTGATGCCAGTCTGCAATATCTGAAACCCGAAAGGTCTCAAATATATCCTAACTCGCTCTCTGCGATATTGCTGCAAGTCCTACCGCGCTGCCCTACTGAAATCCAAACATTGTCCACGACCTGTTGGGCATGGTCCAAATTGCAACGGTACTTACAAAAAAGTCCTTATACTCTGCTCACATACCATTGGTGGATAATCTGTGGCTACCCCCTACCACTGAAACTCTTACCAAAAAAACATTAGCCAAGCATAGACTCCAGACGGAAGGAGACTTGTTTAAAGACTCAAGACCATGTATGACAGCTGAACTTATTACCCGTGGAGACGCCACGTACATGGATAGATTTCTCCTCCATAGAGTGCGGGGTTCCCTGCTTAAGGCTATCCCGGATGCATCAACGTAACCGGACGACTTTCCCCCACTCTCGCTTGTTGTTAGCTCACCAGACGGTACTCACCTAGTTTCACGTATATCACTTATCGCAATCCCTCTGCCCAACAGTAGGTGCCAAAGCACGTGCAGCCTGGGAACGGGACCTTGGCGTACCAATAACTGACAGCATGTGTCATTATTGTTGCTCACAAACGCGATATATCTCGAATAATCACAGGCACAAATTATTACATTTTAAATATTTGCAAAGAGTTTATGTAACTCCGAAGCTGTTAGCCAAAATGAACCCAAATGTATCAAGCACATGTGCTAGGTGCGCTGATCCTGAGGCTGATTTTTCTCACCTTGCATGGAACTGTACACCAGAGAGGATGTTTTGGGAAGAAGTCTTTCGTCATTTGTCCCTAATGGTGGAACAACCTATACAACCCACACCCCTGCTTGCGTTATTGGGATATGTTAAGCAACTAAAGAGAGGGATTAGGAGGTTCACCGCAATTGCAATACTTATTGCGAAACGTCAAATCTCTCTGCATTGGGGCAGAGCGCAAACAACAACGATGCAGGCCTGGCTCCGGGATCTTATTTACTGTGACACCATGAGTGATGTCTATGCCACATTATTTCCCCCCACCTCATGCCCTTGTGACATTTGGCAGCCGTTGAATAACTATTTGCATACTTACCCCCTTGATGATAGTTGAATGATCATACATAAGAACTGGGGTGAGGTGATATGGGAGGAAATTGGAGTTTGGTGCTAACGGAGTGACTCGACAAATAATAACCACTGCAAATGAGACGAACTCTAGCAAACTGTAAATATGGTTAAGATAAATGTACCAGATATACCACATTGTGATTATAATTGTATATTTGTTTGGGAACTGCTCCTCTGTTTTTTGTTAAAGTTGTAAGAATCTGGGAGTGTTGTATATTATTTGTATGGCACTGTATGGGCTGCACAAACTGAACATTGATACGCACTTCCTGATTGATTGTTCTTACTGAAGAAATGCAATAAAATAAATTAAAAAATAAATAAAAGCATTTTAAAAATGCAACTTTGCATTAAGGATTCGCAAATTACCATCAACTTCAAGTTGATGGTAATTTGCAAATCCTTAAAAAAATGCACAAAATTGCATTTTTCAAAGTGCCATGTGGCGCATACACATGCCCTTAGGGCATGTGTGTGCGCCACATGTGCACACTTACCTTTTTTGGGGGTGCATCAGGGGGGCCTTAGGTCCCCTAGCACCCTTGCAATTGCATTAGCAATTTGCGATTACCTATTTGGTAAACGCAAATTGCGAATGTTTTCCAATTCATTCCTATGGGCCTCTTCCTATGGGAATGCATTCCCTAATAGCGAATAGCAATTTGCGATTCGCCATTAGGGAATGTGCATGAATCGCTATTTATTTTGCGATTCCTACATGCATAAGGAATTGCGACTTCTAAATAGCGATTCCTTAAAAATCGCTATTAAGGAATCGCAATTCCTTATCTTGATGATAGTCCTTGAAGTCGATAGTGCCAACCAGGGCCATCACAAGGTTGTGACCAACAAATCCAACAGTTCAGTCCAACCTCGGAGTCAAGGGCCGGCTACGGTGTCAGGGAAGACCCGCAAATAGTACCTTGGAGTTGAAGAGGCCTCGAGGACCTAGTGGTGAAGTGCAGCAGTGAGGTGTCGCGGGCATCGGTGCTGCAAGTTGGTGCAGAAGTTGGGCAAGTCGCACGCGATGCAGATCGAACTCCGTGAGATGGAAGTCAAGAGCGCTGTCGGCAGTGCCGGGGCTGCAGTGTCGTCGCAGGCGGTACGTCGTGCACTTCACGATGTGATGTCGGTGGCTTCGGTGCAGGCAGCGGCGTGCCGTCAAGGCAGCGCTGTTGTCAGTTAACGCAGGGCTGCGGTGTCGTCGTGGATTGTGTCTTATGCTCCTCACGAGGCAGTGACTGTGGCTTCGGCGCAGGCAACGGATGACTATGTCGGAGTTGATGGATCCATCATCGGCAGACCAGGGGCTGCAGTGTCGTTGAGGGTGGTGACCACGGCTACGGTGCAGGCAGTAGAGTCGATGACGCCACAAAGTGGCGGCGTTGATGAGACCAGGGCTGTGATGTTGTCAAGGTCGTGCTGCGCTCACCCATCGAGCGGTGACCATGGCATTTGTGCAGGCAACGGCGTTGGGAATGCTTTTATAGCCTAGCAAGCACCTCCAGTGTCCCAGAACTGGAATTAGCCCCACTTGGCAGTTTCAGGACTCCCAACAATGGAGTATAGGTGCTGTAGTGACATATTTGATGACCCTGAGACTTCCAACAGGAGGCATGCACACACAAGTCCTTGGAAAAACTTCACAAGTAGGATACACAGCAAAGTCCAGTTCTTTTCCTCTCCAAAGCAGAAGCAGCAACTGCGGGCCATCCCAGCGAAGCAACACACAGCGAAGGGGCAGTACTCCACCTCACAGCTCTTATCCATGGCAGAGTCTCCTCTTGTTCCAGAAGTGTTCTAAAAGTCTTGTGTTTTAGGTCTACTACATATACCCCTTTTGGACTTTGAAGTAGGCATTCTTCATAGGATTGTCTTTGTAGTGCACAAGTTCTTGTCCTGCCTGGTCTTGGCTCCAGACACACTCCAGGGGGGTGAAGACAGCATTGTGAGAGGCCAGGCACAGCCCTTTTAAGGTGCAGATGACAGCTCCTCCCACCACTCTAGCTCAGGGAGGCCCATCAGCCTGGTTAATGGCCACCAGGATATGCCGGGCACACCTCAACTTTTATGCGACTGTCTAGAGTAAATGCACAAACAACCCAGCTGTCAGTCTAAACCAGACGTTGATTCCACAGGCAGGCAGAGGCACAGGACGGTAAAGCAAGAAAATGCTCACTTTCTAAAAGTAAAGAAAAAGAAAAATTATGTGAGCATGCACTCCTTCCCTTGAAAGTCAATTAATAATGTTTTGTTAGAGGCCATGTTGTTGCGTGCGAACAGATACTGCGAATCGTCCCAAGATCGCAGCTCAATGTCAAAGCATCTAAAAAGGCACGTGACTTGCGCACCAGTCTGTCGCACTGCTGGATAAAGAATTTTTTCTTACTATAAACTCATACTTACTACGTTGTCCAATGTTTTTCAATAGTATACCGATGATTATGCTGATTATTTCACAGTTTATCAAAACGTTTTGTGAACACTGCGGAGACAGCGTTGTTCCACCAAGATGCTTTATTAAACAGTTTCAAATGTCCACTGCATGCCCATCCAGGCCTTCAACAGCGACACGTGCAGAGAAATAGTTCATCAAATAGGCTCATGATAATATACCCAATGCATTTCGAGCCCTATGGCTCTTCGTCAGGGGTCTCTGAAACAAAATGAAAGAAACAGCTCAACCAACTACTTAATATGCACTCCCTGTAAATTAACAAAGTCTATACCATTCTGTTACTGTGACCAGACCCTCCACCCTCATCAACCCTCCCCCCCTGTCTTCTACCCTATCGCCACCCAGCTTTAAAAAACTCTCAAAACATAAAAACTCCAATGAAAACTAAGAAACAAAACACAAAATCCCTTCCCTTAATGTGAACCTCCCACCCCGTGTCAAGATGCAATATTACTCCTCTACGTGCATGTTGCTAAACTAATATGAAAATCTCTAGTGTTGCCCCCGTTCTCCTACAACCTCCCCAAACCTTACCCATTACGTGCAAAATTCAAAAACTCATCAAAAAATCTTCTACTACACCCGTTCTACTAATTCCTTAAACCTCTATCACAATCCCCAAGATTCACTGTTGGTAAAACCCTACTTCCTATTAATGCCAAAAACCCAATATTTCTTAGAATCTAAACCTTATCGATTACCTTATGGAGCCACGAACTGCAGTATAGTTTCCTCGTTCGCTTAACTTCATGGTTACAAAAGCGTGTGTTCCAGCTGCCCTTACGACCGTTGCTAATAAAGGTTGACCCACATGCACTTAATCAGTCAATTAACTTCGAAGTTCAGCTCTAACCCCGTGACCTATCCCTCCTCAGACTACGAATCTTGAAAGAATGTTAAATAAACTCAAAATACCACAATGCAGTGTTTAGTGTAAAAGACAAACCATAAACACATTTTCATTCATAAAATCAACCACCCTCCCAGACATCCAAAATAATATATATGACACTATCTGCAGTGTAAAAATGAAATGCCAAGATCGTGAAAATAATATGTGCGCTACATCTATAAAAACAGCAAAAAGTACATATAGTTGAAAAAACTGTCCCACAGATTAGATATTTTTGTCAGATGAGTTCCACCGTAATTTCATGAAATCAACCCAAGATGTTCCGTGTTTTACACTGTCTCCGGTGCGATTTCTAAAAGTGGCATTTACAAACACATAATTAAAAAACCACCTTTCCTAAAAAATGTGTTTTTAAATCCTGAGCTCAGAGATCCCAAACTCCGAATCTCTAGCTCTGCCCACCTGAAAGTTACACTTGTAAAATCTTACAAGGCAGCTCCAATGATAGCCTATGGGAGAGCTAGTCCTTGCAATAGTGAAAAACTAATTTGGTGGTATTTCACTATCAGGACATGTAAAACACACCAGTACGTACCCTACCTTTCACATACACTGCACCGTGCCCATGGGGTTACCATGGGCCTACTTTAGGGGTGTTTCACATGTAGAGAAGAGAATGTTAGGGCCTGGCAAGTGGCAGCACTTGCCAGGACGACATGGCAGTTTAAAACTGCGCTCACAGACACTGCAATGGCAAGCCTGAGGCACGTTTACAGGGCTACTCATGTGGGTGGCACAACCAGTGCTGCAGGCCCACTAGTAGCATTTGAGTTACAGGTCCTGGGAACACATATTGCACTTTACTAGGGACTTAAAAGTAAATCAAATATGCCAAACATCAAGAACCAATCAGAATCACAATTTCTACAGGGAGTACTTGCACCATAGCACTGATCAGCAGTGGTAAAGTGCCCAGAGTAAACAAACTAGCAAAAAAAGAAGTCCAGCACACAGTGAAAAATACAGGAGGTAGAGGCAAAAAGACAGGGTAAACCACACCAAGGATGCCAGGTCTAACACAGGTAAATAATGGTAAAGGGTGGTAAGGTGCGTTGAGGTTCAGGGGTGGCAAGAGGTAAGGAGTTCAGAGGCAGTTAATAGTAAAGGTAGGTAAGGAGTTTGAAAAAAATGGAAGTCGTGGTAAACCCCCCCCCCCCAACTATATATCAATCACGAGAATATCAGTCAGTAGCATGGCCAATGTATCGTAAAGTACCACGGTGTAATACATCTCGTTGTAAAGGTCAACATGCTGTAAGACGTGCGGTAAAGGCATGCTTGGTAACAACTGATATATTGCTTGATCCTCCAACATGTCACACAATTGATAGAAAGACATATAGGAAATAAAAACCTAAAAAATTGTCAAACGCACAAAAGCTGGCCCACCAGTACCTTGCTCACCAATCAAAGTTAACACAGACCTTACCTCATCCATGGACTTAATACTGCAATGGCTCTCTGTACTTCATGATTTAGTTCAAAACATGAAAACTTATACCAATCTCATGCAAACTGAAATCCTTGGTATCTGGAAAAACGTTTGTGAACAGAGTTGCAGAGGCTGAGTCAAGGTTAAGGCAGATCAAGGATGAAAAAACACATACTTCATAAACTGTCTGAAATGATGTCTGTGCCTTGTAAAGAGGGATTAGGACCTTGAAGACCGCACCATATGGAGAATCCAAGGTTATTTAGTCTGCCTGAACGAAGGAAAGAAGGCCAAGCTCTTGTATTTAGTTCTTAGAAACTTAGATCTCCAAAGCCCTTGGAATCTCCTTCAGTAAAGATTCTGAAATAGAATAGAAAGGTGACAACGGGTGCCATCTTGTAAGCAGAATCCTTCAAAATACCAGAGACCTATGATTTTCGACCCCATGTGGTATCTACATGAGGAAATGATTCTGGACCCCATGAGTAAAGTACAGAACATTACCAGGAAAATATTTAAAATTGGAATCACAGACGATTATATAGTATCTGCAACCACAAAGGTTTCCTGGCAATGATGAATTTCTCTATCTCTTTCTTCTTTGTGCACTCCTCTAGATTTTAAATCATTAACAATGGGGAAATTAACCAACTTCTAAGAACAAACCGAATTGCAATCACACTAGCAAACTTATCACAAAAAGAGAAGGACACTTGAGCACGACAATCTCACTGGCAATCATATAGCTTTCACCGGATATTGATACTTTGCAACAACATTGCCGGTCTTTTCTTGCCTGTTTTTGATGTAGAGTAGCAAGTTTCATATCTTGCTGGGCTATGGGTGGCTATAATGGGTAGAACCACAGTTTTAAGCCATAAACATATAGTCTCAGGATTAAGATGACTGATATACCTTTATTAGCTCAGTATTTCAAAACCCAGAATTTAACCACGATTAGTGCAGAACGTGTTACATTTCATATTTGTAGGCCAAGGATTTTTTCGATCATGTATATTCTTCTTTTTCCAAGATTATCACATAATACCATTCAACAGCCTGAGAAAGTATTATTGACCATACACACTGTTAATGGGTAAAGCAATATCAAAGGAGGTCACTTGCAGGCCACCACTGTCCCAATGGGATGTGGGAGAGTTGTGTATCGGACACAAGTTTCAGCACACTTTCTGCTAGCTCTTTTTCTGTTATATCCTTTCACCTTTACCTTACTCTTCTCTGCTTTCATTCTAATCTTGCAATTAGATGGTGACTATAGACGAAACCAACAAGAGGATTTTGGGTATCATAGGTACTCAACACAAATATACACGTATTTACCTGAATAGGGAATGGTGAACAATATACTTCATTTTTGGGCGATTGACAGAGCGTTCAAATATAAAGCATCCTCAAACATATGATGCATAATAAACCTAAGAATCCTCTCTCTCTATACGAAAGGTCTCTGTCATCTTGTGAAAAAGAAGAAAATATCTCTCTCCTACAGGGACCAGAATTGGTGATGGAGAGAGAATCTACATATTTACTGGCCCACAAGAAGAAATAATCGGGTGGGCATCCTAATATCCAAGAGATCCAGCCTATATGTGCTAACTTGATCTAAGACACAGATGGTAGGTGGCTAATTATGAGATTTCAGAGACAGTGGAGCTCTTTGTATAAAAAACTGCAGATTTTCCCCAGGGAGCTGGGATTATTTGGGGGATAACTTAAACTTTCGATGTAATGGGTTTCTGGATAGACTATTTTCATGTAAATTTAGCCCTAAAATTTTCAGGAGCTACATCTTTGCAACACTCACAACATGAGAGATGTATGGCAACTATCCAATTGTACTCGAATAGCTCACACTTTCTTCTCTCATCTACATCAAGCCTCCAGAATAAAACAGAACCAAGGGTGATCCAGGACCATGCATGCACATCGTTTGAGTACAGGTTAAATAACATGACCTCTACTATGAGAGAGTGGAGGAACCATAATGGCTTTATGGAGCATAATGATAATAATTGCCGTAAATAACAAGGAAACCATTTGCTCCTGCTCCTCTCCAGAAACTCTGGGCAGGAGGGGTTATGGTGAAAGGAGAAACCAAGTCCTGGGCACACGTTCAGAGTAATGCTTAAGAGTGTCAATGCACAGTTATGGTACTTAATGTGAAAGAATTGCAGAGCTCGACACCAGTAGGTTCTTTTGTAGAATTATATTTATAAATGTCATGGAGTATGTCAAATAAGAGCACCAGCCGACACGTGTTTCGTCACCTGGGTATTAAGCCGTGACTCTTCAGGGCTGACTGGAGAAAATGATAACGTGCGATATCGCTGGACCGGTGATAATTCCAACCCGGTCGAAAACGGGTATTATACGATCAAAAGTAGTAAAAAAATAGTAAACCGGAAAGCGAGACGGATCCTAGAACTTCTCCCCTGCAATTTCAGGACCTTTTATAGACGGACGCACCTGCCCGTTTTCTACCCTTGGATCCGGAACATACGGGGAAGAGACCTACCCGTCCTCCCCAACCCATCACCGTCGCTCCTTTTTACTATTTTTTTTACTACTTTTGATCGTATAATACCCGTTTTCGACCGGGTTGGAATTATCACCGGTCCAGCGATATCGCACGTTAACCTTTTCTCCAGTCAGCCCTGAAGAGTCACGGGTTAATACCCAGGTGACGAAACACGTGTCGGCTGGTGCTCTTATTTGACATACTCCATGACATTTATAAATATAAATTCTACAAAAGAACCTACTGGTGTCGACCTCTGCAATTCTTTCACATTAAGTACCATAACTGTGCATTGACTCTCTTAAGCATTACTCTGAACGTGTGACCAGGACTTGGTTTCAATTTTCAGTGTGGGTCCGCACCCACACATTCTCAGGGGTTATCTGGGTTTTCCCCTGACCTGGCAGCACCGTAACTATTCTTTGTTTCTCATACTCTGCCGTGAACCAGCTTGAGCGCCATTCTTCCGGCCTATTCAAAACCCCACGCAGAACCAGTATTTATGGTGAAAGGAGTACAGGAGACCGAAGCGCCACTCGAGACAAAAAGCATCTCCGAGCGAGAGTCGCCTTGGAAACTTTAGCACACAAAACTACAGACCTTGTATGTTCTCTGCGGTGGTGAACCGCACTAACTTGGTCTCCCCACTGCAGAAAGACACCTTGTACCAACTCTAGAAGGAGAGGCCGCTTGTGATCCACTAGGCATCTTCGGCTGAGTTTATCCACTCTGGCTTTCAGAGATCCCGTCAGGTGCTCCATCACCAGGGGAATGCCCTGACGACCCAGCCATGTCCAGAGGCGCCGGGCCTCTTGACACAGGGTCCACAACAGCACCCCGCACTGTTTGTTCCAGTACCACATGGCGGTGGTGTTGTCCGTGAACACCTGCTCCACCCTTCCCTTGATCGGAGGAAAAAAGGCTTTTAATGCCAAGCGAATCGGCCAAAGCTCCAACAGGTTTATGTGGAGCTCAGAGTCCACCAGAGACCAGAGTCCTCTGATCTCTACCTCTCCCAGAAGGCCGCCCCAAGCCAGGAGTGACGCATCTGTCATAGAACTAGTTGGAGAAGGTAGAGGGGTCTGTCACTGACCCAATTGCGATTCATTAGCCACTACTGCAGGTCTTTTGCAATTCCCTCCGAGATCTGGACCAAGTCGGAGAGATTCCTCCGATGCTGTGCCCACTGGGCATGCAGGTCCCACTGCATATGCCAACGGGCATGAGTTACTAGCAGGAGGCTCAACATCCTCAGAGTCAACCTCACCGAAATCCAGGATAGAGGTTGAAACATCTGATGCATAGCCTAAATATCCTGGACTCGCTGCTCAGGAGGATAGGCCTGAAACTGCACTGTGTCCAGAACAGCTCAGATGAAAGGGAGAATCTGAGAGGGAGTCAGGTGCAACTTTGGCATGTTAATAGTGAACCCCAGTGAGTGCAGGAGGCTCACCATAGTCTGAAGGTGAGTGACAACTGCCTTCGACGACCTCGCCTTCAACAGCCAGTCGTCGAGGTAGAGGAAGACTGAAATCCCTGACCGCTGCAGGTGGGCTGTGACCACTGCCATCACGTTGGTGAACACCTGAGGGAAGGAGGTAAGGTCAAAAGGGGGCGCAGCAACCTAAAAGTGCTCTTGGACCACCGTGAATCGTAGATACCATAGTATGTGGGCAGAGAGGACAGGGAAGTGGAAATAAGCGTCCTGCAAGTCCAAGGCTACCATCCAGTCTCCTGTGTCTAGGGCAGAAAAAACGTGGGCGAATGTGAGCATTTTGAACTTCTTTTTCAAGAAGAGGTTGAGAAGGCGCTGACCCAGGATAGCACAAAGTCCTCTGTCCTTCTTTGGCACCAGAATGTAGCGGTAATAACAACCATGACCTACGTCTGAATCAGGCATCCTCTCTATGGCTCCTTTGGCCAAGAGAACCTACACTTCTTGATGGAGCAAGGAGAGATTGTCCTCTATCAGCCGATCGCATGTGGGTGGCATGGGTGGTGGGGTTGCCACAAAGGGGAGGGAGAAGCCCCTTCGGACTATCTGGAATACCCAAGGGTCGGCTGTTACGGACCACCAATGGGGGAGGTGATCGAATATCCTGCCTCTCAGCGGATGCCCATGATGGTCTGAGGGCAGACTAAAGAGGGTTGGAGGCAGCAGCTGCCTAGTGGGAGAGGGATGGGGGTAGTGGACTAACCAGACCGCTAGCTGCCTGTCCCACAGAGTCTATGGGACCCACGTCCTCAGCCACGAAAAGACTGGGGAACCTGCTGGCTGGGAGGGTAGGAGTGCGGTTAGAGACCCGTTTCATGGCCACGAAAGGGGCGGAAGGCGGACTGGGGTTGACAAGGGGCCATAGACAAGCACAAGGGCCATAGACAAGCCCAAGGGCCTGTTGTCCTTGAAGCGCTCCAGCACTGGTTTCCAAAAAGGTGAGAGCCATCAAAGGGCATATCCACGAGGGAAGCCTGGACATCCCCTGAAAAGCCAGATATTCTCAGCCAGGCCTGGTGCTGCAAGGCCACAGGCGAAGAAATCACTCTGCCCGGCGAGTCGGTCGTGCCAAATCCACATTGGATGGTGAACTTAGCCGCGTCTGTCCCATCGGCAACAGCCTGAGAGAGTATGGCCCGGGCTCTGGGAAAATCGGGGAAGTGCGGAGCAGACCATGGATCAGGCCCACCGACTCACGATGCCTGTAAGGCCGACGCTCCCTCATCTTGTCGGATGATTTTGACGGACGCAGTGAAGTCAAAGAGCGCTTGGACTTCTTCAGCTTCTTGTGTTTGTGGGACTTACCCGACTTCCCGATTACTTTGAATGTGACGATGAACGTTGGGAGGGACTCTGCGAACAGTCCCGAGACCTTTCACGCGAATAGGACCTTGACCTTCTCAGAGTCGACCAAAGTCGGGCAGTGAGGAGCTTGAAGGATTGTTCCCTCAGTGCCTTGGGGCGCATGGTGCGGCAGTCCTCACATACCTTGGAGTCGAGTCCTAGCTCCAGGTACCACAAACACACCAAGTGAGTGTCTGCCACAGACATTTGCTGTTAACAGGCGCCACATGGTTTGGAACAAGCCGGTTTCTTTGGTGACATCCTCACACCAGAAAATGTAAAATCTTGAAAACAGTTGACAAAAAGTCAAAAAAGACCAACCAAAAAATAACTGAGGGGTAGCTCAGACAGGATCATGTTGCCTATATAGGTACTGTGCACGTCACTTCTGGCGTGGACGACACCAGTGCAGAGCCGAACTACGCCACCTATCAGCGTTCAGGGGTACTGCTCGAAAACCTTACGTATCCAGTCTGACACCTGGGGATATTATAAGGTGAGGAATCTGCGGCTAGAAGCCTATCAGATAAGTGAGGTCATAAGCAGTGCATTGCAGGAGTGCAAGTTATTGTCCGCTCAAAAAGCTATAACTGGCGAATTTCAGTGATTGTTCGAGTTTACAATGTAACACTATGACGGACATTGCCTCCTTACTATAACATCTCTTTAGCCTTTAGATTTTTTCAGTGATATACATATATTCTCTGAAAAAACAAAGGTTAAAGTAACATTATTGTTAGGTAACATACTACAAATATAGGTTACATTAAAAAAAAACTCTAAAAATTCACTGAAAAAAGACAAAGGTTGTAGACATTTCCCTTTCTCACTAGTTCCTGAAGGACCTCACCGCTGGGTCTCGCGAGAGTATCACAGGTCTGCCAAGCAGAATCAGCCATGATGGCGGCTGCAACATTTTTCCCAATGAGGTGGCCAAGCCAATCCGATTGCTCGGTACCGCGGGAGTGTGCCAATGCTGTGGTACTAAGACAGCCAACAGAAAAAAAAGCCCTTTATGCTAATCAGAAGGCTCATTTTTTTCTTTTTTAATTTGCAGTTCCGGGGGACCAACCATTTACATCTCTCTATTTTTGAACTTTAATTTCTCAAAAATGGCTGCACAGATTTACACCAAATCATAAAAAACACGCTTTCTGGGTTATGATCTAGCTTTCTGCCAGATTTGGTGTAATGCTGTTTCTGCCTCTAGATTTCAAAGAAGATGGTTTTATTTTGAAAAATGCCTTTTAGTCTATCTGTATATATAGGAGCATGTAAAGGATGTTTAACGCTTATAGCTTTTGGTTTACCTCCACAAAGGTTTTTCTTTGTTGCAGTACTGTCCTGGTATATTCTGGGAAGACCAGGATACAGTGTGATTCGTATTGTATTTTGCCAAGACCTCGTATCACCTTAAGGAGTTTGTGCAAGTACCTGCATTTTGGCAAACATATTATCAAGTATCTATCGTAGCATCCAGAGAGGAGCTTCCTGATAAAGGCATGGTATGCTCTTTCAAAGACAACGCACTGAGAGAGTTTATAAGTTGGCATATCTTAAAGGTACATTGCTATGAAATGTTCAGGATTGGGTTCCTCCACTCCTTCGGGGTACCTCATGATTATTAGATTGTTCTTTTAGGCCTTCCCTGCGGCATCTTTAATTCTATCCTCAATTGTCTTGGAGAACATTTTCAGCTGTTTTACAGTAGCCTGGACCTCTTTCAAAGTGCCTTTCAACACTGAGATATGGTTTCATCTTTTATCACTCTGTTTGTCAGAGACCTTGGCATAGCAGTATTAGATCCTGGCCCACTTCTCCGATTTTCATCCTCAGGCCGTTTTGGAGGATCGTACTTACAGTAGTAGAATTTCTGTAGGTGCAGTAATTTCTCCCACTGCTGCTTCTGGTGCAGTTGTATACAGTTTTATTTTAGAACAGATGCTGGTGTAGTTATCCAGATTGCTTTGATTCAGGATATGGCCTTTTTTTGTCTTTCACCATCACTCTTCTGGTGACCTATGGTATGGTCTGCGAATGATAGCCAGATCACAACACGTGTCTGTCATATTGATTCTGATTAGTTACTTGCACTTTTGGTGGATATCAGTCATGCGCCTCCTCTGGTGACAACCTTCTCACTGCCTGGCACACGCACTCTATGATTTTTTTTTTTATCCCTATTAATGTAGGATTAACTTTGTCTTACAGTTACCAATGTTAGAATTCTCTTCGACATCTTAGTGAGTGTGCATCCTTGTCACAAAGGATAGAGCGCCAAGCTTATAGGAATGGCTAGGAGGGTAGGATGAGAAGTCCATCAGGGGCCCCACAAAAGCACCCATTTGATTTTTCAATTTTTTTTTATACCTGTGACGGCAAAGAATACTAAATGTTTTGAAGAAGAGAAAATGTAGGTTTACCAAAATGTACTCTTCTAAAAATCAGATGTAACAACATTTTACCTATTTTAGATTACTTGTACTGCTGTAAAGGAAATGTGCTTTTCTGCGACCTACATAGCATTATTTCTCATTTTGATAAAATAATGATTTTGTATTGACAACTACAGTCCTCAAACCTGAAAAATAAATACACACAGATATATATATATATTTTTTAAACTTCCATGGTCTCCGTCAATGCAACACAATTTTCACTTATCATGAGGTGAAACAAACTGCTCACAACAGGCCATTTCAGCAACTAATGTCATTAAAGAGACCTCAGCTAGAAGGTTGTTACCAAGTACATCAATTTGGAGGAAATCTGCCTTTTTTTAAACCGGTTTTAGCTAGTATTAGGACTCGGTTCATTGTGACACTGATATTCAGTGCTACAGTGTGTACGCGTTCTCACTTTAAAATGGAACATGCTTGGGAAGACAAAACCTGAAGAGGACCAGGCTGGAAGAAATAACGTTGTGCTTCTCAGTGTGATAAAAATGCACAATCTGTTACTTTTCAGGAGGCATTTAAAATCACGGCTACACCAACTTAAGCTGTAATGATTACTCTAGGACTTGGCTGTTAGCATTTAGCCCAGGGATGCAACCCGGTCTCTGTTTTACAAATCAAAAAATAAATAACAGACTCTGGACTCCTGGCTGAGAGGGATTGGAACTGCTTTCCAAGAGTCAGGTGGCTGACCTACAGTTTACCTGTTCTATGAACGAGACAGAACGACTTCCGACTTCACGAGGGTCCAGCTGGCAACTGAGGACTGCACCCTACAGCACCCATGTCTGGAGAGAGTCCTGGTGCCTAGAAGCTTGCCTAGAGGATCTGAAGGCTACAATATTGATAAGGAGGAACTATCCCAGAAGATGGTGAAATTAATTTGTTTACCACCTCTGGAGGACTGCGGTAAGGTGTGAAGTCTTGTCCAAGGGGTTGTACCCTAGGCTGACAAGAATATCAGATTTGTCCCAGTCTGAGCCTTTTGCCAAACTGAAAACAGGTTCAGCAGGACCTCGCGGTAAGAGCACCTGGACTCTTGGAGCCCTACCCGGCTACAGCTTCCAGCCTTGCACTGCCAAAGGAATCTGAGAATCAGAAAAGTGAGTATGATGGTAAAACCTTGGGCTAGGGGCAAACTCTTCCCAACAGCTTAGTGACTACAAAATTCAACTTTCCCTCGTTTGGAGCTTTCGGCACCAAAAGCAACTGCTTTAACGGTACCCCAAAAACGATGTTTCAGAATCTGAGGAACCTTGTTGGTTTCAATCTTAGACCTTGCCCCTTTGGAAGAATTTGACCTATAGGGACAAAAAACAGTCTGCTAGTAAAATATTTTACCAGAACGAAGTCATTGGTATATTTGACCTGTTCTCCTTCAGAGTCAGCCTGAAAACTAATCTAGATCCTGGTCAAACATGAACTATTATTTTTCAACCATGATTTACTTTTTCTAGGCACTTTTGTCATACAAAAAGTAATGTCTTTATTTCCCATTTTAAATTATTTTCATGTTTTTCTGAACAATACATTTTTGTCTCTTTTTGAAAACTGGTTTGGGAATTTTATTGCACAGTTTTTGTGACTTTAAAATTGTTGGTACTGCTTGAACTTAACATGCATTACTTGGAGGAATTGCCTGCTGCTTGTGCCAAAACCATTAGGGATTGAGCACAGTATCCATGAGATTTGAGTTGAGGCCTATCAAGAGTGTGTTTATTAAGTTGGTAAGGGACCTTACTTCCTAAAGTAATAGCCCTATGTTTGACAACAGGTAACTGTTTGATGAAAAGAACTACAGTAGGTTAAAATAATAGTAAACAGGTCATGCCATTTAAATGCATGGAATAAGCGATACTTTTGTATGGTAATTGCATTTGTGCATTGATGAAACTTTTCCAGACGAACATATACTACTGAGATTAAAGGACAAGTTACCTTCAGTAACGCCTTATCTGGAAGAGACATGATTTAGCCGTAGATTCTTTACCTTTGAATTTCCTAGGCGTCAGACTGGATCTGAAAGATTTTACTTTGAGCAATACCCTTGCGCGCCGGTAGGTGGTGTCGGTCAGCTCCGTATTGCTCAAAGAAAAATCTTCCGAAACCAGTCTGGCGCCTGGGAAATTCAAAGGTAAGAATCTGCGGCTAGATGTCTCTATCAGATACCACTGAACGATTTACACATGCAAAACGAGGAAATGCTAATTTGCTTCTGTCTCTTATGATTTAATTTAATTACCAAACTCAAGTCTTGGCGTGCATCAAAGCAAACAACTAATGCTATACAATTATAAAGAAATGTAAATCTCTGTATAACAATGGCCAAGGAGTCTTACTCAGAGTAACAGATGAACACAGATATTTACTTAATTGGTGCTATATCATGATTCAGTTAATGGTAGCGATTAGGGATCAATGCCATTTTAAGTAAAAAAAAAATAAAAAAAATTAACCAGATGCCTATTACCATAAAAGCAATCCTACTCAGTGCAGCTATTAAAGTGAATCACAAAACAAACATTAAAATTAACAAAACAAATGGAATCCTAATCATATCTACAACACCATCATTATGGTAACAGCACTTCAGGTTTGGATACTCCATTTCTACACTTGTGAAAACATGTAACAAAAAATAGTCATCTTTAAAATGTTTAAAATTAGCATAGAAAAGTAGCGTACCAATTGTTTAACTAAAGACACATACAGTTTCTTGCTTTTTTATTAGCATAATCACGAAGTATAGGTCCGTAGTCAATTTCCTCAGTAATCTGATTCTCAATTGAAATCATGGCGAGATCCAAGTGTTGGTCTTGTGATACTGGAGAACGCAAATAATTCTTAATGAGTTCAAGCTTTGAAAAACTTTGCTTCTGTGCAGCAACTGTGACCGGTAATGTTAAAAGTATGCGCAGAGCAATAGCAAGATTAGGAAAACCCCCGTTTACAAGTGCATGTGCCAAAATCTCAGTAAGTGTCATATTCGGTTTCACAACGGGAGATAGTACAGTCAGTTCTTTACAAAGTTGTATCCCATCAATATCAGACTCCTTTGACCTTTTATCGGTTAATACTTCCTGCAAATCCATACAGTATTTTAGAAGATCTTTACTTGATAGACACCGCACTTTCCTTATGTCGTACAAAAAACCAAAGAATTTGTTGTGATGTTGAAGCTGTTCTAATCTCTCCTGGACAGCTTTAATGGCTATATCCAAGGCAGTGTCAAAAACATTTATTTTAAATTGCTTCTCAGGGTCTGTGGTGTATTCACTTTGATCTTCACAGCTGAGCAGCATTTTCCTTTTCTTGGACCGAACTGGAATGGCTTTGGGGAACGTAGGTTCAATTTCCATCTCCGAAGCCAGTTCTCTTGATTCTTTTAATACATTTTCAAAACCTTCATCAGAGCGATATTCTTCCAGAAATAGTTGCGTTTGTATTAAACTTTCCGTCAAATCTGGAAGGCATGGAGTTTGACCTTGTAGAATGTTGACATTATTGATCTGCTGTAACATACTGAACCAAATAACAATGGAACACAAGAATTTAAAATTGTTCAGTTCATCTGCCAGATTTGCAGCATCCCCCTCGACATAGGTTCAAAAGTAGAATCTTCTGAAATCTCAAGTAATGTGCTGTATATTTCCCCAGTCTGGAACCTGAATGTTCGTACGATATCAATTATACTTGACCATGTGGTTTGATACACAGTTTTCATTGGCAGTTTGTTGATTTGTTTGGTCAAAACATCACAGCGACTTTGTATGCCTGATAAAAACAGGCATATTCTTTGCAACACAATTAAGAATGAGCCTACATCGCTACACAACATAGCAGCATCGTTGACCACAAGGTTCAAAGAATGATTACTGCATGGGATGTTAAAAGCTCTTGAGTTCAAATTTAGAATATTTTGCTGAACTCTTGACTGTCTGCCTTTAATGTTCGAAATGTGGTCATATGCTTGCCCCCTCATATCCTTTAGAGGTATGCTTAGCCTCTCAAGCTCAGCTAAAATGGCTTGAGTCAGTCCTGCTCCAGTTGGGCTAGCCTGCGTGACAAACCCAAGAAACCTTTCTTGAATGTTAACCTCCGGTTCTACGTTGGACATCTCTTTCTGCTTAATAGATACAAATCGTATAACCATAGTCATTTGTAAAACATCACTGATATCAGGGGAGCAGTCAAGAAGAATGGAATAATACTTGGACTTTTTAAGTGACTGCAGAATACACTTTACAAGTTCATTTGAAATCAAACTAAGCAGTTCATTTTGTATAGTCCTTCCTACGTAATGTTGCTGAGTTTCTAAACTGTTCATTTTTTTCAAGTGATCCGACATAACATTATCAAACGTTGCAAACATGTCCACAAGTTTCAAAAAATGCCCGTTATTGTTACTGTAAAGCGTATCACTTCTACCATTGAAAGGCAAGCACTGCTGGCCAAGGTACTGAATAATAGCTACAAAGCGCTGAAGGACACTCTGCCAGTGCTGTGTTTCTGTTTTATACAGTCTCCAATCCGTGACGTCTATAGCCGGCTTAGATTCCAGAGTCTTTAACAGTTCAACCCAGCTTTGCATTGCAGCCAAGTGGCACTTCCATTGTTCATGCTGGCTGAGATGCTCAGCCATGTGTCTCCAGTCATTATAGCCGTCTGATGTATAACTGTTTACTATAGTTGTAAAAAGTTTGCAACAAAAACAAAATATTCTGTTTTTCTTCTTGGAGTAAACTATCCAATTTCGATTGGCTTCTTCACCATTAGGGAGGCGCCTGGTGTAGTGGACTGGTGTAAAGCGACGATCAGATTCATCTTTTGGATACTTGAAGTTTGCCTCAGGTCTCACTGGGCCTTTCCGGACAATGATATCCCTTAATGAGGTAGTGATAACATCTGGCCAGTCAGCTGGGTCTGATAAATCAAGGGCAGTTGGTACATTTTCTGGAGTCTGTGGTGGCGAACTGGAGGAATTTGGGAGTTTGACTTCTTCCTCAATATTTGTTTCTTCATGTTTTATCATCGAGGTTGAAGGTTCTTCATCACAACCAACACGAACTGAAATTATGTCCATGTTAGATTCCGGATTACAGTCACTAGGCTCCTGCTTGATGTCAGCAGGTGTTAGATGTCTGCTGAGTGACTCAGCCATTGCTTTCCTCTCCAGCTCTTTCAGCTTCCTCTTCTTCCTGAAAGCTGCTCCTGATGGTTTCTTTCGCGCGGACATGTTGAAGAAAATGATCTACAGTGGCAAATAGACACTATTAAGAAAAAAAATGAAACAACATCACTACAGCAGTTTATTCATTACACATTCTCTTTTCCTACTGTAGGTGGTACCCACACCGCCCTCCAAACAAACATCTGCAATTCATGTCACCAACAGCATTTAAGATCAGAAATCACTCTAAAAAATACTAGTGAAAAGCAGAAACTCAAAGGCCCTACTGCATCCAAAAAGATTATACATGTCAGATTTGAGCAACACACTCCCAAAGATGGTCTCATATCAGCAGCAGTGCTGACAGAGAATTCCACTGTAGCACAAGTGAGCATTACTGCATCAGCAGAAAAATGAGGAAGGTCGTGAATAAACTTCACCAGAGATTCACAAGGATAGCATGTGCTTCCCTCTGGATGCAGGTGGCAGAGCGCACCCTATAAACCAATTGGCTTCAAGGCCCAAAACAAGATGCTTGTTGTGCAGTACCCATGGCAACAGATCTAAACTGCTGCACTTCTACACTCCACCTGACCAAACCACAAAAAAATGAGTCTACACTGACTGCACATCTACCACCAAACCACCCAGCCAATATCTTCACAAATATACACCTTGCACTACCTATTGATGCCAGACTCCATAATCCATAAGCTTTATTTACCACCAAGCTATCAACATAATTTACCTCTTCATCATCCATGCCAACTATTAACACCCCCTGTCATCCTGAAAACTACTCTGCTTGGTGCGTCAACTCAATCAGAAAACATAAAATCTCATCACTGACCACATTCAATCTCCCTCCTCTGCCCGATTTCAGAAATCCGAATCGAGTTCAACAGCTCTGCTACACGAGCTCAGTCACACCGAGGAACTGAACACATTTTTTCTGGACGTTTGAAGAAAATGCTTGTTTTTTTTTAAAGGTTTTATTAGTATGACAGCCAAATCCATTACTTATGCTGTACCATGCCTATACTACGTCCTATCCGTGATAAAAGTTTAAATATAATGGTCAGCATTTGAACAGGCCTGCGACGACTGTGGATTGGGACAGGAACAATACCTACAATACGCCGCGTTAGCCAATTTATTTAAAGAAATGTGGCCCACTTATCCTTCAATTCCACAGCTTACACAGACACTGGACATTCTACTTACCTGCGGGGCCGACAAACGGATTGTGTCCTTATTGTACAGGGCGATGAGGGCTGATGCCAGTGCCCCTGCTCCTGGGGCATTTGCAGCCTGGAACGTGGACCTGGAGGAACCCCTGGAGGACAAGGACTGGAGCACGGTGGGTGCACTTACGCTCACGATATCTTGTAATGCCCGTTTCCGTTTAATTCATTATAATTACATGCACTGCACATACATGACCCCAGTGAGAATATATCGCATGACCCCCGGTAGGCCCAGCTCCTGTACCAGGTGTCGGGGGGGGGGGCTGGGGCGCTAACTTTCTACACTTGGCTTGGGAATGTCCTCAGGACAGTAGCTTCTGGTCGGAAGTAGTGGAGCGGATAAGAGGCAGTGTAAGCAGACGAGTGTGCTGGACACCCAACCACTGCCTACTAGGGCAGATAGGTAAACCCAAAAAGCAGAGCAAGATGGCATATAGGCTCCTGCAATTACTTTAGGTGCTGGCTAGGCGCAGAATTGCAATTGTCTGGATGGGGTTGAGCGCTCCCGAGGTCTCTGCATGGATTCGGGACGTACGTGAGTGGACGCTGGCCGAGGAGATGCACATGAGGAGGAGTTGCACAGATGAAAAACTAGAGGAAGACCTAGGGCTTTGGAGGGAGCTTTGTCATGACCTACTGGCCGATGGCCTTCGGGCAGGCTTCCCGTGTGTATCGCCTGGGGGGAGTGTCTTGGATGCCGAAGGGGAGGAGGATTAAATGCCTCAACACTTGGCCATAGACATTGGACTGAACTGTAACCACCGAAATGCATGATTATATGATCTTTTCTTGCAAGTATTGAAATGCACACCTGTGTTATGCTATATGTAAAATCTTAAATAAAGTTTTGGGGGGAAAAAAAAATTAATGGTCAGCAGACAAAGTTCTGACTTCCTGAAATCAGGCTATGACACAGCTTTTTCCTCACACCTAAAAAGGTAACCAAAATTGGCTAGTTTTATCTCCATTGAAAAGCACACACAACCAATTAAATCAATAAATAAAAACCCTATCAGGAATCCAGGGCCATTTTACAGCTGGCAAAGAAGACCAAGACCAGGCCAATTTCTCCTTCAGTAGAAATATACAGTGCTAAGGACAAAGGCTCAGAGCTGTGGGGCTATGCTAAAGTCCAGAAACTTACAGTAGCAGAAAATAAATTTGTCCGGTCCCTATTAAGTCTTCCACAGGGCGGCCCTTGTCTAACACTGTTACTTGAAGCGAGTGTATACCCAATTGCATCAGTAAGCAAACTTAGACTTTTACTGTACTGGCATAGACTGGTCTAATTATGAGCTAGCTCCATACAGACTTTTTCTTGCAGATATTATGCGCTTAAAATGTTTACTGAAAATCCCCTGGTTAGTGTATGTGAAGGAAATGATACATAGGCTTAATCTTGTTCTTTGAAAATCTCCTATTCATGCTGCTCTCATCTCTAGATCTTTGTTAAAAGAAAGTTTAAAGTTCTTTTATGGGATGAGGAACTACGTAAATATAAGCCGGACAGATTCTTAGATTGTAAAGCTGCCCCATCATTTGAACCATTTCTTGATAAGATCATGTGTTCCTTAGCTACACAACTGTATACTGGATTAAAATATGAAATTTTGCCAATTAACAGCTTCTGCATTCCTTAGGGAGTGAGCTTCTGTGCCAGCACTTTGTGTCGGTCATGCAGTCTGGAAACTGAAACTTTACACCACTTCCTCTTTTTTTGCAGTGCTTACACAATTTGTCGCAAAAAGTGGATTAAGACCGTTTGTCGTCTCCTAGAAATTAGACAATATGAGCATGCTCTAAGAATTTTGAGATCTGACACGAATGAAATGATTTCCATTAGAACCGACAAATTTATATCTTCTTCATGGGACTATACGCAAGAAAACTTTAGAGTCCAAGGCTGATCATTCATGGAATGTGATTGACATCTAGCTGCGGTTTATAACGGTATTGTATACTCTAGCACTTCATTGCTTATACTCTGTAGCACTTTACAACTATTCATGGGCATTACTACTGCTGCTCTGTGATGTTTACATAAGGATGCGTTACCTCTAATGTGTGATTTACATTGAGAGGGTTCTTTTATTAATAGTAATAGCACAGAGTTTGTGGTATTCATGTCTTGGCGTTTTTACATAATGTAGTGGTATCCCCATGGGTCATTCTGTCGCTATGTATAATGTTATCGAGTGTCACTCTATGGGCTGTTATGCTGTTTTTATTATAGTGTATTGATGCATATTTGTGTCCCTTTTTTCTCGATACTGGAGTTTGTTACAGCACTTGGTTTTGAAGTTTTCAGGTCATTTTTAAGGATTCTCTGAATCTAAAATATACTTTTTGATGATAAAAACCCTAGTAGACACAAGCCAAAGTAGAATCAGCTTTTAATTTTTCCTTTTCAGACAGACTCTGGCAACACCTTGCTGGCTTGCACAGAGTAGCTTGCCCAGCTGGAAGCAGTGCTCCATTCAACAGCTAATCTGCGATCCTCCACAAAAAAAGATTCAGTTGATACCTCCTCTCCTGAAAAACGTATATTGGCTACCCTTATAAACAAGATTCAGATTTAAAATCAGTCTGGCACTTAAGCCACCCATGCTAAATGTCCTCCTTACCAGGCAATTTGTTTTGACTGGCGGTAGGCCAACGGGGCTCAGAAGCAAGTGTCTTCTTCAGCTTGAAACACCTAAATACAAAGCACTTCAAACCATAAACGAGTCCTTCGCCTTCAATCAATTCTTCCACCACCAACGTGTGGAACTCTTTTACCCACACATCTAATAACTCGTCTTGCCCTCTTATTCTTCAAACTACTATGTCTCCTCTTGAACTATTAGCAATGCTACACTGCAGATCAGGCACACAATTCCCATATGAACAATTTGATATCTTACACTTACAATGTACTTTCCGGTTACATTTTAAAGTACTTAAAGGCATTTAGAGCTCTCTGCACTATAAGGAAATATTAAATTAAATAAAAACAATCAGCAGTTCCAACTAGAAGTATCTACATTCTTCTCTAAAGTTCAAGAAAACACTACACATGGCTGCCTTATGGGTGAGCATAAATAAGATCTAAAGGGAATTTGGTCCTTTTGACGAATTTCTATAACAAAGAAAGTCAGCCTGCCGAAACTTCATTTTGGACAAATGTCAAAATGACTAAATACCTTTTCCACAAATATGGAACATTTTGTGAGGAAAAGGCAAATGTTACTTTTTTTTTTTTTTGCAGTAGCCTTTCTTCTATGTCTGCAGTGATCCAATAGCTTAAAAAACAGGAAAAAGACGACACAGAAATACAGAAGAGGAGAGATAGATGAAGGCAAGAAGGTAAAAGGGAGTGGGCATAGAGGGTGGGGAAGATATGGATGAGATAAAGAAAGTTCTTAGGAGGAACAAATTAACAAGCATTTGCAACGCAATAGGTCTCACATTTGCAGAGTTTCAGCTATTGGCATTGTAAATGACAATGGCTTTTTTTATGTGTTTTGAAAACCTGCAAACATAGCATAAACACGCACTTTGTACTTATAGTCGTTGCTTACAAGAAGTAAGTCTGGCAGTAACTGCCTCTTTTGCTGTCAGCCTTGCTTCTCGTAAGCAAGGACTATAAGTACAAAGTGGCTGTTTAAGCATCGTTTGAGGGTTTTAAAACAAATAAAAGGCACTGTCATATTCAACGACAATAGCTCAAACTCTCCAAAATGCGAGACCTATTGCATTGCAAATGCTTTTTTTCTTTTTTTGGTTACAAGAGATTTCGCAAGCAGCCGTGTAGGTGAAACCTAAAAAGACAAGCATTTGCAATGCAATAGGCTTCGCATTTACGCGAGTTTGAACTATTGGCATTGTAAATGACAATGCCTTTTATTTATGTTTTGGTTTTTAAAACATAAATAAAAGGCTTTGTCATTACAATGCCAATAGCTTAAACTTGCGTAAATGCGAGACCTATTGCATTGCAAATGCTTGTGTTTACTAGCGCACATGCGGCACTTTCACATTTATGAAGGCCGTGCACCTTTCTTTAGAAAAGCCGCGTCTAAAGAAAGGGGCATGGCCGACCCCCCTATTCCTTGCTAAATTATTAGTGGCTAAGCATGATGACTCAGGACTTCTTATCTATGCAGGATATCTCAGTAATTCGCTGATATGGTGACACATCTAATCTTGCACACATTTTTGTGGTGCTTCTTTTTCTCTCATCTTACCGTGCATAGATAACACTCTCAGCTGCTAGAAGTGTACCCTTTTCTCCGCTAATAGACCGTAATCAGTAATTTGTAGCAGTATATGTATGTTGCCTTCTTATCTGTACACACGTGTAGAAGCAGGGTATCCTTGCATAAATATGTTATCAGAAAGCGCAAATTACATAATAAGAGAAAGCGTTATTCTCTCAACTTGCAATTGATCTTGCCATATTCAGGAACTATTTTGTTGGCCTTTTACCTACAAGTAACTGCATATACCATGCCAGGCACACGTATTAAATGATAAATAAATGTGAGTTATGCTTATATGTGACAAATACATGGCTCTGCTAGGAAAGCTCAGTTGGTAATGCAATGACTTCAAAAAAGGTTTGTGTATCCGGAGGGTCACAGATTTGAATCCTGGTTGGCAGGCTGGGAATAGTATTGTGCATTTATTTATAGTTCTATGAGGGTCCAGCCCGCAAAAGAAAGCACTGTGAATATATGTCAGGATTTCAAATAGCATCACACAAAGGCTACCAAAGTTTAGAAAATGAAATGTATTGCACACAGCAGAAGACAAGCTGCATGCAGTATAAGAAAGGCTGCACAAAATGTGCAAAATGATTCAGTATACAAGTGCTTACATGGCCTTCCAAAGTTGTATAACAGAGTTCAACGAACATGGCAACGGCAGATAAGTGTGGCAACAGGGGAGTGAGAGGATGATGGCAGAGGAAGGTGGGAGGGAAGGGCCGCAAAGAGGAGGGGAGGGGACACAAAACTGTTGAGAAAGAAAGCGAATAACAGGAGGATGGTAGCAGAGGAAGAGAATACCAGAGAAGGCAGTTGGCAGAGATGTGATGGCTGAAGATGGTGATGGCAGGGTAAATTAATGGCAGGAGACCGTGAGGTTTTAACAATCAAGGAACACTGGTAAAATAAAATATTGAAAAGTTGCCGCAAAATAAATCAACTTTGAGCCTCAAAATCCCAATTTTGGTGCTGCAAAATCCGGGGAGGGGTCGAGGGTCTGTTTAGAGGAGAGAATTATAGAATGAAAACTCAGAAATGAAGCAGGCCGTTTTATATTGTCTGCTCACACGTGAAGAGTCTTGAGAAGTGATAATGCATAATTCACCACCTTACCCTTTACTTACACAATAAAAACAACTTTATGTGCTCGGTACATAAGCAACATTAATAATAAAACGCCGAATGTAGCGAATGACCAAAACACATCTTCTAGGAAGCAAAAAGGAACGATTATGATTTTGGATTTTAAAAATAGCGTATGAAAGTGAAGTGCTATCTAGGAAACCCCCTGAGTTGGAGCTCAAAGGATAGCTGTGGCTGCATACCGATGTGAAGCATTGTCACTGCCCTCCGTCTGATTCCAAACCATCTGCAGGAACGTCCGCATCTAGGCTGGCGCATACTGGGGCTGTGCGGAGCACACTAAAGCGAACACCTGATAAGAAGAGTAAGATGGGAGAGATCAGAAAATAAGCAGGGCACAAGTCCTAAAAAAAGAAGTGGGGGACGCTGACGTCACGACAGGAAGTGACGTCACGAAAGGTGGCTTGCACCATCAGACTCATTGCCTCCCCTCGCTCACCCCTTAGATGCGATTGCATCAGAGAAGCCAGTGCTTGAGCAGCGTTCTGACTGAGCTCCGATCTCGCCCCAGAGAGGCCAAAGAGTGAATGTGTGGCTCCATTTGCTCCAGTTATCGAGCTCCCGGTAAAATAAGTGGGGGGACGCCGTCCACCCGCGTGGTACCCCGACTCGAGCCCTGAAAATAAGTATGGACATGCGGTAGAGCGGTTAATACCACAGCTGTGCAGGGACAGCATGCTTTCCCTGGGACTGTGCTTCAAATATGGCAGGAGTTTGTGCAAGCCGAGTCCTCTCATATGTGAAATGACTGATTGTTTAAATGACTTTGTTTAATTGTGTGGTGACAGGGGTAGTAGAGCCTACCTCTCTGCAGCGCTGGTTGGAGCGTCCGCCTCCTCAATGTAGGTCGGGCGGTGAGCAGCGGGCCCCGACTGCTTGTTCGGCTCCTACTGCCCCTGGAGCCGCTTGCTTCATGCCAGAGGTAGACCAAGCCTCTAAATATATTTTGTTTACATCCTCTGCTGAGCTATACCGCGGCCGCCATCATGTTCAGCAGGTCGAGGTACCGTCACTTCCGGAGCAACCTTGATGGAACGGAAGGGCTTTCCGGTAGGAGGTTCGATAACGGAGTGCAGCCGCTGGCGACTTTGGAGCCTAATCCAATAATAGAACATTTAAATTGGAAATTGGGCTCACTAACTTATAAACACGAGATACAAAAACTGCGCATTTATGAAGCAAGAAATGGTAAAAAGAATGACCGCGTTAACAAAAATACAAGTGACGGGCTGCTTGGAAATGAGCCTCGCGTAGGCTTAACATCGGTAATTCTCTGGAAAAAAATTAATCTCCCCGTTCCTATCCAAAAATGAATGTGTCCGTCTGTAACGTAACTGGTGCACTTTTAAAGCACTGCAATACTATTGGGTCAAGATTGCGCTATTTAAAATTACAAAAAAAAAAAAACAACGCCTGACCTGAAACAGCCAGAAGGGAGGACGGAAGAGAGGCATCACATTCTGTACGAGTGTGATGGACAACTAAAATGTTCTCCGGAAAGAGAACTAAACAAACAAAGGAGGGGTTAAATGGACCAATAAAAAGCCAGCATTTCTGAATGCTGCCACTAACAGCCAATGGCAATGGGTGGGTTTGCCGAAGCCCCACAGAGAGATACAACAGGTCATCGCTACTGCTCGACCTAAAAAGGCCAACATCGTGAGAAAGGCAAAACGATGGCAAAGGTGCAGTACAAAAAATTAGCGACTAGATGGGGGTGTATACCAAAACAACCGGACTAAGGCTCAGCCCTGTAGGTACATCTGGGTCCAAGGAGGGTTTCTGTTCTTGCTAGTTGCATTTCTGGGTTTATGATGGCCTCCATTTTAGGCCTAATGAATCTGCTGTATAAATACTGTTACTACAAAGCAGAGACAGTCCTAATCTGCTTTGCGGTGTGTGCACATGTCAATTGCTTCTGGAGCTGCTTGCTATTTTGCCCCCATGACCCTCCCCTTCCCCAGACTAGTTAATCCTGTGCCTGTCAGAAAGCAAGAGCAGAAAGGGGCAGGGAACGTGCTCCGTTTAATTTGGCAAGCCTCTCCTGAAACTTTTCCTTTTCAGAGACATTTGAAAAACGCCTATTATCACAGTCTGCTATCCCACGTTTTGTACACTTTTTGTAAAAGGTCTTTCAGTTTTATTCATCAGTGATTAGCTCTGCTTTAAAACACATAAATGAAACGTGTGGTGGTTTAAGTCAAATAACTGAATTCACTCACTGGTTTAAATGGTTGGAGAAAGCGCCTTGCTAAATTTGTAAAGATTCTTTGAGGATAACGTTGCACAAAGGGACCTTTATGTAAATGTGCCAGGAAGCACTGGGGATGTGCGCAGTGTAAGTGACTCAAGAGACCGCACTGTGCGTTGCTAGATTATTACATGCGGAGTGTTTTGATCTCTCATGTTACGGAAGTTTGTTCTGACAATGTGCGCCTGTGGATGGAACCAGTGCTCTATTCAGATGAAAAGATTATGCTCTATATTTAAAAAAACAATAATGATAAATACAAAGGAAAACATTTCATTAAATTGGGAGCAGCAACTGGGCTCAGAGCATACATGTTGCAATCACGTAAATTTCAGAGCAATGAATGCAGGGTGTGGCGGCGGTTTTGGTATTAAAAGAGAAAACATGGTTTATTGTAATATCTGTGGATTTGCAAATTTAGATTTTTCGTTTTTCGCTGACCTGTGTGTATTTTTACGAGTTTTGTGAATGTCTTTGGCTGTAAATTTATCTGAATCAGGCCAGGTAATCTCCCTACGGCAGTGAATGAAGCCTCGGGTGGGAACCCCAAGGCAGTGACTAGAACCCCCCCAACCCCTCTACCATTGGTAAGGACATTCCTCAGCTCTCCCCAGGGCAGAGAGAGGAGCGCCGGGCAACAACATTCCTAAACTTACACCAGGGTAGTAATCGCCCCATATACGATCATTCCTGCAGCTCTCACCAGGGCAGTGCATGAAGACAGAGGTAAAAAAACAGCATTTCCAATGTAATAGACCTGGAGCAAAGAGTGTAGGACTTGGCTGTTAGCATTTAGCCCCGGGATGCAACCCGGTCTCTGTTTTACAAATCAAAAAATAAATAACAGACTCTGGACTCCTGGCTGAGAGGGATTGGAACTGCTTTCCAAGAGTCAGGTGGCTGACCTACAGTTTACCTGTTCTATGAACGAGACAGAACGACTTCCGACTTCACGAGGGTCCAGCTGGCAACTGAGGACTGCACCCTACAGCACCCATGTCTGGAGAGAGTCCTGGTGCCTAGAAGCTTGCCTAGAGGATCTGAAGGCTACAATATTGATAAGGAGGAACTATCCCAGAAGATGGTGAAATTAATTTGTTTACCACCTCTGGAGGACTGCGGTAAGGTGTGAAGTCTTGTCCAAGGGGTTGTACCCTAGGCTGACAAGAATATCAGATTTGTCCCAGTCTGAGCTTTTTGCCAAACTGAAAACAGGTTCAGCAGGACCTCGCGGTAAGAGCACCTGGACTCTTGGAGCCCTACCCGGCTACAGCTTCCAGCCTTGCACTGCCAAAGGAATCTGAGAATCAGAAAAGTGAGTATGATGGTAAAACCTTGGGCTAGGGGGCAAACTCTTCCCAACAGCTTAGTGACTACAAAATTCAACTTTCCCTCGTTTGGAGCTTTCGGCACCAAAAGCAACTGCTTTAACGGTACCCCAAAAACGATGTTTCAGAATCTGAGGAACCTTGTTGGTTTCAATCTTAGACCTTGCCCCTTTGGAAGAATTTGACCTATAGGGACAAAAAACAGTCTGCTAGTAAAATATTTTACCAGAACGAAGTCATTGGTATATTTGACCTGTTCTCCTTCAGAGTCAGCCTGAAAACTAATCTAGATCCTGGTCAAACATGAACTATTATTTTTCAACCATGATTTACTTTTTCTAGGCACTTTTGTCATACAAAAAGTAATGTCTTTATTTCCCATTTTAAATTATTTTCATGTTTTTCTGAACAATACATTTTTGTCTCTTTTTGAAAACTGGTTTGGGAATTTTATTGCACAGTTTTTGTGACTTTAAAATTGTTGGTACTGCTTGAACTTAACATGCATTACTTGGAGGAATTGCCTGCTGCTTGTGCCAAAACCATTAGGGATTGAGCACAGTATCCATGAGATTTGAGTTGAGGCCTATCAAGAGTGTGTTTATTAAGTTGGTAAGGGACCTTACTTCCTAAAGTAATAGCCCTATGTTTGACAACAGGTAACTGTTTGATGAAAAGAACTACAGTAGGTTAAAATAATAGTAAACAGGTCATGCCATTTAAATGCATGGAATAAGCGATACTTTTGTATGGTAATTGCATTTGTGCATTGATGAAACTTTTCCAGACGAACATATACTACTGAGATTAAAGGACAAGTTACCTTCAGTAACGCCTTATCTGGAAGAGACATGATTTAGCCGTAGATTCTTTACCTTTGAATTTCCTAGGCGTCAGACTGGATCTGAAAGATTTTACTTTGAGCAATACCCTTGCGCGCCGGTAGGTGGTGTCGGTCAGCTCCGTATTGCTCAAAGAAAAATCTTCCGAAACCAGTCTGGCGCCTGGGAAATTCAAAGGTAAGGAATCTGCGGCTAGATGTCTCTATCAGATACCACTGAACGATTTACACATGCAAAACGAGGAAATGCTAATTTGCTTCTGTCTCTTATGATTTAATTTAATTACCAAACTCAAGTCTTGGCGTGCATCAAAGCAAACAACTAATGCTATACAATTATAAAGAAATGTAAATCTCTGTATAACAATGGCCAAGGAGTCTTACTCAGAGTAACAGATGAACACAGATATTTACTTAATTGGTGCTATATCATGATTCAGTTAATGGTAGCGATTAGGGATCAATGCCATTTTAAGTAAAAAAAAATAAAAAAATTAACCAGATGCCTATTACCATAAAAGCAATCCTACTCAGTGCAGCTATTAAAGTGAATCACAAAACAAACATTAAAATTAACAAAACAAATGGAATCCTAATCATATCTACAACACCATCATTATGGTAACAGCACTTCAGGTTTGGATACTCCATTTCTACACTTGTGAAAACATGTAACAAAAAATAGTCATCTTTAAAATGTTTAAAATTAGCATAGAAAAGTAGCGTACCAATTGTTTAACTAAAGACACATACAGTTTCTTGCTTTTTTATTAGCATAATCACGAAGTATAGGTCCGTAGTCAATTTCCTCAGTAATCTGATTCTCAATTGAAATCATGGCGAGATCCAAGTGTTGGTCTTGTGATACTGGAGAACGCAAATAATTCTTAATGAGTTCAAGCTTTGAAAAACTTTGCTTCTGTGCAGCAACTGTGACCGGTAATGTTAAAAGTATGCGCAGAGCAATAGCAAGATTAGGAAAACCCCCGTTTACAAGTGCATGTGCCAAAATCTCAGTAAGTGTCATATTCGGTTTCACAACGGGAGATAGTACAGTCAGTTCTTTACAAAGTTGTATCCCATCAATATCAGACTCCTTTGACCTTTTATCGGTTAATACTTCCTGCAAATCCATACAGTATTTTAGAAGATCTTTACTTGATAGACACCGCACTTTCCTTATGTCGTACAAAAAACCAAAGAATTTGTTGTGATGTTGAAGCTGTTCTAATCTCTCCTGGACAGCTTTAATGGCTATATCCAAGGCAGTGTCAAAAACATTTATTTTAAATTGCTTCTCAGGGTCTGTGGTGTATTCACTTTGATCTTCACAGCTGAGCAGCATTTTCCTTTTCTTGGACCGAACTGGAATGGCTTTGGGGAACGTAGGTTCAATTTCCATCTCCGAAGCCAGTTCTCTTGATTCTTTTAATACATTTTCAAAACCTTCATCAGAGCGATATTCTTCCAGAAATAGTTGCGTTTGTATTAAACTTTCCGTCAAATCTGGAAGGCATGGAGTTTGACCTTGTAGAATGTTGACATTATTGATCTGCTGTAACATACTGAACCAAATAACAATGGAACACAAGAATTTAAAATTGTTCAGTTCATCTGCCAGATTTGCAGCATCCCCCTCGACATAGGTTCAAAAGTAGAATCTTCTGAAATCTCAAGTAATGTGCTGTATATTTCCCCAGTCTGGAACCTGAATGTTCGTACGATATCAATTATACTTGACCATGTGGTTTGATACACAGTTTTCATTGGCAGTTTGTTGATTTGTTTGGTCAAAACATCACAGCGACTTTGTATGCCTGATAAAAACAGGCATATTCTTTGCAACACAATTAAGAATGAGCCTACATCGCTACACAACATAGCAGCATCGTTGACCACAAGGTTCAAAGAATGATTACTGCATGGGATGTTAAAAGCTCTTGAGTTCAAATTTAGAATATTTTGCTGAACTCTTGACTGTCTGCCTTTAATGTTCGAAATGTGGTCATATGCTTGCCCCCTCATATCCTTTAGAGGTATGCTTAGCCTCTCAAGCTCAGCTAAAATGGCTTGAGTCAGTCCTGCTCCAGTTGGGCTAGCCTGCGTGACAAACCCAAGAAACCTTTCTTGAATGTTAACCTCCGGTTCTACGTTGGACATCTCTTTCTGCTTAATAGATACAAATCGTATAACCATAGTCATTTGTAAAACATCACTGATATCAGGGGAGCAGTCAAGAAGAATGGAATAATACTTGGACTTTTTAAGTGACTGCAGAATACACTTTACAAGTTCATTTGAAATCAAACTAAGCAGTTCATTTTGTATAGTCCTTCCTACGTAATGTTGCTGAGTTTCTAAACTGTTCATTTTTTTCAAGTGATCCGACATAACATTATCAAACGTTGCAAACATTTCCACAAGTTTCAAAAAATGCCCGTTATTGTTACTGTAAAGCGTATCACTTCTACCATTGAAAGGCAAGCACTGCTGGCCAAGGTACTGAATAATAGCTACAAAGCGCTGAAGGACACTCTGCCAGTGCTGTGTTTCTGTTTTATACAGTCTCCAATCCGTGACGTCTATAGCCGGCTTAGATTCCAGAGTCTTTAACAGTTCAACCCAGCTTTGCATTGCAGCCAAGTGGCACTTCCATTGTTCATGCTGGCTGAGATGCTCAGCCATGTGTCTCCAGTCATTATAGCCGTCTGATGTATAACTGTTTACTATAGTTGTAAAAAGTTTGCAACAAAAACAAAATATTCTGTTTTTCTTCTTGGAGTAAACTATCCAATTTCGATTGGCTTCTTCACCATTAGGGAGGCGCCTGGTGTAGTGGACTGGTGTAAAGCGACGATCAGATTCATCTTTTGGATACTTGAAGTTTGCCTCAGGTCTCACTGGGCCTTTCCGGACAATGATATCCCTTAATGAGGTAGTGATAACATCTGGCCAGTCAGCTGGGTCTGATAAATCAAGGGCAGTTGGTACATTTTCTGGAGTCTGTGGTGGCGAACTGGAGGAATTTGGGAGTTTGACTTCTTCCTCAATATTTGTTTCTTCATGTTTTATCATCGAGGTTGAAGGTTCTTCATCACAACCAACACGAACTGAAATTATGTCCATGTTAGATTCCGGATTACAGTCACTAGGCTCCTGCTTGATGTCAGCAGGTGTTAGATGTCTGCTGAGTGACTCAGCCATTGCTTTCCTCTCCAGCTCTTTCAGCTTCCTCTTCTTCCTGAAAGCTGCTCCTGATGGTTTCTTTCGCGCGGACATGTTGAAGAAAATGATCTACAGTGGCAAATAGACACTATTAAGAAAAAAATGAAACAACATCACTACAGCAGTTTATTCATTACACATTCTCTTTTCCTACTGTAGGTGGTACCCACACCGCCCTCCAAACAAACATCTGCAATTCATGTCACCAACAGCATTTAAGATCAGAAATCACTCTAAAAAATACTAGTGAAAAGCAGAAACTCAAAGGCCCTACTGCATCCAAAAAGATTATACATGTCAGATTTGAGCAACACACTCCCAAAGATGGTCTCATATCAGCAGCAGTGCTGACAGAGAATTCCACTGTAGCACAAGTGAGCATTACTGCATCAGCAGAAAAATGAGGAAGGTCGTGAATAAACTTCACCAGAGATTCACAAGGATAGCATGTGCTTCCCTCTGGATGCAGGTGGCAGAGCGCACCCTATAAACCAATTGGCTTCAAGGCCCAAAACAAGATGCTTGTTGTGCAGTACCCATGGCAACAGATCTAAACTGCTGCACTTCTACACTCCACCTGACCAAACCACAAAAAAATGAGTCTACACTGACTGCACATCTACCACCAAACCACCCAGCCAATATCTTCACAAATATACACCTTGCACTACCTATTGATGCCAGACTCCATAATCCATAAGCTTTATTTACCACCAAGCTATCAACATAATTTACCTCTTCATCATCCATGCCAACTATTAACACCCCCCTGTCATCCTGAAAACTACTCTGCTTGGTGCGTCAACTCAATCAGAAAACATAAAATCTCATCACTGACCACATTCAATCTCCCTCCTCTGCCCGATTTCAGAAATCCGAATCGAGTTCAACAGCTCTGCTACACGAGCTCAGTCACACCGAGGAACTGAACACATTTTTTCTGGACGTTTGAAGAAAATGCTTGGTTTTTTTTTAAAGGTTTTATTAGTATGACAGCCAAATCCATTACTTATGCTGTACCATGCCTATACTACGTCCTATCCGTGATAAAAGTTTAAATATAATGGTCAGCATTTGAACAGGCCTGCGACGACTGTGGATTGGGACAGGAACAATACCTACAATACGCCGCGTTAGCCAATTTATTTAAAGAAATGTGGCCCACTTATCCTTCAATTCCACAGCTTACACAGACACTGGACATTCTACTTACCTGCGGGGCCGACAAACGGATTGTGTCCTTATTGTACAGGGCGATGAGGGCTGATGCCAGTGCCCCTGCTCCTGGGGCATTTGCAGCCTGGAACGTGGACCTGGAGGAACCCCTGGAGGACAAGGACTGGAGCACGGTGGGTGCACTTACGCTCACGATATCTTGTAATGCCCGTTTCCGTTTAATTCATTATAATTACATGCACTGCACATACATGACCCCAGTGAGAATATATCGCATGACCCCCGGTAGGCCCAGCTCCTGTACCAGGTGTCGGGGGGGGGGGGGGGGCTGGGGGCGCTAACTTTCTACACTTGGCTTGGGAATGTCCTCAGGACAGTAGCTTCTGGTCGGAAGTAGTGGAGCGGATAAGAGGCAGTGTAAGCAGACGAGTGTGCTGGACACCCAACCACTGCCTACTAGGGCAGATAGGTAAACCCAAAAAGCAGAGCAAGATGGCATATAGGCTCCTGCAATTACTTTAGGTGCTGGCTAGGCGCAGAATTGCAATTGTCTGGATGGGGTTGAGCGCTCCCGAGGTCTCTGCATGGATTCGGGACGTACGTGAGTGGACGCTGGCCGAGGAGATGCACATGAGGAGGAGTTGCACAGATGAAAAACTAGAGGAAGACCTAGGGCTTTGGAGGGAGCTTTGTCATGACCTACTGGCCGATGGCCTTCGGGCAGGCTTCCGTGTGTATCGCCTGGGGGAGTGTCTTGGATGCCGAAGGGAGGAGGATTAAATGCCTCAACACTTGGCCATAGACATTGGACTGAACTGTAACCACCGAAATGCATGATTATATGATCTTTTCTTGCAAGTATTGAAATGCACACCTGTGTTATGCTATATGTAAAATCTTAAATAAAGTTTTGGGGGGAAAAAAAAATTAATGGTCAGCAGACAAAGTTCTGACTTCCTGAAATCAGGCTATGACACAGCTTTTTCCTCACACCTAAAAAAGGTAACCAAAATTGGCTAGTTTTATCTCCATTGAAAAGCACACACAACCAATTAAATCAATAAATAAAAACCCTATCAGGAATCCAGGGCCATTTTACAGCTGGCAAAGAAGACCAAGACCAGGCCAATTTCTCCTTCAGTAGAAATATACAGTGCTAAGGACAAAGGCTCAGAGCTGTGGGGCTATGCTAAAGTCCAGAAACTTACAGTAGCAGAAAATAAATTTGTCCGGTCCCTATTAAGTCTTCCACAGGGCGGCCCTTGTCTAACACTGTTACTTGAAGCGAGTGTATACCCAATTGCATCAGTAAGCAAACTTAGACTTTTACTGTACTGGCATAGACTGGTCTAATTATGAGCTAGCTCCATACAGACTTTTTCTTGCAGATATTATGCGCTTAAAATGTTTACTGAAAATCCCCTGGTTAGTGTATGTGAAGGAAATGATACATAGGCTTAATCTTGTTCTTTGAAAATCTCCTATTCATGCTGCTCTCATCTCTAGATCTTTGTTAAAAGAAAGTTTAAAGTTCTTTTATGGGATGAGGAACTACGTAAATATAAGCCGGACAGATTCTTAGATTGTAAAGCTGCCCCATCATTTGAACCATTTCTTGATAAGATCATGTGTTCCTTAGCTACACAACTGTATACTGGATTAAAATATGAAATTTTGCCAATTAACAGCTTCTGCATTCCTTAGGGAGTGAGCTTCTGTGCCAGCACTTTGTGTCGGTCATGCAGTCTGGAAACTGAAACTTTACACCACTTCCTCTTTTTTTGCAGTGCTTACACAATTTGTCGCAAAAAGTGGATTAAGACCGTTTGTCGTCTCCTAGAAATTAGACAATATGAGCATGCTCTAAGAATTTTGAGATCTGACACGAATGAAATGATTTCCATTAGAACCGACAAATTTATATCTTCTTCATGGGACTATACGCAAGAAAACTTTAGAGTCCAAGGCTGATCATTCATGGAATGTGATTGACATCTAGCTGCGGTTTATAACGGTATTGTATACTCTAGCACTTCATTGCTTATACTCTGTAGCACTTTACAACTATTCATGGGCATTACTACTGCTGCTCTGTGATGTTTACATAAGGATGCGTTACCTCTAATGTGTGATTTACATTGAGAGGGTTCTTTTATTAATAGTAATAGCACAGAGTTTGTGGTATTCATGTCTTGGCGTTTTTACATAATGTAGTGGTATCCCCATGGGTCATTCTGTCGCTATGTATAATGTTATCGAGTGTCACTCTATGGGCTGTTATGCTGTTTTTATTATAGTGTATTGATGCATATTTGTGTCCCTTTTTTCTCGATACTGGAGTTTGTTACAGCACTTGGTTTTGAAGTTTTCAGGTCATTTTTAAGGATTCTCTGAATCTAAAATATACTTTTTGATGATAAAAACCCTAGTAGACACAAGCCAAAGTAGAATCAGCTTTTAATTTTTCCTTTTCAGACAGACTCTGGCAACACCTTGCTGGCTTGCACAGAGTAGCTTGCCCAGCTGGAAGCAGTGCTCCATTCAACAGCTAATCTGCGATCCTCCACAAAAAAAGATTCAGTTGATACCTCCTCTCCTGAAAAACGTATATTGGCTACCCTTATAAACAAGATTCAGATTTAAAATCAGTCTGGCACTTAAGCCACCCATGCTAAATGTCCTCCTTACCAGGCAATTTGTTTTGACTGGCGGTAGGCCAACGGGGCTCAGAAGCAAGTGTCTTCTTCAGCTTGAAACACCTAAATACAAAGCACTTCAAACCATAAACGAGTCCTTCGCCTTCAATCAATTCTTCCACCACCAACGTGTGGAACTCTTTTACCCACACATCTAATAACTCGTCTTGCCCTCTTATTCTTCAAACTACTATGTCTCCTCTTGAACTATTAGCAATGCTACACTGCAGATCAGGCACACAATTCCCATATGAACAATTTGATATCTTACACTTACAATGTACTTTCCGGTTACATTTTAAAGTACTTAAAGGCATTTAGAGCTCTCTGCACTATAAGGAAATATTAAATTAAATAAAAACAATCAGCAGTTCCAACTAGAAGTATCTACATTCTTCTCTAAAGTTCAAGAAAACACTACACATGGCTGCCTTATGGGTGAGCATAAATAAGATCTAAAGGGAATTTGGTCCTTTTGACGAATTTCTATAACAAAGAAAGTCAGCCTGCCGAAACTTCATTTTGGACAAATGTCAAAATGACTAAATACCTTTTCCACAAATATGGAACATTTTGTGAGGAAAAGGCAAATGTTACTTTTTTTTTTTTTTGCAGTAGCCTTTCTTCTATGTCTGCAGTGATCCAATAGCTTAAAAAACAGGAAAAAGACGACACAGAAATACAGAAGAGGAGAGATAGATGAAGGCAAGAAGGTAAAAGGGAGTGGGCATAGAGGGTGGGGAAGATATGGATGAGATAAAGAAAGTTCTTAGGAGGAACAAATTAACAAGCATTTGCAACGCAATAGGTCTCACATTTGCGAGAGTTTCAGCTATTGGCATTGTAAATGACAATGGCTTTTTTATGTGTTTTGAAAACCTGCAAACATAGCATAAACACGCACTTTGTACTTATAGTCGTTGCTTACAAGAAGTAAGTCTGGCAGTAACTGCCTCTTTTGCTGTCAGCCTTGCTTCTCGTAAGCAAGGACTATAAGTACAAAGTGGCTGTTTAAGCATCGTTTGAGGGTTTTAAAACAAATAAAAGGCACTGTCATATTCAACGACAATAGCTCAAACTCTCCAAAATGCGAGACCTATTGCATTGCAAATGCTTTTTCTTTTTTGGTTACAAGAGATTTCGCAAGCAGCCGTGTAGGTGAAACCTAAAAAGACAAGCATTTGCAATGCAATAGGCTTCGCATTTACGCGAGTTTGAACTATTGGCATTGTAAATGACAATGCCTTTATTTATGTTTTGGTTTTTAAAACATAAATAAAGGCTTTGTCATTACAATGCCAATAGCTTAAACTTGCGTAAATGCGAGACCTATTGCATTGCAAATGCTTGTGTTTACTAGCGCACATGCGGCACTTTCACATTTATGAAGGCCGTGCACCTTTCTTTAGAAAAGCCGCGTCTAAAGAAAGGGGCATGGCCGACCCCCCTATTCCTTGCTAAATTATTAGTGGCTAAGCATGATGACTCAGGACTTCTTATCTATGCAGGATATCTCAGTAATTCGCTGATATGGTGCACACATCTAATCTTGCACACATTTTTGTGGTGCTTCTTTTTCTCTCATCTTACCGTGCATAGATAACACTCTCAGCTGCTAGAAGTGTACCCTTTTCTCCGCTAATAGACCGTAATCAGTAATTTGTAGCAGTATATGTATGTTGCCTTCTTATCTGTACACACGTGTAGAAGCAGGGTATCCTTGCATAAATATGTTATCAGAAAGCGCAAATTACATAATAAGAGAAAGCGTTATTCTCTCAACTTGCAATTGATCTTGCCATATTCAGGAACTATTTTGTTGGCCTTTTACCTACAAGTAACTGCATATACCATGCCAGGCACACGTATTAAATGATAAATAAATGCGAGTTATGCTTATATGTGACAAATACATGGCTCTGCTAGGAAAGCTCAGTTGGTAATGCAATGACTTCAAAAAAGGTTTGTGTATCCGGAGGGTCACAGATTTGAATCCTGGTTGGCAGGCTGGGAATAGTATTGTGCATTTATTTATAGTTCTATGAGGGTCCAGCCCGCAAAAGAAAGCACTGTGAATATATGTCAGGATTTCAAATAGCATCACACAAAGGCTACCAAAGTTTAGAAAATGAAATGTATTGCACACAGCAGAAGACAAGCTGCATGCAGTATAAGAAAGGCTGCACAAAATGTGCAAAATGATTCAGTATACAAGTGCTTACATGGCCTTCCAAAGTTGTATAACAGAGTTCAACGAACATGGCAACGGCAGATAAGTGTGGCAACAGGGGAGTGAGAGGATGATGGCAGAGGAAGGTGGGAGGGAAGGGCCGCAAAAGAGGAGGGGAGGGGACACAAAACTGTTGAGAAAGAAAGCGAATAACAGGAGGATGGTAGCAGAGGAAGAGAATACCAGAGAAGGCAGTTGGCAGAGATGTGATGGCTGAAGATGGTGATGGCAGGGTAAATTAATGGCAGGAGACCGTGAGGTTTTAACAATCAAGGAACACTGGTAAAATAAAATATTGAAAAGTTGCCGCAAAATAAATCAACTTTGAGCCTCAAAATCCCAATTTTGGTGCTGCAAAATCCGGGGAGGGGTCGAGGGTCTGTTTAGAGGAGAGAATTATAGAATGAAAACTCAGAAATGAAGCAGGCCGTTTTATATTGTCTGCTCACACGTGAAGAGTCTTGAGAAGTGATAATGCATAATTCACCACCTTACCCTTTACTTACACAATAAAAACAACTTTATGTGCTCGGTACATAAGCAACATTAATAATAAAACGCCGAATGTAGCGAATGACCAAAACACATCTTCTAGGAAGCAAAAAAGGAACGATTATGATTTTGGATTTTAAAAATAGCGTATGAAAGTGAAGTGCTATCTAGGAAACCCCCTGAGTTGGAGCTCAAAGGATAGCTGTGGCTGCATACCGATGTGAAGCATTGTCACTGCCCTCCGTCTGATTCCAAACCATCTGCAGGAACGTCCGCATCTAGGCTGGCGCATACTGGGGCTGTGCGGAGCACACTAAAGCGAACACCTGATAAGAAGAGTAAGATGGGAGAGATCAGAAAATAAGCAGGGCACAAGTCCTAAAAAAAGAAGTGGGGGGACGCTGACGTCACGACAGGAAGTGACGTCACGAAAGGTGGCTTGCACCATCAGACTCATTGCCTCCCCTCGCTCACCCCTTAGATGCGATTGCATCAGAGAAGCCAGTGCTTGAGCAGCGTTCTGACTGAGCTCCGATCTCGCCCCAGAGAGGCCAAAGAGTGAATGTGTGGCTCCATTTGCTCCAGTTATCGAGCTCCCGGTAAAATAAGTGGGGGACGCCGTCCACCCGCGTGGTACCCGACTCGAGCCCTGAAAATAAGTATGGACATGCGGTAGAGCGGTTAATACCACAGCTGTGCAGGGACAGCATGCTTTCCCTGGGACTGTGCTTCAAATATGGCAGGAGTTTGTGCAAGCCGAGTCCTCTCATATGTGAAATGACTGATTGTTTAAATGACTTTGTTTAATTGTGTGGTGACAGGGGTAGTAGAGCCTACCTCTCTGCAGCGCTGGTTGGAGCGTCCGCCTCCTCAATGTAGGTCGGGCGGTGAGCAGCGGGCCCCGACTGCTTGTTCGGCTCCTACTGCCCCTGGAGCCGCTTGCTTCATGCCAGAGGTAGACCAAGCCTCTAAATATATTTTGTTTACATCCTCTGCTGAGCTATACCGCGGCCGCCATCATGTTCAGCAGGTCGAGGTACCGTCACTTCCGGAGCAACCTTGATGGAACGGAAGGGCTTTCCGGTAGGAGGTTCGATAACGGAGTGCAGCCGCTGGCGACTTTGGAGCCTAATCCAATAATAGAACATTTAAATTGGAAATTGGGCTCACTAACTTATAAACACGAGATACAAAAACTGCGCATTTATGAAGCAAGAAATGGTAAAAAGAATGACCGCGTTAACAAAAATACAAGTGACGGGCTGCTTGGAAATGAGCCTCGCGTAGGCTTAACATCGGTAATTCTCTGGAAAAAAATTAATCTCCCGTTCCTATCCAAAAATGAATGTGTCCGTCTGTAACGTAACTGGTGCACTTTTAAAGCACTGCAATACTATTGGGTCAAGATTGCGCTATTTAAAATTACAAAAAAAAAAAACAACGCCTGACCTGAAACAGCCAGAAGGGAGGACGGAAGAGAGGCATCACATTCTGTACGAGTGTGATGGACAACTAAAATGTTCTCCGGAAAGAGAACTAAACAAACAAAGGAGGGTTAAATGGACCAATAAAAAGCCAGCATTTCTGAATGCTGCCACTAACAACCAATGGCAATGGGTGGGTTTGCCGAAGCCCCACAGAGAGATACAACAGGTCATCGCTACTGCTCGACCTAAAAAGGCCAACATCGTGAGAAAGGCAAAACGATGGCAAAGGTGCAGTACAAAAAATTAGCGACTAGATGGGGGTGTATACCAAAACAACCGGACTAAGGCTCAGCCCTGTAGGTACATCTGGGTCCAAGGAGGGTTTCTGTTCTTGCTAGTTGCATTTCTGGGTTTATGATGGCCTCCATTTTAGGCCTAATGAATCTGCTGTATAAATACTGTTACTACAAAGCAGAGACAGTCCTAATCTGCTTTGCAGTGTGTGCACATGTCAATTGCTTCTGGAGCTGCTTGCTATTTTGCCCCCATGACCCTCCCCTTCCCCAGACTAGTTAATCCTGTGCCTGTCAGAAAGCAAGAGCAGAAAGGGGCAGGGAACGTGCTCCGTTTAATTTGGCAAGCCTCTCCTGAAACTTTTCCTTTTCAGAGACATTTGAAAAACGCCTATTATCACAGTCTGCTATCCCACGTTTTGTACACTTTTTGTAAAAGGTCTTTCAGTTTTATTCATCAGTGATTAGCTCTGCTTTAAAACACATAAATGAAACGTGTGGTGGTTTAAGTCAAATAACTGAATTCACTCACTGGTTTAAATGGTTGGAGAAAGCGCCTTGCTAAATTTGTAAAGATTCTTTGAGGATAACGTTGCACAAAGGGACCTTTATGTAAATGTGCCAGGAAGCACTGGGGATGTGCGCAGTGTAAGTGACTCAAGAGACCGCACTGTGCGTTGCTAGATTATTACATGCGGAGTGTTTTGATCTCTCATGTTACGGAAGTTTGTTCTGACAATGTGCGCCTGTGGATGGAACCAGTGCTCTATTCAGATGAAAAGATTATGCTCTATATTTAAAAAAAACAATAATGATAAATACAAAGGAAAACATTTCATTAAATTGGGAGCAGCAACTGGGCTCAGAGCATACATGTTGCAATCACGTAAATTTCAGAGCAATGAATGCAGGGTGTGGCGGCGGTTTTTGGTATTAAAAAGAGAAAACATGGTTTATTGTAATATCTGTGGATTTGCAAATTTAGATTTTTCGTTTTTCGCTGACCTGTGTGTATTTTTACGAGTTTTGTGAATGTCTTTGGCTGTAAATTTATCTGAATCAGGCCAGGTAATCTCCCTACGGCAGTGAATGAAGCCTCGGGTGGGAACCCCAAGGCAGTGACTAGAACCCCCCAACCCCTCTACCATTGGTAAGGACATTCCTCAGCTCTCCCCAGGGCAGAGAGAGAGCGCCGGGCAACAACATTCCTAAACTTACACCAGGGTAGTAATCGCCCCATATACGATCATTCCTGCAGCTCTCACCAGGGCAGTGCATGAAGACAGAGGTAAAAAAACAGCATTTCCAATGTAATAGACCTGGAGCAAAGAGTGAAGAAACTCCACTTAGGGTAGCACCAACGCAATCACCGCTGTGCACGCGCTGCCACAAGCAGTTTTATAACATTAACTTCTGGTAAATTGGGGAGGGCCAAAGTAATTGACGAGCTGATCGCACTTGCGCGCATGGGTATCACGGCCCTTGATGGAGCAGGATAAATGAAAAAATTTTACCCTCCTAATAATTTACGTAAAATAATTAATAAACATGTTCGTTTAAGTAAATAACCAACAAAGTATGTTACATGTGAAGGGTTAAAGGTAACACGCTATTTTGTGTGCAAATTAATCTACTTATAATTGTTGACGTGGCTAACAATCTAATATTTGCGTACTAATAAAATAATAAACGCATGATTTGTGCTTTGAAAATAAAACGTGTGGTGGCAAAATAAAGCGATGGTAAGTAAGGGACGGCTTCATATGTTGCTTTTTGCTAGGTAATACCTAATTGGGGTAGGTAGAAAGACGGGAGGGAAACGAAAGGGTTTATATTCCTATTTTAACAATATTTTGTTTATCTTTATAAATAGTGCGCTTAGGCCTGTTGAGCAGCGATATAAAATGGCCGCCATAAGCTAGAGTACGCATGTGCGAGAAGCCGTGTGGAAAAGGAGAAAGGCCGTGAACAAGAATGACCACGTGTTCGTGCTGAGAGCCTAGGATGGAAGTATGGTCAAGGCTATTGTGACCTTACTGAGCAAATGTGCGCCAAGATGATCAGCAAGAAGCGTGAGAAGTCAAAATGAATAAATGGACAAACGGAACTGTTGAACCTAAAAGTATCAGAAAATGATACAAATTGGACTGATCGAAACTGATGAGTAATGTGGGAAGCTGATGCAAGCATGGACATTCCACAAGAACTGGTTAAGACAAGGAAGTTTGATAAAAAATGTATATGGACTCGAATGGACCAATGAGAGAGAATCACGCCATAAAGAGGCAACATTTTATTTAGTAAGCGAGAATTAGGGTATAAGAAGACCTACTCCGGGTGGGAGGGATTAGTTATTATAGTTATTATTATTGATGATGATGAGCGAGCGTACTGTTAGGAGAAGAGAGAGCTGAGATTGCTGATAGATGAGTTGCGGGTGCTGAGTTGCTGTTGCGGATGATCGAAGCTGCTGCTGCTATTTTATTAAGTATAAGATGCTGCTTTTGGAGAACCTTTTTACTCCTGATAGAATTTTCCTTTAGAGCTATTAGATTTTCCAAGAAAGATAGATAGATCTTTTTGGAGTTCTTGCTGTGACATAACTTTATCTCCCATCTAATAGGTATGCATTGTAATTTCAATTTATTCTTATAATGATGATAAATGTAATAATCTGAGTGATAAACTTAAAACTTATGCATTGTTTCTAAAACTTTATATAAACTTTATTATCTTTAAACAAATGACTCAGTGATTCTTTAGCTCAATAATTAAGGTAAAATGTTAAAGAGTTTATTGTGATTGAGCTGGTCTTAATCACCATCAACTGATTCCTACTAGTTGGTCCATCGACCAATGAGCGGAATACCTTAAAAGCAATGAGAAATATTATGTTGTGTTAAAAAGAGGTATCCCGTCTCCTTCCAGCGAATCGTTTTACTGTTTTTCTCCTAGGTTAAGGACGGAGGTAATCCAGGGAATAAATGAGTAAGTGAATGTATATGCGGTGTTTATGGGCCCAACCGTCATATGGATATAGTTTGTGTATTGGAGGGATAGTTGTACCTGGATGACCGAGTCATATAGGAGAAGAATTTTTATTGTTAGCGCTGGATCACCCTAAAGCCCTATGCCTTCACCCCTCGCCTCTCTCTATTGTGCAGCGTGCGCTGCAGTCTCACTGGAGCTTTCTCCTCTGTCCTTCCGTTACACCTAGTCTGCCTCACGAAAGTGTGTGCTTTTCCAAATCTCTCTGCTCAGCGGGCGGCGGGCGCCATTAGTGACAGTGCGCTTCCGTGTTCAGATAAAAGAGGGCGGCGGGCACCATTGGTGATGGTGCACACCTGTATTGAGGTAAAAGCAAGCGACGGGCACCATTGGTGATGTTGCACACCTGTGTTGAGGTAAAAGCGGGCGGCGGGCGCCATTGGCGACGGTGTCCGCCGTGTTGAGGTAAAAGCAAGTGGCGGGCGCCATTGGTGACCATACACGTCCGTGTTGAGGTCAAAGCGGGCACCATTGGTGATGGTGTGCGCCCGTGTTGTCACTCTAAAAGTGGGTGATGTTGCAAAGGTCTGCAGGTAATTTAAATATATAAAAAGAAATTGGTTGCAAAATGCACAACAGGAGAAAGGCACGAGGGCACCATTTTAAAGATAAACAAAATGTTTTACTTACACAATGGCACCTCGCATCACGTTTCAAAATAAAAAACCGGTTCCAGGAGAGCATGTCCTCCCTGCAAAGGCAGGCAGAGAAAGTTATTTAAGAAAATAGTGCTCGGAGGCTGTAATTAAACCTTACAGAGTAGCAACACATGTAACAGGGGGTTCCCTCATGGGAGGTTACAAAATGAGACAAGGCGATACTAAGGAGGGACTACTAAGCCTATTGACCAATGAAAAGCCATCCTTTACAAAGGATAGTGGCAGGAGCCAATTAAAATGATGGGCGGAAAGTGGGCTGAGCTTCAAGTCCATACCTGAATACAGCATGTCTTGAAGGAACAGCGCAAGTGCTGCCTAGGCAAGACCTAAAAAGAGGAGTAAAAACAGGAGAGGGAGCTGTAGTATGGCCGCGAAAGACAGGGAGTTGGCTGAAAGGATCAAGAAAGGGGGGGGGGAAATAGGGGATGTGTAAGAGAAAGTATAGGTGGGCCTGGAGAAAAAAAACCTTTGGGGGAGGGAAGTGGAACAGCACAAGGCACTTCAAATGGGGGGAGGTAGAAAGTGAAATCGGGTCTTAACTGGGGGGGATTAAGGGAGGGAAACCTTACCTCTTAAAAACACAGAAAACTTGAGAAGAGATGCATGTTTCTGCAAGAGCAACATTCCCCAGGAGGGTGTCGACAGCCTGGTAAAAGTCATTCTTATAGAAAAATTCATTGAAGAGGGTTCAACGATAAACATTCATCAGGTTCGTCATGTGAGCTTTCCTTTCACAATACATGTATTCATTTACAGTAAAGGAAAACTGTTCAGTCTCACAAGCAGTCAACCTTTAAGATAAAATTTGAGTTAGATAATTTGCCAGGTACTAAATTCCAAATAACTTGGCTGAAAATATATTATTTTTACAATTTAGTCTGCTGAGTAATAAATGTATGCGTTTGTTTTTGCTTTCAAGAAGTTTGAGGGAGGAACTCATCGTGAGTTTACGAAGACGACGTGGTGTCTGGATTTATTGTTACTTGTAGATGTACTTTAATTTAGATTGAGGATTAAAAAGTTTACATAATCAATGTAAGCTATATATACATATAATTATATCGCAACTTCAAATCTGTTACAAACTCCATCCAGCTGCTCCACACCACTAAATTCCAACCTGCCGAAGTTCCACCAGGATACACGAGTGCTCTCCCATTAGGTAACAAAGGATCCGCAGGGTAAAATTTTTCAAGGCAACTCTGCTCTGGGTGGATGCCTCCCGGTGCCACAAGTCACAACTAAGATCTACATAGCCAGCATGGACTGCCACTTTTCAAAGGCAAAAATGCCCTGCTGTAAACTACAGGTATATACCCGTTACCTACTGAACATTTGAATCTGAAGCCTTTGCCATCTGAGCAGAGCTTTGTAACTGCTGTCATTGAGAAAATTAGGATCCCAGATTACTTTGATGAAATACTACTGTTCTGATCGTCCACATCCACTCATGATTATTTTCTCTGGGACCCACCTCTTAGCCTAGGTCCTTCCATCACCTGCAGACTTATCTCGCTTGCTCCCACATCAAGAACACCAGCTCGGAAACGTCTGCGTTGAGGCCCTGATGTCAATCATCACCTTTCCTCTAAGGGTTACATCACTCGCCATGAAAACTCAACTACGCCCTGCGTCAAGGATTTCTGTTCCAGGCACAGTGCATAAAAGCCTCATTTATCCGTACTGCAATATTTCACTCTATTTCTCTTTATATAAAGAAATCGCACCCGACAGCCCCATACTGTTTACACTTTCAGCAGAAGTAAATTAGCAGCCACAGACAGAGTGGTGTTGCCTGTGGCTAAAACACTTTAAAAAAAACCTCTGCGCAACACATATTACAAGTTAGCTTTCTCCTGGAAGCCCTTTAGCTATTGCCCTCAGATTCCATCGTTTCTGAATCTTATACGTCACCACAATTCAAGGTCATAAAAACATACCCACACATTTTTTTCTTTTTTTAATGACATTTTTTTACTAATATAATTGCTTGTCAAACAGTATGCTCTAACAATGAGCAGCCATTCTTCGATAAGAAATATAAGTACAGGAAGACATGACATCAATTTGTTACATTACAGCAGTGGTTCGTAACCTGTGGTCAGGGTACCCCTGGGGGACCGCAACACCAACTCAAGTCATCTGTGAGCACTTAGAAAATTAAATATTAACAGATTAATAAAGTGTATATAAATAAAAGCTAAATGTAATTTTTTTTTAAATGTGAAGTGATTTGAAATTGGAGGCTGCAAATAAAGATGTTATCCTCAGATTGATGCACAGGAACAGTCAGTGCATTTGTGAATTAAATAAAATATTTCATCATATGTGTATCTGTTTAATAAATGCTTGTTTCTGTATTTTTAGTCTTTTAAGTTCCAACTTTTCAGGGATTCTGGAGCAGCTGCTCTGGGTCACTTCTAAGGCTCCTAGGACCAGCACTTGGGGGTCAGGACTCATTCCAACAGAATTCACCAACAAGGCTTAGTCCAGCTCCAATTTCTATTGTTTTTTGGTTAAAATCATTAAAATTGCTTAGGCTGGGGTCCCCGGCTTCCAGTAATGACTCAGTGGGGGTACCTGGATTCCATGAATGAGTCCGAGGGAGTTCCAGGATTCCAGTAATGATTAAGTGGGAGTCTACAGAAAACAATAGGTTAAGAACCACTACATGACAGAGTTCTGTTTGTTTCAAATTTATCAACAAAGTAGTCAGCAACAATATTCCTATATTCCGTCCAGTGCCCCCATAACTTGACAAGTTTGTGCAGGAATAGAAATTTGCCGAGCTACGTGACGGTAAGTTTCAATTCTATTAAGGACAGGGAGGCTTCGGATTATGCTTATTCTCTCTTCGCTTTATTCCTTAACAAACTTCATAGCAGCCGAAAGAGAACATTTTCAAACAAAAAACAACAACTCCCATGAACCATAGGGAGATTCCATATAATAGTCCTTTCACAGTGTCCAGTAACACCATATAGTCCTTCCATTATATCAACTCCTCCTCTTTCTTCACGCGAAGTACACCAAGATCATCCTCACTGGTCCTGTTTCGAACCGTCACTTCCTATCAAAAATAAAACAACGTAAGGCACCGAAATAAGAACTCGTTGTACCAATATCAAACAGTCTATCTCCAACAAACGACCATCAAAAACCTCATGAACAATTTACTTACCACCATATGGAGAGGGTTTGCACCGAAGGTGCATCGGGTGGGATAATCCTCGCCTCCATGTCCTTAATAGAATTGAAACTTACCGTTACGTAGCTAGGTAAATTTCTATTCTATGTCAGGACCGGAGGCTTCGGATTATGCTAGTTTAAAGCTTACTTACCACCAACTAAGCGACCTCTACTAATGGTTTGAAATAAAACCTCTTGAAGGTAGAGTCCGAGGACCAATCCGCTACCCGCATCAAGTCCTCCAGACGAGCCCCCAAAGAAAAAGCTTTCGAGGCCATGGCCCCGCGTGCAGAGTGGGCTCCAAACTGCTTCGTGTCAATGCCTGCCTCTTGCATGACCCAGCGCACCCACCTGGCTATAGTGGGGGAAGAGACAGCTTTGTGAGGCTTCTTTAGGGCAATAAGTAATTGCCATTCGTCCGGAGGACGAAATTCTTGAGTCAAAACTTCATACGCCTTAAGGCAATCCACAACACACAATTTGGGAGCGTCTGGAAACGCCGGATAAGAGACCGTGCGGGAGAGCGACTTGGTGCGGCGCCCTACTGTGAAGGTAACCCCATCCGGGGAAAACTCTTGCAGAAATGTCTAAGGCTCCGACATCCGAAACTCTCCTACAGGAGATCAGACACAAAAGCTTAGCCAGCTTGGCTGAGAGTTCTTTCAACGAAAGGTACTTATTCGGTTGCCAGGAAAGAAACAAATTCAAGACCAGATTGACATCCCATAAGGCAGAATAACGCGGTTCTGGGGGCAAAGAGAGGCGAATACCTCGCAGCAGTCTGCAAACGAAAGGGTGTTCCCCCACGGGAGCCCCATCTACCGGAGTATGGCCTGCGGAAATCGCTGATCTCATGGCATTAATTGAACAGTACGCCAAGCCTTCTGTAGCCAGATCAGCCAAGAAATTCAAAATTTGAACAACGTCTGCTGCCACGGGATCCAAGTGCCTCCGAAGACACCAACGAAGCCATCTTGTCCAAGCGGACCGGTAACGTTTAGTGGTACTGTCAGCCCATACCTTGGACAAAAGATGTTCAGTTGGTTGCGATAGGCCTGGGAGCGACCAGCGTTGCCTGAAAGTCGCCAGGCCATCAACTGCAGGGAACCCTGAGCCGTGAGGGGATGCGGCACTCGATCCAGGTTCAGAAGAAGATGAGGAAACCGGGGGAGTCGGACTGGAGAATCTCAAGAAAGTTCCAGTAGAACCGGAAACCAGACTTGAGATCTCCAAAACGGAGTCACCATTACCACCTCTGCCTCCTGTCGACGGATCTGGGCCGCCGCCCTCGTGATCATCGAGAACGGAGGGAAAGCATAACCGTTCTCCAAATTCCAATACTGGAGGAAAGCGTCCGTGGCCGCGGCCAGCGGATCCGGTCTCCATCTGAAGAAGCGCGTCACTTGATGGTCGAGACGCGACGCAAAGAGGTCCGTCGCAAAAGGGCCCCAGAGATCCGCCAGCCATTGGAAGACTTGCGGATCTAACTTCCAGAGGCTGGAATCGTGTAGGTGTCTCGAGTGCCAATCCGCCACCTGGTTGGTCTGGCCCGGAAGATACTCCGCTGTCACTGAGACCTGATTGGCCAGGCAAAAATCCCAGAAATCCTTTGCCAGGTTCGCTAGAGCTCGGGAACCCCACAGCTGGTTGACATACCGGACCGCGGAGATGTTGTCCATCTTGAGAAGCACACAGGATTGAACTTTGTCCTTGGTCCAACAACAGACAGCGAAAGACCCTGCCATGAGCTCCAGGCAATTGATATGAAGGGTCTGCTCGTCTAATGACCAAACTCCGCCGGTGGAGAATTCCCCACACCGAGCGCCCCATCCCGATCTACTGGCGTCCGACTCTATGATGAGGTCTGCAACGGAACCGAAAATCGCCCGCCCGTTCCATGCCTCCATGTGACTCAGCCACCACGCTATTTCCTCTCTTGCTTCCGAAGTAAGCGGGACTGACTGGGCATAAGACCGCCCTTGACGCAAATGATACGCCTTTAGACGTTGCAACGCCCGATAGTGCAGGGGGCCCGGGAAGATTGCCTTGATGGAGGAGGACAGGAGCCCCACCAGCCGGGCAATCTGCCTGAGGGACGTGCGCGGTCTGGCCATAGTCTGTTGTAACTCGTGGCGGATTTTGGCCATCTTCCGGGACGGAAGGCTCAAAGAGGCTTGGACTGAATCCACCATGAAGAGGGAATGAGGACCGACTTTGGTTCGTTGATGACGAAACCCAGACCCTGTAAAAGATTTACTGTCTGGTGAAGTTGGGAGATCAAGGCCCTGGGACACTGAGCCATGAGGAGAATGTTGTCTAAGTATACGATCATTCGAATGCCCTGTCCCCGGAGGAATTCCACCGCCGGGTGGAGCACCTTGGTAAAGCACCACGGTGCAGAGGAAAGACCGAACGCAAGGGAGGTGAATTCGTAGATCAAAGACCTCCAACGGAACTGCAGAAACCGCCGATGAGGATGTATTGGGACCACCAGATAAGCGTCCTTCAAATGTAGGCGAACCATCCAGTCCGATGGTAGAAGGACGTCCCGAAGGAGATGAATCCCCTCCATTTTGAAGTGGCGATATACCACCCACCCATTGAAATCCCAAAGATTGATGACTGGACGACGGCCACCGTCGGGTTTGTCCACAAGAAATATGTTGCTCAGGAAACCGTCGCGATGCAGAACTGACCGGCAAATGGCCCCTATGTTCAGAAGCGCAGAGACCTCCTCGTCGATCAGTTCTGCGTCGCGGGCCGTAAAGCAAATAGGACGAGGATGGACATCTTGCCGAGGCTGGTTGCAAAACTCTATATGGAAACCTTGCACGGTTTGAAGAACCCAGGCGTCCGAGGTTATGGCCCGCCAAGCATCCAGGAAGTCTGCCAACCGACCCCCAATGTGGACTGAGGAAGACGGTATAACACTTACCGGTTGAATTTCCGCCTCCGGAGTTATTCTTGAAGCCTTCTCGGCCCCTGAAACACTGACCCCTGGTGGGGTAGAAGTTGGTGTAGTTGGCGCTGGTATTGTACTGACCGCGCCCGGAGCCTTGTCCCTTGGGAGGATTCTGCTGGAAGCCACGGCCGGACGAGCGGCCCCTGCTTTGGCCGGCCCCTTGGAAAACCCGCTGGTTGAACACTCGCTTAATATTCGATTGCGCCTTATCCAACGAGGTGAAGGTAGCTACAAATTTGCCGAGCTCCTTAACAAAAGGATCTACAAAAAGACCTCCTTGGGCAACTGCGCCCGCCTCCGAGGAGGCCAAGTCCCCGAGCTTTGGGTCGAGCTTGATCAACAACGAGCGGCGACTCTCCGTTGACAGCGCACAATTAGCGTTGCCCATGAACATTATGGCCCGCTGGGTCCAGTTAGAAAGCACCTCGGGGAAATAACGGATCCAGACACCTTGGCCTCCTCGGCCATATCTAAAAATGTTGTCATAGGGCCAATGGCATCCAGAAGCTGATCTTGACATGACCGCCAAGATCTGTCAATGCCTTTGCGTGGGTCCTTCATATATTTAGCCAAAAACGTGGCCATCTTAGAATCTAGTTCTGGAGTAAAAGCCGCCTTACCCTCCAGGGTGGGCCTCGGGCACTCCGCCTTGAGGCAGCCCCTGGCCTCCTTCTCAAGAGGCTTGCGGAGGCGACCTGCGACAAACTTCGCCACCTTCTCCCCAGGAGTCCAAGCAGCGGACCGAGGGGGGGGGAGGAGGAGCCCCTTGAGCCAGAAAAACACTCAGACGCACAAAAGCGTTCTTGTCGACCCCTTCTGCGTGTTTTTTCTTAGGTGGAGGAGCCTCCTTGCCCGCAAGGGGGGGGGGGAGGGGGGAGTAGGAGAACCTGAGTATGCCTGCGCCAACCTCGCACACTCCTGGATAATTCTATCGGACAGGCGCTGCTCCATGGGACCGACCACCTCATGGACTACCCTATAGATAGAGGAATCAACTGCCTCGAAAAATCATCGTCCCATTGTAAATAAGACTGGGACTCTTCCTCCTCATAAACACACTCTTGTGCCTCCATTATCCTGTTAAACGTAAGACAGGTATGCAAACTATGTAATTTCACAGAAAGGTTTTGCCCCACCAAAAGGGTTTAGAAGATTTAAAGCGTATTTACGCTTAGAGGGTAAAATCAGGCGTCTGGGTATTCCAGAACAGTAATTTTGGGCAGACCCAAGGCCTGCAATAGGGCTTGCACCACCCCGCGCACAGAGAATATATAAAAAAATATATTTACAGCCCTCGGGTAACCCTGACCGGGCTCCGCTGTTCCGCTGTGCGCAGCAAGAGGTTGAAACCGTCACTTAATATGCGCACTCGGCGCCAAGAACGCAAGTATTAATGTGCAACTTAATACGCCCACAGGCGTCAAACGCGACAGCCGCCGCAATACAGACCCCTGCCGGGGCGTTCACAAATACCAGCAATGCGGGAATACAGACCCGATAAACGGGCGTTCGTGGCAACAGCGGTGGACAAGGCTCCGTCAGCGCGAACTGCCACAGCGCGGTCTCCTCGTTTTGAAGCGACGCGCCGTGGGAGCAGCGAGACGGAACAGTCCCCCTAGCGGGCTATTACAAGCACCGCAACGTCAGGGGCGCGCCCGCGTGAGGAACGGTGACACGTTCCCGCGGCCTGGAATCTGAAAAAGAAACGCGCTCGCAGTACAAAACAATTGCCAGTACCCCCCGGAGGGAGCTTTTGGCTACGCGCCTCGGGGAAAGACAAACCACTTCAAATAACAACACAATAAGGTCAAACAATTAACCCCAAGAGGAGAAACAAGGAAAGCACACTTAACTGGCTGCGAAGCAGGAGGAGGAGTTGATATAATGGAAGGACTATATGGTGTTACTGGACACTGTGAAAGGACTATTATATGGAATCTCCCTATGGTTCATGGGAGTTGTTTTTTGTTTGAAAAGGTTCTCTTTTGGCTGCTATGAAGTTTAAGGAATAAAGCGAAGAGAGAATAAGCATAAACCGAAGCCTCCGGTCCTGACATAGAATTCCTTCTGCTATTTATACAGGAATTTCTAGGGCCAGAAAAAGTTTTAATTTCACAACCGCAGCGAAAGATAATCTGAAACCTACTTTCCCATCGTATAGGTAATGGAGAGAATATATCTCTCTCACGTTCCATTTTTCCGTCGCATAGGCAGAGTTATGGGATCCATCGTATAGACAAAATGAGTACAATCAAATGGGAAGCTCATAAGTACACTATTATATTGGCAGCCCCAATCCCCCAGTCATAAGAAGATTTAAAATGTTTAGCCAGAGATACAAGATATCCCCCAAAAGAAACCCTGTACCATGACATTCATACGAGAGAAGTATTTGCGGGGAATTTCATACAGGTAAAATTGGAGTTAGTACAGTATATTTGGCAAAGATACCATCTTGAAGATGGCTGTCCTAGCCATGAGAGATAGAGGTAGGGAATAACAATAATTCTATTCTGTTCGTAGTTTGCCTATTTAGGGATCCAGATTGTGTTACCATGCAGTAGACTTATCAGTCAATACGAAAACCCCTAAGTAATAGAATCCCTCCAGTGCCACTATCATCCATGGATGCTCATTGCACATAGGACTCGCTTGCCCTGAATGGGTATGCCACAGATTTGTACAAATTAATTGTGAGACCTTAGCATTTGCCAAAAATGCAGAGAATCTGTAGTAGCCGTGACCCGCATGAGACAGGGTATAGCAGATATAGAAGTAGATAGTCCACAAACAACAAAGCTCTGTCCAAGAATGTGGGTGACCACTTAAATCCCCTCATCAAGTTGTCCCTTCTAATCCACTCCTCCAAGGGTTCAATCGCAATGGTGAAGGGGGGAGCTGGGTGCCCCTGAATACAGGGAATGTCTGGGAGGCTCCCCCATTCCCCAACCTCACCAGAGCGCTCAGGTTTGTGTCAAGCAATCAAGTTTACCTGATCAAAAGCATGTTCAAAATCTATCATCAAACTAGTCAATGGGCCCTCCAGCCAGTATGACAGCGCAGGCTGTTAGTAGAATGCTGCTAAAGTCTGGGTCGGCTACAGATGCCCGGGTGTCCCACTGAGTGTCATATTTGGGGGATACCCTTTTCTGAAACAATCTATGTAATAATTTGGTAGATTTATTACCCCATTAGACAAGGCTATGGGTGACAAGCCATGCAGTTCTAGCGACTCCCAATGCCACCTAGGACAATTTAGATTTGAGGTAGCTAATATTTTTTAAGATAGTGGCGTCATGTGTGGCCATATACAGGGTTTCCAACTTGGGTAGGTAGCCTCCAATTGTGTTGCTTCCTTCCTTTGCCATCTATCAAGCTACACCGCATAACTTTTGATTCTCCCACAGATAAATGCTTTTAATGCTTCCCAAACTATTGCTCAGGATGCCACAGAGTTACTATCCAGGGTAAAATAGTTATTTGCCGCTGTAACTATGCATGTTTTGAAACCCTAACCCAATAGACTCTCTGTGCTTACACGCTATCTGTCTCTCTTGGCGCCCTTGCCCCAATTAAGCACTAGAGGTTTGTTAAATTAACAATTTGTTTTTGTGTAATTACATCACATTTCAGCAAAATGCAAATTAGTCATTTCATGCTGTTTTTGAGAGCAAAAGGCATCCTCACGTCAATTTCTAACACAAGGACGCTTTTTGTGCTACAAAAGCACTGCAAAAACCAAAAGCACTAAAACTAACAGCTGTATTCGCAGTAATTATTTTTGTACCATGAATGATACCTTCACCCTAAATTTTTGCAGCAAATGTAAATTTGTTACACAAAGTAGTGTAATGTTACGCAACACGCGTAAACCGAAATTCACGAAATTCTGCCAGCATAACTTGAATTTCACCCAGGCCATCTCTACAATGGAATGATCGGGAAGACCCCAGCCCAAAGTGTGTGGCTGTTAGATCATTTAAGGTCAGCCTCTAGTGCGAGAAAGTTGTCCAGTCTGAAACTGGTGAGTGCCTGAATAAAAGGTGAAAGTGGTGCCACACATCTACCAGGCCCATTACTTCTAGACAACCAGCAGAACATGTTGGTCCCCTTGGAAAGTGCTCATACTTATTCTGTTCTAAACCCAATCCAGGACCCGTTTAGGTTTCCCCCAATAAAGTCAGCTGGGAAAAGCTGCGATATCTGCAATCCCAAACTTTTCATAAAGGTGGGAGTCTGTATTGGGGTGGGGGTCAATGCACTTACATATGAAACCGGACTGTCCAACACCTTACAAGTGATAGCAACATAAGAACCCCGAGGTTCTTGCCATATTTGTGCAACTTGGAGGGGTAGCTTATTCTACAGGAGCATCGCTACCACTAGAGATCCTCTCACAAAGCCTGCATGTACCACTACAGAGAAGCCTAGACGCGTGTAGAAAAGGTATGTAGACCCCATTCGGTAGGTGTCCTGCAGTAGTGCCACATCTGCCCTATAACATTTGATCCAACCTTAAACTTATGCAAAAAGCAATTAACAATCCAGGTGCTGATAATGTCATCCATTGATTCGGGCTCTACGTCAATCCCCATGCTTCATAGTTGTGATTTGGCATGATACTCTTGTGTCGCTGGTATGACACTTTGTATGTAACCAGACTTCCATGCGTGCAGAACAATCAAACCTAATCAAATGTTGAATAACCCCTACCACCTCCTAACACCTTTAAACCCGAAGTATGTATCATCTGCATCCTGAAAATACATTCGATTTGACCTAGCTACCCCAAAAATGTCCCTAATATAACATAAAATAGCTGGGACCTACTTTATTAACCAACCCCACTTAACTACAACAAAATAATCCAACAACTGTAAATAGAAACAACACCTCCCATGTGGTGCACACTTGCTACCCTGGTTGCAACCCAGCAGTACCAGTAAAATCAAAGGTAGAGGAGCATGGTCAGCCTATACATGCATCTCTTGATTTTTGCATAATTCCAATCCGACCCCATTTCCGATGGGCATAAAATATCCACCACTATCCCCTCAAGTGCTACGGACTACATATAATTGAGTACACAGTGTATATGTGATGCCAACATTTATCCTGTGTTCACCAGTGGAGCTGGAGTCATAGGTGTATTGCCCTCAGAAGGTGGGTCATCGCCATCAGGTGCGCCAACACCGCACAATATTTCTGGCTGTGAGTTGACAGCGTCTTTTGTTGAGTAGTACTCATCATAAGTTAGGGTTGGTTTCGTCTCTGTGATCTATTTTATGTTTTCTAGTCCATTGTTTACATTGGTATATCTGCTCCTTAGAGCAGTTACTCCTTTTTGGCAGAAGAAATTCCAATTCCTGTGATTGTCTGTGAGTATAACCCACCTGTAGGTCTTCTACCCATCTCCAGGCTTGTTTAGGGGATCCAAAGAAGTAGATTTTATTTTGGAATAAGACTTTTAATTTAGTCATGTATATCAACATATTTGAGTGATGTTGCTCACAGCTTCATCTTAACCTGTTCAATGGTTTTCCTTTGTTTCTGAACTTGTTTAGTATAGCCCCAATCATCAGGATCCTTTGTGCTGCTAAGTGGAGTTTCCCTTTTTTCCATGTTAGTTTCAGTACAAAGTCTCGATCTCTGTAAATTATATATTTTGCAATTAGGAGCTTTGCAGGGGGCCAGTTTCTGAATGAGAGGGCAGTATGCTTGCTCTATTAGAAAACAGTGGGAGAGTAACTCTTTGGAAGCAGAAATCTTGAGCCACGAATACAAAATATCTTCAGGGTGTTGACTTTCTACTCCCTCCAGGAAGCCCACAAATCCAAGATTATTATGGCGGGGGCACCTTTCCTGGTAAAAGCTGTAAATACAAGAGCGTTAGACTGACCTGTTTAAAATGTAACCTCTTAAAAAAAAATAGGGCAGATAAAATGGTTCCTTGAAGCACTGTATACTGGATAGAGAATAATAAAGTGCAAAGCGTTCAGCGTGGAAACATTATCACAACATGAGCGAATGTCTTAATCTTTAGTCCATCCTGACGGTATTATCAATAGTTGATGAAAAAGATGCATCCTGAGTCTGGTAAGAAGGTATCAGTGAAAATTAGATGGGATCACAAATAGATATGGCTCAATTGACAATGTAGTGTGAATCATGGCGGAATGTCTTATTGACTGCTTCAGCACTGCCACACCTCTCTCTCTCTCCAACTGTTTCCTCTGCACAAAGGCTTTTTTAGTCCAAATCACGTCAGCCTTAGTTACCCTTGTTGGCGGATTAAATATTTCAGGTCGCTCAAATTTCAGCCAGGGTACTGAAAGGGCATTAGTGACCTCAAGACAACCCCCCAGGATAAGACGATTCAACATTGTATGTGGTTTGACCATGCCTTGATCCACAACAACAAAGGATGTAACTGTTTCAAGTCAGATATATAGCTTATGCCAAATTCTTCATGCACTGCCTTTGAGGAAACGCTATTAGGTAAAGATAACTGTCTTCCCATAAATCTGTTCTCCTCTAGCTGGAACGATTGTACAGAAACATATCCCCAGATGTCACATACATAGGTGGCCATCGATATTCACTTTGCATTATATATTTTAATCATAGCTTCTATGGATTTATAACCTAGGCCCTTTGTAAAGTCAAAGACACAGTGTAGTCCCTAGCACATAAAAGGCATTTGTATTTCTGGAGCATGGACCAACTCAAAGAGGCATCAAACAAGAAGTCAAAATAAGAAAAGGGCCTTATCGAGGTTTTTCTGGGAGAAGGTTTTCTCTACTAAGGATTATCGAGCCACCCATTGTCTTGAGGAGGTTGGTCAAGTAGGATGGGGCTTAATTATGGATTTCTTTCTAAGCTAGGCAACCCAGCTTGAACTGGGATACCATGCTTACTCAATTTCGGGAACTGATGGACACGTCACTTACCTTTGGTAACATCATATCTGGTAGAGACATGATATAGCAGCAGATTGCTTACCTTTGAATTTCCCAGGCGTCAGACTGGATCCGGAAGATTTTCCTTCGAGCAATACCCCAGCACGCCGGTAGGTGGCGTTGGTCGGCTCCGCATGACATCATCTGAGCCGGAAGTGACTTCCGCATCACCTATATAGGCGCCAACTCGGCATGCGGACGTCAGTTACTTTTCACGACTTTCCATGCCAGAAACACAGAGCCATGAAGAGTGCTGACATAGGGTGTGTTTTTAAGAAACTAGGGCCCTGAAAGTGAACAGCCCTGACCCTAGAAACGTGTCTACAATGAAGGAAGGATGGTTAGGTAGGTAAGGAATCTGCGGCTAGATCATGTCTCAACAAGACAAGGTGCCACTGAAGGTAAGAAACTTGTCCATCTGATAGAGACATCTAGCCGCAGATTCCTTACCTTTAAAATGGCCATATCTGTGGACTTCGCTATCCAGGCAGTAATGTTTGGTGAATGTGTGGAGGGATGCCCATGTTGCTGCCTGACAGATGTCCAGGACTGGGACTCCACGTTGCAAAGCAGTATTAGCAGCCTTAGCTCTGGTGGAAAGAGCCCTTAAGCCTTCAAGAGGCTGCTTCTTGGCCAGAGCACAGCAGATTTTGTTGCAGAGGACGATCCACCGGGAGATGGTCCTCTTCTGCACCTCATAACCTTTCTTCGCTCCAACGTACCCCATGAAGAGATGGCCCTCCAGCCGGAACTGTTTTGTGCAGTCAAGGTAGAACGACAATGCTCTTCTTGGGTCCTGGTGGTGGAGTCGCTCCTCTTCTTTAGAGGGAAGTGGAGAAAGTGGGCAAGGTGACAGACAGTCCCACATGAAATGGAGTTACCACTTTCGGAAGGAAAGAGGCCCTAGTGCAAAGCACTAATTTGTCAGGGAATATCATCAGTAAGGGGTGCTTGGATGATAAAGTCTGCAGCTCGCTCACCCTCCTGGCAGCTGTAATTGCCACTAAGAAGGCTGTTTTGATGGTGACCAGCCAGAGGGGGCAATTAAGCAGGGCCTTGAAAGAAGCAACATTAGGAAAGTGATAACCAAATTAGGGTCCCAACTGGGGCATAATAAAAAGGGACAGGAGGAAACATATGTAGAAGGCCTTTCAGGAATCTATGTACAATTGGCGATTTAAATAAAGAGGGTTGGTCTGGCAGCCTCAGGAAGGCAGACATGGCCGAAAGATACCCTTTCAAGGTGCCCAGAGCAGAGCCCTGCTGGGCAAGGGACAAAATAAAAAGCTAAATATCAGAAAAGGATACAGAAAGAGGGTCAGTAAATTTTTCTGTACAATATATTACACATTTGTTCCACCAGCAGGCGTATACCGACTTAGTGGACGGAAGCTTGACTGCCAGAATAACATTGAATTCAGGAGGAAGGTCGATAGCTATCAACTGCTGCTGCTCAAGCTCCACGCAAGAAGGCCCAGAGTTGACAGGTTCGGGTGGAGGACCCTCCCTTGCTGCTGCAACAAAAGATCCTCCCGAAGAGGCAGCCTGATCGGAGGATCTATGCTTATCTGCAGAAGCCCGGGATACCAGACTCCCCGTGCCCAGTCTGGAGCCACAAGGATGACTTAGGCCCGGACGTTCCTGATCTTCTTGAGAACTCGGGGCAGGAGTGGTATGGGCAGAAAGGCGTACAGGAGGCCTGAGCTCCACTCGAGACGCAAAGCATCTCTGAGCGAAAGCGGTCTTGGAAACTACAGCGTGCAAAACTGCTGACATTGCATGCTCTCTGCGGAGGCGAACAGATCTAATAAAGGCTCTCCCCAATTCTGAAAGAGACCTTGCGCCACCTACAGATGGAGACGCCACTCGTGATCCCCCTAGGCATTGATGGCGGAGTTCGCCCACCCTGGCATTCAGGTAACCTGCTAGGTGTTGAACCACCAGGGATAAGCCCTGCTGTTCCATCCATGTCCAGAGGCGCAGGGCCTCTTGACAAAGATTCCACGACCCCCACTCCGCCCTGTTTGCTGCAGTACCACATGGGGGTGGCGTTGTCTGTAAACACTTGAACCAACCTTCCTTTGATGTAGGGTAGACTTTCAATGCCAATCAGATCGCTCAGAGCTCCAGCATGTTGATGTGGAGTCCGGATTCTACAGGAGATCAGAGTTCCCTAATCTCCACCTCTGCCAGATGTCTGCCCCATCCCAGAAAATATGCATCTGTCACTACTGTAAGATGTGGTTGGAGAAGGGAGAGGGGTCTGCCTGTAAGCCAATCGCAGTTTGTTAGCCACCACTGCAGGTCTCGTGCAGTTCCCTCTGAGATCTGGACCATGTTGGAGAGATTCGCCCAATGCTGCGCCCACTGGAACTTCAGGTCCCACTGCAGAGCCTGCATATTCCATCTGGCATATGTTAGTAGCAGGATGCAGGAGGTCATGAGGCCCAGCAGCCTCAGTCATTCTTACAGAAATCCAGGATAGAGGCTGAACCATGGATATCATACCCGGAATATCCTGGGCTCACCGTTCGGGAGCATAAGTCCAAAACTGCACTGTATCCAGAACGGCTCCGATGAAAGAGTGTGTCCGAGACGAGTCAGGTGTGACTTCGGCACATTGATAGTGAACCCCAGCGAATGCAGGAGGTTCGCCGTAGTCTGGAGGTGGGAGACGACAGCCTGGGGCAAGCCCACCTTCAGCAGCCAGTCGTCGAGATAGTGGAAGCATGGCACCCCTGATCTGCGCAGATGAGCTGCAACCACTGCCATCACATTGGTGAACACCCGAGGGGCACTGGTAAGGCCAAAAGGGAGCACGGTGAACTGAAAATGCCCATGGCCTACCGTAAATCGCAGGTAGCGCCAATGGGCAGACAGGACGGGAATGTGGAAATAGGCATGCTGCAAGTCCAACGCCACCATCTGATCTCTCCCGGGTCCAGTGCAGACAGGACCTGAGCTATTGTGAGCATCCTGAATTTATCTTTTTGAGGAAGTAGTTGAGGGCTCGTAGGTCTAGGATAGGACGAAGGCCCTTGTCCTTTTTCTGGACCAGAAAGTAGCGGGAATAGCAGCCACAGCCAGTTCTTGGTCTGGAACCCTTTCTATGGCTCCCTTAGCCAAGAGAGTCATGACTTTCTCACGGATTAAGATTAAATGATCCTCCGTCAGTCGGTCAAAGGATAGAGGCATGGAGGGAGGGGTGATTTGGAAGGGGAGGGAGTAGTCCTTTCGGACTGTCTGAAGGACCCACCTGTCCGATGTGATGGTCTGCCAGTGATGGAGGTGATGGCTGATCCTCCCACCAACTGGATGGCCCATGCTCTAGAAAGACGAGACTAGGAAGATTTGGAGACTGAAGCGGTCGGTAGTTGGTGGTTTGACCCGACCTCTGGCCACCGGACTCATGTGGTTGGAACAAACAGCACCCGTGCAGAGGTTGCAGAACTTGAGCTGCTTGGTGGCTGGGGTATGGCTGACGCAACTTAAAGCCGCTTCGGTAGCCACGAAAGGGGCGAAAGGCAGACTGGGGACATGCGCCAACTGAGAGGCTTAGCCTGTGAGTCCTTAAAACGCTCCAGTGTGGCAGCATTTGTGTAACTGTTTCCCACAGAGTGAGGGAATAACAGCCCAATAAGCATGCAGTGTTCACTGACAGCAATGCAAGGCTGGCAGAAGACAACCTTTTCCTGCCCCAACTCTCCAGCCTCTTGGATTCTCTGTCCAGGGGAGCGGAAGGGAACGCGGCATGAAACATAGAGGCTTGGACTACCTAGCTCTCGGGGGTAGGGTGAGTAGTGAGGAATTTTGGGTCGCCTGGAGCAAGGCAGTGGCGGCGGGCAATCGTTCTATTTACAGGAGCCCCTGTACATCGTTTGGACCAGGTTCCCTGTACGACGTCCATGAGGGCCTTATTAAAAGGAACCAAGGGTACTAAAGAGGAAACGCCAGGATGTAGGACATCTGTCGAGATGTTAATCTTGACCGACCACCGAAGGAAGCTCATGGTCCAGGACCTCAGCTGCCCTTTGCACCGCCATAGCGTAAGACGCTCCCTCCTCCGTAGCCACAGTAGGGGGAGAGATCATACCAGTATCTGGAAAAGTATCCAGTCCACTAGCTACACTCAGTTCCTCATGCCAGTCCATTTCCCCCTCAGGCTGGTCTTCTATAGGATCCAGTGACCCCTCCCAATCTTCTCCCACTCCTAGCCCTGCAGAATAAGGCTCAGGAAACGGCCTAGGACCTGGAGGGCCTGTCGATGCCGGAATTGACATCGGGTGAAGCGGTACCAGCTCCGGGTCGTCGGGTATCAGACTTGGGCTGGAGACGTCGGGGAAGGTTGCAGTGGCACGACCGGTGTCAGTCTGTATCCATGGAAGGGTCTTCCAGGGCAGAGCCACTGGTGCTGAACCTGATGGAGCCCCTTCTGACCCCGTGAGGGTCTCGAAAGCGCGCTGGAGGGGTCAGGCCGCCCAAAAATAAAGTGCATGCTCTCATAAAATTCTCTTATTTGGGCGGGAGTTGCTCTGGCTCTCGGAAAATTGGGGCGGCGTGGAGCATACACAAGTCCAGGTTCCTTAGAACGAAGCCTTGAATGGTGACAGACGGTGAGAAGTCGAAGCACGCTTTGACTTCTTGTGCCTCTTACCTGAATGGCCAGATGATTTTGAGTGCGAGGAAGAGGACTTGGGACTCCTGGAGCAGTGCCAGGACCTTCCTTTTGATCAGGACCTCCGAGGAGTCGAGCGACGTGGTGTCGCCTGCCGGGCAACAAGCAGCGTTAGGGCCCGCTCCCTCAAAGCCTTTGGAGCCATGGCCCGGTAGTCGGAGCACGACTTCGAGTTGTGGTCGTGCTCCAGACACCAGAGACATAACAAATGCGGGTCCGTCACCGACGTGGAGTGGCGACAGACGCCACACGGCTTGAACCCTGAAGTCTTTCTAGACATGGTATTACCTACACACCAAAAAAGGGGTCGACACAATTTCAAAAAATCTTGTCAAAAAGTGACAGAGGGTAGCTCTATTCATGGATCAGTGCTTGATTGGCACAGAAAGAAAAGAACTGATGTCAGCGAGCCAAGGTGGCACCTATACAGGTGACACGGTCGTCACTTCTGGCTGGGACGACATCATGCGGAGCCGACAGACGCCACCTACCGACACGCAAGGGTATTGCTCGATGAAAAATCTTCAGGATCCAGTCTGACGCCTGGGAAATTCATAGGTAAGGAATCTACGGCAAGACATCTCTATCAGATATCACCCCTCCCTCCTGAGCCTCCTCACTTTACCTATACCGTACTATACACTAGGCCTGCTGCCCCACCACCACACCAAGCGTTGCAAATCAGTCTCCCTGCTGTTTCGCATGAAATGGATCTGGCAGATCGTCCCCATGTCATGGGCTTCCCCACTCCAGGGGATCCCCCCCTTCACATGGTCCCCCTGCAGTCATCCTCTCAGTCTTTGCTCGTGCTCACACCTAATTATCTTCAATCCTAACTATTTCCTCCCCTTCCCTTATCTTTTAGAAGTTTTGCACACTTCACTGTACAGCATGGGGGTCATGAGACACGTTGGGGATGGCCTTCTGAAACATGAGCAGTACAAACCCACAATATGTCTTACAGTAGGGTTTTGCCTCTGTCTCGACATGTACCCTCGAAAGCTGATCCAGTTATAATGAATAGAACGGGACAGTAATCCCAAAGAATAACCCCTGCTACATGGTAACTGTTTTCATGTTTTGCCGTTGATCGTAACCCAGATGTATAAAAAAACCTCAATAAAAAGTTTCAGCTTCAATAGCGAGCCAGTGTAGATCTAAGATAACGTATTTATTAATATGTTGGACTATGGTTAAGGAGGGGTCAAGAATTATTGCCAGTGATCAGACCGCTAGAGCTAAGGTGGGTAATAAGTCGGGTAGACAGAGGTGCTGTACTAGATCAGGGTTGAATCAGTCTTTTAATGGTTGAGAGTGAGGAAAAAAAAATGTGTTCACGATTGGATGTGGAGTAAAGTTGTTCTCGAGGCGAGGATGTCATTTAGTGTTGAGGTTTTGAGGTAAATTTGAGTGTCGTCAGAGTATTGGTGGATAATGACGTTCAAATGTTTGTAGATTTCAACTAGTGGTTCTACATAGAGGTTAATGAGTGTCAGGATAGGATGAAGCCTTGAGGCACCCCACAGATGATAGGGGCTTGATTTGTGACACAGTTGTTGGTTTTGACAATGTGAGTGCGCCCTGAGAGAAAGGAGGTAAGCTATTTGAGGGCTGCCTCTTTGAAGCTGAAGAGAAGAGATCTTCGAGAAGGTTAAGTAGTCTGGAGTGGTCAATAGTGTTGAAAGCTGCCGCTAGTTATAGAAGAACAAGCAGGAAGGATTCACCCTTATCTAGGATATGGTGGATGTTGTCCTGGATTTTTACATACATATGTACAATGATAATATCTTGTTCAAAGTGATATCGTATTAGCCATGTTGTACAGCAGCATGGATGCTGTGCAGCATGGCTGAAAGTATGAGAAAAAAAGCTATTGCATGGTCCATGCTGACAGCTGATTATGGGTGCTCCGGGCAAGAATTATTTTGGGTGCCTGTTTGGATCAACTCTGAATTTTAGTACTCTGCTTTTTGCTATTTCAAGCCCCATGTTTCCTAACAATATTGGATGATATGGTAAAGGTTCAAATACAGAAATACACAGAAGCGAGCTAGAGAGAAAGTTCACTTTTGCAACTGCCCACTTTGTCCATGCGCCTTGAAACATCTGTGACAACAAATACTGAAAAGGCTAATAGCTCTTCCATAGGCGATACCTATTGGTGCAGCACAAAAAAATCGAGTTTATTTTTAATATTCAGTAAAAGTAATAGCCTTTCCTTGTTCAGTTGTGTAAGAGGGAGTTCCACTGTGAGCCAGCTCGGGACTGTTTCCCTAACTGCAATACTGTCATTTTTCACACCCATACTTCTATAAAACACAGGTTTCACTGGTGTCGAGGTCTTTTATACCAAAACGTGCATTGACATTATCAGCACCAGCCAGTGCAAAATGCAGTTTTTACACTAGCCAGCTGGTGCAAATGTCTTTTCTGCTAATTTCAGGCTGCAAAACGTTCAAAGATCTCAGGTTCCATTTCATGTGGCCTCTGCTATAATTCCTGTGCTGTTAATAAACATGTTTGCTATGGGGCACACAGTTCTATTTGAAAAGCGGGTTATTTAAAATCGATAGATAGCATTGTTAATATTTATTACATTTCCTTCCATATTCCTGATCAAGCTTTATAAATCCAGATAATTAGAAAAAAGCAGCCTAGGGGTGGACAGCCTGCTGAGGTATAGTACCACAGCGCCAGTGGTGTAGCAAGTGTGTCATGTGCCCTAAAGCAAGCAAGGAAAATGGATCCTTTTACTCCCAATTAAGTAAAAAAAATAGACCCATAATTGAGGTCCAAAGGGTCCCTTCACACACCAGGGCCCCAGTGTCCCTAAACCTGCTTCACCATTGATAGCTTCATTCCTGACCACATCACCTCTAATCAATCAATATATATCTTTATTCGGTAACATTAAAAACCATATAAGCATACAATCGTAAATTCATATTTAAAAAAAATCATTATAAGGAGCAAGAAACTTAAGATTTTGCAAAATGATAAATCTTCCTGTGTGCGCCTAAGGGTAATGGTGATACAAAAGGGGATGATGGACGGAACGTTTGAGCCAATCAAACACTCACCCCCAGTCAACTGATCTGGGTTTAATCCATCATCATTCTTTAGCTCACTCCACCACCCCAGTTCAGACATGGCCATATGCAAATCAGTCTGACCCTGTGCCTCATGGGAACAGTCCAGCCCGAACTGCCAAGCCATGTCTTCCCTGGACCGGAAACAAGCATCCTAGGACCGGTTTCTGGCATTTCAGCCGTAATCAGCCAGGCTTGCCTGAATCCAGTGGCAAAGTGAGCAAGGGACCCACGTCTGGGCATACCCCCGCCAACTTAGGGCGACCAAAGCGATACAAAAGGGGATGATGGACGGAACGTTTGAGCCAATCAAACACTCACCCCCAGTCAACTGATCTGGGTTTAATCCATCATCATTCTTTAGCTCACTCCACCACCCCAGTTCAGACATGGCCATATGCAAATCAGTCTGACCCTGTGCCTCATGGGAACAGTCCAGCCCGAACTGCCAAGCCATGTCTTCCCTGGACCGGAAACAAGCATCCTAGGACCGGTTTCTGGCATTTCAGCCGTCATCAGCCAGGCTTGCCTGAATCCAGTGGCAAAGTGAGCAAGGGTAATGGTTGCTTCTAAAAAACAAGTGACATTTGTGAGGGTAAACTATTCCATTAGCATCTGTAAAAACAGAAGGGCAGCGCGGACGAGTGAGAAGCCTCTGTCTTTAAGTAGTGGGACAATGAAAGTTCTCCAGGGCACAGTATAAAATTTACATAACATGATAAAATGCATTGCATCCTGCGGAGACCTATTGTCGCAGACACAGGGATTTAAAATCATTGCAACCTCTAGGATGAGCTAAAAACAGGTGCAGTAGGTTAAGCCTAAATATTACAAGCATATGTCTGTCCCTATCATTTTTCACCAGGTCTAAATAAGGCTCCATGTCCTGGGTGGTGGTTAACATTACATATTTTCTGACAGAGCGTTTCAACAAGTCTGACTCCTCCCTCAACAGAGTATTCCTGTCAAGGGAGTGCTCCTTTACCCATTTATAATACGCTCTGAGGATTCCATGGGGGTTGGAGAAAAGCTCCTCTCTTCCTTACTTAGAGAATAATTCCTGTTTGTGCTTAAACCAGGGAATTTATAAAACTTAGTTTAGTGACAAACAATCTCTAAGAATTAAACGATTCAGGTCGAGCTCCTCTTTGGTCCATAGCCTAATTCAGCTAAGCAATGGACGAAGGGCTATCTGATTGTGGAGATACTTAACACCCAGCTCCTTGTCCACATAAAAAGTCGAGGTGCTCTGAGGGGCACACAATAAGCACCTGAGGAATTTGTTTTCTTCAGTCTGAAGTTCTTTGGAAGCCACATAACCCCAGATATTGCACCCATACAAGACCTTTGATATACACTTGGCCTGATAAACCTTCATCTATGTTTTGAGCTGTCTGCTCCCTAATCTTGTTGAGTAGCTAAATATGGCCCCAACAGACCTGCTGATCCCCTCTTTCTTTGAAGTGACTAGGGGTTTCCAGCTCATATTGGAGTCAAATAACACTCAGATAGGGAAAGGCCCTTACCTTTGCCAAGATGTGACTACTCTTAATAAATGTCATGAATCTTGTTGCTTGGGGGGCCCATCACCATAATAAAAGATTTGGTCAAATTAACTGACAGATCTAGCTCACTCATAAAACTATCAAAGGAATTCAAGAGGCTTTGCAAGTCTCTAGCAGTCCTGGCCATCAACACGCCGTCATCCACATATAAAAGCACATGTTGGGGGAGTGTACCAATGTGGGGGCTATCTGCATTGCCTGCTATTAAAGCCCGTTCCAAGCCATTTATTTATATAGAGGGAAAATAAAAATAGAGCAAGAATGAACCCTTGGAGGACCCCTCTCCTTGATTTAAACTATTCGTGCATGTAGAATCGTTCTGATATCTGACTGAGGCGGACGTGTTAACATGAAGGTCCAGTAGAAAATATACTATATTTGGGTCCACCGCCATCTCCAATAAGCTCCAGAGTTAACACGATTGACCCGGTCAGAGGCCGAAGCTAGGTCCATGAAAGTGAGGTGGACTGATTCAGAGTGGGCAGCTGTGTATTTGTTAATGACCATGTAGAGGTTCATACATTGATGAGTGGTAGACTTGCCCTATTTGAAGCCGTATTGTGATTCTGAGATGATCTCATTATCCCAACCTTCCGAGTTTGTTCACTATCACCCACCCCAGGACCTTCACCACAGAATCAATAAGCGATATGTGTCTATAGCAATGGGGATTGTCTTTATCACCCTTTTTAAAGATGGGTACTATAACTGTTGTAGACCAGGAGGCAGGTGGACCGGCCCTAACCGTTGCATTCAAAATCATAGTTAACACAGGGCCCCAGAACTCTACATCGCTAGTATACAAGTCCAGAGGAATTCCATGAGAACCTGGGGCTTCATGTTTGGTGAGACCCCAAATACCCTGAGTGGTTAGCACCAGGGAGAATACAAGATTTGACCTCTCCTGGTTTGAAGTTTCCATCTCAAGAGTGGCAGACAGTTGTAAACCCCCCTCAAAATGATTAACCCATTTACAGGCCGAAATGCGATGACATAGGGTGGGGGCGTTCTCACAAGCAAAGCAAGGCTGGTTCATAATACGCCAGAAGGTAGAACAATTCTTCTCAGTGCATGCCTGTACGAGGCCATCCCAAACTGTGGCCCTCAGAGCTCTTTTTATCTAGTTAGTTTCCTCCTTGTATGCACGCCGGCAAGAGGCTACCCACTTTCCATCTCTGGGTGTAATTGTTAGTGCCCGTTTTAGGTCACGGAAGGCATTGAAGCAGCTAGGGTCAAACCATTAAGGGGCAATTGAGAAGGGTTTAGTACTTGGTAATTACAGAAGCTCACCTACCTTTTTAGAAATACTACCTAAAGCTTTTAAAAGAACATGCACTGGGGCATGAAGGTCAAGGCTGGTTAAAATTTCCTGTGCGCAGCTTTGGAACAATGTATGTTTAAAGTGCTCAGGTTCCATCATAGTCCATCTTAGGCATCTGCCCTGACAAAATGGCGAAAGTGTGTCTAGTATCCTCTCCGAACTACCTGCAGGTGAACATAACATGCCCAAGGCTAGGGAGACTGGGTTATGATCACTGAACACACTATGTAAAATATTAAAATTGGAAATCATAGAATACAATAGAGCCAAAATAAAAATTTAGTCAATAATAGAAGCACAACACTAGTAAATGTGGGGATAACTTCAAGCTAGTTAGAACTGACTTATCCAAAGTAAAAACAAGATCAAAATCGTTTAGCTAGATGTTTAAATCTGACCCCCTCTTTGGAGTGTTCTATGTGTAACCCCATCATTTGCATGCACCTAGGAGAGTTGGCTCAACGGGGCTTTCACATAAACGAGTATTAAAATTACTAGTAATGATTAAGTTAATCTGCCCCTTCTCTTTCTCAACTAAAGTGGGAATATATGCACCCAAAATGTGTGTATTAGAGGGAACCTGGGGCAACAATTTAGAATCGTAAAAATTAAAAAATGCATAACATAAGAACCCAAGAGGGTTATTCTTAAAGCTTGGAATACAAAACAAGTATTCAACAAACAAATTAAATAATTTCATTTAATTCACAAATATTAAAAACAATCAACATTTACATTTTATTGGGAAGTTTGGAGATTATCTAAATTCAAGTGAGGCCACTTATCCATATTATATTCTATTTCGTGTACTTGCACTGCTCCCATTAATCAATCTGAGGATGCTAACCTAATTTGTAGCATCTAATTTCAAGCTCCTTCAAATTTAGAGAAAGTATTAACATTTTCAATTCTAGAGTTTGCTTCTTTATTTATATACATTTTAATAATTTGTTAATATTATTACATTTTCTAGGCAGTCAGGACCCCGTGATTAGGCTTTGCGGTTCCCCAGGCCACAGATTAAGAACCACTGCTCTAAGTCATGCAATCACTGTTGAAGTACAGCATCGCAGTAGCTAAGCCTGCCAAAGTATGGCACCACATCACCTATAATCCTCTTGCCCGGGTGAGTGCTCTCTTTCGAAACTAGGTATCTAGGCCTGTGGAAGTACTGCACCACCGCACGTGTAATTCTGAAGCCCGAGCAATCAGCGTCGAAGTGCGGTAAAAACTAACCAATAACTTATACCTGGTTTCAACTATTAAGAAGTGGGGATGGGTCTACCTGCTCACTTCACCAGTGGAACTCGTAGTAGACAATTTACGTTTGTTTGCGCTCTCTACATGTCTTGTGAGATTCATCTTGTTGTGGCCACTTCCAAAGGAACGCAGAGGTGTGGGACCTGTGCCAACGTTTTACACTAGCACACAATAAATTCAAGAAAAGATAGTGTGCACTCTTATCTGTCGGCTCAGCTACTGTGTGTATGTGTGTTGCTGGAATCTAAAAGGCTGAAACCAAAATCTTCCCAAAGCCGTCTGAGGCAACAGGCAAAATTAAAGCAGCTGCTGATGGATGAACACAAAAGAAATGACGGCGACAATGGTAAGTATTAGGCGGGCTCTAAGCAATTTAATATTTTTATTTTTTTTAAACAGAATAAACCTTGCAGCGACAGCACACGCGCGGGCTCAGTCCAGCCCTTAAAAGGACTCTTGTAGTACATTATGTGATGCGTTGGGTATCGGAATCCCTAAACTTCAGTCCACTGTACATAAAAGGGGCCCTTATCACCCACCCACTTTTATGTCTGTCCTATGATGATTTAGAACACAATTATTGAAAGAACCAAGAAAAATGACATCTAGATTGAATGAACAACAGCAGTTTGAAAAAAGTGAAAAAAGCCAAAGCAAACATTGATTCCATTTGATCGTATAACAGAGTGTAATTAACAACAGGCACTCAATGGTTTAAATATGAAAGGTGACAGATCGAGATGACCCTATTGAGATTTGACACTAAAACGTACTCAGCTCTCTGCAGCACGTGCACTTCCTTAGGAGCTAATTTTGTGATATGTGGCCGGTTTCCCTTGGAATAATTCCAAGGAATGAGCAGGGAAGGAGTAAAGGGAAAACCTCGATTGCCAAAGGCAGTTAAACTCCTGCTGGCAAATCCTATACTAGCCCCTAAGTTCACTTTGTCACAACCTCACAATCTCAAAAGCTTCATGAGGCAGTGTCAGAGAAGAAGCTTCAGTAGGCTGGGAGCTCAGAAAGAGCATACTCGCATCCAGGGTGGCTACTGTGCCCTACATTGCTCAGCTAGAGCTGGCTGCTAAAATACCTACCAGAAGCTTGAGTTGTATCTGGAGTTGGTGGTAGTTGGAAGAGATATTACAAATTTGTGTCACCGACTCTTCAGTAGGGTTTTCTGGTCAGAAAGACAGCAGTACTGGTTTGTGAGTGCTCTACAGAATGCGCCCGATAGCCTACACCTGTGGGGAAACAAAACAACAAAATTACTGTTAAAGTAATAATGTTTATACAAAAAAAATGTCCAGTGAGAGATCAGAGGCACTTTCACTTGGTCGCATCTACAATATCTTTAAGTACATGTGCTGTTCTTGAAAATCAGCCTGGAAGAGGCAGTTTTTTTGATCTGGAGCTTAGTATGCCAACCAGGATAATGTCTGATAACTACAAGCACTGATACCAAATTCAGAAGCTGGGTCACATTAGCATAGCTCTCCACCAATAATGATATATTAGTTCAACTTGACTTTAGAGTTCTTTAACTGGATAAATATACAATTGCACAACTTATATTTTAACAAATTAATATAATTCAGGGATGTTTACTTCAGACAATATTTGAAACAGTGGCATTTGTCTTCTGCATCCTCGTAGTAAATACAAAAAGACATCAAATTGGGTCGGGGTCGTTACTTTGGGGATTGTTGCCACTGCTCACTACAGATAGTGTTACTCTATGCTTCCCGGAGTGAGAAACGGAAGATAACCAGGAGTTCTGAGAAAAAACACAAAGTTACCTGTGGGATCAAAGGTTAAGTAGTAGTCTTGGGTGCTATGTGTGCAAGCTCAACATCTATATTCCTATTTAACAGGTTATATTGATATGAAGGTCACATTCAAGCACAGACTGTTGGGAATTCCATTAATGCTCACACTAGAGGCATTCACCGATCTCAAGCTGCTGAAGAAGGGCATCCTCGGAAGACTTTTTTAATGATAGTGCAGCGACGCCAGCAACAATTAAACAGGAAGCAGCCAGTCTATCAGCTCCAACGTCCTTCAGTGTGATCAGAGCTCAGGGGCACAGCTCAGCCCAAAGAGCACCAATATCAATAGAAAAAGGGGCATTTGAAAGGGACAGATCCCCCCTCCTCACTATTTCTGCAGTACCTCGCCATAGCGGATCCCTGCTCGGAGTTAACCAGAGGAGGGAGATTCCCAAGCTCTCAAACAGGAATCTACCCTCTAGACACCAGGGAAATGTTTGTCTGGTGGAAGCACCACCCCCAGCATGGGCAACTGCTACCTCAGTACTCAGGATCGTGGCTGTCTTCTTACTTCCAATGGAAGAGGTGGCAGGAGAGATGGTGGGGGCATGGAAAAAATGCCCACAAGACACTATGGAGATGTCCAATATAGAAAATGGGACAAGGGTGAGTCTGTTCAGGCACACCCTTTTGACAATATCAGTTTTCTTCCCTTCGGAGATACACAGATTTGTGGGTTATTCCCAACATGACCACCCCAGGGCAGAAAGCACCACCAGACACAAGGTAGATGTCTAGTATGGAAAAGGGAGTCAGTACTTTCTGGCATCTGACTTCACTCTTCTGTTCACTTGGGAATATCAATCTTTCTGCTCCATGGGAGGGGCAGATAAAGATGGGGTATCCTAAATGTACTTGCTGCTATGGTGGGGGCAGAAAGTCGACTAAACACCTGGGAGATGTCTAGTATGTAAAACGGGGTGAGGCTGACCCTTTGGCAATGGCAGTCTTTCTGCCCTACACAGAGGCACAGATTGGGGAATTTATTCCCAATCTGGAGCCCAAATGGGATAGAAAGCCAAATTGTCCAGTAAGACGTCTAGTAGAAATAATCATTGGCAAAACCGAATGTTCTTGCCCTTGGCACCAATAGGCTTTGACAATGGCTTTTAGACATGCTGCAAATTGGCGATGCTGTGCTAAAGAATAATAAAAATAAAAAAACATTGGACATAGCTTACTACAAAAGGATGCATGCCCTTTTGTTTCTGCTTTAGTTACATATCTGCAGGAGGAGAGGCGAATAAAAAGTTACTTACCTTTGGTAATGCTCTTTCTGGTGGGTACCCTAATATCAGACTAATCCCCTTCTGAATTCCAAATGGCAGCTGGATTGAAGGACCTATGCTCATTAACAGAAGTTTCAGGTGCCTCACTCTCCTCACCCAGTCCGGAGCTACTGGGATCACTTGAGCCCAGTCTTTCCTGATCTTCTTCAGAGCTCTGAGCAGGAGAGGTAGAGGCGGGAAGGAGCACAAGAGCCCAGCGCTCCAATCCTAGCGAAAAGCTTCTCCAAAGTAGAGCGGACATGAGAATCCCCAACGTGCAGAAACGTGCAAACTGTGTGTTCTCAGTGGTGGCAAAAAGATTGAGCCAGAGTTCTTATCACTGTTAGAAGACGCCCAGTGCCATATCTGAGCGAAGCCACCATTCATGATCCGCTACACATCAGCTGCGTTAGTCTGCCCTGGCAATCAAAAAACCTGCCAGGTCTTGTATGATCAGGTAGATGCCTTAACAATTCAGCCACTTCCCAAGGTGCAAAGCTCCTGGCACAGGACCCATGACCTCACTCCGCCCTGTTTGTTCCAGTACCACATGGTGATAGTGTTGTCTGTGAGAACCTGCACCTGTTCCCCGTTGATGGAGGAGAAATGTTTTCTGATCTCCACCTCTCCCACATGCCCCCTCCAACCCAGCAACGATGCATCCGTCACTATCCTTAGCTCTGGGTAGGGTAGTGAGAGGATTCAGTCGATGGTCCAACTGCGGTCTAGCAACCACCAATGCAGGTCCTTTGCAGTCTTCCGACACCTGGAAGTGGTCTGACAAGTTCCCTTGGTACTGAGCCCACCAAGACTTCGAATTTCATTGCAGAGCCCGAATGTGCCACCTCGTGTGGTCCACAAGCAGGATGCACGAGGGTAAGCAGACCCTAATCCACTTTCACTGAAACCCAGGTCGAACGTTGAAACATCGGGATCACAGCCCAAATGTCCTGGACACATTGAGGTGGAGGAAAGGCTCAGAAAAACAGTCCAAAATTGCTCCAATAAATAGGAGCCTCTGCGAAGGAGTCAGGTGTGACTTGGGCACTTTGATGGAAAGACCCTACAATGTTAACAGTCATCTAGAGGTGGTTTACGACTGATTGAGGTGAGGCAGCCTTTATCAACCAGTTGTCAAGGTACAGAAAGACGGGTAATCTCAACACCTGCAGATGAGCGGTGACCACCATCATCCGTTTTGTGAACACCTGAGGGGCACTGGTAAAGCCGAAGTGAAGCACCGAAAACTGAATGTGCTCATGGCATAACTGAAACCACGGGTAATGTCTGTGGGACTGGAAGACAGGAATGCGGAAGCAGGAGTTCTGTAGGACCGACGCCACCATTCAGTTTCCTGGATCCAGGGCAGATAGAACTAGGGCCAGAGTGAGCATCTTGAACTTTCCTTTCTGAAGGAAGAAGTTCAGAGGGCAAAGGTCAAGAATAGGGCAGAGGCCACTGTCCTCCTTCGGCATCAGAAAGTATTGGGAATAGCAACATGTCCTGATTTCTGATGCTGGAACCATCTCTATGGCTCCCTTGTCCAAGAGAGCTTGAACTTTTCCTTAGAGTATAGACGAGCGGACCTCTGTGAGGTGCTGCGGTGTAGGAGGCATGTCAGGGGAGGGGTCGGGAAGGGAATAACCATTTTGGACAATTAGGAACTTCCACTGATCAGATGTGATGCTCTTCCACCTGGGGAGGTAAAAGGTGATGCAACCTCCAAGTGTGGCCAAGGAAAAATGAAAGAAGCTTTGCAGCGGCTGAGGGGTGGGGGTTTGGGTAGTTTGTTGCCCCTGGGGGCCTCAACGCTGACAGCCTGTGCCTCAAAAGACATGGGAGCCCTGTTGCTGTTTGCAGTAAGGTGTGGCGCTGCAGCTGTTGGAATTCCCTTCCAAAGCCTCCAAATGCTGGGAAAACTGCCTTACAGGCAATGCTAATCCAACTGAGAATGTTGTTGCTTTGCTTTCTTTAAAGCATTCCAGGGCTGAGTCTCCCTTGTCTCCAAAGAGATGTGTACTATTGAATGATATGTCTTTAAGGGTTTGCTAGACGTCAATCAAAACCTGAGGGAATCAAAGCATGACGCCGAAGCAGCACACTAGTCCCAACCGCCCTACCCAAAACGGACGTTGGTGTCTAGACCAGAGCAGATGGAGTACTTTGTGTCCTGGCCATCTTAAATAAGGCTTTGAAGATAGGGGCGTATGTCATCTGGGATAGCTGGAAAAATGTCTTCCTCCATGTCCTATAATGTATGCAAGTATTTCCTCAGGAAGGCAGCGGACGTTCATTGAACTGAGTGCAAGGCTGGCTGAGAAGAACTTTCTTCTAGTGAGTGCCTCCATGTGTTTCAACTCTGTCTAGTGGGGTTTTCGGAAACACATTTGGGTTAAGTGGACTTGTGGTGGCCTGCACCACTAGGCTCGCTAAAGTAGGGTGCTGAAGGAGGAAGGCAGTGTTCCCCAGAGCAGGCATGTGTAACCTTGCAATCTGCCTGTTGACTGAGGAGCAAGGTCCTGGCTTTGCCCAGGTGCCCAGCAGTGTTTATGTGAGGGCCTCTTTGAACAGTATGAGAGGCTCCTGAGATGTCTGTCCAGGATGAAGGACCTCTGCGTGGATATTAGTTATGAATTCAGCAGTGGGTAATGTAAGGTCTAAGACCTCTGCTGCTCTCCTTGTAACAGTGAAAAAGGAGACTGATTCTTCTGTAGCTGTTGCGGGGGTAGGTGAAGGTAGATTAGTGGCAGGGGATGTGTTCAGGTCAAAAACAAGATACATCATGAAAGTGACTCATCCTCATCGCGGTCATCAGGATCATCATATTGGTGTGGCAATGTCTCTGGATCAGACTGGGGACATCGCGAAGTGGTTGCGACCTCAGTGCAGGGTGTAGCAGAATGACCCTCTGGGTCCAAAAGAACTAGCAGCTTCCCCTTGTTTGGTGCCAGTGTTTACGATCTTGGTTGTGGTGCCATAAAAGGGCTCAGCACTGTGCCTGGAGTCGGTGCTGTCTCTGTGGCATGGTTGAGTGGCGCAGTCGGCATCAGAGAAGAATCCGCTGGCAGTAAACCGAACTGGAGATCACCTCGGCTCCTTAGGGCCCGAAGGAACTCAAGAGGAATTCGGTCGAGACATCAGAATAAAGGCTGTCTGTTCAGAGGACGTAGACTGGGTTCACGGCCTGGAGGTACTCGGGGCGTCGCAGAAGAGGAATAATAAAGGGAAGCCATGCTTTGACATCTTGTCTTTCTTATAATACATATTTGATGGAGCAGGGTAAATGAAATTTTTTTTTACCTCCTAATAATTTTCCTAAAATAATTAATAAACATGTTCGTTTAAGTAAATAACCAACAATGTATGTTACATGTTAAGGGTTAAAGGTAACACGCTATTCCGTGTGCAAAATAATCAACTTATAATTGTTTACGTGTCTAACATAACATAATATTTGCGTACTAATTAAATAATAAACGCATGATCCGTGCTTTTAAATAAAACATGTGGTTGCAAAATAAAGCGATGGTAAGTAAGGGACAGCTTTATATGTTGCTTTTTGCTAGGTAATACCTAATTGGGGTACGTAGAAAGACGGGAAGGAAACGAAAGGGTTTATATTTCTTTGTTTTAACAATATTTTGTTTATCTTTGAAAATAGTGCGCTTAGGCCTGTCGAGCAGCAATATAAAATGGCCGCCAGATGCTAGAGTACGCATGAGCAGGGAACCATGTGATAGAGGAGAGAGGCTGTGGAAAGGGATGATCACGTGCTGGTGCTGAGAGGCTAAGATGGAAGTATGGTCAAGGCTATTGTGACCTTTCTGAGCAGATGTGTGCCAAGATGATCAGCAAGAAGCATGAGAAGTCCAACTGAATCAATGGACGGAACTGTTGAATCTAAAATGTAGCAGAAAAAGATACAAATTGGACTGATCGAAACGGATGAGCAATGACATGAACTGTGGGAAACGATGCAAGCATGGACATTCCACAAGGAACTAGTTAAGACCAGGAATTTTGATTAAAATGTATATGGGCCTGAGGGGACCAATGAGAAAGAATCACGCCATGAAGATGCAACATTTTTATTCTGCAAGCTAGAATTAGGGTATAAGAAGACCTACTCTTGGTGGGAGGGGTTAGTTGCTGGAGAGTTGGTTGCTGGAGAGTGAGTTGCTGAAGAACAGATGCTGGAGAAATTAGATGCTGTAGATGGGTGAAGTTGCGGTTGCTGATGCTGACGAGCTGATGCTGCTGCTGCTATTTTTATTTTCCAGTTGAGTATAAGATGCTGCTTTAGGAGAATTTTCCTGATAGATTTTTTCATTTAGAACTATTAGAGTTTTCCAAAATAGATAGATTGATCTCTTGGAGTTCTTAATATGATAACCTGATTTTTCCGTCTAATAGATATGTATTGCAATTTCAACTTATTCTCATATTGATGATAAATGTAATGATCTGAATAATAAGCTTAACCTCATTTCTTGCATCAAAACTTTATATAAACTTTATTATTCTTTAAACAAATGTCTCAGTGATTCTTTAGCTCAATGATTAAAATGAAATGTTAAAAAGTTTTTTTGTGATTGAGCTGGTCTTAATCACCATCAACTGATTCCTACTAGTTGGTCCATCGACCAATGAGCGGAATACCTTAAAGCAAATGAGAAACATTATGTCATGTTAAAAGAGGTATCCCGTCTCCTTCCAGCGAATCGTTTTTCTCCTAGGTTATTGACGGAGGAAATCCAGGGAATAAATGAGTAAGTGAATGTATATGCGGTGTTATGGGCCCCACCGTCATATGGATATAGTGTGTGTGTTGAAGGAATAATTGCACCTGGATGACGAAGTATATAGGAGAATAATTTTTATTGTTAGCGCTGGATCAGATTTCTTGGTAGCAGAGTTATGGTTACTATAGATTAGTTTGGTGATTATTGATAAGTTCTTGTCTAACACTTTTTGTTGAGTCGCGTTATGTTATATGTAAGTTTTCACGCTTCCAGGAAGTAGGAAGTGGAACACGTGTGGCAAGAGAAGTCACATGGAATTGTGCATTGTCTGAGTTCATTTTGGTGATAACACAGGTTGTGTTATGATAGGGACATTTTGCGTATAAAAGGTGTGTAAGTGAAATAGTGATCGGTTTTCTTGTGAAACTCTGGCCTTAATTCTCAGGAGCAGTATAGTCTCCATATGTGTTTTATCCCTAGAGAAACGGGTTTACTGATTGCTTGAAAGAAGGGTAAGGTAGAGGGAAGTACTACTTTATCGGCGAAACTGAAAATTCTGTGGTAGGGTAGAGGTAAGCGCTGCCTACTGGAAAATACAGAGTTCTTGTGTAAATGGTCAAAGCTATCTCTTCGGTTTAGAGAATCAGACAATGGAAATGTGTTTTAAATGTTGTAACTAACGAAGAATCGTTGAAAAAGAAATTGCAGATACATTTTGTAAAGGAGGGGTCAAGAGCAGAAGTGACGTAGTCAAGAGTCGCACTGGGATTGGACAGTGCGTTAGTCACACGGAAACAGGAGCAGAACTGACAGACAGAAGCTGCGCTGGGATTGGTCAGTGCGCGGTAGACAGAAATCGCTCCGATTGGAGTTTTGGTGTGAATCGCGACAGGATTGGTCAAATAACCTAGTGACGTGGAAGTTTCTGATTGGAGTGTTGGTGTGAGTCGCGCTAGGATTGGTTGGAATAACGCATACAGAACAGCGTTGAATTACGGATCGTTTTGAGGAGAAAAGTGATTGTGAATCATGTCGTATTATGAATACGGTAGAGAGAAAACGTCATGGATGACGAAAGTTAAGAATTTCTTTAAGAAAGACAAAAAGGTAGTGACTAGAGAGGGACAAATAATTCCTCCGCTGAAATCACCAGCTTCGCATATGATGCTGAAATATGGATATCATACATGCATATGGTTAGAAAATTGGACAAAATATACCAAGAATGATGGAGCATTGGCTTTCCATGAGAATGGTTCATTTAATGTAGCTGTACTACGGAACTTGAGAGAAAAGATGGCAATGTTAGAACCTAGACCTAGACCGACACAGTTTGAAGCTTTAACGGAATGGGAAGATGAGATGTATGAGCGAGAGAGATTCAGAGGATTAAAGAATCATGAGTTTGTGCCTGGAAGGTTATGGGGAGTAAATCATGAGGACAGAATAAAGCGTTGGAGATGTGCTAACATGATAGGAGGGTTGTTTCCAGCTTTTACAGTTGAGGAAGAAGCAAAGAGAAAGTGTACAGAGAAAAAGAAGCATTTAGTGGTAGAAAAGTATGTGTATGGTGGTAGTGAAACAGATGACGAATTGCTGGAAGATATTTTAAACAGAAACCCACCTCCATACCAACAGACTTCTGCGGTGGTGACACCTAATGCACCGCCAATGGAAACTGGGAGGAATAAAAATCCCGAACTAAGAGATGAGACAAATAGGTCACAAGATCAATTAAAAACTTCACAAAATGAAGAGATAGAAAGTGACAAGGCCACTGAATTAGCAAAAACGACAAGAGAATTGACTGAGAAAATAAGAGCATTGACAAGGAATATGGAAGCTGTAACTGTACCAGTAACGATAGGTCCAGTAATGCCAATCTTTGAGAATCAGAAAATTGATGAACGTTCCTTAGTGATTCCCATGAATTCACATTTGCAAAGAAGAAGGGATGGAATTGAATAATGAAGGTGCACACAATTTGGCTAGTACCTATAGACCAAGCCCACCTACTGATTTGACGATAAATGAGAATGAGATTAGGAGAATGCCTATGGTGACGGAGTCTGCATCAGGGACACCAGAAAGAAGTAGCAATTGGATAGAATTAAATAGTACGCCTGTAGGTCCGACTCCAGATGAGTTAAATGAATGGATGAAAGCGCTAAAAACAAAAGAAACGGAAGAGAAACCATTAGATGTAATTAGGTTGAAAATAGACATGGAAGAATTGATTTTAGGAACAATTGGAACAGAAAAATTAAAAAATTATCAGGATGATGAGATTATGTTTTTGTGCAAAAGTCTTACATGGAGAGCTAGAAATTTACATGACAAATTGGAAGAGACAGCAAGTGAACTGGGAGTGGAATTCGTAAAAGTGAGAACGTTGCAGAAACCATACAGAGTAGATTTTTGTGAGAAAGATCTAGAGAATTTGAACACATCAGGAAGACTGACCCAAATAAAAGAGTTAATTGTTTTATTGAGAAAATGGGGTGATGTGGATAGATGGAGAAATAGATGGTCGAAAAAGAATGAGAAAACAACAGATAAAGCATCTTTGACTTTTGCAGTGACAGATAAGGAACCAGTTGTAAGGGAGTACCCGATGAGAGAAACTCCAGGTGGAAGTTATGTGCATGTTCCATGGACCAGACAGGATATACTGTCATTTACAAATCACTTCCCAAAGTTGAGAGAGAAGCCAGTAGAATGGTACAGACAAGTGGAAAGATTTGTGAAGGTTTCAAATGTGTTGTGGATAGATCTGGATAGATTGTTTGATATAGTAGTGCCGGCTGATTTGTGGACAGAATGTAAGATTACTATTGATTGGCCAACTGTAGAATATCCAAGGGACGCTAAAACAGGAGCGCCAGGACCAGAAGTGATGAGGAAGTACGACCAAGTAATTACCTTTTTGAAGAATAAGATTCCACCTAAAGAAACAGATTGGGTAAAAATAGACAGAACAACGCAGGAAAGTAAAGAATCAGTGCATGCGTACTATGAGAGATTGTTGTTGGTTTTCAAACAGTACAGTGGTTATGAGACACTAAATGAGAAGGATATGAGTCATTTTGTATATAGGTTTGTGTATGGATTGAAACCAGAAATAAGTGAAATGATTAAGCAGCATATGATTTGTTGGCAGAATAGCACAGTGGATGAGGTTTTGAGATATGCTAAGTATTGCAGTGATGATATTGAGAGTAGACAGCGTAAATTGAAAGAAAAGGCCATGTGGGCGCAGGTGAAAGTTGCAGAGAAGCAAGAAGCTCAATTGAGTAATACTGGTAATGAAACAGGACAGGTTAGATCCCGACCTAATATAGGTAAAGGAAAAGGACAAATGAGTATAGATGAGGCAAAGAAAAAGTGGCCATGCCACAACTGCGGAAAGCTAGGACATTGGAGAAACGAGTGTAAATTTCCTCCAAAACCGAATGTGGAAAATCAATCATTAAATTCACAGGTGCAGAGTGAGATAGTTACTCAACAAGGTCAGGTGCCACAACCACCACTTCCCAAGAGTGTTAACCAACAGAAATACAGTGCAGAAACAGGATTCTACGGAGGAGAACAGGTAACACAGTTGCCGCGTGCAGCTGCAATTTCTCAATATTGGTTACGACAGGATGAGGATGACACGGATGAAAGTTTCTGACGGTGCCTAGGAGAGGGGAAGAGTGCGTGCTTGGCGCAACTCTAGAGGTAGATCAGTCTGGTCCATTTGTGGATGGAGAAGTGAATGGTGCAAATGGAACATTCCTTGTTGACACTGGAGCTACCCGTTCTACTGTTAGGTCAGTGGAAATTCCAAACCTTCCTCTCTCAGGTGAACATATCCAAGTAGTTGGAGTTTCTAATCAGCAAATTAAAACGCCTCTTACTAAATTAGTGGAGGTAAGAATTGGTCCATTTAGCGAAATGCACCGATTTGTGGTATGCGATTGTAGTCCCGTGAACCTATTAGGACGCGATTTATTGTGCAAAATGAATTGCACTATCTATTGTACCCCAGACGGAATTGCATTTCAGACTCCAGATGAGGATGTGCTGTATAAAATGACAATGGTGAATTTAGAACCAGAAGTAAATGGTTTGTTTCCTGTATTTGATGCAGAGAAAATCCCAATTGAATTGAAAAAGACAGTGAAAGAAGACGTGTGGGACTTTACAGGAGAAGATGTAGGATTAATGAAAGGAGTAGATCCCGTTAAAATAACAGTGAAAGAGGGAACGAGTTACCCAAATACGCCCCAGTATAAATTGACACCAGAAATAATTGAAGGAATAACGCCAGTAATAAATAAAATGATTGAACAAGGGATTCTAAAAGAAATCATGAGTAGTCCATGTAATTCGCCAATAATGGGACTGAAAAAGCCAAACGGAACATATAGTATTGTACAGGATTTGAGGAAGGTAAACAAAATTGTTGTGCCTTGTTGCCCAATAGTACCGAACCCTGCTGTGATTCTATACCAGATTCCACGTGCAGCAGAATGGTACACAGTAATTGATTTATGTCATGCATTTTTCTCTATTCCATTGCATCCAGATAGCCAGCCATTATTTGCGTTTAGGTTTGGAGAGCGTATTTTGGCATGGTGCCGAATTCCTCAAGGGTACACAGAAAGTCCCTCAATATTTAATCAGATTCTGAAGAAATCGTTGGAAGATTTAAGAATGCCAGAAAAGTCAGTGATGGTTCAGTATATTGATGACCTACTGGTGGCATCAAAAACGAAAGAAGCATGTGTCAATGATACAATTGCTTTGCTGAATCATTTAGCAAAAGAGGACATAAAGTGTCCCCTTCAAAATTGCAGTTTTGTCAACAAGAAGTCCAGTATTTAGGGCATAAAATTGAGAAAGGTGTGCGAAAGGTAACGACTGAAAGAATAAAAATGATTCAAGGAATGAGAGCTCCAATGACACAAAGAGAGGTAAGAATGTTTTTGGGAATGGTTGGATATTGTCGACAATGGATAAGCGGTTTTTCACTGATTGCTAAACCATTGCAGAAACTGACAAAGAAGGATGTTAAAGATCCTTTTGAAATGAATGATGAAGAAATGAAAGCATTCAGAGAGCTGAAAAAGAAATTATGCGAGGCTCCAGGATTAGGAATGCCTGACTATGAGAAAGATTTTGAGCTGTATTGCAGTGAAAGAGATGGATGTGCATTTTCAGTTTTGGTACAAAGACATGGAACTATGAAAAGACCCATTGCATATTTTTCAGCTGTTTTAGACCCTGTAGCGAAAGCGTTGCCCGGATGCTTGAAAGCAGTTGCTGCTACTTGTGTGAGTTTAGAACAAAGTGAAGGCATAGTGATGGGATATCCACTGAGAGTGTATGTTCCCCATTCTGTGGAAATTCTCTTGACAAGAACGAAAACCCAATACATGACACATAGTCGGCTGACTAGGTATGAAAAAGTAATTTTGAGTGCAGATAATGTGACCATTGACAGATGTATGAATGTGAATCCTTCGACATCATTGCCAGATGAAGAGAGTGTGATTGAAATGGATGAAGTAGATCACGATTGTCTGAATGTGCTTGAATATTGTACAAAACCAAGGTCTGACATACGAGATGAACCTTTGAAAGAATCAGATTATATTCTGTTTGTGGATGGCTCATGTTTAAGAACGAGTGATGGAGTTCGAAGTGCAGCATATGCAGTTTGCACAGTAGCCACTGTAATGGAAGCATCTTGTCTGAAAGGGGTACGGTCTGCCCAGGTCGCAGAACTAGTAGCTCTGATTCAAGCATGCAAGTTGGGAAGAAATGTACGGGTTACGATTGTGACAGATAGCCAGTACGGCTTTGGGGTGGTGCATGACTTTGGTCAGATTTGGTCACAAAGGGGTTTCTTGACGTCTGCAGGAACGCCAATTAGAAATGGAGATTTTGTGAGAAAGTTGCTTGAGGCGATACAGCTGCCTAAACAGATTGCTGTTGTGAAGTGCAATGCACATAAAAATGGGGAAGACTACATAACTGTTGGTAATAAATATGCTGACGAAATTGCACAATACTGTGCAAAGAATGTGGTTTCATTAAATAAAAGTCGGGAAAGAGAGCATATTTCTTGTCCTTTGCTTTTTACTAACTCTATTGAGACATGGGATGAGGTGAGACAGTTACAGGAAGCTGCAGATGATGAAGAAAAAGATACATGGATAAAAGCAGGATGTAGAAAACATGAAGAAAATGATGTTTGGGTTTACAGAGATGAGAGACCAGTTATGCCTGATAGCATGATTTCTGACATGGCACGGATGTACCATGGACAAGCCCATATTGGGAGAGATTCAATGATCAGACTTTTTAGACAAACATGGTATAATCCAAAATTCAGAGCCATAGCTGAGAGTCTTTGTTAGAGATGTCTTATTTGTCAACAGTTAAATCCAGGAAGGAAAACAGTAGTGAGTCTAGGAACAATAGGACGAGAAGGAGGTCCTTTCACTAGAATGCAAATGGATTTTATTGAAATGCCACCTTGCAACAGACTAAGGTATGTCCTAGTGGTCGTCTGTTTGTTTTCCCGTTGGGTGGAAGCATACCCAACAAGAAGGAATGATGGAATAACAGTAGCAAAACTTATGCTGCGAGAATTCATTCCGAGGTATGGTTTTCCAGTCACGATTGAAACAGATAGAGGAACACATTTCCAAAATGAATTAGTTAAACTAATTTGTGAAGCACTTAGTATTAAACAGAAACTGCATTGTGCATACAGACCAGAGGCTTCTGGAATCGTAGAGCAAGTGAATGGAACAATCAAGAACAGGTTAGGAAAAATGTGTCAAGCTACAGGACTCAAATGGCCAGATGCCTTGCCATTAGTTTTAATGACAATCAGAAGTATTCCGGAAAGGAAAACTGGACTCAGTCCCCATGAAATAATTATGGGACGAGCAATGAGACAAGCACAAGTACCTGTCAACAAACTACTGACTATAACTGATGATCTAGTGCTGGATTATTGCAAAGGATTGGCTGATGTGGTGCGTTCTGTGTTTCATCAGGTTGGACCGGATGCGACCACTCTTGAAAGAAAACCAGCTCACGACTTGAATCCAGGAGATTGGGTCCGCATAAAAGTCCACAGGAGAAGAAACTGTTTGGTTCCTCGCTGGGACGAACCACGACAAGTGATCCTGGTGACAACCACTGCAGTCAAGTGTGCAGGAGTGAAACACTGGGTGCATGCCAGTCACACCATCAGAGTTCCAGAACCTGAAGATCGACAAGTGAGTCGACATCTGGAAGTATTGGAGAACAGTTCAGCATCAGAAGCAGAAGAGGAAACAAACAGGGTGCCAGAACTTGAAGATCGACCTGTAAGTCGACATCTGGAAATATCAGATACCAGTTCAGAATCTGATACAGATCATTCGGATTGTGAAGAAATCCTAAAAAGAAATTGGAATTTTGAAAGCATAAGAGAAGAAACTGAGCCAGAAGATAGTGACAGTGAGCAACCAAGTACAAGTTGTGGTGAAAATCCTTCGGAGATAATATTAATAGATAAAGAAGGGAGAGTTTCAAACAAAAAGCTAGAAAAATCGGAAGATCCCCGAGGAGCAATAGGGACAAATAGTCAAACACGAGAACAGGGAAATTTAGAAGCAGAAAGAAAAACTGACACAAATTCGGAAGAACCTCGAGGAGGGACAGAAATAGGTGAACGAAGGAAGATAAGAAAAGAACCACAAGTAGAGGAAGAAAATGACATAAGTTTCAAAATAAGAGGCAATAACGAAAGAACTGAAACAGAGTCTGAAGAAAGTGGAGAAGAAAGAAACCAAAAACTGGAGTCAAGAAAAAGAAATTGGAAAACAGAAAGAGAGGAAAAAGGAAGTGAGGCAAAAGGCCAAGAAAAGGAGACAATTGGCCCAACGAAGTAAGAAAATTAAGATACAGAATCATAAGGTTGGATGGGAAAAGTGCTGAACAAGTGAATGAAATAACAAGTCAGAGAGCAAGAAAAACAAGGTGGAAAACACTTGCAGAAAACAAAAAGAGTAAAGAAGGTAAATCCGAAGTATAGATCGCCTGAATGGTTGTATCTTGCTTTGACTAGTAACAAAGAAGAAAAGAACACTCACGAGAACCCAGAACAAAGAAACCTGATGGGAAAAAGTGAAGTGCAACAAACCTGAAGAAGTTTAAATAGTTTCTACCGGATTTGACAAAACACTGGATCTGACGAATTTTACTGGATATGACAAAGAAAGAATTCTGAGAAAGAATTAAAAGAAAGTACCAAGCAAAGACAAAACATTGGAGTACAGAGTGGCAATTAAGTCATTCCTGAGGTGTAGTGACACAATTTTCTGGAAAACAAATAAATAGGTTATAAAACAAAATGGAGAATACTAGAGATAGAAAATGTAAATGTGAGTTTTTAAGTAGATGGTGCAAGATGTGCTGCTTTTGTACAGGATTATTAATGACAGTATGGGTGGTTTTAGCAATCACCATTCCAATTAGTCTAGCTGTAGTAGAAAAGTCTAATAACACTGAAAAAGAAAAAGGAGCTAACACTCAGGAACCAATTATTTTGAAGAGTAGTGCAGAATTACACAGGGACAAATCAATAACAGATTTTTCTAAAAATGTTTTTACTAAATTATTATATGAGTATGTAGAAACAATGGATGTAAGAGATTGCTATGTTTGTATGCAGTTACCTGCATCTGTAGCAGAGGGTGTGACTTATCATCACCTCCCTTTGACATATGGAATAACATGTAGTGTTTTAGCAAGTTTATTTTATAAAACAGGTAGATTAGAATATTATTACACTGACATAAATAAGATTTTTGCGAAAGTTTCTGTAGTTCCCAAGCTAAATAAAATAAAAAGAGGAAAAACGTTTGGTGAATATTTTCTAGAGGATAAGATTTTAACATTAGATAGTATAGTTAGGTACAACCTTACCTGTGAGTTAAAGAAGGAAGAAAAAGTATTTTTAGAGATGGTTGAAGAAAGAAGAGTGAAATTTCAAAGAAAAGTGATAGAAGAGACAAAAACACGTCTTTGGGCGTTTGAGGAAGACAATCATGACAAGAAAAAGACAAATGCAGCTATGACTCTGGATTGGCCCCAACAGGGAAGGTTGTGCATTAGAAGAAATAAAACAAGATATGACAATTATTTTGTGGGTTCCAGTATTTGCCATGACAATTATCAAATTTTAGGTGGATGGGGATTTAAAGGGGGAAAAGATCCAATATTTCCAGGGATCTATTATGTTTTGCGGTAATAGGGCTTATTACAGGTTGCCGGACCATTGGTATGGGTCATGTTATTTAGGCCTGGTCTTTCCAAAGATTTTTCATATGGATAGAAAAGAAAAAGGAACACACAAAATGATAAATACCTTCACACGTAGAAAAAGGGAAAGTTTTTCAGAAATAGTAGGTGATATTTTTGGTGCATTGATACCAGCAGTGGGAATATCTTTGAATGCATTTAGAATTCGGAAATTATCCACAGTGGTAGATCTGTTATCTACAGATACTGCTGGAGGGTTCTTGATGGTAAATACCGAGATGGTTGCCATGAGAGCTATGGTGATGCAAAATCGACTTGCCCTTGACATTCTTTTGGCAAAAGAGGGCGGAGTCTGTGGAATGCTGAAAGTCCAACATTGTTGCACTTACATTCCAGATAAAAGCGAAAATATACAGAAGTATATAACAAATATTACAAATTTGCACAAAGAACTTGTTCCACTGGAGGTTGAAAGTGCTTTTGGAAAACGGTTTTCTTCAGTAATAAATTGGTTAACAAGAATGAGTGGATTAATAATAGGGAAAGTTATAATAATAGCAACCGTGATAATAATAATAATATTAGTACTGAAGCTTGCAATAACATGTATAAAGAGAAGAAGACAGAATAAAATAGAAAAGGAAAACATGATAAACAAGGAGAGAGAGAGAGAAATGGGTGAAATAGAGTTAGAAGAAATAAAAGAGAACATGTAGAAGAAAACGAAGAGACAAGTTGAAAGGGATACAGTTGTGTAAATTAACAAAAGCAAACGGACAAAAGATATATGCTGTCTGAGAAAATTGTATAACTTGGGTTTTGTGGTGATATTGAAAATCACCAAAGGGGGAGTTGATGGAGCAGGGTAAATGAAATTTTTTTAACCTCCTAATAATTTTCCTAAAATAATTAATAAACATGTTCGTTTAAGTAAATAACCAACAATGTATGTTACATGTTAAGGGTTAAAGGTAACACGCTATTCCGTGTGCAAAATAATCAACTTATAATTGTTTACATGTCTAACATAACATAATATTTGCGTACTAATTAAATAAACGCATGATCCGTGCTTTTAAATAAAACGTGTGGTTGCAAAATAAAGCGATGGTAAGTAAGGGACAGCTTTATATGTTGCTTTTTGCTAGGTAATACCTAATTGGGGTACGTAGAAAGACGGGAGGGAAACGAAAGGGTTTATATTTCTTTGTTTTAACAATATTTTGTTTATCTTTGAAAATAGTGCGCTTAGGCCTGTCGAGCAGCAATATAAAATGGCCGCCAGATGCTAGAGTACGCATGAGCAGGGAACCATGTGATAGAGGAGAGAGGCTGTGGAAAGGGATGATCACGTGCTGGTGCTGAGAGGCTAAGATGGAAGTATGGTCAAGGCTATTGTGACCTTTCTGAGCAGATGTGTGCCAAGATGATCAGCAAGAAGCGTGAGAAGTCAAACTGAATCAATGGACGGAACTGTTGAATCTAAAATGTAGCAGAAAAAGATACAAATTGGACTGATCGAAACGGATGAGCAATGACATGAACTGTGGGAAACGATGCAAGCATGGACATTCCACAAGGAACTAGTTAAGACCAGGAATTTTGATTAAAATGTATATGGGCCTGAGGGGACCAATGAGAAAGAATCACGCCATGAAGATGCAACATTTTTATTCTGTAAGCTAGAATTAGGGTATAAGAAGACCTACTCTTGGTGGGAGGGGTTAGTTGCTGGAGAGTTGGTTGCTGGAGAGTGAGTTGCTGAAGAACAGATGCTGGAGAAATTAGATGCTGTAGATGGGTGAAGTTGCGGTTGCTGACGAGCTGATGCTGCTGCTGCTATTTTTATTTTCCAGTTGAGTATAAGATGCTGCTTTAGGAGAATTTTCCTGATAGATTTTTTCATTTAGAACTATTAGAGTTTTCCAAAATAGATAGATTGATCTCTTGGAGTTCTTAATATGATAACCTGATTTTTCCGTCTAATAGATATGTATTGCAATTTCAACTTATTCTCATATTGATGATAAATGTAATGATCTGAATAATAAGCTTAACCTCATTTCTTGCATCAAAACTTTATATAAACTTTATTATTCTTTAAACAAATGACTCAGTGATTCTTTAGCTCAATGATTAAAATGAAATGTTAAAAAGTTTATTGTGATTGAGCTGGTCTTAATCACCATCAACTGATTCCTACTAGTTGGTCCATCGACCAATGAGCGGAATACCTTAAAGCAAATGAGAAACATTATGTCATGTTAAAAGAGGTATCCCGTCTCCTTCCAGCGAATCGTTTTTCTCCTAGGTTATTGACGGAGGAAATCCAGGGAATAAATGAGTAAGTGAATGTATATGCGGTGTTATGGGCCCCACCGTCATATGGATATAGTGTGTGTGTTGAAGGAATAATTGCACCTGGATGACCGAAGTATATAGGAGAATAATTTTTATTGTTAGCGCTGGATCATATTCCTGAGCCTGAATCCATTTTTAATACGCTTAGTGTTAGCCTGACTGAGCTATATTCAAGTGGTCTGCACATTTCACAACACGCAGGCACATTTAGTTTATACAACAGCTTCTCATATAATTAGCAGCAGAATAAAAGACACGAGTCTGGCCAAGATGCCCTGAATATCTATTTCTTAGGGTTGTCTGGAAAAGACACCATGATACAGAGAAGATATGGGCACAGAGGTGAGGCATATTATGAACATGGATCTGGCTGGATTGTTCCATTGCGTTTCTGGCTTGTATTTCACTAATAATCAGCTAGATTAATAACCTAAATTCATACATTCAGGAACTCTGCAGAGGACTATGCGGCAAAGGCAGTGGCTCAGACTGTAAAAACATCGTCTGTGATCCAATCTCAAATGAGGATCGATAAAGACATACTGACCGCTTGAGGTAACCTCAAAGACTGAAGCACCTCCAGAAACGTTTCCTCAAAAATACTCCTACAACCTGAGTTCAGATAATAATCTGATGGTGTGCTTACCTGGAGTGAGAGATAGAGTGACACCTAATAAACTGTCTAGATTCGATTGAATTGGGGCAGTCCATGAGGGTTTGGCATCTGTACATGCTGGGATGAGTGCCACAGCTTAATTCCCACAACAACCTCACTGGTAGCCAGGGATACCAAACAAACTAAGGAATATGTGCAGCAATGTGAGATTTGGAGCAAATTAAAACTTCCACCATTAAAAGACCTGAGTAGACTCCTTTATTGATCTGGGCCATTGTTGTCCCTAACAATCTAATAACCATTTTAAATATGTTCTAGTTGTGGAAGATTCATGCTCGCTGTGCCTATAGGTGTGGCTGAGAGATCTGCGGATGCAGACCGTTATAAAGAAATTTGCGGTGTTTGATAGCCACAGGAGCAATACACAAATTCCATTTGGACAATGGTCCAGTGTTTGCCTCAAAGGCTTACAAGGACGCGAGTTGAGGGGGTGTCTGCAATTCAGTAATCTATTGAAAAGTAACACAAATTATTTAGCAGAACGCGCTAACTATACACATAAGCAGGCCCTAACAGCCCAGGTGTTGAGTTCAGCTCTTAATTGGGTCCACCACCTCTGAGGAGTCCAGAAAGCACTAAATAACTTGCCTAGTATTGGGAAGTCGCACTCCACACAGGTTTTCTTTGGAATACCCATGTATGTGCCTGACCTGGATAACTCTGCGAAGGTGGCAGAGGAAAATTCTTTTGACCTACAGCAAAATTTGACTGTTTTACATAAAGTGCAAGAGGTCAGAGACACTTTCCAATGTCAAGCATTCGGATTCTGCCACTGGCAAAGAGAAGGTTTTGCCAGTCACTGAAGGGTGGTGGGTTCCCAAAGTAGGAGATTTAGTTCAAGAGAAGATTCCTGACAAACAGGTGTTTGGACCATCATAACAGCCACCCGTACCTGTGTTGGGGGTGAAAGGCACACACACTGTAGTCTTGCTTCTATTGTCTGGCTCAAAAAAGAAAAGACAAGTATCAGTTGATTACCTAAAGAACATCATGTGGCCGACTCTCTACAGTCGTCCCACCCAGATACAACAAAGCAGGCCTCAGGGTAGAATCTTGCATCCTCTTCCTGCCCTGCCGGAGAGGTTATGTTATGTTATGTAGCTTCTAGAGCGCACGGCTACTCCCAACGGGAGTGTCCCGGCGCTTGAGACAGAAAGAGAGGTGGGGGGGATAGAAGTAGTGATTTCACAGGTGCTAAGGAAGACTAAAGAGCCATGTCTTCAAAAGTTTCCGGAAGCATAGCTCTGTGTTAGCCTTTCTGATGTACATGGGCAGAGAGTTCCACAGAGTTGTGGTTCTAACGGTAAAGGATCTTCCTCCTATTCTAGCCTTAGCAAAACGAGGGATGGTAAGAAGTTCACAATGATTAGATCTCAAGTTTCTTGCTTGATAGGATTTATGAATTCTTTTCCGAAGATAGAGGGGGCCACTTCCATTTATTGCCCGATAGGCAAGAGTAAGCGCCTTAAATTCTATGCGTTTTTTTACGGGCAGCCAATGAAGACTTAGCAAATGGGGAGAGATATGATGTCTTAAAGGAACATTTTTAATAAGCCTTGCGGCTGAGATTCCCCTTGAAGAGCTCAACAACCATGAGAGTAGAAGTCCCCGGTCGGGGACAGCAGAGTATGCTGTGTTTCCTCTTTTACAGCACACATCAGATTCTAAGGAGGAGTTTGGTCACTTAATTTCTACAACAGCAAAGGTGCAATCAAATGCCGTGATACATTATGATTGTCCAATAGAGACAGCATCTATGGAGATGCTGCCCATCGGAACCAGAAATTTTGGTGAGACTGAATCCGGATACTTTACAGTCGACTTGTCTTCAGATTCCTCAAACACAGCATGTCTGAACGTTACTAAAATATGCACTGGTTTCGAGACAGAGTGTTCTACTTTATCATTTGGCTTTTGATGCAAACTATTGTGTTGCTATTGTCCGGGACATTATGTTCCGGACTGAACTACAACCAAGTTTTTCTTCCCACAGAGTTCAAAGAGATATATATGCTATGAACATCACAGCTTACCCTGTACCAAAATGTATGGTTCGGGATAAAGTCAGATTATGGGGCCTACTGAAATCTTGCAATTATCATATGTTATAAAAATTTCAATGGATGATATTCTAACTCCTGGTTCCAATTTAGATGAATGGGATATAGAGACAGTAAAGAGCATGATGTCCGATTTAGGTGCATATATCACCCTTGAAAATGAAGATCCCTATTTAAATGCGCACAATTATAAGCACATGTATTGTTATCGTCACTATGCACACCATTACCTTCATAGAACTAGCTGTACTTGTGAAGTATAAAATTACATACAGTGAGAACACTGCTTCACACTACATGCAGGAAGCACCCCAAATTACATGAAGAAATGTCCCTATTTAAATGGTAAACACAGATCCAACCCCTCTGCTTTCTGTTGCGAACAAAAGCCCGAAGCAGTTTCAAAAGAATATAGTGACAAACACTACGCAGATTATTCTGATGAAATTATTAGAAAACTAAACATGGAGGGTTAGGAGTACTGGGCACCATACTTTGGCAAATGCAAGATAGAGAAGACCTATTCATTCATAGTATGCATAATACCCGGTGAGATGAATTTCCTAATCAAAACTATTCAGCAGACTACGGTCAGGTTTTGACAGTATAAAAGATATTAGAAAACCTTCAGTCCCCCAAAGCAGCACAGTCCAAATTGGGAACTGATAATGAACATGTCTGGAGACACAATAAATTATATGAACAACAATGGTAGACATAATCCCTCTATGTTCCATCCTGAAGGCAGGGCCTTATAGACTGTAAACACAAATGAATGAATGAATTGTTTTCCTTTGCAAAGCTTCTGGTTTCAAAGCTAACAGTCCTGCCCCGCGATATGACAGCAGAGACACACCTGTATTAATTACCATTTACAGTGTACGCAAATTATGCAAATATTAGTTACAGCATTGCAGTCCACAAGTTGTAAAGCAGCATTTGTCAAACATAAGAAAAAATATGGATATTCCTGACATCATTTAAGGACGTCTCCTATAGCCGATTGTCCCTCTTAAGGTGGGGCCCATACAGCACTCGTGATGAACACATGGCCTCATCTTTGCAGCAACATGGGTCTCCAGGTGGCGCGGAAGATGGTTGCGTGAATGTGGTCCACGTTGGGGGCAATACCTGAATCGGTAAAGGGTACACCAGAGTCATCCTGGGTAACCGCATTAAAAAGTAATCTCCCACAAATAGCTTGGTGTGGTGACATGAAAAACTGGGAAACAAACCATCAAGGAGGCATGGGCGGAGCATGCTGCACAACAACTAGATTATAAGTGCCTTTGATCAACAGGCGGAGGGTTGGCTCTCAGAACAGAAACAAACTGTGTCATCGCTGGGACTTCAGTGTAAAGAAGCACACCGGAGGCAGGGTGATATAGAAGGTAGTCTTCTTTATTGGAGATCCTCAAACAACAACGTCCTATCCACAAGGCACCCCAGAGATAACTGACTCTCTTTACACTTAGCAACAGAGTCTTCAGGATAAACATTCCAGGGCACCTAAAGGTTCCATGTGAACTAGTTAGCTGGCATGCAGCAGCATGTCAGGTAGATACCACACACCTTCCATGGAAACCTAAAGCAAGAACATATGAACATATTGGAACAACTAGATCAGGTTCACACAGAAACATAACAATTCATGAGACCTAAGAACAAAAAGTATAATTAGTTTAAAACGAAATCATGTAGGGCCCCAGGAGCTTTACATAATCGGGAGCTCCTGCGTAAGGGAGAAACAACCTTGGAGGGAACATCAAGAGCATCATGTTTAATGCAGTCACTAGAACGCATGAGGGCAATCCTACCCAAATTCCATATGCGTCCGTCATGAAGTTTCACAGCATTATGAAATAGCTTCGTCACCTTCAAAGGCGGAGAGAATTTCGCACCAGCAGACCTCTGGGGATAACGTACTTTCAAACTATCTCCCACACGTACCTACGTGTGAGAGACAGCATGTCTAGTGTCAAAGTTAGCTTTTCTCTTAGCTGACTTGAGATCCTGATTTGCCTTCCATTGAGCACCCCTGTGATCTTCAATCTCAACACCTTTCTCCCTCATCCAAGATTGGAACATGTGAGTATTAGGAGTGCGACCCCATAACAATTCAAAAGGGATTTTCCCTGTGGTCGAGTGGGGAGTCAAGCGGTAGACCATAACTCTTTCCATTATACCAGACTTCCAGTCCACGCCTTGATCTTTAGCCAGCTGAATTGACTCCTTTAGCACCCGGTTGAACCTCTCTACCATTCCATTACACTAGGGATGGTAGAGAGAACAACGCTTGTGTTTGATCCCTTTCTTTGTCAAAAACTCTTCCATTTTTTGGGGACATTATCAGTCAACAGGGATTCTGGGAGGCCCTCTCTGCAAAAGATGTCCTCCAAGAACTTGGTAACGTCCCTAGTCTCTATACTCTGTGTCACTTTAACTTCAGGCCATCTCGAGAACATGTCCACCAACACGAGGACGTAAGACTGGCCCGCTTTACTAGTGATCGGCCCCAAAAGATCTAAGGCTACGTGCTGCCAACATCTTGTGGGTGCTTCACGTATAACCATCTGTTGTACTCTAGTCATGTACGTCTTATCACAAGCAATACACTCTGCGCAGTCTCTTATCACTCGCTCCACGAGAATTTGAAATGCCAGGCCACCAGAAGTGCAAACAAACCCTCTCCTTAGTTTTGGAGATACCTTGGTGTGCCTGATGGGCTAAGTGGATGATTTTCATTCTGACTTGTGTCGGAGGGATGAGTCTGGTGCCCCTCCAAAGTAAGCCCCCACTTACAGAGAGTTCATTGCGAACGTTCCAGAACTTCCGGACACATTCACTCAAAGTCCTGATCCCAGGCCAACCTTCAGTAACCAACTTACATACCGCATTCATGACCACATCATCCTTCATGGCGTCTTTCCATTCTACCTCAGAAATCACCCCTTCCACAATCTCGCATACCTTGTAGTCATCATCTTCCCATGAATCGTCCAGGTCAGCTGGGGAACCCCCACTCTGTTTAGTGACTAAACGAGAGAGGCAGTCAGCGACTTTGTTCTTTGCCCCGGGTATGTAGCTTACGACAAAGTCATAATCCTGTAGGGCAATCACCCATCTACATATTCTGGAGGAGACAGCATCTAGACTTTTCTTGCAGAACACATCCTTTAACGGTTTGTGGTCGGAATGGACAACAAACGAACTACCCCAGAGAATTTTTTTTAACTTCTTGATGGCCCAGAAGATACACAGTGCTTCTTTCTCGATCACGAAGTATTGTACCTCTGGATCAACGGGTGTTCGTGAAAGAAACATGATGGTTAACGCTTTACTGTCTCTTACTTGCTTAAGGACAGCGCCCAACTCTTTTGAACTGGCGTCGGTAACTAGAATCGAGCTTGAAGAAGTGTCAAAGATCTGAAGAGAGAGCAAAACTTAGGGCCTTCTTGATGTCCTCAAATTCCAACTGACACTGGGGAGACCAAGAAAACTTCACTCCCTTCTTAAGGAGGGACCTTAACGCGAAGGTGCGCCTCGCGAACTGGGGAATTAATTTATTACAATACTCTGCCATCCCTAAAAAGGTGACTAGGTCATCTCTGGATTGTGGGACAGGGAGCTCTAGGTCTAACTCCTCCTTCAGTCAATCTGTGGCCAAGATAATCGATTTCCGAGAGGATAAACTTGCATTTGTTCTCACGCAAGTTTAAGCCTCTCGCACTGAACCTCTCGAGGACTGCCTTGAGCCTTTCATCATGTTCCTGTTGAGATGAGCCATGAACCAGGACGTCGTCCTGATAAATCTTAACCCCCTCCACACCATCCAACACGTCTTCCAGGACTCTTTGGAATACGGAGGCTGCGGAATTCAAGCCAAAAGGGAGGCGAGGGAACTTGTACGTTCCGAAAGGGGTTATGAAGGCCGTCAAGTTCATGGACTCAGCATCAATCTTGACCTGATGATAGGCCGCCTTAAGATCCAGAGTGGAGAAAACTCGAGCATCTTTTAACAGGGCTAGCATCTCTGAGATGTTAGGAAGAGGGTACCTGTCCTAGACAACTGCCCGGTTGAGAGCACTGAGGTCCACACACAATATCCCTTCTCCAGAGGCCTTGCGTGCTAGAACAACCGGAGCCAACCACTCACTGGCCTCTGTCTCGACAATGATCCCATCTTTCTTTAACTTCTCAAGCTCAGAGCGCATAGATTCTCTCATGGTCAATAGAACACTGCGCACCTTACATGTTACTGGAAGAGCAACAGGTTTGAGAGTGATTTTGTGCGTGTACCCCGAGAGGCATCCTAACCTCTCTCTAAAGACGCTCTTGAATTCAGTACGCAAATCACATCTTTGGTTTACTTCCACTACATCACTTGACACGACATTCAAAGGAACCGAATGTGTAAGGATGTCTCTGAGAATGATGCAGGGATCACCACCGGGAACCAATGACACACCCAGAACAGCCTGGTGGAACCAGCTGATAATGCGGTCTCCTCCGCAAGAGACATACATCTTCCCTGCTGTTAGTCTCCCTTTATATTCAATGTTGCCCATAAAATATCCAAACAACTTTATGGGTTGACCACCATAAGCTAGTGGCTTAATGTCGGGTTTGTAGACTTTCACCTTCCCATTCAATTCCTTGTCAAAGAATACTTTTGGGATAAGTGAAATCTTTGCACCCGAGTCGAATAGCATTCTAATTTTACAATCATTCACTTGCACCTCATCCACGGGGCCTTTACTCTTATTCTGCACATTTTGTAACAAGATTTTCCCACAGTGTAACTCATCATAATCAGAAACACTCTCATCCTCTAAAGAAACTTCTTTGACACGTCTGCCCTTCTTGTTTTTTGGAGCTTTACAAGCTTTAGATACATGCCCAATTTTCCCACAATTGTGGCACCTAGATGTGAGGGCAGGACATGATTTGTCATTAGCAAGATGACCAAACATGTCACAACGATAGCACTTCACCTTGGAGCTTCCTTTGGGTTTGACTGAAGAGGAATGAGCGGGTTCGCGCTGTTTCAAAGCAGGTTTCAAGGAGCTCTTTGTCACAGCGTGCACCTTTTCTTCCAATATACCGTTTTCCTTTTTGATGACCTCGACACAGGCAAGGGAGTGTTCTATTCTCTTAGCTATGGATACCACCTCGTCTAATTTCGGGTCATCCTTCTGCCATAGTTCGTCTTTGATTTGTTCAACATTGCAACCTAACCTTAACTGATCGCGAACGCGCTCTTCAAGTGACCCATCAAACTTGCAGGTGGCACCTAACTTACGGAGAACAGTAATGTATGCCTCAACAGATTCTTCAGGTTTTTGTATTCGCCTTCCAAAATGATACCGCTCCAGGATAGTGCTGACCTTCGGAAGGTAGTGTTTATCAAGTTTTTTAAACAAATCTCAAATTCATTGAGGCTATCGGACTCACTATCACACAAATCAGGATGGTGTACGAACACTTCCTGTCCTTCAGAACCCAGTCAGTGTAATAGTAGAGCTGATTTTCTCTCAGCGCTTAGTGATACACCACAAACCCTTGCGTAGTTGAGGAATACTTTTTCCATTTAGACCATCGTATGATAGGATCACCAGGGTTGGAGAGAAAAAACGGAGGAGTAACATTCTGCATTTTAGATAAGAGTGCAGAGAAGTAGAATTATTAAAATTAACACACGTGTTACAGAGTAACAGTCACACCTTAACAAGAACAGCCTTTTCCAAAAAGCGAGTGAGTTTGTCGCCGTAGAGATGGAAAATAAAAAAATAATATTATGGTTCACGGAGAACAGGTGTGCTTCCACTGAAGAAGAAATCTGACAAGCAAGTGTGCTCGTCATTGAAGTAATAAAAATGAGCTGTAATGTGGCAAGAAGGTGTGCTTGTCACCGAAGAAGTAATCCGACAAGCAGGTGTGCTTGTCACCAAAATAATAAAAATGAGCTGTAATGTGGCGGGAAGGTGTGCTTGTCACCAAAGAAATAGTTTGACAAGCAGGTGTGCTCGTCACCACAGAAATAATGGGCGGAGAGATTTCTTTGACTTGTGATTTGCAAGTGTGTTAACAGGAAAAAGAGACTCCTCCGTGAACAGGGCTTCGCCAACAGAAGAAGAGGACTGATGAGCAGGATCGCGCTGTAGAAGCAAATACGAGTTCCGCGCTTGAAAGGACTTGAATTTTTAGAGTTAAGAGGTTGCCAGAAAACGGAAAGAAATGTTTCCGGGATGATGCTGACTTCCGTAGTCAGGTTTCTTGGTAACAAAGAGGTTTCCTAGCAACGACAACAAAGTCAAGGAGCTCTAGTTGTCTTGCCGACGTCAAGACGCAGATGAACTCAGAAGTGCGTTGTGTGGTGCGTGCGGCTCCAACGGGTGATGTCACTTTGAGGAATGGAGACGCACCGAAGAATGAAGGCAGCAGAGGCGCGTGCAGGTAACGATGCGTGTTTAAATGATGCCAACAGGTTACAGTCCCAATTTTGCAGTACGATAAAGAGTAGAAGTTTAGAAAGAGGCGCTGAATGAAGCGGAACGCAGGCTGTAGAGGATGCAGGGTGCCTGTAGTGCGACGCAGTGGCAAAGCGTGTGAAGTGTTTTCAGAGCGCAGAGAAAGGCTGCGAAATGAAGAAAGGTACACAGAAAATTCATAAGCTTATGTTGAGGTAAGCATAGAGCGCACAATACCTTTCATTTTCAGTCTGAAACAGTTGTGTTAGGACGTTTTGTTGTTCATGCAGGTCTTCCGTCTTGTGGAATTCCGTCTTGTGGAAGAGACCTTATTTTCCTTGGGTCCGTAGTTCTTCGCTCGTCGCCAGTGTAAAGAAGCCCACCGGAGGCAGGGTTATATAGAAGGTCGTCTTCTTTATTGGAGATCCTCATACAACAACGTCCTATCCACAAGGCACCCCAGAGATAACTGACTCTCTTTACACTTAGCAACAGAGTCTTCAGGATAAACATTCCAGGGCACCTAAAGCTTCCATGTGAACTAGTTAGCTGGCATGCAGCAGCATGTCAGGTAGATACCACATTCAGCTTTTCCCTTTCGGAAGCAGTGGCTGTCTTGGTCAGGGGAGCTTCAGCCAAGATTTGGCAAAAAACAGAAAGCGGTATGAAGGAGAAGAGAACTCTTTACAACAATGTTACTGCTCTCTCGTGGAACACGTAGAGAATGCAAGGATGACGTGAACCCAATGCAACTTATTTCTGGGTGAGTCTATGAAGATGGCTGTATTAAAAGATTTGGAAAACTCCTCCCATCGGTTAAAATGAACATCTTGAGCGAGTGTGTGGCCCTTTTCCTCCCTTAAGTAAACGTGTTAAAAGCCTAGGAGTAAAATTATATCTGCAGCTTAAGATGGAGACACAAAACACAAAGATGTCCTACGGGCCCTTCCATGTGTAAAAGTTGATACCCTTTTCACCCTATCTGATGTTTGAAGGAATGAGAACAGCCATTGCGACCCTGAATGGTTTCGGATCGTTTACTGAAATGTGCTTTACCTAGATATAAATAAAAATAAATAAATAAAAAACCCTACTCCATACCTTCAATCTGTTCAGAACCAAGGAGCATTGTTATGTTATGTTAATTTTAATTTGTAAGGCGCAACAGCTACCCAAAAAGGGTTTCCCGGCGCCATTCCCCACTGAGCCAGTGTAAAGCCTAATCTAAATCAGCTACATTGGCTCCATATAAAATAGAGAATTCATCTTAAGATACTGTTTGGTCCGCAAATGTTCATATAGCCTAGCACCAGCCTTTCTTATGCTATAACGCAGAAGTTATTGTCCTTCACAATGCCTATGACTCTCTCACTACCATTTTCTAAAGGTTCCTGGTTTCAAGAAACCGTCTTCTGGCAGAGTACAGCCTTTTCTGCAATTGGTACTCATTACCATTAAGAAGTCTCACACTTTTGCTTTCAGGAAGGAGCTCAAGTCCATACCATGCAATCTCCAACATGAGTCTAGTATTCTTAAGACAGTTGTTATAGATACTATCCCACTAGAGCCCTTACGTCTTCTTCTAGGACACAGGTGGATATTTCGTCATTTAGACACCTGGTTGGGAGAGAGAGCATTTCTTTCGGTTGTCTGGAGTGCCATGCTATTTACTTCACAGTGATGTCTGATCAGGTATGATTCAGGAGGCGGTTGAAAACTTGCCTTGTTTCACATAGGTGCAAACACTCTGTGGGTGCCCACTTCCAGCACCAAGATACCTCTTGGGGTATTATTATGCTCTATTAATAGATATCCTAGCAAATTAAGACCCACCATTTAGTACAGTGCACGAGGTCTCAAAAGACACCAGGGGTCAAAAAAGACACCCTTTCATGGGGCAAATTCACTTATCCCATTTGATGCATGCGAGGTGACAAATTGTAGCACAGTTCTGGTTATGTCAGAACTCTGAAAGTCGCCTCATGCCCAGGTGTACCATTCACCAGGGGTCACAAAGGTCACCGCAATCGATGCTGTACCACTAAAACACACATCCTTCCTAAAGGTTCCACACACAGTGAAGTCAACCGAGCCTAGGTATGAGGTCCAGACACAAATGTAACTTGTTACCGTCAGCAGTGTTCCCATAAAGATAGAGCAGGGGTGCGAAACTTTATAATAGAGCTACTTGACCAAAGAAGAGGTTATTTTCAAGAATCTACAGCTGAAGAAAAACACAGTAGTAATGAACTTGTCCCACTTGGTGCCACGCAGCAAGGTGACAAAATATGGCACGATTCTAGTTAATTTCAGAGCAATGGAAGCAGACTCCTTATTATGCCAAGGTGCATTTTTTGTCAGGGATTGGATTCCAGCAAGGCTTTGATTATCCCACCTTTATAAATCTACTCAAATCCGAACATACCAGGGTTCAATTTATGTCAAATGTTTGAATAATCCCAGCGTATGTAGAGGCTCTGTTAATGAGTGTACTTTGTTTAGGTCAGCTTTTGATTAGGGTAGGGCTCTGAAAGTACCAGCAGTTTAAATATGCTGATTATAGCGGAGTTCAGAGTAGATCATTGTTCTAATTAAACAATTGCTCTCAATTCTTACTTTATTTTTTGATGAAGCATCTTTTTAAATGGCTTTTGGAAATTAACTTTTGAACATTTGTTCAATTTCACAAAATGCTACAGTAAATCCAGATTATACTTGGTGTGGGTTCCAACTGAGGGTCAACGAGACCCCTCGCAGTTTGACCTTGTGCACTTGAAGACACTAATCCTTGGGCTAATCACTTCAACTCACTGTGCCTCAGTTCACGTTTGCCGTAGTAATGAGCCTATACCAAGCACCAGAGTAATGCCCAGTTTACATTTCAAAATTTGGTGGACTCTGAAATAATGTCATGTGGATTTTTATAGCCCTATATCACTTGTGAGAGTATCTTAGTGCTTTGCAGGTAGACTTGCCTCCAGCTGCCTTTTTTTAAGAGCCTGGTCTTCAGCTTCTTTGTGAAAGTGCTTCTTTGGGGAGAGGATTTAGCCTTACGGTTAGAGAGGTCGACCTTGAAGCTGGGGAATCGGGTTCGAGTCTCTGGAACGATGCTCAACATCCTGTGTTCTGGGTAAATCACTTAATCTCCCCATGCCTAACAAAAATGAATGTGTCCATCTGTAACGAAACTGGTGCTCATGTAAAGCGCTCCGATACCCGATGTCTCAGGTCTAGTTTGCGCTATATAAAACACACACACAAAAAAAAAGTCAACAAAGAGGAGGCCCTAATGAGGAGTGGGAGGTTGTTCCGTACTTTAGGGACGATATGCGTCGTACGTGAGCCAGTGAGAGTCGAGTTAAGAGCAAGACCTTGGAGGGTTGGTGGAACTGCGCAAGGCTCTTCAGGTTGGCTTGGCCTTTGCTGTGTAGTGCTTTGTATGTATGGGCGAGGAACTTGAATTGTGCACACTGATGTACACGGAGGTGGTATAAGTTCTCTTGGCCGAGGTGTGATGTAAGTTTCACATGGGAGGTTGAGGACCAGTCTGGCTGCTTTGTTTTGGATTATAAGAAGTCTTTTTTGAGTTGGTTGGTGATTCCTGCGTACAGGGTGTTCCTGTAGTCAAGTTTGCTGGGGAGGATGGCCTGGGTGACAATTTTCCTGGTGTTAGGTAGCCACTTGAAAATCTTTTTTAGCATCCCTAAGGTGTGGAAGCAGCCCGAGGTGATGACGGTGAATGGGCAAATATGTCTAGCTTGCTGTTGATGATAATTCTGAGGTTTCTTGCTTGTATGCTGGGGGTGGGTCCTATGTCCATAGGCCCCAGAGTACCACGGTGAGGTATCCTTTTAGATAAATTACACCTTAGGTCTTGGTCAGAGTTAAGTTTGAGGCAGTTAGACTTCATCCAGGTAGCGACTTCGGTCATGCACGAGTTGAAGCAGTTCCAGGTGTTAGGTGTTTTGTCCGTGAGGGACAAAATCAGCTGTATTGTCAGCATCAGTGAGTATGTTGATTTTGTGTGCACAGATGACGCCTGCCAGCGGCGTTATGTAGATGCTGAAAAGGGTTGGGCTGAGCGAGGAATCTTACGGGACTTCACAGATGAGCTACCAGACTTTTGAGGAGTAGAGTGGCAATCTGACTGCATTATTTCGGTAAGAAAAGTGCATATCCACAAGAGGGCAGGTTCTTGGATGCCAACCTCATGAAGTAGTTTGATCATGACTGGATGGGAGACTGTAGAAGGCTGCCGAGAGGTCGAATAGGATGATGGCTGCGGCTCTCTTCCGTTGAGGATCATCCAGATGTCTTCTATTGCTTCTATAAGGGCTGTCTCTGTGCTGTGGTTAGGTCTGAAGCCTGATTGCATGATGTGGAGGAGCTAGTGACTAGTGAGCAGGTTGATGAAGCATCGGTTGATGGTTTTCTGTAAGACCATGGCAGGGTAAGGAAGATAGATGTGTAGCTTGCGAGTTTGGATGAGTCTGAGGAAGTTTAAGGCTTCCGGAAATGTGGCTGTCAATGGCGGTGTTGAGAATGGTGGTACAGTGGAGGGAACTTTGCTTATGGGAGATGAACCTTTGTTGAAAGGGTGCTGTGGGCATGGGTTACATGGGCCCCAGAATGGATGGTCTTCATTATTGCTGTGGTTTCCTCTGTAGTGACAGGGCTCCATTTTGTTAGGGTGTCGCTTTTGTCGAATGCCTGAAGGCCTGTTGCAAGATTCATGGGGCCCGGTTGTAAGTCGAAATAGGTGGATGGCTGAGCGGTCACTGCACAGTTCTTGGGTTGAGATGATATCGCTGCCGGTGTGGTGAAGGGATTGATCATAGAAAAGACTTCTTTGCTGTTAGAACCATTGTCGATGCCCTCGACTAGAGCCTTCCTTTTCGTTTCTCGGATTTACTGGTGGTAGCGTCTCTGGGTGTGTTTGAAAGCTTCCTTGTCTGATTCTTCCTGGCTTGCTCTCCATTTCTATTCCAGATGTTTGCAGTGCCTTTTGGTCGCTCTGAGTCTTCTGTGTACTTGTTGATCTGCTTTTGTGTTTTTGCTATATTTGGCTTCTTTTCCCGGGTGGTAGTGGGTGGGGTTTATTGGCACAGGGAATGATTCAGTTGTTAAAGTTATTAATGTCATCTGATAGGTGGCCTGCATGTTCTCTGGTTGTGTTTTGTGGCGGGCGGAGCCCCAGTCCAACTCAGATAGATTATTCCAGTGGTCAGGCTTGGTCGAAGAGGTTCTTTTTTGGTGGGGAGTGTTGACTAAGAAGCAGAGGATGGCGTGGTCGGTCCAGGTGTCAGTAGAGGGTGAGCGGATTGTGAGGTGAAGATGGGGTCCAGGATGTGCCCAACTTCATGGGTGGGGGCTGATACACGTTGGATAAGTCAAAGGTTTCCGAGGCTATCAAGAAATGCAGCTAATCTGGGCATTGGTCAGGTCTTCTAGGTGAAAGATGAGGTCTCTTAGTTGGATGTAGGCAAAGGAGTCAATGGCTAGCGGGGTGACAAAGTCCGAAGTGATGCTGGTTAAGTTGGCTCAGAGTACTAGGGGTCAATAGATCAGAGTTCTGCTTAATGTGTTGTTGGCTGGGTATTTTGAAATTGAGGAGCTCCATGAGGTTGATTCAGGTTTATGAGTTGGTGCTGCAACTGATACCATCTTTGAAAATGATGGTGATTCCTACTCTGGGTCTCTGTTGGTGGTCCTGCCTGACGAACTTGTAGCCTGCGAAGATTGCTGTGGCGATGTCTGGTGTTGATGCTGAAGTCAGCCATGTTACGGGGAGGAAAAGGAGGTCCGGGGAGGTGTTGTGCAGTAGGTCCCAAATCTCCGTGTTGTGTTTGGTGAGTGAGCGGGTGTTGCGGAGCATGCATGAAATTGAGTAGTGGGGTGCGATTGGGTGTCGGTTTGTGGGTAGAGTGTTGGGTGCGGTTGGTGTGGTTGCTGAGGGTGTTGGGGTAGTGAGTGTGGTGGTCATGTGGAACGGCAGGAGGTGCAAGTGAAAGCTCCTTCCGTGTTGTGAGGTGCGGTGCAGCAGCACTGAAGTGAGCTGCAGACGGGGTTGAGAGCATGGACGAGCGCTGAAGGGTAGTGGTGGGTCGGGGGAGGACCAGGGTTTCAGGGGCTGGGCGCGGTCCAGGCCCAGACGGGCTTGCCTTTGGCACATCAGCAGCGCATCCGTACTGTGACCGCCATTAAGTAGACCCTGGGGGAAGGAGTGCAGAGGGTGGGCACAGAGGACGGTGAAGAGGGATGCAGGGGATTGGAGATGGAAGAGAGCAGTGAAAAACAGAGGTATAGTGCAAGGTACAAGGTCAAAGGCGGAGGATAAAAAGAGACAAAAGGTAAAAACAGATGAAATGTGATCAGAAAGAAATGCTGGCAATAATACAAATGAAAGGCTAAAACACAGGCACAACAGAGACAAACGGCAAGAAAGAAACGGGTAAAACGCATTCAGAAAAACGCTAGCACAAAACAAGAAGTGCTAGAAACACAAGCACAGAGACAAAATTTAAAAAAAACAAAAAACGGGTGAAACGCAGGTAGAATATCGCTAGCACAAAACAAGAGAAGACTAAAAAGAGGCACAATAAGACAAAAAGGCAGGAAAAAGATGGGCGAAATGCAATCAAAAACACTGGAAAGAGGGAGAGAGAGCCAATACAGGCACAAAACGTAGAAAAGAGGTGAATATGAATGCGTTTAAAGCTGTGAAGAGCGAGAGAGCAGGAGGTGGAGAGAGGGAGGGGGGGAAGAGTCGGGGGGCCTTGAGGTGCTGCAGCCTGGTCCAAAAGGTTCTTGACCTCTCGGAGGAATGGTTACAGGTAAGTCTAGAGAGCTAGGGCCACCACCTGCTCGTTTAAGTTTTACTGGCACCTGCAAAAATTGTAAAAGATTTTCATAGGTGCCAATCCCTTCACAGGGGCTGAAAGGCAGAAGTGGTATTTCCAGAACTAGGAATTCCATGTAAATTAGTGCACATCCACCAACTTGCATGTTTATGGATATTCACCACTTCCTTGCCAAAAATCTTCCCACACTTGAAAATGTCTGGGATACATTCTGGTTAAGGTAGGAGTAAAAGCTGTGAACTCTCCCCCCCCAAAAAAACACAAAAAAGTGTAGGTGTACGGAAAGGAGTTTTTTTTTTTTCCAAAGAGAAAATATTTTCCACCGGAGGAAACAAAAAGTGTTAACACGTGAACTTGCTCTGCAGGTTTTAGCATTAGCAACTATACTGAGGTATATGGAATGGAATCCCATGTGGAGACGAATCTCTTCACTACTCATAAGATAGACTTACTTTGTTTATATTATTTTTATTGGTTTCTCACTCCTTACGTAGTTGAGCACGTCTTTGGTTGCTAAACGTCCTAAGACATACAGTAGCAGTGATTCGGACGCATGTGAAGGAGAGCACCAAAACGGCTTTTCCACAATATTTTTCATACTCTGTGTACTGAAAGTACAGGGCCCCTCCATGTAGCACTCCGGGGTTAAGGAGAGGTGTGGTGCAGCGGCCAGAGCGTCTGACTCCGGAGCACGGGGCTCACGGTTCGATCCCCGGCAGCAGCTCAGCTCCCTGTGACTCTGGGAAATAGCACACTCAATCTCCCCGAAGGCCCCCAGCACCTTGAGACCCCTAGGGGTGATTAGTTTGCACTTTACAAATACCGGATACATACAGGGGTTCTGTTGAGGGTCTCAGAGATGTAGTTCTGATGCCTCAAACCATGCAGGATCACCCCCAAGGACTTACAAATGTTAAACATCAGTCAGTAAGATGATCCATGACAATCCAGATTCCTTAAGTGCCCTGGCCTTTGTCTTGTGCTTTACTTTGACTGGAAAATCATCTTTAAAAACAAGTGAAGGGAGCAGCAAAGACAGCAATGGAGCAAGAGGGGTGAAATCAGTGAAGTTTACCCAGTTCCAAGGGCCTACAGGTGGGAAGTACTGTGTCAGACGAGAAGAATTTTGCTACACAGCAATATAGCAGGGCAATCTTCTGTCAGGATACAGTGAGCAAGGGGAAAGCAATTCCTAGTGCTACGACCTACAATGCGCCAGACAAATATTAACTTTTGCGTATTAGATACCGCCATCACAAATTCTCGTAACTTGACAGTCTGGCCAGTTTTCTACATATTATTATACCAACTCCGATAGAGAAGACAACTGCAACATCAGAAACAGTGAACTCCGACTCTAGAACAGTGAAATAAAATTGATGCTTCCGTGATCCTCATTCTAATCTTCAGCACAAGAAGCTCATTCTAGATTCTATGTCAGGACCGGAGGCTTTGGATTAGGCTTTTCTTTCTCCACTTTATTTGGTCCAGCAGCCATCAGTAGTTCAACACATAACGGAAAACTACATTTCCCATGATGCTACGGGAAATGGAACGAGAAAACTTCAACAATCAAGTCCAATCACGATGCAGGACATCCAATGACTTCCCCTGAGGACGCTCTACCCTCCTCTTTCTTCGCTGCTCCAGCAGCATCAGCTAAGTGCCTCGTTTTCTCTCAGTTTTATATGCGATTGTTAATTGCAAAATACCTTGTTTTTCTGTTAGATTCCTGAATATTCAACGTGTAGACACATGCGTGATTAGCGCTCACGCTGACCTGTGCCTTGCTTGCTGTGTCTTTAGTTTTACAATCAGCAGCCGCGTCTCTGGCTACCTTCGCGGCCGCTCTCTCTCTCTCACTGCCGGGTCTCTACGCGGTGCGGCCTCCGGACGCTAGGGGAACGCGTCTAGTCAGTTTCGTGCTTGAGCAGGTCTCTACCCCCCCGCGTGACCGGCGAGTCTTCCTTCCGCCTGGTACAACGCGGAGAGGCACGCTCGGTCGCTAATCTAACGCGGGGGAATACGGTTTACGCTTTATTGGCTGTGTGACTTGTATTCCCCGAGAGCCTTGCCTGGAGCTTTTACAACTGTGATTTAGGGTAAGACAGTCTGTAGTAATGAGGTCCACGCAGGTAGGATGTAGATTAAGTTTATTTATTGAAGTCTGTTACATGTAGATATGTTCCTGTGAAGCAGGTAGTTGAGTTCTGCAAAGCAGCCCCACCAGGAGCAGCCAGCCTGCTGCTCAGCCCATTCTCAACTCTCACACTTCACCTCTCAGGCACCCTACATTCCAATACGCATCATCACTCCAACATTCCATGCAGCACACAGCACATTCACAATGGCTGAGCAGGTGGTGAAAATGGCAGAACAATAACATGCGCAGGATACTAGTCATATTAAAGGGACCAGCCCAGGCAAAAATAAACCCTCCTTAGCAGCAGGAAGCAGTGGTCCCAGGCCTCGAGCCTTGCTTATTAACCCTTCAGGGTTACTATTACAGGGAAATTCCCTCATTTACCCACTATCCTCCAAAGTCCCCACTAATTATATCATGGAGGACTTTGATATTTATTATGAGGAGGCGGTTACTTACCTCCCCATAGATGATTACTTTTGCCAGGTGATGGACACCTATTTTTAAGGTGGTCTCTCAGGTGGTGGCACCCTTGGAGAGGAAAATACTCGAACTCCAGGCCCAGTGCCTAAAACCCCTCGAACCGATGGAAGACCTTTCTGGGGCTCAGAATCCCCTACCTCGAGGGCAGCGCACCACCGCCGCCACAGACCCCAAACGCGTTGAGGATGCAGGAGTGGATGTCGACACGTTCATGTGCTTGAAAAAAGCCTTTATGACTCACAGATTCCTTCTAGTCCCGCCTGCCCCTCAGAGGCCCTGGGGGGACCCTCGGGGTACCCAGATAACTTGCCTACTGGGGACACGGACGCGTCCCCCCAGACCTCAGATGGGGACAGGGATTCAAGCAGACCCTGGTGCCCTGCAACCGCAGGCCAGGCCACGGGACCCAACGACCCAGGGAATGATATGTTAAACCCTGAAGATCTGATGCACCCAAGGTCTGTGGAATGGACGCCGGCCCCCAAGGTAGCAGCGTAATGGCTGCCAGGCTTCGCAAACCACTCGACAAAGAGGTCAGGAGCTGCCTCTGTGCAGAATGCCCGAGACCAGCATTGGAGGGGAAAGTCTTCCTCACGCCGGAAGTGGATCCCAAGATGGCCACCTTTCTTGCCAAGTTTATTCGTGACCCAAAGAAGGGTATAGATCGTTCCTGGCGGGCGTGCCAGGACAAGCTTCTGGACACCGCTGGCCCTCTAGCAAAGATCTTAGATATGGCGGAGGACGCTAAAACCTCTGGTACGATCATCTCTCCAGAGGTGCTCTCTAGCTGGGCACAGAAAGCAGTCATCATCTTAGGCAATGCGAATGCCGTAATATCAACGGAGAGACGCAAATCTCTATTGATAAAGATAGACCCCAAGCTAGGCGAGCTGGCCACTTCGGAGGCCGGTCCTGTGACAGAGGGTAACCTTTTTGGGGACCCCTTCATCAAAGAATTAGGTAAATTCGTGAATACTTTTACTTCAGTTGACAAGGCCCAAACATCAAAAAAGTGTATCTTGACCCTGCGTATTTTTAGCGCAGCCGGTCGTGGCAGGGGGCGCTCGACCGGCCGACCCTACAACCAAGCTCCCTACAAGACCGCAGAATCTTGCAGAGGACAGTGGCAAGACCCCAACAAATTCGGGAATTTCTACCAGACGAGATCATACCTGCACCGCAAGGGCGGCAGAGGAAAAGGCAACGGGTCCTATAATACCCAACAAGGTGAGTGTTCAGAACTCTGTGGATAGAAGAATAGGGGGCAGACTGCAACTATTTACTCACAATTGGGCCTCCTTAACCTCGGACGCCTGGGTCCTACAGACGGTAGAGGGGTTCCAGATAGAGTTTTTCGAATGTCCCACCCAGGCGGTTCGCCCCAGACCCCTCTATTTCCCTGCGGAACAGATGGAAGTGATCGACAGGGAAGTTTCCGACCTCCAACGGAAAAGGGCAATTGCACCCTCTAACCTCCATCCCCAGGGATTCCTCAGCAACCTCTTCCTGGTGGAAAAGTGGGATCGGGTCCATCGTCCAGTAATCAATCTCAAGGAATTCAATGAGTGGCTGGTTTACCGCCACTTCAAGATGGAGGGTATCCATCTTCTCAGGGACCTTCTTCAGGGCCAAGACTGGATGGTCCGCCTGGACCTCAGGGATGCTTATCTCACAATTCCCATATTTCCCCCTCACAGGCGCTTCCTTCAGTTCCAGTGGAACTCCCAGATATACGAATTCACCTCCCTCCCTTTCGGTCTATCCTCCGCTCCGTGGTGCTTCACCAAAGTGATGAAACCCGTGGTGGAGCACCCGAGATCGGATGGTTACAGGATGATAATTTACTTAGACGATATCCTCATAATGAACCAGTGCCCTCGAAAGTCTGCTCGTCCAGTTGCAACAAGCAATAGATCTATTGGAATGTTTGGGTTTTGTGATCAAAGAACCCAAGTCAAACCTCATTCCCTCTCAGAGAGTACAATTCCTGGGGTTCATGGTGGATTCAGTCAGCGCAACTCTGAGCCTTCCCTCGTGCAAACTGACCAAAATCAGGCACGAGCTCAGACGCACATTGGCAAAATCAATAATATCCCTACGCCATCCAGACAGGGTGGTGGGCCTCCCATCGTCATCAATACAGGCCATATTTCCGGGCCCCCACCATTACAGAGCTCTTCATTGTCTCAAATGCTCACAGTTATGCAAGCGCCTCACTTACTCCCAGTTTGTTCCCCTCTCGGAGGAGGCCAAGACCGAACTGCAGTGGTGGATCTCTCACATGGAGGCGTGGAACGGTCAGGCCATTTTCGGCTCCCAACCCGATCTGGTGATTGAATCAGACGCCAGCGCCTCAGGCTGGGGTGCTCGGTGGGGAGCTGTCTCTACCGGCGGAAAATGGTCTTCACATAAACTGCCTGAAATTAATGGCAGGGTTCTTTGCAGTGAAATGCTGGACCAGAGACAAGGCCCAATGTTGTGTCCTTCTCAAGATGGACAATGTGGCGGCGATTCGATATATCAATCATCTCGTCGGGACGAGGTCCAAAGCCCTATCGGATCTGGCCCGGGATCTCTGGGAGTACTGTCTAGCCAACCAGATATCACTGTCGGCAGAACACCTCCCGGGTTTTTCCAACCAGGTAGCTGATTAGCACTCCCGTCATTGGAAGGACATCTGGAAGCTGCACCCCATGGTCTTCCGAGCTCTCCAATCTCGCTGGGGTCCCTTCTCGGTCGATCTCTTCGCCTCATGGCTGGATGCCCAGTTGGAGAGGTATTGCAGCTGGCGTCCGGAACCGGGAGCGATGGCGGTAGATACATTCCTCCAAGACTGGAGAAGGGTTATGCATTCCCTCCCTTTGCGATGATAATGAGATGGTCAACCCAAGTACGGAGGCAACAGGCGGATCTGGTGGTGATTACCCCATTTGGAGATCGCAAGTTTGGTTTCCAGTTCTGATGGAACTTTCATGGGATTTTCCAATCCGTCTACCCCAGTTTCAGGATCTTCTTCGGGATCCTCTCGGGAATCCCCATCACCTGCTTCTCACGAGAGCACGCCACCTGATGGCTTGGCGGATCACAGGGAACGCTAGAAAGTGCCAGGCCTTTCGGCAGATGCTGCCTCATTGCTCGCAAAGTCTTGGGCAGAGAGCACTAACGAGAGATTCCGTTCCGCCTGGTCTCTATGGGGGAGTTGGTATCTTCGACAACAAGTGGATCCGATGGGGGTCGATGTTGTCCATATCCTAAATTCCTTAGCCTCTTTGGCGGCGGAAGGCTTAGCATACAGGTCGATAAATACATTCCGATCAGCTGGGCATATCCAGGTGGATGGTCATCCAGTGGGGGGATCATCCTCTGGTATGCAAACTCTTAAGAGGTATCAGACTGTCTGTACCCCCGGAACCTCGGTATTCTTCCCTATGGGACGTTAACAACGTTTTGAATCTATTTCGCTCATGGCCATCTAATAAATCCCTATCTAGGAAAAAGATGTTCGCGAAGTTGGCAACTTTTTTATGTTTGATCTCCTGTCGCAGGATTTCCAACGTGAGGGCGTTGGATCTCACAGGGGAGTTTTTACTCCTGAAGGAGTTACTTTCCATATATCCAGGAGAAAGAAGTGTAATTCAAAATCTGTGTCTTACCCAGCCTTCCCAGATGTTCCAAAACTATGTTTGGTCAGAGCGCTCAAAGCTTATGAAGTGGCGACAGAAGACATACGTCCACAGGGCTTCGGACAACTGTTTATAGCACTCACAAAGCCACATGGGGTAGTTTCGTCCCCTACGATTGCGAGATGGGTCCGCTGGGTTATACAAGAGTCAGGGATAGATACCTCACGCTTTGGGGCCCACTCTGTCCGTGGGGCATTGGCATCGAAGGCATTTTCTCTGGGGGCGTGGCTAGAAGACATTCTGAATGCCGCAGATTGGTCCTCAGACTCCACCTTCAAAAGGTTCTACTTCAAGCCAGTGCCGACACTGGCATCTTTGGTGGTGGACAAGCTTTAAACTAGCCTAATCCGAAGCCTACGGTCCCGACATAGAATGAAACATTTCCTAGCTATCGTAAAGGAAAGTTTCAATTCTATTAAGGACGCGGAGGCGAGGATTAGCCCACCCAAGTATACAAATCCCACCCAGAATATCTTTGTTTGCCAACGTAGGTAATACTTTTAACAACTGACTGTCTTTATGATCTTGTTGGAGGTAATAGCAATGTTATTGCCGTTCAGGTTGAGTAAAACTTATGGTGAATGTTTTCTCAAATTGGAGTTACATCGCTCTCTTTATATCTCTTAGGTAAGGACGCCAATAAACAGGAGTAACTCGGAGACTTGCTGGATGTGGTCGCAGGAAGAAAGAAGAGGGTAGAGAGTCCTCAGGGGAAGTCATTGGATGTCCTGCATCGTGATTGGACTTGATTGTGGAAGTTTTCTCGTTCCATTTCCCGTAGCATCATGGGAAATGTAGTTTTCTGTTATGTGTTGAACTACTGATGGCTGCTGGACCAAATAAAGTGGAGAAAGATAAGCCTAATCCTCACCTTTACGTCCTTAATAGAGTTGAAACTTTCCTTTACGATAGCTAGGAAATTTTTCATTCTCAGACAGGGATGGTTTAAATAGAGCAGTCAAAACTTTAACACAGGGCAAAACATATCTTGCTTTCACGTTTAGGGTTGTATCTCATCCAAATGATGAAGACAAGAAATGGACTAATGTTCTGATATCATTTTATTATTGTCACGTCTGCAGTATTCACCAGTGTCTCAAATATTATATTAGTTATTAATTGTTAATAGCGTGATGCTGCCTGCCTGCCTACCTGCTTAGACTAGTATACAAAATGGGATTCGTGAAGTGAATATTATCATTACAGTATCAGGTACAGCAGCCTCCCTCAGGAAAGGGCTAACACCCGACACCAATACCAAGACAATTCTGAGTGTTGAATTTTACACAAACACTATGAGGCCTGTCCACTACATGTATAGAGGCACAATCTATGACACTTCCAAATCTGTGCAATACCATCTCCCTTCTTTCTAGAATACAACTCCCGAAATATTTTCCCTGTCTAACATAAGTGCAATATTTAGACTAGGTGATTCCCCCAGTGGTACGGACTAAAGCTAGGGCTGCAGTTCTAAGTTCACACACATCACCAAGTTCTGAGTGTAACTGAAACCCAGGATGGTGAGCTCTTAATTCTGACAGATATTAGTACTCAGGTGACTTCCAACCACACAGGCTTATCTACAGCCCTCCGATATTTGAATTTGTCCCTCCAGTATATTGTCCCTTGGGACAATACTTTGTTAGCCAAATAGCAGATACACTACCATATGCAATCTTAACTCCTTATTATAACTTACTATCATGACACATAGGCAATCACCTACTAAATCAGTGCAAATACTTTCCTTGAGTGTTAATAGCATCTCCAATTATTTGAAAAGATAATACTGCAATACGTTAAAAATGAAAAAATAGATGTAGACTTATTACAAGAAATGAACTAACCCAAGCTGGAAACAGCCAAACTCAAGGGGGACTGGATGGGTAAGGTAACTGATAACACTCGCACAGTCTGGGTAGTGTAGAGTCCACGACTAACTCTAGCCTTTCAAGGAAATGTGGAGTGGCCATATTTATTTGCAAGTCCCTCCCCTATAAGATCCAGGCCACATGAAAATACCCGAAAGTTATTATTATTATTTTTTTTTAAATAAAAACTACTGCTCAAACCCTGAATTAGGGATCTTTAAACACACCCAAATTCAAAAGACTAAGTTTACTAACACAAATCTGACAGCTGATTATATTTGGTAAGATGCGGACTATTATTGGAAGGGTCTGGAATCTAGAAATAGATCGGATACTAGACTGTACAGGGGTCTTAGACAAAAATAATATGTCTGACACAGCTTTATTGAAGGACATCTTGTCGGATTATAATCTCCTTCATTTATGATGCATTTCACTCCCCACGATACAAGAGCATTGCCTTTTGGTCACCAGTACATGACTAATCGTGAAGTACAGATTTTTTTTGTTTACTTGAGGGATCCCACTTCAACTTAGTAAGCAGAACAGAGATTTTACTGAGTGGGGTATCTGATCAGTCTCCAATTTTGTCAGACATCACACTGGGACACAGCATACAACCTACACAGTAATGGCACATGCAAACTACTAAGTATAGATTGCTAAAAGACAAGTGTGCCCCGAACTCACATATTCAGATTTACAAAGAGGGAAATTAACACGGTCTCTTCGGCCCACCTGATATGGGCTGGAGGAAAGGCAGCATGGTAAGAGCAGCTGATGTGAGACAGCCTTAATTGAAAGAAAGTTTACTGAAGTCCAGCACAGCAAAGAATGTAACAGTGCCTCATTAACATTAATTAGAACACAAGACATTCCCTACCCCACTCCTTAGATGTAAACCAAAGGTGGAAAAATGTGCCCTAAACACATTGTATACAGCTTCCGCTTAGAAGGCACTCAGGAGACAGAAATGGAGCCATTAAAAACAAGCATTTGCAATGCAATAGGTCTCGCATTTGCAGGAGTTTGAGCTACTGGCATTGTAAATGACAATGACTTATTTAGGTGTTGGTTTTCAAAACAGATAAATAAAAGGCATTGTCATTTACAATGCCAATAGCTTAAACTCTCGCAAATATGAAACCTATTGCATTGCAAATGCTAGTTTGCAAAAGCGGCCCATGCTATGCTTTCACTTTAATGGCGGCCACGCCCCTTTCTTTAGAAGCGGCTCATGTAAAGAAAGGTCAAATGAAAGCAAGGTAGGGGTGCTTTTACAAAAAAAAAAAATTGTTTATCAAGCTGACAAATCTTTTTTTTGTTTGTTTGTAAAAGCGCCTCATTCCGCACTTTCACTTTAATAGTGGCTGCACACCTTTCTTTAGACAAGCCGCGTCTAAAGAAAGGGGCGCAGTCGCCATTAAAATAAAAGTGTGGAATGGAGCGCTTTAAGACAAAAAAGTTAAGCGTGCAGACGCCAAACGCTGGCACATCGTCACAGCAGCAGCGTGCGAGGCCAAGCAGGAGGGCTCGTATTGGGCGTGTGGTCACATAAATTAATTGAAAAATATCAAGCGGGGTGGCCGGCAGTGAAGTAGCAAAGAGCGCGCAGAAGTGCTGCGCTTTGCAAAAGTAAAGAAAGGCATCTTTCAAAAATAAGGCCAAGCGTCCATGATCAGGCACCACACTGTCAGGAAAACAGGGTGGGTTAGGGAGAGCCTGTTGTGCCGGCAACAGCAGCTAGAAGACAGACATTAAAGAAAATGGTGCTCACAGACTGTAGGTAAAACAGACCGTGCAACAACACAAGTGCATATTCCCTTGCTTTGGGAAACAAACCGCTTCAAAGCTATTCTCACCCTCCTGATCTTCAAGGTGAACTATGCTAATAGCCTATATGTAGAGGCCCCTTGTTTCCTTGTACACAAACTCCAATGAATCCAGTATGTCACAAAATTACTTCTCCTGTGCCTACACCCCAAGGAACACATGGCACTAGTCATACAAGAGATTCACTGGGTGGTCAGTGTTCAAGGCACTATGCACTGTTCACACAGCCTCCCAGGCAAAAGGACCAATATACCTGAAGGTAAAGTTTAAACACCACTCACAAAACATGCCACTACATTCCAGATTAGCACCGCAGATCATTGCAGATCCTTACAAACAGAAATGCAAAGGAGGCACCACATTTTTAGTTCAAGCAGTTTAAACTGTGGAAAAGGGTTGTATAGCAAAATACGTAGTATCCAGGAGCACATGCATTTCAGAAAGATATGGCTACCTGGCTTTTTGAGATACCCCTAGACTACTGGCCCTGGCAAAACATCAGAACTTAAATCCCCACCTACATATGGTTCACACCAACTAACATTGGCTGACGACGTGATGAGAGCTACAGGTAAGAAATCTGGTCTGGCCCGAGGCATCTTGTCCCCAGTCACACCTACTTTCAAGTAGCAAAACAGCTCCCCATTTCCTACTATGCAATCTCAAAATCACCCATATGATTGGAAAGATCCAGCCAGTCCACTATAACTATCCACCCGATAGTAAGACAGGAATACTCCAGCTAGAAAGATCTGCCATATGCAGATTGCACATTGGTGGACACTGGAGGACTCAAATATAGTTCACATCACCAGGTCCAAACTTCCTATATATTCTGACCATTAATTTTTATCTTGTAGTTGAGAATCTACCATAACATCCACCTCGGATGACTAAGTCAGTCCATTCTTGAAGGACCTCTTTCACTTGCATCGTTCGCTGTACTTCTACTTCCCCCAGATCCTTAAGATTTCAGCCTGGGTGACCTCTTGCCACATTCACCATGTAATATGGGCTACCAACTAATCAAACATGTCTACGGGAACAGCAGCTGACAGCTTCTGGGACCCGACGATGAAATACTTTGCTACCGTCATGGCTATTACCATAACAGAGCAAAACCAAAGGGGATGATGGACGGAGAGTTGAACATTGCAAACACTCACCCCCAGTCAACTGATCTGGGTTTAATCCATCATCATTCTTTAGCTCACTCCGCCACCCCAGTTCAGACATGGCCATATGCAAATCAGTCTGACTCTGTGCCTCATGGGAACAGTCAAGCCCGAACTGCCAAACCATGTCTTCCCTGGACCGGAAACAAGCATCCTGGGACCGGTTTCGGGCTCACAGCCCTCATCAGCCAGGCTATCTTGAATCCAGTGGCAAAGTGAGCAAGGGACCCACGTCTGGGCATACCCCCGCCAACTTAGGGCGAACAAAGCAAAACCAAAGGGGATGATGGACGGAGTGTTGAACATTGCAAACACTCACCCCCAGTCAACTGATCTGGGTTTAAATTACCATAACAGACAAGTAATGTATCTCAAATAATGCAGACAGTCTCTGCAGACAGCTGCAGAGCATATCTTGCTGACAAGAGTCAAACAGTAACAAATGCTTCACTCCCTCACAGCACATTTTTCACTATACAGAATAACAAAAACGTTAAAGGCACGACAAAAGAAGACAGGCACCTCCAGAAAGGGTTTCAAACATTATGCCAGAATGACAATGGTAAAGTACCAAAATGAGCAGCTGAAACATTATGCCTCATTGATCTGAGGAAAATCATGTTTGAGGAAGTCATGCAGCCCAACAGATGTGTGCATTCTCCGCACATCTGGAAGAAACGGCCGTAAATGGGCCCTTTTATGAAAACATAACTTAGTGGTCATTAAGAGGCTTACAATAAAAGTCCTACGCTGAAATCTGCCTTTTTAACAAAAATAGTCAAACACGTCAGCACGTGTTTAAGCTCATACAGCGCTTGAGGCAGGTGGCTTTAAACTGGGTTGGTAATGACGTAACACTTCAACACATACTTTCCCAGGTCCAACATTGGGGTCCATCAGACCTGACCAAGGATAGTGCAGTAAGGCCAGTGTTTTAACATGGACATGGAGTCGCGCGTCAGCTGTTACTGTGAAGTGTCCGCTCTTCAAAGGTCTCGTGCCGAGCTGTAACTGAGGAAACAAGTCCACAGAGCGGCCCCAGCTCTACCCCGCTCCCTCCTCCAATGAGCGGCCGCATCAGAGCTGCCGACTCAGGACCGGAGATCAGTGTTCGAGCCTCAGGGTCGGTTCAACATCCTGTGAATCTGGGCAAATCATGTAATCGCCCTGTGCCTACACTATATAATTGTACAAATTTACATTAAAAAAGCAGCGATCTCTGAGGGGTGGGGGCGGGCAAGCAGCGTTGTGGGCGGGGAGAGACAGCACATGGACATTACTTGTGAGACGCGGTAATGTAAATTGAAGGTAAATTAAACAAAAGAACAAGCCAAAACCAACAAAGCAATACCTTGATCTGGAGCCGACGGGAGGAGGGAGGGAAAGTGAAAGCGCGCCATGCGCGCGTTGCCGTACGCGTGCACATCTGCTGTCCGGGCAAGTGCACGTCTCCTGTCCCCCTTCGGACGCAAAACCCACAACAATAGATCTCACCAAGGCGAGCAGGGCCTGCGCTGCGTCGCTAGGTGAGACCTAAAAAGGAGCCAGGGCACCGTCGGCCACAACTGTTTAAAAAACAAAACATAAATAAGAGGCATTGTCATTTACAATGCCAATAGCTCAAACTCGCGTAAATGCGAGACCTATTGCATTGCAAATGCTTGTTTTTGATAAGTAGTTGACGGACGACAGACAGGACACACTGTACAGAGAGTCTGCATATGGCCATTAATGTCTATTACTGCTGTATGGTACTATTGTTTATCCTCTCCCCCAGCAGACACTGCTTTCCATTTGTAACAGTGTTTTTCTTTGTAAAGGAAGAAACTCCCCCCACCCCCAACTATTGTACTGCAGTGTCCTTACTATATATTTTTCCTTGGCTTACCATAGCTCCCTCTCACTTGGAATTTTGTAACCAAGGATGTGACCTGATCTATGTTCTTGCTATCAATATTTTCAATAAAAATATACAACAACAAAAAAAAAAAGTCACTCCGTGTTTTTGCCTGTAAAGTTTAGGACAGGACTATAGTCTCCAACAGGGACCCGCTTCAATGCCCGTTTTAAATTCTTCCGGGTCTGAGACCCAGACGGACCCAGCCCACTTAAAGCCCTGACGATTGATATTAGGTAGGTTCAGACGCCTTTAGGTATAAACTGTGCAAATAAACTTGGGATTCTGTGAGCGAACAATGCCTAGTGATGAATATGTAATGTCAAGTTTTACAATTTCGCTATGACATTTAATTTTTACATGTAAATTTATGTGTGGGGAAATTTTTTTTATTAGATGGATTATCATGTAACATTTGTATTGTGCTGTTTTGTGAAAACATTAATCACGTAACTATATATATATATATATATATATATATATATATATATATATATATATATATATATATTTTTTTTACATTTCTTTGTAGGTTGAACCAAATGCACTGTATCCATGACTTCATTAAAATTAATTAGAAAGGTACATTGTATTTTATTGCATTAGTACTTATTTCGTTATTTAGCACTTAACATACTCTTTGCAAGGCCTACAGCGTTCATTAGACTTCGAAACATTGCAGAAAGAAGTATTAGATACATTTAGAAAGTAAAGTTTTTTGCGTGGTTAAGGTTCACAAAACAGCACAATACAAATGTTACAAGAAAATCCATATAATAAAAAAATATATTTATATTATTTTTATTTATTTAAAGGTTGAACCAAATGCACTGTATCCATAACTTCATTAAAATTAATTAGAAAGGTACATTGTATATACACACGCACACACATCCCCACGTTAGTTTTCCATTAAGAAGAAATGAAAAAGTATGAGCAATGTACACAGGAACAAACTTGCATTGTATTGTAATTGCATTTATATAGCGCTTACTACCCCTGACGAGGCGTCAGAAGCACTTTTCGGCGAGTAGCACGCTACTCCGGGACCCAAAGAGGATTAGTGTTGAATTAGTATAGTGAAACATGCAAGTAAATTTTAAGTGGTGGATAGGTTACTCAGTTATTTGGATTCGGAAGGATAGCAGAAAGATAGAAGAGGAAAAAAAGGTTTGTATTTATATAGTGATTGTTACCCCCTGATGGGGTGTTGAAGCACGCTACTCCGGAAACCCATAAAGGATTAGTGGTGAATTAGTATAGTGAAATATGAAAGTAATTTGAGTGGTGGATATTAGTCAGTTATTTGGAGTGAGAAGGATAGCGGAGGGATAGAAGGGGAAGAAAGGTTTGCATTCATATAGCACTTGTTACCCCTGATGGGTGTTGAAGCGCTTTTCTGGTGAGTAGCACGCTACTCCTGAACCCATGAAAGGATTAGTGTTAGTGTACACACAGTCTCTCACATACATACACAATGCACACACACACCTGTAAACACACACTCAGCCTTTCACATTCATTCACACCTGCACACAGACGCACACCAGTACATACAAACACATACCAAATACACACCTGTACACACACAGCCTCTCAATACACTCACACCTGCGCACACACCAGTACATACAAACACACACCTGCTCGCGCCCAGCATCTCACATACATTCAGAGACTAGTACATACACACACCTGTAAAAACACACTCAGCCTTTCACATTCATTCATACCTTCACACAGACGCACACCAGTACATACAAACACACACCAAATACACACCTGTACACACACAGCCTCTCAAATACACTCACACCTGCGCACACACCAGTACATACAAACACACACCTGCTCGCGCCCAGCATCTCACATACATTCACACAGACACTAGTACATACACACACGTGTAAAAACACTCAGCCTTTCACATTCATTCACACCTGCACACAGACGCACACCAGTACATACAAACACACACCAAATACACATAGCCTCTCAAATACACTCACACGTGCGCACACAGCAGTACATACAAACACACACCTGCTTGCGCCAAGCATCTCACATACATTCACACAGACAGACACTAGTACATACACACACCTGTAAAAACACTCCACCTTTCACATTCATTCACACCTGCACACAGACGCACACCAGTACATACAAACACACACCTGCTCGCGCCCAGCATCTCACATACATTCACACAGACGGACACTAGTACATACACACACCTGTAAACACACACTCAGCCTTTCACATTCATTCACACCTTCACACAGACGCACACCAGTACATACAAACACACACCAAATACACACCTGTACACACAGCCTCTCAAATACACTCACACCTGCACACACACCTGTACATACAAACACACACCTGCTCGCGCCCAGCATCTCACATACATTCACACAGACGGACACTAGTACATACACACACCTGTAAACACACACTCAGCCTTTATCATTCATTCACACCTGCACACAGACGCACACCAGTACATACAAACACACACCAAATACACACAGCCTCTCAAATACACTCACACCTGCGCACATACCAGTACATACAAACACACACCTACTCGCGCCCAGCATCTCACATACATTCACACAGATGGACACTAGTACATACATACACCTGTAAACACACACTCAGCCTTTCACATTCATTCACACCTGCACACACACACAAAATTGTGCACACACCTGGATATACACAATCATACATACCTGCAGTTTCTCACATCAGTGCATACTACACACGCGCCTGTAAATAGTGTCTCCCATGCATTCACACGCCCACACACCTGTAAACACACAGTCACAGCTGCAGTCACACACACACATACATAAATACGCGCACACACCTGTACACAGTCTCTCACATACATTCACACCTGCACACAGACATTTGTAAACACACACACACACATGAACACGCCTGCATGCACACAGGACTCACCATGCGCCCGATGCCAATCGCAGCGCAGCATGACTTTGTCAGGGTACTGAAGCGCTAGACACAATTCATGGGAGAAAGCAAATAATTGCGCAACGAAGACAGCGCTTTGGGCCAAGCAGAGGGCAGGGAAGCGCTACACAAACGGCAATGCAATGATGTTTACACACGGTCGGCGCTTCACCAGCGTGCAGACATTGTATTCTATACTGTGTTCTAGCCACGGACAACGGGAGCAGCGACAACGGGAGCAGCGACAACGGGAGCAGCGACAACGGGAGCAGCGACAACGGGAGCAGCGACAGGGGGCCACGGGAGCAGCGACAGGGGGCACGGCGGAGAAGCACTACTGCTAAGCTGGCAAGGATCCTTCACCATGGCAGCAATCAACTCCACGAACATGAGAAGCAGGTCGGGCCCCAAGGACAGGGCCACGATCAGGGCCCCCGAAGCATATCCACGAGCCGCGAAGACATGTCAATCGCGAGCATGAAGAGCAGGGCAGCCCCGCACAGGAGAGGGCATGGCCCCCACCGGAGAGGCCCGGGGGCACAGACGCCAAGCAGGGTCAGAGCCCACGCAGGACAGACCCGGAGACACAGGGGCAGAGCACCGGGCAGGCAGGGGCTCAGCTTGTTCTCTGCACTGCCCCGACCCAGCACAGACTGCACCCGGACAGCCTGTCTGAGAGGGACCCAGCACAGCCTGTCCCCCGTCCGACAGGGACCCTGCACACCCTGTGATCGCTGACTGACCGGGCTCCAGCGCTCCCTGGACCCAGCACAGCCCGGCCCCGCCTGCCCGGCTTCGCCACTTCCTCTATGGCTCTGGGTAAGTCAGGGAAATTACTGGCAGTCTATACAAATAATGAAACTGAATTATTCAGAGTTTAAAAATATAACGGATGGTTCGAGAATTATAACTTAAAGTGCATGTAAGCGGTTTCTTAAAAGAAAACGAAGATGTTGCTAAGTAAGGCAGAAAAGAAATTCCATCAGACCAGCCCTACGCGGGGACAGATGTGCACGCGTACGGAGTGCACATCTCCTGTCCCCCTTCGGCAGAGGAAGTGAAAGCGCGCCATGCGCGCGCTGTGTTCAAACGCCAGCCCTACGCGGGGACAGGAGCTGTGCACGCGTACGGAGTGCACATCTCCTGTCCCTACGGAGTGCACATCTCCTGTCCCCCTTCGGCAGAGAAACCGACGACAATAGATCTCGCCAAGGCTATCAGCGCATGCGCTGGGTCGCTAGGCGAGACCTAAAAAGGACGAAAAGGCAGAAAGAATGTTAACGCTCCAGTTAAGACAGCACAAGGCCCTTTTGGCTATCTCACACTACAAAACGCCCAAGGTGCATTGCTAATGAACCCATAGGACACCATAGAGATCTCTGCATCTTACTAGGAGACAATATACAACTCCTCCCAGCCAAATACAACACAGATTTAGGAGGCCTTTATGAAAGACCTCAAAATGTTGGATGAAGGAGGCCCTCTATTAAACGGGGAAGCTACCCTTGAAGAAATTAAAGACACTACATCCATTTTAACGACTTCTAGCTCTCCAGCGGTAGATGGATTCCCCAAGGAATTTTACAAGACTTTTAAAGACCTACCTGCACTCATGTTATTTAAAGCCTTTAAAGAAGCAGAGACAACAGGGTCACTCAAAGCCATATCAAACAAAGCCATAATTACTTTCACCCCCCATTGAAGGAAACACCCTTTAGATTGCAGAGGCTACAGGCCCATTTATTTAATTAATGTAGACTTAAAGATATTATCAAAAATCTTATTTGCAAAATTACGTAAGGTCATCCATCCCCTCACTGACCCATCATTCACAAGTAGGCTTCTTTCTGTGACAATCATCCAGGAACCATCTGAAAATGCTGGGCTGTGGGTGGATCTCGAGCACACTGGGAAACATGGAAACTGTCTGGTATTAGGAGACTGGAACAACTGACTGCTGTGGGTGAATCTCGAGCACACTGGGAAACCTGGACACTGTCTGGTATTAGGAGACTGGAACAACTGACTGAAAATGATCACCTAAAACTATGGCACTCCATTTAAAATGATTTGGGTTGGCCAAGATACAGTTTGGTGATATAACCAAATAATTCACTGTAATAGTAGCTGAATATGCAACAAACCTGCGCCTCTTCAGATCTAAATTAGGTTGACAAATTTGGTAAATTTAGGAGGGGTCATCTAAAGTCTATATGGAACACTGGTAGATAATAGGTTCTACTTCCTATTTATTATATACCAAGGCCTTCTCGGAAGATATCTTAGAATATTAATATGCACAGAAGACCAGGCCAGAATTACTGCACTAACACAACGAACCATTAGGGAACTCTAGATTGAAATTCTTCTTAAATTCCCATAATTAGAATAGGATCCCCTTACGTATAAATAAGGTGGGACTGTTACATCACTCTGAACACCGGAAATGTAAGCACGAAAAATATAACCTCATCCATAGCCTAGGGAAAGGTACCTATATATGAGCTAATGTACCACGTCCTACATTACAAAGATATTACAAGTCCCCTAGGAATGCCATGACCATGTAAAGGATCAAGGCCAAAGGACAATGTCAAGGAAAAGCACTCCATGGTCATGGACCATGTATGTTATAATACACGGTCACACAATTATCCTTCTTACAAACCGTACAAATCCTTGGTGTCTTGCTATTTCATTTTCATAGCAGATCAGAAGAATCAATGCAGACTCTATACTGCAAAATGAAACAGCACATAGTTAGTAATTTTTGCAAAGAGATACTCGAACCAGTTTGTTAGGTTAAAAAAAAAAAAAAAGATGTGCCTCAGACTATGTAGAAACATACAGAGATTGAGTCTTTCAGGTAATGACCTAGAGTGTGGGGGGGAAAAAATTAAGATGTTGCCATAATCTCGTTTCTGCTAACCACTTTCTTTTTTAGAAAAAAAAACTACCCGAAAAAGGAAAAGCCAGTTAGAATCGTCCTTTTTCCTTGCTGCTGGCTCTGGCAGCAGGCTTTTGGCAACAGTTAATTAACTGTAAAAACTCATTACAGTTGAGCTACATCATTTCTTTGTTGCAGGTGAGTAGAGGCGTCACAATTCGTCTGTAAAAAGGAAACTAGCTTGGCTTTTACACACGGACTTAAGGCTTTCATTTGTCACAAAGACATATTGTGTAGATATTTGAGCTTTGTTAGTCTCTTTGGAGGCTACAGCGAACAGGATTAGTCACATTTCATGATATGATGCACTGTGTAGTCCCTGCCAATTAGACTATGATGATTAGCAACATAACCTGCCACTACAAAGGTTTGCATTTTATGTCACTGGAGAAAAACCACTGCCCCGACCGATGAGGAATGGTTAATTGAAATTGCTGGTGTTGCCTCATGTGAAGGTATTATATATAAGGTGAATGATCAAATGCCCCTTTTCAGCTTGGAAGCATTTCTCAGGCCGTGGCACATTAGATTCTGCTCAACTAAATATGATTATACATATAAATGCCACTGTCTGTATGTCATACTAGCAGTTTTTACTGATTTGGACAAGATAATACCACTGGCCCATCTAATTTCATGTCGGTACCGGAGGCTCAGATTACCCGACTCCTCTTTATTTTACAATAGCAGCGTTCCGCATTACCAAAGTAAAATATGTAAGCAAAACTACCTTATCCAAGAACGCATGGGACAATGATGGTTTAAAAACTAATCAATGGCAATACATCAAGTCCATAATGCTGGAAACCAATCTCACTTTCTCCCTCTCTCTTTGCTGCTCCATTTTAATTTGTGTTGCTATTTTGTTTGGCCATATTCTGGATAGTTGACCAGATCGCTCATTTGCTAGGAATAGTTTGCTGAATTTACGTCCGCTAGCACATGAATTAACTTTCCTTTTCCCAAAGGTGCGCCCATTTTTTGATGCATGGTCAGGTCTGCTGCATCTACAGGCTGGCAGCTGGGCTGTGCGTGTCTCACAGAGAATAGGCACGACGCGTGGAGCCAGTCGACAACTGACAGAGGCTAATTCACGGGGGCGTTGTCCGCTGCTTTCAGACAACTGACTCCCCACCCACAGGGGTGCTTATCCTCCAAGTAGAAGAAGCCTCATTACATAAGCATACCGCGGGCATATTCCTACTTTGCTGGGTTGGTCGTTAGTTATATTAGCCGGTTTAGTATAGAGGATGAGCGTCCCTAAGATCTCCTCCTCTTCGTGTGCCTACAAATTGATTACTGTGACTAACCCTCTCTCAAACTAGGCCCTCAGTCCCTAGTACTAAATACTTGAACCATGAGCTCTACATGCAGAGAGCAAGGAAGAATTCGAGGAGGTGGAGGAATTCAGCCCGTGGGGGGAGGGGATAGCATATCGGAGATAGTCTATGCCTCGAAACAGAGATTGGTCATCACTGCCTTGGAGCCCTTTGGGAAGCAATTACTATTACTGACTGCCAGCCCACTTGAACCCTTCACCTGGCCTCAAATGGAGCCCTAGAGCAAGGGGCAGGAGGGCCAGAGTATCCCCAAGGCGAAAGCCAAAAGGAAAAGTGAGTTGTCCACTAGGGCATACATTTGACAGGCTCCTTTCTCTCTTGGTCAAAGTCGATCGAAGGCGGCAGTAGGAAACTGCAACTGACTCCTATTTATTTCCTGGCACGCACACCTAAATGCGGTTTTGGAGGTTCCTGGATCACACAGCGCATTAGCAGCGCCATCTTCTGAGGGTTTTAAGCCCATTGCGTGTTATTTTAAGTTTATTTTTTTTACTTTTAAACCCGGTCTTGTTTAGTTTATTTTCAACAGTAGGTGTCTGTCTGCTAGGCAGCTTGCGACATTGCCATATTGAAAGTTGGACAGAATATTGTTACAGTCTGCCCACTCCTGCAATCTGTCCAGCACAATACGACCCACCACCTTGACCAGCGAATCCAGCAAGGAGATGGGTCTATAGTGTGCGGGGCAGTTGCGGTCTCCCTTTTTAAATATTGGCACAATATGTGATTCCGACCAGGACACTGGAAAACCAGCTTCCCGAAAAGACTTAAGGACCAGGGTCAGGAGAGGGCCCCAGAGATCAGTGTTGTCCTTAAAGATGTCAATTGGGATCCCATCGGGGCCAGGTGCCTTTCCTCCCTTGCTAGCTCCGAGTGCCCTGATCACCTCTTCCAGTGTGAAGTTAAAATCAAAATTTTTCCACCAAAGAGTAGGCCCAGGAGAGACGTCTGTCATCCCTGCCTTAGTATTATCTTGATCTTCTTCGACCGAGCCAATATATAATTTCGCAAAGTGGGCCACCCATTCATGTTCTGTAATTGCTGCCTGATAAATGCACGCTCTCTATGTAAACACTCGCCGGAATTTGAGGACTTTTTACAAACGCAGTTGTTCGATATTGCATTCATAACAGAATCTTGGGCAGATGCAGCTTCCGGCCTCAATCTGGCCACTGCAGTTCCTGCAGGCTTCTCGATCTTCAGGCGTGACCGCTCAGAAAAGAGGTGTGGCATAGCGTGATCTATCAGTCAGTTTAAATGCTCATTTGTAGGCCTAAATAGCTTGCGAGAATTAGAAGCACTATCCTTTAAAAATGAGCTTGCCAAACATTATTCTTTCAATGGCCTTCTCATTTATCGGTCCCCAGGGTATTTTCATCCACACTCTGTTAACTCCTCGACACACTAGTACTTTTTCAGATTTCACCACCTTAGGAGATTTCAGCTCAATCAGTTAAAGGAGCCACCCATTCGGCTGGCCATCTGTTAGACGGAATCTTCTCAGATAGTCCCTTCCTCCAAATGCTTCCATCTCTCCCTCTTGTATGGTCTGACCACTTTGCAGTCAGATTCACCTTTACATTCCATTCGAATACAACTGTCTGCGTTCAGCCAAATCTTGGTAAATCTGCTCACCCCTGGCACACCATCTCATCTGAATCTATGGTAGCATCTCTAGCACTTGAGCTGCCGCAACCACTCTTGGATCTTGATGTAGCGGCAGACTCCAACCACAACTGGATTAACTCATCTCTTAATCGTATAGCCCCAGTCAAAAATCACAAAAACTGCAGAACTTCACCCTCTGAAACCACGGTTTTCAGAGAGTCTTCGACTCCAGAAGCAAACCTGCCGCAGGCTGGAAAGAAAATGGAGGCTCAGCTATGGTCCCACAAAAAGGGAATTATATAAGCGCTCTCCTGCCTCCTACAAAGATCTGATTAACAAAGGAAAAATGCTTTTCTATACCCACAATATTGAAGCTGCTACAAATTCTTCCAAATAATTATTTGCCACAATAAAAAAAAACTTTCTAACCAAACTGAAAATAAAAATACCAACATAAATCAGGCCTTCTGCAACTGATTCGCTTCTTTTTTACAGGATAAGGTAAAGGCAGTTTATAGTCATGTCTCTACAACCCACGCTGCCAAGCATAATTGTGATGGAGATGCTCCTCTAGGGTATTCAAGCCCAGACTCCGTAAGGGCTTCACCTCAGTCCACTATAAACCCAACAGGAAATTTCACTTTCACCACTGAGAAAGACCCTGATCCGAGGTATTCCTTTTTGCCTCTTTCATCAGAACAAGTTCGGAATCAACTGAGTTGGACAAAATCTGTGTCTCCCCTTGTTCCTTGCCCCCTAAAATAGTACATAGCTCCAGAAATTATCGCAGAGCATTTGACTACCATCTTTATTCGGATGTTTTTCACAGGCCATTTCCCTGCTAAATGGAAACTAGCTTCTGTCCTCCCTCTTCTGAAAAAAACGAATTTAGATAGCTCAGAGCCTAACAATTACAGGCCCATTTATCAGTTCCAGCTTCCTGCAAAAATCGTCGAAAAAGCCATTAATGCAGAACTTAATTCCCATATCGAGAACCACGAACATCTGAATCCCACACAGTTCGGTTTCAGAAGCCACCACAGCACCAAACTTGCTCTTATTACAGCTTCCCCCCCCTGTCACAAGAGGACACGGACCGCCTGTAAGGTGGAATCACATCCGGCACCCCGTTGGAGTCCTGTCCACTGAAGATTATGAAACTAGGGAGGGAGGTTATTGTACCCCACCGTACCTCATTACTCAATGTAGCTATTTCAGCTGGGCAGCACCCTACCCCTTGGAAGACTGCGGTGGTTAAACCTCTTTGAAAAAAGCCCTCTCTAGATTCTGCGGAACCAAAAAATTACCGCCCCATCTCCCTATTAACAGTCCCAGCAAAAATTCTGGAGAAACATTTGAATTCTCACCTTAGCTCCTATCTGGGGGAACATCAGCTGCTTGATGGCTCGCAGCATGGTTTTAGAAGTGATCACAGCACGGAGACGGCATTAACCTCCGTACTCAACAACATCCGCGTTCAGGTTGACGCTGGCCATACCACGCTACCGATTCTTCTTGACCTTACGGCAGCCTTCAACACTATATCCCCCCTGAGACTGGTGGACCGGCTTAAGGAAATGGGGGTTGGGGGCGTTGCCCTTAAGCTGCTCACCTCATTTCTTAATGATCGGGCACAAATAGTAAAAATTGATCAATTTTACTCGGCCCCTAACCATCTTGTTTTGTGGAGTCCCGCAGGGCTCCTCATGGAGTCCGACCCTTTTTAACATTTATGTTGCCCCTCTGGCCAGGGTCTTTAGATCCTTTGGATTGGAGGTGCTGTCCTATGCCGACGATACCCAAATTATGGTGTCTATCACCAACAGCATAGAGGCCTCTGCCACCAATTTTAAAAACTGCATGCAGGCAGTTTCCTCTTGGATGGTGGAGAACTATCTCAGACTTAACGGGGATAAAACGGAGGTTTTGATCTTTGGAAACCAACAGCATATTTGGTCCAATGCTTGGTGGCCTGACATGCTTGGCCCTTGCCCTTGCCCAGCATCCCAAGGAAAAAGTCTTGGTGTTATAGTGGACAATTCTCTCTCCCTGGGCCCCCGGGATAATAGAACTGTTTCCACCTGCTTTGGGATCGTCAGGATTCTCACGAACATTTCTCAATTTCTTTCTTCCACCTCTCGAAAGCAGGCAGTCATTGCCCTGGTGTTATCTAGACTGGACTATTGTAATGCCCTCTATTTGGGTATTAACAAAGGGCTTGTTCATCGTCTGCAGCTGGTGCAGAATGCTGCGGCCAGGCTGGTGATGGACCTCCCTAAATTCCATTCAGTCTCGGCTTCTGTCAGTGAGCTGCATTGGCTCCCTCTAAACCGGAGAATTCTGTTTAAGGCTCTTTGTCTTACTCACAAGGCTTTTTACAGTCTAGGTTCAGAAGGTACTAAAGGGCTCTTTCGACGATATGTTCCTACCAAGCAGCTAAGATCTGCCAGTAAAAATCTGTTGGTAGTTCCCAGGTTTAAGAGAGTCAGACGGGGGGGGGCAGAGCCTTCTCCGTTGCTGCTGCTAGGCTCTGGAATTCCCTCCCTTCTTCAATCTTTACCAGTCCACCAGTGTGAGCCCTACGTGTATTTCTGTCTGATGGCCCTTTCTGCAGCGCCTTGACGCCTCTGGGCAAAGTTTGCGCTTTATAAGGCTAATATTCATTCATTAAGAGGAAATCAGACAGACCGTCGATGCTGGAGGCAATGCAGCCTTCATTCTATGAGACCTCTCTGCGGCTTTCGACACAGTCAACCATAACATTCCCTTAGACCATCTCGCATCTATTGGAATTAAGGACCTAGCGCTCACCCTCCTCAAATCATTTCTCTCGAACCGAGAGCAGTTCGTGGCTCTGGATTTTTTGTAACTCACCCACCTTTTCACTTCCTTGTGGTGGTCCCCAGGGATCATCCCGGAGCCCTACCCTTTTTAACGTCTATGTCACTCCCCTGGCCAAACTAATCAAGTCTTTCGGGTTTTCGGTAGTGTCCTACGCCGATGACACCCATTTTGTGGTAATCGTGGCCAGAGTCCCTGGTGAGACATCTACCCACTTTCACAACTGCCTACTCCAGGTGGAAAAATGAGTGTCTCTGGATTGCCCTAAACTCCAGTAAAATGGAGGTTCTACTTTTTAGCAAAGATGTTTCCTTCTGGTCCCCAACTTGGTGGCCACAGGAACTAGGTTCTCTACCTTCACCTGTTTCTAAAGTGAAAAATCTAGGTGTGACCTTTGACAGTAAACTCTCCTTTGATGATCACATCAATACCATCACCTCGGCTACCTTTACATCCTCAAGCGTCTGAGAAAATGTTTCCTTTAATACCATTGAGCTAGCAGAAAACTGTTACCTCTGCCCTGGTATTGTCCAAAGTGTATTACTGCAATGCCCTACTCATTAACATCCAGAAAAAATTCCTCAATAAAATTCAGATCCTACAGAACGCCGCAGTGCAATTGTCAACTTTCTCAGATATTTGTACTCAAAGAGCTCTGCCAAGATTCGATATGGTATGAATGGAGAATGCACGAGCCCAGTTGACATTAAGAAGGGGGTCCGCCAGGGGTGCGTACTCGCGCCGTTTTTATTTAATTTATACATCAATGGCCTGGGCAGTACCCTTGTGGACTCCTGTATTGACCTGCCTCGAATCGGCAATAGGCCAGTACCAGTATTATTGTATGCGGATGACGCGGTGCTTATGGCCCGCACTCCCAACGCCCTTCAGCATCTTTTAGATAAATTTGTAAATTTTATGGAGAATTTGGGTCTTTTAATTAACATAGGTAAAACGTACGTCATGAATGCTGGTCGAAAGTTAGCCAAGGGACGCAATATTTCAATAGGAAACGAGATTTTACCTCATACACCGACTTTTTCCTATTTAGGAATTTTATTTGATAGCAATGGTAATTGGAAAAGTGCAGTAAAATCGAGAAGAATTCAGTTCCTTAGATCAATTGCGGGTCTGCGTAACTTTTCTAGGAAATTGGGACGCAAATTTCCCATGGATATGTTGAGCATTTACAACGCCAAATGCCGGTCAATAGCGATGTACGGTTCTGAGTTGTGGGGACACGTAGATGTTGATTCCCTACAGCTTGTAGAAAATGGGTTTCTTAAAAACCTCTTAGGGCTTCCAACCAGCTGTTCTAATTTTGTGTGTCATGCGGAATTGGGCGTAATCTATTTGGAAGACTTGATAAGGGTGCAGCCAGTCCTCCTTTGGCACAAGCTATGGACATCGGATCACACGGGCTTTAATAGAGACATTGTACAGGATTGCTGTGGGGCTGATCATGCGTTGAAAATACCATGGCTGAAGTACATAAAAGATTTCATGCATGACATCTGTCACTCTGAATATTACGAAAATCCTGAATCTTTGTTGCATATATCAAGAGTATCATTAAAGAGAGTATGTTTGAACCATTTAGAGGAAAAGAGATTAACACTGGAACTTGTGAAGCCCACCGTACAACATAATCAAATGATACTGACCTGTTACACGATGCAACCGTATTTAATTGGTGTTTTAAATGCTCGACATAGATTTGTCCCGATACGTTTTAGATTAGACATTTTTCATCGTTTGACAAGTTTCCCCAATACCAATAACTGCTCTCGTCAACTAACAAGCTGTCTTTGCGACCAGATCTCTAAACAATCAACTATCCACGTAGTATTTTTCTGCAAATTTTATACAGACTTAAGGATTACTTTTATTAAGCCTTTAATGAAATCGTTAAATTTTAGACAATGCAGACCACCCTACTTATTTTTACAATTGCTCCCGGACTTGTTTACATGTGTGGTAGTGGCAAGATTTTTTAGGTCTGTCATCACTAGAAGGAAGCTTATAACTGCTGCACCCTAAATCTGTAAATGTTCTTATTGTACTTGTTTTTACGGTACATGCACCAATACCAAACAAATCTAATATTTAGGAAAGTAAGAAAGGGGGATAAAATAAGCTACCGAAGGACGAAAGAAAAGAGAAGGGAAGATAGGCAGAAAGAAAAGAAGGGAGGGAAGACAGAAGTACAAAGCAGGGAAAAGAGGGCGGGGAGGTGGGCCAGTCAGGGAAAGCCAGAGTATAGTAAAGCGGAGAGGGGGATGGATGCAACAACAAGCAGGGGGTCGGTGATGAGGAAGATTCAAGAGTCAAGGCAAATTAGGGGAGGGGGCAATCCTGCAGAAAGGGGGACCATGTGAGAAGAAAAAAGTCTGCTTTGTCCATTAAACTGTAAATGAACTTTTCATAGGACGCAGTCTTGTACATTGCCGCAAGCCATTCCTCAAGCAACGGCAGTTGTGCAGAATGCCAACGCCGCAGGATACAGATCTTGGCAGCCGTGAGGGCAGTGACGAGTAAGCAGTAGGAATGATGGGTCCACTGGGAAAGGTCCGCCAGGCCATGGAGGAGAATTAGGGGGTTCGGAAATGGTGAGAGCAGATCCCTAGATTGCCAGAGTGTAGATCTCATTGCTGTCCAGAAAGGGTGGATGGCTAGACAGTCCAGTAGGATATGAACAATATCAGAGGGCACGTAGCTGCACCTCCAACAGGCAGAGTGAAGGAGCAACCCCGCTGCCTGAAGTTGTGCCAAGGTCCAGTGCCAGTCCGGAAGGATCTTAAAAAGACTGAGCTTCATCTAAAACTCCCCGGTCTAGGCACTCCAGGAGTTCTGCCTAATCCTCCTCATTATATTCCACCTGCAGGTGAGCCATTTGTACTAGATGAAGGGTCAGGCATAATGCTCTACAGATGGCAGGCCCAGCCCCCTGCTGTTCTATAGGCGATAAGCTTCCAGATTGCCAGGCAAGGTCTCGCTGAACCCCAGATGAAGGTCTTAATGGCCATATCTATCTGACGAAGGGTCAAGAGGGGTATTAATTGGGGAAGCACGCCCAACACATATGTGCAACGGTGGAGGGTAACCATTTTCTCTGCTTGAGTCCGTCCCCAGGGACAGGTTCAAATGGGACCACTTTGCAAAATCCAATCACATTCACTCCATAAGTGGGTCCAGGTTGTCCGCCACCATGTACTCCAGGCCCATTAACTAGGATACCCAAATACCTGAGGCAGGAACTCTTCCCCTGGAATGGGTAACCAGAGATGGCGGCGCATGTGGTGAACCGAGCTAGTGACAAGGCCTTGCTCTTGCCCCAACTTACCTTGTAGCCGAATATTGCAGAAAAGGCATCAATGGTCTCCAACACCATGGGGATGGAGGAGGGTAAGTCAGATAGGGTCAGTAAAATGTCATCATCATTTGCAGTGTAGAGTGACCTCTGGGTGTGTCAAAGCCCTTCTTGACATCCAATGACAGCACCAAGGCCTCACCCAGAAAGTCCGCAGCTGGCCAGACCACATGGGCTAACATACGGAGACGGTAGCACGACAAGCAGCCCGGGACAAACCCCATTTGCCAATGGTGAATAAGAGATGGGAGGACTCGCTTAAGGTGAGCAGCTAGAATGCTAGCCAGTATCGACATCCCCACTGAGCAGGGATATCAGGAGATAAGTGCTGCAGAGGAGAGGGTCCTTTCCTGGTTTAGGAAGAACCGAAATCAGGGCCCTGTTGGACAGTAAACCCAAGGAGCCTGAGCGATCTTGGACAGTAAACCCAAGTAGCCCAAGCGATCAGCCTCAATGAAGGCCTCATGGAAAAGGTCCACCGCCTCGGATTTGGTCCACTTGTAGAACTCTGCCAGGTAACCGTACTCACCTGGGGCTTTGTGATATAGTAGGTCCAAGATGGCCTGCGCAATCGCCTCCTTGGTGATTGCGCCCTGAAGCAGCTGTCTGCCATCCTCAGAGCGGCACGGTAAGCGTATGCCATCCAAGAAAGCTTCCATCTGAGTTGTTCCCTGGAAAATGTGCGGGGATAGAGAACCCTGTATGTAGGATGCAAACGCGACTGCGATTTCCTGTGGCTTGGTGACCACCGTCCCAGAGTCCGTGATGATTGCGGAGATGGGCGTTCCTGCCTCCCTCTGCCTAAGCTGCGCCGCCAATAGCCATCCCGCCTTTTCTCCCTGTTCATAATGCCAGCCTCTGTAGTGCATACTCTGCTTTGAAGGTAAAAAGGGTTTTGAGGTCCAAGCGCGCCTTCTCAAGGCTACATCTGGTGATAGCTGAAGAGTGGCCCGAATAAGCCAGTGTGAGGTGGACTATATTCTCTTCCAGCTCCTTTTAACACTCCTCACTCTTTCTATTGGACAGGGCAGCATCCCTCCTCAGCTGCCCCCTGATGGTGGCCTTCACTGCCGCCTACAATGCCAAGACAGTCAACTGAGCCATCACTGTGCTCTCGGGTAGGTATGCACGGGGTTTTAAGCAGGTTCTTGCCCGCCGGATGGCTGTAGCGGGACAATTTGAGGCAAGCGAATTGGCAGAGAAAGGCCCACATCAGCCTGCAGGGCTATAGGGGAGTGGTCAGAGAGTGTGCCATCTAGTATTGAAGTCTTGCAGAGAATGGGAAGCACGGGGTGGGCCATCAGTAAAAAATCCAACCGTGATTGCGTGCCATGAGCTAGGGACAAGTATGTGTATTCCCGGTCCGTCGGCTGTAAGAGACGCCATATGTTGCCATGATCAACCCCAAAATCTCCTAGGAGGGCTCTGTCCGCATTATTGAATGAGTCTATAGGACTGTGCGATCTAAGACCGCATCCTAGCCCAGACTCCACTCTCCGTCTATCAGGATATTGGCAGTATCTATCCGCATCAACACACGGGTGAGTTGAAGAAGAAAGGACACTTCGGACCCATAGGCACATACACTGAACCTATGCATAGTACCTGCCCGTTGATCTTTAGTTGGGTGAATTTACGCGATGAAGACGATTGAAACACAGGTCAGTCTATAGTGCAGAGGACGAGGGACACACTATTATAATAGAATTCTACTTCCCCCGATTGCGGGGTGGATTCTATTTTAGAAGATTTGGGGGCTCTTTTTGTAATATTTACCGGGGCACAGACATACGGTCGGATAGCGGGGGACACCCCTGTCTCATTTACGTTTCGTTCTTTACAGGGACTTATCAAGGTCCACATATGATGAACTAATCGAGCACTATTTACTATTGGGATGCTGCTGTAATACCCAACAAGGTTAGTTTTTTCGTCATACAGTATTTAGCAACCTGACCCCTGTATTTTAAAAGGAAGAGATCCTTCCTCTCTAAGAAGTCACATTGCTTCACCGACTATTACATCGTGTGACCAGTTACGGGGATACTGTTTATGACTGACTTTCTCACACCATAGTGAGATATTCAGTCTATCATCTTGTACCCTGTGCTATTGTATGTAGTAACTTTATTGCACACAGACTACTAATATCAACCTTCATACCAGTCTTATCATGTAATTTGGTATTTTGAGGACTATGGTTAAATGCTTAATTTTTACGACATGAGTGGGTTAGGCACCACTACTGAAAGCACAGAAACATAAATAGGGTGAGGTATAGTCTATTCAATGATACTATAATATACAAGTAACCAATCCGTATATATAATTTTTTTTTTTTTTTTTTACTTTGTCCGTTCCCCTCGCATCTCTCTATATTTTTCTTATACTTAGTCTAGTGGAGTTTGAAAGCCTCCTTTTCTGTTGACTGATGGTACATACTACACGTGACTGCTACGTCGATAATATCGGAATTTGGAGATAATTTGACTTTTTAGGAAAATGTAAATTCACTTTTTTGGAAGATAATACATATTAGATCTTTTACATAGGGATTGCATAAATTAATGACCCATTTTTAGTTTTGATTTTATATACACAACAGCCAAGATTGGTACTCAAGAGGCTCTTGGGACGATCTTCTTTTCCCATACCATACGCTTCGTACGTTACTCGGTGCAACGTTGAGACTGTAGTTTGAAGGATAGACCACTTTTAAGACACACTAAATCTATCACAGCTGGTGTAACATTGCTTCTTCATTTTTGTAATTCAACCGATCAATCCTATTGCCTACGGGCGGTAAAAGAGCTTGTCCTTTAGCACTTTTTCTGCATGCCTTCAATTTCTATTCTTGATGAAATACTTGAATCACTGCTGATCTACCAGTTACTGAACTGTTTTTTCTTCACTTTGGGTTTTCACAAGGATGCCCTTCCCTATGACACTTGTTTTAGGTTGGGCAGTAAATCAACTACTCTCCTAATTAATCCACTACCGGTGTTACAGAATTGTTGAAATATATGTTGTTTTACGGTTATACAGCCTTGAAAAAGTCACGTCAGTGATGAAACACGTGTTGGCTGTTGTCTGTCATCGAACACTGCTGCTCTAATTGGACTTGGAAATTTCACCATTACATTGTGTGGTCTTTGTATTTTGGTTCCTTTTACCAACATTGAAACAAATTTAACATGTCTATAATTGAACTGACAAACTATTAAGGAAATGATTAACAGATTTTTTGTTGTTCTGTAACCTGTGAAAAGAATTGAAAGTTCTTTCATAAAACATTAAAAATACAAGCTACTAAATATAACTAACTTGTTGTATGACGTTTTTCTGTAGTACAAACTCATGTTTTAACAGATATCACATGTAAATGTGGAGTGCCGGAGTATATTTTCTGTAAATATTTCAACAGAAGGTATCTTTCCGTTGTGTAATCACATCTTAGGTAGTAGGTTGTGGTATTACCCTGAGTGGCACCATTACTGAGTTAATCTATGTATACTTAGTTTACTAACATTACATGCCCACTAAATAGTTCATTTAACAAGGTGCAACATCTTGTTCCACTACTAACCTGTTTTTGTTGTATAATTTTGAAAGATCACAATATACAAAGTAATGTAAGATATGATTAATGTATCATTTGTTCCTTTTGCTTTGTCTGGAGACGAATAGAGACAGACACCGGTCATGTTACTTATGAGTGTATTGATATGCTATAATGACTATATACTAGATGCATGCAAAAAATACCAGTTGAAACATGGGTAGATATGCATGCATGTTCTATTTGTTATGATGAACATTAGGGAACTTAGGATCTCACTTTTCAGGTTTGAAAGGCATTTATGAAGTCCTTGGCTTGATTACCTATTATTTCTCACACCATTAAAATGCAACTGAAAAGATTAGGTAGAACTGCCTTTGAGTATTATTAGTCTGGTTTCCTTTTCTTTCTTTCCCCATTCTTTTTCCTTTCTTATGCTATAACATGAATCATAACTTATTTGTTTATGCTTTTTAAAATATTAATAAAAGATACTTGCCAAAAAAAGCATGAGAAGTGGGTAATGGGGGTTGAATTACCTATATTATTCTACAGCAGCAATGTTACATTTGGGGATGGGAGTGGGCGGAGGAAATGTTGTGTTTGGTAATTTCCCAAATTATTACTCACGAGGTGAAGAAACCTGCACATGTGGCACCAGTGTGAATGAAGGAACAAAGCAGATAGTTTCCTGGCAGCACAAATTAGTGAAGCCCAAACAGCCATTCCATAAGTGGCTCTAGTAAACTTGTTACTCACCACTATTGAAATAATGGATGTGTTGCATCCTATTTCAAATCCCTATACTATTCAGACTTGACTGACACATCCCACATGGAACTGGACTTCCTATCTGGAATATTTTCCTGTGTTACTGAGAAGGGTAGACAACTTTAATAAGGGGGGACCAGAGCGGGGGAAATCTCGAAAGTGATGTCAGAATTACCATAAAGCAATCCTCCAGATGACAATGGCCTCCAATTTTACAGGATCGACCTAGATCAGAAGGTATCCATACTCTAAGAGAAATTCAATGAAGCAGAGATCACAGGCAGACTATGTAGCGAATTCAACAACGCAACCATAGGTCTACTATCAATAACAGACAAGGATTTACTTCTTTGCGCCACCTACAAGCCCATTTCTGAAAATACTCAACACTTGAGGGGCACTTTGAAGAGCTGCCACCTACACAGGGTTCATATGTTGTACAAATATAGGAAACTGTAACAGACACAAAATAGATTCTTTGAATGTACAGGGCCTTAAACTTGCCCATGAAGAGAGGGTCATCCGTTAAACCCAATTGGAGACCCAGCCGGAAATTCTATACTTACAAAAGACACACATGAGCCGCACATACTTTATCCTAAAGTACTGTACTCTTACACAGACACAAAGCGGTAGACATCTTCATACACAGGAATTCGCGCATCCAGATTTTAGACAGTAAAACAAAAAACGGAGAGTGGGAGAATGGAGATTCATAATGTTACAAGGCCTCCTAGATGGTTCATATATAAAATTTCCCCAGTGTATTACCCAATTGAGGTATGGGATAGTTGCTTAGTGGACATCCTCTGAGAGCTGTGAAACTTTGCCAGGGGCAAGACTGTTATGACCAGGGATTTTACTACAGTTATGGATGAGAAACTTGACAGGTCAGGCAAAGGGAAGGGAGCAGCTAATGCTTTCTATACAAAAAAAATTAAGAACTCCCTACACTGCTTGGGGGTGACAAAAGTTTGACAAACAGGGAGGAAAGGAAAAATACATATTTTGCACATCTACATAGAATGCACTCCAAGCCTAATCAAATTTTGACAAGAAATTGCCTCATCCCCAAGTTCAAGCAACTGCCATAGGTCTGATAAAAAGTTCAGATGATGCTCCTGTCTCACTGTCAACTGACATGGGACCACAATGAAGAAAACAAAATAGCGTCTTCATCAAAATTCTTTTGAAGGACCCGATTCTCAAGCAGGTCACAGCAACCCAAGTCAGGGAGAATTAAGAACTTGTGGTCCGATTTATATTTAGATGAACGGCCCATGGGTCCGCCTTTGGGACAGAGTAAATTACTCCATCCCCATGGTGGAGGTCGCCCACCTAATTTGTAAGTGGCTGCTAAGCAGGTGGTCATTTATAAAGGCAGGTTCCTGTCAATGCATTTTACTGTTTGCTACAGGTCTGCACCGGAAAGCAGCTTTAGCAGCAAACACTCCACTTTCCCACAATCATACTGTGGTACTGCAAACTTGCTGCCAAAGAGTTTTTGGTGTGGATGAGTATCTGCTTGCCCGTGGGTGGACAAAATAAACATGAAGACTTTCTTGTCCCCAAACAATATCATAGGCATCGGGGGTTATAGGAATTTCACGCCACTGTAGAGGAAAAAAAAGCCTAAGACGGCGGACCGTGCTGGAGTGCTCGTGCGCTCCTGAGGGCTGGGATCACCATCGGTGCAAATCCCTGTATGCCCTTCGCCATCCGCCTTCTGAAGCGCATTAACTGTGCATTTGAGATTATTACTCAAGCCAGACTACCTTTCCTGATGTCTGACCCTGCTTTCTGAGGACTTAAACCTGATGACGGCCTGGGCCGCATGGACCCGTGTACCAGCCCGGAACACATTGGAGAGTTGCTGCCCTGGGATCTTTTGGTAGTGGAGAACTGCAGTCTCCTGCATCTACTCGAAGGCTCCGGGTGCGCCGTGGAGGTGGGTTGAACCGCACACAGATGCGGAGGACTTAAGGATCACAGTGGTGATTGCGCCCTAGTGTTCTACAATAGTGAGAGGCTACCAGCCCCCCCCCCCCCCCCATCAGCACTTGAATCATGGCCTGGTGTACAGCGGGAGGCTGCCAGCCCCTTCTTCGGCACCTCGACGCCCAGCATACGTGGAGGATGTTGGGGCCGCACTAGAGACGCTGTGGGCTTCTGGTTCAGATGACGAGTGCTCAGAGGTATGTCCGATCTCCTTTCCCCCGGCACTTACCTCGTTGGTGACTCCCTGCCAGCTGCTGACTGCCTCTGCGACAACCATCTACTTTCAGACCTGCCGACTCCATATTGCACTGTGTGGGAACACGTGCGCTGAGGATTCGGTTGGCTCTATTCCATGAGGCATGAGCGCTCCTTCCGCTGTCTCATTCGGCTGTGGGGTGAGGCTACGTATGAGGAGTCTGAGTTGGGGGGAGGCTGTCGATCTGGCTGCTCAATGCCTTCCTGACATAGCTGCGCAGCGTCAGGCTTGAACAAACTCGGTTGCTTTTGGTTGTACTTTGAGTCCTTGGTTTGCATGAATAGGGGACATCACCGCCCCTCCCTAGGTTTCTTTGTATCTGCTGGTTTCGATCTACCTCGAGCAGCGTTTCCAGCGACACTCGTGCAGCCTGCACAATTTTAACTCTGGCAGCCATTTGCCCTCAGCCCGGCCATTTTGTGGTATGTGAATCAGAAACAATTAGAAATAGAAGAGGCACTCACTGCTCTTCTAGGGCTTGATTCCATAGGCAGTGCTAGATACATTTAAACGAGGCTGAATCTGGTTGGGAGTCATTGAAACTGAAGGAGGATTGTATACTTTTTTTTTTTTTTTTTAAACACTCTTCTCTCATTGTCTTCTTTCCTCTGGTCTGGATATCTAGCTATCCTATTAGCTCAGACTGAATGGAGCTTTGCCCCAGGAGTGCCTAGAGGCGGACATTAGCACAGAGTTTCCCCCGTGTCCCTGGCCTGAATCATTGCTTGCTTCCCTGAATTCTCATAGCCTGCTCCATCATACTCCTGCATAGGCACCTCGTGCTCCTCACTCTCTGGCACGTCTTAGCTGGCCCAAGGGGAACACAGAGCTTTTCACTCATTATTCCTGGTTCTATTACCCTATTTGCTTGCGATTTTTGTCTCTCATTCAACAGCTGTCAGAAGCCCGGTCATGGCTTCTAAATCCTCAAGACCTATCCTTACGAGTTTGGAGCCATTGGGCCATAACGCTTATACATTTAATTACCCACTGAACCTATCAAAAAACGCATATAAAAACTTCAATCACAGACTCCTAAAATCACACCCAGAAACCCTCATCTCGGATTCCTACTTCTGCATAAGAAATGGTGACACAATAACTGATCTTATCTTCTTCACGAAAAGACGTGCTAAATGGAGGTTGGCATTTTACTCACTGCTACAAATCACCACATACAAGAAGACCCCTCATGGGTTTAGACTTACAGTTGAAAGAAGTTGAAGCTACCACTTCCCTTTATAACAAGCATTTGCAATGCAATCAGTCTCGCCTTTGGGACCTTATATGTATGGGTGCTGAAACATCTACTGTTCTTTAACATGGAGGGAAAGTAAGCACCAAACGGCGTGACACCAGGTATGGGAACACATGGAGAGAAATATTGCCTTTCGGTAGTCCAAAGCTCTGTTTTTAATATACAATCAGGGCCTTCGGTGGTCATATCACTGGAAATACAAGATTTGAAAAAAATATTATTGTCTACAGGTGCTCGTGGAAGACAATTTCTATGGACTGGAATCTAGAGAATGCTAAAGTGATGCTGGTATTTTACTGGCCTCTGCTGGTCGTTTTCTATCAAGAAAGTTAAATAGAGGCTGTAGAACAGAAAAAAAAAGTCCCTAAGCGGTAGCAGACCAGTCCTAGGGCTGATCTCCAGAGCCCACAAAAAGTATATATAAGATAAGTATATACTAAAGTATATACAAGAGGTCTCGAATGCTCAACCTAAAAAGGAGGCTTGGTGAAACAAAATGTTTGCCTAGCACCACACACTTTGGTGAAGCCGGAAGCAGGAATTGTTCTCAGGTTTTCTGCTTACACACTGTGCAATTGAGATCTTAGGTCCTTGTGACTGTTGGGCTCACTCATTTTGGTCACAATGTGAAATCTGGAAAGAACTTTCAAGGCTCACCACTTTCAAAAGTCACCAGACACCACTGATAGCTTCTCTATAAAGGAACACAAAACATAAGAAAAATGGCGGGGTAGACCTCCATGTACAAGTATTGAATTATATTGTATTTTATAGCTAACTATTATTATCAGATCTATACATTACTGACCAAATAACGCAAGAGGACATAGATTTTCTCAAAGACAGTCAGCTCCTTTGATTGAGGCCTGAGGACTGCCTTAGTCTGAAAGCCGACAGAGGCCGAGGAGATAACGACAGCCATTAAGAAGATACAATGAGGTGACAAAACAACATCATCAGAGACTTGTACAGGTGCTTGAGATTTATGAGGAGAGTCTGTGAACCAGCACTGGTGATGTCATTAGATGCCACAATGGCGTTTGACACCTTAGAGTGGGCATACTTGTTTGGAGTGCTAGGCAAAATGCGATTTGGGACCAAATATAGAAAATGGATTGACCTAAGCAACTAATAGCTAGCGTGCGCGTAAATAGGGCCACGTTGGACCCCTTCGTTCTAGGAAGCTATGATGTCACCACTGGCATTGGAACCATTGGCCGAGCAGGTCAGAGAGGACCCCCCCCCCCCTTCAGGAGGCTGCGCTGGGGTGATGCATCGAAGGAAAGGATTTTACTGTATGTGGACGATGTATCACTATATGAGGTCGACCCAAGGCAAATTATGTTACAAGTGTTTAAGATCTTTGGGAAGTACTCGGTGGTACAAAATGAATTGTGGAAAGTGTACCACCTACATCTGGGCATCTTCGTAACTGTAGACAAAGAGGCCTTTCTCAACAAAAACTTGTACACCTTGCAGGAGCGGTATAGGGGAGATGTTGAGCACTGGCGTTCCCCGACACTTTCACTATTGAGCAGGGCTGCTATATTCAAGATGATATCCCTGCCTAGGTTCCTTTAGACCCTTCAGAATATACCATTAGTATCCCTACTGACTTTTTCACATAATTAGAAGCAGTTATCCGATTATTGCTATGGGACAGTAGGGCCGCCTGCATAATTTTCAATAAACTTACAAATTGAGTGTCGGACAGAGGCATAGCTCTTCCTGATATAAAAAAGTACTACTCAGTCACGCAGTTGACAGTCTTCAACGACTGGGTGTTTGCACCCCAAGACGAGCCTGTGGGCAGAATTGATAGACATGCCATAGGCACGGGGCTACCTATTAGCACTTTGCAGGCAGAAGCTCCTTAAGGCTTTGCCTAACATAGACAAACAGTGGTGACAATATGGTGGGAAACCACAGGGTTTCTTGGCTGGGAGGGGACCCTCACAAGAGACAGTCCCTTGTCGGATGGAGATATTCTATCAGATCTGGGGGGTCTTGAGAGATTCCGGGGACAGGTGAGGGGGGTAATAGGCATTCTTAAATTATTTCCTTCAGGGCTCTCCATCAGAAGTACTAGGTGCCAGAGACTGAACACTATATGTGCAGATTAGGCATGCACTCGCGTCTCACATCAAAAGGGGTACCTTACTCGCCGGCTCATCCCTGTTAGAAGGTAGGATCTTAAAAGAGCCCCCACTAAAGAGATCAGTATCAGTGACATATAAAAAAGTAAAGAACAACTCTCCCGACATTGTGCAGGCATTGAGAGCAAGGTGGAACGTAGATGTGGGAGATCTGGAGTATGAGGAGTGGGAAGAGGAATTGAGAACCCCAAGGGAAGTTGTAATCCGCACAGGTTTCCGACTTATCCAGCTGCGTAATTTGCACAGATCATACTACTCTAGGATGCTTCAGAAACTAATGGGAAGAGTTGACTCTGATAGCTGTCTTAGGGGCTCTCTACAGTCTGGCACATTCTTCCATACTGTATGGTTATGCCCAAAGATACAGCAATGCATCATACTCAAAGATACAACAATGCTGAGAGGGAATACATGAATGCAAGGATTTGGTGCTGGGGATCGTCTGGAGCTCTCTGCTAAAATATGTATACTGAACATTTGGGGGGGATGATGGCCTTCCCAAGCTCTCCAAGCTATGAGTGAGTCTGGGTTAGGCTGTTGCAAAACGTAACATAGCCAGACGATGGGGAGCGGGGGCTGTCCAGGCCTGGAGACCTGGAAGGAAGAATTGGACTGGTGTATGTTAGCTGAAAAACAAATCTACAAAAGTAAAAGTTGTCCTAAGAAATGGACTAAGATTTGGGAAACATGGCAAACTTTTAGTGTACTAGTTATATCCATGAAAATGAGATGCAAATACATTATAAATATTGTGTGATGCAGGGAGAAGGGTTGTGAGTAGTAACGTATGTCTTGTGTGAGTGCTAGAGGGCCAAGTGCTTATGCAGCCTCTTTGAACTACTGAACACTGAATGCTAAAGTTTTAATATTAGTGAGGGCCAAGTAGGGTGATGTAACAGTTTACATTATTATGTGGTACACAACATAGACACAAGGCACCCCTTCAAACCTTACCTGGACATTGAAAGCTGTTAGTGGGTATAAGTGCGCTTTATAAATATTATCCTAGCCTAGTGTGTTTGACAGCATGGGCTGAGGGTGCTGTTCGAGATGTTACATATCTATGTACTGTAGATTGTACGTGAAGTGATTATTTTTAGGAGTTCTATCTCAAATTTATGGGTTAGTGTAATTATCTTGGAAACAGTTTTGTTTTCATATCTCTATGAGCGCTAAATGCTCCTGGATGCTTAGAATCTTGCCTAGTGGTGAGTTCCAGAACTTGGGGGCTTGAACTGAGAAAGTGGTGCTCCCATGGATTTCCTATTGGAAGGCGATATAGTGACCTGTAGTGCAAGCCTGGAGCACAGTGTTTTATTTGTTTGTATTGCTTGAATTTAATTTCTAAGTATAGTGGTCTTTTTTCTTAGAAGTCTCTGTGGACGATGCAAAGTGCCAGAGGAGTGCTTGCAAAACTGGTGCCATGTGTTCTCGGAGGTGGAAGCACAGAAGGAATCTTGCCAGAGTGTTTTGGATTAGTTGCATTTAGTGCATGATAAAACTGGGGACATTGAGGTACAGGCTGTTGGCATAGCAGGGCTTGGAGATTAAGAGTGTGAGTGTTATGTTTCGTTTATAGGCCCTAATGTAGACCCGTTCATATATGCCATAATGTAGAAATACTGGTATATACCCTATTATGGTCATACTCGTATATGCCCCATTATGGTCATACTCGTATATGCCCCATTATGGTCATACTCGTATAGTCCCCATTATGGTCATACTCGTTTATGCCCCGTTATGGTCATACTCGTAGATGCCCTATTATAGTCATGGCTCCTAATATAGGCATGATCTTTCACCTACATTAGCTCCTTACAGTACACAACGAGCTCAGAGCTCTGAGGGATGAACGTTATCTAGTCTGTGGTTAGAACACTGCAAGGTTGTTCCAGAACACAGGCCTACAATGTACTCATAAATTATGCATGAGCATTTACCAACTACATCTCCCTCATAATATGTATGTACAAAGTTCACCCCGGACGTCTTCCTCATGTCCAACAAAGACCAATACAAACCATACTGAGGGACAAGACACTTTAGGGTATAAATACACCACATCTTGCCACAGTAAGATAGAGGGAACCGAGACTTCCATGCTGACACAATGACCAGAGACGCTGAGGCTCCTGCATGCAGTCGCTCCAGCTGACAGTGGTCTAATCATCCCTTGCGGGGTGTCCAACTCGAGACCAGGACGGTGTCCCACACTCTCTCTATTCAGGTATGGGGGTTCGACTAAATCCTAGAGGGATTCTTGGCTCTTAGGCTTTAGACCTACACATATGCTAGGTACACTCAGGTACATCTAGTTGGGCATCGTAGGAGTATGTGCACTTGCATAATGCTCTTATATTCATGTATGTATTCATGATTATCGCAATATGGTAGAACTGTTCTATCCTTTCACTGTGATCGTACTGCGGATAATATATCTCTGCTATTGTCTGCCGATTACTGCAGCACATATATTTTACACTAGAATAACAACTGTTCAATAAATACTTATTGAAACGCCCAACTGTTTATTCTGTGTAACTCTCTGAGACAAACCGAATAAGTGAGCACGAGTGACTGAGCGAAAGGTAGTACATTGTTTCCACGATTCTGAGGAATTTGGGTTGTCATGATCTAAGGTTGCCAGGAACTAATCTCTCCCCGATAAGAGGAGATTCTAGTGGCACTGTGAGCTAGCTAATGCAAACCAGGCTAACATATGCGGTGGGGGTGCACAGAGTCAGTCTAACACCAAGCCCACGGTTTATGTTATCCAAACGCGCAGGTCCTACAGGGGTACTATAGGAACTACACGACATGAGGAGATATTGCAGCTTTTGTTGGTATCCAAGGTATGCTGTGTTTTCATTGTGTAGAAGGTGTTCTTTGTTACTTTAGAGACATCTGGTATTCTATTGTGTTGGATTTACAGAGTCATTGGCTACCCAAAGGCTTCCCAGTGCTTAGAAAAACCCACACAACCTGCACCATTTCTGCGTCCAGATGAAGAGAGCAGCTAGTTCACAAACAGTCAGGTTTCCAAGACTTTCTAAAAGTAGATCCTAGATCGATTTGGCTCAGTTTGCTCGTCAAGGAGTTCCATAACTTAGGGGCCAGATAGGCAAATGAGCAGCCTCTCCATCTCGTCCTAAGGATTTTAGTACCGTCATGATGTGTGTGTTAGCCAACCTCAGCACCCTTGTAGGGATGTAGGGTTTAACCAGAGATTGTAATAACTGCTGGCCTTTGTTGTAATAGGCTCTATGAGTAATACAAAGGACTTTGAACTGCACCCCTGTTCCACTGGGAGCCAGTGAAGCTCTACCAATGCCCTTTTTTTATTGATACCTGGGGATGTTCAAAAGAAGGTGGGCTGCCACATTTTGTATGACCTAGAGGCTTTTTGTTACGTAGTGAGGGGATCCAAAGTACAGAGAATTCCCGTAATCCAGATGAGAGATTATAAAAACCTGTATAACGCGCCTTCTGGAAAGGAGAGGAAGAAGATCTAGCACTTTCCTAAGCATTCTAAGCATGCCCCAACAGCTCGCTTGCTTGGGATTCAATGGTGAAGGTGTCATCTAGCCAGAAGCCCAGGCTCTTTATAGGGCTTTTGGGGCTGGGTGAATTCCCTAAACAGTCCGGCCAGGATGTCAGTGCCCGATTCTCAGTTTTATTGCACAGTAGCATGATCTTAGCCTTGTCCCTTTTGAGTTTAAGGCAACAACTTGCCATCCAGTTGGCCACTTCTTTTAAACAGGATGCAAGTTGTTGAGAGTTTGAACAATGATCTGCGGAGATAGACATGACTATTTGGGTGTCGTCTGCATATGACACTATTGACAACCCAAAGGCACATATGATCTTTGCGAGGGGGGAGGCATAGAAAGAGTTTAGAGAGTAGGCCTCAAAGTCGAACCATGAAGCACCCTGCATTTCGAGGGGGAAATGTCTGAATAGCATGTCTGATCAAGCACTTGGAAAGTTCTACCCACAAGAAAAGAGGTTAGCTATCTTAGTGCGCTATCTTTTATACCCATGTCTGAAATTCTCTGGGTAAGAACTGCATGGTCTACTGTGTCAAAGGTGGCACTGAGATCCAAAAAGATAACTGCTGAGAAGCCTCCTTGGTCTAGGAGGCGTCCGAGTTTCTCCACCACAGAGAAAGGTGCTGTTTTGGTACCGTGTTGCGGTCTAAACCTCATTTGGGTATGATGGAGAATTTGATTGAATCCCAGAAAAGAAGAACGATGACTGGGAAGATGTTCTCAAGACCCTTGTTCCAAAATGTGGAGAAGGGCCGTGTCCAGCGGTGAGCCCAACTTAACCATGCAGACTAGTTCTGAAAGATGGCTTGTTGTAGTGACGGGGAAGGCAGACAGGCCTTGTACATGGCTCCCTGAGGATTTCCTCCTCAACGAATGGTCTAACACCTTCACCCTATCGGGAAATGCATATATCTGTGATCTTTTTAGAAAGACGTTGGCCAGATAGTTACTGCATACCACTGTCAGTTCTGGTAAAGAGCGGTCTGCTTTAGGCTCAGTAAGAGATTTCAGAATCTGAAAAATGTATTTAGGTGAGTTGGAGGACTTATCAATTTTGGCAGTGTAGTAGGAAGGTTGATGGGGTCTGATTTCGGAATGATAGTTCCTGGTTGCCTTCCGATACTCTTGCCTACACAACTTGTCACAAAACTTCCTTAATTTCCTCTCCAGTCTTACATTTTTTTTTTTAGGACAGCAAATGGGAATTGAACCACAGGGATTTTCTGCCTTGTCAGAGGCATTTGTGCCATGTCCCGGGATGACCTGGTTTAGAGATTTATTGATCCAAATGGAAAATCTAAAGGCTGCTGAGGGAATATGGTCACCTAGTTAAATTCTAGACTTGATGAGAACAGCTTTCTAGTCCTCAGGATTTAATTTGGCCAGCAGTCATCCTGACGCATGGCCTTGGTAGGAAGGTTTGAGGGGGGAGGAGGAGGAGGAGAAGGTGATGGGTATCAGATAATGATCTGACCAGGCTACTGGCAGAGGTTGTAACACCTGCAGATGTAAGATAATTCTAAAGAAGAGATCGATGGTATGCCCTTTCACAAGGGTAGGTCCCATTACCTATTGTTCTTCGAGGCACAACTTTTGCTGTCATTAAGATGAATGTTAAAATTTCTCAACAGAGTGAAGTGGGCTTTGTTCATTGCCAAACTTGCAACCATGTCAGGAAGCGCCTGGAGGAAATGAGCAGAAGGCCCAGGGGGCCTATAGAGTAGAGCTCCAGAGAGGGTGCAAGTCAGAATAAGCAAAATTGAGAAAAGGAGACTTTCACAACCAGTGAGAGTGAAAGGAGTAAGGATACACCTAAAAGACTCTCTATGAACAATAGCGATCCCACCACCTCCTTTATCTTTACGATCCTTCCTACAAATAAGGTAGCCTGAGGGCAAAGCTTGAACTATGTCAGGTAAGGAGCCCTCATTCAGCCACATTTCGGTAGGGATTAATACATCTGGCTGGTTGTCCTGGTTGTGTTAAAATAGTTTCAATTTATGACCTGCCAAGTTAATCAATAACATATGCCCCCCTACCCGTTCTTTATCAGGATTTGAGTGGTCTGACTCCAATGTTATCTCTAGGTTTCTTACCTTTCTTGATGTAGTTACATGGGCATTGAATTCCTTGGGCCATATGGGAGTAGGCTGGTTGTTGTGCCATTGCCACAGGTCATTATTTCTGTCTTTGCGATGTTGAACTTTTTGTGATTACTCATCAGACATTTAAGGTATGGTGGCAGTAGTCAAGTCTTGAATTGTAGGAGGACTTCAAGGCCATCCATTTATAGAATGATTTGCATATCATCTGCACTGATGTAATAGGTGAGGTTGAATGATCTAATCAGGTCTGGTAAGAGAGTTAGGTAGATGTTAAATTGGAGAGCAGACATGATGGACCCATGAGAGAAGTGACATTGTTGAGTGTGAGGTGCTGATGTGAAAGGTGGTAGCTACAGTAAGTTTTGTCTGTATTTGAGGAATGATGCAATCCATTTCAGAGCATTTTCCCATATTCTGAGATGATGGAGTCTTTGTAGTAATGTCCAGTGGCAAATGCCAGAAGCAATAGGGTGGCCACTCCGTTCTTTTCCACTGTGAGTTTTAGGTAATCCCATATTGATACAAGGGTTGACTCTGTGCCTCTTCCTACTCTGCATCCACATTGCTGGTCTGACAGGAGAGGCGTGCCTCGTATACCGTTGGAAGAACCACTTAGCACACGCAACGTCAGACAAAACGTTACGCACTGATGTCACTCCTCTAACGAGGTCCTGACTAATGACTGTTTGAGGACGGACATTGCTCAACAGGATATCAACAGGAGAGACACTGTTATTTGTGGCATAGGATTGGGGGGAATTCTCCATGTTGTACATGAAGGCCCGATTTCTGTATGGCAGGAGGATATTGCGTTGAATGTCCAGGGCACAGGATAGTATCTCTATCCAAGAACCACATACACTAAACATGTGGAGGCACTACTAACTAAGTAACAGTGAGAGCTGTGGTTTTTAATCTATACCCCTCATGACTCTCAGGATGCTAGAGCATTCTGCTTATTTCTCATATAGTGTGAGACTACAGGGTGATGCTCCTGTGCCTACTCCGTGTTACGAACTCTTAACCTAATACAGGGGGAAGAACAACTTTTGTGACAGTTTACTGTTAGTTACAATCTGACTAAGACTCACCACTATTTCACAATTTACTTTCTCCAGTTGTGTGCTGTGCTTCACGTGTGCTGCACCGTTTTTTTGACATTCCTGTGACTAACATGAAATTTAGTTGTATTCATATAGTATTGTACTTGGGGGTTCCAACCGCAAGTATACAAAATAATTTTTTATTTTGCAGGATTCACAACTTCTGAACACCGTGACAACTGACACTAAAACACTGACAGCATATGGATTGTCCTGAAGAAGGCTGTCGACCCCACAGTGCATTAAATCAGCGACTGAAACTTGTTGGTATTATGATGGTAGGGTCATAGGTGCCCAAAGAACATCAACATCATTGGAATTTTAATCCTGTCACATGGAACCCACAAATGAATTTATCTGATTGGGTATCTTTTGTATGCAGTTTTAACCAATTTCCGATCCCTTTCTATATATATCTTAAGTCTCAACAACTCTGCTCCATTACACTTACGATTGTGTGTTTGGTGTTGTAGTATACCCAATGATGAAGCATGGAACTGTAAGTGGGTGAGGGCATTATATTGAAAGGTTGTGGGATCGCTTTAGAAGGTAGAAACTAGTACTGTTTCATCAATCTTTTTGTGTGGTGATCAAGTGATTTTCTTCAATACACCAGGAAATCTGAGTAAAAAGGTTTGGTCTTAAATATTTTGCCCACAAAGTTTGGAGGATTAGATAGGTCGAGACTTTCTTTTCTTGAGAAGAGATCGAATGTAGGTTTTTAACCTGTATCGTAAAAAACCTTGTTCCACTGACTTGTCAAGTAAGCTTCTAGCAACCTCCCCTACCAGTTTGTGGGAATTAGGTCTTTGAAGATTGTTAGCGGTACTGGATCTGAAGGTGACCCTGATCATCTGCTTTCAGTGATAACGTTGTGAAATTGTTTTACCAAGAGAGTATTAAAAGTATTAAGCGATGGATTAGTGTCGTCTCTCCTTGGGGTGGTTGAGTCATTGGTAGGGAAGTGTTAGCTGTATTCTCCTTAAGGTACTTTTCGGTCTTTGAGAATTTCCATATTGTAGGTTTCCGTTGCCCAGGTGACACTCCCCATTCCCCATGGCAAGGGAAGCAGAGCAAGACTACAGTTAGTGCTGCAAACCCCCACCCAGGCTGAGCTCACAATGGAAATGGTTGTGAAAGAGCTGCTGTTGGGCATGGAGAAAAGCTTGCAAGTCATGGACACCCTAACCTCATGCATTAACCACATGAAAGACTTAAGAAGTATGCCTATCGGCTGGACACAGTAGAGGGACAGTTCTCCAAGCTGCAAACAAGAAAATACTGAAAATGAAGAAGGTACTAGGGGTAATACTTTTAAAAAGGGAACACCTTGAGGCCAGGTCTCGTAAAACAATATAAAGATTGCAGGAATAGCAGAATCAGTCAGTACCCACAAAATAGGGTCCTGCTTTGAGCATCTTCTATCAAACCTGTTTTACAGGTACCTCTTCTCTATGTGTTTATTGTCAAGAGGGTACACCGATATATGTGCATGGGCACCCTCACATCCATGTGAGGGCACCCTTACATCCAGTCACTGGCAGACTCTTTGACTACTGAGATTGGATACTATCCTACACCTGGCTAGAGAAAAGGGACACGACCTATGGTGGCATGGCTTCACTCTAGTGGTCCAGGAGGCCCGGATGGCGTTCACAAGTGTAAAATAAAATTTAAAAAATGCTTGATGTAATTGAATTTCCAATTTGCTGTACTGTACGTAGCCAATCTCAAGATTTTGCAAAAGGTAAGACTCATTTCTTCATTGACCCAAAGGCTTAGGCAACATTGGTCAAAAAAACTCTGCTGAATGTAACCCCTACTCCACCAGTCCCTAAGAGGGGACCCGTCTGGCTGAATAATCTCAGACCTGCCCCAGTGTTATTCCTCATCTGTCTTGGAACAGGAGCACCAGAACCTTTCTCATTCTCCTCTCCTCACTCATTCATTCCAAAACTAGAACCTACTTGTACAGATGAGGTGTGTCACATCCTTGCCTAGAAAGCTTTCAAGTGAAGGTGTGACAAACAAAACAATGCTAATTTCAAAATGTCCGTCATGCCCTCTGGCGTGGAGAGAGCAAATCTCCTTAGTCCAGGTCAGCTATGGAGAAGCAAATGTCCCATTCTGTCTACCGTTTGCTGTTGAAGACATCATTTTCAACCTGTTAAGACTTTGAGAACATGTTTCCTAAACACTCCAAGTGCTTGAGTAGCTCAAAGAAAGACAGTTTGCTTTCCAAGATGAAGAACAAGTTATTCCAGTACCACTGCTCTGCGATTCGCCCTTCAACATCCAGAAGCAATTGGAGAAGGAAATATTCCATATATTAGCTCAAGACACCAGAGAACCATTATGTAGACCCTCTTAGTGGGGTGTCTCCATTCTTCTTGTTCCCAAAAACCAGTAAGAATGTCATACTGTATGGGGTGAACCTCACTTGGCACATCACATTGATCATTCATCTCAACCATTTCTATTGTATTCTCCAAGCTAGATCTCAACAAGGACATCATTATTAGGACCTACCGGAACCATCCCATTAGCATCATCGGCATCATTAGCAGAGATTTGTAAAGTGTGCACAAAGCCCAAATTGGCATTCAAGCACTAGAAGGCAAAAACCTGCCATGCAGATTGTAAGGAGAAAAGGACCTATAATAGAAAACTCTGTATACCTTTCCTCAGCTGACTCTTAGAGAGAGGTAATAGAACTACAGTATACAGTGCAATAGCATTCCCCTGGGCAGGAGTATCCATAGTACGTGATCGCCTTCCGCGAGTAATCTTTGTAACTGGGAAATAGGCAGGCGGCTCTAGTCTTGCAAACTGAGAAAGCATATTCTTGGGTTTTCAGGGGACGCTCCATAAATAAATGAATCCAAGTGACCGCTTTAAAGTCAATTCTAGTTTGGACTGGAAGATAGCGAAGTTTCATTAGAACCAGAGTAATGTGTTCCATTGAAGAATTACCACCACACATGTAGCATTTTAAATAACCTGCAGTTTCTGGGTGTTTTTAAGTCTGGCACTATCCAAGTCCTTTTAATTTACTAAATTATACATCAATAAACTTATATAGATGGGCTTTGAGACAACCTTCTTCATCCATTGGTTTGTTGTATCATTCACATTTTTCTTCTGCCCACTACAGCATAGAATATGGGGCAGTTAGTTAGTCAACCAACTTTTGCCATTGCCTAACTACACTGTGAGTGGCGGCATACTGGTCTTTCGCACACAAAGTAGTTCTCATAATGCTAGAGGATATTATGAAAATGTGTGCTTTTTGAGAACAAAACAATAAAAAGCATTAGACATTCTTTTTTACAAAGTGGTACAACGCAATGTTGAAAGAAACATGTATTGTCAAAGCCAAAATACTGGTAGAAGACACCAGCCCTATTGGCTTTGACAATGCTGGTTCTTTAAGGGCATCATCACTTTTAGTCACACTTGTGTGTATGAACAGATATAATTATGGTCTAATTTAGAGGAGGACACTCATGGATATTCCACCAAAAATAGCAGATACCAGTCTGCATCTCCGGCAACCGAACCACCCTATTTATAGCTCCTGCTTATTGTGAACATACTGCCAGATGAGCCTCCTCTGGCTTCATAATTGCCAGTGCTCAATTTGAGCCGGTGGTTGAAGTTGGGGCCTACTGGCACTCATTTTGGGCACAAGCACTCATTTTTCCTTATCAGACTTTGATCCAGAGCAAGAGAGACAAAAACGCACCATGGGGAAAGAAAGAGGAAAAGAAAACTGTGGCAAAGGAAGAAGCAGAAACCTGCGAGAGCACGATAGAGAGAGAGAGATCTACTAGTGGATTAAAGAGTCACAGCCTTGGTAATCGGCTCGCTGGCATTCAGTCGCGCTGGCTACGGGCATCTGAGCAAAGTTTGGGCCCAGCATTTATTCTTTTTCAAATTAAGTATTAAGTCAATGTGCAGTGGCAACTTAAAAAAAATGGTGGTGAATCAAGTGTAAGGTGACTGGACCGCAACCATGTCCAGCCGAGTTAAGGCCATGAAAGTCTGCCATGGAAATGTTGCAAGAAGTCCAACAAAAGGAAGAGACAGTGTCCCTAACACCAGTGTAATCTACCCCATCTGTTATGTATACTACATGTGTGGCTTTTGACATAGTATCCCACATTAGAGGAACATTACAGAAACCAGGCTTGTGGCGTAAATTCTGCAGTCATATACTGATTTTGGCAAATTTCCACTGGCGTTTTCACCACCAAATTGTCTTTTCCTACGGCAGACACAGATGCCTGGTCGAGAAATCAATCTGCAAAGGCAACAGAAAGTCCACTGCCCTTACTGGACAAGTACATCAGTTAGAAATTTCACTGGTAAACTCCAACTCGGCCTATACATTTATGAAGGTTCTTGGGAGTGGAAATTTTTAAGAAGGAAATTTAAAAGATTATCAGCCACATTGCAAAGTGTCTGTTACAACAATGAAATCTTGTGGCTTGGTTCTTCGCAATTGAATCGTAAGGTGTTCATGAAGGTGCGCGCTGCTTACAAAGAAGCTCATTTGACACTCAGTTTCAGGACATGTAAACTCGGGAGCCTGCTCCACAGTTCTGTGACCCAGTTGGACCTTGCAACTTTGGGGTCTTTAATGGATATGGCTAGTAACTGTCCGCTTTACATTCAAGACACAGTTTAAATTAATTACAGCACTCAATTCAATTCATGAGACTTTATTCGGTTGAAGATTGATTGATTGAGAAACAACCATTAAAACATGCATAAAATACTTTAAAATATGTACACAAGCTAATTTGCCAGGTCAACATTCAAAGGAAAAGATATATAAAATATATTAGGATAAGGAAAGATTAAATTACAAATACCCAATTTCCTTCCAAATTATAAAGGCTATAAAAGCCCATAAAACATATAATACAATAAAATCAGTTATTAAAAAGCATTGGGCCCCGTGAGTGTACAGCTGCACGGAGAAATGAGCTTACACAATTGCGTGTCTCCTTATCTGATAGCTGTTGGAGATAATGGTAAACTGGAATGCAGTGCCTAAGGTTTTTAAGTCTCATAAAAGGAGCTAAAATGTTTTTGGTAAACAGTTTATGAAAATCACAGAAAAAAAGAATGCAACATTGACTGATAAGAAACATCATTGCATGGGCATACTCTTGCTTCAAGATTGTGTTGATACCAAAGAGGAAAACAAAATAAATATTTAATTAAGTCATATTACGGCACTCCTTGGACATCTGAAAGGACTTGGGTAGGAATCTTTCTGGGCAGAGGTTTGTCAGAAGGCGCTGCATGTTATCACAGATCAAACTGTGAGCACCAACCAGGTGGGTCCTTTTGATTATTTGCTGCATAGTAAGCTGGCATTAAAGCCAACCCAGTGAGTCTTGGTGCGGTGCTTGCTCAACATGCGCTTGGGTGAGATGCACCAAGAAAAATCAGATCATCACCTGTGCAAGTCACAACCTGGCAGACACAACAAAAGTATCCTCTAAATCCTAGAACTAGAGCCATCCAGTCGTGTGGGCTATTATATAATTTTAACTGGCCCTTGTGAGCATGGTCAAAATGCCTCTGGGATGGTAAACTAGGGTCTGCGATTCAAGGACTTTAAATTCAAGATCCCTCACAAACCTGGACGGAGTGACAACCTTGCAGGGTAGCTTGCCACCTCTGCTGCTCCAAACACTGCATGCGCCATTGAAGAAGTCTCCATCAGTATCACAACTAGCAAAACCTAAAGGGAAAACGTGGATCTGAATGACATTATTACTGTCACTGGATAAGAGCACACTCTCAGTGCCGTACTAGTCACGACCCTACATGCAACACCATGCCAATGCCATACTTGATGCAAAGACCACTGACTCCCCTGAAAAAAAAAAATTCAAACAATGGGTGCCTGGATTATGCCGGAGCGCAAATGGCATAGTTTTAAGTGTGTTGATTTCACACACAATGGTCATACGTGTGTGAAAACTGCCAGTGCCAGGAACATGGTGGAGCAGAAGTGATTCCCTCCACTTGACACGCGGGTGACGTAATTTCTTTTAAAGCGTCTGTGAAACTAGAAACTCTGAGCACCTCTGCCAATAAATGGATGGGCGGAACCAGTCATTATTTTCCTTGGACTCTTAGTATCAGGATAACACTTACTGATGATAGCGGTTGACGGGTAGCAACAATACCCGGATATACATATGACATACACCACAAGAGCTGCTGACGTGATTCTTTCACTAAGCAAAATATTTTTCGTTTATTAATTACAAAAATGTGAAGTGTACAGTCCCTTCAAGATTCTACGTGCAAGAGAACCTTTCACCAGAGACAACAGTGTGTGGATGAATCTCAAACTACAGAGCAAATGGTCACCTTCAGTAGTTAGAAGCAACCTCGAGAAAGCACAGAAAATTTACAAAGAATACTATGACAAAAAGCATTGGAAATGCAATAGGTCTCGCATTTTTTTTAAGTTAGAGCTATTGGCATTGTAAATGGCAATGCCTTTTACTTATGTTTATGGAGTGGATGCATGTGGTGTGAAGTGGAATTATGTGAGTTGGATAGAATTGTGTGGCGTGGAATACTGTGGTGTGGAGTGGATTTGTGTAGAGGAATTATGTGGCATGGTGTGCAGTGGAATTATGTGGATAGTAATTATGTGGCATTGAGTGTACTGAAATTATGTAGAGTGGGATTGTGTGGTATGGAGTGTAATTATGTGGATTGGTATTTTGTGTTGTGGAGGGAAGTTTAATTATGTGGTATGCTGTTGAGTTATGTGGCATGATGTAGAGTTTTGTGGTGTGGATTGGATACATGTGGTGTGTTGTGTAATTATGTGGTTGAGTTGAATTATGTGGTTTGTTGTTGAATTATGTAATGTGGAATGGAAATGTGTGGAGCTGAATTTAAGGAGGGGGGACGTAAGGGAACAGGGTGCTGAGTAGGTGGTAGCCGTTTCCTCACTGGCCACTGGTTGTATGTGGTCGTGTGTGCTTAATTGCCTGCACTGGATAAAAAAAAATTGAACCATAAGGGATTGGTTAGCCATCTTTTCACACCCAGACACTATTAAAAAAGACACAGGAAAACATCCATTTCCTTATACATTCTCTTTTGCTTTCAATTTCCGTAAAAAGCTCAAAAAAACATAAAGAGAATAGTGTATTGCCAACGTGAGTGTGCAAACGTATCATAGGTCGTAAACACAAGTGTGCACTAAAAACGTCTCCAAAGCATAATAACAATAATGAAAGTGACTTCCTCCTTTATCACAAACGGAGTGTGTACAACGCATCACATGGTCTAGTAAAAATCTCAGGAGAGAGTAAAGAGAAAGCAGATCACCAAGTATCACCACCACAAGTGTGTAAACAAATTACAGAGCTTAGTAAAACGAAAGCTCTAAGTGTAAAATATAAGGACTGGAACCCACAGTCACGCCAAAGCAAGTGGGTTAAACAAACCATAAGGTATAGTAAGACCTTTTAAAAGTGGAATACAGATACATTAGAATTCCCAATATCCCCAATGTGAGTATGTAAAACAAAACACAGGGCCTAGTAAAAACGTCTGTTAATCATAAAAAAGAAATGGGACCCCCTTGTATTGACAACATGAATGTAAAACAAATCACAGAGTGTAGTGAAATCCTTGTAAAGCATAACAGAAACATTTGAATCCCTAGTATCACCAGTACGAACATGTGAAACAAATCACAGGGTGTAGATAAAACAACTGTAAAGTGATACATAGAAACTGAAGGTTCTCTCAATATCACCAACATTTATGACGAACAAAATCCTAGAGAGAAGACCTAAAAGTGATCGCCACACCAAAGAACTTTAGGTTACGCCGCAACGTGAGATTTGCTGATGAGTGCGAGATTTCTAAGAGATGAATGGAGATGGGGAGTTTATCATCCGCTCTACAAAAACAACTCTTATATCTCGCCATTGGCCCCTGTCAGCTTTGCTAACGTTTTGAGCTCTGCCGTACAGCATCCCCGATGCTGTGTAGCATTGCTTTTAAAACCAGCATTTGATGAAGCACCACTGACAAAGCCTTCAAGAACTACACACTCGCTCCAAAATCCTTCCATGCGACCCAACATGCAAAGGCAACGGAAAACGCTATTCGTTCATTTGGTCTTTAGTTATCACCGACATTAAAATTTCACTCTAATCAACAGTAAATGAAAAATAAATTAAAAAAAAAAAAGTACCAAAGCGCTCCACATTCACGCAGATTATGTTCTCAAGCCCAATCACCGCAGAGGGCATCATATGCCAGACACCATTTCATAATGAAAGAGGACTTGGGGTGAAAAGACAGGTTGCTAAATACGGCTGGACAAGGGGTAAATTACCTGCATTTGCAGCACATTAATTCAGTAAATGAGCTTCCGAGTCCTCGGAAAAGGCAGCGGTTTCAGCGGCTGAGGTTTTAAGTTTGTGACAGGCTCGGCTGAATCTTTCCAATTACCGTCAAACGTTCCCAGCCAATGTCCATGCATCCAACACCTGACACTATTTTTGAGGAAACATCAGGTTGGAAATGCTCTGGCTACAATAAATATGATTCTGTAAAGGGATAGGCTGCTCGCCAATAGCAGAACGAGTTATTTTAGTGATATATGTCGATGTGTTTGTTTATAGCTTTGTATAACACAATCCGGGCCCAATGCTAGCACAAAACCCAGATTTGTAGCAAAGCAAAAATATCCAAATAGAGAATGTTAGGTCAGAGTTCACTATGGGCAGGTCAGCAGCTGCAGGATGTTCCATTTTTGTGGTCCACTTCCCCGGAAGTGGACATGAGAGCGCCCGAGCAGGGTCATGAGAAGAACACGCACTACAGCTGCTTTTAACAGGGTGACATCGAAGTGTACGTGCAAAAAAACACGTGAAAGCGGCTAGAACTGGAAACAAGTGTTGCTGCTCATTAGAAGGCCCTTTGCAAAGCTGAACGGTCAATTTTCTATTGCTTATTGATATATTTGGGTGTTAAACTGGTACTAATGAGGTGCAACCAATGCCCAGACAGTTACCAAGTTCAAAAATGTGGAAATAATGAATAGTGTTACAAAATGTGCCGCATTATGCCACATAATTTGGCTTGTATTGCAGCGTGATTCACTCAATCCTGCCGCATAATTTGTCTCTCTCCTGCCGCATAATTCCAGTGGCCCTGGGTATACCTAAGGGACCACTCGTAATCACGGACAAGGTACACAAATTCAGGATAGTCCGTGAAAAATACGAACAGGTGGTCGCCCTAGATGGTGTGTACGTCTCCTTAAATAAGTTTGGCGTTTAGAGTACTTCACTGTTCATGTGTTTTCCGAGATGGCCCAATTGATCACTTTCAGGAAGATTAGTTGTTTTTATCAGGACCTGTGAGATAGATGTTGAACAGGGTACTAGTGGTTATTATGCTTGCCAATAAGCAGGCATCGGTTTCCATCTCGCTTATCGAGTACCTTAACCATGTGATCTGGCGAGCAGTGAATGATGAAATGAAACTGAAACTTTGATACCCATTCAAACACGGCTGCAGGGGAAGCATTTGTTGGAGATCTGTCTCGAGGCGGATGGCTTGAAGATGTCTGTAAGGTACAGTGTTCTTTATATTATATGGGTTTTTTTTTTGTACGGAACGCTTCAATAGTTACTGCACTTCATGCGCCAACAACCGGGAAACGCCGGTTCACCCACATTCTAGTAAGGATGAGGGAAATGCCTCTCATAATGTTTACCAGCGCGCAGCTAACTTTCATTCCAACACGGATGTGGCGTAACAGCTTGAGTTGCCGGTTTTGGAGCTGGGGATCCAAGTTTGAATCTCTGTGTTGCCTCATTATCTTGTGATTCTGGGTAAATCGCTTGATCATCACGTAATCTCCCCGTGCCTCCAAAAATATGAATCATGTAAAGCGCTCTGATAACTTAATCGGGTCTCGTTCGCGCTATAGAAAACTGAAATGCTGGCGAGGAAAGAGTTAGAAGGTTCTCAAAATGGTTAGGCAATAGAGAGGAGCGTGAAAAGGCGAGGATCGGATAAAGTTATAACGCAATTAAAGCGCGGAGTTTGTCATACAGAGTTGAAAGTAAATGTGGGATACATAAAGCAATAGTGATAAAAATAACCAGTGGTGCGCGTGCACCACAGAGGAGCGGGGGGAGGGAGCGCGGCAGCGAGGCGAACGCGCGCTGCTGCGCGTTCTGGCCACCGTCGGGAATGGGAGGAGCAGAGGCGGGACATGCGCCCGCCTTTGCCCAATCGCGTGCCGTCTCGGTAAACAAAAAAAAACGCTCCAGCCAATGTGGGCTTCCGAAAGCAAAACCACACGCACGAGCGTGTGGGTAGCTTTCAGAAGCCCTTTCTAAAGGTCTCGCGCTGTGCGAGCAGTGCTGCGCACTGCAACGCTAGGCGCGAGACCTAAAAAGCATGGGGTGAAAGACATTTCCCTGGAAAAAGGGGATTGGGTCAGGGTCAGATTAGGCACCTTGTGCAAGAAAAGCAACAGCAAGTTTAGTGACCCCCTACAGGTCAAAGAACGTTACTCTCGCTCTGCTTTGCTGAGTGATGGAAAAGTAATGGTCCCTAGCGAGGATGGCTAAATGCAACAAAGTCTTAAGGTGGAGAAAGGACAACGATCCCACAGACGCAAAGTATGGATGGCTGTGGTCTGAGATTGAAGGTCATGGACTCGTGCGGATAACATGGAAAGCATAAATAGCGAGGCACAGAGTGGTGTTCGTGATATAGGAGAAACGGATAACGTGGATCACATACAGGTCACTACACCTCTTGACTCAAATGAAACAGACAGCTCAGACAGCACACAGCTTCACATCATAGGGAGGTTGAGGGAACCATAATGGGGTCTGATTCTCTGGATGAAGATGTACCCTTGTCCCAGGTCCCTCATATGCGCACCCGTACAGGCAGGCCTGTTGTGTTACCAAAAAAATATGATGAATACGAAATGCAACCAGCTTGAGCCGTGACTCACTCCACAAGTAAGGTTCACCCTGGGTTGCGGGCACAGGCATTAAACACTCATCCTACCCCCTTGTTCCTTCTACTCTCTTTCTTTTTCTCTCTCTCTCTCTCTCTCCCCTTGTCCCTGCCTGTGCCCTGGATTTTGCACCCTCACAGCTGCAAGTAGGTATTCTACCAGTTCTTTATGATGCAGTTATTCATAAAGCAGTTCAACCCTTTCGGCAACTACTATTGGTGTTAAGTTGTATTCATGACAATTTTATCCAGTACTTAAATTGGATGTGTTCTTGTGTAGTCTCCTATGTTCCCTTATACCTCATCATCTGGTTATGTATATCGTATTTTACTGGTGTGAGGCCACACCCTTTGGATATCCACCTCATTTTAATGTCTTATGTTATTGCAAAGGGGGAAGATGTGTGGTGTTGCATTCTAGTCTTTTTCCCCACGTCATGTACCTGCAAGGCATTGTGGGAAATGGAATGTTGACACTGTGTGAACGGTGACCAGCCGCAGCGGAGGTTACGCTCTCCCTCTCTAATAAAGACTAATCTCCAGCATTACGGTGTGTGGGTAATTCTTACAGGGTTTAACATTCACTACAGTGACAACGGACAGCTCTTCGGTGGAAGATAATTTCAGCAGATTGAAAGTTCAGGCATCGAACGCTCAGATTTTTGGCCACAAGCAAATGGGACTGAAGAGCGCTAAGGGAATCTGTGGTGTCATCTAGCGTAGTCCAGAATGTTTTGGAATGACAACCTTGGAACGTTGACTGGGATTCGAGTGTTGTGGAATCTGTGTAAGGCAGTTGGCAGCAGTTGCGGTGGGGATCAGACCAGCCCGCACTCTTTCCTATGCAATAAACCTACCAACTCTCGCCTGGCTCCTGAGTCGTTTCTTCACTACAGAATCCAGAAAGCTCGGAATCCGAAGAATCCACTTTATCAAACTCTCTGTCAGACGTCCACGACTGTTAGGATTCTGCTGAAATGATCCACACACATAATTACTAATACAGGCCCTCCCTTCCGAATGTGTTCCTGCTTTGGTTGTTCGGATTGGACTGTCACATGCTCTCTGCACATCTCAACAACAGCAGAACGTTGCGAAGGAAACACGCCAAGGACTGCGCAGATTGAAGAGAAGGAGCCGTGCCCTCCCCGCATCCCAGCCTGGCCGGGGGGGGGGGGGGGAGGAGAAAGCACGGACCACGGGAGGGGAGGAGAAGGCACGGACCACTGGAGGGAGGGGAAAAGAAGGCACGGACAACGGGAGGGGGGTAGAAGTCACCAAAACACTCATTTACCTGGTCCATCTCCTGCGGCGGGCTCCGGCTCCAAAAGGAAATAGTACAAGCCCGTCACATGCAACAACCAAGTAAAGGGGCCAGTAGCCATGGGAGGATACAAATGAAGACATGGCTGTACTAAGGAGGGACTAACCAGCCTCACAATGAATCAGAAGACAGCATTTACAAAGGACAAACACACAAGCCAATGAAAAATAAGGGCGGGGGAGTGGGCGAAGCTTCTCTCCGTATTGAACTACCACAGCTCTACGCAGAGCAGCGCTTGCGCGCTGGCTCACGCTCGACCTAAAAATGGGACTATCCTTATTCAATCATCTGCCCACAACCTGGCTATTTTTGATACCATCTTCCCCATTATCAAGAACTCATTGTCTAGCAATGAAACCTCAATGAAACGGTCCCCCTATTTCCTCTGGCAATCCCCAAAATCCACAAAATGTGGCCTCTCATGACCTCAACATCTCAGATGACCCTTCCCCTTCCCTTCCTTGCTCCGCTAGTGGGGCCTTATACTAAATAGCAGTTTTTCTTTGACATTAGTTGGACCAGAATCCCTCTCCTCCCATTCTCTTACTAGTCAACATGCTCACCACTCTCATAGAGCAACCCGGTCTGAGGCACTTAGCCCCTTAGGGCACACTCTCAGCCCTTCTACTTCCCCGACCCCCACGCACATTATTGCGGACACTCCTACAGTGCCCATGTCTCTCCCCATAGCCACTCCAGTGTCACGTCCATATCCTGTTCTCCCTAACCAGGCCTGCAACGTGACTCATAAGACCCTTGCACCTCTGCTTAACCAGGAGCTCTTCTTCCCACCTAATGACGCACTTCACATGTCTACCTCGCCTCTGCATCTCTCTAACCTCTGCTACCCTAGACCACCCCCCCAGTAGCTCCTGTCCCCAAGTACCAGGAACCCGCTCACACACAGCTTTTGAATCTAGACAGGACGAGATCGCACTTGCCCTTCAACAGCTCAAGGCTGATGTTCAAAGTCTTTTACACCTCACAGCTATCTGAGAATCGGAAATCTAGTGGACCTTCGAAGACTGAGTACTTCAACTACACACATCCCTCTAAATCTTGCCCCAGGCTCTCTGCGTATCCCTCAACCACTGTGACCTCATCACGAGGGGCCATTACACACCTCAGATGAGAAACCTCTCCTCTCCCTTATGACCCCTCTCGGCCTTACAGAGTTAAAGACCCACATCAAGATAAGGATATTATTACCCTTCTTCTCTCTTATGACCCTTCTTATGCAGTTAACACAGAATCTCTCTTAGGACCCATCTCATGCTGTTAACACAGATTCTTTGCCAAATCGAAGCAATCCACTCTGACCTGTTTAGAGAATATTCGGTAAACTCTAGATCCTTAAATAAGAACAACCTCACTTGTGTCCCCCACCACTACTCCTCACTCAGATGATCCCAAATCACAGCTTAAATGCATGCTTCTCAACTGCAGATCAGCAGTACGTCATGCTGCTGACATTGCTGCCCTCATCCTGGCCCATGATCCAGACAGTCTAGTGTTGACTGAAACCTGGCTTAACGATTCTTCTGCACTCATTATTGACATACTAGTGCCCCCTAACTTTGACATAATCAGGCTAGATAGATCCGGTGGACAAGGTGGAGGCATCGCTTGTATACATTGTAAGAATCTATCAGTTAGACAACTGCACTCAGATCCTATGTCGTCATGAGAATACCTGTGCTTCGAGGTATCATGCAACAGGCAAGCTTGCAAATTCCAACCGCTCTACCACCCTCCATGAGGCAATTATCCCCTTCCTAGAACAGATCATGGAAATCATCACATGGAACGCGGTGTGTCATGACACCCAGATCTTCCTTGAAGACTTTAACCTCCATTGGAATGGCATGAATGACTCGTCAGTCATAGTCAATTTCTTTATTCGATCAGTTATAAATGATCATAAAAGCACAAATAAAACATGTTCAAAAATCACTCAGTAAGAACAATAAATAATTCATAATTCATCAGCAATTAAGAGATAAAAGAAAAAAATCCAACTACATTGATGTATTTCCACGTTAAAAAAACTATTGTTACCCTATCAAACCTCATATGATGTGCAAAGTAATTAGCAAATGGCCAACCCAGGAATTAAAACTGTCCCCCTCTTCCTTTTTCTCATGCAGGCCCATAAGAACCAAGCTACCGATAAACATACCAAAGGATCAGATAACATTTTTTAAAAATATAATGCCACCCGGCATTGATTAAAATTCATTTGCTTTAAAATTGGTTTAAGATAGTCGTTCCTTTCCTTCCTGTAGAGCCTGCAAAAAAAGATTAAATGCAATTCAGTTTGTTTTGCCAAATTGTCACATGGGCACAGAGTTAGGTCTGCATGATTATAGGTTTTGTCAGTCAACAGCCTCAAATCTTTCCTAGTAGACCTCAACCTCACTCAAATATGCGACAGCCCTACTCACATCAAGGGAGCTACCTTAGATCTGGTCATCGGTAAGATCAACTCCATCCAAATTGAAGCTATCGCCCCGTGACTGGACGGACCACCATTGCATCTCCTTCCTCGTCACAGAATCGTCGAGATCCAATAAAAGCTAAAGAAACCTAGGAACTGGCAAAGAAGTCTTAGAAACATTAACCTATACAATTTGATCTCCCGCATTGATAACAGTCTGCCCCCGCCTCTGGATATGTCTGATGTCGGTGATTTTACAGATCACTATAATAGTTCCATGATTAACATCTTCGACTCAATGGCACCCCTACAGCCAAAAAGAATGCCCTCCAAAATCTCCAAACCCTGGTATAATTGTAGCTTAAATACTGAAAGAAGAATACCGAGACTGGCGGAACGTTTGTGGAGCTCCTCTCCCTCCCTTTACCATCTCACTCAGCTGAGATCTCTGAGAAATTTATACAACAAACGCATCCGATGCTCTAAAGCTAGTTACTTCAGAAAGCAACTACAGCAAGCAAAGAACCGGACAAATAATCTGTTTGAACTCACCAAGCATCAGTCAAACAGCCAACCCAACCCTCCCTCAATAGAACTCTGTTTGCAGCCTAATTGTGAGGATTTTGCCGCCTTCTTCCAGGAAAAGACAACAAAGATTGAACTGGAACTACGGGTAGCTTTGGAGAACCTTCCGGTCTCCTATCATATCTCCGGGTCGGGGATTCCCCCTCCCATTCTGATTCTCCCCCCCAAAACAATGCTTCTTGGAACATATTCCAAAACTTGGCCGAAAGCACCATTTGTAAAACTCTGGCCACTCTGAAACCATCCAACCATTTCAGCGATCCATTGCCATCAAATATCTTCAATGAGATCAAATCATCCATAATCCCTCTATGGACGAAGATAATTAACGCCTCTCTGCTTAAAGGTACGATTACGGATTGCCTTAAATCGGGGCAGATCACCCCCATCCTTAAAATACCAGCGGTAGAACATACTAACCTTCACAATTTTCACTTAATTTCCAGCATTCCTACTCTGGCTAAGCTTCTAGAGAAATGCGTACACATCCAGCTATGTAGCCACATTGAACAATTCCACTTGCTGGACCAATTCCAATCGGGCTTCTGTCAGGGGCATAGCACGGAATCCGCTCTTACCCACATCGTTAATGATGCTCTACGAATGCTGGACCTAAATGAATCATGTCTTTTGATCCTCTTTGACCTATTGTCAGCTTTTGATAGGGTTTAACATGATACCCTTATTGAGCTACTGGAGCACAGGATGGGGCTATCAGGGACTGTGCTAAACTGGTTCTCCTCATTCCTTCACAACAGAACACAAAGTCACAAGACTTTGTCAAAACCCGCTCCGCTCACTCTGGGGGTGCCACAGGGGTCCATGCTTTTGCCCACCCTCTTCAACTTGTTCATGGAGCCTCTAACAGAAATCCTGAAATTGTCCAACATCCATTATCACATGTATTGGGCACTGGGCTAAACTGGATATGATTGAACTAAACAAACTACTTTTACACACCATCCCTACCCTTGTTTCCACACCGGATACTGATCAAATCGCTGTACATCACTGGCTTGAAGTGGCTACGGATTAAATTCTGCCTCGAACATCTAAAACACAAGGCAGAATGCTTCCTCCAGACCCCTGGTTTAATGAAACCCTCCGCTCGGAAGAAAAGGGCTGTAAATCCTTTGAAAGGGGTTGGAGGAAGCACTATGCACCCGAGGCCAAGGCAGAATATGTAGCTGCCTTGAAAAAATATCATGCCTCGTGCAAATCTGCACGGGCAGGCTACTATACAGAACTGATTACCAACGCCCAACATTGTCAAAAGACTCTGTTTAAAGTAGTAAATGATCTGTCTGCAGCTTGCACGTTCACACCGCCCCCCTCCCTCTCTCAACAGTAGTGTGACGAGCTTGCCTCCTTTTTTTCTAAGCAAAGTACAGCTAATTCACCGGCAATTAGAAGCAGATGCTCCCATGTTAGTGAGTCGGTCAATCGCTGACACCCAATTGCTTGGACCACTGGACTTGCATCCCTTGGACCATCAGCCCATAGTTAAGTCAGACAAGCCCATAGAAATCGGGGCCTGGCCCCTTTTGGACTTGGCTTTACTGCAAACTTTACTGGTCACCATCAAGTCTGGCTCTCCGCTTGATCCCTCCCACCATCAAAACTTAGATTGATGGATGAGGCTGCCCTCACAGTAGTTCTGGATCTCCTTTCTGTTTTTTCCAAAATTCTGGAAAAACATGTTAACACTCAACTGTCTTCCTGCGTCACTGCTTGTAATCTGCTTCATCCATCCCAGACTGGGTTTAGGGCAGGCCACCGTACCGAATCCGCCCTACTAGGAGTCACAGAACTCCGTAGGCAAGAACTCGATTTGGGTGGGACCGCCGCCCTTGTCCTTCTGGATATAAGTGCGGCTTTCGATACACTCTCACACTCCATTCTGCTGGACAGACTGGAGGAATCAGGCATTGTTGGCATTGCCTTGAGGTGGCTATCTTCCTTTCTGAAAGATCGAACGTTTCAGGTCTCATCAGCAAACAATACATCTATGACCCTAACACTGACCTCGGGGTTCCGCAGGGATCTATTTTGAGCCCCCTGCTTTTTAACATTTACCTTCGCCCCTTGATGGAAGTGATTGAAGAGTCTGGCCTCACCGTATTTTCGAACGCGGATAACTCCCAGATTATTTTCTCATTATCTGATGCTCATAATCAAGATCATTCCCCACTCATGCAAGGCCTGTCTAATGTCCGCTTGGATGAGCAGAAACGCCCTAAAACTTAATGGCAATAAAACCGAAGTCCTGATTCTGGGAAACAATCCCGAACTTTGGCGAGTTAACCACTGGCCCGTCATACTGGGGCCTTTACCCACGGCAGTTAATAAGGTTAAGAATCTTGACTTCATCATCGATAAGAACCTTTCCCTCAAGCCGCAGGTCTCCAAGCTCACAGCCTCTTGCATTTCCATTCTCAAATGGCTCAAGAAAATCCTCTGGCCGATTCCTTCAAGTACCCAGAGAACAGTGCTACAGGCCCTGGTAAAGTCCAGATTGGACTATAGGAATGTACTGTATCTGGGCGCTGATAAATCCTGGATTCATCGCTTGCAAATCATCTAGAACACGGCCGCCAGCCCTCTTTTCCTGCCACCTAGATATGCTTCCGTCTCTCCTTTGCTCCACAAATTACAGTGGCTGAAGGTTGACAAACGTATTAAATTCAAGGCCTTAGGTTACATGTTCAGAGCTAGACACGGACTTGCCCCTTCTTGCATTCAAGATCTGGTGGCCGCGTATGTCCCTACCCGATCGTGGAGATCAGCCAACCTTGCACAGTTTACCATGCCTGGGTTTCGCCGGGCTCGTATTAAGGGGCGCTCCTTCTCCTTTTTAGGCCCGAAACTTTGGAATTCTCTTCCGGTAGCTCTCAGGAACTGTAACTCGTTGCTTACTTTCCGTAAGAACCAGAAAACCATGCTAGTCAATAGCCCTGACTGAGTTCTTGTCACCTGGTATGTTGCTATGTCTCCTGCTTGCTTTAGCATGCTTACTGTCTGCCTCTAACGCCGGGAGACCCTTTTGGGTAGCTGCGCGCTCTATAAGCTTCTTAAATAAATAAATAAAATATGCTGATGACACTCAACTGTACCTGACAGTCTCCTCACCTGAGGACATCAGGTCCCTCAACTCAACACTTCAGGAAATGCAAAGCTGGTTGACTCTTAATCACTTGAAACTTAATGCTCTCAAAACAGAATTTCTCCTTATTGCCCCAGCCAATCACTCTCCAGACATTGAAGAATGGATGCGTCAACTCCTAGCTTTCGACTGCACTCCAAACATCATTGATTCTGCGAGCTCTCTGGGAATAATGCTAGATAAACATCTGAAAATGCAAAAGCACATTAGTGCTCTCACCAAAGGTGCGAACTTCCAACTGAGTGCTATGGAAAATAATACTGTGCCCTACCACATAACGACTTCAAGACTGCGGTGCAAGTCCTAGTGATCTCTAAACTGGATTATGGTAGCGCTACCTTCTGTGGCCTTCCTAGATCGAAAACTGCACTATTTAGGGCCTCTCTCACCTCCGCTGCAAGGCTCATTACAGGCTCCAAATGCTATCATCACATCACGCCTGAGTTGAAATCACTAAAATGGCTCCCGTATAAAGCAAGGATACATCTAAAAATTACATGCATGACTTTACACTTCAACACCCCAATGTATCTTGTGCAGAAACTGGAGTTCTCTGGGGGCTATAGATCCTCTAGAGGCTCTAGCACTTTACTGCTCAAGCCACCGAAATTCCATAAAAAGAAAACCTACAACCAGGCATTCTTTGGTATTGCACCAAGAATTTGGAACTCCTTGCCACCTGAAATAAGACTTAACAATTCCACGGCTTCCTTGAAAAGTGAAGTCAAAGAGTTACTGATGAAGAAATTTCTGGGCTAGTTCCCAATCACCTTAGGACGCGCTAGTTTACATTTGTTCTTTATAGATCAGATAGGTTTGTTGTGATCTGATGTTGGTTACTTGTTCTGGTTGTGATATGGTTTCCACTGCTTGTACCTTCTTTACTGCCAAGATGTAAAGCGCTCCGATACCCATATGTGGTCTTGTTCACACTATATAAAACATTTTTAAATAAATATGGAGGTAAATCCTCTGTATTCAACCTCATAGCATGGCTTGAAGGGACAGTAGTCACCATCTGTTTGACAAAGCATCCACTTTGGGCACCCCCATAATTCATCAACACATAGATCTCAAGACAAACAGAACAGTAAAAGGACAGAGCACCTGCAGTGGACTCACATGATTGTTCAGTTAATTGTAGTGATGAAGTCTATGATTCAACAAACTTTTGCCAATTAATCTTTGAATACAAACTAGAAAAAGAAGACCCACCTTGAATCTTTAGGTCAAGCCTAGCAGAGCAGCGCTCTGCGAGGCATGCTGTATTTCCTCTATGGATATTGACCACGCCCCTCGCTTCCCATTGGTTCCTTTGTGTCCTTTGGAAAAATCCTTTTTTGTGTGGAAAATTTTCAAATCTGTCCCACCTTTCGGTGTGTGGTTCCTGTCCCTGGCGACTGGCCCTGGTACATGTATTACTGCTTTTCTGTCTATTTCCTTACGATTCGTCGCACTTTTTTTTCCAGTTTCCTTGGGAAGGCTCTCCTTTCAGCAGGGTTTAGCAGTTTCTTAGCCACACCACACCTTCTAACCTCTGTCCTCCACCGTTTCCTGCGCTGGCTGCCGCATGAGTCACTTAAACTGGCCCTGCTTCCCCGTGTGCACCGGGCTCCCTCGGACACCGAAGCCCCCTCCCCCTCCTGCCGCTGTAGCCTATCATCCGAGACTTACATTATTAATTAGCCCCAGGGGTGACACGCTCTCATGTGGTCACAAGGGCTTCTCGGATGTTTCCCATCCTATCGTTCAGATTACCCTATTCACGCTGCAGCAAGATTAGATTCATCCGTGAGTTTACGTTTTCATGCATAGAGTAAAATACGGAAAACATTAATCAAAAGATCCAGGAGCATTTCATTCCCAAGAGGCTGTCACATCTTTAAAACTGTAAGGTTTGAAGTTTTCTGATGAGCTTTGCTTATTGTGGTCAAACATGAGCAATGAGTTGTGACTGTTTTGGTGGAGAGAGTACTATCGTAACCGAGTACTTGTGCTTCTTTAACTTTAAAGCATACAACATATGAAAACACGAAAGGGGGCTTGGATACCACTGAACTTTTGTCTGACATGAAGCGGGAACGGAATTAGCCAGCCTCACTGTGACTGATGCCTTCAATGCCGACTGTACACTCTCCCCCACCGAAAACTAAGACTCTCTGCCAGCACGTGACGCGGAAGGTAAGTCCCCCACGTCTGACCTTAACGTCACTCGACGCCATTTTGCCTAGGCCGCTATGCACTTGCATTTTACCACTCTATGACCATGTTGTGACTAAAACGCGCCCCTCCACCCCTGTGCAATCATAGCAACCGTGTCTCATCTTTGCTCCAAACATGGCTCAGAGGCTGCAGGTGCTTTTCGCATCAGTTTCCCCGGAGACCACAGTGCCGCACGATGCCTTGATATGCTTCATGCACTGGGAGTTGGTGTCGCAGGGCTATGGATGTTTGGGTGAGAGACACATTCTTCCCAGGCAGTGTTGGTGCTTCCACTTTTGGGAGTTTGCAACCCCTTATGTATTATATGATCCTTTAGTTGGTAGAAAATATAATTGATATACTCTTTAGAGGTTAATATTCCCTCAGATACCTTGGGAGTGAGTCCAGCGCACATTTACCCCTTTTTCATATACAATATGAAAGCTTGGCAGTTATGCTCATCTGTGTTCTATGGTGTAGTACCGACCCTCGCAGCTGGCTCACTCTCCTGTGGCCCATACAAGTCTCTCGTGGCCTGATTGGCGGCTCAGGCTACACCGTTCACCAGTGGCACGTGAAGTATCAGTAGATGTTGTAGCACCAAGGATAATGTGCTGCATGGCTAAATACTTACAAGGCCCCCAAGGTGAGACCTATTGCCTATGCCAATGCTTGTTGAAAATCCGGATGGTCATGAAATCTTGAAACTAAGGTTTTTGAACTCTGCAAGAAAAATCCAGAAGAAGTAATAGAGTATTAAAACTATGAACTGGAACTCTGAAATCGGATTTGGGATTTATTATTGTTTTGAAAATAAGTTTACGTTTATTTTTACTTTTGCTCTCAATAGAAATGGAATACAGCAGATGCTGCAAAATTGCTAGCATAATTTTTCCCATAGTGATACTAATAGTTTTGATTTGTCTACTGTTGTGCCTCATTTCTTCAGTTGTACATGTTACAGGTTAAATTAACTAAAGATCATAATGAAGTTAGCCCTAACATACTGACACATAGGGAAAGATTAGTGAGTAATTTTAAAAGCAATGTACATGCAAACTTATTAGAGGTGTATACGGATATCAGGCCTCCAAAAATGTACTCATCCAATCGCCATGGCGAGTCAGATTTTATGAGGTTGAGCTATATTTAGGACCTACTTACTTATTCAGGCAAGTTGACAAAGAAATGGTGTTCTGTTGAGTCAGAAAGTGAAGGAGCAATAAAGATGCCTTTAAATCTTGTTTTTATCTTGTAATATTTGCTCTGTGGACAGAGTCCGAGGTTAGAAGTCAGTTTACAATTACTTTTCCTTCTCTGACTGCAAAGTTCCAGGATTTTGTAAAGTGAACTGTCTGACCTGTTGTATGAAGTGTGAAATAAAAGGCTGGAGGTTATCAGGTTTTTCCTAACACACATTTAAATAGCTAATAAGTCAACTGTACAAACATTTAAAAATATATTTCAGTAGTTGTGAAAGCACATTTTTTTGTACTTGTGTGATGAAAATCATTTTATTAGAATGAAAAACAAATCAGAACACTTAACTTGGTAATATGCGAATGATAAATAGGCTTTCTGAAACCCAATTTTCAAAGATTATTGTTAATACACTAGATAGTTTTATCAGTAAAGCTGCAAGGAAGTGCGAAGGTTTCTGGACACTTCTTAGAAATCTATTGTCTGTAAATGATAGTGCGCTACCACATCATGCTTTAGTAATATATTTATTAAAAGTAAGTGTTAAAACATTAACTGGGAAACACTCCTGCCCCTGCCCTGATGGCAATGCCATTAGAAAACAGAGGCAAGTCAGGGATCATGTGTACCCTATATGTGGGCTAGATTCTTATTACACATGGAGCAAATGTTTAGTCTGTTTAATTAAACAAAAGAGTTTTGCTCTGTACATCAGAAATGCTGAACTCGCATATTTGAAGGTGCACTCATGTGAGAATGAAGAAAATGGCGACTCTGTAAAATAAAATATTTGCCAATGATCACACGATTTATGACCAGTTTACAGGTCAAGTAACATTACAGTAAGGTCAAGAAGATTATTCAAGTTACTCGACCTGCAGGATTAGAAACATTTTATGATTTTTCGAGTCCTGGATATCATGGTGGTTAGCAACTATTTAGTATGCACTTTTCTTCCTTCTTCATCATGTGAAGGAACCATTTAATGATAACTGCGAACGACTTGTAGCCTGTCTTGTATGGTTAGTATATTTACTTAAGCAAGGGTTTTTGTCACCATACCTGTTGGATTTCAACAGATCGCTGGAAAAGCTTCCTATTTGTGGAGATCCTGAGTATTTGGTGACCTATAGTAAATATTTGAATACAATTGCACAAACTAAGTTGAATACTACTTTGGGGGCGGGGGGTAAAATGTGTGTGCAGTTTGGGTAAAGAGGACAGTGAGTTTGTTAAAGAATATAATAAAAGTAGAGTGACAATTTTGAAAGATTGGAGAGATGCTAAGAATTTAGGACTTCAGATTTGCATCCAAGTTTGAGAACAGAGCATGAGAGAAATGCTGAACTGTATATGGTTCGTCATGAGTTAGCTCAATAGACATTGTGGGAAAGAGTGAATGCGAAAGAAGATACGTTGTTTGTGGTGAGTTTCTGGTTGGTGAAGAGCAATGTATTGTGTGTGGAAAGACTGCCTATTTTAACCTACCTCTTAATTGGGTGGGTTTTTGCTCTCTTATTTTGGTATTCCCAAGGGTTTACCACCTGAATGAATTGAACAATGCTGTTGGTTTGAAGAGAGGGAAAAAAGGTTTTGGTCATGTAGGTATGTTAGGAGCTATGATTTCATTTATTGGAGTGGGTATAGTATAGCTGTTGGACTGAAAAATCGTTCACTTTGTGATAGAAAGCTGTAAGTTGGTAAAGACATTCATCTTTGTAATAGTAATCATATAAGAGCAAGACACCAAGTGGATCTTACCTATGACGTCATATAGTCGAATCGAAATCCAAGATGGACAAATATCAGAAAATCATTTTAAGTCTTCCGATTTGCGTCGAATTTGCCACAAAAGTTCATGTGTACATATCAGTGCATGCCCACGTTGGATCTAGACTGTGAAGTCAAATATAAAACCAAAATATCCACCAATAACGATGCCAGAAATAAGTAACACACACTGTAGTGAAAGTAAACTTATAATTTGCATCATTTGTATACTTACAAATCTTACTATGAACATGTGGATAATGTTTCCATTGTAATTAAACAATACAAGACTATGATGATTCGAGTTTGTATACGGTCTTAATCTTGATAAGTTTCCACGGCAAAAGCAAAGGCCGGTGCACGGGAGGCTCGCCTTTCAGCATTTGCATTGATTTCGGTACAACTTTTTTCACCCACAACAAATAAGTTCTTTGCGTGCCTTAGATGCCTCCGGAATGCTTGTCCAATGTGGTATCATTGCTCCATCAATCTGCTTCCAGCCCCAATCATTTAATTTAGCAATTCTTACATGGGCACGAAGGTCTGACCCCAAACATGGTCCCTTTGGTACGCAGATCATTTAACATGTTGAAGAAGAGCATCTTGTGAAGGTGGGATGTTTTCAATAGTTCAGTTTCTGCTTGCAAATATGAACAGGCGAGCACAGTTTTTTTAATGCAATGGATGAGTGCAGCTATAAATTAGTACAATGAATCTCTCAACATTTCCGAAGTGAACAGGATCAACAGAACTTGGTTGATCTGACAGAAATTGTAAAGCAGGAGTAGCAGAAGATAGTGCCATCCAGTTGTCACAAGCTGCTTTTTTCAATCTACCATGATAAGCCGACGTGGTGTTGCGACCAGTAACTGCGAGGAAAAAGGGCAGAGATTCACATATATCAACACCTATGCTTGCTTCAATATTGTGAGCTGGTGTGTGGCAGAACTTTTTCCTGTACCAAATGCTAACCACAATTCTTGAAATCCAATGTTTTCAAAATTAGCAATTGCAAAAACGACTACATCGTATCTACTGTATGAATCATTATTTTGGAATGACCATCAGTTACTGCATGGAAAGAATGAAGAATATCTCGTGTGTCCGCCTCCTCATGATTGCAAGGCGATATTATTTCGAAATTTGAAATTGGTGTGGAATTTCCAACATTATCCTGACAGGTGACAATTACTTACTTCCCTTCGATGTTAATAGGTTGCACACGCCTACTCAGTAAACCAAACAACTCGGTCTTGTTTTAGTCTCGTCTAATGAAACTACGCCAATCTTTGGGTACAGGAATGTTAGATTCAACTCGCTTGCGAAGACCCTCACCTTTTTTCTCTCTAATGCTTTGCTTGATGCTTCCAGTAATATATGTATCCCACACAAGATCCAATCATTTCACATTCCTTGCTTGAGTTTCTAAGTAGGGTATAAAAACTATCCAAGTGTAATCATCGAATGTTTTTACAAGACTTGGGCAGTAGCATATTTACTATAGCTGCACCATCTAATATATTTACATCCACCTCTGGAGCAGTGTTGTATATGGTGGTGCTTCCAGCAACAGAGTCCAATAGCTGTGACTTCTGTCCTTGTCTGAGCTTTCCATTCACATATATAGATGGCAGAAAAGACCGGCTCTTGCGCTTGAAAAATTCTTCCAAATTACTATTTCTTGCTGACCCGCAATATAGAATCTAGCAAACCGATTACAATTACTTTTTTACGAGAATAGTCTGTCTTTGGTCTCAGATGGTTTACGCAGTCTGGTGCGGAGTAAATGAAGTTTGTTCCTGGATACTGTATCTGTTATGGGCTTCGAACACATTTGCAACACCTCATGAAAATATGAGTTATATTACGATCTACCTATTTCATGTGCTGTTTTTACAGACATAACTGTAGCAGGCATAACTTCGTTGCTACCCAAATTGAATACATCACCACTCTCCTCCATAAACGGATTACTAACTTCCTCAATTGTGTACAGTAGAGTTTGGAGATCTTTTGCGAAAGATTTTTGTTCACTAGGTATCTGTTCATGGTGGAAAAGGTTTTTTGTTTTTTTGCATTCCCGAATGTTTGTTCAAATTAATTTACAACTCTGGAAATCTCTGGCCCAGATATCATTCATCTTTTGAGAAATCCTGGATTTTCCATCAGACCTACAACACCTCCATCTCCCTTGATGATAGCATTTTCCTGTTCATGATTTTGATCTAGAGCAATTGATAAGAATGCGCAGTTGGTTTTATTGAAAACAAACTTTCCTTTACCAAACTCTGAGTGAATGTGTGGCCGGCGTTCTACTAGTGTTGCCATGTCACGAATGTGGCCAGACAGCCATCAAGAATAATACTATGATTTGTAGCAAACATCCATGGAACCATCTGATCAAGTATGTGTACATACAAACCAAAGTTACCTTCTCTAATTGAATGAACAAATTCAAGTGCATGTATCTGCAGATCCATAACAATTGCCCAAAATTGGAGGTGCGGGTGCTAGTTTGCTTTCCACCTAATCCAGTTCGAAAACTCCCTTATTTCTTCATGGGACTGGCTAGATTCAAGATAACTTTGATAAATCTTCCTCTAGAATATATACAGCGCAGCAACAGTAATTTGATGAGCATGACGTGTTAAGTGGGAAACCTTCAATATAGCATCAGCTTTTTCTATTGTAGTGATCAGGGATCAAAAATCTAAAAATTCTAACTAGACCTGCAGGTCTAGTAACTACAAAAATCTACTCGACCTAACTGTAATGCACTTGACCTCTGTGAGCAAATGTGACAAGTTAACAAGATTTAAAGGCATTTTTATTGCTCATTTACTTTGTGAGCAATAAAGATGCCTTTAAATCTTGCTATCTTGTCACATTTGCTCTGCTTTCAGGGACAGAGGTCAAAAGTCAGTTTGTCTTTTTACTCGCCAGAAAGGACGAGTAGGACCTAAAAATAGCTTGCCCTAATTAAATCTGGCTCGCAAATGCGAGCCGGCGAATGGATTTTTTGAGCCCTGGTGACGTCAGCTCGCACTAACCTACTGGTCCATCCACTGTTTGAAAGCCAGTCTCCAAGTACTTTAAAGAAAGCCATTTTGCTATGAAGTTCCCCCATCATCACAACATATTTATCTTCACCATATAGATGTGGTACATCCTATTGAATGTGTTTAGCTATGGTGAAGAGAGGTTGGCCCCTTGACGTAATAGGGGTTTGTCCTGGATTGAGATAACGAACAGACCCTTTAATGACATGGATTTAGAATAAGCACTTTCTGTGAACAGCTGCAACAATGCAATAGTTGGCAGTGGTCTATAGATGGGTGGTAGCAAAGATGCATGATATGCTGCCTAAGATATGCTTTCATCAGAAGAAATATTTCCACTCTCAACATTGCGCATCACTCTTTCAAGCCATTTATATTCATAGATGTTAGCAGCATCAATTAGATCACTTTGGCAATCAACTACTACAAACAGTAATGGAACGTGGTAAAGTGTATTGTTCATTAAAGCTGGTTCAATTTTTGCATATAGTACTGGAAGATTTGACATCTGTTTTGACTGTGCCATATTAGGATTAATCACCACAATGAATTCCTTCTAGTTCTCATTCTGGGTGTTGTGTCAGGGTTATTGCTGTTCCGTGGAAGGAGTCTTTAGCGGTCATGGAATTGGGGTTGTGATCTGTATTATCCATATTTCCACTGGCGAGTACTTGGAACTTCAGTTTTAGTGGACACACAACTTGTTTACTCTCATACAGTGCGCAAAACCTATTTGCCAAGTCAGCAGATATTTGCAAAACCCGATCATATGAAATACAAATACCTAGTTTATGGAACTTGTCTAGAAGTTCTCGATTTCTCGTTTGACTGTGGATAGAAAGAGCACTGCATATGGACAGAGGAGTTTCTTTGTTGCCGTTATGTATAGGAACTGAAGAGCCTGTTCTTGAATTCTTTACACTATTAAACATCAGTAATTCAGACAATGCTACATTGGTAGTGGCCGTTTCACAAGAATACTGATCTCTTATGTTGTATACATCAAGTATCATTTTAACAAGGGCAAGAAGCGATTCAGGAACCGATTGGTTTCTATAATCATCCCCAAACGTTCCACTGAAGTTTTCAGATTTCTGCATCATGTCCCTTCTAGCGTTTGCCAGATTAGCAATATTTACGGCGTCAGACTCCAACTTGTCACAGTCAAATACTAATGCAGATCCTACATTATCTTCGAAAGCTAATAGGACATCTCTTCCTTCATAGTATGCCTTCAAACCTCTTGCACGTCTGAGGATTCTCTCTTTTGGTATTGTCCAATTAACTTTACCTGCAGTGGAATCGAGCTGCTTTACTCTGCTTGTGTAAAGGTTTACTAAGTCACAGAGTTTGAACAAATTTTTAACATCTCCCATTCACAAATTGTTCAGATAAGATACAAGATCTGCTCGAGCCATTACTTCTAATGAGGTCTCACTAGGTCATTCGTTTTTATTTTTTTGTATACTGCAAGCTCCTTTATAGAGTCTAACCAAACATTTATGACTGTATTCAGCATAATGTGCGTCCATATCGCCTGTAGCCAATTTTGCAGTGAGTGCTGTATCTTGAACTAACTCTGCACACTGACGAACATTAGCATCCACATCATCTGTTATCGCTTTATGCATTACAGATGTATCTGGTTAGCTGAAAAAGAAACATGCTTTTCTTCCAGGAATTTTACTTGGAACTGGAATTGCCAGACGTGTTTTATCTGGGCTACTATATAGATTTGCATCACTATCTTTTCTGAGCCCGTGGCAGCTCTAGAATGTCACACTTGTTAAAACACGATTTATGCCACACTGCATAGTTCTTAAAGTCTGCTCAATCAGAACCATCATTAAGCCGTTCTAGTTTGATATTCATAGGCACGTATTCCAATTCATTAAATTTCTTCAAGTTATGGTCTCAAACACTATATCCAGCCTCATAATGTTTGGGTGTAGCATTTGCTGGGATAATAGGTTTTTCTCAAGTGCTTTCCTGACTAAGAACACAGATGAATCAATTTGTTGCAACATCATCATCTTGCTGGACATCTTGACCACTGGTTGTGGGTGTTGAAATAAGGTATTGTTTCGAGATGCTACTCATTTTCAGGCATTACAGAAGCCATGTTGAAGGTGGGAAAAAAAAACAAAGATACATATTCATGTATAATACATATTAATGTTGTTACATGCCAATCTGTGAATAATTACATTGAATTTATAACAGATTTGAATTTTAACGTTTTCTACATGATTTTGGCTGCCATTTTGATTTTATATTTATGACGTCACAGTCAAAATCCAACGTGGGCATGCACATGACGTGCACTGATGTTCCAGCACTCCGTCCCTCATTTCCTTGTGTTTGCTTTATTCACCGTAAGTTGGCAGGGTATGCCAAAACGTGGGTCTCTTGCTCACTTGGCCACTGGATTCAAGCTAGCCAGGCTGATGAAGGGTGTTACCCCGAAACCGGTCCCAGGATGCTTGTTTCCGGTCCAGGAAAGACATGGCTTGGCAGTTCGGGCTGGACTGTTCCCATGAGGCGCAGGGTCAAGACTGATTTGCATATAGCTGGGTCTGAACTGGGGTGGCGAAGTGAGCTAAAGAACGACGATGGATTCAACCCAGATCTGTGACTGGGGGTGAGTGTTTGTAAAGTTTCAGCACTCCGTCCATCATCTCCTTGCGTTTGCTATGCACTGATGTGTAAACATGAACTTTTGTGCCAAATTTGACGCTAATCTTAAGATTTAAAATAATTCTTTTGATATTTTTCGACCATCTCGGATTTTGATTAGACTATATGACGTCATAGGCAAGATCCACTTGTCTTGCTCTTATATGATTACTATTACAAAGACCAATGACTGTATTTACTTTTAGCTTTCTATCACAAGGTGAACGATTTTTGTTAGAAAACAGACTTAACAGCCATACTACTATGAATGATTAGAAGAATATCTATGCTTGTGCAGCGGCTTGCTTTTAACACTGACGGCACATTAACTCAAATAGTGAGCTTATCGCTATTAGTGTGACTATGCTAAACAGTCTAGCTCTAGAGATCCTTGAAAAGGAAGGCGGTGTTTGCAAGTTTTGAAGGAGAGAGTGCTGCACCTTCATTTAGTGAAGTCAAGGCTTTGGAAGAGTATGACTTATGGGAATCTGTAGGTTCCTGGGTTGGTGAGATTCGAATGGGCATTAATAAGGTTGATGAGTGGTTTGATAGCATGGGTGCAGGCTTTATAAGGGCCATACTAACACCTGTGACTGTTAATTTGGGCAATTGTTCCGTTTTCTGGTTAAAATGTTCTGAATCAATATTTTCAAAATGTGGGTGTAAAGAGAAAAAGAGGTTGTCCAAAAGGAAGAGACATGCACTGGAAATGGTGGTTGCCAGAGATGGAGTATACAATTAAATAAATGAAGGTGCTGGAACAATTAAAGACGCAAGTAACAGAAAGTGATGCAAACTGTAATATAGTATTGAGGGTTGTTTTTTTCAGTGATTATAGAAAAATCGGGGTGGTTGTAGAAGGTTTTAGGCATTAATCAAATTTCTGCATTATTAATAGTGTACACAATATTAATTTACACTTGAATTCACATGCGTACACCAACATGATGCTATTGCCTTTAAAATTATTTTGATAGGACCTGTTAATGTGCATTTTCCTGGCTTATGCTATCTAGGCCTAGATGCCATCTTGTTCTAAATGGATGTTTCTCGATATCACATTCACTTTTTATTTCTGCTGCACACAGTCAAGTAAGCCGCGTTTATTTCTGACTGACACTTGTCGAAAAAAACCCTGTAACATGGGCTCAGTATTGTATCTTTCCACCAAGGTCCTTTTGCTTGCATGCGTTATTACATTCATTCACAACAGTTCACTATTGTTTATGTAACTAGCTTGTTCTGACATGTTCACCATGATGAATCTGCACGTTGCATGCTTGTCTATAGGGAGATTTCCTATATAAACCCTCGGTTTAGGGGGCGAACCAGAACTCTTAAGAGACCTTTCATATGCTACTAGGGATGCTATTGGATTCGTTACAGATTTTGCTGCACATTTGGGACTTGGGGCCTGATTAAGATGTCGGTCGGACTGCCACTGACAGGCCGTCGGTGATAGCCCTTTGGACGGCCGGATTACAATCCTGGCAGTTGGACCCTAAAGGGTGGGAGGGAAGACCACAGCCTCCAACAGGATCAGTGATCCCAACGGGGCGGCGGCCGAAACTGCAATCCCGAATGGAGGCAGGCACGCCGTCGGGATTACGATATCCCTTTCAGACAGCCTTTTCATATTGGAAAAGACCGCCATAAAAACACTGTCAGAAACAGATTTTGGGGCCCGTAAACAGGGCCCTCTTCCATCGTGGGCCAGTGTAAAATGGCCCAAGGGGCACATGTGGCGCCCCCACGCACCTCCACACACTGTGTGCCATGCACATGGTGCTTGGCACACAGTGCATGGAGAACCTGCAAGTGCTCCTTTACATGGCAGCTTGAGCTGCGGCCCTTTTCCTGGGAGCACTTTGCTACCGCCAGCTTGGCGGTCGCATCATAATACGGCGGTTGGACCACCGACTGCTTGTCGGCCGGTCTCCTGACTGCCGCAATAGCGGTAGGCGGTCCGACCGCCAGACATCGTAATCGGCCCCTTAGTCTTTTTTTATTTTGCCTATTATTCTGTATTCTTCTGTTACTGAGAGCCTTCATGACAATGAATTTATGTATTTAACGGACGTTTGCTGAATTAGTACTTTAATTATTGTGCCTTTTGAATTTTTGTAACTAATTTCCATAAATTTCTAATTCTGCCCTAGAACTCACTTATTGAGTATGTCCTTTCTTATTTGACTATTTTTAATAAGCAGATTTTGCACCTTATCTTGCGACACATTGCCTTATGAAATTGAGGTTTAACACCGTTCTCAATCCACCCACATGTGAGCATGCTACTGAGGTGACTTTTGAGGTGTGAGATTAGGGGTACAGCATGCACCCAGACACATACCCTTTCCTGCTGCGATGTCTACAGAGCTGCTTGCTATGTCACTACCAGCCTTTCAGAAGCAAAGCACAAATTGAAAAACAAAACAATTCTGAATCACTCTTACGAAATGGATTCATCTTGTAGAAACAAGAAGGAAAGACAGACAATGTAAACATAATACAGGCACAAATACAGGAACATAACATTACATTGATTACTTTACAGTGTTTTGAAATGACAAACGCATGGTAGGTTTCGTATGCAATATTGAATCAAATGATTGTTCATCATCCCCAATTTCAAGGGAGACCCAGATTGTTTATCCATGACTGAACTTTTACTCAAAAGTGTTTGATTCTGGACGTGTCAAGCTTTAGCACCATCCAACATCGGCTTTTTTTTCTTTAGGATATGTAGGAAGATGGCTCTGTATATACTATACCAAAGTGAGGTATAGTGTGCACAGAGTCCAGTGTATCCCCAAAGGTATAGCAGAGGCTAAAGAACAAGTTACTTACCTTCAGTAACAATGTTATCTGTAAGAGACATATTAGTTATAGATTCCTTACCTTAGAATTACCCTCAGGCGTCAGACTGGATCCGGAGAATTTTTTCCTCAGCATTAGCCCTGCGCATCGGTAGGTGGCGTCGGTCGACTCAGAGTCAGTCATCAGCGTCGTGGTGGCAGGGATGACGTCGCGGTGCCTACTTAGAAGCCGCCCTTGCGCGCTGACGTCAGTTCTGACACGACTTTCCATGCCAGAAGTGTAGAGCCATGAAAGACACTGACCACTGGTGCACCACACTAGGGCCCTACAAGGGAGTCCCTATCCCTAGAAGTCAGTTCGCAGAGCGGGGAGAATGGGTGGGGCGGTAAGGAATGTATAAGTAATATACGTCTCCTATAGATACATTGTTACCGAAGGTAAGTAACTTGTTCATCAGAAAGAGACTATTAGTTATAGATTCCTTACCTTAGAGTAGATATCCCAGCATTACCAACCCCAGAGGATGGACTGCAAACCAAGTTCACACCAGAAAGTCCTGGAGGACTGAACAGGCAAAGTAGCCATCCCTCCGGACTTTAGTATCCAGGCAGTAATGTCCGGTGAACGTGTGCATAGAAGCCCACGTGGCCGCCTGGCAGATGTCAATAAGTGGGACTCCACGTGACAAAGCAGTAGTTGCTGCCGTAGCCCTAGTGGAATGAGCTTGCAGCCCCACCGGAGGTTCCTTTTTAGCGAAAGCGTAACAAATCTTTATACAAAGGACGACCCATCTAGAGATGGTACGCTTTAGCACAACCCGACCTTTCTTGGCACCCACATAGCCAACAAAGACTTGATCGTCCACCCGCAAATCCTTCAAGCGGTCAAGATAGAAAGACAATGCATGTTTTGAGTCCAGACAGTGGAGTCTCTCCTCCTCCTTGGAAGGGTGCGGAGGATGGGAAAAAGGTGGGCAGAGTGATAGTCTGTCAGATGTGAAAAGATGTGACAACTTTAGGTAGGAACGAGGGTCTCGTTCGAAGCACCACTTTGTCCGGATGCACCGAGAAGAAATGGGGCTTAGAAGAAAGAGCCTGAAGCTCACTCACTCTGCGAGCAGAGGTGATGGCAACAAGAAAAGCAGTCTTCAGAGTGAGAAGCCAAAGAGGACAGTTAGGAAGAGGCTCGAAGGGAGCGCACATAAGGTTAGTCAAGACAAGGTTCAAGTCCCACTGAGGCCTTATGAAAGGAGATGGAGGAAAGAGATGAATAATGGCTTTAGAGAACCTGCTTACAATAGGGGACTTGAACAAAGAGGGCTGATCTGGTAGCCGAAGAAAAGCAGAAATGGCTGCCAGATAGCCTTTAAGTGTGTCCAGAACCGAACTCTGCTGGGCCAAAGAGAGAAGGAACAAAAGAACCTCAGAAAGAGGGGCAGAGAGGGGATCCACAGCCTTTGCTGTGCACCATGCCACAAACTTGTTGCATTGACCGGCGTATACCGTTTTAGTAGAGGGACGCCTGGCTGCCAAGATGGCATTACACACTTCGGGTGGAAGGTCAAAAGCTGTCAACTGTTGCCACTCAATCTCCACGCAAAAAGGTGGAGGCTGGACAGGTTCGGGTGGAGAACCATTCCCTGCTGCTGCGACAGAAGATCCTCCCGAAGGGGCAGCCTGATCAGAGGATCGATAGGCATGCTCAGGAACTCTGGGTACCAGACTCTTCGTGCCCAGTCCAGTGCCACAAGAATGACTTGGGCCCAGTCGCGCTTGATCTTCTCTTCAGCACTCGGGGCAGAAGTGGTACAGGCGGAAAGGCGTACAGGAGGCCGCAGTTCCACTCACGGCGAAAAGCGTCGCTGAGCGAGTGCCGCCTTGGAAATTCCAACGCGCCCAATTGCTAACATTGCGTGTTCTCTTTGGTGGCAAACAGATCTAATCACGGCTCTCCCCACCGCTGAAAGAGACCTTCGACCACCTCAGAGTGAAGACGCCATTCGTGATCCACCAGGCACCGACGGCTGAGTTCGTCCGCCCTGGCGTTCAGGGAACCTGCCAGGTGTTGAACCACCAGGGTTATGCCCTAATGTTCCAGCCATGTACAAAGGCGAAGAGCCTCTTGACATAGGGTCCACAACCCTAGCACGCCCTGTTTGTTGCAGTACCACATGGTGGTGGTGTTGTCCGTTAACACCTGAAATGACTTCCCCTTGAGGGAGGGAAGAAATGCCTTCAGTGCTAGGCGAATCGCCCGGAGCTCCAACAGGTTGATATGGAGCCCGGACTCTGCTGGAGACCAGACTCCTCTGATCACCGCCTCTCCCAGGTGGCCGCCCCAGCCCAGAAGTGATGCATCGGTGAGGTCTGGTTGGGGAAGGGATAGGGATCTGCCTCTGACCCAATGCTGGTTTGTTAACCACCACTGCAGTTGTTGCGCAGTTCCCGCCGAGATCTGGACGTAGTCGCAAAGATTCTCCTGATGCTGCGCCCACTGGAACTTCAGGTCCCACCGCAGAGCCCGCATATGCCATCTGGCATGATCCACCAGCAGGATGCAGGAGGCCATGAGGCCCAGCAGCCTCAGGGTCATTCTCACCGAAATACGGGATAGAGGCTGAAACATCGGTATCATAGCCCGAATATCCCAGACTCGCTGCTCGGGAGGATAGGCCCGAAACCGCACAGTGTCCAGAACAGCCCCGATGAAAAGGAGCAACTGAGTGAGTCAGGTGTGACTTCGACACGTTGATAGTAAACCCCACCGAATGCAGTAGGTCCGCCGTAGTCTGGAGATGGGAGACGACAGCCTGAGGCGAGCCCACCTTCAACAGCCAGTCGTCGAGATGGGGGAAGACTGGAACCCCTGATCTGCGCAGATGAGCTGGGAACACCGCCATCACCTTGGTGAACACCTGAGGGGCACTGGTAAGGCCAAAGGGGAGCACGATGAACTGAAAATGCACGTGGCCTACAGTGAACCGTAAGTAGCGTCTGTGGGCTGGCAGGACGGGGATATGGAAATAGGTGTCCTGCAAGTCCAACGCCACCATCCAGTCTCCAGGGTCGAGGGCAGACAGGACCTGAGCCAACGTGAGCATTTTGAACTTCTCCTTCCGGAGGAAGCAGTTGAGGGCCCCGAGGTCTAGGATAGGACACAGACCTTTGCCCCAGAAAGTAGCGGGAATAGCAACCACAACCTACTTCTGGTGCAGGGAGCCTTTCGATAGCTTCTTTGGCCAAGAGAGCTGAAACTTCCTGGCGGAGAAGCGCCAAATGATCCTCCGACATGCAGTCGAAAGCCGGTGGCATGGAGGGAGGGGTAGTCTCAAAGGGGAGGGAGTAGCCCCTACGGACGGTCTGCAAAACCCACCTTTCTGACGTGATGAATTGCCAGTGGGGGAGGTGATGGCGAATCCTGCCAGCCACTGGCCACTGATGGGCCTGAAAGGTCAGAGTAGAAGGGTTTGGAGGCTGCTGAAGGGTGGGGGAGGGGGTGGGGGGGGGGGAAGAGGGTGGACTGGCCCGCCCGCTCGTTCCCAGACCCGCGTCGCTGGGTCCCGCGTCGACGGCCACGCAGAGGCAGGGCAGCTTACGTGGACCGGTGGCTAGACTGGGCTGGACGTGGTGGGGTGCCCCTTCCGTAGCCACGAAAGGCAGACTGTAGTGGACTGGAGGAAGCCGCGAGGCCTAAGGATCTGGCCGTAGCTCGAGAATCCTTAAAGCGCTCCAGCGCCAAATCTGCCTTGTCACCAAAAAGGCGACGGCCATCGAAGGGCATGTCCAGCAAGGTTGCTTGAACATCCCCCGAATAACCAGGCTTAGCGCCGAATGGTTACAAATGTGGCAATAGTTCTGCCCAGTGAGTCGATGGTATCCAGTCCACAGCAAATCGTGAATTTTGCTGCGTCTCTCCCATCTGCCACAGCTTGGGAGAGAACAGCCCGGGTCTCCTTCAGGCACTGAGACAGCACCTGCGCAACCGTATCCCAGATAGTATGGGAATTTCGGCCCAAGAGGCACGCAGTATTCACGGACCGCAGTGCCAAGCTGGAGGAAGAGAACATTCGCTTCCCAAGATGATCCAGCTTCTTGGATTCCCTGTCTGGAGGAGCAGAAGGCAATGCGCCCTTGGAAGAAGAGGCTTGGACCATCAAGCTCTCGGGGGGAAGGGTATTGGGTGAGGAAAATGGGATCGCCGGGCGGCGGGCAATCGTCTGTTCCACAGGAGCCTCTGTGCTGGGCTTGGACCAGGTGCCCAGAAGGATGTCCATGAGGGCTTCATTGACAGGCAAGTGGGGTTCGGAGGAAGTTGGCGCAGGTTGAAGCACCTCCGTCAGGAGATTAGTCCTGACTGCCACTGTAGGGAGCTCCAGGCACAAGGCCTCGGCTGCCCTACGCACCACCACAGCATAGGACGCTCCCTCATCTGTAGCCACGGTACGGGGAGAAAGCATGCCAAGGTCTGGTGTATTGTTCAGACCACTGGCATCAACCAATTCCTCTCTCCAGTCCGGTCTCAGCTGGTCTGCGAAAGGATCCAGCGACCCCTCCCAGTCCTCATCACCACCTTCAGGGCGATAGGGAACACCTGGGATGAACAAGGGAATAAAAGTACCCTCTGGTGTCGGATTGGACGTCGACCGACGTCGAGTCCGGCTCCATCTCAGGAATAGGGATGGCATCGGCTGGTGGCGGCGTCGCCTGGATCGGCGCCGGGGAAGGTCAAGTAAGGTCGCCCTGCACTGATCCGGATCCAGGCCTGGATCCACGGGGGCCCGCCGGGGCTGGAGCCACCGGCATCAAAGGCCTAGGGTCCCCGACCGACTCTGCGGGTCCCGAAGGCACGCCAGCGGAGTCAAGCTGCCCAAAGATTCGATGGAGGGCTTCGTAGAACGTACGAAGCGGGGCAGGGGACGCTCCGGCTTCCGGAAACAGGGGGAGGCACAGAGTCGTCCCCGAGTCAGGCACTGGAGACGAAGCCTTAGGGCTACGTCGCTCCGGGTCCGCGTCGCGTCAGCCGACCGACAGGGAGAAGGCGAAGAGCGACGTTGTTTCTTCGCCTTCTTCTTGTGCTTCGACTTACCAGAGGAGTGCGAAGACTTGGACGAGGTGTGGTGGCTCCGCGACAGGTCTCGAGACCTTCCCCTTGAGCGAGACAGGGAGTGACACGGAGCCGACTGCCGGGCCTCCAGAAGCTTTCGGGACTGCTCCTGGAAAGACTTCGGATTAATGGCCCGACAGTCGGAGTACGACTTTGGGTCGTGGTCGCGCTCCAGGCACCAGAGGCACACGAGGTGCGGGCCCGTCACAGACATCAGTTTGTGACAGACCTCACAGGGCTTGAAGCCGGTCCGGCGATGGGACATCCCTCATGCACCAGGAGTCGAAGACTTGAAAAAGAAGATGAAAGAAAAAAAAAAAAGTGTAGTCAAAAAGTGACTAAGGGGCAACCTTTCTCCGGATCTGCGCTAGGCTGGCGCGGAAAAAGAAATTACTGAAGTCAGTGCGCAGGGGCGGCGTCTAAGTAGGCACCGTGACATCATCCCGGCGACCATGACGACGGACACAGAGTCGACCGACGCCACCTACCGACACGCAGGGGTAATGACGAGGAAAAAATTCTCCGGATCCGGTCTGACGCCTGGGGGTAATTCTAAGGTAAGGAATCTATAACTAATAGTCTCTTTGGGATGTAGAGAACACCTTACTCGCTTTTGTGGTAGTGTGGTTGAGCAGTCAGGCTTATCAGAGGGTAGTGTTAAGCATTGTTGTACACACTCGCACTCAAAGGCTGTATCCAGACCAATTGTTTGTATAAAAAGTTATTTCTAGAACCAAGGTTTACTTAGTAGCAGGTAAGTTAAACTCTTCATACAATGTTACTTTTCAAAATGCAGTGAACACTGGTTTTTGTAGGAACATTCAAATTGCTTTTCATTTGAGGAAACGATTTGTAAACGGTTCAAAAACACTTGACATTACTTTTGGATTACTTTTCTAGTTTGGCATGAAACAAACTACTACTTCAGTTTAAGCAACGCAGGACAGCAGCAAACAGGTTAACTCTTGTAAAAGCACTAAGTTACTTTTGAAGCAGTACAAGACAGTTCAACACTTAAAAGATTTTTCAGAGAAAACACACCATACAGTCCTATGGAGAAAAATGAAGTATTACGTTTACAGGTAAGTAAATGGTTTTAGGATTGGAGTTTTGGGGGGAATAGAACCAAGGTTCAGGTTGACATTCAAGGGGCACCACCAGCGGCACTAGGGCGGCCGGGTGCAGGGTGCCAATGTTAGCCAATGGGGATAGAGGCACCGCGGTTGGGGGCTGCTCACGGGCAGGCCACTCGATCTTGGGGCCAAGCGCCTGAGGTTAAGGTGAGGGCAAAGGGGGTGCCAGGTTGGCAACAAGTCCACACCACCAGCGGCGCAGGGGTGGCCGGGTGCAGGGTGCTCACGAGGTGTCCGGAGCCGAATGCTTTCCTATGGAGGATGTCGGTCACAGAAAAGGACTGCAGGCTGGAGCCAGAAGACTGGACGAAAGGAACCAAAGACTGGGAGATGAAGATGAAGTGTTGCTGGACACAGTCAGTCAGGCACCTCAGGATTCAGGGACTGCAGTTGCAGGGGTGTCCTTTTGTGTCAGTTTCTTCTCCCCGGTTTGCCGTTCAGGGGACCCTTCAGGATGAGACTGAAGGCATAGAGGAGAAGGTCGGTGGAGGTTGTCCAACGCTGGAACACAGGTCAGGATCGCTGAGGGGACCTAACTGGGGTGTTGGGCCACTCGAACTCAGGCCGGGACGTCGGGTGCAGAGTGGTGAGGCCTCGCGGATCTGGCTGGATATGGAGTCGTGGCTTTGGATGGTGTTGGACAAATCCAATGTCCACGTGAGATCAGAGTTCTTTAGAAAGGCAGGGCAGGTCCCCAGGATTCTTGGAGGCTGCTGGCTGCAGGACACATCGGTTTTAGGTTGTAGGGGTTTCGGAGCAGGAGACAGGCTGGTAGGGCTGGGGCCAAAGCAGTTGTAATCGTCCTTCTCTTCTGTAGCACGGCTCTTCGGTCCTTCTTATTGTCACGTCGAATCTGAAGAGGCTCTCTGCCCAGGGGCCCAGAAACATGTCTGGTGGTGGCAGGTGGATGGGAGCCAGTCAGGAACCACACCAGTGTTGGTCGTTTTTCAGGGGGCATCTCTAAGATGCCCTCTGAGTGCATTTTTCATTAAATCCCACACTGGCATCAGTGTGGGTTTAATGTGTTAGGAAGTTTGATACCAAACTTCCCAGACTTCAGTAAAGCCATCATGGAGCTGTGGAGTTCGTGTTGACAAACTCCCAGCCCATGCACTCAAAATGGCTTCACTGCACTTATAATGTATGTGAGTGGTACAGACACTGTAGGGGCATATTGCTACTGCAGCTCTGCCCTCACCAGAGTATGGTGCACCCTGCCTTTAGGGCTGTAAGGCCTGCTAGAGGGGTGACTTACCCATGCCACAGATAGTGTTTTTAGACACCGTACACAGGAATGTGTGCCACGTCAACTCTTCAGTTTGGTCTGCACCAGAACACCCAGTCTGCAATGGCAGGGTGGGGGTGTTAAGGTGAGGGGGTCTTTGAGGGTGGCACAATACATGCTGCAGCCCTCAGAGGCCCCCTCTGGTCACCAGGCCCTTGGACCATGGGTACCTTTTACAAGGGACTAAACATGTGGCCTATAGGTGTGTCAATTGTGGATACAAAGGTACAGTGTTGGGAAAGCACACAGGTGCTGGGGTCTGGTTAGCAGGACCCCAGCACACACTCAATCAAGTTGGCATCAGGTATCTGGCAAAAGGTTAGGGGATAACCATGCAAAAAGGGGCACTTTCATACAGGATACAAGTACAAAAACTGTTAGTAAAGGAGGGTGGCTGTTCGTGACAAAGAACTAGGGGTGGGCAAACTATTTCACTTGGCCAGCTGCGTTTGCTGAGTTTTGCCCACTCACACTCCGCTTGAAGCGTGGAGTTCTGGCAAAACTCCGCCAACCGCCGCGTGGTGGAGTTTTTTCTTGCATGCGGTTAGGCAACCTGAGCTGGCGAACGAGAATTTGCATCCCCTAGCATGATTTTCAGGCACTTGGACACTTCCCGGCGAGATTTCTCAATGCGGGCAGTCATGGCAGGTCACGACCGTTCACGCTGAGAAAGCTGCTGCTCAAGTAGAAAATCTACTCAAGCGGCAGAACCGTGTGGTGCCATTTGAACTGGTTTTACAGCCCAGAACAAGCTCCCGGCGCAAAAAAACAGCGAGACGTGCCAAATTCCACCCACTTGAGTCAGCGTGGGTCCCAATTGCAATCACTGTATCAAATAAGGCCCTGCCAACTGACATATGGAAGTGGAAATTGTTCTCATGATGTGGGAAGGGTGAAAGAGGAGGGGAATGTAGGTACGTGCTGCAGAACAGCCACATTTCACTCGAATTGTTTTTGATCGCATCTTTCATGAAGCTCGATTTTCGTCGACACTTCATTTGATTATGTGGTTAAAACATCTCAGGAAATTCTTCATTGCCAAAACAATCCAAACTGTACTCTGAAGAATAATCAATATTTATGTTCCCGGGGGCATGGCCGGACGCCGAGAAAGATGGCCGCTCATTAGAGGGTCTACCGTAATCCACCGCACGGATCCTGCATAATCCGGCATAACATCTGTTAACTTGGTAACCAGACGTGTCGAGCCAGACCCCTAAAGTGCTGAGGCAGCATCCGGTGAGGAGAGTCTCTCCCACCCCAACCCACCCCCCCGCCCCCGCAAGGGCGGCCAGCTAGGCAGGAGAGAGGGAGCGGCCAAACAATGCAAGGCAGGTGGGGCCTAAATTGACCTGAAGCGCCGGAAACCAGACGGTGTAGGCCGTCGTCGGCTCGACTCGGGAGACTTCAGCAGGACTGGCAGAGAAGGGAAAAATAGCACGACGATGGTTTGACAACCCCGCCCCTCGCGGAAGCTGGTGCGATAGGTCGGGTCACGGAGAGCAGTTAGTGGAGAGGTGGAAGCCAGCGCGGCCACGCAGAAGAACAAAAGGGCATCGAACCAGCTGACCAACAGTGATAACCATTGGGGGAAGACCCTGGAAAGCCCACCAACATACCTAGATTGTAGCACTTCAGTCGGCTCCCCGGGGACGAAGCCGGCAACACTGAAGAGGAACACCAACGACATCAGGCTGAAGGGGTGAGTGCTCGTGAACCCCGGCCAGAAGGAGCCGGAGTAGGCGAACCCATCTCAGCAGCAAGACAGAGGGTTGATAGAGGTGGTTGCCGGCAACAGGAGCGAAAGATTCATGGGAGGCTGCATGTGTCCCCAATACACCCAGGGCATGTTGCGGGGGATCCAGCAGTGAAGCCCTTGTCGTAAAATAAGAGAGGGGAGCCCTCAATGAAATAGGGATTGACCTGCTCAGAGACACTAAATACTGGACCGGACCCACCCCCCCCTTTCCCCCAGCAGCAGTGGAGGAGCTTGCCGAGACTAATTGGCAACCCTTATAGAACAAGTGGTGGGGACATCAAACGAGAGCAACTAAATCAGGGAGCGGGTTCATCCACAGCATTCACACGGACTGTGTTCATCTCGCTGATAGTGGTGGGGTGGACTGCGGCCCTGCGCTACTCGGACCATAATGGGGGACAGCGAGGCCTGGGCCTCTCAGGGGGGGTGGGGGGGTGAGCAGACAGGCCGCGTGGAGATTCTTATAATCCACGGACAGGTGGCGGTTACTACCCTGGAGGGTCTGGAGCTCCGGCCTGGCTTCCACCGGCCACCTCAACGAACCACGATGACAGGTGGGAAAGGAATGCGTGGCACACAGCAAACCAAGCTAGATAAGTTCACGATGCACAAAGGTCAAGAGATGGCAGCCGATTCCCAGGGACAGTCTCCATCTCTCGCCCAGCCGCCGGTGGAGGGGGGAGACTCCACTTTGCGAGATGTCATGACAGCCATAAGTGGAGTGCGCACATAGTTAGAAACTTGCATAGACTCAATTACGACTGAGGTTTCGCTAGTCAGGACAGACTCCGAAATATGAGCGATAAACTCAAAGCAGTAGAGACCACCACGGCGACCTCCAGACAGACTTGAAAGTGCTAAAGCAACAAGTCAATGAATTGCAAGCCATAAGTCAACTACTGGAAGCCAAACTTGATGAGTATGAGGGCAGATCGCGACGGAATAACATAAGAATAATTGGAGTCCCTGAGCGAGCAGAAGGGCCGGCAGCGGACCTCTTAGTAGAGGAACTGGTGATGGAGCACACAGGGTCCTTGGGGGACCCCCCGAAACCCGGAGCCCCACCAAGACAGATTATTCAATTTCCAAGACTGAGATGCTATACTACAAACTGCTCGAAGCGCTCCACCGGTATCATATGAAAATAACACGATAACCTTTTTTCCAGACTTTACAGTGAAAGTTCAAAAACAGAGGAGAAGTTTCTTGGAAGTCAAAAAAGTTCTGCGAGTGAAGTACTCCATGCTCTTCCCTGCAAAGCTGCGGATCTAGGCTGACGGCAAGGCATGGATTTTTACGACACCTGAAGAGGCTTGGGAATGGCTAGATGGATGGAGAGTGGATGGGGGTCAACGGCCCCAAGGCACAAAGAGACAGGTAGTCAGGGAGACCTGCAAAAGGCAAAGAGCAGAGAAACCAGGAGACTGGGTGAGAAAGTCCTGAAGCAGCGGAAAGATGCGCTACGATTGCCCACCCCCCCACTCCAGGATCTAAAGTCCTGGGGAGGCTGGTGGGGATCTAGGAACAAAATGGTGACCGACAACCAAATGACAGATCCGGCCTGATGGATGTTGGACTCATGGATGGTCCTCGGCGGCGGTGACCATTTCCGAAATGGTGTCGATGGGGTCTGCAATGTTGCTACATGGGACTGATTATTCAATAAGTTGGTAAAGCGTACTGGTTCCATAACGGAGAAGGGAGGGCAGTGGGCGTGGGGGTTGGGCCGCAGTCCTCCATAATTCAGGCTGGGGAAGGGCGACAGGCACTCTGCAGAGTTGGGGAGGTGGGTAGTTTTAGACCCGGATTGCAGGGAAGGGGGCGTTATAGGGTACAGTTTAAGGGTCAATCCATTATATGCCAAGAGGGGGAGGGAATGGACTACATTCCTCTTACTAAAGTTTTGTTTGCGCAGTTCGACATGGCAGCAGTTGAGTTGTTACACCTCACAGGGCAATAGACTAGAGCTTAGAGTGAGTTTACCAATTTGGATCCAACCCCGAGAAAGCGAATCATAGGGGGAGAGAGGGAACGAGGGGGTTCTCAGGTAGACTATGGCTGAATCCAAGGTTGGCCCGGGGTTGCGGCTGCTTTCCTGGAATGTCAATGGTCTGGGAGACAAACTGAAGAGAGGAATAGTGCTCCAGTGAATCAAACGACAATTCCTGGATATAGTCCTATTGCAGGAGACTCATTTAGTGGGCAATACATGTAAAGCATTAGACTGATGGAGCTATAAACTAGTTGCCCATGCTGGATTTACCACAGGGTTTAGAGGGGTAGGGATACACCTGGGGAAACCTTTCTCCCTGAACCTAGAGTGGACCTGGGCAGGCACATAGGGCAGATATGCAGCAGTGTCCGGCACATGGGAAGGAAAGACTGACTATTCTGACGGTGTATGTCCTCCCAGCACTGCACAACATAGCCTTCCAAGACCTAGGCGAGGTGATACGGAGTTTCCCCGAGGGAATGCTCAGATTTTGTTTTTGTTTGACCTTTTTTACTGGTATTTCACATAAGACAGTATTGTATCATGATTTAACAGTAATACAATACAGGGGTTTACATTAAGTTGACATCCTGTGGACATTTGTTAAGGTTAGCATTTTCTGAATAAACTGTCGATCCCTTTGTGTAAATATGATATAGTGCTGGCATTACATCACATAGTTAATCAATTTTCATGAGAAGGCTCAATGTTTTAGGTGAGTCCATACAGCGACTATGAGATCGTCACATATCAATTACATGTGTCTGACAGCTAACCTGCAATACATGAAGCCATCAGTGTCTCAGAAAACAATAGGAGTTTGCCTTAAATCGTAAAGTCGTAGATCAGTTTTTATAATACAGAATTAACAACAACTTTAAAGCCAACAACAAGGTAGGGGGAAGAGTTCGCCATTGCTTTGCTCCATGCAGTTTCCAGACATTACTTATCACAAACAATTATTACCTTGTTCCCCAAGATGTTCCACGTTTAGTGCCATACTGTATAATTTCAAAATCTACTAAGCTGTGGGAACCCTGGTATACGCATGCGTTTTATTATACTTGCATGTTACTCTTCACTTCTATCATCATTATTCCCTTCAGGACGCAGCCCCATTTGTAAAGCCAACAGTATTGCATCGCAGTTGGAGGATATCGGATATTTCCATAAACTTAGAGCATCTTCTCTACAAAGAGATATTCCCTCTGCCCTAGACCAATAGAGTATCGATGGGGGTTCGCTAGATTTCCAGCGTCGTGTGATGAGGCGCCTGGCTACCACTAGCCCGAGGTCTAGGAATCTGGAGGTAGCGGTTTGCTTTTTGTCCCTTATGAACATGCCTAATATACAGATCTCCCATGTGTTTGGGAGCGTTCTGTTAGTGCACTCGGACAGGTATTGTGTTCCTTCCGCCCAATATTCCTGTAACTAGGGACACAACCATAACATGTGCAGAATATCAGCACTGCGAAGATTACATCGCAGACAACTAGCATCTTCCCTGTGAAAGTATTGATTGATTTTGTCAGGTGTGAGATATGCCCTGTGTAATATGCAATACTGGATCAGCTGGAATCTTGCGTTACCGGGGATGAATGTATGGCTTGCTAAACTAATGTCCTACTCCTTGGACGTGCAAGGGCGGGCTGTGTGCGAAGTGCCTCAGCAAACCGTCTCGTAAGATGGTTCCCCGCTCCCATGACATGTACATATTGCATTAGGAGATGTGTTTGTGGTTCCTGCGTGACATCTCCCCAGTGTTGTTACATCGTACGTAACCAGGATGTGTGACTGAGAAACAAACCTCTCGGTATCCCCTCTGAGGGAAAACAACTGATAGGTGGAGACTTGAACGCTGCATTATCTGACCAGAGGGACAGTTTCCCTCCGATGCCCGCCACACACACATTCTCGTTTCCCTGACTTCCTCACTGCTATGGGACTGGTCAATGTGTGGCAAACCCACAACCTGGAGACCCAACTATACACGTTCCACTCAGGAGCACACAATAGTCTCTCCAGAATAGACTACATTCTCACCCTGGCAGACCAAGTAGTAAACTTTAGATAAGTGCGACACCCAGCGAGGGGCATCTCGGACCACTCGCCGATGTGGGCAACCTACACTATGGATAAACAGAGACCCCGGAAAATCCTCTCACTGAGCCCCTGGTACCTGAAGATCCCGTAGGTAGAGGATGGGCTGACACATACAGTGAAGAACTACTTCAAAGAAAATTAGACACAGATAGAATCCGCACAGATTCTATGGAAAGCCTTTAATGCGGTGATTAAGGGGCAGGCACTTTCCCTTAGGGTGGGTTGTAAAAAAGGACAGGGGAGCGGCTATGGAAAAGCTGGAGAAGGAGATCCTAGACCTAGAACGGGAGTTAACGGGGGAGCACTCCTATACCATTAGACACACCCTGGGCCTCAAGAAAAAGGAGTACAAAGATATAGCCACAGAGGCTGCAAAAGCTAGGCACTTGGCCACACAACACATAATATATGAAGTGGGGGACAAGGCAGGGAAATTACAGGTGTGGCTGGACAGTCGTGAGCGAGCAAATAGGCTGGTCACTGCTATTAGCACTAACGCTGGAGAGTTACTCAGGGACCCTCAAGAAATTGGAGAGGCCTTCGCAAACCACTATTCTCACCTGTACACTCAAGCCATGACAGTCACAGGTGCGGAAACTAGGGAACTGTTGGCAGATTTGCCCCTCATCCTAACCCCTGAAGACCCAACACTGATGGAGGGCGACATTACAGACGAAGAGGTGGCCCAGACGATTCGCTGTATCCAATCAGGTAAAGCGATGGGACCCAATGGCCTCCCCATTGAAATATATAAATTGTCAGCTAATAAGGTAGCTCCACACTTGAAAATCATGTATGTAGAAAGATGTAAAAAGGGGAGGCTCCCAGAGGACCAACAGCTAGCCTCAATTGTGGTAATCCATAAAGAGGGTAAACCAAGGGACAAGTGCGCCTTTTAACGCCCCATCTCCCTACTTAATGCAGAAGTCAAAACTATATCCAAATTACTTGCATCGCGGCTCGTGCAGATTATACTCAAACTGGTGCACCCGGACCAGTCCGGCTTTATGTCAGGGAGCAATACAACACTTAATTTACGCCGGCTACAGGGAGTGTTGGAAAGAGTTGACACACTGCAGGAAGATGCAGCGGTCATATCACTTGATGCCCGTATGGCATTCAACACGGTTGAATGCCCGTACTTATTCGCAGTACTGGAGAAGATGGGGTTTGGACCTAAATTCCTGACTTAGTTGCGGCTTCTGTATGAGAAGCCCCAGGCGCAGGTAGTAGTGAACGACAGAACATCCAGGTCACTCCCCCTCCAAAGAGTAACGAGGCAGGGCTGTCCCCTAGCGCCACTAATCTTTGCCCTAATTCTCGAGCCCCTGGCAATCTGGATCCAGAGAGACCCATGGATACGGGGACTGCGCTGGGCGGAGGACTGGAAGGATAGAATATCATTATATGCAGACGTCATCCTCCTGTATGTGGCATCACCACGATCCTCAATAAGTAGAATACTGGATATATTCACGAACTTCAGGAAATACTCCGGTTATACCATAAACTGGTCTAAATCCGGGGTTTACGTGTACATGGCACGACTCCGGCCCTACCCTGGGAATGTGATGCGGAGGTGGTGACGGATGGCTTCCACTACCTCGGCATATTTATTACCACAGACACAGATCAGTTCTACACCCATAATCTCCAGCCCCCACAAATTACTATTGCGAGCAGTCCTATTTAAAATGATGGCGCTCCCCCGGTTTCTATATGTACTACAAAATACACCTTTCATGGTCCCTAAATAGCACTTTGGAGCAATAGAAGGTGAACAGAGAACATTACCGTGGGATGGGAAGCCCACCGAGAATAGCCACGATCAAATTGTAGTGGGGTTGGTATGACGGGGGGATAGCGTTGCCAGATGTACAAGAATACTACTGGGCAGTGCAACTAGCGGTAATTAATCATTGGGTGCAACGACCACTGGACGAACCCGCATACCGAATGGATAGATATGGCCTACAGCGGGAGGATATACAAAGGCGTTTTACACTAACCCTAGGCACCTTCATCTCATGGGTCCAACAAAACACAGTCCAGTTCTGGCACGTGGTCCATAGAAAGATGGAGTGGCACAATTAAGTCACACAGGCTACACCGTTGTGGGACACAGATAGGCTGGGATCCCTGCACATAGTCCCCGGCTTTGACAGCTGGGACCTTATAGGGATTTCCTGAGAGGGTGACCTGTGGTCGGGGGGGGGTGTAACTCTCTTCCCAACACTGCAACAAGACTATGACCTGGTAAACATTTCGATACTTACAGATCAGACACGCTCTCCTGGCTGCCATCCCCGAGAGGAGCTCCCGGAGGCCACCCCACTAGAGGACAGACTCATGACAGACTACATGGACCGGAGTGCGATCTCCCTTACCTACCAAAAATTGATTAATAACTTCCCGTACCCTCTCCTGGACCTCAGAGCAGTGGTGGTTAGACCTGGGAGAACCAGAAGACGAGGATTGGCAGGAGGCACAGGTCTCCCCCAGAAAGGTGGCTATATCGGCGAGATTCAGGATGCTGCAACATAGGATATTGCACAGATCCGATTTCTCCGGTAAAACCCCAACTAAGATGGGCAGAGGGCTGGACTCTAGTTGTCGGAGACAGCGTGGCAGGGAGGATACATGTAATCACATTATATGGAACTGCCCAGCAGTAAAAAGCTTCTGGGAGGCAACTGCACACTGCTTGAGTGAAGTATCATGTGTAGAGATAGAGCCATTGCCTAAGTGGTGTCTGTTAAATGTGTGGGAAGCATCCGACCTCACCAACAAAGAGGACCTGGGTGTCACTGGGGATGGCAATAACCAAACGTAATATTGCTCGATTGTGGGACGCGTCCCCCGCACCAACACTACGAGACTGGAAGAAAGATGGATTGGTGTATGGTGGCAGAGAAAGTAGTGTATGAAAGCAGGGGCTGTCCCACAAAGTGGTAACAGGGCTGGAGCAAATGGAACGTTTATCAGGGAAGTCCTTGTAAGGCCCCCTTAGTTGGATCAAGCAGCCCTACAAATCTCAGAGATGTTGTATTCACAGGGGATGCCGTGGGGGAAGAGTGAAGAAATGTGGGCGAACTACAGTTTGGTGAACTAATGTATAGAACACGCTAAAATGGCCTTTGAGAGCTCTGATTAAATTGCTGCCACATGCCCAGTTATATTAATAATAAAAAAAATTGGAAAAGAAAATATTTAAGTTCCCTCCCAAGACTTGTAAAACAAGTATGGTGTGGCTGCGCTCACTCCAACAAATTATTTTTGGACTTTTGCGAACACCTACGTCAAGCGGTTCAACCGTAGGAGGACAGGACACCATGAAATTAATCGAATGACTATTTCAAGCATATAACAGAGACACCCACTTAGCATATACGCCCCAGTAGGCAGGCAGTGATCAGTAACCACAGCATTCAGGGCTGTTGAGGGTCGAAATGTGATCAGCATATCCAGACGGAATAGGTCTCTGGACAATATACTGAACATGGCTGGTGGGCACTGGGTACCTATCCCAGAAATCTCTTGGGGCAATCGTGGGATGTCGGGGAGGGTTTCAACCTAATCTGGCTGGATTGTGAACTTCTATAAATTGTCAAGACTTCGAAATACAAGCTGAAGTTTCCCTCCTGTTTAACAAACTTTATTATGGAATTGGACTTTCATGAAACCTGTAGCTGTTGGTAGATTGCAGTACATGGGTGAAGTGCTATCCGTTTTCTCCTGGCAAGAAACAAGCTTGAAGACGCTGCTGAAGCTCTGCTGATTTTGCTGAACTTGCCTGACAAGAAGCCCCATTCAACCAAGCAGTCCACAGAAGTGGACACATTACCCCCAACAAAAGACCAGAGGAAGTCTGCCCCAGTTAACTACATCGACAAGTGCAGGTAAAGAGAGTGGTTATTCTGCTTGGCAAGTATTTTTTTATTTTTATTTTTTTTATTTATTTTATTGGTTTTCTTAGAACTCAAAACAACAAGACTCGGCGTTTCTGTATCACATTATGCATTACACTCATATTCAGCATGTGTCAACCAGCAACCATTGATGACGATCCAAATATCCTATGAACAACTTTAAATATATAAATACCCCGTGCTGGTTATACATTGTAGGTGGGCTGTTGTGGATCCAACGTGTTGCAGCTAGCTCCCCCAGTAGGCCGAGTGCCGCTTGGACAACTTGGCGGGTAAGGGTGACCCACTGACATGAACAATCTAACTTTGCGTGTGGGAGGGTGAAACGTTAATGCCACTAGCAGAGGTGAGCTGGTAATTATTATACAGTTCCCAGAAATTTTTGGCCTATTACGTGGGGGGAGAAGTTCGCTAAAAATCTCCGTCTGCGTACTACAGTATGTCATGTCGGTCTTCCACTGGGCAAGCGTAGGAAGCGGGCCACGAAACCAGTTAATAGCTACCCTACGCTTGGCCATCAACATACCCATGTCAACCAACCGACGGACCCCCTTAGGGGTTAGCTTAGAATAACCTAACAGTGCTAGCGCGGGGTCGGGCTCAAGGGACAGCTGCGTGATCAGGCCTATTTCACTAAAGACTGAGACCCAGAAGGCTGCGACACCGGGACACGTCCAAGCCAAAATGGAGGAAGTCCGCCAGACCCGCATGACATCGCTCACAATGCGCATTGTCCCGCAAACCGTACCTGTGTAGCCGCTCCGGTGTGTAGTATACCCTATTAAGGTATTTGAAGTGTACTAGGCGATGTCTGCCATTAAGTGAGATCCGCTTTGTGCTGGAGCAGCAATAGGACCACATATTGTCCGCTATATCTATGTTCAAGTCCCTTTGCCACGTTAAGCGTGCTTTGGTATAGTGGTTAGCTCTATATGACATGGATGAGTTGTAAATGGTCGCTACTATGTGCTTTGGGGATTTCGCCTGTATAGTGAGTGTTAAAGCTGTTAGTTCGGGTGGTTCTAGGTAGTCTTCGCCCAGTTGCTCTTTCAATGCATGTCGTGTTCTATGAAATTGAAATCTTGTCAATATAGTAGGTTCCGGTGTAGGAGTATCAAAACCCTTTAGCAACCCCTTCTTCAAACAACTCCCCAACAGCGCGTATACCCAAAGTATGGAGTGCTTGTGTGACCGCTCTCTCCTTGCAGGGAGCCAACCATGTACACCATTCTAATAAAGCTGATGGGGAATACAGGATCGCACCCGCCTGTAATTGCAGGAGGTAGTGCCATGCGTGCGTAGTGGCATTAATAGAATCTAATATGCATGTCCTGCGATCTGCTGCCTGAAACAGCATTGCAGGAAGTGGGAGCGGGGCCGCCACCTCAGATTCTATGCGTAGGTATGGTATATCTGGGGAGCCATGCATCCAATAGTATGCATGTGAACCCTGTGCGGCCCTGTAATATAGATTAAAGTCCGGCGCGCCCAAGCCACCCATAGAATAAGGTAATACCAATATCTGCCATATCACACGCGGCTGTTTACCCGCCCACGCTAATCTAACCATCAGTGAGGTGAGACGGTCAAAGAAGGTTCGTGGTAGAACCATGGGAATATTAATAAATAAAAACAAAAGCCGCGGCAGCACCACCATTTTCATGATGGATATTCTACCAAGAAGGGATAGAGGGAGCTTTATCCACCTCTCAACATCCTCTTCCAGCTTGCTGAAGGCCGTCCCTAATTTTCCCTAAATACAGTGTCGGAGTCCGTATGCATTTTAATCCCCAAATATCTAACCGCATCTGTGGTCCACTGCAGGGGATAGTCTAGCTCAAATCGAGGGGTAGTCGGCGTAAGAGGGAAGATAATAGACTTCGGCCAATTAACATGCAGCCCCGAGAGTCCACCGAATCGCACCACCTCCCGCAGAACAGCCGAGAGGTTAGATTCCGGGTGTCTGATGTATCGGAGTGTATCATCAGCATATGTGGATACTATAATTTGGTAGCGTGGGAAACTAATACCCCGATTTTGATGATATTCCCGCAACGCACATGCCAGGGGTTCTGCCACTAAAGCATAGAGCAATGGAGATAATGGGCAACCCTGCCTCGTTCCCCGGGTGATGCTAATGGGGTCTGTCACAATATTGCCTATTTTTATTCGGGCAGTGGGTTTGCTGTACAGTGTAAAACACACAAGATGATGGACGGAATGCTGCACATTGGCAAACATTCACCCCCCGTCACAGATCTGGGTTTAATCCATCGTTATTTTGCTTCACCACGCCACCCCAGTTCAGACATGGCCATATGCAAATCAGTCTTGACCCTGTGCCTCATGGGAACAGCCCAGACCGAACTGCCAAGCCATGTCTTCCCTGGACCGGAATCAAGCATCCTAGGACCGGTTTCAGGCTATCAGCCTTCATCAGCCAGGATAGCTTGACTCCAGTGGAGTAGTGAGCACGGGACCCACGTCTGGGCATACCCTTCCCACTTAGGGCGAAATGCAAAACACACAAGATGATGGACGGAATGCTGCACATTGGCAAACATTCACCCCCAGTCACAGATCTGGGTTTAATCCATCGTTATTTTGCTTCACCACGCCACCCCAGTTCAGACATGGCCATATGCAAATCAGTCTTGACCCTGTGCCTCATGGGAACAGCCCAGACCGAACTGCCAAGCCATGTCTTCCCTGGACCGGAATCAAGCATCCTAGGACCGGTTTCAGGCTATCAGCCTTCATCAGCCAGGATAGCTTGACTCCAGTGGCGTAGTGAGCACGGGACCCACGTCTGGGCATACCCTTCCCACTTAGGGCGAAATGCAAAACACACAAGATGATGGACGGAATGCTGCACATTGGCAAACATTCACCCCCAGTCACAGATCTGGGTTTAATCCATCGTTATTTTGCTTCACCACGCCACCCCAGTTCAGACATGGCCATATGCAAATCAGTCTTGACCCTGTGCCTCATGGGAACAGCCCAGACCGAACTGCCAAGCCATGTCTTCCCTGGACCGGAATCAAGCATCCTAGGACCGGTTTCAGGCTATCAGCCTTCATCAGCCAGGATAGCTTGACTCCAGTGGCGTAGTGAGCACGGGACCCACGTCTGGGCATACCCTTCCCACTTAGGGCGAAATGCAAAACACACAAGATGATGGACGGAATGCTGCACATTGGCAAACATTCACCCCCAGTCACAGATCTGGGTTTAATCCATCGTTTTGCCAATGTGCAACATTCCGTCCATCATCTTGTGTGTTTTGTTGCTGTACAGTGTACCCACCAATTGTAAAAAAACTGGGCTCACTCCCATCCTAGTCAACACGTGCTTCATGAACGGCCACTCTACTGAATCAAATGCCTTCTCTATATCCAAGAAGACCGCCACAGCGGGCGTTTCCGGTCTGGTATGTCGTAAGGCACCAAAGACAGTGCGTAAATTGTAAGTTAAATTTCTGCCTGGAACAAACCCCGCTTGCTCCGGTGCCACTAAGATTGGGACCAGAGGGACCAGTCGATTGGCTAGGATCTTTGCGAATATCTTCGTGTCTACATTAAGCAGAGATAAGGGGCGGTACGATGCACAGTCCTCAGAGGGTTTACCAGGCTTGAGAAGTGCTACTATCACTGCCTCTGACATGGATGGTGGCATGTGTCCCGTAACACACATCATCGAAGAGCGTAGTCAACTGTGGCAGCAATGAATCTATGAATGCCCTGTAAAATGCAACCGTGAGACCATCGGACCCCGGAGCACTCCCTGCCCTCATGTTAGTTAAAGCATGAAGAATTTCGTCCCTCTCTATGGGTCTCATGAGGAATTCCCTATGTGTGTTAGTGAGCCGTGGAAGTCGCATATGTGACAGGTAATCTATGATCTCTTCGTCCGACGCAGTATTCCTGGAGGAGTATATCTCGGAATAATATTGTCTAAATCTATCCGCCACGTCTGTGTCTTCCATTAAAAGTTCGCCCTCACTTGATCTAACTCTCACCGTTTGCTGCGTTTCCCTGCGCGTCTTAAGTAGTTGTGCTAAAACCGACCCGGGCCGCTCGCTCTCACCATACGCCCTGGCAGTGGCATATTTACCAAGGTGCTTGATCTCTTCGTCAGCCGCTGTGTTATATTCGCCCAGCAGCTCTGCAAGTTTCCCTCTGACTGGGCTGTCCATATCCGTCAATAACTGTCGCTCTAGGTCCTTAATTTTCCCCTCCAAGTCTGTTAAACGATTGCGAATGGAGCGGAGGACCCCCGAGTGCTTTGATATAGTGATCCCCCTAATATAAACTTTGAAAGCTTCCCAGATAACTTGGTAGTCATCAACGGAACCCACATTCTTATCAAAAAAGGTCTCAATAGCCACAGCTAGGTCTTCCTTGAAAACTGCGTCTAGTAAAGAATAGGGAGGAAACCGCCATGTGAATGGAGGTATGCGTCTGCTAGGTGTGTCCAGCACCAATAGAATCGGCGAGTGGTCGGAGAGTGTTCGAGGCAGGACCTGACATGTGTGGACCCTGTCACAAAGTGGCCTAGCTGCGAACCAGTAGTCGATACACGTGTGTAAATTATGATAGGCAGAATAGTGTGTATAGCCACCAGTGTTTGGGTATTTCAAACGCCACACGTCGCTCAAGTCGAACCTGATTAGCGCACATTCAATCGCTCTAGCTGCAGCAGTAGTGCGCCTCTCTGGACCCCCTGATCTGTCCAATGTAGGATCACGAATTAGATTGAAATCACCCCCCCCCCCCACAGCTGGTGTCCCTCTCCATGGCTGCCTACCCTGTCCGCCAGCATCTTAAAAAACTCTGGGCTATCAAAATTTGGGCCGTGCCCTTACCACAGCACCTAGTAATTGTGTATCTGCCTTCGGCATCTGTAAACAATGGGCCAATGGTGAGCGCAGACTTAGGGTTGACCCATGTAAGCACCCCGCGTGCGTAGTGAAGCCAGCAGCATGTCTGTTACCTAGCAGGCCTCTGCACTGTAACATAGGGGAATTAATCGGGAGATGTGTTTCCTGTAGAAGGGCCACATCTATATTTTGCCTCGTCAGGTATGAAAGGACTTTACGGACTTCTCTATGATCGTTGAGCCCCCCCGAACATTCCATGTGAGAGCTCTGAGTGTGTCCACAGTAAGATCACAACCAACCCCCTCCGTTCGTGCTTTAGGGTCAATCATCGCCACCATACCTCAATAGTGTGAAGTGCAATAGAACTGTGTAACAAGTGAGTTTGTCCAATATCATGTGAAATACAGCTACTGAGTCTCAACAACCCTCCACCCCCCTCCCACATCAAGGTCCACCCAACTAGGACCTGACGAAACAATACCCACGTGTCCTCATGAATCAAAACATACATTGCATTGCCTTGGACCAAGAAGTAGCAGTCCCTCCCGCCAAAAAAACCCAAAAAACTATAACAATGCCCCAAATGTGTGTTACACTCGTAGGCGGAGGTTGCCAACTGTATACCGTCGACCAACTGGGCTACCATCGACGGCCCTCCGCACCCCAATTGCATAGCTTAAGCATTAACAAGAGGCTCACGCACCCCGCCTATGTTAGAGCTGTGCGGCCAAGCGGGCCACCAGCCAATCCAACCACAAGTCACTAAAAGAGACAGACCACTGAAAGTAGTATGCATAAAGCAGAGAGACTGCGCAATTTTAACAAACTCAAAACTCTTCCCAGCCCCACCCCATAGCTAGCATCTCCAATAAACAAGATCAATAAAGGGCAGTCTTATCTGTGGTTCAAACAGTCAAAGATCAGTCCTGTTTCTCCATGGAGCCTCCGACCGCTCCGGACGAGGATTCCCTATCCGGGCTACGCCTCTGCTCCTTCGCCCAGTCCTTCATGGCCTTTTGCAGCGTCTTGGGATCTGTGAATATATGCGATCTGCCCTGGCGATTGACTCGTAGGCGGGCGGGATATAGCATCGCATAGTCAATGTTTTGAACCCGCAACTGCTTCTCGAGTGGCACAAACTGGCGGCGCGCCTCCTGTACCTTCATTGTAAAGTCTGGATATATAGCAAGTGTAGATCCCTCGTAGTGCAAGGACTGTTTCTCCCTCGCGATTCTTAACGCTGCATCCCTATCCCGGTAATTGAGCAGCTTTGCTATTATTGGCCTCGGAGGGGCACCAGGTGCCGGGCGCGGGCCCAAGGAGCGGTGTGCACTCTCGACCACGAACATGGAGGAAAAAGTGTCGGAGACCAGAAGCGTGGTCAACAGTTTCTCGATGAACTGTTCCATATTGCCGGTAGCTGTCGATTCCGGCAGGCCTATAATTCGCAGATTACTTCTTCGAGACCTCGCCTCTAAGTCTTCCGTCTTGTCCAGCAGCACTTGAAGCATCTGATCCATACGTTTGTGGCCAGTGTCAATATTAGTCTGCGCTTCCTCCACCTCCGTGACGCGCCTTTCTGCCATGTCGAGGCGTTCAGCATGCTTGTCCAACCTTTCAGACATCCGGTCCATGCGGTAGGAAAGGGAGTCAATCTTCGTCCCCAATGCCGCAAGCGAGTTTTGCAGGCCTTTTTCCATAGAAGGCAGTATGGATTTAAGATCGCCTTCATGGGACTGCCGCTCCCGCTCTTCGCCCCGTTCTCCTTCTTCAGTCGTCCGAGAGCGGTCCCTGGGTCCGCGTTGCTCAAATGACAATTTTTGTTGCGTTTTATCCGTTCTGCCCATTTCAACTAGCCTCAATAGCGCCCACCCAGATCGGAAGGAGCAGCCCCCCCCCCCCCCCAACTACTGACAATCGCGCACTATGTGTCCGATGTAGGCCAAGTAGAGAGGGTTAGTAAATTATCACAGTTCACCATGTATCACATAGAGGTGATAGTGCAGCTCACGCAGCAGCTCAAAGGGCACCAGGCAGGCTAATACGGGCCTCGTCGTTGCCTCAGGCTCTACAACTCCCTTCACATAGGGCCACCCGTAGCTCAGCGCTTCCCCAGCAAGGTTGAGTGTGTTCCCAGCAGCCTAGATCCAAGGGCACCAACCATGAACGCCCCGAGGTGCCTCGTGTCCGCAACGATCAGTAACGGCAGCCACAACAGCAGGGGGGACACAGCAGTGGCAGCAATCAGGCGACAAGCTTCAGCGACAGTTAGCAGCAGGTGGGGAGTCAGCCAAGCTCCTCCGAGCAGGCTGCAGCACGATGGGTAAATTGGTGGGGGTAACAAATGACGGAACGTTCTGCACTCACTGCCGAACTAACCAAGTGCGACGACGATATTATACCCTCTGGGACTCTCCGCTGAGTCTCCAAGATCCGGGATTCGCCCCAAAGCAGATGTACTTCGCTCTGAGCGCCGCAGCTCCGATCCGATGTTATCCGAAGCTACAGGCGCAGGGCACGCGTCGCTAACAGCGTACTGCAGGGTAGGCGCTCCGCCTCACCTTCGCGACGTGCCTTAAGCTGGGTCTGGGTGTCGCACGCCTCGTGCAACCTCCCGCATATAGTGGCTGCTACTGGGGTGTTATCCAGTTCCACGGGGCTCCGGTCGTGACGAGCCAGTACGGTCACCCGGCCAGGTCGCACCTCCGGTCGGCTAGCTGTTAAATTGAGGCCGGGGATTAGAGGCCTAGGTTGCACGTCGCTCTGACTCCCGTATCTTTACGTGCGCGCTCTTTTTCAACGCGGCCGGGTTACCTCATCGAGTAGAGGGTCCTCTCAGCTGTGCGGATCTATAATTTGCGGGAACGTTGCCCCAGGTAAATGCAGGATTTATGAAGGATAGTTAATTTGAAGCGCGGAGCCCTGCTTTCAGGCGGCCATCCTCGACACCGGCAAGCTCTGCCCCCCCCCTGCTTGGCAAGTATTCACCCTGAAATCCTGCCTCAGCTTTTGTTTTGTTCTTAAATAACTATCCTGCTTTGCAGGTGTTCCAGCATTCAATCGGATTGTGAGATTTTAAAATCTAGAGACACAAGAATGGTCTAATTAAAGTTCTGCTTGTAGCACAGCATCTGTTTTTTGGAGTCAGACTGCTATCTGACCCCTTTCATCTTCAAACCTAGCCCCATAGAGTGAGGAGGCGATGACCTGTAGCTTCCTTAGCTTTTGGGTTGCAAGATATCCTTATTTTAAGAGTCCAACACCACCAATGTTAAAACTGGTGGTAGGCTTATATTCCCCGTTATAGTAACTTACTTTCCCGAAAACCAAAAACTGCCCCTTTGCTTTGAAGATTACTGATACACTGTGTTGCTAAAGTACAGTTTGTTTCATCTTTTGGGCATTCGCAATAAACAGGAATGCAACCAGTAAAAGTCTGCAACCCATCACACACAATGTATATTAGTTTTGTTGAGATGATTGCCCTCATCCATTTTCGAATGTTGCGATTGAGATCAGAGAGCGAACACTGTTTGAACCGTTTTGTTTTAGTGACTGCATACTTATATTCGGTTGGGTTTTAAGGACCGTTGTTGTGTTAACACAATTCTAGCTAGACATTCACATCTCTAGTGTAACTGGATTAACTGTTGTACGGTTACCTCGATTCAATCCTACTTCACCTCACTTGAGCTGGGCCTTAACTGAGTGTTCACGTCTCCCCAGAGGGATGATGTGGACCCAGTCTTCAAATTTCTGTCACATACCAAGTACCTTGACTTGCACTGGTGGGGGAACACCAGCATCTCGTTTTTAGGTCTCGGCCTGCACCAGCGCTTGCGCTGGTCTGGCCGAGAGTTTTAGTAAGCGGGTTTTGGAAGTGCAAACACTGGCTTTTGGGCTGGCGACCAGCTTGCGTTCACGGTGGCGTGCACACGCGCCATCCATTCCTCGCATCGCTGGCGAGGTGCCATCTGCCTTTCCTCCCCCTCCCTCACCCCTCCTCCCCCTCCCTCACCAGAGAGCGCGTTTCTTGTTTACTGTGGCTCAAATATTGTATTGAAGACAGTAAGAGAAGTCGCAGACAAAGATCCAATTAGTTCAAGTACAACATGGTAAATATTAGTGATGGCCTCGCTATACTATGGTTTGTGGGGGCTCTTGAAATGAAAGCCTGGCTTAACTTAAATGTTTTTAGATTGATGGGGCATATTTTTCATTCCTTAAGTTTAAAACAAAGTTCAGTATATTTAAGGAACTGAAAGATGCTTCACGGGGCAGTGCTCTCAGTAGCTCAGAATGTCAAAAGTGTAAGGCGGCTGCCACAACTCTTCGTACATGTGGTATTTATTGGAAGAAAAAAAGCAAAGAAAGGAAAGTAATAGACTTGGAACTTCGCCCCATGCTTCATAGGACGGTCAAATGGCATTTTACAGTTTATGTGCTCCTTGCATAAATTTAATGCTTTTGCTAATGGCAACAGGTTTTTGGGCGGGAGCTTGAAAGAATCTTGCTTTGCTTTAATAATCACCTGTTTTTTCCAAGTCAGCTTTTGAAAGACCCACAAGTGTTGTTTGCAGGATACAAGGTTCCACATCCTCTAGAATATAAAATCGTAATTCGAGTTCAGACCACTCCTGACTACAGTCCGCAGGAAGCATTCACCAACGCCATCACTGATCTCATCAGCAAGCTTTCCCTGCTAGAGGAAAGATTCAGTGTATGTCTTTTTGTTTGTCTCCTTTCGTTCGGGTTTAATTTATTAAATAAAGTGTTTTACTTTTATTTAAGAGCTTAAATTGTAAGATAATGTTTTGAATAATTGTTACTAAACAGTCTTAAAAGGCTTTACACAGTTGTCACTCTCTTCATGAAAGAGCACTTTAATTCCAGTGGCATGCTTCAGTTACATTGCAATAGTCTGCGTAGTCTAGAATCTTGAGATTCAGAAGGGAACAGATACTCCCAGCCACTTTAGTTGAAAAGTAGGAAAAAAGCTATAAAGGAACAAGCATTGGCATAGCCAAATAGGTCTCGCCTTTGGGACCTTATAAGTGTTTAGACATGCAACAGTTGATGTTGTTGCACCAAGAAAATTGTACTGCATAACTAAATACTTATAAGGTTCCAAAGGGCGAGACCTATTGGCTATGCCAATGCTTGTTGATCATGCTAGTTTGTTCATAGAACTGCATAATTTGGGGGAAAAACCTGACACGAATTAAGTACAAGGGTGTTTTGTCTCACTCTGAGAATTTACTTGCCTGGGGTCATGTGTGAAAAAAACAGGTCAATTTGCAAAGACCATGCAGGTCAATGGCTATTGCCGACGATGCTAAGTAAAGGGGGGGCAGTAGACAGGACCAAGCTTTTTTTCCGTGGCTTCCATCCCATTTGACAGCAGTGACACATTCATGGAAGAGGAAGCACATCTATTTTTCGTATGAATGGTGGCTTTGAATAGATTATAGTGATGGCAAACACTAAGGTGTACCCTTAAACTGGGCAGGCCATCAGTGAATCTGTTGTACAGTTACACTAGGTTCACAATCTACAGCCTTGCCAAAACTGCCGAACTGTGTGATACAGCACATCTATATAGGTGGGTATAAAGCACAGCTATAAAGGTGGTCTATAAAGAGCTTTAGGTCACTGAAGTAGGACAGAAGACACTCCTGGGCCGTGCTTTGTACGAGACACTAGGAGTGAAGCTGTTTACTATTAAGAACCGACTTGGCATTTAAATGTAATCCTGAAGATATAAAGTATCTTTCAGGATTATACCACCCTGAAGAGTCACCAAACCACGATGTATTTAGACATCACCCAGCAAGTGACTTTGCAAAATCACCATATTGCTTTTAATTTGCGATTCAAAGTCAAGCAGGAGGCCCAGTAATGAACAGGCATCACCGAAAATGAAAGGACGGACATACTCTGTGGATTTCTCCAATCGTGACAAGGCAATAGCAACCCGATGATGTTCGCCTGTGTGACACCATGGGTCTGCTGAACAAAGCAATTAGAAAGGAGTGATACAGCGCCCGACACGCTGGATGTTTTAAGAGCTAACCTTAGAGTAGCGCATCTCCTTTTTCAAGTTCGACCTACGCTTTGAACATCACCAACTGAAGTTGCACTCCGAGTCAAGGTACATCACGCCCTTCTTCAATAAAATGTGGATGAAGAGTTATAATTGACCGATCATAGGTATTTCATCGGCTACAAAGCTTGATACAGATATAGAATCTGACTCACTGTAGGCTGCTAGGCTGTCCTAAGTAAAAGCAACATTATTATAATCTAGGCCAGAACAAACAAACAGTGTTTTATACTTTGGCACAACACCTTTGAGAGGCTGTAGGAATCAGGACTGATACGGCACAGTTCCTAGTGAAAATACTGTAGATAAAAGCCTAACATAGCTTGAACGGCTAAACTGCGCCAGGTCAGGGACATTAAACATTCACCATCACCCACTAACGTCTCACAGCTCCCTGAGATGGTGAACATCTGTGGGCATTTCATTCATAAAAAGCAGGAAACGTCTTTTAGAAATACAAACAATGCCCTTAAAAAGACCACCACTTCATAGTATTTTAAAAGAGGACAAAGGGATAGACTAGGTTGGGGAGGCCAATCATTTACCTCAGAGTGTAGCCTATTCCAGACTCTGCAAATAGCACAACCTATTATGCTGCCCACAGCAGCTGCAACCCGAAGGATGCTCAAAGAGCAGAGATACTCCTAGAAGGAGCTAAAAGTCATCACAATCCTCTGGGAAAGCAGAAATTTTTCCACGTATCTATATGTGAGACCAGTCATGGTAGTCACTAACAACAAACATGTTATGAATATTTTTAGTGTTACTGTCAACTAGCAGCAGCTGCCCCTAAAGGGTACCAGGGCGGCACCACCTTGATTTCCAAGTTATTCTGATGATCATTTTCAAGAGGAATTACTATCCACTTAAGTTGTTATTAAATTAAATAAGGGCTTAAGCCCCTGCCGGGTGCTGCCCTCAGTGCATGGCTGCCTCTCAGCCTTGCAGTGGCTACAGTCAGACAGCCAGACACTTTCAAGAGGGCCACATGCTCTAGTAAGCATGTGCCCCAGAGCATTTTATTTAAAAAAAAAAAAAAAAAATCCCTAAGCAGGCTAAGGGCTGACCTAGCTCCAGCCCTGGCCTGCAATTTTCAGGGTCTGAAGAGACTTCCCATTCATGAGGAGCAGCAGTGTCATATTTTCGAGCAGTCCCAGGTGTCTAGGGCATAAGCCCCTGTATTCCCGAGACGGTCTGTCAATCACTTTCATAGGCTGGAAGCAACACCATTTCCTAACTCGTCACCGTGACGTGTTGGGAAAGGGTGCTACTTGCAGGGTGTGAAGGGTTCAAGGCATATGACTCGAGGTGACAGAGTCGATACAGATACACTCCGCATGTCTTAGATTATCTGTTTAAAGAATACATTTGCACCAGAGGCTGAGAGGGCATGCTTGGCACTCTCACGCCTCCGCTCCTGGACTGGAACAGCTGCAGCACACCCTGTTGCAGGTCGGCATGCGTGTTCCAGAGCAGGATTTGCCAGATAAGTGGGATCGGTATCCTTCCATCATGACTGCCAGCCTGTGGTTTGTTTTTATTGTTTTTGGAACAATAAAACAAACCGCAGGCTGGCACAGCAGAGCACACATCCTGAACTCACGTATTTAGAAGTACTCCCTTTGTATGTTTTTAACATGCTGGGGCCTTTCGTTTCAGTACATCAGTTTATATCACTATATTGAGAGGGATTAAATTAGGTGTCCAGGATGCACACATCCAGAACTGACATATTTAAAAGTGCGCTCTTGTATGCTTTTAGCATGCAGGAACGTTTCTCTTTAGTACACCACTATATTGAAAGCCATTTATTAAAACAGTTGATAAATGTCTCTCAATATGATGTCAACTGATGTACTAAAGTGCAACACTCCCAACATGTGAAACTCTCAACTTTCAAATTCCACCAGCCGCCACTGCCTTCGGCTCTTGAAAAAATTTAGCTGGGCAATACAAGTGCAATCTGGCGAAAAGTACACATTGCCTTGCCTGGATTCTTTCCTGAAAATGTTCAGATAAGCCACACAAGAGTACAAGGCTGAAGTCCTCCTCAAAGTGCACTTGTAGACCAGGCTATTCTCAAAGGTTTGGTGGTACACAAGGTACAAACAATGACACTAGATGAGGAATGCTTGCATAAATCTGTAGCAACTATGTTCATGAACACTACATGAAATACTCATGGATGGAAATGGAAGACACATGTGCCTTTGTTTTTGGCTGGAGCTGCTAACATTGACGCAAAAATCAGGGCAGCCTGTATTTTAAGGGCATGAAGATGGTTTGCCAGTGTGTCAGTCTAATAACACCAGCACATAAAAGACACTGGGGAGTGCAATTATGAAGGCTCATTTTCATGGGAAAGTATGGTTCGACCACCAGTAGACAACCATGTTGTTCCCTGTTCGATGAGCCTGGCCACAAGTGGACCTGTGTGACCAGTCGCTGTAGAAACACAGACTTCTGTAGGCCTCGAGAAATCTACTCGCCACTCACTATGGCGAGCCAGATTGCATCAGGGCGAGTTATTTGTAGGGCTCATGCGCTCGTTTCACTCACAAAGTGAATGAGGACTAAAGAGGCCTTTAAATCTTATTTTATCTTGTCACAATTGCTCTGCATTCAGAGACATTCAGAGACAGAGGTCAAAAATCAGTTTGTCTTCCTTTCTTTCTCTAACTGAGCAGTTAGAGGATTTTGTAAAGTGATCTGTGTAACAATCATGTTGTGTGAAATGAAAGGCTGTGAGATGTTAGAAAAAATAACCTAACACAACATTGAAATAGCTAATAAGTGAACTGTAGAAACATTTTGAAATATATTTCAGTAATTATTAAGGCACGTTTTTCTATTTCTTTGTGATGAAAAAAGTATTTTTATTGGATGAAAACAAAATCAGAACACTTTACGTGGTGATGGTCAAATGATAAACATTTTTGCTGAAACCCAATTTCCAAACATTGTTTGTACACTATATGGTTTCATCAGTAAAACTGCATGTTAATGGGAATGTTTGTTGCCAATTTAATGGAAAATGTGCTGTCTGCACATGACAGGGCACTACCACATCATGCTTTAGCAATATATTTATTAAAAGTGAGTTTTTAAATATGAGCTGAGAAATATTCCTGCCCCCGCCCTGACGACAATGCTATTAGTGAACTAAGAGGAAAGTTAGGAGTCATGTTTACCTTATATGTGGCCGCGGTTCTTTTCAAACATGGAGCACACGTTTAGACTTGTACAGCAGAAATGCTGAACTCCAATTTGAAGGTGCTCTTATATGTGATAATGAAGAAAAAGGCAGCTCAATAAAATATTTGCCTAGGATCACACAATTTGAGATCAATTTACAGGTCAAGTAAATTTCAGTTAGGTCGAGTAGATTATTCCAGTTACTAGACCTGAATGTCAATTAAAAATCTTATGATTTTGAGAGGCCTGTTCTGTGCATTTCTCTAGTAACCAGGAACGAAACCTGGTGTAGTGTAGTTCCTATAGTACCCCTGCAGGACCTGCGCTTTTGGATAACACACTGTGGGCCTGATGGCAGTCTGATTCTGAGCACCCCCACCGCGTAGGTTAGCCTGTTTGCATTAGCTAGCTCACAGTGCCACTAGAATCTCCTTTTTATCGGAGAGATTAGTTTTTAGCAACCTCAGAACACAACAACCCTGCTCCCTCAGACTCGTGGAAACAATGTACTACTTTTCGCTCAGTCACTCGTGCTTGCTCATCTGGTCTCAGAGAGTTACACAGAAGAAACAGTCGAGCGTGTTTACAATAAGAATTTATTGCACAGTTGTTCTTCTAGTATAAAATATATGTGCTGCGACAACTGTTAAACAGTAGCAGAGATATATGATCAGCAGTACAGTGAATAAAAAAAGGATAGTACAGTTCTACCATTTTGCAATAGTCATGAACATATACATGAGTATAAAATGCATTTATAAAATAAACCGCATACTCCTACGATGCCCGTCTAGATGTACCCAAGTGTACCTAGCATGTGAGTAGGTGCGAAAGAAGCCAAGAATCCCGCTAGGATTTAGTCAAACCCCATTACCTGAATAATGAGAGTGTGGGACCTCGTCCTGGTCTCGAGTTGGACACCCCGCAAGGGATGATTAGACCACCATCAGCTGGAGTGACTGCATGCAGGAGCCTCAGCGTCTCTGGTCAGTGTCTCGGCCTGGAAGTCTCGGTTCCCTCTAACTACTGATAGCAAGAGGTGCTGTATTTATACAGAAAAGTATAGAGTCCCTTTGTCCCTTGTGTCAGCCATTGTTGGGTATGAAGATGACGTATGGGATGAACCGGTTACGTAGATGTTTATGCAGGTGGATCCTAGTTCCTGCCTGGTTTCCTAGAACTCTTATGAATATTTAATCATACTGGATGAGCACATCGAAGATGGTATAGGAGGCCATTGTTCGGGAAAAACCCCCCTTCTGTACCCAAACCACAGTCTAGATAAGGTTCAGCCCTCAGCGCCCGTTATTGTGGAGAATAGAGAACTAATGTAGGTGAAAGATTATGCCTATATTAGGGCATCTCAAACGATGCCTATATTAGGGCATCTATATGAAACATAACACCCACTCCTCTTAATAGTCAACAATAATAAACAATGACAGCAAGCTACTAAGTCATACTAGGTGGTAGCGCATATAATTGTCAGTGAGCCATATAAAAACATTTTTAAAATTCTAAAAGCATATTTAAAAACATTTCTAAAAGGGGACAAATGTGTAGAGTCAGTTTTTGAATTTGTATTCAAGCTAAAGGTCTAGCTGAGTTCATTTATAGAATTTAAAACTCTTACAAGCGTTTTAGAAGGCCATGCTTTCTCTAGCGATAGTGTCAATTTAGTAGGAAATGTTCCAAAGTTAATCAGAGTCGAAATGAAAACGGAAATTCCGAATTCTTTCCCAGCACATTATGAGCCAATTGAAGATTAAGTGTCCTGGCTGGGAGACACAACATCACAGTCACTTGCTGTAGGGGACGGGAATTGTAATATTTCACACAATACGTCGATGGAGCACAGATGAAATTCAGTACTGCCCATAGTTGGCATATCGGCAGCCGGTGCTGTAGTCGATACCTCAGTGCCCGTAGTGCTAGTTGTAGCGCTTGTGCTGGTGTCAGCGCTAGTGGTGGCTGAGCTGATGCGCACCCCAGTTGTAAAAGGCGCCTGCGGGTTTTCAAGGAATGCAGTCGTCAGGATAGGAATACGCTGGGGACACAGCCGAGCATGGGACCTCAGCGGTTCCAGCCTCGTGTTCAAGTCCACAGGCGTCTCTGACTCGAGTGTCAGACAGATGTCCAACACGCATTCTTCACCGCAAAACAGGCATCGAAGAACAGGTAAGATGCAGTCCATCCAGACTGGTCTAAACGATAAGAACCAAGAAGCACTCAGTTCTCGTAGGCGAGGCACGCCCAGATGTTGTACCATGCGCTCACGGTATCTACGTTCCAGAAGAGCTTTCGCCATTTCGTTCGTGATTGGGCCATCCATTGCGTATCAGGAAAATGACGATCAGGATTCCAGCTATTAAAATCAGTATTAGAGGTAAACCTCCAAAGATGCTTCCAAATACGGAGTGTATAAAATTTGGGATAACTCAGAGGACTGTTTGGAAGGTGCTTAGAAAACCTGACCCTATGGTCTTAAATAAGTGTACAATACCACCCGTATCAGACATGTTAAAGATACGACCCACCATTTCTACGAAATGAAAGGGGCAGTTTGTACGAATAAGTGCTTGTATCTCGCTCGAGGTCCTTGCCACTTGAAGATCAAAGGTCTCTCGAGCGGAGGTTAAGGGTGCAGTTTGCTGTAAAAGCATGGCTTTCATTCTGCTCAAAGGGTCAAATTTTATAAAAGATATCTCTAGCGAAGGCCACAAAGGCGCCTCCCTGACTGTACTTGTTGGGGGAAACAATACTTGCATACAGCAAGTAACCCTGGCGTTCACGGTGACCAGATAGGCGATGCCCGGAAGCATGCCACAGCAACCTAGATCATTCAGCATCAAGTAGCTCCCATTTGAGAGTAACTCGAAAACTGGCGTGATCACGGCAGCTGGAGTTCCTTTCATGTGGCAAGACAGATTCGCCACCGAACCATTACAAGCTCCGTGTAAAATAATGTCTTGACACATGAGAGAGCCGCTTAAAGCGTTCCTGCAGTTTGTACCACTCAGGAATACTTCACGATCCCCACTCCGGCATCGAAATTTATATGGTAATTCCCAGGATTCCTTAATGTATTCTTTACCCAATATTTCATATCTGCCTGCCTTTGCTCAAGGCAATACTGAAAGTGAAAGGTCGTGACCGGGAGAGTGATATGGCCGTGGATTAGCCATTCTGTTGATGGTGATTCCGCCACTGTGAATGGTAGCCTGTCCAGTTTTCCAATACGCAGCATTGTATATTTAGCTCCCCTTTGTGCAATTTCTATCTGTGTATCTGTTAGATTGTATTCAGAAAACAGACGTACTGTTTATAAAACGCCAAGGCACAAAGCCTGCATGCAAAGATTGCAGCGTCCAGCTTAATAACATAATAGAACGTAACTGAGATTGGCCGTGTTGTAATATGGCTAAATCCTGTTCCAGTATGTCGATAGCAGAAGATACAATGTTGCCCAATGAATATATCCTGGAGGTCAAAGTTGTTAACTCATTATCTACCACAGCTAAAGCTTTTTCTAAGTTTATACGGTCTATCTCCCGTATTCTCTCTGCGGCCTCTTGTTGGGAAATCTTCGTTTTCTTTATAGGCAGCATATATGCCTGCATATATGAAACGTTTTTCTCGTATTTTCCTGGGTCCTAGTAAAAAGTCCCTAAGATCATGTCAAGTGAGAGTATAGATAAGTGTTGTTTCACTTCTACAAGTGTTGAGGTTTCTAGCCAACCGAGGCACAACTTCCCAACACTGTAGGATGTCACTACCCCTGGATGTTCTCTCTGTACATAACGTGGGTCTGGCCTATGGATACAGAGTCCCTCGGTGATGTTCAGGAATCGCTTATGACAGCTATTCGTGTCTAAGGGCCAAACCACCCACTGTTTCCAATTTGGGTCTGTTCTATTGTACTCTAAGATGTCATCCACTTTTGCCCCTTCTTTTGTGGTTGAATTCTGCCACCCCCCATATGTTGGTGTTGGAAACCTAGGTGTGTTCAGGTCCTTGCTCTTGGCTAGTCCAAGACAGGATGTCTGTTGCACAGTATCATTTAAAAAGATCATCTGCTGTGGAATGAGGCATGCTCTAAATAGTGCCTCTGTACCCTGGACTTGCCGGTCCCTTGAACCCCAAACTGATTTTAAGTCAATTTCGTCTTTCCATAGGTCGAAACCCTGTTCAGACAATTGGGCCAAAAAGGAAGCAGAGTAAATCTGTTTAGTGTTTGTCAACATAATTTTCAGTGCTGATGTTGGTGCAACCTTGTAGTAATATGAGGCTGGATCTGTGGTGTTAAACACTGAAAAGTATGAACATTTCTGTGCAAACGTTTGTGAACTACTTTTTGGTGGTGTTGGGCAATGTTCCCACTGATGGTACTCAAAAACATTCCTAGGTGAAATGGATTTGTGCAGGAAATGATGACCATAATGTTGGTAACAGTACAATGTGTCATAATCTGAAGAACCCTCTAACATTTCATTATTAGAAAATGCAGCAGTTGTCTCTAAATCAGACAACATATTATTAATTGTTTCAGAGTCCCAATAATCAGAAAATGTACTTGAGGTAATGATATCACTTAATGAAATTTTAAATATAGGATTCATTTTTAAAAGTTCAGTCGGAACGAATATGTTAAAATCAACCTTGTTCCATACTATACCATCTGGTATAGGAACTGCTGTAATGTTCACTGATGACAAGTCTCTTTGCTCACGATGTGATGATGGATGTGGCTTCAGTAGTATGTTGACCTTTTGGGCTGTGGAGCTTTGTTGAAGATAGCGTCCATTAATAAGCATACTAAAAGTTAGTACTAAGCCAAGCCAGAAAAGAAAAAAACCATATCCCAGAAATTACCCAGAGTTCAATCCAAGGCGATACCAGGTATGTCTTTTTTAGAAAGTGAAGAAAGTTCTGTATTTGTTGCTTGAATTGTGTTTTGGCTGGCGTCGTTTCCGGCTCGCTTGGATCCAGAGAAAACGTATCAAAGTTCATGAAATAGCCAGAAGCAGTTCGATCAATTGTAGGAATTGCATCGGGATTAGTTGAAATGTTATTTTGCTCTTGACGAGGCATGCTGACGTAGACTACTGTATTAGGTCTAATTGCAACTTGTGAATTAGTCGGATGTTCATTTTGAATGATTGGTTCAAGTGGAACAAGTTCCATAGCATTGTTGCGTAGTCCTTCATTCCTTACAGGTGGCTCTTCAAACGTGATGAGTCTTTCTGTTGGATTGTATTGATTGTTTTTCATCCGCCACTGCGCCTTCACAATCAAGATCAGGTACCCACATTCGTGTCCCAAAGAGGACTTCATATGGAGTGACACCCCCTAGAGAGTTTCTTGGCTGGTTGTTTAACGCCCGCTGTACCCCATAAAGGTGGTTGACCCAAATACCGCCCTTGCCCAATACCCTAGCTGTTAAAGATTGCTTTAAGTCCCGGTTTATCCTCTCCACAACCGAATTTCCCTCGGGATGGTACGGAGAGGAGTACCACAATGCTACGCCCATTCCTTCCATGGCCTCTTTGTAAGCCCGAGAGCTAAACGCAGGGCCGCGGTCAGAATGTAGCGTGCTAACTGCGTATGTGCCGATAAAGACTTGCTAATCTTTTATAACAGTTCGAGCGTCAGAAGAGCGCTGTAGCCAGACCTTGAGTAAACTTGAGCTGGACGCAGACGAACGGACAACCTAATGCCGTCTAATAATGGTATCTGTACTGGACGTGTTGTGGTGGACCCTTTCATCTGCTTGCAGATGTCGCAGTTCCAGACATAGTCTCTAATCTGCCTTCTCATCGCAGGCCACCAATAGCGTTGTTTCAACAAAGAAACAGTCTCCTTAAGTCCCTTATGTACAGAACCTATCCCTTTGTGTGCTGCCACAATTAAACCTAACCTACGATCCATATTTGGTATTACCATATCCCCCACTCCAGGAATCTGAGCATATGGAATGTTACTTGCATCTAACTTGTAGGAGTATTTGAGTGGAAATTTTTTAGGTACTGCTGTGCTGCCTTTGCGTGAAGCAATGACAGCTACCATAATCTCACCGTCTATTCTCGTTTTGGAACGAGTGAGTGCAGCTACGGAAGCCGTGCGAACAGCCCCCTTTGCGGCTTCATCAGCCAATGAATTCCCTTCAACGTGAACGGCATCACGTTGATGACTCAGTGTATGGATCACGTGAGTCCTTGGTAGCTCGTTTTTCAACTCTGCTACCTTTTCCCATAGCATTTTATGCTTAATTGTGCCACCTTTCGCATCTTTAAACCCGTTTTGCTCCCAATGGTCTAGGTATTCATTATATGACTGAACACAGTAAAACGAAATCACACACGATTAGTGTGGGGAATTCATGATCCGTATTTACCAGTGCCAGTGCTTTTAACTCTGCCAACTGTGCCGTGCAGTCTCCTAGCGATTGCGTTTTTGTGCAACTCGGATAGAACTTTCCATCCTGCATGTGACCTTTAACGATAGCACACGCTGCGCTGTATTGCTGCTTACTTCCTATGGCCGGTTGCGGAGATCTGTCAGTATAAATAATATATTCATACTGATCGAGAAGCAAGATTTCATTTGGTAGAGGATATTCGTGTTCATATTGCAGGAATGCCTGTTTTTAAACTTGGATCAAATCTGTATTCAACGTCCGTTGCAGTAAGAGAATTAGCCCATTGTATCCATCTTGGATGTAAGGCTTTCGCATTTGGAATGCTAGCCTTTGTAACAGCTTCTAAAGCTGGTACCGGGGTTACGACAATAATGCGTTTCCCCTGAGCCAGTGCTCTCTCTTGCTACAGCGGTCTGCACTGCTGTCAGGATTTTCTCTGTTGAAGTGAAACGCATTTCTGCATTTGTGTACAGGTGTGATTTGTATGCGATTGGTACTGTTTCTCCTTCATTGAAGTTTAAGTAAGTGTACCCGCATTGACCCGCAATTATACGGATCACCAAGTGGCGTACGTTTACGCGTGTTTGCAAGTGTTTGGAAGCTATCATGTCTTCCTGGAGTGAACGAAGAATATTAGTATGTTCTTGTGTCCAATTTCTGCCTGAAAAGTCAGGTTTTATTAGGTCGTTGAAAGGTTTTACCCTTTGTGCGTAATCTAAAATGTATGTTCTGCCGAAATTTAGGAATCCCAGTATTGATTGTAATTTTTTTTTATAATTTTCAAGACTGGATTAGCGCACATTTTTCTAAAAGGTTTGCTGCTAGACTTTTGCCTTCACTTGACAGCTCATATCCCAAAAATAGGACATTGAGGTGGGCTATTTCTGATTTTTTTAAATTAAATTTGTAGCCCTCAGTGGCAAATCCAATAATAATGGTGCTTACCCTGGTCAAGTGCCTCTCTAAGTCATCGTCCGTTAGATAAATATCATCAACATAGGACAATGCTTCTTCAGCAAATTTCTGAAGTATCTGTTACCCTTCCTGAAAATACCCCAGGGCTATTCTTATACCCTTGGGGGAAGTCGACAAAATTGTCGCTGGGACCCCAACGCTGAGAATGCGGTCAAATACCTGCTTTCAGGCGCTATATTTTGGCAGAAAAATCCATTTGAGATATCAAGTGTTGTTTTGTATTTTTTCCGAACAATATTATTCATTAATGCGGCACTATGTGCATTTTGGACAGCAAATGTCTTTGTGCATGAGTTTAAATGTCTGTAATCTAAAACTAGACGATATGTATTGTCGGGTTTTGAGACGGGTAACAAAGGATTGTTCATTGGAGAGGTACATTTTTCAATGACCCCCTGGTATTCAAGTTGATCTAAGATCTCCCTGACCTGTTTTTTAGCTTCTTGCTTTATTGGGTATTGCCTCTGAGCATTAGGTGAAACTTTTAACGGGATCACGTGGTAGGTTGAATCCTCATCCCACCCAGCGTGATTTTTGCATAATGCTGGAGCTTGGGCTACTGCCCACTCGCGTGCATATGTATGTTTAAGGTGAACGGGAACATGGTCGGAAAATGCAGGAAAAAGTATACTTTCTCCCCTGGGGCACTCCATTACGAATGCTGGCGGCCAATCTTGTTCGGCTAACAGGATGTCATACCCAGATGATAAGTTTTTCCAAAAGAGACCTTTTACTTTCCTGGGCTTGTCCCCCTCCATCCGGAGTGTTATTTCATGTAACTTATGTGGGACGCTCACCCTGGTGTCTGGTGTTTCCACCGTGATGTAATCATTCAAGTCCGCTGTCACCAGAAATTCCTTCAGGTTCTGGCGAGCTATTGTTACTTCTGCCGCACTATCTAGCATCGTCAGAGCCCATTCCCCGTTCAGAAGTTGTGTCCTCAGAATTCTGGGCATGTCTGATTTTCAGACCAGCAACTTTTTTTTTCTTAAATTGAGGTTTTGATTTTGGCTTATCTTCTTTTTGGAAGTAAAGTCTGGAGCGTGCTGCTGGTCTCTGGACTGTGTGCGCTCCTCTCTGACCGTCCTTCTCTCTCTGAGTTTTTCTTCGAGCCCTGAAAGGAACGAGAGGACCGTGTATCAGTATCCTGATACCTGTCAGATTTCCTAATATTATCCCTATTCCTAAGGTTGTACCTCTTTTCAGAGGGCTCCTGTGGAGGAGACCTACCTCGGGACTGAGATCTGTGGTCTTTAAACTTTTGTTGTTTTTTATTATCCCACTTCTTTTTAGAAGAAGTCGGTGTCTGCTTAGAAGTGTCCTTTTCGGCCCATTAGTTGAGGTTTTACAGCTTTTCCCCCCAAACTATCCCTGCCTAACTCTGCATACGCAGTTTCAATTATTTGGGTAGTTCATTCTCCTGTTCTAATGGAGAGAACTCCCGTAGTCGTTGGCGGTTTGCCACTGATGCGGCTTCCCCTTTAATGTTAGCTAGTATTATGGCTGATACCTGGTCGTAGTTATTTAATAACTTCATCCCCAAATTCAGGGCAGGCTCTGCTCCGTACTCATTTTGTATTTGTCTTAATAAATCTGGTATCACCGCTAATGTAGGAATACCATGAGTTCTGGTATATATATGGCAGCAAAGACTGTACCCCAAGAGGTACAATCCTCTAACTGTGGTGTAATCCCCATGGGCAAGCAGATTGTTAACATTGTGTTTTTCAAATGGTGTGGTATTTGGGAATACTGCTTCTAACTGGGTTATTTTCTGAGCTACCCAGAAAGGAATTTGTTCACGTTTTGTGGGCAATTTACCCATTACCGCGTGTAATGTTTGTGGAGTAATTTTAGTAGCTGTGCTCTGTGTAGGAGCTGTATTTGGTGTAATTACTGTTTGTTGGACCGCAAGACTCCTCATGACGAATTGTGTCATGTTTCTGTAACGTTTTATCAACTCTTTGTGTTGAAAAAGCAATTCATCATTTGGCATTGTGTCAATGTCAGGATGTGGTGCATAGGTCGCCAATATCGGCCATGTTGCTCCTGGTCTTCCTAATGGACCAAGTCTTGCTCTTCTTCTTGAGTGGGGTAGGGCGCCATTAAACCAGAAATTATGTTCCTGGTAGGTAAGCGGAATTTCAATCTCCTCAAATGGAGTGTAGACCGCTGGGACCTCTTCATGTGTAGAATAATGAAAAGTTCTTGTTATAGCATTTGCTGCTGGGAATGTAACCCATGAATAGAACACCTCTGTTTGGAAATCTTCGTGTGCCTCTATCACGAATATTACTACACCTCCTCTGGCTGGTACACCAATTTTGAGGAGTTTAACTGTGAGTGTGTGTCTTACATTGGGTGCAATTTGTATTGCATTGGCATCTTACTCCTCATCTGACTGACCTACTTGTGCCAGCAGGTCTAATTCTCCGTTTTCGGTAGTCATTGTGTTAAGAACACAGCATAACTGTCCAAGGAAATTAAGATAAGGTATTTTGCACAATTTTGGGAACTAAATGTCCCTCAAGCTTGATTAACCAACAGCCAATAAATAGGATATCTCGCCTACTCAGCTGTGGCGGAGTTTGTGCCCACCCACTCCAGACGTCTCTGGTTTTTGTGAGTAGGGGTCTCTGAGAATAAGCACGACTGAACTACTCAGATTCTACTGTTAAATAAGTACCAAACCAACGTTGGTGGCGCCATGTAGTGTAGTTCCTATAGTACCCCTGCAGGACCTGCGCTTTTGGATAACATACACTGTGGGCCTGATGGCAGTCTGATTCTGAGCACCCCCACCGCGTAGGTTAGCCTGTTTGCATTAGCTAACTCACAGTGCCACTAGAATCTCCTTTTTATCAGAGAGATTCGTTTTTGGCAACCTCAGAACACGACAACCCTGATCCCTCAGACTCGTGGAAACAATGTACTACTTTTCGCTCAGTCACTCGTGCTTGCTCATCTGGTCTCAGAGAGTTACACAGAAGAAACAGTCGAGCGTGTTTACAATAAGAATTTATGGCGCAGTTGTTCTTCTAGTATAAAATATATGTGCTGCGACAACTGTTAAACAGTAGCAGAGAGATACGATCAGCAGTACAGTGAATAAAAAAAGGATTGTACAGTTCTACCATTTTGCAATAGTCATGAACATATACAGGAGTATAAAATGCATTTATAAAATAAAGCGCATACTCCTACGATGCCTGTCTAGATGTACCCAAGTGTACCTAGCATGTGAGTAGGTGCGAAAGAAGCCAAGAATCCCGCTAGGATTTAGTCAAACCCCATTACCTGAATAATGAGTGTGGGACCTCGTCCTGGTCTCTAGTTGGACACCCCGCAAGGGATGATTAGACCACTGTCAGCTGGAGCGACTGCATGCAGGAGCCTCAGCGTCTCTGGTCAGTGTGTCGGACTGGAAGTCTAAGTTCCCTCTAACTACTGATAGCAAGAGGTGCTGTATTTATACAGAAAAGTATAGAGTCCCTTTGTCCCTTGTGTCTTGTGTTAGCCATTGTTGGGTATGAAGATGACGTATGGGATAAACCGGTTATGTTGATGTTTATGCAGGTGGATCCTAGCCCCTGCCTGGTTTCCTAGAACTCTTATGAATATTTAATCATACTGGATGAGCACATCGAAGATGGTATAGGAGGCCATTGTTCGGGAAAAACCCTCCTTCTGTACCCAAACCACAGTCTAGATAAGGTTCAGCCCTCAGCGCCCGTTATTGTGGAGAATAGAGAACTAATGTAGGTGAAAGATTATGCCTATATTAGGGCATCTCAAACGATGCCTATATTAGGGCATCTATATGAAACATAACACTGTATCCCCAAACAGTTGACTGAACAGTCCTACATTCAGAAAAATTGCTACTATTCCAGAAATAGCACATCTGTGAATCCTGTTCTACAGGATAACACCAGGCTAGTCCCAGATGAACAGCGAGGGACAACACTTCACAAGCAAGCTGAAGGTACTGAGAATTGCTGACGAGTACAGCCAACATTTGAAATTGCCTTATTTTAACTTCAAATGAGCTACTAGACTACCCCCATTCACTACCACAGACGCAGTTTGTTACGCTCCACTCCAGGATGGAAACCAGTGAGCCACAACAGAGTTGCTTGAGGAGATGCAGATTAAGAAGAATTTAGAAGCCAGTTTAACAAGCATTGGCCAATGTGGACTGCCAAACAGGAAAACTGAGTTACAAAAATATTTTCCTTTCTTTCATCTGCAACAAGCGGTATGCTGCAACAGCAGCAGTTCCATTATTCTTTAGACTTCTGAGTTCACAAGCTGAACTGCTTATATAGGAAAAAGCTATACACTCCATACCATAAAAACAAAGGGACAGTGCTATTAAACGATAAAAAGAAGAAAAGAAAATATTTACAGTTAAATTGTACAAACAGAAAGAACTCTGGGCTGAGAACCAAAATAAAAAAAAAAAAAAAAAAAAAAAAAAGAACAGCCAGAAATGTTGCTCCCTATTAGGATCTAGAAGTGGGATCTTAAGGGAAAGGGAGGCTACCAGATCAGTTACAATGACTGGAAAGCATTCATCATAGACATGTACAGAGTCCAGGATCATCATCAGAACACTTTCCCAAGAAGTAGTTCAACAACCTAGGAACCTACCAAAGAAAACATAGTCAAACTAACCCAAGGAACGAGCAAATAATCTGGTGCACCTCGGCCTAAAGGTACAGCAATCTCCAGAATTAAAAAACAGAAATCGCTGCTAAAATTCCAATCAGACTGGCCAGTTGCTAAAGAAATAATAAAATTCCTTCAAACAGGCTTCACGTGTCGCTGTTCAACACTCGACAACATCAAAGCAATAAGCTGCATTGCAAATAAATCTCTACAACATAAAGGAAAAAAGCTGTTAACATACTTTACACAATATTCAAAAGCATTTGATAAGAGTCAAAAGAAACATACTCGACCACAGACTAAAATCTAGATATACTGCCTAGATCTTACATCACTAGATATACCTCTACATTGAAGAGAATAGGATCATTATGTCTCATAGTATCTCACTCTGTTTTTAACCTAGACATAGACTGGGAACCATATTAAATTAATAGCCCCACGAGGTCTGTATTCGATTTTAGTTCATATTTCTCCAAACGTCTTACCCACTGACTGGAAAGACACTCAAACCCACAGTCGCCCACTGGCGATGAAAAGATCTCTGATAAAGCGCACTCTCGCAAGGCCCAGTTGGGCATTGCAGTGCCAGCCCAACGAGGAGCAAGCCCAATGATAAAGCATGCCACCTTCGGGTGGGTAAGGGCACTTGCTCATATGAGCACATGCTCCCAGTGACTACATACAGATCGACTGAGTTTGCCATAGTCAGTGTGGAACAATATATCCCCCGCATTATGGTTCAAAAGAAGCAATCTGGGCAATATTTAAAAACTGGGGAAATGATCAAACGCTTTTGCAGCTCATAAAGAAGAATTTTTATTGATGGAGACCCCTGTTGGGATCAACAATATAAAACAATTCTAACACACGCATATCATAAAACTAATATTGCATATATCCTCAATATTAAAACAAGTTTAACAAAGATTTAAGAAATTTGAATACATTATAGCAAACAAAATTAATTCAGTGGATACATTATAGTCCTAATCAATTCATCATAGGGAATTAGATCTCATCAATCTGCTGCAGCAACAGAAGGGCAGAAAAAAAGAGCATATCTTTTGTCTTGGATCCTTCCCCGACACAGTTCACATAGTCCTGAGGTCTTATTCCAGTGGCTTTTATAGGCGTTAAGTGGAAACACTCTGATCCCAAGTAACAGTGCTACCCGCCTGACACCATGATCTAAGGTGAAAGATATAGAAAATTGTGTGTTCATCTCATCTAAGATAGCAGTCAATTACTTATATAATGTTAGGTTCATACAATGACTACTATTGCTTTGGTGGCTTAATCTTGGAATCAAGGTTTTTAGAAACGTTTTTTGTGCAAGTGGACCAATCATATAAATAATCCATCTTACATTCCAGTTTTAAATTTTCCATGAAAGTGTCATCTTTCTTAAGAGCTACAAGGGTTTCCTGCCTGAGTAGTTTTCTAATAGCGCCTTCTTTGCATGAAATAAAATATAGGCCCAACGCACTATGTTTGCCATTGCAGTAGCAGATGAACTAATAAGATTAAGCTCTAGTCGTAATGCCTGCACAGGTACACCTTGATTTATTGTAGCCAAGGATTGAGGAATCTTACCTTCGTATAGATTAAAAAATCATTCACAAAGAAAAGTTATTGCTAGTAAACTTAGACTTTTGGTCTAAGTTTACCTTTGTGAATACTGAAAGTAGTAAACTTACACAAAAGTGTAAGTTTACCTTTGAGAATCGGGCCCTGTGTCCAGCTGCACTGAGCTCACGATACACTATTTATAAGTAAATATATATTTGAGAAATATTCCACTCAACATTTAAGCAACCATAAGAAAATGCCTGAAACGGTGGAGGCTTTACCGAATGAACACTGCAATTTAGGGCAGGGTAGGGCAATTATTGAAAACTATGTCTTGTGATCGAAAACCGAGGAAAGAGGGCACTGCATTGAAGGCTGGCTCCCTCACACCAAAATTGAACGATAATGTGGACACATGCCTTTGGCTGGACAGGGGGGAAAAGAGTGGAGATCACAGATCCCCTGTATAGGTTGATAGAATGGGGCAAAAACATTAAAAAAAAAATGTGAATAGAAGTATCTTTATCTTAAAGCCCTTTTCCAGAGTGCATATTTCAATTACTGGAAAATGTCATTCACTGAAATGGATCCAATGGAGTATTCATTAATTAACTCCAAATGGCGGTGAAAGATGATCCATCATTCCCAGCCGTCTTCACAGATAAGCATGGATGTCGTGTGCTGAAATACAAGACCTACTTCTGATTGCCCTCTCGGCCCACATTTGCATGCATCTTAAATTACAGGCGATGATCTAGCTCGTAGAGCAGTGACAGAAAGGCAACTGCCACAATAAGGGCTCCAGGTGTATAATTTTCTGACTTCAGTCACAGCATGAGTCCAGGTATATATTTTTCCGTAGTTCAGTGACAGCATGAGTCTAGGACAGGCTTCACTGGAACGGAGAATGCTTCTCTAGAGCAAGAGGTTTAAATAGGTAATCATAATAGCGCACTAGGACAGCGACTGAAAATGTTCACTCCAGATGATGTACGCGCTTAGATGCTAGTTTTTACACATTCAATATTTGTGGGACACCAGTGTGCTTTTTGTACCCACCTAATGTAAGATATATATTGGTTCAATTAAAACGCGTGGGTATTATATCACTGACAGTTGGACTGGAATTGAGAGAGTGTGGATATTTGTTGTATCGCTCTATCACACAAGATGACTTTAACAAACACATGGTGTCTCACTTAGAAAAAATAAAGTCCACAACTGCCAAAACTAGTCCGATCAGAATCTAAGCTGCAATTCAACTAGCTATGAGGCTCAAAAAGGCTGAACTCAATCTTGGGTCGCTTGTGTTCCAGTTCAGAGAGCTATGGCAGGCAGCTCGGGCTGGATTGTTCCAACTGGAGCAGGACCATGACTGATATGGTTGATCCCATCTGGAGTGGACAAGAAACGATGGACTTGAATGTGGCTCTGACCGACTGCAGTGGATAAGACCTCTGAAAGCGTTTCACCCATCACCTCTTGTTGTATTTCCAGCAGATGCATCAATTTGGCTCAGGGTGGTTTTCCTGCGCAGCCACTGATATGGCAGATTGTAGGGTGCGTGTTCATGGCAAGATCTACCGACTACATTGCATCCGTTTGCTCCCACTGGCTCATCCGCTATGTGTTTTGCATGGTAATGCTTATTATGGTATAAACACCTGGAACATCACAGGCCTGAAAAACTGGCATAGAGCAGGTAACATTAAATTTAAAGCCACCAGACATTGTGTCAATATCATATTACTGCAAGGCACTCATACAAGCAGCTCTGGAACAGAACTGGCTGTGAGCGGGGCTCTCAGGTGATTTTCTTTGTTCACTACTAATTCTAAAATCGTCACCATTATGACACATAAGATTAAAGCTTCTTTAGCGAGGATCAGATGATGAATATAGATCAATGTATGCTGAAGAGGGCGTTGGAAAAGGCAGAATTACCTCTATTAATATTAAAGTATACACACAGAAGTGGGATTCTACTGACTATTTTTGAAAGAGCGCCCATTGCACAAATCAGTCTCATGGACACAGAGTTATTTCGGAACGTGTTTTCGACACAGGCCTAGACAGATCTGGCTGCACTTCCCACTCTCTTTTGCTACAGTGGCAATGATAAACTGTATTGTGGAAGTCTCTGGCTGGAACAGTGATAGGTACAAAAATATGCTCAGTCACTCTAGCTATGGAGCCACTGACCCAGCTTATCCGTACAGATTCCCAATATAGCGGATGGGTCTGGAGTATTGGCCACAAGTACCGCATTGCTTTGTACGCAGATGATGCTCTCCTATACCTTGCTAACCCAACAAAAAGTGGCCCACAGTGTCTCCAATTACTTGACAGCTTTGAAAGGGCCTCGGGTCTGAGGATGAACCCCTACAAATCTGTGCTGATCCCCTTGGCGCCCTTTAGGGATTGCTTTGACTGGCAGACAACTATCCTTCTCTGCCGACTTAGTTTTAAATACTTGGGCGCTCTACACCCAGAACTCACTTGGGCTCTTAACCTTCATCCTTTACTCCGGAGGGCAAAGACAGACCTGATAAGATGGCAAAACCTTCCACCTAATGTTATGGGACGCATCGTGTTATACAAAATGATGATCCTACCACGATTTTTATATATGTTCCAAAATGTACTGCTTCAGCTACCACGGAAGTGGTTTCGCGAGTTTGATGGGACCACAAAGACATTGTTATGGCGGGGCTCTCGATCCCATTTAGCCTTCTCGCATTGTCAGAAAGGCTCTTTTGATGGCGGTCTGGGTATGTCCAATCTCTATCTTTACTACTTGTCCTCCCATCTTCTTGTCATCCACGACTCGACTGGTTCAACGGGGGATGGTACAACCCTGCCTATCGTCTAGAACTCTTCCAACTAGACTTTCCCAGTCTGCAAGCAAAGCTCTATGGCTCCCCAGTTCCGAACTCTATGCCGTTGATAACCAAAGTGGTATTTCTTGCATGGAGAGCAGCACTCCGGCATGTACAATGGGAGGCCAGACTTACTCAACAAACTCCCCTTTGGCATGGTACTTGGTTGGGGGAGATTGCAACATGAATTTCGAGCATGGGATCTTATAAGGATTGGGGGATGTGTGGTCGGTAACTCACATACGTTCTTTCCAGGACCTGCAGCAGACGTTTACACTTGCTCATATCAAATTTTATCGATATCTCCAACTAAGACATGCCCTCTATGGCCAGGTCCAGGCAGTGGGCCCACCTCCCTGAGTTCAACCCCTTGGAGGCCAATCTTCTGATGGGTAGTCTGGGCCGTGGAGGTATCTCCCAGATTTATCGTACCCTCGTCATTAATTCCCCTAGTTCCCTGGACCATATTAAAACCCGCTGGGTGGGCCTTTTGGAGGAGGAGGAGGAGGAGGACTGGTGGGACACCCTGATGGCCCCTCGGAGAACTTACAATCTCCCCAAGACTACGATTGGTGCAGACCTATTATCTATATTCTACATATCTTTCCCCACCAGTCTATTCCGAGCGGGTCTGCGCCTTGACTCCACCTGTCCCCGTTGAGGAGTTGGGCCAGCTGATTTCTTTCACATGGTGTGGACTTGTACAGTAATACATCGTTATTGGTCTGGGGTGACCAAGGGCCTCCCTGATTTTCTGGGATGGGAGGTTTCCCTCTCCCACTAACGATTCTCCTCAGGGTGTTTGAGGGTACTGGTGGCACAAGGGCCAAAACAGCATTTCTGGGAACAGCCCTCCCGATTGCGAAGCAAGACATAGCTGCAAAGTGGTTATCTCCTACTCCCACAACACTTTCACAGTGGAGGCATGGCATGGACTGGTGCGCTCAGCAGGAGCGTGTGGTCTTTGAGGCACGAGGTTGTCCCCAAAAGCGTGGGCGGGTGTGGGGGAAATGGTTGGGTAAAATGTTTTAGGGTTACAAGGAATCACCATACCATAACTGTACTTGCGATCTGTATTGTATTATTTCTGTACTACTGCTCTGGTTGGTCACGATGTTTCATCCTGTATCATCCTGTATCATACTCATCATGTGCCATGGATGTCTATATGCCAAGTTTGTTATTAGTCATCCCGTCCACTTTATCGAAAGCCAATTTGAAATAGATAAGTGCCATATAAAGGATCTGCGATTTTCTTAACAAGTATTTATGTATTATATTCTGTGCCAGTGCAATATTATCCAAAACAGATGAGAACAGCCTGTTCTTGTGGTACAAGCTCTTTAGAAAAAGTGCTCAAGATGTTCCAAGATGCTGGCGGCAAACATCTTTCCTGACGTATCCAAAAGAGCAATTTAGCGGTAGTTGGCTATGGATAGTTGAGAGCTTCTCTTATAGAGTGGTTTTAGGATACTCCCTTTCCAGGACTAATTGCCTAAGATGGCGGCCACTTAACCTGGAGGTTCCCGGGCCCTGCAATCCTGCTGACAGTGCCCACTGTAAGCAGCATCGGCTGGTGAGATCGCCAATTTGCTGCATCCGATAGTGTGACGAACCTGGTGAGCCGTCTTGGGCTCCGTGGCAACCCGCTACACGAATAGAAAGCGCTGGCACCCCACGCTGAGGAGGCTGATCCTTGCTTGGGGCCTCGGTTCTCTGGGGACGGAGGACCGGCTGTGCCGCTGGTGTGCTGACCGAGGGCTGCAGCACTGCTGAGGTTACGGGCTGCGACACAGACTTCGGCAAGATGGGGCAATTTGCAGGCAGAGGTGAAGGGAAGCACAGGCGGGCCTACGAGAGGCGCCCACTCCCGGCCGCCTGCAGTAAAGGGGCCCTACCCCCTTCAGACCGGTGATCCAAGCTCCTCTAAGACAGTGGCCCCTTGAAACTGTGAACCCAGCGGCTACCAAACTATGTGTGGATAACTCTGGCCCTCCACTGGTCCTGTGGCTGCAGAGTCCTGCATTTGCCTGAGGAGGATCCTGACTCTGCACTGGGGTCCTCGCACTGATTATTGCAACGCAGATGTGAAATACTGGGACGTGGTGTGCTGAGGCTGTCCAGCATTAGCGCTCTTCTTTTTAAGCGGTCAAAAAACAGCTGGGTTCCGTGGGTCTTCAATATGCCTTGCAGTTCTCTGCCAGTCTGAAGGTGAACCATAAAGCATGCTCTCTCTTTTTTGAAACTCTAGAGGGGGCTTGGGACTGGCTAGAGGTTCATTTCCTGAACTCATGAGGCCAGCGCACGTCCCAATCTGTACTGCCTCAGCGTACACGAAGGAGTCGTCGTCCTCCTCCTACTCTGAGCGGTCTGGGGACAGCTCCTTCCCCACAGCAAGTTCATGAGGTACAGCGGGCAGCGATTACTTCAGCAACCTCCCGGAGGCTTAACAATAACCACATCAGCTCCAGTTTGTCGCAGGGTAGAATCTCCGATTTGGACACTGTAGGCAGCATGGCACTGTTCTCATCGACCACCTTGCAGATGACTCATGAGTTGCTGGGCTGAGGGGCGTACAGTATGCCATATTGTTTTTTCTTTTTCCTTTCAGGTACTGTCTCTACTACTGGGGCCCAGGACTGCCGTTTAGTGGCCCGTGAACGGACACTCGTTTCATTTACATATAATGTACCTTTATTAAGTGCTGCCTGGCCTGCGTAAGGCTTGGATCCTGATAATGCATGACCTGTGTATGCATGGCAGTGGGTGCTGTTCCTTTGATAAGCTCTTTTGATCTGCGACCGTGGCGCAGGTCCAGGTGACCTCTCCTAGAGGGTATGGCTCCACCCCTTTATTGGTTTCATCTCAATCGTATGGCCAACCGCACCTCCTTTGCGTAGGTATTGGTTTCCTCAACAGTTGCTATGTTAATGCTGGTTCTTATTTTTGGTCTAGTGGCTGTTAAAAACTGGACCAAGTATTTAGAGTTGGGTGTTTACAGTTTGCCATTGTCAATTATTGCATCACTGGAGGGGGACATGACGTCACCTGGGGATGCTGTAACGAGGGGGGATAGGGAGGGAACATGGGAACTGCATTAATGTCACAAATGGCCACTATCTTGAATACATATAACATTGTCACCTGGAATGTGCATAGTCTGGTGTCTGTACATAAAAGAGACAGGGTTTTGGCACAACTCAATTGGAATTGCACCCAAATTATATTCCTGCAGGAGATCCACCTGTCCACCCACGAGGCCCAAAGTTGCGCAGGAAATGAAGAGGGCAATTGTTCCACACCTCTTACTCTGCTTTTGCCCGGGGTGCAACAACTTGTCTCTGAGCCGGGGTCCTCTTTAGAATCCTTGACACTAAGATAGATTCACAGGGGCGCTATGTTTTGCTCAGGGGTACACTAGATGGCATTCCAATAGTGTTGGGGTGCATATATGCACCCAATACGGAACAAGATGTTTTTTGTCCCATCTATCCTCTGCACTTGCAGAATGAATAGCGTATCCCTGGGTAATAGGTGGAGATTTTAATGCACTGCTGGATACCACATTGGATCGATCACATCCTCCCCTGCCCGGTACTGCATCGATTCATCAGTCTAAGGCCCTGAACCAATGGATGGAAGTCTGGAACCTTTCAGACGTTTGGCACAGCTGGAATGTTACAATGCGGGAATACACCTTCTACTTACATCCCCATACATTATATTACCGACTCTACAGGTTCCTCTGCCCCACTAGACTCCTCAATATGACATGCCACACACTTACGGAAGACTATTTCTGATCACAATCTGGTGGAAACTACGCCGTCTTGGGGGCATGTACTGACCCAGATACCCACCTGGCGTCTGCAGCCGGCCCTCCTGGAAGATGCCGTTTTTAGAGACACACTCACCACTACTATTGACACCTATTTCACTGAGAACAATGGTACGGCCTTTTCTCCGTTAGTAGAGGGGGGCCTTTAAGGTCATAGTTCATGGGTCTTCCATTAGCGTGGTGGGAGCTAGACAGGAAGTTGTGAGGGAGACTGCCTGGAGAGCTGGTTAGGCTTCCTGGAAACAAATGCTCTCAGGGATGCTGAAGCTGCGCGTGCGCTACAGGAAGCTTGCATTGTTTATGCCAAGCTGTTGGAGCGCTTCCGTTTAATAGACTATAAAGCCTGCGCCCGGACAATACACACAGAGGCGTACAAGTCGGGCCATTGCTAACCTGTCTGATTCGATCTGATGCCACACCCATTTTATACATACATGACCTGGTCCATTGCTTGGTTGACACATAGCAAGCTATTAATGGGGTGTTCTGGGATTTCTATGCTCTTCTCTATACAGCCCCACCACCTCCAGATCCTGCTACGTCTAATGCATTCTTACGGCAGGCGGCGCTACCCAGTGTCTCGCCGGATGAGAGGGGAGTCTTAGGTGCACCCATATCATCGGGAGAGATATGTGGGCCCATTAGGGAACTCGCCAAGAACAAAACACCGGGATCACATGGGCTACCAATAGAATTTTAAGCTAGTGTTGTGCTTAAAGAAGGTGTACAACTCCTCAGAGGAAGGTTTGCTTCCTCCCTCTACTGGAGAGGCGGTGGTGACATCACTGCTGAAGCCCGGTAAGAGCCTGCGGATCTTACTCATATAGACTCCTCTACCTTTTAAATACGGAATATATGATCATGAGCAAGATCCTTGCCCGCAGATTCTACCGTTGCTCCTGCAGTTATTGCATGGAGATCAATGTGGCTTTGTACCCCAAAGCAATACCTCGCTGAATATACGTTGGCTGTTCCATGTCATGACTGCACCCCGTGACCATTACCAGGTTGTGTTTTATTAGAGGTTTGCCAAGCCTTTGACACCTCGAGTTGGAAATTTAAGATGGCAGTACTGACCCGATATAGAATCCCGCAGACATAGATTCGATGGGTCGCTCTATTGTATACGGGCCCTACGACCAAGGCTGGGCCAGGGCCTCACATTTCAAATACATATCAGACCGCACGTGGGACAACACAGGGTTGCCCTTTATCGCCGCTTTAATTTGTCCTCACACTGGAACCTCTAGCACAACATATTCGTCAGGAATCTGGTGGCTGGGGAATACCGGTAGGTCCTGAGATGCACTCGTGTCCTTGTACGCAGATGACATGATTCTTTACCTCCGAAACTCTCTAGCAGGTTACAGGGCTCATCCCACTTACGGACATCCTTTGGGGCACTTCCTGGCCTTCGTATCAATATTGGAAAGTCCTGCGCCTTTCAATTTATTGACAATCCAATCGGCCTACTTTGCAGTTCAGCGAAGAGAATCTACGTGTCGCTGCTCACGCTTTCTGCTACTTCGGTATTCGCATCTATCGGGACATACTTGAAGGCATCCTTGTGAGTGCGATTAAATACCAAATTGCTTTTTGGGTCACTTTGCCCCCGGTCGTGGGCCGGCTGGCCCTGGCAAAGAAGGTCATGCTGCCGAGCCTCCTGTATTATTTTGTGAACATCCCTGTTGTAGTGCCGGCTTGGGTGTTCCAAGTATTAAATACACAGTTGGGGAAACTCACCTGGGGTACTGGGCACTGCAGAGTGGGTTTTACTAAATTGCAGCTTCCCATGAACAAGGGTGGGCTGGGGGCTCCAGACTTCAAGGCTTCCTGCATAGTGGCTGTCTTATTGGTTGGCTAGTCACAATTTGCCGGCGATAGTTTTTACGCCGGCCCAGATTGAACGTGGCCAACTCCATAGATTGATATGCCCCGGTGTGACTCCCTTGCAAACGTGTCCTCTTCTGCCCTTGCCTAATGAAAACTGGCGCCGAGATATACTACAATCACCTCACAGTATGCCCTGAATATTCCTCTCTGCAGTCTCCCTACATCCTCGGGTACGCTCACAGTTTGTTGTCTGGGTCCGTGGGAGCAGGAGGGGTGTTGGCAATGTGTTACGTTGTTTCAAGATGGCACGGTACTCTCCCATGCTGATTTGGTCCACACGTATGGGCTCCGAGACATTAATTTTGACACATGCCAGCATTGTCCGGTATGTGTGGCAGCATTGGGCCCCGGATGGGAGATGACCCGGCACATATGAATTGCTTCAGGCAATGCACAACATGGGGAATGGGAGGCATTTTATTCGCTGGCTTCATCGCGGGCTTGGGGTGCACCAAGAGGCATTGCTTATTCCATTAAAGCAGACTTGGGAAACAGATCTCATTCGGGAAATCACAGATAAAGACTGAACACGTATACCTGAATATTCCAAACACATCTCACGCAATTCTAGATTTAAATTTATCCAGTTTTCTATTCTTTAGAGGGCGTAGCTAACAACGCATAGGCTCGCTAAAACGTTCTCCACCGCCTCCTCCCGTTGTAAAATTCCAGAGGCCGACCTCTTATATACACTATGGACCTGTCCCCATTTATCCACCTACTGGGCAGGGGTCACATTTGCTTTATCGAATCCTACACGCTTGGACCAACGGGGTAAACCGGTGCAGTGTCTTCTCGGCCTCCACCCTCGGCACACAGGTTCCAAGCTAATATTGCGGTTTGCGGATTTGGCCTTACTACTGGCAAAGAGGCTCATAATGCGTACAAAGGAAGTCCCCCACCGCCCGTGATTAGACAAATGGCGAGACAAGGTGGCCCACTATGGGTTGGGGGAGAGTGATGCTCTTCAGCAAGAGGTGTACTGCAATCTCTGCAAAAAACCCATCTCCCTGGAAAGGGATGCTCTATTGAAGGCGTTTAAAGCTCAGCACATGGCACCAAATTAACAGAGCACTGCAACTACTATACGGTGACTCCTAGAGAAGGCGCTGCTTCGTTGCTAACCCTTATTAAATCCAACAGGTCTGTCAACGATGCTGAAGGTTATTTTCCAATTGAAGACTATTGGACGGTGGCTTGGTTAGCTTCCTTCCCACCACGTAGGTCCAGGTTTTAGATCAATCTAGCCTCCCCTGCATGCTTCTACCACTTCTGTATCCCCCCCCCCCCCAATCCCCTCTACATGCTAATACATATTTCGGTACCCTGGAATAGGAAACTTGACCAATGGGTTTAGAATTCATTGCTTTTAGTTTACAATACAGTGGCCTATCCTTTAAAATATATTACTTGAATTGAACGCTCTGTAACACCACTCACTTAATCACTGTAACTCCTATGCCAGTCACTGCTGTTAGCACTCAATTCCTCAGGATCCTTTTTTACAACTTTTATAGCTATTTTATCTGGACCCATTGCTGCGGTCCCTCTTGTACCTCTTATATATGATACTATTTGCTTACTTGTAGGAGGTGTTCTATTTTTAGATGAGTTCGCTGAAAAGTTTAATATTTATTCATTTAACACCGAAGATACATTCTACTTATATACCTGTGATATATATGTATTCCACGCGGACACTGGAATAGGGATAAATAAGATTTTTTAACTCCATTATGAGATTCCAAAAATGCCTTTGATTTTTATTTTGTGCTGTCAGAGGTCAATCTAATTTTTATTGAGTATCTTTCTTTTAGAGTTAAAACAAATCCATTGTATTTTTTTTCTTAATATTGAGATTTCTTTTTTCCTGATGACAGAGTATTCAGTGAACTGACTATGAATACGTTTATTTATAGCTGCTGAAATTTCCTTATCTTGAACATTTTTTTTGCTTATATTCCTTTTTCTCCTTCAATTGCTTAGTGGTTTTGGATATCTCATTATTGAATTCCATGATGATTTTGCCTCGCACTGGGTCCACAACAACTTTATCTTTTGCCTCTTCCAGCGCCGACTTTTCGGATTATTGGACTTGTAGGGCAAGTGCCACGATTAGAGCTGCATGATCACTTCTGTGATAAAAATTGACATAGACCTCCTCAAAAGCATTAGATAAATCACAGGACGTTATTACAAAGTGAATAATAGTAGAGCCCGTTATACCTTTTCTTGTTGGTACGGCTGGTTCATCAGGGGCCACCCTTCTATTTACTATTGCCTCATTAATTCCATTGAGAGATTCCAATAGTACTCTACCTCTTCCATCTGCTTTTTGGGGTGTAGGAAATCTAGCCTCCGGTATCTTCCAGGCATCTTCCAACCCCTTTGCCTTTGAGCACACAAAATTAAGAGTTTGCCATAATTGTATATCTAAAGGTCATCAAATACTCTTTAGATGACCAAAGTTATTTGGTCATCTAACTTTGAGCCTCTAGGCAGCACGTGTTTCGCCTAAATGGAATGATGCCTACGATCAGGGCTGGATTACAAATAGTGGCCAATTTTGTGCCAATATCAAGTGTATTATCACATGGGCAAAATAATCCTATATTTTAGGTGTCCATTGACGTTGCGCCTAATCCTATATTTTATATGTCCATTGACATTGCTCCAGGGAGTGCTCCCGACCCCGAGCAGCATGTAGTACTATTGCCTGTTCTACACGCTGCTTGGTGTCATATTTTCGGATGTCAAAGTTTGAAGACCAAACTAAAGGGCGGAATATAGATACAATTATTGTGGACTCTTGAATACTTGCATGGTTCTTAAAGATTGTTTGGTGACCACCTTTCCTTTTAGAGCACCAGGGTATATACAGGTTTAGACAACTTAATTCAATAATTGTTTGTGTTATTATTGCCCGGCTGCTTCCACTCCCAGATATTCATTGTTCTTGATGCAAGGTTATGCATCACATGCTGTTTTTAAGGAAATTTCAATAAAAATATTTCAAATACAAAAAAAAAAAATGTTTGTGTGTGTTGACAGTTATAACAAGCCACCTTGAGAGTTATCTTCCAACACCTTACTTCTACACAAAGATGATGTTGTAAACACACAGTAAGGTGCATCAAATTATATCTGTAAACAAATAAACAGTCCACAAGGATGGGTTTCCAATTTATGTACAAATCTTTGCATTCTGTAAGTGGTTTCAGAACTCTTGTGGAGATATATATATATATATATATATATATATATATGTGTGACAATCAGACAGCCAACGCGTTTCGTCCAACACACTGGACGTCTTCAGGGCTTATAAAAATTGACTCTTCTCAAACTAGTACGGTGATTAATTGCCAGTCATTTCCTAATTACAACTAACACCAAGGTTCATGGATTGAATTTCCAAGTGCTATGTTCCCATAGACATCTCCTATATGGACTCTTCATATAAATATCTAATAGTCTCACTATTTGTGCCTCGTCCTTTCCGAATATTCAATGTCCATAAGGTTTCTCTGGTAAAGGCGATGTGCTATCCTCTAAAGATTATGGAATTTCCCCCAAATCCGCCTTCACATCATACTATCTAGCTCGCAATCAAGACAAAAAAGGGTTCACCTGGACGTTCACATTTTCGACTACTCAAAAGAATAGGAGCAACTTCTAGGCTGAATTTTCTTTTGATGTGTACCCCAAAACAATTTGAGGGATTTGAAGAACAAACTACTTTTGAGCACTCTTACATTTGAGATGGTCATTGGGCTTACAGATTATTCATACTGGACTTGTGTGTGCGTCTGTAGTTTTCTTTCACTGGTTTACAGCAGTTAACCCAATTACAAAATTACAGTAACCGCAACAAATTAAAAATCAAGTTCAGGAAAACCAAAATAAAATGCTTTGGCAATTCTGTGACCAAATACAAATGGTGACTGGAACTAAAAACTCTTAATATTGTAGCAAACTCTCTCTTTCTTGGTGTCGAATTAAACAAAAAGTTCAACTGGTGAAATCATGTCTCCCATCTCCTAACAAAAGTACCAATACCTCTGTGTCCCACGTCCCAGTCATCACTTAATGAGGTTTGCTCTGACCTTAGGATAGAAAACAAAAACAGGAAATGCTAGCCGTAACGACACCCACCCCAGCTGGGAGTTATAAAAAGTTAGTATTCCCTAAGCACTTCTTATTTTTGTTTCCCCCGACTAGGACGACGAATGTTCAGGTGCGAGCAGGGGTAGCGCCTCCAACGATGGTCAGGTTTTCACTTGCTGAACTCGTGGGAAACCTGGCTTCTTGTAAGGTGTGTGGGAAAGTATTTCCCAGCTCAAAGCTATCTACCTTTGAGGAGACGTGTTATTTCGGGTTTGCCTGCTCCTCCAGATGCGTCTCTTCAGCTCTTTGGTGCCAAGCATATCGCATGCACGTTGGCGGTTCCTTCTGCGATGCGCTGGAGCGCTCTAGTCATTTAAACTGATCTCAGGCAGGTGAACTACCGTGCATGTGCAAACTATCGTTTTGCTCCAACTTTTTTTTTTTAATTATAAGCAGGATTAGTGGCTCAGGGAGGCGTACTTGTTGATGTTCCTGCCAAAGCCTGATTACTGTATTACCTGCAGGGAGTGTGCTGGCACAGGGAAGCATACGTCCAAAAAGAGTCATGTCTCTGTTCTCCCTCCTCATCATCAGGGCTGTCTGGGAGGTCCAAATCTTGTTCTACATTCCCTAAGAGATGTAAAAAGGGGGATAGGGAAGAGGAGAGAATAAGGCAGATTATAGTGGAGACCCTAGTGTACTTGAAAGAGAAAAAGGCTGAAGAGAAAGATACTTTGGAGGCTGACATGTATTCAGATGTTTCCGATTCTGGGGACTCAGGTGACTTCTGCACCAATTCCAGATTTTAAAAGGCAAGTACATTTCTAGAGAGGTACTTCCCAAATTTTTGAATCATGTGAAACAAAACATGGGCGTTCCTGTGAAAGAATATCCTTGCTCCTCCAAAGATATTGTTTCAAGACAATTTAAGAAATAACCATGTGTAGGAATACCAATTCATGACTGTTATTGGAGTGATTCTGAATGAATGAAAAGATCCATTTGAGAATATGGAGGATGTTCTTGCCGATTCTATTCATGTTGACTCTAGATGGAAGTATAGTTGGGAAATCCTCTATAGCTAGGCAGAACATCTTAAAAGGATCCAGCTGAAAAAGAAGTAGATGGTGCTCTTTAAAAAAAAAAAAAAAAAACACGTTATTGTGGAGTCCATTTGGCATTACAAGCTGGAGTATATTGTGCCTATACTTTGCAGTCTTTATTAACTGGCTTTAAGAACATTTTCAGGGCGCTTCAGGAGAACTAAAATGTTTCTGAACTGTTGGAAGAGGCAGAAAGGCAAATTGAACTGCTTCCAGATATTTCGTTTCACAAGGTAAGAGCATCAGCTTTGGCCGTGGAGCATCTATGGTGGCTTGTTGTAACTTGTTTTAAAAGGAATGAAGCATGGGTGTTACACAAAGAGCTATCGCACTGCGTATGGCTTTTGAGAGTAAACGGCTGGGTCTTCTTTGGAGGAAAAATTGCACAATATTTTTAAAGGGAGAAAACATTCTTACTGAAAAACATTCTTACTCGTTCACAAAAGAGCATTGCAAATCATCTAGTTCTTCAATCTTACGTCTGAAAAAAAAATCCTTTTCTTCAGCCATTAAGGAGACTGGTTTATGACAGGGAGCAGTCAAAGCCCTTTCAACGATACACAAAGAAGCTGGATCAATGTGGAAAAGTCAAAGATCAATGCTCCCGACTAAGTCGGCGACCATGAAGTGGTTGGGCGGGATTGGCTGGTAGGGGGATGGATCCATCATTTCCTGGATGCTTGGATGACAACAGATGCCCGAGTTCCCCACATAGTGAAGCACTGGTACCAAATAGAGTTCAGGGACGATTCCAACTCCTGTTCCTTGGTCTCCAGAGAAGAAACCAGCCTTGTTGGCAGGGGTGCAGGCACTCCAGGAAAAGAAGGCAATTGTTCCAGTGCCACCATCCCAGAGTGGGTTGGGTGTCTACTCAATTGTAACGCTGGTCTCCAAAGTGAAAGGGGTGGGGCGGTGGAATTAGGCTAGTGATCGACTTGGAAGTTTTGAACAAATTCATATGAACAATTCCATTCTAGAAGGAACCTTCACAAAGGATCATTCCATTGGTTCCAAGGGATCACTATATAACCTTGGACTTGATGGATGCTTATCTCCATGTGCCAATGGCAGAGGCTCAAAGATACCTGAAGTTTTGAATCCAATACAGTCACTGGCAATTTTGCGTGCTGCCTTTCGGTCTTCGATCGCCACTCAAGATTGTTCACAAAACTGGTCACATCGTTGGTAGCCTATCTTTCACATCCAGGGGATCCCAGTTTTCCCATTTTTTGATGACAGGTTGATTTATGCCCAAACACAAGATCTAGTTTTACAAGCATTACAAGAGACCATTCTTACACTAAGTCGGCATGGGTTTCTGTTGACTCTTCAAAAATATCAATTATCCCCAGAAAAAGATTTTGTGTTTATAAAAGCAAGGTTTCGCAGAGATCTGGACAAGGTGTTTCTTTCAGAGGAAAGAATGTTTCATCTCCTAAGGTTAAATACTCTTTGCCATCAGAAGAGAGCTCCGATAACGAGTTGGATGCAGTTACAAGGCCACATGGCTTCCTGTGTCTTTACAGTCCCTTGGACAAGGTTGCATCTCCGTCCCCTGTTATGGTACATGAACAAACATCTGAGGCAGTACGGTCGGGACCTAGAGACAGTAATTCCTCTCACTGTGGAAGTCTACAGTGGTGGATGGATCCAAAGAATCTGCTTTGTGACATTCCGATGTATCCACTTGTGATGCGAACAGAATGGGTTGGGGAGCAACCCTAGAGGAGCATGCAGTGCAATGGAAATGGAATCAATCAGAAGCGGTCATATCTTCGAATTGGAGGGAGCTAATAGCAGTGTTTCTAGTCTTCTCAAGTTCCAACAGTATGTCAGGAAGTGCAATGTGTTGGTGAGATCCAACGATACGGTAAGTGTGACATATCAATCACCGGGGTAGCACATCTTCACGATCAATCAACAAGCCAGCATGCAGCCTGGGCGGAGGAGACTCTGTCAATTTCAGCAATTCATATACTAGGGGAGATCAATGTAGAAGCAGATCGCTTGGGCAGAGCGTTTTCTTCTTCTCAGAATCTCACCCTTTCAAGTAGGATTTTTCAAAAGATCTGCAGGAGATTCAGTACCACGTTTTAAGACTTTTAGACCTTTTTGCCCGCAGGAAAGACCGTCTACAAAAGTTGTGTTTTTATAAGCTGTATGTACCTAGTGCAAACCTTTCTTTTATAGTAAGAAAAACGTTTTTGTTTCAGTTAATAAAAACCATAACAAATCTTCCAAAGGACAATTATCTCCACCTCATAAAATTATTAAAATTTAAATTTTATGTCAAAATCTACAGCATTGCAACCATTTCTGCTCTCAATATAAAGTGCATTAAATCCGTTAAAAACTAGTCTGTGGGTCATTATTTCGTACCTGGAAGTTTTAAAATGGACATAAGCGTCCAGTACATATTAATAAAACTTCTATTGCTATTATTTTCAATCCCAATATAGAATACATTTGTGCAGTAAAACAAACCATCTGTTAGGTTCTTTTCTAGCTAATGCTGCATTTACTTAGTTGTTCCGGGAACAGGGCCTTTCTTTTATAGGTCGCCATTAAAAGGACAAATTTCAAATTCAATCAAGTAAAAAATATACTGACTGCCAAGCAGGCTTTAAATTTGCTGATTAACCGATTGCACATTTATATTTCTCTCAAGAGCAGGCACCCCGGAAAGAAGGCTAATGCTTCTCTACCTACCTTTCTGTCACTAGAGTAGAAGAGACCCTGTTTCTATGCATTCAATCTTGGGCAGTTCAACCGTTTAGGGTCGGTTGCTTTTTAATAAAAAGTGTGTTTAGATCAAATGAATAATGCTTGGGAATGTTGTTTCCCTGCCCACTTCGACCTCTGAACTGCATGCTGTACACAGAAAACAAATGCACTCAACAAAAATTCTCTTTGAAAAACGTTCTGTTCCTGGTTTCCGGAGGCGCATGGGGAGTGGATGCCATTTTAATACAGTGACCAAGGAAGCTTCTCTAGAAGTTTACTCCATTTGCTTTGATTCCAAAGCTATTGTTGTACTTCAAGGAAAAAGTGAATGTGATCCTAGTGCTCCCCTGCTAGCCACGCAGAACGTGGTTTCCGCTCTTGAAGAAGATGGCTGTGCCTTGGATCCTTCCATTAGATCCTCCGCCACTGAGGGTGATGGACTTTGTCAGCCATCTGAAAGCCACCCGAAAGCCACCCTCTCGGTCTGGAGGTTGAAAGGCTGAAGCGGTTACAGAAATGCCTTTCCTCAAAGGTTGTTGGCGCTGTTCCAAGTTTGAGAAGCCCTTCAACTTTTAAAACATATCCTAGACATTGGTCTCACTTTAACTCTTGGTGCATTTCTCATAATGTCTCTGTCATTTCTTGTGCACTTTCTTCTGTTCTGGAGTTTTTGGTGGATTTAAAATGTCTCTCTAGTGTATCACATCTGTGCATCCTTTGGGTAAGTTTTCGGCTCTTCTGTGTAGACAACGATTTTTGAACAATGCAGTAGTCTTGAACCTTAATTTTATTTTAAGGTTAATTCAAGGTTTCACTAATCTCAAAAGGGTTGCTCTTCCTCTATTTCCCACTCCTGTTTCCGAAGATGAAAGACAGCTTCATTTACTGGATGTTAAACATTCCTTGTCTGTTTACATTGACAAATACAGTAAGTACAGAAAATCAGACAGTCTATCACTTTTGGCTTACTTGATCAAGGTAAGAAAGACTCAAAAATAACTCTGAGCCGGTGGATTAAAGAGATCATTTCTTTGGCTTACGCGAGTCAAGATCTTCTGTGCCCTAGTAACATTCAGGGTCGCTCCACTAGAGAAGTGGCAGCCTCATGGGAAGAGTTTCAGGGGGTTCCACTTGAAGAAATATGCAGAGATGGAACTTGGGCATGTGAACACACATTTGTCAGACACCACCAATTGCAGAATATTATCCAAGAAAGCAAAGTGGGAAGGTGTCCAAGTTTTGCAGTCAGCAAAGTCCAAATCAATTTATATTGTAGTTGATTATAAGTTTTGATTTAGTTTATTTCATTAAAACCACTGGGCATTGCATCATATCACTTTATTTATTATGCATTTCATGCTGTTTGTTGAGTGTGCACAAGCTTTAAAAAAAGGGGCAGAGAAGCTTCTGTTGCCAAAGGCCCTACAGGCTTGGGTATACCTCATCAAGTGATGACTGGGATGAGGACGAAGAACGTGGAGGTACTGGCCTGATTACTTATCAGTAATCTTCATTATCAGTAAGTGATTGTGCCAATACTGCCGGAGAAATTAAATGTTTCTCAAAGAATTACGGAGGAGGAGCCATCAAATCTTCCATCATGACTAGCAACACAAATCGAACACCTTCTATAATATAACATGAAGCAACAGGTATGAACAAACAAGATATCGAAAAACTCAACAAACTCTTCTTAAACTGCATGCAAAGCATATTGAACTTAAAATCTTTAACACCTCAATCCAGATTGAAGATAGAACTCGGGGCTCAATCGATGTGTACAACAAATACCAATAACTTTCTGAACTATTTCTGTGACTGTTTAATCTCTGAAGGGAAAACTTCTCTGAAGGGAACTTTATTTAAAAAAGAAATCTTCAACTTTTCAGGTAATAAACACTATCACAATGCCACCATTCAATTGCGACCGTGAATGAATACGTTTTACCAGCGCTTCCCATTCTCATGAAGATGACCAGAACAGAACCTAAATTACTAATAAAACAATCTCTAAAAATTAGTCAATTTAAGAAGGATATTGCTTAAACCCTGAAATATAAAAACATAAATCAATCAATCACCCTCATTCAATCAATCACCCTTCTCGGATGATGAGAAGCGCTCTACTAATCTACTGATCAATATGATTTGCTGCCTGCACACAACACGTCAAGCCTTTCTTGACTTTAGCATAAATTTGCAATCAAAAAATCCTTTCCTAGGCAATCTGAAGGAGCATAGAAGAAAACAGATAAAGAATCCCTACGTCTACTGTGCCTTTCTTATAATGCAACTACAGAACATATTTTATGTAAATGTCCCAAACTACACAATGCCCACAAGAAATACTTTAAACCTATTTTTAATGGTAACATCAAGACGCTAACAAAAGCCACTGTTGTGTTTTGAGGGAAGTACAGATAAAACGTTGTGTTGCACCATAAATTTTTGGTACAACACAGAGAGCATGCGAAAAGGTTTTCAGAACAGTCTGAGTTTTTAGGGGGAAAAAAGTACCAATGGCCACTCTGTTGATCTTAGTATGGCATTTATGATTTTAGAATTACAATATGTTATGTGAAATTGTTTTTAAAGGTACATCAGTTATGCCAATTTAAATATTTTTAATTTCATTTTCATTAAACTACATGAGAGCATTCAATACTGGCGCAAAGGTGAGAAAAACCAGAGCGGTGTGTTGCTCGTTAGCCAGCTAACTGAATTGCAGCTTCTTTTCTCTACACTGGACAGGGTATTTTAAGTGCTCTGGACATGCAAGACTGATATATAAAGCTTCCTGCTTAGTAGCATGCTGCAGTAAAGTGAGATAAGTGGGCTGGAGTGTTGCCTCATATGGTTTTCATCGGCCTTACTGTTAGCTTACACTGGGTAGCTGAAACCAGAATGCCTCTTTATATGTCTGCTCACTGATGTCTTTATGAACAGTTAAGTAGCTGACTCGAGAAAGCAACTGCATCAGCGGTCAAAGTGCATAAAGAAAAGTTATGGGAACTGTGATACTGCGGGGGTCTGATGGGGCTAAAAAGAACAACCTATTCCATAACTATTTTTCTGGCCTTTCAATAACAGTTAACTGCATATAAAATATAATGCATACACCATAAATGAAAACGACATCCATCTTAAATGTATCTGTGGGGAAAACATTTTTCTGGTAGGCCAGCTCAGTTGGTTAAAGCGATCACTTCAGATGTCCATGGGTGTAACTGGATGGTCACCGATTTGAATCCTGGTCCGTGCACTGGGAAAATAATGACGTTTTTATAGTGCTAAACGTTCCGAGCCTGTGATATGAAGCCCTGTGAATATGTGAGTCATTACTTCGAAAAATGCATTACACACAGTGTATGAAAGTTTGCGCACAGTATAACTAGGCTGGTGCAAACAACAAAAAAGAGTGCATTGAAACGTTTACAGTGGTGTCAAAAGTTGTGTTTTTAAAAAGCTGCATGAACCTAGTGCAAACCTTTCTTTTATAGGTTGCTAATAAAAGGTCAAATTCGGGATTTCTCTCAAGAGCAGGCACCCCGGAGAAAAAGGTTTGCTTCTCTACCCACCTTTCTGTCACTAGAGTAGAAGAGACCCTTTTCCCCTACTTTTAATCTTGGGCAGTTCAACCATTCAGGGTCGGTTGCTTTTTTTAAAAAATTTTATGTGCAGTTATTTATTGTAGTTTGAAGAAGAAACATACAGTCATGGTATAGTGCAATACATACATGGCAGAATTGATGCAAACATGTAAGAAGGTATATAACATGCACGTCAGCATGATGAAAACCACATGACAGTAATCATGACTGAAAAAGTACCAGAGAGAATACTCATAACAGTTTGAAAATGGGTGGAGGGTCGGTTGCATTTTAATAAAAAGTGTGTTAACTGTTTAGATCAAATGAATAATGCTTGGGGGTGTCGTCTCCCTGCCCACTGCGACCTCTGAAATGCATGTGTAAACAGAAAACAAATGCACTGAACAAAAATGTTCTTTTAAAAACGTACAGCATCTCGATTTCCTTCTACTCGTATGTAAAATGAGGTGCAATCCTGCCATTGCAGAAACATCATCCTTCTATATGTAGCTCAGCTGCTTCTTGAATGAGCGGAAAACACTACCCTAGCTCAGTACCTGTCTGCCACGCCGTTCCACATTGTCAATCACACGCCGAGATGTCACCTGTGACATAAATGTTTTCCGTTTTTTGTGCGAAATGCACGCCTCCTCGTGTGGTCGCACCGAAAATTCCAGAAACAACGAATTTCAGAGGCACCTATAGAATCCCTACCTTTCAGACAAATTCGTGGTAGACTGAAAACACGTATACTACCAGCAAGGGAGTGACGACGGCAGTATGACACCGAGAGTTCAGAAAGAAAAGAACGTCTAGACTAAGGAGCGGGGAGATGGGCAGATCACAACTGCACGCTGAACTACAGAAACAGAAAGAGGACCAGTGTCCTCGCACTCACCGAAGTCAGACACTCTACAGATGGATAGTTACGCTAAACCGGAACACCGTTAACGTTCACAGCTTCTGCAACACCAACGGAAAAGATTCAACAGCGAACAGATTCCTCCCTCTGACACCGAAACCTCCAACCTGGCCAGCACGTCGAACAGGACATAAACATCAAAGAAAGACTTGCCGAACTACTGCTGGCGCGGAATAGATGTAAAAGAAAGACTGAGAAATCGGAGAGGAAAAGGGCTTTCGCCCGTCTCCCTTATGAGAGAGAGTGTGTGTATGTTTTTTTTTGTTAGGTCGAGCCTAGGCAGTGCGCATGCGCTGTCGGCAAGACCTGTACTATTCAGTAAACGAGGTAGCTGAGCTCCCGCCTGCTGCTTATATTTGTTCAGCCAGTGTCGGTCTTCTTTGCTGCCGGGTAATTGGTTTAGGCAGCCAATGTCACTTCAGTTTTTTTTTTTTTTAAAGTGCAGCACCGACCAAGTACAGTTTAATTACTCTTAGACAGTATAACTGTTATTTGGGGAACTCTTTATTTAGTTAATTGCATTGCTTCATGCTTGTGTCAGTGCTCGATGCACGTCTGTGTCCTCGTCCCCACTGTCGTATCACCCACCCTCTGTGTTCTCCCCTCCACCCGCGGCTCCTTGTTTTGAACACTGCGCCTTTTCGGACTTGAGGCCGAACTACGGGGCATATTATCAAGGGCCATTATCTCCGCTTTTTTGGCTTTAAGAGCCAAAAAAGCGGAGATAATATTACCGCCCTATTACCAAGGCGGGTGCTAACATGCATTAACGCATGTTAGCACCCGTTTTCCCCACGCCTTGCTCTGCATCTCTAATGAGATGCAAAGTGGGCGTTCCTTCCCAGGATAACAGGAGAAATGTCGCTAACCGACATTTCTCCTATTATCAAGCTGCAGGCGAACATGCAGAGCGATTAGAAAAGTAGCGCTAACCGCGGTTAGCGCTACTTTTCTAACGCCTGCTCTCAGTATGACTTAGCCATGATATCCAATGGAAGGTGGATATCATGGCTGAGTCTGTCCTGCCCTATCAGCAAGCTATCGCCAAAAGTTGTGTGATTATCGCTGGATTTCCAGCGATAATCGCACATTTGGCAGTTAGCGCTTGCAATTTTATCACTGTTGAGATGAGCGTTGCTGATAGCACGCTATCTCAGTGATAAAATTCAGCGTTAGTCAGGCGATAATTATCCGCGCGCTGAGCGATAATTATCGCCGGACCTTAGTAATAAGCCCCTACGTTTGCTCACGCATTTTTCGCTGTTTGTTTTACTACCAGGTAAAAGCTGCTTGCAAAACAGCGCGATAACAAGGGCAAAAAAAAAAGTCGTTCACACCTGTCATTCCTACTTTTAAAGCACAGTGCTGAGTTAGGTTCTAACGTCTCCTGCCAAATTGCCGCCTCCTTACTGCAAACGGTATTTGTTTGTGCTGGTTTACCTCGGAACTCTAACTAACACGCATGACTATGTTTAGTACATTTCGTGGATTAAAGACACGGTTCCACGCAAGACACTGCGTTTGATTACTTTCCCCTTTTATCATTCGTTTTCCAAATTAGTGCTTTCCTGGTTGTGAAGCCCAGTTCTAGTGAGGACACTTGGGTCTCCAAGGTGCAGTTGTACAATGCACAGGACATTGGTGCCAAAAACTGGTGCAGAGTGAGGTGCCAGTAGTGGTGCTGGTGGAGAAACCGGTCAGGAGGCTTGGACGGTGAAGGTCTAAATGGGGCTCGTACGAAGAGTACTTTTTCCTTCCACCTGGAGAAAAAGAAAATAATTTAAGGTGCATTCTAAACCTAGCTGTAAAACCGCAGATTGTTCACCAGCGAACATAAGCAGAATTTGGTTTGTAGCGTGTGTGAAAGCATTGATGTTTCGGACATTTTTGGCTGTAGCCAATGGGACTCTGAGAACCCCTAAAAAGGTTTCCTAATCGTAGACAGAAACCTTTCTGAATTTTCTTAGTAGGAGAAATACTTGCGTTTTTAGACCTCCTCAGATTGTTGTGGTGACACACAAAGTCAAGTTCTGCCTATTTTGACGTTGTAATTTGGACATCTCCGCCGTAACCACCTTTTCCTATTTCTACAGTGCTTTCTTTATTTTCCATCAGTTCCGCTTTGTCCAGCTCTTTTGAAAGGGCAGGTGTTACTTTTCTTTCTTAATCGGCCTCCTCGTTTATAAATACCTCTTCTTCACACGTGTAAGCACGTGTGAAATGCTCTTACCCTTTGTTGTGCAGCTAAGTTAGTCTGCCCTTTTTTCATTTTTGTGGCTTTTGAATTCATCCCTCAAAATACAAACTTACATATTGCTGTAGTCAGTAGGTTCTCTGGGAAATGATGGCATTTTGGTAGTTTTATTTATCCTGTGTTTTTGTGTGGTCAGGCAGCTGTTCAAAACCCCACCCAGAGGTGGCTTTGTACTGATCTTCTGTCCCAAAGTAAAGTATTGATTGTAATGGCTGGACTGGGGAACCGAAGCAGCCCTTACAAAAATGCTGAAACAAGCCAGTCTCCCCGAACAATCTTTCTTTCCTTCCATCCATCTACCACTCTGATCACTTTTTATATACCTTCTCCCTCTCTTTCTCTCTCTCTCGCTTGAAGCCTCTCCCTGCCTGCTGCAGGTAAATTTGGGGAACTGGGGAAAGTGACAGAGGCACCAGGAGTAACCCTGGGCCTTCAAAATCTCCCTACAAGGGCTACAGCCCACCGAGGAAATGCCTGGTAGATTAAATGGCCTGTCCTGCCCTGTTGCTGGTTGAAATCTTGTCCAGAGGGCTTTCTGATACCAGGAGTGCTTCTGTCACTCATACTTCAGTTCATCCCATGTATCTGCAGCTCAGGCACAGCTCCAGCGGATTCCCTACCATGACGCAAGACTCGCACATGGACGGCTTGGCCTTTGTAGCAAAACTGCTCCTAGAGCCTAGAATGACAAGGCTCTAGGAGCAGTTTTGCTCAAAACTCATTAACTTGTCAGTAATTGAACACAATTTTTTTAGATCCTTGTTAAATCTTCCAGTGAGTACACCGCTGACTCCACTCTACTTAGATTTGGCCCAGAAAAAAATTATCATAAAATCGAGCTCAGAGTGCTTATGTTTTGGCATCGACTATGGTCTACTACAGCACTTGAGTCTTATAGAGTGGGCCTTCGTGATTTAATGACACCAACATGTGTAAGTAAGATCTTGTATAACCCAGGGCGTAGCAGGCATAGTGCCTCTACGCGTATTTCCACGGAGTTTAAAAAAAACTCAGTGAAAATACGCTACGCTCCCTCCCCCCTCCCTCCCCACTCCCAAAGTCTTTAAAAATGTAAAAGAAGCCACTTACCTGTTGTCTGCCGAGACAACAGGTAAGTGGCTTCTTTTACATTTTTAAAGACTTTGGGAGGGGGAGGGAGCGGCTAACTCCGCTCCGCCACGGAGGCAGAGTTTTTGCCTACTCTCCGCGTTCGCCACGGAGCGCGGAGTAGGCAAATCTCCGCTGGCGGAGCGGAGTTACCTGCCCAGGGTTAATCTTGTGGCTCGTACTCTTAAAACCTGTTACAGACGTTAAGCCTTGACATATACTGGGACCAACCAGAAACCCTGTGTCAGATCCACAAAACTTGTCTTAAAGCTGTTTACTGGGGTAGTGCTGAGACTGATGGCATACAAAATTGTAAAGGATCACTTTCTGTTGTTTTTATTGATTTTAAACCAACCCCGTTATTTGAGACCACTATAGATGAAATTTTCCCTTCACTAGCAAGGAAGCTATACTTACTGTTCAGGTACTGGTGCCTACCTGTAAAAACTTTTAAAAGGAAATGGTGTGAAGAAGCGTTCATGGTGGATGAAAATTGTACCTGTTGCCAAGGTGGATCAGAGTCACCTGAGCATGTTCTTTTTTTTGTCCGCTGTATAGACAGTCTTGAGCTAAATGGATAGTTCCACTTTGCAGAAACCTGGGAGTAAGAAAGTACAAGGAGGCGTACAGAATACTGCAGTCAGATACATCTTGTATTGTATTCTGTATGGCCAAGTTCCTAATGGCAATGTGGATTAGGCGTACCAAGTGTTCTCCTGGTAGTCTATAGGCTGTCACTTATTGAAGGGTCTCTCTATACCACGGGTACTCATAGTACGGCCCGCGGGCCGCCAGCGGCCCGGCAAGCCTTCCTTGGCGGCCCGCGGACCTTGCAGACATCGTACCTGTGTTTTTTAAAAACACAGACTCTGCTTTATGGGGGCCGGGCGATTCCGATAGTCCGAGTGGAGCTGCAGGGGTCGCTAAGAGGTGAAATACAACAAAGCCTCGTTATCATGCAAATGGTCTTTTAAAGACCTGTGAAGTACTCGGTTGCGGCTGTGTGCGCGCCCGGGAAGCTGTCTCAGCCCGGGCTGCCACACACGCGGGGTGAGGTGACAGAGAATGATAGAGGACAGCAGGGTGTGAGAGCCGGGTGAGGTGACGGAGGGCAGCAGGGAGTGAGAGCCGGGTGAGGTGATGGAGGGTAGCAGGGAGTGAGAGCCGGGTAAGATGGCAGAGGGTTACAGAGGGCAGCAGGGAGTGAGAGCCGGGTGAGGTGACGGAGGGCAGCAGGGAGTGAGAGCCGGGTGAGGTGACGGAGGGCAGCAGGGAGTGAGAGCCGGGTGAGATGGCAGAGGGTGACAGAGGGCAGCAGGGAGTGAGAGCTGGGTGAGGTGGCAGAGGGCAGCAGGGAGTGAGAGCCGGGTGAGGTGACAGAGGGTTGCAGGGAGTGAGAGCCGGGTAAGGTGACGGAGGGCAGCAGGGAGTGAGAGCCGGGTGAGATGGCAGAGGGTGACGGAGGGCAGCAGGGAGTGAGAGCCGGATGAGGTGACAGAGGGTTGCAGGGAGTGAGAGCCGGGTAAGGTGACAGAGGGTGACAGAGGGCAGTAGGGAGTGAGAGCCGGGTGAGGTGACGGAGGGCAGCAGGGAGTGAGAGCCGGGTACGGTGACAGAGGGTGACAGAGGGCAGTAGGGAGTGAGAGCCGGGTGAGGTGACGGAGGGCAGCAGGGAGTGAGAGCCGGGTAAGGTGACGGAGGGTGACAGAGGGCAGGGAGTGAGAGCCGGGTGAGATGGCAGAGGGCGACAGAGGGCAGCAGGGAGTGAGAGCCGGGTGAGGTGTGCGTTAAGAGCCTGTGATGTGAGGCTTCCCGCCAGCCTGTAGTCAGAGAGTTGAGCCAAGGCCAGGGAGCTCAGGCCTGGGAGGGAGACAGAGAGAGAGGGAGACAGAGAGAGAGCGAGGGAGACAGAGAAAGGGAGACAGAGAGCGAGGGAGAGAGAGAGCGAGGGAGACAGAGAGCGAGGGAGACAGAGAGCGAGGGAGACAGAGAGTGAGGGAGACAGAGCGAGGGAGACAGAGCGAGGGAGGGAGACAGAGTGGGAGGGAGACAGGGTGGGAGGGAGACAGAGTGGGAGGGAGACAGAGAGCGAGGGAGACAGAGAGCGAGGGAGACAGAGTGGGAGGGAGACACAGGGAGGGAGACAGAGTGGGAGGGAGACAGAGTGGGAGGGAGACATAGGGAGGGAGACACAGGGAGGGAGACATGGAGAGAGACAGGGAGGGAGACAGAGAGAGAGGGAGGGAGACAGAGAGAGGGAGGGAGACAGAGAGAGAGAGAGGGAGACAGAGAGAGAGAGAGGGAGACAGAGAGAGAGGGAGACAGAGAGAGAGAGGGAGGGAGATAGAGAGGGAGACAGACAGAGGGAGACAGACAGAGGGAGACAGACAGAGAGGGAGACAGAGAGAGAGGGAGACAGAGAGAGGGAGACAGAGAGAGGGAGACAGAGAGAGAGAGAGAGAGAGAGGGAGACAGAGAGGGAGACAGAGAGGGAGGGAGACAGAGAGGGAGGAAGACAGAGAGGGAGGGAGACAGAGAGGGAGGGAGGGAGACAGAGAGGGAGGGAGGGAGAGACAGGGAGAGACAGAGGGAGAGAGAGGGAGACAGAGAGGGAGACAGAGAGGGAGACAGAGAGAGAGACAGAGGGAGACAGAGGGAGGGAGATAGACAGAGGGAGGAGGGCGACAGGCAGAGGGAGACAGAGGGAGGGAGACAGGGAGGGAGACAGAGGGAGACAGGGGGAGACACAGAGGGAGGGAGACAGAGAGAGGGAGGGAGACAGAGGGAGACAGACAGAGGGAGACAGACAGAGGGAGGGAGACAGAGGGAGGGAGACAGAGGGAGACAGACAGAGGGAGGAGGGAGACAGACGGAGGGAGACAGACGGAGGGAGACAGAGGGAGGGAGACAGAGGGAGGGAGGGAGACAGAGAGAGGGAGGGAGAGAGGGGGAGGGAGGGAGACAGAGAGAGAGGGAGAGAGAGATAGAGAGAGGGAGGGAGGGAGAGAGAGAGAGGGAGACAGAGAGTGAGAGAGGGAGGGAGACAGAGTGAGGGAGGGAGACAGACAGAGAGAGAGGGAGAGAGAGAGATGTGTATGCCGGGTCCGGTGGCTCAGTGGACGAAGGCGTCCGCTGCAGGGGCCTGTGTTCCACCTCATGGTCACAGTTTTGTTTTGCTCTAGCCCCGCCCCCTCCCCCAATGACCCCGCCCCCACAGGTGCGGCCCTCGGCCACAAACCACACTGTAAATTTGGCCCCCAAGAGAAAGTTTGTGAGTACCCATGCTCTATACTGTATTGTGCCACTTGGACGAGCTCCTGCGGATTCATGTCTTTAAATATTTATAGAAGATATTCATTGTATTTTATTCTTTGTTTTTAAAAAAGAAATAGCATTTTGATGGTAATTTTTTTGTGGTCTTTTTAAAATGAAAGTTTCTTCTTTTTATTGTGTCTGTTATTGAAATGGACCGATAAATGAGTATTTTAAATGTTCTATGTTATTTGTTTTTGTGAGTGCTTTGTTTTGTGTTGTATTTTTTTGATCTACAGTGATCGAAATAAAGTTTTACTGAACTGAACTTCCGTTCATATCATGTATCTGCAGCTCAGGCACAGCTCTAGCAGATTCCCTACCATGACGCAAGACTCTGGCACATGGACGGCTTGGCCTTTGTAGCAGGCTCATATCAGCAAAGAACAACGAGATTGAGCCATCCAGGACCACTGAATCCATGCCAAGTATTGCAGACGTTTCAGATGAGCTGGGCAGCCTTACATGACGTCCATCCCATGACACATGATCCAGAGACTTAGCCTTCGACACAGTGCTCAGATCAGGCCACAGGGTGTGCAGAAATGTGGTCAGCAGCTGTCCAGAGTGTCTGTGCGCATGACAGAGACCACAATGCCTCCACTGTGTTCTTCGGAAGGCCTATGGGGGAACAAGCAGGCCACCATGGGCGTAGGAAGTGTGTGGGACGAGGGGGATATATCCCCCCCAGAGTTTGGAGTGCGGGGGACATGGGGGACAAGAGTGGGGGGGACGAGGGGACAAAGGAAATTCCCCTCTCCCTTCTGTGATTAACAAGGCCATTAGCGCGCGAAAGCGCTATGCATAATGACCCTGCACTTGCCCTGTGACTTGCTTCCAGATACCTGTGATCAGGCTGCACGCTTGACGGGGCTAAAAGGAATTTAACACCCCTGCCCCTCTGATCCCTCCTCCCTTCTGTGTCTGAGCCCGGGCTGCTGCTGCAGCTTGAGCTGCTGTTTCTGGCGTCTTATCTCCGACACACACACGTTTTTCACAGGTCTTCAAAAGAGCATTTACATTCCTTTGGAACTGGTTAAGGAGGTTTTGTTGTTTTGTTGACTGATTCCAGTATCCCATGTGTCCCCACTCTGCCTATTAGCTATTTCTTACTTTTTATTTTATTTTTACTGCCCCAGTGGGGGAATGCATGTAGTGAAAAGGCATCTCACAAGTGGGGACTACACATTTCCCCATTTGTTTATGTTTACAGAATCTCCAAGAGAACATTTTGTTACGAATATATATTGTTACTTAATTTTCATTTTTGTTGTAATTTAGTCGTTAATGTTGGTTTCCCAGAGCTATGACATACTGCTTTGTTGGAATCTTTTAAACCTGAACAACTATTTTCCTTTGGGGGCATTAACTTTTAAGCGTTGAATGCAATTTTAACTGTTTTACAGATGTACAAGCTTTTGTTGCACTTGCATACTGTGAACATTATTGCGTAGCCTCAAAATCAGTGCTCAGCTGTTAAAGCACCTGTTCTTCCACATGCAAACTGCTGACACATTTTATGCTGGTGTTCAGTGCCTTATAGACAATCCAGTTTAAGGATGGTGGGGCATTCTCTGTGGGATTTACAGCTTGGAGTTCATACCCTGGCCAATGAACCTCTGGCAATACCCCAATAATTTGAAATTCTGTAGGATAACTCATCGGTCTCAAAGTTTGAAATCTAGGGGTGAGAAACTGGACAGATTCAGCAATTATATGAGCTAAAATCTGAATAAATTCTCACATTGTTGAACTCTGTTAAGATTAGTTATTTTTTAACTTCAGTCACACTTTGTTGTTGGCAATTGCTCAGAAGTGAGCACAAGCATGTGTGAGCAGTGTTAAAAAATTCTACAAAACCAGAAAATATTTTGTTCAGCAGGTATAGACATGTGGTACATTCTTCTTTGAAACGAGTTTGATTACTTTGTTATGTGCAGCACGTTTTATGTGGCTGATATCTGTTGCCAGCAAGGCTTGCATTTTGTAAATTCAAAGTGGAAAACTTTATAGACCAAAGATTTTCCTAGGCTGCAGATGGGCAGTTGTGAACCTGAATCCATGTTTTTGTAGTTTACCACAGTGGTGACCATCTTGCAATTGATGCTTGAACTCCTCTTCAGCTTTGCAGTTGTCTAGTGCAGGGGCTACAGCGTCTGGAGCTGGCACACTCACACCATTCTTCCTCCTCTTACCCTGCACTCACACGAGCACACCGCTCACCTTGAACTCACAGCAACCACAATGCACTCGTCCCTCGCCATGAACTCACGCCGTTCTCCCTCTACTTACCCTTTAGTCACATCAGCACACTGCTCACCCTGCACTCACAGTGATCACACCGCACTCACACCACTCACCATGCACTCACGCTTTTCACCCTGCACTTACACAAGCTCACCACTCACCCTGCACTCATGTGCCACTTTACTCACCCGTCACTCTCACTGCTCACTTTGCAGTCTCACTCAAGCAAGCACATTTCTCACCATGCATTAATTTCTCTCATTCTGCACTTTCACCTGCACCCAAACTCATAAGTCACATCACTCACCCTACAGTCACTCCTCTCACCCTACTCTCCCACTGTCACATTGCTCACTGTGCATTCACATTGGCACTCCTGTCACTCACACAGCTCACACTTGACTCACATCTTCACACACATCTTCACTCACATGGGCACAACACTCACCCTGCACTCATATCACACAAACAAGCACAGCACTCACCCTGGAGTCACACCATTTACTCTTCACTTCCTCCTTTCACCTTGCACTCACATGGACAAACTCCTCAGCCTGCATTCATACAGACACCCTGTTCATCCTGCCTGCACACAGGGACAACAGTCTGTCGGAACTCATAGGAACACGCCACTAACTCCTCTCACCAGTCACTCTCACAGATCACCCTTCATTCTTGCCATTCCCCTGCACCACACACAGGCACACCACTCATCCTGCATTTACACAGCTCACACCACATTGCACTTGCTCCTCTCACTCTGCATGCACTCCTCTCACTTGGCACTCACATGGGCCCTCCTCTCACGTTGCATTCATGCAGCTCACCCGACACTCACATTAGCACATTTTACACCCTACACTCGCATCACTAATGCTGCATTACCTCACACTATTCACCATCATCCAGCACTTACATGAGCACACCTCTTACTGTGCACATATAAAAATTGCTCAACTCTCATGAATCTACACATTTCTACAAAGACACCCATAAAAATACCTGTTCTTTCAGTGGTAATAGAATCATACTTAATTCCATCTGCAACAATGGGGCTGGTGCAAGAAGGGAAAGTGGACTGAGAATGTGGGATGGCGCGAGGAGGAGACTAGGGCGGAGGCTTTGGGGTATGGTGGTGGATTGAAGAACGTGTGTCAGATTCAGCCATTCCTGGCTTTCCATTCACCACAATGCTTCATCGCGAGACATGTAGTTTTCTTTTACATTGCAAGTTGACTCTCAAAAACTCCAAAATGTAATGTGTTACTGGATGAAATCCATGGTTGCCGAAGAAGTCAAGCATTTCATCGGGTCAGTTGGATGCTGTGATGCTACATGTTAGAATGTGTATTAGTTCATTTCCAATACTGTAATTGCTTGATCCACACATGAACCCAAATATAAGCCCCACACAGCTATTTTAAGGAAGTGCATTTTTCATTCACATCATACTTGTAACAAACATTGACAAGGAAATATATTATTATTTTGAAAAACATATAGAGAATCTGTTTTTATTAAGTTTCACTAAAAGGCAAGGCAGGTAAAGCAGCAGGGCAAGCTTTTCTGACACAATAATAGCAAATTTCCTAATGGAAGTGTGAGTGTCAGTGTGTGTGCGTGTGTGTGTGACAGAGTACAAAGGTACGAATGAGTGCAAGAGATATAGTGAAAATGCGTGTGTATGCTTGTTATGAGTGCAAGTGTGGTGCTGGTCTGGCATACTGGAGGTTAGTCTTGCCTTATGGACAAGGGCACTAACAGCTTATGGATGGGGGTGTTACCTATGGCAATCTGCAGGCCCTGATATGCTTCTGTGAAGACACCATCATTGGCTGTGGGGTCTCGAACAGTCTAACTGAGAAAGCCGCCAACCCAGTCATATCCAGCGGCAGGGACACAGAACGCGCGTCACCACGCCTGGCCGTAGGCCCTGACATGATGCACGTAATTCTTAGCATATGGGGTGGATCCATAGCAAAATGTTGGAACTGATATTTGAGGTCACTTTTGTCATAAGATTTCCTGTAATCATTTCATCGGGGATGTCAATGGCAAAATTCTAACCCGTGTATATCGGGGGAATTATTAGAGTTACCCATGACTGTGGCTGCGGTATCCATGGTACATTTCTGCCACTGTCATATTGAATGTACTCACCCATGAAAAATGAGGACCTTAGCATAGTGGAAGCTATTTCTGACGTAAGACATTTTTAAAAAATCTGATTTAATCCTAGGAAAAGCCAGGCTTCCCTGGTGCACCATGAAAGTACTGGAATATTTCATGAATGACCCATAAGGTCTACTGCGTTTTAGAAATTTGATCTAAAAATGTTTTTAAAATTCTCATGGGAGAAGTCTACTCTCCCTTAAATCATCTGCAAGAAATCTGTTAACTTGTTTTGCGTGCTGGAGTTTGGGGTAAGTATCACACCCCACCAATTACATAGATCTTTTTCCTCATATAATGGCTATGATGTTAGCTCTGACCCCATTTTTGGAAATGCTTGTCCTGCCCCATTGCTGGGAGCAGGACTGGCTTTAGGGCGGTGCAACCGGTGCAGCCGCACCTGGCATTGACTTTGGAAGGGGGCACTGTGTTTAAAAATAATTTTTGGTTTAAAAGCGCATGAACTTCCTTGTGAATCAGACAGATTACAGGCAACCATAAAAATGTCAAGATAACTCTGGTGATTAATGTTCCTACTAGTGAGAGTTCGAAATTTTGTCTAGTGGAAGTTTTGGCTCATCATAAAGTAGCCCGGAGGGTTGATGTGCCTGCTGCAAAGAACGTGTACCATGCAGATCACAGAACTGAGTCAACTATGAGTAGCACTATAAAAAAGTATACATGATTTTTCCACATTTGGTCTAATTACTTTGTGAATGCAATTAACAATAATGCATACTTGCAAACTGTGACTACATGCCTGCCTTTCTCAATATTTCACTTCAAAACTATCCGATTGCATCCGTTTAACGGGCGTACGGTCTCATGTAATGGGCGATTTCTATAGGGTCACTGGAAAGTCCACAAGGATGTCCCTGTCCCCCCCCAGAAATTTTGTGTCTCCTACGCCCCTGCAGGCCACCATAGTTGAAATAAAACTCTCAGAAACTTAGTGTGATTCTCGGCAAGAAATTTGCAATACACACAAAGGTGCCCTGGTAATTCTAGAAAGCTATCTTTTTAGGCAGAAAGTTGTTTTAATTTAATGACGATGGCCTGCTTCTTCTGGAACAAAATGATTATTTTAAGCATTGAAAGCCATTCCGTTTGTGGTCTGCACTGCATAAATGTTCAGTTTTATTATTTGTATAGGGGTACGAGTGACAAGCATTTGTGTCCTAAAACATATAGCGAGAGCAATTCCAGTGTGTTAAAATCTGCATATTCCAGGTCATAGAGGAAAGTTTTTTAAAATCTTTATTTGGGTCAAGGCTGGCCATGGTCCAAAAAGTGTTATTTTTGCCTTCATGGGAAAATGGTTAGGTTCTGCCAATGAGAACAAGTTGAACTGTGTGGACCTTGGTGTTTTTTGTCAAGTGTGCTCACAATAAAGCTGTGTTCTTTAGTTAATCGTGATAGATTAAAAAATAAAGCTATGACGCCTCTTGTATTTGTTGTATTGTAGGGATATGGAGTACTTCTTCATATTTAATGCCCAAGGGGAGACACTGACTTGATTCTTTCTCTTCTGTCAGTACAGTACAATTCTGTTTTAATATTGGTTTGACATTTTGGAGAAGCCTGGTGCGATCTTAAAAAGTGCTTGTTTTGATCCTGACTTAAATCATTCTAGTGTATAATACAAGTTAAGCACCAAAATACAATTTTTCTCTTCATTTGTACTGTTCAGATTATTCATAGAAAAGGGCTGGATAGATACATACCTCTCCAACAGCTCGACAATGGTGATAGGAGGGGTACATGTTTGAAGGGATGTCCTCTCGGGCCAACAGCCCACAGCTAGATTTATTCCTAATGGTGTGTATGCTATTCATCAAATATTTACAAGGTGTCTGTGTTTGTGTGTGTCACTTCTGGTTATAGAATGTGCATTGCACACTGCTCCCAGCTAGTCGGTTGTGCACTGTTGTATATATTCTAGACTCTGAGGAGTGCATGCATAGCTGCCCAGCTCTCGGTCAGCCCTGGACCAGCTCTGTGGATTCCCGGCAGACTGACGAGTAAGGAGCTGAAGTCAGCCATATACTCCCTCCCATCCCATTAAATCCCAAGCGCCCTTCACTGGGTTAACTGTTCTATTCACACTGCCCTGATTTGTTGGGAGTAAGCATATAAGGATTTTAAGCCGGCAGCCGTCATGAGTGTCGGGGTTGTGTGCACAGCAAGCCACTACTGTGCTAGAACCACCCCAACATTGACAAAAGATTAATACAACAAGGCAATGATATTGCTTAAGTAGTTTTATCCATCCTTTCTAATTCAGTTTCTGCACTTGAAGATGCTTTTCTGAAATCTGAGACAGCTGGGAGCAGGGTCCACGTACTGCATTATAGAACTGGTGAATGGAGGAGAGGCAGGAAGAGAGGTGGGTAATAACATTTACGACGGAACTGTATGCTGGGGCATTTGTGGCTTGCTGATATGGCAGTGGAATTTCAAGTGATGGGGATAAAATCCAATTGCTGATTCATGGATTTTGGACTTGGTAAAGTCACTCACAGATCTCAATTGCTCTCGCTGAAAGGTGTAGACCAGGGTATATCATGTTGAGACATCTCTTGACAAATTGAACCATAAACATGAAGAACTGGTCAGCAGAGTGGTAACCTTAGACAGTAGTGTTAAGGTGTCCTTAATTATTTAGATGATGACGAGAATCGCCCGTCAAGAAATGAGAAGTATTAGAGCAATAGTAGCAAATGGAGATCTGGAAGGTCACTCTCAGGGCCTTGTTCGTGAAGCACGGGATACCACAGAAGACTGCTAGATGATTCTTGTCTGTACCCATTGTATTTTGCTAACCTAATCAAAATCAACTTGCCCTTGATGTCTTAATGAGGGTGCATTTCGTGAGTAAAAGAATTCCTCCTGTCTGCCTTCCATATAACTGCTAATTTATAGTACAAAGGCGATGCTACTTGCATCTACCAGGACAATTCGCCATCGATGTTAGTGAAACGAAGGGAACTGAAATACATCACTACTTGTCATTGGAATTCTTGTAGGCTGCTTGTCATATCTAATTTTGCTACGGGGGTGGATCTTAATATCAATCACTTTGTGTCCCAGTCAAGATGGAGCCTCAGTATCTTCATGTTACAAAGGAACATCACCTTCTCTATTGAGTGGTTTAGGTCACCTGAAGTGTCTAAATACATTGAGATTTCAAGATTCCTGTGAAAGAAATTATAGTTTTTACTTTAATGTCCATAAGTCACATGCCAGGATAGATTTCTTCCTAATTAGTAGAACTCTAGCACCAATCTAAAGTAAAATATTCGTACATACAACCTTCGTTTGGCTTGCAAAGCAAAAGGATGAACAACAGACTCCATTTCCTCTACTAGTAAAATAATGCAAGAAAGACTTGTCGTCAGATATTCTAGAACTACAAAAATAAAAAGGAAAATGTAGCATTTTTTCGTAGGAGATGCTGCCCATAAACTCTTATGCCCTAAACAGATGTACCATGAAACAAGCATTGGCATAGCCAATAGGTCTCACCTTTGGGATCTTATAAGTGTTTAGCCAAGCAGCACATTATCAGACTACCCAATCCGTCACAAAACCTAAAATAATTAAATGGAAATGGTCTGATAATCATCAACTACCTTCCGGAGAAAGCCTGGAGCACGTAATGAGCTTGTGGCACACTTGTAAACATTCAAAAGTATGTGTTGCAAATTATGCTCATGCAAAGTGAGAGCAACACGGTGGTCGCAGTGAGAGTTACTCTGCACAGACACACAACTTACATTTTACTCTCTATGTCGAGCCACCAACAAAAAGCACAGTATGCAGGCCCTCCCTCATGGACGATCATTTGTTTGCACCCTCCACTCTCAGCTATAACTAAGCTATCCCGATACTCACATCAGATGATGTGGAAGGCCGCCCTCTGCCTTTTCTCGAAGCTTTCTCCCAGCCGCAGTCCATGCTCCTCCCGGTCCACTAAGGGGTTCAGATTCCCATTCCTTGCCTAAAAACAACAATCACCCACAGACTGTAAATAAACCCGTGAGCCAAGACAGGCAGTAGGGGTGGTGCCTACGCGGGAGGGGCAATGGGAGGAGGGACTTGGGCCGGCAGAGGCAGAGCTTGGGCAAGGGAGAAGTGCCGCAACAGGCAGAGGAGTGGAGGAGGTGGCGGAGATTAGAAGAGAGTTAGTTGGAGGTGAGCGCCATCTTGCTCCTCCCGTAGTCGCTGCAAAACACCCAGCTCATTAAAACATCTTTTTGTTTTATCTGTTCAACTGTACTATATATGTTTATTGATTCACAGTATTAATGGCTCCTAAAACTTAACGCTAAAGCCTCTGCACTAGGCTTGAATGATAACACACATCACAAATGTATTTCGTGCGCTGATATCTAAGCCTGTGTAATTTGTAATGGTTCATAATTAGAGTATTGCTATTTTATGTTAGGATTTTGTTCCAAAATGGCATCCATGTTTTTGGGTGAAATAGAACCCCTAAACCTCCGTTAGTTTGCTGCGTGCACATTACGCACACACTAACTATGAAAATGGCGGGGAAATAAACCATTTGCCTGGCTTAAAGGTGGCCGGCGCTTGGGACTTGGTACCGCAGTGTAAGAGCTGTAGTAGTGAAAGAGTGACTGGGTTATTTCAGTATGGATAAAGCTGTGGTGCACCATGGTGAGAACATACTCTTGGGTTTCGGATGATAAAAGTGATGATTGCGGAGAAGTGCTAGCCTTCATTCCTATGCGGAAAGGTATGAGAGTTGTAATCAAATCCGAATTTTATGTTAGCATGAGCAATTAGTTAGAAAGTTGTTTTTTCAGCCGCCGCCGTGACCCGTTGCCCCCGTTCTTTCCCATGCGCAGCCAGTGATGGAGGGACTAAATGAAGAACGGGACAGGCTAATAGCAACAAGCATTTGAAGGCACGAGCGGGGAGGAGGGGGGGCGACGCGAGTGGTGCGCGCGCGCCACAGCGAGACATCTGTTTTGCATTATCGGGCACGATAATTGCAAACAGATGTCTGCCGCGCGCGTAACCGCAGGGAAAAGGCCATGACGCACGAGCGTCTGGTCAGCTTTTGAAACCCCCTAACATAAAGTCTTGCCAGAGCAGCGCTTGCGCGCTACTCGAGGCTCGACCTAAAAAGGGGGAAAGGCTAATTGGCTCTCGGCCTATAAACTTAAGGCATCCCACATTTGTGATTCTATCAAGTAGCTCAATAATGTGTGTAAATCATCCACTTCAAATATTTGCAATAACTTTCAGACCAACAGCTCAGATTTATATTAATTACAACACCATGATACAGAGAAACAGAGGGATTACTTTGCACGTATCATGTTTCCAAACATAGATCAGGTTTTATTAATATCCCTAGAAGAGCATATTGCTGAGGGGAAAGTGTCACAAGTAATTAAAGGGATGTCTGGTAAAACGATTCGTGATATATTTACTGCTCCCTTTTACTAATCATTTGAGGATAAACTGGTAGACCCTTTGACAAGTTTTTACATTTGTTTACAGACAAGCTCTGTAACAAAATGTATGATGTCATCAACTATATCCCTCCGCTTGAAACCTGAAAAGGACCTAGAAGCTAGCTGTCAAACAGACCTATTGCCTTATTAAATTGGAACAATAAAATATATTATAAAATCTTTACCATGCATCTCGATAAACATCTTGCCACAGTCGATCTCTCCCTATCAGTCAGGGTTCATAAATTGTTGTACATGTTGATTTGATACCATGGGTGTGGCACGTAATGATTCATAAACCATTTGCGATGCAATAGGTCTTGCATCTGCGAGAGTTTGAGCAATTGGCATCGTAAATGACAATGCCTTTTATTTATGTGTTTTGAAAACCTGCAAGCGGTGCGTAAACACGCACTATGTACTTATAGTTGTTGTTTACGAGAAGCAAGGCTGGCAGTAAATGCGAGGCCTATTGCATTGCAAATGCTTGTTTAAATATAGGGACAATGGTGGACTCTTTCCGGGAATGGGGAATGTTACCTTTGACCGTCACCCAAACAACATTAGTCGAGAGTGGTGCCCATAAGACTGGGTCCTGTATATACATATCAGCCAGGACCCCGTCAGTGCCAGGTGCCTTCCCTGTGGATGATTGTGATGTGGCCCTAGCTACAGCCTTACCTTCTATAGAGTTGCTTAAGGCTAAGGCCTCCACATCTGTGGGGTTTCTTGGCTCTAAAATAAATCGATGCAAGGGATCCTGAGAATTTTTTTTGCGAGAAGTGACCCACCCATTCTTCTGGGGAGATGTAACATTCGATTTTGGCTTAATTATCATCCATAAAATATGGTCTGTTTATTACTTCCCAAATTGCCCTGGAGTCTCTCAATACAACAGCTGCCTGGAGGTCTTCCCATGCTTGCTTTCTTATTTCCTATTTTCTTATGACTAAAAGGGGTTTATATGAGGATCTACACTGTCTTATGGCCTGACTATTACGAGGATGCAACTTTAGCGACTCCTTTAACTGTTTAAGGGCAGCTGTGCAAACAGCGTTAAACCATTTATGTGGTCGAGGGTCCTTATTAGTGGATTTATAACCACCAAGCTAGCGGCATGATTGCAGAGGCCTTCAAAGCTAGCCATTATTTCCCCAACTTGAGCCTCCTCGGCCAAACAGGACAACAGTATCACATTTTGCTGAAATTAGATTTACCAAACATTTCTCGGGGTCTGAGTACTACTGGGTTATGGTCACTGAAAACAGAGGCCAAAATAAACGAATCATGTGCATATAGTCTAAAATGAGGGGGTGAAAAAGAACAAAATCAATAGAAGATTCGTTACCTCTGCCCGTAAATGTTTGAACAATAGGGTCACTATCCTTGAAATAATCGATGTTAAAAAACAGATTATGTTTCATAATGCTCTGATTCTGAGCGGCACCATATGCAGTATGCATAAAGTGCATGAGATTTCCCTCCTTCCAATCAGTTATCCCACAGGCTTTATCGCCACACAAAGGGCAAGTAGAAATATTGAAATTGCCGACCCATAAAAAGGCCCCCTATGTGGGTATTTCAGGCAATAATCTGTAATAAACTGATATATTTCATCAATCAACTCAATGGACTGGTTGGTAAAGTAATTAAATAAAAGTTAATTAAAAGGACATCTAAATGGCCTGGGAATGTTAAGCGTAAGATTTGAGAACATGGAGTACACAATAAACTTAAAATTTTTACATTCCTAATTCTTAAGGAAATAAGTACTCCTAAGCCCCCCCTAGCTATACCTAAGGGTGAAGGGATAGCATTGGCAGCCGAACAAACTGATTGAAATTCATCAATATAAAAATTCTCAAGTTCCCAGTTTTCCTGGCAGAATATAATATCACACCCTTTAATCAACTCTAACCAGTCACTATTATTCAATTTGTTACTGATGCCCGCAATGTTACACGGCATTAATTCTATAAGGCCCAAAACATTGTTGGGCGGGGCTGGAGGGTTGTTTGAAATGGATTGCAGAGAAGTGGGTTGAGAGATGGCCTGGTTAGTATCTAGGCCCATATTATCAGAGGTGATATCTAGCCGTTCGGAAAGTTACTCAACATCTGGCATTGATGCCACCGCCTCAAAACGATTCACATGTACAAAGGAAAGAGTGGGCATACAAAACAAACCTGGGCGATGGCCAATAGGCTTGTGTGGCAACAGAGTGGTAAATGCAGGTTGGTAGAAAAAAAACAGAGGCAAAGCACGTATCAAACCTGTGTCTTTTACACACTGTTCTAGTCCAGGCAAAACGAGGGTTATGAAAGTTGATTACCACATAGTCACCCTTTGAAGTCTTAGGAGAGTAGCCCAGCCAGCCTACTCTCCTGACCATGATGATTTTGTCAGCAATATTTATTGGCCCTCCCCCTGCATTCGCTGTACACTAGTGCTCAACTTTATTTCTTAGACCATGCCAGTCCTCATGTGCACCTTTGGGGAGAGGAGGCACCCCCTCTAAGATGATAATGTAGGGTGTGCCTTCTAGTAGCAGCTGTAAAACGTCACCTGGTTTATTAGTGAGCAAGGAACTTTTTGAATTTTGCTTTCCATGTGCGCAAAATCTTTCGCCCTCTTCAGGTGCTTTGGAAGGTGACAAATGGCTGCCGGCGATGGGCAGTGGCTGAGCGATTGGGTGACCAACAGTTATAGATTTTGTGGTAGAGGGCGTAGGAAGTGGTTTAGATAAAGTTTAAGATTGAAAGCTGTTTTTGTCCTTCCTCTGGCTAGCTTTGTGTTGATTCATGAGAGCCTGAACTTTCTCTCCCAATGACTTAATTTGAGAAAGCACATCTTACTGGATATCCTTCAATGTGATTTCCGGCTTATCAAAAAAGGTTTACATTTCGCCTGGAGTGTTGAACTAAGATTGAATTGCGAATAAGGGTCCTATACTATTATAGGAGCCATTATACCATGCTTTGTTCAAGGTGTTTTTGCACCACTACAGTCATTAGTCGTGGGTTTGTTTCGCCTTTTTCGCTTTGTGTCGTTAAGGCAATTTGCACAATCGATGGTAACCTAGGTTTAGTGGTCAAAGGTGGATTATTTGGAGAATTATGAATGGTACCAAATCTGAGGCTGCAGTAGATATCAAGGGACTTGCTGGCCTGGGAATTTGAGGCGACCTCAGAAACACCATCTGTTGATACTACTGATAGAGCACGGGACCATGGCAAGTTATTTACTCCAATTAGTTTTTGTACAACTGCTATCCTGTTCTCGACGATCTCCAATTCTGTGGTAATGGCACCCACGACAGGAGGACAAATAAGTAATGGGGGGGGGGGGTACAACCAGTCTCCTTAGTAGCACTCTTCCTCTGGGAGGTAACAGTCTTTTTCCCAATGATTAGATGATGATAACAAGGTGAATGGAAAAGTTATCTTACCTTATAACAGCACTAACTTAATGTTTTTAAACAAAGAACCAAGAAAGTGAGCCCAGCCTCAGCCAGCCGCAGACAGGAGCAGATTGGACTGCCCTGGCACATCCTGCTAGCGTTCCGCACCGCAAGCTGTCAAGAAGTGCTTTATAGTGCTAGCGGCTGGAACCAGTGGTGTCCTTGCCCCTCCTCTAGGGCAGCAATGGCGACTGGGACATTGAGTCCCCACGAACAGCAGCAGCCCAACAAACAATGAAATGTCCCGCACCACAGGCTGTCAAGAAGTGCTTTATATCGCTGGCGGCGGGAACCATTGGTGTCCTTGCCCCTCCTCTAGGGCAGCAATGGTGGCTAGGACATGGAGTCCCCACGAACAGCAGTTCCCAACAAACAATGAAGCATCGTCTCTCACACCATGGAGGACGTAGAGAGAAATCGCGCAGGAATAATGTGTGTCTGCTGGGCTTTCCATAAAGATTGGAGGGCCTGTCACTGGAGCGGTTCCTTAGAAACTGGGTAAGACATACTCTGCTTCCTACAGATTTATCCGACCTCTTTGTCAATTAGAGGGTTCACATTGTGCTAGGCCTCTGTGCCTCTGCTCCTCCAGGAAGCAAAAGGCACACAATTGATGGACGGAATGCAGAACAAATCAAAACATTCACCCCCAGTCAAGAGATCTGGGTTAAATCCATCATTCTTTTGCTCACCATGCCACCCCAGTTTAGACCTGGCCATATGCAAATCAGTCTTGACCCTGGTCCTCATGGGAACAGTCCAGCCCGAACTGCCAAGCCAGGTCCTCCCTGGACCGGAAACAAGCATCCTAGAACCGGTTTCGGGGTTTCACCCCTCTTCAGCCAGGATAGCTTGAATCCAGTGGCACAGTGAGCCCGGGACCCACGTCTGGGCATACCCGGCGCACTTAGGGCGAGGAAGCAAAAGAATGATGGATTTAACCCAGATCCTTGTGACTGGGGGTGAATGTTTGCATTGTCCAGCATTCCGTCCATCAATTGTTTCTTTTGCATTTGTCGCCCTAAGTGGGAAGGGTATGCCCAGACGTGGGTCCCGTGCTCACTACACCACTGGATTCAAGCTAGCCTGGCTGATGAAGGGTGATGCCCTGAAACCGGTCCCAGGATGCTTGTTTCCGGTCCAGGGAGGACCTGGCTTGGCAGTTCGGGATGGACTGTTCCCACAAGGAACAGGGTCAAGACTGATTTGCATATGGCTGGGTCCAAACTGGGGTGGTGTGGTGAGCAAAAGAATGATGGATTTAACCCAGATCCTTGTGACTGGGGGTGAATGTTTGCATTGTCCAGCAATTGTTTCTTTTGCATCTGCTCCTCCAGGAGCGCTGCCACGTGCCTTTACCACTAAAATCCTCAATTTTAGGCGATGGGGCACAATCCTGAAGGCTGCCAGGGAGATATCCACCCTGCACTTTGAGAACCAAATATTGCAATCTATCCGGATTACACCCAAAAAGTGCAGGGGTGGCATAAATCCTTCCTGGAGGTTAAGACTTATCAGACTTTTTTCAGGTGAAAATCCAAATGATTTATTCCGCCTTCCCCCCTACCACATCCCCCACTGTGTAAAAGTCCGCCTCTGATCTGCAAGGCACCTCGTCTGAAATCCGCCCACTGCCACTTGATGTGTCTCTCAGGGAATTGTACAAATGTAAATCTGGAAACTGCTTGCCCCTGCCTCAATGTTCCCCTGAACCAGATCTGGAATTCCTCCCTGACAACTGGTATCTACCCAGCTGCATGGAAACAGGCCTATCTACTGCTGATCCTTAAGAAACCAGATGCTGACCCAGCAGAACACAAGAACTTTAGGCCAATTTCCCTTTTACCTGCACCAGCTAAAATTCTGGAGAAGGAAGTTCAGATACAACTTTCTGAATTCCTTGAATCAAACAATCGGTTCCATGAGTCTCAATTTTAGAGCGGGATACAGCACGGAGACAGCACTTCTGGAAGTTACTGAAACCGTGCGAGAGGCTGTTGACCAGGGCAGCTCAGCAATGCTGGTGCTGCTGGACCTGTCCGCAGTATTCGACACTGTAGCCCACTCGATTCTCCTGGAGAGACTAAAACACCTAGGAGGGCGGTGAACTACTTTGTCCTGGCTCCAATCATTCTTGGAAAACCGCTCACAGCGAGTGTTTCTACACCTTTATGTTTCCTCCCAGAAGCCTCTTGTCTGCGGGGTACCTCAGGGGTCGGCACTGAGCCCCTTACTGTTTAATGTATATCTCACTCCCCTTGTGACCTTGTCGAGACATGTGGAGTGAGAGTGGTCTCCTACGCTGATGACACTCAGCTAGTGTTCTCATTCATAGAACACTCGGATGCAGCCTTTGTCAATTTTAAGCAGTGCCTAAATAACATCTCGGCCTGGATGACGGAGAATTGCTTAAAACTTAACACCGACAAAACAGAGGTTCTATTTTTCAACCAACCAACTCCTCCACCCTCTAAGTTTTGGTGGCCCCCAGAGCTGAACCCCCCACCAATTCTCGTGGATTCAGCCAGAAATCTAGGGTTTAAATTTGACAATGACCTCTCCTGCAAGACCCAGATTCGCCAGGTCTCCTCCTCATGCTTTTGGAAGCTGCAAGCTTTGAGGAAATTCCTTCACTTTCTTCCGAAGGATTGCAGAAAGACCGTGGTCCATGCATTGGTCACATCCCGGCTAGACTATTCAAATAGTCTCTATCTAGAACTACCAGCCTTTCTGGTCCACAGGCTGCAAATAATTCAAAACGCCGCGGCCAGATTAATTAGGAATGTGCCGTTTTGCCATCGCATCTCCCCGCATTTGCGGAGCCTCCACTGGATACCCGTCAGTAGGAGGATTGAGTTCAAGGCGCTTACTCTGGCCTACAGAGCCACCAGGGAACGGGGCCCGGGCTACCTGAGACATAGTAACTCTGGAGTGTGGCTAAGTCAGACCTTGCGCAATACCATTATTATAATCAAAAATACCTATAATATCTGGGGGGTGCTCGAGGGAACAGCTGGGAAACGGCCACCCACGTATCCAAAAGTCCTCTGTGACCACAGGTACACAAAGAGCAGATTACAAAACAAGATCCCGTTCCCGAGCAAAAAGCAAATTTATATCATCAAGAAGTCAGTCCGAGAAAATATCAGTCCAAATCTTGTATGTTAATATTCTTCTTTATTTTCTCATCCTGTTCAAAGCCATAGGTATTTTACGAGTGGCTAATGACAGCAAATAGGCGTAGCTGGTGTAGCCGAGATGTAGCCAACACGTGTTTCGTCTTGGGTATATCGCCCATAACTTATAAGAGCATAATAATGACTGAATTGTCAACGGCATACCACACAATTTATTTGGCAATTTAACATGGCACAGTACACACAATCCAGGGCGGAGGGTGCATGGGTATTTCCTCCTTGAGTACTGTTTCCTTGTCTAAGTGCACAGTATGTAATAACAGAGCTGGTATTCAGGCCCTGTGGTGCTAGTACTTTATTGTTTCTGTCTCTGCTAACCTAAAACGGAACCATCCTACACTGAGGGGAGGGTAGATTTAAATGCCTCGAGGTAGGAGTGGTCAGCCTGCATCTGGGAACGTTTCTGGAAAGAGAACAGGCATAATGAGTGATGCCCACTACTGCTGTGCGCTGTGCTGCTGCTGATGCATCCATTGACAGGGGTATGTGCTTGTCCCCATAGCCATTGGTTCAAATCAAGACAGGTGCACTCAGCCTTTCACACTTTGAGTTTTCAAGAATGAGCACCATTGATTTGGGTTACAGTAACCACCCGATATTGGTGAATGGTGCTAGGATATCCCTTGGAGAGGAAGCGTGTTCTGTTATTGTTTTGTTTGGGCTCTTAGATGTCTGTTACGCCATCTAATTGGTTGTGAGAAGTTGGCCTGGCATATGCTGTCCACTATTCTAGTGGGCACCTTGCACCAGTCCAAATGACCCTTATTGATGGTAGATTTAAAGACAACCTATATAGAAAGCTATCCTAGTGGTAGCTGTGGAGAGCAGCCTTCAGGCTAAGTCTTGAAGGAATGTAAAGCAGCTTGTTGTACCAGTCTATAATCTCATGAATGACCAAATGAAAGGAGAACCACACCAGGTATATATATAAAAGATATGTATTTATTCTAAACACATCCCTCTAGTCTCTTTATGAGGCTAGAGGCAAAAGTACATTCAGTAAACTTATTTAGCACACAGTAAATTAGCACAATATATGTTGAGCCCTAGGGGCTTACCAAACCATATACTAAGAAAGTGGTATAAGAACCACGACTGACATAGATACAAGGCCTAGAGCCTTTAGAACCGCTGGGGCCACCAGGAACCTCCCAAGGTAGTGACACAGGGGACCCACGGGGGACGCGTGCAGTGTCTAAACACAGCCGTGAATCACCATTAACTTCTATGGGGAGAGTCGCGGTTGGAAAATTACAGATTAAGGACACTTAGAAGAGGACTTGGAGCAAACCCCTTTAGAACTAGGAGGTTCTACAGTCAACACCCACGGGAGCACCAGAGTACTCAAGTTACCTCACCCAGGGAAGCCGGGTGCATAGGTGTCTTTTCGTGTCGGGTTTCGTCGTCGATTTCAATGGCGAGCTGCTGAAAAGTGCTGCAGGCGACCAAGTAGAAAGTGTCCGGGTGGATCCAAGGGTGGATCGGAGATCTGAAGAACCTGAAAGCAGAGGGGACAGAGTCTGGGTCACTTGCCAGTGACCAGGAAGGCAATGAGAAGATGCCAACCGATGTCGGGTGATTTCAGGTGAAGCTTGACTCTTCAGCCACGAGGACCAGGAGGCGTCGAGGGCGACCAGGAGCTGGATTCGAGCTGCCCCACGAAGGATGTCGAGTGATGCGGTGTCGGTATCCGGATTGGACCCAACAAGCCTTGGCAAAAGCAACCCACGCAGAAAGCAAAGATTGGCTTCGGTGCAGACCAGCAAGGTCTGAGGGACTCACCCTTTGGAGGGGAGTCAGGGCACGTCTGGAGCAACCAGGGAAGCCCAAGAAACAGAAGCGTTACCTTCGTGGGGACCCACCAGTCGACGGACCAGGGATCGCGAAGGAGCCTCGAGCGGAAATGCTAGAAGCGGGCCCACGGAACACTCGTGGAGTGTAGGCCCACAATCTTCAGTGCAAATGGTGCTCGGGGCTTGGACCACAAGTAGCCCAATGCACAACTTCGGGAAAGCTCGGGACGTCGATGCACTTGCAAATGTGCACGGTGTCCAGGAGTTCCGGTCCCACGTCTCTCGGGAGGGCTGCGGGTCTCAGCTTTGCTGGGATCTCGTGTCGGCCTCTGAGAAGTCTGGAAGTCTGTGTCCTGAGTCGCAAATCCATCGGGATCCGGCGGGAGCCTTGGAAATGCAGACCGGCAGGATGCTTCTTTGGTGCCTGTCTGAACAGGGGAGTCACTCCTTGACCCCAAGGGAGATTCTTCCGTCTTCTAGTCGATGTAGAATGTCGAAGTTCCAGGATATATGTTGCAGAGTTTCGTCCAGGTGTAATCTGAAGTCCTAAGGACTGGGATCCCATACTTATACTAAGTTAGGGGGTTGGACATACTCTAGGGACCCACCTATGGGAGGATCCAGGGAGGGGGGTGGTTACACCCCTTTCCCTTTGTCCAGTTTCGCGCCAGAGCAGGGGCTGAGTGCCCCTGCAACCGGTTTCAATCAATCAATCATGTCACTTATAAAGCGCACTACATACCCGCGAGGGTCTCAAGGCGCTGGGGGAAGAGGGGGGTGGTGCTGCTACTGATCGAAGAGCCAGGTCTTGAGGAGTCTTCTGAAGGCCAGTAGGTCTTGGGTCTGTCGGAGGTTGGTGGGGAGGGTGTTCCAGGTCTTGGCGGCGAGGTGGGAGAAGGATCTGCCGCCGGCGGTCGTTTTCCGGATGCGGGGGACTGTGGCGAGGGCGAGGCTGGTCGAGCGGAGCTGGCGGGTGGGGGTGTAGAAGCTGAGTCGTCTGTTGAGGTAGGCTGGTCCGGAGTTGTGGAGTGCTTTGTGTGCGTGGGTGAGGAGCTTGAAGGTTATCCTCTTGTTGACAGGGAGCCAGTGCAGGTCTCTCAGGTGGGGTGTGATGTGGCTGCGTTGGGGGATGTCGAGGATAAGACGTGCAGAGGCGTTCTGGATGCGTTGCAGCCGTCTCAGGAGCTTAGCCGTCGTTCCTGCGTAGAGGGCGTTTCCGTAGTCCAGCCTGCTGGTGACGAGGGCCTGGGTGACTGTTTTTCTTGTTTCGGTGGGGATCCACTTGAAGATCCTGCGGAGCATTCGGAGGATGTTGAAGCAGGATGAGGAAACGGCGTTGACCTGCTTAGTCATGGAGAGGGTGGGGTCGAGGATGACCCCTAGGTTGCGTACGTGGTCGGTGGGTGGCGGGGCTGTTCCCAGTGATGTTGGCCACCAGGAGTCGTCCCAGGCTGAAGGGTTGGAGCCAAGGATGAGGACCTCCGTCTTGTCCGAGTTCAGCTTCAGGCGGCTGGTCCTCATCCATTCGGCGACGGCCTTCATTCCTTCGTGGAGGTGGGCTTTGGCGGTGTGAGGGTCTTTGGTGAGGGAGAGGATCAGCTGGGTGTCGTCGGCGTAGGAGATGATGTTGAGGTTGTGCTGTCGGGCGACGTGGGCGAGGGGTGCCATGTAGATGTTGAACAGCGTTGGGCTGAGGGAGGAGCCTTGGGGTACGCCGCAGATGATCTTGGTGGCCTTGGATCGGAAGGGGGCGAGGCGGACGCTTTGTGTTCTGCCGGAAAGGAAGGATGTGGTCCAGTCCAGGGCCTTCTCTTGGATCCCGGCGTCGTGAAGGCGTGTTCGTAGTGTGTGGTGGCAGACCGTGTCGAAGGCGGCTGATAGGTCCAGGAGGATGAGGGCTGCTGTTTCTCCGTTGTCTAGCAGCTGGGGTATGCACAGGGACACCAAGTGTGCCCCCAGCACTGTCTGAAAAGCATTCTATGAATGCACCCACCCAGCCCCAATACACTAAAGCCTGTCTGGGAGGTGGTTACACCTCCCTGTGACAGGAAACCTATTGTCCAGGCCTCCCCTGCCGGAGTTTCGTCCAGCAGCAGGAGGTCAGACTCGTGTCTGTGGCTGCAGCATCCATTTTTGTGATGCTGGGGCTCTTTTAAACTATTACCGGTTAGGTAAGTGTGTACATGTCTACTCCCTCTAGAAGGGTGGAATTCTACCCCCGCCGCCAGGACTGGCGGGGGGGGGGTAGGATTCCAAAGTGTTTGACATGTTTCCATGCAGCCATTCCAAAGTTAGCATTTACCGCGAGGTTATAATGCACTTACGAGTATATGGTCTGGCTGCATCACAGAACAGCCTCAAAGAATAGATTCCGAAAGCTGCAGAGGGGTCCTGCTCATGCATGGGCACCCTCTCACACAAAACCAAGCACTCTGCCTTCAGGATTGATAAGGCCTGCCATAGGAGTGACTTATAGGTTTATATGTGTCAGTGATTAAAGGTAGATATAGGTAACCTATATCTTAGTAAGGGGTGCTTACCCCACCTTACCCAGGCTGCAGTAGCAGACCTGTGGTGCCATTTTGGAAGGCTTCCCAGGGTTGGCATAATACATGCTTCAGCCCCTGGTAGGCCTCTGGGGTACCTATGCCCTTAGTACCTAAGGTACCATATACTAGGGACTCACAAGGGTAACCCAGTAACCAATCTGGAGTGTACCTAAAGTACATGCAATCAATTTAGAGAGGAAGCAGCTAGGCTGGGGTCCTGAATAGCAGGGCCCCTGCCAGACTAAAGTCGAAAAACAGTGAAACACCAGCAAAAAGTGGGGGTAACCATAGTAAGCAGATCCTACTCTCCTACATCGGTTATATATGTTGTTAACATTTCTTGTCCTGTTTTCCTCTAAAGTGATAGACTCAGTAAGTGGTCTCCAACACACAGTGTTTCATTTATTGACCCAGTTCCAACTCAATATTTATTTAATCATCATGCCAGTTGCTTTCACTGCTCATATTAGAGTCTCCGGTAGTTGGGACAAGTGGCTGTGGCCTATGACTGTAGCCATACCAATGGGCCCTTCTTGTTGTGTTGTCATTAGTGAGAGGGGTGTTCCGTATGCTCCTCTAAAACTGCTGCCACCTATGCACTGTATGAAGGCATCACTCTAGTAAGTGCTGGTATTGCTCACCCTCTTTTTCACCTCTGCCTGGAAGAAGTGAGACTGTGGGTGTTGTAGCTTTGGCGTGTAAACACAGGACAAGGAACATGTTCTGATTGTGGTTAGCAGATAAGGTTTGTAATCCTTGTGACCAGGTCACAGTAGAGTAGTCAAATCAAATGGAATCAGGTGTTTGTTAAGCGTGACTACTCACCCGTAAGGGTCTCAAGGCGCTGGGTGTGTGGGGGGGGTTCGCAGGTTCCAGTCCATCAAGAAGGGGGTCTGTCGAAGAGTCAGGTTTTGAGGTTTCTTGCGAAGATGGGGAGCGATGTTATCTGTCTGAGGTGGAGCGGAAGGTCGTTCCAGGCACTGGCCGCGCGGAAGGAGAAGGAGCGGCCTCCCAATCTGGTCTTTCTGGTGCGGGGGACCACGGCGTAGGAGAGCTGGGCTGATCGTAGGGTCCTTTGGGGTGCGTGGAATTTGAGTCGGCTGTTCAGGTATGCTGGTCCGGTGTCGTGGAGGGCCTTGTGAGTGTGGGTTAGCATCTTGAAGGTGACTCTAGCTTCGATGGGGAGCCAGTGGAGTGTGCGCAGGTGCTGGGAGATGTGGCAGTGGCTTGGCAGGTTGAGGACCAGTCTTGCAGTGGCGTTTTGGATGTTCTGTAGCTTGCGGGTGAGGTTTTTGTTTATTCCGGCATAGAGTGCGTTGCCGTAGTCGAGCCTGCTGGTGACCAGGGCGTGAGTGACGGTCTTTCTGTGTTCGAGGGGGATCCATTTGAAGGTCTTACGTAGGAGGCGGAGGGTGTGGAAGCACGAGGACGAGACGGAGTTGATCAGGCGGTCCATTTTGAGCTCTGAGTCCAGGATGAGTCCCAGGTTGCGTGCGTGGTCCGTGGGGGTGGGCGGGCTTCCGAGGGCGGGGGGCCACCAGGTGGCGTTCTAGGCGTCTGAGTTTGGGCCCATGATGAGTACTTCCGTTTTGTTTGTGTTTAGTTGTAGGCAGCTGTTTTTCATCCATTTGGCGACGGCTTCCATGCCTTCTCGAAAGTTGTGTATGGCGGTGTTGGGTTCGTTTGATAGGGAGAGGATGAGTTGGGTGTCGTCTGCTTATGACACAATGTTGAGTCCGTAGGTTCTGACGATGGGGGCGAGCGGAGCCATGTAGACGTTGAAGAGCGTAGGGCTGAGGGAGGACCCCTGGGGGACTCCGCAGGTGGTAGGTGTAGGGTCTGAGAGGAAAGGGGGGAGTCTGACCCGCTGCGTTCTGCCGGAGAGGAAGGAGCGGATCCAGTCGAGGGCCTTGTCTTGGGTCCCTGCGTCGTGGAGTCTGCGTATTAGGGTGCGGTGAGAGACTGTTTCGAACGCTGCTGAGAGGTCGAGGAGGATGAGGGCTGCTGTTTCTCCTTTGTCCAGTAAGGTACGGATGTCGTCTGTTGCGGCAAGTAGTTGTCAGTTTTTTTAGCAATAAACGAAGCAATTGTTTGTGAAAGTAGAAGCATGGCAGTCCGTGCTAGACTTACAAATGCTTTCACACGTGACAAGTCTATGTCGTAATGTGCTCTGTTCCCCTTCAACCTGAATCCGACTTTTTAATGATGACTAGTCAACATCTTACACTTTTTCCCCTTAAAACTTCCTTTTACCACTTTCAGAATCTACTGCATCAGCAGTTTCCAAAGTTCTAGCATTATGGAGGAATTCCTTTTTGAAGAAAAGTGGAGAAGCTACATGATTACTAAAAATAAATATAGCTCAAATGTCTGATAATTAAGAGTATCCAGGAGAACTGGTTGATATTCAGTAGAAGCATATCCCATCGAGCATTATTGTTAAACCTCAGACAAACGCAGTTCTTGGTTAAAACGCCCTCAAATCGCATCTGCTTCAAAGCCTAGGCCTAACTACGCTCAAAAAACCTACTCAGTTGTTGACCCTGCATGGCCAATAGCCTAAAAGGGTAATTGAGGTGTTGGGTCCTGTGTCAGTCACTGCTTCTTGAAAAGTGGTTCTGAATCAGGAGACTGGTCCCTGGATAAATCCAAAATAAGGTTGATATAAAATTCTGCTAGCAGCAAGCCTCCAGTCTTTTCTCTGCACATCTTAGGGGGGCAGAATTCTATGATTTCTCTAGCTACATGCTTCTCAAAGGTGAACCCTCAAAATAGTCTGCTCTGAGGAGTCTCGCCTCGCTTACTTGTGTCATTTAAGCACGCATACGTTTCTCCCTCCCGCTAGCTCGGCCCCTGCCTTCCAACGCTTTTCTCTGCGAGCCGTTCGGTGACATCCTCCCGCTGTCAGTGGAGGTGCACTGCAGCTGCCCCACCCCCTGGCCCCTCGATGTGAACCTCCTGGCAGAGCTTACTTGCTCTCCCGGCTCAGTTTCTGTGGGATCTTCGTCACCGCTGGAATGGTAAAGCTGGAACTCGGGAGGGTACTGGGCTGGTGTTGGGGAGCAGGGGGAAAAGGGTTCTTAGTACCTAGGTAGCCACACACTAACCAGCATAACTGACCCTTGGTAAACGAGACCCCTAGTCCATAATCTTCACAGTTTTCTGGGCCCCTCAATCAGCAATAAGCTCTCCCCGTAAGCTAAAGACAAACAGCTTATATCATTTTAAGTCAAAATGATTGTTACACTTAAGGACCACCTTCACCCTTGTGCATGACTCTGAGTTGCCGGTCTGTCCCTTTTCAATGTTGCTGACAGACCTTGTTCGCTTCTCAACCATATCTCCACTCGTTTCGGCATCTCTCTCTCTCGTCCCTGACGGTAAGTGCCCTGTTACTATTATGAAGTTCCTCCACTTTTACAAAAGCCGGCCCTTTTTCTGTTCAATTTTTGGGAGTAGGCCTAGCACCCCTCACCCACCATTTCTGATGCCAAATGGAAGATAGCGCCCTTTTCCACCCACCAACATAAAAGAGGCATGTGAGACACACAGGGTGTGCCTGTGTGAGAGGACCGCCACCTCCAGCGTGGCCTGCTGCTGCCACCTCCAAGCGAGTATGTCTGCCCTGTTGTTATATCCTGTGCTCTATTAGTCCCCAACCAGATTTGTGCAGCACCATATAAATGGCAACACTGCACTGCAATCCGCAATGGGCAGAGATGGGTTAATTAAGAGTTCATCAGCACGTATGGTTTTGAGCAGCGTGTCCAATACAGCTGTCCTTTAAATCCGCGATTTACACTCCAGCATTTTTCATGGAAAAAATAAACTACAAACGCAATAACACAGTGAAAAAAATCATGAATGGGTTGTTGATTTGCCTACTACACCTCCAGCTCACATTTCCCATTTGTTTTAGGTGGTGTTATAAATCTAAATGTAACCCATGGCACCAATAGACCAGTTTACAGGTTTCATCACACAGAATGGTTTAAAAAGATACACCCTGAAAGGATTTCGCCATCTTGGCCTACCCAGTCACTGGGCCTTCCTGCTTGAGGTTGTACAAGACTTATGTGCTACTAGTTTTACTTCCCATGGTGGCAATACCTTTGTTTAAAAAAAATAAAAACGTTATGTATTTTACAACTGCAATACTGGCTCAACAGCCGTGGCTGCTTAATGCGAAATACAAACCTGTCTGGCAACTGTACAAACAGTGCAAGCACAAATACAGGCACCTCGATCAAGTCCTGGTGCACTAATTCTGCTGCAAGCGTGGGAAACGCATTCAAATTCAGCCTTTCACACTACTTTCCTGCATTCTAAACAAAGTCTAAGTCACATACTTTGTGACCAGGTTTTAATAATACAAGTAGTCAGTCAGACTTCCCCCACCAAAGGCATGCCCTGCCGCTTTCCTCTCTGCAGCTCCACCTTGTCTCTCTGACCCATCCCTCTCGGAGTTCTAAAAAGCATCTATTGTCCCTGTCTCAGCCTCTCCTGTTTACCTTCGCTGCCTGCGGTATCTCTCTTTCTCTCCTGCATTCTATTACTATCTAGCTACTGTTAGCTCATTATTTGGCATTCCTGGTCATCCAGTTGCTCAAGCTCTCTTTGTTTCATTCCACACTGGTTCATGACAGCATTGTATAGCTATTTAATCACTGGTGGCACAGCACCTAGAATAATGTGCTGCATGGCTAAACACTTATAAGGTCCCAAAGGCGAGACCTATTGGCTATGCCAATGCTTGTTGCTATTGCTATAGATCCATTGACCATTTGGATTTGACAGGAATTAGGGAAGTGGGGGATTAGGGTGTGGGATGTTGCCCACCTGGTATCTCTGTATGCCAACAATACCCTTTTTTACCTCACAACACCGAGGCACTCACTCGCGCTCCTACTGAGGTACCTTGATACTTTTGGGGAGCTGTCTGGCCTTTGGATCAATTGCAAGAATTCTGTGGTCTTTCCCTTAGGGACCCTTCTATCCCGAGACCCAGAGATCCTACCGATCTTGCCCCTCTGGTGGGAAACTAACGGTTTTCGTTACCTGGGGGAGGTGGTGGTGCACACCAGGCAGAAGCGCCTACAGTATAACATCAGCAGGGTCATGGAGGGCCTCCGGTCTTCCCTTCAATTCTGGCATTCCTTTCTCCTTCCCTCATGGGCCATGCGGCCATCTCGAAAATTGTGTTTTTGCTGTGGTGTCTCTATTCCATCTAACACTCATTTGACAGGCTTCCTTAGGTGGTGTTTCGGCAATTGCATTCCTTGCTTACTTGCTTGATATGGGTGGGGAGTCATAGTAGGATGGTGAGGGACTTTCTATTCATGCCAATGGAGGAAGGGGGTCTGGCAGTCCTGAATTTTGGAGCAATACAATCTGTCTTCCCAGATACAACAGGCTGCACATTGGCAGACAGAGGAGGGGGGCAACTGGGAGAAGAGGTTTTTGCAGGGCACAGGCGGCAACTTGCCCCTTCCTCAGATACTGATGGTGGGGGGAGAGATGCTGGCCAGGTGTCATACCTCTTTAAGCACACTGCATCCTTGTGGGAATGTACAGTGAAAGTAGTGTTGAAACGGGCCCCCTTTGCTAGGGACTTTGCGTTCTGGGACCTACCAGCCCTTAGGATGCTCGCGGATTCCACAGACGTGTCCTCGTGGAGGGCGGGTGGTTGTATGACAATTGGAGATCTCTACCCCAATGAGGAATTCATCTCATTTGCTGACGCACAAAGCAGTTTCACCGTGGGAGCTGGGCAGTTTCTTCAAACCGCTAGCCTTACTACTATAATTAAGGGTATATGACCCTCGTTTCCTGCAGCCCTGAGCACGTTGCAAACTTTCCGTGGCTTGTTGGAGTTGGGGGAGGGCCGTCACTTGATTTCTTCATTCTATAAAGCTATGATGGCAGATTGGCCAAACACTCCCCTCCCCGCACGAGCGGCCTGGGGTGCAACTTGAGAATGGGCAGTAGGCGAGGATGTGTGCGTTGGTGAAATCTGTTTCGTCTAATGCCAGATTTAAACTCACTCCTTTTCATTTTCTGCACCTAACATACATAATACCCGTGCTCTTTAAAAAAATGGATCAGAACAAACCAATCAGGCTGCCCCTGCTGTCAGCAGCAGGTGCAGGCATTTAGGGAGATTGTGATGGCTAGGAAGTGGACAGTGGTGCCCATCTCATGTATCCTAGAGCCTATTATCTGTTTGTTAGGAGACATTCATAGGCCCAAGGACCAGAAAATGGCATTTACGTTTATACACTTGATGTTGCTGCTGGCTAAGCGGTGAGTAGCAATCACATGGATGGGGCAGGCAGGTCCTAGTTTTGAGCATTGGGTGGGTGATGTAGCTGAGTGGGCAGTGGCGGAGAAGGTACAATTGAGATTGAGAAAGTGTAGACATGATGATAAGGCGAAGGATGACATCGAGGAGTGGGGCGAACTACTTGCTGAGTTTTTTTACCCTGGGGTTTCCTGGTTTACCTCTTCTGAGGTGGGAGGCAGACTCTTCCGATTCTACTGACACTTGAATGTTTTTGCAGGACCTAACCCCGTAGTACTTGCACTACATGAGTCACCTGGGTTCCTGTGCCCGATTATTTGATTATTGTCTTGCATGTCACCTATTCAACCGGATATGCTTGTGACCTATATGCTCGATCTCTATGTGATGATGGCTATTGTTAACATGTTATTTGTTCTTCTGTCTCTCAAATGTAAACACTTAATAAAGGGTGTCTTTTAAAAAAAAACGAAGAGGACTATATATTACTGATTTCGATAACACAAAAATTAATGCAGACAGTAGCTGTGTCAGCGAATACAGTCGTTTGAGAAACAGATATGCTCCTCATCTTGGTCAGTATTCCATTTTGAAAAAACCTAAACTGTCTTTTAAAAAGAAAAATTGATTCAAGCTACAATTACAAAAAGAATTAGATCAACCTAAAACAAATAAACACTGAAAAAGAAACACACGGACAATACAGGACATCAGTTTCAGAATCAGTATGGCATATATTGCCATAGCAATATCATTGTTAATCTAGTTTTAATCTACTTTTCTACCAACCATCTGTGAAAGAAGTAAACTAGCATGTACTGCGACGTTTCTCCAACTCCTCGATAACTTCATCAACAAATCCTGTCAGACAAGTACAGATACCACACTACAGGTGCCATACGAGATATGGTAGATATGTGTAGCAGTGCTATTCAGTTTTCTATCAAAGAACAAGATGCTCAAGAATTCTCTATGGCTGTTCTAGAAATAATAGCTAACAAAACTCACCCCAGTTTTGACCTCTTTGGTCTAAGATACTCTTGGGAACATGAATGCTTCCATTGTCTACATTCAAGTGCCACTTTTACACAATTTAAAAGATTTGTACATGTACCAATACCTGATTGCAAATCAATTCCATTAAATAATTTCATATGTAAAGCTTGTCAAAAAAACGTACGTCCAAACCGTAAATCAGAATTTGTCTCAGCACTTAATTTAACAATGGAAACCAAATTTCGTATTTTGATGATTCAAAGATGTACTCTCAATCACAGAAAAATAAATATGTGTATTTCTCACGTTACTGCTTCTCGAATTCCTATTTCAGGATGCACTTATACTATTAGTACTATAATTTTTCATCATTGAGAGACTGCAGCATTTAGATACCAAGCCATCTACTAGATTGGACAGAATGCGATGATAATACTCTTACTTTTAAGCACAGACAAAATTTACCAGACAGTTACCTTGTTATTTTACTTCACAAATTCTAAGTTACCATGTTACCATTGTTATTCAGCTACAAAGGTACTTTAACATTGAACTTTCATAATTCAGTAGATATGTCATTATGTGGCCTGGCATGGTTGATGACATTTTTAGAAATGTAACTGTAAGTACTGGTGTCTTCTATGGTTTTGCATGTATCACATAATTTAGATAAGTGTTAACAGTTGGACATGCACAACAAGTATGTTTTTTTTTACAATACAATGGATTTGTTTTCCCCCTGTGTTTCGTGAAGACTACAACCATATGAACATCTTGAACTGTACATGTTCAAAATGATGACAGAGTTCCGTAACAGAAATGCTACTTACCTCTGAGAAACACATAAAAAGAAAACAATAATGTATTGCCTTGCTGTTATGTTTATTATACACAATCAGATATCACTGTAGTAGTGTGGTATCAACTGACCATCTTCAGCCATTGCATGTGTGGAACACTTAAAAGGTGTCATCAGAAAATAGAACATTTTTTACTTCGAAACACCCCTACCTTATACTCGGAAAAATTACATTGAATTTGTATAAGAGATCTACGGTTCCTGTCTCGTACAATTAGGAGACATGTAAGCTATTGACATTTTGCTTTACAAAGCCACAAGTACAATCAAATTTGTTTTTTTATTAAAGAACAAGTAGATATGTCCCACTAGTGTATGCCGCTGTACTCTACTTTGTGACACTTTACGACACGCCAATCCATTCTACTGCATGACACAACACTGAACTCTATGACACATCACTCCACTCTACCACACACCACTCTAGTTTACAACATCCCGCTCTGCTGTGCGCCACTTCAGTCTATGCCCCTCCACTGCAACACACTGTACAACACCTCACTCTATCACACAACACTTCTCTGTACGCCACTCCACTCACCAACACAATACTGGCTGTATTATGCTTAATAACAGTACTCTCAAACACACTCCACCTAACGACACATCACTCAAAAACACGCAACTGAACAATTCTCCACTCAACAACAATCCACTGTACATCAGTCCTTTGTAGTGTATGCCACACCACTGTACGATAGTGTACTCCACTCTACGAGACTCTATGCTCCTGCAGTCTACGACAATGTACTCAAACCTATCCCACTGTACGACACTGTAATTCACTGTATTGCACTCAACAACACTCTACTACATTGTACGGCATTCTATGATGCTCTACTCCACTGTCCAACACTGCGCTTATCCATTCTACAACACTGTAGTCCACTATACACCACTGTACAATACTCTTCTACACTTTGTTACACTATACACTCCTCCTCTATGAGACTGTACTACAGTTTACGCCACTTTCCCACACTCAACTCCACTCTATAACACTGTACAACACTCTAGACCAGTTTATGACACACCACTGTGTGACACGCCACTCCACGCCACCCCACTCTACTACATGACACACCACTTTATTGTATGCTACTCCACTGTAGAACACTCTTCAGCACCCTATGGCCCTCCACAGTACGCCAGTCTATGACACAAGATGAGACGCTACTCCACTCTACTAAACAAGAAGGCAATCCACTTTATAACAATCCACTCTACAACACTCTACACAACTCCACTGAATCCACTCTGTTGCATAAGTTACAACTTTGGCGTAACTCTACAAGGTGTGCTTTCCTACCCACGGGTAACACTGGCAAACTTGGTTCAAAGCACCAGCAATGAATGTGAAAGACAGGTTATTGTATCCCTGCAGAACACTATTCAATGTGTAATTGACATGTAAGTAATGTTTTGGATTACAAACAATCCCATAAAGTGATCAGAGTCACTGTGGTAACAGTAACAAACCTATTTCATTATTCACGATATCACACACACACACACACACACACACTCTGCACTAAGAATAAAACAGCAAGATGTATCATTATTAATAACGAGAATAAAATGAACATCTCTTACATTGATAAAATGTAATCTACAGCCTAACACCCTAACATCTACTTCTATGCGCTACACTAAGAGAGCATGAAGGCAGAGCAACTTGCAGTCTAGAGTTTCTTAGGGAGAAGGGACAAGCTGCATACCTTGTTGACAGCAAAGGCTGTCTTTATCAATGAAAGAGTGAAGACAGTGTTCTCCTCCAAGGGCAAGCACGTGCGGTCTTCCTTTGGGACTTGGCTTTATCAGCTTCAGGTGAGATGTAGCATCTGCAAAGTGTGCTGGCAGTAGGTGAGACCATCTCTGGCAGAATCTCGAGAGATAATCTCAGTGAAGGAACTCTCCTGTCGAGTGGTCAAGTTGTAGTCCTGATATACTAAATCTTATCAAAAATTGGAAGCTCTGACATAAGTCTAGGAATGTCTGATATAGAATATGTGCACCCAGGTGTACATCCCAGACGTTTCCATATGAACATATAAGATAAAAAGGACGTCAATTCAAACTGCACTGATTATATGTCTGTGTTCATATTCAACCTTGACATGTTGAGGAGTAGACATTTGACCCAGACGAATGTAGCATAGAGTGTTGTATCTATGTCATTATCAAAGGATTTAACGCTTTCACATTTCTAAGAAAGATAAGGTGTGACAATATCTGCATTGAAGGGCAGACATGACAATGATTCTGCCTAAATTGGTAAAAATGGTGATTTCCATGGTTTGAGAGTGAGATAATTGCAACCTCCAATAGCCAAAATAGAGTCAGGGCGTACATAAGATGGAGTCAGATCTTAGGGGCTTTATGTCAACTCCACTGTATGACACTCCACTACAGTCTACAGTACACCACCTCACTGCATTTTACAACAGGGCACTCCACTTTCTGACATCCCACTCCATTTTACAAAACACCACTCTATTCTATGGTATACCACTTTACTATATGCCACTCCACTTTACGACCCTCCACTGTAAGAGACTTTAAAACACACTAATGTATAATACAGCACTACACTTTACAACACTCCACTCTCCGCCCATCCACTATAATACAGTTAACATGGGGCTGCAGCACTATAAGCCACTGTATGATACTCTGCTCACTGTATGCCACTGTACCACAATACACTCAACAATAGTTGACTCGACAAAATTCCACTTGACGAAGATCCAGTTGACAGCACTCCACTGTACGACTACACATAATTCCACTCAACGAAAATCCAGTAGACAACACTCTACGACAGTGCACTGTACAGCACTCCACTGTACGGCAGTCCAGTGTACGACACTGCACTCAAAGTTATGGATCTGCACACTACAACAATGTAATCCACTTTACATACAATTACATATGACTCTAGTACTTTATTCTAAACATATTATGTACTAAGTAACCACAATAAGGCACATCTTTCACTTACCTTACCTTTTATCAGTATATTATTATCTAATTTATTTTTCGGTTACCTAAAAAAATATGCTTAATATTAACACAAGCTCTTTATTATTGGAAATATTTTGGTAGTTCTTAAAATAACCTTTTTTTCTTTTTGTTCTTTTTTCCATAATTTTTGTGTTTTGTTCTTATAGGTCAATGTGCCCAAGGACACAAAAACAAGATGTACAGGATAGAGAAGTGGGAAGGGGAAATTTGCGATGTTGGAGAGTGCACTGGTGAGTGATGACTAGCTCCCAGAGAATATTTAGGTCTTTTTAACCAGCAACAATTACTGGGTGACACAGTAAAAGGTATGTGGCAATTTTCCCATACTGATCCACAATATCGCTAGCCTGTCTTAAAAGGTGGACTGGCACCAAGGTACAAGGAGCATGCACAGGAGGGACAGCAGATGGAGTGGGTGGTGGTGGAGGCCCAACTGACGTTGCAGATGTTTGAAGGTGTTGAAATCTCTGGCTGCTATGGATGTAGCTGGGGTGGACCCCTTCAAATCCTGCTCCCACATCCTTCCCTCGTGCGCCAACCTTACAGAGTGAACGGCCTTTAGATGCTTCCACATCCCTGTCGCCCCGAAGGAGTACTGTTGCCAGGTGCCATGAGAAATCAACTTCTGGCACAGGTTGCATGTCACCAGCTTGGCTTTGACTTTATTTCCACCTAGTGGCAAGAAGAGTAATTGCCACACTACAGACTCCTTCAACTTATTTCACCTCCTGCACAGTCGCGGCTTGCATGACTCGCGGGTGGGGGGTCAGGTGGGGGGGTCGCGCGGGTGTTCGCGCGGGGGGAACGAATTTAATAAAATAAAACTTACCTTACCGGGTCCCTCGCCGTCTCCGCTCCTGACTGGGTCCCGCTGCTGGAAACAGGAAGAAGGCAGCCTCCCTCCCCTCCCCTAAGCCAATCACAACGCTGCATTGGCAGCGTTGTGATTAGTGTGGACAGCGCCCAGTCTGGCGCCTGTAGGGAGTCCATTTTCTCTATGTAGGCTGCATGCAGCCTACATAGAGAAAATGTAGAGTGCGCATGACTGGTTTGGTCGGCCCCAGAGGGCCGACCAAACAGTCAGGGCCCACAACAGTGGGCAAGCCACTCCTCCCCGACCCACCCACCCACCCGCCCCCAACCAGGCATACCCTTCCGCCTGCCCCCAAGCAGGCATACCCTGCCTTCTGCTTTCTCGCAGCGCGAGAAGCAAAAACATAAAATGGTATTTAAAATACCATTTTATGATTCTGCTTCTCGCACTGTGAGAAAGCAGTGGGGTAACGTTCCTCCGCCCTAATGGAGGAGCCGCCCCAGCTCCTGCACCATCCACAGCTCCTACTAGTGTTCCTCCTCCTCCTGATGCAGGTCAGGATCTTGGTGCTCAGCAATTGTACAGAGATGAAAAGTTGGAAATTAACCTCCAAACAACAGTATTCTCCAAAAGGAAAAGAACACCACTTTCCTCAAACAGACTCAGAGTGAACTATACCATGACACTCTAACATGCACAGCATTTTCATTAATGATTTTGTTACACCTATTATGAGTCTTATCAGGAATGCTATGACTTAACATGCTATATGTGATGTCATATGGAAGCCTATAAGTAAAGCACGGAGAAGGCTCGAGGTATAGTTATATATTGTGTGGGTACTAATTTGATAAAACTGTGTCTGGAGCTGTGCAACATATAGTAGTTTTGGGAAGGGGCAGGAATTATCAGTGTAAGTTATAACGATAGCTGTGAAATTTCAAAGGTTTGTGTAGTTTAATTTAACTTTGTATTGTAATAATAACTAACGTTTTCTTTTTTCTAACTATAACTGAACTCTAACCTTTGTTTTTTCATTCAATGTCTGTCTGTCTGTCTGTCTGTCCGTCCGTCGGTCCGTCCATCGGTCCGTCTGTCTATCTATCTATCTATCTATCTATCTATCTATCTATCTATCTATCTGTCTATCTATCTATCTATCTATCTTTATTCAATGAAAAAAACAAAGATTAAAGAAACGTAATAGTTAGGTGAAATATTCAGTAACAATGTAATGTTTTAAACTCTAAAAACCACAGAAGTTCAGTAGTTATAGTTATCTCAAGAAACTCTAACTTGTGCCCTATGGTATAACTTGCCCCCCCCCACCATGCACAGTTTTCTCATCAATAATTTTGTTGCAATTCTTACAGTGATATTATAAATAATGTCACAGAAGATGTCATGATTGCTGTAATATGTGGGGTAATTTGCAGTACATGGCGAGGCCCCAAGTTATAGTTACAGTAAGGCACGAGTTATAGTTACTTGCACAGTCGCAGTTTAAATAAACACCAATGCCCCCTTAATTTCAAGATTTCACAGAACTATGAACAGGACAGACCCCCCTTGAGCATCTCCTGTTGTTGAAAGTGGAATGAAATTATGGAAAAACGCAACTGTGTTTTTGAACATGTCAAGCCATAGAGAGGGCGCAGCTTCAACACATAAATGTACATATTACCTTGATGATTTTTGTCTCCTTTCTAAGGACTAAATGAGTGCTCCAGTGCTGCTTGGTGATGATGATAGTCATTATCTCAGTTCTGAGTGAACCTCTTGTATGTTCTGGAAGAAGCAGCTGAAGACACCCTTGTATTTACAGATATTAGAGGGATTAGAGGCACCTGTACTTAGAATGTGAATTATTCCAAATATCAAAGAGCTTGTCATTTATTTAAAGCCACTGGGAGCTAAAAAGGTTTGCAGCATGAGTAGGGGCTGGAAGTTGCTTCTTGACGTGGTCTTACAACTGCATGATGTCTGAGAGAGATTCCATAGTTAGCTGTTATGTTGATGGGGCCGCTAGCAGCTGCGACCTCGTCGTGTTAGCGAACATGCACTTGGGGCACCAAGCCTAAATAAATACACAGAGGCCGAATTACTTGTGTGTGGCTCTCGCGGTCGGGCGCCAGGACTGACGTCACGCACGCGATCCACAGTTTATTAAACTGCGGTCACATGACCTAACGTGGCGCACCCGTTGCGTCACGGGTGCGACATAACATTCCTCCCCAAAAAGGAACAAACAAGATAACCCAACATTTCAGCTATCAGCTGCCTAGGAAGTCCATGACACTGCACAAATCACTGACAACAATTTTCCAAAAGAAATTGGAACAGTCTTACATGAAGTAGTCTCGCAGCCTGCGAGTTGGCTCAGGATTTTGCCGAAGATGATATTGGGAGCTTCCACGACCACCCAGCTCTCCCTCAGCTGCGCCGGTCTGCGAAACACCTGGACCAGCGGAGGGACTGCTGGACACCTCTGGACCCTCCTCCTCCGACGACGTCTCCTCTGGAGTCGGTGCCATGTCAGGGGTTTGTCCGGGTCCGGGAGTCTCGACTGTCTCTGCTGACGTGTCAGTGTCCGCTTCCACCTCCGCTCTGGGTCCGTGTGAATTCCCCAGGGCGTCCGACGGTGCCGATGACAACGAAGGCTGGAATCTTTTGAAATGTGAAACATTCCTGGTCACCGTCTCCCTTCCTCTCCTTGCAATAATCCGGGTGCCTTTCACATTGACGACAGTCCAAGGATTTTTTTTATAGGGCAAGCGAAATTTGCTGTTGGTCACCCTATTCTTGAGTAAGACCAGGTCACCCCTTGCCAGGGTGATCTGCCGAGCCCGCCGGCGTTGGCTGATATGAGCATGCGCACGTTGTCTGTGCACTTCCACCTGAGCATCATCGGGTGTTGTCGGGCACCACTGAGGATGGTGCGGGATGGAGTCAGTGATCCCCCGTCCCATGAGTAGGTACCCCGGGGCCACACCCGTAGTGGTGTGAGGCGTTTGGCGATAGCTCCGGAGAAATGTAAAAATGGGCAAGTCCAATGACTGCTGTCTGTCTTGTGCAATGCGTATCACTTTGTTCAAAGTCCGCATGAACCGTTCTACGGCCTTGCGGCCAACGAGGAGTGATTCTCCTGTGCTTTATGCCCAGCGCCGCGAGGTAAGCAGCCATTTCCTGTCCCTGAAACGGAGGCCCGTTGTCCGTCCTCAATTCCTGAATGAGGCCATGAGTCGCCATGATTTTCTCTAGCTTTGGGATGACCTCCGCGGCGTTTGGCGAGTTGATGATCTCTACCTCTGGATACTTGGAATGGTCATCGATGGCCACGAACATGTGTCTCCCATCTGGGAGACTTCCAAAGTCAAGGCTGACACTGGTCCAGGGTCTCTTAGGCCTGGGTTCCGTTATTATCGGAGCAGGGCGGGGAGCCTCTCCAGTTACCAGGCACCACTGGCACGAACGGACTGTTGTTTCTACCAGCTCATCCATCAGAGGGAACCATACTTTGGTCCGCAACCTCGATTTGGTTTTGACCATTCCTTGGTGTCCGATGTGGGTCAGGTGACCTACTCGGGCAGTCAAGGACGACAGGATTACGAGTCGATGTCCTCGCAGCAGACACTCAGTGGCGTCCTCAGTGAGCTCTTCCCGGACATGATACAGGCTATCCATGATGCGCTGCGCATCCACGGTGAGTATTTTCCACCCTTCTTTTGCCCTGTGCCAGTTTTCTTGTTTCAGAGCTAGTTTGGCGCGTTGTAGACATTCATCTTTGTCTGTTTCAGTTCTCAACACGTCCATGGAAAGAGGGAGAGGGCAGGACCTTGCAGTGACGCAACGAACGTACTCCTCCGTATCAGCGGCATCTTCCTTTTCTTGAGCCGTGGCCGCTCTTGGATGGCGAGATAAATAGTCCGCCGGGTTCCGAGATCCTGGCTGGTACTCCACCCGGCAGTTGTAATTTTGTAATTGTAACATCCATTTTTCTATCCTGGCCGGTGGTTTTGTCGATGTTCCTGAGAATAAAGCCAGAAGTGGCTTGTGATCGGTCGCCACAGTGAACGGTTTGCCGTATACGTAGAGCTGAAAGTGACGACACCCCCAATGTATAGCGATAGCTTCTTTCTCTATCTGGGAGTACCGCTGTTCGGTGTCCGTGAGGGAGCGACTGGCGAAGGCCACTGGAGCCCAGTCTTCCTCAGTGTGTTGCTGTTGCATTAGGACTGCTCCTAATCCTGTTGGACTGGCATCAACAGCAACCAGTGTCATTTTCCTCGGATCAAAGAACGCCAGAGTGGTGGCATCGGAAAGGGCATTTTTGATGTCCTGAAATGCTTTGGCCTGTTCTGTGTCCCACTTCCATGGAACGGAATCTTTCGTGAGCTCTCTCAGTGGTTGAGTGAGAGTCGTGAGGTCTCGGATGAACCGCCCGCAGTAGTTCACGATTCCGAGGAAGCTGCGGACCTCGGTGACATTGGTGGAGGCTGACGCATCCTTAATGTCACAGACTTTGTCAGGGTCTGGATTCACTCCCTCGGCGGAGAATGTGTAGCCAAAGAATTGAAGTTTTCTTTTGAGGAATTCACATTTTTCCCTGTGCAGTGTGAGTCCGGCGTCCTGGATTCTCTGTAGCACCTGGGTGAGGCGAGAATTGTGCTCTGTGATTGTTTTGGCGTGAACCATGATATCGTCGCTAACGTATATGACACCAGGGATGTCCATGATCAGCTCATGGATGACGTTTTGAAAAACTTCTGCTGCGCTGGACACCCCGAAGCTCAGGCGGGTGTATCTTCTGAGTCCGACGTGAGTAGAGAACGTCGTTATATTCCTGGATGCCTGGTCCAGTACTAGCTGGTGATATCCGGATCTCAGGTCCAGTTTCGAAAACCAGCACGCTCCAACCATCTCTTCGATCCGGTCGTCGATCGTGGGAGTGATGTGACGCTCTCTTTGGATGGCAGCATTTGGCAGTCTCATGTCTACACATATTCTGACCGCCCCAGGTTGCTTGGGTTTGCGGGTGACGACGATTGGGGATACCCACGGCGTGGGTCCTGTCACCTTTTCGATTATGCCCGCGTTCTCCAGTTTCTGTAACTCCTCCTTCACCAGGGGGCGCAGATGGAACGCTACTCGCCGATGACGTAAGGCCACGGGTTGCACTGTCGGGTCGATGTGAAGGTGTACTTCCTTGCCGTTGAACTTCCCAATCCCTTCGAATACTGCCGCGAACTCTGCCAGGATGTGCTGAACAGATTCTTGGTGTACTCCAAACGCGAAGGTCACCACCCAGGTCCTCCGGCAGCCTAGCAGCATGCCCTGTCCATCTTCGGTCACATACACACTGGTGGTGATGGAGCACGGGCCGTGGGAAATGAGTGCTTTAAATCTGCCTCTTATTTTCAGAGGCGTATCCTGGCCGTAGGCGAAGACTGTGATTGCCGTGGGGGTCAACACTGGGGCGGGGTCCATGGTCTCATACAGTGCTGCGGACATAATGTTTATCGTGGCCCCTGTGTCCACAACGGCCATAACGTCGTGCTGGCCTACTTGGATGTGACATTGGGGTAGCCGTCGGGTCTTTCGAGTCGCGGTTCCAATCATATGGACCTTGTGTACCACCCGTTCCTCTTCATCATCATCGTCCATGTCACTGGGTTCGCCACCGCCCTCCGGGACCAAGTTGACCGTCTGTCAGGGCTTTCTGTACCTTTTCGACCGGCATAACTTCTCGAAGTGATTGAACCTTCCACATCCGGTACATCGTTTGCCCTTCGCCGGGCATTCCGCTGCTTTATGGGGCGCCCCTCCACAATAGCCACAGGTTCGTGACTGCCACTGTGACGCATTCCCTGGTTCCTTCTTGCCAGACCGAGGCACTGGTTTCGTCGTTACCGCGTTCACGGGTTCCATTTTGACGGGGGACTGTAGCGCCGCCTCCATGTGGGCCGCTCTGGCCTTTGATAACTCCTTGGTGCGACCAAGTGTTAGTATGTCCGTTAGCGATTTTCCTGACTCCTCCAAGATCCTTTCTCGGAGTTTCGCCGACGCACAGCCTTGGATTATCTGTCCCCTGATCTCCTCTGTCTCATCCCGAAATCCACACGTGGACGCTAGATTCTTTAGCCTGGCATGGAATGTATCGAGAGATTCTTCGGGGAGTTGGCGCGCCTGCCTGAATATGAACAGCTCATAATCTTGGTTGGCCATTGGTTCAAAGTATCCATTGAGGGCGTTGATGAGGGTGTGGTGAGTCTTGGGCGTCGCTTCTGCAAGCGTCTTCGTGATCTTGTGAATATCCTTCCCCCCGAGATGCAAGAGCATGGCCCTCTTCTGGTCTTTGTGGACCTTCGTGGCCTCAAAGAAGATCAGCAGCCGTTCCACCCAGTCCTTCCATTTGGGGGCCTGCGCAGACGGGGGCCCCTCAATCACGAATGGCTCGATGGGGGGAATGGTCGACCTGACGGGCGTCTCTCACCCTCTACGCTGGAGAAGTAGCAGAGCAGCTTCCCACTGTCCTTTACGCCCCTGCACGCACTCTGCAATCCAGGTACTGTGGAATGGTTGATCCGCCCCCTTGTCAATGCAGTTAGGCTGGGGCGTAGGGCCACGTGGCTGTCCACCACCCCTTGACCCAGGAGACGCACTGGAGCCCCTCTCAGGGCGCTGTGGCGATGCAGGCGTGTGCGGGAGGGGCCGCTGTAGGGCCGCAGGAGTGCCGTGAAGCTGATTGGCGGGCCGGCAAGGAAGACGCGCACACGCGCCTGTGCCGAGTCGCGGGACTTGCGTTCGGCGGCGTTGGAGCTGTGACTCACCGGCAAAGGCAGCGGAGCAGGTGTAGCCGCATAGACCGTCTCCCCGGGAGGCCGTTCTCACAAGGTCTTCCGAGGTCGGCCATGGCACGAGCACCGCAGGGCAATGAGCGCACCCTCGCGGCCGCCACGCGGTGATGAGGCGGGGCCCGCCCACCCTCATCGCCAGTTGTTATGTTGACGGGGCCGCTAGCAGCTGCGACCTCGTCGTGTTAGGGAACATGCACTTGGGGCACCAGGCCTAAATAAATACACGGAGGCCGAATTACTTGTGTGTGGCTCTCGCGGTCGTGCGCCAGGACTGACGTCACGCACGCGATCCACAGTTTATTAAACTGTGGTCACATGACCTAACGTGGCGCAACCGTTGCGTCACGGGTGCGAAATAACAGTTAGCCAATCTGATATGCAAGATCTAATGTGGAAAGTGTAAGTACGTCTTTCTAAAAAAAAATCCGTATTGCAAGCCATTACTAGAAGTCCTTCATGAGTCAAAGACAAGTATTTGAAGATTATTTCACAATCGTGCAGCACTGCAAGCCATTACCAGAAGTTCGTCTTGAGTGACACAAAGTCGTGGAAGAATTGTTCACATCGGTGCAGTATTCTAAACTGTTACTCAATATTTTCTTGAGTCAGATAGAAGTATTTTCTGTACCAGGCTGCAATATCTTAGAATGAAAGCTAGAAGTCCCACAGGCATCACCAGATAAACGAAGTACAACAGACTCCACTAAATCAGAATACCTGAAAATAATGGGCAAAGCAAATCCCCTTAAACGTTTGTTTTTGTTGAAAGTGAAATCGAACAATGGGGAAAAAACTTCATTGTGCTTTTGAGCACTGTAGATCATAGAGAAGACGTGGCTTCAACTCTTACATTTGAATATTCACTTTTGCTATTATATTATAAGTATTTTTGCTGAAGCGAAAGCCCTCACTGCAGGGAAACTGTCATGACCTTATCCAGTAGTTAATTTGTAAAAAGGTAAGTGCCAGGGCCCAACTGGCACAAGTCAATGTCAATGTGTTTTGTAGAGCATGCAAATGTTTTTTTATTTTTAACTTTATTTATTCAATTGAGAACAACATTTGTGCGGTTATACACTGACTTCAGCATCTCTTAATTGACACAGGTATCTTAATATAGTGAAATCCAATGACACATTAATTCACATACATTCGTGGACAACAGCATGTTATACAGTAATCTATTAAATAATTGTTATAGTTATAGAGGAGCTATACACCACGCAACATTACAGTACAAGTGGTCCTTTACTCTACGTTTCACCCTCACTATCTGTGGAGTCCATCTGTCCAGTTCCAGGTCGCACTGGGTTAAGAAGGCTCCTACATAGTTCTCTCCAAGTTGCTATATCCTCTGCCAGCTTTTCGTCTTTCCTACACGCTCGGATATTCAACTCTTCAGCTAGAGACCATTCATGAACATCCCTCACCCAATTCTCCAATGTAGGCGCTCTTATACTCATCCAACCTAGAGCGCGTGAATGTTATTTGGCGTCTTGGCGCTAGTGTCGAGGCAGTGTGGCAGCAACAGCCGTGAAAAATGCTGATTTGCAGTAAGGGTGAAAAGCCAGGTTATCGACTGTTTACTAAATATTAAAAGATTTGACTGGGGTCTAAGATGGTCAGGCAGAGTATTCCACCACTTACATGTGAAGTAGGAAAAGCTTCTGCTTCCTGACCGAGCTCTTTTTATTCTTTGGATAACTACCTTTCTCACTAGAGCTAGAACACAAATTGCTAGTTGGGTTAATGCCATTTAAACATTTTTTGCAAGTAGAGAGGGCCAGACTTCTGAAGAGCTTTATGGGCCCAAAAAAGGGCCTTGAACTTAATCCTCTCCCTTACTGGTAGCCAATGCAGATCAATGATCGTTTGTGCGATAGGGCTAAATTTAGGGAGCTTCATCAGTACCCGAGCTGCTGCATTTTGAAGAGTCTGTAGATACTTTTATAGGCGTTGTTGAATGCTCACTTACAGAGCGTTACAGTAATCTAACTTTGATATTACTAGAGCCAGAAAAACTGTCTTCTGCAGCTCCAGCTAAAGGCAAGTTTCACTTCAAAAATGACATCTAGGTTTTTTGTTTTTGAACCAGGGGTGGAAGAAACCCAAGTGTAGAGGGCCACCAGGCGGTGCTCCAAACGAGATGTCACTGCCAGAAAGAAGCACCTCAGTCTTCTCAGAGTTTAAGTTTAAACAATGTCTCTGCATCCAATCAGCAATGGTACTCATACTTTAAATTGGTTGGCCACTTTCGCTGGATTTGAAGATACTGACACCAATATCTGGGTGTCGTCAGCATAAGAAAGAACTGAGAAACCGTATGACCAAATGAGTTCAATCAGAGGGGTGACGTAGATATTGAAAAGCGTGGAACTTTATGAGGACCCCTGCGGAACCCCACAAGGAAGTGTAAAGGGGTCTGAGATAAAGTCCTCCAGAGCGACTACTTGCTCTATTGGACCAAAAATAGCTGAGTTATATTAGTTGCTTGGCCTTTGATACCCATACTTCCGAGCCGCGTTATCAAAAGAGAATTGTTGTATCAAACTCAGCCGAAAGATAAGGGCCGCCTTACCTTCATTATCTATAATGGCTCCTATTTCTTCAGTAGCTGCCGTAAGGGCTGACTCGGTACAATGATTGGATGTAAACCCATGTTGCGGTGAATCGAGAAGGTTGGTTCTTTCTAAAAAGATCATAATATCTTGATTCATTGACTTCTCTAAAATTCTGGCTGGAAAGGGAAGCCAAGAAATCGGCCTAGAGTTTTTGACCTCATAGGGATCTAGAGAGGTTTTTTTTAGGAGTGGCAGTATGGATGCTTTTTTACAGGCTAATGAAAAATGTCCAGAGATTAGGATTTTATTCAAAAGCCTAGTAAGGTGGACTAAGATCACCTCAGATACAGGGTGAAGGAACTGAGGTGGACACAGATCAGATGGAGCACCCGATTTGGAGGTTTCAATTAGCTTTGCCATCTTCTCCTCTGTAAAGGGGTAAAGGTAGTAAGTGTGATATTTTGGACTATTTCAGGTGACCTTGAGCACTCATACCAGGCCACCTTGAGCACTCATAATCAAGTGCCTGTGTTTATAAATAGGTGCCAGTGCCAAGCACCAGCAAACACTGGCACAAATTAACCGCTGGCCTTATCAATGAATGCTCAGCCAGAGCAGCTTAGCATGAAAGAATTATATAGGTCCACAAACAGATCAAATAGGTGTCCAGTGGGTCATCAGTGAACTACTGTTTTTACTTTTTTAAGAAACAGCATATGTGACTAACTCAATTAGCAATTGATTCGCTTTTATTGTCTGTTTTTAGTAACCATAATTCCCTTTCTAAAAAAACCCATAGATTTTGCAGTGCAGCAATTGCTCGTACATGAATGGTTGAGGAAATGGATAGGATAGCTCTGCAATAGAACATAAGAAATGTACTCCTAACAATCGCTTTTTTAGAAGAACTTCACAACACCCTTGGTGCACACTGGTTATTTTTAGGTCTGGTGTTAGCCAAAACCTTTACATTTTACTAAAATTATATGTATTGCATACTTACATAAAGGGGCTTTCAGGCAGCTGTCTTCATACATTGATCTCTTGTAGTGGCATTCACATTTTGCTTCCACTCTTTACAGCATACAGCGTGGGCAAATGAGTCAGCCTACTTAAGAAACTGGTTAACTTCACTTTGAGTGACTGCATTTGGTTCTCTCACAATGAGGACATCGACACACAATGTAGCTCTCTTCAGTGCCAGTTTATTGTTTTTACTTTATTACTTTAGTGTTGCCTTTATGTTTAGAGCCTGATGTGATAGTAGGACACTTTCTACCAGTTCTTCGTGCACAGAGAAAATTCTAGCTTTATCAGTTCCTGTCTCATGCAAATACTGTTGTAAATTCCCTCTGGAGTGTCCTTTGTTTATCTCACTGCCGCTTTTTCACACTATACCAGATTGCATCCATTTGAAACTGTTCTGTAGTGTTATCCTCTTTCAATCAATCAATCAATAAGCTTTATTTCGACAATACGTGTCATGAAAGCATTGTTACATAAAATGAGAATATATAAAAATAAAAGGAAGAAGTAAAATATCATACATACATGTGCAGGTTATAATAAAATATCAACTCGTCATAATACAGTGGGAGACAAGTATATGTAATTAAAACAGGAGCGGGTATAAATAGCAATGGATAAAATGTTAAAATAGTTGGCCAAAACCGGTGTACAATTTCCCCACCATATAATGGGGATAGTTCTAAAATTAAACTTTTCAATTCGATTCCAGAGCAATTTCTTGCTGTTTTGCTAGTGTGGACACCAATTTTAATCTTATCGACCACATCCATCTTAAATACTTAGCTACAGGAATTACATAGAGAGCTGAGGGATCAGTACATAACATTCTCAAAGCAACGCTACTGTGACTGGTGCCTAAGTTCTTACAGGTCTGCACGAGCCATTCCTTACGAGGGCCCGCATAGGCAGGACAGACAAACAGCACATTGGAATAGGTTTTGACATGCTCTATGCAAAGTGGGCATTTGTTATCACCAGATGAAAACCAGTAAGCAGTAAATGATGTTAATGGAAGGGAGCCCACTCTAAATTGGAAATACAGTTTCCGATCAAGGGGTTTTAAGATTGTATCACAATAGGGCTCAAGGCTTAGACAGGATTTAAATATTAAGAATCTTCCTGTTAATGTGGTACTTTCACTTGTTCTAATGGTATTTTGGCCAACCATTTCCCAGTATCTTTCCTAAATTACTTCTTAAATGGAAACTGCACGCTAGATGAGTTTTCCCATAGGTTTGGCATACCCATGCTGACCAGGACACCTTTGATGTCACATAGCCAGCCAATTTTGTGAAACTGATCTGCCTCAATGACATCCCTGAGACCATTAACAAAAGTAGCCAGCTCCGGGGTACACCAAATCCAATGCAATATAATAAGGGGCGCTGCCTGGCTGTATCTACCAATGATTTCCTTCCTAGGTCATAGAACAAGGGTAACACAGGAGTGCTTTGTGGAAGGCTAGTGATCATTCGGAAGAACCTAGTCTCTGCTGTAACTAGCTGGGTCAATTTCTCAAAACCCCATAATTCTGACCCATATAGAACCGAGCTCACCACTTTTGCATTGTAAATCTGAAACACCTGGCTAACTGGCTTCATCGGGGATTTTTTTTATTCATTATTTAAAGCACTGGCAAATTGGGGATGTTTCAGTGCTATAGTTTTAATATGTGGCCTCCAACTCCTTTTTTTCTTCAAGATGATTCCTAAGTATGTGAATGCATCTACCTGTTCTAGGGGCTCACCGTCCAAATTTATTCTACCCCTGAATGCTCTGTGCTGATTGACGGTCATGAATTTAGTTTTAGCTGCATTCATTTTTAGCCCTCGCAGATTGCAGAAGTCTTCAAAACATAATAACGCACGCTGTAACCCATTAAGGGTTTTTAAAATAATGAGCATGTCGTCAGCGAACATTAGGACTGGAATCTTGTTGCCCGCTAGGACCGGAGCATCAGTGGGAGTAGTGGCTAAAAATTGGGCAACTTCATTAATAAAAGGGAGAATAGAGTAGGGGCCATTACACACCCTTGGCGCACTCCCTTTTCAACTGGAAAGGGATCAGTTACGTTCCCCTGTTAGCCCCAGTGAATTTGGGCAAAGTTGTGCTCATGCAATCGAACAATGAGGGACAGCAAGCCCGTGGGCATTCCCAACTCCTGGAGCACCACCCATAGCTTATTGCGTGAAACTAGGTGGAAAGCTGACTTCAAGTCAACAAAGGCAGCATACATGCTGCCCTTGCCAAGCACGACAGTCCGCCAGTATATTAACAAAAAGTTGAAGGCTTGATCTATTGTACTAATGTGTGCAAGAAAACCCGCCTGGAGGAGGGTTAGGATATCGTTGGCGTCAATCCACTCCTGTACTTTTGCCAGGACAAGGCATGCTACCACTTTTTGAATTGAATCAATTAGGCTTATAGGCCTATCATTTCCTGGCAATAACCTATCACCCTTTTTGTATACTGGTATGATCTCTTCCCCCCTCCAAGAGTCTGGAATGGGTGCGCCATGGACAATGGCGTTCGCTAACAACATTATATACTTGCCCCAGTTGTCCTTGTTATACAAAAAGACATCGGCAGGAATACTATCAATGCCAGGAGCTCTCCCCCCTGCAATAGTACTAAGGGCAGCTCTTCCATCAGCTAGCTCAAACACCTGACCGATTAAATATGGATGGATGGTGAAAGACTCGCCTTCATGGTCATCATTATTGGCATACTGTTTAGCAAAATGATTAACCCAGGAAACTGGGGCTACATGATTCTCCGGGGGAAGAGAGTATCCACCTCTACCCCATTTCACTAGGTTCCAGAAATGTTGGAGATTACTCCTAGTGCACGCTATTTTTAGGTCTTGCCACCTACTTTCGTCCCATGTTTTTTAGCACTGTCCTGTGCTTTCTTGTAGCTTTTTCTAGCACTCTGTATTCTACTCAGGGTTTTAGATCTAATGGCCTCCCCTAAGAGTCTGTGAGCTTGCTTTCATTCTTTATTAAACCAATGGTGCTGTGACTTAACGCGATTATCCTTAACACTATTAGGTCTATAAAAGTAGGATTGCATTTTATCAAATAAATTATTATGAATAGTTGTTATGACATCACTTGCCTGATGGTTGAGGAGATGACCCTCCATTTCTACTACCGCTTGCTCAACATCCCTAGTAATCGTGGACAATATGTCAGGATTTTCTACTATCTTTGACCATTTAAGTCGCCGCATATCATTAGAGATTAATAAATCTCTGGTACTAGATAAATTAGGGGAGTGTGTTAATTTGTTTAACTTCATGAATTCGAATACCAAGCACAATGGGTTGTGATCACTCTCCACTCGCTCTGTAACAACTAAGTCCTTAAGGGCATGCCATAATTTTAAATCAATTAGGAGATAATCAATTCGGCTTGAGTGGGGACCATTATTATACGTAGTGCCCCCTTGCCTATCAAAGATGGTTCGGCCATTGGCCGCCCTTATGCCTCTTTCCAGGCAGATAGCTTTGAGATGGATAGCAGCTGCTGTCCATCTTTTAATTGGTGTTAGTTCTAGACAGGGATGCCCCACAATGCATCTTCCTCCCCCGCCAGGTCAACATCCTCTCTGTCGAGTGGCTCAAAAGTCGAATTAAAATCCCCAGCAATTACAATTGATGCTGCACCTGAGAGTTTATCTAGCAGCTCGTGTATGACAGATACAGTTTCGGACCTCTGCCAACCTCTAAGACCTCTCGCATACACATTGTAGATATCAATATTGCCACAGGGACTGGTCAACAGCCGAATGGCAAGGATATCCGAGCTCTGGGTCGACAGTGCCTGTATCTTAAAGCCAATATCCTGACGGACCCAGATTGTTAGCCCCCCCGATGGTCGACCCTTACTGCCATAAATTTCAGGAACATGATAATTCAAATACCCAGGATGATAATAAGCAACTGTCATAACAATCCACAAAACTATTCCAGTTTAGGGAGTCACCCTTAGATCTTAACCCGGCTATGTTCCACGACATAAGGGATATTTGGCGTGACACAGGGTGCATCTCTATTGGCATTCCATCCCCAAGAACTGGGGTACTAGGTATACGGCTCAACTGGCTCTTTGTTATAATGGGGCCAGTTGTCTCCGGGAGGAGTTCTTCGTGCACAGAGAAAATTCTAGCTTTATCAGTTCCTGTCTCATGCAAATACTGTTGTAAATTCCCTCTGGAGTGTCCTTTGTTTATCTCACTGCCGCTTTTTCACACTATACCAGATTGCATCCATTTGAAACTGTTCTGTAGTGTTATCCTCTTTCAATCAATCAATCAATAAGCTTTATTTCGACAATACGTGTCATGAAAGCATTGTTACATAAAATGAGAATATATAAAAATAAAAGGAAGAAGTAAAATATCATACATACATGTGCAGGTTATAATAAAATATCAACTCGTCATAATACAGTGGGAGACAAGTATATGTAATTAAAACAGGAGCGGGTATAAATAGCAATGGATAAAATGTTAAAATAGTTGGCCAAAACCGGTGTACAATTTCCCCACCATATAATGGGGATAGTTCTAAAATTAGACTTTTCAATTCGATTCCAGAGCAATTTCTTGCTGTTTTGCTAGTGTGGACAGCAATTTTAATCTTATCGACCACATCCATCTTAAAAACTTAGCTACAGGAATTACATAGAGAGCTGAGGGATCAGTACATAACATTCTCAAAGCAACGCTACTGTGACTGGTGCCTAAGTTCTTACAGGTCTGCACGAGCCATTCCTTACGAGGGCCCGCATAGGCAGGACAGACAAACAGCACATTGGAATAGGTTTTGACATGCTCTATGCAAAGTGGGCATTTGTTATCACCAGATGAAAACCAGTAAGCAGTAAATGATGTTAATGGAAGGGAGCCCACTCTAAATTGGAAATACAGTTTCCGATCAAGGGGTTTTAAGATTGTATCACAATAGGGCTCAAGGCTTAGACAGGATTTAAATATTAAGAATCTTCCTGTTAATGTGGTACTTTCACTTGTTCTAATGGTATTTTGGCCAACCATTTCCCAGTATCTTTCCTAAATTACTTCTTAAATGGAAACTGCACGCTAGATGAGTTTTCCCATAGGTTTGGCATACCCATGCTGACCAGGACACCTTTGATGTCACATAGCCAGCCAATTTTGTGAAACTGATCTGCCTCAATGACATCCCTGAGACCATTAACAAAAGTAGCCAGCTCCGGGGTACACCAAATCCAATGCAATATAATAAGGGGCGCAGCCTGGCTGTATCTACCAATGATTTCCTTCCTAGGTCATAGAACAAGGGTAACACAGGAGTGCTTTGTGGAAGGCTAGTGATCATTCGGAAGAACCTAGTCTCTGCTGTAACTAGCTGGGTCAATTTCTCAAAACCCCATAATTCTGACCCATATAGAACCGAGCTTTTGCATTGTAAATCTGAAACACCTGGCTAACTGGCTTCATCGGGGATTTTTTTAATTCATTATTTAAAGCACTGGCAAATTGGGGATGTTTCAGTGCCATAGTTTTAATATGTGGCCTCCAACTCCTTTTTTTCTTCAAGATGATTCCTAAGTATGTGAATGCATCTACCTGTTCTAGGGGCTCACCGTCCAAATTTATTCTACCCCTGAATGCTCTGTGCTGATTGACGGTCATGAATTTAGTTTTAGCTGCATTCATTTTTAGACCTCGCAGATTGCAGAAGTCTTCAAAACATAATAACGCACGCTGTAACCCATTAAGGGTTTTTAAAATAATGAGCATGTCGTCAGCGAACATTAGGACTGGAATCTTGTTGCCCGCTAGGACCGGAGCATCAGTGGGAGTAGTGGCTAAAAATTGGGCAACTTCATTAATAAAAGGGAGAATAGAGTAGGGGCCATTACACACCCTTGGCGCACTCCCTTTTCAACTGGAAAGGGATCAGTTACGTTCCCCTGTTAGCCCCAGTGAATTTGGGCAAAGTTGTGCTCATGCAATCGAACAATGAGGGACAGCAAGCCCGTGGGCATTCCCAACTCCTGGAGCACCACCCATAGCTTATTGCGTGAAACTAGGTGGAAAGCTGACTTCAAGTCAACAAAGGCAGCATACATGCTGCCCTTGCCAAGCACGACAGTCCGCCAGTATATTAGCAAAAAGTTGAAGGCTTGATCTATTGTACTACTGTGTGCAAGAAAAGCCGCCTGGAGGGGGGTTAGGATATCGTTGGCGTCAATCCACTCCTGTACTTTTGCCAGGACAAGGCATGCTACCACTTTTTGAATTGAATCAATTAGGCTTATAGGCCTATCATTTCCTGGCAATAACCTATCACCCTTTTTGTATACTGGTATGATCTCTGCCCCCCTCCAAGAGTCTGGAATGGGTGCGCCATGGACAATGGCGTTCGCTAACAACATTATATACTTGCCCCAGTTGTCCTTGTTATACAAAAAGACATCGGCAGGAATACTATCAATGCCAGGAGCTCTCCCCCCTGCAATAGTACTAAGGGCAGCTCTTCCATCAGCTAGCTCAAACACCTGACCGATTAAATATGGATGGATGGTGAAAGACTCGCCTTCATGGTCATCATTATTGGCATACTGTTTAGCAAAATGATTAACCCAGGAAACTGGGGCTACATGATTCTGCGGGGGAAGAGAGTATCCACCTCTACCCCATTTCACTAGGTTCCAGAAATGTTGGATATTACTCCTAGTGCACGCTATTTTTAGGTCTTGCCACCTACTTTCGTCCCATGTTTTTTTAGCACTGTCCTGTGCTTTCTTGTAGCTTTTCCTAGCACTCTGTATTCTACTCAGGGTTTTAGATCTAATGGCCTCCCCTAAGAGTCTGTGAGCTTGCTTTCATTCTTTATTAAACCAATGGTGCTGTGACTTAACGCGATTATCCTTAACACTATTAGGTCTATAAAAGTAGGATTGCATTTTATCAAATAAATTATTATGAATAGTTGTTATGACATCACTTGCCTGATGGTTGAGGAGATGACCCTCCATTTCTACTACCGCTTGCTCAACATCCCTAGTAATCGTGGACAATATGTCAGGATTTTCTACTATCTTGGACCATTTAAGTCGCCGCATATCATTAGAGATTAATAAATCTCTGGTACTAGATAAATTAGGGAGTGTGTTAATTTGTTTAACTTCATGAATTCGAATACCAAGCACAATGGGTTGTGATCACTCTCCGCTCGCTCTGTAACAACTAAGTCCTTAAGGGCATGCCATAATTTTAAATCAATTAGGAGATAATCAATTCGGCTTGAGTGGGGACCATTATTATACGTGGTTCCCCCTTGCCTATCAAAGATGGTTCGGCCATTGGCCGCCCTTATGCCTCTTTCCAGGCAGATAGCTTTGGGATGGATAGCAGCTGCTGTCCATCTTTTAATTGGTGTTAGTTCTAGACAGGGATGCCCCACAATGCATCTTCCTCCCCCGCCAGGTCAACATCCTCTCTGTCGAGTGGCTCAAAAGTCGAATTAAAATCCCCAGCAATTACAATTGATGCTGCACCTGAGAGTTTATCTAGCAGCTCGTGTATGACAGATACAGTTTCGGACCTCTGCCAACCTCTAAGACCTCTCGCATACACATTGTTGATATCAATATTGCCACAGGGACTGGTCAACAGCCGAATGGCAAGGATATCCGAGCTCTGGGTCGACAGTGCCTGTATCTTAAAGCCAATATCCTGACGGACCCAGATTGTTAGCCCCCCCGATGGTCGACCCTTACTGCCATAAATTTCAGGAACATGATAATTCAAATACCCAGGATGATAATAAGCAACTGTCATAACAATCCACAAAACTATTCCAGTTTAGGGAGTCACCCTTAGATCTTAACCCGGCTATGTTCCACGACATAAGGGATATTTGGCGTGACACAGGGTGCATCTCTATTGGCATTCCATCCCCAAGAACTGGGGTACTAGGTATACGGCTCAACTGGCTCTTTGTTATAATGGGGCCAGTTGTCTCCGGGAGGGAGTTTGCAGTTGGAAAGTGGGCGTTAAGCCTGCTGGAATGTGCTGGTGTTAGAGCCTGAGTACGTCCGTGGGGGGTGGGGGGAGGTAGCTGTAACCATCAATCTGTTTCTCGTGAAGGAACCACCGCAAGGGGGGGTGGAGATGGATATGGTGGCTTAGAAAAGGCTGTTTCCCCTCTGCTGGGAAGTATAGCTAGCGGGCAGACATTATTTGTGCATAATGTTGAGTAATCTCTGCCCGCTCCATTCGTGCTATGCCCTACTGGGCCCTTGTTAAACCAACAGGACTGCCTTGGGGAAAATGTCTCCCTTTGGGCACTGGCTATATGATCTCCCAACTGTTTTTTTACATTTTGCAGGGAGGCTACAGACTGTTGCTTTAAGAGCTCGAACTTCCCGGACTAAGTCCGTGATCTGCAGTTTAAGAAGCTTTTGGGAGAGTTCCTCAACAGGTACGGCATCGCTAGATACACTGGGGTGCTTATCTTCACTTGTAGGTAGAAGGGTTCTCAATGTGAGATGTTTTATGCCCTTGTGTCGGTCCTGACTCGGCAAGGGCAAGGGATTTATGCATTTCGATTGGTTGGCGCTGCTTTCTATATTCAAGGAAGCTGGCTTTGATACTGGGCACTCAGATAGGTGGATGTTTCTCATGTTATGTGTGCTAGCCTCAACTCCCTCCCTGGACGCCTGGCTCCCTGGGCTGATGGGGATATCCACTGGAACTAGCTGATCTAGAAGGGGTGAGAATCTATTACTACAGGGGAAGTCAACAGTAATCGCTGGTGTAGTGCTGTCCACACTAATAAGATTTTTGGATGGTGCGTTTGAGACTTTCGGTGGCTGATTCCTACTAGGTACCCTTTTGAACATAGACGGTATACGCCCAGTTAGTATGGGGCTTCTGGGTGTGTGGGGTATTAAGCTTTGGGGCGCTATCATTGGTGGTTGGATCGAGAAGCTCCTCACATTCGGTTAATAGATTATCTATACGATCCAGCACGCCAACCCCTGCAACGGGGGGGGGGTACTGAGCTTTCTTTCTCTCTTTCTTCTTATGACCTTCTCCCAACCCTCCCTCAGAAACATTCTGCTTCCCCATAACAGCCCAGTTACCAGGAGGGGGGAGAAGGAAGCCAACCAACAGATGGCCAATAAATGAACTCTAGTATGAATTTCAAAGAGACTCCAAGCTGGAGAACAGTACCTTCTTGAGATGAGTGCCAAGCCGCAGATCTCTGGAGCAAAATTTCAGGGGGGTAGCCCAGCCTCTTCCGGGCTATGACGGGGCACCTTTGCCCACGCGTGTCCCGCGCTGCGGGGGAGGAAGCTGCGTTATAAGTGCAAGATGACCACGCCACTCCCCGGGCAGCTGCAACGGATTTGAGGGCGTCGGTGCACCCTGGGATCAGGAGTCCCACCAGGGTGGTGTGCGGCAACAGAGGAGATGTGGCCCAAGCAGGATAGCGTCCTGCACTGCGGGTCAGGAGGCAGCGCGATAAGCGCAAGATGACCACAACTCTCCCCGGGCAGCTGCAGCGGGTTTGAGGGCTTCAGTGCACCCTGGGATCAGGAGTCCCACCAGGTTGGTGGCGGCAACAGAGGAGATGTGCCCCAAGCAGGATAGGGTCCCGCACTGCGGGGGAGGAGGCAGCGCCATAAGCGCAAGATGACCACGCCACTCGGTTGCCCAGCACCAACAAGTCTCATCGCTGGGGGCGGACGAGGGGGGAACATGGCGGGTAGCTAGCGAGGGTGGCTGCGAGTTCTGACGTTATGGGACTGAATAATAATCAATTTTTAAATCAATCTCAAAACAATTGATGGCACACACCTCTGTTTATGGCCTGTTCTTTCTGCGGTGTTGTGGGTATGGATTTTGGCGCCTCCTACGCCACTTGGGAGTGCTTTGATGTTCCTCCCAGAGCCGGCTTCCCTCTGCTACGCGCAGCATATCAGCTGTGGAGAGGGCGGGGGGCGGCGGCGCGCTTGGGCTTCTGGGTTGCCGGGGCAGCAGGGGATGCGAGAGAGACGGGTTTCAGGAGCCAGGGCCGGCAGACAAAGGATTACAAGGAGGTGAGGGGGACTGTGGGAGTGAGACTTTCTGGAGGAAAGAAGAACCCAGTTTTTTCACAATTTAAACATGGCAAAATCTCTCAGCCCCAGTGTCTAGAAGGAGGGGGGAGTCATAATAACCATATGACCCCAAAGAAAGGCAGCAGAGGACCCCCCAGGAAGAAAAAAGGTCTCCAAAAACTTGGTGACTCAGGTGCACAATGAAAGGGGGTTGAGGAAGTAGGAAAGAAACAATTAAGCATTGACACAACCATCGACCTCCCAGGGATTAACTCTGTAACTGAAACTGTTGGGACACGTAAAAATATGTACTCTCTATGAAATATAGAGTGTGCGCGCTTATTAGCCCAAGGAGAGGGGGAACCAAATAGGGATAAAGGTTTAAGTTTAACAGTGGTCTCCCCCCCCTTAGTAGTGCAAACCAAGATCGCTTCACAATGGTTAGACAACACTGGAAGACAGGAGAGGGTGTTAAAAAATAACTAAATCCATTTGGGAAAAACTAGAGTTACACCATCATTAAGGTCTTATTTCAAAATAAAAGAAACAGAGCCTTTAAATAAAAAACCCTCTCCAGACCCCAAAACAGCTAAAGTGGTTATGGCCACGATAAGGTCCCCCGGGGTTCAGCAAATACAGCCAGCGGCCTTGACTGATCTCCCCACGTCCAATGGATATATTGCTCTGTCGGAGGACGATTTGGGCATGCGGGTGGTGGTGCCCCCAATACATACTCCCTTGGAAAATGTAGCAGTTTCTAGTGATCAGATGATAAATGCACAGGCTTCAGATATGGGCCTGATGTTGATTTCACTTTCAAAGGAGATTAAAGAAAAATTTGCGATCTCTGAAAACAATCAAGCTAAAATTCAGGAATCCTGTGAGAGTTTGGATGCTAAAATGGCAGATATTACAGCAAGGCTAACAGCAATGGAGACAGTGATTGGGGGGTTGCAGGAGGCGTCAAGGCCAATCATAGGGAAATTCAAACACTAATAAGCAATGAAAGGGAGATCAGAGACAAGCTTGAGACACTAGAAAATTAGTCAAGGCGAAACAATTTGAGGTTGTTAAATGTCCCGGAAGGGCTGGAAGGGGGAAATCTGAAAGGCTTTGTGGTAAGCATCCTTAAAGAGTCAATGCCAGAATTTCAGACCTGGGACCTGGACCAGGATATCCAAAGAGTGCATAGAGATCCTTTTAGACGGGATCCAAAAAGGGACACACCAAGGAAAATTCTTTAAAATTTTCGCACTTATGTCATCAAAGAGGCAATTCTCTTGGCTGCCCTCAAAGTAAAAAGCTTTCAAAAAGACGACTGGTCTTATACTAGCAGATCAGACATAGCGAAGACAACACAAAATCGTCAGTGGGAACTTGGGAAATACATCCAAACCTTGAAAACATTGGGGGCAACGGCGCAGTTAAAGTTCCCTGCTACCTTAAAAGGTATGTGGAGAAACAAAATGCATAACATTAGGGAGGTCTCGGAAGTCGAGAGTTTGATTAGTCACATTAATGCACAAAAATAGGTATATGAAATTGGTCGGAGCGTCGGAGCATCAGGGGTAAATGTGCTACCCCAACTGGATTAAGGGAGGGTTCCCCAGGGCTGGTGGGAGGGGGGGTCAAAGGTCAAGGGTTGCACACATTCATTTGTAATTATGAGCACTGGGTAGGGAGCATCAGGGAAACAAATATTTTAAAAATGATCCTCATACATGACATTAGCCAGCATACTAGAAGTCGGAGACCGGAGGGCGAGAAAGAAATAGGAGATGTATAATCAGCAAATCAGAATATTATCTTGGAATGTAAATGGCCTTAGGGTGCATAGGAGAAGGAGGAAGATCTTAGAATTTTGCAGAGAGGCTACAGACTGTTGCTTTAAGAGCTCGAACTTCCTGGACTAAGTCCGTGATCTGCAGTTTAAGAAGCTTTTGGGAGAGTTCCTCAACAGGTACGGCATCGCTAGATACACTGGGGTGCTTATCTTCATTTGTAGGTAGAAGGGTTCTCAATGTGAGATGTTTTATGCCCTTGTGTCGGTCCTGACTCGGCAAGGGCAAGGGATTTATGCATTTCGATTGGTTGGCGCGGCTTTCTATATTCAAGGAAGCTGGCTTTGATACTGGGCACTCAGATAGGTGGATGTTTCTCATGTTATGTGTGCTAGCCTCAACTCCCTCCCTGGACGCCTGGCTCCCTGGGCTGATGGGGATATCCACTGGATCTAGCTGATCTAGAAGGGGTGAAAATCTATTACTACAGGGGAAGTCAACAGTAATCGCTGGTGCAGTGCTGTCCACACTAATAAGATTTTTGGATGGTGTGTTTGAGACTTTCGGTGGCTGATTCCTACTAGGTACCCTTTTGAACATAGACGGTAAACGCCCAGTTAGTATGCGTCTTCTGTGTGTGTGTGGGGTATTAAGCTTTGGGGCGCTATCATTGGTGGTTGGATCGAGAAGCTCCTCACATTCGGTTAATAGATTATCTATACGATCCAGCACGCCAACCCCTGCAACGGGGGGGGGGTACTGAGCTTTCTTTCTCTCTTTCTTCTTATGAGCTTCTCCCAACCCTCCCTCAGAAACATTCTGCTTCCCAATAACAGCCCAGTTACCAGGAGGGGGGAGAAGGAAGCCAACCAACAGATGGCCAATAAAGGAACTCTAGTATGAATTTCAAAGAGACTCCAAGCTGGAGAACAGTACCTTCTTGGGATGAGTGCCAAGCCGCAGATCTCTGGAGCAAAATTTCAGGGAGGGTGGCCCAGCCCAGCCTCTTCCGGGCTATGACGGGGCACCTTTGCCCACGCGTGTCCCACGCTGCGGGGGAGGAAGCTGCGTTATAAGTGCAAGATGACCACGCCACTCCCCGGGCAGCTGCAACGGATTTGAGGGCGTCAGTGCCCCCTGGGATCAGGAGTCCCACCAGGGTGGTGTGCGGCAACAGAGGAGATGTGGCCCAAGCAGGATAGCGTCCTGCGCTGCGGGTCAGGAGGCAGCGCCATAAGCGCAAGATGAACACGCCACTCGGTTGCCCAGCACCAACAAGTCTCATCGCTGGGGGCGGACGAGGGGGGAACATGGCGGCTAGCTAGCGAGGGCGGCTGCGAGTTCTGACGTTATGGGACTGAATAATAATCAATTTTTAAATCAATCTCAAAACAATTGATGGCACACACCTCTGTTTATGGCCTGTTCTTTCTGCGGTGTTGTGGGTATGGATTTTGGCGCCTCCTACGCCACTCGGGAGTGCTTGGATGTTCTGCCCAGAGCCGGCTTCCCTATGCTTCGCGCAGCATATCAGCTGTGGAGAGGGCGGCGGGCGGCGGCGCGCTTGGGCTTCTGGGTTGCCGGGGCAGCAGGGGATGCGAGAGAGACGGGTTTCAGGAGCCAGGGCCGGCAGACAAAGGATTACAAGGAGGTGAGGGGGACTGTGGGAGTGAGACTTTCTGAAGGAGAGAAGAACCCAGTTTTTTCACAATTTAAACATGGCAAAATCTCTCAGCCCCAGTGTCTAGAAGGAGGGGGGAGTCATAATAACCATATGACCCCCAAAGAAAGGCAGCAGAGGACCCCCCAGGAAGAAAAAAGGTCTCCAAAAACTTGGTGACTCAGGTGCACAATGAAAGGGGGTTGAGGAAGTAGGAAAGAAACAATTAAGCATTGACACAACCATCGACCTCCCAGGGATTAACTCTGTAACTGAAACTGTTGGGACACGTAAAAATAGATACTCTCTATGAAATATAGAGTGTGCGCGCTTATTAGCCCAAGGAGAGGGGGAACCAAATAGGGATAAAGGTTTAAGTTTAACAGTAGTCTCCCCCCCTTAGTAGTGCAAACCAAGATCGCTTCACAATGGTTAGACAACACTGGAAGACAGGAGAGGGTGTTAAAAAATAACTAAATCCATTTGGGAAAAACTAGGGTTACACCATCATTAAGGTCTTATTTCAAAATAAAAGAAACAGAGCCTTTAAATAAAAACCCCTCTCCAGACCCCAAAACAGCTAAAGTGGTTATGGCCACGATAAGGTCCCCAGGGGTTCAGCAAATACAGCCAGCGGCCTTGACTGATCTCCCCACATCCAATGGATATATTGCTCTGTCGGAGGACGATTTGGGCATGCGGGTGGTGGTGCCCCCAATACATACTCCCTTGGAAAATGTAGCAGTTTCTAGTGATCAGATGATAAATGCACAGGCTTCAGATATGGGCCTGATGTTGATTTCACTTTCAAAGGACATTAAAGAAAAATTTGCGATCTCTGAAAACAATCAAGCTAAAATTCAGTAATCCTGTGAGAGTTTGGATGCTAAAATGGCAGATATTACAGCAAGGCTAACAGCAATGGAGACAGTGATTGGGAGGTTGCAGGAGGCGGTCAAGGCCAATCATAGGGAAATTCAAACACTAATAAGCAATGAAAGGGAGATCAGAGACAAGCTTGAGACACTAGAAAATTAGTCAAGGCAAAACAATTTGAGGTTGTTAAATGTCCCGGAAGGGCTGGAAGGGGAAATCTGAAAGGCTTTGTGGTAAGCATCCTTAAAGAGTCAATGCCAGAATTTCAGACCTGGGACCTGGACCAGGATATCCAAAGAGTGCATAGAGATCCTTTTAGACGGGATCCAAAAAGGGACAAACCAAGGATTTTTTTTTTAAATTTTCGCACTTATATCATCAAAGAGGCAATTCTCTTGGCTGCCCTCAAATTAAAAAGCTTTCAAAAAGACGACTGGTCTTATACTATCAGATCAGTCATAGCGAAGACAACACAAAATCGTCAGTGGGAACTTGGGAAATACATCCAAACCTTGAAAACATTGGGGGCAACGGCGCAGTTAAAGTTCCCTGCTACCTTAAAAGGTATGTGGAGAAACAAAATGCATAACATTAGGGAGGTCTCGGAAGTCGAGAGTTTGATTAGTCACATTAATGCACAAAAATAGGTATATGAAATTGGTCGGAGCGTCGGAGCATCAGGGGTAAATGTGCTACCCCACCTGGATTAAGGGAGGGTTCCCCAGGGCTGGTGGGAGGGGGGTCAAAGGTCAAGGGTTGCACACATTCATTTGTAATTATGAGCACTGGGTAGGGAGCATCAGGGAAAAAAATATTTAAAAAATTATCCTCATACATGACATTAGCCAGCATACTAGAAGTCGGCGACCGGAGGGCGAGAAAGAAATAGGAGATGTATAATCAGAAAATCAGAATATTATCTTGGAATGTAAATGGCCTTAGGGTGCATAGGAGAAGGAGAAAGATCTTAGAATTAATTAAGCTCTCCGAAAATGACATAATAGTATTACAGGAGATGCATCTTCGACAAGAGGAATGGGACGAGATTCTTAAATCAAACAGGTGGATAGTACAGTCGATATGCACTAATCAATCATGTACCACTAAAGGAGTAGCCATATGTTATACCTGCTGCTCAGCCAGTGTGACTGTGGTGACAGAATGTTGGTGAGTGGAATGTTGGTGAGTGTGTGAGTCAGTTGGTGGATGGGCTGAGCAGCTGGAAGGCTGCTCCTGGTGGGGCTCTGCTTAACATCTTACCTTCTTATCCTGAATAAATCTACTTGGAGAATTGGACAGTGTGACTGTGGTGACAGAATGTTGGTGAGTGGAATGTTGGTGAGTGTGTGAGTCAGTTGGTGGATGGGCTGAGCAGCAGGAAGGCTGCTCCTGGTGGGGCTCTGCTTAACATCTTACCATCTTATCCTGAATAAATCTACTTGGAGAATTGGACCATCATTTATTTACTACACCATACTATTTAAAAAATCAGCAAATGTTAAATTAGAGAGTTCCACGGTGGACAGAGGGGGCAGATGGGTAATAGTCAACATCAAAATTGACATGCTAGGATATACATTGGTAGGATATTATGGTCCTAATGTGGATGATCCGTCTCCCCTTAGTGAGCTATATAGGCACCTATTAGATGCTAAGTACAATATTATCATGGGGGGGGAGGGGTTATTTTAATATTTTGATGAATCCTGCCCTGGATAAATCTTCAACCAAGCATTCAGTTAATGTCCCAAAAATGAGAAAGAGTATAAAGCAGATTGTTAAGAATCTTGGTTTACTGGATATTTGGAGACTCAAGCCGGTCCTAGGAAAGAGTTTACGTATCAGAATAAGAAGTATTCGCATGCCTCTAGAATAGATCTATTTCTTGTTGACGTAAGATTGAGTAAAAACAATCTTACGGTCACACATCAACCAGAGCACCTTTCAGACCATGCGACAGTGAGGTTAGTAGTCTCCATGGAAAACCAACAAACCTAGTATAGATGGACATTAGATAGAACACTTTTGGGGAAACAGGATGTGGTAGATGCTCTAAAAAAAGATGTGGCAGAGTTTTTAGAAATAAATGGAGAGTCTGCAGCTCCTCTTATTGTGTGGGATACTTTTAAGGCCTATCTCCGGGGGAGAGTAACAAGCTATGCAGCATTTAGACGGGAAGATTGCCACAATCCCACTTTAAGAACCGAGCTCCAGGATAAGCTGAATGAGGCTAAAGAACAACTAGTTGAGTTCTTGGAGAGAAGGATTCGAGAGCGATGGGATGCCAGCAAAATGGCCCACTATGAATACGGGGAAGGGTGCAGGAAACTTCTTGCATGGAAGTCAAAGCAAGATCAGTTAAGAAACAAGATTAAAGAGGTGCAGATTGGTGCTACCCAAGAACGATGTGTGGATGACTATAGTATTGGGATGGCATTTAGGGATTTCTTCCAAGGCTTATACACAGAAGACATGAAGGCTACCCAAATAGAATTGAATGAATGGTTGAAGCAAGACCCTCTTCCTAGGGTAGACATTGATCAACAATCATTTCTTAATCAAGAACTTACCACCCTGGAGATAGAGAAATCTATTGCCCATTTAAAAAGAGGGAAAGCGGCAGGCCCAGACGGCATTCCTAACGAGTTGTACAAGGTTTTAAAAGAAGTGTTGGTTCCACACCTAAATAAATTATTGAATAACATCTATGTTCATATATAAACAAAAAGAGAGAGAGGGAAGTTGCAGCATCCACTCTTATTCCCCGGGGAAATATCTAATAAACAACAAAAGAGTGAAGCTAGAAAGTCAAGGGCTTTCAACAGGAGTCACTCACGTTTCAAAAAAAGCCCTCACTCACCAACCTAGTTGGTGACATGCTTCATCATTGGGCCCCCACCAGAGAGGCCGAGTGCCTCTCCGGTGTGCTACAACGCCTGATTACAGCGGAGCGGGATTTTAAAAACAGGCAGCTTCATGACCTAACACATGATTTGATTAGTGCAATTGACATAGCTACCACAACCAGTTCTCCCTTAACTGTTATAATGATTGACGCGGCCAAAGCATTTGATCTAGTCAACTGGCCTTATTTATATGGAGTCATTGAACAAAATGACTTAGGCAGCAACTTTCTGAAAGCCATACGATCAATATTTGACGCGCCAACAGCAAGGTTAGTGGTAAATGGGTCCCTTTCATCTAAGATTATGATAGGACGTGGCACCAGACAGGGGTGCCCCTTGTCACCACTACTCTTTAATTTGTACATAGAACCCCTCGCCAGGAGAATCAGGTCAGAAAATGGGATCCCCCCTTTTAGATATCTGGATTGGACAAAAAAGGAAGCATTATATGCTGATGATCTGTTGATCTACACATCTAATCGGGAGGCATCATTACCTCTTATAATGGAAATAATGGAAGCTTTTGGGAAAATCTCTGGATATTTAGTAAATAAGGATAAAATGGAGACCATGACATGGAATGGCTTAGTGGATTCTCTATTAGAAAAGCCAGAGTTCAGATATCTTGGTGTCAGAATAGTCAAGGATCTGGATAAGATGGCTTTTATTAATTTTAATAGAATCTATTTGGAATCCAAGAAGCTATTGGAATCATGGATGCATTTACCGCTGTCGATTTTGAGTAGAGCAAACCTGGTTAAGATGATGATCCTCCCTAAATTTACTTTCATCTTCAATACCCTACCGCTACACTTTAACACTGAATGGTTCAGGAAACTGCAAGGAGACTTGAGCAGTTTTGTATGAAAAAATAAAGCGGTGCGAGTAGCCTGGAAAAAATTGCGCAAAAAGAAAATAGACGGTGGGATAGCATTACCGGATTTTTAATTGTATCATTGGGCTTTTTTTCTAAAATATACCAGACATCTTTTAATGGACAATGCGCAAAGTATTCCCCCTCATTTAAGGGTGTTGAGAAAGAATCTCCCGGACGAGGGAAATTCCTTCTTGTTTCAGTACGGTCATCCTAAATCTTTCAAGAAAATCAAGTTTAAGGTATTACTAGCAGCCTGTAAATTATGGGTCCAAGTTAAACGGATCTTGGGAATACCTTACTATAGCTACAATGCCCCGATTTCTAATTCACCAGGCACTCCCGAGTGTCTCTTGGACGCCTTAGAGATGCCTTTATTAGCAATGGGTTTGACAAAATGGGGGCAGCTTTTTGATCAAGGCTTATTGATATCATGGGACACATTAGCAGCAAGAACAAACTTCTCACTATCGAGGTTTAAATATCTTCAATTAACAAGGTGGTCACATAATCAGCCGCAAATTGGGCTGGAAACAGAGTGGGAGGACGAGTTAATGAAAGATGTTGGTGGAACCAGAGGATCGCACCTTAAAGGCGCCAGAGGAGATACGGAGGACGGACATGCCGGAGTCAGATATACAAAGTTTACGGCAAGTATCAATGGCTACACTTTGGCTAACAGTTAGATCTGCATCATTGAGGAGGAACCATCTTTTTACTCTATACAGAGCATATTGGTCTCCAAAGAAGCTATCTAAGATGGGTGGAAGCAAGAGAAGACAATGTCCCAAGTGTATGCTGGAAAATGCGGATGACATCCATCTACTATGGCAATGTCCGGTAATCCAACTCTTCTTGCACGAGGTGGGTGATTTTGTGTCTAGACTGTTTGGGGCCAATATAGAGGTAAGCCTCGAACTGGTTATATTCGGGATCTCAAGTAGGGTGGGAGAAATTATACACTGAAGAAATCTCATGCCCACCTTCTATATGTAATGATAATAATTGCACGTAGGGAAATCTGCACGAAATGGGTATTTCAGAATGCACCATCACTGCATGAGTGGATCGCATATGTTAGACATACCTGCAGGTTGGATTGTATAAAGGGGTCTGTCAAAAGGATAAGAATGTGGGATCCACTACAGGACATACAGGTAGAACCCACTTAGGGGGGAAAACATATAATTTGAACACTTCTAACTGTCCAATGATTAAGACACATCTCAACTATGAAGGAGGATGGTGTGGTCGAGCAGAATCTCCCTCATATATTGTTTGAAGGAGGCCCAAAGGGATTTAAAGACTAAGCTATTTTGAATATCCACCCCGTTAGATCGTTCTCAGCTTAGATCTGGGGCCTGTGTCATGTATGAGGACAAAAAAAAAAGATGCCCACGCCTCTCCCCGGGCAGCTGCAGCGGATTTGAGGGCTTCAGTGCACCCTGGGATCAGGAGTCCCACCAGGGTGGTGTGCGGCAACAGAGGAGATGTGCCCCAAGCAGGATATCGTCCCGCGCTGCAGGGGAGGAGGCAGTGCTATAAGCGCAAGATGACCACGCCTCTCCCCGGGCAGCTGCAGCGGATTTGAGAGCTTCAGTGCACCCTGGGATCAGGAGTCCCACCAGGGTGGTGTGCGGCAACAGAGGGGATGTGCCCCAAGCAGGATAGCATCCCGCGCTTCAGGGGAGGAGGCAGCGATATAAGCGCAAGATGACCACGTGTCTCTCCAGGCAGCTGCAGCGGATTTGAGGGCTTCGGTGGACCCTGGGATCAGGAGTCCCACCAAGGTGGTGTGCGGCAACAGAGATGTGCCCCAAGCAGGATAGCGTCCCGTTTTCCTTCAATCTGAGGACACTGGAGGTGGAGCCCCAGCCAGTCTCTGGAGCTAGGAAGGAGCCTGCAGGGCCTAAGCCAGCGCAGACACCTGCTCAGAGACCTCTCTTCCTCGGCCTGGGACGGTGAAGATGACAATCCGAGGCCTAGGGTGATGTCTGGGGTCAGAAGATGAAGGTCACCGCACAGACAGAGGATCCTTCCACCCCTACAGCTGCTGGAGCCGCAGGAAGCGGTTCTTTTTACTTTGCATTTTACAGAGATTGAGTTTCTGTTTTGACGCTTTGATGCTGCACATTGCTCTGAGGAGGAGAGACCAACCGAGCAAGCTGTGAGCAGGACATGCCACGGTAGATGCCGCCCCCATCCGCCAAGGGGCAATCTGAGGCATTTCGAGGAAGTTCAGCGGTTCAGGGGCAATCAGAGCAGTCCAGCTGTGTGGGTTGGCCCGCCTGCTGCCTGCCACACTGAGAAGGACCAGCCACTCGAAACGACGGAGCCATATTCAAGCACTTGAATCCATTCGACGCCCCCACCCTGAGCTGTTGTGGCTCGCAGTTCACGCCCACGCCCGCCGGCTACCATGTGGCTGCTCTGTCAGATCAGGTTTCTCAGTGGAGGTGCCTATAGCCCAGGGCGCGGAGAAGCATTACCAGGGTCCTCATCTGGAGCCGGGGCCCCCCAACAGAAGCAGGGGAGCACATAGCTGCAGTTGCACCCCAAGCTGGGCCCATGAGTCAAATGGTTCAGCAAAAAAGCTACCCCAAGGAGGCCGGTGGTAAGTAAGGCAACAGGGTACGGTGGCTTCCTAGAGCACTACACAGAGTCGAGCCCGACCACACGGAAGTGGCCCTGCTAGGTTGGGGTGCGGCTTGTGCTGCAGGTGTTATACCCCACCCCCTGCCTCAGCATTTCCAGCTCTGCCTTCCCTTATGATTGTCTCCTTCAGACCTAAAAATGTCTTTAACAGAGCTCACAGAGAATGCTTGTTAATTCCCCGACCACAATACAAAATCTGCCCTAACCAATTGATAGCGCATTGGCAGTGCGCTGACTAGCGGTGCTAGTCAGGTGCTCGCCGGGCTATGTGTGAGACGAAAAGACAATGCCAGATGAAGACGACATTTGTCAGCGTGAAGCTCAGGCCAGGAATATGGGAGGATCATAGCACTCCTCCTGAAGGTTAAACGGGCGGTGAGCGGAAGCGGCCTGCTAGGTCCATGGTGCGGGTTGCTATACCCTATGTGCTCCCCTATCCTGACCCCTTCAAGCTAGACTACTTTCGTCTGCTCTCCTAACACGGTGGAAATCCCTGATGATGGTCCATTATTAAAAACTACACCAATTGCACAAATAGGAGGCTTGACTTAATAACCCCAAATAAACTCAATACAAGAGATGTCTGGATCAGTGAAGGAACTCAGCTACATGTCATAGTCCAGTTACCGATCAAACATCTCCCCCAGTGACGGGAATGCACTTGGTGGGGTAACAAGGCCCACTAGAGTGGAGGACATGCGATCAGGGAAGACAAGGGAGGCACCGATTAACATGAGGCAAAAACAGAGGATTAAAAACAATTATACATTTGAGCCAAGCTCCCAAATGACACGGCAGACTCAGCAGGGCCGCGGTCCTCTCTTGTCTCCAAGGCTTGTTGCGCAGCATACACAACAACAGGCAAGTACCTTGAGCAGATTCAACCAATGGATGCAGTATTCTCACAAAACAAGGATGCGAGAGGCCTACAAACTCCCATTCAGCTGCACTCCTCTCCTACAACTGCTCAACAATCGATAATGACCCATGGATACAGAAATCAATAGAGCAAAAGAAAAAGGCACCTTTCCAATTGGAAGAATGGACCATAAAAAGTATGAACGCAAGATACAAGCTCCAGACCCTGGCAGCAGACAACCTCATAACAGCTGACACAGTAGTGGAAACTCCAGGGTCTGGCTCCATGCAGGCAACCGTGGCAAACTCGAAGGAAACATTCTCATTCAGTAGCACCACTAAACAAGCATTGGCATAGCCAATAGGTCTCGCTTTTGGGACCTTATAAGTATTTAGTTATGCAGCACAATATCCTTGGTGCAACAACATCAAATGTTGCATGGCTAAACACTTATAAGGTCCCAAAGGCGAGACCTATTGGCTAGGCCAATGCTTGTTGAGTTTAGACGCATGTATCTGTTTCGTATCCTATATGTAATTCATGTACTCTGAAGTACTTATGGAATGTAACTGGTTCGATTGTAAAACTCTCTGACACCTTCGGTAAAGTACCCGCTAAATGAAAACGCATAAATAAATACATGAATAAATAAATAAATCTCCTGAAAGCGACGGCTCGTTGGTGTTTTGCAGCTCGGCTTTGACGCCTGCTATACCTTTAGTCAGGTACTTGACATAATTCGGGTCAGCAAGATGACGTACTGATGCTAAAAAGATGATGCGTTCTATCAGCAGCCTGCAGGGTTCGTCCTAGTATAGACAACTGGGAGCGCCCCAGTAGAGAATGCCTTATGGGGTTCATTTCCCACAGCGAGGCTGGGATCCTATCCTTACACAACTGGGTTTTTACAATCCTCACAATTTTCTCAGGCGAATGTGAGAAGGCGCGAGGGAAGGACGGGTGAAGGGGGTTGTTTTCCTCTGTTCAACAACACCAACAAATATCTCATGGGGGTCGTTTGTCATGATGGGATAGATTGAACAGCAGTAAGGAAGGAGATAGCTGACCCTTGACCTCGCCCACCTCCTCTGAAGAACCCCCTCCCAGACAAGCCTACCTCCCTCCGCGATAGACAATAGGATTCTAGAACGGGGTGAGTGGGCAGGGCAGGGGGTGAGGAGGGGGTGGGGGTGCGAGTGCTTTCTCAATAATAACAACAACAACACCACCCATAGGCTGCCTCTGGTGGACGAGCCGGCGCGCGAGGAGATAAATAAACAGCACAAGGAATTCGAAAGAAATGGGTGAAATATTAAAGCAGCTCTGGGGGCGGCACAATCCTGCCTCTCTCCTCTTGGCAGCAAGGAGTGCGGGGGTGGCGGTCCACCCCGGGCAGCACGAGGTTTGGGGGCGGCAAAAGCAGGGACCGCCCGGGCGTCAAAGTGGCTAGCTACGCCACTGCCTTTTTGGGTGTGCGCTCGCTTTAGTGCGCAACAACGCACAACATGAACTTTTTATTTTCTGTCCCTCTTCCTAGTGCTGGTCCACAGGACGCGTCAGCCACGTGCCCTTCTATTTCGTCAACGCACACGTGCCCCGTTACAGCCCTGGGTTCAGCCCTGGCGTCTGCAGGACCGGCGCCAACGGAGGAGCCATGCCCGAGCTGTTCTCAGAGATGTGAGACGCTCGCATCTCCAACACCCATGTGCGGCCTTCCTGGGAGCAGTGGGAGCTCCGTAAAGTCACATGTTTTATTGTATATTCCATTGTTCACACTTTCTGGGCATATACATTTTTCACAGACGGAACTGATTTAATGTAATAAAAACAAACTTTCAACATGTCTTTCAAGTTGTGCTACCTACCGAGTCTACGCTAAAGTTTGTGCCAGTCTGGAACACAATTCATCTTTCCATCTCCTTGTTTTGAAAATAAAAGGAAGCCATTGAGCGGAAACGTATGTATCAAGGCAGTGGGAGCACTCTACTGGCATGGCAGCAGTAGCACCAGTGGGAAAATGGGTTCTGGCAGTGTGCTCCCTCGCCACTCTACATTCCCTAAAAGAACAAGCGCGCGCGCGCATTGCGCAAGTAGGGAGTGGGGGGGGGGGGGGGGAGTGCGGCCGAGAGCAGGCAGCGTTTCCCTTGCGGGAGCGAGCGGCGCCAGGAGAGATAATTGATAACACATGGCGAAAAAGCTCGCTCCCGCAAGGGAATCGCCAGACATGCACGCGTTGCCATTGGAAGCAATGCAACGCGTGCACGTTTTTGCCCGCAAAGCTGTGCCGATGACTAAAGGTCTTTTTCCTATGCAGCGCTGCTGCTGCGTAGGCGAGATCTAAAAAGACTCAACGTCATGCCAGCTCAAGCCAAGCATCTGGAAGAAAGGAAGGGTCTAGTTACTGCTGAGCTGCATCATGTCCCTACACAAACAGCACCAGCAATAGAGCCCGTGAACTCTCACCTTGACATCGAGGAAAATAACTGATCTTCCCCTGCAAAATTGTCCTGGCTTATCGATCAGTCACCCAATAAAACAACAGCAGCTCTAATCCAGCAAATGAGCAGGTCTTCGCACCCAGAAAGATCACCAGTCCTGTCATTAAAAGCCACTCCCCCATTGAGCCCGGCAGTATTCGATCCAAATAGTCTCCCTGTGGACCCTGCACTTCTCCTCTCCCCATTATGGACCAGCTCAGTATTAATCTTGATGACTCCCGAAGCTCATAAACACGACAAAAAGAGGGGTCAAGGGACACTTGGGATGTTTTGCTACACTCGTTCCAATCAGTAGACAACGCACTAACATATCGGTGAAACAAACTTGATCTACGGGTGGACCTTCTTAACATCACAGCAATCTATGTCACGGCAATCAACTCAAAAAGAGGTGCCCTAAACTCGCTGATACAATGATCGCAATCTGAAGCAGACCAACTCACCTCAGTTTGCACATGTGGCCCGGTGATAGACAAACTTGCGTGCCTCCCTGCCACCTTAGCATCAGTGCTGACAGAAATAAATCTCCAATTAAATCAAGACTTTCAGCAACACATGAATCAACTGCTCAAAATGCTATGGACAGAGCTTCTAACAGGAAGCAACAAACAGATGCATCAAATAACGCTTGCCACCAGAGCAACACAAGTGTTCAGTCTCCTCCCAGGATGGGCACACATAGCGCTGGGCCAGTTACCTCTCGTCTCACTGGAAAAATCCTTCCATAAAAAACAAGCATTTGCAATGCAATAGGTCTCGCAATTGCGATATTTTGATCTATTGGCATTGTAAATGTCAATGCCTTTTATTTTTGTGTTTAAAAAACCTGCAATAATAAAAGGCATTGTCATTTCCGATACCAATAGGCCAAAGTTTCTAAATTACGAGACCTATTGCATTGCAAATGCTTGTTGTGATGTTCTGTTTCTGTGTGACATGAGGAATCTAGTTTGGGTGTTGTGATGTTGTGTTATGCATTTTATAAAGCACAGGTAAGAGCCTGATGGGGGTTTTGTCGCTAAGAAGCAATAAGAGTTACAAACCAAAAACTAACACACTCCAGGTTATTTATTCTATCTTAACGGGTTTGACATAGCTTGATCAAACTCCCTCAACAAGTCCCCAAAAACCTGTGATTCACTCTCCTGCTCCCCTCCACCCCTCATTACTTGAAGTTGTAGTTTTGTTGACATGAAAGTCCCGTTATTTTGAGGATGCATTGATGCCCTACGTGAGCATGCTAGACTTTGTACTGTTACAATCAGCCAGGAGATTTTAATCCTGTTTACACTTGTGCTGATGAAAACAAGTTTGTTTAGCTCTTGTGACCCGTCCTGGGCCACAGCAGTGAACCCCTGAGGCAGACAATATTAAAATGCCTAAAACGAGTTAGTGAACCAGGCATAACGTAACCACCATAGCTTGTGTCTAAAGGGCAGTAGCGACTGTTACCTGGTACATGCATAATTACCCCCACACCAAAAAACCAATTTGAAGCCTATTTTTATATCAGCAGCGAGCGGGGAGAGTGGCTGCACAGCAGAATAATGTTGTTTCCTACCGGAGTTATAAAAATAATCCTGTGTCCAGCAGCGTGGAGTTTGTACTACAAACGCTGCTTCCCCACGCTTCCTCCCAAAAACCATTAGCAAAATAAACACAAAAAATGCAGATAGCACAGCACTGGACTAAGGGGAAGCGCTCGTGAAAAGCGCTCCTAACGGAATAATAAAAACATAAAAGAAAGAGCTATGGGCGACAACGGACGGTGGAAAGCAACATTTAACTACTAGTTAAAGCAGCTTGAGGGGCGCCAAGTGTCCTTACCGATAATTCCAACGGTCCGCATCAGCTGTGTATCAGCGACCGCAGCCATGGTCCGGCACAGCCCGAGGCCTGCTGCTGCTCCAGAAGCCTCGGTGTTTCCTGCTCCCGCCTACCCCTTTGCCACCTCCCACACGCACGCCGCTCCGCCCCTTCCCTACCGCTCACAGCAGAGCTCTGAAGACCTGGATCCGAGCTGAATGAATCGGCCGAGGCTGCCGCTCTGCCCTGCGAGCTGCTGCTGAACCCGGAACAGGCACATGACCGGGTTGCATAGTGCAAAATTCGGTGCAAGTTGCAATCGCGAGTTGCATATGTTTTAATAATTGAATGTATGCATACATGCAAAAAAGCTCCCCCCGCCCGGACTGGAGCCCCAAGATGAGGAAGGCACCAGCGTCTGTCCGCGGCCGGTGAGTGCGGGGCGCGAGGAGGGGAAACTTAACAAGCTGTCGCCATTGTAAAACACATAGCCAAAACTCAATAACAAGTTAAAAAAAAAAAACAAGCAGCACCAAACGACGCGATGAGCCGTGGGGGACGCACAGCATGCCTGGCAAAGCAAAGCAGCTTGCGCTGCAGCGCTAGGCGAGACCTAATAAAGGCAGCCTCTTGTTTATATTTGCATCGAGCGCGATGCAAAAATAAACACGCGCCGCTATTGCCAAAGCCCTTAATGGGAAAAAAAGTGCTTACACGAGTAAACAAAGGAGACAGTATCATGCCGCCAGTACACGATCCAGTCCGGGTGGGCGGGGCCAAAAGGGGACAGGGCGGTAACAAGGAGGGACTAAAAAGCCTCCTTCACAATAGAAAGCCAGCGTTTAGCCTGAACTATGATGCAAGCCAATGGAAAGAAGGGGCGTGGCTTCAAGTCCCTTTCTTAAAGTGTATCGATGACAATAAGCCTCGCAGAGCGAGGAGCGCATACGCGCTCCAGCGCTAGGTCTGCAAGACCTAAAAACAGCGCAAGAGGCTCAGAAAGGCTCATACTAAACAGCTCATTGAAGGCGTTTCAACCACACAGCATGAGCAAATATACTACATCTTTATACCAGCCACTACATTTACAGCTAACAAACCGTAAGAGGAGGGAGCCCCATCTGGCATTGAAGGGAGCCCATCTAGTGGAAAAAACCCTGTTAATGCAGATAACGGCAACATGGAGACCCCTAAAACACCTCTTGCACTTACAAAAGCATCCACTATACAAAACAATCAACTAGCTAAAGTAGGCATCTCAGGAGGCCTCGATCAACCCTGCTAGAACCCCGGCTACAGACGAGGGATCACGCCCCTTGGCACATGTAGATAAACCGCTAGGCATCCAATCTTCACAAGTAGCCCTACGGTTTTCCCAAATCGAAGAAATTTGGACCAACTATCTGTGCCAAATAAACAAAAGGAATTTCAGCAGATCAATTTGTTGCCATTGAACCTCCCCTCTACTCCAAAGGGGTCGATAGAGCTGATCAAAACCACAAGAACTGACCCTTCGGTGACTATAAAGTTCCAACCCTCCTTAGAGGCCAGTATGTCCTCAAGTAAGAAAACAGAACTGAGGGATTGCAACACTCCTGAGAGAGTAAATTAATCTTTACCCCAAAATATAAATCTCACGGGCTGTTTGATATAATCAACAATGGCACAATGCTCTGCATGTTACAGGAAATTCCGACCTTGCAGATTATTAAATCTACTGATATACATACAGTCGCTTTCTGCTGTAGCCCGACATCTAACTCGGAAGGATCCACCCTAATCACCTGGGAAAATCTACTGCTTGCCAAGCAGCTTTGGAAAGAGAAACTGACCTTTGGAAAATGGGGCATTGAGATTACATGTCATGAGGATGCAGCATATCCTCAATTTTTAATACCTAGCAGCTCTGATCAAAGGCCCCCTCCCATAAACTTGTCAAGAACACTGAGCAAAAAAGAAACTCTGGTGTCATTGCATGACTAGCTCCAGACAACGCCATTCAGTGATGCCATCAAGCCCAAAGGTCAATAACATCAGCAGCAATGGTGACGTAAATAGGATGCTAAGTCAAGTTTCAACTTACTGGGCATGACTCCCGGGCAGGCTGCAGTCAATTACAAACAGCTACAAAAATTACTGACAACAAAAACAACTACTAAACGTGTGCTGAGTGAAAATCTAGCAATTTGCTTGTGGAATGTCGAGGGCCTGCAAAACAAAATTGAGGACACACACTTTTTAGCCTACATAAATTCTTTTCACTTGATAATATTACAGGAGACTTATGACGAAGGCTTGCGGGTCCGAGCCTTCCCTTCCTTCCGGAATACCAAAAATCCTTAAGTTCTGGCGCTGCTGCCGATTCTCAAGGTCTTCAATCTTGACTTGCATGAGAGTCATTTGAGAATCTTGTGTTTTTACCAAATTCACAGTATGAGTATTGATCTCCTCTACAGCTGCAACTCGTTGTTGAAGATCAATAACCTCGGAAGAAAGCTGTGTGACCTTGGAAGTCACATCTGACAAAGCTTGCTTGATCTCTCTACTGTCAGCCTTGGCCTGCTGATAATAGTCTTGAGCTTCGGCTCTCTGAATGACTAGCGCCTGCATGATTCTAGAGAGTGAAGGTTCCTCGTCGTCACTAGCAGCATGCTGAGCCTTATTGATACTTCCTTTTTCTAATACAGGCATCAGTGTGGGAGATGTTGTAAGAGATACAGTGGGAGACATTGTGGGAGATATTGTAAGAATAGAAGACATAATCCCCTCAACTTGTGCTACCGACGTAGTTGTTGACACTTGGACGAGACCTTGACAGCCATCATTAGACCCATCTTGCGAACTGCCCTGGGCATCCAGATCCTCGACACCCACATTCGTCGTGAATACACCCTCAGAGATATTTACTGCCGGTACTGGACGTTCGTCATCTATTGAAGCAGTTATTATATTGCCAGGATTAGATAACCTAGAGATAATAGCTTTTACCTCACCCTTTGAAGAAACCCATTTCCGCAGAGGGCTCACCCCAGGACCGACCTTTGCGGAGTTTACTGCTGTTTCCTTGAGACGACCCAGTGTGTCAGTCACTTGCGTTTTTACTCCAACGCCCCGGCCTTTACCTCCTTTACCTGCCCGAACAGTTTTGGGGCCTTTTCCTTTTACACCTTTTCCCCCCGCCGGGGTATTAGTTTTTGGGCTACTAAGAGCCCCTGCTTCACTGTTAGAGCCAGTCGTAGTACCTTGTCCCTGAACCCCAGCGGAATTGAGCTGTGCCACATTAAGTATGGCCAGGTACTGCCTATACCCCCTCCTCCCTCATCAATATCAAGATAATAACATGAGAAGATTTTGGATTAGGGGGTCGTAAACCCCCGGCCGTATTTATTTGCATAAAAATTTTAACAAAAATTAATATACAATATTTCCACAATACGCAGAAAAACATTACATTACATTGATTCATTGATAAGTACAGATTTCAGATGGCTAACCTTAACATATCACTAATACAAAGGTATTCCTATCCGAATCTAAACCTATCATAATCAATAACCATACTCATAACATTTCATATTTCATTTTGTGCGTATCCCTAATTTGAGCCTACGGCAAGGTCAATAACTGGCGCCAGATACTTATCAAATTATGCACGCCCTCCAACCGGAGTGCGCATGCGCAGGGGGCCCGTTCACCGTGAGGGTACTTCCCCCCCCCAGGTCACCCCCGTACGCGCTTATGCCCGCCCTCCAACCGGAGTGCGCATGCGCAGAGGGCCCGTTCCCCGTGAGGGTACTTCCCCCCCCCCAGGTCACCCCCGTACGCCCTGTAGATTATCTCCATAATGGGGCCCTTGCAGTTATGCGCCGTTTACTTGCGCCATTGTGCACGTGCGGGGAGGCCAAGCAGCCTACTGGAAAGCGTAACTCCCACTCCCCCGCACCCATCCAGCTAACCGGCTGTAACTGCCCCTGGAGTTCTATGAGAGACCACTTGTCCCTCCCCCTTGGGCGACCCCCTTCAAGAATGGCGCCGCCCTCTAAGGACCTTAAATTTACTGCTCACCAATCATGACCTTACCGCCTGACCAAGGAATAGCACCAAAATACGACAATAAACATAACTTGTACATGAAAAAACCTCCTAAAACAATGGGAAAGAACATCATCACACATATGATAAACATAACCATGTCAACCTGAAAAGGGAAACCCTTAAACAATGGGAAAGAAAAATCCCCTGAAAATTAACCTCCTAACAATACACCCTGTACAACCCTGCTTTTAGGGGACGGTGGGTGGGGAAATTAGAAAATCCAGCCTCCTAGCGAGGCTGGCGTGACTAATGGCAGGCTGAGGGAGCGGCGAGCAAAGAGGCCAACTCCGCCGCTCCCCAGCCTTTTATTCCCAAGATGCCAGCCAGGCCAGTTCTAACCGGCCTGGCGTTAGCCCCAACGCGTGACCCGGAAGTGTTTTCAATCACTTCCGGGTCACGCCCGGACTCCGACCAATTAGCGGTGAGGCGCGCCTGTCGCCTAATCCCTGCGCGCGACAGGCCCGCCCCCGGATGGTCATCGGGTCGGGGGCCGGCACGACCGCCATACTTTCGGCGTGGCCGATGCCGGCCCCGCCTTTCAATATGGCCAGGTACTGCCTATACCCCCTCCTCCCTCATCAATATCAAGATAATAACATGAGAAGATTTTGGATTAGGGGGTCGTAAACCCCCGGCCGTATTTATTTGCATAAAAATTTTAACAAAAATTAATATACAATATTTCCACAATACGCAGAAAAACATTACATTACATTGATTCATTGATAAGTACAGATTTCAGATGGCTAACCTTAACATATCACTAATACAAAGGTATTCCTATCCGAATCTAAACCTATCATAATCAATAACCATACTCATAACATTTCCATTTTCTGCATATCCCTATTTTGAGCCTACGGCAAGGTCAATAACTGGCGCCAGATACTTATCAAATTATGCACGCCCTCCAACCGGAGTGCGCATGCGCAGGGGGCCCGTTCACCGTGAGGGTACTTCCCCCCCCAGGTCACCCCCGTACGCCCTGTAGATTATCTCCATAATGGGGCCCTTGCAGTTATGCGCCGTTTACTTGCGCCATTGTGCACGTGCGGGGTGGCCAAGCAGCCTACTGGAAAGCGTAACTCCCACTCCCCCGCACCCATCCAGCCAACCGGCTGTAACTGCCCCTGGAGTTCTATGAGAGACCACTTGTCCCTCCCCCTTGGGCGACCCCCTTCAAGAATGGCGCCGCCCTCTAAGGACCTTAAATTTACTGCTCACCAATCATGACCTTACCGCCACAGGCCAGCATAGTTGCCCGACTATCAGGCCCCCCCAAAAAACTAATTGAAAGGTCATGCCTTGTCCAGCCAACTGGCTAATTTTTACAAATAGGCGCCGTCTTCTTAAGAAGCACAACACCCCCCAGATGTACTCCATTTGCTATAATCTGCAAGTGGAGAGCCCTAGATAGCCTCAACAAATTTGTTAAGTATTCTTACCGCGTGGGTCAATGCCCCCACAGACTTACCTCCCCCGCCATTGGAATCTCTGCACCATCTGTGACCAGACCAGGGTGTACCCCGGGCATAGACGTGCCAACCAACCCACCTCAGCGATTAATGTTTCGACTCACCCCCCTTTTACGCAGGCGTACCAAGTCATCCCCCCCCCGCAAGTGCAGGATAATAATGCTAGGGCTGGCTAACTAAGAGGAGATTGACATACCATCTCGGGGCCCTCAAATTGCCTCACTTGAATAACAGCACGATGCGCCTGAGAGACACGTTGCCCCAGACCATGATATTCTTTACTGGTGCCACTGCACCCATCTCAAGAGGGTTGATGCCATATTGGAATAATCGACTGACTCCTGAATTTGTAACATTCGGAATACTACCCAGGGAGTGTCCCACCGGCCCCAAGATTTCCCATAACATAGCCATGGAATGCACGCCCAACCTACACTTGGCCACTATGCTCTGGGATAGGCTCCGCGTAAGCTTCACTCCACTCCGGAGCATCCCAACTCCGTGCCGGTCTGCTAAGATGGCACCTGCGTGCACAGGCACCGTAGTGGAATAAGACGTCTACCATACAGGGGTGTTGAGGTGTTGCGTTTGCCCGTTACCCCCGGGTTTGGTCAAGCTGGCAATACCTACACCTGTAAAGCAGCGTACTGCTAAAGTACCCCAGCTGACAACCTCTGATTGTCATACCTGTACACCACCAATACAGTGCATGGGCCGCATCATCTCCCCCCTGCATGCCGGCACCTCTTGAGCCCTTGAATTGATGGCCCATCACTCTTGATGCCGTCGCTTGCCACTCACAATCCGGATCTTCCGGTCCCATTGCATGTCCATATCTTGCAGTCATTGCGGTGTGGAGCACTTCCCCGGTATCGCAGTCATGGATCCAGCCATACATACATGAAAATCAAACACAAATGATTAGTGCTTTAGCCTTTGGATAACAGATACAGTTTACGTGTCAGACCCCCAGCCCAGGGTGCATAGGTACTGTGGGCAACGTTTGGCCAACTACCAGCATATAATGCATACGTGTATAATCGCACCGATGCAGAGGCACTGCGTGACATAACACGCTTCTAAAGCATACGTGCACCTGCCATGGGTGCCTGGATGCTTTGATACAGACCCTTAATTCATGTGTAACCGCACACACGTGCATAGGTACTCTTGAAGGTGTGACAACAAAGCCTGGGACGTACGTACTGATTTGACAACATAAGTGCTGACTTGGACTTGAGTGACGTCACCGAGTACAATGCCTCGCAGGACCGACCTCAAAACCGTGTAAATAAATTGCTGTGACATGCTAAGCGTAACTCCCTTAATGGGTAGTACCCCAAAATGTGGAATGAGAATTCGAGCGAGTAAATCCGGCTGTCATAGATCCTTAGCACGCGTAACCGGTAATATGCTGATTTATACCTCGTGCTTCCCGTGGACCGGCCCAAATTGGGATTTATGGAATTTATTGTGAGAGTCCAGCCCAGCATCAGTTGTATTACGTAACGAACATTGAAATCAAACTTAACCATGAGAGCGCCTAGCCTAGCACCAGTTGCATTACCATACTTTCAACTGAAAGCGCTTTAGCATTGCCCCAATTGTATTACCTGAGGAACATTGAAATTTAGGCTTATAGCGAGAGTTCTTAGCCTCGCACCATTTGCATTACATGGGGACCCCTTCATATATTTCCACAGGCGATTAATTCATTTTTTACCAGCCTTACCTGTGTTCTAGGTCATTGATATGACCCGACAAATGAAAACCAGTAAAAGGGGAAGGACAAGTGCCATCTCCCCTCCTGGGTCCTTATGGGAAGGGCTGAGAACAAAAGTGAAATGCCCATGGCTAACCCCCCGCTTTGTCCGATGAAAGGGGAATACAATCCACTAATTCAGGTATAAAACGTGCTAATGTTTACCAGCATACCATGTACCCAGGTTCCCCTGAAAGTGTACACCAAATGTGCGAGCCCTACTAATTGAAGAATGACCCTGGAGTGCAAAGTTCAGTGTACTAGTGCATTCCTGATTACTTAAGGAATGCTGAAGCTCAAACGTTTGGTCAAAATCAAGGCATAATCCACACATGGTGAGTTCACCTAGTGCGTGCTTTTTTAGTGCATCTGTTAAATTCCAACCTACTATCGTGTGCTTGGGATTATCTCCAAATCCAAAAGAATTCCATTGTACATGACTGCTCATGCACAAGCTCGTGAATGGTATGCTCCGTGCCCCTTTAACTAGCAACTCGCAATTATCTTTTGCCCCTTTGGCTTTGTGTAACCAAGGCTGTCGGTAATCAAAAAGGCCGGAGTGTTCTCCAACACCAGAGCGTTCATGCAATCATTATCAATATTTTGCAAGCGAATGCTAAGGAAATATATATTTTGAAGAAGCAACTAATGCCACGGGCAAAACGAGTACAGTTCGATAACGTAAATCATATTTTATATATGTATATATACACACTATGCTCACATGGACAGTGAAGAGATGGGGCAGATAAGATGCCACTGCAGAGTAAGAGAGAGATGCATGCATATGTTGCATGCAGGGCTTGGAAAAGTCAGATTGTGCCCACAAAATCAGTGCTCATCTGTAAAGCACTTCCAAAGTGACAACCCGGTGTCTTTGCTTTCCTGATGGCATTACCATCCCAGCACAATGTGGCCCCTTGTCAGCAAAACTGTAGAATAATTAGTCCAAATCACACAATGTCGGGAACCATGATCTTGATGAACAGCTCTTCACTTAAGTGCCACGAGGCAATTCGTCTTTCCAGACACGCTATATAAACGCCAGTGACTTCATCCATTAGCATTTGTGAAGTCAATAAACTATAAAAAGGAGTCACGCACGCGGTGACCTAGTTTTCAGATCTGGGTCCGCACTCTACAGGCCCCTCATCCTTCAACGTGCTATACAGTGAAGGCAAATCTAAATACCCCATTCCTGAGAAACAAAACAACTTTCATCTGCCCACATATCTGTACAAATGCACACATCAGTTATCGCCCAACTCAATGGTACTCTGTTAATGACCGCTGAAGGATGTTGGTACAGAAACTACGGCTTATATTTTTGTGGCCACAAGTTTGCAAGACATGTTACTGCTACCCATTTAGAATGTGTGCTGACGTCACCTCCATTTATTTCTTATTGGATAAGCTCACCGTGCTGCAGTCCGACCCATACACCCCGCAGCTGAGATGCTCTGCAGACATTTGCAGTGCCCAAACTGAAAAACTATCTGGTCAGTGTTTACTGTTTGAGCTAGAAGACAGACTATTTTTTGCGTGCCTGCCTGTACTTTTAATCATCTGAAGCAGAAGCAACTGCCAGGCCCATAATATGCTTACTGGGGGAGAGTTTTGTATAGCACGAACTAGACCCGAGACATATTATTTGAGGGCATTCTACGAGGCATCAGCTCTGTGAAGATGTGCCAGGTTTATGTATTTGGCTAATTTGTGCAGTAGCATGAGAAGGTCACAATAAAACCCACAGACGCTTGCCGGTAGAAACTCGACTCTCGTGGGGGAAGGAGAGTTATGGGCTGAAAGTACAAAATAACTCTGGCGCCAGTGGGTTAAAAGGCAATGCGAAGTGAAGCTGAACAGATGCACACCAGCTCCAATCTGATTAGCCATTTCTTGGCAAGCAGCAGACAATGTTCTGCGAGTATGAACTTTATTCCTGCAGAACAGCAGCATTTAATAACTAATAATTAGGATATAAATGCATGCAATAGTGCACTGAACATCCCCAATAACCTAGGCTGCGGGTGCCAACCTGTCCCATGAGGTCATTACGGCACACCACTCAGACTGCTGGATACAGCTCGGAATTCTGTGCTTCTCTTTCCAGCCGTAGAAAATAGAGGCTTCTAACATTAGGAATTTACATTCAGAGAGCCTCCCTCAAGATGCAATTATTATCCTGTTAAAATTGGCCCAGGCACAACAGCACGATACCTATGAATTCCCCGCTTCCCTATTTCCATTTCAATAGCAGCGAGGATCGGGGGAGAGCAGGCTCGAACCCTGCGAACCGGGCAGTCTCAGTCCCAGCAAGAAGCGCTCCTACTCCCGGCTACCCTACAGTATAAGCGCTGTCTTCAGCAGACCCCAAATCGCCAACTCAATTCAACAGCTGATCACGCGGCACGCTGCAATACAGCACCCAAAATTACGGCGGGAAGCGCGCTACCCCAAGGCCTGCCTTAAGACCCAATAATTACCTCGTTTAAACATGGCCACTGTACAGGACCGGGGGAAAGCGGGCTCGAACCCTGCTGATGCAGAGTCAGCCCCAGCAGAAGCGGCACACCACAGCTGCCCTTCGAGTCACCCCTCACGCTGCCATGACGCCGTCGAGCCGGACTCGCAGATCTTGGCTATTTGCTTACAATTCTCCAAAAGACCGGAGAAAAGAAACCTCCCCGCGAGGCTGCCCAACGCCGACGAATCCTCCATGATACCTGCAAGATAAAATTAAAGAAATTAGAAAATCCAGCCTCCTAGCGAGGCTGGCGTGACTAATGGCAGGCTGAGGGAGCGGCGAGCAAAGAGGCCAACTCCGCCGCTCCCCAGCCTTTTATTCCCAAGATGCCAGCCAGGCCAGTTCTAACCGGCCTGGCGTTAGCCCCAACGCGTGACCCGGAAGTGTTTTCAATCACTTCCGGGTCACGCCTGGACTCCGACCAATTAGCGGTGAGGCGCGCCTGTCGCGTAATCCCTGCGCGCGACAGGCCCGCCCCCGGATGGTCATCGGGTCGGGGGCCGGCACGACCGCCATACTTTCGGCGTGGCCGATGCCGGCCCCGCCTTTCAAAGATTGTTCTAATCGTTCGGGCTGTCCTGCATTTATAGCACCACTGACCCCATTACCAGAAGAGTCACAAATCAGTTGCTCCAGCATTTTTGGGGTACCATTACTCCCATTCTCGCCCACAATGCCAGTGCTCGATGAGTTGACATTTGACTGCATCAGATGTTCGAAAGAGTCCTCTGAAGTCAACCCATTAGGCTCTGAGGTCTGAACTACATTAATTCTTAAACTGTCAGCGGGGCCGGCGCAAACAGCTGGATCATACACTTTCTTATAAGCAAATTCTTCCACCATTAGCTCTGAGGTCTTAGCTAACAGCACAGTACTCCTGCCAAGATCTTGACTAGTAGAAACAGAGGGCATCGTGGACATAACTGGACATTCCTCACTCCCCCAGCCCTCCTGCACTGCAGCATTCAGTACATCGGCCATTTGAAAACCTGGAATGTCAGTCTCTGAGCCACAGGATCGGAGCAACTCCGTTGCCCTCCCAGAACGCAATAATTTCAGGATTGGTTTCCCCAGCTGGGGACCAACTGCAATGCCAGAGCCAGAGCCAAGATTACACACACCCCCAAGTGTTGCATCACATACCGGCACTTCTCCCATTGATGCTGAATCACTATAGTCTCTGCCGCCATCTAGTGCCACCATGGCAGTCCCGGCTTCCATCGGCGTCTCTGCTCGTCGGGTGGTTCGTGGCGGAGCCATTCTCCCTTCCAAATCAGCGATTCTTCCTTCCAAATCAGCCCCCAGCCATGCCGTCAATACTCTCCTGCTGCCTCGCGTTAACAGGCTACACCCGGCACTCAGAGTCAGTGGTAGCAGTGAGGGCAGTGACCTGATTGAAAACCACCGCACTGCTCGACCGCCATACATTGCTACACTTATTTGTGCAATCCGGCACATCCGACACACAGAGGACACACAGAGGAAGGCAGCAACCGTAAGCTTCCTTCTTCGTTTTTTCCTTTCCCCCCCTGACCGCTACAGCATCATAGTTTCTCTTGGCCGCATCGGCGGTAACGGGTGGATCAGTGGGGGTTCACTCGGGCCTCAAGGAGAGAGCAGAGGTGGGCGTCCTCCTAGTGCGGAGTCAATCCGCCATCTTCCCTTTTTCCCACAGCCAGAAATCCTTTCCCGACCTAGCAGACTGGGATATGGATACCCAGGTTCAGCGAGCGCACAGAGTGCCTCTGTTTCTTTCCCAAGGTAATCAAGCTAGATCTAACTTTGCCCGGCCTATCCTTGTGTTTCTGGGCAATTTTTTGCTTTGTCAAGCAATATATTTAAAGGCGCGTCCATCGGCTCCTGTCAAATTGGATACTATGTCCATATTTGTGCGCTCTGACCTGTGCAAATCGACAATGGACAAGCGATGGCGGCTGCGTCAACTTATGAATCCCTTGAAAGCTGTGTGCTCACAGGTTTTCTTACAAGAGCCGGCCCGTCTAAAGATCATTAAGGATGGTCGCACACATTTTTTTTTCAACGAGCAGGAGGCTAAACAAGCACTCTTTAAGTGGCAGCCCACTGCTAAAGATTGATTTGATGTGCATTTTTGTGATAATAGACAATAATCTAAACTAGAGACCGCTTAAGCTATATGTCTCTCAAAGTATTGTTTGACTTGCTGTTTTGATTTGTTTTTGATACTATTATACGCTTACTAGGGGTGGAATGGTCGGGGTGCGGTGGGTGCGCTGGGTTCACGGGGGTTTCTGAGGAGGGAGCAAAGGTGGCGTCTTCTGCATGCTGTCAACTTGGGACAGCAAGGAAGGGGGCGATTCCTTTTTTCAGACACGGGGGTGGGGGGGTTGGAAGGGTGGAGGATGGTAGTCGGCCGTCCGTGGTCGTTTTGTTGGTTTAGGAGGGGGGGGGGCGTGTCAGGGAGGGAGGGGGATAAATAGCCAAAGTTTAGCAAAAGATGCACAGATGGAGCACAGGAGTAAGGGGCACTTATCGAGGGGGAAGGAGACTGGATTGAATTTACAGATCTTGTTAAATGCCGTGTGTTAAGTACAGGTGTTGGAATGTATCTGGGCTTAATCAGGCCGGTAAACGACGATTGGTAACGGAAGAACTTAAGGTATTCAAACCCCAAATATTAGGGCTTGCTGAAACACATATCGCCTTTAAGGATAGAGCCCATTTTAAACAACTTGGATATGACTTGCTTGTGTGTACTTCACAATCAGTTTCTATTCGAGGGGTGGTCATATTGAAGTCCAAGCAATGCAGAGTTAAGGTGTTTCGAACATTGGGCAATTCTAAAGGGAGATGGGCAATTGCCCAACTCCTGATTTTTGGGCGTAAGGTCACGGTATGTATGGTATATGGCCCAAATACTGACTGCCCGGAGGTTATTTCTTTTTTATGCTCTGAATTATTGGAATGGGTAGGCGAACTCATAGTTATGGGAGACTTTAATTGTATTCTAGATAAAAAAATCGACACCACGAATACTTTAGCACGAGCTAGAATGGTTCAGACGAGGGCAGCCATATTTGACTTACTTCACATACATCAATTGGAGGATGCTTGGAGGAAAGTATTTCCAACAGTTCCAGGTTATACTTTTTTTTCAAATCCGCATAAACAGTATTCCAGAATCAATATGATTTTTACTAATAAAACTGTGTTAGAAAATGTATCCATAGAGGTATGTCCTAAAATTACATCGGACCACAACCCTGTTATGCTGACAGTTCAGCTTCAGCCTGGGGGGAAAGAGCTAGTTAGGGAATTTTCTTTTCCTAGACATCTCCTTAATAATTCTGATTATGTGGAATATATGCAAGGAATATTGAGGGAATACCTAGAGAATAATCAAGGTACGGCATCTAGTGCTATAGTCTGGGATTGTTTGAAGGCGTATGTGAGAGGGGCAACATTACAATATATTATCAAACAGAATCGGCAAAATGCAAGCCTGGTGGAGAAGAAACACAGGCAGTATATAGAGTTAGAGCAGCAACATGCTAGAGCTATTGCTTTAAAGGATACTGGGGAGCAGATGATTTACTTGCAGGTTATCGAATTGAGAGCAAAGCTTAAGAGAAGGCTAAGGGACAGAGTAGCTAGCAATTACCATAAGTTCAAAACTAGACAATACAAATATGGGGAAAAGGTTTGTCATGTGCTGGCCTATCAGCTAGCTGATCAGAGGGCCAAATCATATATTAAACAAATTAAAGGGGCAGATGATTCAGTTTATACTAGATCCACAGATATAGTAGAACAATTCAGGCTATTTTATGCTGAGCTCTATAGTGATTCAACATATTTTAGTCAGCAAATAGCTATGGATTATATACAAAAAAAGTGTAATGTATGTTTTGAATCCACTCCATTCAGAGCCAATGCAAAAAGATGTGGATTTAGTAGAAGTAAACGAAGCAATTAGCGCATTGCCTATAGGTAAGGGTGTTGGCGAAGATACTATTCCTCTTGAATTTTATAGAACTTTTAAAGATATATTGGTTCCGGTTCTGCTTGAGTTGTGTAATAAAATAATGCAAGGGGAGGATGCCCCCTCCTCTTGGAATATTACTAACATTATTGTTTTTCCAAAAAGGGGAAACCAGTAGAGGATAGGAGTTCATACAGACCAATATCCTTAATTAACGCTGACGCTAAAATCTTTTAGAAAATTCTTGCTTCTCGTTTAGCCCCTATTATCCATCTTTTGGTATCTGAACAACAACATGGCTTTGTCCCGGGTCGAGATACTGCAGCTCACATTAACACAGCTATTTCTGCATTTGATGTTTCTGGCCAATTGAATCAGCAGATCGAGATGCTGATGTTGGATGCCGAGAAGGCTTTTGACCGAGTGGCCTGGGGAGCTTTATGGCTCACGATGTCATCATTAGGTCTCGGTCAGAGGTTTATCTCGGCGGTACAGAAACTATACAGCAAACCGACTGCTGCTGTCAAGCTTAATGGTCTCTCTTCATCTTTCTTTAGTATTCAGAGGGGTACGCGGCAGGGATGCCCGTTATCCCCATTATTATTTGCTCTTTATATCGAGCCTTTTATAAAGCATTTGCTTCATAATGCTCATATCTCTCCAGTGTCCCTAAATGGTATGGAATTAAAACGAACTGCATACGCAGATGACATTGCTATTTTTACTACGAGACCAGTAAAAGCTATAGCTGAAATTACACAAGGGGCCCAGCGTTTCGGTTCCTTCTCTGGCTACAAATTAAACGTGGATAAGACACAGACGATCCTAAATTTTCAACCTGAAATGGCCCCAATTACATTAGGAATCACAAGAACGGCTACATACCTTGGAGTGTGTCTATGCTGCCAAATTGGAGATGTGATTGCTCTAAATTACGAGCCACTGTTGAAAAAGGTGGTTGCAAATATGCGTAGTTGGCATAGGTTACCCCTCAGTATAATTGGAAGGTGTAACGCAGTAAAAATGAGCATCCTTCCGAAGTTTTTGTACCTGTTTCGTACTATTCCACTAAGGGTGCCATTGTCATTTTTTAAGCGGTTAGAAAGTGCTGTAGGCAGTTTTATATGGGGCTACCGGCGGGCAAGGAGAGCTCTTAGGTATATTAAGCTATCATACGAACAAGGCGGTTTTAAACTCCCAGACTTTAAAGTATATTTCTGGGCTGCTTTTGTTAGTCGGATTCAAAGTTTACTCAAGGGGCCAGGTTCTGGCAGGATTTGGCTTTCATACCAGCTGGCTTGTGGTCCAAACACGGGGTTTTTATTGTATAAAACGGCCGACCCTAACTATTACAAGAGGGTTCGATTTAAGGTAGTTAGACACATTGCCTGGATCTGGCAAGATATATGCAAGGCTTATACATTACCTGAGCTGCACGCATATACCAATTTATGGGGAAATCCGAGACTGTCTGATATATTTCATGATTATGTGGGGAGAGGGTGGCAACGTTGTGGTATAATACAGCTTGGGCAGTTATATGATGGACAAGGATTTCGATCATTTACATCATTGAAAGAAGAATTTGGGATATTACAGAGTACATTTTTTTAGTACTTGCAAGTTAGGGATTATTTTACTCGCGGAGAGGGCTTATTAGAATTACCTAGCCCGACTGAGGTACTATCTGCAATTTTTCAGATTTCTGGCCGGGCTTATATTGGTAAAGTTTATCAGAAATTATTAGCGGCCGCTAGTGATGACGGCATACAGATTGCAGTCAAACTGAGCCGGATCTTTGAAATTGATATAACAAAAGAGGACGTATATGAATCTTTGGCATCCATAAATGCTGCAGTTACCTCAGTCAATTTGAAACTACAGCAACACCGGATTATGTTTATGCTGTATTATACCCCATAGCTTATCTCTAAGTGGGCTATGACCCATTTTTCTGTAAAGTCACGTTGCCCGAAGTGTCAAGAATATGCCGCTGATCTCCGCCATATGTTTGTCACATGTCCAAAGCTGAATATGTTCTGGTCTGATGTAACCCATGAGCTTGTAATATTATCAGGCTATGATAATCAAATAACAGAGAAGGAAATTGTATTGGGGGTAATATCAGATCTGGGTAATCTAACGAAGTCTTTAGTCTCGATTATTATAGCATGTGCTCGTCTATGCATTGCTCGGGCATGGATTTAAACAGTGAGTCCAAGTATTACTGAATTTTGGGTATTATTGAGAGGAATTTATGAAATGGAACTGGCCTTAGCTAAAGCCAGGGGCCCACGCTCTTGGGCAAAATTTAAAAGGGTGTGGTCAAGTCTTCAGTGGGACTAAGAAGCGGCATTGTCTCCGACATTTAGTTTAAGTTATTTTTTTTTAAATTCATTTAATGTCATCTTCTAATTTTGTCAAGGTATGTTTTACTCTCTGTGCTTTCATGTGTCTTGATTTTGGTTACTTGTGGTTTTTTTTCTGTGCTATTTCTGTTCAATGGTATTATACTGATGGCTAATAAATAAAAAATAAAAAAAGATAATATTACAGGAGACTTAGGCACTGATCCCCCAGGATAGCGGTATTTCTAGGAATTAACGAACCAGTCATAAAAACTCACATACTGGGACGCCCCGTGGGGCCTAGCCATTTACGCAGCGGTCAACATTACCGCTAAAATTAGAAGTGTTCCAAATGGACCATCCCAACCTGCAAGCTGTGAAACTATCAGAATGCTTCTACGACAACGAACAGACACTGTTGATAATAAATGTCTACATTCACCATAAGCCTGCTAAGAAAAAGGAAACAATTGATCTCCTACTGACACTCATCACCGACCAAATGTCATCCAATCCCACTACACTTATTTTTTATGATAGGCGACCAAAATATGAACCTGCTGCAGGAAGCCGTGCACGATCAAACAGTTGAAATCCAAAACCAGATCAGGCATACTCACCGGCTCCATCCATGGATGCAAAGGAGGGATAACAGGGGTTTGGCCTTTGCCGATGATCTAGGTTGAGATCGTTGAATGGGCGAACTAAGCCTGATATCCCTGCTCAGGCTACCTTCCACTTGGCAATGGCCAACTCGATCTTAGACTACATGCTAATGTCCCTCTCTATTTTTCACATGGTCTGCCTCTATGAGGTAGGAAATCGACTGGAAAGTGACCATCAACCTCAAAAGATCCTGCTGAACCTACACTGCAGGATTCATGGTCAAGCTCAACAGGAAATGGGAAGAGTCTCCACTGTCAACTATAGGAGGCTAAATTGGCCAACAAAATGTATTGCCCGGGTGGAACTCAAAGCAAGGAACCAACGGGAGAGCATACTCAACTTACCCTCTGATTTGCTGGAGCAATGGGCCCAGCTTTCGGTCCTCCTTCTGGTCGATCAATGGCGCACCTCAAGAAAACCAAATATTCTACTAGGGGATTACCCCAGGAGGCCCTCAGCCCAACTCATTACAGCAAAAAAGAAACTAAATCATGCTCTTAGGCTACTTCGAACCAGCCCAAGCTCTACAACATAGAGGTCTGCTTTAACTAAGTTGAGACCTCTATACAGAAAAGCAACATGGGAGTCAGCTAATTTGGGGACAGACCAGTACTGGCATATGCTTCTTATAGCTATTATGAGGAAGGATGCCAGAGAAGTTGGAAATTGGTGAACCACGCTACAGGAGCTAGGCCTCCCCTGCATCCTCCAACATCTCAGAAGAAGCCTGGACTGCTTATTTCCAGGAAATGTTCTGGGGCAGCAAGTCTGTATTGGCGAACTCAGAAAGAAAGCCAACAAACTTGACGGTCAAAAAACCACATGAAGCCAACCTACTGTAGGACGTAAAAAAAGAAATTTCTTCAGGGCGACGCGACGGAGCCATCGGCCCTAACGGCCTACCACAGGCCTTTTTCAAAGAAAATCCTCAATATTGGGCCGAACACCTGTGCCACCTTTACAACTATGTCCTTCTCCACCAGGCTATCCCTGACAGCTGGTGGGGAGTCAATCATAGCCCCAATTTATAAAGCTGGAAAGAAGTCTTTCCCATCAACTAACTGGCTAATCAGTCAGATGGAGAGGCAAAATATTTTGCCCAAATTTTGTTGGCCGATCTAACCGAATGGGCAGCGGAAGACTCACTGGTTCTGGTGAACCAAACAGAGTTCTTCAAAAACACCGGCATGATCACAAACATCCTAATGCTTACCTTACTAATTGATAAAGCTAGATCTCACTCTCAGAACCTACAGCTCTGTTTTGTGGATTTTCGCTCCGCCTTTGACGTCGTACAGAGTTACACTCTTTGGAGTAAGCTTTTGATCTTGGGAATTTCCCTGACACTCCTTAGAGCCATCCAACTACTATACACCAATACATGGACACGGGTAAAACTGGGCACCAGGACAACCATTTCAAGAAAAATATATACAAGCAACGGTCTGAGACAAGGATTTGTCCTTGCCCCGTTTCTGTTCAATTTGTACGTAGCAGAACTGACAAAAATCCTTAATAAATAAACTTACATGCTCCAACACTGTTTGGTTTTAATGCCTCTCACATGCTGTACGACGACGATGTAGTACTGATCAGCTACACGAAGGTTGGCCTGCAAAGACTAATAAACGCTACTGCAATGTACTTTGCACAGCATGGGTACAAAGTCAACCTCAACAAAACAAAGTCAATGTTAGTCAGTACAAGCAGAAGCCCACCACCAACATTACATCTGAATGGCTCATCCTTGTAATCAGTGACAGAGTATAAGTATCTGGGGGTAATCTTTGACTCAAGAGGCTCATTTACTATGCACTATTGCTCGTTTCTAAGAAAAAGTAATACCCTAATGTCTGCTTTCTGCTCTCTAAGGAACACTTTAAAGGGCTTGTCTTTTCAACCATTACTACAAGTCATGGTCTCAAAACACGTACCTTCAATAGTGTATGGAGCAGAAGCACGGAGGGGAGAGCAGATAAAGTAATTGATAATGCAATTGCTGGCACTTATCGGAGGATGTTTAGCCTCCCACAACATACTTCACCAGCCCAAATTAGACTAGAATTTGGGTTACGGAGGCAGAACCTAACCAGCCTTGGCACCTATTTAAAAACCTGCTATAACTAAAGAACGTGTCGGGAGGCACACTAAGCAATCTACTGTAGAGTGCTATATCTGATCCATATAACACACAGGGACACAAATATATGAACTCGTCTTTAACAACGTTGCAGGCTGAGCCACTCTGGGCCTTAACTCTCAATCAGGCTGCTTTCAACAGAGCCATTCATTCAGCAGTTAAGAAGCTTTCTTCCCTTACTAACAAAGCCTTGCTGACAAAAAGATCACATGCATGGATGACAATATGCTCATATGGTCTCCTGAAGCCTCAACCATACTTAGGTGAATTGTTTGGGCTAAGGGCAACGCTCAAGTTGCTGAGTTGCTGGCTGGGCAGCTTTAACACCTTATATAACTCCCCTGCTTGGCTGAGGCAAACTATGGTCACTGCATGCTGGCATGTGCCAAATGGCAGTAAAAGTCTGTCTACAAGGAGAAGACCTAGTGGTCTATGGGAAATTCTTGAATGTTATGGCACTGGCAGAAAGAAAGCTGGCTAAACAAGATTTGTAGGGACAGGATACATTTTTTATCGCTAATATACTTGTTAGACCTGGCATCCTTGGCTTGGGTCTCCCTTCCATTTTTTCACTATGCCTCCACTGTTGTTGACCTGTTTTTGCTGGTATAGATGCTTTGGGCACTTTGCCACTGCTAATCAGTGCCAAAGTGCAAGTGCTCCCTATGATAAAATGATGTATGGATTAGTGAGTCCATGTTTGGCCTATTTGACTCACTGTCAGACCCTAGTACAGTGCACTGGTTGTGCCCAGGGCCTGTGAGTCAAATGCTGCTGGTGGGCTTGCAGCACTGGTTGTGCCACCCACAGGAGCAGCTTGTAAAGTGTGTCTCAGTGCACCCACTGACCAGTCCCTAAACCTTCCCTTTCCTGCATATTAGTCACCCCTAAGGTAGGCCCTAGGGCAGGGTGCATTGTATGTGTAAGGTAGGACATGCCCTGGTGTGTGTGGTATGTCCTGATAGTGAATGACAGCCAATTTCGTTTTTCACTATTGCAAGGCTACCTGTCCCCATAGGCCAGAATGGGCAGTTTGATTATAACATCTTATAATCCTAACTGACCCAGGGAACATGGTAGAAAAACGAATTTAGTATGCCTGAACTCAGAATGATAAAATACATCTTTTAGTGAAGTTGGTTTTAACATTCTGTGTTTGAAAATACCACTTTTAGAAAGTAGGTATTTTCTTGCCTAACCATCCAGCCTGCCTCAGCTAGCTTGTGTATTGTGTGTCTGGGTTTGTGAGTGACAGGGGCTGGGGGACTCCAGGAGACAGGGCGAGTCAGAACAGGGCTGAATAGATCTATCTGCATGTAGAGTGGTGGGAGGAGTGGCACCTGGGTCTGAATAGGGCTGTGCCTGCCTTCCACAATGCTGGCTCCACCTCCTGTGGTGCGTCTGATGTCCCTGGCCCACACTGACAAAGGAAGAAGGTGTGCACTGGCAGAATGCACCCAGAACTGGTTTGGACTAGGTACAGGACCCTCTGCCTTCAGAGGACAAAGGATTTATGGGTATAAATACTGGGGCCCAGACCCCAAGACTTTAGATCACTTCTGGAACAAACAAGACGAACCTTTGCTGAGGAGAGGAACCAGAGAAGCTGAAGGAGGAGACTATCCCTATGCTGTGTGCTGTTTGAGGGATTGGCCTGCAGTGGTTGCCTGATTGCCAAAGAAAGGAGAAAGGAACTTTGTGCTACTTTCATCATCTTGCAGAACATCTCCAAGGGCTTGAAGATTGAGCTTGCCTCCTGCTGAAGTCTCAGGAACACAAGACTTCACCAACCAGCTCCCCTGAATTCCCTTGCTGGGAATTTGAAGTGGCTACTGTTGTGTTGGGCCTTCTGAGAGACTGCGTGTCGCTGGGAGCTGGAAGCACGACTCACGAGGGAGAAGCGTGTCGCCGCCGCAGCCACTGTCGTCGCATCGCCGAGAAAGCGTGCCGCCGCTGCCGCTGTCGCCATCGCATCACGAAGCGCCTCGCATCACCGGAGAAGAGTGTCGCCGTCGCATCAGACGCCGTCGCATCCCCGGAGAAGCGTGTCGCAGGGCCTGTCGCGGCTCAGAAGATTCACTGAGTCGCCGCAGGGCCGTCGGGCGTGCACGCATCGCCCCCTGAGTGTTGCATTAAGAGGAAGACGCCATTTTGTTTCATTGCACCGGATCGTCATCGCATCGCGGCGCTTCGGGTCGCATTGCCACAGAAGCGCAGTAAGAAACCGACGCATCACCTCCCCACACGGTGAAGAACCGACGCATCACCTCCTCTCCGGTAAGGAACCGACGCAGCACCGTCCCCTACGCACCAGTAGGGAACCGATGCATCACCTCCCCCGGAGCAAGGAACCGACGCATCACCGTTCTTGCGTGTAAGGAACCGACGCATCACCTTCCCTGCAACTCTTTTGTTTGTATCGCGTTACGCATCCAAAGGTACATTGAACGTTGAGTGTTGCATTTACCACCTTTATTGAACTGAACTATTTTCTACCATTGACAGTCATATTTTTAATAGTGTATTGTGGATTTTTGTCGTTTTGGGTCTTGTGTTAAGTCTATATAAAAATACTTATTTTTATAATACAACCTGTGTGATGTCCATCTGTAGTGTTGTCACTGGGTTACTGTATGTGTTCACAAATGCTTTACACACTGCCTCTGAGATAAGCCTGCCTGCTCGTGCCAAGCCACCAAGGGGGTGAGCAGGGGTTATTTTAGTAGTGTATCCCCCTTACCCTGATTAGAAGCAAGGGTCCCTATTTGGACAAAGGTACCTACCTCTGCCAACTAGAGACCCCCAGTTCTAACAGTACTGATTGTACTTTGCCTACGGTACCCATTCCCCTTAGTAACCTGTTTGCACTAAGCACTTTACTTAGTGAGTTTTTAAAACTACGGGTACAACTTTCACTGTTTGATGTTTGCATTCCACCCACTTTATTTTTGTACAGTAGCTTGCTAATGCACCAACCACTTTCATCCTGAGAGCCTTTAAGATCATGGCTACAACTGTGATTGATTACGCCTCTTGAGTGTATCTTGTCTACTCAAAACCAGTACTGTATCCTACCAAATTTACCTAACTACCTAAATTAGTGAGCCTCTAAGATCATGGTTATGATCTTTTATTGATCTTTCTTTAGATTGCATACTTATCAATTATCTTAGCTTTTAACACACGTGCTAATGCACTAAGCACTTTAATTTGCAAACCCCTTAAGACCACGGCTTTATCTGTCTCCCCATCGATCTCCTGTTTACATCTTGATGTATCAATAGAATGAAAAAGCTGACGCTGATGGGGACAGGGTTACTGGGTCTGAGGAGTGCATTAAGTATCATAATGTAGAGAGCCTTTAAGATCTAGGCCACAACCTGCACCGCCTATGCTTTTAATTGCACATCGCCCACCATTTTACAAACTGGCTAAAGCACTAAGCACTTAAACTTGAAAATGAATTTCATGTTCACATCGTGATGTAAAAATAGAAAGAAATAGCTTATGATAACTGCCGTCGTTGACGGGTACAGGGAAATTGGGATTGGGGAGTGAAAAATACATGGATAGTTGAACTTTGTGGTTTTAAACAACGAAGTGATTGATTTTAACTTTTTTTTAATTGTAATTTTTAATTAACTGAACAATAAAGTTATTCATTTATTCTATGTAAACAGAACAATTTTATTCTTTAATACATCTTGGATAGGAAGAAAACTGGCCTTTATTGTGCTTAAACTGCAGCAGTTGTAACACATTTTTTTCTTTCTTTTCTTGCTTCTTTATTTCTTTCCTGATTTTTTCTCTCTTGCCTTTTTTCTCTCTTTTTTATCCTCTTTTTTGCTTTTTTGTCTTCTTTCTTTCTTTCTTATTTTCTTTCTATCATTCCTTCCTTCCTTATTTTCTTCCTTTCTTTCTTTTCATTCTTTCCCTATCTTTCCTTCCTTTCTTCATTCTTTCTTTTCTGTATTCTTGCTTTTCTTCGATCTGCCTTTCTTTCCTTCTTTTTTCCCCACCCTTTTTCTTTCCTTCTTTCCTTGTTTCTTTCCTTTGTTTTTTCTTGCTTTGTTTTTTCTTCCCTTCTTTCTGTCTTTCTTGTCATCGTTCTTTCTTACAATCTTTCTGTTTTTTTTCTTTCCTTCTTTCTTTAATGCCTTCTTTCTTTCTGTCTTTCCATCCTTTGTATTGCCTTCTTTTTTTTGTACTTGCCTTTTTCCTTTCTGACTTTCTTCCGTTCTTTCTGTCTTTCCGTCTTTCTTGCCTTCTTTCGTTCGTTCCTTATTTCTTTTAATCTTTATTTCATTAATGCCTTCTTTCTTTCCTTATTTTTGGTTTTCTTTCTTCTTTTCTTGCCCACTTTCTGTCTTGCTTTGCTTTTCTTTTTCCTTCCTTCTTTCTTTTTCATTTCTTCCCTTCTGCCTTTCTTTCATGTCATCCTACTTTAAATTCCTCCTTTGTTTGTTTGTTTCTTTCTTTCCTTCCTTCCTTCTTTCCTTCACTTGTTACTTCTTTCTTTCTTATTTTCTTTCTTTTTTGAAAGAGTCTGGCATCTTAAGGTCTGTGTTAGCCAAGACCTTTTGATTTCTTTCTTTCATTCCCTTCCTTTCTTACCTTCTTTCTGTCTTTCTTCTTCCTTTGTTGCCTTCTTTCTTTCTGACTTTCTCGCCTTCTATCTGTCTTTCCTTCTTTCTTTCCATACTTCCTTCTTTTTTCCTTGTTTCCTTGTTTCTGTTTTTCATGTCTCCCTTCTCTCCTTTTTTCCTTGTTGAATCATTCTTTATTTCTCATTACCTTCCTTCTCTCTTTCTTTCTTTCTTTTCTTCCTTTTTCCTTTTTTGCCTCTTCTTTCTTTCTTTCTTGCAAGCAGCTAGTAGCCAGTAGCATAACACGTTAACCACAACCTTTGAATTTTACTAAAATTATGTGTATGAGATAGTCATTTATAGGTGTTTTCTGCCACGCTTCATTCATTTGTCTGTGGTTGTATCATTCATGTTTTTCTTCCATCCACTTAGCATGCATCAAGGGGCAATGCTTCAGCTTACTTCAGCCATTTGCTAATTTCACTATGAGTTACGACATGCTGCCCTTTCATAACTCATCCACACACAAAGTGATTTCCTTCAGTACCAGGGAGTACTATGGTAATGTGTTTTATGAGACACAAAAACATTTTTGCCTTGAGCCAATATTTTCTGTGGATTGAAAAAGGTCTGGCAGCTTCCTGAACAATAAGGTTTTACAAAAAACATGAGAAAAAAAACCCAAGAATTGCCAAAACATTGACATCAGATCTATTGATTTTGCCAATGCTTGTTTGACATGTTTCCATCTGTAGTTAATGCTATTTGTTCCATGTCATTTAAATAGACCTGCTCAGGTGCATTCAAGTGGAGAGTTGAATCTTTGCTTTGCTTCCCATCATTTTTCTTTTTCCCAGTTTTAAAATATAGGTGGTATGAAGCAACAGATGGGATGAAAAATCTAAGAATACAATTGTGGAACTTTGCACATGGAATTCCTGATGCTTTCTGTTATTCTCTATGTAAGAGAGAGTTTTTGGGGGAATTATCAATCAAATCATTGTAGTCTGCATGCATTAGGCCGCACCCTTGCTTAATATAGGTGATGTCTCCTTAAATGGATTGTTACTTATGCTTTGATTAATAAAACTGTTTCATCCCACATATAGCAATGAGAATCTGTGGGTTTTATTTGGTAACTGTGGATCGAATATGTGAGTTGACAGCCTCCTCCAGGGCCCTCCCAAGTAGTAGCACTCCCTCTGGAACAGCAGTGGCCATGCCTGGCATTAAGGGTGTTATCTTAGATAGTGGTGCCGATTCCTGGCCTAATAGTAGCATTGATTACTGTAATGGTGATTGCTATCCCAGGCAAATAGAGCTGGCCCTGGAATAATGTTGGCCATCCCAAGTCTGGCATTTTTTGGATATCCCTTTTATAATAGTGACCATTCCTGCCATGGTGCTGACCATCAGTGCCATTTTGTGTTTGCGTGTGAAATCAGATGGCCATACCACTTATAATGGTGGCCATCCCTAGCCTCATGGTAAATATCCCTGGTATAATTGTGACCACCATTGGCCTTGCAAAAGGTGGCCATCTCCAGTACCTGTTGTCCATCTATTAGTCCTGGCATCTGGCAGGCATAATCAGAATTTGATGGGCATCCCTGACAAAAAACAGGCAGCCCTAGCACCAGGAGTTTTAGAACTCAACTAAATTGTTTTTGGGTTTGTGAAGTGTGCCACAAACCACCTTTCTCACAGCTTTCTGCATCTGCAAACGTTCTCCAGTTCCTGGTATTTGTTTTTGCTGGAGGGGGAAATTTCACGAATGTTGCAGAATTCCAAGATATTCCCCCTAGTGGAACTAAGTTGTGAAAAAATGGAAGTATAAGTGCTCAAGTATGGAGCTCAACCCTCTGAGCATGGTAAAAATCAGCAGAAATGAGAAGAAGTCTTCCTTTAGTGAAGTCAGGATAGGGTCTGCTCTACTGTTCTAAAGTTTACACAATTAAAGGATAAAAAAAGATTCTAGAAGGCATCTTCTTATCAGTTTTGACCAAACAAACCAATGCGAAGACAGTGTTCTTTGGGAGCAGGTAGACTCCCTAGCTTACCAGCTCTCAATCAAAGGAGTAACCATTCGGTGACTTTGGATGTAACATCAGGACATTCTGCCTGGTACAGGAGTTTTCTCCCACCATCTCAATCTTCACATCTGAGGCCAACCTCTTAATTAAAAAGTTCAGCAGTCTACTAATCTAATTCAATGCACAAAAACCTTTTCTAATCTAATGGCACATAATAAGACAACTGCGAGAAAGAGAAAGACAACGCACTTGCATCACATCTTGTGGAAATGCAACATGTGCACCCAGGCCTAGTTACAGGTTAGGCCAACATTAATTTAGAATAGAGTCTAAACAAATACAATTAACATAGTTGATTGTATCTAATAAATTTAGGAAAGAATGTACATTCCCTTTATAATGAATGAATGAATGAAATAATTTTATTGCATAATTACTTAAAACCATTGCAATTACACACCTGTAGCATCAATAAGTGTTAAAACAAACCTTGCACATTTTGTAAACAATAACTCTGCTAATTGCCCCTATTCGTGTCATCAAAATGTCCGTGCTTCACCATATTTCAACTTTTGAGAGCAAGTCCTACAGTTGAAACCACGCTTATACAAGCGGCATTCCGGCCCAGATGGAGACTTATAAAAAGGAAGGGCCCTTAAAATGTATTCTATTATTAAAAAGCTAGAGAGCCATTAAAAGCCAAGCTCTCCCCTTGCGGATTAACATAGGTTGGAGAGTGCTAGTGCAGTATCAATCACCAAAATTGTGAATAAGTAATTAATTCCCAGTTTGTTAATATTGCCTCTGTGTCTCGGCCTGAGTGATGCTAATGTGGTCCATCCCCATGTTAGTAAACAATAGTAAACAATAACGCTGTGCAAAAAAACGGCATAACAGTTACCCCTCTTCAGGGGAACCATGTGGCATTGGCCAAACATGCCATAAAATACCAAACTCTCCCCTTGCGGGCAAAGATGGCATAAAAAGTGCAAGTGCAAAGTCAGTTGGCAAGATTGTATACAATTCATCCCTGCATTTATAAGTGATGTCTCTATATCGCGACTTAAATGGCGCTAATGCAGAATCCACCGGCATGATTTTTAAAAGATTCATCCCCACGTTTGTAAGCCCAGCGGGTTAACTTGGCATGAAAAAAATGCTAGTGCAGAATCAATCCACCAGCTTGGAAACAAATCAGCCCGCATTCATAAATAATGACTCTCTATTGTGGTGTAAAAAAATGGTAATGCACAATTGGTCCGCAAAATTGTACACAAATCATCCCCACAATTGTACACAATAACTCTGTATAAAATATAGTTGGATAGTTGCCTCTATTCCGGCTGCCAGTTGGCTTTAGCCCACCTTGACGTATATGCAAGGAACCTTGTGCAGTATAAACCGAGAGCCCATTTGTCCTGGAGCTGATGTATTATAGGCCATACAACTATTCCAAAGTGCTTGTGTGCTGGTTTCGGCTATTCAATGCGTCCGTTTGACTATAGTGCACCAAGGAGTTGCTTTCGGGTGTGCTTTTACCAAGTGTGCCCTGTGGCCTCCAGTCTGACTACTGTCCCACTTTTTCCAATATTTCTTCATCAGTCATGCATATCAGGATATAGGGTTGACCAATTTCGACGAGGCGATTTTCATCTGGTGTTGTTTTGTTCAAATCCCTTCGGATAGCACTCGTGAATTTACCAGATTTGGCCTGGTCCGGGGGCACTGTACAAGACAAGAGCCAAGAGAGTGCCTCTGTGGATGTTCCAACCCCATGCCTTTGGTTTTAGCAACTTCTGGCGATGTTGGAGTAAGGCGGGACAGCAGCATATAAGATGTTCCTTGGACTCTGCTCTGTAATGGCACATCCTGCATTTAACACTCTTCAGCAAGGATTTCCAACCTGGATTTAATCCCTTTATGGGTAGTAACACTATCCAAGCCCATTTGATCTCTTTCAAGCAATTCTTTCCCAAGGCGCTACTCAGATATAGCTTAAGGCGCTACTCAGATATAGCAGAATGTTGTTTGCCTCATATGACTTAATTAGGCCCGACAACAGACCAATGGCCTTATATCTGGCCATATCTTCTCTTGACTGCTAGAAAATGTGTTTGTTTAACAAGTTCTTTATTGTTACATAGTTTACATCCTCTAGGGATCAACTTGCTATAGATAGATCCAGTTTTACCACTGCATCAAGAAAGTATGTTTACCAAGGGTTAGGTCCCCCTTCAAATATTATTTTAAGTACTTTCTTTAGTGATCCTTTCTGGGCATTCAGTCTCTTGAACCAGTATTTCACCAGGGTGCTCATACATTCATATTTTTGTTGCACCAGACCGAACTCAAACCGAATCAAGCCATTCCATGCCAAGTTGACGAGTCCAAAAAGTCTTTTATAACTCCGCACTGTGCTTTTTCCATGATCATCTCCATCTTCCCTGGGAATGCTTGCAATGCATACACTGCTACTGAGAGCAGTTTGGATTTCGTGACTTTTCTTCTCGGTGCCGTAGTTGGGCTTTGTAGTTTGCCCTGTAGTTTACACATTGCGTACGTAGATGGTAGCTTGTATTTTAGCCTTTGTCTTTGACTGGAGCATAGTTGCTTTTCCTTTGTCATTTAGCCACGCCCCCAGGTAGTTGTGTGATCTTACTGTAGCTATAGTCTGGCGGCACAACCTTGACCATAGGAGAGCTTTTTTCACGTGATGTCCAAAGATCACAACTTTGGTTTTACTGGCATTCGCTATGAGCTCAGTCACATCATTGTAAGTGTTCAGAGCGTCCAATCTTCTTTGCAGTCCAACTCTGGTGTGATTGAAGATCACCAGATCGTCAGCATACTGGAGCACGTGCAGTCATTGCTGCCCATTTTTTGGAGTGAGCAGAGTTGCACCTTATATGGATTTCCCTATGTCAGCCGTATACAAGTTGAAAGAGTTGGGGCTAATACGCAGGCCTGTTTTAGGCCATGGTCAGTAAACAGCTTATAAGAAGCTGTGTCCCCTGCCAGTTTGATTCTCACCCAGGTGTTGCTGTACAAAGAGATGATTGCCTTCAGGAGATTGTCTAGGATCTTCCAACTTTTCAGTTTGTTCCATAGCTTGCTTCGAGGGACGCCATCAAAGGCTGCAGAATAATCTACAAAACATGCAAATACTGGCAGGGTGTTTTGTGAATTTGCCTGCTGTGCTAGATAAGCTAATGCCACTATATTGTCCATAGTCTAGCAGCCTTTTCGGAATCCGGTTTGGTAGAAAGGTAAAATTCCATTGTCCTCAATTCAATCTGTTAGTCCGGAAACTATGTGCTGGCATACACTTTGCCTTCAATATCTAACAAGGCAATGAGTCTGTGTTTTTTTTAATCTGTTTTTTCACCCTTCTTAAAAACTGTTTGCAACTGCGAGCCTCACCAGGAGTCTGATACATCCCCTGAGATTCTGCATTCTGTGTACAAAGTGGATAGGATCTCCGCCCAAACTTTGGGATCCTGTTTAAACAAATCGCTAGGTAGGCCATTGGGACCTGGGGCCCCATCCCTTCTAATCTTTTATATGACCTTTATGACCACCTTGGGTTCCTGCTCTGTGCCACATTCATTCGGTGGGGCCTCTTCTTCAAATGCTGCACCTTCTGGCCATGAGATCCTTCTGCTACCTTACAGCCCTGGTTTCGTTATATATATTTCTGTGGTATGGGCTAACCAGGCTTCCGCCGTCACCGAGTTTCCCCTGTGCGTTTTTTCATTCTCCATCTTGGTTATGTACTCCCAGAATTGCTTCTGTTTGTTATTTTTACACAGTTTAAATACTCTAATCCATTCCTTCTCAATCTTCATTTGTTTTTGTTTCCATATGAGGCGTTTGTGGTCCCGGTGGGCTTGTTTATAAGCGCTCTCTGTCTCCATGGTCCCAGTTTTTAGATAGAACCTTTTGGCGTGTCTGAGAGCACGGGTGCTATCCCTCAGGCTTCTGTTGTATTTCCAATTTCGTTGCGGGGTTCCCGGGCATCTTATGTGTTGCCTTCCTGGCTCCTCTTAGCAGGACTGCACGTAGCTCTTCTATCCAGGGCCTCCAGTTCTGGATGGATGAAGTGGGTGGCGCACTGCTGACCATGCATCCTAGTTCCAACTTCCAAGTCTCCCAATTAGTTATATTGGGTGGGTTCCATCTACACAATTACTAGTAAGGGTGGCTTACAATTGTTTCCGCCGCAGTTTACGAATCACACAACCGGTCACCCCATATGCGCCGTCTCTTCCTATACTTGGCACGCCTAGGCGACGTCAAGCAATTACTGGCGCAGAGTTTTCCCAATGGGAGGAGGTGATGAGTACAAACTCTAGGCGACTTATACAGTGATGGTCAACTGCTGACATTTGAAGGGCTCACTGAAGAATCAAGCTTACCGCAGGGCCAGTTCTTGCTACATGCCGCAGTGTTACACACGCTACGCACGTTATGGGGAAACGTAATGCAAGAACCCGCCACCCACTTAACAATACAGTACCTACATGAATAGGGCACGGGCCGGCATCTTACCAGATGGTTGGTGGACTCCCTAAGATTGCACACAGCATCCCCACTGCTATCCCTTCGAGCCCACTGGGACACCGACCTGCAGCGACCTAGCACAGAACTGGAATGGGAGGATATTCTAGGGAGTCCCACACACATCCCCCGAAATGCCAGATTCCGACTCATTCAAAACTACATAATACACAGAGTTTATTTGACACCAGCCAAGATAAATCAGTATTTCAATCGTAACGATGCCAAATGCCCAAGATGTGATGTGATAGGTGGAGATCTACTACACATGCTGTGGACCTGAACAGCTATCCAATCGTACTGGGAAACAGTCACCAAACACTTAGACCGGACCGCACACTAGACTGGTCATGGGAGACATGTATATTAGGTCTATATCAAAGGTGACGACCCGCTACATAGACCTGGGACTTATAGTTGCTAAACGACTGCTCACACGACACTGGAAATCCCCTGAACCCCCAGCTGCAAAGGCCTGGTTTCAATCACTTCTCTGTTGGGCGCAGGCGGAAAGTATAGCGCTCCGTTGCGAAGATGCGGTGGGGATACGGAAACAGCCGCTGGCGGCAGAGTGGGATGCGATCTTGTCAGACTTTCGCGCATCCTGGGAGAGCTACTTTGAAACACTAGATAATGCATCTGAACGAGAAGAAGTGTAAGAACTGCTAAATATAGTAGAGCAAGGGGAGCATGAAAGCACAAGTAGTAGCCAGCAGGTGCTACGTATAGGGCTTTAGGTGTGGTATGCCCCCTCGCACTTATCGAAGCTGCATGTGGACTATTAAAGAAACAAGTGTGGCGACGTGTGTGTAATAAAAAATAATTGGTAATAAAAACGTGTAAGTGAAGGCGGGGCAGGCGAAGTATAATGGGGATACATAATCGCCGATATGGTGTGTTATTCTATTTACTCAAGAACAGGAGGAAGGGTAAATGTACTGTTTTTTTTTTGTTATATCAATGTTATGTTGCATAATGTTTATGTTTAAAATGGGCATCACAACTATTGTAAACACACTGGACATGACTCTGAGATAAATATACGTGGTATGTAGCAATACGAACAAGCCTAGAAAAGTCTACATGTGTAAATTGTAACATGTTGTTTGATGTATGACCTGACATGTGAAAAACCCGAAATTCAATAAAATAAATTTAAAAAAAATAAAAAAAAATTGGGTGGGTTCCATTTGATCCTCCTTAATAATTTGTAATACTCCGTACCTCTTGTATGGATTATAACCTCCAATTCTTCTCGGTATTCGCTCTGGAGTTTGAATTCTACTATGAGCATAGTGTGGTCACTTGCTTCGACTGATTTACATATGGCTGGGTCTGAACTGGGGTGGTGAAGTGAGCTAAAGAATTATGATGGATTCAATCCAGATCTGTGACTAGGGGTGAGTGTCTGAAAAGTTTCAGCGCTCCGTCCATCATCTCCTTGTGTTTGCTTTGTTCGCCCTAAGTTGGCAGGGTATTCCCAAACGTGTGTCCCTTGCTCACTTTGCCACTGGATTCAAGCTAGCCTGGCTGATGAGGGGTGTCACCCCGAAACTGGTCCCAGGATGCTTGTTTCTGGTCCAGGGAAGACCTGGCTTGGCAGTTCGGTCTGGACTGTTGCTATGAGGCACAGGGTCAAGGCTGATTTGCATATGGCTGGGTCTGAACTGGGGTGGCGAAGTGAGCTAAAGAACGATTATGGATTCAAAACAGATCTGTGACTGGGGGTGAGTGTCTGAAAAGTTTCAGCGCTCCGTCCATCATCTCCTTGTTTTTGCTTTGTTTTCCCTAAGTTGGCAGGGTATGCCCAGATGTGGGTCCCTTGCTCACTTTGCCACTGGATTCAAGCTAGCTTGGCTGATGAGGGGTGTTACCCCAAAACCGGTCCCAGGATGCTTGTTTCCGGTCCAGGGAAGACCTGGCTTGGACAGTTTGGTCTGGACTGTTCCCATGAGGCACAGGGTCAAGACTGATTTGCATGTTGGTGGGTCTGAACTGGGTTGGCGAAGTGAGCTAAAGAAGGATGATGGATTCTACCCAGATCTGTGACTGGGGGTGAGTGTCTGAAAAGTTTCAGCGCTCCGTCCATCATCTCCTTGTTTTTGATGTGTCTCGAAGCCTGAGATCCGATGCCTCTTTTCTTCTCCTCGTAAAGGTGTAATCAATTGTTGTACAATTGTTGAAGGTAAGAGACTTAGATTCTTTAAAGCTGGATTCCTTGGCCCAAGCCTCTGCTGAATCTAATTCATAAGCACATTGGAACCTATTGAATGCTCTTTCTGGAGTTGTACCATTCCCAATATTGGCTGCCTCAGGGCTCAAGTGATGCAGGTTAAAATCCCCTGTGATGATCATGTCCATGGCTGCATGTTCTCATAGCACCTCCTCTAGAGCAGTGATGACCTGTTTCGTTGTTTCCAGCTTTGAGATACAATTACTATTGAGATATATATTGATGATTAGAACTTCCTTTCTAGTTTTGCCATCAAATAGCCCTTCTACTATAATGCACTGTAACATATCAAGCAGTTTCGCGACCTCTTTGATGGAAACTTCTAATGCGTGTTTTACATATATTGCGGGGCCACCCGAGGGCCTGCCATGAGAGTGTAGTTTTCTAGCTGGTATGTATAGGCTGGCAAAACCTTGTAAATGTACTTCCGTTTTTTCCCATGTTTCCTGTATGCAGGGAATGTCACCCTCCTGCATTTTTTTAATCGCTGATTCACTGTTTAATACACTTGCAATGCCTGCGACATTCCATATTATAATCTTGAGGCTGGGACTTTTTGCTCTAGTTGGAGTGCCTTCACTGGTGTTTTATTTGTATGGTTGCTGGTCTCACCTTTTTTTGTATCTGTGGGCAAGGGGTAATTATTATATTTGCCCTGCGTTGTAGAGGCCTTGTGAGTCTGGGTCCAGTGCCGCCTTTCATCTACTGAATTACCTTCAATTATTCTTCTCTCACTTCAGCCCTCTTGTTCACTATATTCTATGGTAAAATTGTGGAAACTGGGAGTTCTTTCTAGGTGGGGAGTCCCCCGTAGCAGGCTTTGTGTAGTTGTGCCATTTGTACGATATCTAGGGTGACCACCCCCTTGGCTGTCGAGCCCATTGGATATTTTTCGTCAGCCAGTTCCTGAACCACTATGCCCCTTTTCTCAAAACTCTTCTTTTCCTGCAAGACCAAGTGAGCGAGGGCAGTTGTTTTCCATATCGCTATCGTGTTTACCGAGGTGTTCCACTTCTTGCCCGTTTCAAAGTGAATGATGAGGAGGTCTTTGCTCGTTATTTGTACAAACGTGTGGATGAGTTGAAACAGCTTCAAGATATTTGCCCTATTAAGAGTGTCTTGCCTTTCCCGTGACGTGAACTGGGGCAAAACATCACTTTCTGTGTGGTCACAGCATGAGCCCAGGGGTCAACCTCTTTGTTTGTAGAAAATTCTTTGGCCATTCTTTCCATCTGGGTGTCATTCAGTCTGACACTTTGCTGTCCATTATGGGGCGGGTCACAGTGTATTACTAATGGCCCAGTAGTCTTTCTTTTTGATTCGTTTAGATCTTCCTCCATAGCCTGACAGGCTGCATCTGTGCCCATTGTTCTTACTTGTTCCGGGCCCCCTCCAGCAACAACTTGAGCTGGCCTAAGATCTTTTTGTTCTGACGTTTGGCCTAAAGCTTGGTCAGCCCCCTCTACCTTGGTGGCCATTGAGTAAAGATCTCCTGCGGCCCTCAGTGGTGCCTTTTTTTCCAAAACTCAGAAAGAGTTTTATGCTGGGGGGTTCTTCTTTCTTTGCTGTTTTTTATTCGGCCATGCAGTGCTGCCCCAAGCTCCTTTGTGCAAGGGTCTGCATCAGTGTTTTTCAACTTTTCTTTAGCCCTTTTTTCTCGCTTCTTGTCAAAGGTTTGTTATCCTTGATTGTGGGACATTATCTGGTCTTATGTGAATTTCAGGTGCCTTGTTCTTTACAATCATTGCTCTGTTTCTAGGCTTGTTTTAGCACCATTGTTTAAATTAAGGGTTTTCAGCTCTTTGATCATTGTTGTAAGAACTTCAGGCAATGCTGAAAGCTTCTCCTCAATGGCTCTACAATGGCAGTCCTTTATGGTGATTCTTTTTTACAAATCTTCTAGCTTGGCAACTATGTTAGCAATGGCCAATGCTATAGTTTGCATGGTGTCCATTTGGACCTCCAGCTTATGTGACTGCCAATTGAGAACATTGGTGGCTGCCACAAGTGTAGCGTTGATCTAAGACAGCAGGTTATCTTGATTTTTAAACAAGTCATGGTTTGCCTCTTGGCCCACCTTCTGGGTATTGTCGACTGGCGTATCAGTTGTATCCATCATAATAGATGGCCTTGCTCCTTGCTGCCGCACCTCCTCATCCAACCATAACATGGATCTACTTCCACTCAGCTCATCCCACCTCCTTGAGGGCAGTGGGCTGGTTGGGGTGATTTTGGTTGGATCAAATTGATCGCTTAGTGCATCTGCCACTTTGGTATACATTTCTGCGGCTGTTGCCCCGTCCCGTACCTGTGGTGAGGACCTGGAGCCTAACATCCTTGAAGGCGGGTCGCTAAGCTGACCACACTCTAGACAAGGCATTGCTAGTGAGCCTGAGGAAAGTTCTATCACACTGGCATCATCCACACTTACCTGTGTACAAATGACGGGAGTAACACCATTGTTATCATTATCCAAGGTGAGTGTATGATACATTGAAACTTCACTGTCACCCTTAGAGGCCTCTAAAACCCTTTAATTATTAGCGGTTGGCCCCCTCTTTGTCTGGGGAATCTCTAGGCAGCTGCCTGACGTTGGTACATTGTTGTTATCATTATCGTTATCCAAAGGCGTAGCAACGCTAGCGTCAGATGTTGAACCCTCCGTAATTCCCTCTCTCCTGTAGTAAATGTACAGGGTTTTTGGACCCCTTGACACCTTCTGTGTGCTCCTTTGGGCAATCCCTCGCTGTTTGCCACTCTTCTCTGCAAGAGGACTCTGTAAGCGACTTTCCAGCCTGCTGCGAAGCGCGTGGCTCTGGCTTGCTGACGATCACCCCCCTGGCGCCCTTCTTGCTGGCCCTAGTGCTCTCTTCAGGGTGTTTTCAAGGCGGCCATCAGAGTGACTCATTGAGCTTAGAAAAATTTGCTAAATGTTTTCCTGTGCCGCTTGTGGCTCGTAGAGAAGCGTGACTCAAGCAGCCCTCACTGAGACTAAAAACTAAAAAACAGGGTTTTGTCTGGTTGCTTAAATTTTGTGAGGGTTCTAAGCCAGAGAAAATACTGGAGGCGGGAGCACATTTTGACCACAAGCTGAACCCGCACCTAGCCGGGCCGCCTCTGCAGCCAAGGGGCTCTACCTAATACAGAGGTTCTAATGCCTCTGTCCTCCCAGAGTTTCTCTGGTTCTGCACTTCACCCGCTCCCCATCTTGCTCCCCTTGGTGGTGTCCCCTCTCGGGGGTCCGCTCTCCGTGAGCACGGAGCCTAGGAACCAATTAAAGGGCTCCGTGCTGTATGTGAAGTTTGTTACCCACGGGAGGCCGTTGAAGAAAGGAGGGAGTCGTCAAAAAAACAGCTCACCTTGCGGGGTGGCACCAAACAGCCAGCTGACAGTCTGATGTTAACTGGGTGGCCAGGCCCAGAAACCGCGCAGAAATCGACCGGGGAGGAGGGGAAGACGGCAGTCAGTGGTACGCGGTCAGCGGTCGGCGAAGGCTCCAGCAGCTGAGAACGCAAAGACGCGCCGGCTGCTGCGCGAGCTGCCGAAACTCCTCCTTTGCATGCTGCATGCATGCTCCGTCAGTAGAGAAGGCCCTGCATATTCCCTTTATAACAAATACATTTATTATAATTCCACTAAATATACTGGTGGCTGTTATCTACATGGATGCATAGCCAATCACTATAATTGATTAATAAAATACTCACAGAGTAATACAATTAAACACACATTGAGTATATAAGTTACATGTTTAAGAAGTGTGGCATTAAATTACACTGTTACAATCCCCCCTCTGATGACTAAAATAGCCATCACACAAGTGAAATGAATCTTCTGAAACCACCTCAAGATCTTGTTGCCTTTAATATCTTTTGCATTGGCTTTTCCATTTCCTTCATCTCATCATAGACCTTGCACTATGTTGAACTTGGCCCTTTCTACAGAGTCATTTGAAAACTTTTTGTCTTCAGCCTCCTGTTTACTGATCCCGTTTTTGTTGGCTTTTCGAAATCTACGCACTTTACCAAAGCTAACCAGTGCTAAAGTGCTTGTGCTCTCTCGTTTATACACGGTAGAACTGGCTTACACCCAACTGGCACATATAATTTACTTGTAAGTCCCTAGTAATGTGCTACTACATGTACCCAGGGCCTGTAAATTAAATGCTACTAGTGGGCCTGCAGCGAATTGTGCCACCTACTAAAGTAACCCTTTCAAACATGTCTCAGGCCTGCCGCTGCTGCCTGGGGGTGCAGTTTTAAGCTGCCATTTCGACCTGACAAACTAAACCTTTTGCCAGGCCTAAACTTTTCTTTTTAATACGTATAAGTCACCCCTAAGGTAGGCACTAAACAACCCACAGGACAGGGTGCAGTGTATTTAAAAAGTTGGACATGTACTTTGAAGTTTTACATGTCATGGTAGTGAAAAACTCTTACATTCATATTTTACTACTGCAAGGCCTACCTCTCCCATAATATAACATTGGGTTACCTTATTATATTTAATAAGAGATAACTTTCATTTGGGAACAGGCAGTAATGTTGAGTTTGGTGTCTAAAGAATTGTAATTTAAAACCCTTTTTAATGATAAAGTTGGATTTTAAGTGACAATTCTGAAAATGCCACTTTTAAAAAGTTGAAAAACAACAAACGGGGTTGGGCCCTTATCTACAACCACCATGGACCTCTATCAACAATCAAAAACCAAAGCAGTTGGTGGTTGTGTTTCTTTTTGTTTTTTACTTTTTTCACAAGATCATTCTACGTAATAAACATGACCTGTAAATCAATTAAGGCATATTACCATGTTGGAATACATTACTCAGTATTTTGTCACAGAGAGTGATACCAAAATAATTGAAAACCTGTACAAACTATTTTCTCATCACAAATTAAATCACATCAGTAAACAAGATGACACAAATCAAATAGAGTCGATCAGTGTTCAACCAGTCCAAAGTTGTAAGCCAGAGCGACTTCTCGTAACGCTCTTGGTGTCAGTTATGGGTTCCAAAGACATCAAATAAGGAAAGTGAAAGAAAAAATTGCTTTTCATAGGAAGTCCTTAGTCATCCTCCATATTAGTGTTGGTTGGACATGGAGGCCCCAAAATAATAGTCTACGCGTTTCGAACCATAATCATTATAGGTTCTCCTCAGGACCAGGGCTGGGTGATTTCTTAGGTACCTTCATATGATGTAAGAGGGAGAGCCTCTTTCAACAGTGTCCGTATTTTTAATTTGGATGTAGAGCTGGGTAGTAGCAGAACTTCAGTCCTAGATGATGACTGTGCTTCAATTCTTCATAGGAGAATCTTTTTATTAGAAGCAATCAGGCTTGTGGCTTTCAATTGAAAGGCGAAGGACCGGATCCTTAATTTGCCTTCTCTCCAGCTTTAGCTCAGCTGAAAAATGGCAGTATGACTATTATTTTGGGGCCTCCATGTCCAACCAACACTAATATGGAGGATGACTAAGGACTTCCTATGAAAAGCAATTTTTTCTTTCATTTTCCATATTTGATGTCTTTGGAACCCATAACTGACACCAAGAGCGTTAAGAGAAGTCGCTCTGACTTACAACTTTGGACTGGTTGAACACTGATTGACTCTATTTGATTTGTGTCATCTTGTTTACTGATGTGATTTAATTTGTGATGAGAAAATATTTTGTATAGGTTTTCAATTATTTTGGTATCACTCTCTGTGACAAAATACTGAGTAATGTATGTCAACATGGTAATATGCCTTAATTGATTTATAGGTCATGTTTATTAAGTAGAATGATCTTGTGAAAAAAGTAAAAACAAAAAGAAACACAACCACCAACTGCTTTGGTTTTTGACTTTTAAAAAGTTGGCATTTTCTTGTCCCAACCATTTTGTGCCTGTATCCTGGGTCACATGACTAGGTGTAGCTGGCAGTTGGTCTTTGTGTATTGGTCCCAGACACTGAGAGTAAGTGGAATAGGTGTTGCCAAGAATGGTCATCTCTGACTTGATGAAGGAAAGGAACTGTCACCTACCACACTTGCACATCAAAAAGCTCTACCTGAACACACTCACAAAAGGTTCGACACTAGCCTTTTGTGACCCCAAACAAGCTGGAGCCAGTACAGGGAGGCAGGAAATTCCAAACACGTCTGAGGGTGCAAACCCCCAGAACCTTCTCCTGCTTCAAGGCTGGCACCATGCATAAATGGTGCACCCTCAAATGCAAACCTTCAGTACACCTCTGGACCTGTGGAAGACTCAGAAGGACTGATGTGCTGCTCTGCAAGATGGACTGCTACTCTGCTGCCCTGCTGCCTGAGTGAGAAGGATTGGAGCTGCATCTTGAACTCAGAAACACCAGAATGACTCCAAGGGTTAGTTGGCTGGCCTCCTGAGCCTCAGGGACAGAAAAGACTCCAACAACCTTGACCCAGCACCTGAACTTTGTCTGCTGTAAGCCGTGCCCCCCAAGTAGTTCCAACCCAGTTCTGGGCCCTTGGAAGTCAGTCTGAAGGTGCTCGACCAGCCCAGCTGTGGTCCAAGCAGAACTGACTCAGCACGACGGATCGGCTCGCAGCTCAGCATCAGAACTGCCTCTGCGTGATGTATCATCGATGCAGAACCCCATAGCTCTCTGGAACTACCACTGCATGACGCCTCCTCACTGAAGGACCTTGCATAGCAGACCTGCAGCTCCTCATAATCATCTCTGCCAACGCATCGTTGACTCAGGATATTGCATCACAGCCCCAAAACCCATCAGGATTTTTCTGGTGTTGTGTTTTCACTTTATTACTGTTCAAGTGCTACATAAATACTTTACATATTGCCTCTAAGTTAAGCCTGACTGCTCTGTACCAAGCAACCAAGGGGTTCAGCACAGTCTAATGTGGGGTTTGCTTGTGTTTCACCCTGAAGAGAACTGTAGTTACTGCTTGAGTAGGGTTTCACCCCCTCATCCAATAACCCAATTTCCTAGACACTGCTTATCTTCTAACCCACTGCCATCCCATTTCCTCCTAATTCCCTTTCCTTCAACCACCACTTTTTTGATCTAATGTTTTTGAATACCTAGAGAATAGCAAATAAACGGGGGCGGAGCTTGCCACAGCACAAGATGGCCGCGTGAGAGAAGAGCTCCGCGCGCCATCGGCTTTACGCACTAATTATCCTTACTTTCGGCACTGCTACCTGCCTAAGAAGCCGAGATTCCTGCTGAGCTCGGTCAGGGCTTCCCTCCGACGCCACTTGAGCCGCCGCAGCTGCTACATGAAGAAGTGCACTCGCCGGTGCCCTCCGGCGCCCCAATCCTACTACAGCCCGAGGCCGTGTGGGCCTGCGGGCACGCCTGGGAGTCTGAGCATCCGGCTGCAGCCGGGCGCGTGTCGCCTTTCCCCGGAGCTGCGGCATTCGGTGCCTGCCCCACGGACATTGCCTGCCGAGCTGCAGGGGACTCTCCTGAGGCTGGACCACCTCCCGGGCGGCACCACCCCCTCCCTTGTGGCCTGCGCTCCGGAGGAGTCTGCCCTGGGCGGAGTGACGATTGTGTCGGAGGTGGGAGCATTGGAGCGATGCTGGTGGTGGAGCACGGCGGCCACTTGGGAGCGCGGTCCCCCTGAGCCTTGACTTCCAGCAGCTCCCCACCCCTCACCGCTACAAAAGGTGGAGCGGATCCCGGGGAGAGGGGCTGGAGCGACGATCTCTGGGATTTGCACCTGTGCTGCGTGGCGGGCCGGACCGTCACCTGTGCTGACCCGCGGCGTGGCCCACTCTTACTGCTCCTTCCTGGTGGTGCGGCAGTGGACGCGGCGTCCCGTCGCACTTCACCCGCTCCCCATCTTGCTCCCCTTGGTGGTGTCCCCTCTCAGGGGTCCGCTCTCCGTGAGCACGGAGCCTAGGAACCAATTAAAGGGCTCCGTGCTGTATGTGAAGTTTGTTACCCACGGGAGGCCGTTGAAGAAAGGAGGGAGTCGTCAAAAAAACAGCTCACCTTGCGGGGTGGCACCAAACAGCCAGCTGACAGCCTGATGTTAACTGGGTGGCCAGGCCCAGAAACCGCGCAGAAATCGACCGGGGAGGAGGGGAAGACGGCAGTCAGTGGTACGCGGTCAGCGGTCGGCAAAGGCTCCAGCAGCTGAGAACGCAAAGACGCGCCGAGCTGCTGCGCGAGCTGCCGAAACTCCTCCTTTGCATGCTGCATGCATGCTCCGTCAGTAGAGAAGGCCCTGCATATTCCCTTTATAACAAATACATTTATTATAATTCCACTAAATATACTGGTGGCTGTTATCTACATGGATGCATAGCCAATCACTATAATTGATTAATAAAATACTCACAGAGTAATACAATTAAACACACATTGAGTATATAAGTTACATGTTTAAGAAGTGTGGCATTAAATTACACTGTTCCAATCCCCCCTCTGATGACTAAAATAGCCATCACACAAGTGAAATGAATCTTCTGAAACCACCTCAAGATCTTGTTGCCTTTAATATCTTTTGCCTTGGCTTTTCCATTTCCTTCATCTCATCATAGACCTTGCACTATGTTGAACTTGGCCCTTTCTACAGAGTCATTTGAAAACTTTTTGTCTTCAGCCTCCTGTTTACTGATCCCGTTTTTGTTGGCTTTTCGAAATCTACACACTTTACCAAAGCTAACCAGTGCTAAAGTGCTTGTGCTCTCTCGTTTATACACGGTAGAACTGGCTTACACCCAACTGGCACATATAATTTACTTGTAAGTCCCTAGTAATGTGCTACTACATGTACCCAGGGCCTGTAAATTAAATGCTACTAGTGGGCCTGCAGCGAATTGTGCCACCTACTAAAGTAACCCTTTCAAACATGTCTCAGGCCTGCCGCTGCTGCCTGGGGGTGCAGTTTTAAGCTGCCATTTCGACCTGACAAACTAAACCTTTTGCCAGGCCTAAACTTTTCTTTTTAATACGTATAAGTCACCCCTAAGGTAGGCACTAAACAACCCACAGGACAGGGTGCAGTGTATTTAAAAAGTTGGACATGTACTTTGAAGTTTTACATGTCATGGTAGTGAAAACTCTTACATTCATATTTTACTACTGCAAGGCCTACCTCTCCCATAATATAACATTGGGTTACCTTATTATATTTAATAAGAGATAACTTTCATTTGGGAACAGGCAGTAATGTTGAGTTTGGTGTCTAAAGAATTGTAATTTAAAACCCTTTTTAATGATAAAGTTGGATTTTAAGTGACAATTCTGAAAATGCCACTTTTAAAAAGTTGAAAAACAACAAACGGGGTTGGGCCCTTATCTACAACCACCATGGACCTCTATCAACAATCAAAAACCAAAGCAGTTGGTGGTTGTGTTTCTTTTTGTTTTTACTTTTTCACAAGATCATTCTACGTAATAAACATGACCTGTAAATCAATTAAGGCATATTACCATGTTGGAATACATTACTCAGTATTTTGTCACAGAGAGTGATACCAAAATAATTGAAAACCTGTACAAACTATTTTCTCATCACAAATTAAATCACATCAGTAAACAAGATGACACAAATCAAATAGAGTCGATCAGTGTTCAACCAGTCCAAAGTTGTAAGCCAGAGCGACTTCTCGTAACGCTCTTGGTGTCAGTTATGGGTTCCAAAGACATCAAATAAGGAAAGTGAAAGAAAAAATTGCTTTTCATAGGAAGTCCTTAGTTATCCTCCATATTAGTGTTGGTTGGACATGGAGGCCCCAAAATAATAGTCTACGCGTTTCGAACCATAATCATTATAGGTTCTCCTCAGGACCAGGGCTGGGTGATTTCTTAGGTACCTTCATATGATGTAAGAGGGAGAGCCTCTTTCAACAGTGTCCGTATTTTTAATTTGGATGTAGAGCTGGGTAGTAGCAGAACTTCAGTCCTAGATGATGACTGTGCTTCAATTCTTCATAGGAGAATCTTTTTATTAGAAGCAATCAGGCTTGTGGCTTTCAATTGAAAGGCGAAGGACCGGATCCTTAATTTGCCTTCTCTCCAGCTTTAGCTCAGCTGAAAAATGGCAGTATGACTATTATTTTGGGGCCTCCATGTCCAACCAACACTAATATGGAGGATGACTAAGGACTTCCTATGAAAAGCAATTTTTTCTTTCATTTTCCATATTTGATGTCTTTGGAACCCATAACTGACACCAAGAGCGTTAAGAGAAGTCGCTCTGACTTACAACTTTGGACTGGTTGAACACTGATTGACTCTATTTGATTTGTGTCATCTTGTTTACTGATGTGATTTAATTTGTGATGAGAAAATATTTTGTATAGGTTTTCAATTATTTTGGTATCACTCTCTGTGACAAAATACTGAGTAATGTATGTCAACATGGTAATATGCCTTAATTGATTTATAGGTCATGTTTATTAAGTAGAATGATCTTGTGAAAAAAAGTAAAAAACAAAAAGAAACACAACCACCAACTGCTTTGGTTTTTGACTTTTAAAAAGTTGGCATTTTCTTGTCCCAACCATTTTGTGCCTGTATCCTGGGTCACATGACTAGGTGTAGCTGGCAGTTGGTCTTTGTGTATTGGTCCCAGACACTGAGAGTAAGTGGAATAGGTGTTGCCAAGAATGGTCATCTCTGACTTGATGAAGGAAAGGAACTGTCACCTACCACACTTGCACATCAAAAGCTCTACCTGAACACACTCACAAAAGGTTCGACACTAGCCTTTTGTGACCCCAAACAAGCTGGAGCCAGTACAGGGAGGCAGGAAATTCCAAACACGTCTGAGGGTGCAAACCCCCAGAACCTTCTCCTGCTTCAAGGCTGGCACCATGCATAAATGGTGCACCCTCAAATGCAAACCTTCAGTACACCTCTGGACCTGTGGAAGACTCAGAAGGACTGATGTGCTGCTCTGCAAGATGGACTGCTACTCTGCTGCCCTGCTGCCTGAGTGAGAAGGATTGGAGCTGCATCTTGAACTCAGAAACACCAGAATGACTCCAAGGGTTAGTTGGCTGGCCTCCTGAGCCTCAGGGACAGAAAAGACTCCAACCACCTTGACCCAGCACCTGAACTTTGTCTGCTGTAAGCCGTGCCCCCCAAGTAGTTCCAACCCAGTTCTGGGCCCTTGGAAGTCAGTCTGAAGGTGCTCGACCAGCCCAGCTGTGGTCCAAGCAGAACTGACTCAGCACGCCGGATCGGCTCGCAGCTCAGCATCAGAACTGCCTCTGCGTGATGTATCATCGATGCAGAACCCCATAGCTCTCTGGAACTACCACTGCATGACGCCTCCTCACTGAAGGACCTTGCATAGCAGACCTGCAGCTCCTCATAATCATCTCTGCCAACGCATCGTTGACTCAGGATATTGCATCACAGCCCCAAAACCCATCAGGATTTTTCTGGTGTTGTGTTTTCACTTTATTACTGTTCAAGTGCTACATAAATACTTTACATATTGCCTCTAAGTTAAGCCTGACTGCTCTGTACCAAGCAACCAAGGGGTTCAGCACAGTCTAATGTGGGGTTTGCTTGTGTTTCACCCTGAAGAGAACTGTAGTTACTGCTTGAGTAGGGTTTCACCCCCTCATCCAATAACCCAATTTCCTAGACACTGCTTATCTTCTAACCCACTGCCATCCCATTTCCTCCTAATTCCCTTTCCTTCAACCACCACTTTTTTGATCTAATGTTTTTGAATACCTAGAGAATAGCAAATAAACGGGGGGCGGAGCTTGCCACAGCACAAGATGGCCGCGTGAGAGAAGAGCTCCGCGCGCCATCGGCTTTACGCACTAATTATCCTTACTTTCGGCACTGCTACCTGCCTAAGAAGCCGAGATTCCTGCTGAGCTCGGTCAGGGCTTCCCTCCGACGCCACTTGAGCCGCCGCAGCTGCTACATGAAGAAGTGCACTCGCCGGTGCCCTCCGGCGCCCCAACCTACTACAGCCCGAGGCCGTGTGGGCCTGCGGGCACGCCTGGGAGTCTGAGCATCCGGCTGCAGCCGGGCGCGTGTCGCCTTTTCCCCGGAGCTGCGGCATTCGGTGCCTGCCCCACGGACATTGCCTGCCGAGCTGCAGGGGACTCTCCTGAGGCTGGACCACCTCCCGGGCGGCACCACCCCCTCCCTTGTGGCCTGCGCTCCGGAGGAGTCTGCCCTGGGCGGAGTGACGATTGTGTCGGAGGTGGGAGCATTGGAGCGATGCTGGTGGTGGAGCACGGCGGCCACTTGGGAGCGCGGTCCCCCTGAGCCTTGACTTCCAGCAGCTCCCCACCCCTCACCGCTACAAAAGGTGGAGCGGATCCCGGGGAGAGGGGCTGGAGCGACGATCTCTGGGATTTGCACCTGTGCTGCGTGGCGGGCCGGACCGTCACCTGTGCTGACCCGCGGCGTGGCCCACTCTTACTGCTCCTTCCTGGTGGTACGGCAGTGGACGCGGCGTCCCGTCGCCCTCCCACTGAGACGGACCGGCCAGCCTACAACACCAGCGGGGGCCTTCTCCTGACGGCCGTGAGCACGGAGCCATCCATTGATTCAGGCCTGGAGCTGCGGGCCCGGGAATTGCTGCAGGCCCCACTTAAGGCGCGAGGGCCGATGTCAACCTGGGGCCCTGCGACTTCCCTCAGGCCTTGATCCTTGCAAAGCTACTACCCCCGCTGGGGTGGGGCACCCTTCTACCCTGTGGCAGGTGAGGAGGGGACCCTGGTGGCCTGAGGGACTTACGCGCAGAGGCACCTCGCCCGCATAGACCACGTGGGACACCGGTGGTGCTTCGAAGGGGAAGTTCCCAGGCCTGCGCGCCTGCCTGGGCACATATCATTGCGCTGGGAGCTGTCCTACACACGTATTCAATGCTGCCAAATTGCACACCTTCCTGACTCCTGCAGGTCCAGAATATCTTCCACGCTAGTGTTGACTGGTTACAGCGCTCTGTTGGCGCTCCCTGCATTGCACGCTGGGCCTGTACAGGCCCCTGGCTAGAGGTCGCTCTCATTGTCTGAAGGCACCTTCTCCGTGCTACGTGGCTGGGACGGGTGATCGGCGCGCCCTGTTCAACTCCTTCCTGCAGAGCCAAGATAACTACGCGGCGAGGGGCCCTTGGGCTGATGTGTGGGTGTGGTGTGGCCTGCACTGGCATAACCTTGGTGTTCTGCTATCTTTAAAGAACAATACGCGGCACTGTGACTGGCAGGCCCCCTGGCATCCTTGGCCTGTAGTCATCCAGATTCGACGCGACCGTGCCAAGACAGTCGGAATCATGGGGAAAGTCGAGAAGACCCAAACAAAATTGCTTTTCGACCCCAAAAGAACCAGGACCAGAGAATCAGGGGATGCCCACTCTGCAGACGATCTTGCCGACGCTCCGGGGGACGACGCTGGGGAGGTAAAACAGATGTTTGCAGCTGTCCAAAAGAGTTTGTTAATGATAGATGGAAAGATCGATTCGCTGGTCTTCCGTGTGGACAGAATTTCGGAGCGCCTCGATAAACACGCGGAGCTGATAGACATGACCGAGCGCAGAGTCACAGAGGTGGAGGAGGCTCAGTCAGAAACAGACTCGATCCAGAAACAAATGGCCAAGGCACTCACGGCGCTACTGGACAAAGCGGAGGACTTAGAAGCCCGATCCCGGAGGAGCAACATTCGAATCACTGGCCTTCCGGAGTCCACACCAATTGGTAACGCAGAACACTTTATAGAAAAACTCCTTGTCACTATACTGGCCCGCGATACCTTCTCCGACATCTTTGTTGTGTAGCGGGCCCACCGGTCACTTGGGCCGCGTCCTCCCCCTGGTGCCCCGCCGCGTCCGATGATAGCTAAACTGCTCAACTACCGCGACAGAGACTCTGCCCTTCGACGCGCCAGAGAACTGGGAAAACTCCAATACGAGGGCTCCTCCATCTCCCTTTACCCAGACTTTACTATGAAAGTCCAGGAAGCAAGGAGTCGACCTGCATCTTTTCGGACCCTAAAACGCTGCAAAAGGCACTAAAGGACTTCTCAAAGAAAATACCGCGAGATACTGCAACGGAAGAGCTCGGCGAGGCATCTGGGGGAACAGCTGATGGCGATCCGGACGAGTAGGAGCGAAATGCCTGTGAACCTTTTGAAGGCCTACCACTATCCGTACTACTAGGCCTGGCTGCTGGGACCCCGAACTGACTGAGTCCAGAGACATAGAATAACGGCGTCCCATGCACCTCCAACCTTCTCACAGGCCTCAGCACGAAGAAGACTTAAAATCAGGACTCTCGCAAGTATTGTAATTGTTTATTCTCTCTAACTTACAGTGAGTGCTCTCTCCGTTTCATGAAGTTCTCACTATTCTTGACTGCATGCCTATACGAAATGCCCGTTTGGTTGTAGTTGCCCTGATGCCATACACTTGCAGTTCCGAGGTGACAATGGCAATCTGGTTTGTTCCGAATTCACATATTGGTTTATAATTGCGTAGATTAACGCCGATGGCTGCTAGCGGTGCTCTGGTAACATCTGCCCCCACGTGTTACACACTGCATGACTCGTTGCCTTTTTTGGTTTCTAAGGGGAAGGGGTGGGGGGGAGGGGGCTATTGACTGTGCTCAGTTTGGGATTGCATGGCGTGGGAGGTGGGGCGGGGTGTTGATCTGGGGTTTGTTTTTATATGTTTGTTTTACTTTGGTTGCAATGAATGGACAGTACACAGAACACGTGATAGTAGACATGCACGGAGGTACACTGGCTACATACTCAGCAGTGGAAGGGTGCCCTAATATCCCTGCTGCACACCAGACCCTCCACACCCGGAAACTATAGAGGATAAGGTACGGTTATTGACTTGGAACATTAGAGGTCTCAATGACCAGCGCAAAATCAGGAAAGTAATGGCATATTTGGCGAGACACAACATCGACATAGCGTTGCTGCAGGAAACGCATCTCCCTACAGCTAACTTACCACTTACTCGTGGACGGATTCGTGGCATATTCCACACTGCAGGATTCACTTCACACGCCCGTGGGGTGCTTACCTGGGTTAATCCTAGATCTCGCTTTTCCCTAGTAGAGTTACACACAGACCCTGACGGCAGATACACTATATCTAAATGCACAGGGAAAGGCATGGATTGTATTTTAATTAATGTCTATGGCCCCAACTACGATTGCCCCCAATTTTATCAAGACTTGCTGGCTCGGGCGCGCCATTTACCTGACCTGCCCCAGATATGGGGGGCGACTTTAACTGCGTGTTAAATCCCGATATAGACAGTTCGGGGGGCCCATTACGACGCCAATCACAGGCGGCCAAAACGATTACAGGCATGTTAACTGAGTTGGAGCTGTTGGATGTCTGGCGCTCTCGTTCAAATGGGACGGGAGGGTTTACACATTACTCTGTCCCTCACAACCTGCACACCAGGATAGACTATTGGTTCCTGGCTAATTCACTTGGGCACACGGTTCGAGGCTGCGAGGTGCTTCCACGCTCATACTCTGATCATTCACCAATACTTCTCACCCTGGCAGCCCCTGCTAAACGCCCTCCACCGTTTGCTTGGAGATTTCCCCCATATGCTCTACTAGATGACGTTTTTTTGTTGTTTTTTTTGTTTTTGAAAAGAACTTTATTAAAGAATAAAGGTCATCTCCACAGCATTCCGCCTACATCCCCAGCAGGGCCGGCAGTGCAAATTATCAATACAGTAACTCTTAAGACTGAGTAAGGGAAATACACAGCAAGCCGCCTACAACCACTTTGGGCCGGCCGCGTTAAGGAGAGCTATGGATAGTAAGGCAATAAATGTGTGCAAGTACAGTGTAATAATCCTCGTCTATTGGATAGAAGCAATCCTGCCATCGTACGCTAGCTGTACTCCTCCTCTACAGGCGTAATGTAGAACTCACCAATCTACAGTTGCAACAGTACATGGGCCCTTGGATTTGCGGCCTATTTACGGCATGCGTGCTAAGTCATCCCATTAACAAAATAATAGAGGGCTGTCTCGGTTGCTATGCTGGAGAAGATGTTTGCACTCCGCACGTAGACTTTTCAGTCCCACCGCTACAGGTAACTATTCGCATCATGTGCGAGAAGATGGTATGTGGGAGGCTGGACATGCTGGTTTGCTGGCGTTGCAAAGTAGCTTTGACCAAGAAGAGAGCAAATAGATTTATGAAGAAGATAAAGGAAAGAAAGAAGGAGATAAGAGGAACCTGGGAGGCAGGTTGGGGGAAACATCTCTCTGGTCAGGTGGCGCGCAAAAGGGAGGAGCCCGGGGCATGCTGAGGCAGTCCGTAACAGACCGGAGATTGGCTTTCTGGCGGAAAGTATCGGGAGAGCCTGTGGAGTTTTCGTTTGCTTAGGCTGTGTCGGCTTCATGGGCGACTCCTCTGAGAAGTATTGGATCATCAAAGAGTTGAAGGGCGCGAATCCGAGGGGGCACCAATCTAGCGTGCTCCAACCGGGTCAGGTACTGGACCAAGGGCTGCCAAGTGCGCTGAAATTTGGCATCTGTATGTGTCAGTCTGTGGGAAAGGAGTTCCATCGCCATGACCTGCCAGAGTCTCGTAAACCACATGGTGGTGGGAGGAGTATAGGCCTTTTTCCAGTGAGACGCGATAACTTGCTTCGCGGCCGTAAGCATTTGAAATATCAAACGCCAGGCCATATGCGTCATTGCTTTAAGTGTGGTAGGGCGGAGGCCCAGAATGAGAACTCCCGGATCATTGGGGAGGGGGAACCCCACTATTACTCTAATGTGTTTCTGTATCTCCGACCAGTACGAAGTAATAAGTGGGCACTCCCACCAGATGTGAATGAATGAGCCCTGAGCCGTCGAGCAACGCCAGCAATTACGGGTAACTCCAGGAAACATTCTCTGCAGTCTAAGAGGGGTGTAATACCAGCGCGTCATAAGTTTATATGCCGATTCTTGTTGTAGCGTACTTTTAAGTATGCGTCGAATGTCCCGCCAGAGCTGTGCCCACCGGCCAGGAAGAATCTCATTCCCAACGTCCCTTTGCCACTGGCGTTGATAAGTGTGGGGTGAGACCGCTTGAGATTGTTGGAGGACCTTATAGGTCAGAGAGATTAGTCCTCTAGACCCGTCAAATGCTCTAACCAAAAGTTCGAATGGTGTAAGCTGGCGCGTGGCGCCCTCCTTATAGGATGGGGCCCGAAGCCAGTGGCGGATCTGAAAGTATTCTAACCGAGTGTTTACTGGGAGGTTGAAGTCTGCCCGACACTGTTCAAACGACTTGAAAACCCCTTTCTCGAAGAGTTGCTCAATGATGCGACACTCTCCTGTTTCCCACGTTCGAAAAGAGGGTATGCTAGAAGCTGGGGGAAAGTCTGCGTTAAGCGCCACTGGAGTGAGGGGGGAAGGGAATGTGGTAAGGCCTCGAGGTACCGCGATTCTATCCCATATTTCCAATACCGTGCGCGTGGGCGTGGCGATATAAGCACTGGGATGTCGAGCGCTTTTCTTCAGCCAAGCTAGATCCCACAACGGGCAACAGGCCACCGCCCGGTCCATGTGGAACCAGTGTTTTTCACTGGCCCGCACCGACCACTCCGATATATGACGTAGATGCGATGCCCAGTAGTATGCCAGGAGATCTGGACACGCTAGGCCCCCACGATCGCGTGGTAGCATCAGGACTTTGGTGGAAAGACGCGGTCGTCCTCCTCCCCAAATGAAGGTAACTACTTCTCTTTGGAGTCCCAGGATATCTCTATGAGGGATGGGCGTCGGGAGCGCTTGAAATATATATAGGACCTTTGAGAGTATGGACATTTTCACTGCGTTAAGGTGTCCCAGCCAAGAAAGGGGTAATGCTTTCCAACGGCGGAGGTCCTCTCGCACGGTGGTTCTACATGCAGGCCAGTTGGCTTGCGTCCAAGTGTCAAGAGTAGCTGTGATATTGATCCCCAAATATCGGATGGACTTTGAGGCCCATTGGAAGGGGTTGACTGCCTGAAGTTCTTCTAGCTGCTGGGGGGGAAGAGTGAGGTTGAGTGCACGCGATTTTGGAAGATTGATCTTGAGACCCGATACCAACTCAAATTGGGAAAGGATGTCCAAGAGCGCCGGGAGGGAGGTCTCAGGCTCCGTGAGCGTCAAGAGTAGATCATCCGCGAAGAGGGCAAGCTTATGGTCCACCCCACCCATGCGGACACCCCTAACATCCTCCGATCGTCGGATAGCAATCGCCAGGGGCTCCACGGCGAGCGCAAAGAGCAACGGAGATAGTGGACAACCCTGGCGAGTGCCCCTTCGGATGGGGAAAGGAGGAGTCAGGAGCCCATTCACCCAAATTCGCGCCTTAGGGTCTGTATACGGTGCCATGATGCGGGCTATCATAAGAGGTCCTAGTCCTATACGGCTGAGAACCTCCCGCAGGAAAGACCAGTCGACCCGGTCAAAGGCCTTCTCGGCGTCAAGGGAGAGTAAAAAGGCAGGCATGGCGTGGTGATGAACCTTTTGTACCAGATGGGCTACTCTCCGTAGGTTATCCGCTCCCTGACGTTCTTGTATGAAGCCCACTTGGTCGGGTTCAATTAAACTCGGGAGGAGAGGAGCCAAGCGTCGGGCTAAGATTTTAGTATAGAGCTTGGCGTCAACGTTTAGGAGAGATATTGGGCGGAACGATGCACATGCAGTATGATCTTTCCCGGCCTTCGGGATGAGTACAATCTCTGCCTCCGCCATTGACGGGGTCACAGCTCCAGTTTCAGCGAATGAATTAAAAAGGCGCAACAAGGGTACCTGAAGTTCTGGGAGAAAGAGGCGGTAAAAGGCCAGTGTCAGTCCGTCAGGGCCGGGTGATTTCCCCATCGGCATACTCTTTAGAGCGTTTAATAACTCCTCCGCTGTAATGCGCTCTTCTAGCTGAGTCTGGTGGTAGGAGCCTAGAGATGTCCAGGGGTTAGAGTCCAGGAAGGGTTCTATCTGATCCACACAAGTGTCCCCAGCCTTATATAAGTCAGAAAAGAACCCAAGGAATTCCCTTTGCTTGGCACTTTCTGAGATAGCCCACCCTCCGCCCGGCAAGGCAATTTTGGCAATGTGATTACGGGATATCCGAAGGCGGAGGTGGCGTGCTAGCATGGAGCCCACCTTATTACCTCCTCCATAGAATTTCTGCTTTAAGGCGAGGAGGGAGTGTTCCGCCTTGTTCACTCGTAGGGCTTTAAGTTGTCCCCGAAGTGACGCGAGCTTTTTCCTCACATGTAGAGAGGGTGCTGTGTGGGTTTGCCGCTCCAGTGTTTTAATGTCGCGACCGAGGTTGTCCTCTACCAATCGGGCCTCCCTTCGTCGGGCTATGGAGATAGAGGTGATGGTACCCCGGATCGTAGCTTTAAAGGCATCCCACAAGAGAGAAATCGGGGTTTCCGGGAGGTCATTATGAGAGAAATAGGAATGTATGGCTTGTTTCAGTTCATCTACGTCCACCGGATCGCGCAAGACTTGAGGAGGGAGGCGCCAACGTGGAGCGGAACCCGAAGGTCTGCCCATCCCCGCCAGGGTGATTTCCACGTGGGCATGATCAGAAACCGATATGTCCAAAATCACCGCCAATTCCAAGGCTCTAGCAAGCGTTTGGGAAATAAAAAAGTAGTCGATGCGGGAGGAAGATCGGTGGACATGGGAATAAAAGGAGTAATCCCGCTTGTCGGGCTCCCTGTATCGCCAAGCATCTACTAGGCCTAGGGCCTGTATGTCTTGCTTGAGCATCGCGGACATGGCTCCGGTGCATTGATACGAAGAAGCGGTGCGGTCCAAGCCAGGGTCCCACACCAAGTTAAAGTCACCCCCGATGATGGCGGGTCCGTCCTCCTGGGATAGGTGTGAACGTAGAAGATCGCGAAGAAAGACATCCTGTGTTTGATTAGGAGCGTAAACATTAAATAACGTTAGAGGGTTGCCCCGGGTTGAGAGTACCATCTTAAGATATCTACCTTCCCTGTCTCGCGTAGTACGGGTGATTTGTATTGGGGTGCCCGCTTTGAAAAAGATTGCGACTCCCGCAGTCTTAGTTTGTGCAGAGGCCCAAACCTGTGTAGGATATTTAGGGTGGGACATACGCGAGGTATCCGCAGGAAGGAGGTGGGTCTCCTGCAAGAAGATGATATCAGGGTCGCTTAAAAGGAGGTATCTCCAAATTTGTCTTCGCTTGTTCGGGGAGGTCAGGCCCCGAACATTAAGGGTCAAACATTTAAGTTGTGCCATTGGTCAAGTAGGCCGGAGCACGCTCTGCCAGTAATTCACCCTCGCCTCCCGCCCGCATCCCAGCTAGACTCCCCTCTGAGGATATGGATCTCGACGGGTAGCGGATGAAATGCCTAAAGCCATGCCCTCTTAAGTGGACACCTGGCGCCCAAGCCTGTCTCAAGTAGTCCGGCCTATGAACCATAATGAAGCCCCGTATGCAAGCCCCACTCCCCCAGGACCAGAGGGAATAGAAGAGGATAGGTTGAGAGGGGAAAAGAAAGAAGACATAAAGAATACAAAATAACCAGCAACATGATGGCCAACTGGGCCATAAAGAACCAGTCCAGCCCTGGAGCGGCCCAATGGTGAGAACCAGGGAGGCTCTGAGGAAGTCACTCCTCATTTGGACTAAGGACATGGTGGGGGGGAACGTGGATCCAGGCAGCCGGGGTATCTGCCGCCCCCGGGGGTCTATCTGTTTATCCAACTACAGTATTAGGGCGGGGAGCCTGTCAGAGTTTCCGCCCGCATTATATCGGGAGAGATAACACCCACAATGGAGAGCAAGGAGCGGGGGAGGCCGAGAACTCGTCTAGCGGCCTGAGGAGCACCCGGGCAGCCCGGTCCGGGGTCGCCCGCTCCCGAGAGGTTCGACCATGTCACGCCATTGGGAACGAAGTCCCCCGGCGCAAGCGGTCGACCGCATCCTAGGTTGCCTCTTGAGCTAGCGCCAAATGTTCAGGACAGGCCCACCCCGTCCGGGCTGAAAGAAAAAAAAAGTCTGTACATCGTATCAAATTATGTATGGGTAACAATTTGTAGAGTCAGAGTTGTAGCCTGGTATAACTGGGGTATGGGACACCTAGTAACAGGCACTAGTGTAGCCTGGCAGGCCTGATGTAATATAATAAACACCTAAAGGTGTTCTCAGTGCCAGATAAAGGCCTAAACTAGGCATGCTATCCAGTAGTGCAAAAACTTGTTGGGAGTAAGCACTAAGCCGTGTCAGGGGGGAAGGCTCATGAAGGCACACTTTGCATGGGCTGCAGGTGAACATGATAGGTGGAATAAGCTCGAACAACACTACTTATACCCTGGACAGCTGAAAGTTACCTACTGCCCCATCAGTTGTGTGCGGTCGTCATCTGCCAATTAATGCGGGAGCATATAGCCCATATGGGTTACTGGTTTTAGGATGAGATCTATAAAGTGGCAGTATTGTGGCATGATAGGCCCCTCCCGGCAGATAGGGCACCTGCGGATACCCTCAGTAATGAATAAGATCACAAACGAGGTATGTTTACTAACAGCACGACGATGTGCAGACAATGGTCTTGGAAGAGCGCCAGAGAAAAAGGGCTCAATTCCATAGACAATGCTAGACTATGAGGCAGGTATGGGGCATATGGCGAAGTCAAGCAATACCAAGAAGGCTCTTAGTCAATCTAACCACTATACTTAGCATCCCCCAAAATATAAAGCCCTGCAGCAGCGGCCACACAACATGGTAGTACGTATCATAGTGGCCTACTGGTAGAGAAAGTCTCGCAGTCTCAAGTTAGGTGATACAGGAAAACCAGCCATGCAAAAATAGCTAGCGTGTCCACTTTCCGTCGTTGACTGTAGCATCATATGAGGTCTGTCCTGCCAAGAAAGGCAGGTTCAGTAAGGATGTCCCCCGTGGTCCTCAAAGCCCCCATAAGCAGCCTTCGGAGGAATTTCGGTGCACAATACATAGGCGCTTCATCCATTGCCCAGGACTTAAGTAGGATCGGATGGCCGCAAGTCAGGGGCAGGCTCTGTCCTCCAGTGAAGGGGTGCATGTGTGGTCAGGAAATCCACTCGGCAGGACGGGATATGTGGGTGGAGGTCGAAAATCATTCTCCAGCACCTGGGCCCGAGGTCAAAGAGGATGCATGGCCAGGCCTCTTCTCCGATTGCATCTGGGGTTCTTCCAAAGCTTTCAGATGGCGGATGATGTCCTGCTTAGCTTGACTAGAGGCCGAGTGGGCCACAGATGATCCCGAGCCATGACGTTGCACCTTGGACCATTCAGGGCGCAGAGATATCTGGGAGGCAGAGTCGGCAGGGGAGGGCGAGGGAGGCCGTGAGTCCCGTGAAAGGTGGAGCAACTGAAGTGCCTCCCGCAATGAACGTATGGACCGTCGCCGTCCCTCCCTTTGAAAGATTAAAGCGAAAGGATGCCCCCATTGATATTTGATATTGGACGCCTTCAGCTTGGCCGTCACTGGCCGGAAGTCCCGACGCCGGCGCAGAGTGATGGGCGAGAGGTCCTGAAAGATCTGAATAGTGTGGCCTCCATATTCCAGCTTTTCGGTCGCCCTGGAGGCCTTGAGGATTGCCTCTTTCTCCGCGTAGAAGTGGACTCTAGTCAGGATGTCGGGGACCAGGTTGGGGTTGCCTCGCGGGGGAGCTACTCGATGGGCCCGATCCAGCGTTGGGGGGAGGTATCATCATCACCTCGGATAGCGTGGAAGAGGTCCGCAACGTAGGTGAGCATGTCTGCTCCTTCCGCCCCCCGCGGCACCCCCCGTATGCGGAGATTGTTCCGGCGACTCCTATTTTCTAAATCCTCCTGTTTGATCTGGAGCTCTACGTTCTGCTCTTCAAGTGCCTGAACCCTGCGGCGAAGATCTTCTAGGTCCTCAGTACGAGAGTCTATGGTGCGCTCCATATCGTCTACGCGATTACCGATTTCGGTGACATCTCGGCGTACGTCTGTCAGGTAGGTTTTAACCTCTGTCTTAAGGGAAGAGATCTCCGACTTTATCTCCTGCAGGAAAGTGGCCAAAACCGCCTGTGTGATAGTGCCTTGTTCGGGGTCCGTCAGGGCGGATGCCATTTCAGAAGCCTCCGGCGGAGGTGATTGGGTGCGCTTGTGCCACAGATCCTTGACCGAGGTATCCTTGGTGGCGGGGGTCGCTGCAGACTTCCCCGTTCGAGGCCTGGTCATGCTGTTGGCGACGGGCACAGTGCGGTCCTCGCCGGTGTCGCCGTGTAGCCCAGTACTGATCCCCTCACCAGCGCACGGGCAGGCCTCAGGGGACCCTCAGGAGCGGCAGGCGGCCGATTAAAATCCGCTCAGTCCAGCTCCCCTCAGCAGATCTCCATAAAAATAGCACCCACGATCGGGCTCCGCTCAGCCAGACAGATTAGCTCGGGGGTTCCCCCCTAGAAGGCCCTCAGGATTACAAAGGGCCGCTCCCTCCACTAGCGCCGCCGCACTCTCAGACTCGTCTCTCACGCCTGTTTCACGATATGATATCGTCGTAGGCCGTTGGTTGCCTGCGCAGTAGGGCGACTATACAAGATGGGAGGTCACTCCAGGCCCCAGAGGCACAACTTTCTCCCCCACACTCGGACTAGGCAGGGGACTCCAGCCCATGTAGGCCTCAGCTGCCCCCTTGCGCGTTATGTCCCGCTTTCTGAAGTAGCGCCACCTCCTCGTAGGTTGTCGGGGGAACAGGCCAGCATCCACCTCTTTGGGGCCTTCCTACGGTCCCGGGGGCACTCCAGTCGCACCTCAGAGCGGTATCACCTCCTCCCCCGGGATCCGCACCCCCCTCACCTCACCTCCAGTGTATCCGGGGCACCTCCAGGGAAGTTGTATCTGCCTCGATTGACTGCTCTCAGGCCGCTCTACCTGTTTCACCAGGCCCCACAGGCAGTCGCCGCCCGCTGCAGGGGTCTCCTCAGCTCCCGATTGACTGCCCTCAGGCCGCTCCGCCCGTCACACCAGGTTCCACAGGCAGTCGCCGCCCGCTGCAGGGCCCCCCTCAGCTCCCGGGCCTCTGTCTCCAGGCACCCGGTCTCCGCTATCACCAGGCTCCGGTGTTCAGGGGAGCTGCATAGCCACCCAGCAGACACGGTACCTCTGCTCAGCAGGGCTTATAATGCGCCAGGCTCGGGGCACATCCTGCATCTCCTGACGTCAGTCGGGCTCCCGGGCTCTGCCTCACCGCATCCACAAGATGGCGGGCCGGGCCTCCGCACTGCCAGCCCGCCCGGTCCCCGGAGTCCAGCACCTTCTCGGCTCTCACACCGCTCAGCCGAGGGTTCCCCCGGCACGCCGCCCGGTCCCTCTCATCCGCCAGGCAGCGATCGCCCCGCAGTCTCACCCTCCGGGCCTCCGCTCTGATGTTCCGTCAAAATGGCGGCTGGGTTCTCCGTAACCGCCTCCAATAGCAGGCGCGTACGAGCCAGAGGGCCACCACCTCGGATCTGGAGCCGCAGCGGGTACTTGTTTAGAAGGGGGGGGACACCTCCTGTGCCTCCCGTGCCGAGGATCGCTCCCCAAACGCCTTAGTTAGACCCCGGAGGACAGAGCACCAGCCGCGTGCGTCCTACCCCATCGGAGTTTAAGCCACGCCCCCTAGATGACGTTTTTAAAGCAGACCTACTGGAGGCCATAGACACCTTCTTCACCACCAATATTGGTTCAGTCCCACAATTCGCTACTATTTGGGAGACCTTCAAGGTTTATGTTCGCGGCATAGCCATCTCTAAACACTCTGGGGTATTGAAATCTATTCGGGGGTGCCTAGCCCTACTGGAGCGGGAATTGGCGGAGTTGGAGCGTGCAGCGCTGGTCACTGACAATGCGCAATCTCTAGAGACACTTAAGACTACTCTCGAAGAATATCACTTAGAAGCAGACAGAGAGGTAAAGTTAATGGGCAAATATGCGGTAGCCAGAACATATGGGGAGAGGGAGCGCCCTGGCGCTTCGTTGGCAGGCCTCATGAGAGGGCGACGGATGACTACTGACTCCATTGAGCTTATCCTGGACACTGGTGAAAAGTCTAAAGATCCTGACATTATTGCCGAACAATTTAGGATGTACTATGCCAACCTATACCGCTCTCAATCCCATAATTTAGATGCCAACATGTTATCCTACCTAGAATACATAAAGCTACCCTGGTTATCTAATGATCATAGAGCGTACCTAATGAGACCGCTAGAGGCATGGGAGATCCACGAGGTGCTAGGTTCAATGCGCTCCAATAGTGCGCCGGGCCAAGACGGGCTCACTGTATCGTTCTATAAGGAGTTTAAGGAAAAGCTTACCCCTCACCTAATGTCACTGTTCGAGGAGATGGGTGAAAGTGGCTCTATGCCCCCCACGATGCGCGAGGCCCTCCTGGTGGCCATTCTGAAACCTGGGAAATCCCCTCATGACTGTGCCTCTTATCGGCCCTTGTCTCTTTTAAATGTAGACACTAAAATCTTCGCTAAAATACTTGCAAATCGTCTTGCTCCACTCCTGCCAACCCTAGTGGGCCCGGAGCAGGCGGGATTCGTCCCAGGATGCACATTAACACACAATCTACGTACCGTATTTGGGGCCATCCAACATACCAACCCAGACACCAAAGTAGCCGCAGTCTTCCTAGACGCGGAAAAAGCTTTTGATTCCGTAGAATGGAATTTTATGTTACTGGTGCTCGAACGTATGGGGCTAGGTAACATATTCTTACAATTAGTGAAAACCCTATATTCCGCCCTGACAGCCCGGGTCCAAGTGGGCAATATAGTCACTGCTCCCCTGGAGATTTCTAGAGGTACTCGCCAGGGGTGCCCACTATCCCCTCTCCTCTATGCCCTAGTGGCAGAGCCGCTAGCCTGTGCTCTTAGAGAATACCATGGACATAGAGGTATTCGTTTCCCTGCATACAATCTTATCATTTCCTCCTACGCCGACGATATGCTTCTATATATTCGAGATCCTGCCACCAATCTTTCCCCAGTACTACTTGAGGTGGTAAAATTCGGGGAATTTTCGGGCCTAAAAATTATCTGGACAAAATCCATCATTTTTCCCCTAACTCCGGCAATGCTCCCAGTGGAGCTGGATTTCCCATTGACTTGGTCCATGGACTCAGTGCACTATCTGGGAATCCAAGTACACACGAACTCGGAAGTAATAATTCAGGAGAACTATGGCGGAGTCATAGCCAAACTGGAAGATGATGTGAATAGGTGGATTCGTCTCCCCCTCTCGCTCCTGGGTAGGATCTCAATAATGAAGATGGTGGTGCTACCCAGATTTCTTTTCCTATTTATTAATATTCCGATTATCCTACCTGCACACTTCTTCAAACGCCTCAAGACGCTGCAGATTAAACTGGCCTGGGCCGGTAAACAGCCACGAGCCAGATGGGAGGTACTCACTCTCCCATATTCGATGGGTGGGTTGGGGGCTCCAGACCTAGACCTCTATCACCGAGCTGCCCAATGCTCTCATGCATATTATTGGCCACACCAGCAGGTCCCCCCCCTCACCTCCATATAGAAAAGGTAGCACTGGCTCCCGCCCACCTATCGACCGCACTGTTCCATGCCGCGAGACGCCACACGGGGACACTGGACTCAATTACTGCAACTACACATGCCTGGCAGAACCTTATGAACCGCCAAGCAGTTTCTATCCTTTATTCCCCCCTTACGCCTTTAGCATGGTGTGCATGGCTCCCTGCCCTTACTACACCTGAAATAGTCAGAGCTATGCAAACCTTAGGCATAGACACAATTGGAAAATTCTTTAAAGACGGGACGGGGTGCGACTGGGAGGAGCTGACAGCGAACAATCCCGTAATCCCCCCCTTAATACTATTCCACTACTTTAGGGCCAGGAGCGCGTTGCGCGAACTGCTAGGGGAAGAATTGTTGGAACCACCAGAGGTAATACCTCTCACCACAATGTTACGCACTGCATCCCCAAGTAAAATGGTTTCACACATTTACACCAAAACACAAGATCTGCGCCGTAACCAATATGTAAAGGCCAGATTGGAATGGCAACTGGACTTGGAGCTCATACTAGACGACGACACATGGAAATATTGTTGTGAAGCTACGAAACGTATTTCACTCAATGGCAGACACCGCCTCATACAATTTAAGTTCCTTAACAGAATTTACCACACCCCTGTCCGGTTACACAGATTTGGACTGCGTGAAACTGATTGGTGTGAAAGGTGCGGGGAGAGGGGGGCGGGCTTTCTACACTTGGCATGGTTATGCCCTTCTGTTGCCAACTTCTGGACACAGATATTTTCTAAACTAAGTGAGATTGTAGGAGAAACATTGAGTCCGGACCCACTTCTAGCCATATTGGGTTACTCCAAAAGACTCAGGAAAGATATCAGGCGTCTGATTGATATGGGCCTCTTGATAGCCAAGCGAGTGGTGGCAATGCATTGGGGGCGTGGCCCTCCTCCCTCCCTAACACAATGGTCCAGGGATATGCTGTTCTGCAACACGCAAACAGAATTGTATAGCGAACTACTTCCTCATAGAAGTCGCCCTAAAACTTCTGGAGTCTATATAACACCTACATAGAAGGCCAAAAATGAGTCTATTGCGTATTGTTCCACCTGAATGCACACGATTGTATAGAGACCAAATGTATCATTCCCTTCCATAGGCTAATGTCCTCCATAAAGCTGTGTCAGTAAAATTATGATCTGTCCTTCCATGTATATTGTCACTGCCTTTTTTCGGTTAGTTGAACTTTAGATAGTATCCTTGTATATTGAATTATTTGTTTTGTAATTAGTTTTATTATGTCTTATTATTGATTGATTCATTGTAATTTGCTTCTTTTTTGTCACTGGTTTTCTTTTTGGTTTGATTATAAAAATTTATAAAGACAACAATAAAAAAAGAATAGCAAATAAACTACTGAAGCAAATGCCAATATTCAAAATAGGCCTCAATATAGCACCTAAAAGCCAACTACCATATAGATATTCCTTTCTGCACTTGCCAATTTATAAATGCATAATTTTCCTTTGTGTTGCCAATCTATTTTCAACTTAGGATGTATTCCCTTTTCCTTTTATTCATCTTCCTTTTTTTCCACACATGCTTCAAAACGTCCTCTCCTCCTATTGACCGAAGGTACATTTTGACACTTCTGGCATCTAAATCATGGATAAACTGTTTCTCTATAGGGCTCATGGCACATGTCAAATTCACTCAATGGGCACGATCAGTGTCAATATTATGAGGAGGTCAAAAGAAATACCAAACAGTATCCATTTCATTTGCATCAGGATGAGGGGTCAGGCGCTTATTAAGGGGAACTTCGGAAAGAATTGAATCCACTATTACTTCATTTCGGTCATACGACCATTAAAGTGCATAGCATTAAAATACATACAATACATAAAAGTATAGCAACCTTGATAAAAAATGCCATTAATGTGCAAAGTAATAAATACATACAGTACAGGAATATATCGACCAGAATATATACAGAATACCAAATTCAATAGAGTAATGAGATGGTCATTTACAATGACCTCTTGACAGTCAGTGAACTCAAGGCGACTTGTACCTCCAAAGTTCAGGTCCTCGTAATCAATGTGTATCAAAAGATGACTGTTTCAACATTATCAAGATTCTGTCACTTAATTTACAACATACACAATAGATAAACAATGGCGATCAACGTTAATAAGAATAGCACAAATTGTACAACCATGACAGCAATATAAAAACTCCTATAAATAAAAACATATCAATTATATACTGTCATGTCCAAAAAAAAGCTGGATGCCTCGAATGATCGGCAATCCCAGCTAAAAATTCTTACAATAACAATCAATTAACCTTGCCATAATAACAGCTCATAACCATAAAGTGCTAGATGTCTCAGATGGTCAAGCAATCCTAGGTAGGAATTACTGGGATGGCAATCGTTTTATCCTGGCTATATTTGCAACTCAGGTAAGGCTGGAACCTCTCGGGCAACCTGGGACATAAACTTCTGGCGCCTGAACCAGACGCTCATCAGAAACCTACTTACAGCAAAAGAAATAAATGCTGTAGTATCAGATTTTAATATCCTCAGTGCCACCCTATAACGTCTAATTCCCAATTTACAACAAATGGGACAAATCCATTTTTTACGCAGAAAGTGATATTCTATACAGAAAAATAAAATGTGTTCAACTGTCTCCAGTGCATAACCACAAGCTGGGCATGTGGTTATATCTGAATTCGTTGCCCATGATTGAATTTCCTTGAGGGTAAATAGCCTAATCTAAATCTCACATAGAGACTTTTTGTCATGGCTGGTGAGATCAGATCATAAAAAGCTCAAACTCAGGAAAAGGTTTAAAACTTAAAAACTCAGTAGTTGGGCGCCCCGCAGTTCTACTTGTAACATACAGTTTTTCCACAAAGGCCCAATACTTAGCTTTCACAATGGCAATATCATTTTTGCTAATGCATTCCGGGTAGTCCCACAAGCGAATCAGCCCCAATGATCTAAACTAAAATTTGACATGGCATAGCCAGGGAATCCGTTTAGCACCACTTAGGTTTAAAACTTCCTTCAGAGATTCACAGTATTCACCTAACTCCGGAGTGGACCAAATTCGTAGCCAGTAGATCAATGGTTTAATTGCGGCCACGTCACCAATTCTCTTCAGCCCTAGATCAAAAAACAGCGGAGTCAGCAGAGTGCTGGCTGGAACAGGGATCAGGATCTGGCAAATATATTTTCACTCACTACTAGTTTGTGCAAGTCAATGTGACCCCAGAGCTCTGCATCATAAAGCGCAGCATTTTGGGCTTTAATCCGATAAACTTCTAGAGCGAGGGTAAATGACCGGGACCAGGCCTGCTTATGGAATCGCAATATAGGTTTGGATTTGTGACATAAGGTTAAATAACTTTTCTCTAGTTGGAGATCCCAGCCCAAGGTTTCGGTTAGCCTTACTCCCAGATAATCAAACTTAGACACCCTCCCAAGGGGTTTCCCCGCTATCTTCACTGGTCTAATTTTACCCTTGTGTAGGAAAGTAGGATCTGCTTCTTATGGTTACCCCCACTTTTTGCTTCATGTGATACTGTTTTTGACTAGTCTGACTGGGATCCTGCTAATCAGGACCCCAGTCTATCTGCTTTCTCCTGAAACTGTTATGTCATGTACGTAGGTACACTCCAGATTGGCTACTGGGGTACCCTTGTCAGTCTATAGGTTTACTATAACCAAGGGACACTGCACTTAAAACCTAAAAGTCACCCCTATAGCAGGCCTTAACAATCCTGAAGGCAGGGTGCTTGGTTCTAAGTGAGAGGGTGCCACTGCATGAGCAGGACACCTCTGCAGCCTACGGAGTCCATTCTCCCGGGTTGTCAGTGTATCAGCCGTTTACGACATATAGAGTGGCATTTTGCGACCGCGTGATGACCAACTCTAAAACGGCTGAAAGTAACCCTATCGTATTTGTTGTCAAACACTGTGGAATCACACCCCCACACCGGTAACCGGTGTGGGAGGTATGATTCCACCCCTCAGAAACAGGCTTTGTGAGGTCCCTGGTGTTCCCGGTACCAGCCTTCTAGTCCCGGGCAGCCCAAAATGGTCACTGCAGACCAGGGACACATTTCTGCCCTCCTGCTGCTGAGCCAAGCTCGGGCAGGGGAAGGCAGAACAATAGGCATCCTGTCACAGGGAGGTGTGACCACCTCCCAGACAGGATTTAGTGTATTAGGCCTGGGTGGGTGCGCTTGCAGTGACCGAAAGTCTGCATGAGGGGCACATTTGGTGTCCCTGTGCATAGTCCAGTTCAAACCAGTCCTGGGAGCCGTTGGCTCCTACTCTGGCGCGAAACTGGACAAAGGACTTGGAAGTAACCTCCCCACTGTCCTGACCCTCCCCTGGTAGGGTCCCCTGAATCTGTCCAACCCTCTCCCGTGGGTACAAAAGGGCTTACCTGGCTGTAGGACCCTAGATTCTACGTGGAGAAGATTCTGATCAAGAAACCACTGACCTTTGACCGTCTGGACACTCTGGACTTTGCTGGACTTCGTTTGGGCCCGACTTCGTCTCCCACTCCGTCCAAAGCATTGTCTGTGCCTGTTCACCATACAGGCTCCCTGCAGGACCTGTGGAGCATCAAGAACAACTGAAGATATCTCCCTTGGAGTGAAGGAGTCACACCCCTGCAACCGCAGACACCACATCTCGACTGACCGGTCTGCTGCTCCTGAGCTCTTATGGACTGCGATGGCTCCAGAAACACAGGAGGTGTGTTTCTAAATCCCTCGAGGTCCGAGCTGCCCTCTCACCAAGTTTGAGGCCAGAATCCCTTGTGGGGGCTGCAATACCCATGCCCCTGTGCACCGCGTTCATTTGCAAGTGCATGTGCTTGTTGGCATTTCCCGAACAAGTGCACTGGGCTCCAAGTAGCCCCAACCTCTGGCAACATTTCCTACAAAGAAATCTGGCCTCCTCACACCGAGTGCTCCGTGGGTTGCTGCTTTGTGAAACTGCTCGAGGTCCCCTCGTGACTCCTGTGGGTCCCCTTGAGGGTCAACACTTCTTTTCTTGGGCTCCCTTGATTGCTCCAGGCTTGCCCTGACTCCCCTGTGTTTGGTGAGTCTCCAGGACCTCGCTGGTCCGAACCGTAACCTTTCTTGACCTTCTTTGTGGGTTGCCGCTGCCAAGGCTTGTTGGTGCTCCCGCCGGACACCGACCCCTCAGCATCCTTCGTGGGACAGCTTGCATCCGGCTCCTGGTCATCCTCGATGTCTCTTGATCCCTATGGCTGCAGAGTCAAGAACCCCCTCAAAGCACCTGAAGCACCCGACATCGGTGGGCATTTGTCTACCGAGCCCCTGGTCACTCCTGACTGACCCAGACTCTGTCCCCTCTGCTTTCAGGTACTCTTCAACAAGAATCCACCTTTAGATTCTGTCGGACACTTATCTCCTTCCCAGCAGTGGCTCTTCTTCGAAGTCCTCCATAGAGATCGACTGCGGTTTCCGACGCCACTTCAGACCTATGCACCGGCTTCCCTGGGATAGGTAACTCTGGTACTACGGTATCCATGGGTGGGGTGGCTCTCCAACCTCCTAACTTCCACAGGGTTTCTTCGAAGTCCATTGGGAATGGTCCTTAAACTTTAATACTTCAACCGCGACTCTCCCATAGAATTGTACGGGTCACGCGGTCGTGTTCCCACACTGCACCCGTCCTCCGTGGGGTCCCTACTTACTCAGCTTGGGTGGGTCTTTGGGGTCCCAGCGATTCTACATTGTAGGAAGCTGGCTCTGTATATACTATACCAAAGTGAGGTGTAGTGTGCACAGAGTCCAGTGGAACCCAAAAGGTAGGCAGAGGTAAAGTAGATAGCATCTCGCTCTCTATTTGTGGTAGTGTGGTTGAGCAGTAAGGCTTTATCAGAGGACAGTGTTAAGCATTTGTTGTACACACTCAGTCAGCAAATGAATTCACACACTCAAAGACTAAACTTCAGACCAATTGTTTTTGTATAAAAATATTCTTTTAGTTATTTTATTTTCTAGAACCAAGCAAGCCTGGCACAGGTAAGCAATAAATACTTTACAGTAGTAATGCAGTTTGTAAATAGTTTGAATTGCAATTGTAAATGTACTTTGGTTTGATTACAGTAATGTTACTGATAATGCAATGCTTTTCAGAATACAGTACATATATAGTTTGTATAGGATTTTTAGTAAAATTACAGGTAAGTTACTTTTGAGACTACTTTTCTTACACAGTGCAGTATGCCTGGATACTGCACTGGGACATTTCCTGAAAACAGGTAAGTAAAAGCGTTTTTGTTAGTTAATACAATTTTAAAGAATTTCTTTAGGTTTTCCAACTCCACACTTAGAAACTTTTCATAGAAACACAGTCAATGTTATCCTATGGAGGAAAATAGTGTTATCGGTTTAAAGGTAAGTACTTTGTTGTGGAAGTTGATGTTCTGGGTTTAGACTCAGTGGTCCTCCAGTGTCAAGAATGCCCTCTTGTTACACGCTCACCTGCACTAGGGCGGCCAGGTGCAGAGTGCTGAGGCCCAATGTTATCCAAAGGGGGATAAGGGACTCCGGTTGGGGGCTGCTGACGAGCAGGCCACTGGGTTGTGGGAGCAAAGCTCCTGGACGTAAGCTCAGGGCAAATGGGGGTTTAGGCCAGCACAAAAGATGCACACTCAGCGGCACTGGGGCAGCCGGGTGCAGAGTGTTGTTTTGGCGTCGTTGTCCTGTAGCTTTCAATGGGGAGTCTCCGGTTTGCAAAACCACTGCAGGCTCGGGGACATAGGTCTTCTGGGTGCGACCACCACTTGGAGAGGTAAGTTGGGGTGCTGGGGGTTGGTTAGGCACCGTCGGTTGGGCCACCCAAGGCCGTGGGGCGTCGGGTGCAGGGGTGCCTTTTAGGGTCGGATCTTCTTACCAGCTCCTGGTCGCGGTTGGAGGGACCTTCCGGTTTGAGGCTGCAGGCGTTGGCTGGAGGCTCGAGGCAGGTCAGGGGTCACCGGATCTCGGGTCAGGATCGCCGGGGGTACCTCCTCTTGGTGTTGGGCCACTCAAACTCAGGCCGTGGGCGTCGGATGCAGAGTGGTGCAGAACAGCTGAGAAAATCCGGTGTTCACGGGAGACAGAGTCTTTGGGATTGAAGCCAGGCAGGTCCTCCGGGTTTGTCGAGGTTGCTGGCTGCAGGACACACCGGGATTTCGCTGGAGCATGTTCGAGGTGGGGACAGGCCGGTAGGGCTGGGGCCAAGTCAGTGGGCGTCCTCCTCTTGTTAGGTTTGGCACGGCTGTTCGGTCCTTTTCTTCTTGCAGGTTCTTGTCTGAGGAAGCAAGGTTCAAGGTTGCCCCTAAATACTAGATTTAGGGGCGTTACAGGTAGGTAAAAAGGTTGGGACCAATGGCTCCCTTCCCTGGGGTGGGTACACCCCTATTATGCCACCCTCCAGTGGGAGGGGGGCATAAGCCTTTCCCTGGTTGGCTGAGTCCCCCCATCTGCAAGATGGCGGGGACTGAGAGTTGTGCTTCACCTCGCCTCCCCCACCTGAGGGGTGGAGTTGGCAGAGGTGGGTACACCTCTCTTCCTCACTTGTTTTTCCTGCCGGTTCTCCCGACAAAGTGGGGGTCAGAACCAGTGGGGGCCAGTTGTTGAAAGCAGCAAGTGGCATGGGGAAGCTCACAAAGGCGGCAAGCCTTTGACGCTTCCCCTTCGTGAACCCTGCCCATCCTGGGGGAGGAGGCTTGGCACCTCGTCCCAGGATGTGCATTGTTTCAGGCCCCCGAGAGCAGCAGGCTCTCGACCCAGGGGTCCAGAAACATGTCTGGTGGGGGCAGCTGAAAGCAGCCACTCAGCCTGGACACTAGTAGTAGGTTGTTTTTCAGGGGGCGTCTCTAAGATGCCCTCTGATTGCATTTTTCACTAAATCCCACACTGGCATCAGTGTGGGTTTAATGTGCTGAGAAGTTTGATACCAAACTTCTCAGTTTTCATTGCAGCCATTATGGTGCTGTGGAGTTCATAATGACAAACTCCCAGCACCATATACTCTTAATGGCAGCACTGCACTTACAATGTCTAAGGATGGACTTAGACACTGTAGGGGTACAGGGCTCATGCACCTGTACCCTCACCACTGGTATAGTGCACCCAGCTAGAGGGGTGACTGATCTATGCCAGGGCAGTGGGTTGTAGGCATGGCACACAGGGATGTGTGCCATGTTGACTCTTCACTTTGTTCTGCACCAAAACACGCATCCTGCAAAGGCAGTGTGTGAGTGTAATGGTACAGGGCCTCTAAGGGTGGCTCAATAAGTGCTGCAGCCTTTAGAGGTCTTCCCTGGTCACAGTGCCCTGGGTACCTGTGGTACCATTTACCTGGGGCTGACCTGTGGCCAGAGATGCCAATTGGGTTTTGTTTTCAATGCAGATTTAGGGAAAGAACATAGGCCCTGGGTACCTGATTAGCAGGAGCCCAGGGCACACTCAGTCAAAGCACATCAGCAATTCAGTAAAAAGTGGGGGCAACCATGCAGAAAGAGGGCACTTTCTCACATACATCCTCTAGACACTGTCTTGACTCGAGTTGTGGTTCTTACACCACTATTTTAGTATATGGTTTGGTCTCCCCCTGGAGCCCACTGTGTATTAGTGCTATTTACTATTGTTTCTGTGCTACAGTATTGTGTGCTTTGTGTTTATCTGCGTGTAGCAGATACTGTGACGTACTAGAGAGTTATATTAATAAATACATATTTTTATAACTACTGTGTGGTTCTCCTTTCATTTAACCAATACTATAAGGTTGCATTCTGGTAAAACAAGCTGCTTAACATTCCTTCAAGACTAAGCCTGAAGACTGCTCTCCACAGCTACCACTTGGATAGCTTTCTAAGGTTATCTTTGACCTCTTAAATCACCATAAGGGTTGTTTGGACTGGTACAAGGTGCCCACTTTAATTAGTGGACAGCATTTACCAGGCCAACTTCTCACATTGGTGTGCAGCGGTTGGGATTCAAGCCTGCATTGTTTTACCAGATAAATCTTTGTATTGATTAACTAAAAACCACTAAGTACTAAGTACATATAATACTAGCTTAGAATAAGTAAGTTCTACTGAACTTAGGGTTGGGTAAGTCAAGGGTCTAGCACACCCTTTCTCCAACCTCAGAGAGTTTAGTTCCACTAGGTTAGGTAGGTGCAACACCTCACCACACTTAGTATGTCTACTAAAGGAGATGCCAGTGGCTCTCTGCCCTCTAGATACAGTGAGCTTTCATTCCAAGAATTGAAAGCCCTGTGTGCCTCTAGAAAGCTGAAGACAGGGAGAAGTGCCAATACTCCACCTCTAATAGAGATGTTACTGTTAGATGACCTAAGGAAGACCCCTGGGTCAGATGAACAGGACAGAGTGTGAGGACAGGTCAGGAGGTGACACCTTTTATGACCTGGAATCTAACCCTGACCAGGGGGACCAAGATGGGTCCCACCTGGATAACTCAGATCTTCCAGAAGGTAGTGGGGAAGGCCATGTTGGCCCCCTCTTCACCCCTCCTGGAAGAGTGCAGAGTTTACCAAGGAGATCTAGATCTCCCTCTGCAGAAAGTAATCACTCAGGACAGTCTATAGGGACCTCTGTATCAAGCAAGAGGGACCACTCTTTTGATAGGGAATACCAATTTCTTGAACTTGAGAAAGCTAGGCTTAGGCTCGGGCAAGAGCAATTGGCCTTTGATAAAGAGTCCCTAGAAGTCCAGAGAGCTAGAAAAAAGTTGGGACTAGAGTCCCATGGTGGCAGCAACAGTGTCCCTAGAATTAAGGAACATTCCTTTGATAATAGGAACCTGAGTAAGATTGTCCCTCCCTACCATGTTGGGGATGACATCCATAAATAGATAACTGCTTTAGAGAGGGCCTGTAAAGTTCAGAGGGTCCCTCAAGAGCAGTGGGCAGCTATCTTGTGGCTCTCATTTGCTGACAAAGGTAGAGATACGCTCCTCACTGTTAGAAGAGGATGCTGACAACTACTCCATCCAGAAGAGGGCTCTCATTGATGGGTTTGGCTTAACCAGTGAACAGTACAGGATTAAGTTCAGAGACACCCAGAAGACACAGAATCAGGATTGGGTAGACTTTGTGGATAGTGCCATTAAGGCTCTGGAAGGCTGGTTGCTTGGCAGCAAAGTGAATGATTTCAAGGAATTGTACAATTTGATTATGAGGGAGCAGATCCTTAATAATTGCCAAAATCAGTTGTTGCATCAGTACCTGGTTGACTCTGATCTGACTTCTCCCCAAGAATTGGAAAAGAAGGCAGATAAGTGGGCCAGAACCAGGGTGAAGCAGAAAAACCAGAACAATGATGGTGACCAAAAGAAGCAAGATGCTAAAACTCCAGATAAGGGAGGGGACAAGGGTAAAATTCAGAAGTCTTCATCAGGGACCCATAAACCTGCATCTTGGGGTGGGGGGGAGTCACAATCCAACAAAGGTAAATGCAAAAAGAAACCATGGTGTTACTTGTGTAAGGTAAAGACCCATTGGACAAAAGATGCTGATTGTCCAAAAGCCAAGGAAAATCCTCCTACCACCACTGCCCCTAAGGCAACTGCGCCCCCTAGCACAAGTACAGGTGGTGGTACAGGGAACAAGGGATTATTAGGGTTAACCTTGGGCTCTGAGATGGGTTCTGGCCTAGTCAGAACTCCAGCTCAGGCTGTGCTTGTCTGGGATGGTGGCATGGATCTTGCCACCTTATTTGTCAGTCCTAGTAACCTGGGCAAATACAGGCAGCAGCCTTTGATCAATGGTAAGGAGGCCATGGCATATAGGGATACCGGTGCAAGTGTCACTATGGTGACAGAGAATCTTGTGGGCCCTGACCAAATCATACTTGGAGAAATGTACCAAGTGACCAATGCTAACAATGTCAGGACTGATCATTCCTTGGCAGTTGTTAATTTCAGCTGGGGAGGGGTAACTGGCCCTAAGACAGTTGTGGTTAGCTCAGACCGTCCAGTGGAGTGTTTGTTGGGCAATGATTTGGAAACTTCAGCTTGGCCTGAGGTGGAACTAAGGACTCATGCAGCAATGCTGGACATCACTGCAGATGTGTTTGCTGTGACCAGGTCACAGGCCAAGCTGGTTAACACTGAACAGGCCTTGGATCCTGGAACAATGGACCAAGGACCTTCCAAGAGAAAGGCTATGTCTTCCCCCCAGACTCAGTGCGAGGATCTGTCTCTTGAGGGAGATGATCTCAGTCCCTGTAAAGGAACTGTCTCAGATGAACTGGAACCTGATCAGGTTGAGTTCTTGGGGACAGGGGGCCCTTCCAGGGCAGACTTGAGTTTGGAGCAGCCAACCTGCCCCTCTCTTGAACCCCTCAGACAGCAATCTGCTGCTGAGGCTGCTGGGCGTGTCAATGGATCCCACAGGATCTATTGAGATGAGGGACTCCTGTACTCAGAGGGTAGAGACCCCAAGCCTGGTGCCACCAGGAGGTTGGTCATACCTCTGAAGTTTAGGGGCTTCCTACTCACCTTGGCACATTACATTCCTTTAGCAGGACACCTAGGCCAAAGTAAGATTTGAGATAGGCTTGTCCCACACTTTCAATGGCCCCACATGTCTGAGGACACAAAGGAGTTTTGTCGCTCCTGTACCACCTGTCAAGCCAGTGGTAAGTCAGGTGGTACCACAAAGGCCCCCTTCATACCACTACCTGTGGTGGGGGTTCCCTTTGAGAGGGTTGGGATTGATATCATTGGGCCCATGAACCCTCCTACAGTATCGGGACATAGTTACATACTAGTGGTTGTGGACCATGCCACTAGGTATCCAGAGGCCATACCCCTTAGAACCACCACAGCCCCTGTGGTGGCCAGGGCCCTCCTGGGAATTTTTTCCAGAGTGGGTTTGCCGAAGGAGGTCTTAACTGACAGAGGTACAAACTTCATGTCCAGTTATATCACTGCAATGTGGAAGGAGTGTGGAGTGAACTATAAGTTCACCACACCCTATCACCCACAATGCAATGGGTTAGTTGAAAGGTTCAACAAGACCCTCAAGGGCATGATCATGGGCCTCCCAGAAAAGCTGTGGCAAAAATGGGATGTCCTGTTGCCCTGCCTTCTCTTTACCCACAGAGAGGTCCCACAGAAGGGGGTTGGCTACAGCCCTTTTGAACTTCTGTTTGGGTATCCAGTTAGGGGTCCCTTGTGTTTGGTGAAGGAAGGATGGGAGTTACCTCTCAAACCTCCTAAATAAGACATAGTGGACTATGTACTTGGTCTCCGCTCCAGGATGACTGAGTACATGAAGAAAGACAGTAAAAACCTTGAGGCAAGTCAAGAATTACAAAAAGCTTGGCATGGCCAAAAGGCTGTTCTGACTGTTTATCAGCCAGGGCAGAATGTTTGGGTGTTGGAGCCTGTGGCCCGAGCAGCTCTCCAAGATAACTGGAGTGGACCCCATACCATCCTTGAGCAGAAGGGAGAGGTCACCTACCTGGTGGACCTTGGTACTCCCAGGAGCCCCCATAGGATGTTCCATGTGAATAGGCTCAAGCCATACATTGACAGGGCTGACATGGGCTTGCTCATAGCAACTGATGAGGGACAGGAGGAAGAGAGTGACCCACTCCCTGACCTCCTCTCACAGAACCCTGATGATAGGTCAGTTGATGGTGCAGCTTTGGCAGGCGCCTCGCTGACCAACAGCAGATTGATTGTAGGAAGGTCCTCAATCAATCCAGGCATTTGTTTTCTCTGACACCCAGTCAAACCACCTGGTGTACCCATGAAGTGGACACAGGTGAGAGTCTACCTGTCAAGAATAAAATCTACAGGCAGCCTGACCATGTCAGAGATTGCATCAGGGCAGAGGTCCAACATATGCTGGAACTGGGAGTGGTTGAGCCCTCAGATAGCCCTTGGGCTAGCCCAGTAGTCCTGGTACCTAAACCTCACACCCAGGGTGGTAAGAGAGAGATGAGGCTTTGTGTGGACTACAAGGGACTCAATGCAGTCACTAGGACTGATGCTCATCCAATTCCTAGGGCAGATGAGCTTATTGATACTCTAGCCTCAGCCAAGTATCTAAGTACATTTGACCCCACTGCTGGCTATTGGCAAATCAGACTAGCTGAGGATGCCAAACCAAAAACAGCATTTTCAACCCCTAGTGGGCATTATCAATTTATTGTGATGCCCTTTGGTTTGAAGAATGCACCTGCCACATTACAAAGGCTGGTGAACAAAGCCCTTACAGACCTGGAAGACTATAGTACAGCATATCTTGATGATATAGCTGTCTTTAGCTCCACCTGGGAGGATCACCTGGTCTAACCTGAAGAATGTTTTGGAGGCTCTACAGAAAGCAGGCCTCACTATCAAGGCTACTAAGTGCCAGATAGGGAGGAGCAAGGTTGTATACCTGGGCCACCTTGTGGGTGGAGGCCAAGTTCAACCACTACAGAGCAAAATCCGGAGCATCATGGAGTGGGTTGCTCCAACTACCCAGACACAGTCAGAGCTTTCTTGGGCCTGACTGGGTACTATAGAAGATTTGTGAAGGGATATGGGTCTATAGTGACTCCCTTGAATGATCTCACATCAAAGAGAATGCCCAAGAAGGTTCAGTGGACAGTTAGCTGTCAGCAGGCATTTGATGAGCTCAAGCGGGCCATGTGTACTGCTCCCATTCTGCAGAGTCCTGACTACTCAAGCAATTTATTGTCCAAACAGATTCATCTGAGTTGGGGGTAGGGGCTGTGTTATCACAACTGAATGCAGAGGGACAGGATCAACCAGTAGCTTTTATCAGCAGAATGTTGACCCCCCAGAGAGAAACGTTGGTCAGCTATAGATAGGGAAGCCTTTGCTGTGGTCTGGGCCATGAAGAAGCTGAGGCCATACCTGTTTGGCACTCGCTTCATTGTTCAGACAGACCATAAGCCCCTTCTATGGCTAAAACAGATGAAGGGTGAAAACCCTAAACTTTTGAGGTGGTCCATTTCCCTACAGGGGATGGACTATACAGTGGAACATAGACCTGGGAGTAACCATGCCAATGCAGATGGACTCTCCAGATATTTCCACTTAGAAAATAAAGACTCAACTGGGCAAGGTTAGTCTCATCTCCTAACGTTTGGGGGGGGTTGTGTAGGAAAGTAGGATCTGCTTCTTATGGTTACCCCCACTTTTTGCTTCAGGTGATACTGTTTTTGACAAGTCTGACTGGGATCCTGCTAATCCGGACCCCAATCTATCTGCTTTCTCCTGAAACTGTTATGTCGTGTACTTAGGTACACTCCAGATTGGCTACTGGGGTACCCTTGTCAGTCCCTAGTATATAGTACCCATGTGCCCAGGGCATAGGGACCCCAGAGGCCTCCCATGGGCTGAAGCATGTATTGTGCCACCCATCAGAGGCCATGCAAAATAGAACTACAGGTCTGCCATTGCAGCCTGTGTAAGTTGGTGCATGCACCACTTACTTTAGATATAGGTTTACTATATCTAAGGGTCACTGCACTTAAAACCTATAAGTCACCCCTATAGCAGGCCTTAACAATCCTGAAGGCAGGGTGCTTGGTTCTAAGTGAGAGGGTGCCACTACATGAGCAGGACACCCCTGCAGCCTACGGAGTCCATTCTCCCGGGTTGTCAGTGTATCAGCCATTTACGTCATATAGAGTGGCATTATGCGACCGCGTGATGACCAACTCTAAAACGGCTGAAAGCAACCCTATTGTGTTTGGTGTCAAACATTGTGAAATCATACCAGAACACCAGTAACCAGTGTGTGATTCCACCCCTCATAAATGAGGTCTGTGAGGTCCCTGGTGTTCCCGGTACCAGCCTTCTAGTCCATGGCAGCCCAAAATGGTTGCTGCCGACCAGAGACACATTTCTGCCCTCCTGCTGCTGAGCCAAGCTCAAGCAGGGGAAGGCAGAACAATAGGGATCCTGTCACAGGGAAGTGTGACCACCTCCCAGACAGGATTTAGTGTATTAGGCCTGGGTGTGTGCGTTTGCCAGCTACCGAAAGTCTGCATGAGGGGCACATTTGGTGTCCCTGTGCATAGTCCAGTTCAAACCAGTCCTGGAAGCTGTTGGCTCCTGCTCTGGCGCAAAACTGGACAAAGGACATGGGAGTAACCTCCCCACTGACCTGACCCTCCCCTGGAAGGGTCCCCTGAATCTGTCCAACCCACTCCTGTAGGTACAAAAGGGCTTACCTGGCTGTAGGACCCTAGATTCGACGTGGACAAGATTCTGATCAAGAAACCACTGACCTTCGACCGTCTGGACACTCTGGACTTCGTTTGGGCCAGACTTCGCCTCCCACTCCGTCCAAAGTATTGTCTGTGCCCGTGCACTCTACGGGCTCCGTGCAGGACCTGTGGAGCATCAAGGACAACTGAAGATATCTCCCTTGGAGTGAAGGAGTCACTCCCCTGCAACCGCAGTCACCACATCTCGACTGACCGGTCTGCTGCTCCTGAGCTCATGCGGTCTCCGAAGGCTCCAGCAACACAGGAGGTGGGTTTCTACATCCCTCGAGGTCCGAGCTGTGCTCTCACCAGGTTTGAGGCCAGAATTGTGGGTCCACTTGAGGGTCAACATTGCTTTTCATGGGCTCCCCTGGTTGTTTCAGGCCTGCCCTGACTCCTCTTGCTGTTGTGAGTCTCCTAGACCTTTTTGGTCCGAACCGTATCCATCCTTGTCCTTCTGCGTGGGTTGCCGTTGCCAAGGCTTGTTGGTGCTCCCGCCAGACACCGACCCCTCAGCACTCAACATCCTTCATGGGACAGCTTGCATCTGGCTCCGGGTCATCCTCGACATCTCCTGGTCCCTGTGGCTGCAGAGCCAAGAACCCCATCAATGCACCTGAAGCACACGACATCGGTGGGCATTCGTCTCCCGAGCCCCTGGTCACTCCTGAGTGACCCAGACTCTGTCCCCTCTGCTTTCAGGTACTCTTCAACAAGAATCCACCTTTGGGTTCCATCAGACACTTTCCTCCCTCCCAGCAGTGGCTCTTCTTCGAAGTCCTCCATAGAGATCGACGGCGGTTTCTGACGCCACTTCAGACCTATGCACCCGGCTTCCCTGGGATAGGTAACTCTGGTACTACAGTATCCACGGGTGAGGTGGCTCTCCAACCTCCTAACTTCCACGCAGTTTCTTCAAAGTCCATTGGGAAGGGTCCTTAAACTTTAAAACTTCAACAGCGACTCTCCCATAAAATTGTGCAGTGTACGCGGTTGTGTTCCCACACTGCACCCGTCCTCCGTGGGGTCCCTACTTACTCACCTTGGGGTGGTTTCTTGGGGTCCCAGCGATTCTACATCCTCTAGACACTGTCTTGACTCGAGTCGTGGTTCTTACACCACTATTTTAGTATATGGTTTGGTCTCCCCCTGGAGCCCAGTGTGTATTAGTGCTATTTACTATTGTTTATGTACTACAGTATTGTGTGCTTTGTGTTTATCTGCATTTAGCAGATACTGTGACGTACTAGAGAGTGTTATATTAATAAATAAATATTTTTATAACTACTGTGTGTTTCTCCTTTCATTTAACCAATACTATAAGGTTGCATTCTGGTAAAACAAGCTGCTTAACATTCCTTCAAGACTAAGCCTGAAGACTGCTCTCCACAGCTACCACTTGGATAGCTTTCTAAGGTTATCTTTGACCTCTTAAATCACCATTAGGGTTGTTTGGACTGGTACTAGGTGCCCACTTTAATTAGTGGACAGCATATACCAGGCCAACTTCTGACACCTTGTTCTTACCAAATACCATGTATTTGGTTTTCTCCATGTTTAGTTCCAGGCCCCTAGTCTGACAGAATGCCCAAAATTTGTCAATTAGCCTCTGGAGTCCCGTTGGGGTCCTGGATATGAGTAGTGAGTCGACAGCGAACAGCATGATTGGTGTTTTTTTGCCATTTAACTTTGGGGAATAATTTTCACAATCATGCAGTTCATTGATTACCTCATTTATATAAGGGGAGAACAGAGTAGGTGCGAGCACGCAACCTTGGCGTACCCCTCGCCGGATAGAAATTTTAGTAGTTATTGCACCGGATTTCCCCCACCTAACCAGCGCATTATTATCCTCATGCAGCCTCACAAGCAAATTTACCAAATGTACGGGGGCTCCCAACCCTGTTAAAACTAGCCAAAGCGTTTCCCGCGGCACCAGGTCAAAGGCAGCAAGAAAGTCGACAAAAACGACGTACAATTTTTGCTTTTTTAGTTGTACGTATTTCCAAATAAGTAAAATAAACCTTAACACCTGGTCGCATGTGCTAGTTTAAGTGCAGAAGCCTGCTTGATAGGATGACAGAATCTCATTGTCGTCCATCCAGGTTAGTAATTTGTCCAGGATCTGTCTAGTGATTTTTTTTTTGCATATTGTCTAATAGGTCTATAATTTGATGGGGCGGAAGCATCACCTTTCTTGTGTATAGTTATTCTTTCTGCCCCTCTCCAGGTCTCAGGTAATTCTCCCCCATCAGCAACTGCGTTAGACAGAAGATTTAGGTAAGGAGCCCAAACTAGCAGTTCTGACTTATTCAAATCACCCTGTATCTTGTCAGGCCCAAGGGGTTTCGCAGATTTCATTCTTTCAATAGCCCTAAGAGTATCGTCCAGGCTAAAGAGAGATCCTTCACTGACAACACCCCACTTTAGACAAATTATCAATACCACCCACAGGGAGGACAGCTTCCCTCTTATCATATAGCAAGGTGAAATGGTTAACCCACTTCTCGTGTTGAATAAAATAATCCAGTGTAGTAACCCCTTCCAAACTCCTGTGTGCTATAATGTGCCAGAATGTGCGGTTGTCATTACACCTGGCAGAGGCCAGAAAATCCTGCCAGTTCGTATCACCCAATCCCGCTTGGCCTTTGCTAGGGCTGTTTTATACCCATTGCGTGATTGGCCAACAGCTATATGACAACCCTCCTGGATCGCTAGTTTTAAATTAAGTTTTGCCTGTTTGCACTTGTGGTTAAAACATGCACATTTCTTTCCCTCCCTGGGTTTCTTCTCGGTGGATTGTGATAAGAACACACCTTTCAACTCCTTGAAGAAGCGCCCATGGGCAGTTATTATTTGATCAGGCGATAATGTAACTGTATTGAGATTGGAGAAATGACGCACAAACAGTTCATAGGTTATTGCTTGATGTCTACTATCATTCTGTATTCTAGGCCAGGAAACTCTTCTGAGGTTGTTAGAAATTAAGGGTTCTCGTGTTGTGCGGCTACCAGACAAGCCCCTGCTAAGGGGAGTACTTGCCATGGAAAAAAGGAGGGGATTGTGGTCACTGTCGAGCCGAGCTGTGATCATCATTTCACTAACCAAGGGCCACAATATAACATCCACCAGGATATAGTCAATGACAATAAAACTAGAGCCTCACTTGAATGTGGCCTGTCTGTTAAGGTCTGAACGGGTCCTGCCATTGCATGCCCTTAGACTCCTCCCCACTACCAGGGAAATAAGCTGGAAAGCTACTTTGGTGTTACATGAGCCTCCTGCTTTTTTCGTTAAGTTAGGAATTTTCCATCTTCATCCTCAATCAGAGAATCGAGTAACGTGGAGGGCTCAAACGTGGTATTAAAATCCCCAGCTACCAGCACCCTCCTCTGTGGCTGGTAGGTACCTACCAGATCATCTAGCATAGATAAAGTGGGTGAGTCTTTCCTTGAAGAGGCAGACCTAACATAGACCATAAGAATAAGTGTGACTAACCCTGACTGAAAAGTAGCCTGGATCCCCATTAGGTCCGGTGAGTTGATTTGCAGCTGTTTGTGAGTGCACGCAATAGAATTTTTTACAAAGATTGCTAGACCACCGCTTGCTCTCCCTGAATTCATTGGGGCTAGCACCTCGATGCTATATGTAGTATATGCACTAATAAATACCCTATCAGTAGCCCAGGTCTCCTGAAAAATACAATTATCATTTTCATTTATAAACGTAAGCCACCCAGTATCGGAGAGTTTAGGGTAAATCCCTGCTATATTTCAAGATATAATTGACAAACTAGAATTCAAGGAAGAGTCTTCCTCCTTGGTACCAATAGGGGCTTCAACTTCAGATTTGTCAGAAACAACATAGTTAAAATCAGTGGTACATACTCCCCGCTTAGCATTGTTTAACGACCCCACGATGTGCAAATGCCCAATATCAGGGTTGATAATTTGCTTGTTAACATTCACCATAGACGGGGAAATAAATGCAGCCACTCCATTATCACTACAACTGGAAGTTCCCGCAGATTTACCAAAGTCAAGTGCATCGGCTAGGTTACTCGTAATATTACATGAGAATAAAGCACTCGTGGACCCAGGCCTAGTCTGAAGGACTGAGCCCTCAGATGTTACAAAAGTCAGGAGGGAAGCGGTTCTGAAACATTCCCCAAGTCAGTCCACATACCTCAGTGGAGATACCTGTCTTTCACCCTGATAGACCCCAGTGGGCAGGTCACTTCCTGGACTATTATATTTGAAGTGCATACTTGAATTATTGGGTGGGCAGCACCTAGCATCAAGTGCAACCAAGTTGTCCCCCATTGTAGGAAAGTAGGATCTGCTTCTTACGGTTACCCCCACTTTTTGCCAAATGTATTACTGTTTTTGACTAGTCTGACCGGGATCCTGCTAATCAGGACCCCAGTTTATCTGCTTTCTCCTTAAACTGTTATGCAATGTACTTAGGTACACTCCAGATTGGATACTGGGGTACCCTTGTCAGTCCCTAGTATATGGTACCCATGTACCCAGGGCATAGGTACCACAAAGAGGCCTCCCATGGGCTCCGGCATGTATTATGCCACCCATGAGAGGCCATGCAAAATGGAACTACAGGCCTGCCATTGCAGCCTGTGTAAGTTGGTGCATGCACCACTTACTTAAGATATAGGTTTACTATATCTAAGGGTCACTGCACTTAAAACCTATAAGTCACCCCTCTAGCAGACCGTTACAATCCTGAGGGTAGGGTGCTTGGTTCTAAGTGAGAGGGTGCCACTGCATGAGCACAACACCCCTGCAGCCTACGGAGTCCATTCTTCCGGGTTGTCAGTGAGGCAGCCATTTATGACATATAGAGTGGCATTATGCGACCGCGTGATGACCAACTCTAAAACGGCTGAAACTAACCCTATCGTGTTTGGTGTCAAACATGTTGGAATCATATCCCCACACCAGTAACCGGTGTGGGAGGTATGATTCCACCCCTCAGAAGTGAGCTTCGTTGGGTCCCTGGTGTTACCGGTACCAGCCTTCTAGTCCCGGGCAGCACAAAATGGTTGCGGCCGACCAAAGACACATTTCTGCCCTCCTGCTGCTGAGCCAAGCTCAAGCAGGGGAAGGCAGAACAATAGGCATCCTGTAACCACCTCCCAGACAGGATTGAGTGTATTAGGGCTGGGTGGGTGCACTTGCCAGCGACCGAAAGTCTGCATGAGGGGCAGATTTGGTGTCCCTCTGCATAGTCCAGTTCAAACCAGTCCTGGGAGCCATTGGCTCCTGCTCTGGCGCGAAACTGGACAAAGGACATGGGAGTAACCTCTCCACTGTCCAGAACCTCCCCTGGGAGGGTCCCCTGAATCTGTCCAACCCTCTCCTGTGGGTACAAAAGGGCTTACCTGGCTGTAGGACCTTAGATTCGATGTGGACAAGATTCTGGACCAGAAACCACTGAACTTCGACCGTCTGGACACTCTGGACTTCATGTGGGCCCGACTTCGTCTCCCTCTAAGTCTGAAGCATCGTCTGTGCCCGTGCACCATACAGGATTCGTGCAGGACCTGTGGAGTATCAAGGACAACTGAAGATATCTCCCTTGGAGTGAAGGAGCCACTCCTCTGCATTCGCAGGCACCGCAACACTGCTGCCGTGTCTGCTGACCCTGAGCTCCTACGGACTCCAAAGGCTTCAGCAACAGCAACACAGGAGTTGGGTTTCTACGACCCTCGAGGTCTGAGCTGCCCTCTCCTTAGGGAAGAGGTGTGGTGCAGCGGCACGGCGGCTGACTCCGGAACACGGGGGCTCACGGTTTGATCCCCGGTGCCGGCGGCAGGTTAGCCCAGCACCTTGTGACTCTGGGCAATAGCTCGCTTAATCTTCCCGATGGCCCCCATCGCCGAGACACCTCTCCGGAGGTATCTGTTCACTTTACAAATGCTGGTATTTCATATTATTATTCAACAAGTTTGAGGTCAGAATTCCTCGTGGGGGCTGCAATACCTGAACCCCTGTGCACCGCGACATTTGCAAGTGCATATGCTTGTTGGCGTTTCCCGAACAAGTGCATTAGGCTCCCAGTAGCTCCAACCTCTGGCACCATTTCCTACCAAGAACTCCGGCCTCCTCACAACGAGGGCTCCGTGGACTGCTGTTTGGTGAAATCGCCCGAGGTCCCCTTGCGACTCCTGTGCCTCCGGCTTGTGGGTCCACTTGAGGGTCAACTTTGCTTTTCTTGGGCTCCCCTGGTTGTTTCAGGCCTGCCTTGACTCCTCGTGCTGTTGTGAGTCTCCTGGACCTTGTTGGTCCGAACCGTATCCATCCTTGTCCTTCTGCGTGGGTTGCCGTTGCCAAGGCTTGTTGGTGCTCCCGCCAGACACCGACCCCTCAGCACTTGACATCCTTCATGGGACAGCTTGTATCTGGCTCCTGGTTGTCCTCGACATCTCCTGGTCCCCGTAGCTGCAGAGTCAACAACTCCATCAACGCATCTGAAGCACCTGACATCAGTGGGCATTCGTCTACCGATCCCCTGGTCACTCCTGAGTGACCCAGACTCTATCCCCTCTGCTTTCAGGTACTCTTCGACAAGAATCCACCTTTGGATTCCAACAGACACTTTTCCTCCTTCCAACAGCGGCTCTTCTTCGAAGTCCTCCATTGGGTTCGGCGGCGTTTTCCGACGCCACTTCAGACCTATGCACCCGGCTTCCCGGGATAGGTAACTTGGGTACCTCAGTATCTACGGGTGGGGTGGCTCTCCAACCTCCTATCTTCCATGGGGTTTCTTCGAGGTCCACTGGGAAGGGTCCTTAAACTCTAAAACTTCAACCGCGACTTTCCCATAGAATTGTACAGAGCACGCGGTCGTGTTCCCACACTGCACCCATCCTCTGTGGGGTCCCTACTTACTCACCTTGGGTGGTTCCTTGGGGTCCCAGCGAATCTACAACCTCTCAACACTGTCTTGACTCGAGTCGTGGTTCTTATACCACTATTTTAGATTATGGTTTGGTGTCCCCCTGGGGCCCACTGTGTATTAGTGCTATTTACTGTCATTTCTGTGCTTAAGTATTGTGTGGTTTGTGATTATCTCCGTGTAGGAGATACTGTGTCATACTAGAGAGTGTTATATTAATAAATACATATTTTTATAACTACTGTGTGGTTCTCCTTTCATTTAACCAATACTATAAGATTGCATTCTGGTAAAACAAGCTGCTTAACATTCCTTTAAGACTAAGGGGGTCATTACGATGGCGGAAGGAACATCACCACTGGGCCGGCGGTGGCGGTCCTTCCACCATCGCACTGGATTTTCCCACCGCCCAATTAGGATGGCGGTGGGTGCCAAAGGCAATCGGTCCGATTGCCTGGCGGCCGGTGCAGGGTGCCCAAAATGGTGGCGGTGCCTAGCAGGCACCGTCCACCAAATTAGGATGTCTGTTTAAACCGGCCTTTCCATGGCGGTGGTGCCGCCATGGAAAGGCTGGCGGGGATTGGGTTTGGGGGCCCGTTGCGGGCCCCATCTGTGTGGGGGAGGGTGGTTGTGCACTGGGGGGGGTATTTCCCTGTACAAAGTGGCAGGCACCGCGTGGTGCCTGCCACATAGTGCAGGGAAATGCACTACGTGGCATTTTCGCATTGCGAACGGTGCTGCAGCCAGCAGCACCGTCCGCAATGTTCAGGGCCCTGGATGCGCCCGCCATAGTGGCGGGCACATCCTAATTCACTTAGCGGGACTGCCGCCTTACCGGTGGCTGGTCCCCAGCGCCGCAACGATGGCGGGCAGACTGATGTCCGCCCGCCATCGTAATGTGCCCCTAAGCCTGAAGGCTGCTCTCCACAGCTACCACTTGGATAGCTTTCTAAGGTTATCTTTGACCTCTTCAATCACCATAACGGTTGTTTGGACTGGTACAAGGTGCCCACTTTAATTAGTGGACAGCATATACCAGGCCAAATTCTCACATTGGTGTGCAGCGGTTGGGATTCAAGCCTGCATTGTTTTACCAGATAAATCTTTGTATTGATTAACTAAAAAACCACTAGTACTAGGGACATATAATACTAGCTTAGAATAAGTAAGTTCTACTGAACTTAGGGTTGGGTAAGTCAAGGGTCTAGCACACCCTTCCTCCAACCTCAGAGAGTTTAGTTCCCACTAGGTTAGGTAGGTGCAACACTTCACCACACTTAGTATGTCTTGAAAAGGAGATGCCAGTGGCTCTAGATACAGTGAGCTTTCATTCCAAGAATTGAAAGCCCTGTGTGCCTCTAGAAAGTTGAAGACAGGGACACTCAACGCCTGGAAGAGGTGTTACTGTTAGATGACCTAAGGAAGACTCCAGGGTCAGATGAACAGGACAGAGTGGGTTGGACAGGGAATTAAAACAGGTCAAGAGGTGACACCTTTTATGACCTAGACTCTAACCCTGACCAGGGAGAACCTGATGGTTCTCACCTGGATAACTCAGGTCTTCAAGAGGAGAGTGGAGGAGGCCATGAGGGCCCTCTCTTTACTCCTCCTGGAAGAGTGCAAAGTTTACCAAGGAGACTGCAGAGTCTAATCACTCAGGACAGTCTGTAGGGACCTCTGTATCTAGCAAGAGGGACCACTCTTATGATAGGGAGTAACAATTTCTTGAACTTGAGAAAGCTAGGCTTAGGCTCAGGCAAGAGCAATTGGCCCTTGATAAAGAGTCCCTAGAAGTCCAGAGAGCTAGAAGAAAGTTGGGGCTAAAGTCCCATGGTGGCAGCAACAGTGTCCCTAGATAATAGGAACCTGAGCAAGATTGTCCCTCCCTACCATGTTGGGGATGACATCCACAAATGGATAACTTCTTTAGAAAGGGCCTGTAAAGTTTAGAGTGTCCCTCAAGAGCATTGGACAGCTATCTTGTGGCTCTCATTTGCTGATAAAGGTAGCGATAAGCTCCTCACTGTTAGAGAAGAGGATGCTGACAACTGCTCAATCTTGAAGAGTGCTCTCATTGATGGGTTTGGCTTAACCACTGAACAGTATAGGATTAAGTTCAGAGACACCCAGAAAGCACAGAATCAGGATTGGGTAGACTTTGTTGATAGTGCCATTAAGGCTCTGGAAGGCTGGTTGCTTGGCAGCAAAGTGAATGATTGCAAGGGATTATACAATTTAATTACGAGGGAGCAGATCCGTAATAATTGTCAAAATCAGTTATTGCATCAATACCTGGTTGACTCTGATCTGACTTCTCCCCAAGAACTGGGAAAGAAGGCAGATAAGTGGGTCAGAGTCAGGGTGAAGCAGAAAAACCAGAACAATGGTGGTGTCCAAAAGAAACAAGATTCTAAACTAAAGGGTGGAGACAAGGGTAAAGATCAAAAACAGTCTTCATCAGGGCCCCAAAAACCTGCCTCTGGGGGGGGGGGGGTCACAATCCAACAAAGGTAAAGGCAAAAAGAAACCTCGGTGTTACTTTTGTAAGGTAAAGACCCATTGGACAAAAGATGCTGATTGTCCAAAATCCAAGGAAAATCCTCCTACCACCACTGCCCCTAAGGCAACTGCGCCCTCTAGCACAAGCACAAGTGGTGGTATAGGGAACAAGGGATTAGTAGGATTAACCTTGGACTCTGAGATGGGTTCTGGCCTAGTCAGAACTCCAGCTCAGGCTGTGCTTGTCTGTGATGGTGGCATGGATCTTGCCACCCTATTTGTCAGTCCCAGTAATCTGGGCAAATACAGACAGCAGCCTTTAATCAATGGTAAGGAGGCTATGGCATACAGGGACACAGGTGCAAGTGTCTCTATGGTGACAAAAGATCTTGTGGCCCCTGACCAAATTATACTCGGAGAAATGTACCAAGTGACCAATGCAAACAATGTCAGGACTGACCATTCCTTGGCAGTTGTTAATTTCAGCTGGGGAGAGGTAACTGGCCCTAAGAAAGTTGTGGTTAGCTCAGACCTACCAGTAGAAAGTTTGTTGGGCAATGATTTGGAGACTTCAGCCTGGGCTGAAGTGGAACTTAGGACTAATGCAGCAATGCTGGGCATCTCTGCAGATGTGTTTGCTGTGACCAGGTCACAGGCAAAACTGACAAACACTGAACAGGCTCTGGATCCTGGAACAATGGACCAAGGGCCTTCCAAGAGAAGGAGCAGGAGGGGTAAGGCTGTGTCTTCCCCCAGACTAAGGGGCCGATTCCGATCTCGGCCGGTAGGGCACCGAATCGGATTCGGCTTTACCGGATCCGATTCGGACGCCCTGTTTCCGACCGTTTCGAACACCCGTCCGCGCGAGCAAGTACGATGCGAGCGTACGCGAAATCCCCGACCGACTCGTTCCCGGCTCCGAACCACTCCGACCGACTCGTACGGACTCGACTCGCACCACGCAATGGAGACGTTCCCCGACCGGGCAAGTACGATGCGCGCCTCGAACAGTCCGACCGACTCGCGCCGTCCGGCTCGAAAGAGCAGTCGGAGCCAGACTTCGGGGGTCCGTGTCCGACCCCCCTGTACGCGTAGCCGCGTGAGTCGCACACAGGGGGGACCCATGGGTCCCCCCTACACATGCAAGTACGGCGCGAGTCGCACCGACGCGTACCCGCTGTAGGGGGCACCCTTGTTCGTGACGCACCCATTGAGTCAATGGGAGCCCGTGTACGAGTCGTACGACCGGCTCCCATTGACTTCAATGGGAGTCCGACCGAATCGAGTCCGATAGCATGCGTCCGCATCGTACTCGTTCGGTCGGACTGCCAGAGTCTGGTTCGGTCGGAAATCTCTCCAAATCCGACTCGGTCGGTGAGATTTCCAGCCCGAATCGGAATCGGCCCCTAAGAGTGAGGATCAGTCTCTTGAGGGAGATGATCTTAATCCCTGTGAATGAACTGTCTCAGATGAACTTGAACCTGATCAGGTTGAGTTCTTGGGGACAGGGGGCCCTTCCAGGGCAGACATGAGTTTGGAGCAGCAAACCTACCCCTCTCTTGAACCCTTCATACAGCAAGCTGCTGCTGAGGCTGCTGGGAGTATCAGTGGGTCCCACAGGATCTATTGGGATGAGGGACTCCTTTACTCAGAGGGTAGAGACCCCAAGACTGGTGCCACCAGGAGGTTGGTCATACCTCTGAAGTTTAGGGGCTTCCTACTCACATTGGCAGATGATATTCCCTTAGCAGCACACCTAGGCCAAAGCAAGACTTGGGACAGGCTTGTCCCTCACTTTCACTGGCCTCACATGTCTGATGACACAATGAAGTTTTGTCGATCCTGTATCACCTGTCAAGCCAGTGGTAAGTCAGGTGGTACCACAAAGGCCCCCCTCATACCACTACCAGTGGTGGGGGTTCCCTTTGAGAGGGTTGGGATTGATATCATTGGTCCCATGAGCCCTCCAACAGCATCTGGACACAGTTATATTCTAGTGGTGGTGGACCATGCCACTAGGTATCCAGAAGCAATACCCCTTAGAACCACCACAGCCCCTGTTGTGGCCAGGGCCCTCCTGGGAATCTTTTCCAAAGTGGGTTTCCCTAAGGAGGTCTTAACTGACAGAGGTACAAACTTCATGTCAAGTTATATCACTGCAATGTGGAAGGAGTGTGGCGTGAACTATAAGTTCACTACACCCTATCACCCAAAATGCAATGGGTTAGCTGAAAGGTTCAACAAAACCCTCAAGGGCATGTTCATGGGCCTCCCAGAAAAGCTTAGGAGAAAATGGGATGTTCTGTTGCCCTGCCTTCTCTTTGCCTACAGAGAGGTCCCACAGAAGGGGGTTGGCTACAGCCCTTTCGAACTTCTGTTTGAGCATCCAGTTAGGGGTCAGAAAGCTTGGCATAACCAAAAGGCTGTTCTGACTGTTTATCAGCCAAGGCCGAAGGTGTGGGTGTTGGAGGCTGTGGCCCCAGCAGCTCTCCAAGACAAATGGAGGACTACTTGGTGGACCTTGGCACTACTAGGAGCCCCCACAGGGTGCTCTATGTGAACAGGCTCAAACCTTTTGTAGAAAGGGCAGACATGGGCTTGCTCATGGCAACTGATGAGGGACAGGAAGAAGAGAGTGACCCTCTCCCTGATATCCTCTCTCAGAACCCTGATGATGGGTCATTTGATGGTGTCGCCTTGGCAGGCAGCCTCACTGACCAATAGCAGATTGATTGCAGGAAGGTCCTCAATCAATATAGGCACATGTTCTCTCTGATTCCTAGTCAGACCACCTGGTGTACCCATGAAGTGGACACAGGTGAGAGTCTACCTGTTAAAAATAAGATTTACAGGCAGCCTGACCATGTCAGAGATTGCATCAGGACTGAGGTACAAAAGATGCTAGAGTTGAGAGTTATTGAGCCCTCAGATAGCCCTTGGGCTAGTCCAGTGGTCTTGGTGCCAAAACCTCACACCCAGGGTGGTAAAAGAGAGATGAGGTTTTGTGTTGACTACAGGGACTACGGTTCACTGACAGAATATCGACCCCCAAAATAGCCCCATACACAAATATCGAGTTTTTAATATCAATGTCAAAAATATCGACTTCCTATATTTATTATTGTAAGTACAAAAATATCAACAACAAAAAATATCGATGTAAAAAATATAGTTGTACAAAATATCGATTTTAATATACATATACAAAATAATATTAAATATATAAAAAATAAAATTAACTTTAAAAAATAAATTAGATTTAATATACATTTTAATAAATATAACAAATAAATGTAGTTAAAAGATTTAAACATACATATATAAAATGTAATATATATATATTTACTTAAAAAATAAACGATTTATTTTAATTTATGTTATAAATGTATTTTTGAAAATGTATAAATAAATATATATATAAAAATACACCAATAACATAAAATCTAATAAAAAACATTATATTATAAATTAAAGCATTAAACTATTTAAAAGTCTATAAAATTAAATTTTCAACTTCAGTGAATGCAACAGTAGATAAAGTATTGGATAGCGGAGGGGTAACAATTACTATTCCCACTTCAATGAGTACAACAGTAGGGAAAGTGTTGGATAGCGGAGGGGTAACAATTTCTATTCCCACTCCAGTGAGTACAACAGTAGAGAAACTGCTGGTTAGCGGAGGGGTAAAAATTAATATTCCCACTCCAGTAAGTGCAACAGTAGGAAAAGTGTTGGATAGAGGAGGGGTAAAAATTACTATGGGTAAAAATTACTATTCCCACTCCAGTGAGTGCAACAGTAGGGAAAGTGTTGGATAGCGGAGGGGTAAAAATTTCTATTCCCACTCCAGTGAGTGCAACAGTAAGGAAAGTGTTGGATAGCGGAGGGGTAAATTAATATTCCCACTCCAGTAAGTGCAACAGTAGGGAAAGTGTTGGATAGCGGAGGGGTAAAAATTACTATGGGTAAAAATTACTATTCCCACTCCAGTGAGTGCAACAGTAGGAAAAGTGTTGGATAGCGGAGGGGTAAAAATTTCTATTCCCACTCCAGTGAGTGCAACAGTAGGGAAAGTGCTGGATAGCGGAGGGGTAAAAATGACTATTTCCACTCCAGTGTACGCAACAGTAGGGAAAGTGCTGGATAGCGGAGGGGTAAAAATTACTATTCCCACTCCAGTGAGTGCAACAGTAGGGAAAGTGCTGGATAGCGGAGGGGTAAAATTTACTATTCCCACTCCAGAGAGTGCAACAGTAGGGAAAGTGTTGGATAGCGGAGGGGTAAAAATTACTTTTTCCACTCCAGTGTGTGCAACAGTAGGGAAAGTGCTGGATAGCGGAGGCGTAAAAATTACTATTCCCACTCCAGTAAGTGCAACAGTAGGGAAAGTGCTGGATAGCGGAGGGGTAAAAATGACTATTCCCACTCCAAAGAATGCAACAGTAGGGAAAGTGTTGGATAGCAGAGAGGTATTAATTACTATTCCCACTCCAGTGAGTGCAACAGTAGGGAAAGTGTTTTATAGCGGAGGGGTAAAAATTACTATTCCCACTCCAGTGAGTGCAACAATAGGGAAAGTGTCGGATAGCGGAGGGGAAAAAATTACTATTCCCACTCTAATGAGTGCAACAGTAGGGAAAGTGCTGGATACCGTAGTAAAAAAAATTACTATTCACACTGAAACACTTAAAAAATATATATATATATTAAAAAATCAAAAATATAATAAAAATTATTAATCAATATTTTAAAAATTGAAATTAAATGTTTAAAACATATAAAAAGAACACATATAACAATAGTATTTACATATAGCAAAAACTTACAAATACTATATATAATAAAATAATAAATACATTTACCAATAAATTTTTATTTTAAAATACAAAATATTTACAAAAACAAAGTAATGACAAAATAAATGTATTTATTTAATTTCCTAACCTATAACACCACACCAATAACAAAACACTTCACATTTCTTAATTAAATGTATTTACATATTTTACATAATTAGTAAACAATTAAAAATTCTTACTAATAAAAAATTATAAACATTAATCTACTACACACACTTAAACACTATAATTTGCACAACACAAACTAAATTAAACTATCAAATAATAAAACACATTTAAAACTTATCTTAAAATTACAATCAATTACTATTAATATCTAATAATTAAATTATTAAAATGTATTTAATACCCACCCTTTACCCCTTTTAAAAATAAATATAACAAACAAATATTTAAAAATTACCCAAAATATTTATCTATTAATTACCATTAATTAACAACTATATATTAATTAAACACAAATTTCTTCCCATCATTTACACCTATAAACACCACAACACAGACCTAAAATTAATTACACAATTACCATAATTAATTAACAATTAATTAATTAAAATTAATTAACCAATTATTAATTCATAAATTAAAAATACATTACTTCCAACCATTTACACCTACAAACACCACAATACACACCTAAAATTAATTAGACAATTACCATAATTTGTTAACAATTAATTAATTAAAATTAATTAACAACCAATTATTAATTAATAAATTAAAATGAAATTACTTCCCACCATTTATACCTACAAACACCACAACACACACCTAAAATTAATTACATAATTACCATAATTAATTAATAATTAATTAATTAAAATTCATTAACAACCACATTTTAATTAATTAATAACAAATTAATTTACACATTTAACACTATAAAATATCAATAAAACAAATATTAATAAATAAAAATGTATCAATAAATTTAAAATAATAAAATTACTTCCCACCCTATGCCCCTATAAACCCACAACCCACTACGGAACTAAAAGCGCAAAATTCATATTAAAAAAAAATTAATAGATTTAATATAATTAATTACTTCCCACCCTATTCCCCTATAAACCCACAACCCGCTAAGGAACTAAGGGGCCCATTACGATGTCGGGCGGAAGCACTACCGCCGTGCCATCGGAGGCAAAAACCGCTAGTTACCGTCCGCCAGCTACGGGTCACACGCCCGCCAAATTAGGATGTGAAAAGTCAGCCAAACACCGCCCGTAAGCCAGCTACGCCGCCCGCCATCAAAGTGCGCCCGTCCATGTAGCGGCGCGAGCCAATGGAGACACACCGTCCGACGAAATGACGTACCGCCCGGCGTACAAATTACGATGCCACAACCAAACAGCTCCCCCGGCAAAGAGACACCGCACGAGATACCAAGGCGGAAACCCGACTGCTGAGTACGGAGACCAAAAGGCGGCCCACCCGAAATGAATCCTGCACTCCAGGCCATCCCCATGCTGTACCTGATGCACCACCTAGGAGTGAACGCGCCACGGCGACGCAGGTAGGCAGACACACAACAAGGGCACGCAAACACTGCACACAATGCAAGGGCGGAAAAACTGTACAAGGGCCCCCCAGACACCCCTGTGTGGACAGGACACATCCACCACTGTACCCACACATGTCCCACCTGTCAAAATGAAACAACTCGCAACATCCTGGGCACCCACTACCCGGGACCAGGAAGTGACGTCCCCGTCACAGCACAGCGGCGATGACGCAAGTACACATGTGCACAACGCAGAGGCCAATGACAGCGCCACGCATGGGCTGCACACAAACACCACAGGGCCACAACTACACACCCCACACACCAGTCCCACAGCTCATGTCATCGGATCATTTTCGGCACATGCACTCTGTTCCTCACCATATCCCGTATCTCTGCATGAACAGGGGGAGGCAGAGGTATGGGACTTGTGTACAGTAACCACATGGCCAATACTGCACGAACAACTATGCCATAATATGTATTCAGCGCACCTGAACACATGCACCTGTCAGTGCACACTTATCTGTCTGCTGTATTACGTGAGAACTGTCACCACACCATCGTCTGTACTTCCGTGCCCGGACTTTAGCATGGACAACAAATGCAACCCCTTACAACATGGCCCTAGTCATTGTGTCATGTTCAGTAGCCACCACATTGCAACAACTAGTGAGACGCTGCTGCATGCATGTAGGCTCATGCTCTGATGTCACCTCTGACGCAGGTGTGTCAGAGCTACTATTGTAGTAAACCTGTACCATGGAACTGAGATGTACTGTGCCTATGATGTCAAGCTGTCTGGTAGGCAAAATGAATACTGTCTGTGTCAAAGTCTAGAGCTCATCAGTAATTAGCAAATGTACTTTAGCATAGCAAGGGCAAGGCAGTTGTAACTCTGAAGCATTCATTCCACAGTCAACAACTAATCACATCTACCCGTACCCCCTTTTGTATGTGTAATCATGCTAAGTATATCCTCCACATGCATTTTTCTGCCAGTAGTGTTCACTATACTGCATCACAGAGGAAGTAAGTCCAAATACATGCCTCGAAGCAAATATGTGACTCTGTAGAATTATTTTACGAAGACAAGTACGAATGAGAGAGGATGAGAGTGTGTGAAGTACACGAGAGTCGTGAGATGACCATGGAGTCTAGTGTCATCGGATGTCAATGCATGAGAGTTGCCGCAACAGTGGACCTAGTGAAATACTACAGCTCGTGGGCCTGGACTTGTCAGACTCTGACGTGGCCCAACAGATCATCACATGAACACTGACGGCCTGGGCACTACAAAGCACAGTCCTACATATGTGTATAATTAGCTTCACAGTCTGACATCACACTCATCAAGCAAAAGTAGGAGCCACGCAAAAGCATGCTACAGCAATGCATGACAAAACCCACACACGATATCAGTGTGGGTGGGCAGGACTGCACAGTGAGTAAGAACTGCAGAAATTCACATACATGCTCAATTGAACAAGGCACAATCTTGACAGTCACACACCCTGCAGACACACAATGTCCGAAACATATCAAGTAGTAGTCATCCTGAACTGCAAGGACACACCCACACACTGCACACTGTGCAACATACAACACACACATGTGAACACATTCGCAGACCTGAACACGGATACAAACATCCACCATGGGCCTGGGTAACACGTGTGTAGTCGACATTGCCAGAGCGCACACACACACACACCAACACTACCCCAAAGTCACACAACTCACAACACACACACCTACACCTCCCAAATGCACACATTGAAAGTAAGCCATGTGCCCAGGCCCAATGTTCATCACAAGACTAACATACACCTACACTGCTGGCCACACAGCAAGTAAGCTCACACATACCCACATACTCTGCACATGCTACCTGTCATCCTGTGGCTAGACTCACACCCTGTGCTTTGCTTGCACGCAAACATGACACGGATACATACTCCCTGAAATACCACCAAATACATGCAGACAATCCGTGTCACAAAAATACATATACATCACACACACAAGTAGCAGAGTCTGAAAGAAGTGAAGTCCCTGCCAAGTGTACAACACATTGGAATGTGAGACCAGACATTGCAATTGTTGAGGTACCATACACGGCATGTGCCTCACTTAACCATGCACACACAGCAACAACTGCAATAATCAACTACACAGACACAACCGACTACAGGAACAACAGCATCCAGTCACAGATTACATAGACATGCGGCAAAATTGTTCAACACCAGGGACAGTGGCCAGTCCGATGTGCAGAGTAGTGACACGAAAAGCTGCGTATGCAATGTGTGTGAGTGTACCCTGACATGGCTACCAACACCGCCATGGCAGTCACAATAGCCATCACAGCCACCACTGTGTCACAGGTAGATGTGTGAGTGTGCCTACCATTCAAACAGGAAATGAAATGAAATGAAATTTGTACTTGTAAAGCGCACTTATACCCCCAAAGGGGTGTCCTGGCGCTGTACGCATACCGCTGTGGAACCCTTCCTGGCTTTTCCCTGTGAAATGTCCACTCCTGGGCACCCCCAAGGTGAAGCCAGGCATCCCAGCGCTGTTGGGGCCGTTGTGGAGATTAAGCAAGCTATTGCCCAGAGTTGCAGAGTGGGACCCATGATTAGAATAGGCACCGAGGCGAGAATTATCAGGTCCGAGGAAATTGAGCCCAAGACCCGCCAAGGCGGGAATTGAACCCTGGTCCCGGGCCAGATCTCTGCATCAGGGTCTGCCGCTCTAACCATTGAGCCACACTTCTCCACCAAACAGGATGCCAGTTAGACTCGGTGCTGTCTGTGTGCTACGGGACAGTTGGAGGTCTGCCCCTGAGAGAGAAGCACAACTGTGGAAGAAACACATGTGTCATGTGAAGCGGGAGTTCCGCATGGGCCAGGTGGGTGGGTGGCACGGGTAGGTGCACACATGCATTGTTGAAACAGACTGTGTGGGGAGGATTCCGGAGGGCTATATTTCCACTGTGTTGGGTATTTGGAAAGCCCACCTGTCTGGGGATGAATGTGAACTCGTGTGGGCACAACAGGCGGGCACACGATCAATGCTGCATCAGGTGTAGACGTTATCCCTCCCTCTGGGGACATGCTGGCCCTTGCCAAGGCACTCACATCCCCTGTCCACCAGGTGTACCCCCTACATTGTCCGCCTGCACAGGCTACCCAGGGCATGGGATGGCAGTGGAGCTTGGTGGGTGGGAGGTCATGGCGCCCTTCTCCTGGTCACATCTCGCAGGCAACACATTCTCATTGTGCAGCTTGGCACAAGTCCTAAATAAGTAGTGGGGGGACGCAGACGTCATGACAGGAAGTGACGTCACGAAAGGTGGCTTGCACCATCAGACTTATTGCCTCCCTTCCCCCACCCGTTACATGCGATTGCAACAGAGAAGCCAGCGCGTGCACAAGCAGCTCCGAGCTCGCCCCAGAGAGGCCAAAGAGTGAATGTGTGGCTCCATTTGCTCCAGTTATCGGGCCCGCGGTAAAATTAGTGGTGGTACGCCGTCCACCCGCGTGGTACCCCGACTCGAGACCTGGTGTGCAGGCAAAGTGTCCTATTGTCTTTGCGATATGTGTGAGTTGCATGACACTCGTTGGCGGGGGATGGCTCGGAGGCCCGTCACCCTGAGGCCCATGTCTCACCACATGGGTCCCTTGTCAATGGCAGCGGTTGTAATGACTATGCGCGCCGGGGTGGGTCTACCTTTCGTCTGGGATTGTGTTTGCGGCCTGGCTCGCTAGGGCAGCTACAGCCTCTGTGTGTTGCATGTGGTGTATCCGGACTCCGGAGGCTGTCATGCATTGTCACTGTTGTCCAGGTCTCGAGTCGGGGTACCACACGCGTGGACGGCGTCCCACCACTTATTTTACCGCGAGACAGATAACTGGGGCAAATGGACCCACACATTCACTCTTTGGCCTCTCTGGGGCGAGATCGGAGCTGCTTGTGCACACGCTGGCTTCTCAGATGCAATCGCATATTGGGGTGAGCGAGGGGAGGCAATGAGTCTGACGGTGCAAGCCACCTTCCGTGATGTCACTTCCTGTCGTGACGTCAGCGTCCCCCACTTCTTCTTTTTAGGACTCGTGCCCTGCTGTTGTCAGATGTGCCACTTCCCAGGGGGTGGAGAAAGGGTCAGGAATGTCAGCCTGAGATTGGCCCAGTTGAAGGCCCACCTTGACTGGGGGACAACCATTGGACAGTCTGGTGTAGCCCACCCACGCGTACATGTGGGCCCTCCATGAACTATGTCACCTGCGGCAAAGTGATGTCATGGGCAATGACGTTATTGAGGAGAGCTGTCTGTCCCACGCAGAGATGGCGCATCAGCTCAACAGACCCAGCACTGAGGGCAGCAGGGGTCACATGTGCAGGGGCAGTTGTGCCTGGTGTGAAAGACACTCTATCCTTCATCCCTGTGCCGACACGTGTTGCACCAGTGGAAGTAGATGGGAGGGCGGGCATTGGCCTCCGCGTGGCTGAAGAGGAGCCAGAGTCCACGTCCCCTGTGTTAGCAAACATGGATGCATCACCTCTGTCCTCAGATGACGCAGAAATTGCCGTCTCGGCCTGTGATTCATCCAGCACACGTCTGGCACCTCCGAGGCGCTGGTCACATCTGTCTCACTCAGCACCTGTGCAGCTGCTACATCCGATGCCACACAACTGTTGACCGTCCCCTGTCCCTCAGCACCCACGGGAGATGCCACATGAGAGAGAGCGAGGTGGCCTCACTCATCTGGCATCAATTAAACAGACATGTGCAAGGGAAGCAGCACAGAACATCCCCAAATACACATGTTGCACGATCCCTGTGCAATTGCATACAGCCACCACAATCAACACGTAATGGCTGGCGTAGAGTAAATGAAGCCGCTAATAAGTGGCACACGTGTTGTGCACATAGCACTACACCCGGCCTGTGTCACCCTGCGACCATAGCCACAAATCGCTGTGTGCACACCCACTGTCCTGATGGTGGCAAGGATGACCACTACGTAATTAGGCCAAAGACATACATGCATGGAGCAGAATGTGAAACCACTCACACAGACTGCAACATGACAGGCCACAATGGCCATGAACCCATGCCATCCACCTGTCGTTCACACGAGCACAACTGCTGTTGCACAGTGTGCCGGATGTGTAAGTACCAGAGATATGAGGTGAGGCATCGCACACATATGACCGAACGAAATCAGAGTAGGCACAGTGCCTCTAACATACATGTGAATTGCTACTCCAGCCTACTACAGGTTGTTCCTGAGGGCTACGACTCTGAGTGCATTGAGAATGCAGAGTGCTCAAATTACATCTTGAGCCTCAGGACTAGCATATGCATGTCAGATGCACACAGCACAGAGTACACTTACAACCCACTGCTTCACACAAAAAACATCACATTACCCAGATTATGTGTAGGCTGTGGATACATGCTGCCTCTCACAGCAAAAGACACAATCCCACAATACTGTACACTTGCTTGCTGCTGATGCCCCTACAAACATGCATCCGGCACAGGCTGTGTGACTGTCAAGATGCAGACCATTACTGGTGAAATGCAGCGCTGTGCTGACCTGACAATACGAGGGGGCATCCCCCGATTCGTTATCGCCACGTAGTAGCTCATCCGGCAGATGACGTCACACCCTTTGTGGAATTGGCTGCACTGTCGGTCACACATACACAGAGGCATCAACTTGGTTGCAATGGCTCATCACAAGCCCTTGGGCTGGAGGACTTCCAACTGCAGGGATGGTACACAAGAGGCTTGGAATATCACTCATACACTTCTCAACATCTCCCACATCCACCTATGACAGTGGCATGCTGCTGACCCATCCCAAATACTCAGAGACGTGCAACAGAGCCAAGAAGTAATCGGACATGGCCTAACAGCATGTGTACACCACACGTGAATGCATGCTGGTGGGAGTGTGTACACAGTACCTGTCCATCCCATTCACATGCAGGTTGCCAGCACATTGAGCAATGTGTAGTCTGCCCACATCTACTGTCCATTGTCAGGTGGACCAACACATAGATCACAAGGCAACACATCTTTGTGGGTGGACTCACTGTGTCCAACACTGCGCAGCCCTCAACGTACTCACCCTGTGAATGGCTCACCCCGCAATGGAGGTCACATTCAGTGCCACTATCTCTCACACACATCCCTATCACAAGGCATGGTGTATACAATCGACAGGGCTGAGTTTGCGCATTTCAGGAGAGTGCTGAACAAAAGACACATGTAACCCACTGTACAGTCAGTGTTGTCTCCTTCTAGGATTGTGCGGTCAATGTGCAGCCCAGGTCTGCTGAGACTGAGAAGGCCAGCAGGGACCCAGCCAGCCATTCTCACAGGCAATAACTGCCCTGAGTCCTGCATTGCCAAGTGGCTGCGTCACTGGATGTCTGACATGAAAATGCCATGTACCACCACTCGGGAGGGACATGCATGGGAAAGCGCCAGAGAGCCTACATACCCCTTCCACCTGTAGTAAGCATGGTGAGCAGTGTATGTTGGAACCCCACAGGCTCTGACTCATAGTGCTGCGGATCAACGACATGTGTGTCCCCCACATGCACTCCCACACACACTGTAGTTGTCTTTCACACACAACTTTTGCTATAAATAGCCTTGGGCAGTGTGCGTGGAGCTCGGAATCCAGGATCTCCAGCTCCTCGCTGGTGAGTGGACCTGGACATATCTTCAGAGTCGTCGACATGTAGGTGGACATGTGGCAGCAGCGGCAGGTGTTGTTGAGGGATGCCAGGCAGCAGTCCCTGGAAGCTGTGGTAATGCCGGTCTCCCTCCCACACTCATATAGCCCCCTGGGGCTGTTTCAGTGGGTCCAAGCTGCTGCAATTGGTGTACCATGTCTGCCTACTTCAAATGCACACAATGGCCTGCTCCGACCTGTCCCGGTACGCTTACCTCTATAGTCGAACACGCAGGGTGCAACCGCGAGGGCCATTGGAGTTGGCCTCAAGGGCCTGGCCCATGGCGGGTACAGTCCGCTGGTGCCATGTGGATTCCACAGTTCAATGTGCACCATGCATTTGCAGGTGTGGCCATGACTTGTGTGTGGGAGCATGTCCACACTAGACAGGGCCACTTCATGCTGTGTGCATAGGCATTGACGGACAGTGCTCAGCCTTCACATGTCTGTTGGCACATCATCATGTACACATTAGCATGGGAGCATGGGATGTGCATATGCACACACATGCCATATTTCTCAATGTACATCTCCCACTTGGCACGTGCAACGTTACGTGTCACTTGTGATGTGTATTTGCATTCACACAGCTGTGTTGTCATGGAGTTGTCAACGTGTACACCTGTCAATGTGTGTTGGAGGTGTGATACGTACAGTGCTGTACATTGGGTGAACTAGGGACATCATTGACTGTCTCATATCCCGTTGTGCAACAGGACCCATTTGTTTGGGCCGCTCAGCCTGTGTACATTGTGTTGTTGGTGTGTGCCATACTCACCCAGCCTCGGTAGCTGTGTCAGGCACAGCAGCTAGGTATATTGCTGTGGTGTTGCCGCTTCCCACATATGCAGTCTGAAACCATCATCATGCCTTACAAGCTATTATGGCCTAAATCCACATGTGCATGCTCATAGCAATGGTTTGTGTCAGTGGACATTGCTATTGGTAAGGGGACCTGTGTAAGAGTATTGTAGCTGTGCTGTCCCTACTTGTCAGCTGTTCTGTGATTCTATTGCTTTGTCAGTAATTTTAGTTTTGTGTATGTGAAAATGACATGTGTTGTGTTGCATTGACATGTGTCCACTTCCATCTGTCCTAGGAGGAGACCAAACATACATCGCCCCTTCCAATTGCTGGCAGACATGGAGGATGTGGAGGTAATCCGGAAATTCCGTCTGGACCGACCCACCCTGCATCACCTATGTGCCTTGTTGGAACCCCACCTTCGTTCTCGCAGGGTGTATCCAACTGCATTCACCCCCACGGCTAAGGTGATGGCTGCACTGCAGTTTTTCACCACCGGATCATTCAAACACACAGTGGGCAGTGGAGGTGGGATGTCCCAGCCCATGTTCAGCATGGTGCTACGGGATGTCCTGTCAGCTATGATGCTGTACAGGAACCGTTACATTCGATTCCCCAGGGCTCGTGATTTGGCGGCAGTGAAGGGTGCTTTCTATGCCCTTGGACGGATCCCACACGTTGTTGGTGCAATTGATTGCACCCATGTTGGCCTTGTTGCACCACAGGCCATGGAGCACATTTATCGGAATCGCAAGCATTTCCACTCCCTGAATGTGCAAGTGGTGTGCCTGGCGGACATGGTCATCACACACGTGTGTGCGAAGTTTCCAGGATCCGCACATGACTCGCACATCATGCGCAACAGCATCCTTCCACGTCTGATGACCAATCTGCAACCGGACCGTGCATGGATAGTTGGTGAGTATGCATACTCGTGTAGCATGCTGGGTGTGACATGCTGTCTTGTATCCTGTTGGAATTGCAACGATTCTCTGTGTTTCTCACAAGCAGGTGACTCAGCATATCCTAACGGGCCTTGGCTGCTGAGCCCATTACGTCATCCTCGGACACCAGCTGATGTCAGATACAATGAGGCACATGGGAGGGCCAGATGTGTGGTGGAGCGGACTTTTGGACTCTTGAAGTCCAGATTCAGATGCCTGGACCGCACCGGGGGTGCACTGGCGTACTCACCACAGAAGGTGTGCCAGATAGTTGTGGCATGCTGCATGCTGCACAATCTGGCGATTCGCAGGCAGATCCCCTGATAGTGGATGACGGTGATCAGCCAGGGCCCCCGCCTGCAGACCAGCACGGGTCCAGTGACGAGGACAGTGGAGAGGAGGAAGCTGTGAATGTGCGTCAGCAGCTCATCGCCCGCTACTTCACTTGACGGTGAGTGACCATGTACGACGGCTGATGTTGCTGTAGTTGTGTAGGTGTATGTGTGCATTGTCACGGCGGCCTATTGTTCACTGAGTGCTGTGTGGCAATGGTCCATGTCCAGGGTAGTATGCCACTGACAGTGGCTGTAGCATTGTGCCCTGTTGCTCTGTGAGATGTGTGTACATTGCTTAAACTTGATGACAAGTACTGTGTGATGAGTGTGTGACACACACATTCAATGGACTCTTGTTCTGTTTTTCACCCCTAGGTCCCTACAGCCTCTCCTGGCCTATCGACATACCACACTCCAGATGCATTTCTGATCATGGTGACGGTTGCACATCCTTGAATAAACACAGAGCAGATACAACAGAATGTGATCCAGGTGTATTTATTTAAGCGGTGACATGTGATTGTGGGCAAGGTGATCACAAAAGTGGTGCATGCTGAAACAATGAGTTGACGGTCATGACTGCGTGATGGTCAAGGTGTACCCATGTTGTTCTATGTCCACAGTCCAACAGACACATGCCATTCACATGGCAGTGTGGGGTAGGATCGTAGTCCAAGTGAATGCAGTAGGTGGCCACCGTGGCTGGCTGACTCACTGGCGTTTGGAGCGTGCGAAGTCCTCTCTGGACACCTGTTTCCTCTTTGGACGGCCCCTTCCACATTTGGGAGGGGGGGTTGTGTTGGTGGGCTGCTGGTGGTGGCTGAGGACTGCCCACTCGCTGTGGACGCAGGGGAACTGGATGTTGCACGACCCTGCGCCACAGCAGGTGGTGGCGGAAGTGGTGTGGCTGGCCTTGATTGGGCCCTCACCACCACCACTAGCTGGCCCATGAGGTCGACAAGTTGGTCCATACGGGTCACGAATTGGCCCATATGGGCGTCCATGGACCTCAACACCCCAAGGACTTCCGGCGTGTCGGCAGATGACCTGGCCCATTGTCCTTGGGCCTCTTCATAGGCCCCAAGGACTCTGGCGATTTGCGGCAGGGCTTGGCTCCCAGGCTCTGATGGCGTTGGCCTGACCCTGCTCCTCCCACCAGAACTGCTGCCACCGACCTGCCCACTCGCCACATTGGTCACCCCGGGCCTCGGTCTGGCTCCCAGGGTGGAGCCCGACGGGCGTACCACCCCTTGCGCAGGTTGAGTGGTCAGGGAGGGCCTGGTGGTGGTGGTGGTTGCGGCGGTGGTGGTGGCCGCACTGACCGTGGCAGCAGGGGTCTGGGACTGGTCAGCAGCCCTGGGTGATGGGTTGGTGGGTAGGGGGGGGCCTGGGGAGCGGTTGAGCCCTGCCACACCAGATGTGCCTTGTCGGGGGTCCTCATCCGAAGAGGTGTCCAGGTCTTCCACATCCGTGAGTCCGGGTCGGGGTCGGGGGCTTGTGGACTGGCTGTGCCGGCTGCTGTCTCCCTCTCCAGCATCGAGCTGTTCGGCACCTGTGGGGCGGATAAGATAGGTTATTGTGTTGCACCTTGCAAAGTTTGTATTAGTTGTCTGACATTCACAGTTTGTGCACTGTTGTGCACAGATTTCCCAGATGCGTGTGTGTGGATATACAATGTGTGTATGCGTGGGCAAGGCAATGGAATTGTGTGATGTGATCATATGGCATGGGACGGATTTGGAATGCCAATGGGTGTGTGTTGCTGTACACCTACATTTTGTGGCTTGGGTGTATATGGGTACAGCCCCATCAACGCTTTTGTGATGTAATATGGTTTTGGGGGTCATATGAAACGCTTCGGCACGCAGATTGAAAATGGGGTACAGCCCCATCAACGCTTTGGTGATGAAATATGGTTTGGTGGTACGTAATGTGACATTTGGGTGCAGAAGGGTACATGTGGTTTGGCCACACGACACTACAGGGGCAAAGGTGTGTGTATGTCTGACACAGCCAGCATATCTGCTCAGTGTTGTCATTTTGGGACATTACGCTGCAAGCATTGTAGTGAGTGAGTACTGGTTGTGTGCCACACGACGTATTGCAGATGGGACAATTCCTTGGTGTGCGTGCTACCCTCAGCCATGTGCAGCAATGCAGTCCTCTTGGGGTGTTGACTATATTGGGTATGTTGTACATCACAGTGTGACATGCGCTTCAGACACTGCAGACACATTTGTGGTCATCTGCAAGATTCTTTGCTGCACTGCTGTATATGGGTCAGCTGTTTGGATGATATACCTTTTGTCAAGTTATTGAGTCCTCAGGATCGGTTTGATGCTCAGTATGGTCCACCTCTTGATCTGCCCAAGCCTATAACGCCGTAATGGCACAGGTCAGTGGGAGGATCAAGTGAGGGAAGGGAAGGAAGGGAACAGCGGGGAGGGAGACCTGGAATGACAACAACAATCATAAATACCTATAATACATCCTACCAAGGTACATTCTCAAATGCTGACGAGGAGTCAGATATGGCCACAATATATACCTGTAAAAGAAACAAAGAACGTGCATAGAGGATGAAGAAACTGTGACTTAGATCTAGTTGGTTATAGTATTTCCATATGGCATCTGTCTGAAAACATAGAACAACACATTCAACTAGACATGTAACACAACATGTAAGCATGCAGACAAGGGGCCCTGTATATTGTATTTCCTACATGGCACTTGTCTATATAACATACCCTTTTCTAACCTCCATATGGCGACACAGGGATTGAGCGTAGTCCTATACCGCTCCTGATTACCCCTGTTAGGATAGAGTTAGAAAACAAAGAATGACACTATACCTATGTACATATATCCAGATATATATATATATCTTGCTCCAGAATATATATATAGTACTCCAAGAAATGATAATGTCAACTCGCCTTTATCCACGGTCAGGTTAAATCACCCTTGCATTCATAATTAGAAAATAGAAAGCATAACGCACAACTGGATACCTAAATATCCCTGAAGTAAGATCCTGCCTCTGGTAATAGGCAAGTCTCCAGTAATAGTCAATGTATAAAAACCATAAGGGCCTATATTACTGCCGCCCTCATTCCAAGAGGTGTATAAGGACGGTGATTAGCCAGGACACAGTAATCCAAGAAATAACGAGCCTGCCTCCGCAAGAGCGTGCTCACCAACGGAGGACAGGTAGAACACGCAGTAGACCAGACAGAATGAGCCCGCCTCCGCAAGAGCGTGCTCACCAACGGAGGACAGGATGCAAGGGACAGGCAATACAGAGCGTCGGTGCAGGAGCACCCTTACCAGACCTCTGTAGGACACCGGAACACCAGGATTCAAGGCGCCAGGAGGAACGAAGAATTTCCGACGCGTTTGCGAGCGCCTCCACTTCCTATGTAGGCGTTCCCTCGCTGCCTCTTGCGTGCCCCCGCAAAGCCTCACGGGACATGTAGTCTTGCCTCCGTCCTTCCGGTATTCACGACGGTGAACTCCTGGGAAAAGGAACGCGCGGTGTGTCGTTTGCACAAGCGCGCTCGAGGCAACAGTGATCGTAACACCTTTCATGACACTGGGGCTGAGAGATGAGATGGGTGACATTTTGAATGTGCATTGTGTAGCTGTGGGGTTCATGGGTCCAGTGGTGTATGTCACATTACTGGGGTTCCACTCTGTTACATTGAGACAAGATGGACTTACATGGGTGATATTGTACAATGTCAACGGAAAAAGCAGATACAACTACATGGACTAGACTTCGGTGGTGTTGCTGATGTGTGTGATGAGTGGCACAGTGCACGCCATGTGGGTCAGTACTCCAGTGAGACTTGTGTATGCAGGCGTGACTCCTTACGTGTTACTGTATTTGAGATGGCTCATGTGGGCTATGACTCTGTAATTCATGTCCTTGTGCACATTAGTCACATGATTATGACAGGGAGCAGTGCTACCTGTTCCTCTGCTACGTGACATGTCCCAAATGTTAGTCGTAATACAGTCCTCATGCCTACAGACACCCCGCCCTGTACAGTAGTCTACCTACTTGTTGGTTTGGAGGGCGCAATGCAATGGATGCCACATGGTTACGAGAGGGAGGGGTGCTCCATCTTGCTGGTCTGTGGGAGTGGGGGAGGTGTTGTGAGTTGTGGTGATGGCTTACCACCCACAGACACCCCTCCATGTAGGGAAAGATATCTACCTGTCGGGTGAAGGTGTGCACTGCAATGGATGACACATGGGTGTGGGGAGTGCTCCATCTTGCTGCGCTGTAGGACTAGGGGCCTGGTGGGTGTTGTACTTCAGCAGTCCCCCTCCGACCCACGGACTTTGTGTTAAGGCTACTTACCTGTTACTTGTTGGTTAGTGCAGCTATGGCTGACACATGAGTGTGGGTGTGGGCGGTGCTCCTTCTGGCGCATCTGGAGTACAAGGGGACCTGGTGGGAGTTGCGGTGCTGGCTGACTGTACACATGCCCAATCAATCAATCAATCAATCAATCAATGCATTTATAGAGCGCGATACTCACCCGGGAGGGTATCAAGGCGCTGGGGGAGGGGGGAGTTACTGCTCGAACAGCCAGGTCTTGAGCTGCTCCCTGAAGGAGAAATGGTCCTGGGTTCGCCGAAGGTGAGTGGGGAGGGAGTTCCAGGTCTTGGCTGCCAGGTAGGAGAAGGATCTTCCTCCGGCGGTGGCTCTGCGGATGCGTGGTACGGTGGCGAGGGCGTGGCTGGTTGATCGTAGCTGGCGGGTGGGCGTGTAGAAGGTCATGCGTTCGTTGAGGTACTTGGGGCCCAGGTCGTGGAGGGCCTTGTGTGCGTGGGTGAGGAGTCTGAACGTGATTCTCTTGCTGACGGGGAGCCAGTGCAGGTCTTTCAGGTGTCCGGTGATGTGGCTGTGTCGGGGGATGTCCAGGATGAGTCGTGCGGAGGCGTTCTGGATGCGCTGGAGTCTTTTTGAAGTTTGGCTGTGGTTCCGGCGTAGAGGGTGTTCCCATAGTCCAGTCGGCTGGTGACGAGTGCCTGGGTGACGGTCTTCCTGGTTTCAGTGGGGATCCATCTGAAGATCTTGCGGAGCATGCGCAGGGTGTTGAAGCACGAAGATGAGACGGCGTTGACTTGTCTGGTCATCGACAAGGAGGAGTCCAGGATGAAGCCCAGGTTGCGTGCGTGGTCCGTTGGCTTGGGCGCGGTGCCCAGGGCCGGGGGCCACCAAGAGTCGTCCCAGGCGGAGGGTGATGAACCCAGGATGAGGACTTCCGTCTTGTCTGAGTTCAGTTTAAGGCGGCTGTTCCTCATCCAGTCGGCGACGTCTCTCATCCCGTCGTGTAGGTTGGCTCTGGCGGTGGTGGGGTCGTTGGTGAGGGAGAGGATCAGCTGGGTGTCGTCGGCGTAGGAGATGATGTTGAGGTTGTGTTGGCGTGCGATGGCTGCGAGGGGGCTCATGTAGACGTTGAAGAGGGTAGGACTGAGTGAAGATCCTTGTGGAACGCCGCAGATGACTTCGGTGGCCTCGGATCTGAACGGGGAGGCGGACTCTCGGGTTCTTCCGGCGAGGAACGAGATGATCCATTCCAGTGCTTTCTCTCGGATTCCGATGTTGCTGAGGCGCTTCACTAGGGTGCGGTGGCAGACGGTGTCGAACGCCGCGGAGAGGTCCAAGAGGATGAGGGCTGCTGTTTCCCCGTTGTCGGTTAGGGTTCTGATGTCGTCGGTGGCTGCGGTTTTGTTAGTTGGTAGCTTTGGGCTGAGTGTGTGGGAGTGTCTGTTGCATGTGTGAGTGATGTCTTGTGGATTGTGTACTGGACATGGGGGTGTTTGGCCCTCGGAGCTGTGGCATTCTGGTAGTGCATGACAGTACATAGCGATGTGCTGGTATACATTTGTTTGTACTTACCAGCCTCCACTCCCCCTGGTATTCCGGTGAGACTCTCCGGATGTAGGATGCCTCGCACCTTCTCCTCCCACGCCTTGAAGGTCTTGAATAGCGTGGGATTTCCTCCGCCAGTCCTGTCAGCCAGCTGACGATTCTTGGCCTCCTTCTTCCTGACCACGCTTTTCAGGTCGTGCCACCTCTTTGTGATTTCAGCTCGGTTGCGTGGCACGTTCCCAACTGCATTCACCTGGTCTACGATCCTGCTCCACATTCTGTTTCTGGTGGCTACTGGTGTCTGTTGGACCTGGTTCCCATAGATTTGTGGGTGCACCTTGATGATCTCGTCGACCATGACCGTCAGCTCAGTGGCAGTGTACTTAGGCATTCTTTGTGTTGCCATGGTGTGTGGTTTGGTATTTGTGGTGCTGGTGCGGTGGGTGTGTGGTGTGTGGTGTGTGATGTGCAGGGGGTTAGTGGGGCCGGTGTTTGGTGGTGGTGGTGATGGGTGTGATGGGTGCGTGCGTGTGGTGTGCTGCTTTCCTTTGTGGCTCTCTGTGTTCTCTGCTCTCGTCTTCGCTTTGTAGTGGTGCAAGGGATTGTGGTCTGTGAAGGGGCTGCTTTTGTACTTACCTATGTGGATGTGTCATGATGGGCTGTCGTATTCAGGTGTGTTGTGGCTGGTGTTCTGGGATTTGTAGTTTTTTTGTTTTGCCAGGGGGGATGTGTCTTTGGGATGTGTTCTGTGTTTGGGTATTTGGGCGTGGGTTGCTGTGTGGACTTGTTGGCCATGTTGTTTGTGTTTCTTTGGCTCCGCAGATGGTTTCCGTGCACGGACGTGGCCGCCAGGGCTTCCGCCGTGTCAGTTTTCATCACTGTTGTTAACGATGGCGGGCGGGGAATATGTGGATTTACCGCGCTCATGTCGGGGAGATCATAATTTCACGGCCGGTGTCTCGGTCGTCAGAGCGGGCGGTTTTGGGATGTCGTGCGGGTTTGCGTCCGTGGCGGACGGATAAACTTCTACTCGGACATAGACGGGCGGTATTTTGTGTGTTTTTAACGCCGCGGGCGGAGTTCGCTTCGCGACATTGTGATTGCTCGGTCGGTATTCACACGGTGTAGGCGGGCGGTTTTTTAAGGCTATGGTACATGGCGGATTTTTTACCGCCGGTTATCGTAATGGACACCTAAAAGTGCAAAATTCATATTAAAAAAAAAATTAATACATTTAATATAATTAAACTACTTCCCACCCTATTCCCCTATAAACCCACAACCCGCTACAGAACTAAAAGCGCAAAATTAAAATAATTTTTTTTTATAACTACTAAAAATTAAACACATAAATTAAAAATACAAGCAATTCTTATACACAAAAATATACATCACATGCATATAAAATATACACTACTTCGGCTTGGGATTCTCCCTTTTAAATCAATTACTTCTAAATGGACTTTTAACGAAAATGCCTGTAGTATCTGTGACCTTTGTAACGGAGGGGTGCAAGACTTGAAGCATGTTTTGTTTGTTTGCCCTAACCCGACAGTGGTAGAAGCTAGAAAACGGTACCTAAAACTAATTCATACAAGATGTAATTGTACAACCATTCAGAGTTTGATTTAGCTTCTTAAGTCACCTCCTAACGAATTTCTGTGTTATAATTTGTTTAAATTTTTAAAAACCTTTTTAAAATTGTATTAGAATGATCAATTACCAATTTTTAAATAACAAATGTATTTTACTCATCTTTTTAGAAATTTGTTGTTCTCAGTAGAGAACTAAGTCAAATAAAACTATAAGCTAAGACATCACATGCATATAAAATATACACTAAAATACATAACAATAATAAAAAACGATATTTTTAACAACTATATTTTTGCAAACGATATTAAACACTTCGATATTTTTAAAATCGATATTACTTACCTGAATTCGATATTCTTGACCTCGATATTCTTGCTGTCGATATTTCTGACCCACGATATTTCCAACTCTATATTTGTGCACCTCAACATTTTATACTCGATATTCTGTCTCTACACCTGCTCATCCAATTCCATGGGCAGATGAGCTTATTGACACTTTGGCCTCAGCCAAGTTCTTAAGCAGATTTGACCTCGTTCCCTAAGAGGTATCCCAGATATCTGACCTTCTGAAACCCTACTCTAGACTTCTTGGCGTTTATGTGGAGTCCTGCCTTCTCAAGGGTTTGAAAAACTTGTTGGCAATGTAGAAGATGTAGTTCCCAGCTAGGGCTGTATATCACTATGTCATCTAAGTAAGCGGAGGAATAGGCTTGATGGCCCTGGAGGACTGTATTCATAAGTCGCTGAAATGTAGCGGGTGCCCCATGTAAGCCAAAGGGTAACACAGTCAATTCATACAGTCCTGAGGGGGTGGAAAAAGCTGTTGTTTCCTGATCCTGGGACCGCAGGGGGACCTGCCAATAGCCCTTTGTGAGGTCTATTGTTGTGATGTATTGAGCTTCACCTAGTTTTTCGATCAACTCGTCTATCCAGAGAAGGGGATAATAATCGAATTTTGAAATTGCATTGACAGCCCTGAAGTCAATACAAAAGCGAATCGTTCCATCCGGTTTTGGCACGAGAACCACTGGAGAGGACCAGTTACTACGGGAGGGCTTGATGACTCCCAACTTCAACATGCTATCTATTTTGTCTTCTATGGCCCTTCGACGAGCTGCTGGTATGTGATAGGGGCGCTGCTTTACCACCTTCCCTGGAGTGGTTGGGATGGAATGCTCCACAATCGTGGTTCTCCCTGGCTGGTCTGAAAAGAGGGGGCAAAATGGAACCAGCATCTCTTGGAGGGATGTCCTCTGGGAGTCTGAGAGGGTCTCGTTGATCACTAATTGGGGAAGAGTGGAAACTACTTCTTTTGGTTCTGGCATAACCAGGTGGTTGTTCTTAAGAGGTGGTCCCAGCCATTTTTTTAGGAGGTTGATGTGAAAGATTTGGGACCTCCTTGGACTGAGCTGTAGGCGGTATGTGGTTAGCCCAACCTTTTCGACTATTTCGTAGGGGCCCTTCTATTCAGCTTTGGCCTTTGGGAGGGTGGAGGAGAGGAGGACTAATACCCAGTCATGTAAATTAAGGTGACGCCATTTCATTCCCTTGTCATAAAAGTATCGTTGACGGACCTGTGCTTTCTCAAGGTTGGCCTGGGCAAATTCCCTCAGCTTGTGGATACGGGATCTTAGGTTCTGGATGTAGTCAAGAAGTGTTTTGCTTTCATCTGGTTTTTCTTGCTCCCAGGCTTCTTTTGTCATCTCCAACAGGGTACGAGGCTGCCTCCCGTAGATGTGCTCAAAGGGGGAACAACCAAGACTACTCTGTTTCTGGCACCTGAGGACAAAGAGGGCTAAGTGGAGAAGCATATCCCAGTCCTTTCCCTCTACCGTCATCATTTTTTTCAGTATTAGCTTGAGCGAGCCATTGTTCCTCTCGCACAAACCGTCTGTTTGTGGATGGTACACAGAGCTCTTTATGTGGGATATCGACATAGACTTACAGACTTGGGCCATTAGGCGAGAGACAAAAGGTGTGCCTTGGTCTGTCAGGATCTCCCAGGGAAAATCTACCTGGGAAAACAGTTCTAGCAGTTTGTCACTGATGTTTGTAGTGGTAGGCACCCTTAGTGGAAAGGCTTCGGGGTATCGTGTGGCGTAATATATCACCACCAAGGCATATTGGTTACCCTTCCTGGATTTTGGAAGAGGACCAATAAGGTCCATCCCTATCCTCTCAAAGGGCTTTCCAATTATTGAAAGGGGTTGTAGTGGAACAGCAGGAGGTCTATAAGGGTTCTTTTTCTGGCATATTTCACACTCTTGGCAGTACTTGGTTATCTGGGAAAATATACCTGGCCAATAAAAGTGCTCTAGTATGTTTTGCGTTGTTTTCTGGGCTCCGCTATGTCCTGCCAGCAAATGGGAATGTGTTACAGCAAACATATGATGGACGGAATGCTGACAATGCAAACATTCTCCCCCAGTCAAAAGATCTGGGTTAAATCCATCGTTCTTTTGCCCACTACGCCACCCCAGTTTGGACCCAGCCATATGCAAATCAGTCTTGACCCTGTGCCCCATGGGAACAGCCCAGACCGAACTGCCAGGCCAGGTCCTCCCTGGACCGGAAACAAGCATCCTGGGACCGGTTTCAGGGTATGTCACCCTTCTTCAGCCAGGCTAGCTTGAATCCAGTGGCACAGTGAGCAAGGGACCCACGTCTGGGCATACCCATCCCACTTAGGGCGAAAAGTGTTACAGCAAACAAATGATGGATGGAATGCTGACAATGCAAACATTCTCCCCCAGTCAAAAGATCTGGGTTAAATCCATCGTTCTTTTGCCCACTACGCCACCCCAGTTTGGACCCAGCCATATGCAAATCAGTCTTGACCCTGTGCCCCATGGGAACAGTCCAGACCGAACTGCCAGGCCAGGTCCTCCCTGGACCGGAAACAAGCATCCTGGGATCGGTTTCAGGGTATATCACCCTTCTTCAGCCAGGTTATCTTGAATCCAGTGGCACAGTGAGCAAGGGACCCACGTCTGGGCATACCCATCCCACTTAGGGCGAAAAGTGTTACAGCAAACAAATGATGGACGGAATGCTGACATTGCAAACATTCTCCCCCAGTCAAAAGATCTGGGCTAAATCCATCGTTCTTTTGCCCACTACGCCACCCCAGTTTGGACCCAGCCATACGCAAATCAGTCTTGACCCTGTGCCCCATGGGAACAGTCCAGACCGAACTGCCAGGCCAGGTCCTTCTGGACCGGAAACAAGCATCCTGGGACCGGTTTCAGGGTATGTCACCCTTCTTCAGCCAGGCTAGCTTGAATCCAGTGGCACAGTGAGCAAGGGTCCCACGTCTGGGCATACCCATCCCACTTAGGGCGAAAAGTGTTACAGCAAACAAATGATGGACGGAATGCTGACAATGCAAACATTCTCCCCCAGTCAAAAGATCTGGGTTAAATCCATCGTTCTTTTACCCACTACGCCACCCCAGTTTGGACCCAGCCATATGCAAATCAGTCTTGACCCTGTGCCCCATGGGAACAGTCCAGACCGAACTGCCAGACCAGGTCCTCCCTGGACCGGAAACAAGCATCCTGGGAACGGTTTCAGGGTATGTCACCCTTCTTCAGCCAGGCTAGCTTGAATCCAGTGGCCCAGTGAGCAAGGGACCCAAGTCTGGGCATACCCATCCCACTTAGGGCGAAAAGTGTTACAGCAAACAAATGATGGACGGAATGCTGACCATGCAAACATTCTCCCCCAGTCAAGAGATCTGGGTTAAATCCATCGTTCTTTTGCCCACTACGCCACCCCAGTTTGTACCCAGCCATATGCAAATCAGTCTTGACCCTGTGCCCCATGGGAACAGTCCAGACCGAACTGCCAGGCCAGGTCCTCCCTGGACCGGAAACAAGCATCCTGGGACCGGTTTCAGGGTATGTCATCATTCTTCAGCCAGGCTAGCTTGAATCCAGTAGCACAGTGAGCAAGGGACCCACGTCTGGGCATACCCATCCCACTTAGAGGCGAAAAGTGTTACAGCAAACAAATGATGGACGGAATGCTGACAATGCAAACATTCTCCCCAGTCAAAAGATCTGGGTTAAATCCATCGTTCTTTTGCCCACTACGCCACCCCAGTTTGGACCCAGCCATATGCAAATCAGTCTTGACCCTGTGACCCATGGGAACAGTCCAGACCGAACTGCCAGGCCAGGTCCTCCCTGGACCGGAAACAAGCATCCTGGGACCGGTTTCAGGGTATGTCACCCTTCTTCATCCAGGCTAGCTTGAATCCAGTGGCACAGTGAGCAAGGGACCCACGTCTGGGCATACCCATCCCACTTAGGGCGAAAAGTGTTACAGCAAACAAATGATGGACGGAATGTTGACAATTCAAACATTCTCCCCCAGTCATAAAATCTGGGTTAAATCCATTGTTCTTTTGCCACTACGCCACCCCAGTTTGGACCCAGCCATATGCAAATCAGTCTTGACCCTGTGCCCCATGGGAACAGTCCAGACCGAACTGCCAGGCCAGGTCCTCCCTGGACGGGAAACAAGCATCCTGGGACCAGTTTCAGGGTATGTCACCCTTCTTCAGCCAGGCTAGTTTGAATCCAGTGGCACAGTGAGCAAGGGACCCACGTCTGGGCATACCCATCCCACTTAGAGCGAAAAGTGTTACAGCAAACAAATGATGGACCGAATGCTGACAATGCAAACATTCTCCCCCAGTCAAAAGATCTGGGTTAAATCTATCGTTCTTTTGCCCACTACGCCACCCCAGTTTGGACCCAGCCATATGCAAAACAGTCTTGACCCTGTGCCCCATGGGAACATACCCTGAAACCGGTCCCAGGATGCTTGTTTCCGGTCCAGGGATGACCTGGCCTGGCAGTTCGGTCTGGACTGTTCCCATGGGGCACAGGGTCAAGACTGATTTGCATATGGCTGGGTCCAAACTGTGGTGGCGTAGTGGGCAAAAGAACAATGGATTTAACCCAGATCTTTTGACTGGGGGAGAATGTTTGCATTGTCAGCATTCCGTCCATCATTTGTTTGCTGTAACACTTTTCGCCCTAAGTGGGATGGGTATGCCCAGACGTGGGTCCCTTGCTTACTGGGCCACTGGATTCAAGCTAGCCTGGCTGAAGAAGGGTGACATACCCTGAAACTCAAGGGAATAAGCAACTGAGGAGGGCTAGTGGGGTTGCCTACACTATACAATAGGCCATTCTTCACAATGAAGGAGGGATAGGAGGGATTGGTGGAGGGGGATGTAGTAGCCTCCTGCCTTGCAGTCTGGAGGGTGGGATTGTGAGCTTGTGAGTGTCGAAAGTTTTTATCACTAAGCCAGGGAGCCTGTGTAATGAGAACCGGGGCTTGATTCGGAGGGGTAGCGATTCTCCGTCTAAGCAGCACTAAGAACTCGGGGTTATCTAGTCCTAGTATCAGTTTCTCTGGAAGGGTAGGTAATACTCCTACTCTGACTTGCATTCTTTTTCCATCTGGTAACTGTACGGGAACAGAGGCTACTGGGTATGTCTTGACGTCCCCTTGTACACACCTTATAGCAGAGGTCTTCAAACTTTTGGATGCCGAGAACCCCCAGTCAAAATTTCCAGCCGGAAGGACCCCCTCCTGATTTCTAGAACTTGGTACTCCTCATCACCGACAACAACAAACGCCCCCAGATCCCATGGCAAATCATTTTTACGGTGGGGAAATATTATTAAACAGTGTTTAGCAAACTAAAGGTTTGTGGGTGATTGTAGTTCGGAGTCACAGGCTGACTACTGTCACGACTTGCTCCCTGTGTTTTCGTGTCCACCACCAGGGGGTTGAACTGTGGGACTCTCCAGTGTCATAACAAGCTTCTAGACCCTCCCCTTCATGTACATACTGACTTCCAGCCATTTGGACACTATTTGGGAATTGACATCCATTCCCAATCCATGCCGGGTTTTGTGGAAGCCATCCTGCTCATGCCTGAAACTCCATTACCCAGAATCCCCTGCTCACTGCTTTGTCTCCACCCCTGCAGGCCAAGGATGGGTGGAGGAATTCAGTTCACCTGTGGCTGGTTGCTGCTAGCCTGCTCACACCTGATGCATGTGATTACTGTGAGCTCTTTTAAGCCCCAGCTCTCTTCAGCCCAGTGTTGGTCATTGTAGCTGTATACCGGTGAGGCCGATCCTTGTTTCCAGTGTTTCCTGAGCTTTTGATAACCTTGTTTCCAGTGTTTCCTGAGCTTTTGATATTCCTTGATTCCTGAGCTATAGTTAATCCTTGTTCCATGATTCCTGAGCTATAGCTATTCCTTGTGCCTGAATTAGCACTGCCTGCAGTGCTACCTTGTTTCCTGAGTTCCTGAGCTATAGCTATTCCTTGTGCCTGAATTAGCACTGCCTGCAGTGCTACCTTGTTTCCTGAGTTCCTGAGCTATAGCTATTCCTTGTGCCTGAATTAGCACTGCCTGCAGTGCTACCTTGTTTCCTGAGTTCCTGACCTATAGTTATTCTTTGTTCCTGGGCTTCAGCTATTTCTTGTTCCTGATTTGCACTGCTTGCAGTGCTCTCTTGACTCCTTGTTTCCTGAGCTGTAGCTATTTCCTGTTTCCTTGAACCAGTACTGCCTGCAGTGCTATCTTGACTCCTGAGCCTTAGCTTTCCTTGTTCCTGAACTGCAGCAGTTTCCCTTGTTCCTGAACTAGCACTGCCTGCAGTGCTACCTTGACTCCTGAGCCTTAGCATTCCTTGTTCCTGACCTGCAGCAGTTTCCCTTCTCCTGAACTAGCACTGCCTGCAGTGCTACCTTGACTCCTGAGCCTTAGCATTCCTTGTTCCTGACCTGCAGCAGTTTCCCTTCTCCTGAACTAGCACTACCTGCAGTGCTACTTTGACTCCTGAGCTTTTGCTCAATTCTTGTTCCTGCCCCAGCACTGCCTTCTATGCTACTTTGTTTTCTTGATTCCTGAACCTGCACTATTCTAGTATACCCTTGTAGCCTCCCCTTCTGTATATCCTTTTCCAGTCCCTGCCTTTCTTCCCATTTCCTTGGTTCCAGTTCTAGTTTGCTGTCTTTCTATTTCTGCTGTCTTGCTTCTGTTACCTTGTATGTTTGTTACCTGCTTTCTGCCAAGTGTGCCCTGTGATTTCCTTCCTTTCCTGTTAAGCACTCCTCCTTGCTAGCTCCTTGTCTATTGTGCTTGTGTTTAGTTCTACCCCTTGCTGTTACTGCCTTGCGTGTTCCTGTTTGATCGCCAGGATCCGTGGGCACAGCTGACTACCTAGGTGGTGTTTCTTGTTCACTGTGAGTATTGTCTTTGAGTTACATTTATAACATCACCATAGGTATAAGCTCCACAGACCCTGCCTTTGCATGCATATCCTATATGTGGGTATTTGCAGTCAGTATCTGTAACAGCAATTGTGGGTGAGAAACTTACTGAGCTTCAGTCTTACCGTGTGGAGCTCCTGAGTGCTTTACCCCACACTCCCTTTATTGTTAATGTTGTATTCATATATATGTCTTGCACGTCCGTCCTGGGTGTAGTTAGTCTGAATGCTAAATTGCCTTGTGAGTGCCCTTCCTTTCTGAGTCTTAGCCATCTTGTTCCTTTGTACAGGCTTCCCCTTTGGATCCCTTTTCTCCTCTGACTTCCTGTGTGATCCTGGGCAGCGCTGTACTCCTCTCTCTGTGTACGTTTTCTACCCCGTTCCCAGTCCTTGCCCAAGTCCCTGACTGTGTTCCCGACATAGTCCCGGACAGTCCCTGACAGAATGACCAACCCACATTTCCAGGGTCACTTGTGAGGTTTCTTTGTGTTCAGTTAGCTACCTTTTTATTAAAACCCACCCTGTCAGTTCTTGCCAAGATGTTTAGCAACAGATCCGGAAAGTCTGCGTATGTTGGCAGAAATCCATTGTCAAGGCAGCGCAGTTCTGTACACCCTATTATAAAGTCCTTAAACCCTAGAGATCGATTCATGGAACAAAACAGACTTTTACGTGCTGAATATTATTCCCTGTGGTTGGCTGATCCTTCTATGTTAGATTTCCATTCCATCTGTAACCCTGATCCTCACCTGATGTCAGCCAGTGATCTACAGGATGAAAACGAATTTCTGCAAACCTTGTTAGCAGCAGAAAGACAAAATAGTAATTTAGAGAGTGGTACTATTAGGGGAAATTTTTCTGAAGTTTGTAACTCAGAGACCGCCTGTCAAGACAATGTTTTCTTTGAAGACAATTTCCAGACACAGTATTTATCAGACATCTTACCAAACTGGTAGTTCAATGACTCCAGTTAAAGCATGTTTAACCACACAACAGACAAAGAAAGAGCAGATGCATTATATAACCTCTGTTTTCCATACAAACGATATACCTCAGTCTTGTGACCCAGTGAAGATCACAGTCCCTGATACTAAAGAGACAATGTTTAATGCTACATTCAAAGCAAACAATCAGATTAACAAAATAGAGAAAACACCTACTAGAACACAGACAGCTAATAGCCAGTTTAAACAAAATCCAAGATTTAGTTCTGTTGCTTGTTGTGAAGTTTCAAAGTCTACCGCTGTCCTTGTAGAAAAAGATCTACAATCTTCACAGGATATATTGGAATCGAAGATTTTGGAATTACAACAAGAGAATAAAATGTTTCAGACTCTGTTAAAAAACTATAACCCAGAGTTCAAGTGGGAATCTAAAACCCTGGTACAAGACTACTTTTCAGCTTCTATGTTAGCCTCCTTAGAAATGGAGAATGAAACCTTGCGCACTATTTTGCGGTCCCCTCAGAGCTGGTCCAGTAATTGTGTAAATAATACTGTGGCTGATCACTCAGATTCCACTCAGAATAGCCATAGTACCATGTCTCAAAGTGCAGTTAAGGAAAGTATTTGTTTGAATTCTGAATTTTCTAACTCCTCTGTTTTGTCTTCTAGTGCTAAATTACATCTAGGTGCTACATCTGAGATGTGTCCCTCCAGTTTTGAGGAACCCCAAATTCCAGGCAAGACACAAAACATCTCTTTGCTTTCTTTTCCTGGTAGTGAGGTCAGTTCTATCTCAGAGATAACCCATAGACAGGCCATTGACATACAGACAAAACCTGAACTGACATTGACCCACATATTCCCTGATGTGACAATGTCCTGTGACTCAGACCAATGCTCTTGATTTAACTGACTGCAACTGAAGTCAACCTCCTTGCTGAGAAGAAACAAAATCCTGACCCCTTGTTTGCTCCCTTGCCTTCAAGCACAACACAAATTGAAAAGTCAGGAAATGATAATGCTCTATGCTCCGATGCATTTGTACCACCTTGTAATGCTGAAGAAAATGAAAAGATCTCCCATGACCAAGTAATCTCTGGCCTATTTCCTCTGACTAAGAGTTGTGAACTGCCAAATGGTAAAGGAAGTCTGGTCATCAGAAACTCTAAGAAAAGCACTATTCTGAGCCATCCCGAAGAAAGAACGTCAGTGTGTTTTAATGAGCCAAGGAACTGTGAAGATTTCACTATTGACAACAGGGAATCTACTGTTCATGGGCAATCGCCATTCCCAGAATTTAAAGTCTGTCATCCTTGTGCCTCTCTGCCATCAGCTAGTCTTTTTGCAGAGTCTCCAGAGTCCTCAGCCAGCCTGCTGCTTTCAGAGTCTCCAGAGTCCTCAGCCGTCCTGCTGCCTTCTGAACTTCAGTCTGCAGCCTGCCTGCCATCTGAGCCCGAGCCAGCAGCTTGCCTGCCATCTGAGCCTGAGCCTGCAGCCTGCCTGCCATTAGTACCGGAGCCTCCAGACTGCCTGCATTCAGAGCCCAAGTCCACAGCTCACCTGCCTACTAAGTCAGAGCTTCCAGCCTGTCTGACTTCCGAGCCAGAGCTTCCAGCCTGTCTGCCGTCAGCACCAGAGCTTCCAGCCTGCCTGCCGTCAGCACCAGAGCTTCCAGCCTGCCTGCCGTCAGCACCAGAGCTTCCAGGCTGCCTGCCGTCAGCACCAGAGCTTCCAGGCTGCCTGCCGTCAGCACCAGAGCTTCCAGGCTGCCTGCCATCAGCACCAGAGCTTCCAGGCTGCCTGCCGTCAGCACCAGAGCTTCCAGGCTGCCTGCCGTCAGCACCAGAGCTTCCAGGCTGCCTGCCTTCAGCACCAGAGCTTCCAGGCCCCCTGCCTTCAGCACCAGAGCTTCCAGGCTGCCTGCCTTCTGGCCTTGAGCCTCTATCTTGCCTACTTTTTGACCCTGTGCTTCCAGTTTGCCAGCCTTCAGAGGTCTCAGTACGGATACATTCAGAGACTGAATCTCCAGCATCAGAGACAAAACTCTCAACATGTAAGCCTCCAGGGCGTGGGTCTCCTGCATATCTGCTTCCAAAGACTCCTGCATGTGAGTCTTTTGTATGTTTTCCTCCAGGTCCAGAACTTCAGGTCTGCTTCATGTCACCTCCTTTGGCTTCAGCCAGTTTGCCTTTGACCTCTGTGCCTCCTGCCAATCCGTTATCTGCTTTTGACCCTACAGTCAATCTTCCTTTGTTTTCAGAGTGCTACTCTAGCCTGCCTTCATCAGGACTTCAAACACCTTTAATTCAGGCTTCTAAGCTCCTGTTACTGGATTTGGACTCTTCAGATCTGCATTCTCTCCTGCCTCCTGCATCAGAGTGCTTCCCTCCTCAAAGTTCTGCTTTGGATGCTGCTGTTAATTTTCAGCCTATTGTCCTACCCTCCAGAACATCACAGTTTTCCTGCAGTCCTCTGGTATCTTGCACCACATCTCTGATGGAAATTAACTTACTTCTTAGGAGCAAAGGCTTTGAATCCAGTTCCAGATTCCGGGAGACGGTCCTTGGAGGGGGAGTCCTTCACGACTTGCTCCCTGCGTTTTCATGTCCACCACCAGGGGGCTGGACTGTGGGACTCTCCAGTGTCATAACAAGCTTCTAGACCCTCCCCTTCATGTACATACTGACTTCCAGCCATTTGGACACTATTTGGGAATTGACATCCATTCCCAATCCATGCCGGGTTTTGTGGAAGCCATCCTGCTCATGCCTGAAACTCCATTACCCAGAATCCCCTGCTCACTGCTTTGTCTCCACCCCTGCAGGCCAAGGATGGGTGGAGGAATTCAGTTCACCTGTGGCTGGCTGCTGCTAGCCTGCTCACACCTGATGCATGTGATTACTGTGAGCTCTTTTAAGCCCCAGCTCTCTTCAGCCCAGTGTTGGTCATTGTAGCTGTATACCGGTGAGGCCGATCCTTGTTTCCAGTGTTTCCTGAGCTTTTGATAACCTTGTTTCCAGTGTTTCCTGAGCTTTTGATATTCCTTGATTCCTGAGCTATAGTTAATCCTTGTTCCATGATTCCTGAGCTATAGCTATTCCTTGTGCCTGAATTAGCACTGCCTGCAGTGCTACCTTGTTTCCTGAGTTCCTGAGCTATAGCTATTCCTTGTACATGAATTAGCACTGCCTGCAGTGCTACATTGTTTCCTGAGTTCCTGAGCTATAGTTAATCTTTGTTCCTGTTCCTGGGCTTCAGCTATTTCTTGTTCCTGATTTGCACTGCTTGCAGTGCTCTCTTGACTCCTTGTTTCCTGAGCTGTAGCTATTTCCTGTTTCCTTGAAACAGTACTGCCTGCAGTGCTACCTTGACTCCTGAGCCTTAGCATTCCTTGTTCCTGAACTGCAGCAGTTTCCCTTGTTCCTGAACTAGCACTGCCTGCAGTGCTACCTTGACTCCTGAGCCTTAGCATTCCTTGTTCCTGACCTGCAGCAGTTTCCTTCTCCTGAACTAGCACTGCCTGCAGTGCTACCTTGACTCCTGAGCCTTAGCATTCCTTGTTCCTGACCTGCAGCAGTTTCCCTTCTCCTGAACTAGCACTACCTGCAGTGCTACTTTGACTCCTGAGCTTTTGCTCAATTCTTGTTCCTGCCCCAGCACTGCCTTCTATGCTACTTTGTTTTTCTTGATTCCTGAACCTGCACTATTCTAGTATACCCTTGTAGCCTCCCCTTCTGTATATCCTTTTCCAGTCCCTGCCTTTCTTCCCATTTCCTTGGTTCCAGTTCTAGTTTGCTGTCTTTCTATTTCTGCTGTCTTGCTTCTGTTACCTTGTATGTTTGTTACCTGCTTTCTGCCAAGTGTGCCCTGTGATTTCCTTCCTTTCCTGTTAAGCACTCCTCCTTGCTAGCTCCTTGTCTATTGTGCTTGTGTTTAGTTCTACCCCCTTGCTGTTACTGCCTTGCGTGTTCCTGTTTGATCACCAGGATCCGTGGGCACAGCTGACTACCTAGGTGGTGTTTCTTGTTCACTGTGAGTATTGTCTTTGAGTTACATTTATAACATCACCATAGGTATAAGCTCCACAGACCCTGCCTTTGCATGCATATCCTATATGTGGGTATTTGCAGTCAGTATCTGTAACAGCAATTGTGGGTGAGAAACTTACTGAGCTTCAGTCTTACCGTGTGGAGCTCCTGAGTGCTTTACCCCACACTCCCCTTTATTGTTAATGTTGTATTCATATATATGTCTTGCACGTCCGTCCTGGGTGTAGTTAGTCTGAATGCTAAATTGCCTTGTGAGTGCCCTTCCTTTCTGAGTCTTAGCCATCTTGTTCACTTTGTACAGGCTTCCCCTTTGGATCCCTTTTTCTCCTCTGACTCCCTGTATGATCCTGGGCAGCGCTGTACTCATCTCTCTGTGTACGTTTTCTACCCTGTTCCCAGTCCTTGCCCAAGTCCCTGACTGTGTTCCCGACATAGTCCCAGACAGTCCCTGACAGCTACACAGTTCAAACAAAAAGTCTCCAAAAAGAATTGCCCAAAAATGCACACCAGTACTTTATTTTTCCTAAACAAAACATAATTTCACAAAACTTGATAACGCATTTCTGAACTAATGTGATAGGTGTGCCTGTTTTTCTCCAGAGAGACTGTCAATTTGTGGATGTATTTTGGCTACTGCCATCCTCCGGTTGTGTTCCACCTCAAGCCTTGAACGGTACTTAGTCTTTAATACTGCCAATGCTGAGAACCCAATCTCACATAAATATGACGAACTAAAAGGCAGAATAGTCTTGACTGCAATTTTTGACAAACATGAACGTTCTTCAGACATTTTCAGCCAAAATTCCCCCAATGGGATTTTTCTGAATTGCATTTGTAGAACGCCATCACTCTGGACCTCAATTAGATCTTCCTGAAGGTGCACTGGGAGATGAGTACCTGCATCCACTAGAAAAGATTGAAAGACCCAGTCATTGTCATGATCAATGTCCTCAGGAAAGTACTTTTCTAAACCGTCCCTGAGAGAAGTCAAGTGATTTCTTTTGACCTCAGCAGCAATTTCAAGTTCATAACCTGTGTCCTCAACAGCTTCTCATAAACATGGGAATGCCTCCAGCAGGCCATCTTTGATTAGTCTTTTCCACAACTCTAGCTTCTTCTTGAAAGCAGATTTTTTTTGCACATTGTGAAAGATGTACTTTCAACTCCTTGCAAAGACAAATTCAAGGAATTTAATTTATCAAAAATGTTTACAAGGGGAGGGCGTGGCTAGCAGCCGTCGGATATGGCTGCACTCTGAAGCATCTCCACTGCCCTCGCCGTTTATCCTGACAATATCCAGCCTCGAACTTGATGATATCCCCTCACAACCGGGGGTCCAGTTCCAGAAAACATTAAGGTGCCGGAACTGTGCAGCCCAACGTGAGGAGTGCAACAGGAACGGAGAACCGCTGTAACAATCGGAGCCCGAGCGGGGAGAAAATGGCGGCCACTCTTCGTTCCGCAAGCTGAAGCGGTGAGCGAGTGTGGAAGCCATCAATACAGTGATCATCGGAGGGACCTGGAATAGCTGACTGCTCACTCGTAAGCCCGATAGCAATCGCGGCACAACTGAACCTGTTGGTGACCCAGGAGCTCCTGAAGGGCCAGCAGTAGGAGGGGCCTGAGCGCGAGTCGCGGGACTGGCGGCAGGGAAACGCGAGTACCCGAGGCCCCGGCTTTGAGGCCTGACACAAGGAAGCGCCGGAAAGTGAGATCACCCCCCCAAAGAAACGCCCGCTCCTCTGCTGAGAGCAGTAGAGACATAGCCGAGTTTATTAACGGCCCGAGCAACACTGAAGCACCGGCAGTAGGAGGGGCCTGAGTGCCAGTCGCAGTAACGGCGGCTGGGCAACGTGAGTACCGGAGGCCCCGGCTTGGATGCCTGGTACATGAAAGCGCCCGGACCGAGAGGTCACCCCCCCAAGTAGAGGTCACCTCTCCAAGTAACCAGCCGCAGACTGCTAGAAATACAGGCGGAATTGTAAGGGGTGTGATCATGACAGCACGCCGGAGAGCAGCGGTACCAGGCGGAGGCATTCCCAGGGAGCAGAGAACCGCAATTGCAGCAGACCAGGTAGCCATCCATAAATGAGGATCATCCCGCAGTAAGTGTCTACAGAATACGGCAGACACGAAAGTACCCACAAACACCTGGGGCGAGACAACACATCAGGGTGCAGCCTATCCACGCTGAGGGGACCCAGGGGGGCTAGAGACCACCAGTGCAGCCAGGCCTAACATCCTTCAACCGCAACAATACAACCATCACTGGCTGCGCTCCAGCGAGTGGAAATAAAGGATTGAAGGGACTGTGAGGGGTTGATTTGGGCTCCTTCAAACTCTATACCCCCCCTACCTCTCACTTACAGCAAAGTAACCCAGTGAGAAGCCTCATCGTGACTCCCTCCCCCACAGTGCAGATCGATTGCCTGACTAGGAAACCAGACAGGCCGGCAGAGGTGGGAATCCCCCCTGCGCAGGCAGCGGCGAGTACTAGTGCCGGGCCCTGACCACCAAGTAATATAACACTCGACATTGTGCTCAAATGGCTAGCGGAAAGGGAGCCAAGACGCAGGCTCAAAATAAATTGGCCAAATTTGCTTGGGTTAAGCCGGGTGAGGAGGACAACACCACGTCCACAGGGGAATCAGGAACTCAGAAACCTCAGACTCCCCAGCAGGACGTAACCCTCCAAGACGTCATGGCGGCCATTGTCGGAGTGCGAACCTCACTAGAAAATCGCATTGAATCAGTTAATATTGAGGTCTCCCTCATCAGAGCCGACTTGCGGAAAATGGACTCCAGAGTGAAGGAGGTGGAGGAGACCACAGCAACGCTAACCTCAGACACGGCTATCCTGAAACAACAAGTGACCCAACTACAAGACCAGCAAATGAAGATGGCTGGGCTCCTCGATGAGTACGAAGGAAGAGCGCGCAGGAACAACATACGTATCCTGGGAGTTCCGGAGCGGGCAGAAGGACCAGCGGTGGACCTCTTCGTCGAGGACTTAATACTGACAAAACTTCAGCCGAAACGCTTATCCAGCTATTTTTCTATTGAACGCGCTCATCGTGTGCCCGGGGGTAGGCCAAAGCCGGGAGCCCCTCCACGACCAATTATAGCAAGGGGGTTCAACTTTCGTGACCGGGACGTCATACTCCAAACAGCACGAGCCAACCCGCCATTAAAATGGGAAGACAGTGCAATCACCTTCTTCCCCGACTTCACCACCAAGGTCCAAGCACAAAGACGAAGTTTCATGGCAGTCAAAAAAGCACTGCGGGACACGGAGGTAAAAAACTCCATGCTCTTCCCGGTGAGGCTCCGGGTGGAATCCGAGGGTAAGACCTGGTTTCTTTCGTCCCCAGAAGAGACATGGGAATGGCTGGAGGGTTGGCGAAAGGCTGGGAAGCCAACTGGAGGCCGAAACGACAGAACTCGTACCAACAGACTGAACAACACCGCCAAACCACGAGACGATCCCACCTGGGGAGAGTTGAATTCGACACCGAATGGCTAAAGAAATAAGGCGGATTGGACTTTGAGATGTATTGATTGAGAGACACACGATGCTCCTGGGTAAAGGGTAAGAGGCTATGCAAAGTATTGGGGTATCTCCCACCAACCTACAGCTGACAAAGAAGGCTCCATTATTGCCGAGTTAGGTGGAACAGCCAATAACGTGCTGCTTTAGAACTGACAGCATAAGAATGGACCTAGCAGACCGTGGCCACTTTCAGCACCCCTGCGGGCTACCAAGGGGTATCTCGGATCATTCCCCGGTATCACTCGAACTCACTTTCAACCAAAAAAGACAGCGTAGTTCCATAATTATTAATCCATGGCTCCTAACGGTTCCGGACATAAAGGAGGACCTCACCCAGCAAACTCTATTTTACTGAAAATTTAGGCTCAGTAGACTCAGCGCAGACTATATGGGAAGCTTATAAAGTGGTGATAAAAGGGCATGCTCTGGCATTAAAAACAGGCTATGATTCGAGCAACATAACCAGCAAATACTACAACTAGAGAGTGAGCTCCTCCAACTAGAGACACAAAATAACTCCTCACCTAGAGAAGCCACCGCACACTGCTTAACAATTAAGCAACTCGAGTATAAAACTCTGGCGCGGGAAAAAGCCCAGGCGAAACTACTTCACACACGTCATAGGGTCTATGAATTGGGAGACAGAGCCGGGAAAATGCTTGCCTGGCTGGAGAAGAGGGAACAAGGAGATAGATGGGTACCTGAACTATCCGTTAGCGGGAACAAACGGATCTCCGATCCCCAAGAGGTAGCGGAGACATTCGCGGATCATCTGGAGGCGGTGTATACCTCCTCCACTACCTACACATCCGAAGACTCACGTCAACTGTTGGCAGAAATAAATCTGCCCACATTGTCAGATAAAGACAGAGCTGAGCTAGACGCCGATATAACAGACGACGAAATATGTAAAGCCATATTCAACATCCAATCAGGAAAGGCATGGGGCCCAACGGAATTCCAATTGAGTTCCTTAAATCGATGGCTCTATGGGTGGCACCCCATCTTAAACATATGTATATAGAGAGCTTGGAGAAAGGGATTCTGCCAGAGGATCAAATATTGGCTTCCATAGTTGTATTCCGAAAGCCCGGGAAACCGGCGAGCAGCTGTAACTCTTATAGGCCAATCTCCTTGATCAATGCGGAGGCTAAAATTCTAGCGATACTTCTAGCGTCCCGTCTGAGTACAGTTCTCCCCTCATTGGTCCACGCAGACCAATCAGGCTTTATGCCGGGACGAAACACTGCACTCAATATTCGCAGAGTACACAATGTTCTAGGACGTCAGCAATATATAGACGAGGACGCGGTAATACTGTCGCTGGATGCCTCTATGGCATTCGTTTCTATAGAATGGCCCTATCTATTCGAGGTGCTGGTCCGCCTAGAGTTTGGTTCACAGTTTGTAAGCTGGATCAGGCTGCTTTATACTGAGTTGCGAGGTCAGGTGAGGGTGAACAATTGCACGTCCAGTACGTTTAAGCTGAACAGAGGGACCAGACAGGGCTGCCCCCTGTCCCTCCTCCTTTTTGCCCTGGTACTAGAACCACTGGCGTCTTGGGTGAGACGAGACGTGGTGCTTCGAGGACTGAAATGGGGAGAAGACAATGAGGACAGGATATCATTGTATGCAGATGACATCCTGGTCTACTTAGCATCCCCACAGGCCTCAATAAATAGACTAATAAATATATTCACTAATTTCGGCAAGTATGCAGGGTATGCTATTAATTAGACTAAGTCAGTGCTATTCGTTCTGCAGGGCCCCACACCCAGATTACCCAGAGGATGTGAACTCGAAGTGGCCTATGAGGGATTCCGGTACTTGGGGATCTTCATTACACCCGAGCCCCACATTTTCTATGACAAGAACCTAGTTGCCCCTTTAAAAAGACTTCAGGAGGATGTCAAACATTGGAGATCGCTACCATTGTCATTGCTAGGTCGGGCGGCCCTCTTTAAAATGCTGGCTCTGCCGCGATTTCCTTTATCTTCTCCAGAATTGCCCATTACCGGATCCCCGACTCGTATTTTAAAAGTGTAGAGGGTGAGATCCGCACCTTATTGTGGGACAGAAGTACTCCGCGCATAGCCTTAGGGAAATTGACGAAGGGATGGTACGACGGTGGAATCGCACTCCCAGATATGCGACTCTATTACTGGGCATCACAACTAGTGGTGATAAATCATTGGCTGTACGGTTCCCTGATGAACCCAGCATACAGATTAGAAAGATATCAACTTGGACGAGAGGGGTATCTAGGGGCGCTGTACACTAAGGTCCACAAAGGGAGGTATCTGGGTCCTATGGCTCAAACGGTAACCATCTGGCAGCAGGCAAACAAATGTTTGGGCTGGACAGGGGTGTTGACAAAAGCTACACCACTGTGGTCCTCTCAACAACTAGGGTTGCTCTGTCACCATATGGGTTTTGACAAATGGGACACCATTGGACTGTCCACCATAGGAGATCTCATACATAAGGGTAAGGTTCTCACATTTAAGGAATTACAAGCAAAACACGAACTGGCACATAGTGAAATATTTCGCTACCTGCAGATTCGCCATGCTCTTAAGATAGCACTCCCAGATATGACGAAATTACCGGACTCATCTCCCTTGGAAGATCGGCTGTTATCGGAGCCTATGAAAGACAAAGCCATTTCACTCACATATCGTAAGTTATGCAACAATCTACCAGACCCCTTCCACACTCCCAGGAACCACTGGCAGGCCGACTTGGGGCAGCTCGACGATGAAGACTGGCAGACCGCATTGATGTCACCAAGAGAGGCAGCCATAAATCATCATTTTCGATTGATTCAATAAATTTTTTTACACAGAACATACCTCACCGGAGTAACCCTAGCTAAAATAGGAACAAGACAAGACGCACTCTGTTTACGTGGGTGTCACCAAGAAGCAACCTTTTATCATATTCTATGGCACTGTCCCCAAATACGGCCCCTGTGGGAGAGGGCCACGGCGAAGATGCAGGACGCACTAGGGAAACAAATCACCCTAACACCATCAATGGGGATTCTAAATATTTGGAGGCCACTGACCTAACAGAAGTAGAGCAGCAATTGGTCACCTTGGGCTACACATTGGTAAAAGGGCAATCGCTATGAAGTGGGGGGCAACAGACCGTCCACTGACAATAGGCTGGGTGGCGGAAATGGACAAGTGCATGATTGCTGAAAAAGATGTCTACAAATCCAGGGGTTGTCCTAAGTAGTGGGACAAAAAATGGGGCGGGTGGAATGCATATAGAGGAGAATTATGTATTTCACCAACGGTGGAAATGGAAATGTCAAAAAGGGGGGACCGCGGACATGTGATGATGGACTATAAAACTGTACAATGTAACTGTTGAATATAAATGTCTTATTTGTAACAAAATATATGCAAATGCAATTTTGAATTTGACCAGTTACAAAATCAATAAAAAATGTTAAACCAAAAAAATATATATATATGTCTGCAAGGTATGCTAAAAGCACAAGCCAACGGGGATTACACAACTGTTCTGCTTTGTATGGATCCAACTCTAGAAGGAATTTCCGTACTTCATTTCTCAATTCAAAAATACGATTCAGAACTTTCCCTCTGGATAACCATCGGACCTCTGTATGGAAAAGCAAACCATCATGTTCAGCTCCCATTTCTGCACACAAAATTGCAAACAGACGAGCTCTAGTGGGGTGAGCCTTTATGAAATTAACAATTTTCACAGCACAATCCAACACATCCTCAAGTTATCTATCCATGTTTCGGACTGCAAGGGCTTCCCGGTGTATCATACAGTGGGTCCATAGAATATGAGGAGCCACTTTTAACACTTTGGCTTTTAGGCCTGCCCTAGCCCCACACATGGAAGGAGCACCATCCGTACAGATCCCAACACAGCTGTCCCATTTTAAGCCGTTGGAGCACAGGAAGTCATTGAGAATGTCAAACAGGGTTGATGCTGTTGCCTGTCCCCTGATTGGTTTACAGAATAAAAAATCTTCCAATATTACAGTTTTGTGGCAGTATCTAACATAAGCAATTAAATGAGCTTCCTTAGATAAATCAGTCGCTTCATCCAATTGCAAAGCAAACAAACTCGATTTCAAGCATGCAAGGAGTTGTCTGTGGATATCCTCTGACATGTCAGAGATTCAGCGGCAAATTGTTGTGTCTGAGAGTGGTACCATTTTCAACTTCTCTGCCGCTTTTCACCAAGAATTGTCCTGGCCACATCAAGCATTGCTGGAAGAATCACTTTTCCCCATCTGTAAAAGGCTTTTTGTTTTTGGCAATGTGGTACGCCACTTGGTAAGATGCTTTCAGGGCATTTGTTGGCGTGGAGACCACATTTTTCAGTGTCTTTTTGGTGGATGTTGTCTTCCAGCTTTCTGGCAAAAAAATCTGTATTCTTTCCTACCAGTGACCCGTGTTTAGTTTCCAAGTGGCGCTTTAATTTGTTTGGTTTCAGACTTTCGTTAGCCAAGGTCATGCCACAAACCACACACTGTGGCTTTATTTCACCATTTATGGTGACGCAGGTGAATCCAAGGTCCAGGTAGGAGGCATCATACTTCCTACTTTTTACAGCTCTTTTCTTGACATCTGTTTCGGCCTTTCATTTGAGTGATCTACCATCTTTTGGCAGCAGGAAACGATCCATGTCAAATGTGTGTTTGACCTATGATTCAAAATTCCAAAGTCCAATATTAATGATTACCACAGACTTGCTGCTGCATGCAGTATAGTTGTCATTTAAAAAAAAAAACTCTTTGCAATTTCACAAGAAGTGTAAAAAATCTTCTTATCTTATCTAAAACACGAATAACACATCAGGTTCCTTCCACATGCTTAAAACAGAAATTGCAGCTGGTCCTGGCTTCCATTACGTGAGCTGGCGTTGTGGGCCATTACCAAGGTTCCCCTTCCCTTGAGTGCGCACACATTGATAGCAATAGGTAACATGGGTGGAGGACATGTTTAAAATCCACCTCCTACTTGTTAATGAGATTAAAAATCTGCTGTTCGTGCCCAATTTGATTATTGTAGTGCTCTATATGTAGGCTAGTCCAACTCCTGATCTCCTGACACCTTCTTCAAGAAAGGAAGAAGGACTCCAAGGTTGTGGTCCGTGTCATAATTGATCTCAGAAGGAAGACCACTGCTATCCAGTAAAAGCCAGCCTTGCGATGCTTGCTTGGAAACCCTGTCAGACAAGTGTAGGCTGTTGTGGCAGACTCTTGGTTACTCAGCGATATATTATAGTCCTCTATTGACTTTCTTGTCTTTGCTCTCATATTCTATCTCCTTCCTTGCATTTAACCTCTCTTTCGAATCTCTCTTTCTCTTGAAGGAATGAAAGTCCATACATGGGTGGACACTGGTGGCATTCTGCCATTTTGTTAGACCTTCTGTCTCATCCCATTTGTCCCAAAATCACTCATAATGCATTGGACAACTGTAAGACCACGGGTGCTCTATTTGTTTTTGTTTTGCTTTGCCAGCAGCGCACCAGGCTCTGCTGAACTAGGGATGCACCAACAGGCCACTCACACACATAACAAGGTGACTTGTGTGCGGCACAATTTACATTCAGTGGTCATGAAGACTTCGCTGCTGTATTCTTATGTGGATTATCTAGCAATCACAAAAAGCCCACTCAAAGAGTATGTACCCTCTCCCCGGAAATTCACATTTCCTTGACAGGTTGCTGTCTGACCATCCCCTCCTTCGTGACAGCCTGAGATGAAAGCCTGCAAAAATCTCTCCACCTTTGTCACCTATAGTTATGATTTCTAAACCTGGCGCCCAGCTTGACACTCTGGCTTCCTGCCAGTGCCACCCAAGTGTCGCCTCCCCTCTCACTCATCACTGGAGCTCACTGAGCTATAAGGGATATAACGCAGAGTGGACAATGAAGTTTACTGCGTGTGAGTGCAGCGTATATGAGATCTTAAAAAGGGGCCCTTATTTGGAAAGCGTGGCTGTTTTAAACTTGTAATTGATTGAGCTGTATATGTGTTTTGCAAGGTATGGTGGACTGCATGCATTTGTGCTTCATGCAGACAATATGTATGGTAATAGCACAGAAATCAAGAGCACTGACCTGACCTGCAACCCCTTTGGACACGACCAGACTGCCCTATAGGCAGGGCTACTGGAATTATGAGGCAAGTGAGGACCAAATTATGCCGCGGTTTTAAACTTGTAAAGGCTGAGCTGTAGAGGTATTTTGCAAGGTATGGTAGACTACATGCAATTGTGCGTCCTGCAGACAATATTTGTGGTAATAGCACAGAAAGTAAGAGTAAAAACAGTCCACCAGGCTGTAAAACAGGTCAGCAGTCAGCAAAACAACGCACACACACTGACCTGACTGGCCACCCCTTTGGGTACTGCCAGACTGCCGTATAGGAAGGGCTACTAAAATTATGAGGCAAGGGAGGACCAAATTATGCAGCAGGGTCAACTAAATTGTGTGGTAAGAAAATGTAAATAATGCTATGTGATGCGCATATTTTGGGATACTACTGCTTCATTATTTTGAATTTTTTTCCACACTGTAACACTGAGCAATGGTTTCACCTCATCAGTACCAGTTTATAAATAAAATACAGCAATGAACAACAGAAAGATGTCTAGTCAACCTTTGAAAGGGCCTTCCACTCTACAGGAATACGTGTAGCCACATTAGAAGCTCACCTGGCCCTGGCCGGGAGAAGTAGGGGGTCCCTTAAAACCCTTGAGGTCTTGTGCAGTTTTAAACAGTTTACACACGCCTCTTTCCTCCCACCCCCTCCCATCCATCCCTATCAGTTAAAGTATGTCTGGCCCTCTCTCTCAATACCTAATAATCACACACAGGCCGGGCATTGTCTGTCCAGGCTCTTCCCCTTCATCCCATCAATGTTATGCCCCCTCCAAGCCCCCGCCCACCCAGGCTCCCACCAAGCACACTGCCTTTCTGTCAGCTCCATAACATAACATGTGTATTTGCAAAGTGCAAGTACCACCCAAGCTAGGGTCTCAAGGCGCTGAATAACAGATGTTTATTGTTACCCAACTCAATGCTACTCATTTTATCGACCTCAGGTGGAGGAAAGGCTGAGTGGACCCGCTGGGATCTGAAACTGTGACCATGAGGTCAAACACAGGCCCCTACAGTGGGTGCATTAGTCCACTAAGCCACCAGACCCGGCTTTATGGCAGCGCCATTTCAAAAGAGGGCAGAGCACCTACAGCCTGTACCACAGTTGCACTGGCCCAACCCTGCCTCGGAAAGAAAGTCAAAGGCACCCCCCTAGCCCTCTGAGAGCTTGAGTATGAGTGTACACAACACGTGATGTCTCTGGTTGGTTTCTACAACATACAGCTCCCAAGATATCACACTTTTAATCCATTATTAGGATTGGAACCATAAGCCAGTACTCTCTTCTCCAAATTCAATTGCCACTGAGTCATCTTAGGACACAAGTGCCCTGTTAAATAAAAGTTTGAACTGGTAAAAACTATTTACGATACACAAACCTATCATTTGTTAGCCTCACTTCAAGTCCATTCCCAAAACCAACGCTTGCATCGTCTTGAATCAGAGTGGAGCTGTGTCTACCCTAGACTGCAGCTACCAATAAATACAGCCACTAACCACCACATCCCAGGTGACCTTATTATCTGGATACATTAACTTGACGTTACTAGGGTGCAACCCCAAGTAAGAGAACCTCTCGAAACAGCAGCTGAGAAAGTAGGGTAAGGCAGTCCTTCCACAGCAGTCCTGTTGTATCCTAATGAGAGGTTTGGAAAAACAATCCTTGGGTAAAGAACAGGCCCTCCCCAGCAAAAGAGAATCACCCACTCAATTGCCACCACTAATCAAAGAAACTGATGGCGAGAGTTTACAGGAGGCTGCCCACTAAACAGGACTGGCATACTGGGTCCCCTCCCCAGTTGCTTGGTCAAGTTGGTGATGTGGGGGCACAGGAGGCCTCAGATGAGGTAAGAAGAAAGTTTAACAAAGGACACCAGCCAAAGGTAATTTATCATAATTGCTCATTTTCCAGCGAGCTGCAGGTCAAGGAAATTGTAATCATGTGACAGTGCCACCATTTAAAGAACAAAGGCAGGTAAACAGATGCCATTCACCTCTGCATACTAAGGCAGAACCCATTTTCAACATTGTCACTCACATAGTGTTTAGGGCCTAGCATGGTGCACAGGAGGTCAAAGTCAATAGATTTGTTTTTGAAGGAGACTACAAGGTTAGTAGGAATTGGCAAAATCAGATTTACAGAAATATTTTCCCCTTATCAACTACAAATGTTGCGAATCTGAAATTATTTTTCCTGAAAAAATATCCAAAAGTTTGTAGCTGAGCCCCTCTGATATGATTTCTAGTAGTACTAGTAGCTGTTGTAGCACTGGCAGTAGTGAAATTAGTAGTAGCAGTCAGAGCAGTTGGAGAAGTAGGAATAGTTGCTTTAGGGGTAATAGTATTATTATCAGTAAAATGTTTGATGTGCCAAGAAATAGTAATATGCCATCAAAGTATCCCCAGAGGACAATACAAAAATGCAATAACTGGACCAGAATTAAAGGTCATGGAAATAAAGTGGAATAATTGTGCTAAGATTGAAAATAAACATTTGCTGAGACGCGAAGTTATATGAATGTAGAAGGTAAATGTTGAGTTTAAATTTGGCTCAACAACACATGCTAGTCAAAAAACAATAGTGAAGGCAAATATTTTTTGCAACCCTCTTGACCTTTTATCTCACCCCTGCTAAATAGTTTTAAATGCTCTTCATTTGCACAAATATTTTCCAATAAATAAGCCCCAACCCACCTTTCAAAATTATTTATACATTTGCAAGCCAGGGTGGATGCAGAGGAAGGCGGGGGAAGAGGCAGCTTACTCACAAGTGTTGCGAAGCTTTGGTTGCCTTGGAAACCAGGAAACAGCCGGGAGATTGGATTGCAGAGTCAGCCACGAGGAAGAAGCACGAAGAGGACACCAGCTAGAACAACAAGGCAGCAGCAGCAACGAGGAAGTCCAGGAAAGGGAGCAGGAATGCAAGGCAGCAGAAACAAATAAATATTGAAGCATCCAGAGCCTTCCACACTCCACAGGTGCATATTTACGGCCCCTGTTCCCAGCATTTCCTGGTGTGCATCCTGCAGTTTCTCTGATTTGAGGACAGTCGTCAATGTCCTCCAATCAGAGAGCTCCTTGAGATGCTCTGTTCGGAATCCAAAACGAAGAGTAAACGTTTTGGATTCCAGATTGAGGCAGTTTCAGGCAGAAGTGCGACGGGACGGCGCGACCCCCTTTCCACAACTCCATGCCCCCCTTGGGGGTCGCACCCCACCTGTTGATCCTTTAGGATTTGTTCTTGTTCTACCAGGGCTCTTTGCATAACCGATTGGCGGCAGCCAGAATCAAGTAAGGCTCCTGTTGACGATCAGACTTACGTAAAAGCATGAGCCTAGTTCCTCCGTATACAGGACGGTTTTGGGGAGATAGCTCACGTCCATCGGCTCCTCACTGACTTTCTTGTGGGGACAGAAGCGAGCAATGTGACCCCACTCTCCACAATCGAAACATTGGGGTCCTCTTAGCGGAATGGGTTCTAGTTTAGGGCCGCGTATCCTTGGTGGTTCGGTTGGGGTTTTATTGTACTTTTTTTCCGGGTTTCCCCAGCGAGAGGCGATTGCTTTTGTCGTTTTCCACAGGAAGAGCCTTAGGCTGCGCTCGGGAAGAAGTGGTTGCCATCTCTACCCATTGTTCAACTGTGAGTCTAGTGTGCTGCCGAAGCTATCTGTGAGTTGAGACGGGTAACGCCTCCATATACTGTTCTAGATAGATTATGGACATGATTTCCTCTTTCGTATTTTCTTCGGGTTTTAACCACTTATCGGCCGCTGCTTTTAACGTAAAAAACATGGTTTTCGGATTATCTCCGGGCGATCCCCTCTCCTTCCTAAACCTCATTCGGTAGGCCTCGGAGTTTGTGCCTAGGTGGTCTAGAATTATCTCCTTGATCTCTTTATAAGGAGTGTTTCCTGAGTGATTGGCCACTTGATACGCTGCTTGGGCTTCCCCGGTCAAGAGAGGGGCTAGAAAGAAAGGCCATTTCTGTTCGGGCCAGCCCGAAGCCTTAGCAGCTCTCTCGAAGTTTAGGAGAAAGTCATCAGGGTCGTTTCCGGGGTTATATTTTTGCAAGGCTATATTGGGATAGCCCATCTGGGCTCCTTGTCGAGCAGGAGGACGTGAAGCAGAGCGGTCGTGATCTTCCGCGAGCTTGTGGATGTATTCCAGTTGTTGAGCTATAGTATCCTTAATGAGATCCTGGTCTGCCTGGGCCGATGTCATTTGTCTTTCAATCAATCAATCAATCACGGCATTTATAGAGCGCGCTACTCACCCGGGAGGGTCTCAAGGCGCTGGGGGAGGGGGTAAGTTACTGCTCGAACAGCCAGGTCTTGAGCTGCTTCCTGAAGGAGAGATGGTCCTGGGTTCGCCGAAGGTGAGTGGGAGGGAGTTCCAGGTCTTGGCTGCCAGGTAGGAGAAGGATCTTCCTCCGGCGGTGGTTCTGCGGATGCGTGGTACGGTGGCGAGGGCGTGGCTGGTTGGATCGTAGCTGGCGGGTGGGCGTGTAGAAGGTCATGCGGTCGTTGAGGTACTTTGGGCCCAGGTCGTGGAGGGCCTTGGTGCGTGGGTGAGGAGTCTGAACGTGATTCTCTTGCTGACGGGGAGCCAGTGCAGGTCTTTCAGGTGTCCGGTGATGTGGCTGTGTCGGGGGATGTCCAGGATGAGTCGTGCGGAGGCGTTCTGGATGCGCTGGAGTCTTTTTTGAAGTTTGGCTGTGGTTCCGGCGTAGAGGGTGTTCCCATAGTCCAGTCGGCTGGTGACGAGTGCCTGGGTGACGGTCTTCCTGGTTTCAGTGGGGATCCATCTGAAGATCTTGCGGAGCATGCGCAGGGTGTTGAAGCACGAGGATGAGACGGCGTTGACTTGTCTGGTCATCGACAGGGAGGAGTCCAGGATGAAGCCCAGGTTGCGTGCGTGGTCCGTTGGCTTGGGCACGGTGCCCAGGGCCGGGGCCACCAGGAGTCGTCCCAGGCGGAGGGTGATGAGCCCAGGATGAGGACTTCCGTCTTGTCTGAGTTTAGTTTAAGGCGGCTGTTCCTCATCCAGTCGGCGACGTCTCTCATCCCGTCGTGTAGGTTGGCTCTGGCGGTGGTGGGGTCGTTGGTGAGGGAGAGGATCAGCTGGGTGTCGTCGGCGTAGGAGATGATGTTGAGGTTGTGTTGGCGTGCGATGGCTGCGAGGGGCTCATGTAGACGTTGAAGAGGGTTGGACTGAGTGAAGATCCTTGTGGAACGCCGCAGATGACTTCGGTGGCCTCGGATCTGAACAGGGGAGGCGGACTCTCTGGGTTCTTCCGGCGAGGAACGAGATGATCCATTCCAGTGCTTTCTCTCGGATTCCGATGTTGCTGAGGCGCTTCACTAGGGTGCGGTGGCAGACGGTGTCGAACGCCGCGGAGAGGTCCAAGAGGATGAGGCTGCTGTTTCCCGTTGTCGGTTAGGGTTCTGATGTCGCTCGGTGGCTGCGATAAGGGCGGTCTCGGTGCTGTGGTTGGCCCGAAACCCGGACTGCGAGGGGTCGAGGATCCATTCGCCTCGAGGAAGGCGGCAAGCTGTCCGTTGACGGTCTTCTCGATGACTTTGGCCGGAAACGGAAGGAGCGAGATGGGATGGTAGTTCTTGAGGTCGGTGGGGTCCGCCGTTGGTTTCTTCAGGAGGGCGGTAAGCTCGGCGTGCTTCCAGCTCTCCGGGAAGGTGGCAGTGTGGAAGGAGGAGTTGATGATGTCCCGGAGATGGGGTGCGATGGTGGCGTCGGGCTTTGTTGAAGACGTGGTGTGGGCAGGGGTCGGTTGGTGATCCGGAGTGGATGGAGTTCATCGTGCGGGTGGTGTCTTCGGTGCTGATCGGGGTCCAGTTGCAGAGGGTGGTGGTGGCGGGCGTTGGTTCGGCGGTAGGGTGCGTGGTTTGTGCGCCGAAGCTGTTGTGTATGTCGGTGATCTTGCGGTGGAAGAACGTGGCGAGTGAGTTGCAGAGGTCTTGCGAGGGGTGATGTCGCGAGCCCGGCGCTGGGGTTGGAGAACTCTTTGACGATGCTGAAAAGTTCCTTGCTGTCGTGGGCGTTGTTGTCCAGTCGTTCTTTGAGTGCCGACTTCTGGTGGCACGGATCAGCTGGTGGTGTTTGCGGGTGGCGTGCTTGAGGGCGGTCCTGTTGTCTGTGGTCTGGTCGAGTCGCCAGGTTCTCTCGAGAGTGCGGCAGTTCTTCTTGGATTCCTTGAGTTCGTTGGTGAACCAAGGGTTTTCTTGCTTCCGGGTCTGCTGGGAGGGTTTTTAGTGGTGCGAGGTCGTCGGCGCAGGCGGTCAGCCACTTGGCGAGGTTGCTGGCTGCTTCGTTTGGGTCCGTTGTGTTGGTGGGTGTGTTCTGGCTGAGGGAGGCGGTGAGCTGCTCGGCGGTGATCTTGCTCCAGCTCCGGCGGGGAGCCTGTTGCGGGTGGTGGTGGGTCGCAGTCTTTCTGAAGCTGAAGTGGACGCAGCTGTGGTCGGTCCAGTGTAGTCCGGTGGCGTGGCTAAGGAGATGTGCTTGCTGGAAGAGAAGACGGGGTCAAGCGTGTGGCCGGGCGTAGTGGGTGGGCGTGTTCACCAGTTGCTTGAGTCCGAGGTTGGCGAGGCTTGTCCAGCAGGGCGGTGGTGTTTCTGTCGTTGTTGTTCTCCAGGTGGAAGCTGAGGTCCCCTAGGAGGATGTAGTCGGCTGAGGGCATGGCGTGCGGGCTGATGAAGTCTGCGATGTCTTCGCTGAATAGTGTGCGTGGTCCCGGGGTCTGTAGATGAGGGTGCCTCGGAGGGTGGTCTTGGGGTCAGTGTGTATCTGGAAGTGTAGGTGTTCGGCGGCGGTGAAGGTCTCGTCGGAGTTAGTCGAGATGCGGATGGTGTTCTTGTGTATGATGGCGATGCCTCCTCCCGTCTGGTTGACGCGGTCCCTCCGGGTGATCTTGTATCCGTCCGGGATGGCTATGGCGATGTCGGGCGCTGAGGAGGCGTTCATCCAGGTTTCGGTGAGGAAGGCGATGTCCGGTGCTGTTGCGTCGAGCAGGTCCCAGAGTTCCACGGCGTGCCTGTGGACGGAGCGGGTGTTCAACAGGATGCATTTCAGGTTGTTGCTGCTGGTGCTCGACTTGGCGGAGGTGGTGCACGTCCGGGGGCAGGTGAATCGGCAGGTTTGGCAGGTGAAGGGTCCGTGGGTGCGTCTCGGTGAGGCTCGGTAGCAGGCAGGGTTCCGGCCGGCATTGAGTGCGGTGAGGGTGGCGGCGTCGTAGGTCCGTCGAGTAGTGTTGCATCGGTGGGATCCAGGGGTTCTGGCGCTGGGCGCGGTCCAGTCGCGGACGGGCGCAGACGGGCTTGCCTTAGGCGCGCCTTGGCGCGCAGCGGCGCGGCCGCGCAGCGGCCGCCATTTATGGGGAGGTGGGAGGGAGGAGCAGCTGGGAGGCGGGAGGCAGGGGCAGCAAATGGGCAGTCAGGGGGCGGGGCCGCAGGGCGCAGCGGCGGGAAAGGCGAGAGGCAGCGGGGGCACAAAAGTACAAGGGGAGAGAAAACAGACAAAAATACGGGCACAACGCAAATGGGGCAGCGAGGGGCACAGAAAGGAAATGGGGGAAAACAGACAAAATCACAGTCACAACGCAAATGGGGCAGCGAGGGGCACAGAAAGGAAATGGGGGAAAACAGACAAAATCACAGTCACAACGCAAATGGGGCAGCGAGGGGCACAGAAAGGAAATGGGGGAAAACAGACAAAATCACAGTCACAACGCAAATGGGGCAGCGAGGGGCACAGAAAGGAAATGGGGGGAAAACAGACAAAATCACAGTCACAACGCAAATGGGGCAGCGAGGGCACAGAAAGGAAATGGGGGAAAACAGACAAAATCACAGTCACAACGCAAATGGGGCAGCGAGGGGCACAGAAAGGAAATGGGGGAAAACAGACAAAATCACAGTCACAACGCAAATGGGGCAGCGAGGGGCACAGAAAGGAAATGGGGGAAAACAGACAAAATCACAGTCACAACGCAAATGGGGCAGCGAGGGGCACAGAAAGGAAATGGGGAAAACAGACAAAATCACAGTCACAACGCAAATGGGGCAGCGAGGGGCACAGAAAGGAAATGGGGGAAAACAGACAAAATCACAGTCACAACGCAAATGGGGCAGCGAGGGGCACAGAAAGGAAATGGGGGAAAACAGACAAAATCACAGTCACAACGCAAAATGGGGCAGCGAGGGGCACAGAAAGGAAATGGGGGAAAACAGACAAAATCACAGTCACAACGCAAATGGGGCAGCGAGGGGCACAGAAAGGAAATGGGGGAAAACAGACAAAATCACAGTCACAACGCAAATGGGGCAGCGAGGGGCACAGAAAGGAAATGGGGGAAAAACAGACAAAATCACAGTCACAACGCAAATGGGGCAGCGAGGGCACAGAAAGAGAAATGGGGGGAAAACAGACAAAATCACAGTCACAACGCAAATGGGGCAGCGAGGGGCACAGAAAGGAAATGGGGGAAAACAGACAAAATCACAGTCACAACGCAAAATGGGGCAGCGAGGGGCACAGAAAGGAAATGGGGGAAAACAGACAAAATCACAGTCACAACGCAAATGGGGCAGCGAGGGGCACAGAAAGGAAATGGGGGGAAAACAGACAAAATCACAGTCACAATCGCAAATGGGGCAGCGAGGGGCACAGGAAAGGAAATGGGGGAAAACAGACAAAATCACAGTCACAAGCGCAAATGGGGCAGCGAGGGCACAGAAAGGAAATGGGGGGAAAACAGACAAAATCACAGTCACAACGCAAATGGGGCAGCGAGGGGCACAGAAAGGAAATGGGGGAAAACAGACAAAATCACAGTCACAACGCAAATGGGGCAGCGAGGGCACAGAAAGGAAATGGGGGAAAACAGACAAAATCACAGTCACAACGCAAATGGGGCAGCGAGGGGCACAGAAAGGAAATGGGGGAAAACAGACAAAATCACAGTCACAACGCAAATGGGGCAGCGAGGGGCACAGAAAGGAAATGGGGGAAATCACAGTCACAACGCAAATGGGGCAGCGAGGGGCACAGAAAGGAAATGGGGGAAAACAGACAAAATCACAGTCACAACGCAAAATGGGGCAGCGAGGGGCACAGAAAGGAAATGGGGGAAATCACAGTCACAAGCGCAAATGGGGCAGCGAGGGGCACAGAAAGGAAATGGGGGGAAAACAGACAAAATCACAGTCACAACGCAAAATGGGGCAGCGAGGGGCACAGAAAGGAAATGGGGGGAAAACAGACAAAATCACAGTCACAACGCAAATGGGGCAGCGAGGGGCACAGAAAGGAAATGGGGGAAAACAGACAAAATCACAGTCACAACGCAAATGGGGCAGCGAGGGGCACAGAAGGAAAAGGGGAGATAGCAGAAATGCGGGCACCGGGGCCGCAGCTGAGGGGCGATCTTACCTGCAGAAGCAGCGGGCAGACAACACAGGCGGAGCTGTGTGGTGGGGGAGCGACCTACCTGGCAAGGTCAAGGGTCGCCCATTCCAGTTTCTCTTGTCCGCGTATCAACTGCTGTATTAGAGTCTCCATATTGTCCTGCTATGGAGAGGCTGCCCGCATTCTCCACCACGTGTCAGACTGGAAGAAGAGCAGAGGGCGGTATTGATCTGCACAAGTGCTTTATTGTTCTTTAAACAAACACAATCGAGTCTCTGTCCCAGTCTTTTCTTTTCTAGACCGTAGGCGGATTAAGGGTCTTCCTTCTTCAAGCCAAACAAAATGAAACGAGGAACGTCCCTCGGAACAAAGAAAACAGGAAAAAAAACTGTTTTAGGACAAATGTCCTTTGGGTCAGTACATAAGGGGGCTAGGTGTGAGGGGAATATAGCACCCGGTTCCGTCACCAGTGTCGCGCTGTTTCGAGGCTCTCCGAACCACAGAGTACCTCTTAGCAAGCAAGCCGCTTCAAACCTCTCCCTTCTCTTTTGCCGAGCTCCCGGCGGGTAAAGCGCCCCACTTCCACCACCCCCTGAGGCGTATTCATAGAAACTCTTCTCCATACAGGGAGGGCAGACGTATATTCTTCTTCTTGGTCCTCCAACGTTTTGATTGGGTCTCGTGACACTGTCACGTGGGGCGGGCTGTCCTCCAGGAAACTGAGTTGATTAAAGGGACCGGCAAACGTATCTCTAGCCAGGTCCATTGGTGTCTGCAAATAGAGGAGAGGAGAAACATAAGGGGGGAACACATCCTCCTTTTCCTCTTCCTCCTCGCTCAGGCAGGCAAGTCGTGACAAGAGTATATGGTAAGTATATGGTAATAGCAAATGACTGATAATATCAGAAACATTCAAGTCAGTAAATCGCAAATTCCATCTATCATTAAAACAGATGGAATAGAGAGAGCCAATCCCAAATACGTGTTAACAGACAAGACCATGTCCAAACCTCTCTAAAGGGCTGTATATAGAGTGCTCATGAAGAGACCACATAAGCATGGTAAAAAAGACGGCCACAGCTTACAATAGTCCAAAAATGAGCAAAAGCCAAAGTTACGGTGTAACGGAAAAGGTAGAGCAGGAGAGTACTCCTTGTGTGCGTACGGCGTGCACCATGAGCGCTATCTTGGAAACGCTATTTCTTTACTAAATTGTGAGTCACGTGCAGTAATCGCAAAAACAAACTTGTTTGCCATCTTGAAGTTATACCAATGCGTTCCCATATACGAGTCTCGCATATGGTACAATGAGTGAATGTCACATAAGAGTATATTGACAAGAAAAGAAAGTATTATAATATGATTAAAAAGACATCTCTGCATGCTGGGTACTATGGTCCTATGCTGTATTATTACTTTAAGGAATGCACACATCTTGCAGCCCCTCTATTTTGCTTATGCCGATTTCTTTCTTTGGATCAAAATTATTAATTATATTTACTTTTTTAACGTAAACTTTTAATTTATTGGTAATTTTGTACGATGAGTCTCAATGATGTGCAATTGGTGTACCCTTTCCTCTCTTTTTCTTTTCCTTTCCCTTATTCTGAAGCTGAACGCCTATGGTGGGTGAAGGTGTTTCACCAGTTTTGGTTGTGTATTCTTGGCTTTGATGTTTTCTACTTAAATGTTTACAACCCTGAAGAAGTCGAGGTATTACTTACCTATCGATGAAACACGTGTTGGCTGAACCTTACACTATTGTATTTTGGCTGTACAATCCTGCCATTGATGGGAATTTACCTTGGCTGTGTGGAACTTTGCTAGCCTTGTTTTGAGAAGATTTTTGGACTACACCTCCTTTGACCCAAACAGAAGAATTGGATTAAAGTGGACTTAATATCAGTTATTATCGGAATGGACAATGACTCTTTATTATAACCTGAGTGCTCGGATTATTCTTTTGAGATTGCCTGTCCCCCTTCTTTAGAGGGACATATCCAGGGTTGTTTGGCAACCAACCCTTTTCCTTTGAGATCCATTTAATTTGACTGTATATTCTTCTACTATCCCCACACGTCGCCCATTGTTGCTTCTTCAACCTGATTACCAATTGTTTATAAACACTTGGGATACAAATTTAATTTTAAAAAAATCAAAAATTGCACACCTTAGTGTCCTGTTTTTAAAGTACGAATTGTCAAGTGAAGTCAAACGCCCGGCGGCATAATTTTTAGAAAAATGTGCACTGCTCCAACCTCCGAAAAACTCTGAGAAGACTATAATCCAGTTTAGTTTTCTTGAATTTTGGCAGGTCATACATTTTAGATTACGCAGAAAGGGTGAAACCTTTGTACCACTTAATTAGACATGATTTTTCAGTGCACCATTGGACACAGGAACATACTGATATCCTATGTTCCGTATAAGCTGAAATGATAGCTTCTAAACATTTACACACGTGTTAACACAACTAACCTGGTGATCCGCATAGTAACTGGACCAACCGGGCACACCTACATCACTTTCAATGGAGGAAATGCAGTACCTATTGCATACAAATCACATTTGTACACAAACGCTGAAATGCGTTTTGCACCAACTGAAAAAATACTCACAGCACAACAGACTGCTGTAGTGAGAGAGCGAGAGCGCTAGCGCAGCGGAAATGCATAATTGTCGTGACCCCGGTATCGACCTTAGAGAACGTTACGAAGGCAAGCATCCCGAATGCTAAAGTATTGCATCCACAATCGATTCAATAGGCTATCTCTCTCACTGCAACAGAAGTAGATTACAGATTTGATTCTACATTACAAACACAAGGATTCCTGCAGTACGAACAAGAATATCCTCTGCTGAATGAAATAATGCCTCTAGATTGATATGAATATATCATTTATACCGATGGATCTGCCCAGCCGGCCGTAGGAATAAAACCACAATATTACGCAGCATGCGCAATTGTAAAAGAGCGCATGCATGATGGAAAGTTCCTTCCTGGGAAAATACACTTTCAGTCTCTAGGAGACTGTATAGCACAGCTGGTAGAACTAAAAGCCCTGATACTGGCACTACAAAATAAGTATCATGATTTCCCCACACTTATAGTGGGGGATTCATTTTACTGTGTCTAGTTCTATAGTGAATATTTACATTATTGTGGCCAGAATGGATTTAGGGATTCCAAAGTTTGCACAGTAAAGCACAAGATGCTCTGAGAAAAAGTAGCGAAGCTGAAAAAAGGCCTGCCATGGGCTCATGTTATTCATGCATTGAATCATCAATGTGTTGGCGTTCACGTTGAAGGTAATTCAGTGGCGGATGAAGCTACCAAGGCAACAGTTCGTACTGCTGCCGTTGCTGCAATCACTCGCTCTAGCACAAGAATAGACGGAACAACTATGATAGCTTTTAATGCCACGCACAACAGCTCAACCCTGCCAAAAAGCTTTCCACTCGAGTACTCCTACAAGTTAGATGTACAAAATATTCTGTATGCTCAAATTCCAGGAGTGGGGGATAAAGTAATACCAAACACTGATTGCAGATTGGTATTGATACTAGCTGCACACGAGGGTCTGGGTTCAGCACATGCAGAGATTACTGCTACAGGTTCACTACTAGAGCAGCGCTATTGGCGGCCGAGTCTTACTAAGCAGACCAAGGACTTTGTCCTCAAATGCAACATCTGCCAGAAGATGAAGGGCTCCACCGTGGCACGTCCACCGCAAACACCTTTATTGATCTCAGACAAACCTCTTGCATGTGTCTATTTGAATCACTGTGGCCTCTTACACTCTGATGGGACTTACAAGTACATCTTGGTGGCAGTAGATTCATGCTCCGAATTCCTGTGGGTTTGGCCCCAGCACTCGGCTGACGCTGGAACTGTTATAGGGGATTTGCGAGTCTTTATCGGCACATACGTAATTGGCACACTACATTCCGACCAAGTTCCGGTGTTTAGCTCTCGGGCTTACAAGGAAGCCATGGGAAGTTTGAGAGTGGCCTTGCGGTACTCCTCCCCCTATCATCCTGAGGGAAATTCGGTAGTCAAAAGGAAAAACCGTGACTTAAAGCAATCCTTAACAGCAAGGGTATTAGGTTTGGGTGGTAGTTGGGTCAATCACCTTTATGGGCTCCAGAGAGCACTTAAGAACATGCCAAGAAAATCTCTGGGGGGGCGTATACCTTATGAGCTCCTATTTGGGGTAAAGATGTGGATACTCAACCTCGATAGTGTCAGCACAGTGGGGGCTGAAGACCCATTTGACCTCAATGATTGTTTGGATGTGTTACAGGACCTTAAAGAATACCAAGCTTTACAAAGCAACGTCCAAGTAAAATGCACCGCCACTGGGGAAGTGAAAATGGTAATGGCAAGACCTGCCTGGGTCCCGGAGATTGGGGGCATGGTCACAGAGAAAATTGTGGACAAGAAAGAATTTGGGCCATCTTACAGAGGGCCTGTACCTGTCCTAGCTGTCGAAGGAACCAGCACTGTCATTCTTCTGCCTCTTGCCTTCCACTGAGGCAAGAGGTTTGTCTCAATTGATCTGATCAAACCACACTATATGGCCGATTCTAAACAGTAGGCCATGTGGGCTCCTGGGTAGCCGCCTCACTCCTCTCTCTACCATACAGGAAGTTCAGATGGAAGCTTTAATAATGACTGAAGACTCCACTCTCCAAAGAGAAGCTGTGAAAAACAATGAAATGATGCCTCTCCCTATTGAAACACTACAACTGTACAGTCAACAAGTACAGAAATGTCAATAAAAAAATTGACGACATCTATGTCAACATGCCACAGATGGAGTTATCTACCAGTTCTACAAGTCCTTCTGAGCTGCCAAGAATAGACCGAACAGCGTCTGGCTACTTCGTGCATTATTACGATTTCTCATCAGATCCAAGTGAACCTGATCTGCCGACACTGCCTCTGCCTTTTAAGCTTTGAGTTTATGCGTTCTATCTTTGGCTGAAAAAGACTTACTTCGCTGTTCCGTGGATACATCTATGGATTACAATTGGCTTACTTTTCCTGGTACTTTTGGATTGGTTTAGTAACTGTCTTTTTCATCATCACACCGTGAACTAAGAGACTTGTCCCTGGTGAACCTTACAGCGGTTCCAGTTCCTGAAGGAATTACATGGGACAGGGAATCGCAGAATGTATATGGTCCTACTGAACTTTTGAAAATTCCTTATTTGTTCAAAATTTCTTTAAATTACATCATCACCTTTAGTACTTTCTCTGATGATTGGGACAATGAAACTGTGCATAATTTGCTGCATTTTCAAATGATGAATTGTATGATGATACAAGTAATTTTGGGGACATGTTCTGTTACCAGCATTATGGTCACCATTTTTTTACATAAAGCTAGTATCCCAAGTGCTGTTTATAATTACACACAGTGGGAACACTGCCCAACACCGCCTAAAGGTAGTTCAAAGACATTTGCACAGACGTTTGCTTATTTTTCAAGTTTTGAAACATCAGACCCAGCCTCGTATTATTATAGGCTTGCACCTACACCTGCACAGAAAAATATGCTAACAAACACCAAGCTGATATACTCTGCTTCCTTTATTTCCCAACTGTCTTACAGGGTTTTGACTTTTGGAAGGACTCAATAGACACAAAGTCTATCTGGGGACATAAGATTGACAGGTTCAGGGGACGGAGGCCCTATTTAGAGCATGCCTCATACCACATCAAATGATTTTCCTCAACAAGACAGTGCAACGGGGGGGGGTGGCTAACTGCCGTAGGAAATGGCCGCGTGGTAGCTTAGCTCTGGCACACCACTCCTGAAAATCCGTTTTAAAAACATCCTGCCCCGAGAGAAAGTCGCTGTAAAGAAGGCCATCCAGTCCCCGAACCGTAGGGGTCCTGTGCACCGAACGCCGTCCAGATCCGGCGTGTGCCTGCGGTGTTTTCTCCGGACCCGGGCCTCCGTTCCGTGAGAAGGGAAGTGCGCCACAGAGATCTCCGGCCGCCTGACACCAGCGACACTGCAAGCGCGGTAAGGCACATCAGTTATCCCTTATTGGAGGGGGCAGCGCATTAACAGTCCGCACCCATACTTGCCCGAGTCGGTGACTGGCCCCCGCAACTGCCTGGGAGATCGCCACACTCTGGAGCTTCCCCGCAACCATCCAGCGCAGCCAGCGGCCGTGGTTAGCCCTGTGCTCCGCCGCTGGGCTACGGGCGCCGGAGCGGGCCTACGGGGGCTGCGGAGCATCAGGGAGTGTGTACGCACCCGCGGTACAGCCCGGTGGGTGTCCACCGCGAGTAACTGCCCCAGACTTGAGCCTGCAAAGTGGCAGACGCGAAGTGCGTCATTGAACCGCCCGATAGATTGCCAGTAACGGAACCGCGAGAGCGGAAAGATCACACCTGGTCCTCGTGGGGGGGGGGCACCATACTGGGAGCAATATCAGGTCCGACTCCTTTGACTGTCTGGCCCCCACGGAAGCCGGGGAAACATCCGACCCTGCGGGCGCCCCCCCCGGAGCTAGAGGCGGCAGGAGAGGGACTCGCTTGGGCTCTCGTGGGCGGCGCCCACATGGATGGCGGAGGCCGAGGTGCGCTGGTGAACACCTTCATTACCCTGGGCGGCTGGTGAGTGAAAATCACAGTGGGGGCAGGAGCTCTCACCAACAGGGCGGTGCTCCCCCATCGAGACTGTGCATAACCAGGACTGTGTTCCCCTCTGGCATTGGCCCACTTGGTGAAACCCGACAGGCCGGAAAGGGCCTTGAGCAGGCGGCAGGGAATAGCCAACGCGGCCCTACTCACTCCTTGGGCACTACCCTATACATGGTGCACATCATGGCGAGCGGCCGGAGTGGTCGCACTGCACTCCAAGCAAAATTGGACAAGTTTGCATGGCAGAAGGGCCAGGAAGATGCACAGGCGGACCTGAAATCCACTGGGGACCCACCAGATCCCACGTTGCAAGATATCCTAACGGCCATAACAACCGTGCGCACATCTCTAGAATCTAGAATTGACACTGTCGCTTCAGAGGTCTCCTTGATCAGGGCTGATATGAGAAACATGAACGACCGAATCAAGGAGGTAGAATCCACAACTAAGGACTTAACAAATGATACCACCCTCTTCAAACGCCAAGTCGCGGATCTCCAAACCGGCCAAGATTTGTTAGAACGTCAACTCGACGACTATGAAGGCAGGATGCGACAGAATAATATCCGCATACTAGGGGTGCCAGAACGAGCGGAATGGCAGGCGGTGGACCTATTTGTGGAGGACCTGGTGCTGCAACATCTTCAACCCAAAGGACTGTCCAAATATTTCTCTATCGAAAGAGCGCATAGAGTCCAGGCGGACGATCCAAACCTGGTGTACCTCCCAGGCCCATGCTGGCCAGAGTGTTCAACTTCCGCGATAGAGACATCATACTCCACACAGCAAGAGCGGCCCCGCCGATCACCCTTGACAATAGCAAAATAACCTTCTTCCCCGATTTTACATTGAGAGTGCAAAGGCAACGCCATAGCTTCCTTGAGGTGAAACGCGCCCTGCGAGACCAAGAACTCAAATACGCCATGTTATTTCCAGCAAAACTGCGCGTTGAATCCGACGGGAAAACGTGGTTCTTCACCAGTCCCGAAGATGCATGGGACTGGCTCAATGGCTGGCACACGGTTGGCAAGCGAAATCATAAAGAAAACTGTGTCCCTGGTGGTAAAGACAGACTAGGCCGTCAAGCAAGATCCCTGAATAGCGCCGCAACGGAATGGCACCCATCAGAACACCGACCAGCGGACTGATTCAAGCACAAATGTAGTCACAATTGCCGAGGTTTGACTTCCATCGCCTGTGTCTGACACAGGTCACCCTGGCACTGATCCGCTCTATATTGTGACTCTGAGGGCGCCTAGTACTGCTTCTAGACGCCTCACGGACATCGCTGCTACCTAATGTGGGGTATCATTTTTTGTTTGTTATTTATAACAGGATGTGCACAAACAGAAGAAAATCATAAATGCCTCAGGGAGTGGGGCTGGCACATGTTCCCTAATACTTTAAGGGTGGGCGATAGGCACTCTGCAAGTTTGGGGTGGCGGGAGGTTCAGTGCCTGCCGTGCAGGGAGGCAGGGAGGGGGAGGGGGAGGGACGTTTTGGGGGGGTTTGTTTCTCTAGTTTATGTTGTTATTTTGTTGTGGTGATGGTGGGGACGGGGACGTCCTTAAGACAAACGCAATCAGGGCTGGCTGACCCACTGTACCAGCTAGTGACAACTACACCCGTGCCCTGGGCGAGTAAGACAAACTTAAGACAAACTTAAGACAAACTTAAGACAGACTTAAGACAGACTTAAGACAGACTTAAGACAGACTTAAGACAAACTTAAGACAAAATCCTAACTTTACTACTACTAAATGCCTTCTGTGAATATCAGATTAGTTCTGTGAATCGGGCCCATAGGGTCTACAGCAATTGACATAATACTGCAAGACGTGTATATATTACAACATGGACCGTCACAATTACGGTGAATAGTAATATTGACCTGGCCGTTACAGACTTAGCATTCTGGCCTTGTGCCCTGGTGTTACATCAACAGTACAAATCTGTTTTCAGCATACAATCTTACAGGAAGACAGATAACAATGGCATGTAGATATGCAAAATATACCATGTTGCACATTGAACAATTAGACCAATTACCTTTCACTGTGGCTAAGACACCATCCACTGACTGGATAATCGATGGTTACATCACCCTATCGGTCACGACCTTTAAATTCTAATATTGTCTCCAATACCAACAGGTAGGGAGATATGAAGCTCTAGGGGAAGGATATGTGCATGAGTATTGGGAAGTACCGTTCAGATTTAGATGCAGGAATGGGGACACAGAAGTTTTTCTTAGTGGCTCCGAGTGTGAAGGCGCTTTAAGCGGCTCCTTGGTTTGCAAGGACATTTCTCTCCACGGGGCATGTAATGATTCAGTAGCAAACTTGTCTTGTTATCTGAAGAGTTCCCCAGCTGCTGTGATTCATCCTGTATTCAGGCTGCTCTCGAATGGGAGCTGTTAGAAATGGGATCTCTGGTTGGCTAAGGCTTGCGCCAAAGCCAGACAGAGACCACCACTCTAGTCAGGCCAAGGGAGTTACACGCCAAAGATAACCCCTGCTCACCCCCTTGGTAGCTTGGCACGAGCAGTCAGGCTTATCCCGGAGGCAATGTGTAAAGCGTTTGCGCAACACGCACACAGCAACAACATACTAGGCACACCACAAAAGGAACTCCACACAAGTTTATATATAAAAATAGCCTTTGTATTATCAAAAACACATTAGAATAGTAATCACATAATATACATTGTACCACCTGGCACTAGGTAATATCTACAAGGGATTATTTACACCTGACAGGGCCATCTGGACCACTGTCAGAACCATCACAAAGTGAACTTAGTAAATGTAGAACTTATAATAACTGTAGCACAAATTGTAGATGTAGAATACAACCAGTAATTACTGGCAAAACCTCGTACTCAGCATCGTCCTGCAATCATAAACCATATTATGCAGTCATCATCACATTAGGCGTGAAATACATTCTGCGCCAACCTCACCAGCATAAACACATTATGCAATCATCTCAGAAGTCTAAACGCATTAGACAATAACCTCCTAAGCATAACTCACATTAGGGGCATAACTCACAGTAGAGAATAATCTCACTAGCATAAACCACAGTATGCAAATAACCTCATACATAAAACCACAGTTAGAGGCCTAAAACAGGGTGCGTAAATCATAGTACATGAATCACATTTCCTAGCACCACATAAATCACGTTAGGGCCTGGTGCCCTACAAAACCAACAGTCCCCCTGGCCAACTGGCCTTCTCAAAGGGGCTCAAATGCCCTGTGTCCAAAATGTCAGGGCTGCTGCCAAGGCAGCGGAGTTCGCAGGTGCGCAATTGCGCATACCTAAACGTGGCAGCTGACGCTAATTGCCGTACAGCTGTGAAAGTACTGGGGCAGAGGAGTGCATCTCACTCCTGTCTCACTAACAATGCCCCCAAAGAACTGTGGGCCTAAACGTAGCATCTGGCACTAAGTGCTGCGCAGCTGTGAAACTCAAATGTGGGGCACTGGCACCGACTGTGCCCTGCGAACAAATATGCCCAAAACATTGCAGTAGCCCCCTGTCAAGCGGGGCAACTGTGAACAACTAAAGAGGCCCGGCTCTGGGGCTCTCCAAATGAAATTACCCCCTCGGTGCAGCTGCCCTCTGCAAGCGGGGCAGCTGAGATCAACAAAGTGACGGGCCCTGGCACCTCTGTGCCCTCGGGGCCCCCTGGGACGCTTTAAACAACTGTGCCCCCACATTGGAGCGGCCCGCAATGGCGGGTCCGCACATGGCAAATAGGTACTGGCACCTTTGTGCCTCCAGGGAATAGCTCTGGGGGCAGGCACCGATAGCGTGCCTCGACTCACACCCCCCCTCCCCACCAGGTTCCACTCACCGGACTCTCTCTTTGCCCGGTCACACTGTGGCTGCCTGCGGGGCTCCCTCTTTACCACGGGAGCCCCGCCTGGAATATGGCACGGTCGCGGCCTGCTCCGGCCGCCCGTACCCTTCACCCGGGCCCCCTCCTGGGACCCGGGACTTTGATGTGGAGCCCGCAAGGCTCTTTACCGCACGCAGGGCTCTTCCTTGACATCGCGGGGCTCCCTCAGCTCACGGGAGCCCCTGGTCACTTCCTGCGCTCCTCTTCTCACTTCACCACGGCCCCCTCCTGGGACCCTGGACTTCAACGTGGTGCCTCCGAGGCTCCGGGCTGATCTCCCGCGGTGGGACTTCCTCCTTCCGGCCATAGGCTCCGCCCCAGGGCAGGTAGACGTGCCTGATTTCCTGTTTCGATCGGGGCCACGGCGGTGATTTCTACAAAGTAGAACGCGGGGTGGGCCGTCGCGATAGCAGACGACGCGGGGTAGGCACCCGCATTCAAATTAAACATGACGCGGCCATGTGGGGTTGGCACCCACGATTTAAATATCCAAATAAGCGGGGTGGGCACCCGCCGTTTAAATACAGGTATAAGCGGGGTGGGCACCCGCATCTAAGGCATTACGGGGGAATCCCTACGTCGGGATTCCCTCTCAAAGGGCTGCAGCTCAGCGCTGCACAGCCCCCACGCTCTTCTCTTCTGGGGACAATTAATTAAAAGAAAATAAGCACAGCGCTCACAGGGCGCTAAATGCAGCAAAGGTCCTGGGAGATGAAGCAAAGTAAAGGGGTCCCAGTAAAAAGGTCTTCCAGGTCCAGGGGGCAATGCAGGGCCCAGGGAGGCAAGCCCTCATGGCAGCCCCTCCTGGGCCCCAGCAGCAGCACGCCCCAGCAGGAACAGCACACCAGAACTGTACATTTTCATGGGGTCACACCCCTTGGGGGAACCAGATGCTACTGGTTCAGGGGGGATTTGGAGCACTTTGTTTTCCAAGCTCCTTTTCCCCTTTGTCAGGTGGGGGCTAGGTGATCAGACACACCACAGGGGGCGGAGCCAGCATTGTACAGGGCAGGCACACTCCTATTCAGAGTTAGGGGATCACTCCTCCCACTACCCCCCAGCCCAGGTGTCCTATTCAGCCCAGCGCTGACTCACCCTGCCCCTCCTGGAGCCACACACACCTCCCAGCCCCTGTCACTCACAAGCCAGACATGCAATTCACATCAGGCAGGCAGACACATAGCACACAGAAATGCCAACTTCTAAAAGTGGCATTTCTAAAATAACCACCATAAATCTGCGCACACCATTGCGCAGCATTTATTCACACAATTTCATACATACTAGACTTGACCACACTGCTCCTCTCATAACAGGAATTACCACTGACACACACTGATCAGGGAATCCCCAATGCATCCCTATGGGAGGGCAGGCCAAGCTCACCAATGTAACACAGAGAGCGCACGCACTTTCCACTGGACCACAGTGCGAAAGTGCCCAGAGGCCTAAAACCACCAACACCAGGTCACAGAAAAAGGCAAAAAGTTTAGGGGTGAACCTGCCAAAAAGGGCCAAGTCCAACACAACCCCCTTCCAGCCAAAACGCAGGGTAGACCAATCACTACCTTGATGGGCTTCCCTGCTTCAGGCGATAGAAAACGGACGCGGGCCCTCACTGCAGGGACACCCTCTGGTTCTACGCCACTCTGAACCCATGTGGTTCCCTCTGACAAAAAAACTCTCAGGCCCAACTAGGCTACCCCACTGGTACTCCCTAGTTGTCCACGGCCAGGACCAGGCCCTAGGCCACCCAGATGCCACTGGTCCTTGCCAATCCACAGAGTGGGGGGCAGTAACCCCTGGAACATAATAGCCATTCTCCACTCTCCTTCTCAGCGTAGTTCCAAACTACCACTGATCCTCCAACCTAGGGTCCGCACCCTCAGGCTGACCAGAGGTCACGGGCGAAGCATCTCCTCACCCTACCTCTCTTCTGAGGTTCTGCTCTCTCCCAGGAGAAGCACCCACCAGAACACAACTCTCCCACCAGTTCAGGACCTCTCTCCATCAACTGGTCTACCACCTGGGATCCAAATTCACCGGCTGTACCGGGGTCAGAGGTGAGGACTACCTCCCTCTGCACCCCCTTCCAGAGCCCTATACCCCCCCAACTGGAGTGGTACCCCTAGAAGGCAAACCAGTCAGGACACTGATTACAGTTGCCCTGCCGTCCAGGTCAGGAAACACCTGCTCCTGGCTCCCCAACCCAGGGACGGTACCCTTTGGTCAGATGCCCGGCGAACCAGGACTTCTTGTGGAGCACGCATGCCCCCCCGAGGGTGACACATAACTAATGTGTCGTGTGACAGTCTGCCTGGCGCAGAGCTCACGACCTCCTGTATCTCTAACAGTGCGTGAAGATGCCCCAGGACAGAAGTGGCGTCACCATGGCCAATCATTGGTGACTCAGCCCTTCTGGCTGGCCCCTGACCCACTGGTTCTTCCACTGAGGACTCTTTCCCCCCCTCACCCCTCAATCTGGACTTCTGCACCCTCCACTTAGGAGTGGCACTGCCAGACACTAGAACTGATGGAGGCCTGATTACAGACACTCCCAGCTCACCTAACACGGGGAGATCCCCCTCGAAGAACGGTCCAACAGGACAGACTAGGCTCCCTACCTGGTGTTCCCTGTAAGAACCATCCAGTACTGGAGACTGAGGTTGAGGCTCGGAATACGGCCCAGTCTCACACCTTCCCCTGCGAGATAGGATGTGAGGCCTTGCAACCTTCTCACTATAAGGGTACCTAGCTGGGCTACTCTGAACCACTTCCACCACTCTGGGTTGGAAGACACCTGCACCATTCTTCTAGTCTCACTCCCCAATGCAAGCTCCTTATAACCAAAAGAACTCACACACTCCAACGGGTGTTGGCGCGACTCCGAGAAAACAATTACGGGGCAGGTTCTCTCTGACAAAACAGATTGAACAGCCCTTTAACACCATTTACCGTGCTAACCAATCACCCAAAACGTCCAGTGCACCAGAACACTCATCCACACTCCCCCACAAGACTGGTGAGACAGCATCTTACTGCCCCTGAAACACAACATGTCCCCCTCTTAACCGGGAACCAGGTACCATACTCTGGGAACTGTGAATGGGACTTCCTGCACTGGACTACATATTGCTGCCACCACTGGATCCCACCCTTACTGGGGATTCCAGAAACTAAAACTGCACTTAGGGGATAATCTACCCCCCCGAGCTAGTTACTCCGTGCCAATTAAGTTACCACTGTAGGCCAACCCCAGAAATAGCAGACAGCACAGGGGCAGTTACCTCCTCCAGCTTGCGCTGCAGGGCCACCCCAGAAATAGCAGTCTGCACAAGGGCAGTACAAAACTCCTCCAGATTCTCTGGTTTCTGTCCTTGGCAGGACACCCAACTCATAGTGCAACAATAAAACATATTTCAAATTAAATGATACTTAAAACAAACTCAGAAACAATAATCCCCATCCATGTGACTATCTAAAATGCAGAGCTTGTAGTGTAACCAGTTGTCGCTGTGGTACTGCGCAAACGCAAGTCCTATCCTCACCGCTGACAACCAATGTTAGAAATGGGATCTCTGGTTGGCTAAGGCTTGCGCCAAAGCCAGACAGAGACCACCACTCTAGTCAGGGCAAGGGAGTTACACGCCAAAGATAACCCCTGCTCACCCCTTGGTAGCTTGGCACGAGCAGTCAGGCTTATCCCGGAGGCAATGTGTAAAGCGTTTGCGCAACACGCACACAGCAACAACATACTAGGCACACCACAAAAGGAACTCCACACAAGGTTATATATAAAAATAGCCTTTGAATTATCAAAAACACATTAGAATAGTAATCACATAATATACATTGTACCACCTGGCACTAGGTAATATCTACAAGGGATTATTTACACCTGACAGGGCCATCTGGACCACTGTCAGAACCATCACAAAGTGAACTTAGTAAATGTAGAACTTATAATAACTGTAGCACAAATTGTAGATGTAGAATACAACCAGTAATTACTGGCAAAACCTCGTACTCAGCATCGTCCTGCAATCATAAACCATATTATGCAGTCATCATCACATTAGGCGTGAAATACATTCTGCGCCAACCTCACCAGCATAAACACATTATGCAATCATCTCAGAAGTCTAAACGCATTAGACAATAACCTCATAAGCATAACTCACATTAGGGGCATAACTCACAGTAGAGAATAATCTCACTAGCATAAACCACAGTATGCAAATAACCTCATACATAAAACCACAGATAGAGGCCTAAAACAGGGTGCGTAAATCATAGTACATGAATCACATTTCCTAGCACCACATAAATCACATTAGGGCCTGGCGCCCTACTAAACCAACAGTCCCCCTGGCCAACTGGCCTTCTCAAAGGGGCTCAAATGCCCTGTGTCCAAAATGTCAGGGCTGCTGCCAAGGCAGCGGAGTTCGCAAGTGCGCAATTGCGCATACCTAAACGTGGCAGCTGACGCTAATTGCCGTGCAGCTGTGAAAGTACTGGGGCAGAGGAGTGCATCTCACTCCTGTCTCACTAACAATGCCCCCAAAGAACTGTGGGCCTAAACGTAGCATCTGGCACTAAGTGCTGCGCAGCTGTGAAACTCAAATGTGGGGCACTGGCACCGACTGTGCCCTGCGAACAAATATGCCCAAAACGTTGCAGTTGCCCACTATCAAGCGGGGCAACTGTGAACAACTAAAGAGGCCCGGCTCTGGGGCTCTCCAAATGAAATTACTCCCTCGGTGCAGCTGCCCTCTGCAAGCGGGGCAGCTGAGATTAACAAAGTGACAGGCCCTGGCACCTCTGTGCCCTCGGGGCCCCCTTGGGACGCTTTAAACAACTATGCCCCCACATTGGAGCGGCCCGCAACGGCGGGTCCGCTCATGGCAAATAGGTACTGGCACCTCTGTGCCTCAGGGGAATAGCTCTGGGGGCAGGCACCGATAGCGTGCCTCGACTCACACCCCCCTCCCCACCAGGTTCCACTCACCGGACTCTCTCTTTGCCCTGTCACACTGTGGCTGCCCGCGGGGCTCCCTCTTCACCACGGGAGCCCCGCCTGGAATATGGCATGGTCGCGGCCTGCTCCGGCCGCCTCTCCCTTTCACCCGGGCCCCCTCCTGGGACCCGGGACTTTGATGTGGAGCCCGCGATGCTCTTTACCGCACGCGGGGCTCTTCCTTGACATCGCGGGGCTCCCTCAGCTCACGGGAGCCCCATGTCACTTCCCGCGCTCCTCTTCTCACTTCACCCGGGCCCCCTCCTGGGACCCGGGACTTCAACGTGGAGCCTCCGAGGCTCCGGGCTGATCTCCCGTGGCGGGACTTCCTCCTTCCGGCCATAGGCTCTGCCCCAGGACAGGCAGACGTGCCTGATTTCCTTTTTCGATCGGGGCCGCGGCGGTGATTTCTACAAAGTAGAACGCGGGGTGGGCTCCCGCGATGGCAGACGACGCGGGGTAGGCACCCGCATTCAAATTAAACATGATGCGGCCATGTGGGGTTGGCAACCACGATTTAAATATCCAAATAAGCGGGGTGGGCACCCGCCGTTTAAATACAAGTATAAGCGGGGTGGGCACCCGCATCTAAGGCATTACGGGGGAATCCCTACGTCGGGATTCCCTCTCAAAGGGCTGCAGCTCAGCGCTGCACAGCCCCCACGCTCTTCTCTTCTGGGGACAATTAATTAAAAGAAAATAAGCACAGCGCTCACAGGGCGCTAAATGCAGCAAAGGTCCTGGGAGATGAAGCAAAGTAAAAGGGGTCCCAGTAAAAAGGTCTTCCAGGTCCAGGGGGCAATGCAGGGCCCAGGGAGGCAAGCCCTCATGGCAGCCCCTCCTGGGCCCCAGCAGCAGCACGCCCCAGCAGGAACAGCACACCAGAACTGTACATTTTCATGGGGTCACACCCCTTGGGGGAACCAGATGCAACTAGTTCAGGGGGGATTTGGAGCACTTTGTTTTCCAAGCTCCTCTTCCCCTTTGTCAGGTGGGGGCTAGGTGATCAGACACACCACAGGGGCGGAGCCAGCATTGTACAGGGCAGGCACACTCCTATTCAGAGTTAGGGGATCACTCCTCCCACTACCCCCCAGCCCAGGTGTCCTATTCAGCCCAGCGCTGACTCACCCTGCCCCTCCTGGAGCCACACACACCTCCCAGCCCCTGTCACTCACAAGCCAGACATGCAATTCACATCAGGCAGGCAGACACATAGCACACAGAAATGCCAACTTCTAAAAGTGGCATTTCTAAAATAACCACCATAAATCTGCGCACACCATTGCGCAGCATTTATTCACACAATTTCATACATACTAGACTTGACCACACTGCTCCTCTCATAACAGGAATTACCACTGACACACACTGATCAGGGAATCCCCAATGCATCCCTATGGGAGGGCAGGCCAAGCTCACCAATGTAACACAGAGAGCGCACGCACTTTCCACTGGACCACAGTGCGAAAGTTCCCAGAGGCCTAAAACCACCAACACCAGGTCACAGAAAAAGGCAAAAAGTTTAGGGGTGAACCTGCCAAAAAGGGCCAAGTCCAACACAACCCCCTTCCAGCCAAAATGCAGGGTAGACCAATCACTACCTTGATGTGCTTCCCTGCTTCGGGCGATAGAAAACGGACGCGGGCCCTCACTGCAGGGACACCCTCTGGTTCTACGCCACTCTGAATCCATGTGGTTCCCTCTGACAAAAAAACTCTCAGGCCCAACTAGGCTACCCCACTGGTACTCCCTAGTTGTCCACGGCCAGGACCAGGCCCTAGGCCACCCAGATGCCACTGGTCCTTGCCAATCCACAGAGTGGGGGGCAGTAACCCCTGGAACATAATAGCCATTCTCCACTCTCCTTCTCAGCGTAGTTCCAAACTACCACTGATCCTCCAACCTAGGGTCCGCACCCTCAGGCTGACCAGAGGTCACGGGCGAAGCATCTCCTCACCCTACCTCTCTTCTGAGGTTCTGCGCTCTCCCAGGAGAAGCACCCACCAGAACACAACTCTCCCACCAGTTCAGGACCTCTCTCCATCAACTGGTCTACCACCTGGGATCCAAATTCACCGGCTGCACTGGGGTCAGAGGTGAGGACTACCTCCCTCTGCACCCCCTTCCAGAGCCCTATACCCCCCCAACTGGAGTGGTACCCCTAGAAGGCAAACCGGTCAGGACACTGATTACAGTTGCCCTGCCGTCCAGGTCAGGAAACACCTGCTCCTGGCTCCCCAACCCAGGGACGGTACCCTTTGGTCAGATGCCCGGCGAACCAGGACTTCTTGTGGAGCACGCATGCCCCCCCGAGGGTGACACATAACTAATGTGTCGTGTGACAGTCTGCCTGGCGCAGAGCTCACGACCTCCTGTATCTCTGACAGTGCATGAAGATGCCCCAGGACAGAAGTGGCGTCACCATGGCCAATCATTGGTGACTCAGCCCTTCTGGCTGGCCCCTGACCCACTGGTTCTTCCACTGAGGACTCTTTCCCCCCCTCACCCCTCAATCTGGACTTCTGCACCCTCCACTTAGGAGTGGCACTGCCAGACACTAGAACTGATGGAGGCCTGATTACAGACACTCCCAGCTCACCTAACACGGGGAGATCCCCCTCGAAGAACGGTCCAACAGGACAGACTAGGCTCCCTACCTGGTGTTCCCTGTAAGAACCATCCAGTACTGGAGACTGAGGTTGAGGCTCGGAATACGGCCCAGTCTCACACCGTCCCCTGCGAGATAGGATGTGAGGCCTTGCAACCTTCTCACTATAAGGGTACCTAGCTGGGATACTCTGAACCACTTCCACCACTCTGGGTTGGAAGACACCTGCACCATTCTTCTAGTCTCACTCCCCAATGCAAGCTCCTTATAACCAAAAGAACTCACACACTCCAACGGGTGTTGGCGCGACTCCGGAAAACAATTACGGGGCAGGTTCTCTCTGACAAAACAGATTGAACAGCCCTTTAACACCATTTACCGTGCTAACCAATCACCCAAAACGTCCAGTGCACCAGAACACTCATCCACACTCCCCCCACAAGACTGGTGAGACAGCATCTTACTGCCCCTGAAACACAACATGTCCCCCTCTTAACCGGGAACCAGGTACCATACTCTGGGAACTGTGAATGGGACTTCCTGCACTGGACTACATATTGCTGCCACCACTGGATCCCACCCTTACTGGGGATTCCAGAAACTAAAACTGCACTCAGGGGATAATCTACCCCCCCCGAGCTAGTTACTCCATGCCAATTAAGTTACCACTGTAGGCCAACCCCAGAAATAGCAGACAGCACAGGGGCAGTTACCTCCTCCAGCTTGCGCTGCAGGGCCACCCCAGAAATAGCAGTCTGCACAAGGGCAGTACAAAACTCCTCCAAATTCTCTGGTTTCTGTCCTTGGCAGGACACCCAACTCATAGTGCAACAATAAAACATATTTCAATTAAATGATACTTAAAACAAACTCAGAAACAATAATCCCCATCCATGTGACTATCTAAAATGCAGAGCTTGTAGTGTAACCAGTTGTCGCTGTGGTACTGCGCAAACGCAAGTCCTATCCTCACCGCTGACAACCAATGTTAGAAATGGGATCTCTGGTTGGCTAAGGCTTGCGCCAAAGCCAGACAAAGACCACCACTCTAGTCAGGGCAAGGGAGTTACACGCCAAAGATAACCCCTGCTCACCCCCTTGGTAGCTTGGCACGAGCAGTCAGGCTTATCCCGGAGGCAATGTGTAAAGCGTTTGCGCAACACGCACACAGCAACAACATACTAGGCACACCACAAAAGGAACTCCACACAAGGTTATATATAAAAATAGCCTTTGTATTATCAAAAACACATTAGAATAGTAATCACATAATATACATTGTACCACCTGGCACTAGGTAATATCTACAAGGGATTATTTACACCTGACAGGGCCATCTGGACCACTGTCAGAACCATCACAAAGTGAACTTAGTAAATGTAGAACTTATAATAACTGTAGCACAAATTGTAGATGTAGAATACAACCAGTAATTACTGGCAAAACCTCGTACTCAGCATCGTCCTGCAATCATAAACCATATTATGCAGTCATCATCACATTAGGCGTGAAATACATTCTGCGCCAACCTCACCAGCATAAACACATTATGCAATCATCTCAGAAGTCTAAACGCATTAGACAATAACCTCATAAGCATAACTCACATTAGGGGCATAACTCACAGTAGAGAATAATCTCACTAGCATAAACCACAGTATGCAAATAACCTCATACATAAAACCACAGTTAGAGGCCTAAAACAGGGTGCGTAAATCATAGTACATGAATCACATTTCCTAGCACCACATAAATCACATTAGGGCCTGGCGCCCTACTAAACCAACAGTCCCCCTGGCCAACTGGCCTTCTCAAAGGGCTCAAATGCCCTGTGTCCAAAATGTCAGGGCTGCTGCCAAGGCAGCGGAGTTCGCAAGTGCGCAATTGCGCATACCTAAACGTGGCAGCTGACGCTAATTGCCGTGCAGCTGTGAAAGTACTGGGGCAGAGGAGTGCATCTCACTCCTGTCTCACTAACAATGCCCCCAAAGAACTGTGGGCCTAAACGTAGCATCTGGCACTAGGTGCTGCGCAGCTGTGAAACTCAAATGTGGGGCACTGGCACCGACTGTGCCCTGCGAACAAATATGCCCAAAACGTTGCAGTTGCCCACTATCAAGCGGGGCAACTGTGAACAACTAAAGAGGCCCGGCTCTGGGGCTCTCCAAATGAAATTACTCCCTCGGTGCAGCTGCCCTCTGCAAGCGGGGCAGCTGAGATCAGCAAAGTGACGGGCCCTGGCACCTCTGTGCCCTCGGGGCCCCCTTGGGACGCTTTAAACAACTATGCCCCCACATTGGAGCGGCCCGCAACGGCGGGTCCGCTCATGGCAAATAGGTACTGGCACCTCTGTGCCTCAGGGGAATAGCTCTGGGGGCAGGCACCGATAGCGTGCCTCGACTCACACCCCCCTCCCCACCAGGTTCCACTCACCGGACTCTCTCTTTGCCCTGTCACACTGTGGCTGCCCGCGGGGCTCCCTCTTCACCACGGGAGCCCCGCCTGGAATATGGCATGGTCGCGGCCTGCTCCGGCCGCCTCTCCCCTTCACCCGGGCCCCCTCCTGGGACCCGGGACTTTGATGTGGAGCCCGCGATGCTCTTTACCGCACACGGGGCTCTTCCTTGACATCGCGGGGCTCCCTCAGCTCACGGGATCCCCATGTCACTTCCCGCGCTCCTCTTCTCACTTCACCCGGGCCCCCTCCTGGGACCCGGGACTTCAACGTGGAGCCTCCGAGGCTCCGGGCTGATCTCCCGCGGCGGGACTTCCTCCTTCCGGCCATAGGCTCTGCCCCAGGACAGGCAGACGTGCCTGATTTCCTGTTTCGATCGGGGCCACGGCGGTGATTTCTACAAAGTAGAACGCGGGGTGGGCCGTCGCGATAGCAGACGACGCGGGGTAGGCACCCGCATTCAAATTAAACATGACCGGGCCATGTGGGGTTGGCACCCACGATTTAAATATCCAAATAAGCGGGGTGGGCACCCGCCGTTTAAATACAAGTATAAGCGGGGTGGGCACCCGCATCTAAGGCATTACGGGGGAATCCCTATGTCGGGATTCCCTCTCAAAGGGCTGCAGCTCAGCGCTGCACAGCCCCCACGCTCTTCTCTGGCCTGCGTTGCCCAGTGTCGCAGTTGGAGGTATTGATAGCGGGTCGTGGCAGGAAGAGCAAACTCCGCCTTACAGGTCTCAAAGGGCTTGAACAAGTCACTGAGTGTCCGGCAATCCCCCTCCGCCCAGTGGCGGAAAGCGAGTGGTGGCTGGCCCGGGGGAAATACCAGGTTACGCGCTATTGGTGTGTTGGGAGAGCGGAAGGAAGTGAGACCCCTCTTCAACGCGACTCTGTCCCAGATATCTAATACCGTCCTGGTTGGGGCTGCAATATAGGCACTGGGCGGGCGTGCTCGTTTGGGCAGCCAGGCCAGGTCCCACAGAGGCCGTCATGCTACTGCCCGGTTAATGTGGAACCAGTACTTCTTGCTTTCGCGCACTACCGACTCGGAGATGTCCCTCAAGTGAGCCGCCCAGTAGTATTCTAACAGGTTTGGGCACGCCAGCCCACCCCTGTCTTTGGGCTGCATCAGTAGGGAATGAGCGATGCGAGGAGGCTTCCCATTCCATATGAAAGCACGCAGGTCTTTCTGCAGACATTGGATGTCCTCCAGCGGGATTGACGTGGGCAGCGTCTGAAAGACATAGAGAACCCGGGGAGTATATTTATTCTGATAGCGTTAACATGCCCCAACCAAGAGATATAAAGAGGTTTCCACCACTGAAGGTCAGCCAGAATCGCGCGACGGAGGGGGGACCAATTAACGCAAGCCCACGTGGTGGGATTGGGGGTAATATAAAGACCCAGATATTTAATAGAATCAGTTGACCCATTGGAAGGTGGTGAAATCCTGTAGTGCCTTAGCCTCTGCAGCCGGGAGGGTAAGATTGAGAACGAATGACTTAGCCATAATGACCTTGAAGCCAGAGATACCTGTGAAGGACTGTAGGTCGTCTACGACAATGGGGAGTGAAGTCACGGGTTGAGCAAGGGTGAGAAGGAGGTAGTCAGCGAAGAGGTTGATCTTGTGCTCCTGCTACCCAAAAGAGATGCCCCTGATCTCTTCGGAAGCCCGGACGTGGATAGCCAATGGTTCTATTGCCAGGGCAAAGAGCAGTGGCGAGAGCAGGCACCCCTGCCGTGTACCACGGCCCAGGGAAATGAGGCTCATGGTCCTCCTGTTTACACGGATACGGGCGGTTGGAGCGATATAAGACGCCATGATTTTGGTGACAAAGGTCTGTCCCAACCCCACTTTGTGGAGCACCGCCCGAAGGTATGTCCAGTCCACCCAGTCGAATGCCTTCTCTGCGTCTAGCGAGAGAAGACAGGCAGGTATGTCGAGTCTGCTGACTTTCTCTAATAAATGGGCAATTCGCTGTACGTTATCGGCCCCTTGTCGCTGGCGAATGAACACCACTTGGTCCGGATTGATAAGGCCTGGCAAATACGGGTCGAGGCGCGCCGCAAGGATTTTAGTAAAAAGTTTTGCATCCGTGTTAAGAAGGGCTATAGGGCGATATGAGGAGCATTGTGCGGTGTCTTTTCTGGCTTTAGGTAGGAGTGAGATTTCTGCCATTGCCATCATGGGGGTGAGCCCAGTGTCCTGCGAAAAGGATTTGAAGAGGGTCAGGAGGTGCTCCTGTAGTTGGGGGAGGAACATGCGATAAAAGAGCACCGGGATCCCTTTGGGTCCGGGAGCCTTGCCTAGGGGAAGAGCGCGGACCGCATCGTGCAGTTCATCTGCAGTGATGGGGCATCCAGGAGGGCTGCGTGTTGTGGGGATAGGGGTTCCCAATCACATTCAGTAAGGTATGTGTGGAGCTGCGTGGGGAAGGGGTCTTCTCAGGAGTACAGTTGCTGATAATAGGCCCGGAAAGCCTCCAGTTTGTCTCTCTCTGCTGTTACCCAATCTCCATCACCCACCCGTAATTTGGCAATATGAGACTTAGCGTGCTAGTGGCGTAGTTTACGTGCCAGCAGCTTCCCTGTTTTGTCATCCCCCTCATAGTATCATTAACGTAAGGACAGGAGGGCGCGCTCAATTCTACCCGTACGTTGGGCACGCAGTTGGCCGTGTAGTAGAGTGAGCTGTCTCTTGGTTCAGCGGGTGGGGGCTGTCTTATCCAGGTGCTCCAGCAGCTTAATCTCTGCAGTAAGTTTAGTTTCCACCAACTGTGCTTCTTGCCTTCGCGCGATAGCTATGGTCATGATTGAGCCCCTGATGCTAGCTTTAAAGCCATCCCAAAGCGTATGTGGGGAGATTTCAGGCAGGACGTTGAGTCGAAAGTATTCTTCTATACCCTTGCTTATCTCTGCCACATCCACGGGGTCGCGCAATAAGTGTGGGGGTAAGTGCCAGCACGGGGCATGGTCATGATGGGCACCAGCGTCCCTGGTGAGGGCTAAGTGGGCATGATCAGATATAGAGATATCTGAGAGCTCTACTGTGTGGAGGCGTCGCAAGATAGAAGATGAGACGAAGGCGTAATCAATGCGAGAATAGGCGGTGTGGACATGTGAATAGTAGGAGTAGTCCCTCACACCAGGGTGCTTATATCGCCACGTGTCTATCAGCCCGTAGCCTTCGATATACCGTTTAAGATTCGCAGACATGGCGCCTGTGTTTTGGAAGGTCGCGGCACTTCTATCAAGGGAGGGGTCCTACACCAGGTTAAAATCCCCACAGACAATTACGTCTCCTTCTACCTCCTCCAGTTGTTCCTGTAGAACATGTCTAATAAAGGTGTCTTGGGAGGTGTTGGGAGCGTATATGTTGAGCAGTGTGAGTGACTGTTGCCCCCGAAGTAACTGAAGAGATAGAAAGCAGCCCTCCAAGTCCTGTGTTTCTTTGATTACAGTGGTATAAAAGGAGGCCTTGCATAAGATACCTACTCCCAGGGTTTTAGAGGTGGTGAATGCCCAGTGACGCTTGGGGTACTTGGGGTGAGTAATGCGGTGAAGTCAGCCGTAATCAAATGGGTCTCTTGAAGCATCAAGACATCTGGGTCTTGCTGCATCAAGTAATTCCAAAGTTGTTTACGTTTGTTCGGGGAATTCAGGCCCGGATGTTTGAAGAAAGTAATTTAAGACCACTCAGTGCCGATGGGGGGGGGGTCTTTGGGATTGTCAGCGGAGGGGCTGGTCCGCGTCAGGGATAGTACTGGGGCGCTCATATTATTCTAAGAGAAAGAGGCCATCCTTGTCGCCCGCCCCCCATGACCTGGTCGGACGAAGCCCCTGCGGCAGCCACCCGTCCGTGTGTAGCCCCACAGCTGCCCCCCCAGAACCATACACCATCAGATATGTCCCGCAGTCCCACCCCCCACCCCATGCAGCCGCCAGAGTCTCCACACCATATGTCGGCGCTACATACAGTCCGACCTGCAAGAAAAAACAAAGAAGAACAGGCGACAACAAAAGACCAACTGGGTCTAACTCTGACTTCTTCTACAGGCGGAGACCAGCTCTGAGGTGCTCCCGTCCCGCTAATGGAGTCACCCTCTGGGAGAATAAGTCCATGGGGGCCAACCATCAGCAGTTCAAAGAGAACAGTAAGATTCCATCTTCAGAGCTCCCTGGGTCCCCCGGGGCCCACCTCCAGCGACGCCGGAGCAGCACAGGAAGGGCCCGGCTAAGAAGCCAGTTTGGATCTGCCTTTGGGTTACCGTGTGGTCATACGGGGCCAGCGGTGGAGTGATCAGGAGAGGTCTCTCTGCCAAGCGCTCTGAGGTGATTAATTATGTCCTGTTTGGCATCTTGAGAGGAGCGGTCAGCTTTCTGTTTGCCAGCACGGTGCTGGGGGACCGTAGCCCATTTGGGTTTGAGATCGTGCCCCGGTGGTCGGGTCGGAGCGGGCCACCACTAGTCGAAGGTTCATCTGGCAGCCCCAGCAGCGCCCTAGCCTCTGCCAATGAATGTAGTTAGCGCCGTTTGCCCTCCCATTGGAATAGGAGAGCGAAGGGGTGGCCCCACTGGTAGCGTATTCCCTGGGCACGTAGCTTGTCTGTAACAGGCTTGGCGTCATTGCGCTTCCGGAGTGTAACTGGGGAGAGGTCTTGGTAGAGTTGGATCGTGTGGCCCTGAAAAGTGAGCTCAGCCTTGTTCCTAGCCGCTTGCATGATCGCCTCTTTTTCAGTTAAAAAGTGTACCCTGGTTAAGATATCAGGTCCACTGTCAGCTCTCCCCGTTCTCAGAGAGACTCGATGAGCCCGGTCTAAGGCAGGAGGGGATGCGTCATCATCTCCCCGGACTGCCTGTAGGAGCTCCGCCGTAAATGCCATAATCTCCGATCCCTCCGCTCCCAGTGGAACCCACCAGATGCGGATGTTATAACGGCGGCTCCGATTTTCCAAGTCCTCCTGTTTGGTCTGCAGCTGCATAGATATGCTGGTCTGATAGCGCGTTGAGGCGGCACCATAGAATCTCCTGTTCCTCAGCCCACGCATCGACAGTCCTTTCCAGGTCATCCACACTGTCGCCGATTTATGACACCTCTTTTCGAATGTCCCAGAGGCTTGCTTTGAAGTCGTCTCTGAGAGAAGAGATATCGGATCATATCTCCTGGAGAAAGCGGTCCATATACCCTTGGGTGATTGGGGTGAGAGCTCTCCCCCTGCCAGCACCCCCGGTGGCGTTAAGGGACGTGATGCCGCCTCCGATTGTGAAGCTTTACCCCAGAGGGACATTACTGAGACATCCTTAGAAGCCTTGGAGCGGGGCATTGCAAGCGGGGGTGTACCAGGTTCACTTCGAGAGGCCCACCTTTAATTCAGCTCACCAGTCAACAGTTCCACTCCATCTTGTTACCCTCGGACCCAAACAGGACCACTGGGCTAGGAGGAGGGTCCAACCGGTTCCAACTGGATGCGTGCCGCTACAGGTCACCTCACCGGCAAGCAGGCCAATATTGGTGGGCAGGGCCCCCCCCAGGGTAGCCGGAGTCAGTGTCAGCTAGAGTCCATCAGAGGCGTGCATCCCCAACTGCATTCCCGTTGCCAGTCCCAGCCGGGGATCACACGCCTGGGGCAATGCCTCACTCACCATCCGTGTCACTGGCGCTGTGAGAGATCGCTGCAGGGGCTATCACTCCTCAGGCTGGGGGGTCCGGGGGCCACCGTGCACCTGGCGAGGAGGTCCGTCGCACCACCTGCCCCACCCAGGTGCCCACCAACAGTCCAAGGCCTTCCACGCATCTGGTATGCATGCCAAGGGCAGTCCCCCCACGCGGTGTTCCAACTTTCAGCCAGCACCGCCCACTTATCAGGAGGAAACGAGCCCGCCTCTGCTCTACGGTAGGCCGCTTCTCTGGCCTGCTACCATGGAGGCCTCTATATGCCGATGCGCCGGGTCAGCCTCTTCCGGCCCAGGGTGCCCGTGCAGGTCAATGGGCCATGCGGTGTTGTCCGCTCCTCTGGCTCGCTCCGAAAGTTCGTGTGGAGGCGGGGGACATCCTGGGCTGTGCTCTGTAGGGGGCGGAGACGGCTGGGGCCAGTCCAGGCCTACTCACATGGCGATGCAGCCTTCGCCCCACTCTGCCGTCTACGGTTGCCGCCATTCAGGGAGCCGCCTCAGACAACCTCCTTAGCAGCAGGGGCCCCCCGGGAGGGACCGGGCTCACCCCCAAAGTGCCAGTCGGGAGGAGCTGAATGTCCCTGTGCCACGGGAGGCAACGGGCGCGCCGCAGACTCCAGAATCAAAATGGCGGCTGCCGGTCGCTACCACCAGCCTAAGCACTCCAGCGGCACAGAATGCAGCAGATCACGCCGGCCGGTGCACGGACACTCGCCAGCCAGGCTCCGGCAGGCTCCAGGGGCAGGTAAGAGCATCTCCGGTGCTTTCAGATGCAGCACGATGGGCTCCGGGAGGACGGAGCGTGAAGGAGACACGTCCTACTCCATTGCTCCCGTGGCCACGCCCCCAAGACTAGTTTTTTAACATTTTTAAAATTTTCTGCTGGCTTTTTAGATAGCTTTTTAGTTATCGGCCCTTAGTATGAGGAGTGGGTGTTTTATTCCTGAGTTAGGCCCATGTAGCGAAGCAGCTTATTTCTTACATTGTCCTCACAAATAACATTTCCAGCTGTGACCCTTTGCACACATTAGCACCCATGACAATGTTGGATTAGTTTCTCCGAGACTAAACTTATTTTTACATCTAGCTTTCCACAACATTACCACAACGCCCTTAACATTATGTATCTTCATCCACGGGGCAACAGGGCTATCTACATATCCATAACATCACTAATCTGTTTTCTATTATAAAAGATGAGCATCCCGATAGATTAATAGAAGAGGTACTTCTGCTGACACCGAGGGTCCTTGCATGCTGAGGAATCTCCACGCAGCGGTCTGACATCTCGTGCTGGGTGTCCAGTTCGTGACCCAGACTGGGTCCTTTTCTCTATCCCATCAGGTAATGGGGTTGGATCTTCCCCTGGCGGGAATCTTGGCTCTACACCTACACACACTCTAGGTACACTTAGAGTAGGGTTCGCATAGTAGGAGTACCCTAGAATTACTGCCTTGTTTATATGCCTATATATACATTGTTTAGCACCATGGTAGAACTATATCTACTATGTACACTTTTGGTGCTTGTAATCACGTTTATCTGCTTCTGTCTTCTAATCAATGCAACACACAGATTTTATGCAAGAATAATGTTGGTTCAATAAATATTATTGAAAACGTCCCACTGTGTATTCTCTGTATATTTCTCTGAGAAAAAATGAGCACAAGTGACTGAGTGAAAGGTTCTGTACTGTTTCCACGATCCCTAAGGGATCATGGTTGTCATGTTCAGTGGTTGCCAGAAAACCATTCGCTCCCTGGTAGGTTAGGGGGGCTTACGTTGGCACTGTGAGCTAGCTGGTCTATAGGCCAACATATCCTGTGGGGGTGTCCGGAATCAGTCTTGACACCAAGCCCTTAGTTTATGTTGTCCAAACAATGTGCAGGTCCTACGAATTGGTAGGAACTACACGACAATGGTGGCCTGGCGGGGAGGAGTCAGGGAGAAAACACTGCTGCTGGGCGGGTCCAAGACATAGGGGGCCGAGGTGTGAATTGCCCAAGGCCCAGAGCAACACCTGCCCCCCAGCCAGGCTCAGGTGGGGGGAGGGTATGACTGAGGTTAAGATGGCCCAACGGACACCTCATCTGGCCCCCCCGGGATGCTGCTGTACTCTCGCTGTCCCCCATCCCACCGCCTCAACTTGACAGCACGGCAGGTGAGTGTGACAACACGGAAGGTTCTGTGGGCCGGTTGACTGAGGCATTGAGACTTTATGCAAGCACCTCCACATTCAGTTGATTTCATCAGTTGAGAAAGGGCCAGGTAGCTCTGGGAAGTGTTGGGCAACGTAAAGTCCTCAGCTGCCTGACACCGGCTCTTTTTGTGGGATTTGCGTTGTTTGTTTCCCTGTTGCTCAATAAACAGTGCAGCTTGAGCTGGGGTGCACGGGAGTCTGTTTGTATGTGGGAGCTCAGGCTGGTGCTTCGTGAGCTGTTTGCATGCTGAGCTCTGGAGGGGCCCCTTTGTTTCTTGGGAGAAAAGCTACTGTCTACTCTTCGCCCGGAGGGATCCCTACCCCCTTTTTGAGCATTCCTCTCCAATTGATATCCCCGCAACTTCCCACGAGGTCATTTTTTGTTCATATTCTTAATGCCAACATAACCAGTTTTGTGATTTTTATGGTAAATTTGAACCATCCCTAGTTCTGACTAAAAATGTGCACATTCTTAATTTTAACTGTGCAGTGCGTGCTGCACCGGAGTCATGTTGGCGACACAGCCTGGGGGCTGACGCTGTGAAAGACATTGTTGGTAATTGAATGTGACCTATGACACCAGGGGACATTTCCTGGATGCCCATGGAGGAGTGGAGTGGTTTTGTTAACGGCGGAGGGAGGGGAATATTGAAATGTGCTCCAAAACACGTGGGAAAAACTTGCCACACCACCGCTCTGTAACTCTTTTCGAGTTACAACTGGGTCAAGGGGAAATTGAAAATCATTCACCACAACAAGGTCAGCTGTCACATTGTGTTGTAGTCAGTTACTGGAGACATAATCGCGTATAAACATGAAACTGAAAGAGCATGTTATTTTACCTGATGCAAAAATAATCTATAGTATGTTAGTATAGAGACTATGCCTCTTCTGATTTTCAAATCCTGGCCCCCTCAGGGTTATTCCCCACTGTGTCAGATAATGTGTTCTCTTTGGAAGTGCTGTCTTGTGTCAGGTTAACCACAGCCCATGCGTTTCTTATAATTTTTGTCCGTTTTCATGTGATGTTTAGCCTGACAATAATGAGGCGTATATTGGATTCGTATAAGACACCTCTTCCTTTGTTTTTAGTATCCCATGATTTTTTTTGTCTTCCAGATTTCATGATGAACACGCATTCTTAAATATTGACAAGAAATGAAGGTGATTATTTTTAGGTTGTTACCTGTATTTTTTTAAAATTTTGATCCTATTGAATTTTCACTTCTCAATGTAGTGGAATGTGGAGTGATTAGCCACCTATTTTGTCAATCAATCAATCAATCCGAACATTTGTAAAGCGCGCTACTTACCCGTGAGGGTCCCAAGGCGCTGGGGGGGAGGGGAATGCTGCTACTGCTCGAAAAGCCAGGTCTTGAGGAGTCTTCTGAAGGTCAGCAGGTCTCGGGTCTGCCGAAGGGGGATGGGGAGGGTGTTCCAGGTCTTGGCGGCGAGGTGGGAGAACGATCTGCCACCGGAGGTCGCTCTTCGGATGCGGGGGATTGTGGCGAGGGCGAGGTCGGTGGAGCAAAGCTGGCGGTTGGGGGTGTAGAAGCTGAGTCGTCTATTGAGGTATGCTGATCCGGTGTTGTGGAGTGCCTTGTGTGTGTGGGTGAGGAGCTTGAAGGTGATCCTCTTGTTGACAGGGAGCCAGTGCAGGTCTCTCAGGTGGGGTGTGATGTGGCTGTGGCGAGGGATGTCGAGGATCAGGCGTGCTGAGGCGTTCTGAATGCGTTGAATTCGTTTCAGGAGTTTGGCCAAGGCTCCTGCGTAGAGGGCGTTTCCGTAGTCCAGCCTGCTGCTGACTAGGGCCTGGGTGACCGTTCTTCTCGTTTCGGTGGGGATCCACCTGTAGTTCTTGCGGAGCATGCGGAGGGTGTTGAAGCAGGAGGATGAGACGGCGTTGACCTGCTTTGTCATGGAGAGGGTGGAGTCGAGGATGAACCCTAGGTTGCGTGCGTGGTCGGTGGGTGTTGGAGCTGTTCCCAGTGCGGTCGGCCACCAGGAGTCTGTATTTCCAAATCAAAATCTTCTTCCCTAGATTGTCCCTACATGCTTACTTGATGTTAACAGAAGCAAACCTTATCTTGCAGTAGAGTGTTGCTAGTAGGGCATTTTGTAGCACAAGAATGTCCAATGACCAGATTCATAGCACCTTTTCAGGACTACTATTCAGTAGGTGAATAAGTTCCATTTATTTTATGTAACTTTATGTGGATGTCCTGAAGATATGACTGTGATTTGGGCTTCTCATCCTATGTGGACACTCCTGTTTTAGCAGATGTCCACTGTCAATCATTGTCGCATCTGCAGCATTACTGTTTTTGCTTCCATACTTGGTACTGGGTTGGCATTGCTGCTAGCAGTGTAAGACATTTGGACTCCTGTAACTGGCTAATTTTCTGCACAGACAGTTCTGCACCCACATTAATTTCTAAACTAGATAGTATGCTTAATCGTGTAGCCCCAGCCTCTCTGTTCCCTACAGAGCCCAGTGAACAAACGACAGAGAAGATATATTACCTTCCTTATACATATTTACCTTCCATATACATATGTATCTTTATATTTATTTCATTACTCCTAATCAGCATCTCCAATGCACTACCTTATATATCTCACCCTATACCTCTCTCGTTATATCCTCTACATCCACTCTCTGACTCATCTCATACCTCATTCTACCACATGCAATTACTCCTGTCCCACCACCTTCACATTAAATACATAGATAATATACACTGTTTGTTGTTCTGTGACAGTAGCACAGATGGGAGGAGGGCAGACATGAGGAATATATATTGTAATTGTAGGTCGTCATATAAGGTCACATTCTGTTGTGGATCTTTTATTTGGCAATTAACTAAAACAAGCTTTGGTAAAATCATGGAGACCGTTAAAAATGTTGTCTTTCTCATTATTTTCTCACTAGTCTGCAAGGATGGTCTCGAAGAATGATACCATGTGGGTTGTGTTTTTGCAACTTTGTCACGGAGCAGTCAATGGAGTCCACAGTGTTTGGTCCTTTCTCTGCATCTTAGCCAACTTGTTTCGAAGTGTTTTTTTTGTATTGATCTAGTTTGTGATAACAACATGCTCCGCAGAATAAAGACGCCAGAAGACTATGCTCTGGAAAACAAAGATTTCATGGTTGAAGAAGTGCATGGGCAAAAAATGTTAATTTGCAAGTTTTACAGAGTGACTGTCCCAATAGTAACTGGATAGACTGCAAGCCGAATTGCTAAACATCTTGTCACTAAGACCCACTTAAAATTGAAAGAGCCAACTAATAGTGACAGCCTATGCCAGATGTCTCTCGCTGAGACAATGACACGCTTCAAAAGAAAACGTGAGGAAGAAAAGGATGAGGTACATGATTTCGTACGTGCCTCAGTGCAATCTGGAACCAGTTTAGACCAAGCAGATTGACAGCTTGGCAATCTGTTCTGCAAGCGTTCACCAGCATGCAAAACAATGCCAAAAGCAACACAAATGTCTGACAAATACCTACCAGAGGTGTTCCTCGTAGATATTGAACATATTTCAGAGTTACTTCAAGGTGATGTAAGGTCTCCGTCACCATTGATGAAACTCCAGAGGTGCAGTGGCAGTGCTAATCACATTTTACAATGCAAAACTGGATGGTTCCGATGCACCATTATGGCAGATCTAGATGTATTGGAAACATGCAACGCAGTGTCACTTGGAATGCTGCTGCAAAACGTTCTTACCAAGTTCAATAAAGATTGGAGTGATATTGTTTGTATTTGCAGTGATTCAGCTACATATATGAAAAAGTTGTGTGATGGCCTGTCAAACTCGATACCTGAGCTGAAGTGCTTCCCTGTAGGAGATCCTTGCCACTTGCTAGATGGTATGCTGAAAGCATCTTTACAATCTTCAGAGTTAATGAAGAATGCTATTGACTTTGTAGTCCATTCTGGTGCACTGTTTCGTTATGCGCGGGAACTAAAACAGAAATATTTCTTATTTTGTTCTCTGTGTGGCATCAAAGAAAGAGTCATCCCAAGTGTGTCATTTAGCCAGCTGTTCTCAGTACTGGAGGCTGTGAATGCTTTATTATCTATGTGTGCGACCGTTTACAGAATTTTTTCATAGTGATGATGCCAAAGGCAAGAAATGTGAGAGTCTCCGGTCGCATATTGTTAGTGATGTGAAAAAAGTACAGTCTACTGCAGTGGTTCCCAAACTTTTCACTCCTGAGGACCCCCATTGAGTCACAACTGGCAGCCGGGGACCCCCAGGCAATTTGTATGATTTAAATGTCAAACATTAAAACTGTAATTCGAAGAAGAAAAAAACACACACGTGTGCACATCAAACAAAGACTAGACTTAAATTACTAAAGATTTTAGTATTTTTATATTAAAATATTTGCAAAAATAGAAAAATCCTAATGGGAAGGTTGGTGCTGCATCTCGCGACTAACTTTTCATTGTTTGGTTTTATTTCACAGCCCGGGCTCCTGCTCCTGCCAAGGCTGGACTGGAAACTTAAAGCTGCTCTGGCAAATGTTGTCAGACTAGTCCCCATACAGTGCACACCAAGTGCAGCGAGTGAGTCTGACCACTACAAAGGGGGCATTGGGGGCCTCTCCCCAAGAAAATTTGGGGGAAAATGGTGCATTTTACAACACATTTGTCATTATATATTGAATTGAAATAATGACCTTACTATGCACCAGCATACAACAATCTTTTGTCAATCTTCATTGATTCCCTCACTACTACCCTCCAACAGTGCCTCTCATCTCTCCATAGCCCCACTGTCACATGTATTTAATTTGTTTTATAGCACCTCTCATACCACTGTAGGGTGTCAGAGCACTTTACATCACACACATACAGAGACAATGAATCATACGTCTGTAAATCAGTGACTAGAAAATGTTACATAAGGCAAAGGGGACTACAAGGTGTAGGATTCACAAGTCATCCATACTGGTAGGCATTTTTAAGAGTGCTTGGTCTGGAGAAGCACAAACTCAGGATTCAGAACATAACACAGGGGTTAGCATTGACTTTAATAATAATGATTTATTTCTACCCAAACAAACCTTTTTAGCAGCATCGGGATAATGAAAGACTGGTAAAAAGCATAACTTACTAACTTGTACCATGCAGTTTGCTTGCAGCTCTTTGATGTCAGTTCATAGCTCACTGTGCTAAATGCGATTGGAACTTGTGAACTGCATAATAACAAAAGAGTCTCTGTGGCAAAAGCAGGAACTGACTGAGCTATGCACAAAACAAAATACTGTTTGTTTTTTTTAAATGCATGGTAGACATTCTTTGCAGCAGGCATATTAACCATCTGGGCTTCCTAAGAAGACTCAAAGCTGCCACTGGACAAACCCATCTCTCTCCAGCAGGTACATTAATCACCGGAGTTATCTTGACACTTTTATTGCTGCCCAAAAACTGCTGTTTATACAAGGAACTTTGCATTGCTTTAAAAACTGCTGCCTGCGGACCCCCTGGGAATGTGTCACGGACCCCTGGGGGTCCGCGGCCCCAGTTTGGGAACCACTAGTATACTGCATTCTTAGATTTTTACAGGAAAACATGACTGCTGTAGTGGGCATAATAAAAAAACTAGAGTCTGAAAACACCCTTGCCTACCAAGTGTTTAGCGTAATTGGTGTAGATGTGAAACATCTCCTTGCGAGTAGGCTGGGCACCACTTTTAGTGACTTTGGAACTGCAACATGTTCCATGTTAGAATGCTTGCCACTTGGTAAGCAAAGAAATGTTGAGGAGCAATTCAGGAAATTATATTTTAGAATGCATGAGAAATGGCTTGCAATGATGCATAGAAATGTCCCTTCACCAACCATGGCATTTGAAGTCAATGAAGCCTCACTGTGGTACTCTTCACAAGTTCTAGATCCCTTCCTTAACGGAGAATTTTCTCCGGACTATGAAAAGTATTGCTTCATTTATGATTGCTTCAATGACTCTGAGGGCATATGCGCCCAGTTCAAAGCATATGTTGCAGAACCTGTCCCAGAGAATCGCAATCTTCAGGTGCACCAGTATTGACATGGAAAGCTATGTCAGTGGCCAGAGTTAGCAAATTGTGTATTGGCTGTTTTGGCATTTCCCATCTCAAGTGCCAATGTTGAGAGGGCCTTTTCACAGATAAAAGTTTCCATGGGAAGGAAAGAGAGAGCATGCATGACCAAAGACTCAGTGAAGAAGTATTGTATGGTGCACTACAATAAGTTTGATTCGTAAAAATGTATTTGGACCACATATACACTGTACATTCACTGTCTATAAACCATGCATTATCAGTGCAGAAAGCAAGCAGTAATAAAGGCAAAGCGTTCCATAAACACCGGAAAAACACTGTCTCTATTGGTTTTGATGGCGCGAAAATGTTTAACCACTAATAGACACCGAAAACAGGAAAGCCAAATTATGTCTCAGAGCTATTCCTTCTATGAGCACAGATGGATATGTAGTTCGACACTAAAATAGACTTCATATTTAAAAGATATATTTAGCCACAAGTGGAAGATTGCATGTATAAGAAAGAGTCTGTTGAAAGGGGGAACAGGTTTAGGCACAATTCAGAATTTTACCTTGAGTATAAGAGCTGTGTGTTTGAGTGTGCTTTCGGAGTAAATACTTATATTGCTGACTTAAAGGCCACAAAAAGGTTGACACATAGATAAATCCACAATCACATGTAATTTATTTTCATACATACAGACCCCAGTAGAAAATGTTAAATGCTATATACACTGTAGGAAAAATAATCCTAGAATATGTATCAATCACATGATTGTTCTGTAAAATTATTCGGCCAACGTTTGCTCTCAACGATCTCTTCCTTCTTACACGAGCAGTGTCTAGGCTGGGGACGCTGGCTGCCCTTCCCCTCGATGAGGTTTCTTCTGAATGGACAGAGTAGTCCATATCAACATCGCTGTCATGGTAGCAGCCGTCAAATGCCATTGCCTGCACAGCTTCAAGGTTCAGCATTGTGGAATTCTAAAAATAGAAAACAAATGAAAGTATGAGTGCCTTTGCATTATTCATAATTTTTTTAGGATTACATGCCTGTACTAAGTATATGAATAGAGTCTGGAGATTAGAAGACACGCATAAGGTTGTTTGACAGGTTGCATATAAGCGAAATGCGACAGAGGTTGCGTTAGTGACATTTGTAGTTTATTTGTCTAGAAGAGTAGTGATATAGATCCACACGTTTTTTGTTGCGTTTGGTTCTTTAGGGCTGCAGTCGTCTTTCACTTTGCAGTGTCAGTGGTATTCAGAAATTAAGGGATTTAGCCGAGGTTTAAAATCTGATTATTTATTATTCTCTTTCTAACAAGTTGGCTTCATGTCCAAGGTGTCCATGAGAGAAGGGGCCCTTCTCACAAGTACTTCTGCAGGGTTCATCAATCGAGCAAGGGATTCTACCTCTACCAGAAAATCACGTTGTTGCCACTTCTTACCTGGGGCCTAAAATCTCTAATACCGTCGGTCCCTCGTCCCTGTGAGACTTTCTCATATCTTGGCAGTGGCAATAAAGGAAGTCTCCTCCTGCCTAACATCATGTGTCACTACTGAGGGTAAAGGTTTCCTACTGTAAGCTGTGAAGCAAAACAGGGTAATTGGAGTAACAAGTGATAGAGCGAAATGTTCTTGTGAATTGTAGGGGTGCATCATAATCACTGGTAGTCCGCACCCGCATGTACTCAGACATATATTCGTATATATTCAGTTGTATATCCATGCATGTTTAGTAAAGAATGAATAGTTCACTGAGATAAAGTGAATCAGCAGTATAATTGTGTTATGATAATTATGTAATGTAATGCTTATTGAATTATGTGAAACATAATGCATAGACAAATTAGTTCGTGTGTAATTCAATTGCAGTAGTTTAAACGTGCACCATATTAAAGTTGCACATGTAATTCATTTTTGCATATGAATTGTAATGAAAATGCTTATAGGGAACAGTAAGGTGTGTGTTTAAAAGTTATATGTAAAGGCCTGACTACATATATGCTTAGGGAAGGCCTGGTTTATTCTTATGTTAGCTTATTTTGTAGGAAGAGAAAAGTTTCTCTTGGTAAGGCTCTCTGGGCACAAACGGTAGATTTAATTAGCACAGTAGAAGGTTTCTGTTGAACGTATCTTTTGTTGCAGGTGCAAGGACACATGTCTCGTTAGTAAAGACTAACTCTTTGTTTTCAAAAGTTAGAGAGATGGGAGGCATGGTACGGGGAGTGCAATGGAATTTAGGGATGATACTTTCAGCGGAGAAGGTGCCTGGGACTCAAGGTCATCGCAACCGTCCAGGATGAAGTAACCGTTTCGATGGAAAAGTACAAGAAAGAAGACCTGGCCAAGGAGGCGTGATTAAGGCGTGTACAATTGTATTTGAGTTTTGTATTAGGGATAGTGCCCCGAGGGAGGAGGCCAGAGAAGAGGTAGGGAAGACCAGAGAGAAGGACAAAGAGTGTCCTGAGGAAGGAGCTGAGCTTAGGTATTATGTGATTGCATTTCTGAGGAAGTCTTCACAGCTGACACCTTTTATTCACTCTTGCCTGGAAAAATCGTTATGTAGGGATGTCACTAAGTGTTAGTGTAGGGACAGCAATTGGTTTAAGCTTGCTTAGATAAATGAAGAGTAACGTAGAAATTGGAGCAATCATAGCTTGGTTGATCCTTCTAGAACTATCTATTCTCTTTATTCTGAGTCGGATGAGACTCCTGCGTAGGTTATTATTTGTATTAGTGCCCATCTATTTCTTTAACCTCGTGTTGAGGTGCTTACATGTCCAGTTATTTTTGGCGATAATAAATTCTTAAACTTGAATTCGGAGTCAGTGGTCCTTTCAGACAAAATGAATGCTGTTATATAACCAGATGAGATTCTCTCCTTTACACTATTCAACAGGTAAAAAGATCTTGGCGACCAGAAGGTTCTTATAGATAATTAGATAAGAATCGGCGTTATCAGTTGGTAGCAGAGTAGGATGGTTACCTTTGATGGTAAGGGGAGATCTAGAGCAAGATAGGAGACTAAGTTGCCCCATAGTGCCCGAGTGACGCAGATCCAGAGGACCGCGGGAGAAAGAGTGGTCGGAGGTCGTTGAAAACTGACGGAGAGTGACGGTGCGGCGGAAGTAGCAGTTCGTGGTAGAGTGAGTATGAAAAGAGTGGCGTTTGGTAGATTGCGGTGTTTTATTGTTGTGTGATGTCTTGCAGAGTTGGAAAGAGAGTTGTGTGATTGAGAACCGGACCGTGAGCGCGCGCGGGACCGAGAGATTTATTGTGGTGTAGAATACACCCAGAGTTGAGAGCGTTGACCAGAGGTTGTGGGGGTCACGAGACGTCATTGACAGACCCACTGAAGATAGGGAACACATGTGTGAGTGTGTGAATAACCGACGCAGGTCGTAGGTTATTGTGTGCAGAACATCGAGTGATTGAATCCTATCGAGTGCGTTAGAGGCGATTGTCCGGTCGTTTCGCGGACAGACGGTTGCCAGATTGAGGTCAACAAGCTCAAGAGGCTGATCGGTCATTGGTAAGACTGACAGTCAGAGAGGTAATTGTTCGGTAGGACGGACATTATTTCAGAGTGTGATTGGGACAGGTGCGAGTGAGAACGAGTGAATTAGGGAGGAGGAGAACTGCTGCGAGCGGAGGAAAAGTGACGTCAGACAAGGGCCGCGCTGCGATAGGTCGGTTGGTGTGAGCTGCGCTGGCATTGGTGGATTGAAATCAGGAAGTAAAAGCTGACATTTTGAGTGCAAATAAAAAGTTGATTCATTATGAAATGTTTTAAAGTTTTACGGGAACTTTGTAGAGGAGATAGACATGTGGTCACTCGGGAAGGAGAGGAAGCCCCTCCCGAGGATACACCAGCACATTATATGGCAAAGAATGTAGGATTGCATACTATAATATGGCTTGAGAATTGGCATAAAATGACAGAAGGAGAAGGAGAATTGTCTTTCCCACGCTATGGTACTTTCAGGTTAGAGGTGTTGTACCAGCTAAAAAGTATAATGGCTTCTTTACGACCACTACCTAGACCAACACAGTTTGCGGCGCTACATGCGTGGATTAGAGCAGCGTACGATAGGAGGAAAGACAAGAGCCAGGAAAGGGTGATGAAATCGGTCAGGGCATTTCAAGATGCAAGGTGGGATGCACTGGAGAAAAGGTGGAGAGTGGAAACGATTGAGGGAGATAAATTATACCCACTGCTAATACAGAACGGAAAGATTATAAGAATCGATGAGGACGACAGTGATACAGACGACAGCCTGTTAGATAGGTTGTTGGCAGAGAGGCCACCACCATTTAATCCAGACTCAGAAGAGGGAAAGCCGACTCCAGCAGTAACAATTGATGAGAGCCAGAATCAGACTAGCATGAGAGTAGTGGGAAGGATTTCCACAGGAACGGAAGGGGCAACGACGTCTATGATAACACAGCCTCCTGTTGGGAACACAAGATTACCGGACTCCTTGACAGTACCGGTTACCATTGGCCCTATAGTACCGGTATATGACCCAGACCGAGTGAGAGAAGGGAGCTCCGTACAGATGGGAAGGGAAGAAATAACCAGTGAGAGTGGGAATGGGTTAGGAGTACGAGTGGTTCATTTCCCAAGACCATTGGAGACAAGTACGCCGTTACCGGCTACTGCAGACTCTTCCTTTAGACAGGAGGATGAGAGACCAGTCAGACCGAGGTCTTTGCATGAATCCAAGTCAGCTTTGAGGATGTGGACACCAACAGTAACAAACCAAAGTGATAGGATGCCAGGAGATAGGGCACAAAACATCTCGGAAGACAGACCAAATTCCAGGAATATGATGGAAGGGAATAGGTCACAAGGACAGAATAGTGACTGTGATGAGCGGGACGGTTCAACTTGTCGAGAAGTACTGAGGAGTGCAGTACAGGCAAGGTTGCTAGATGTAGTAAGGTTGAAAGCAGAGGTAGACGAGATGATTAGCGGGGGTCTGCCTCTGGAAAGGATAGAAATTTATGGATCAGATGAGCTGCTGTTCGTAGCAAAAGATGTGACTCGAAAAGCTAGAATAGCACATGAAAAATTAACGGCGTTGGCCAAAAGATATGAGGTAGACCTGAACAAAACTAAAACGTTGCAAGGACCGCATAGATTACAATACAGTGACCAGGAGCTGGAGGAGAAAAGAATCACAGGATTAAGGACACACACCAGAGACCTGATTGTAGGAATGAGAATATGGATTTTGTTGGACAAATGGGAAGAAAGGTGGTCCAAGAAGAAACTAGCAAAGAAAGCTGAATTGGAAACGCCGCCTCCAGGAGGGGGGGCGACGGGTGTCGGAAATTTTCCTTTACGGGAAGTACAGAATGGAGGGTATGTGCATGTGCCGTGGAATAGAGGTGATTTGGCTGCATTTACAAATGATTTTCCTCGGCTGAGGGAGAAACCAGTAGAGTGGTACAAGCAGGTTGAGCGGTTTGTTAAAATCTCAAAAGTACTATGGATTGATTTGAACACCTTGTTTGACATAGTGGTACCAGGAGATTTGTGGACAGCTTGTAAAGTCGCTGTCGAGTGGCCGACTTCGGAACCTGAAAGGGAGCCGGTTACAAATGGCCCATCACCCCTAGTAATGAAAAAGTATGAGCAGGTGGTTACATGGCTAAAATTGAAGATTTCACCTCAAGATATAGATTGGGTTAAGATAGATCGGACTGTACAGGAACCCAAAGAAACGGTGCATGAATATTACGAAAGACTTCTGCAAGCTTTTAAACAGTATAGTGGATTAGATACGTTAGACCCCAAGGATATGGGACAGTTTGTCTCAAAGTTTGTACTGGGTCTGAGAATGGAAGTCAGTCTCATGATACAGCACCATTTGATCTGCTGGCAGAACAAGCCGGTAGATGAAATTTTGAGGTATGCGAGATACTGTAGTGATGAGGTGGAATCGAAACATCGGAAGCTAAAAGACAAATTGATGCTTGTCCAGATGCAGACAGCACAGGGTCAGTCTAATGGAGGGACCTTAGGAAGAAAACAAGGAAATTTCCAGGGGAACCAGAATGGGCAAGGCCAGGGAAAGGGAAAACCAGTAGACCCCAAGACGGGAGTGGACGTGGCCACACTGAAGAAGACCACTGCGTGTCATCTTTGTCGCCAGGTCGGACATTGGAAACGCGAGTGTCCTTTGAACCCAGTTAATCAGTTGCAGGAAGAGGAAGAGGGGGCTCAGGCACCCGCGCAAGAGGTAGTTAACACAGTGACGAGGCCTAGGACGATGAAAGGGGGGGTATACAGCTCTCACGCCCAGGTTCCCCAGGCTCCAAGGATTACACAAGGAATACGAACGTACCAACAGATGCCCCTGTTCGAAGACTATGACGAGAGTAGCTCAGACCCTTTATCCTGACGGTGCCTGAAGGGGGAGGAAGAGTGCACACTTGGAGCGGTCTTGGAGGTAGACCAGAGAGGACCTTTTGTGGAGGCAGATATTGAGGGTCATCCTGCCACACTTTTGGTTGATACTGGTGCTACCCGGTCTACTGTAAGATCAGCAGTGGTCCCTAACCTACCCCTCTCGGGACAATCAATCCAGGTTGTTGGAGTAGCGAACAAGAGAATAAGCAGCCCATTGACAGAACCGATCTTAGTAAAGATAGGTTCCTTCCAAACTAGACATCAGTTTGTAGTGTGTGATACGAGTCCAGTTTGCCTTCTGGGAAGAGATCTGTTGTGCAAGTTGAACTGCACGATTTATTGTACGCCTCAGGGAGTGGAGGTCCAGACGAGGGATGACGATGCTGACTTTAAGGTTACAAATCAGCATCTGTGTATAGATCTGTACCCAATGGTGACAGTGGAAGAACTTCCACCTGATTTGAGAGACGCAGTGTCATCTGTGGTGTGGGATTTCGCAGGCGATGAAATAGGTCTAATAAGAGGGGTTGAACCAGTGCGGATTGAGGTGAAGAAAAATGTCGATTTCCCCAGGACACCTCAATACAACTTGTCGCCTGAAACGATTGCAGGGATAAAACCTGTGATCGAGACTTTCATTGAGAAGGGCATTCTAAAAGAGATCAGAGGTAGCCCCTGTAATTCACCTATTATGGGACTACAGAAACCGAGCGGGAAATACAGGATCGTGCAAGACCTGCGAAAGGTCAACACGATAGTTGTCCCCTGTTGTCCAGTGGTACCGAATCCTTCAGTAATACTGTTCCAGATCCCATGTGAAGCCGAGTGGTTTACGGTCATCGACTTGTGTCAAGCCTTCTTTTCGATACCGCTCCACGAGGAAAGCCAATTTCTTTTTGCGTTCAGGCTGGAAAATCGCGTGTTAACATGGTGTCGTATCCCTCAAGGGTATACGGAAAGTCCATCGATCTTTAACCAGATCCTGAAAAAGAATCTTGAGAGTCTTGTGTTGCCGCAGAACTCAGTCCTCGTGCAATACATAGACGATTTACTCATTGCCTCAGAAACAGAAGATGCTTGCAGAATAGACACTGTAGCTCTGTTGAACCACTTAGCAGAGAATGGACATAAGGTGTCCCCGAACAAGCTGCAGTACTGTTTGAATGAGGTACAGTACTTGGGACACAGATTAGAAAAAGGCAAGAGGAAGGTGTCACCAGACCGAATCGAGGCAATAATGAGTATGTCAGTACCCACTACACAGAGAGAAGTTAGGATGTTCCTGGGAATGGTTGGCTACTGTCGACAGTGGATTCCTAGTTTCTCCTTGAGAGCAAAGCCTTTGCAGAGGCTTACGCACAAGGATGTGAGTGATCCGGTACCATGGGACGAGGAGTGCTTGATGTCATTCCTGAAATTGAGAGAGGAATTGTGCAGTGCTCCGGCACTAGGGATGCCTGATTATAACAAGGCCTTTTCATTGTTCTGTTATGAGAGGGAAGGATGTGCATTAGCAGTCTTAGCTCAGAACCATGGAGGTGTCCGTAGACCAGTTGCCTATTTCTCAGCTACTCTAGATCCAGTAGCTTCTGCGTTGCCCGGATGTCTAAGATCCGTTGCTGCAACCGGTGTCAGCATTGAAAGATGTGAAAGCATTGTAATGGGACATCTGTTGACTGTACATGTGCCACACTCGGTCGAGTTATTGATGACCAGGACCAAGTCTCAGCACCTAACGAACAATAGGTTAACGAGGTACGAGCAAGTCATACTTGCCGCAGAGAATGTGACTCTGAAAAGGTGCTCTGTCTTGAACCCTGCGACATTGATGCCTACACCGAACACAGATGATGAAGATTGTGCGGACCATGATTGTCTCGATGTGACCGAACTTTGCACCAAACCGAGACCTGACATTGTCGATGAACCGTTGGCTGACCCAGATGAAATTTTCTTTGTCGATGGTTCATGCTTAAGACACAGTGTGGGGCAATTGAGAGCAGCGTTTGCTGTGTGTACCATTTCGGGAGTGGTCGAGGCTGCTTGCTTAGAAGGAGTACGCTCCGCGCAGGTAGCTGAGATCATTGCCTTGACCCGTGCCTGTTTGGCCGCTGATCGAATTCGAATGACGATTTACACTGACAGCCAATATGGGTTTGGTGTGGTGCACGACTTCGGGCAGTTATGGTCTCAGAGGGGATTTTTGACATCATCTGGCTCACCCATTCGGAATGGAGAATATGTAAGACAACTGTTGGATGCATTACAGCATCCGAAGGAAATTGCTGTTGTAAAGTGTTCAGCCCATGGGAAAGGGGAGGACTTTGTGTCATTGGGCAATAATTACGCGGACGAGGTCGCCCGTTTCTGTGCAGAACAAGGATGCATATTCACAGATAGATACGCAGGGGAGAGCCAAGAAAGAACCGAGCTCAGCATAATGTTGGCCATGGCAGACACTTGGGAAGAGCTTAAGCGATTGCAGGACGAAGTTTCAGACCAGGAGAGAGAGGGATGGATCAAAGCTGGTTGTGAGAGAGGAGATGTGGATGTGTGGGTATCCAGCGATGGGAGAGCCGTATTACCAGAAGAGCTGTTGAGTCCGATGGCAAGGCTGATACATGGACAGGCACACCTTGGTAGAGATGCAATGATGAGGGTGTTTAGACAGACGTGGTACAACCCACGATTTCGGGCAATGGCTGAAACAGTGTGTCAAAGGTGTGTTAGGTGTCAACAGATGAACGCTGGAAAGAAAACTGTAGTCACATTGAGTCACATTGGGAGGTCAGGTGGGCCTTTCAATAGGATACAGCTAGACTTCGTGGAAATGCCTAAGTGTAATGGGCTGAGGTACATTTTAGTGCTGGTATGTGTATTCTCACGGTGGGTGGAGGCTTACCCAACACGCAGGTGTGACACCCTCACAGTGGCTAAGTTATTGTTGAGGGAGCTCATCCCTAGGTTCGGGATCCCAACCTCTTTGGAATCTGATAGAGGAAGGCACTTCCACAGTGAAATCATGAAGTTACTTTGTGCTGCATTGAATATTGACCAGAGACTCCACTGTAGTTACAGACCAGAGGCTTCTGGGATGGTGGAACAAGTTAATGGAACTTTGAAGGCCCGGGTGGCAAAAATGTGTTCTTCAACATCCCTGAAATGGCCCGACGCTTTGCCGCTCGTGTTGATGAGCATGCGAAGTGTCCCAGACAGGAAAACCGGGTTGTCCCCCCACGAAATACTAATGGGAAGGGCAATGAGGTTGCCGGCAGTACCAGCTACAGCTTTGATAAGCATCACTGATGACTTGATTCTCGATTATTGTAAAGGACTCTCTGATGTGGTCCGTTCTGTATCCCAGCAGGTGCAAGCAGCAGTGGTCCCAGCCTCGAGTGATCTGTGCCACGACCTGTGCCCCGGAGATTGGGTGCTTGTCCGGAAGCACGTGAGGAAGAGTTGCTTGGATGCCCGCTGGCGTGGCCCGTATCAGGTGATACTCATCACGAACACAGCAGTAAAGTGTGGAGGATTGCCGAACTGGGTGCATGCCTCCCATACCCGCAGAGTTTCAGCACCCTTGGAAGAAACAGCTCCTCTCGTGAATGTAAATCCAGCTGATGTGGCAGGGCCACATGAGAGGACAAGTCAAGCTGTAAGGGTCGCTGACACAGCTGGTGGTGCACTAGAGCAAGCTGAAGGGGGTTTCCACAGTTCAAACCCTGACTCAGACACCGAAGACAGAAACGGTGCAGTGGGCGGAGAAGAGTCAGATTCAGCAGAAAGAGGAAGTAGTGCACTGGGTATAGCAGGGGAAGGCAGACGAATGAACAGAAGTGCAGAAAGTTGGCCTGAAAGACAGAGGCGACGGAACCTGAAGTTAGCACCTGAAAGAGACCTTGCCCCAGTGTCTGAAGCGTCCGAAACAGAGGCAAGTGACGAAGACCAGGCTCAAGATAGTCGGCGAAGGTCGAAAAGAACTAGAGTACCTTGTCGCAGATACTCTACCCCTGAGTGGACTTACACAGTGTTTGATGCAGGGGGTGGTGAGCACGGGAAGGCTGAGGTCAGTGCTGGTGGTCCGTCGGAGCCCGAATGTGGTGGTGAAGGTGGTGCTGCAGTTCCCGGGGCTCGAAGTAGAAGGAACACTGACCCTCACAGTTCCGAATCCCCGCTTCTGAGTGAAGTTCGAAACTTGGTTCTGCATCGACTCGAATTTCCGTCTTTTGGGTTTGAGCCGTCTTCACATGAAATGGTAATCTTGCGTCTTGAACTTTTGTATCACGTTCTGGAATTGCTCAATGAGGATCTTATTGTGGATCAACTATAAACTGTAAATAAAAGTCTAAAAGAAGAAGATAACCTAGGTCCGAGTGGAAGAAGAATAAACTTAGGGACTTTCCATAGAAGAGGAACGAAAACTAGGGAAGTCTTTTTCTGGACTGTGTAAATAAGATTGTGATCGAGAAGGGAAAATCCAGAGATTTCATGGTTGCTCGAACTGGTTAAGCAAGTCACGAGTAAAGGACACAGAGACTTTTTGGGTTTCATTGCTCTAACCAAGAACTTTTGAGAACTTTCGAAACCATGGAGCCGGGAGATCCCCATCGTAGATCTAAGTGGATCGTAGGCGTACTTATAAGTAGTGTGATAGTTTCTATAATCATAGTAATCATAGTTTCATATACTGGTTCGCATGAGCTAGAAGTGAAGGGGGTGCCAGGGACACCTACACCTACTACACCTAGCCAAAAGGGGGTAAACATGGGAGCTGACAGAGCTTTGCTATTAGAAGAAAGTCGTAGGTTACATATAGATTTGTCTAGGAGTGATTTTAAGCTTAATGCATATGCTAAGCTGCTATATGAGTATGTTGATGTGATGGATGCGAAAGATTGTTATGTGTGTATGCAGTTGCCTGCTTCAGTGGACGAGGGTATTAGGTATCACCATCTTCCACTGACTTATGGAATTTCATGTAGTCTTTTGCTTAGTTTATTTTATGAGAGAGATCAGTTTGAGTATTTCTTTTCCAATTTCGACGCAGTGCTTCCTGAAGTCCCAGCTTACAAGCATTTGAATAAGTATGACTATTATAAGACAGAGGATAGACTCAGGAAGTTCTTCATACCGAGTTTGGAATTGGATTCAGCATTCGCTCAAAGACACAATCTGACCTGCTCGATGTCAGATGTAGAGAAAAAGTTTGTAGATCAGGTAGAGGACAGGTATAGAAAGCTGACCCAGTCACGAGACATGGGGCATCACAGGCTTGATTGGACAGATGAAGAAAAGTTGCATAAGACAAAGGGAAGCTATGGTCCTATAGCGTTAGACAAAGAGCAGAGGGGTAAGTTGTGTATAAGGCGTTATCAGACTTACTATGAAAAGGTTGCAGTGGGACAAAGCACTTGTGATCACGTTTTCACCATGGCAGATGTGGCAAAAGATTTTCTCCAAGGTCCTGTACAAGTGATACCAACGGTGTATTATGTGTGTGGGAAGAATGCTTATGTGAGGTTGCCTGCGAATTGGTATGGAACATGTTATTTGGCAATAATATTTCCAAAGATTTACCATACAGAGGATTTGGAACTTCTAGAAAGTGGGGAGCATTCAAGAGCGAGAAGGGCTGCAAGTGCAGGAATCGTTGTGGGGGATATCTTTGGAGCTATGATACCCAGTCTGGGAGTAGTCTTGAATGATGTGAAAATCCGGAGGTTAGCGACTGTGGTGGATGAATTTTCAATGAATACAGCAAAGTCGTTGGTGCTGGTGGAAGGAGAGATGTTGTCGATAAGGGCAATGGTTTTTCAGAATCGCCTTGCGTTGGATGTCTTGTTGGCAAAAGAGGGCGGAGTCATAAATTGTTGAAGGTTCAAGAGTGCTGCACTTATATACCAGACCGTAGCAAGGATCTGGAGAAATATATAAGTAACATCACTACAATCCACACAAAAATAGCGGATTTGACCGAAGAGGGGGCCTGGGAAAAAGTCGGCAAGGGTTTTGGTCAAGTGGGAAGTTGGGTTGCAAATCTGGGAAAAGGATTCCTTGGGTATTTTCTGAGACCCCTCCTTATCGTGGTGGTTTGTGTGGTTTGTTTGTGGATTTTGATCAAGGCCTACAAGTGGTATTGAGCAGGCCGAGTCAAGAGAGCTTTGAGGGAAAATGAGATGAGATTGGCAAGACTGCAGGACAGTCAGTATCAAAGGCTCAAGAGCATGGAGAAACTAAGATCAGGGAAAATGGCAACGAGTTCTGTTTAGGTCGGTTCTTTCTCCAAGGGAGTTGAATGAGATGTGATGACAGGAGTCATCAAAGGGGGAACTGATAGAGCGAAATGTTCTTGTGAATTGTAGGGGTGCATCATAATCACTGGTAGTCCGCACCCGCATGTACTCAGACATATATTCGTATATATTCAGTTGTATATCCATGCATGTTTAGTAAAGAATGAATAGTTCACTGAGATAAAGTGAATCAGCAGTATAATTGTGTTATGATAATTATGTAATGTAATGCTTATTGAATTAGTGTGAAACATAATGCATAGAGAAATTAGTTCGTGTGTAATTCAATTGCAGTAGTTTAAACGTGCACCATATTAAAGTTGCACATGTAATTCATTTTCGCATATGAATTGTAATGAAAATGCTTATAGGGAACAGTAAGGTGTGTGTTTAAAAGTTATATGTAAAGGCCTGACTACATATATGCTTAGGGAAGGCCTGGTTTATCCTTATGTTAGCTTATTTTGTAGGAAGAGAAAAGTTTCTCTTGGTAAGGCTCTCTGGGCACAAACGGTAGATTTAATTAGCACAGTAGAAGGTTTCTGTTGAACGTATCTTTTGTTGCAGGTGCAAGGACACATGTCTCGTTAGTAAAGACTAACTCTTTGTTTTCAAAAGTTAGAGAGATGGGAGGCATGGTACGGGGAGTGCAATGGAATTTAGGGATGATACTTTCAGCGGAGAAGGTGCCTGGGACTCAAGGTCATCGCAACCGTCCAGGATGAAGTAACCGTTTCGATGGAAAAGTACAAGAAAGAAGACCTGGCCAAGGAGGCGTGATTAAGGCGTGTACAATTGTATTTGAGTTTTGTATTAGGGATAGTGCCCCGAGGGAGGAGGCCAGAGAAGAGGTAGGGAAGACCAGAGAGAAGGACAAAGAGTGTCCTGAGGAAGGAGCTGAGCTTAGGTATTATGTGATTGCACTTCTGAGGAAGTCTTCACAGCTGACACCTTTTATTCACTCTTGCCTGGAAAAATCGTTATGTAGGGATGTCACTAAGTGTTAGTGTAGGGACAGCAATTGGTTTAAGCTTGCTTAGATAAATGAAGAGTAACGTAGAAATTGGAACAATCATAGCTTGGTTGATCCTTCTAGAACTATCTATTCTCTTTATTCTGAGTCGGATGAGACTCCTGCGTAGGTTATTATTTGTATTAGTGCCCATCTATTTCTTTAACCTCGTGCTGAGGTGCTTACATGTCCAGTTATTTTTGGCGATAATAAATTCTTAAACTTGAATTCGGAGACAGTGGTCCTTTCAGACAAAATGAATGCTGTTATATAACCAGATGCGATTCTCTCCTTTACACTATTCAACAGGTAAAAAGATCTTGGCGACCAGAAGGTTCTTATAGATAATTAGATAAGAATCGGCGTTATCACAAGGATTACCTTTAGGTATTCAAAGCATTGCCTTCTCATCCCCATTGTATGCCTCAGCCCTTTCACTTTAAAGATATACCAAATTGGCATGATTTCACCCCGATCCCAGAGATGATTAAAACACATGGATAAAGAATATCTGTTTTAGCCGTACTGCTAATGTCGGAAAGGGAATCACCCTTACTTTGCCCTAAGAGGTGACACCCGTAGTGTAAACCCTGGGGATGGCACTTATAAACCGTATGTGGAAAAGATTGAAACAGAATGCCACATTAGGGAAGGCATAACCTTCCATAGCATAACTCCCTCCCCAGGAAAATGCATCTGTCTCCTGGAGGACGCTCGCACAGCAATCGAAAAGAGCAGTGCTGCTGGCCCAAGATGTTCAGCAAACAAGGAAACCCACCTATGCTCATAATCTTAGTGCTTGATTCCCAGCCATTGGCCACATAATCGCACAGTTGCCCAATGGTGACCGACTATAAATTGGTTGCTGCCTTTAAACTCCAGGGTTGAGCCAAATTTAACCGTCCAACTGTGTTCTCACCTCTAGATTGCCAAACTCAATTGGTGGAAAACAAAGCTCACTTATTCTCAGACTTTGTTACGGACTGGGTAATTTGGCCATACTTTCACTTCACTTCACTTCACTTCAAAAGCTCTATTTCGACAAATTTGTCATAAAAAGCAAGTACAACATAAAATACATGTGAACAATAAAAGATTTTTCCATCAAACAGAAACGATCATTTTACAAGTTATTAGTTCATCAAAAATACAGCTTAAAAGTCAAGTCATATCATTAAAAACACTGAGAAAAAGCGAATATACATGATAAGAACATTAAAATAGGTTAGGGACCACAACTCAGAGGGAAGCGGCCAGTGGGTCATACAAATGTCAATAACATTTTTAACAAAAAGCAACTGATTAAAAATCAAAACGAATAAATGAAAACACCAACAATAATAGGAGATGAAAACATTTCAAATGGATGTGTAGCACCAAGACTCGGCATAAGCAATGGCATATAGATACGCCCCATGCGAAAGTCACAGCAAAGCCCTGATATGTGGAATTTCGACATATCCAAAAACTTTGGAGAAGATACATCATATCATTAATACAGTAGTAGGCAGCAAGAATTAGATATTGTTCAAAATGCAATGGGTATACAACACCTATGCTTAGAAAAAAACAATCTTCTGACTGCCCAGATAAACCAATGTGGTGCCAATATTAATGACATTTGTCTTTTCATATTTGATTGCTCTTGTTAGCAACTAGTTTTGATCTTATACACCACATCCACCTTAGAAATTTGGCTATGGGGATTGCGTAGCAAGTTGAGGGGTCCGACATCAAAATTCTCAAGGCAACACTACTTTGTCTGGTACCCAGATTCTTGAAAGTCTGCACTAGTCAGACCTTAGGGGGAGCAGCATAGGCAGGACAAGCAAACAGAATGTGTAAGTAGGTTTCTGCATGCTCAATGCAGTGGGGGCACTTGTTATCTCCCAGTGGTGATCATTTTGCTGTAAAGGTTTTTAGGGGCAGGGTACCCACTCCAAATTGAAAATAAAGTTTACGATCAAGGGGTTTAATTATAATGTCCCAATAGAGTTCGAAACAAGGACAGGGTTTGTTGAAATAAAACTCCCAGTCAGTGTGGTACTATCACTCACTCGGAAAGTATTTTGACCCCACCGTTTCCCAATATCTTTCCTTTATAGCTTCTTGGGATAGAGACTGCGTACTAGATGGTTTATCCCACAGGGTTGGCAAGCCCATAGCCGTCAGTGCCCCTTTGATGTCTCTGAGCCAGATTATTTTGTGAAAACGGTCTGCCTCAATAACGTCCCTAAGACCCCTTGCATAGGTGATCAGTTCGGGGGTGCTCCATATTCTACACCAGTATAATAAGGGACGGAGCCTAGCTAAATCAACCAGCGAGTTCCTTCCTAGGTCACTGAGCAGTGGAAGGGTAGGGGTGCTCTTGGGGAGACTAGTGAGTGCTCGTAGGAACCTGTTTTCGGCAGATGCTAGCATAGTCCGATTCTCAAACCCCCCAAGCTCTGACCCGTAGAGAACTGAGCTCACCACCTTTGCATTATAAATCTGTAATGCAGGACTTACTGGTTTTGTCAAAGATGTACTGAATTCTTTGCTTAGGGCTTTCGCCAATTGTCAGTGTTTTAATGCCATTGTTTCAATATTTGGTCTCCATTTCATCTTTTTCTCCAGAGTAATGCCTAAATAAGTAAAGGCAACCACTTGCTCTAGAGGCACACCCTCCATAATAATTTTGCCCCTAAAAGATCGATGCTTGTTAAAAATCATAAGTTTGGTTTTAGCTGCATTAATCTTTAACCCTCTAAGCTTGCAGAAGTCTTCAAATGAAGTCAACGCACGCTGTAGCCCGACAGGTGTTTTTGAAATGATAAGCGTGTTGTCTGCAAACCTTAAGATAGGGATTTTGGAGCCTGCTAGGGTCGGAGCATTGGTGGGTATAATAGATAAGAATTTAGCGATGTCATTGATAAAAAGGGAGAACAGCGTTGAGGCCAGAACGCACTCTTGGCGCACTCCTGATTCAACCGGAAATGGGTCTGTGATGTTCCCTTGCATGCCTGAGCGTATATGAGCGAAATTATTCTCATCGAGGCGAGCTAAGAGGGTTAACAGATCCATCGGCATGCCTAGGTCCCGGAGCACCACCCAGAGCTTGTTGCGGGACACTAAATCAAAAGCCGATTTTAAGTCGACAAAAGCAGCATACATGCTACCTTCGCCAGGTGCCACTATTCGCCAATATATTAGGATTAATCTGAAAACTTGATCTATTGTGCTTATGTGCGCACAAAACCCAGCCTGATGTGGAGTTAGCATATCATTATCTTCTATCCACTCTTGCACCTTACCTAGCACAAGACGTGCTACCACCTTTTGAATTGAATCAATAAGGCTGATGGGCCTATAATTCCCGGGCAGAGATCTGTCACCCTTCTTATAACCTGGTATAATCTCTGCCCCCCTCCATGAATCTGGGATGGGGGCGCCCTGAGAGATGGCGTTTGCTAATAGCATTATGTATCTGCCCCACTTCTCCTTATCGTGTAGAAAGACATCAGCAGGAATGCTATAAATGGCCGGGGCTCCCCCGTGATTGCATTGAGGGCAGCCTGAACGTCTGCTGGCTCAAAAACCAGGCCCGATGGATAGCAAGGGGCCAATACTAAGGGTTCACTTTCCTCCTCAACATTGTTGCTATACTGAAGGGTAAAATGTTTTACCCAAGAATCTGGAGCAACATGGTTTTCTGGGGGAGGGGGATGTGCACCCCTGCCCCATTTTACAAGGGACCAAAAGTGTTGCAGATTACTTCTTGTACATGCTAATTTCAGTTCCTGCTACCTACCTTCGTCCCACTCTTTTTTGCCTTGGCCTGCACTATTTTATATGCCTTCCTGGCATTCCTTATCGTATTCAAGTTTTTTTTTAAATTTATTTTTTAATTCTTTTTATTGAACGTTTAAGAATCAACATCACAAGGTACACCATAGTGCTGATGAATACTTGGTACATTACATTTACATTCAGATCGGTACATGAGTTATTACTAGTTAGTTGCTACATCATTTACGGCGATGGTGGGTCATCATGAGTGGGAACGTTCGGAGGGGGTACAGATATTACCTCAATATACATTCCAGTCATTCCAGATAGGGGACCATTTTTGGGGGCACCCCCTTGCCACGTATACTGTCTTTTCCCTGAACATGCACCAATCCATGTCCCTTTTCCAGGCCTCTATTGTTGGCGTGTGTACGGCCCCCCACAGCTGCGCGATATTCCTCTTTGCTACCATAAGACCCAGTGTTACCCATATGGTGCGCTTGTTGTTTAGGTCTGTAGGCTCCCACACATTCAGGAGACATCTCTTGGCTTCTGGGCGAATAGTAAGTGTGAGTACTTTGCTGAGTACTTTGTGTATTTTGCGCCAGTACCGTTGGTTATGTTCACATTCCCACAATATATGTATGAAGTTTCCCTCATGCCCACAGTGTCTCCTGCAGTCTCCGTCTTCCGCTTTCCCCATCTTCACTAGACATGGCCCTGTTATGTATACTGTATGCAAAATCTTTAGCTGGACGAGCCGTAGCCTAGCTGAGACAGCCACCTCCCGTGGGGAGGCCGCTACCACTGTCCAGTCCTCGTCATCTAGGACTATACCGTCTCTTTCCCATTTATCTCTTGTACGTCGGAGTGGGTCACTGGAGTTATTGATCAGTTTTTTGTAGGTCAGTGATATGGCTAACAACCTATCCTCGAGAGGCGAGGATTCCGGAGGATTGACTCCCTTCTGTAGTTGTGTCCGCAGTGCATGGTGAACCTGCATGTATCTGAAATGTTCTGTGGTGGCCAAGGCATATTCTTGCTGTAGGGAGGCAAACGGTTTAACTTCCCCTTTCACCCAGAGGTCCCCTATTGTAGAGATACCTATTAGGTCCCATTTGTCGAAACCCTTCGTCTTCCACAGGTTCCCAAGTAGTTCCGAGTCCCATAGGGGGGTTGCCAGCGTTAACTTGTGCTCCCAACCCAAGCTTCTATTGGCGGCGTGCCAGACTTGCACTGAGTGTTTAGTCGGCCCTGTCAGGTGAGGTTGCCCGTGTTTTGAATATAACGCTCTGTTGTAATTTCCTCCTGGCAGCAACCACCGATCCATGGCATAGCCTGGGTCGTCCACTCGGCGGTAGGTACCGTGGTTGATAGCGGCCAAGTGCGCTGCCCAGTAATATTTTTTAAGGTCAGGAAGGCCAATTCCCCCATCATACCAGCTGAGGTTGAGTTTAGCGAGAGCTATGCGGGGTTTTCCATTCCACAACAAGTTTCTTTGCAGGCTATTGATTTCCCTAAAATAGCTTGCAGGAACTAGGTCAGGGAAATTTTGCAACACGTATAGAAAGCGGGGCAGGGACATCATTTTAAAAAGCGACGCCCTGCCCAGCAACGAAAGTGGGAGCGCTCTCCAGCTTACCGTGTCCCGCTTCAGCCTTTGCAGGGGTGGGAGGAGGTTCTGGTCAAATCGGCGTGTGGGATCTGCTGTGATGAAAATACCCAGGTATTTAAAGCCTACTGTGGTGACCTGAACTGGGCATCCCTTTGGGAGGCCAGGCGGGGGTCCATTGAGGACGTATAATATAGATTTACTCCAGTTGATCGAGTAGCCGGAGTGCCTGCCAAAGGCTGCGAATATGTCTAGCACCCTTACAAGTGATGCTTTTGGGGAGGCCAAAAATAGGAGAATGTCATCCGCATACATTGAAATGTGATCTTCCCAGGTTTCTGTCCATCGCAGTCCTCGTATCACTGGATCCCTACGAATCCACGATGCCAACGGCTCCAACGCTAGCGCGAACAGGAGGGGGGAGTGTGGGCAGCCCTGACGAGTCCCTCTATTCAGTGTGAATACTTCTGACTTTTTGTTGTTGACGACCACTTTTGCTAAGGGCTCCGAGTAGAGGAGCTTGATCCATTGGATGAAGCGTGGTCCGAAACCCATTTTTGCGAGGACTGCGAAAAGGTATGGCCATTTGACGGTGTCGAATGCCATTGTGGCATCTAGGGATACAATTATCGCCGCCTCCTGAATTGTGGCTGCCCTTCCCATCACCCCATGCACTCTGCGCAGGTTTAGTGCGGTGTTACGCTGAGGCATGAAGCCCGATTGGTCTGGGTGAACCAGTCCACTGATCACTTTAACTAGTCGGTTGGCAAGGAGTTTGGCTAAGATCTTGGGTTCTGCGTTCAATAAAGAGATTGGCATATAAGAGGCACAGTCCGTCTTCGGCTTGCCCTCCTTATGTATTGTGACCAGCGTTGCAATTCTCTGGTCTCTCAGAAGCACACCCTGTTCCTTACTTTCCTCATATATCGCACGTATGTACGGGGCAAGTCTATCTGGTCTAAGTTTGTAGAGCTTGATCGGTAGGCCATTCGGGCCTAAGGCCTTCCCCGATCTGAGGCTTCTAATTGCTTGGGCTATCTTGTCGTTGGTGAGATCACCTTCTAACAATTTTAAGTCATCGGCCGAGAGGGATGGAAGGATGATGTCTTTGAGCAGCCATTGAGAATCACTTGTCGTGCACGCCATCTGTGAGCGATATGTCTCACTATAGTGAGTCACGAATGTGTTTGCTATCTCCTGGGGATCGGTGATTGATTGGCCTTCCCTGCCAGTCAACTCAGGTACCAGTCTACTCGCAAGTTCTTTCTTATCTAGCCATGCAAGTAACTTCCCCGCCTTGTCTCCAAGATCATATATTCTGCCCTGCGTCTCCCTTCCCAGTGCTTTGGCTCTATCGGTCACTATTGCCTTGTAACTGTCTCTCTTAAGTTGCAGAAGATGAAGTGTGTCTGGTGTTATCTCCCCATCGAGCTCTTCCTCCAGCCGGAGAATTTCATCTTCTGCTGCAAATTCCTCTTTTAACTTCTCTATCTGCACCCCGGCTATCTGGGAGAGTGCTTGTCCCCTTATTACAGTTTTAAATGCTTCCCACATTGTCTGGTGGGAGTGTACCGATCCCTCATTTTCCTGGAAATAGAACTCTATGGCCTCGTGCAGTGCTTTACGGACCTCCGGGTTACGGAGGTGCCAGGGGTTAATGGGGGCGACTCTACCTACCCTGTGTTGACCAATAACAAGCTGGGCCCATATCAAGGAGTGATCGGAGATGCCCCGCACCATGTGTCTTATTTCCTGTACGTATGTGACATGGGGTGCTGGAATCAGTAAGTAATCAATTCGCGACAGGCTATGATGGGCCCCTGAGTGGTAGGTGTGCTGGATACTGTCAGGGTGAAAGGCCCGCCAGACATCGACAAATCCCAGGGTCTCTAAGAAGTCTGGCAGCCAACGGTTCGAAGGGCCTAGTTCTCGGGGTGGGTGACGGTCCAATGTGCCCGAGACCACTGAATTAAGATCTCCTCCCACAATCAGGAGGCCGGCTGGGATTGATACCAGTATAGAACCCAGGTCTTTGAATGCGAGCCCCTGGAGGCCGGGTGGCACATATACAGACATAAGGGTCAACGTATTCCCTTCCCATTGTCCCGTGATTCCTATGTATCTTCCCCATGCATCAGCCCATGTTGAATTTACTGTCATTGGGAAGGAGTTTCTCAGCAGTATCCCAGCTCCCCTCGAGCCCGTGGTGAAGCCTGAGTGTGCTATCAGCTTGTACCCCCACCTATTTAGGGCTTTGCAAGTATTACCCACCAAATGCGTTTCCTGGAGCAATACCACGTCTGGGGCGTGCTGCCTAATATGTTGCAATACCACACACCTTTTAACCTTGTCTCCCAGACCATTAACGTTCCAGCTCATCAATTTAATGCTCTTATCCCATTGCGTACTCATCAGGACCTATGTGTTCCCAACCATTCCTTGCGATGGATCAGTGATACATTGTCGATTCAACACAGACAAACAACAATTTAACAACCCCACCCAACTACCCCCCTCCCTGCTTCCCTGCACCCTGGGCTCGAAACTGCCCATAACTCTCTTAATGCAGAGTGCCTGTCGCCCAACGACTAAACTAAAAGAAGAAAACTGGGGGGGGGGGGAATATGGTGTCCCGTTCCTCCCTCTCTTCCCCAGTTGTCTGGTCCATTAAGTTCCCCGGGTAGGGTTAGGCCGTATTATTTTTACAGTTTACTAGTCATGAGCCCTCAAGTCTGTGACTGCCCTAACGGCGTGCTACCTGCTCTTGCCTCATGCAGGCAATGTTCGATGGCAAGTGGGTTTTTCCCCGATTGCCAACCCCGGCTCCAGTCGCAATTGTTCAGGGCGATCAAACTCAGTGTCAATGGGAGTTGTGCTCCTTCGCGTCCCTCCAGCCGTCTAGCCACTCAGCTGCGGTCTCTGGGAAGTCAAAGAATCTAGTTTTTCCCTCGGCCTCCACTCGGAGCCGGGCCGGGAACAGCATCGCATATTTCAGGCCTTTTTCTCTAAGTCTCTTTTTGACTGCCAGGAATGACCGCCTCTGTCTTTGCACCGCCTGCGTGAAGTCCGGGAAGAAGGTGATTTCTGAGTTCTCATACCGGAGCGGCGGTGCCACTCTGGCTGTTTGCAGGATAACATCTCTGTCTCTGTAGTTCAATAGCCTGGCCAGTATCGGACGTGCGGGGGCCCAGGTCTTGGTCGGCCCCCCGGGACCCTGTGGGCCCTTTCGATCACAAAGAGGTTCGATAGACCTTTTGGTTGTAGGTGGACGGTGATTAGGTTCTCCACAAAGAGGTCTGTAGTCTGTCCCTCTGCGTTTTCCGACACCCCTAAAATGCGTACGTTGTTGCGCCTTGTGCGCCCTTCGTAGTCGTCAAGGTTGCCTTCTGCGAATTTCCGGAATGCTTGTAGTTCCTGGACGTCATTTTGCAGTTGTGTGGTATCGCTCACTAGACTCGTCGTGGTAATTTCCAATTGCTTGACCTTTTCCCTGTTTATCGCGAGGTCCGCCCTGATGAGCATGACCTCAGAGGAGATTGTGTCCAATCTTTGTTCCATGGATGTTCGGACCCCGGTGATTGCCTCCATGACATCCTTTAATGTAAGTTCCGGGACGTCACCCTCTGCTTCCTCCATCGGTTTATCTTTAGGTTGCTGCTGCTCAGATAGAGCCGCCTTCGGGCAGGTATATCGGTCCAGTTTGTTGTGCTGGGTGACCTTAGGGCCTCTCGTGGTCGACATGATGGTCCGGTTCGGCTTCGCCTCAACTCCGAGGCCACACGGTTGTTAGCAAAGTTTCTGGGCACAGTCCGTCTTCCACTTGGGAGTGGGGGGTGTGTGTTTATTTAGTTTTCAATGAGTGCAGGGCCCACCACTACACTTTGCCAAAGGAGATCAGTGTTCGGCGGTATTTGAGTTCCGGTTCATCTCTGCCTCTTCTCTGGGCCACTAATTCCTCCCTTGCGATGTCTTCAATGCTGGTATCCTACCCCCCACCAGCGGGCCGACTGCGCCAATTATGCTTTTGCCGAAGCTTAAATCGACCTCCGGAGAGTAGTTCCTTTACTGCCGGGGCACCCCCAGAGTGCGCGCTCTATAGGACTGGTTCCCCAGTACCGGTCGCCCCCATTGACTGTGTTGCTGCTTCAGGGTCTGGCGAGATCCACCGGAGTATTGGCACTCGTCAGGTCTGCGAGGGGGGGAGAGAAGGTGGGCGATGCGGGGCTCACTTCAATGCGTCACTACCGGAGTTTGGTAGGCATAGGGGGGAGTGTTGCAGTCTGCCTGCTGCCCAATGTCCAGATACTCTTCTCCTCGATTGTGCCCTGGGTTGCATGCACTCCAGCTGCCCACCCCTCGTGCTCCGGGACCACTGCCTCCGACCCCTCGTGGGAGTGTGTTCCTCCAACTCCTTGCTGTGTGACTCAGGGCGCCCCCTATGGTTGCAGCGTGGCCCTGAGGTCCCCTCGGCCTCCCAGGAGGTCTTTAGACTGGTGTGGTCCCCCCTTTTTTCAGCGGCCCTTACCCCCTCGCCATCACTGCATCGCCGGCAAGGTCTCAGCGCCTCCGCCAAATCAGCTCTGCCTCCGGCCGCGGTGTCGCAGCCACAGCGATCTCCGTCCGCAATGCAGCACCGCCGGCCGCGGATGCACTTGCCGGCGATCTCACTTGTCTCCCTACAGTAGCGCCCGTGACAGCGTCGACCCGATCGCCGGGTCCACGACAGGTTCTCGCCGCTGTTGGCCTGCACTCCCCTGGGCACGGCCGTCACTTTAGGTCCCGGCTTTCACGCCGGAGAAGGCCGCAGTTGGCCGCGTCCCTATCTTCGGCCCCCGTGACCCTTCTGGTTCGAGTTTGGGCTCGTTATGGTCGGCGGTTCTTCCGACAGCCAATTCCCACCTCAGGGAGCGGATTTATGTGCCGGATTAATGCTGCGGAGGAAGGGTTGAACGGAGCAACCCTAGCCTGCGGCCATCTTGCTACGCCGCGTAGCCACGCCCCCGTATTCAAGTTTTTTGATCTAATGGTGACCCCTAGAAATTTACGAGCTGACTTGCATTATTTGTTATGTCAGTTTTGTTGGGGTTTGGCATAAGAGCCTCTACCACTATACGGTCTCTGAAAATGGGACCGCATTTTATCAAATAAGGAATTATGAATAGTGGTTATTGAGCCTACTGATTGAGAGCTAGTACATAGTACGGAGGGCCACCATCTCAGCTACCACATCTTCCACATCCTTACTGATAGTGTTTCGGGATTTTCGATTATTTCGATTATTTCGGACCATTTAAGCCTCCTCATATCATTGCTAACCAGTAGGTCTCTGGTAGTCGTTAAATGAGGGGGGTATATTGATTCATCTGATTGCAGAAGGCGGAAGGTTGAGCAAAGTGGGTTATGGTCGCTCTCCAATCGCTCTGTAACAACCATGTCCATAAGGGCGTGCCATAACTTTAGATCAACAAGAAGATAGTCAATTTGGCTAGAATGGTTACCTTTGTTAAAAGTACTGACCCCTTTTCTGTCAGAGATGGTTCTGCCATTGGCCGCCCTAAATCCTCTTTCTATACAGAGTGCTTTCAATTGTATCCCTGCTTCTCTCCATCTTTTTATTGGGGATAACTCTAAGTTAGGTATGTCCCAAACGGCATCATCCTCAGCTGACAGGTCACTGTCCTCGCAGTCCAATGGCTCAAAGGTTACATTATAGTCTCCAACTAGTATAACTGAGGATTCACCTGCTTGTTTATCCAAAAGCTCATCTACGGCCGCTATGATATCTGATTTCCTCTCACCTCTAACCCCTCTTGCATATATATTGTAGATGTCAAAATTACCATGGGTACTGTTCAACAGTCGAATGGCAATGATATCTGGGCTCCCTGTCGGGAGCACCCGGATCTTAAGGCCCATATCCTGGCGGATCTAGATGGTTAGCCCCCCTGATGGGCGACCCTTACTACCATGGATTGCCGGGGCATAGTAATTTAAATATCCAGGACAGAAAACTGGGACTGCTGACCATGTTTCCTGGAATAGGCAAATGTCATGTTGTTCAATAAAGGCGTTCCAGTTAGTGGAGACACTCTTGGACCTAAGCCCTGCGATGTTCCATGACAGTAGGGATGTTTGATGTGATATGAAGCATGTTGCTGATGGAATACCAACCCCAGAGTCTGAATTCCCCGATGTGAGTCCCATCGGACTCCTCCTTGCGATAACGCATGTTACCTCAGGGCTGGAGATTGCGCATGCTAAATGGGTGGTGGGACTGACCATCTGTGCCGCCAGTGGGGCCTAATTTATTATGCAAGAGGGTGAGTGTAGCTATTTCCCTTAGCGGTGATGACCTAATAGCAGAAGGTAAAGGGGGAAAGGGTTTAGCCAATGGGGTTATCTCAGGGAGCTTATGCTGGAGATATCCACAGCATAACCCCCCCCCCACAGCACCTCAGATTCTACCAAACATAATAGACTCCCAGTGTGGAAATAAACAAAGAATGCACCTCCGGCCCTGAGGACTGTAGAAAAATGTGTTCTCTTCCAGCACCCTGTATTTTGTAAATTGGAAAGGAAATTTTGGAGAAGCTACATGCCCTCTGGATTCCACCTTTCACCTTCAAAATGTATCTCTCGGGGCATACATTTGGGGGATAAAAATGAACCACCTCACCTAGCCAGTCTACCCTTGAATCAAAAACAAACTATGGAATGCTGCCCCGGAAAGTAGGCACAGTGACACCAGCAGAAGGAAACCTAAGGATCTTGACACATCACCTCCTTGGCCCTGCATGGTGAAAGATAGGGAAATCCAGTTAGTCAGCTCTGACTCTATCACTGTTATGAATTCCACTTGTCCCTATTGCACCTAAACCAGAGCATGATATGCAGAAATTGGGATGATAGTATTTGCATCATTACAATTAGGGGACCAGAGGTCCCAAGAGCTAATGTGTTTCTGAAATCTAGGCGACAGAACATGACTGTCAAGAAATGATGAATAATACTCACCAAAGCAGTCAACTGCTCTATATCTCCGCCTACCATCAGAATAGAAATATGTTCCTCCTGCACCAGGAGTCCCCACAACACTGATGATGCAATATATTCAATATTCAAAGGCTACCAGACCAGCCTTCCTCTTACCAAGCCCTTTTGATGTGAATGACAAGTCAGCTCCCAAGCTCCCATGGTGTGCCTACTAAGTTCCAATTAATTCTGAAATCAGAACTAAGGCAAGCAATGATGAGCAGAGGGAGGACCACACTTAACGGTTAGTCACTGTTTCTAAGCACCTCTAAAGGAGTTAGGTTATAACAAAAACAGTCATTATAAAAACACTTTCATTGGTGATTAAGATGAGGGATTGGCTGATCCTGAGTCACAAGGCTTGGTCTGTAACATGGATTCCATGGACACAATTAATCATGGGTCAATAGGAGTACCATATATTTCTAGGTGGATCTTAAATCTTAACATTTTGAATAGGAACCGTCTGCCTAAGAAGGGGAAACATCCATTACAGCGCAGTCATTACATCGCACTGCTTTTACAACGCAACTGCCATTACATCGCATGCCATTACAACGCATGCCATTACAACGCATGCCACTACAACGCATACCATTACAATGCATACCATTACAACGCATGCCATTACAACTCATTATAAGTTAAGTAATGGTGTTTTTTTTGTTTTAGGGTGGGTATGGGTTTTGGGGTAGATGGGAATAGTAATTTTTACCCCTACGCTCTCCAACACTTTCCCTACTGTTGCACTCACTGGAGTTGGAATAGTCATTTTTACCCCTACACTATCCAACACTTACCCTACTGTTGCACTCACTGGAGTGGGAATAGTAATTTTTACCCCATCACTATCCAACACTTACCCTACTGTTACCCTAAAAGTATTATGCGTTGTAATGGTATGCTTTGTAATGGAATGCGCTGTAATGGAAGTTTTAAAAAATGCGTTGTAATGGCATGCGCTGTAAAATCATGCGATGTAATGGTAGTTGCGATGTAAAAACCGCGTTGTAAAAGCATGCGTTGTAAATGTTTGCGTTGTAACGTCATATATTCCCTAAGAAGAGATCATGGTACACAGTGAAGAGTGGAAAGTTTTTAACATTAAATTAAAGTGATCATTTATGGTGTGGATTAAATGTGCATGTGCTAAAGATATCATTGGCGAAGACAGACACACTTTGAAGACATCTATATCCAATGAGACATATAGGTTTAAATTGAGGATGATATCAATTGATGAGGTGCAAAAAGGAACAACCCAGCACAGTTCAGGCCAACCCGATTATGGGCACTATTCATTCCAGTAAGGCCCATTCAAAATACTTTTTTCTTGTACTTGCAGGGGCCTCAGAGATGTATTATGTGATCAGAAAATTAAAAACAATTGTGACAAATGACAATCGGTTGGTTAATTTACTCTAAAAAAGTCTTCTATTCATGTAATGTCAACAACCCAGAATTATAATTTCATGAAAGTGAATACATATTTTTATATTTCATCATCATAAAAGACCGAACTTGCCATGAATTTGTCTTATTGCCTCCCTAATGAGTCTTATAGTCGGGGGGACCCTATTTTAACACTTTCGTCAAGGTGTCTCACCCTCCGAGGACCTTAAAGTGTCCTCTAAGCTCTGAATCTTGCATAAGGGACTGCCTGACTCTGTGGGTCAATAGAGTACCTATAAGAAAATTACCAATGAGGACTTTCCTTATGAACAGGTTGAAACCGTAAGGAATGCACAAAATAGCCTGATTTAATGCATATTAATACATGTCATGATTGAAAATAACGATGGATTGGGATGCGACCCGAGTGATTACCAGTGGCTGAGATTAATTCAAGCATTCCATCCATCAATGTTTTATTTATTTATTGTGTCACCCTAAATAAGATGGGTACACCCAGAAATGGGCCCTGTGCACACTGTGCCACTGGAACCAAGCTGTACCCAGCTGATGAGCCCATAACTAGGGCGAAACTGGTCCTAGTTTGCTTGTGTTCTGCTTCAGGGCGTACCTGGCTTGGCAGTTCTGGCTCAACTGTTTCCACTGGAGCAAGGTCTAGACTGATTTGCAGATAGCTGGGTTCAAACTGAGGTGGCAAGGTGTGCAAAACAACGATAGATTGGAATGCAGCCTGAGTTATTACCAGTGGCTGAGATTAATTCAAACATTCCATCAATCAATGTTTTATATACTTATTGCAGGCCCACTAGTAGCATTTAGTTTACCAGCCCTGGGTGTATGGTATACCGCTTTACTAGGGAGTTATAAGTAAGTAAGCTAAACATGCCAAACAGGTGTAAGTCAACGTTTTCGGGGGTGAGCACAAGCACTTTAGCACTGGATAGCAGTGCTAAAATGCATGGAGTTCTAAAGCCAACAAAAACGAATTCAGCAATACTTAGGAGGGAAGTAGGCAAAAAGTTTGTGCGAAGTCCGCCCTGAGGCTGACAGGTCTAACAGTTGGCATGTATGTTTTCTGGGGAGCACAGAACCTTTTAATGTCCTAGGCTGAATCTTGGGCAAAGGTTTACCAACAGTCACAGAATGCGTGCTGCATGAAAATCTGCAGGGAACAGCAAAAAATTGTGCTGCGCCCTATTTACTACATGTTGTATACCGACAACATCATTGACCACACTAAAATCTTTTTTTTTTTATGCACGATGTCAAACATGATTCCAAGTTTCACTGTTGCTGAAAGGTAAGCAGGCGGTCTCTAGAGTGAGATTTGCACTTGAGGCACACCAACCAGAATAAATCTCTTAAGTACAGACAATCACCCAAGTGTCATTCACATAATATATGTAATTTACACATATTTGTAAATTTTACATATTACTGTCGGAGATAGTATGCAGTTTTCCTTTTGCCTATTGTTTGCATCTGTTTTCAATTGGCTTTAGGGCTTCATGCAAAACCTGATTGCACTTCTTTTTGTGCTTTTTGCTAGTCTAGCTTCACCTGGACTCCTAGTGAATTTTACATAGTTCCACATCATTACATCTACTTTGCATCAGTTTTGTAAGGGATTAGCGCTATGTGGAGCAGTCATTTTGCATTGCACCTGTGTCAACTATGAGCGCAAAAATCATTTTGCACGTGAAGGTTGACTGAGGTTGGCAAGAGCCAACAATAAAGCGTACTAAATTTTAGGCTAGTTTTATTATCTCACCCCTCCAAAAAATGAATGATCAACTTAAGAAAAAAGCTGTCCTTGGACAATCAGTAGTATTCAATGAAAAAAAGTGACCACCTGGGTTGCTGGGTTGTTTCAGCAAGGCTCTTTTCCCATTCAGGAGAGCTCATTTTCAACCAACTCTGGAAATAAGTAAGCTTCAAAATCAGGAGATCTAGATTAGTGGGCAGTAACTCGGAGGGGCAACAGTAATTATGATTACCTTGTTTCACCCCTCTCCATTCAATGCTTCAGATAAAATGTTCAGCCATTAAAGCATTTTTACACTTTTTTTTTTTCTTTTCGGAGTTTTATATAGCGCGAATTTGACCCGAAGGTATCGGGTATCAGAGTGCCTTACATAGCACCAGTTGCATTACATGAGGACACATTCATTTTTTTGTTGGGTACGGGGAGATTAAGTGATGTGCCCAGAATCACAGGATGTTCAGCCTCATTGCCGAGACTCGAACCCAGGGGCATATTAGCAACAACAGGCGAAAATTATCGCTAACCGCGCTTAGCGCGCATTTTCTTAACGCCGCCTATCGCTGGATAATATCGCGGAGATAACATGCTATTAGCAAGGTTTATCTCCAATGCGATAAAATATCCAGTGATAGCGGCAAAATGCGTGAATATCGCTGGAAAACCAGCGATATTCACGCAATAACGCCATGGTGGACTTAGGCTGACAATCCACCTCCTATTCTACAAACAGGTAAGTCATGTTTTTAGCAGGTGTTAAATTCTAGCGATATTCGCGCTTAGTGCTTCGCCTGCGTTGCTAATAGGGAGAAGTTGTGTTAGCGACTGTTTTCAGTCGCTTTTAGTTGGGAACGCCTACCTTGCATGTCATTAGCGATAATTATCGCTGGCATGCAAGGCGATGGGAAACCGGGCCGCTATCGCCAGAAAGCTGTCGCTAATGCCTGTTAGTGACAGCTTGCTGATAGGGCGATAAAAAAATCGCTGCTTTAGCGTCAAAATGTGCTGCTAAAGCGGCGATAAGGCCCTTGCTAATATGCCCCCCAGTTCCCCAGATTTGAGGTCAACTGCCCTAGCCCTTAGGCCAATTCCTCTCCCCTCTGCTCATTGTTTGTCTTTGGAAAGCTCAACAAACTCCCTGGGGTCTTGAATACCTTAGGAAGTGCTTTATTTAGATGGATTCTCATGCACAAGAGTCTGTGCCTATGCTGGAGTGGAAATCAATTTAAATAAGACGGTTTAACATCTCTGTCTCACACCAATAGGGTTGATCACCGTTCTTCTGTGTTAGTTTAAACACTTCACTGCAACAGCTCCTTACCACGGTTTATGAGATCAGGAGGTAATAATCACAAAATTCATATCACAATACTATTTCTAAGTTCAGTCAATAATGAGAGTTTTGATTAGTTTTAAGGGTTTTATTTTCATTAAAAAGGTTTAGTAAGTTTTCTTTTTCTTGTTATTCAGTTAGTTTAAGTATCAGTGAACTTAAAGAATTGATTTATAAAGAATGGTTAGAGCAAATCATAACAAATAATGACCAAGCGTGTTTCCTAAAGGAAAGGTGGGGGATATTAGCAACAACTTGTGATAATTATCGCAAACCGCGCCTAGCGCTTTTTTTTTATCGCCATGTATCGCTGGATTTTATTGCGGAGATAACATGCTATTAGCAACGTTTATCTCCAATGCGATAAAAAATCCAGCGATAGCGGCGAAATGCGTGAATATCGCTGGAAATCCAGCGATATTCACGCATTAACGCCATGGGGGACTTAGCCTGACAATCAACCTCCCATACAACAAACAGGTAAGTCATGTTTTTAGCAGGTGTTAAATTCTAGCGATATTCGCGCTTAGCGCGAATTTTTTTATCGCTTCGCCTGCATTGCTAATAGGGAGAAGTTGTGTTAGCGACTGCTTTTAGTCGCTTTTAGTTGGGAACCCCTACCTTGCATGTCATTAGCGATAATTATCGCTGGCATGCAAGGCGATGGGAAAAAGGGCCGCTATCGCCAGAAAGCTGTCGCTAACGCCTGTTAGCGACAGCTTGCTGATAGGGCGATAAAAAAATCGCCGCTTTAGCATCAAAAAGTGCCGCTAAAGCGGCGATAAGGCCCTTGCTAATATGCCCCCCAGTTCCCCAGATTTAAGGTCAACTGCCCTAGCCCTTAGGCCAATTCCTCTCCCCTCTGCTCATTGTTTGTCTTTGGAAAGCTCAACAAACTCCCTGGGGTCTTGAATACCTTGGGAAGTGCTTTATTTAGATGGATTCTCACGCACAAGAGTCTGTGCCTATGCTGGAGTGGAAATCAATTTAAATAAGACGGTTTAACATCTCTGTCTCACACCAATAGGGTTGATCACCGTTCTTCTGTGTTAGTTTAATCGCTTCACTGCAACAGCTCCTTACCACGGTTTATGAGATCAGGAGGTAATAATCACAAAATTCATATCACAATACTATTTCTAAGTTCAGTCAATAATGAGAGTTTTGATTAGTTTTAAGGGTTTTATTTTCATTAAAAAGGTTTAGTAATTTTTCTTTTTCTTGTTATTCAGTTAGTTTAAGTATCAGTGAACTTAAAGAATTGATTTATAAAGAATGGTTAGAGCAAATCATAACAAATAATGCACCAAGCGTGTTTCCTAAATGAAAGAAATTCCCTATTCTAGAGAATGGGGCCAAAATGGTGTTAGTAGAGAACCCATAATAAGTCCAAGTTTGAGAGGAGGAGTGAGATAGAGCATAAAGCTCAAAATTCAATCAGTAACAGCTGAACTTCCCATAAAGAGAAGTTCACCAAACCTTCACCGGGCCGACCCTTCTTTGTAAGGCTTAAAAGTCAATTAATTAGGCTAGCATGGGGAGGAAAACAACCTCGTATTAAATGGAGGACCCTTACATTACCCTTTGCGCAGGGGGGCTTTGAAGCACTAGATTCCGAACTATACTATCTCAGTGCGCAAGCCCAATATGCCGCTTACTGGTTTAAGGGCCCCATGCATCAACCGAAAAACAGGTCACAAACGGGCAGATTTGCAGAATCTGCCCCTTTGCGACCGGTATTTTTGCATTTGGGATGCATCATCCCAAATGCAAAAATCGCAATTTAAGTAATCGCTAAAATAGCGATTACTTAAATTGCGATTGCATTTAGGGAATCGCAAATTGCGATTCTCTAAATGCAATGCATGATGCAATCGCAAATAGCGATTTCGCTATTAGGGGTCGCAAATTACCATCAATTTGAACTTGATGGTAATTTGCAAAAACTTTGAAAAATGCAGTAAAGTGCATTTTTCAAAGTTCCATGCTACACACACACATGCCCTTTGGGCATGTGTGTGCGCAACATCTGCACACTTGCATACTTCAGGGGTGCAACAGGGTGTCGTTTTGGTACCCTTGCACCCTTGAAATTGCATGCGCAATTTGCGAGTACCTATTGGGTACTCGCAAATTGCGCATGCAATTCCCATTCATTCCTATGGGCCTGTAGGCCCATAGGAATGAATGGGAAGCCATTCCTTAATTGCGAGTCGCAATTTGCGAGTCGCAATTAAGGAATGTGTAGGAATCGCTATTTTTTAGCGATTCCACATGCATAGGCTTTTGCTATTCCATAATTGCGATTCCTTAATAATCGCAATTAAGGGATCGCAAAAGCCTACCTTGATGCATGTGCCCCTTTGCCTCCACCGTGTATGACACATCTAGCGGTTGAACAAGGTTTTATGTTGCCCACCCCTTTGGCTGGGTTTCTGGGAACAGATAGTCAGGCAGCGGGAGGCAAATATTCAACAGTAACATGTACTAACTCTGCATGGAAAAATATTGCAAAGAAATCACAAACCCCTATGATATACTCCCCGTTACTCCCACTACTACACCAACAAGCCCATCCAGTTATGCAGGAAGGAACTTGCAGACGTAGGCTTTTAAAATATGATATGAATACGTGGGGAGACATGTACGAACAGGGGGAATTTAAAAGAGGGGACACATTCTTTGGGGAGAGCAATCCTACAGCAATGGATCGCTTCCTATATATTCGACTTAGACAAAATGTCAAAGTAGCCACGCCAAGATTCCCGGAGGTGCCTCCCACTCTGTTACCACTACATTTGCTATTGCAAGGCGGGTCGTCCCACGTAGTGTCACGTATATATAAAGCTACTATCGGGAAGGGGGAGGGAAATACTGTGAAGGCAAGAGCAGGTTGGGAGCAGGAACTGGGATATCCTCTCCATCCATTCCCAATCCATGCCGGGTTTTGTGGAAGCCAGCCTGCTCATGCCTGAAACTCCATTACCTAGAATTCCCTGTTCACTGCTCCGTCTCCACCCCTGCAGGCCAAGGATGGGTGGAGGAATCCAGTTTACCTGTGGCTGGCTGCTGCTACCCTGCTCACACCTGATGCATATGATTACTGTGAGCTCTTTTAAGCCCCAGCTCCCTTCAGTCCAGCGTTGGTCATTGTAGCTGTGTACCGGTGAGACCGACCCTTGTTTCCAGTGTTCCCTGAGCTTTTGATATCCTTATTTCCATTGTTTCCTGAGCTTTAGTTATTCTGAGCTGCTGCTGTTTTCCTTATTCCTGACTTAGCACTGCCTGCAGTGCTACCTTGCATCCTGAGCCTTAGCATTCCTTGTTCCTGAACTGCAGCAGTTTCCCTTGTTAGCAATGCCTACAGTGCTACCTTGACTCCTGAGCTTTTGCTCAATTCTTGTTCCTGCTCCAGCACAGCCTTCAGTGCTACTGTGTTTTCTTGACTCCTGATACAGCACTATTCTAGTATACACTTCTAGCCTCCCCTTCTGTGGATCCTTTTCCAGTCCCTGCCTTTCTTCCAATTTCCGTGGTTCCAGTTCCTAGTTTGCTGTCTTTCCATTCCTGCTGTCTTGCTTCTATTACCTTGTATGTTTGTTACTTGCTTTCTGCCAAGTGTGCCCTGAGCACTCCTCCTTGCTGGCTCCTTGTCTATTGTGCTTATGGTTCGTTCTATCCCCTTGCTGTTACTGCCTTGCGTGTTCCTGTTTGATCACCAGGATCCATGGGCACAGCTGACAACCTAGGTGGTGTTTCTTGTTCACTGTGAGTATTGTCTTTGAGTTACATTTATAGCATCACCATAGGTATCAGCTCCACAGACCCTGCCATTGCATGCATATCCTATGTGTGGGTATTTGCAGTCAGTATCTGTAACAGCAATTGTGGGTGAGGAACTTACTGAGCTTCAGTCTTGCTGTGTGGAGCTCCCAAGTGCTTTACCCCACTTTCCCTTTTTTTTAAATTACATTTTATTGGCATTTGCATAATGACAGTACATTCTTTTTCAAATAGAAACATGTTAACATCATCAATCTTGTGCTGGTTTTCTATGATATATAAACTTTTTTTTTTTATGTCTTTTGCTCTCAGATACTCCTCTGAGATACATACAGCGCATTGTGCACAAGTACCATTCTACTAACTATGCAGAACTTTAATAATTAACATATCCCCCCATCCCTCCCCCCCAAGGTCGTGTGGTCGTATCAACTCCGGGCTCCGAAAGTCATATCACTGTCTGTGTGGTCTATATTCCTGCCCCATTCTTGGGTGCTGGGGAACGTTCGGGTGTCGCTACTGCCTCCGTTCCACCCTGCTCTGCCCGCATCCCGTCTGTTTCCTCTGGAAGGGGGTCATCTTTTTGAGGCATATCTGCTATCATGGTGTACCAGGCCCTCGCGTCTTCCTCTAGTTTATCATCTTTTCTGACTCTTTTCATTCAGATTAGCTCCGCCGTGGCCCATTCGCGCACGTCCTTAACCCAGCTCTCAGCTGTGGGGGGGGGGGGCCACAGGACTCAGCCACCTAATCGATATTAGTCTTTTAGCTAGTACTAGCCCCAACTGGAGAAATTTCCTGCTGAGTTTTTTGGTTTTGGACCAGGGGAGGGGTCCCAGTATCACCTCCTTGATAGTATGTGGTATCTTCCAGCCTGTGGTGTTCTGTAAGCAATCTATCACCTTCCCCCAGTAGGGTGCTAATTTCGGCAAGTCCCATATCATGTGCACGAAATGAGCGTCTTTATATCTGCATCTCGGACAGTGGTTGGGGCGGTCCGGGTATATTTTCTGAAGCACTCTCGGGGTTAAGTATGTTTGGTGTACAATGTTATATTGTGAAAGTTTGAACCTAGTGTTAGAGCTAATCTGTTTGACCCCTTCGAGCACTTTCTTCCATTGTGCCACTGTTATGTTTCATATAGGTACCCTAATATAGGCCCGGGTAACATCATACCCTTTCACCTACATCACCTCCCCTACATTACACACTAACGAGCCTTTTAAGAATTGAACGTCTTTTATGGACTGAACCTTTTACCTAGTTCTAGGCCTGGGTGCAGAAGGAGGGTTTTTCCCGAACAATAGTCTTCTATGACTTCATCTTTAGACTGACACTGCATGAATAAAATATTCATGAGACTACTTGGAAACCAGGCAGGGGCTATACACCACCTTCCTAATATCTACGCACAAGGTTCATCCCATAAGACATCCTCATACCCAACAATGGCTAACACAAGAACAAGGGACAAAGGGACTCTCTATACTTTTCTGTATAAATACAGCACCTCTTGATATCAGTAGTTAGAGGGAAACGAGACTTCCAGGCTGACACACTGACCAGAGACGCTGAGGGTCCTGCAAGCAGACGCTCCAGCTGACAGTGGTCTGAACATCCCTTGCGGGGTGTCCAGCTCGAGACCAGGAGAGGCTCCTACATTCTCACTTCAGGTAATGGGGTTCGACCAAATCCTAGAGGGATTCTTGGCTGTACACCTACTCACATGCTAGGTACACTTAGGTACATCTAGATAGGCATCGTAGGAGTACGCACTCTCTTTTATCAATGCATTTTATATTCATGTATTTATTCATGCTTATTGCAAGATGATAGAACTGTACTATCCTTTTATATTCATAGTACTGCTAATCATATATCTCTGCTACTGTCTTATGGTTGTTTTAGCTCAAAACTTTACACGAGAATAACAACTGTTCAATAAATCCTTATTGAAACGCCCAGACTGTTTATTCTGTGTACCTCTGAGATAAACCAAATGAGCACGAGTGACTGAGCGAAAAGTAGTACATTGTTTCCAAAATCTTGAGGGATCAGGGTTGTCATGTTCTGAGGTTGCCAGAAACTATTCTCTCCCCGATAAGAGGAGACACTAGCGGCACTGTGAGCTAGCTTTTGCAAACAGGCTAACATTTCTCGGTGGGGGTGTACAGAATCAGTCTGCCACCAAGCCCACAGTTTATGTTATCCAAACGCACAGGTCCTACATGGGTACTATAGGAACTACATGACATGGCGCCACCAATGATGGTTGGGCTCTTATTCAACAGTAGAATCTGAGTAGTTCAGTCATGCTATTCTCAGAGACCCCTACTCACAAAAACGCCAGAGACGTCTGGAGTGTGTGGGCACAAACTCCGCCACAGCTGAGTAGGTGAGAAATCCTATTTATTGGCTGTTGGTTATTCAAGCTTGAAGGACATTTTGTTCCTAAAATTGTGCATAACACCATATCTTAGTTCCCTTGAACAAACTTCTCCTTTACAAAATGAAAGAGGACGCAAATACCCAGTGGTGGCAAGACGCCTCTCAGTAGAGGAAGAAGAGGTGGATGAAATTCTCATTCCACCTAAATTCAGACGTACTATCACCCTGAAACTAATGGAATATGGTTTAACACCTAGGGGTGGCTTAGTAGCTTTCGTGATTGAGGCACACAAATCAAATAAAACAGAGGTATTCTATTCGTGGGTTACAAACCCAGCAGCAGATGCAAGAACACAGACATTTCACTTCTATACAGAAGGAGATGCACCACAGGAATATGGTCCGTTCGAGGACACAGAAGTTCCACTCGCTTACCAGGAACATCTATACTGGTTTAAAGGTGCCCTACCCCACATAAGACACAGAGTAAGATTAGGTCAGCTCGGAGGAGACGGTGCAACATGGCCAATACTCGTGGCTTACACACCACATCCTGACATTGACACAATGCCACATCCAGACTTACTCTTACAACACAAGGATTTAATTAAAATCTACAGAAATCTGACACAATTTGTCATGAGGACTTTCACAGTCCAACCAACAACAGCTGCAACAAATGGTACTCAATATCAGGCTACAGCAACTAAAATCACTCCACAAACACTACACGCGGTAATGGGCAAGATGCCCACGAAACGTGAACAAATGCCATTCTGGGTGGCTCAGAAAATAACTCAGCTTGAGGAAGTATTCCCAAATACTACCCTGTTTGATAAAAACACAGAATGCTGACAATCTGCTTGCCCATGGGGATAACACCACAAGTAGAGGACTGCACCTCTTGGGGTACAGTCTTTGCTGCCATATATACCAGGACTCATGGTATTCCTTCATTAGGAGTAGTACCTGATGTATTAAGACAAATGCAAAATGAGTACGGAGCAGAACCTGCCCTAAACTTAGGGATGAAGTTATTAAATAACTATGACCAGGTATCAGCCATAATACTAGCTAATATTAAAGGGGAAGCAGCTTCAGTGGCAATCCGCCAACGCCTAAGGGAGTTCAGTCCATTGGACCAACAACACGAACTACCCAAAATAATTGAAACTGCATATGCAGAATTAGGCAGAGACAGTTTGGATGGGAAAGTATTAAAACCACAACTAATGGGCAGTCCTGAAAAGGACACTACAAAGCAGACACCTGCTTCTTCTAAAAAGAAGTGGGATAATAATAAAAAACAAAACTTTAAAAACAGATCTCAATTCAGAGGTAGATCTCCTCCACAGGAGCCCTCTGAAAAGAGGTATAACCTCAGGAATAGGGATAATATTAGGAAACCTGATAGGTATCAGGATACTGATACACGTTCCTCTCGTTCCTTTCAGGGCTCGACGAAAAACTCAGAGAGAGAAGGACGGTCAGAACACAAAGAGGAGCGTACAAAGTCCAGAGACAAGCAGCGCGCTCAAGACTATACTTTCAAAAAAGAAGACAAACCAAAATCAAAACCACAGTTTAAGAAAAAAGAAAGTTGCAGGCATAAAGATCAGACATGCCCAGAATTCTGAGGACGCAGCTTCTGAACGGGGAATGGGCTCTGACGATGCTAGACAGTGCGGCAGAAGTAACAATAGCTCGCCAGAACCTGAAGGAATTTCTGGTGACAGCGGACTTGAATGATTACATCACGGTGGAAACACCAGACACCAGGGTGAGCGTTCCACATAAGTTACACAAAATAACACTCCAAATGGAGGGGGACAAGCCCAGGAAAGTCAAAAGTCTCTTTTGGGAAAATCTGTCATCCGGTTATGACATCCTATTAGCAGAACAAGATTGGCCGCCAACATTCGTCATGGAGTGCCCCAGTGGAGAAAATGTAATTTTTCCATCATTCTACGACCTCGTTCCCATACACCTTAAACATGCTTATGCACAGGAGTGGGCGGTTGCCCTAGCTCCAGCACTATACAAAAATCATGCTGGGTGGGATGAGGATTTAACCCACCACGTGATCCCGTTAAAAGTTTCACCAAATGCTCAGAGGCAATACCCAATAAAGCAAGAAGCTAAAAAACAAGTCAGGGAGATCTTAGATCAACTTGAATACCAAGGGGTGATTGAAACATGCACCTCACCAATGAACAATCCTTTGTTTCTAGTATCAAAACCTCACAACACATATCGTCTAGTTTTAGATTTCAGACATTTAATCTCATGCACAAAGACATTCGCTGTCCAAAATGCACACAGTGCCGCATTAATAAATAACATTGTGCGGAAAAAATACAAAACTACATTAGATATCTCAAATGGATTTTTCTGCCAAAATATAGCACCTGAAAGCAGGTATTTGACCGCATTCTCAGCGTTGGGGTCCCAGCGGCAATTTTGTCATCTCCCCCAGGGGTATAAGAACAGCCCCGGGGTCTTCTCAGCAAGAGTAACAGAGTTACTCCAAAATTTTGATGAGGAAGCATTGTCCTATGTGGATGATATTTATCTGACGGACGAGGACTTAAAAAAGCACTTGACCAGGGTGAGCACCATTATAATGGGATTCGCCTCTGAGGGCTACAAATTTAATTTGAGGAAATCTAAAATTGCCCACCTCAATGTCCTGTTTTTAGGATATGAGCTGTCAAGTGAAGGAAAAAGCCTGCCAGCTAACTTTTTAGAAAAGTGTGCGTTACTCCAGCCTCCAAAATTCTTACAAAATCAACAATCAATACTGGGATTCCTAAATTTTGGCAGAACATACATTTTGGATTACGCAGAAAAAGTAAAACCTTTCTATGACTTAATAAAACCTGACTTTTCAGTCAAACATTGGACACAGGAACATTCAAATATCCTAAGTTCATTACAAGCAGGCATGATTGCTTCCAAACACTTACAGACATGCGTAAACGCACACAACTTGGTGATCCGTGTAATCGCGGGTCAATGCAGGTACACTTACTTAACCTTCAATGAAGGAGAAACTGTACCAATCGCATACAAATCACACCTGTACACAAGCGCAGAAATGCGTTTCACTTCAACAGAAAAAATCCTGACAGCAGTTCAGACCGCTGTAGCAAGAGAAAGGGCACTGGCTCAGGGGAAACGCATAATTGTCGTAACCCCGGTACCAGCTTTAGAAGCTGTTACAAAGGCTAGCATTCCAAATGCAAAAGCTTTACATCCGAGATGGATACAATGGGCTAATTCTCTTACTGCAACGGACGTCTAAAAACACAAGCATTTCTGCTATACGATCAAGAATATCCTCTACCCAATGAAATATTGCCTCTCGATCAGTATGAATATATTATTTACACTGACGGATCTGCTCAACCGGCCGTAGGGAGTAAGCAACAATATAGCGCAGCGTGTGCAATCATTAAAGGTCGCATGCGGGATGGGAAGTTCCATCCAAGTTGCACCAAAACGCAATCTCTAGGAGACTGCACGGCTCAGTTAGCAGAGTTAAAAGCACTGATACTGGCACTTGTAAATGCGGATCACGAATTCCCCACACTAATTGTGTGTGATTCCTTTTACTGTGTGCAGTCATACAATGAGTATCTACATCATTGGGATCTAAACGGGTTTAAGGACGCAAAAGGTGGCACAATTAAGCATAAAATGCTATGGGAACAGGTAGTGGAGTTGAAAAATGACCTACCAAGGGCTCATGTGATACACACACTGAGTCATCAACGTGATGGCGTTCACGTTGAAGGGAATTCATTGGCTGATGAAGCCGCAAAGGGGGCTGTACGCACAGCTTCCGTAGCTGCAATCAATCGTTCAAAAACGAGGATAGACGGTGAGATTATGGTGGCTGTGATTGCCTCAAGCAAGAACAGCGGTGCAGTACAAAAGAAATTTCCACTCAAATACTCCTACAAGTTAGATGCAAACAACATTCCATTTGCTCAGATTCCTGGAGTGGGGGATAGAGTAATACCAAATATGGATCGTAGGCAAGGTTTAATACTAGCAGCACACGAGGGTTTGGGCTCTGCACACACAGGCGTTGCAGCAACTATTTCATTATTGAAACAGCGCTATTGGTGGCCCGGTCTAACAAAGCAAACTAAAGACTATGGGCCCGATTCTGATGCGGGTTGGAAAAGCTTCCCGACCGAATCGGTTGGGAAATGGTTTCCGGCCCACTCAGATCGGGAGAGTCCAACCGGCGGAGTACGATGGATCTGTATGCTTCCAGATACGGTTTGGTTGGACTCCCATTGACTTCAATGGGAGCATATGTTCCTAACCGCATCATAATTGGGCCCTCGGTCGGGAAGACACGTTCCCGATCCAATTTGGAAGGAGCAAATGCCGTTAGGAGGCCTTCCTAACCGCATCAGAATCAGGCCCTAGGTCTTGAAATGCGACATCTGCCAGCAGATGAAAGGCTCCACCAGAACACGCCCGGCGCAGACACCATTACTAATATCTGACAAACCTCTTGCATGTGTGAATCTGGACCACTGCGGCCCCTTACAATCTGATGGGGCTTACAAGTATATCATGGTTGCAGTGGATTCCTGCTCAAGATTCCTCTGGGTTTGGCCTCAGCGCTCGGCTGACGCTCGAACTGTTATAAAAGATTTGCGAGTCTTTATCGGGGCATACGCAGTTGGCACGTTACATTCTGACCGCGGCCCGGCGTTTAACTCTCGGGCTTACAAAGAGGCCATGAAAAGTATGGGCGTTGCACTGCGGTACTCCTCTCCGTACCATCCTGAGGGAAATTCGGTTGTGGAGAGGAAAAACCGGAACTTAAAGCAATCTTTAGCAGCTAGGGTATTAGGCAAGGGCGGTAGTTGGGTCAGTCACCTTTATGGGGTACAAAGAGCACTAAACAACCAGCCAAGAAATTCTCTAGGGGTGTCACTAGATATGAGGTCCTATTTGGGACAAGAATGTGGGTAGCTGATCTTGAGTATGAGGGCACAGTGGCGGATGAGAAACCATTTGATATCGATGATCGTTTGGCTGTTTTACAGGGTCTAAATGAATCCAGGACACAACAAAGCAACGTTGTCCAGAAACAGACCGCCACTGAGGAAGTCAAGGCAAACACGGCAAGACCTGTCTGGATCCCAAAGATTGGGGATCTCGTCAGAGAGAAAATAGCAGACAAGAAAGAATTTGGACCATCATACAGAAAACCTGTACCAGTCCTAGCAATTCAAGGAACACAAACTGTTCTTTTGCCGCCTCTTGCCGGGAAAAAGGAGAAAAGATTTGTCTCTATCGACTTAATCAAACCACACTATGTGGCCGATACTGAAAAGTAAGCCTCGTGGACTCCACAGTAGCAGACGCCCTCCTCTCGCTACAATCCAAGAAGTTCAAACAGAAAGACTCATCACGTTTGAAGAGCCTCCTGTGAGGAATGAAGGACTAAGCAATACTGCTATGGAACTCGTTCCCCTTGAACATGAAGTTCATCTACAAAATGAAACTCAAAACAACACTCAAATTGCAATCAGACCAAAAACAGACGTCTACGTCAACATGCCTCGATGAGAGAAAAATGCGATTTCAACAATTCCTGATGCAATTCCTACAATTGATCGAACTGCTTCTGGCTACTTCATGAACTTTGATACGTTTTCCCTGGATCCAAGCGAGCCGGATAAGTCGCCAGCCAAAAAATCACGTACACAACAAGCTAAAGACTTTTTGAACCTTCTTAAAAAGACTTACCTGGTATTACCTTGGATTGAACTTTGGGTAATTACTGGGATTCTATTTTTTCTTTTCTGGCTAGGATTAGTTATAACTTTTAGCATGCTTATTAATGGACGATACCTCAAACAAAGCTCTGCAGCCCAGAAAGTTAATTTGATTTTAAAACCACATCAATCGTCTCATCGTGAACAGAGAGACTTGTTATCAGTGAAAATCACAGCGGTTCCTATACCTGATGGTATATTTTGGGACAAGGTTGATTTTAACATATTCGGTCCGACGGAACTTTTAAAAATTAATCATTTATTTAAAATTTCATTAAGCGATATCATTACCTCCAGTACATTTTCTGATGATTGGGACTCTGAAACTGTTAATAACATGTTGTCTGATTTAGAAAAAACTGCTGCATTTCCGAATACTGAAATGTTAGAAAGTGTTTGAGTACCATCAGTGGGAACATTGCCCTACACCACCAAAAGGTAGTTCGCAAACATTTGCACAGACATTTTCATACTTTTCAGGATTTAACACTTCTGACCCGACGTCATTTTATTATAAAATTTCACTGACATCGGCACTGAAAATTATGTTGACTAACACCAAACAGATATACTCTGCTTCCTTTTTGGCCCAATTGTCTGAACAGGATTTTGACCTATGGAAGGACGAAATAGACTTAAAATCAGTCTGGGGTTCTAGGGACTGGCAAGTCCAGGGAAAAGAAGCGCTATTTAGAGCATGCCTCATTCCACAGCAGATGTTATTTCTAAATGAAACTGTGCAACAGACATCCTGTCTTGGATTAGCCAAAGTAAAGGACCTGAACACACCTTGATTTCCAACACCATCACAGATGGGAGGGTGGCAAAATTCGACTTCACAGGAAGGGGCAACAGTAGATGACATTTTAAAGTACAATAGATCAGACCCAAATTGGGAAAAATGGGTGGTTTGGCCCTTAGACACAAATATATGTCATAAACGATTCTTGGGAATTACCGAAGGGTACAGTATCCACAGGCCGGACCCACGTTATGTGCAAAGAGCACATCCAGGGGTAGTGACATCCTACAGTGTTGGGAAGTTGTGCCTTGATTGGCTAGAGACCTCAACACTAACGGAAGTGAAACAACACTTAACCTTACTCTCACAAGACATGGATCTTCGGGATTTTTACAAGGTCGCAGGAAACAATGTCAGAAACGTTTCATATATGCTGACATCTATGCTGCCTATAATGAAGAGTGGAAAATATCACAACAAGAGGCCGCAGAGAGAATACGGGAAATAGACCGTATTAACTTAGAAAAATCATTGGCTGTGGTAGACAATAGGTTAACAACTTTGTCCTTCAGAAAATATTCTTTGGGCAACATTGTATCTTCTGCGATAGACATCCTAGAACAAGATTTGGCCATATTACAACACGGACAATCTCAATTACGTTCTATGATGTTATTAAGCTGGACGCTGCAATCTTTGCGCGCCGGCTTTGTGCCTTGGCGTTTTATAAACAGTACGTCTCTGTTTTCTGAATATAATCTAACAGATAAACAGGTTGAAATGGCACAAAGGGGAGCTAAATATACAATGTTGCGTATTGAAAAACGTTTCATATATAAAATCTATACAGTGAAGAACAATGTGCGGAGCAGAGGTTAATTCAAGGGTATTTAAGGGAAATTCCAATACAGGGTATTGCCCCTGAGGATAGGGATAGACTGGAGACCCCACTGACACAGGAGGAGATCTATGCGGCGGTGGGTAATCTTTCACCCGGGAAAGCAGCAGGACCGGACCTTATTCCCCTGGAGTTTTATAAAACATTTGTGGATGCAATTGGTCCAGATCTGGTAGATATAATGTGTCAAGCTCAGCAAGGGATCTCTGTTCCCGAGACTTAGGCTGGGGCAGATATTATTGTATTTTTAAAAAAGGGTAAGCCAGCTAGGGACCCAGGGTCCTATAGGCCAATCACGCTCATGAACAGTGATGCAAAAATCTTTTCTAAGGCCCTGGCAACCCGCTTGAATCTTATTATCGGGAAAACAATCCATCCTTGTCAACACAGGTTTATACCGGGGAGGGGAACAACACAGCATATTCGTAGGGTTATTACCCTGTTTGATGCAGCTGAAGTCTCAGGGACCCTATGGCTTTGGTGCTTATGGATGCCGAAAAAGCATTCGATAGGGTCTCCTGGGACTTTCTCTGGGCGGCTATGAAATGGTTTGGCGTGGGGAGCGGCTTTATTAAGGCAATTCAGGCTTTATATAAAGCACCGTCGGCTTGTATAAGATTGAATAGGGGGTATTTCGCACCATTATTAATTAAACGGGGTACAAGGCTGGGCTGCCCATGTTCACCCCTCCTCTTTGCTATATATATTGATCCTTTGATTAGGAAGCTGATGGTTAGTAATGGAATAATACCTCTCAGCTATCATGGCCTGGAATCAAAAATTCTGGCGTATGCAGGCGATGTTGCTGTGGTCACGTGCAATCCTCAAACTGCCTTAGCTGCAATAGAAAGTGAAGCACAAGCTTTTGGTCTGATCTCTGGGTATTTATTAAACAGTCAAAAGACGCAGATAGTTAAGAATAGTGTGGCTGTATTAGATGACCCGCGGGTGACGGAATCAGCCGTTTATCTTGGTATAGATATTACACCAGATTTGGGGAAGCTGGTAGAGAAAAATATTGAGCCAATACTTTCGAAGACTAAAAAGATTTCGACAGATTCCATAATCTTCATATGTCACTGGTAGGTCGGTGCAATGTGGCCAAAATGGTCTTTTTACCTAAAGTGCTTTAACTCTTCAGGGCAATTACGTTGGAATTTGAGAGACAATGGTTTATAGCGCTTGCAAATATAGTGAATAGATTTATTTGGGCACACAGTAAAACTAGGAGGGCTCTAAGGTATATGTCACTGCCAAGGAAAGAGGGGCTGGGCAGCCCCAGACTTCAAAATGTATTATTGGGCTGCGGCCTTCCAATATATGAAGGGGTTACTTGGCGGGAGTGTCTCAGATCCCTGGTCTAGTATAGGTTCACCAGATACATATAAGCTATTGCTAGGAGAGGATGCTGTGAACTGCTTTATGAAGTTTAGCGAACCCAGCTATTTAAAAAAAACAAGATTTAAAACTTTGGCGGCTGCGTTTAAGCTCTGGGCCGCGTTTAAAAAAAAGATTGGTCTCGGGAGGATACATTTTTATACTCAGATGTATAGAAACCCCACGTTTCCTGGAATTTTCGCCGATGCAACAATGTTAGCGTGGGAGGGGTGTGGGCTTCGGAAAATAGGGGATCTTTTAGGTCAGGAAGGAATTCGTTCATTCTGTGAAATACAGGATAAATTTGGTATTGAAAGGAGAATTTTTTTTAAATACCTACAGATACGTAGTTTTCTTGTTGGGAAAAAGGGTGGGGTGAACAGCTTTAAGAAAATTAAAATTATTGATGTTATAAGAGATAATGAGAACTGTACCATTAAGAGAATATATGCAGAACTATTGTTACTTAAGTTGGATGACCTGGATAAACATGGGAAGAAATGGGCAGATAAACTGGAAATAGATGAAAATAAATTCCTTGACTCCCTAGAACTGGGACAGACTACTCTGTGCGCTGCGGGGCTTCAAGCGCAGCATTTCAAAACAATTTTTTCACTGTACTATACTCCTGCAAGGATTGCTCAGTGGGGTGGACGGGAAGGAATTAGGTGTCCCCGGTGTGATAGCTTGGATGCTGATATAATCCATATGTTTTCAACCTGCCCTCGATTAGATACCTTGAGGCAAGCAATTGAAAAATTCTTGGATCAAACTTTGGATTTGAAAGTTCTGCTTACCCCTGAATTAATGCTCTTAGGGATCGATAGTAATGAAGTACAAGATTCATTTTATTACTTCCTCTTTCTAGCTATGGCCGTGTTGCGGATTTGTATAGCCTCTGCCTGGCTGGATCAAGCAGCACCAACGTTTCAGCAATGGCTTGCCAGGCTCCTAGCTCCCTATAATCTTGAAAAAGGGATTTATGAAAGAAAGGGTAAGAGAGGGAGAATGCTGGGTAGGCGAATTTGGGCTCCTATTTATAGATGGAAGGAGGATATGGCTGTTAGGTGATTTTCTGATCTATAACAAATTGGTAGCACTGTAAAAAAAAAATGTATGTGCTGCTAGGTTTGAAAATAATAATACATTTTCTTTTTTGTGAAGTATTATTTTGTTACGGCCTTAAATGATCTGATGGTTCTTTTTTGATTCTTGGGTATATTGCAATTGATTAATTTTTTCCTCGAGTATTAATTGTATGTAATAATGTTGCTGTTTTAATAAAAATTTTACAAAAAAAAAAAGAAACGTTTCATATATGCTGACATCTATGCTGCCTATAATGAAGAGTGGAAAATATCACAACAAGAGGCCGCAGAGAGAATACGGGAAATAGACCGTATTAACTTAGAAAAATCACTGGCTGTGGTAGACAATAGGTTAACAACTTTGTCCTCCAGAATATATTCTTTGGGCAACATTGTATCTTCTGCGATAGACATCCTAGAACAAGATTTGGCCATATTACAACACGGGCAATCTCAATTACGTTCTATCATGTTATTAAGCTGGACGCTGCAATCTTTGCGCGCAGGCTTTGTGCCTTGGCGTTTTATAAACAGCACATCTCTGTTTTCTGAATATAATCTAACAGATAAACAGGTTGAAATGGCACAAAGGGGAGCTAAATATACAATGTTGCGTATTGAAAAACTGGACCGACTACCATTTACAGTGGCGGAAGCGCCGTCTACTGAATGGCTGATCCATGGCCACATAACTCTACCGGTCACTACTTTTCAGTTTCAATATTGCCTTGAACAACGGCAGGCGGGCAAATATGAAAAGATGGGTAAGGGGTACATTAGGGAATCCTGGGATTTACCGTATAGATTTCGATGCCGGTGTGGGGATCGAGAAGTGTTTCTAAGTGGTATTAACTGCAAGAACGCTTTGAGCGGTTCTCTCATGTGCCGGGACATTACATTGCACGGAGCATATAATGGTTCGATAGCAAACTTGTCCTGCCACATGAAAGGGACTCCAGCTGCAGTGATTAAGCCGGTATTCGAGCTGCTCTCGAACGGGAGTTACTTGATGCTGAACGATCAAGGTTGTTGTGGTATGCTTCCGGGCATTACCTATCTTGTCACTGTGAACTCCAGGGTTACTTGCTGTATGCAAGTATTGTCTCCACCAACAAGTACAGTCAGGGAGGCGCCGTTATGGCCTTCGTTGAATGTTTCCTTTATACAAATTGATACTTTGAGCAGACTGTAAGCCATGCTTTTACAGCAGACCGTACCCGTAACCTCCGCTCGAGAGACCTTTGAACTTCAAATCGCAAGGACCTCGAGTGAGATACAGGCACTTATATGTACAAACTGCCCCATTCATTTCGCAGAAATGGTGAGTCACGTCTTTAATTTGTCTGATACGAGTGGTATTGTACACCTATTTAAGACCATAGGGTCAGGACTTCTCAGCACCTTTCAAACAATCCTCGGAGTTATCCCTAACTTTATACACTCCGTATTTGGAAGCATTTTCGGAGGTCTACCTCTGATCCTACTATCAATAGCGGGAGTCCTGATCGTCATTTACCTACTACGCAATGGACGGCCCAATTACCAACGAAATGGCCAAAGCGCTCCTGGAGCGGAAATACCGTGAACGCATGGTACAACATCTGGGCATACCTCGCCTAAGGGAACTAAGCACCTCTTGGTTCCTATCGTTCAGACCAGTCTGGATGGACTGCGTCTTACCTGTTCTTCGATGCCTGTTTTGCGGTGAAGAATGCGTGTTGGACCTCTGTCTGACACTTGCAATGAACATGCCTGCGGACTTGAATACCCGGCTGGAACCCTTGAGGGCCCACGCTCGGCAATGTCCCCAGCGCATTCCCATCCTGATGGCCGCATTTCTCGAAAATCCGCAGGTGCCTTTTACAACTGAGTTAAGCTTTAGTTCCACCATTAGCACCGAGGTATCGACGGCAGCACCGGCTGCCCCTACACCAGCCGTTGCCAGGACTGAATATCATCTGTGCTCCATTGACGTGCTCTGCGAGGTGTTACAAGGACCGTCCCCTGCAGCAGAAAGCAGCGATGATGTTGCGTCTCCCAGCCAGGACATTTAATCTGTAATTGGCTCATCGTGTGCTGGGAAAGAATTCGGATTTTCATTTTTCTCTAAAATTAACTAAATTTGGAACGCTTCCTGAAAATTGACACTCTCTCGCTGAAAAGCATGGCCTTTTGACGCTTGTAGACATTCAACTTATATAAACGAACTCAATTAGAACTGTGGCTTAAGTGACAATTCCAAAACAACTAATTTTAAAGCACAAAATTAAATTTTTCTACCTTTTTAAACTGGTTTTTAAATTGATTTTAAAACTGGATTTTAATGAAGCTCATTGAAAAATTTTCTATGCACTACTATCTAGTAAAGAGAATAGTCCACTAGCATTTTTTATCATTGTTGACTGTTCGGAAGAGGAGTGGGTGTTATGTTTCATATAGGTACCCTAATATAGGCCCGGGTAACATCATACCCTTTCACCTACATCACCTCCCCTACATTACACACTAACGAGCCTTTTAAGGATTGAACACCTTTTATGGACTGAACCTTTTACCTAGTTCTAGGCCTGGGTGCAGAAGGAGGGTTTTCCCGAACAATAGTGTTCTATGACTTCATCTTTAGACTGACACTGCATGAATAAAATATTCATGAGACTACTTGGAAACCAGGCAGGGGCTATACACCACCTTCCTAATATCTACGCACAAGGTTCATCCCATACGTCATCCTCATACCCAACAATGGCTAACACAAGAACAAGGGACAAAGGGACTCTCTATACTTTTCTGTATAAATACAGCACCTCTTGCTATCAGTAGTTAGAGGGAAACAAGACTTCCAGGCTGACACACTGACCAGAGACGCTGAGGGTCCTGCATGCAGAAGCTCCAGCTGACAGTGGTCTGAACATCCCTTGCGGGGTGTCCAGCTCGAGACCAGGAGAGGCTCCTACATTCTCACTTCAGGTAATGGGGTTCGACCAAATCCTAGAGGGATTCTTGGCTGTACACCTACTCACATGCTAGGTACACTTAGGTACATCTAGATAGGCATTGTAGGAGTACGCACTCTCTTTTTTCAATGCATTTTATATTCATGTATTCATTCATGCTTATTGCAAGATGATAGAACTGTACAATCCTTTTATATTCATAGTACTGCTAATCATATATCTCTGCTACTGTCTTATGGTTGTTTTAGCTCATATACTTTACGCGAGAATAACAACTGTTCAATAAATCCTTATTGAAACGCCCAGAATGTTTATTCTGTGTACCTCTGAGATAAACCAAATGAGCACGAGTGACTGAGCGAAAAGTAGTACATTGTTTCCACGATCTTGAGGGATCAGGGTTGTCATGTTCTGAGGTTGCCAGAAACTATTCTCTCCCCGATAAGAGGAGACACTAGTGGCACTGTGAGCTAGCTTTTGCAAACAGGCTAACATTTCTCGGTGAGGGTGTACAGAATCAGTCTGCCACCAAGCCCACAGTTTATGTTATCCAAATGCGCAGGTCCTGCATGGGTACTATAGGAACTACACGACACCACGGTCAGGGGTTCGTCCATAATAGTATCCCATTTAGAGTGCACTGGAAGGGGACCAGCAGAAGATCCTCCCTAAGCGCTTTATAAATATGTGAAACCAGTCTATGTCCTCCTGCCAGGTTAGATATTGTCTGTAGTACTATTGTAGTGTGCGGCTCTTGCAGGAATGTCGGCCACAGCTCACGAGCCACCGCAGAAATGTTTTGCATATTGCAAATATTGCCCCCTGCCCAGCTCAAACGTGTTAGAGAAATCGTTCACTTTCCCTTTATTGTTAATGTTGTGTGTATATATATGTGTTGCACGTCCGTTCGGGTGTAGTTATTCTGAATGCTAAATCACCTCATGAGTGCCTGTCCTTTCTGAGTCGTAGCCATCTTGCTCCTTCAAGGAGACTTCCCCTTTGGATCCCTTTTCTCCTCTGACTTCCTGTATGATCCTGGGCAGCGCTGTACTCCTTTTTCTGCATACGTTTTCTACCCAGTCACCAGACCTTGCCCAAGTCCCTGACTGTGTTCCTGACATAGTCCTGGACAGTCCCTGACAACATGTCTCTTTAACTATATCATTTTGCAATTTAATAAAATCTTTCTCCCATCTGATAGCTATCTTAACCATCACAATTTTGCAAGTAACTTCTGCTCAAAGGGCACTCTCATTATCAGTTGAGTCTTGTCTCTTTCTTTTCAAACTTTTGAATTTCAGTGACTTTCTGTATTGGTCATTAAGACGGAAATTTAATGCTAGTTCTTTTTCAATGATTTTGCTCATTTCTCCGCTTTTTCTTCTGTTAATACAATATCTACAGCCTTTGAATAATGCAAATGGGAAGAGTAAACAAAGCCCTATAATTAGTAATGGCATCAACATAGCTTTTAGGATCCCCCCCTTCAGTTGCAAACCAGTTTCTGAATGTGTGTATTCCCTTTCAAACGTTTTCTAAAATACTAGGTGTTTCTAACTACTCTAATTCAGGTTTCAGGTCTTAAATGTTCTTTGAAAATTCTTGAATTTTCTTGCTCTCATTAGGTATAGATGAGCAGCAATGCTGAGTTTTCAGCATTCGGCAGACTCCGCCTTTCTCTGGGAGTAAAATGTCTAGTGTTAAGTAATATTGCAAAAAAACATGGATCTAATTGCTACAAGCTCAGTGTTCACAACTGATAAAGCTCCAAAAGTACTAGTTGCCAGTTTGCCAACAACTGTGAACAGTTTTCTAATCTTTTTGTCATTCAGTATGACTCCTGCAGATGGAATGATTGCACCAAAAATGTCTCCTACTAACTGGTTTTCATCTTCTGTGCTACAAGTGTGTCTGTGTGCTGGTGTCATTGTCAATGCATCTATACTGTATAAATTATACATCTTTGGAAATAATATAGCTAAATACCCTCCCAATCAGCAGGTAACTGTAAGTAAGTGCCTTATCCAAAAACAAAATGAACTCCTGGAATTGCGGTTTCTTCTCCTTGTAAAATTTGCCATTGATTCAAATGTATGTTCACAACTACTAATTCCTACATGTTTGGTTCTTGTGTGTGTTCTCCTTTTGTAAACACAAATGTTCCCTTTTTGTTGTCTGTCTAATTTTAGCTTTGGGTAAACCTTTTTCTTTTAAATTCATCTTTCTCCATCTCTTTCTTCCTTTCTTCTAATGTCATAATAAAGACTTTCTCTAGTGGTCTCATTAAACAGGTTAAATTGTTCTCGTAAGCCTTAACACTATCTACGGGTGTAGACAGTCTAAAATAATGCCAAGCTGTGCCCATTACTTTTGCTTGTGGGTGTAAGTTCATTCTTTGTACTAGTGGTACTCTGGGAAGTATTAGATCATGGTTAGAATTCAAAATGTGTTTGCCTGTATACGAATGTAAGCAGTATGCTACATGCAACTGTTTATGATAATGGAAGTTATGATATGTAACTTCCTCTGCTGTTGATGACGGTAAATGGGCACAAATCTAGCAGTGTTTGTGTCCATAGCTTGTGTATATTCTTGCACTAACCGGCAATAAACATTAGTAGTGACATTAGTAGTTTAATCATCCCTCTTGTAGCTTGCAACTGATGCTTTCAATTGCTCCTCATCTGTTGTGTGTGCAAATGTGGTAGTTGCATTAGTAGACGTGGGGCTACATGTACGTCCGTCAGGTTTTGTTACTCGCAAATTGGAATTTTTAGCAATTCGCAATTTGCGAGTCTCAAAACCTGATGAACAACAGTGTTTCAGACACTGTTTGCGATTCTCAATGGGTCACAGGCCTGCCTCATTAATATTCATGAGGCAGGTCGCAATTTGCAGCCCATTGGGAATGGCGGGCAGTCACAGGGATAGTGGCCTTTTGGGGTCAGCAGACGATCATGTCTGTGACTGCTTTTTAAATAAGGCAGTTTAAAAAAAAATGCATTTCAAGAATAAAAATAAAAAGATTTCTCTTCATTTTCTTAGAGTGGACAGAGGTCCATGGGACCACTGCCTGCTCTGACAAAATGTTGGTGCCCCCATTCACAAAAGGGGATGGGGTCCCTTGGGGACAACCTTCATGTTTGCACATGGCTTACCACCAATTTGAAATTGGTGGTAATCTGCGAATACTTTGCAACCACATTCCTGTTCGCAAAAAATCCATACTTTTCAGTGCAACTCGCTATTAGGAAGGGACGCCAATAGGCTGTACATAGGAAAAGGCATTTTACCAATCGCAACCGGCCCAATGGCCTGTTTGTGACCGGTAAAATGCATTGTGCGTCTGGACCTTTATGTCTTTCTCTGGTGTTAAATAGAACCTACAAACACTTTTTAAATCATTAGTACTGATAATACGAAAAATGAGCACATAATAATCTTGCATCTATTAGTAAGGCAATGTGTTTGTCTAAAATCAGATCGTTTCAAGCGAAGTATACTGCAACAGTTCAAGAATTCAATTCAGAGTTCTCTCCAAATATGCTCCTTGCAAGTTTTTTTTTCAAACAGTTTCTTTTCACAAAGTCTCTTTAAATCCAGTATCTTTGTATAAACAATCCTTAGCCCTACTTCATGTTCTTCTGAAAGTTTTCCCAACTCTTCTACTGCAACCTTGTGCCTAGCTAAATGTTCTTAAAACAAAAAAAGGGAATGATTATTGTGTTTCAGTCTTTTAGCACTTTCAAGTAGTTCTTAGTCTCTTGAGTGTCTTTCAGTTTTTCTCCAAAAACCTTTGTCAATCAGCTTTCTCCAATAATGTCAGTAGTGTGAAGTCATGGAAGTTCAAACAGTTCAGTTTTCACATCACAAAGTTCAACCAATGATACATTCAGTACCTTGTTCAGGTAGTAAGTCCATTCAGGTGCAAAATACCTTCCACAAGGCACTCTTGCTCTTTTTTGATCTTCTCAGTCTTTGTTGGTCTTCCTCCATGTCACTTCCACCTCTCAACTCTGTCGCCTCAATGATAGTTGGTGCGATTTGATCAACTGATACACTTGATCTCAGTCTCCACTGATTACAGTTTCATGGCCATTCAACTTTACGGGTGACTCTTCTTGTTTCAGTGCTTGTTTCTTCAACTGGATCCTGTGTCCATACTGATGTTGCCTCAGTGATCTCTTCAAGCTGAGGTTTAGTCTCTTCTTCTTCGTCAGAGACCTCAATGCCACTCAGTGAAATGACAAGCACTTGATTTGGTGTAACAGTTTGCAGTTCTTCACCCCTTTCTTCTCCTTGCTGTTGTTGTGATGTTGGTATCATGGCTCTTTGTTGAGGTTCAGCTTGTGGTGGTACAGCCACCAGTGCTCTTTGTTCAGGCTCAAAGAACACGATTTCTTCATAAGGATTTCTCACTCATCTGGTGTGCGATGCATGCACCCAACTTGGAACTCTGGCACACTTGACAGCAGTTTTAGTGACCAAGAATACTTTTTTTTTTAAACTTTATTTATCATTTTGGCAATAGATCAATTAGTACAGGCATAGATGGACATTGACAATATCTTGGCATGAAAACAGCAAGTATGGAGAGAGATAAACGCTTAGAATGCGTGTCACATTATTACCATAGATTCGACATGTCGCAAGCTGATAATACCCTGTTGAACAATATAACATTGCAAAAAAAAATGATAGTCCTCCAGGCCAACCCATCTCTACATGCTCCATCAATTAGCGTTGAATGGCTAAGATTCGAACTCATTTAAATATCCACAGATACCGTAAGTCATAAAAACTTCCTGACAAACCGTTTGTGGAATTAAAATAGGACATACCAGACCAACGATGCGTGAGGGTAAGCACTTCACCCCACACCTTCTGGGACTATGCCGTTTTGTAGCTGAGAGTTAGAGTCTTGCTGTAAACTGTTTATGTACAGTCTGTAGGGGCCCCAGATGTCTTTAGGCCGAGAAGTCCCGGGTATGAGACCAGCATATACCTCACAATTTGTATTGCAATAAGCCAGGCTGTGTAACCAGCCTGCCAGGGTGGGAGCGGTTCTGCGACCCCACAGTAGAGCAATTTCGCGTTTGGCTTACAATAAACTGAGAGATGCAAAACGTCTGACATTTTTGGGAAAGTTCACGGTATATCCCAGCAGCGCTACTTCCGGGATGGGGATAAGGTTCAACTTCGTAATGGCACCTAATGTGCTGTGTACTTCCTCCCAGTATGTGTGAAGCTTGGGGCAGGTCCATGTGAGGTGAGCGAAATCGGCGTGTGGGGCTGCGCATTTGCGGCATGCGAGCGGCCTAGTAGGGTCCAGTCTGTGTGCTTTAGCTGGGGTGAAATAAATTCGACGCAGGAACTTGAAATGTAGCAGCTTATGCCTACTGTTTAGTGAGACGTCCTGTGTCACTGCGCATCATTTAGCCCACTGATCGTCCGTGATAGGGTGCCCCAGGTCTGTCTCCCAGTCTGCGCGGACTTTATTGTCATGAACGGGCCGTAGGGACACGCAGGATTTGTATAGTTTAGAGATGAGATGTGCCCCAGTAGGGTTTTCTATTATGAGTGTTAAGGGTGGGAAGGACTCCGGCTCAAGGGGGAAGCCAGGCAGAGCAGCGCGCACGCAGAACGGATACGACTCAGTATGAAGCTGTCCATGAATGTGCCGGCCTGAAAACGGGCATCTTCCGACGGGGAGAAAATATGCCCCTCAGGATAGAAGTCCCGAAATGTAGTAATGTCAAACTTGGTTAAGGTGCGCTGAATCAACTTTTCGCCAGTGATTGGAAACCAACGACCATTTGGGACTGGCAGGGCGGAGGAATATAGTAAGGGAGCAGCGGTGACCCGTCGCAGCTTATCCCAGGCCCAGCTTGTGGTGGAAACTGTTTGTATGTCAGTGGGGTCTCTGGGAACTCCCTTGGGTAACACGGGCGATAACAGTTCAGGAAGGACGAAATCCGCCTCTGGACAAAGATAGGGGATCCGCGCGTCTGGGTGGAACCACGCATAGGCATAGCTGCACTGAGCCACTAAATAATACAGTTGGAAATCTGGTACCCTATAGCCACCTCTGTCGTATGGTAAGGTAAGAATTTGCCAGCGAACGCGAGCATGTTTACCACCCCATACCAGTCATATAAGGAGTTTGCGCAATTGTAAAAAAAAAACATTAGTTAGGGGGATAGGAATATTGTTGAAATAATACAAACATTTGGGCAATACTATCATTTTAAGAATTGCGACCCGACCCGCTATGGATAAGGGCAAGTGTAACCATCTCTCAATCTGAAATTCGAGGGTGGTGATAGCTTGACCGTAATTGAGTCGAAGGATCTGGGCAGTATCAAGATGTATATGAATGCCCAGGTATTTGACGGAATCGGTGCACCATTCCAAAGGGAATTCGCATTCCCAGGGGGTCGTGCTGGGGGTTAGCGGGAAGATCACTGACTTATGCCAGTTTTTGCCTAGGCCAGAGAAGAGGCCAAACCGGAGGATTTCCCTGATGAGGGGCTCCAAGTTAACCCGGGGGTCTCTAACGTAGAGAATGGTGTCATCCGCATATAGGGAAACTAGAAGGGGGCCAGTGTTGAATTGTAAGCCCCTTTGTAGATGTCTTTCCTGAAAGTGCCGGATCAGAGGATCAATGGCCAAAATAAATAACAAGGGCGAGAGGGGGCAGCCCTGTCGCGTGCCGCGGGAAAGAGAGAAAGGGCGAGACAGGGTTACGTTTATGCGAAGCCGAGCTGTGGGGCCACTGTACAGTAGGGCAATGGTGGCCATGAATCCTATCAGCATGCCCATACGGCGCATAACCGAGAGGAAGAAGGGCCATTCTAAAGAATCAAAGGCCTTCTCAGTATCTAATAAGATGGCAGCCGCCGGAACTGCAGGATCGATTCTGTGGAGGACCGAGAATAGTGTTCTAAGATTTAAAGAAGTGGAGCGGTGGGGGACAAACCCAGATTGGGCCGGGGAAATGATGAATTCCATCAGCTGGGAAAGGCAATTGGCCACTATTTTGGCTAATATTTTATAGTCTAAGTTTAAGAGGGACAAGGGCCTATACGAACCACATAACGTGGGATCTTTTCCAGGTTTGGGGAGAAGGATCACGACCGCTTCTCTGAGCGTAGGGGCAGTATCTTCTTCTCGAGGGCCTCTGCATATACCTCTATCAGTTGCGGGGCCAGCAGATCTTTATAAGTTTTATAAAAGCCCCCGGTGAAGCCGTCAAGACCTGGGGCTGAGGAACAACGGAGGGTGGCAATGGCACCAAGGATCTCGGATTCGGTTATCGGTTCGGCGAGGAAATCTTGCATGTCTTTTTCCAGATACACCAAAGCTATTTCCGACAAATAAGCCTCCTGCGCCGAGAGGTCACTTCCCGTTCTAGTGGAGTACAAGGCAGTGAAGTATTCTAAGAACTCCTCATGAATTTCTGAAGTGGAGGTGAGTGTCTGATCGGAAGAGGAGTGTATCTCAGTGATGCAGGTTTTGCTGTAGGGAGGCCTCAACATCTGCGCCAACACCCTACCCGGCCATTCGCCCTCTCCGTACCGTCTAGCTGTTTGGTATTTACCTAAGTATAGGATCTCACGGTCCGCGGCATCGCGGAATTCGATCAGCAGAGCCAACCGACGGCCTGACGTGTCTGGGATTGAGGAGTGCAATGTGGCGTCACCTAAGGCAGCGAGTTCGCGTTCAATACGGGAGATGGTGGTGCGGATACTTTTCAGCACACCCGAGTGCTTGGCTATGCACACTCCCCGTATGTATGCCTTAAAGCCCTCCCACAGGACCGCCTGAGAGTCTACCGACCCAGTGTTTATAGTGAAGTAATCTTCAATAGCTTCGCGCACCTCTTCCTTAAACAAATCATCAAGGAGCACTCGGCTCGGGAAGCGCCATTGGCGTTCAAACCCCTCTGGACGAGGAATCTTCAGACGAAGCTGAACCGGCGAGTGGTCTGAAAAAGTTCTAGGGAGCGTCTCAAGAGACTGAAACCAATTGGAGACAGCCGGGGACACTAGCCAATAGTCAATTCTTGTCCAGGTGTTGTGTTATCCAGCGTAATGTGTGTAATCAGTGTGGGTGGGATTGCGCTGGCGTCAGATGTCAATTAGGGAAAGCTGGTCACAGAGGGCCGTGAGAGCGCGTCGGGAGCGCGGTTTAGTGTCGGGGTGGAGGCGGTGCTATCTAGTGTGGGATTAAGGAGTAGATTGAAATCCCCCCTATCAGGAACAGGCAGGGGTCGAGTTTTAATTGCTGTGCTTGTAGTGCGTGATAAAATTCAGGTGAATCAGTGATCGGAGCGTACACACACACCAATGCCACCCTATGTCCCATTAGTGATCCCGTGACCAGAACGTATCTGTCTTCCTTGTCCCTGATGACGGAGCCTAAGCTAAAGGGGACTCGTTTGTGAATAAGTATGGCCGTACCCATTGCGTAGTTACTGAAGTTGGCAAAATATTGGTGTGTGCCCCAACTTGCGGCAAATCGGAGTGGGTCCGCCTGGGACAAGTGTGTTTCCTGTATATAAGCCACATCCACGTTATGTCTAATGAGATAATGAAGCACATGCCTCCTTTTACGGTTGTCGTTTAGGCCCCTAACGTTCCAGGACATGAGGGACAAGCTAGAAGGACCATCTACATTACCCAGCTGCGCCATTGAGGGTGTATCTCGAACATGCCATGTAAAAGCAACAATGAAAACAATCAGATTGCGACAACAAGCATGCCTGTATCCAAATAAGAACCTCTAAGCCAAAATCTCGTAAACTACTGTGTAACAACTCTGCATTACCCCCCCACCCAATCTCTTCCAAAAGAGAAGGAGACATTTCCCCAAACTTGAAGCGTATCCCAATATACCAATAGCCTTTGCATTGCAATTGCGAGAACCCCAACAAGGTATATACAAATACCCAGAAAGAAACCAAGGGTGTACACCGTGGGGGGTGGCAACGCCATGCCAGTTAAGCAGACATTAAAACCATACTGATGAACTGAACATAGATATCCCAATTTGAAAATGCCATTAAACAGTATCCAATAAGGTGCGCCGATCAGCCTGTGCCTGCACTGGAGAACAGTTCCATGCTTGCGTTGGAGCCACTACCCAGGGGCGGAGACCTGTCTCAGTCTGCCCCGGGGCGAGTGTTGTTCTGTTTGAGGGTGCGGCAAAATTCCTGCGCTTCTGTCGGGGTGTCGAAGATGCGCGTACGGCCGTTGACGTCAACTTTCAGCCTCGCCGGATAGAGCATGCCGTATCGCATGCCTAGGTTTCTGAGGGTGGCCTTGACCCCATTGAACTTGCGGCGGGCCTCCTTCACCAGGAGAGTAAAGTCTGGGTACAGCACAATTTTAGAGCCCTGCCAGTCAGTGTCTCCCTTTTCCCTGGCAAGGCGCAGAGCAGTGTCACGGTCGCGGAAGTTCATTATGCGGGCAATGATGGGCCGCGGGGGAAGTCCTGGATTTGGTCAGGGGCCCAGTGAGCGGTGAGCACGCTCTATCACAAAACCCGGGGTGAAGGACTCCCTTCCAAACATGTCCGCCAGCAATTTCTCGACAAAGAGGTCCAGGCGGCCTGTTGACGTAGTCTCCGGAACCCCCAAGATGCGAATGTTATTGCGCCGACTACGCGCCTCGAGGTCCTCGTTTTTCATGGCGACGTCTTTAAGGATGCGCTCCACACGTTCCAGCCGTTTGAGGGATTGTGCCATTCCGTCTTCGATGTCGGATATTCTTGCTTCTGCCAGGTCTAATCGCCTATCATGCGATTGGATTTGGCCCCCATATCTTCCAGGCGTTTGTCCAGTACGTCGAATAGCCCATCAAGCGCACGAAAGCCTGCCTTCATTTCCAGGAGCAGCGTAGATGTCTGTGCAGTGAGAGTGTCCGTACCATCCGCGCCTAGACTACTCTCTGCCATGGTGGATTCGTCGTCGCGGGCTTGTTCTCCGATTTTTCCAAACGGCAGGGTCTTTTGTTTGGGGCCCTTACGGCTCATGCCGCTGCGGGGACGGGTGGAGGAAGCTATAATGACGCTAGGCCGCGACACGTGCACTGCTTAGGCCTGGGATAGGTGATGCTGGTGTTGGACGAGGCTCAAGCCTATTGGGCAGGTGTAATGACCTCCACCGTCAGTTGGTCCGGGCCCTCCGGTGCGCAGAAGGTGGGGAGGAAGCGCCTGCCAACTGAATGGACCTGGTGTAGCCGTTGCAGCGCTGGTAAGCGCCGAGTAGGGGCGCAGTGGGAAAGCAGTCTCTCACCCGTCACAGGCGCACTCCAATCCAAAAGAAATGCGGGCAGGACAGAGCGGGGCCAGATCAGAAAGCGTGTCACACCAAAGTCCCTGTTCGTAGCGCTGCAGCGATGGGCCAAACAGCTTACTCCAGGGCCCACCGCTGCTGACGCTGCGTGTAGTGGGGCTGCCGGTATCAGGCCTAGTGAGGGGGGCACGCTGTGCAAGTGTCACCTCTCCCCGTGCTCTTCAGCGCTCAGGCAGCCGGTATGTGGCAAGGCAGGCAACAGATGGGCAAGGAAAGCACCGGGGGATCTCAATGGCGGCGCTGCTTGAACTTTGATGGCCTCAGGCCACGCCCTTGTTCGTAGGGCTCCAGGTCCTCCAGCCGCCCTCCTCAGCACGGGAGCCGCTAGGCAGCAGAGGCGGCGGCTCAGCCCCCGCGCCACTCCGCCTGCGCACCCCACGGGCACTCCCCTCATGGTCTAGGCCCACCGCAGGCCCTGTCCCTGCGGGGCCGATCGGAGCGAGGTGACGAGGGCTCAGGCCCATACGGTCGCCCAGGCCGGGACGGAGCGGCAGAGAACGGGCCCAGGAGGGGGGGGGGGAGAGATCACCAACCGCACCCCGCGCCCAGCGAACTCACCTCTCGATGTGGCAGGTGTGCGGATCCGAAATTCAGCATCCGACGCGCTTCTCCGCTCTTGGCAGGTCGCGAGAGGCCGGCGGAGTCCTCGGTTTAGGCGCGCTCCTCCCCCAGCCACTCAGGCGATCGGAGCCTCACGGCGCCTTGATGAAATCGTGGTCCAGACATAGCAATGTGTACCCCACATAATGGGGCGCCCGTTGGAGCCGAGAGAAGCGGCGGCAGCTCGGATGGTAGCGGGATATAGCTGCAGGTCTGCGTGTAACTGGCGGAGCTTCAACGCCGCGCGGCCATGTTGGTCGGCGGCTTGGCCACGCCCCCCCCAGTGACCAAGAATACTTGGAAGGGGCCTTTCTATCTTTGTTCCAAGCAAGTCTTCCGAACATGCTTCTTGTTTACGACCCAGTCCCCAGTCCCCAGAACTGAGGTTGTCGCACTGTTCACAATGCAGGTCTTGTGTAGCAGCTGCAACCTGGTGAGAGACAGAACACACCACATCAGGGATAAGGTTGGGGTCAGGTCTTGTAGGAGGGCCTACAAACTCGCACTCCAGCAGAGGAAGAAGGTTATCAGGTAACAGGCATGGGAGGCCCTTGGTCAGGCAAGTGTGTTGACAGATAGCACTAAGTTTTGAGAAGTGGTTAAATGTCGCTTTTTTCCAGATACAGCAAAAGCTAGAATAGAATGCATCATAACTGCAGAGAGATGGATCCACCACTTCGAAAGGATGTACAGTGGTGGTGATCTAGGAGGGTCCGACGTATCGTGGGACCTCGGCACGGGTCCTGTGCCATTGCATTTGAACACAGATGAGGTACATAGGGCCATCTTGGCCACAGCCGGGGGGAAGCACCGGGTCCGGGTGGGGTTCCTTCGGACCTATATAAAGCTGACCCTCCGGCCTGGGCCAAGATATTGACACAGATGTTTAATGCGGCCTGGCTGTGTGGCTTCCCCTCCTCTTGGTCAAAGGCCATCATATTACCTATTTTTTAAAAAGGTTCGAGGGACGACCCAGAATGTTAATGACCGATTTCCCTTTAAGATTCAGCTGCAAAAATTATGGGAAAGCTGATCCTGGAGCGTTTAACCTCCTGGTTAGATAATTTTAATGTCATCTCAGACTTACAGTTCAGTTTCAGGCAGGGCAGAGGGTTGCTAGATCAATGTATTAATTACACTTGGTGGTGGGGAAATACACAATAGCTAAGAGGGGCTCCTTGCACATGGCATTTATGGACCTAACCTCGGCATTCGACCGCCTCAACAGATCAAAACTCTCTTGGATCTGGGCATGGACGTAGATTTGGTGGCTTTCCTACACTCGCCCATACTAACATTGCAGCTGCGGTGAGGTATAATGAGGACGACTGCATGTCAGCCTCTTGGGAGGTCAAGAGAGGGGTCAGGCAGGGGTGTATATTGGCCACCTTGCTGTTTATGCTTTACATCAACAAGCTAGGGATGTCCTCTCGGCAACCAGTAAAGACATCCCGAGAGCCGGCTTTAAACTTATTCCTGCAATTTTATACGCAGATGACACAGTGTTGTTTACCAGGACTGCAGTAGGTCTTCAAAAACTCCTTAATGTTTTTATAGATTTTATGGATTTTCTCGACCTGGCAACTAATTTTTCTAAGTCCCAAACTATGATGATTGGTACACAGAAGGCTGTCAGGCGTAAGTTCTTTTGCAGGGGGGTAGAACTAGCTAAAGTCTCATTCTTCCCTTACTTGGGTGTGCTGTTTGATGACAGAGTTTCGTGGATTGCACAAAGAGCACACAAAAAGTTGGTTAGGGCAAGGGCATTGGGGGCATCCATGAACTTCGCAAAAAGACTAGGGGCAAAGCCTGTACCCACCCTGTTAAAGGTGTATAGAGATAAATGTATTCCAAAGGCAACTTATAGATGTGATGTGTGGAGGTATAAGGATGTGAGAGACTTGCAGGTGGTGGATTTATGCGCAGACTTCTCACCGCCCCCCGCACTCCTGCCTTCATTTTGCACGGGGAGCTTGGTCTGGGATACATCACTGATCATATCACAGTTGCGCTCTTAATGCGATGGCTGAGAATCTGGACATGTGCAGCACCCACTTTAAATCAACTTGTAATAGCGGATTGTACTGCACTTGAGGGAGCCTTGTGTATTCCCTGGATAAGGTATAGCTCAGAGCAGATGAGTTGGCTAGGCTGTCCTGATTTGTATACAAACCCTAGGTCTTTACACCCAAGTGACATTAGGAACATTAAACATCTGTTTCTGGCCAGGCAGCAGGGGGAAAGGGAAGGCAGGGAGCTTGCTAAGCCTTCAGTGAGAAAATGTTTCACATTAAGTTCAAGCTCACAGGTGTAGCCCTATTTGTCACTTGTCAACAAAGCGCACCATCTCTTCCTGCTAACCAGAGTTAGATTTAATCTTATACACTGGTTATTAGCCTCTCCCAAAGGCTTCTCAAAGCCTGGTGCCTCAAAGCCATGTTCATGTGACAACTTCTCTGACCACGACACTCTGCATTTTACATTCTTTTGTGAATTCTATGCCCCCCTGCGGACAAAATTCATCCTTCCACTCCTTAGATCTGGCCAATTTGTCCAAGTAAGGCCTCATTATTGTATTTACAAATGCTTTCCTCCCCTATGGTTTGCCTCGGGATCGCAATTTTTTTTTCAGGAGCTCTAAGACTCAGGAAGAAGATGCCCATGGTCCAGTAAGCCTGAATCTGATTAGTGTTCCTTGGGCATTACTTGTGCTTATCTTACGATGGTAGATTGCATGGTTTGCACTTTATCTGCTGAATTTTATATTTCGAGCTACCTTCCGTATTATCTTTTTAACAGTGAGTCTTATTTTTTCCCTGTTTGTAGATTTTTATATGTGCTAACCGGAACTGCTATGTATTTATGGTCACTTTTTAAGCCTTTGTATTTATAAGTGTCTTTGGTACAATTGTTTTTACTTGTGTGCTTTTACGGCCTTTGCTGGCCGAATAAAAAATCTTTGAATGACTGACCACATCAGTGAATCTTTTGCAGTAATTGAGTATCATACAATCTGTTATGCTCACAAGTGCATTTGCAGGTACAGCTGGCAGTCTCATGGCACATCCCATGAGAATCTTGTGAGGCGATAAACCAGTTCTCCTCACCGGAATACTTTGAATACTCATCAGTACCAAAAGCAAAGCATCAGGCCATTTCACTGAGGCTGAGGCACAAACCTTGGCCAATTGAGACTTAATGGTGCCAGTTAGCTGCTCTACAATGTCAGAAGCTTCAGGTCAATAGCTGCAATGGAATCTTTTTTCAATTTGTAGTGTTGTTCATATCATTCTCAGGACCTCATTGTTAAAGTGGGTTCCTCGATCTGATTCCAGAGTAAACAGCATACTGTGCCTTGGTATCAATTCTCGCAATACCAGTTTTGCTACAGTGAGACTGTCTTTCCTTCTGGTTGGGTAGGCCTCCAGTCATTGCAAAAAGATGCAGACAATGACCTGGACATATCTCAAACCGTTGCAAACAGGAATCTCGATAAAGTCAATCTGCATTCTTTTGAAGGGACCACCTGGCTCCCTATGTTACTCAGTGTAACAGGAGTTCTTTTCCCTACATTCATTTGTTGGCATGTCACACAAAGATGGCACAATTCTTCCACGAGCATCTTAAATCTGGAATTGAACCAATTTTGCCTAAATAGCCTTGTCATGGCATCCCTCCACAATGTGTGTGTCCATGGAAGTGCTGTATCATTGGAAACAACAAACTATCAGGTAACACTGGTTTCCCATCAGCTGACATCCAAATGTCATGTGCGTTTTTCTCCCATCCTGCTCTGATCCAACCTTGCCGTTCTGCTTCTGAAACATTTTCTCGCACCCTTTTTAATTCTTCCCATGTGTCAGTTATTGACATCAACTTAGAAAAGAAAGTGTCCTCCTCAGATCCACATGCAAAGGGTCTGTTAAATGTGCAGGCCAATAGTGCACAATACTGTGCAAACTCATCAGCGTATCTGTTTCCAACGGCAATGCAACCATTGCTACTGCGGTGTGCTGTACATTTCCACAGCAATTTCAACAGGCAATTGGAAAGCTTCCAAAAGATTTTTCACTGGCTTCCCGTTCCTGATAGGGGCTCCAGAAGAGCTCATGAAACCTCTTTGTGACCACAATTTCCCAAAATCATGGACAACACCAAAGCCATACTGACTGTCTGTAAATATAGACACTTTTAATGGGATGTCAACATACAAGCGCTTGTAAGGGCAATTAATTCAGCAACTTGTGCTGGGATAATACCTCGAAGCTGTGAAACTTCCACAACATCATTGACTGTGCAGACAGCATAAGCTGCTGTGAGAATACCTTCGTTGTTTTTCAAACATGAGCCGGCAACTAAAATTATACAATCAGGCTCATTCAGGGGTTCATCTTGAAAGTTGGGTCTTAGCTTTGTGCATAAATCAGTGACATCTAGGCAATCATGTTCAACATTACAAACCTCATCATTTATAGGCAACAAATTTGATGGCTTCAAAATCTGTCAAAGTTTTAAAGTCACAATGTCAACAGCTAGGATCTGTTCATACTTTGTGAGTCTACTGTGAGTCATGTACTGGGCTTTTGTTCGTGTCAATCAGGGTTTGTATAGCGTGGCTACTCACTCGTGAGGGTCTCAAGGTGCTGAGGGGCTGCTTATCTGACAGGGTGTGGAGGTTCATTCGAAGAGCCAGGTCTTGACGTCCTTCTTGAATTGGGTCAACGACACGGATTGCCTGAGGTGGAGGGGCAGGGTGATCCAGGTTCTGGCGGCAAAGTAGGAGAAGGATCTTCCTCCGGTTCTGGTCTTGTGGATCCTAGGGATGGAGGCAAGGGCGAGTTGGGCGGTGCAGAGTTGTCTGGCAGGTATGTGGAACGAGAGGCGGTGGTTCAGATATGCTGGTCCTGCGTCGTAGAGGGCTTTGTAGGCATGTGGGAGGAGCTTGAAGGTGATATTCTTGTTGACTGGGAGCCAGTGGAGTTGTTGGAGGTGTTGTGTGATGTGGCTGTGGCTGGGTATGTCGAGGACCAGTCTGGCTGCGGCATTTTGAACATCTGTAGTTTCCTGAGCTGTTTCTGGGCGACGCCTGCGTAGAGTGCATTGCTGTAGTCGAGTCTGCTGGTGATGAGTACATGGGTGACTGTCTTTATGGATTCTGTGGGGATCCATCTGAATGTCTTTCGAAGCAGGCGGAGCATGTGGAAGCAGGATGAGGATACTGCGTTGATTTGGTGATTCATTGTGAGCGAGGAGTCAAGTATGATGCCGAGGTTGCATGCATGGTCCTTAGGGGTGGGAGGGATTCCCAGTGCGACGGGCCACCAGGAGTCATCCCAGGCCAATGGGGTGGATCCCACGATGAGTACTTCAGTCTTGTCCGAGTTGAGTTTGAGGCAGCTGTCTTTCACCCAGGTAGCAACGACCTCCATTCTGCTGTGAAAGTTGATTCTGGCGGCTGTGGGTTCGTTGGTCAGGGGGAGGATCAGCTGGGTGTTGTCGGCAAAGGAGACAATGTTGAGTCTGTGGCTTCTGATGATGGCTGCGAGGGGTGCCATGTAGACGTTGAAGAGGGTAGGGTTCAGGGAGGAACCCTGGGGCACTCAGCAGCTGATCTCTGTAGGTTCTGAGAGGAACGGGGGTAGTCTGACTCACTGTGTACAGCCTGTGGGGAAGGAGTAGATCCAGTCCAGTGCCTTGTTGCAGATGCCAGCATCGCCGAGTTTCGTGAATAGGGTGTGGTGGGATGCGGTGTCAAAGGTGGCCGAGAGTCCAGTAGGATGAGGGATGCAGTTTTGCCCCTGTCGAGGAGGGAATGGATGTCGTCGGTGGCGGCGAGAAGTGTGGTCTCGGTGCTGTGGTTGCTTTGGAAACCGGATTGGGAGGTGTCCAGGATGTGGTTCTCTTCAATGAACTCGGAGAGTTGGGCGTTGATGGCCTTCTTGATGACCTTGGCTGGGAAGGGGAGCAGGGAGATGGGTCTGAAGTTATCGAGGTCTGTCAGGTCGACGGATGACTCCTTCAGCAGGGGGTTGATCTTGGCGTGTTTCCAGTCATTGGGGAAGGTGGCGGTTTCGATGGTGCAGTTAATGGTGCGGCGAAGCTGGGGGCGATGGAGGCGACTGCTCTATGCAAGATGTGGTAGGGGCAAGGATACGATGGAGCTCCTGAGTGAATGCTCTTCATAGTCTTGAGTGTGTTGTCTGCGGTGAGCGGAGTCCAGTTGAGCACGGTCTGTTGTGGTGCAGTGTGGTTGTGTGCGGTGGTGGCAGGCATAGTGGCCGGGTCTGGGGTGCCGAAGCTATTGTAGATCTGCCTGTTTTGTAGTGGAAGAAGGTGCCGAGTTTGATGCACAGGTCTTGGGAGGGTGGGGCATCTTTGGTCTCGCTGTTCGGCCTGGCAAACTCCTTGATGATGGCAAAGAGTTCTTTGCTGTTGTGTGCATTGGCGTTGATTCTATCTTGAAAGGCCGTTTTCTTTGTGGGTTTGAGGAGAAGATGGTGTGCGTTGACAGCAGATTTGAAGGTTGCGTGGGTTTCCTGGGTTTTGTTGTTCCTCCATCTCTTCTTGAGTCGTCTGCAGATGTGTCTGGACTCGCGGGTGGCGGGAGTGAACCAGAGGTTTTTTTTAGAGTGCTGTTCACCTGATGTCTTCTTGAGGGGGCCAGAGTGTCAGCCAGTTGGAGATCCATCGGTGAAGGTTGCGTGCTGCGGTGTTGGTGTCTGTTAGTGTTGGCGACCTGGTCGTGCTGAGGAAGTCAACGAGAAGTTCTTCGGTGGCCTTGTTCAGCTGCGACGGGGGGGGCAATGAGGGCAGTGGTGTACGGTGGCTGTGGCGAAGGCAAGATATTTCTGCTGGCGGAGATGACGGGGTCGAGCGTGTGTCCGGCTCTGTGGGTCGGTGCGGTGACTAGCTGCTTGAGTCCGATGTTGTCGAGGTTCTCCAGTAGGGAGGTGGTATTCTGGTTACTGGGATTGTCTAGGTGGAAATTTAGGTCTCAGAGTAGGATGTAATCAGTGGATGCGAGAGCCTGAGGTGCAATGAGGTCCAGGATGGAGTTGGTGAAGGGCATACATGGGCCGGGGGGCCTGTAGATGAGGGAGGGTAGTGTTGGGGTTGGTCTGGATCTGGAAGTGGAGGTGTTCCATGGTTGTTGTTGGGTTGTTTGAGTGCGTGATCAGTCGGAGGGTGTTCTTGGGGATGATGCCGATTCCTCCTCCTGGTTGGTCGGCTGTTCTTGTGGGTGATTTTGTAGCCATCCGAGATGGCGATGTCCGGTCCAGTACAGGGATTGGGGCAGGTTTCCCTGAAGAAGGTGATTTCGGGAGAGGCGTCGTTGAGGAGGTCCCAGATTTTTGTGGTGTGTTTGTGGAGGGCTCACACGTTGAGGAAGATGCAGTTGAGTCGGTCGGGTGCGCTGTTGGTCTCCTGGGCAGTGAGAGGAGCTCGTGTGTTGGCGTGGGTGAAGGTGCGGCTGCAGTTCTGCCAGGCAAAGAGTCCATGGGTCTCCTTCGGTGACGCGCAGTGCCAGGCAGCATGTCGTTGTGTGTTGAGGGCGAGCAGGGTGCTGGTGTCGTAGCGTGGGAAGGGTCGAAAACAAGGGTCCCTGGTGCTGGGCGCGGTCCAGGCACGGATGGGCGCAGACGGGCTTGCCTTTGGTGTGCCAGCGGCGCTGCCACAAGTGCTGCGGGTGGCTGGACAGCTGGGAGGTGGGAAACGTGGGAAGGGTCACTGAAGGGGAGTGGGCTGTGGGGAATCGCAACGGCAGGGGCGAGAGTGGCAAATGGAAGGCAAAAGGGAAAAGGAAAACAGAATAAAGGAATAAAGGCAGAATCAAGAGAAAAAGAGCACAATAGAGGCAAAAAGCAGAAAAGAGACAGAGGGGCAGCCCTAGAAGTAGAGTAGAGATGCTCTGCCACTAGACCTCCAAGGATTAGGCTCAGGCAGAAGGAGGGCCTTGAACACCTGACCAGTGGGTCAGAAGCAGCAACGGAGGCAGTAGCCGACATTAAGTAGTGCTGCGGGGGGGCGTGGACAGCTGGGAGATGGGAAACGCAGGAAGGGTCATTGGAGGGGGGTGAGGCCACGGGGGATCGCAGGGGCGTGAGCGATAAAAGGAAGGAAAAAGGAAAAAGTAAAACAGAATACAGAATAAAGGTAGAATCAAGAGCAAGAGCAGAATAGAGGCAAAAGCAGAAAAGAGAGACAGATGGGCAGCCCTAGCAGCAGAGCAGAGATGCTCTGCACTAAACTACCAGGGATGAGATGCAGGCAGTAGCCTGTGGGTAGAGGAGGGCCTCGAACACCTGACCAGTGGATCAGCAGCAGCAACCAGGGCAGCAGCAGCTACCAGGCAGAGCTGCGCCTTGAAGGGAGCAAGTCCACTAAAAGGTTAGTGGACTGTCGGGTCAGCAAACTTTCCACAGAGTATAGGACCATTATAGTTCAAGGCTATAGTTAAAGGCCCATCACTAATGTATTGTATTGTATAGTAGACTTGTATAGCGCTCTGTCACCCAGCGGGTATCCTGGCGCTAAGCTTACCCTGCAGACGCAATGCTTGGCTGCAGCCATATGAGCTGAAGAAAACTGAGGCTACGACTGGACTATACTAGTCCCTGGGAAAAAGCCATGTTTTCAGCTTCTTTCTAAAATTTAGCAAATTCTCAGTTTGTCTGAGGTCCATCGGTAATTTGTTCCACAGACGCGAGGCTACAGAGCTAAATGATCTGCCTCCCATCCGTGTATTTTTAAATCTGGCTGTACACACCAATTTTGCACACGATGAGCGTAGGTTTCTAACTGGAATATACCAATTGAATTTGCTCTGCAGTGGTCTAGGTCCCACTCCATGTATTTCCCTATGAACAATACAGAGTGCTTTAAATTGTATTCTTTGCAGAGTTGGTAATCAATGGAGGTCCTTCAACGATAAAGACGCAGAGGACCTACGCTGTCTTTTTAATGCTAGCTTGGCTGCTATTGTTTGAATCCTCTGCAGCTTATTAATCAGAGACATTGGTGCTCCAAGTAGTAGGGCATTGCAGTAATCCAACCTGCTCAAAATGACACTCCTCACCACCTGTGACCTAGCGGAGGATGGCAATAGCGGAAGTATCTTACGTAAGGCTCTGATCAGAGATACGCAGGTGCCGACTATTCTATTTACGTTTGAGTCTAACTGTAGGCTACTATCAAATAATACCCCCAGATTACGCATCGTTTTAGATGGAGTCAGTGGGTTGTCTGTTGGAGTAGGCCAGAAGTATGCTGGGAGTGGGCGAGAAATTTTATTCGCTATGCAATGTACAATTTCAGTTTTATCACCATTAAATTGTAGTGAATTGTCCTTGAGCCAGTTTGTGGTTCTTAACATGCACTCATGGAATCTTTCCAATGATACTTCTTGAGACCCTTCTAATGAGAAGACAAGCTGCGTATCGTCCGCATAGTTCACTACTTCGATCGCATAGGATTTGATGATAGAGATAAGTGGACGCAGGTAGATGTTAAATAAAATCGGGCTTATTGATGATCCCTGAGGGACTCCGTGCCGTATGAAATGATTTCTGGATACAAAAGGTGGAATAGCCACTGCCTGTCTATCTGACAGGTATGACTGAAACCAGTTGAGCACTATACCCTCGATTCCAAATTCCTTAAGCCTTTTAAGTAGAGTGTTATGATTAACCGTATCAAATGCGGCCGACATATCAAGTAGTACCAATATGACCGCTTGGCCGGTGTCAGCACGCATTCTTAGCTCATCTAGGACTGTCACCAGGGCTGTCTCAGTGCCATGTACAGGCCGAAACCCGAATTGAACCTTATCTAATAGATGATTTTCTTCCAAAAATTGTGAGAGAGCTCTGCTGACTAACCGCTCCAGAATCTTTACTGGATAAGGCAGCAACGAGATAGGTCTATAATTCGATGGACAAAGAGGATCAAGTGTGTCTTTTTTCAGTAAGGGGGGTCACCATAGCCTTCTTCCAGCAGCTAGGGACCATACCACTACTCAGTGACTGACAGCAGATTTGGTGAAGCCGGGGAAATAGCTCTATGTTAAATTCTTTCCACAGCCTATGCGGAAGTGGATCCAGTGGAGATCCAGAGGAGCCGCTTAATGCTATTTTACTAAACTCCTCCTTTGTAGGGATCAAAAACTGATCCAAGGACGCCTGTTTAGCTTTATCTACTCCCTCTACCTGCTTCCTTATCGTCGCTGATTCCAATGAACCATTTCCATTGTTCATCCCCGTTTCCCTGTTAGGTTCCAGGCCATCAATGATTTTGTTAATTTTCTCCTCAAAGAACACTGCAAGGCCATCACACAACTCTTGCGTGGCTACAATCTTGTTTTTCACACATTCGGGTTTGGATAATTCCTTCACTATATTAAATATGGTACTAACCCTGTTAGGTGCCCGTGAGATAATTCTCTTATAGTACTCTGCTTTAGCCTTAGCAATTGTTCCTTTGTACGTATTCATCGCTGATTTCAAGGCTATTTTGTCCTTTTCCTCATAGAGTTTCCTCCATTTCCTCTCTGCCTGCTTGCATTCTTTCCTTTGTGCCTTTAGTTCCTCATTATACCATGGGGCTGATGGTTTATCCCTGTTTTTAAATTTTTTCACTGGTACTAGTTGGTCAAGCGTATGATTAATCTGGTCGCAGAAATTAGGGTCATTTTCTTCCACAGATTTACTAGTGTCAAAAGGGCTTTTTTCAATGCATAACGGGAATTGTTTCATTTTCGACAACTTAGCCCATTCCCTTCCCTGTCGGGTGTCACCCACATGAGAGATTCTATTACTCATGCCCTCACTCCTCTCGATACCAGCCGGGCAGTCCTACAGCAACAGGGTCTAGGGTTGTTGAAAGTATGGCACTGGTTTTCGAGCATCTCCATGCATCTGAGTAAGCAAATAGAGTGTAACCCTCCCTCTCACTGCAAAATAAAGTAAACATCTTACTGTATTCAGCCATTCATAGTGTTGGGGCACAACAGAGACTTTCTCTCAGCTCTAGGAAAGATTTCAAGCAATCATTGTCCGAAGGAAGTGCATCAAGCACATCTTTCTGTGGCAGCCTCAGTAAAGGCTTAGCCATTAGGGGAAATTTGGTATTCACTGTCTACAGTAGCCAACCATTCCCAAAAACATCCTGACTTCTCTCTGTGTTCTAAGTGGATTCATCTGAAGAATTGCTTACATCCTTTCTGGTGACACTTTTCTTGCTCCCTTCTCAGTATTGTGTCCCAGATACTCAGCCAGGGTATTCAAAAGTGCGATTGTATCCTGCTTACAGGCTTCTCGTGTCTCTGATGCCACAAGTAGGTCATCTATATATTGCACACATAATGATTTGTAGGGCATCTATAATGACTCTAGATTCTTTTTCAAGATCTGGTTAAAGATGGAAGAAATCTCTGTATACCCTTGTGGGACTCAGCACCATGCCAAAACTTTCTGCTGAAATACAGAGGAAAAAAGATATTGACTATCCTTATGTAATGGCACTGGAGAAGAAAGCTTGGCAGAGATCAATAACAATAAACCATTCTGCAGTGCATGGAATTTGAAAAAGTATAGTGGCTGGATTCAGTACCACGGGACAACACGGAACAACAGTGCTATAAATGTTTCGGAGATCCTGCACAATCCGATATTTACCATTGGGTTTCTGTAAACCCATGATTGGAGAGTTGCATGGACTCCCAACCAATTCTCTCAAAATCACTTTACTTGCATGTCCTCAATTACAGGTCTTATTCCTGCAACTGTCTCCGGTGTCAAATTTTATGGCAATGTTCTTCGATACACTGCATTTGATTTTAGTGTGACTCGGACTGGTTCTACACCTTTGATTAGTTCGATATCTTTTCTTGTGAAGTCCCATACTTCTGAGTTCACAGTTTCTTTCAAATCAGGAGGAAACTCTTCAGTTGTTCTCACTGGGAACAATCCTCCAACTGAGTCTTGTCGGGCCATCTTAAACTCAACATCCTCATCATGAGTTTGGAACTCAACACCATCCGGAATGCAGTAAATCGTGCAATTTAACTTGCACAACAAATCTCTCCCTATCAGGTTTACAGGACTTGTAACACAAACAACAAATTGATAGCTTTCCTCAAATGAGCCTATTTTTACAGGAACTTTTTTTGAAACTGGGTTTGTGATCTATTCATTTGAAACTCCAACAGCTTGGATCTTCTTTCCTGTGAGAAGTAGGTCTGGGACTTCCACTGTTATAACAGTGGATCTGGTAGCACAAGTATCAATCACAAATGATATGGGGTGGCCATTTACCTCACCTTCTACGAAAGGACCATTCTGGTCTACCTCTACGACTGCACCAAGCATGCAATCTTCCTTCCCCCTCAGGGACCGCCATTGGGAACTATCGGAGCCGTATCTGCCATTATCATATACAGGAAATTGTTGAAATGTATTCTGATTTTGATTCTGGAAGGGATTTAAGTTTGCTTTAGGCAACTGATTGAAATTAAATCTGGGGTTTCCCCATATTTTATAGGACCATCTGGGCTTGTGGGACTTGCATCATCGGGACCTGTTTCTGCATTGGCATTTGCATCTGCTGATTAGGCACTTTTTGCATTTGCATTTGAGTTTCCCCCCTGCATTTTTGCATTTCCATTCACTCTATCAAGATTAAGCCTACACTCTCTCTTCCAATGCCCGATCTTGTTACAATAATGACAAGGAGTCATTTTCTTCAGAATAGCAATATCCATACTGGAATTTGGATTAACCGGAACACCTCTACCTCTACTGAAACCTCCTTGAGTACCTTGCACTCCTGCTTGTGCACCAACAGCTTGCATACAACTTTGATTTCCTGCAAAAGACTGATTCTGAAACTTTCTCTGAGCAAACTTCGTCTGGGCCAATATGAATTTTACTTTAAGATTTTTCTGCTTCATTTCTTGTTCATCATTTCAATATTTGCATACCTTAGGATCTCATCAAGTGACTTATTCTGCCAGCAAACCACACTTTGTTGTATATGCACACTGATCTCTGGTCTTAACCCAATAACAAACTGAGATACAAAGAATCCCATAACACTGACAAGAGGATATTTTCTCCCACTGTTCTGTTGAAACACCTGAAGCAATTGCTCATAGTAATTATGAGGTTCTTTTCATATTTACCTAATCAAGTCCTTTCAGAGGAACCTTGCCTTTCAGGAAAGCAATCACCACTTCATACTTCTCCATAACTATAGGAGATGGTGTGTTAGGTGCGTACCTCTCTCATTGGCTCTTTATGTGGCCACTGCACAATGACCTTGTATTCAGCCCACAAATCATATGGCACCACAATCTCAAAGATTGCATTCTAATCCATTCACAAAACCTTTCAAATTTTGACATATCTGTCAACCTGTGTGTACCACTGCACCGGTTTGTCTCTCAGTTTTGGAAAATTATTCGTAAATGCTGCAAGATCACCTCTGCTCCATGGGATACAGCTCTACCTAGCAAGGCAACATTCCCAGATACACTTCTAGACACGGTTTTAAACCTGATAACACTACACTCCAACCTATGTGTTCTGGGTGACCTCAACATTTGGTTTGACAAACCCAATATGCCCCATCCCAAAGCAATCACCGCTGGACTAGACGCACTGAACCTGGATCAGATCATCCATGAACTCACACACATTAGTGGACAGATCCTAGAAGTCATTTTTGCTAATACAGAACTAGTTACCTTTCAAACGATGACTCCAGTCACATGGTCGGACCACCATTTGCCTGCCTTCCAACATAAAACAACAGTAAGTGGTGCACCTAAAACCACCTTACGTGCATCCACCTATCGGCCATGGAACAAACTCAACTTGGAACACTTAGAAACACAACTAACATCCAGTACATATCTAGAAACAATAAATTCTGTTCAAAATCTATGTGAGTGGCTACATAAAGCTTTTGATATCCTGATACCACTAAAAACCACACAGCAAAACAAAAGAAAACAAGCACCTTGGAGAAATACAGAGATAAAAGAGATAAAACAACAAATTAGAAAGCTGCAACGTGCCTGGCTCAAAACAAATGCCAATCAAGGCAAACTTCGCCTACAGAAAATTAACAGATTATACAAGTCAGCTAGCAAAAAAGCAAAGAAAAGATACTATTCAGACAGAATTCAAAATGCTAAATGTGCAAATAAAGAATTCTATAAAATTCTCAATTAATTTGGTAAACCAAATTGCATAGAAGGAGCTTATCCCATTACTCAAGATTTCACAGACAAACTGGCAAATCATTACACGGACAAAGCAGACACGTTGGACTCATACTTAAAACAGAGACAAAGCATCAGTACCCTTTTACAAAGCTACAATCCAAGAATACTCTAACCCAGCCTCTCTGTTCCTTCCAACACATTTCAGACGATGAATTTATGGACCTGGTCAAAGCAAGCAGGCCTGCCGGCAGCCCTTCTGACCGGTGTCCACCGCAAACCTTCAAGACAATTCTTCTAACATTCTCTCTGCCACTCCAATAAGGAGAATCATCAACAACTCCTTAACTACTGGAATATTTCCAGAAGAACTCAAAAAGTCATACATACGCCCATTACTGAAGAAAACAAACTTGGACCCACTGAACCCCGACAACTACAGACCGATTGCAAATGGACCTTTCCTGGGCAAACTAATAGAAAGAGCAGCGTTCGCCCAGATCTCACAGTTCTTTGAAGAGAATGCCATACTTTCAGACTTCCAAACAGGAATCTGTCCAGGAAGAGGCACAGAATCTGCCCTCCTTGCCATCTGGGTTGACCTGAAAAACACAGTTGACCACAACGCGGTTGCTGCGCAGCTTCTCTTGGACCTCTCGGCTGCCTTTGACACAGTTGACCATGACACTCTGATACAAAGACTCTACGAAGCCGGCATAGAGGGGACTGCTCTAGACTGGATCGCATCCTACCTTCGCAACAGAACTAATGTCATCCATACCCCCCTTTCTCGTCCAAACAGTACTTCACAAAAGCAGAAGTCCCTCAAGGCTCTATTATCTCACCCATGCTTTTCAACATCTACATGAAGTCATTACCGGCACTGATCAATCAATTTCACCTCACGTGCTATAACTATGCAGATGACAAACAAATAGTCCTTCAACTGGAATGCCCCAAAGACATTGGAAACTCGCCAATTTTCAGTTGTCTCAGAGTTGTGGATCAATGGATGACATGGAGCCATCTCAAATTGAATGCTTCCAAAACGGAAATACTCACTTGTGGAGATTGGAAAGATTATGACCCACTCACCGCATGGCCTGATGATCTGGGAACAGTGCCTAAAGCATCAAAGGAAGTAAGAAACCTCAGAATGACCATGGACCCCAAGTTATTGATGAATGTCCAAGTGGACAAACTAGCAAGATCAAGCTTTGTTACTATAAAAACTCTGCGACGAATTTTCCCCCATTTGGGATTTCCACACAAGGTCCAGGCTACCATCACCCTTGTTCTGCCCAAACTCGATTACGCCAATAGCCTCAACCACGGATCAAATTTAACGACTATGAAAAGACTACAACGGATTCAGAACTCGGCTGCCAGACTACTCTTACATATAAAATCGCAAGACCATATCTACCCTGCCTTGAAAGCCCTGCATTGGTTACTGGTTGCCAGAAGATCCATGTTCAAGCTGCTTTGTATCACCCACAGAGCGATACATGGAACAGGACCGCTCTTCATCAGGAATAAAATCACCAAACACATTCAACAAAGGAACCTCTGCTCTAGAGTGGCACCTCACCTCAAAATCCCAAGATACAAGAAGAGAACCATGGGTGGCACATCATTCTCGGTTTAAGGAGCCAAACTATGGAACTCTTTACCCCTCAACATAAGATCCACGGATAACCACCTTATCTTCAGAAAACTACTCAAGAATTGGTTCTTCCACACATAACCACCATACGCAAACAGAAGAATACAGCATATCTCTCTGTATATAAGCATTTATTTGTGCTATAGATATGTACCTATATATGTGTATTGGGTTGTATAAATGTGTAGAATAATTATGTTTAAAAAAAATATATAGATATTCATTAGTTCTGCTTAACAAATGTACATATTACTGATAGTTACATTATTCTATGTTTTTAACATGTATATAAGTGACTGCAAAAAATAAGTAAATCTTTTATCATACCGATTTATTTACAATTGCTTCACTATTGATTTACAAAAAACATATATATAAATAAATAAAATTAATTTAAAGTACAACAACACTTGAAAGTCGGAGTTTATTTAATGCATCTTTAATCTACATATACTACCTTCCTTTATGCATCTATATACCTTCCATGTACTTATGGATCTATATATTTATTACTTTTCTTCTAATTCAGCATATCCAATGCACTACCCTATTTTCACCCTATACCGCTCTCAATATATCCTCTACCTCAAGACTATGACTTATCTCAAACCTCTTTCTACTACTCTTTCCAATGCACTTTCCTATTTCTCACCCTATACCTCTATCAATATATCCTCTACCTCTACTCTCTCATTCATCCCAAACCCCATACCACTACTAGGATCCCCCAAAACAAACCTTTCTAAACCCTTCTCTCTGACTCTTCCCCCTCCACCTCCCTTTTACTCACCCAAGCCTCCTCCTACTGCTATGAGCTCCAAAAAAAATATATATCTAAATCTTTCCCTCTTCTATCCCTCCACTATCCTTTTCAATCCAAATAACTTACTAACATGTCCACCACTCAAATTAATCTCATATTTCACTATACTAATTCACCACTAGTCCTGTATGGGCTCCGGAGTAGCGTGCTACTTGCTGAAAAAGCACTTCAAAATCTCATCAGGGGTAGCAAGCTCCATATAAATGCAAACCCTTTCCCCTCTTCTATCCCTTCGCTATCCTTATCAATCCAAATAACTGACTAACATATCCACCACTCAAATAACTTTCATATTTCACTATACTAATTCACCACTAATCCTTAATGGGTTCCGGAGTAGCGTACTACTCGCCAAAAAAGCGCTTAAACACCCATCAGGGGTAGCAAGAGCTATATAAATGCCAACCTTTTTTTCTCTCTTCTATCCCTCCTCTATCATTCTCAATCCAAATAACTGACTAACATATCCACCACTCAAATTACTTTCATATTTCACTATACTAATTCACCACTAATCTTTTATGGGTTCCGAAGTAGCGTGCTACTCACTGAAATATCGCTTCAACACCCCATCAAGGGTAGCAAGCGCTATATAAATGCAAAACTTTTTCCCTCCTCTATCCCTCCACTATCCTTCTCAATCCAAATAACTGACTAACATATCCACCACTCAAATCACTTTCCTATTTCACTATACTAGTTCACCACTAATCCTTTATGGGTTCCAGAATAGCACGCTACTCACCGAAAAAGCACTTTGACGCATCATCAGGGGTAGTAAGTGCTATATAAATACAATTACAATACAGTACAATATACTCCACCTGCTATCTCACTTAGTGGATTAGCCAAAGCTTCTTCCACATCTTGTGAACCTGTTGATTACTTTTTTATTTTCCCCATCTACTTCTGACTGTTTCTTTTTCTTTTCATGCTTCTAAGATCATTTAATTTTTAATCTCTCAAAATCACTCCAGTTACTAATGCATTTCACGAACTCAGTTATGTGTAACCGCATTCCTTAAGAACACATTGTCTCAATTGCTCCATCATTTCAATGGACCCTGTAACTTCTCTGCAAAGGAAAACCTTTTGAAGGGTCATTATCAATGTTCCCTCTAACTTTTTTCCCCCTAACTCTGTGTGCGGCAGTGTAAGGTCTCTGTGCACTGCAGCCACGGCTTTGTGCACTGGGTATCAGACCGCATGTGGGTGCAGCGGCAAATATCATTCCAAATATTTTGCTTAAAAAAGTGAAAAGACGGTGCATCTCCACACCTGTAGCGTCACATGAAGTATCTTAAGGTAGGTTTTCAATTTAGATACACACGCCACAACATGAATGACATGATGCTGACAGTTCCTCAAGTCCTCTTTGGGCTCTTGCTGCAGCACTGGAGATGGGCTCAGCTGACTGGATTTGCAGCTGAGACCCCACATTTGCCTCAAGTGTCTGATATTGTCAAGTGGCCGCCGCCTGCAGAACTATCTACTGTGCCCGGTCACTGGGCAGGTGATTCATATACATCTCAAAAACTGAGTGAACCTGTGTCTTGCTGGTCAAAACTGTTATTGTTAAATAGACAGTCAGTGCCCCACGTGGATCCGAGGGCTGCGCTTAGCCTTTTCATATCTTCTGGCAAGACACGCCTCTCACTGTAATCAAGCTGAGTGATTGACTCCTGAGGCAAACACCCCGACAGTGGGCGCCCATTTAAAGTTTTGTCTTTCTAAGGACCTTCCGTCCGCCGCTGCCAGAGTCAATTGGCGCCTGACCTCCGCCTGAGGTAGGGGATCGAGTGTGTCATTCTGGGAGCGTTCGATGCACCAATATTGTTTACTACTGTTCCGTTACACTGTCTGCAGTGTAGGTCTGCATGTCCTTCACATAAATTGTAGACCATACAGGCAGCAAAAAATTAGCATGCATTTCAATACATGAAGCTGCTTATGGAGTCTCCTAAAACCCCAGCGCACACATCCTGTTACCGTCTGGTACAGCATCACTCTAATCTAAACTGTGTCTAGTATTTTAAGTGCTCTCGCCTCAGCTACGGTAGCCCCCTTTCCAAGAAAAACAAATACTGGCCAGTTGTTGTTTTAAGAGTCTAAAAGGCCCAGGTATGATATGAAATAGGATTTTAAACAAAATCATATATATTTTGTAACATCACTTTTCTGCCTTTGTTTCCTTCAATTATTAACCAGAAATCGTTAACATAGCATTAGAACACATTCAAACTTGCTTTCGATTTCTATTTGCTGTTTGAAGTATGTACAGATAATGGATAAATTTCATCTTTAGGTGATTTTGCTTTTTTGTGGCAAAACATTAAAAAAACAGTGGTGCTGGTAGAAAACTGGACTGATGGCAACCCTAGCCTCAGCAGTCCCCCCTCCTAGAGCATTTCACGACCACCCGGCATGGGGCCTGCAAGCACTGAAACTTCTCTTGCCCTCCAGGTGTGTTGTGAGAGCAGGAGCTGGGCTGGGCTGCAGAGCCCAGTGTCTGTCCCAGGTGAAGTGGAGCAGACTTTCAAGTTTGTTGACGTGACCCAGCCTGCTGTGAGACTGTGTAACGGTCTAATATCCTAGTTGCACTTGCTATGTGTTAGACCTGGCACCATTGGCGTGGGTCTCCCTTCCATTTTTTGATGTTGCTCCTGTGTTTTGCTATGTTTTTGCTGGTTTTAGATGCTTTGGGCACTGTGCCACTGCTATTCAGTGCCACAGTGCAAGTGCTCCCTATTGTAAATAGTTGTAATGGATTAGTGACTCCATGATTGGCTTATTTGATTTACTTGTCAGACCCTAGTACAGTGCACCATGTGTGCCCAGGGCCTGTAGATCAAATGCTGCTAGTGGGCTTGCAGCACTGATTGTGCCACCCACAGAAGCAGCGTGTAAAGTGTGTCTCAGGCCTGCCATTGCAGACCCTGTGTGCAGTCCAGTACTGCCATGTTGACTTGGTAAGTGCACCCACTTACCAGTCTTCTACATATCAGACACCCCTAAGGTAGGCCCAAGGGCAGGGTGCATTGTAAGTAAGAGGTAGGACATGCCCTGATGTGAGTGGCATGCCCTGATAGTGAATTACTGCCAATTTCGTTTTTCACTATTGCAAGGCTACCTGTCCCCATAGGCCAGAATGGGCAGTTTGATTATAACATCTTATAATCCTAACTGACCCAGGGAACATGGTAGAAAAACGAATTTAGTATGCCTGAACTCAGAATGATAAAATACATCTTTTAGTGAAGTTGGTTTTGACATTCTGTGTTTGAAAATACCACTTTTAGAAAGTAGGTATTTTCTTGCCTAACCATCCAGTCTGCCTCTGCTAGGTTGTGTATTGCATGTCTGGTTTGTGAGTGACAGGAGGGCTTGGGCTCCAGCAGTCTGATGAGTCAGGGCTGGGCTGAATAGGACCTTGGCTGAATAGAGAGTATGGGGCGGGGATTTCCTTTCACTTCCTGAGCCCTCATAGAATAGAGAGTATGGGGAGGAGATTTCCTTTCAGCTACCTGGGCCAGGTCTGCTTTCAACAATGCTGTCTCCACCTCCTGCCAGGAAGCTGCACAGAACTGGTTTTGGTCAGGCACAGACACTCTCTGCCTTCAGAGACAAAGGATTTTTGAGTATAAATATTGGGGCCCAGACCCCAAGACTTTAGATCACTTCTGGGAATCAAGACGGACCTTTGCCAAGGAGAAGAACCAGGGAATCTGAAGGAGTTTGACTGCCCCTGTGCCAGTGTGCTATTTTCTGGGGTTGGCCTGCAGTGGTTTCTTTATTGCTAAGGAAAGGGGAAAGACTTTTATTGAAACTTCCATCATCTTGAAGAAGAATCTCCAAGGGCTTGAACTGTGCTTGCCTCCTGCTGAAGTCTCAGGGATACAAGACTTCACCATCAGCTCCCCGTTAAATTCCCTTGCTGGGGATTCTGTCTGCAGAAGCCTGCGTGTTGTTGGGAGCTGGAAGCGTGACTCAACGAGAAGAAGTGTGTCGCCGCCGCAGCTGTTACCGTCGCATCACAGGAGAAGCGTGTCGCCGCCGCAGAGGTCGCTGCCGCATCACCGAAGAAGCGTGTCTCCGTCGCAGCTGCTGGCCGTCGCATCACCGGAGAAGCGTGTCGCCACCGCAAGGGTCGCTGTCGCATCACCGGAGAAGCGTGTCTCCGCCGCACCTGCTGATCGTCGCATCACCGGAGAAGCGTGTTGCCACCGCAAGGGTCGCCGTCGCATCACAGGAGAAGCGTGTCGCAGGGCCTGTCGCGGCTCAGAAGTTACAGAGTTCGCCACACGGCCGTCGGGCGTGCATGCATCACCTTCCCGTCGTCGCATCGCATCAAGGGTGCCATCTTATCGCATCTCACCGGCGCGTCATCGCATCGAGGTGCCATCTGGTCGCATCGCAACCGGAACGCAGTACGAGATCGATGCATCACCTCCTCTCCGGTAAGGAACAGACGCATCGCCTACTTTGCGCAGGCACTGAGGAACAGAAGCATCGCCTCCCCCGAAGCAAGGAACCGACGCATCACCATCCCTGCGACCCTTTTGTTTGTTTTGCGTTATGCATTTAAGGTTCTTTGTGAGAAACGTGTCGCATTTACCATCAACTTGAACTAAGCTATTTCTACCATCTAAAAGTCATTTTCTTAATATTGTATTGTGGATTTTTGTCGTTTGGGTCTTGTGTTAAGTCTATATAAAGAATACTTATTTTTATAAAACCTGTGTGGTGTCCATCTGTAGTGTTTTCACTGTATTACTGTATGTGTTCACAAATGCTTTACACACTGCCTCTGAGATAAGCCTGCCTGCTCGTGCCAAGCTACCACAGGGTTGAGCAGGGGTTATTTTAGGAGTTTAGCCCCCTTACCCTGACTAGAAGCAAGGGTCCCTACTTGGTCAAAGGTACCTACCTCTGCCAACTAGAGACCCCCAGTTCTAACATTGGTGGCAGCGATGGGATTCTGGACTTGCATTTGTGACTCATCTACAGTGATTGGTGTACACTACTAGTGAGTGCAGGCCAAACGCAACCACATACATTTTGGTAGAAATTTATTTTTCCTTGGAACTGTTGTTTTTGCTAAAGACTGCCAGTTCTTATTACCATGAGCAAACCAGCATCTATTGCATCTATGGATCTAGATTTTGAGGAAGAGAAGGTGGCTGTATACACTGTGAAACAGCTGAATCACTTCTGTAGGAAATTTAGAGTTGCTACTACAGGCCTCACCAAAAAGGAGGAATTCCAAAAGGCGCTGAGGGCCTGGATGGAAGCAAGAAATGCCCCTGAGCAGGTGGATGAGCCTGCAGAGGAGGCTGAGGATGCAGAAGGGCTGCTAGATGGGCCATTGGGTCCAGCCAGGGAGAGGGTGTCTTCCCCCATAGGCAGCAGTGTTTCTTCCAAGGGCCTGACCCCAGGGGAACTGGAGGACAGGGAGAGAAATAGATTGCACAAAATGGAGCTGGCCAAGCTCAAGATGGAGGGTCAGAAGGACCTAGAGAGTAAGAAGCTGGAGCTTGAGAATAACAGGTTAGCTTTTGAAAGGGAAAAAGAGAGATTAGCACATGAGAGATTTTTGAGGGAATTGGAGCTTAAAGATAAAAGCTTAGAAATTAGTCCCTCTGGTGGCAGCGCACCATCTGTGCCTGCAGAAGGCAGGGTATATTTCCCCAAAGATGTCATCAAGGATTTTCATAAGCATGAGGATATTGGGCAGTGGTTTGCAGCCTATGAAATGGCAATGTTGGCCCACCGGGTCCCTGAGAAAGATTGGGGAGCGGGGTTGTGGGGCCGCTTTGTTAGTGATGGGAGGGATACATTGTTAGACCTGCCCAATGAGAGTAGGATAATTTATGCCCACATGAAGGAAGCCCTGATGACCAGGTATGGGTTGACCCCAGAGCTCTATAGACAGAGATTCAGGAATTGTAAGAAACTGGAGGCAACTACCTGGGTGGAGTATGTATCTTTCTTTTGCAGAGCTATGGATGGTTGGGTGAAGGGTAGTAAAGTGAGTACTTTTGAGGAGCTCTATAATTTGTTTGCATGGGAGCACTTGTCTGGTAATTGTTTTCCAGAGCTACGCCAGCACCTTATTGATAGCAAGCTAAATAACCCTAGGAAGCTTGCTGAGGAGGCGGACCGCTGGGTCAGCACCCGGGCCCACAAGGGTCATGTGGGAGACTCCGCCAGAGGTGGGCAGGGTCCACAGCAGAAGAATGGGGGGGACAAGGGTAAACAGAGGGAGTTCCAGAAAGGGCCCCAAAGTAATTCCCAATGGAACCAAGGGAAGGGTTCCCAGCCTCCCCCTGAGAAGAAGACAGAGCCCCTGATAGGTAGACCTGTTCACAGGGGGCCCCCTAAATGTTTTGAGTGTGGTCAAGTGGGCCACCGTTGGTATGATCCCGAGTGTCCCAAGAAGGATCCCAATGCACCACCCCGTGCACCACCCCGTCAGATGGCGAATATAGCCCTGGGGGGGAGGAGATGGGTGCCCAAGGTGGGTGAAGTCCCGCAGAAATGTCCCTTGTCTCTTTAGGAGATTGTGAGATGGTCCCTAGGACCCAGCTGCCTGATAACACTAAGAAATACAGGCAGTGGGTGACCATCAATGGCCATAGGGTGGAGGCTCTGAGAGACACTGGGGCCAGTGTGACAGCTGTCAGTTGTCGGCTGGTGTCTAAAGAGCAGGTGGTCCCCCATGCATTCTTCCTTGTAGTTGCCGCGGACAACTCAGAGAGCCAGTGTGAGGTGGCTCAAGTTCCCTTTGAGTGGGGGGGGGTCTCAGGTACCCTTCAAGTAGCTGTGAGGCCAGCCATGCCTGTTGACTGTCTGATAGGCAATGATTTGGAGAGCTCCCCTTTGGCTAAGGTGGAGAAAAGGTCTCATTTGGAGATGTTGGGTCTGCCTGAGTGGGCTCGGTCTATGGCAGCCAGTAAGGGTGTTCAAGAGGACCTGGAGCCTGAAAGTATGGCCCAGGTACCTGCCTTAAAGAGAAGAGGTAGGGGGCGTGGAAAACCAGCCCCCATAGTTCCCACGGTCCAGGAGGAGGCAGACCTTGAGGGGGATGCCCTGGAACCTACAGGGGAGCAAGTGGCTGAACTAGGGGACCTGCCTGAGCTGACCCATTGGCAGCAAGAAGGAGGACCCTCCAGGGAGGAATTCTGTGAGGAACAGAAGAAGTGCCCTTCTCTTGAGTGTTTGCGGCAACAGGCCACAAACCAGGCAGCCGGTGATCAGTATGGATCACATTGGATCTACTGGGAGAATGGTCTCCTGTATAGCGAGCCTAAGGTTGCTGAGCCTGGGTCAGCCTGTGTGCTGGTGGTACCCCAGCGCTTCAGAGCCTTCCTACTGGGTTTGGCTCATGATGTGCCTTTGGCAGGGCATTTGGGGTAGAACAAGACCTCTGAAAGGCTTGTTACCCACTTTCATTGGCCTCAAATGCGCAAGAGTTCAAATACTCATTGCAGGACCTGCCAGACTTGCCAGGCAAGTGGTAAAAGTGGGAGGAAGCACAAGGCTCCTCTCCAGCCTTTCCCTGTAGTCAGCACCCCCTTTGACCGGGTGGGTATTGACATTGTGGGGCCTCTGGACCCCAAGACAGCCATGGGAAACATGTTTATCCTGGTCTTGGTGGACCATGCTACCCGGTACCCGGAAGCCATCCCGCTCAGGACAGTGACGGCCCCCGTGGTGGGACGTGCACTGGTGGGTATTTTCTCCCGTGTGGGGTTCCCCAGAGAGGTGGTGTCAGACCGTGATACAAACTTCATTTCCAAGTATATGAAGTCCCTGTGGCAGGAGTGTGGTGTAACATACAAGTTCACCACTCCTTACCACCCCCAAGGTAATGGGCTGGTTGAGAGATTCAACCGGACCCTCAAAGGCATGATTATGGGTCTTGAGGAACCTATGATGCGTAATAGGGACGTCCTCTTGCCATGCCTTCTGTTTGCTTACCGTGAGGTGCCACAGAAGTCCTTAGGGTCAGTCCCTTTGAATTGCTGTATGGTCACCTGGTAAGAGGACCTCTGAGTCTGGTTAAGGAAGGCTGGGAGAAAGCTCCCTGGAAACCCCCCCAGGATGTATATAGCTACATGCTGGCCTTCAGAAACCAGACTAGGCTATTCAGACAACTCGCTCAGGCGAATCTGGAAGCCAGCCAGGAAGAGATGAAACGGTGGTATGATCAGAATGCCACTCTGATCGAGTTTCAGCCTGGACAGAAAGTTTGGGTCATGGCCCCAGTGGAGCCCTGTGCGCTCCAGGATAAGTGTACCGGACCATTTGAGGTGCTGGAGCGCAAGAGTGATGTCACCTACTTGGTGGACTTGCGGTCTCCCAGGAACCCCTTGCGGGTCCTGCATGTCAACCGCCTGAAGCCCCACTTAGAGATGTCCGAAGTGGGCATGCTCCTAGCGACAGATGCTGGAATGGAGGAGGAGATTGAGCCTCTGCCTGACCTCCTGTCTGCAACAGAGCAGGATGTGTCAGTGGATGGTGTGAACCTCTCTACCACCCTGACCCCTGAGCAGCAGAATGACTGTTGCCAACTGTTGGGACAATTCTCTGATCTGGTCTCCCTGGTTCCTGGTGTCACTGAGTGGTGCGTCCATGATGTGGACACTGGGGACAGTCCTCCTGTTAAGCACAAAGCTTACAGAGTGACTGACAGGGTCAGAGCTTACATCAAGGAGGAGGTCTCCAAGATGTTTGCCTTAGGGGTGATTGAGTCCTCTCACAGCCCTTAGGCCAGCCCAGTGGTCTTGGTCCCAAAGGCTGCAGCGCCTGGTGCCACACCCGAACTCCGGTTCTGTGTGGACTACCGAGGACTCAATTCAGTCACCAAGACTGATGCGTACCCCATCCCCAGAGCTGATGAGCTCATTGATCGGCTAGGGGCTGCACGGTACCTCAGTACGTTTGATTTGACGTCTGGGTACTGGCAGATCGCCTTAACTGATGGGGCCAAAGAGAGGTCAGCATTCTCCACACCAGATGGGCACTACCAATTCCGGGTTATGCCCTTTGGGATGAAGAATGCCCCTGCCACCTTTCAGAGGTTGGTCAACCAGGTGTTGGTTGGACTGGAGGATTTCAGTGCCGCCTACCTGGATGACATTGCAGTGTTTAGTTCCACCTGGGATGAACATCTGCGCCACCTCTGGGAAGTGTTGACGGCACTGCAGAAGGCAGGCCTCACGATCAAGGCGAGTAAGTGCCAGATCAGGCAGGGTTCTGTGGTGTTCTTGGGGCACCAGGTAGGGAGCGGCCAGGTGGCGCCCCTACAACCCAAGATTGATACCATCCTGGCATGGGAGCCCCCCAAAACCCAGACACAGGTGAGAGCCTTTTTAGGACTCACAGGGTACTACAGGAGGTTTGTCAAGGGGTATGACAACATCGTTGCACCCTTGACTGAGCTGACTTCCAGGAAGCAGCCCAAGAAAGTGAACTGGACTGACACCTGTCAGAAAGCTTTTGACGCCCTGAAGACTGCCATGTGCACAGCAGCCATGCTTCAGGTGCCCAACTTCTCAAAACCATTCATTGTGCAGACAGACGCTTCAGAGCATGGTGTGGGGGCTGTTCTTTCACAGATTAATGAGGAGGGCCTAGACCAACCTGTAGCCTTCATCAGTAGGAAGTTACTTCCACGGGAACAGAGGTGGAGTGCAATTGAACGTGAGGCATTTGCTGTGGTCTGGGCACTGAAGAAGTTGAGACCATACTTGTTTGGGACTCACTTCCTGGTTCAGACCGACCACAGGCCCCTCAGATGGTTGATGCAGATGAGGGGTGAGAATCCAAAGCTGTTGAGGTGGTCCATTTCCCTACAGGGGATGGACTTCACTGTGGAACACCGCCCTGGTACAGAACGCGCCAATGCTGATGGTCTGTCCAGATTTTTCCGCATTAGTGAAGAGAACTCCCAAGAGGTAGGGTAGTTCTCGCCACATTTCAGCTGGAGGGGACACGTGTTAGACCTGGCACCATTGGCGTGGGTCTCCTTTCCATTTTTTGCTGTTGCCTCCTGTGTTTTGCTATGTTTTTGCTGGTTTTAGATGCTTTGGGCACTGTGCCACTGCTATTCAGTGCCACAGTGCAAGTGCTCCCTATTGTAAATTGTTGTAATGGATTAGTGACTCCATGATTGGCTTATTTGATTTACTTGTCAGACCCTAGTACAGTGCACCATGTGTGCCCAGGGCCTGTAGATCAAATGCTGCTAGTGGGCTTGCAGCACTGATTGTGCCACCCACAGAAGCAGCTTGTAAAGTGTGTCTCAGGCCTGCCATTGCAGAGCCTGTGTGCAGTCCAGTACTGCCATGTTGACTTGGTAAGTGCACCCACTTACCAGTCCCTAAACCTTCCCTTTTCTACATATCAGACACCCCTAAGGTAGGCCCAAGGGCAGGGTGCATTGTAAGTAAGAGATAGGACATGCCCTGATGTGTGTGGCATGCCCTGATAGTGAATTACAGCCAATTTTGTTTTTCACTATTGCAAGGCTACCTCTCCCCATAGGCCAGAATGGGCAGTTTGATTATAACATCTTATAATCCTAACTGACCCGGGAACATGGTAGAAAAACGAATTTAGTATACCTGAACTCAGAATGATAAAATACATCTTTTAGTGAAGTTGGTTTTAACATTCTGTGTTTGAAAATACCACTTTTAGAAAGTAGGTATTTTCTTGCCTAACCATCCAGCCTGCCTCTGCTAGGTTGTGTATTGCATGTCTGGTTTGTGAGTGACAGGAGGGCTTGGGCTCCAGCAGTCTGATGAGTCAGGGCTGGGCTGAATAGGACCTTGGCTGAATAGAGAGTAGGGGGGGCGGGGATTTCCTTTCACTCCCCTGAGCCCTCATAGAATAGAGAGTATGGGGAGGAGATTTCCTTTCAGCTACCTGGGCCAGGTCTGCTTTCAACAATGCTGTCTCCACCTCCTGCCAGGAAGCTGCACAGAACTGGTTTTGGTCAGGCACAGACACTCTCTGCCTTCAGAGACAAAGGATTTTTGAGTATAAATATTGGGGCCCAGACCCCAAGACTTTAGATCACTTCTGAGAATCAAGACAGACCTTTGCCAAGGAGAAGAACCAGGGAATCTGAAGGAGTTTGACTGCCCCTGTGCCAGTGTGCTATTTTCTGGGGTTGGCCTGCAGTGGTTTCTTTATTGCCAAGGAAAGGGGAAAGACTTTTATTGAAACTTTCATCATCTTGAAGAAGAATCTCCAAGGGCTTGAACTGTGCTTGCCTCCTGCTGAAGTCTCAGGGATACAAGACTTCATCACCAGCTCCCCCTTGAATTCCCTTGCTGGGGATTCTGTCTGCAGAAGCCTGCGTGTTGTTGGGAGCTGGAAGCACGACTCAACGAGAAGAAGCGTGTCGCCGCCGCAGCTGTTACCGTCGCATCACCGGAGAAGCGTGTCGCCGCCGCATCACCGAATAAGCGTGTCTCCGTCGCAGCTGCTGGCCGTCGCATCACCGGAGAAGCGAGTCGCCACCGCAAGGGTCGCCGTCGCATCACCGGAGAAGCGTGTCTCCGCCGCACCTGCTGATCGTCACATCACCGGAGAAGCGTGTCGCCACCGCAAGGGTCGCCGTCGCATCACAGGAGAAACGTGTCGCAGGGCCTGTCGCAGCTCAGAAGTTACAGAGTTCGCAGCACGTCGGTCGGGCGTGCACGCATCATCTTCCCGTCATCGCATCGCATCAAGGGCGCCACCTTATCGCATCTCAACGGCGCATCATCACATCGAGGTGCCATCTGGTCGCATCGCAACTGGAACGCAGTACAAGATCGACGCATCACCTCCTCTCCGGTAAGGAACAGACGCATCGCCTACTTTGCGCAAGCACTGAGGAACAGAAGCATCGCCTCCCCCGAAGCAAGGAACCAACGCATCACCATCCCTGCGACCCTTTTGTTTGTTTTGCGTTACGCATTTAAGGTACTTTGTGAGAAACGTGCCGCATTTACCATCAACTTGAACTAAGCTATTTCTACCATCTAAAAGTCATTTTCTTAATACTGTATTGTGGATTTTTGTCGTTTGGGTCTTGTGTTAAGTCTATATAAAGAATACTTATTTTTATAAAACCTGTGTGGTGTCCATCTGTAGTGTTTTCACTGTATTACTGTATGTGTTCACAAATGCTTTACACACTGCCTCTGAGATAAGCCTGCCTGCTCGTGCCAAGCTACCACAGGGTTGAGCAGGGGTTATTTTAGGAGTGTAGCCCCCTTACCCTGACTAGAAGCAAGGGTCCCTACTTGGTCAAAGGTACCTACCTCTGCCAACTAGAGGCCCCCAGTTCTAACACTATGCTACAAAATTTGCTTTTTAGGCTAGTGTGCGGTCATGAATGATCAGATCAATGAGGTAATCTTCTGAGCAGCTGCAGTGCCTGCCTGCCCTCTGTTACTGAGAAATGCAGTCACACAGTCTGTCTCCGGATACTGCCCTTCCATTTCTGGTGCTTTGCTGTACTTTTAAGGTCTTCTGAGAGTTTCTTGTTGCTCAAATGGGTGTAATTTCTGGTATTTGTATTTTTGCCTCATTTTCATTGCTTGATTTTGCTCGCGAGGGGAAAGTGTCACTCGTAGTCATTGTAATGTCACTCATAATTACTCTCAAATTATGAAAATGTCACACATGGTAATCTGAAACCTTGGCAGCTGTCAGCCCCACAGCCAAGCACTTTTTACAAAAGAAATGCAGAATCAAACACGACGTGTGCTTTCAGATAATTCTGAAAGCACACGTCATGTTTGACTCTGCATTCCTTTTGCTAATAGTGCGGGGCAGATTGTGGACCTTTGAGATGGTATTCATGTTAATTGCAGCGCTGGTGTACACTGCAATTAACATGAATACTATCTCAAAGGCCCACATTCAGCCAAGCAGCCGCGCACTTTTAACAAAAGAAATGCAGGGTCAAACACGACGTGTGCTTTCAGATGATTGTGAAAGCACACATTGTGTTTGACTCTGCATTCCTTTTGCTAATAGTGCGGGGCTGATTGTGGGCCTTTGAGATAGTATTCATGTTAATTGCCGACATTCAGCCAAGCAGCCGGGCACTTTTATTTTTCACAACAAAATTTTCTTGTCGACAGACAAATCAGCCTTGGAGTATCCAGGGTTACCAATATTATGGGTGGTCCATTAGTTCTGGATTTCACCTTGTTATGTTTGCTTTAACTAGGAACCTTGGTCCTGGTTCTTTCTGAATACTGGTGACTAACCCTTAACTACCAGTAGTGATTTTATGTGTTTTTCCCCTACAGAAAGTCTAAGTAGGTCCTTCCACCTCAGCCCTCCCATGGAGCGTTTAGGGTAGAAATACAGGGTAAGAGTTGGTTTACAACCACTTTTTAACGGTGTGAGTACACGTTGCACCTGCCACGTGTCTCATAAAGACCACTTCACACCACCACGCGCGCTATAGGTATGACGCGGGATGGATGATGTTTATAAACTATCTGTTTACATACTCACACGGTTTGGTTTGTATGTTTTGTTTTTGTTTTTCCTTTCTCTACAGAGTTACTCTCAGTGGTACTATACCAAGAGGGAAGTATCCACCTACATAGTGTTTTTTAACCCCTCCCCTGATCTAGCGACAGGATTTTCCTTCCATTTTTCACTAGTTAAAAGGAAGTGAACACATAGGGTATATAACCCCCCTTTCCCCCCTTTTTTAGGTCCTGAAGAATGCTACGTACCCTTCGGGGACACCTCAGCAGAAACATGTCGACCGCATTTCATACGGTGAAGGGAGAATAATATCCCATACCACCGTTCACTTAGTTTTTAACCACCATACATTTACCATTTGAATAAAGCATAGCACATGGACTAATGTAATGGTTTTTAAATCACTTATCACTCCCCCACGGCCATCACTTAGATTTAGAAGTGCATCCCTGTCTCCAGATGTATGCCCGCCCTCTATCAAACCAAGTTTTTAGAGGGCGAGGACAGCCGATGATGAAGCATGACACCGGGCGGTGTGTGAGGCCAGTCCGTAACTTTTTATGAGATGCCCCCACTGGTAGTGCATCTCTATAGAACTCTGTAGATAAACATAGGAATTGATTCAAGGGGCAGCCCACTTTTGTGTATTCATGAGATAGTGGAGGCTGGCTCGCCCTTTGGCCCCGTGCCTCTGGTTCCCACCCTCAGCAACATTGCTGGGGTTAGTGTGTGGGGATTACTCTAACTCAGGCAAGTATTTTAAGACTCTTCTTCTCAAGACATTAACCATCACTCTGCTACCAGATTCTCCTGGAGCAGGAATCAATTTAAATAAAACGGCTTAACATCTCCATCTCACACCAACAATTTGATCCCTGCTCTTCGTTGTTAGTTTTTTTTTTATTTTTTTTTTATTGATACTTTTCAATATACAAAACAAGAAGACATGAGTACAGACAAGGCTACATTACTAATATATGTAAGGACCAGGTACATGGAATTAATGAAGTACAGTTGAGGGCCAATAAAACACGGTGAGCAGGTGAACCATACATCTGGACATCAGAGGCGTCACAATGAGGAATACCCAGTAATACACCTAGCAGCAGCATTCAAGGAAGGTTCAGGGGCGGGTAAGTAGATGAACAAGGGGCCCAGCGGCAGCCTGGGGAGAGCATGAAGGAATCACGTGAGTGTTGTAACATCAGGCTGTGTGTTAGCAAAGCTGGCAATAGGGTGTGTAAGCAAATATGCTGTAAGGGGTCCCCAATTATCTCGGGGCGAGAGGTCGGGGGAGCAGTTCAGCAAAAACGGACAGTTGATCCTGCCAAAATACCATGTCTCGAATCCACTCCTTAAACTTGGGCGCCCTTCCCCGGCCCCATCGGCAGGCAACACGCCGCTTGGCGAGGAGGAGACTGAATGAAACGAATGGCCTGTATGTCATTGCTATAGGTGCGGTATAGCCAAGGAGAGCGAAAAGGGAGTGTGCGGGAGTGGAAGCGATGTCATCTGTTCCAGAGCCTCTAACACAAGTGTCCAATACTCCTGCACTGCAGCACAGTCCCATGCCAAGTGGAGGAAATCCGCCCTGGAGCCCCACATCGGCTGCATCTATCATCCGTTCGTAATTTGAAGCGATAAAGTTTAGCTGGTGTATAGTATGTGCGGTGTAAGTATTTGTAATGAAGGATGCGGAGGCGGCTGTTGGACGTGCCGTGTTCCGTTTGCCGACAGCAGTAAGTCCACTGCTCCTCCGTGACAGCCAGCCCCAATTCCTCAGACCATTTATCCCTGGGTGCGGTGTGCGGAGTGTGCTGGGTGTTGTACAGTAAGCGGTAAAGGGAGGAAACCCGGTGAGATACAGCGTCGTCAGCTAGGATCATACGAAGCGGGAGAAGTTCCGGAGGCTCCCGGGGGAAGGATGGAGTATATTCTTTAAAGCCTTGGCGCAACCGGATATAGAGAAAAGTGTCCATGGGGGAGGGAGGACATGCAGAAAAAAGTTGTGGTAGAGTACGGAACTGGCCTTGAAGGTAGAGATCTCCCAAAGTCTTGATCCCATATTTAACTAGAGTTTTCTTGAATATGCCTTCCTGAAGTACTGGCATGTTCGGGTGATATGTCAAAGGCAACAGAGGCGAGTACAGTGTGGGGGACTGAGTTCTTGCGACAATGCGCTGCCAGGCCTGCACAGTGCTAATGATTGGAGAAGGAGCCTCTGCGCGTGAGGGGTTGGCAGTGAATATAGCGCCGTTTAGAGTTATGGGGTCTGAGAGCCAGTGTTCAGCGGCCACTTGGGGCATATATCTAGGAGGGTGGAACCAATAGTGCGCATAGTGGGCCTGTGCACAGGTGTAGTAGAGCTCAAAATCGGGTATATCAAAACCCCCTTGTGCGTAAGGCCGGGTGAGGATATCCCACTGCACTCTGGGTTGTTTACCACCCCAGGTGAGTCGAATAAGTTCCGTCCGGAGCATCGCAAAGAAGGCCCTACCCGGGTGATAAGGTATGTTCGTGAATAGATAAAGGAGTTTAGGAAGGAGGACCATTTTGATTAGAGATATGCGGCCCGCAATGGACAGCGGGAGGGCGATCCAGCGCGTGACATTGTCCCGAAGTCCATCGAGGGCACGGCCATAGTTGAGGCACATCAGCTCTTCCTGGTTTGCGGAGATCCAGATTCCAAGGTATTTAACCTCGTCCGGGCACCACGCAATTGGAAAGTCCGGGGCAAACTCTGTGACCGATGAGGTGAGGGGAAAGAGTTGAGATTTAGACCAGTTTATGTGAATCCCTGAAAGGCCTCCGAATCTCACAAACTCCCTAAGTAACGGATTGAGGTTTATCTGGGGTTCCCTGACATATAAGGTAATATCGTCTGCGTATAGAGAGATCAGTATGGGACGGAGCGGGCAGCGGAGGGCCTTATCTTGATGGTACTGTCTAATTTTGGCAGCGAGGGGTTCGATCGCCAAAGCGAACAAGAGAGGCGATAGCGGGCATCCCTGCCGGGTCCCACGAGATATAGGGATAGGGGAGGAAGAGCGACCATTAACTAGAATTTTTGCGACCGGATCGGTATAGAGGAGGCGGATCCAAGACAGGAAACCCCGCGGAAATCCCATGTTCTGTAAAATAACAAAGAGGTAGTCCCATTCGAGCGAATCGAACGCTTTTGTAGCGTCGAGGAAAAAAGCGGCCAGAGGGATCTTTGGGTCCACCGAACGGAGAATGGAAAAGAGCGTGCGGAGATTATGCGAAGTCGCCCGGCCAGGGATGAAACCGGCTTGGTCGGGAAGCACCAGCTTGTCCATTAACAGGCTGAGGCGATTAGCGAGGACTTTAGCAAGGATTTTTGTATCCGTATTTATTAAGGATAGAGGTCGGTATGAGTCACAGCAATCCGCCGCCTTGCCCGATTTAAGAAGAGAAGTGATTAGTGCCATCCTCATAGAGGGGGGCAAATAGCCAAGCTCCAGCGCTTCGTTGAAGACAAGTTTGAGGACGGGGAGTAGTTGGGGGAGATAAGCTTTATAAAAATCCACGGGGAAGCCGTCAGAGCCAGGGGCCTTGCCAGACTGCATTTTCATTATCGCCTCGTGGATTTCATCATTATGAAAGGGGGCTACAAGGAATTCCCGTTGCTCATCACTCAGCCAACCTAGGGTAATGTCCTGTAAAAAGGGGGTAAAGTCAGGGGGGTCGGCCCTGTTGGTTCCATATAGGGTGGAATAGAACTCTGTGAAAGTGCGCAGGATGTCCTGTCCCTCTCTGTGTATCGTGCCATCCGAGTTTTTTATCTCAAGGACGTAATTGGAGAATCTAGGGCGTCTTATCACTTGCGCTAGCTGCCTACCTGGGCGTTCACCCTCGCCATATCTGCGCGCGCGGTAATATCTGCCGCGAAAACGCGCCTCGGAGTCTGCTGTCTCTTTAAATTCTGTGAGCTTATCTCTAAATGCAGCGAGGGACTGCCCCGAGTGAGGGCCGCAAAGGTCCGCTTCCAGTTGCTTAAGTTCACCCTCCAATTTATGAAGAGTGCGGCGCAAATCGCGCAGGACCCCAAAACCCTTGGCCAGACAAACCCCACGCAGTGTGACTTTGAAGGCCTCCCACACCACTCCTATTGATGAGACTGTGTCTATATTGGCTTGAAAAAGGAGGTGATCTCCTCCCCGATCTCAGCCCTGAACACCGTATCGAGCAGAGTCTCCGGGGCAAACCGCCACACTCGGGAGCGGACCGCTGGTCGGGCGGGGCAATCGTTATGAGCACTGGTGAATGATCGGAATAGGTCCTGGCGAGGTGGGTGGCCCGTTCAACCCAGGAGATGCCACCCCGGGAAACCACCCAGTAATCCAAGCGGGCCCAAGATGCATGGAGCGCAGTAAAATGGGTACCCTCTTTGACCCCACGATGAAGGTGACGCCAGACATCAGCGAGCCCATGTGTCCCAAGCAGTCCCTGTAGGGTTGCGTGTGTCCTGGTGTAGTGCGAGGGATGAGTATTAGATCTATCTACCGCTGGGTCAAAGGCAGAGTTAAAATCTCCCCCCCATATGATGTGAGTGGATCCTATTTGGAGGATACGACCCCATAGTGTGGTGTAGAAATCCGGGTCGTCCGTATTTGGGCCGTAGCTACATACTATCGTGACTGACTGAGATCCGAGTGTCCCCCAGAGCATACAGCTGCGCCCCATGCGGTCCTGTATCGAGCCTCCCAGTATGAATGGAGAATTCCGCTTAACTAGGATTGCCACCCCCCTAGAGTATGTGGAATAAGAGGAGAAGACCCGCGTCATTGCCCACCTACCAGCGAATGTAGGAGAGCGAGAAGGGTCAAGGTGAGTTTCCTGCAGCACTGCTATGTGCACTTGATGTCTATCCAAATAGGAAAGGACATTCCTGCATTTCCGAGGATCACGGAGGCCCCTGACGTTCCAGGAGATTAAATTAAGACGCAGAGGTTCCGGGTGTTAGGGCTTGAGGAAATATGTGACGCGAGTGGATGTGTGGCCTACAGAGGATGTAATACCAGGTATGTCGGAATACCAAGTCTGTACCTGTCCAGTGAATTGCAATACAATATAAAGAATGAACATAAACCCCCCCTCCTCCCCCCACCCACAGCAGCACCCCAAATGTGCTGACAGTACTACCTTTGCCCAAAAACAACAAGCACAATGCAACCCAACAGTAAGGAAAGAGACATTGCGCAAAGAAAGTAACCTGAGGGGGATCGCCCATGTGGGGGAACGCCAGTGGGCAACGAGAGAACCTCCCCCAGTGCTGTTAAGCAGGGGGGGAGGGGACTTGGCAAACAGGCTGGGTAGGACACACAACCTCCAGCAGATATAGAATGACGCATCCAGCACAGACGTCATCAGCTGAAGGCAGGAATATGTCAACAGAAGAGAGAACCAGATGACAGTGAATTTAAAGGACAAAAAAAAGTACTCAGCCAGTTGTGCACGTCAGCACTTATCCGTGATCTGAATGATGAGTATGAGATGGATCTGCCCAGAGTGTGCAGGTGAGACTGAGGGTGCGCGCCCGTTCAAGTCTCCGCCGAATCTCCCAGCCGGGAGGTCAGGAAGACAGCAAGTTCAGTACACCTCGAAGCGCCGAGAGCCACTGGCAATTAGTTCAGCTAGTGCACCATAGAGTAGGATGGGGAGTTCAGTCAGCACCCAGCGATGGAGATTGGGAGAGGTGATCCGGGGCTCCCCCCGTCTGGGCGTCCCTCCTGACAGAGCGGAGAAATTCTTCTACTTGTTGATCAGACGTGAAGAAATGATGCTTGTCTCGGTAGGTGACCCGCAAGCGTGCAGGGTACAGCAGAGCATATTCCATCTGAAGCTTGCGGAGCTTTTGCTTGGCCGGAAGCAGTTTGCGCCGGGCCTCCTGGACTGCCATTGTAAAATCGGGGTAAATGGAGAAGCTGTTGCCTTCAAAGTGCAGGTTCTGGCGCTCCCTGGCCATCCTCAACGCAGCGTCCCGGTCTCTGTAGTTGAGGAGGCGCGCGACTATTGGCCGCGGAGCAGCTCCGGGAGCCAGGCGGGGGCCGAGGGAGCGGTGCGCCCGCTCCACGATGAATTGAGAGGAGAAGGCTTCTGCCCCGAAGGTAGTGCGCAGTAGACGTTCAAGAAAGTCCTCCATTCGGCCGGTATTCGTGCTCTCAGGGATGCCAACGACGCGGATGTTGTTGCGGCGACTCCTAGCCTCCAGGTCCTCATTTTTGGCCGCTATCACCTTCAGGAGTTTGTCCATCTGGGCCACTTGTTGGGACACCTGCGTATTGGAGTCTTCAGCGTCCGAGATGCGTTTTTCCGCCTCCTTGATCCGCTCATCGTGTTTCTCCACCTTCAGGACTATGTAATCCATGCGAGTATTCATGGAATCCATCTTGCTGGAGAGGTCGGTCAGACTTCGCTTCATATCCAACAAGAGGGACTTTACCTCGTCGTCAGGAGCTGGTGGAGAGACAGAGGGGGCGCCGAGACCTGGGGGTCCGCATCCTCAGCATTGGAGCGGGTAACAGCCCTCTTAGTGTCAAATGGAAGCTTGGTCTGGCGGCCCTCCGGCTTCCCCATAATGAAGGCGCTCTGGAGACAAGACACCAAAACCAGAGGGAGTCAGCCGCGTCCCAACTCTGCAGGAATAGCGACGATGTGGCGAGAATAGACGGAGCAGCAGGACTGTATAAAGCGACGTTCGCAGAGTGCCAGGAGTGGCGGCGGTCGTCAGGAAGAAAGGTCCCCAGGTGTAGTGGGTCGGTGCAGGAGCCGTTGCGGAAAGCCGAGCCCAGCAGGTCAGTATATTCGCGGAGGCGCCAGTCACTGCAGGGCGATCCCGCACCCCATCCCAGTGTAAAGGGTGCGGGGGCAGGAGATCACTGAGGCCTGGGAAGAGGTGACCAAGACGGGCCAGATCCGGAGCACCGCCGCAAGTTAGAAGTGAAGTGGGGCAGCACCAGCTGATAATGTTCAGGGTGCTGCGCTGTTCACATTGAGCGCGAGAGCACCGCGTATCGTCCCAAGCAAATGGCGGCAGGAGAGACGGTAGGAGGCCGAGCCAGACGTGCAGTCCCCTGGGATCGACAGCGCCTGTCAGTGGTAACCTCAGCAGTGTCAAGGAGCCGGAGTTCACAGTGCCTCACGCGGGGTAGTGGGAGAGAGGCGGCCCTCGCGAGCGCCGAGGCAGCGGTGATTAGTGCCGCACCGAGGGGTGGAGCGCCTCACCGTATGTCATGGTGTGTGCAGGTGCCGACGGGCCCGGATCTTCCCCCGCAGTGTCTACGTTGTCATCGACAGGCGCCAGGAGAGCCAGTGGTGAGCTCCGCACAGAGGGGGGCCGGTCCGCTGCCACAGGGTGAGGAGGAGGATGGTCTCCCGGCCGTAGGGCCCGCGTGCCACGTGTGGATCCCCGGCACTTTCCCAGGCAGCCAAGCCGTACGCAGGTCTCCGCAGGGCGCCGCCTCCGTCCCCAGCAGAGCCCGACAGCCCGCAACAACACCGGCGGTCACCCGCAGAGGCTGAGAGTAAATCGGCAGGTAACGGACTGTTTCAGGAGGCGATTACATTACAGCAATCAAGCATTGCGGTCGTTTGTCCCAGGATAATGGAAGGATAAGTGGGCCAAGTGTCCAGAGCCTCACAGGCCTGTGGCCATCTTGGTCGTGCGCCACCTAGCGCCCCTTCGTTGTTAGTTTAATTACTTCCCTGCAAACGATATTTACTGCCGTTCATGATAAGATCAGGAGCTATTCATCACAAAAGTCATATCACAAGTCAATTTCCAAGGTAATTGAACACTTAGAGTATTCATTAGTTATAAGGGTTTCATTTTCATTTAAAAGGTTTAGTACGCTTTCTTTTTCTTTTTATTCAGTTAGTTTAGGTATCAGTCAACTTACAGAACTGATAATAAAAGAATAGTTAGAGCAAATTATAACAAATAATGCATCAGGCGTGTTCTATAAAGGAAAGAATTCCTTATTTTGGAGAATGGGGCGAAAATGGTGTTAGCAGGGAATCCAAAAAGAGTTCAAGTTCGAGAGGAGGCACGAGATAGAGCATAAAACTCAAAATTTAATAACAAAACAGCCGAACTTCCCATTAAGAGTAGGTCACCAAACTCAGTAGAGTCTCAGAAATAAAGCAAAAATAATCATGCAGTAACAACTGCAATCAGCAATCAGGTCAGGTAGGATAGCAAATCAGCATTAATCTTCAGCATAAAGCCGTTAGCATTCAGTTTCAGTGCTGATGAGTGGTATGGATATGAGCATAGAGGGAAGGAGCATGAGAAAAAGCATGTGTGTTAACAACATGTGTGTTGACACATAATAGGAACACACACTAATATAAACAGTCGAAAGGAATGTTGCAGTTCGTGTAGCATCTTCTTTTCTCCTCGTCCATTCAACTTTCGATTCTTCAGGAGCACAGATTCTTTCCATCCTTTCCCAAGTCTCCATACAAAAGGTTGACTAAGACTTATCATGAAGTACGAAACATTTATTAAAACTATGTTTATGTATGAGGCCTTTTGATTCTTAGACCTCCTTTCCCATGGGTAGAAGCACATTCTTAACCTTCTAATGAAAATACTACGTTAGGCTAAGCAATAGGCTATGTGAAAGAAAAACATCTTCTGCAATAAATATTATTCAGCATCACATTTCTTCGTTATAAAATGAGAAAACTATGTTAAAGAACAACATTTTCTAATCGTGTATTGCATTTAGTATGTGAAATAATATGAAGTCATTCTATTCAGTGATAAAGTGTTTCTAGCAAAACATTTCAAAACGTTATCATTAATCAGAAGTATTCTGGTATACGATGTGTAGCTTTCATTTGCATGTCTCAGCACATTTAGCTTTGCTGCTGGAAAAATGAAGCTTGCTTTAAACAAGTTGAGACCTAGTACTAACAGGTATCGTTACATACTGAGTTTTTGCACATTTTAAGTTTCAATTCAATATACATTGCACGTTGACATTCCACATGTCTCTTTAACTATATTATTTTGCAATTTAATAAAATCTTTCTTCCACCTACATAATCATCAGTGTACTGTCCTGATTATAAAATTATATGCTCAGAATGTTCTGCCTTTTTACCTGAAGCCCGCTGCCAAAGGCTCGAAAGCCAAGTCAAAAAGAAAAAGAGAATGGGGGTGTCTTATAGTTTGCTTAAGGAAAATTGACCCAGTAAAATCATGTGGCTTGCATAGCAGCATTTGGCAAATATGCTTTTGACACAAGATACATTGTAGTTTTCAAAAATAGAACATATATAGAACCAGGAAATGGCAGAAGGCCTCCAACACTTGGGCCCCGCCACTCCGTCATAAACCTTCTCTTCCTTTAGTAAAAGAAGGAATTCACAGTGTGCTTCCAAACTGCAGTTCTTTACTAGGTGCAGTACTTATGTCATGAACTCAGACAAACTCCTGGGGGCTATGCATCCAATCTAAGGGACTAATTTAGATCTTGACGGTCTTACCGCTGTCCCTCTGTGGTGGTGGTCCCTAGTACTCTGCCAAATTGACGGTCTTTCGCCAACTGCATTTAGATGCATGCAGGCTGGCTTGCCATCAGCATCAATGGAGTGTTCCCCGCCATGGTTGCAGCACACAGCAGCCGACGTGGGGGACTCCAGTACTGGTGAAGAGTACTCCGTCGCCGTCAGGGTGGCGAGTTCCCGCCGACCCTATTTAGATTTCACATTTGTGCTGGCAGTCTCCTAGCAGTGGTTCCCTGATGGAGGGGGTCTGTCGAGGTACGCGCTCAAAAATACACCATCACTGTGGCCATTGGATAGATGCTAGTAGAACACACCTGATGTCCATTGTTCAAATGGAAACACCTGCAAACCACACTGTAAAACACACTCCATTTCAGACCATGATCCTTCGTCATTCCACTGCACGACAGCATTTACTACCAGATATTTTGAGAGTTAAGTGAGGTTATTTTGTTCCTTTTCCCTGTTTCTTGTCCCTTTATCTTCTTTCATTGAGCACCATGTGGTTCATTTTTTTTTTATTTAACCAAATTTATTTGCACAATGCCAGGCCCAAAAAATCCCTGTTTTACTGAGGGAGAATTGTCTGTCATGGTGGATGAAATCATAAGGGTAGAGTGACAATTGTTTGGAGCCGAAGTTAAAAATAAACCCCATCCCAGAAAAGGCCAATGTGGACCAGAATAGTCCACAGAGTAAATGCTGTAGCTAACAATCTGCGCACACAGGTGGAAATTAGGAAGAGGTGGAATGACCTGTAGGGGAGGGTGTGTTCCCTGGCCTCCAAGCATCACCTTTAGGCCCAGAGGACTGGTGGTGGTTCTCCCATGCCCCCCCTTACAACTCATGCCCTGGCAGGAGAAGGTCATGCAGATCCTAAATTCTGATGGTTTGATAAGAACACCTGATGAGTGGAGTCTGGTAAGTTACACTTTACAAACTCTCACTAAACCTCAATGTCCTGTGTGCTTTGAAGTTAGCTGTTGCTGAAATGGTCTGCACATATTTTCATAACATGGGAACCTCAAACTATCTGTTTCAGATAATTTAGATTGTTTGTGTGAATGTATTGTGTTGCATCTAAGATTATAGGTGTCAATCTCCATTACATGTCACATGATGGTATGGTGCCTGTAAGTGTTAGCACACCAAATAACCCATTACCCGTATGTGTGTCATATTGTAAGGGTCTGTCCCATTTCTACTGCATATTTTCCACAGGTAAGATCCACTAACCATTTTTCAAGGGTTGGGAAGTTGTCTTTGAAATGACTACAACTACCATGATGCCCAGTTTTGGTTTTGTCAAAAGAATATTGCTTTGTCATATTGCTCATTCTCTCTTGTCTAACTGATTTCAACATATGGTAAAGTGTCATGTAGTGATCAATCCCAATTCAATGCTCTCTTCTGAAAATTGTTTGTGTTGTTTTATAAATGTTGTCCTGTTCTTCTCAACCAATTGAATTGATGTCATGAGTTTCATAAATACAACTGAGTTGACACAAAAATTGTAAGGTACATAAATTACTGTGCTGAATATAGCTGCTACGTGCAAAAATTGACTTTGCACTTTTCACATGATGAACAATGCCAAACATCCATCCAAGTTGTGGAAATGTCTGTTTTTAAGTCAGCAAGGCCTTGGGATTGTCAATTACACATTTCACCTTTCCACTGTGTTGGGCTGAATGGTTGGGAGATGTTAGATATACTTCCCAATCACTTCATGAGCATTTCAGGGCATCTTATTACTTGCTTATTTGAAGTTCTACTGATGGAAATTGCTAAAAGCTAGGGTAATATGTGCAGTACCACTGAAAACTATAATCTCAATAATCGCTACCTATTTTTTCTTCTAGGTATCTACCTTGTTTGTCTCAAAAGATTTGAATGTACAATACAAACTTATACTAATAAAAATGTTATACATTTCTCAATAGGTCCAACTGGCAGAGCATGTGGCTAGGAATCCACCACTCAAGAGACCTCAACTCCAGGCCAGGATCAAGCCGTCAGTGAGGACAACACTTCTGGTAATCTGGAAGATGATAAGGAGCCTGGTCCATCTGGTCAGCACAGGCATATGGCTACAGTGAGACTCACTGCGCCCACATCTCCCACCCCAGCTGTAACACCTCAGCTAACTGAAGAGTCCACTTCCTGTGTTTCTACCACTGTGACACCGATCGTGTGTCCCCCAGTCCTGGGTCATGTTGAGACCACAGCACCACCAGCTTCAGATCACCCAGGAACCAGTCAGATGGGGCACACTATGCCAAGGGCACTAGGTAGTGGGGTTAGGGATCGTGGGAGGGATAAAGTGAGCCAACATAGGGAGGCCACAGGGGTCACGCTCACCCGGACCACCATTGACCAAGTCTTGGGAGCCAATCATCAGTTCCAAGACATGATGGGCCAGGTACTCAAAAGCTCCGGGAGATGAAGCAGTTGCAGAAGGAGCTCAGTTGTCAGATGGAGGCTCACAACTTCAATATGGGCTCCCTGACTGGGGTGCTGGAGGACATTTACATCCATATGTGCAGGGCTTTCCCAGCACCATCTACCTCTTCCTGTGGGCCTGTAACATCTGGTACATTACATCCGCCACAGGAAGGGAGGCTCTGCCACCAGAAGAACCATCTGCAGCCCCCCCCAGGCCCTGCAAATGTGGATCCCCCCTCCCCTGCAGGAGGGGACATCCACGGATATTACCAGGAGGTGAGGATGGCAAGACCTCTGTCACCACAAGCAAGAAACCTTGATCCTAATTTCCTCCAGTGTGTGCCTACCATTAACTCTGTGGGCTATTTCTGGACATATTTTCCTTTCTGATACCAGTCGTATTTTGGACATTGGACTTCAGAGAATTTTGGCTCTCCAACTATGGTTTCATTCACCATGACTCTCTTCTTCACTCTTTTGGTTTGCTTTTTCATTTTCACCCTGTACATTTTTTTCATGTTTATTTCAACAAATTTACAACTCAAAAACTCATAGACTGGTGCAGTATATTTCAAATCTATCACTGCATGTGTTTTCTCTCATCATAACTTGACAATGAGAAATATCAAAGGTTTGTGTAAACATAGATCATTTGCAAGTAGGTAATATTTATCTCAAGTTCCCAACCACTCCCAAAAATGTCATACCATTCAGTCATCTCCTACTATGCTTATTCCATTTGAGTAATAATTATCTGTCAATATTTGCACTAAAATAACAATCTGATGAATCATGTCATCAGATGGAGCTAGATCTCCTGGTTCACATAAGTAATCCCACATCAATAACACCAATAGGCAGAAATATGGCAGTACTACATTTTCTAGACACAGGATCATTCCAATCCACTGTTCCAGTATCTGGTGGAATGTCACAATCAAGTTTCAGTGGTGTGCCACAAGACATATGTCTTACAATGATAAGACAGATCAACAGCTACATACACTTTACACACAATGAGGATTTTGCCAATGTGAAGGGAGAGTAGTATGATCTGGCTCTACTACCACATGTGGTTTGAGCTAATAATGGCATACATAGTGCCTTAGTGCCAACACACAACAGATTACAAGTCCAATGTATTCTTCAAATCTTTCAATCACAGTGCAGGTTGCCTTGGTACAAGATTTGTACCCCCGAAGTCTGGGTCTGCTCTTTCCAGGATCAACCCATGTTCCCTTTGTACTTTGAAACAGCAGCATATACCTCCAAATGTCACAAATCTGAAATGTCCAAATGAAGATGACATGGTGAAGGAACCTAAAACAGATCAAAACAAAAAGATTACTAATCAAACATAACATGATAGACAGATTACAAAGTCAACTTTTGGAGGACAGAGTTTCAAAAAACAATCAGAGATAAACAATGTAACTGAACCCAGTAATTAATGTATCAAAACCTAGATCAACAAACACCTTTGATCTGATGTTCCTGAACTTGCCCTTCCTAACAAATTGCCACCACATAATTCTCTTATCATCATATCAATATTTGGTGTAATGGTGAACATGACATGTAAAGATATACTTACACTCATGAGAAGAAGTTGTCAATGACATCTTGATGTAAGTCAGCTCCTTCCTCTTCACCAATATCATCTTCATTTGGCATTTTAGGATCCACACCCAGTGGCACTCCATGGCTCCATCCGCTGCGATGTAAGGGATGTTTAATCTTATGGCGATGTTGTGGAGCATGCAGGAGGCCACAGTGATTTTGCCCACCTTAGTGGGTGAGTAGAGGAGGGCTCCACCAGTACTTGCCTTTAGTAAGCCAAAAGCTCGCTTCACCCGCCGCGGTATCCTTCCATGGGCCTCATTGAAGCGGACTTCACATGGTGTTGTTGGATTCCTCTGCAGTGCCAGCAACCATGGTCGGTTGGGATAAGATGAGTCTCCTAGATGCAAAACAAAAAAAGGGCCAAAAATGTAACACAATTACAGATTATTCATATTGCCCAAACAATATTATGAAATATTTTACTGACCAACAAGTCAGGCCCTCACAGGTCCAGGTTGTGACATTTACAGGGGTAAGGATCTGTTCCGTAGTACAAAAGAATCATGGGCAGAGCCAGGGAAACGTGCACAGACGCTTGTGATGTACAAATCCTGTAGACAGACAACTTGTATGTTGATTGAATGGAAGTGTTTCTGATTCCAGTAAACCTGTTCTCTGGCATGTGGTGGCACTAAGGCAATATGTGTGCCATCAATTGCTTCGGCCACATGTGGTAGCTAGCCCAAACTTTAAAAGTCCCCCTTCACATTGGCTAAATCCTGCTGCTATGGAAACTGGATGAAGCTGATGATGTGTGTCATCATTGAAGATAGAACTTCTTCACACAACTGAAATTTGGTTGTGAGATTCCACCAGATGCTGCTACAGTATATTGGAAGGATCATGTGGCCACAAAATGAAGTGCTGCCATGAGTTTGACAATTGGTGTTATTGATGTGAGATTTCTGTTGTGAGGCTGAAGATTTGGCTCCAACTGATGACATAAATCCAGTTTAGTTTGCCTATTCAACCTGAACTTCTTGATTATATCCATTTCTCCCATGGTGGCAAGGTCTGTAAATGGGCGGTACACCTGAGGCTGTCATCTCCTCATTCTCCAAGAGGTTCATATGTCTGTATTTGAAACATTTTCCACAGCAACATATTTGGTAACTAATACTAAAGTCATATAGTTCTACAAAATATATATGGTCTAACTACATATTTAATTCCAACTTTTGCTTTTTGTCCTTTATTCTTCACAAATTACATTTACAGCCTAATATAAAATCAAAATTTTAAAAATTTGTAAATAATACATTTCAAATGTATTATTTACACATTAATATTTTTTTTTACTTGCCCTCCAAAAATACCATCAACGGAGGTGTAAACAACACCATGCTAATATCGCTTTTCAGCGTAGTAACGCACTACAGATACATGTTTTTTTCTAAAAGAATGAGTGTCCATCAAAGTTTGAATATGTAAACAAACTAGCCCCCATTTTGTGTGGTGGTGATGCACTTAACTGTCACAAACACACTATTTTGAATTTCTAAAATGGCAGCTGCCTGACATGGCCAATAGGACATTTGAAATCAGACCGGCGCGGCGGAAGTAAATTGCGTAGTGGGTTGGTAACTCCACAACAGACACAGCCATAGGCTAACGTTGGTGAAAGTAACATACGAAGGCTAATGGCTGGGTCCATCTATCCTGACAATCACGTACGTAGCATAAATGTACGCCGCCGTTGGAAAAAAAGCTCACTTGCCCCCTAACACTGCTGCCATCAAGACGTCCTCCACTTCTGCTGCTGTTTGTCGCCTCTGGGAGCAATGATGCCAGGATAAGCAGGAGGGAGGACCACTGCCTTCTCACCAGAAGAGCTAGATTTGCTGGCACAGGAGATCCTCTCACTGTATGGGCAGCTCTATGGCTCACCAGAGGAACAGGTACATGTCTGAAATGTATATGAGAATCTGTCTAAATGTTTTTTTTCCATTAACACAGGCTAAAATGTCCTTTTGAGTTCCTGAGTTAAGTGTAGTTAGTGATGTGAACTGTCATACATTTTGTTTCTTACAGAAGACAATGATGTTGGGGATTTCTAAGCACTTTACAATGTTAAAAAAAATAGCATTAGTATGTGTTGTGTTTTTAAAACCCTACATTCCAAGTGGTGTGTATGGAGAGATGCATCTATATATCTATTTGAATTACTTGTACTATTCTGAAAACTCACATCATGGAAATTAGGAAACCATTATATACTTTTTACAACTGTGCATAAAAAATATTTTCTGTACAAAGAAAATGAAAATGTTAGCTATGTGTATGGTCTCACAAATCACTCAGCCTATATCAGGGCTCTCCAAACAGTTGTATGGGAGCTACTAGTAGCTCCCAGACCCCTTCAGAGTAGCGCACAGCCTTGAGGTTATTTATTAGATGGGCACAAGGTTATTTTTGCATGTAAAAGTTAAGGGACGGCTGTGTTCATGTGATATCATGATCATCAGGCTGCAGATAACAAGGCCTGATAATGAGCAGTGCTCAGTCAGGATAATGGGCCAGGCTGGGTCTGAGTCACAGGGTCAAACAACTGAAGCACTGAGGTACATCTGTCATAAACATAGATCCATGCCTGGTTGAATTTTGAGGTGTGCTTGAAAATATGCGCCTGAATGCTTTTAAATGAATAACAGTTGAAAGGGAGAGTTACCTACCTTGTTAAGCTAACACTTCATTTCATTTTACTCCCATTTCAAAGTGTTTCATGTCCAAACTGCAGGCCCCTTACTCACAGTGGCCACTATTCACTGTGCCATAAGTATATATGTTTAGCCTTCCGTAGTTCACAATCTTTTGCATTGATCAGAAGTAGGTCACATCACAGAATATGTACCAGCCCCTGGGCTAGATGATGTCACAAGCCTGGATTGGTGAGTTTAGAGTATGACATGGGATGAGGGTAGGCAACGGGTCACTGCAAAAGTGTGTTTTAAGAGATTGCTTTTGGTTAGCATGTGACAATACACATGCTGTATGCTAACTGATGAGTTCTGCTAGTGATAGATGTAGAAAAGATTTTGTTACATCAATACAGACAAACAAAAAGTCACAAAACCATTTTTTCTGTAATTTCTTGTATCCTTACAGGTCAACGCTCATCAGAAGCGGGACATATGGAAGGCCATCGCCAGGAAGGTTCAGATCCTGGGGGTCTTCAAGCGGTGCAGTGTCCATTGCCGCAAAAGGTGGGAGGACCTACGACGCTCGACCCGAAAGTCAGCTGAAGTCCAGCTCGAGCAGTCCTCCCTACATGAGAGACGCATGTGCCACACCCTGACCCCGCTAATGGCCCTCATTTTTGCAGTGGTGTGGTATCCTGCTCTCTTCTCTGTCTAGTCCTTTCTCTGTGTTCTGTACTCTGCTGCTCAGCCAGTGTAAGTGATGTCACAGAATGTTCCCTGTGTGGATGTTTGAGTGGAATTGTCAGTTGCTGTATGTGGGCTGAGCAGCAGGGATGCTGCTCCGGTGGGGCTGACTTTCCTGATACTACTTTCAATACTACTACAACCATCTTATCCTCAAATGTTCCTGTCCTGACTGAACTAAAGAATAAATCTACCTTTTGGATACAACTACATCTCAGTCTACCTCCTTTTTTGAATTCTACACTGGCGACAAGCGGAAAAGGACTCACTTGGGACAAAAGGACATTACTGAAATTAAAAGAGGAGTCATCATTACTACAAAGAGAAGAAGAGACAGTAAGTGTACTTTTAAAAGAGCCTATTTGAAGCCTGCTAAATGGGAAAATCCCTGGGAGCCCCACCGGTGTCTGTTTCCATCAGACAGCCTCAGCCCAGGGCATGATGTCAGGCCCTGCTGATGTAATGTTACTTTGTGCCATCAAGCTTGATGTAAGAAGAGTGTTTTGGACCTGCGTTTGGTATTTACTTGGATTACAACCGCATGGGAACACTGTAAATCTTAAGGGCATTTGAACAAGCTTGCAGCTGATGGATTTTCGCTTGCTAACTTACCTAGTGTGTCTACAGAAAACTGAAACTGGCCTATCAGGAGCTTGAGGGGCAGTTGACGGTCCAACAGCAGCAACAAGAGGGTAAGTTATTAGAATTTCATATGTCACATGACTAATTTTTTGTTTTTTGTTTTTGACATCAACATTAAGAGTAACCCACATCCAAAGCACAAGAAGAGTTCTTGAAGGTAGAAGTTTGGAACAATGTGCTTGATGATGTGCTTTGGCTATTAATTTATAGGTAAGGATCCCACCTGATTCCTGCACACAACCAATGGACTGGTCTGAGCAGAGACATGGATGCCTAAACTCCACATATGCATCATGTTGTTTGATGTTGTGAGGTACAGTTTTACCAAACATGCCAATATTGTTTATTGTGCCAAGTGTGGTGCTCCTTCACTATTGTGGATCATGTAATGGTAGCCCTAATACATGTGACATAACATACTAGGCACTTAGGATACAGTGGATATACCAAACGTCACATTGGTAAGTTGGGATTCTGCACAGACAAGAGTGAGAATGTGATCCAAAATGACTAGTGACATCAGTATTCATAGCTACATTTTGGAATCAAAACATATCCAAATTGTGTGTAGCATCAAAAATACAGTTTTATAGATGTTAGATGTTAAAAGTGACAGATTAGAATGATGTCTTACTTCTTCACAAAGATGTGTGTAAGCCAGTCCAAGTTTTGACAAATAATAGTGATAGGCATACAATTTTTGTTAAATCACAGATAGGAATGTGTATACACTGGTGACAGAGTGATACATACCCTATACCATTTTGCAATGTCCTTTGTCATGTCCAGATGATAAAGATGGAGATAAATGGCAAACTTAAAGAGATTTTGCAAGATGGAATATCCCATCACATTTATGTAGGAGTATCCCATCAAGAAAGCTCACAATCAGGCCTAACCCATGACTCATTAGGGAACTGTTAAAATGCATCAAGGTGTAATATGTTGCATATTGTGATTTATATGTGAATGTTTGAATTAAGTATAATATATGAATAAGTATATGTAACAATTACTGACATGTTGTATACATTTATGACTACAGTGAAAGCCAGCATATTTAGTGAAACAATTTCACTTAGATACAACAAACTTCAAATAACTAGAGGTATTTAGGAGTGAAACGTGAAAATGTGTTTTGCTCTGTGCTGAAGTACATTAGAAATGTTTCAAGGGCTATGTATTTACTTATGCTGTGGAAGTCATTTGTCAATCCACCCAAATATTTGTTTCTGACTGTCTTCAACATCATAGGTATCTACATAGTACAAATATGATACATTGTTAAGCTACTTCAGTGCAGAAATCATTTATGAATTTTGACAATTGACATATACTTTAGTGATTTGTAGTAAGTGTTACGATGGTGAAATGGCCAAACAAAGGTAACCTGATTTTAGTTTATGCTAAAATTGGTACCACATTGTAGTATTTGTTGACACACATGTATTCCTATTTTACTTATTGAGAATGGAAAATATGCAGATTTTAGGGCCTAGTAAACACACTGTACAAAGGTAATTTTGGTTGATATTTTTTTGATAATATCAGTTCACTAGTCTAAACAACAAAGGTCAACCAGTCAGAGGTGTGAAACAGTTCCTGCAGAGACATAATAATGGATAAGAGACAAGATCATACATGATATAGGAGCGATAATAGGGAATGACATAACTGTCACCAAATGGTTTCTGAAAATGTTGCCTGCATGCATGAGCTTATGCCAGTGGTCTTCAAACTTTGTTAAACTGGGCCCCCCTTGAGCAAAATGTTTTTGGAGCTAGGCCCCCCTCAAACCTTGAAGAGGTAGATTGAGAAAAGGGTACGGACGATACTAAACAGGCTTGGATTATTAGTTTGTGAAACTTTTCAAACACAGGTACAAGGTGTTGAGGGGGCACGCATACATTCCTGTTCAGACCCATGCCTCTGCAGGTAACTCGCAGCAAATTGTTTGATACTGGGATGTTAGTTTTCTTATGGTGTTAGAACACTTAGCACATATGTGCTGTGAGTGTAGCATCTTCGCATCAATATCTGTTGGAAAACAACAATGCCAAGAAGTAATTGCAACTAGTAGTATGGCATTAAAATGGAAATATAAGTTTTCAAAGCCTTTCCATATATAAAATGATCTTCATTTATCAAATAAAAAAGAGATTTGGATTGCCCACACCTTTTTTTGCACAGGCACATAAGGCAACAGGTTGTTTGAGGTTTGGAGCTCATGGCTCTATTCATTTATGAATTCACAGATCAAGAAGTGGATGTGGCAGAGAGGAGTTCACTGAAATTTGGTTTGGTGCAAAATGCACAGTGTCTTCAAATGACCTTTCCTTGGCAATAAGAACCAAAGAAGGGATCGAAGTGTCAGTAAATACTGGGCTGCAGTGTTCTAGATGTGTGGCCTCATAGGAGATACTGGTAGGCCTAAAAAAAGGTGACAACTGGTCCCTGGACAACTTATCCCTTCGCAATTATGCTAGACATGTTTTGGTAAAAGGATATGCCACTCACAAGGCTTACACCTTTGGTGGTGTCACTGCCATAAATTCTCCACCACAAGGTGTACTTTGGAAGGTAAGCCAAATGTCTGAAAGCACACTTTCTGCAAACTATTGTATCTGTCCTAACCCTACTGAAGCAGCGCAGAGGCTACTGGAATGTTACACAGAAACTACAGTTAAAAAATTGTAAATAATCAATGTTATACGAAACAAGGTCAGGCACCGCTGAAGTCAAATTCCAGAGAGAAGTGTTCCTGAGTCTTGTAGGTAAAAACAAATTATAACACATCAGCAACATGAGGAGCTTGCAATAACTAGGAATCAAAAATGCAAGCAAACTAGTTTTTATATACAATTAATAGTTTGAACAGATTCTCTTAGAAACGAAAGTCATAATTCCGAGATCAAGATGAAATATAAAGGCCTCACTTTTAATGGATAAAGGTTTGCCCAGTTATTATTTGGCACTTTTATAGAGTAGAATTCATGGCAGGGACACTGCCACAGAGATAAGCCTTGTGAGTGGCATAACCACTTACCAAAACATATAAATGACACAGAACATACACATTGACCCAATGTGAATGGCAGACACATTCATGGAGGACTGACTTAAACTTTACACAGTGCTTGAAATCGAAATATACAAGTGCCGGTGCCCTGTACCAGAGTTCCTACTTGCTTTTGAGAAGTGCTGATACTCTCCAATTAAAAGTATTGGACCACTGCTGAGAAGTGCTGGTACTCTCCCTCCCAAAATAAAGAAAAGCAGGCACTCAGTACCGGCCCATTTAAAGCGCACAGCTGCCAAGTTTCACATGTGCATGCATGATCTGGTACTCCAGGCCCGTTTTTTTCTTTTGATTTCTGGGACTTGTAGTCCCATTTTACAACGAACTAAACAAGACTACTGGTTCCAGAATTCAAAGAAAAAACCTTGACTGGAGCAACACATCAAGCATGGCCCTGGGAAACCTGGCAGGGCTGCTGACTTTAGTCATTTATGCATGTTTCTCCTTTCACTACAACTAATACAGAAACAGAGGAAAGGCATGCACTAGCAGCTTAGAAAAAAACACCAAGCAAGTAGTACATTAAAACAAAGCTAGGTAAAAAAATATGTTTCACCCAACAAAAATACCAGTACTTGATGCAAAACTTCAGCTACATGGCTCAATAGTAGCGTATTTTGAGTAACTGTAGGGGGGGGGGGGAAATTTCATGATGAAGTCCAAATGCCAAAATTAATCATGTTTTTACTAATAACAAGCTATAAAGTCTGCAGATTGCTTACAAAAAAGGATTGCAAAGTGCTTTCTTTCCACACTGCTCGATCTCCCCGCCCACACTTGTTTTTTTACCGAGCTTCCAGTGTTCTGCAATGGGCTTTATATCGAACAGGAGCATTTGCATTAGAAGCCCATTTGCCTTTCAAAATACGGCCACAAAATACAAAACGACAGGAATAGGTTACAAAATATATCGGACAAAACTGTGGGCGAACTTATAGGACTTGAAAATCACTGCAAGTGTGTGGAGCTGCGCCCCCCTTCCCAAGACTCCTCACCCCCCAGGTGGGCATGCCCCACAGTTTGAAGCTCACTGGCTTATGCTAATGTAGATTTTAAGTTTGCGAGGCTTGAAGCAGGTGAAATCTGAAAACTTGGGAACTATTTTCTGATCAAAGTTCATGATCAATTCTGTTTACATAGATCCAATAACACTATTGTATATGTAATTTCAGCATCATTCAGGCAGGCGGAGAAGTTGTCAACGTAGGCGGGGTAGCAGCTGGACACTGTGTTTCCAGTGTGGACACCATCAGCACTGTGGGAGCCAGTGACACGAAGGGTGAGGGGAGTGCACGGGAGGCCACCAGAGGCCACCAACAACTCAACATCTTCTTCAGAGGCCTCCTCCAGCTCTCTCTCTCTAGTGGTGATGGACCCTATTTCTCCTGTCTCACCTGTATCCTCGTCCGCCACCCAGAGTACCATCTCCACCCTCCCTCTTGCCCCCCCATTTGGCCACACCCACCCCCCTAAACGGGGTGGCATCTCCTGTGCTCCAGGCACCTCCCCTCCCCTCCTGCCCCTGTCCCCTGGCTGCACTGAGTGAGGAGGCTATTGACCTTCTCAGTAAAATCTCTGTAGGCCAGATTGCACTACTGAATGCCATCCAGGGGCTTGGCTTCCGATTGTAACAAATGGTAGCCTACCTGGAGGGAATTCACAGTGCTATGTCTGGCCTACAGAGTCCTTTTCAAGGTCTAGCCTCTTCACTGACTGCAGCCTCCCAACCATCCCAACTTTGTGCTCCACCTCCGGCCCATTTCCATCCAAATTCCCTGTTCCCTGACCTGTCCCAAGCACACTCACACCTTTGCATGCACCCACTCACACAGACACAGGCAGCACACCAACATACAAACACAAACAACACAGGCCTGCATCCAAACAGACACCTCCACCACCAGCACACCCACAGACACCGCACCCACCACCACACCCACATGCACCACCCTCACCACCCTTACAGCCACAGACACCACACCCACCACCACCACCCCCAAAGAACACTGCACCCACCACCACAACCACATGCACCACCCCCACCATCAGCACAGCCCCAGACACTCCACCCACCACCACACCCACAAACACCGCACCCACCACCACACCCACATGCACCACCCCCACCTCCAGCACAGCCACAGACACCACACCCACCACCAGACACTGCACCCACCTCCTCAGCCACATCCACCACAAACACACCCAGCACCTCCACAACACACACACACAAAATACAGAAACGCCCTTACTCACCCATACAAGACACACCAACAAAGGAACACACACCTACAACAGACCCACAGACACCTGCACCCTCAACAGACACAGGCACAACAAACACTTCCACTTCCACTCCCTCTACCTCCCAAACCCAACTCCCTCCCAACCATCCTACCCATTTTCCCTGTGAGAGTCTTATGTTTGCCCTTGCCCTGACCCCTGCCAAACCCAAACCCACCCCTTTCAAACACACATCTATCCCTTCCACCCCCAACCCATCCCTTCCACATCACAACCCACCCCATAAAAGACAGGAACCAGGGGCGTGGCCAGCAGCGAAGCGAGATGGCCGATAGTTAGAGAGGCACCCGAATCCTGAACCCCCTAATCATAAACATCCGAGCTATGATCCATGCTAGGTAATCAACAAGTCACAACATCAAAATCAGAGACTCACTGGAGGGCTGATGAGAAGAATCGGACCCTGTGGAGGCGTAGATGAGATCCGCGGTGGGGCCTAGAATACGGCCGACAACCAGGGACCCGAGTGGAGAGACTCCTGCATCCGAACATATGGGGAGACAGCTCGCCAGTGCCAGTAAGACTCCCCAGGACTGGCCAAGCTTTCGAGCCCTCGTCTGGCCAAGGTGAGCCAAGAAAATTGTCCGAGGGGGTCGGAACCCCCACACGGTGACGGAAGAGGAGAGGGTGGGTCTGCGGCTCGATTGAGACAGCGGACACTGGAACATTGCGTCGGAAGGACCGGAGGGTCAGGAAGAACGCCTGCCGAACCCAAGACCGGCAAAAACACGCACTGTGGAGGGGCAGAGGCTGGAATAAGGCAGCAAGGGAGGGACTGGCAGAGACCGGGGAAGAGAAGACCAGGTGGCCCCACCCTCTGGACAGTGGGGGAAATCGAAGTGGTCTGGTGCTGATTGCATGGCACTAAAAAGTGCATACAATATCTTCCCCAGGAGGTGAAACCGGGTAGCAAAGAGGCAGGCAGACCGGGGGGGGGCGCTAGGGGCGTGCAACCAAGATTGCCGCACAAAAGTGAGGCTCTGGTAGTCCGGACCACAAATGCAGCAATAATCCAGAGTAATCACCGCTCCATAGGGAGCAAAACATGCAGGATCCATCGCTGAACCCACCAGCGAACTGACGGAGGCTCGTGCGGGACCCGGGGTTTGGTGTGGAAGTGCTGAAGCCGGGCACAAACTGACGCAGCTGCGACGGAGGGAAGTGCGACACAGCGCCACGGGCACAGTCATTAATAGAGGCCGGTGCTGCACACGAGGCGCGGGCCGCACCCCCGGCGCGCCATCAGGCTCGTGACGTGCGGATGCGCCCGTGGCCCGGAACGGCCTGACAACACTTACCGGAGCTCCTGCGATGCCAGCAGGATGAAGGCGAGGGGATAAAATAGCTGCGCTGGGGGAGAACTGCATAGGCCAGACGAGCTCCGGTTTCGGCGACGGACGCCAGAAGGAGACAGAAGCCACGTCCATAGGCCCCCTCGCTGCCAGAACAATCGCCTGCACAGCAGAGTGCCCTAAGTGCTGGCAAAATAGAGAGACTGCTACCCGCAGATCCCGGGTACAGCAGGAGGGGACAGCCGATTTACCCTGGAGGCTGACGCCGTACGTGGCGGAGCAACGGCAAACCCCACGAGGCCTCGAGGGAGCGGAACAACACAACCAAGTGAGGCATTGGGGCACAGTGCCTGAACTGCGCAGGAGACTACGGGCCAGGGGGGGATGAACAGAGAGACCCGACATGAGGCTTAGAGGCTCAGAAGCATGACAGAACACCCCCACCCTCAAGTTTTGCACGCTGCTGGCACCCTGCACCACAGCTACTCATCCCGAGGTGCATGTGAATCGCTGGATTAACAACCTACGACCCCAGATGATCTAGAAGAATAGACACTAGCCCCAGCCTCACTAAATTTACCAAGCAATAGATGCCGGAGCACCACCCCCTGAATCTCCGTAACCCCACCGCTCAACAGCCCGGCATGAGTGGACCTCCACTAATAGGGGCCAGGGACAGTTTCCAGCAGTAAATATTGAGGGACCACGAATCGCCCGCGTTGGACCAGACTATCACCCTACAATATTACCGAAGAGTGCGACTTTACTGAGTGGAAGAGCTAGTCAAGGTGGACCAATAGAATGTATAAGATGGGGAGAACAGATGGAAAGCAGGCGAAACTGCCATTCGAGGCCCGAAAAACAACCCGCACGCAGCACGAAGAGCAGACTGATGCTGAGTCCCCCCTAGATAGCCAGGAAAACGACTGGAGATCCTTGCTCCTCACCATGAAAAACAGCCTAACATCCATTGAGTCAAAAATGGACACCATGTCTACACGCATGGACACAATTGTTAAAAAAATTGAAAAACATGGCCATAGACTCACAGAGGCTGAGACCAGAATCTCGGACCTGGAGGACAATGCAACGAGTAATAAAGTACAGCTCTCCCAAATGGATCGCCTGCTGAGAGTAATCGCAGAAAAAAATGAAGATTTAGAAGCGCGTTCGCGCTGGAATAATGTGCGCGTACTTGGTTTACCTGAAACGACGAACACAGGTCGCATGGAAGACTATACAGAACGGCTACTCTGCGAGGTGTTCGGTGCAGGAGCTTTCTCGAAACACCTGATGATCGAAAGGGCACACAGATCATTGGGAATGCGCCCTCCCCAGGAGCGCCACCACGACCTATCATAGTCAGATTCCTTAATTACCGTGATTGGGATACCGTGCTACGCCTAGCATGGGAGAAAAAGAAAGTAGAATATGAAAATACAGTCCTCACGTTCTATCCCGATTTCACGCTGGCAGTGCAAGAAGCAAGGAGGAAATTCATCGCAGTTAAACGGAAACTTTAACAATCCCAAATAGACTACGCCATGTTGTACCCGGCGCGACTCCGTGTCACCCACAAAGGGAAACAATACTTCTTCCAGAACCCACAGCAAGTAGAGGATTTTCTGAAAAGGAACCAACGCACAGCGTCCAATGGGAACTCCAGCAGGTCAGATCCCGCTCACCCTCACCGTTGTCAAAAATTGACTGATGGCTTCATAGCTAGCGAGGTAACGAAGATGCGAAATGAGACATGCTAAAGAGACTCAACAACATAACCCCCAAGCTATAATGACCTCCTGACTACAATGGGACACATGATGAGGCGAGATGATGCCGCCGGCATGTCCCGGTGGTAATGCTGGGCCCAGAACATTCGATGCCAGATGAGGTGCCCTTCTTCCTTGGTTATTGTAACATGCTCTCTCATGTGTGATAGCGAACTAGACAAATAGGTCCGGATGCCCCCCCCACACTTCCACTGGTTAGGAGTCCCCCCTGTCAGTGGGACACAATGGGGAGGAGGGAAGGAGCAAACCCCCTAGCAGCACCTCCACGGGAGAACTCCCCTAATTGCTTTTTGTCTCTGCTACATGATAGCTAGGATGGTTGCATGCAAGAAGTATTGCTGTTTGTTCTTAAATTCAGATTCGGGGTGGGAGTGAAATGCATACCCGACAAGTTGGGGACGTCGGCGTGGGAGGGGGAGGGAACGGGATATCAGTAGCAATATTAGATTATTCCTTGACAGTCTTTCAGATCAGTACATCTCAGCAAGCCTGAACAATGATGAAAAAGTGTTAAGCACATCTGCACTAACATCACTTGACAATGACAAGCCCAAAGCCGTTGGTTAAACTTCACTGTATGTCCTGGAATGTTTGAGGGTTAAATAACCCACGTAAAAGGTGGCACATCATAGGATATTTGGACAGACACCAAATCCAAATTGCGTTACTACAAGAGACTCACCTTGACCCAGCCACACAGCCAAATTTTGCTGCCCGTTGGGCATCGCAACGCTATTTCTCGTCTTACTCCACATATGCAAGGGGGGTAGGGATCCTTATCAAAAAGAATTCGCCATTTGTGCCAGGAGGCTCCCTGATTGATCCGCAAGGACGATACTGCATTGTATGGGGCCGACTATGGTCGCATGTGGTTACAATCGCGAATTGTTATGGCCCCAACACAGATGATCCCCACTTCTTTGCTACATTATGGGGAAAAATACTCTCCACAGGAACGACATATGTCCTCTGGGTGGGAGATTTTAATTCAGTAGTTTCGTCCACCCTGGATAGATCTCACCCGTCAGCACAATACTATACTGCAGCACAGGGACACCTTGCAGGGATCATTGCAGATAATTATCTCCTAGATTCATGGAGACAATCGCACCCCAATGTCAAAGAAGGCACGCATCACTCCGCAGTGCACTCAACTTGGTCTAGGCTTGACTACTGGTTAATTTCAAGGGGAATGGGACACTGGGTAGAGCAGATTGAACACCTAGCAAGGACATATTCCGACCACTCCCCGGTAAAAATGACACTCTCCATTCCAGGCGGTGAGCAGCCATATAACAAGTGGCGATTAAACCCAACGGCCCTGCTAGATGCAGTCTTTAAAAATTAGGTAGGACAAGAAATACAAGAATTCTTTGAGCGCAATATTGATACGGTCCCAAAAATCACCACGGTATGGGAAGCATTTAAGGTTACCATGAGGGGGCTCTGTATTACGAAAAGAGGGGGTATATTAAGGGATATCCGAGCGCAGCTCAGCAAGCTAGAGACTGAGATAAAAGGGCTAGAACAGGAAATGGCCAAGCTAACCGCGGAGGGAAGTACGAAGTCTACCCTACGAGAAAAACTAACAGACTGCAAAGGCACAGCGGAAAGGGAATGTAAATTCAAGAGTAAATACCACAGAGCGAGAATCTATGGGGAGGGAGACCGCCCAGGGAAGGCCATCGCTGTCTACATCAGACAACCCAGGTTTTCTAACTATGTTACCGAACTGTATGATCCCGAGGAAACTATCCATAGGAATGCCACTGATCTAATAAATATATTCACGACATATTACTCAGCCCTGTATACCTCACAAAGGACACAACCCCTAAACCTCCCACAATATCTTGAAGACACTGCACTAGCTTGGCTCGGGGACTCCCAAAGAGAGTTTTTAGCAGCAGACCTCGAAGAGGACGAAATCACAGCAGCCATTATGCAAATGAACTCAGGGCGGGCTCCGGGGTCAGATGGGCTGCCTGTAGAATTTTACAAAACCTATGCCACACAACTAATACCCATTCTAAAAAAGGTATTCGACGAGGCAAGCGAGGATGGTATACTTCCATTGACAATGAGAGAAGCCTTGATAACCTCAATGCTCCAACCAGGCAAGCCAGCGGAATATTGTGAGTCTTATAGACCGCTTGCGCTAATTAATTGTGACACTAAAATCCTCGCCAAAACTCTATCAAATAGGCTAAATCTGTTAATGGACAGATTAGTGTTGCCTGATCAGGCTGGGTTCATCCCAGAAAGAGCGACGTCGCACAACCTCCGAAGACTGTTCTCGATTCTTCAAGACATAGACCCAGACACTGCCGCGGTGGCAGCATTTCTTGATGCCACAAGGCATTTGATTCCTTAGAATGGAACTACCTCATTGAAATCCTTCGACACATGGGGATGCCCCCTGGCTTCCTTAAGTGGATAGAACTCCTATACAGGAAGCCCCTGGCTACCGTCCTCCTTAATGGGTCCTGTTCTTCCTCGTTTGCAATCACAAGGGGAACGAGGCAAGGCTGCCCGTTATCGCCAATATTATTCGCTTTAGCAATCGAACCGTTAGCAGCAAAATTGAGACAGCACCATAAAGAGCGGGCATTAGCGTATCCCACCAGACACATCCTCATATCACTATATGCGGATGATATAACCTTATATGTTAAGGACCCACAGGAAAATTTGAATCCATTATTAAGAGAAATTACTAAATTCGCGGAGTATTCGGGTATAAATATTAATTGGAGAAAATCAAGCATATTCCCCCTCACCGATAAGGTCACACCCTATGCTCTGGACTACCCCCTGGAATGGAATGAGACGGAAGTCAAATACTTAGGGATTAAGATTACAAGAGCCAGAAGCGAACTGATGTGCACAACCTATGGCAAGACCTTAGACACCCTAACAGATTCTATAACTCGCTGGATAGCAATGCTACTGTCCATGGCAGGGAGGATATCACTAATAAAAATGGCCATATTACCCAAAATGCTTTATTTATTTACGAACATCCCATACAACCTGGGGAAAGCATATTTTAAAGCTCTGCGAACGCAAACGATCCGCTTGACATGGGGGGGGGGGAAATAACCAAAACTTAAGTGGGAAGTACTTACTCTCCCATATTCACAAGGGGGATTCGAAATAAACAATCTCGATCTATACTATCACTGCGGACAAGCACATTATGCGGTGTATTGGTTCCATCCACCCCCCTTCATGCCACACTTAGCAGTAGAAATGGGATATATGGAGCCCACCCCCATATCAGGATTTATCTCCACACTGCAAAAACAGCGAGAAGCCGACCCCTCTACGGTATCATGCACCAATACCGCATGGAAGAAAATAGCCGCCAGACTAGATATGCAGTTGCTATACTCCCCTCGCCTGCCTATAGAGTACCACCCAGGCGTACAGGTCACTTACGAAAGGTTATGTAGACAAGTCTTAGATAAAGTTCAGATAAAGACCGGGGGGGTTTCTCTATGTAGATGGGGAGTTTCTAACAAAAGAACAGTTCTTCAGGGACAATAACCCCACCGCGATGGAGCTATTTATGTTTGTCAGACTCAGACAAAGCGTTCGGGCTATCACCCCAGAGTTCCCACAAGAGCCTCAGACTCTCCCACCATTACATGATATACTCCAATCAGAACCACCCTGACATGTGACCTTGCGTGTATATCACAATACACAAAAAACAATCAAAATACCCCAGTTATCATCGGGAACAGCATCGGAGGAGGAGCTGGGCACGCCGATATCGGACAAACAATGGGAATATTGCTGTAGACAGATAGGGTACATCTTAGCCAATATTAGGCTTAGAATGATACATTATAAATTCCTACATCGACTGTATTATACACTGGCCAGGCTATAAAAGCTCCACCTAAGCGATAACGCCAGGTGTGTGCGGTGTGAACGGGAGGGGGCAGGTTTCCTACACCTGGCATGGGAGTGCCCTGCAATGAATGATTACTGGCAACACGTGTTCGCAGCAATGGTACAGATGGTGGGTTCCCCACTCCAGACTACCGCGATTACAGCCATATTGGAATACACTGAAGAAGTCGAAACTGCACGCAAGAAATTCCTAGCACTGGGATTTCTGATAGCAAAACGCAAAGTTGCTTGTAAATGGGGTAGTGGCAGGGCCCCCAAATTCAAAGATTGGCTCCTAGATATGATAAAATGGCAGGAGCAGGCTCTCACTTATACAGAATTATTCCCGCCCACGTCTAGGCCAAAAGATATATGGGAACCCCTGAAGACTTACCTCCTCTCTACTCCAGACATCACACCAGCCACTTCAGAGAGGCGGGACATTATGGGGCAATGAGGGAACCAGCAGTAAGAATAGAGATACCGACCTACAGCAGAGCTAAAGGAGTAACTATGCTTTGTACAGAAATAGATGGAGGCAAATGTAAAGTTGTAGAACGCAGCTAGCCCGTACCTTATACAAAATTACTATGATGTAATACGCCCGAAATATGAACTAAAAACCACTTTACAGACAAATCAGGACGGGATTAACATGTAATGGTTACCACTAATGCAAGATGTAACATAACGATGTAGGCATGTACTGAACGTGCGGTATAATACTATGACTGATGTATTTTCTTTTTTTTCTTTCCCTTCCTGTATTGATTATTTGAAAATGTTTAATAAAACAAACTTAAAAAAACCAAATTTTTTAAAAAGAGGCAGCGGACCGCGGCCAGAGCACCAGAAGAATAGTCAAAAGATAGAGGAGGGGACTGGAGACTTTGCCTCCCCCACCAGAAACAAAAACCGAGCTGAGAAACAGCACCCCCCCGGCATAAAGAAAGACATAAAAACAAACAAGCAACAAGGCGACAAGCCCCACAGTTGAGGGGTGCAGTGAGTCAATTTACGTCTACGAACAGTGCACTATGCCAGGCCATCGGCAATGCCCGCAATAGGAACAACGCCCTAGTCCCACCTGGAGGTACCCGACAGGCCGCGTAGTGCCCAAGGCACGTATGGTCAGGCGGCGTAAGAACCCGGAGGAGACTTAACAACAGTAACCGCAGCGAACTCAGTGGAGAAAGATTCCTGCACCATGACAGGCGGCAAAGGAGGGCGAAACACCCATCAAGCTAAACTGGATAAATGCACCTGGACTAGACAGACAGAGGCAGATGAGAGCACAAACACAGGAGCCACAGCCAACATCTTGGGACCTACATCCAAAGAAAACCTAACACTACAAGACATAATGATGGCTTTAAATAGAGCGCAGACCTCACTGGAGTACAGAATTGACTCCGTCACCATGGAAGTCTCCTGGGTCAGGGCAGACCTCAAGAAAATGAGCTTGAGAGTCACAGAGGTGGAGGAGAAGACAGCTGACCTGCAGAGTGACACATCCACACTTAAAAGGGCAGTCAAGGAACTTTATGAAACCAGTAAAGAGATGGAGGTCAAACTAAACGACTATGAAGAAAGGTCAAGACCCAACAACGTCAGAATTATAGGTGTGCCAGATCGGGCAGAGGGACCAGCGACAGACTTATTTGTTGAAGACCTAATCCTGAAATCTCTTCAGCCCGCAGCCTCTCCAAATATTTTTCAGTGAAACGGGCTCAGCGAGTTCCAGGGGGAAGACCAAGACCAGGAGCACCTCTGAGACTGATACTGGGCCTCATTTTCAACTTTCGCGACCGAGATGCAATACTTTAATCCGCAATCAGCACACCGCCGGTGCACTGTGAAAACAGTGAAATCACACTCTTTCCAGACTTCACATTAAAAGTCCAGAGACAGAGGTGCAGCTTCCTGCAAGTCAAGAAAACTCTGAGAGAAAGGAACCTAAAATATGCAATGCTATTCCCAGCCAAGCTAAGAGTAGAAGCAGAGGCGAAAGTCTGGTTCTTCGCTACCCCAGAAGAGACTTGGGAGTGGCTGGAGGGCTGGCGAAGATTCGGAGAGCCTAACTCCAAGGAGAGGAGAGACAAACGACTGGGAAAGGCAACAGAAGTGGGAGACACTAACAAGACCGACACAACTCACAACAAAGGAAATCCACCTATTACTGAGCCAGAAAGCACAGAGGACCGCTAAAGACCTCCACAAACACTCTCAAAATTGAAGCAGGGGATAAGTGAACCTAGAAAAGACACAAGTATGGTGTGTAAGTAGACATCAAGGTTGTGAATTTGGAATCCAAGACCCGCCAGGCAGGACGGGGGAATACACATGGCACCCTGCACCAGGAGACATTAGACTATCGAGAGGAGCACAAACTATCCAAGTAATATTGTACCTAGCAATGTATAGAATTCTATTGAGGGGAGGGATAGAGAAGGGCGAGAGGCTGGGACACTGACCCCCAAGTTAGGGTGGGGAAGGGACGACAGGCACTCTGCAGAGTTGGGGACACGGGTAGTTTTAGGCCCGGGAGGCAGGGAGGGGGGATAGTTTAGTTCTAGTATACTAAAAAGATAGAATAGTTTAGTTTCAGGTAAGTCAGCAAGTGACTTTACGAGCGGCTTTTGGGGTCAAGACATCTAGAGATACTTCTCTACAGCCGCAGAGACACACAGAGATACCCCAATATTTGAAACAGTATACATTTGTAGCCCCCACAATGACTATATATCCATTCCACATACTGGGAGAAGCCAGACGAAGGACGCACCACAGGAACAGGGATGAGTAATAATGTTACTGTGCCTCAGTTGCGACTACTCTTGTGGAATGTAAATGGGTTGGGGGATAAGCTGAAAAGGGGGCTGGTGCTCCAATACATTAAGCCCCACTCACCACATGTGGCACTCATACTGTCGTGTAGTTCCTATAGTACCCATGCAGGACCTGCGCGTTTGGATAACATAAACTGTGGGCTTGGTGGCAGACTGATTCTGTACACCCCCACCGAGAAATGTTAGCCTGTTTGCATTAGCTAGCTCACAGTGCCACTAGTGTCTCCTCTTATCGGGGAGATATTAGTTTCTGGCAACCTTAGAACATGACAACCCTGATCCCTCAAGATCGTGGAAACAATGTACTACTTTTCGCTCAGTCACTTGTGCTCATTTAGTTTATCTCAGAGGTACACAGAATAAACAGCCTGGGCATTTCAATAAGGATTTATTGTACAGTTGTTATTCTCGTGTAAAGTATATGAGCTAAAACAACCATTAGACAGTAGCAGAGATATATGATTAGCAGTACTATGAATATAAAAGGATAGTACAGTTCCATCATCTTGCAATAAGCATGAATAAATACATGAATATAAAATGCATTGATAAAAGCGAGTGCGTACTCCTACGATGCCTATCTAGATGTACCTAAGTGTACCTAGCATGTGAGGAGGTGTGTAGCCAAGAATCCCTCTAGGATTTGGTCGAACCCCATTACCTGAAGTGAGAATGTAGGAGCCCCTCTTGGTCTCGAGTTGGACACCTCACAAGGGATGTTCAGACCACTGTCAGCTGGAGCGTCTGCATGCAGGAGCCTCAGCGTCTCTGGTCAGTGTGTCGGCCTGGAAGTCTCGGTTCCCTCTAACTACTGATAGCAAGAGGTGCTGTATTTATACAGAAAAGTATATAGAGTCCCTTTGTCCCTTGTTCTTGTGTTAGCCATTGTTGGGTATGAGGATGACGTATGGGATGAACCTTTTGCGTAGATATTAGGAAGGTGGTGTATAGCCCTGCCTGGTTTCCAAGTAGCCTCATGAATATTTTATTCATGCAGTGTCAGTCTAAAGATGAAGTCATAGAACACTATTGTTCGGGAAAAACCCTCCTTCTGCACCCAGGCCTAGAACTAGGTAAAAGGTTCAGTCCTTAAAAGGCGTTCAATCCTTAAAAGGCTTGTTAGTGTGTAATGTAGGGGAGGTGATGTAGGTTAAAGGGTATGATGTTACCCTGGCCTATATTAGGGTACCTATATGAAACATAACACCCACTCCTCTTCTGAACAGTCAACAATGATAAAAATGCTAGTGGACTATTCTTTTTACTAGATAGTAGTGCATAGAACATTTTTCAATGAGCTTCATTAAAATCCTGTTTTAAAATCAATTTAAAAACAGTTTAAAAAGGTAAAAATTTGTAATTCTTGCTTTGAAAATTAGTTGTTTTGGAAATGCCACTTAAGCCACAGTCCTAATTGAGTTCGTTTATATAAGTTGAATGTCTACCAGCGTCAAAAGGCCATGCTTTTCAGCGAGAGAGTGTCAATTTTCAGGAAGTGTTCCAAATTTAGTTAATTTTAGAGAAAAATGAAAATCCGAATTCTTTCCCAGCACACGATGAGCCAATTACAGATTAAATGTCCTGGCTGGGAGACGCAACATCATCGCTGCTTGCTGCTGCAGGGGACGGTCCTTGTAACACCTCGCAGAGCACGTAAATGGAGCACAGATGATATTCAGTACTGCCAATGGCTGGTATAGGGGCAGCCGGTGCTGCCGTCGATACCTCGTTCAATACCTCGGTCGATACCTCAGTGCTAATGGTGGAGCTAAAGCTTAACTCAGTTGTAAATGGCACCTACGGATTCTCGAGAAATGCGGCCAGCAAGATGGGAATGCGCTGGGGACATTGCCGAGCGTGGGCCCTCAAGGGTTCCAGCCGGGTATTCAAGTCCGCAGGCGTGTCCGTTGAAAGTGTCAGACAGTAGTCCAACACGCATTCTTCACCGCAAAACAGGCATCGAAGAACAGGTAAGATGCAGTCCATCCAGACTGGTCTGAACGATAGGAACCAAGAGGCGCTTAGATCCCTTAGGCGAGGTGTGCCCAGATGTTGTACCATGCGTTCACAGTATTTCCGCTCCAGGAGCGCTTTTGCCATCTCGTTGGTAATTGGGCCGTCCATTGCGTAGTAGGTAAATGACAATCAGGGCTCCCGCTATTATTAGCAGGATCAGAGGTAGACCTCTGAAAATGCTTCCAAATACGGAGTGTATAAATTTCGGGATAACTCCGAGGATTGTCTGAAAGGTGCTAAGAAGTCCTGACCCTATGGTCTTAAATAGGTGTACAATACCACTCGTATCAGACATATTAAAGATACGACTCACCATTTCTGCTAAATGAATGGGGCAGTTTGTACGAATAAGTGCCTGTATCTCACTCGAGGTCCTTGCGATTTGAAATTCAAAGGTCTCTCGAGCGGAGGTTAAGGGTACGGTCTGCTGTAAAAGCATGGCTTTCAGTCTGCTTAAAGTATCAATTTGTATAAAGGAAACATTCAACGAAGGCCATAACGGCGCCTCCCTGACTGTACTTGTTGGTGGAAACAATACTTGCATACAGCAAGTAACCCTGGAGTTCACAGTGACAAGATAGGCAATGCCCGGAAGCATACCACAGCAACCTTGATCGTTCAGCATCAAGTAACTCCCGTTCGAGAGCAGCTCGAATACCGGCTTAATCACGGCAGCTGGAGTCCCTTTCATGTGGCAGGACAAGTTTGCTATCGAACCATTCCATGCTCTGTGCAATGTAATGTCCCGGCACATGAGAGAACCGCTCAAAGCGTTCTTGCAGTTAGTACCACTTAGAAACACTTCTCGATCCCCACTCCGGCATCGAAATCTATACGGTAAATCCCAGGATTCCCTAATGTACCCTTTACCCATCTTTTCATATTTGCCCGCCTGCCGTTGTTCAAGGCAATATTGAAACTGAAAAGTAGGGACCGGTAGAGTTATGTGGCCATGGATCAGCCATTCAGTAGACGGCGCTTCCGCCACTGTAAATGGTAGTCGGTCCAGTTTTTCAATACACAACATTGTATATTTAGCTCCCCTTTGTGCCATTTCAACCTGTTTATCTGTTAGATTATATTCAGAAAACAGAGACGTGCTGTTTATAAAACGCCAAGGCACAAAGCCTGCGCGCAAAGATTGCAGCGTCCAGCTTAATAACATGATAGAACGTAATTGAGATTGCCCGTGTTGTAGTATGGCCAAATCTTGTTCTAGGATGTCTATCGCAGAAGATACAATGTTGCCCAAAGAATATATTCTGGAGGACAAAGTTGTTAACCCATTGTCTATCACAGCCAATGATTTTTCTAAGTTAATACGGTCTATTTCCCGTATTCTCTCTGCGGCCTCTTGTTGTGATATTTTCCACTCTTCATAATAGGCAGCATAAATGCCAGCATATATGAAACGTTTCTGACGTTGTTTCCTGGGACCTTGTAAAAAATGCCGAAGATCCATGTCTTGTGAGAGTAAGGTTAAGTGTTGTTTCACTTCTGTTAGTGTTGAGGTCTCTAGCCAATCAAGGCACAACTTCCCAACACTGTAGGATGTCACTACCCCTGGATGTTCTCTTTGTACATAACGTGGGTCTGGCCTGTGGATACTGTACCCTTCGGTAATACCCAATAATCGTTTATGACATATGTTTGTGTCTAAGGGCCAAACCACCCATTTTTCCCAATTTGGGTCTGATCTATTGTACTTTAAAATATCATCTACTGTTGCCCCTTCCTGTGAAGTCAAATTTTGCCACCCTCCCATCTGTGATGGTGTTGGAAATCGAGGAGTGTTCAGGTCCTTTACCTTGGCTAATCCAAGACAGGATGTCTGTTGCACAGTTTCGTTCAGAAATATCATCTGCTGTGTAATGAGGCATGCTCGAAATAGCGCTTCTGTTCCCTGGACTTGCCAGTCCCTAGAACCCCAGACTGATTTTAAGTCTATTGTGTCCTTCCATAGGTCAAAACCCTGTTCAGACAGTTGGGCAATAAAGGAAGCAGAGTAAATCTGTTTGGTATTTGTCAACATAATTTTCAGTGCTGATGGTGGTATAACCTTATAATAGTATGAGGCTGGGTCAGTGGTGTTAAAACCTGAAAAATATGAACATTTCTGTGCAAATGTGTGCGAATTACCCTTGGGTGGTGTAGGGTAATGTTCCCACTGATGGTACTCAAACATATTTCTAGGCGAAATAGATTTCTGCAGGAAATGATGACCATAATGTTGGTAACAGTACAAAGTGTCATAGTCTGAATGACTTTCTAACATTTCAGTGTTCGGAAATGCAGCAGTTTTTCTAAATCAGACAACATGTTATTAACAGTTTCAGTGTCCCAATCATCAGAAAATGTACTGGAGGTAATGATATCACTTAATGAAATTTTAAATAAATGTGGAATTTTTAAAAGTTCAGTTGGACCGAATATTTCGAAATCAACCTTGTCCCAAACTATACCATCTGGTATAGGAACCGCTGTGATGTTTACTGATAACAAGTCTCTCTGTTCACGATGAGACGATTGATGTGGTTTTAAAATCAAATTAACTTTCGGGGCTGTAGAGCTCTGTTTAAGATATCGTCCATTAATAAGCATGCTAAAAGTTATTACTAAGCCTAGCCAGAAAAGAAAAAATAGAATCCCAGTAATTACCCAAAGTTCAATCCAAGGCGATACCAGGTAAGTCTTTTTAAGAAAGTACCAGAAAGTCTTTAACTTGTTGTTTACATGATGTTTTGGCTGGCGTCGTTTCCGGCTCGCTTGGATCCAGGGAAAACGTATCAAAGTTCATGAAGTAGCCAGAAGCAGCTCGATCAATTGTTGGAATTGCATCGGGATTTGTTGAAATCGCATTTTGCTCTCGTCGAGGCATGTTGACGTAGACATCTGTATTTGGTCTGATTGCAACTTGAGTGTGTTTTGAGTTTCATTTTGTAGATGAACTTCAGGTTCAAGGGGAACGAGTTCCATAGCGTTGTTGCTTAGTCCTTCATTCCTCACAGGAGGCTCTTCAAACGTGATGAGACTTTCTGTTTGAACTTCTTGGATTGTAGCGAGAGGAGGGCGTCTGCTTCTGTGGAGTCCACGAGGCCTACTGTTCAGTATTGGCCACATAGTGTGGTTTGATTAAGTCGATTGAGACAAATCTTTTCTCCTTTTTCCCGGCAAGAGGCGGCAAAAGAACAGTTCGTGTTCCTTGAATAGCTAGAACAGGTACAGGCTTTCTGTATGATGGTCCAAATTCTTTCTTGTCCGCTATCTTCTCTCTGACCAGATCCCCGATCTTTGGGATCCAGACAGGTCTTGCCGTGTTTGCCTTGACTTCCTCAGTGGCGGTCTGTTTCTGGGCAACGTTGCTTTGTTGTGTCCTGGATTCATTTAGATCCTGTAAAACAGCCAAACGATCATCGATATCAAATGGTTTCTCATCCGCCACTGTGCCTTCATATTCAAGATCAGCTACTCACATTCTTGTCCCAAATAGGACCTGATATGGTGTGACACCCACTAGAGAATTTCTTGGCTGGTTGTTTAGTGCTCTTTATACCCCATAAAGGTGACTGACCCAACTACCGCCCTTGCCTAATACCCTAGCTGTTAAAGATTGCTTTAAGTCCTGGTTTTTCCTCTCCACAACCAAATTTCCCTCAGGATGGTACGGAGAGGAGTATCGCAGTGCAACGCCCATACTTTTCATGGCCTCTTTGTAAGCCCGAGAGCTAAACACCGAACCACGGTCAGAATGTAACGTGCCAACTGCATATGTCCCGATAAAGACTCGCAAATCCTTTATAACAGTTCGAGCGTCAGCCGAGCGCTGAGGCCAAACCCATAGGAATCTTGAGCAGGAATCCACTGCAACCATGATATACTTGTAAGCCCTATTAGATTGTAAGGGGCCGCAGTGGTCCAAATACACACATGCGAGAGGTTTGTCAGAAATTAGTAATGGTGTCTGCGCCGGGCGTGTTCTGGTGGAGCCTTTCATCTGCTGGCAGATGTCGCATTTCAAGACATAGTCTTTAGTTTGCTTAGTTAGACCGGGCCACCAATAGCGCTGTTTCAATAATGAAATAGTTGCTGTAATGCCTGTGTGTGCAGAGCCTAAACCCTCGTGTGCTGCTAATATTAAACCTTGCCTACGATCCATATTTGGTATTACTCTGTCCCCCACTCCAGGAATCTGAGCAAATGGAATGTTGTTTGCATCTAACTTGTAGGAGTACTTGAGTGGAAATTTCTTTGGTACTGCTCCGCTGTTTTTGCTTGAAGCAATGACAGCGACCATAATCTCACCGACTATCCTCGTTTTTGAATGAGTGATTGCCGCTACGGAAGCTGTGCGTACAGCCCCCTTTGCGGCTTCATCAGCCAATGAATTCCCTTCAACGTGAACGCCATCACGCTGATGACTCAGTGTGTGTATCACGTGAGCCCTTGGTAGGTCGTTTTTAAACTCCACTACCTGTTCCCATAGCATTTTATGCTTAATTGTGCCACCTTTCGCGTCCTTAAACCCGTTTAGTTCCCAATGATGTAGATACTCATTGTATGACTGCACACAGTAAAAGGAATCACACACAATTAGTGTAGTGAATTCGTGATCCGTATTTACAAGTGCCAGTATCAGTGCTTTTAACTCTGCCAACTGAGCCGTGCAGTCTCCTAGAGATTGCGTTTTGGTGCAACTTGGATGGAACTTCCCATCCCGCATGCGACCTATAACGATTGCACACGCTGCGCTATATTGTTGCTTACTCCCTACGGCCGGTTGAGCAGATCCGTCAGTGTAAATAACATATTCATACTGATCAAGAGGCAATATTTCATTAGGTAGAGGATATTCTTGTTCGTATTGCAGAAATGCTTGTGTTTTTAGACTTCGGTTAAATCTGTATTCAACGTCCGTTGTGGTAAGAGACTTAGCCCATTGTATCCTTCTCGGATGTAAAGCTTTTGCATTTGGAATGCTAGCCTTTGTAACAGCTTCTAAAGCTGGTACCAGGGTTACGACAATTATGCGTTTCCCCTGAGCCAGAGCTCTTTCTTTTGCTACAGCGGTCTGAACTGCTGTCAGGATTTTTTCCGTTGAAGTGAAACGCATTTCTGCGTTTGTGTACAGGTGTGATTTGTATGCAATTGGTACGGTTTCTCCTTCATTGAAGGTTAAGTAAGTGTACCCGCATTGACTCGCTATTACACGGATCACCAAGTTGCATATGTTTACCCGTGTCTGTAAGTGTTTGGAACCAATCATGTCTTCTTGTAATGAATGTAGGATATTTGAATGTTCCTGTGTCCAATGTTTGACTGAAAAGTCAGGTTTTATTAAGTCGTAGAAAGGTTTTACTTTTTCTGCGTAATCTAAAATGTATGTTCTGCCGAAATTTAGGAATCCCAGTATTGATTGTAGATTTTTAATGATTTTGGAGGCTGGAGCAGCGCACACTTTTCTAAAAAGTTAGCTGCCAGGCTTTTCCCTTCACTTGAAAGCTTGTATCCTAAAAACAGGACATTGAGGTGGGCTATTTTTGATTTTTTTAAATTAAATTTGTAGCCCTCAGAGGCGAATCCCATTATAATGGTGCTCACGCTGGTCAAGTGTTTTTTTAAGTCATCATCCGTCAGATAAATATCATCCACATAGGACAATGCTTCCTCATCAAAATTTTGGAGTAACTCTGTTACTCTTGCTGAGAAGACCCCCGGGCTGTTCTTATACCCCTGGGGGAGACGACAAAATTGCTGCTGGGACCCCAACGCTGAGAATGCGGTCAAATACCTGCTTTCAGGCGCTATACTTTGGCAGAAAAATCCATTTGAGATATCTAATGTAGTTTTGTGTTTCTTCCGCACAATGTTATTCATTAATGCGGCACTGTGTGCATTTTGGACAGCGAATGTCTTTGTGCATGAGTTTAAATGTCTGTAATCTAAAACTAGACGATATGTGTTGTCCGGTTTTGATACTGGAAACAAAGGATTGTTCATTGGTGAGGTGCATGTTTCAATCACCCTTGGTATTCAAGTTGATCTAAGATCTCCCTGACTTGTTTTTTAGCTTCTTGCTTTATTGGGTATTGCCTCTGAGCATTTGGTGAAACTTTCAACGGGATCACGTGGTGGGTTGAATCCTCATCCCAACCAGCATGATTTTTGTATAGTGCTGGAGCTAGGGCAACCGCCCACTCCTGTGCATAAGCATGTTTAAGATGTATGGGAACGAGGTCGGAGAATGATGGAAAAATTAAATTTTCCCCCCTGGGGCACTCCATGACGAATGTTGGCGGCCAATCTTGTTCTGCTAATAGGATGTCATAACCGGATGACAAATTTTCCCAAAAGAGACCTTTGACTTTCCTGGGCTTGTCCCCCTCCATTTGTGTGTTATTTCGTGTTACTTATGTGGGACGCTCACCCTGGTGTCTGGTGTTTCCACCGTGATGTAATCATTCAAGTCCGCTGTCACCAGAAATTCCTTCAGGTTCTGGCGAGCTATTGTTACTTCTGCCGCACTGTCTAGCATCGTCAGAGCCCATTCCCCGTTCAGAAGCTGCGTCCTCAGAATTCTGGGCATGTCTGATCTTTATGCCTGTGTAGCGGGTTAGGGGAATGAAGGACTGGACCAGGTCTAGATAGTGAAGGCTTTATTTTACAACTGAGAGTCCTTCTTCGTGAAGCCAGAGTTACGGTCCAGGGTGTCGGTATGGTTTCCGGGTTTGGCTGGGTGTCTCGCTCTTTTTCCGGTCCTCTGGGACGGCCTCTCCCTCGTCTGCTCACAGTCGGCTGGAACTCAGCGGCAGATGTAAAGCAAGTGGAAAGGGGAGAGTGTATAAATGCCCTGAAGACAAGTTTGCAGTGTGGGAAGGGAGTGAGGGATACACACACCCGTGTCACACGTCTATCAGGAATTATGTGAAGTGCACGGGAAAGGGGAAGGAGATGGGGAAATAGGAAAGGACGTCTATTTCTTTATTTAGAGCTGTCTCTCTTTCCTGCCCAGCCCGCAAAACGATCGCGTACCTGATTTAGCCACGCTCCTCCGGGCGTGGCTGGGCGCAGCGTGTTGTCGTTGGTCTCCGGGCTTGTCCAGCAATCGGCTTGGCTCCACGGCAGGCTCTTTCTCCTCTTCTTCGCACGGTGGGGAATTCGCTTCTCTACTCTTCTCCGTCTCCGACACTCCAGTCTCTCTCCCTCCGGTGAATACACACCCGCCAGTTCCGGGTCCCTCGTCTCTTATTGGCCAGCAGGGACTGACGTGGTCGATATGGGCGGAGTGCTCCGATGTGGCGGGTTCTTTAAAGGACCCGCGTTGATTGTCCGTGTAGTTTTCATACGGGGTACTCGGAGGGCAATACCAGTCATCCTGCTGTGGGGACACAAAAGGGCTATTGACAGGGGTTACGGACCACCAGTCTTCCTCCCATGTCCGAGTGGCCCCGTGACACACCTCCCCCCCACGATTCTCCCGTTCGGGGAGAGGGAACACCCTGGAGAGGTAATCCGCGCTTCCATTATCGGTGCCTTTTTGGTGCTTCACTTCAAAAGAGAAAGGCTGCAGGGATAAAAACCACCGTAGGACTCTGGGGTTCTGCGTCATGTTCCTACTCATCCACTGGAGGGGTGCATGATCAGTGTAAAGGGTGAAGGGGTGGCCCTCTAGATAGTATCTTAGTTTATCCACCACCCACTTCACCGCCAGACATTCCTTTTCTACGGTAGGGTACTTCAACTCCCTGGGGAACAGTTTCCTACTGATATAGAGAATGGGATGTTCCACCCCCTCAGATGACATCTGTGATAGAACTGCCCCTATCCCATGATTGGAGGCGTCCGTGTGTAGAAGGAAAGGTTTGGTAAAGGAGGGGGAGACTAACACCGGGCTAGTGGTGATGGTTGTCTTTAGTGATTGGAAGGCCTTCAGCATCTCCGATGTGGGGTGGGTTATGCTCTGGGTGCGCTTCTTGCGAAGGGTGTCAGTCAAGGGGCGGCTATATCAGAAAACGACGGGATGAAGCGACGATAGTATCCTATGAGCCCTAAAACGCCCTCATCTCTTTCTTGGTGGAAGGAAAGGGGGTTGCGGCGATGGCTCTTACTTTTTCCTGTTGTGGTTGTATCAGCCCATGCCCCAAAAGGTACCCAAGGTATTTGACTTTTTGAAAACCCACCCGTGACTTTTTCGCGTTAACATGTAGTCCTGCTTCAGCTAATGCCTGGAGGATGGTCTGTAGGTGTCTTAAGTGCTCTTCCCAATCAGGGCTAAACACCACGATATCATCTAGATACGCGGAAGAGAAGGATTGATGTTCATGGAGCACCTTGTTCATCAGCCGTTGGAATGTGGCTGGCGCTCCGTGAAGACCGAACGGTAGGACCGTGAACTCGTACAGACCATTGGGAGTGGAGAAGGCGGTTTTCTTCCTATCCTCTTCTCTGAGGGGAACCTGCCAATATCCCTTGGTGAGATCCAGGGTGGTGATGTACTTGGCATCCCCCAGTTTCTCGATGAGTTCGTCTATCCGAGGAATCGGATAGGCATCAAATGCGGAAATGGCGTTAAGAGCCCTGAAGTCCATGCAAAATCTGGTCGAGCCGTCCGGTTTAGGGACCATTACAATTGGGGAGCACCACTCGCTCTGAGACGGGCGAATGACCCCCAGTTCTAACATGTCCCGGACTTCTCTTTGTACAGCCGCCCTCTTGGCGGCGGGAATTCGGTAGGATCGTTGCTTAATGGTTTTGTTCGGAGGAGTCACGATGGTATGCTCTGTTAGGGACGTCTTGCCAGGCTTGTCTGAGAAGAGGGGGGTGAAGGGAATGAGCCTAGCTTGTAGGGAGTCTTTCTCCTCTTTGGTCAGGTCCTGATTGATGACCAGCTGTTCCAGTGTAGAAGGGCTAGACGGCCTAGTAGGAACGGAGAGGAGGGATTTCTTGGGAAGAGGGCCTAGCCATTTCTTCAGAATGTTTATGTGGTACGTTTGTATCCGTCTCGGGGTTATCTGCACTTTATATGTGGTCTTCCCTACCGTTCCTACAATCTTATACGGACCCAACCATTCCGAATGGAATTTCTTGGTGCTGGAGGGAAGAAGCACCAGTGCCCAGTCATTAACGTTTAGGTGTCTCCATTTCTTCCCTTTATCGTAAAAAGTCTTTTGCTTGCTTTGCCTGTGCTCTAGATGGGAATACGCCAGGTCTCTTAACTTCCCGATTTTTGATTTCAGCTTTTGGGTATATTCTAGCATGTCTCGGGTTTCTTCTACCCCTTCCCTCTCCCAGGCCTCTTTGGTTATCTCAAGAAGAGACCTTGGTTGATGCCCATAAAGCATCTCGAAGGATGAGCACCCCAAACTGCTCTGCACCTGTCCTCTCAGTACGTAAAGGGCAAGCGGAAGGAGGTGGTCCCACTCCTTGCCTTCAACCGCAAGCATTTTCTTTAGAGTCGATTTCAAGGAGCCGTTGTACCTTTCGACTAAACCGTCGGTTTGTGGGTGATACACAGAGGTTCTGAGATGTCGGAGGTTCAGGGTTTTACAGACCTCCCTCATAAGTCGGGACACAAAGGGGGTACCTTGGTCGGTCAGGATTTCTTTGGGGAACCCCACCCTGGAGAACAACTCCACCAACTTCTCCGCTATGTTATGTGTGGTTGGGGCTCTCAGGGGAAACGCCTCAGGATAGCGTGTGGCATAGTCGACTATCACTAGGGCGTATTGGTTTCCTTTTTTTGTTTTGGGCAGGGGCCCAATCAGGTCCATCCCTACTCTTTCGAACGGGGTGCCGATTATAGGAAGGGGCTGTAGCGGTACCTGTGAAGGACGATGTGTGTTTTTCTTCTGACAGACATCACAGCTTTGGCAATACGTCTTGATGTCCCGATAGACCCCTGGCCAATAAAAATGCCTCAGGACGCTTTGAGTGGTTTTCTCGGCCCCCGTGTGCCCCGCTATGAGATGTGAATGAGAGAAATACAATATTTGTTCCCTAAAGGAGGAAGGGACAAGGAGCTGAGAGGGCTCATCCTTGGAGCTCTTTCTATATAACAAGCCCTCATTAACAAGGAAGAGGGGGTAAGAGGGAGGGTCTCTGTTCTTAGCGTCGTTGGCGCTTGCCCAGGCGTTTCTCAAGGTGGGATCATTACCCTGAGCAAACCGGAAAGCTCTTTTCCAGCAACCAGGGCTCTGGAGTAATGAGGGCGGTTTTCGGTGGTTCCTCTGTCAGGGCCCATTTCTCTGGTTTTCCCTGTAATTTTATATTCCCCAGAAATAGATCCAGGAACTTCGGGTTGTCTGTCCCAATTATCAGATCCTCGGGCAATCCCTCAAGCACTCCTACCTTTACTTGATGCGGGGTCCCTTGGTGTGGCTCCAGTGTGAGTATGGCGAGCGGGTAAGGCTTCACGTCTCCGTGGACGCATCTTATGTGTACTAGTGTACCTGGAATGCACTGGCTCTTCTGGACATGGATCTCCCTGATAACAGACTGTTTGCATCCTGAATCTAGCAGGGCTTTCACGGACCTCCCGTTCACTCGTACACTTACGTAAAATGCGCTCCCCATTTCAGCGGTGTACATGACAGAACGTGGGGCTAGCCTACTTCCATGGGTTCGTCAGTGTGTTTTTTTGTAGGACACACCCGGGCAATGTGTCCCCAGTCACCGCATTCAAAACACTGTGGACCCTTGAACGATGGTAGCTCTGGTCTTTGGGGTCTGGGTTTCAGAGTCTCGGAGGGGAATCGATTTCTTCTCTCCAACTTTAGAGCCCCGGCCTTTGGGTGCTTATCTGCTTCCCCAAGGGTGTTCTTGGGTTGTGCTCGTCCAAAGGTCGTGGCCATCTCAACCGCCTGTTCCGTAGTCAGGTGGGTGTGTTGTCGTAGCCACCTTTGCGTGTTGAATGGAAGAGCGTCGAGATATTGTTCTAGGTAGATACGGTCCATTATCTCCTCCTTGGTGCTCCGATGGGGTGTCAACCACTTGTCGGCAGCGGCCTTCAGTTGATAGAATAGAGTTTTGGGACTTTCACCCGGCATTCCTCTCTCTCTTCGGAAGCGGATACGGTACGCCTCTGCATCTAAGCCCAGGTGGTCCAGTATCATGTTTTTAATATCGGCATAGGGTGTCGTTCCGTCGGCGTTGGCCACTTGGTACGCCGCCTGGGCCTCTCCTGTGAGGAGAGGAGCCAAAAAGAAGGGCCATTTCTCCGGGGGCCACCCACAGGCTGTGGCTGCCCTCTCAAAGTTCATCAGGAACGCATCCGGGTCATCTCCTGCAGTATATTTCTGCAACGAGACCCCAGAAGGGGCAGGGGTCGGGGATCTCAGATCCCTATTTGGAACCGTCGGGGCCTCGGACTGCATTCTCTGTAGCCCGTCCATCTGGGCGGAGATTGTGTCCTTGAAGACCTCCCGGTCGGCCTGGGCCGACGCCATTTGCCGTTCCACGGCCCATTCCAGCTTCTCCTGTCTTTTAATGAGGTGTTGGATTAGGGCCTCCATTGCGTTTTGTTCAATGGATGGTGCTATGCCCGCATTCTCCTCCAGTTGTAGCGGGTTAGGGGAATGAAGGACTGGACCAGGTCTAGATAGTGAAGGCTTTATTTTACTTCTTCGTGAAGCCAGAGTTACGGTCCAGGGTGTCGGTATGGTTTCCGGGTTTGGCTGGGTGTCTCGCTCTTTTTCCGGTCCTCTGGGACGGCCTCTCCCTCGTCTGCTCACAGTCGGCTGGAACTCAGCGGCAGATGTAAAGCAAGCGGAAAGGGGAGAGTGTATAAATGCCCTGAAGACAAGTTTGCAGTGTGGGAAGGGAGTGAGGGATACACACACCCGTGTCACACGTCTCTCAGGAATTATGTGAAGTGCACGGGAAAGGGGAAGGAGATGGGGAAATAGGAAAGGACGTCTATTTCTTTATTTAGAGCTGTCTCTCTTTCCTGCCCAGCCCGCAAAACGATCGCGTACCTGGATTTAGCCACGCTCCTCCGGGGCGTGGCTGGGCGCAGCATGTTGTCGTTGGCCTCCGGGCTTGTCCAGCAATCGGCTTGGCTCCACGGCAGGCTCCTTCTCCTCTTCTTCGCACGGTGGGGAATTCGCTTCTCTGCTCTTCTCCGTCTCCGACACTCCAGTCTCTCTCCCTCCGGTGAATACACACCCGCCAGTTCCGGGTCCCTCGTCTCTTATTGGCCAGCAGGGACTGACGTGGTCGATATGGGCGGAGTGCTCCGATGTGGCGGGTTCTTTAAAGGACCCGCGTTGATTGTCCGTGTAGTTTTCATACGGGGTACTCGGAGGGCAATACCAGTCATCCTGCTGTGGGGACACAAAGGGCTATTGACAGGGGTTACGGACCACCAGTCTTCCTCCCATGTCCGAGTGGCCCCGTGACAGCCTGCAACTTTCTTTTCTTAAACTGTGGTTTTGATTTTGGTTTGTCTTCTTTTTTGGAAGTATAATCTTGAGCGCGCTGCTTGTCTCTGGACTTTGTACGCTCCTCTTTGTGTTCTGACCGTCCTTCTCTCTCTGAGTTTTTCGTCGAGCCCTGAAAGGAACGAGAGGAACGTGTATCAGTATCCTGATACCTGTCAGGTTTCCTAATATTATCCCTATTCCTGAGGTTATACCTCTTTTCAGAGGGCTCCTGTGAAGGAGATCTACCTCTGGATTGAGATCTGTTTTTAAAATTTTGTTGTTTTTTATTATCCCACTTCTTTTTAGAAGAAGCAGGTGTCTGCTTTGTATTGTCCTTTTCAGGACTGCCCATCAGTTGTGGTTTTAATGCTTCACCCAAATTGTCTCTGCCTAACTCTGCATATGCAGATTCAATTATTTTGTTTAATATTAGCTAGTATTATGGCTGATACCTGGTCATAGTTATTTAATAACTTCATCCCTAAGTTTAGGGCAGGTTCTGCTCCGTACTCATTTTGAATTTGTCTTAATACGTCTGGTACTACTGCTAATGAAGGAATACCATGTGTTCTGGTATATATGGCAGCAAAGACTGTACCCCAAGAGGTGCAGTCCTCTACTTGTGGTGTTATCCCCATGGGCAAGCAGATTGTTAACATTCTGTGTTTTTCAAATGGGGTAGTATTCGGAAATGCTGCCTCTAGCTGAGTTATTTTCTGAGCTACCCAGAATGGCATTTGTTCACGTTTCGTTGGCATTTTGCCCATTACTGCGTGTAATGTTTGTGGTGTAATTTTAGTTACTGTACCCTGAAACTGAGTTCCATTTGTTGCAGCTGATGTTGGTTGGACTGTGAAAGTCCTCATGACATACTGTGTCAGATTTCTGTAGATTTTAATTAAATCCTTGTGTTGTAAGAGTAAGTCTGGCTGTGGCATTGTGTCAATGTCAGGATGTGGTGTGTAGGCCGCTAATATTGGCCATGTTGCACCGTCTCCTCCGAGCGGACCTAATCTTGCTCTGTGTCTTATATGGGGTAGGGCGCCTTTAAACCAGTATAGGTGTTCCTGGTAAGTTAGTGGAATTTCTATGTCCTCGCAGGGACCGTATTCCTGTGGTGCATCTGCTGCTGGGAATATAACCCACGAATAAAAATATCTCTGTTTTGTTTGATTCATGTGCCTCAATCACGAAAGCTACTAAGCCACCCCGAGAAGCTAAACCATAGTCCATTAGTTTCAGGGTGATAGTGCGTCTGAATTTTTGTGCAATTTGTATTGCATTTGTATCTTCTTCCTCGTCTGAGAGGTGTATATTTACTACTGGGTTATTTTCCTCAGTCATTTTGTAAAAGGATACGTTTTGTTCAAGGGAACTAAGATAAGGTGTTATGCACAATTTTAGGAACTAAATGTCCTTCAAGCTTGAATAACCTACAGCCAATAAATAGGATTTCTCACCTACTCAGCTGTGGCGGAGTTTTGTGCCCACCCACTCCAGACGTCTCTGGTGTTTTGTGAGTAGGGTCTCTGAGAATAGCACGACTGAACTACTCAGATTCTACTGTTAAATAAGAGCCCAACCATCGTTGGTGGCGCCATGTCGTGTAGTTCCTATAGTACCCATGCAGGACCTGCGCGTTTGGATAACATAAACTGTGGGCTTGGTGGCAGACTTATTCTGTACACCCCCACCGAGAAATGTTAGCCTGTTTGCATTAGCTAGCTCACAGTGCCACTAGTGTCTCCTCTTATCGGGGAGAGATTAGTTTCTGGCAACCTCAGAACATGACAACCCTGATCCCTCAAGATCGTGGAAACAATGTACTACTTTTCGCTCAGTCACTCGTGCTCATTTAGTTTATCTCAGAGGTACACAGAATACACAGTCTGGGCATTTCAATAAGGATTTATTGAACAGTTGTTATTCTCGTGTAAAGTATATGAGCTAAAACAACCATTAGACAGTAGCAGAGATATATGATTAGCAGTACTATGAATATAAAAGGATAGTACAGTTCTATCATCTTGCAATAAGCATGAATAAATACATGAATATAAAATGCATTGATAAAAGCGAGTGCGTACTCCTACGATGCCTATCTACATGTACCTAAGTGTACCTAGCATGTGAGTAGGTGTGTAGCCAAGAATCCCTCTAGGATTTGGTCGAACTCCATTACCTGAAGTGAGAATGTAGGAGCCCCTCTTAGTCTCGAGTTGGACACCCCGCAAGGGATGTTCAGACCACTGTCAGCTGGAGCGTCTGCATGCAGGAGCCTCAGCGTCTCTGGTCAGTGTGTCGGCTTGGAAGTCTCGGTTCCCTCTAACTACTGATAGCAAGAGGTGCTGTATTTATACAGAAAAGTATATAGAGTCCCTTTGTCCCTTGTTCTTGTGTTAGTCATTGTTGGGTATGAGGATGACGTATGGGATGAACCTTGTGCGTAGATATTAGGAAGGTGGTGTATAGCCCCTGCCTGGTTTCCAAGTAGCCTCATGAAAATGTTATTCATGCAGTGTCAGTCTAAAGATGAAGTCATAGAACACTATTGTTCGGGAAAAACCCTCCTTCTGCACCCAGGCCTAGAACTAGGTAAAAGGTTCAGTCCTTAAAAGGCGTTCAATCCTTAAAAGGCTCGTTAGTGTGTAATGTAGGGGAGGTGATGTAGGTGAAAGGGTATGATGTTTTCCCTGGGCCTATATTAGGGTACCTATATGAAACATAACAATACAGGAAACACACTTGGTTGGAAACGCCTGCAAGGCGCTCAACAGCCATACACGCCGGTTTCACGACTTGATCAAGAGGAGTTGGGGGGCTAATGAGGAAACAGTTCCCCTTCACGGTGGAACAGACATGGATGGACATGGATGGACATGGATGGACATGGATGGACGAACAGGGCAGATTCGCTGCGCTAACGGGAAAATGGGAAGGGAAAATGATTAACATTGTTTCAGTATACATACCACCAGCACTACATAACATCGCCCTCCCAGAACTAAGTGCATTTCTCCTCAAGTTGCCTGACTGTGAACTTCTAATTGGAGGGATTTTAACATGACCTTAAATGATCTCCAAGATAGGCTCCCCCCCAGGGCACAACAGCGGCGCCCCTCGCGGATGTCGTACTTTGTAGGTGTGATGGGCCTGGCGGATGTATGTCGCACTAAAAACCCGCAGGCGAAGCAATTCACTTATTACTCAGGAGCGCATAATAGCCACTCTCGTATAGATTTTATTATGTCACATGCAGATGGGGTGGGTAATTTTAGAGAAACACATCAGTTGGCGCGAGGAACATCAGACCATTCCCCCTCTGGGCCTGCTATTCCACAGAAACTCGCAGCAACCAACGCAGTGTGTCTTTACACCCGTGGAGCCTAAGGGTGCCTAAGAGCCAGAAAGGGTTAATTCAGGCCACCAAAACTTACTTTGAGGAGAATAAGGGCACGGTGACCTTGGCACTGGTTCTGTGGGAGGCTTATAAGGCAGTCATAAAAGGGGAAGGGCTCTCTCTCCTAGTAGAACATAAAAGAGAAAAAAGGGCGGCCATGGAGGAGTTAGAGAGAAACATACTGCAATTAGAGAACCAGCTGGCCAGTAGTCCTTCCGATGAGACGGCACACACTTTGCAACTTAAGAGACAGGAATACCAAGAACTAGCAACGGAAATAGCCAGGACCAAATTGTCAGCAACAAGAGATTATACGAGCATGGGGATAAAGCTGGGAAGCTACTGACCTGGCTTGAGAGATGGGACTGGGCGAATAGATGGGTGCACACAATTACCACAACCTCGGTAGAGGTTTTGAGGGATTCGCAAGAGATTGCGGATGAGTTTGCACAATATTACGCCACAATCTACACCGAGATCCCGACGGCCACAGTGGAAGCCTCTAGAGTCGTGTTGGCAGATGTGCGACTCCCGGTACTTACCCAGGACGATATATCCGACTTGGACAGGGATATCACGGGGGAGGAAATAACTTCCGCCATCGTGGCTATTTAGTCCCGGAAGGCGATGGACCCAAACAGACTTCCAATTGAATTGCACAAAGTAGTGGCATCCCAAGTGGCGCTGTATCTACTACAAATGTATTCAGAGAGTGTGGTGAGTAGTGAGCTGCCACCAGATCAACGGCTCACCACAATAGTAGTCATACACAAACCCTGTAAACTGAGGGACCGCTGCTCCTCATACACCTCTTTATGGTCAAGGAACAGTTTGTGTCTTGCAGTGTACTTATGATGTAAGGTATGGGGAACTTTGATATGAATATAAATCTCATGTAGTTGTACTATACAAAGAGGTGCAAGGCCGAAGACTGTTAGGCCAAGCAGCACTCTATAAAATGATGGCATTGCCTAGCTTCCTATACGCACTACAAAACACCCCATTCCTGTTCCCCCAGACATTTTTCCGAGTAATCGAGGGGGAGGTACGAGATAAAACCCTCACGGATAGTGGCGCTGAAACTGACATGGGGGTGGTATGACGGAGGCATAGCGCTACCACATACTATTAGGTAGCTCAATTGGCGGTAATAAACCAATGGGTTCACCGACCTTACGATGAACCGGCATTTAGAATGGACAGGTTACTGATGATTAAGGGAGGATACATGAGAGCCCTATACACAAAACCAAGAGGGAATGCCCTGACTGGACCCACCGCACACACAATCACACTATGGTATAAGGTAAACAAAAGGCAGTGGTGGTCTGACGTCCTGACGCAAAGTGCCCCGTTATGGGCTAGCGAGAGGCTTGGAGTGCTTCACACTTCCCGAGGTTTTGACAGATGGGACCTCATCGGCATCTCGACGATAGGAGATATGTGGAAGAATGGGGGAGTTATACCCTTTGAGGAGCTACAGTCCAAGTTCACAATGGCCCCAACCAAAACTTTCATATGCCTGCAAGTTAAACATGCTTTAAGGGCGGCTATCCCACCGGACAATAACCCTCCGGAAGCCTATCTGTTAGAGGACAGGCTTCTCACAGAATGCATGGAACACAAAGCAATCTCCCTGACTTATCAAAAGTTGTTACACAACTCTCCCGACCCCCTCCAGAAATTCCGTAGACAATGGCATAGAGATGGGGTGAACTCAAAGATGGGGACTGGCAGGAAGTCCTAGGACCTCCCAGGGAAGTAGCTATCTCGGCGAGATTTAGACTAATTAAACTTAAGATCTTACACAGAGTCTACCTCCCCAGAGCCACACTAGTCAGAATGCAAAGGGAAAAGACCTCACATTGCCATCGAGACTGTGGACATCAGAGTACCTTCTACCATTTTGTTTGGGACTGCCCATCGATTCAGCTGTACTGGAGGTAGGTGATTGGTGAAGTGGTGAGCACCTGCTAGGGCAGTTTAAAGGTACAACCAAAGCTGTGTCTCCTCAATATTTGGGAGGGGGCCGACCTAAACAGGAAAGAGCAGATATGGGCTACGCTAGGTATGATGATAGCGAAACGGAATATAGCACGACACTGTGGAGCCCAGACCACACCGACCCTCCGAGACTGGGGCAAAAATATGGACTCCTGTATGATAACAGAAAGAGCTATATATTCTACGAGAGGTTGCCCGGGGAAATGGGATCAGATATGGGGCAAATGGAACACACACAGGCGAAGAATATGCACCGGCCCCTCAGATAGTTGGCGGGGGCTACAAGGAGGCGTAATAGTGAAGGGAACTCGAGTGAGGACATTTAAGAAGCAGATTAATATGGGGATAGACCGAAATTAAAGTTGTATCATACTGTATGAAAGATCTACTGTGAAATCCAAGATATTAGTCAAAATGCTGTACCTGCCTGAACAAATTAACCTTATTAAAAAGAATAAAAAAAAAAAAAATCCAACAAGAACACCCAACTTGAGGGTCTTTGGGGGAATTACCTTAATACTGATTCAGGTTCCTTTTGGTCGCTCTCTCCTTCTATGCATTTATAAAGGAGTACAGTCTTCGGCCTTGCACCTCTTTATGGTCAAGGAACAGTTTGTGTCTTGCAGTGTACTTATGATGTAAGGTATGGGAGACAGAGGGTTAAATTAAGAGGCAGGAGTATAGGGGAGGGGGAGAAAGAGAGACAGAGTGAGTAGAGGAAGAGTCAGAGACCGTGAAATAATACTGTACTATGTTTTATATGTATGTATTTTACAATGTTTCTTGTATAAACTAGTGTATAATGAAAAACAAAGACAGGAACCACTCCTACTACCCCACAAGGTACCCCTAAAAAATGCAAAGGCCCCATCACAAAACCAAGACCACCCCTCCCAAACCCGAGGCCACCGCTCCCAAGTAACATCTTTGAGGTGCCTGCTCAGCCTACTAGATGCCCTTCCCAGGAAGGTTCCCTAGGTAGTGCAATTGGAGGCAAGCTGAGTGCCTTGGCACACCTGTGCACAGGACTTTGTGGCCACCATTTGGACAGGCATTTTCCTTGTTTAAAACAAAATGAGAGACTTATCTCATTGTGAATAAATCAAAAAATGTTGGTTCACCAAGTTTGTAAGTTTGTCCCAGCATTCATTTTTCTTTGCAATTGTTTGATTCCTAGCAAGGTTTCAGTGTAAAATGTGAAGTACATAATTTTCATTAGTACGATGGCAGGAACTGTTACATACTTTTTAAATGCCCACTAGTTCATACACGGGTTCACATGGTATGTGGTGGTCATTTGAATTTAGGTGCAGCCATTCAACATAGTAGTGGACACTTGCACCAGCAAATTGATGTTGAGAAATTATTTAAGGATATTTTACTACAGCTGTGTTTGTTTCACCTTAATTACCGATAAGTATGCACACATATGCATTGCAGTTTGTAAAAAAATGTGCAAATTGAAATTATATACAATACAGGACTTGCACTACACAAGGGGAAATGTTACATGGATGAATGTGTAGAGTGCTTCAAATTTGGGACTGCCATTGATTTTCCAAGTAATTTGAAGTGAGTGTTACAGCTTATCTAGTGCAATTTCTACATGATGTTGCATTGCACTTATCCCGATGATGTGTGATGCATGTTTTTATTGTGACAATTTTCTTACTTTATTTACACATACCTGTATGGTGAGTTTTTGAATTTTGATTTGATATCATTTTTGTGCATGTGCCATTTTTTGGAAGGCAGCTGCCACCAAATTTATGAACACAATGTGGTTATGCAGGTGTGTTACTTTAAATTTCTTAAACGTCAACATTAGAGACATATGCGTTGCAAATTGGTATGCTATTGCTTCTTTGAGTAATTTAAAAATGTGCGAGTTCTTAGAAAATGTGAGCAGCCAAGTGAAGGAGTAACAGGTAATGGGGAGGTTGCCTTCGGTTCCAGCGACGACGATGTTGATTTGCATTGTGATCAACCAGCAGCAGCAGAGGCAGGATCTGTAGGATCGGGTCCATTGCAGTACAGGAAGTGGGAAGGTGAGTAAAGGTTAGTTTGTGCCTTATATGCTTTCTGTGCAGCCAACTCAGGCATGAAGGTTTCCCTGTCACAGTTGCGTCAGCGTGTAGGCACATCGTGATTGGCCCGGAGGACAAAGTGCCTGCACCGCCTCCGACAGCCACTATTGTCTATCCCGCCATCAACGCTGTCAGGATTTCCTGCTGGTGACGGCGGGACCGCGGCGGTCTTTCGTCTACGCAGTCTCCAACATTTAAATAGGGCGGCAGATCGCCAAGCCGGCAGGCGGGAAGACCAACGAAAAAGCCACGGTGGGACCCTACCCACCAAAATCTAAATCAGGCCCTAAGTGACCATTGGTGCCAATAGACCGTGTTAGAATCTTTATCAAGATGCTTTAGGAAAGACAGTAATATGTAGTTTGGATGTTTCACTTTTTTGGGGGTGGAGGGTGCTGGGTATCACTTTGCTTACATTTCCATTCCTAAGAATGGAGTTGCAAAGTGTAACTTTACCTGGGCTCAGTTACACCCAAGATACCTTGTAGAACTCTGATAAATATCTAGTATGTCCTGTAGATATTCTTAGTTTTATTATTTTCGTAATATTTCTGATCTTCAGATACTCTGAACTGTTACAAGTTCACTCTTCTGATGAGAGTCTTTGGCAAGTTTAGGACCATGTAAAAAGTAGTCCCTGTTATCTTTCTTCTGTTTGTTTTCGGAACTTGTTTCAAGACTGGTAAACATATTAAACACTTTGGGCCTGATTCACAAAGCTAACGTAGATTTTGAGTATATTTGCACTTTTATTAGCTTACTAATTTTGGTATTCACAAACTCCACAGTGTAAGCTGTATGTTACAATAAATGTTATTAAAATAATTAAATTAATTTTCATTCATTCTATACATCTATTAAAATAATTATTAATTCAAATTAAATATTTTTTTCTGTCGGTGGGGATTTTATTTTTATTTCACCTTCAGAAAAATAAATTTAATTAATTGAATATATCTCCATTAATTGAAGCTGCAATTCAAAAATTAATTTAATAGTGATGTAGCATTTTTGTATTGTGGTCTACATTTATACATTTAAAATAAATTTAAAAAATGAATTTACCTTATTATTTAACCTAAAGAATGTTAATATTTATTTTCGAGTTAAATTAAAAAAATTAAAGTCTCTATACTTTACCATAGGGAGACTCTGCAGTCAGTGCCTAGATTTCCACATGGTAAAGAATAGGGGAAAATAAAAAAGAAATATTACAAATATTTGTATTTGAAATATTATTATAAATTCATTTTATTTAACATTATGTTATTTTCATATCTTTTTCAACAATAATTCTATTTATATTTTTAACTATTTTACATAATTTGATTTGATTTTACATTATTTCCTATAGGGTTTTATTTAAATCCCTACCTCCATTATTTTGTATGGAAGGGTGTTGCAGTACCAGTAGTTGCCCATGAATGGTGTTTGACTTACTACTGTTTTTTTTAGGAGTAGTTTACACTTGGAGATTGTGAATACCAAAAAGTAGTAAACTTACTCAAAAGTGTAAACAGAGGGGGGGGGGACGGAGGCTTCAGGGGTGTTTCATTGGGTACCTGTTTACTGTTTGTTAGAAAGTGCGACTAAGATACATATGCAGTTCCCTGCAACTCACACCCAGATCGCAAGCCTTGGGAGACAATGCACTCTCCCTACTGGTGATCTACGATGGGGGGAGACACCCTCCAGGCCTCTCTACTAAACTATGAACAGAACATTGATTACATGGAATGTCAGGGGGCTAAACAAGTGCACTATGAGGTATTGGGTGCATTCATACTTATGGAGATATAGGATACAGGAGGCACTCCTCCAGGAGACCCACCTGTTGAGGGCAAAGGCCACAAGATTGGGGAAATTATGTTTCCAGTTACATACTCCAATTTCAAGATGGGCGGTGACATCGATATCAGCAGGGCTTCCCTTCTTACAGAAAGAGGCTCTCCTGGACCCCCAGGGGCGCTATGTCATTGTTGTGGAGATATTGCATGGTTTTGACACCTGTATTGTAAATACCTATGCCCCAATGTAGATGACAAACTGTTCTACCCTGAGATGCTGAAGTTAATTGCTCTGCACTTACACATGAGACTTCTGTGGATGGGGTCTTCAACTGTGTGATAAATTGGAGAGTTGACAGAGCTAAACCTAACATGGAAGCCTCCCTGAAGAGTTAATGGATAACCTCCATTTGTTGGAGATATGGCAACACCACCATCCGGCAGATAGGGGATTTTTATATCACTCTCCTGTGTACTAGGTATACGTTCAGTTAGATATGGTGCTGGGACAAGGAGAAGATCTTGATGTATTTAAATGCTCAGCATATTTTAACCGCTATTGATCGGATCACTTGCCACTATTTATCAAGCTGCTCTCTGGGTGGGCCAAAGTGAAAATCCCGCTCTGGAGGCTCCGCATGGAGGTGCTCCAGGATAATGTGTTTCTGGAATACATAAAGGAATTCACAACGTATTTCTTTCGAGAGAACTCACGCGATTGACAACAAGATGACTGAATCGGAGGCTTAAAAAAAGTGGCACCAAGGGGGAGTGTATGGCTTACATGAGTTGGGTGCGGGCGCAGCTAGAAAAAGAGCTCATTCATCTGGAACATAGGCAGGTGGGCTGGAACAGCTGCACATACCAAGACCCTGGTACCTATCAGCAGATGGTGCAGATCAAGTGCCAAATAGAAGAGACTTGGTCAAGGCTGGAGAAATACTTATGTATATCTATATCACAATATAGACAAATATTGCTCCAGGAAGGTGATAAGTCGGGCAGAATGTTGGTGTGGCTGTTGAAGAGGGACAGGTCATAGCCCCACATACTTTTACTACGTGGGGAAGATGGGACAGATATGGTGGCCCACGATCTGATAAATAAGGCCTGCTTGAACTATCTGTGGGATGACATCGCTCTGACAACAATGGCAGCCACAGATGCCATGGAGGACTATCTCCAGGCAGCCACCCTGCCCAAACTCAGCCAGGAGCAACAAAAATTTCTGGAAGCCAGCCTCCCTAGTGTTAGATGTGTTGAAGGAGGCACTGGTGGCCATGAAGCACTGCAAGACCAAGGGGACTGATGGCCTTCCAACTATCAGACACTACTGTTGATAGTACTCAAAAAATTGCTAGAAGTTTACTTAGTGGCAAGAGATAAAGGGGCCCTACCCCAGACAATGAGAGAGGCGATGAGAGTGCTGATACTTAAAAAAGGGAAAGGCCCTGCTGAGCTCTCGCCCTATAGTGCTATATGGCCATTAGGGTCATTGTCGACATTGCTAAGTTAGCATGAGCACGGCTGCCATGATGCTGTTTTTGCGCACGTTACTACATAACTTTGTTTTGCAAGACTCTGTTTGTGCCTTTCACATGAGAATTGTCTGCTTTCTGCGTTCTCTGTCTGTTCTTGTAATTTAGTCTGAACACGATGTGCAAGGTCGATAAACAATGCCCCTTGTTATTCTGTTCTGGTCAGTCCCTAGCATCTAGACAAAACATGCTAACACAGCTGCGCTACTGGAAACTCGTGCTTTGATATTACAGGGATGCATGTTGTTCTGACACACACACTTGGAGAGGGTCCTTTCCATGGAGAAGAGCTATGCTGTTCCTATGATGTAAAGCTTCCATCTAGGCACTAAGGTATGGGGTCTGCTGACAAAGCCCAGAGATCTTCTTTTATATAATTAACATCACTTTACCAAGGGGAGGGTGGTTAGGCCTTATAGCCCTTTTTCCACTGTCTGTATATGATGACATCCCCCTTCATATTCTATAGAATTGTAACAATGCTAATTGTTCTAGGTTTATGCATTTCGCTGCTGGTAGTGGCTCGTATACTGCATTATAGAGCACGATAGTTAAAATAAACATTTTGAACTATAACAGTGGCTCTGACCATTCTTATTGTGGACAAGTACGAGTGAGTGAGCGAAAGGGTATGTCTTGCTACCGCGATTCCTGAGAGAGTTGGGAGTGTTGTGTTCTGGGTTGTCTAATCATTTGTAGCTTCGTGATTTTGGAGGAGAACGAATGAGACACTATAGCTAGTCGGTTTGGGGATTTTGGGTACTAAGGTGGTAGGTTGGTACACCCCTATACACCGAGGTCCTATTTTCCTGCACATAGTTCTGTGTAGGTGCAGAATCCCCGCAACAATAGGTCCCTATCTATGCTCAACACAGAGTTGAAGTTATTGTGTAAGGCGCTGCACAACAGACTCTTATGAGTGGTCTAGACACTGATACAGCCAGACTCTGACAAGAACCGTGAAACTCTTTTGTTGGGAGCGCTTCCGTGGAGCAGGGTGCCGAAAGTGCAGGTTGGATCACTATTTGCTGGCGGGCACCCCAAGAGCCAGAAGTCCCGACTTGGAGACTCAATTTATTTGAGCGGGCTCTAGCAGATGAGTAACACTTTAAACTCACCTGCTGACGACAAGGTAGTTGAGGATTTAGGGACCTGGGATGGGGGACATGATTATGAAAGTAATGGTGCCCACAAATAATAGATCTCTGTAAATGTTGCAGAAAAAACAAACTTGTTCTAGACAAAATATGGCTGACTATATGATGGGCTGGAATGCAGGCGTTGTGGGCTTCTGACAGACCAAAGTTATTTGTAAAGATGCGGTGACCAATTCACAAAGGCAATCTGAGCCAAAAGTCTCACTTTACGATTGTTGGTATTGACAGAGGTCATTTACGAGTTGTATCTTTACGTTCGCAGTCGGGCCGGAATCTCCGGCACAGGCCATACTCTCCGGGTCGGGCCGTACTCTCCGCACCCAGGCCTGAATCTTCGGCTCGGGTTGGATGAAGTGCAATCAATGGGCCATAACACAATTTTTTTATAAAAAGCAACATTAGGAACATGAGGTAAATGGTAGAGGAGGCCATGAAAATCAGTTTGGGCAGGGAAAAGGGTGTGGCCAGACACTACATCACAACCCTGAAAAGTTTGCTCCTTTGAATCATTGTACATGCAGTCCACAATTTGCACTCCCCTCAGTATTGACTGTAGTGTTACACCAAAGCTTGGTGTAACACCACAGTCAACAATGAGTGTGGTGTAACACTACAGTCAACACTGAGGGTCCGTCAGACTCGCGTGGCGTGGCGGTGGAGGTCTTCCGACCGCCCTATTACAATTAGGACGGTCGGACCACCATTGCCTCACCACAGCTGCCAGGAAACTGCTGCTCCCTGGCGGTGTTGCGGCGGTCTTGAGACTGCAATATGCTTGGTGGGACCGCCGTGGCCCCACCAAGCATATTACAAGTTTCCTCTCTGCCACGGTTTTCATGGTGGTTCCTACTCCATGAAAACTGTGGCGGAGAGGAAACAAATGGGGACCTACAGGGCCCCCTTGTCACTCAGGGCCATGGGGTGCATGCAGGGTGGCACAACATTTGCCCCCCTGTGTGCATGCACCCCAGTTCCTGTGCGGCGTGGACTTTACAGGCCATGCTGTGCCGGAACTGTTTTTGGCCTTCCCATTGCGGTGCTCATTTTCTGAGGCACCGCAGTGGGAACATCGAATAAAAGCCCGTAAGACACGAGCAACACTCGTAATCTGGCGGGCGGCCCGACCAAGGGTTTGGCGGTATGGTGGCGGGTCGGACCCGGCACCGCACCGCCAAACTCATAATCAGGCCCTCAGTGTATTCTTAAGTCTAAGATGCCTATGCCTTTTCTAAAGATAGCTTGAGAATCAATTTAAATGTCTTTGCAGTCTATTAGAAGGAACTTTCTCAAAACTTTTTCCCGCACTATCCACAACAAATTTGGGCAATCAAATTCTATGTTCATATTGCCATTCTTATAAATAGGTGCAATCATTGCACCTTGCCAGGAAGGGGTATTATTTTTGACTTTACAAGTATATTAAATAACAATGTCAGTCATTCTTTCCCCACTTCCACATCATGCTTATTCAAATCTGCAGGGGCCATATACAGCCACAACTTTTTTGATCTGTTATTGTTTACCCGACCTCTTCTTCAAAATAAACCAAAGTATGATGGTAAATTTGTTAATGCAAATAGAACTCTGAATGTTTAGTATGATGAGGAACGTCATGAATTGACAAGACTGGCAAAGATGGCCCTAAGGGTATATTGTAGGTCTAAAGAAGAAGAAGAATCGGTGGAATACAAAAGAAAAGAGTAGGAGGATTATAAAGAAAAGAATAAGCTGCACTCTATTAGAAATTGGCAAACCTTACTTGAGGTTATTAACAATGGTGACTCCCATAATGTTGGTTGCTGGTAAATAAAGGAATGTGTTGATGCCTTAGGGACCTAAATATATGTTCCCTCAAAATGGATAACATTTTTATTAGAAGTCTGTGGTCAAACTAGCCATATTTTCCTGGATGTGAATGATATTCTCCACTCCTTAAATGTTATTGGCGTAAAAAATCTCTTTTTTCAATGAACCGTGGTGGGGCTGCTGTTCAAGATAATATTCCTGGTGATGTTTTGTTTGGTTATGCAGAATTGTGGGGACAACAACTGTGTTTTAGATTAGTTGTTAGTAACAGAGTACTTTTGACAATATGTTATTGTGAAACCAATATTTAAATAGGAGTCTTAATCAGATCTTACTTGTTATAGATTGATATCACGGATAGATGCAATTGTGAATGGTTTGCTAATTTAATTCGTACCTGGATAAGCGCCTGGGCAGAACCATCTAATTTAATTCTTATAGAACAGGCAGGATTTCAGTTGGAACTCTCCATGATAGATCATTGTTTTACATTATGGGAGTTCGCCCGGAGATAAATAGAGAAAATGGGGGCATTATATTACTGTTTTGTTGACTTCCGGATGGCCTTCAATTTAGTAGGTCGATCCTTATTACAAGAAACACTGTGTAAATGGAGAGTCAACCAGGCTGTCAGAGTATTATGCATTTACTTCACTCTAATAGTAGATTCCGGTTGAGCTATGTCTAAATGGTAGGTTGATACAGAAAATACCAATGAGGAAGTGCTGTCTGTTAGCACCAACTCTTATGTCTTTTTGGGGCAGATTGCTATTTGCAATTTCCTCTTCAAATTTTTTTCATCTATTAAAGATGTTTGCCATTTAGGTAGTTTCTTATTTACAGATGATCTGGCCCTGCTAGATATTACCTTGGTGGATTTACAGCTTAGATGACTTTTAACTGCTTGTAATGCCAGGAAGAACAGGGCTAGTTAAGTGATACCTAATACTCCAAAGAATAATCAGTAGCAATGACGACAATTCACAGCGAATGGGGAATGTGGGCAGAGACGACCTAGAGCACTAGGAACATGCATTAGATACTACACTTAGCCCAACAAGAAAAGTATGTGCCACATGAAAGGTACAAAGTACAGGGTGTGGAAGTCCAATGCAAAAACTGTTGCACATGTATTAAAGAAAGGACTATGTTCATTATGTAAATCAATACCTAAGATGCTGCTCACTCGGCGGGCTTACACTGTACTAAATACACTGTACTGTCGCTTGCATATACGTAAACGAGAGATCCATACTAGCTCTGTCAGAGTCTGGAAAGCAGATTGGGGATCATGACGGAGATGGGCATGCCCAGTCTTCCCTGGGGCATTTTGGGCAAGTGACATGGTCTGGCGACACAATACCACAATTTGCTTAGTGAGAAGGGAGAGGAGCCAAGTGACAGTTAGATGGGAGTATTGGGCTTGGGATGCCATTCTCGGGCCTAGGGGGCAGGTAGTGTCAGGTTTTTCTAAAAGTAGTCCGAAGTATTTGGAGTTCAATATTAATATTTTCAAGCATGGATTTCTCAGCAGGGAGCGGCATGTATGTCGCGGAGGAATGGCAAATTCTATGTCAGGACGGAGGCGAGGATTATGCATATCTTTCTTCACTTTATTTGCCTAGCAGTTTTAAAGATCATTAAACAAAAAACCAGTAAAAACATTACAGACTTCACATCCCATGAACCATAGGGGAGCAGTCTCCATGGTAACCATAGTCCAATCATATAACAGTCCATAACATATAATCGTGTGACGTCCCTTCCGCTTCCTCTTTCTTCACTGCTCGTCAGTTAAGTGACATTCCTAGCATTCTTCGCTTATCTGACGTACGTTATTGTGCTTTGTGCAGCGTTTTGCTCTGTAATTGCTCATTGTGTTGTTGGCTCATTGCGCAGCAGGCTTTCGCCCGAGCGCTTTTTCCCCCACAGACGCAAACCTCCCGGTGTGCGCATCGTGCGCTGTGAGGATTCTGTCAAGCGTGCACAGCCCGAGCGAGGTAGCTCCGTCGAGCGCTCCCGCCGGCACTCTGCAAGCGTTTAGGGATTAGGACGCTGAGCCTGTGGCAGGTCCTATCCCTAACCAACCCTCGCCGCACTGACACCGCAACGCTGTGATTCTCCCCCACACGGTCACGATGGAGTGACTGCAGCGCCACCTGGTGGTGACTGTTATATTGGTTTTAGTGCAATTTGGCATCTTCTGGCATCAGTTTTCAGCTCAGTTGTTGGAGCACTGGCGAGGGGGCTGCCCAATACATCTAAAGGGCGTTTCTTGTGCTCACACCCTCACACTGAAATGTCTTCATCTGAGGACCATTTTTATTCCTCATTCCAGGAAGTTGAGGAGGAATGGCCCCCCCCAAAGCCTTCCACCTGCGGTAGACCAGGCCCTCTCGCAGGCTATTTCTAGGGCCCTGGCACCCCTTAGGGATCAGGTGGATAGGCTGGCAAAAAGCATCCCAGGGGTTTACAGCGATCCCGATCTTGTGGAGGCGGGTCCCTGTGACTCCCAGGTGGGCAATAGAAGGGCCATAAAGTGTAATGCGGGGCACTTGGAAGGGTTGACAAACTCAGGGAAACCTTCCTTAAAAGTGCGCGAACACTAAAACATGCACCCTGCCGGGAGGAAGATGAGCCCGGAGAAAATTGCGACATGGTCGTCCCAAATTCTGACCCCGATGGCGGTCTTCCCTTTGAGGGGGAGGGTGTATCGGAGGGAGATTTCTCCTCCGACGAGGATAAGGATTCGGGTCTCCCCTGGCGTCCAGGCTCCCACTCCTCTGAGTCCCCAGAAGGGGACGGGGGTCACTCAGACATGTTCGACCCTACTCAGATTTACCACCCTTGGTCGGCAGAGTGGATCCCTGACCCCAAAGTGGCAGATTATGTGGCGAGAAAAATCCGTCAACCCCTAGAGAAGGAGGTCAGGACTAAGATGAGGGGAGAATGCCCCAGGCCCTCGCTTAAAGGGAGAGTGGCAAACACACCAGAGATAGATGAGAAACTATGCACATTTTTTTCGAAATACATGAGGGATCCCAAAAAAGGAATAGATAGATCCTGGAGAAATTGCCAGGACAAGCTCCTGGATGTGGTGGGCCCCTTGACCCAAATCATACAACTGGCGGAACGTTCAAAAGCATCTGGATCCCCTTTGTCTACGGACGTAGTTGCTGGTTGGGCACAAAGGGCGATATGCCTCCTGGGCAATGCGAATTGTGCCCTGGCAGCTGAAAGAAAAAGGTCTCTCCTTATAAAGATTGACCCCAAATTTGGGGACCTAGCTACCTCTGAAGCGGGCCCCATAGCTCAGGGTAAGCTCTTTGGCGAGCCTTTTGTTAAGGAACTTAACAAGTTCGTTACCACCTTTTCAGCCCTGGATAAGGCTCAGGCCTCCATAAAAAAGAATTTTCCGGAGCGGGTTTTTGACGGGGCCGGAAGAGGCAGGGGTCGCTCCTCCGGCCGCATCCATCAGCAAGGTCCCTCCAACAGAGGTCAGCAACTAAGAAATAATGACTGGAACGATGACCGCCAAGGAACCTTCTATCCCAGCAGAGGTTACGGAAGAGGGAAAGGACAGAACAACAGAGGAGGCGCCAATGCTCCAGGGGGACCCTCTGGTAAGAATTACCCTTTCTTCTCCTCAAGATCTAGGGGGGAGGCTCCTACACTTCTCACACAATTGGGGAAGGATCACAACAGACCTGTGGGTGTTGCAGACCGTAAGGGGCTTCCACATAGAGTTCTACGGTGCCCCCACTCAGGTGGTACGCCCCAGACCCTTAACCTTTTCAGTAGAAGAAGAGTGTTTGATAGAATCCGAAATTTCGGAACTCCTAAAGAAAGGAGCTATTTACAGGCCAGTTCTCCACCCAAGCGGTACAGAAGTACAGAAGACGGACAAGTACAGAAGACGGACAAGTACAGAAGACGGACAAGGGCTTTAGACCTGTTATCAATTTAAAAGAGTTCAACGAGTGGCTGGTCTATCGCCACTTCAAGATTGAGGGGATATACTTACTACGGGACATCCTCCTGTCAGGGGATTGGATGATCAGACTAGACCTGAAGGACGCTTACCCAACAGTCCCCATTTTCCCTCCTCACCAGAGATTTCTCCAGTTCGCTTGGAAGGACCAAAGTTTCGAATTTCGGGCTCTGCCCTTCTGCCTCTATTCAGCCCAGTGGTGCTACACAAAACTGTTGCGCCCAGTGGTGGAGATGCTCCACGAGAGGGGGGTGAGAATGACCATCTACCTGGACGATATCCTTATTATGGATCAGTCTTTGGTGCATCTTACCCGCAACGTGAACATGACTATTGCATTGTTCCAGGACCTGGGCTTTGTCATCAACGAACAAAAGTCGCTACTGCGCCCGGAGCAACAGATGGTCTTCCTGGGATTTCTCATAGATTCCGTCTCAGCGTTCCTGAGCTTGCCAGCTTCAAAGGTGAACAAGATAAGGAAGGAACTCTTGCAAGTCCTCCGGAGGGACAGAATCTCGCTACGCCAGCTGGCCAGGATAGTGGGCCTTCTCTCCTCTTCGATCCAGGCCATATTCCCGGGCCCATTACACTACAGGGCCCTCCAGAGACTGAAAGCTCAGCATCTACGGAGGGGTCTTACCTACTCATAAATCATCTCCCTGATGGAGGAAGCCAGGGCGGAACTCCAGTGGTGGATCGACCACATGGCAGCCTGGAATGGGCAGGCGATCTTTGGATCGACCCCGGATATGGTGATAGAGTCGGACACCAGCAGACTGGGCTGGGGAGCCTGATGTGGAGAAGTCTCGATGGGAGGCAGATGGTCGGAGGAGGATTTACAGTTGCACATCAACTGTCTAGAGTTGTTGGCGGGATCCTTTGCGGTGAAATCCCTCACCAAGGACAGAGTCTCTTGTTGCATCCTGTTGAGGATGGACAGCATTTCGGCGGTCCAATACATCAACTGCCTGGGCGGCCCTCGATCGTAGGTCTTATCCAACCTGGCAAAGGACTTTTGGCACTATTGCCTCCAGAAACAGATCTCAGTGACAGCGGAGTACCTTCCCGGCCTGCAGAATACGGTAGCGGATTGGAACTCCTGGAACTTCTCCGACTACAGCGATTGGCAACTAGATCGTGCGGTCTTCCTGGCTTTGATGGACAGATGGGGACCCTGCAATCTGGACCTTTTTGCCTCACGATTGAACCACCAACTCACACGATTCGTGAGCTGGAGACCGGACCCGGAAGCCACTGCGGTGGACGCCTTTCTCCAAGACTGGTCGATGGAGTACCCTTATGCATTTCCCCCTTTTATGATGATACCCAGAGTAGCGGCCCAGGTTCGGCGGCAGGCAGCGTCCATAGTATTGATCACGCCAATTTGGAGAGCACAAGCCTGTTTCCCAAAGTTCATGGAGCTGTCGTGGGATTGCCCGATACAGCTGCCATCATTCCCTTCTATTCTCAAGGACCCCCAAGGGGGCCTTCATCCGTTGGTACTTCAGGGTCATTTGCAACTCATGGCATGGAGGATTTCAGGGGACGCTGGAAAGACGATCAGCTTTCGTCAGATGCTGCAAACCTCATCCAGCAGGCATGGGCATCAGGTACAGTCAAGAGGTATAGCTCGGCTTGGAGACCATGGCACCGTTGGTGTCTGGAGAGAAACGTGGATTCCATGGGGGCAAAGGTTACTCACATTCTAAATTTCCTAGCAGAATTGTCCCAAGCTGGCCTGGCCTTTTGAACAATTAATTCCTTTCGTTCGGCCATCTCAGCGGGGCACGGTGAGATTGATGGCAAACCGACAGGGGAACACCCCTGGGTTTGTGAAAGGAAGACGACACAGGGTAAGGTTTCTTGTCTTCTCTTTAATGCGTCCAGTCTCACAGCAACCCCGGCAGCAACTGCCAGACTTACCACATTCCACATTCCACGCAGGGAACGGAAGATAGGAATGTGAGAATGTCCCTCGTGCTCTGTGATCCCAACACACCCCCCTTCCTTCACATACAAACACAAAATGATGAGAACTTTTTAACAACATAATAATACAACAAATTAGATGTGCAGGTGACAGGTAAAAATAAACCAAGAATGCTCAATACTTTACATAGTCCCTGAATTTTGAGGGAACAACCCTTGACCTAGAAGAGCTCGCTCGGGGAACAACCTCCCTGACAGGAACAGAAATCTTTGGACTTTCCCCCATGAGAGGTGGAGCCGTGCAAGGAGTGTAAACCCCAAGTTTTCCTTTCACAAACTCAGCTTTCGACTCAGGCACTACCGAGACAGCACACTTGTTCCAGATTTTTCCATTCTCCAACACTACAACTTACTTCTTTCACTCTGACTGGGTCGGAAAACCGAGAGGAACCCTTACGAACGAGAACAGGTTTCTTGATTCTCACCCAGTCACCCTGACGTACTGGAGATGCCCTGGCACAATCTGAGGCATACTTGGCTTGTGCGGCAGCCCTGACATCAGCTACCATGCCCAGCCTCCCCAAATCCACATCCTTCCTAGACATCCAATCCTTGTTAAGTTTGGAACCTGCAATCCTACCCTTAGCAAGGTGAAAGGAGACACCCCAGTGCTTGAATGTGGAGTGATTCTCATTGCCCACAACATGTTGGAAACCGCCTCCTTCCAATGCAAACCGTTGATGAAAGCTAACTGTAGCTGATCCTTGATCACCCGGTTAAAGCGTTCAACTAAACCGTTACTGCAAGGATGATAGAGAGAGGTGAGGATATGCTTGATGCCATGCACTTTCAGAAATTCCTGCATTTCCACTGATACCAACTGGGTCCCGTTATCAGTCACTAACTCCTCTGGAAAACCCTCCCGAAGGAAAACATCCTTGAAGAAGTTAATGACCGTTGCAGAATTTATGCCGTCCACAAACCTGACTTCTGGCCACTTAGACATATAGTCGATCAGCACCAAAGCGTATTTGGGAGAACTGCCCATACCCCCAAAAGGACCTGCAATATCGAAAGCCAACTTACACCAAGGTGAGTTTTCCACAACTATGGGTTTGATAGGAGAGGGATAGGTTACTTGAGTTTTGTCACTCAAAACACACGCACCACAATCACGAACACAGTGTTCAATAGACCTATCAACTCCTGGCCACCAGAAATCCTCCCGAACCCTCCGCTTCATGGCACGAATGCCCAAATGACCCTCATGAGCCAGTTCCAAAACCCTCTTGCGCATAGACCCGGGCACAACCAACAAACTACCTCTACGCAGAATCCCATCCACCAGGGACAACTCGTCACAAATCCTCTTGAAGGGAATCAGTTCAGGAATTAAATCCGAGTTGTTGGGCCAGCCATGAACCACAAAATCCATTACCTTCCTAATCTCGCTATCTTCCGACAAAGCCAATTTCCAATCAATTTCCGACAAGGCAGCACCTGTATCAGCTACCCCACTAACAGCACATACCATTTCCAAATCCTCATCCACAAAGTCAAAAACAGATTCAGACAGTGGTAACCTAGATAGGCAATCAGCAACGTGGTTCTTTACTCCTGGCACGTACTCCAAACGATAATTAAATTCATTCAACCTATACTGCCACTTAGCTATGCGTGGAGTGGCTCTTCCACCACCCCTAGTGGTGAAGAGATCTACCAGTGGTTTATGGTCAGTCCTAAGAACAAACTCATTCCCCCATAAAAAATTGCGAAAATACTGTACACCCCACCACAGAGCCAGGGCCTCTTTCTCGATAGTGGAATAAGTGCCTTCCGCACCACGAAGTGCTCTAGAAGCAAAGGCAATGGTTTCCTCCCTTATTGTCCGATCTTTTCTGCATGAGAACAACGCCCAGACCCACATTGCTCGCATCGGTGGTAACAATGCAGCGATCATTGATGTTAAATAACTTAAGTGGGCGTGCCTGCACAATTGCTTCTTTCAACGACTTGAAGTCGCCAGCACATTGGTCTGACCATGCATACTTCACATTCTTCTTCAGGAGTTCACGCAAACACACTGTCCTATCAGAGAAGTTAGCCACAAATTTGGCATAGTACTCCACTAAGCCAAGAAAGGAACGAAGCTGGTCTTTATTGGTTCAGGTGCATTTTGAATGGCATCAAGAAGTTTAACTTTGGGTTCATCTCCTTTCTCTGAAATGTGGTGTCCAAGATAGTCCACACCATCTTGCAAGAATTTACACTTGTCTTTCCTTAAAGTTAAACCACTAGATTTGACTATTTCTAAAACCTCCTTGACTCTGGAATTGTGCTCTAATTCTGTTTTGCCATGAATTAAAATGTCGTCTTGGAAAAACACGACTCCTGCAGTGTTCTTAAACAAACTACCCATGAGACGCTGGAACACTGCAGAAGCCAATGCCAAACCAAACGGCATGCGTACGTAGCGAAATGCACCTTCTGGTGTCACAAAGGACGTGAGATGTCTCGAGTCCATGCACAGTTCTATTTGATGATAAGCGGAGGAAATATCCAGAGAAGAAAAATACTTTGCACCCTCTAGTGTAGACAACATTTCATTTATGTTGGGCAGGGGTTGGCGGTCCACCCATATGCAAGAGTTTAGGTCGCGCAAGTCCACACACATCCTGAGAGACTTGTCGGCCTTGCGCGCCAAAACGATGGGGACAACCATTCAGACCCCTCAATGGGCTCAATTACACCCACGGAACACAAACGCTCAAGTTCCTGTTTGAGCTCACCACGCATACTCAGAGGTACTTTGCGCACTTTATGTGCAACAGCTTTACACCCTCCTTTAAAACAATACGGTGCTGACCCAAATCACCATTGAAAATCTCTGGGTACCTTTGAATCCACTCACACTTGGATAACGATTCTGCAGTAACCTTATGCACAGGGGTAACCTCAGGAAGATTGGAATAGAATTGTTTGGCTTCGTATTTTGATAAAACCATGTCCGGATGGTTGGGATCTAGGATGATCCCCAGCTCACCCTGTTCCTCCCATCCCAATAAATTCGCACCTTCTTTCACAATGTAAATAATACTAAGCGTTGAATCCCCTTTGAATTCTAACTTGCCCTCAAACTTGCCAAGCACCTCTACTCTTTTACCACCGTAAGCAAAAATCTTTATATTGGACTGAACCACAGGAATGTTGCCCAATCTCTCCAAGTCTTTGGCATTGATGAGGGTAAAAGGAGAACCAGAATCAGCCAAAAACTTTATACCACACCCGTTTAAACTTATGACACAGGCAGGGGATTTTCTTTTGTGCGGTTCAACGATGGAGGCAATTTCCACCACACCATCCCGTTGAGTAGAGGAAGAAGACAACATCAACAATTCATAACCCTCGTTATCATTCCCATAGTTAACATTATCTTCTTCAAAAGCGTTCACAGTTCTTGCCTGTCCCTTATGTGCAACAGTAGCCTTGCACATGCGTGCCAAATGTCCCCTCTTACCACATTTGAAGCAAGTTTGACTAATAGCAAAACAAAACTTAAAATTGCCCAGATGAGATCTGCTACCACATCGGTAACAAGAGAGGTCAGGTTTTTCTGATCTTTCAAATTTAGGTTTAGGCAAGGAGGATGCAGATGAAGAAGTGTTGGGTATGTTTGTGTTGCTCCCTTTAGCGGGTCTACTAGTGGGTTTGATGCTGACTAGTTTGATTTCGTTGGATGCTCCACTCATTTCTTTCATGCATAGTTGGGAATGCTTGATGCTCCTGGCCAAAATGAGAGCAGTTTCTAGATCAGGGTCTTCGGAACTTAAAAGTTTCTCCTGAATCTTTTTATTGCAAGTGCGCTCGATTAACTGATCCCGGATAATTTCGTCTCTGAATTCCCTATAATTGCAAGTGACAGCTAAGGTTCTGAGGGAGGCTACAAAATCATCAATGGATTCACCAGGGATTTGAGCACGTTGCAAAAACTTGTGACGCTCCAGCACAATATTTCTCTTGGGATTGAATCTCTTATCCAACGTTTTAATAAGAGAGGCATAGTCGTCAACAATTAAAGAGTCACCTTCTTCACCACTACTGACACATGTCCTTACAAGTTCTAGGGGTAAGGTCTTCAAAATAGTTCTTCCCTCAGCACCCAAATTGTATACTAGTAAAGCTTTTTTTTTCTTAGACGTGAAGGTATCTCCATCAATCGCCTCAAGATAGGCATCAAATGTTTCTTTCCACTGTTGCCAAATGACAGGGGAGTACCAGGTGACTGTAAAAGGGAGGTGGTGCGATTACACGATCCATAGAGTAATCTTGCGTGGGTGAGTTGCTGCCACAAGTCACCACAACAAGAATTATGTTGCAGGATAAAACTGAATAGATAAATGAAAACGCCAAAGAATTTTTTTTTTTTTTTTATCCTAATGTCTTTTAAAGAGAACCAGGTGTGCGCATCACCGACATGCCCATGGAGAGAGTGTTGCCGCAGAGCATGATTTACTGATGTCTAGCCACTTTACAGAGAATGCATGCACCAGAATGATCACCAGGAGGGCGTGTCACCGTTGAGTGTTGAATATAGAATTCTATCCTTAAGGACACTCTTCAGGTCAATACAAATCGTGGTTGAAATGTCCCACATGTGTAAAGGAAGAGTCACTCATCGAAAACCAAGAGTTTCCTAATCCGTCTTCAATATGAAGCGTTATATAACGGGCAATCTATCTGAAACTTTGCCAGATTGCCTTTCCTAAAGGCTCAATTCGGCGATGTGTTACGCGCGTGTAGCGCGTCTGAGCTTAATTCAGCTTAATTCAACAATGTGGCACGCGCCGGTATGCGCGCCGGTAACCACAACAACCCAGCTCCCTGGCAACGCTTGACGTCACACGCAATGCGTGCTTACACATGCGTGATTGCCGTGGGAACAGTAGCTCTCGCACAGAGACGTGCGTCAGGGTGACGCGTGCCGGTAACATGCACGCTCCAAGACTCGGCTTTTCAATGCCCCAAAATTCAACAAAACCTCACCGGGACCTTCGGCGAAGATGCGGCTTGCGGGGCAATCAACTTCAAATATCCGGGTGTTTACCAAGGGCACTTCGGATGCGCTCGGGCGGCCTTACTCACGAGGCTCAGGGTTCTTGACTCGGAGAAAACGCCTGCTCAACACGATGTCGGCGAAAAGACAGTGGGGAAGACTGTGGACCGGACAACTCGTCGCCAATGAAAGGAAGACGACACAGGGTAAGGTTTCTTGTCTTCTCTTTAATGCGTCCAGTCTCACAGCAACCCCGGCAGCAACTGCCAGACTTACCACATTCCACATTCCACGCAGGGAACGGAAGATAGGAATGTGAGAATGTCCCTCGTGCTCTGTGATCCCAACAGTTTGTAAGCTAATGCAAGGCATCCGGCTGTCTAGGCATCCAGAGCCTAGATATTTGGGCCTGTGGGACGTTAATCTAGTGCTGAGACTTCTTCTTGGCTGGCAGGATAACCAATATCTGTCTCGCAAGGAGCTGTCGGCTAAACTAGCCATCCTGCTATGTCTCATCTCATGTAAGCGGGTTTCGGATGTCAGAGCACTGGCCATCACAGTGACAGTTTTTACCCCGGAAGGGGTCACCTTTACCATATCAAGAAGGACAAAGACCAATACCAGGACGGTATCTTATCCTTCCTTTCCGGAGCATCCTAAGTTGTGTGCGGTGAAGTGCATTAAGGCATATGAGGAGATGACCTCGGAGCTTCGCCCACCTGGGGAAAGGCAATTTCTTATCGCCATGCAGAAACCTTTCAAGGCGGTTTCCTCCCCTTCCATTGCCAGGTGGGTACGATGGATCATGTCAGAGGCAGGTGTGGATGTGAGTAAATTTGGTGCACATTCCACAATAGGAGCTATGGCATCAAAAGCCATTCAGGTAGGTGGTAGGCTGGAAGATATTATGAATGCGGCTGATTGGTCGTCTGATTCTACCTTTAAGAGGTTTTACTTCAAGCCCATTTCGGATGCGGCGTCTCTGGTCGTAAGTAAGCTTTGAACATGCATAATCCTCGCCTCCGTCCTGACATAGAATGAAAAATTTTCCTAGCTAACGAGAAGGAGAGTTTCAATTCTATTAAGGACTAGGAGGCGAGGATTATCCCACCCTGAGATGATTTTCGATCTCAACCCGCCCAGGATGATTCGTTATCAGTAAGTAATTTGCTTCCATGATGATGTCTTTGATGAAATGTTAATGTCATTGAAATTTTATACAGTTGAAAGTTTGCATTCTGAATGGTTTTCCTTTTCATGAATACTGTGGAGATCCCAGTATACTGAAGAAATTGGTAACGGGACTCTCTCTGTATTGCAGGGAATGACCAAAAGTTCGAATAAAGCAGCAATGCCAGCTTAACATCCTCCAGTGAAGAAGAGGAAGCGGAAGGGACGTCACACGATTATATGTTATGGACTGTTATATGATTGGACTATGGTTACCATGGAGACTGCTCCCCTATGGTTCATGGGATGTGTAGTCTGTAATGTTTTTTACTGGTTTTTTGTGTAATTATCTTTAAAACTGCTATGCAAATAAAGTGAAGAAAGATATGCATAATCCTCGCCTCCTAGTCCTTAATAGAATTGAAACTTTCCTTCTCGTTAGCTAGGAAATTTTTCATCTTTGAAGGAAGACATCGGCACGATTGGGCGTGGAACGGCCTCACTTAAGGTGGTTGATAGTGTGGTAGCGCAGCTGCACAGAAGGGGGCAGGCGTCCTCCCAATGGCCATGACGATGAGTCATACATTAGAGGAAAGACTGCTGGCAGCGACAAATATGGTGGCCTCTAGCGACAGGGAGCTGCACACTATAATATTGGATCAGGAAGATGACACACGTTTGGAGGTGATGGATGGGGGATTTATGAGGCACATTAATAATTTAATGGGGGATTAGGATGAGGATGTTAGGGTAATAAAAAGCTGCTGTGTAATAAAAAGAGCAGGTTATTGAGAGGCAAGGCAGTCCCATAATTAATAAGTTGCAGAGATGGCAAATAGGGTGGTTACGCCCTCTGCTTCAATTGGCAGCTCAACAGGGAGAAGTGAACAGTTGAAGAGCAACAAAGATATTTCAGCAAGAAAGTGGGTATAGGCGTGGCAAACAGATCCAAGAAGCAGGTACAACTTTTGGCAGCTGGTGGGGCTACTAGGAGCGACTTGTCACTCATTTCTAGTGGAATGGGTGGAAAGGCTGCAAAAATGCTGACACATGAGGTCAGTGAAAATTTTCAGACCCCGGTCACATCCGGAGTGATGTGTGGGCACCAAACTGAAGAGAAGGAGAGGTCCGGAGCGACTTTTCCGACTAGGAAGGTGCTAAGGATTTTAACCTTTGATGATGGAGACGTTGGAGGTGGGGAAATACATAGTGCGGATATCGGAAACCATCCCCAAAGCATATTAAGGTACTTAGTACACACTGCAATAAATAATCACGCCACACAAATTTTGTTGGAAAACAGTTTGCTGCAGGTTTTATACATGAAGTATGCCAACGTGGTGGGTTAACTTATGGGCGATCCAAGGGCAGAGTAGCCTGAGCTGCCCACCCGCCTGATGAGCCAAAAGGCACCGTGGCCAACCCAATCAGTGCTACCATATATCTGGGGATTTCCCCCCTTAAATACCGTGGACCTCCAGTTCATGACTTTACTTACGCCTTTTTAGGGGCAAGCAAGCAAGCAAGGCAAGCCCCTGGTTGCTCAGGCTTACTACCGCCCGTAGGACTAGCGGGGTGCCGTCATTTCCATCCAGGGTCCTGCCGTAAAGACTCCTGGGTTTTGGCATAGAGCACCCCTGCTGTGCTCATCGAGAGGGTACCCCTTAGTACCGCTCAGACTCTGGATCGCCCTATAACTCCCCCATAGCCCTAGATGTGGCCGCTGTCATATCCGGGGCCCCCCACCATGGCAGGCTCCATAATCTCCTGCAACCTTCAGTTGCCAGTACTTCTAGCCAAAACCAAGTCCTTATCCACCTCTGGCAGGTGTGCCCCGTCCCTGTCAGGGTACCCTGTGGTGTTTGCACTAATGAGGCCATGCCCAATTTAACCAAGCCATTCTTATTTTATTTGATTCTGATGGAGCAGGGTTTTTGCAAAATAAAACCTGCTCGGATTGAACTCTTCATTGTGTGGATTATTAACAGAATGGTTTGAAAATTAACAGTGCAAAACTAAAAAGGGGAAGACGAAAACTGTGCAAGTGCGTGCTGGGAGAAATTAGTGTTTTCCAGTGCTTTTGTAGTAGGCCGAAAATGCACATTATTAGTGCAGAAATAACAGCCAAAAGCCACAAGTTTAAAAGAGACATATTTTCCTTTTCACTAACTGTTTGAAAATAATGTACATAACGTAAGAGAATGCAAGCAAAGCATTTATAGAGCATTAATAGTGGAGTTTTGAAAAATGACAACGATAATCACATGTGTATTTGTTTTTCCTAGAGCGCATTTTACTGTTCTGCAGAGAAGGCCTCAAGAGTCTTTTTAGGTTTAATTTGCTTATTAAAACGTAGGCTGCAAAAATATGTAATTTGACCTTTGTGAGTTCCTGATGATGGCCAAGGCAGTGTGGAGGAAACAATGAACATTATGAATGGAATTTCCTTGCTGAGTGGAGTATGTGGACACTTGTACTACGAGATTGATACATTAGCAAGATGGAGAAATGTGCAAGCCGCGGAACAGATTTTCTGAGTTTCCTCTGCTGAAGGTTGATGACGAAAGTTTCCTAAAGACAAAGGAACTGTTGAAAAGTTAGGCACATCGAAAGTGGAGTGACTAGACACCCCCTGGTTTTAAACAATGGGATTCAAGAATTTTTTGTGTGATGATACATGGGGGGTTGGATCTGTAGTGAATTAAGGGTTTAACTATTAGTACTGAAAAGGTTGAGTGGGCGTGTTCGTTCTCTTACTTTTCAGTATTGCTGTTTTCTAACTTAACTGGCTGGCTGTTGTTCTGCTGATCCTGACTCTTCGACTTTGCTCCTCATAACTTCTTGAGGATGCCCCAGTAACTCTCTCAGCCGGAGAGTAGCTTTTCAGACTTCTAGCATTGTGTGCAATAGGTTCCTATGATATTCTGAATTTGCATTAATCTTTTTGAAAATGTCTTTATTCTTTTGTCTCTTCACCTATCCACTCTCTCAAGACACGAATAATTGAGATGTATAATTGTGAATTACTATATTGTTCTCTTGTGTGATTATCTGTGATTCGAGCTGTATTGTACCTGATGAGCATTCACATTTATTTAGATAAAGCATATTGATACATAATCAGAGTCTGTCTTTATCAATGACAATTGGTTATATTGAATGGTTATTTCTTTTATTCTTATTTTTATTTTTATTATTTCTTTATTTCTTATTTTTAGAATTCTGTCAATTCTTTTGCCAATCCCTGTCAACTATAAAAGATTCATCGGAGAGGAAAGAGGACCAAATAGACAATAGAAATTGGTAACATGTTTTAAACTCATGCAGCGTGAAGGGACTGTTAGGTATTAAATTGGGTCCAGATGGTAGAAATTTGCACAAAAAAAACCTTCCGCTGCATCAATTCTGAATTTGATTGGATATAAGCCCTTCTACTTGGTGAGCTTGCACATGGCTTTATTTACCCTTCTGTTGGAATATTCGTTCGCCTCCTGGAACTGGCTTCAAGCAATACCCTCTGCGGATAATCTTGCCAAATCGACCAAGGGAACACCATATCTCGCAGTGCCCCATGAATTTGCTGGTTTCACCCAAGGCAAACGTCATTAGCGTGCATTGTGCCCAGTGAGGTGAGGTCACAGCCACCCAGGTGAATTTCTAAACTATGGAGTGGGGTCCAGCCCCATGCTAGTTTCTGCTGAAGCTTTGTGATCCAACTGTGCCGCTGCATGCCGGGGGAAACCAGCCCTCCTGTCCGGGTGCAGAAGGAAGCCTCAAAATTTCATAAGTATCTGTGTTAATAAATTATCGCCTGTGGTCCACACCATTCAGTTATCTTCAGCCACTTACTGTTATTTTCCGCTTTATCGGCGGGCCCCTAGGAACCAGTTGGGAACTACTGTTCTCTTCTTTAACCCCAGTTCTGTGAGATGTCCCTATGGTGCCCTGTGTGCCAAGTTGTGCCTTTCTGATTAGGGATTGAATATGCCCTGAATTTACCCCACACTGTCCAGGCCCCGAATACGGGGTACACTGGTAAGCATATGCAACCAGCATACTATCAAAGTGAATTAATAACTTGTGGGGTGGGGACCCTCCCCCGCTATTTTCTGCTGCATTTTGGTGATCGCCTCCAAGGCCATGAGTATATTTGTTAATAAGTCATTGTTTGTGGTCAACACAATTCAATTATCTTTACCAGTTTATCTCAGTTTTATTATGAGGCCTATCCCTAACCAAACCTGGCCGGTTGTTAACATGTCCCACGGTGTTGGGGCTGTGTCATACCCTTCCATGGATGCCCAAGGCAAGGGTGGACCTGATACAGGGGTGTGACCCAGGGTTCCTATAATTGCACCTCTGGCGCTCTGCTTCATTTCATGTTCTCATTCGGTAGGCAAACAATTGGTCTCGTTCAGTCTTTGAATGTGTGACGTTTCTTGCCCGAGTGTGTACACAAATGCCTAACACTACCTTCTGATAAGCCTGTCTGCTAACCGCACTACCATACCAGGGAGTACGGTAAATCTACTTTAGACTCTGCTATACCTCTGGGGACTCACTGGACTCTGTGCACACTATGGGGCCGATTCCGATCTCGGCCGGTAGGGCTCCGAATCGGATTCGGCTTTACCGGATCCGATTCGGAGCCCTGTTTCCCGACCGAACCGTACGCGGGTCCGGCCGAGCGAGTACGATGCGAAATCGCCGACCGACTCGTCCGGGCATCCCGACCGCTCCGACCGACTCGCTCCCGGCTCGAACCGCTCCGACCGACTCGCTCGGACTCGACTCGCACCGCGCAATGGAGACGTTTCCCGGCCGGGTAAGTACGATGCGCGCCGCGAGCAGTCCGACCGAGCCGCGCCGTCCGGCTCGTAAGAGCTGTCGGAGCCGTACTTTGGGGGTCCGTGTCGGACCTCCCTGTACGCGTAGCCGCGCGAGTCGCACACAGGGGGGACCCATGGGTCCCCCTACCTGTGCGTGTACGGCACGAACCGCTTCGCCGCGTACCCGCTGTAGGGGCGCCCTTGTCCGACTCGCACCCATTGAGTCAATGGGAGCCCGCGTACGCGTTGTACGACCGGCTCCCATTGACTTCAATGGGAGTCCGACCGACTCGAGTCCGATAACATACGGCCGCATCGTACTCGTTCGGTCGGACTGCACGGGTCCGATTCGGTCGGAAATATCTCCGGGTCCGGCTCGGTCGGAGAAATTTCCGGCCCGAATCGGAATCGACCCCTATATCTCTTTCTGGTATAGTATATACAGAGACAACTTCCTGCATTGCCTGGAAACCAACCCCAGTCTAACTACGGTCTTTTGATGGATGCTGTGTTGCCGTACTGATGCACCCACCCTGGCATGGTTTGCCCAGCACCCAAATTCTGATACAGATACTGCTGGGATGCAGACAAGCGAGAAAGCTTTGTGCTGGAGAAAATGTTGGGTAACTGAATGCTCAAATCTTGCCTGCACTCTCCTAAATTATGGAAATGTGAATTGCTTTCAACAAACTTTGCCAGCCATTGTTCTATAAACACGTGTTCCCAACATCTTGAGAACCCTGTCCTCTTTCCAGGGCAACCACTCCAACACCACCTGGCTATACCGGCCATAGAGCAGGCAGTCTCTAACTTTAACTGAAGCGTCCTGTGGCACACACTGGTTTTGCTGGGAGCACATTTCCATTAACAGGCCACTAAGTTTGCACCTCACACCGTTTTATTGATGCAACTCTCTTGAACCAATATTGTGTCATAATCCAGTTCCAGTGGAAATTTATCTTTTGTGCATCGCCAAGTAAATCCCTTGCTTTGTTTAACCGTATTAAAATCTTGCGGTCTCTTTACACTTTCTTTTCTTTCTCCGACTGCACCATGAAAGGAGTTTGTAAGCAACAGTCCCAGTGTTAAAATTTATTGAAATTTAAAGGTGGATTTGTCTGGTGGCATGTACTCCCATTCGACCTCTACTGCTGCGATACCTAAATTGAACTGCTACCTGGGATACCTAAATTGCTCACTCTCAGTGGCAATTTGTAGTAAATCTATGATGTTGTCAACAGCAAGGGACATGCTGCATGAAAACTCATCATGTACTCAGTTCCATTTTGTGACACCTCTGCTAGCTGGGCTAACCCATCTGCTCCTTTTCAGTTGTAATTTTAGTAATTCACGGCGCTGACAACCTCAGGGGCCTATTGCATGGCTATGTATATGTGGCCCTGGTTGAACTTAAACAATCAGCTTAGTGTGTATGGGTTGTCCATGTTGCCTGGCTGTAGTGCAATACCTTTGACCAAGCAATTCCCGACAAGATGTGCCAGTGAAGGTAGAAGTAAGAGTTATATCCAGCCAGTCTTACTTTGCTCTCTTCCAGTTATGTTTATAGTGACTTGTTGGAGCATAACATAACAATTGTGTATTTGTGAAGCGCACGTACACCCGTAGGCATGTTGGCTCTGAATAACAGATGTTTATTATTACCCCACTCACTGATACTCATTTTAATGACCTCAGAAGGATGAAAGGCTGAGTGAACCCAATGGGGTTTGATCCTATGACCATGATGTCGAACCCAGGCTCCTACTGTGGATGCTAAAGTTCACTAAGCCACCAGACCCAGCAGATGAATGGGTCCTAATCGGCTGCCGGTAAAACCTGTGTTTGTTAACAGCTCAGAGCAAAATACCCTCGTTTTCACCATTTTATACACTATAGAGGCTCCAGTTCATATAAAGTGTGTGTCAATGTCATGACAAGGCAGACCCAACAGCCCGATCTACGTTGGTGACTATCCCACTATGATGTGTGACGGCTCAACTTCAGATGAGCTTAGAAATATGTGACATTAAGCAACGGGTGTCCTTATGTAATAACCATATGTCCCTCATTTCTTACGGGATTTTTTTTCACATGCAGTTTAATCTGTGGTGTTTTGCCCCCAATCTTCCCAGGCTGCTTAACAGCTATCAATGTAAGCAGTTGTTGACATTAATGGGAGGATCTAAAAGTTGCAACTTCGAATTTTACACCGCCCACCTTAATGTGCTTCGTTGTACGAAATTAAGTACTTAATTTTAATTTATATTTCTCTCCCCCGAAAAGTTACAACAATCCACTTTGATCATGAAAACATGGTATTCAGTCAAAGTATTGAGTTGGAAATGTCGACTTACACTAACATTGAGTTTTAAATATCGTGACACAGAAATATCGACAGCAAGAATATTGTGGTCAAGAATATCGACTTTAAGGTAAGAAATATAGATTTTAAAAATATAGAAGTCAATAATATCGTTTGCAAAAATATAGTTGTTTAAAATATCGATTTTTTAATTAGTGTTAAGTATTGTTTATGTTTTTTAATATATATGTTACATTTTTATTTTTATTAAATTTTGTGTTTTTTAGTTCGGTAGCGGGTTGTGGGTTTATGGGGGGGAGTAATTTAATTATTATAAATTAATGAATATTTTTCATTTATTAATATTTATTTAATTGAGATTTTATAATGTTAATTGTGTTTTTAATTTTTCGGGTAAATTTTAGGTGTGGGTTGTGGGGTTTATAGGGATAAAAGGTGGGAAATAATTTATTTGTAATTAATTAATAATTAGTTGTTAATTAATATTAATTAATAATCAAATATGGAAATTGTGTAATACATTTTAGTGTGTGGGGTTTTTAGGGGTACAAGTGGGAAGAAATTTATTTTTAATTAACTAATAATTAGTTGATAATTAATATTAATTAATGAATTGATAATTAATTAGGGTAATGTAATTTGTTTTGTGTTTGAGATTTGGATTTATAGGGGTGAAGGGTGGGGAGTAACTACATTTTACTTACTTTATAATTAGTTGTTAAATAGTATTAGTTATTTAATTGAAAAAATTTCATTGTGTAATTAATTTTTTTACAGTTTAATTTTAGGTGTGGGTTGTGGGGATTATAGGTGTAAAGGGTGGGAAGGTAATTAAATTGTATGTGTTTTCATTTGTTTTTTGATTAATAATATTTTTTAAATTGATAATTAATTATGTTAATTATGCAAATACATTTTTTTCTATTTTTGATGTGGGTTGTGAGTTTTGTTGTGTTATAGGCTAGAAAGTAATTAGACTAAATGTATGTAATAATTAATGTTTTTGTTAATAAATAATTTCTAAATAAAAATATTTATTTGTTTCAAAATTATTTATTTGATTTGATTTAGTATAATATTTGTAGGTATTTGTGATATGTATTTAACATTATAATATGTTTTTTATTTTTTTATTTTTAATATTAAATATATTTTTATTTTAAACATATTTATATTTTTTTACTTACTTTAAAAAATATATTTTTATTTTGTTGATGATATTTTGTTTGTTTTTAATTTTGAACTGACTGGAATGAGAATAGTAAATTTTACCCCTCCGCAATCCAACACTTTCCCTATTGATGCACTGACTGGAGTGGGAATAGTACATTTTATCCCTCCGCTATCCAACACTTTCCCTACTGTTGCACTCACTGGAGTGGGAATAGTAATTTTTACCACTCCGCTATCCCACACTTCCCCTACTGTAGCACTCATTGGAGTGGGAATAGTCATTTTTACCCCTCCGCTAGCCAACACTTTCCCTACTGTTGCACTGACTGAAGTGGGAATAGTACATTTTATCCCTCCACTATCCAACTCTTTCCTTATTGTTGCACTCACTGGAGTGGGAATAGTAATTTTTACCCCTCTGCTATCCAACACTTTCCCTACTGTTGCACTCATTGGAGTTGGAATAGTAATTTTTACCCCTCCGCTATCCAATACTTTCCCTACTGTTGCAGTCAGTGGAATGGGAATAGTAATTTTTACCCCTCAGATATCCAACACTTTCCCTACTGTTGCACTGACTGGAGTTGGAAATTTAAGTTTACAGATTTTTAAATAGTTTAATGCTGTAATATATAATAGATTGTTTTTTTAAATAGATTTTATGTTATTGGTATATGTATATATATATTTATTTGTTAAATTTTTATATAATTTTAAAATTATCAAATACATTAAAATTATTAGTTTCATAATTGTTTTAAACTAAATATATATATATATTAATTATTATATATATGTGTTTAACTTTTTAAATTAAGTTTATTTTTTATATTTGTTAAAATGTATATTAAATCTATATTTTTTTAACTAATTTTATTCTTTAATATATTTAATATGTATTAATTTATTATATATATATATATATATATATATATATATTTATATATATTTATATATAAAACTATATTTTATACAACTATATTTATGACATCAATATTTGTTTTTCAATATTTTTGTACTTACCATTATAAGTATAGGATGTAGATATTTTTGACATCGATATTTTGGTCACGATATTTTTGTATGGGGATATTTTGAGTGTTGATATTTTGTCAGTGTACCTGAAAACATTACTAAGCACAAAATGTAACCATGGACATTGTAGGAGAGTAGGATCTGCTTCACATGGGTACCCCCACATTTTGCTGATGCTTCACTGTTTTTCGACCTTAGTCTGGCTGGGGCCCTGCTAATCAGAACCCCAGCCTAGCTGCTTCCTCTTTAAAATGGTTTCCATGTGCCTTAGGCACATCTCTGATTGGAATCTGGAGTGCCCTTATAAGTCCCTAGTATATGGTATACTATGTACCCAGGGCATAGGTACCTCAGAGGCCTACCAGGGGCTGCAGCATGTATTGTGCCACCCCTGGAAGGCCATCCAAACTGACACCACAGGTCTGCTACTGCAGCCTGGGTAAGGTGGTGCATGCACTCCTTACTGTGATATAGGCTACCTATATCACTACATACATACACACATATAAACCTATAAGTCACTCCTATGGCAGGCCTTATCAATCCTGAAGGCAGAGTGCGTGGTTCCTATGTGAGAGGGTGCCCCTGCATGAGCTGGGCCCCTCTGCAGCGTTCGGAGACCCTTCTCTGATGCTGTTTGTAGTGCAGCCTGACCATATACTCTTAAGCGCATTATAACCTCGCGTTAAATGCTAACTTTGGGATGGCTGCACGGAAACATGTCGTGTTTGGTGTCAAACATCTTGGAATACTACCCCCCGCCAGTTCTGGCGGCGGGGGTAGCATTCCACCCTTCTAGAGGGAGAGACATGTACACACCGGTGTACCCGGTACTGACTTTCCAGAGCCCTGGCATCACAAAATGGATGCCGCTGCCACAGACACGAGTCTGGCCTCCTGCTGCTGACCGAAACTCCGGCAGGGGAGGCCTGGACAATAGGTTTCTGTCCCAGGGAGGTGTGACCACCTCCCCAGACAGGATAGTGTGTATTGGGGCTGGGCGGGAGCACTCTCTGGTGCTTTGAAGTCCTGCACTGGGGGCACACTTGGTGTCCCTGTGCATACCCCAGTTCAAACCGGCTCAGGGGCTTCCAGCCCCTGCTCTGGCGCGAAACTGGACAAAGGGAAAGGGGTGTAACCACCCCTCTGCCCTGACCCTCCCATAGGTGGGGCCACAGAGTATGTCCAACCCCTACCTTAGTATAAGTATGGGACCCCAGTCCTTAGGACTTTAGATTAACCTGGACGAAACTCTGACACAGAATCCTGGACCTTCGACGCTCTACTTCAAGATTAGAGGACTGAAGAATCTCCCTTGGGGTCAAGGAGTGACTCCCCTGCTTGGCAGGCACCAAAGAAGCAATTGTCCGGTCTGCATCGCTGAAGCTCCTGTCGGACGCCGAAGTCTTTGCATCACCAGAGGTGGATTTCCAGACTTCCCCGAGGCTGCCCTGAGTCCCCAGCAAAGCTGAGGCCCGTAGCTGTCGTGGGTAACGTGGAACCGTGACCCTGGACACCGAACGCATTTGCAAGTGCATCCTCTTCTGGGTCTCCCACGAAGTCGTGCTTTGGGCTTCGAGTAGCCCCAGCCTCCAGCACCAACTGCACCGAAGATCACTGGCCTCCACTCCACGAGTGTCCTGCGAGCCAGCTCCACGTGCATCGTCTTGAGGCTCCTTCACGTTCGCTAGTCCGTTGGCTAGTAGACCCTCCCGAAGGCCAATCTTTTTCTGCTTGGGCTCCCTGGCTGCTCCAGGCGTGCCCTGACTTACCCTCGCTGGGTGAGTCCCACAGACCTTGCTGGTCTGCAACATCGTCCTTCTTCCATTTCCACGAGACTTGCCGTTGCCAAGGCTTGTTGGGTCCAATCCAGTCGCCGACACCCCTGCAATCGACAGACGTCATGGGACAGCTCGAATCCAGCTCCTAGTCATCGTCGACGCCTCCTGGACCTCGTGGCTGAAGAGTCAAGACAACCGTCAACCTACCTGAAGCACTCGACATCGGTGGGCATCTGCTCATCGCCTTCCTGGTCACTGGCTAGTGACCCAGACTCTGTCCCCTCTGCTTTCAGGTTCTTCAGATCTCCGATCCACCTTTGGATCCACCCGAACACTTTCGACTTGGCCGCCAGCAGCACTTTGCAGCAGATCGCCATTGAAAGCGACGACGAAACCCGACCCCGAAAGACACCTATGCACCCGGCTCCCTGGGTGAGGTAACTCGAGTACTCCGGTGCTCCCGTGGGTATTGACACTAGAACAGCCTAGTTCTCAAAGGGTTTGCTCCAAGTCCTCCTCTAAGTGTCCCTTTTCTTTTAAATTCTAATCGCGACTTTCCCCATAGAAGTTAACGGCGGTTCGCGGCTGTGTTCATACACTGCACGCGTCCCCCGTGGGTCCCCTGTGTCACTGCCTTGGGTGGTTCCTTGTGGTCCAAGCACTTCTACAGGCTCTAGGCCTTGTGTCTAGCTCAGTCGTGGTTCTTATACCACTTTATTGGTATATGGTTTGGTACGCCCCTGGGGCTCAAACGTGTATTTGTGCTATTACTGTAGATAACTAACTTATAATTTATGTATTTCGAACTCTAGCCTCATAAAGAGACTAGAGGGGTGTGTTTAGTAATAAATACATATATTTTGAATATATACCTGGTGTGGTCCTCTTTCATTTGGTCACTCAAGAGATTATAGACTGGTAAAACAAGCTGCTTTACATTCCTTCAAGACTTAGCCTGAAGGCTGCTCTCCATAGCTACCACTAGGATAGCTTTCAATAAAGGTTGTCTTTAACCTATCTCCAATAAGGGGTTGTTTGGACTGGTGCAAGGTGCCCACTATAATTAGTGGACAGCATATGCCAGGCCAACTTCTCACATTGGTGTGCAGCGTGTGGGATTCCAGCTTGCTATTGTTTTACCAGATAATCTCAATTGAATTGATCAACTGAAAACCACTAAGGGTACCTAAGGTACATATAAATCAAGCTTAGTAATACAGTAAGTTCTACTGAACTTAGAGTTGTGTGTTAAGGGATAGCACACCCTTTCTACAACTCAAGAGAGTTTAGTAGGCCACACTAGAGTAGGTAGTGCATACACCACACCTCACTAGTAATGTCTTCAAAGCCAGGACCCAGTGAGTCCTTGCCAGAAGCCAGTGGGCTTCTTCCCTCCAAGTATGATAAACTCCCATTCTTGGAATTGAGAGCATTATGCAATACTAGGAAGTTGAAGGCAGGCAAAAGTGCTAGCACCCAACACCTCAGGGAGGTGTTACTAGCTGATGATCTCAGCAGGCCCCTAGGGTCTGAAGGGGTAGGCAAAGAGGGTGGGGCAGAAGATGAGGAAGGGGCCAGGGGTGAAGAAACCCAGGCCCCCCTCTGAAACTGGCCAGGAAGGTGAAAATGACCTTGTCCTGGAAAACCCAATTCCTCCTGTGGAGGAGGAGGAGGAGGATCAGACTGACTTCCCCTTTGTCCCCCAGGAAGAGTTCTGAGTGTGCCCAGAAGGTCTAGGTCTCCTTCTCAGGAGTCTAACCACTCTGACACCTCAATAGGGACCTCTGTCTCCTCTCATAGGAGGGAATCCTCTCATGAGAGGAGAAAGAGACTGATTCAGTATGAGCAAACTCAGCTTGAACTCAGAAAACAGCAATTGGCTATAGACAGGGAGTCCCTAGATCTCTATAGAGAGAGACAAAAGTTGGGACTAGAGTCCCATGGTGGCAGCAGTTTCCCCAAAGATAGGGAAAGGTCTTATGACCATAGAAACCTGAGCAAGATTGTCCCTCCCTACCAGAGTGGGGATGACATCCACAAATGGATAACTGCTCTAGAGAGGGCCTGTAAAGTACAGAGGGTCCCTCAGGAGCAGTGGGCAGCAATCTTGTGGCTCTCCTTTGCAGACAAAGGTAGAGACAAGCTCCTCACTGTTAGAGAGGAGGATGCTGATAATTACAAAGTCTTGAAGAGTGCTCTAATTGATGGGTTTGGCCTAACCACTGAACAATACAGGTTAAAGTTCAGGGATACCCAAAAGCACAGACTCAAGACTGGGTGGACTTTGTTGATTGTTCTGCCAAGGCTCTGGAAGGTTGGTTATTGGGCAGTAAGGTATGTGACTTCACAGGATTGTACAATCTGATCATGAGGGAGCAGATTCTTAATAACTGTCAAAATCAGCTGTTGCATCAGCACCTGGTAGACTCTGATCTGACCTCTCCCCAAGAATTGGGAAAGAAGGCAGACAAATGGGTCAGAACCAGGGTGAAGCAGAAGGTACAGAACCAAGGTGGTGACCCTAAGAAGCAAGATTCGAAAACCTCTGATAAGGGTGGGGAGAAGGGTAAAGATCAAAAGTCTTCACAAGGCCCCCAAAAATCTTCTTCAGGTGGGGATTCACAGTCTACCAAAGGGAAAGGCCAAAGGAAACCATGGTGCAAGGTCTGTAAGCAAAAGACCCACTGGACCAGTGATTGCACCAAGTCCAAAGACTCTACTCCAGCCCCCACCAATGCCCCTAAGGCACCTGCTCCCCTAGTGCAGTTACAGTTGGTGGTGGGACTACACAAGCCAAGGGTTTAGTAGGGTTGACCCTGGGTAAAGAGATGAGCTCTGACCTAGTCAGAGAACTCACTCAGGCTGTCCTAGTCTGTGATGGAGGCATGGATATGACCTCCTCTGTGAGTCCCAGTAATCTGGGCAAGTACAGACAACAGCCCTTAATCAATGGAAGAGAGGCTTTGGCATTTAGGGACACAGGGGCAAGTGTCACCATGGTGACACAAGACCTTGTGAATCCTGGGCAGATTATACTTGGTGAAATGTACCAAGTGACCAATGCTAGCAACGTCAGAACAGACCATACTCTGGCAGTTGTTAACTTCTCCTGGGGAGGGGTAACTGGCCTTAAGAAGGTTGTGGTAAGTGCAGACCTACCCGTTGAATGCTTGCTTGGCAATGACTTAGAAACTTCAGCTTGGGCAGAAGTGGAGCTCAGGACCCATGCAGAAATGCTGGGCATCCCTGCAGATGTGTTTGCTGTGACCAGGTCACAAGCCAAAATGTCTAACACTGAACAGGCCTTGGATTCTGGAATAATGGACCAAGTGCCCTCCAAGAAGAGGAGTAGTAGGGTAAAGGCAGTGCCTTCCCCTTGGCTCAGAAGGAAGATCAGTCCCTTGAGGGGGATGATCTCAGTCCTGAGGAAGGAACTGTCCCAGAGGAGCTTGAACCTGACCAGGTTGAGTTCTTGGGGACAGGGGGCCCTTCCAGGGCAGATCTGAGCCAGGAGCAGCAGAGCTGCCCTCTCTTGAACCCCTCAGACAGCAAGCTGCTGCTGAGGCTGCTGGGAAAGCTAGTGGTCCCCATACTGTGTATTGGGATGATGGACTCTTGTACTCAGAGTGTAGAGACCCCAAGCCTGGTGCTACCAGGAGGTTGGTTATACCTCTGAAGTTCAGGGGCTTCCTATTGACCCTAGCCCATGATATTCCCTTAGCAGGTCACCTGGGCCAGAACAAGACTTGGGACAGAATTGTCCCTCACTTTCACTGGCCCCACATGTCTGAAGACACCAAGGAGTTTTGTCGCTCCTGTGTAACCTGCCAGGCCAGTGGCAAGGCAGGTGGCACTACAAAGGCCCCCTGATACCACTACCTGTGGTGGGGGTTCCCTTTGAAAGGGTGGGGATTGACATTGTTGGTCCCATGGATCCCCAAACAGCATCTGGGCACAGGTTTATCCTGGTGGTAGTGGATCATGCCACCAGGTACCCAGAGGCTATTCCCCTTAGGACCACTACAGCACCTGTGGTGGCAAGGGCCCTCCTGGGAATTTTCTCAAGAGTGGGCTTCCCTAAGGAGGTTGTATCAGACAGGGGTGCTAACTTTATGTCTGGATACTTAAAAGCAATGTGGAAGGAGTGTGGAGTGACTTACAAGTTCACCACACCCTATCACCCACAATGCAATGGTTTAGTTGAGAGATTCAACAAAACCTTGAAGGGCATGATTAAAGGGCTCCCAGAAAAGCTTAGGCGAAGATGGGACATACTCTTGCCCTGCCTTTTATTTGCGTACAGGGAGGTGCCTCAAAGGGGGTTGGCTACAGCCCTTTTGAACTTTTGTTTGGTCACCCTGTCAGGGGTCCATTGTGCTTGGTGAAGGAAGGATGGGAGTTACCTCTCAAGCCCCCAAAGCAAGACATAGTGGACTATGTACTTGGTCTCCGCTCCCGGATGGCTGAGTATATGAAAAGGCAACTAAAAACCTTGAGGCTAGCCAGGAACTTCAAAAAGCCTGGCATGACCAAAGGCTGTACTGACTGTTTACCAGCCAGGACAGAAGGTGTGGGTGTTGGAGCCAGTGGCCCCAGCAGCTCTCCAAGACAAATGGAGTGGACCCCATACCATTGTTGAACAGAAGGGTGAGGTTACCTACTTAGTAGACCTAGGAACACCCAGGAGTCCCCACAGGGTTCTCCATGTCAACAGGTTAAAACCATATGTGGACAGGGCAGACATGGGCTTGCTCATGGCTACTGATGAGGGACAGGAGGAAGAGAGTGACCCACTCCCTGACCTGCTCTCACAGAACCCTGGTGATGGGTCAGTGGATGGTGTAGCCTTGGCAGGCAGCCTCACTACCCAGCAGCAGACTGATTGCAGACAGGTGCTCAATCAGTTCAGACACATATTCTCACTGACACCCAGTCAGACTACCTGGTGCACTCATGAAGTGGACACTGGGGACAGTCTGCCTATTAAAAATAAGATTTATAGGCAACCTGACCATGTCAGGGACTGTATCAGGACAGAAGTCCAGAAGATGTTGGATTTGGGAGTTATTGAACCCTCAGATAGCCCTTGGGCTAGTCCAGTGGTCCTTGTGCCAAAACCTCACACCAATGGTGGGAAAAGAGAGATGAGGTTTTGTGTGGACTACAGGGGTCTCAATGCAGTCACTAGGACTGATGCCCATCCAATACCAAGGGCAGATGAGCTAATAGACACTTTGGCCTCAGCCAAGTATCTAAGCACATTTGACCTGACAGCTGGCTACTGGCAGATCAGACTAGCTGATGATGCAAAGCCAAAGACAGCATTCTCAACCCCTAGTGGGCATTATCAATTTGTGGTGATGCCCTTTGGTCTGAAGAATGCACCTGCCACTTTTCAGAGGTTGGTGAATACAGTCCTTACAGGTCTGGAAGCCTATAGTGCAGCATATCTAGATGATATTGCTGTCTTTAGCTCCACCTGGGAGGATCACCTGGTCCACCTCAGAAATGTTTTACAGGCCCTGCAGAAAGCAGGCCTGACTATCAAGGCCACCAAGTGCCAGATAGGGCAGAGTCAGGTTGTGTACCTGGGCCACCTTGTGGGTGGAGGCCAGGTTCAACCACTGCAGAGCAAGATCCAGACCATCATGGACTGGACTGCTCCAACTACCCAGACTCAGGTGAGAGCCTTCTTAGGCCTGACTGGGTACTATAGGAGATTTGTCAAGGGGTATGGATCAATAGTGACACCCCTGAATGACTTAACTTCCAAGAAAATGCCCAAAAGGTTCAGTGGACAGTTAGCTGTCAAAAGGCATTTGATGACCTAAAGCAGGCCATGTGCACTGCTCCCATTCTACAGAGTCCTGATTACTCCAAGAAGTTCATTGTTCAAACTGATGCATCTGAATTGGGGGTAGGGGCTGTACTGTCACAATTGAATGATGAAGGTCAGGATCAGCCAGTAGCTTTTATTAGCAGAAGGCTGACCCCTAGAGAGAAACGTTGGTCAGCCATTGAGAGGAGGCCTTTGCTGTGGTCTGGGCTCTGAAGAAGTTGAGGCCATACTTGTTTGGTACTCACTTCCTTGTTCAAACAGACCATAAGCCCCTCTTATGGCTAAAACAAATGAAGGGTGAAAACCCCAAACTGCTTAGGTGGTCCATTTCCCTACAGGGGATGGACTTCACAGTGGAACATAGACCTGGGAGTAACCATGCCAATGCAGATGGACTCTCTAGGTACTTCCACTTAGAACATGAAGACTTAACTGGGCAAGGTTAGTTTAATGTCCCTACGTTTGGGGGGTTGTGTAGGAGAGTAGGATCTGCTTCACATGGGTACCCCCACTTTTTGCTGATGCTTCACTGTTTTTCGACCTTAGTCTGGCTGGGGCCCTGCTAATCAGAACCCCAGCCTAGCTGCTTCCTCTTTAAAATGGTTTCCATGTGCCTTAGGCACATCTCTGATTGGAATCTGGAGTGCCCTTATAAGTCCCTAGTATATGGTATACTATGTACCCAGGGCATAGGTACCTCAGAGGCCTACCAGGGGCTGCAGCATGTATTGTGCCACCCCTGGAAGGCCATCCAAACTGACACCACAGGTCTGCTACTGCAGCCTGGGTAAGGTGGTGCATGCACCCCTTACTGTGATATAGGCTACCTATATCACTACATACATACACACATATAAACCTATAAGTCACTCCTATGGCAGGCCTTATCAATCCTGAAGGCAGAGTGCGTGGTTCCTATGTGAGAGGGTGCCCCTGCATGAGCTGGGCCCCTCTGCAGCGTTCGGAGACCCTTCTCTGATGCTGTTTGTAGTGCAGCCTGACCATATACTCTTAAGCGCATTATAACCTCGCGTTAAATGCTAACTTTGGGATGGCTGCACGGAAACATGTCGTGTTTGGTGTCAAACATCTTGGAATACTACCCCCCGCCAGTTCTGGCGGCGGGGGTAGCATTCCACCCTTCTAGAGGGAGAGACATGTACACACCGGTATACCCGGTACTGACTTTCCAGAGCCCTGGCATCACAAAATGGATGCCGCTGCCACAGACACGAGTCTGGCCTCCTGCTGCTGACCGAAACTCCGGCAGGGGAGGCCTGGACAATAGGTTTCCTGTCCCAGGGAGGTGTGACCACCTCCCCAGACAGGATAGTGTGTATTGGGGCTGGGCGGGAGCACTCTCTGGTGCTTTGAAGTCCTGCACTGGGGGCACACTTGGTGTCCCTGTGCATACCCCAGTTCAAACCGGCTCAGGGGCTTCCAGCCCCTGCTCTGGCGCGAAACTGGACAAAGGGAAAGGGGTGTAACCACCCCTCTGCCCTGACCCTCCCATAGGTGGGGCCACAGAGTATGTCCAACCCCCTACCTTAGTATAAGTATGGGACCCCAGTCCTTAGGACTTTAGATTAACCTGGACGAAACTCTGACACAGAATCCTGGACCTTCGACGCTCTACTTCAAGATTAGAGGACTGAAGAATCTCCCTTGGGGTCAAGGAGTGACTCCCCTGCTTGGCAGGCACCAAAGAAGCAATTGTCCAGTCTGCATCGCTGAAGCTCCCGTCGGACGCCGAAGTCTTTGCATCACCAGAGGTGGATTTCCAGACTTCCCGAGGCTGCCCTGAGTCCCCAGCAAAGCTGAGGCCCGTAGCTGTCGTGGGTAACGTGGAACCGTGACCCCTGGACACCGAACGCATTTGCAAGTGCATCCTCTTCTGGGTCTCCCACGAAGTCGTGCTTTGGGCTCCGAGTAGCCCCAGCCTCCAGCACCAACTGCACCGAAGATCACTGGCCTCCACTCCACGAGTGTCCTGTGAGCCAGCTCCACGTGCATCATCTCGAGGCTCCTTCGCGGTCGCTAGTCCGTTGGCTAGTAGGCCCTCCCAAAGGCCAATCTTTTTCTGCTTGGGCTCCCTGGTTGCTCCAGGCGCGCGCTGACTTATCCTCGCTGGGTGAGTCCCACAGACCTTGCTGGTCTGCAACATCGTCCTTCTTCCATTTCCACGAGACTTGCCGTTGCCAAGGCTTGTTGGGTCCAATCCGGTCGCCGACACCCCTGCAATCGACAAACGTCATGGGACAGCTCGAATCCAGCTCCTGGTCGTCGTCGACACCTCCTGGACCTCGTGGCTGAAGAGTCAAGACGACCGTCAACCTACCTGAAGCACTCAACATCGGTGGGCATCTGCTCATCGCCTTCCTGGTCACTGGCTAGTGACCCAGACTCTGTCCCCTCTGCTTTCAGGTTCTTCAGATCTTCGATCCACCTTTGGATCCACCCGAACACTTTCGACTTGGCCGCCAGCAGCACTTTGCAGCAGATCGCCATTGAAAGCGACGACGAAACCCGACCCCGAAAGACACCTATGCACCCGGCTCCCCTGGGTGAGGTAACTCGAGTACTCCGGTGCTCCCGTGGGTATTGACACTAGAACAGACTAGTTCTCAAAGGGTTTGCTCCAAGTCCTCCTCTAAGTGTCCCTTTTCTATTAAATTCTAATCGCGACTTTCCCCATAGAAGTTAACGGTGGTTCGCGGCTGTGTTCATACACTGCACGCGTCCCCCGTGGGTCCCCTGTGTCACTGCCTTGGGTGGTTCCTTGTGGTCCAAGCACTTCTACAGGCTCTAGGCCTAGTGTCTAGCTCAGTCGTGGTTCTTATACCACTTTATTGGTATATGGTTTGGTACGCCCCTGGGGCTCAAACGTGTATTTGTGCTATTACTGTAGATAACTAACTTATAATTTATGTAGCTTGAACTCTAGCCTCATAAAGAGACTAGAGGGGTGTGTTTAGTAATAAATACATATATTTTGAATATATACCTGGTGTGGTCCTCTTTCATTTGGTCACTCAAGAGATTATAGACTGGTAAAACAAGCTGCTTTACATTCCTTCAAGACTTAGCCTGAAGGCTGCTCTCCATAGCTACCACTAGGATAGCTTTCAATAAAGGTTGTCTTTAACCTATCTCCAATAAGGGGTTGTTTGTACTGGTGCAAGGTGCCCACTATAATTAGTGGACAGCATATGCCAGGCCAACTTCTCACAGACATACCTCTAAATGTCTCTGAGATGGGGCAGCTGAAGAATACAAGACCAAGGCAGTATGCAAGATTAGAATGGCTCTACCCGGCCATAATGACCAGAAAGACACATCAAACCCGCAGAGGTACATTTGAGGTATGCTAACCTGTCCCAAAATCTGCTTCCCCCTGGACCTGAACTGGGAACATTTCGCATGGAGGTAACAACCCCTCAGCCTCCGAAACTCTGATGAGATCAGCCGGCTGAAGCTGCGACTAAAATGCATTACAAATGTTTGCCCAGGCCTGTTGAAAGTACAATTTTATTCCATTATTCAGGGCCTGGGTGATAATGAGGTTGGAGGGGTGGTACTAATACCTGCATTCGAAATCATGCCTAACTGGTGCTGAGGTGAATGTGCCGCACTGCCCCTAATGCGCTTGCACCATGTTTAGACTTTTACCAGATGCCAAACACCTTGGGGCTGATTCCGATCTCGGCCGGTAGGGCTCCGAATCGGACTTGGCTTTACCGGATCCGATTCGGAGGCCTTGTTTCCGACCGATTCGTACAGTCGTCCGAGCGAGCAAGTACGATGCGAGCGTATGCGAAATCGCCGACCGACTCGTTCCCGGGTCCGAACCGCTCCGACCGACTCGTACGGACACGAATCGCACCACGCAATGGAGCCGTTTTCCGACCGAGCGAGTACGATGGACGCGTCGGACGGCCGGATCGAGTCGGAGCGTCCGGCACGCAAAATCACCTGGAGCCGGACTTGGGGGGTCCGTGTCGGACCCCCTGCACGCGTAGCCGCACGAGTCGAACACAGGGGGGACCCAAGGGTCCCCCCTACACATGCATGTACGGTGCGAGTCGCACCGACGCGTACCCACTGAAGGGGGCCCCCCTGTTCGCGACGTGCCCATTCAGTCATTGGGAGCCCGTGTACGCGATGTACGACCGGCTCCCATTGACTTCAATGGGAGTCCGACCAAATCGAGTCGGGCAGCATACGGCCGCATCGTACTCGCTCGGTCGGACTGCGGGAGTCCGGCTCGGTCGGAAATCTCTCCGGATCCGGCTCGGTCGGAGAGCTTTCCGACCCAGATCGGAATCGGCCCCCTTGTGGGAAAAGGCAGGGTCCAGCTGGGTGGAGTCTGTGATACCTAATAGAAGGGTTGAAAATTCTCAGGTGCTATAAGGAATTTTGCCTACTTCATGTGACATCAAGCTTCTGGTAGATCTGCAAAATACTGAGGCCTGGAAACCAATGTTGTTATCCCAACACTATAAATTCTGCTCGAGTATTTATTTGCTTAAGTCCCAGAATCTGTGACATTGGTGGCCCCCTGGAATGACAGCACCTCCAATGAGTCTCCCACTAATTCGCTGAACCAGTATTGTAGAATAAGCTGGCAGGAGACCTGAGGTGGATGGTGCAGAACTTCTATGCCGACCACAGAGTAGCTGTTGGCCACTACTGATGAGGCCTTGGCCCCAAAATAACAGAGATTGGTCCAGTGGCAGTGGTGCTGGCCTTGCATCAAAAGGACTTATGCACCCTTAAAGATACCAAATCAGTGTTAATTTATTGGGCTTAACCTCAACATTCTACTCTTAAAACATGAGGCCATATGGCTCTCAATAGTACCGGGACTCAGGCATCAGATAAACTGCGGCCCGATGTGAGTTTGTTGTGGCGAAATGACAATTTTAGTTCTCGATGTCATAATGCAAATTGGATAACGTCACTACCACTGAGGGGGTTTTAAACTGGCAAACTGCTGTGGACCTAACGGCAAAACTAATTTACCCATGCTCCATCTGGCCTTTCTGAGCACAAGAGTCACACATATCGTGATATACCCTTTAGTTTTAACAACATTGCCACCAAATAGTAATTCAGCTGTGCCGTATACGGGCTCCGCAAAGATTAATCCCTACTCACCTGGTCCAGAACCGAACTGGAAAACAGTTGATCATAAACTTTGGTATCAAACTCTAAACCAGCGTTCTCCTGATGGCACAATACTCAATCCGCTTTTACGCATGCAGTGTATCTATTACAATAAAGGGGCCATAAAAGCATGCTAGTCCACTCTCATGTGTCTGAGACATAAAACATATCAATTCAAAGGATAAATTACCGGTAATTCAGCAACTCGTCCTGCCTAACTGCAACAAGCTGGGCATGACTGAGTATCAAACTCAAAGGATATTAAAAGGGGCGTATCAGATATTAGGCAACTCATTCCTTCTATCTGAAAAAAGATAGTCATTAACTGAACACCAAGCCAAGAGACTTAATATAGCAGTATCAACTATTAGCACATTGTCCCCTCTCACTGAGGCAGGATAGACATTCAAGAATGGTTAACACGCACCATTCCCATAGCCATAGTCCTCCTGCAAGTATACAGTAATGCTTCGACGCAGTGCAACCAGGTGGCCTAGCGCCATATGGCACCCCAAAGATTCTTCCTTTAAGAAAGAACATCGAATAAGGCTGTTTCTTTACATGGCATCGCATAATCTGCCGTCAATTAACTGCATAAGTACTGTCTGCAGTACGCCTGAAGCTCCTTGTTATCACAAGACCACTTAAAGACACCGGTACCCCAGGACCTGAATCGAAAGGGGGGCTACGATATCCCCGTGCCCTCTTGGGCATGCGGCCACCTGCGCCCCCTGCAAGCCTCATCACAGAAAGTGAGCTATGTAAAGATGTCAGAGAGCTATACATGAGCACCAGTTGCGTTACATATTCAGCACAAGGAGATTGAGTACTTGCCAAGAAACACGGGCCGGCGAGTCATGTTGGAGTTGAATTTGGAGTTAAAACGTGCAGTGCCGTTTAGATGGCCTATCTCTTTGGGCCGCGCCCAGCTGCAGGCAATTGAAACAGCAACTGGCTCGCACTTCACTCGCTTTACTATTTGGCGGCAACATGTGTAAATTAAGCTGTCTAGCCTTTCGCTCTTCCCCCCTTAGGAGGGAAGTGTAAAGTTTAGCGAACAAACATAATTTGCACTGTTTTTGCTATACTGTTGTACTATGCTGCAGGCAAACAAGGTAAGCCCGCAGTTGGGCTTACCTTGTTTGGTGGAGGTGGTTCTTTGAAGCTGAACGCAGGCTGTCTTTTTTTTATATCTATTTTATTAATTTTGTACTCTTCTTTTTTTCCCATACAGATTACATGCGCAAGCATTGTTGGACATTCTGGCTGATACATTGGATACGGTATATGTATATTAGTATGTTCCCATTACATTTCCAAAAACAGTATAAATGCTGCAAAAAATTGGGAGCATTTGTAATTAGTGTCCAATAAACAAGAGAGAGAACGGGAAAAAGGAGCAAAACATCCGGACGGTTACTACTAGCGTGCAGCCCTAATTGTCTTTTAGACTATGCACATTATAACATGTCTACTACTGCTTGCAGTTACATGTGTTAAAATACAGAAAAAGTGATAGTACTGATACTTGTAAATGGCTAGGTGGTATTAATAGATTAACAAGAGAAGTAAAAAAAGTTGCATAAACTAAAAAAAAAACACGTGAAACAATTGTTCAGCTCACAATGCCCCCCATTGTCATGTATAATTTCGTATGTTACTTCTGCAGCTAATGACTACTAGCTACCCCCTCGCTTTTAAAGTGTGTTGTAGCACACTGGTACAGTCAGTGTGTATTTACCAGTAAAAGGGTGTCGTGGTGTATACGCTATCGCGACATGCATGTATGCTAGCTACCTATGGATTGTTCACCGGAGGAGCAACGCAGGCTCAGTCTTTATGTGACTTCGTTTCAGAAAAGAGCTGATTGTGGTGAACCCGAATTGCACATTAGATAATATTTTTCAAAGTAGCCCAATCCTCTGGATAAAGCAACAAAGCCTGCGAAAAATGCCCCTGTACTATACAATAGTGCGGCTAACCAAATTCCAGACATGTAGTCACAGCCCTCTTTTGGCGCCAGTACAGATGCACTTTGAGTAAATTCTCGAGTGTGTTGCTGAACCGCAACTGTTACTGGCAGGCATAATTATGTTGATGCCATCAGATCGACTATGGGGGCAATGTTTTGCTTCCTGTGTTATTTCTACTGCTACCGGGGTTTTATTGACTACAGGTATCATGCAATGCTCTACCCCTCGTCAAAAAACAAATCATTTGCCCAGAATCACTGGATGCTAAGCTGACATCGAGGCTTGAACCGGGAAAGCCCAGCTCCTGAGTCGGTACCTCTAGCCGCAAACCCCCATCCCCATTGTGCCTAATAATGTGTATAACGTTTTAAACGGACGCTTGATAATTAATTAGGATGTGGACACTACCAAACGTAAATTCTGCCGGAGGGCCGCCAACACTGCTATAGGAAACCGCTGGAGACTCACTCACCCATTCAGGAACTCTACATCATGATGCATTAAAAGCCTGCTTTTCAGTTTTTACGGCCTTTAAAGCAACCCTAACAGTCACCAAATTGGAAGATGTTAAAATACAAGGATGTGAAAACCTGATAGCCCCGGTTGGAATCCTTGAGATTATTTCACACCATCTCATCGAAATGCTACTGGGGGAAGTCTTTCCTGCTAAATACATAAACCAATTTGCAGTGCACATACAAACCATGTGTGCTAGCACCGTGACTGTCATCCGAATGAGCTCACTGGGCTTTCGCTGCTTCAGGCTGGCCAACCCATTCTGGACATGTCGCTCATCTTCTTGAGACCATGCTGCTCCCATCTATGCAATGTGAGGCTCCCCGATTTTGCTGACATAGGCGAATGCAAATCCCAATGAATCTTGTTGCCGAGGCGCAAGGCTGACCTCCCAGAGCCACGCGATGCGATGACCAGGTGCTCGCGCTTCAAAATGCACAAACCCTGCCCTGGAGCAACAGCTCCTGGGCCGTGCCGCTCACACTGTTCCCCCATACAACGCCGGACCAGGAGTGCCCCAAAACGTCGCGGACAGGACCAATAGGCACAAACGGCGCCACCCGCTCACCTCACACCACACACCAAATGCCCCGGTACAAACCAACGAGCAACCCCGGGACTCTCAAACGCCTGAATGGGCCCTGGACTCACCGAGAGAAACCACCGGCACCGCTCCCTAGCCAAACGGCGCGACGCAGCCCTGCTGCACAGCACTGCGAAGGTGGCACACATGGACATGTCCAGCATGGGAACCAAGAGGATGGCCAGTGGGTGGGGTGGGGGCAGGTATAGGTACCTGACCCCTGCCCCTTGCATGCTGGAAATTACCCGGCGACGGTGCCAGACTTGTGGGGACTCCCGTGGGGGGGTCCAAGTCAGTGGAGCGCAGTGGATGTAGTGGAATGTGGCACTAAGGTGGCTTCCCTCTTAAAAGGGCACATGCGAGCGTCGCGGGCAGCTGCAAAGTACGAGTGTAGGAATGAGTGACATTTTGGATGAATAGGGGGAGTATGTGAAGAAGTGTTAGCTTTTGGAGATGACAGGTCATTGGAAGAGAGTGAGATTAATGGTGATGAAACAGACGATTAATTCGTAGACACCAAACGTGAATGACCAAGGAGGGATAGAGTTACAGGAGTGGGTGTTTTACAGCTTCCAGAGAAGGACACTCGGGATGAATTGTCGGGGACAGAAAAATCTGGGGTTGTGCTGCAAGTTGTTCCGAGGACATTATAGGACATTAAGGTATGGAGCTATAAAACATATTTGAAGAGAGGTTTGCTGTTGTAAATAAACAACAAATATTGCGGGTGGGGTCTGTGGGGTAGTCCTGAAAAGGAGAGTCAGCAGGTAAGGATGGTCACAGGTGAGGAGAACACAGCTAAGCTTTCAGTGCCACATTCCGGTAGTGACATGGTAAGTATATGGAGAAAGATATGTCTGTCAGCAAAAAAGGGAGTGAGAATGCTAATGTGGAGGACACAACGGGTAAGGATAAAATAGGAGAGTGTCTTAAAAATAAAAAGTTGCCATATATAGGATGCCTTTGGGGCACATTTGACACAAACCACCAAATAATTTTTTTTTTTTAAGAGAGTGTCTATTGATGTATTTAAGCTGTTACATACGGAAATTCCGGTTAAAGAAAGTTCAAAGGAAGAAGAATGGGAGCTAGCATGGAGACCTAGACTGTCCATCAAGAAAGAGAATTAGACGTCTCCCATTTAATATATGCAAGCATTTGCTGTGAATGCCATCCGGAGCGATGCGTCGCTATTTTCAAATACATGGATGTGGGGCATAGAGCACAGATGAACTAGTATGGCTTCGCAAGTTTCAAGTATGATGAGACGTTTCGGGCAAGGTTGGCAGTAAATATGGTCAAGTAATGGGGTGAGGTGTATAATGAGTCATGGATGCAATGGATGCTTCCGGCTAAGCCGGTTCCATTGGCTCATACTGCCAGTGGCTTTCCCAATACATATAGGCCCTTTCTACGGCGTCCCACTCAGTTTGGGGTGGGTTTTGCAGGAAGGGGACAAATGCTGCAAAATGGAGCATGCTGGTCTTTTGACAGAGGAAGTTGCCTCAGGGCTCAATGTAAATTTAGACATGATTGTTCCAATTGTGGAGAAAAACACCTGGTCACTCAGTGTACGGGCAACTGAAATTCAACTGGCAAGGGGGCCAGTATTGGGGTACGGGACAATAAACTATTGGAGGAAAGGGGGCCTACGCTAGTTAAGGTATAAGCTCTAAGATATTGGTTACGTTTTTACTCTAAACAGGAGAATTTAGGCACATAGATCATCTATCTTGGCCTCAAGGGGACGCCATAAATGACTTAATTGCAGGCGAAGACACCGCAGCAAAATATGCTTTTATAGATGATGCCATGGCTTTGGTGAGTGCTTTTGGAAGAGGAGTGGAATTGGCCAGGTCAGACTTAAAGTCCGCTTTTCAGCTGCTGCCAGTTCACCCAGAGGATTATGTCATTGTTAGGTTTGCAGTTTGAAGGAAGTATCTATGTGGACAGAATGCTGCAGATGGGTTATTCAGTTTCTAGTTCATTATTTGAAATGTTTAGTTGTTTTATGCAGTGTTTTTTTTCAATTCAGTAGTGTTTTCAGAAGTGTTACACACTATGTGGATTATTTTCTTTTTGTTGGAAAATCAAATTTTGGTGAATGTGGTACAGCACTAATCGTTTATCAAGGGCTTTTGACAGGTCAGTGTTCCTTTGGTGCCAGAAATAACAGAGGGACCTTTGACTGCTCTCACTTTTCTAGGGCTAGAGTTTGATTGTAGAAAAATGAAGGTGCGCTTACCACAAGACAAAGTTCAGGTTTTGATACAACTGTTAGAGAAAGCGGTTATATGGAAAACATTGGAATTAAGTTCAATGTCTATTGAGTCATTTAAGCTTTGCTTGTCAGGTGGTCAGGCGGGGTGGGCTTTCTGCAGGACACTTGGTTTTTCTTTGTGTGGTGCAACTTTGCCTGGTCCTAGGGTAAGGATGAGAGCCAGTATCAGGAGCAGCCGGCACGGCTCGCGGGTGGGGGGGCAATCGCACTTGTTTAAAAATAAATAAATAAATACATAAAACGTACCTTGCCGCCGCCGGATCCTGTGTCTTCTCTCCTGCCTGCCTGTGTTCGACTCCAGGTCGGAACAGGAAAGAGACAGGCAGGCTCCCACCCCTCAGCCAATCACAATGCTGCAATGCAGAATTGTGATTGGTCTGAGCGCTGTGAGACGGCGCTTAGCAAGGGGCTGGAGGAGTGGGCATGTTCTCCATGCGGGCTGTAATGCAGCCTGCATGGAGAACAGTGAAGTGCGCATGACTGTTTTGGGCGCCCCGAGAGGACCGACCAAACAGTCATGGCGCACAGGAGTGTTCTACCACTCCTCTCCTGCAGCTCTGCCCCACCCCCTCACGCACTGCTGCAGCAGGAGAAAAAAATAAAAATGATAATAACATTCCGTTATTGCCATTTTCTTTTTTTCTTTCTTTGCTGCTCCTGGCAGTGGGGCGACGCTCCTCCTCCTTAACGGAGGAGCCCCCACTGGCCAGTATGCATTTAGATTTGCGGATCTCTATCACATTTTTCGAAAGCTTTTATGGTGTGACCATATTGTGTTTACAGGAGGAATGGGAAGTACAAATGTACTCTGCTGCAGCAGGTTCATATAGCTTTTTGCTGTTTTGGGATGGATGATGGGTGGCAGAATCATGGGCGGAGAATTGGTTATTAGAGAAAAGGAGCATTGCCTTTTTGAAACTTTGTCCACCACGGGTTGCTGTTTATGGGGTCACCTGCTTGCAAACAGAACATTCACATTCAATGTAGACAACCAAACAGTTGTGGCCTTGGTGAATTCTTAAAAGCAAGGGATGAGAGGGTTTTTTGGTTGTTGTGGGTTTTTCTACTGGCTTGTTTGAAGTTCAACATTATCTTCAGGGCGAGATATGTGCCTGGAGTGGATAATAACATCGTAGATGCATTACCTTGTTCACAGTGGCAGAGGTTCCGTGGTCTGGCAACAGGAGCAGAAGCAGAGAAGAACAGAATGCCTTGGGAGATGATAATACTTGATCTAATCAAAAGGTTGGTAGCACCTTCCACTAAAAAAACATATCATCTGGCATGGCAGGAAATTTTGCAGTATGGGGCACAACAACATGGGAAGGATGATTAAATGGAGTGCAGATAGGCAGATGCAGTAAGGTTTCTATTGAGTGAGATTTAAAAAGGTTTGTCTGCAGTGTCAATTTAAGTAAAATGTGTGAGCATTTCATTTTACGGGAACTGTTTTTGGGGTTACGATCCCATGTTGAGGGAAGTTTCTAGGAGTATTTTGCCAGTTTGAACTAGGGAGTGGATGTGAGGCAAGATAGATGAAGGCATATTTCTTTGTCATTGTTACATGATGTTTTTAGACAGGTTGTTAATTTGTGTATCTGATTTGGAAATGGCTTTATTTTACCTTTGTATGGTGTGCCTTTATGCTGGGGCCTTTTTTATTTCCGAATTATTGGGGGTAAAACGTGTCCCTGGTTTAACACACATAAAGGTGGTGGCATCAGCTGGAAGATAAGTATCTGGTTGAGAAAAATTAAAACAGATCAGTTGGGAAGAGGGAGGGATTTTCCAGTAACTAGATGGTTTGAGTTCCTTGGGTTAAGTGGCGAATTTCTAGGGCATGTTTTTATACATGAAGATGGGTCATTTTTATTAGCCTTTCAGGTTCTTAGAGTGCTGCGGTTTGTTTTAACTGATTTGGGTTTGGCATCTAATGAGTATGGCACCCATTCTTTTAGGATTAACCTGCAACTGAAGCAAATCGGGCAGGTTTGCCAGCCAAGAGGCTAAAGGTTTTGGGCAGATGGTCTTAAGATTGCTCCGGATGCTACATTAGTATGAATATATAGAGTGAGAATTTTCTGTTTCCTTGTTAATATTTAGTTTTTTTTCTTTTCTTAGATTGTTTTGCAAGCCTGTCCAGTGCAATGACAGCTGTTTGGATTGTTGGACATTCATTGGTTCAGTGGGCTGCGAAACAGGCAGAAAAGAGGACTTTTGGCAAGCAATTGGGGTTGGATGATGCCCGTTTAATTGTCTCGATGTGGGAAGAGTGGCATGAGATAGAATGAGAGACTTGGGACAACATCTAAGCTGATGAAAGGAAGATCAGGCCTGGATTTGTTAGTGCAGCACCTGGGGGAAAACGATTTGGTGAATCTTTCTGGACTTGGTTTGCTGACAGCAATGAAAATTGCCTTAGGATGCATAAAATAAATTTGGGCAGGGACGCATGTAGTGTGGACAGAGTTGGTGCAGAGATGGGTTTGGAGGGGTGCATGGAAGCCTATTGCTTTAGAAAAACAGCGCAGGAAGGTGAACAGGGAGATGCAGGGTTTTGTAGGGATGTTGGGAATTCTGTTCTTCAGCATAAGGAGATTGTCCAGGAGGATCACTCATTTTTTCGGCAGGATGGTGTTCCTCTTTCAGTTTTTGGGAAATAATATTACATGCCAGAGTTACGTTTATTCGTGGCTCAAATATTGGGAGAGCGTTAGATTTATGTTGTGGCAGGACAGATGGAGTGGGGGGGGGGGGGGGACAGTAACCACTTCAGGTTTTCCTTGTTAGCGGGGTCAAGCAGGATCAATTATTGGTATGGGGGGTGGGGTGGGGGGGGGATCACAGGATGGAGGAGCAAAGACCAGTAAGGTCTGGGCTATTTGTCAGAAGAGCATGGTGGATGGATTGGGCAATGGGTGAAAGTGGTGCGAGTGGGCAGCAATTGTAGGCCACGTGTGGGTGTGTGAAGGCGAGAAGGTTATAAGGAGGGGCTGTCTTGAAATTTTAGTAGTGGGGTGAGTTTGTTGAGGCAACACATCTGTCTAATGAGGTATTAGTTTTGTAAGGCAACATTTTGCCTGAGGTTTATATGGATGTTTTATTTATTTATTCCAGACCTGTGCTAATCAATCGGCCTTTTACCCTTATATTGTAGTAAAGTGTATGATTTAAGCGCCGTCCTGCCCGATGGGGGCTCGGAGGGGGAGTAGGGCATGCCCAGTCTTCCTCCAGGCATTTTGAACAAGTGGCACAGTCCAGCGACACAATGCTACAATTGGCTTAGTGACAAGGGGGAGAGCCAGTTGACAGATGGGAATATTGGGCGTGGGAGGGTCCCTTTGGCTGTCGTCACGCCTAGGGGGCAGGTAGTATCAGGTTTTTTCTCCCTTCCACCCTTACCAATAATTTCTGGATTTCTGTTATTCAGCATAATGAGATTGTCCAGGAGAATCACTCACTTTTCAGCAGGATAGTGTTCATCTGCCGTTTTTTGGGAAATAATATTACTTGTTGGAGTTACGTTTTTTCTTGGCTGAATTATTGGGGGAGTGATTATGGCATTGACATGTTTGTTCTATTAGTTTGTTTTATGCTGTGGCAAGCAAGGTGGAGTAGGGGGGTTGGGGCAGGAAAACCTTTTAAGGTTTTCCTGGTTGGCGGGGTCAGCAGGATCAGTTGTTGGTATGGGAGGAATTACACGGTGGAGGAGCAAACCAGTAAGGGAAGTTTAGTAGGGTAGGGGGTTTGACGAGGTAATATTTTTGTCTAGTTAGGTATTAGTTTTACAAGGCAACGTTTTGCCTAGGGTTTATATGGATGTTTTATTTATTTATTCCAGACCTGTGCTATTAGAGCAGCCTTTTACCCTTATATTGTGGTAGAGTATACTATTTAAGTGCCATCTTGCCCGAAGTGACATAATGTGAATGAGTCTAACATGTTGTGTCATGTGTTGTTATGAGTTATGTGGTAGCACAATAGATGCCTGTATTCGATATTTACTTATACATCAGGGCAAACATGCTTACGCATGTGCAGGAAACGCTATACTTAAACTATATGCACTTTATTGTGGAACATATTTTCCCATCTTTATAGCAATTGTACACAATTATTACTCTGCTGTATGTAATCGCTGCGGATATTTAATTGCCAAATTGGGTGCAAACGTTGCTCTAGCTGAAGCACGTGGCTTACATATTTCTCTAAGCAGAAGATGGTCAATATCGCTAATTTCCCAATCCAGAATTTCTCAGTTTTTCTAAAAAAAAAAGAAAATTCCAGAGAAACAATCAGATAATCAGTAGGGTTTTCGCTGCTCTATAAATGAGTGTTTTAAACACGGGGAACTATAATACAAAGGTGAAATATTCCGTATCACCCGTACAATCTTGACATTACAACAAGAAAAATCATCCCAGTAGGTATAGAATAAGTCTCCAGCACACATCTAGTTTGTTAACGTCAAATTTCCTATTAATATCTCCATCTATCAATAAGGTGGCATTAGGATATCTATTCTTAAACTCTTTTAAGCCCTCTCCTAAATCCCTCCAAGTTCTCATCATTTTTTCGTAAAAACGTTTTATTGCTTTTTGTAAAGCAAACATAAACACTGCAATGTTATTCCTATCACAATGCTGGGATATAGTGGATGTTACCTTTGATCCTATATAGTAGGTGAATACAGACAGTTTTAATAACAACACCACCCTCCTCCCACCCCAACTTCTCTGAACTCCGAGCACAGGGCAGTTTACTGTATAATTGCATACATCTTCTACCTATACCCTTGATACAATAGTTCCCATTCTTTTTTTTTTTTTTTAACATATTTTTGTAATTTTATGTAGAGCGGACATGGCCCGAAGTTTAGTCTGGAGAGCAGGAGCACCTGGAGAACAGGTTTATGCTCGATGAAATTCCTGATTCTCCAAAGCAATCTTAGTTGGAACTGGGTGCTACTAGCCATGGAGGAGATGTGGCTCTGGCAGTTAAGATATCTGTCGAGGATGAATCCAAGAAATGTGGCATTCTGAATGATGAAGGGGTGGCGTTAATGTCCGGGAAGAGTTCTATCCAGTTCTGGAACAAAGAGCTAGCTTTCGTAGGAGAGATGAGAAGAAATTCTGTTTTCACTGGGCTTAGTTTGAGGTGGTTGTTTGCCATCCAAATTTGAATTCTATTCAGGAAGTTGAACAGGCGAGTGAAGTATTCTGGACACAATGCCTTCTGGTAGATTTGGGTGTTGTCGGTGTATAGGTGGAAGAGTACTCCTGAGTTCCTGAGGATCATGCATAGGGGTTCAAGGTTGAGGTTGAAAAGGTTTGGGGACAGAATCGAACCCTGAGGAACACTTGTTGCAGGCTGACTGAATTTTGAGACGGCATTTCCAATTTTTACTATTTGGGAGCAGTTTGTTAGGTATGAGATGAACAACTTAAGAACAACACCCCTTTAATGCTTCATGGTGTCTATCAAAGGCTGACTGAGTGTGTCACACACAGTGGAGAGGTCAAAGAGCACAAGTAGACAGGAGTTTCCTGTGTTGATCTGCATAATTGCAGTCTCAGTGCTGTGGCCCTTACGGAGTCTGGATTGAATGGAGTCAAGGACGTTGTTGTGCTGGATGTGGGATGACAGTTGGGAGGCTACGTTCAATTCCCTTGCCAAAGGGAGGAAGGGTGAATACTGGCCAGAAGTTGTTAAAGTTGTCAGGGTCCAGTGATTGCTTTTTTGGGAGAGGTAAATTTTGACTCCTTTTTAGACAGTCTGGGAACAAGCCCTTATCCAAGGATGAGTTAGCCAGAGTTGTCCAAATGGGGAGAAGCAGTTTAGCTACAGATTTGCTGATGGAGCCTGGAATGGAATTGCAAAGATGGTTAGAGGGTTTCACCTTGGGTAGCGTTAGTAGCAGATGTGCCTCTGAGATCAGGGAGAAAGAGGACAATGGCCGCAGTGCCGTGCCAGGCAGTTTCTCCTCACCTATGCTGTTAAACTTGACCAGAAGGGAGATGTTGAGACGGAAAAGTCCTCTGCATGGTAATGGACATGCAACCCTGCCCGAGTGCCCACCTGTACTGATGTCTGGATCCCTAATGCTGATTTGTGTTGTCAAAGGCAAACACAAAACATTTGTGTGCGCCATGCCATTGTCCTGTCTCATGGATTACGGTCTTGTTGAACCAGGAGGGGCACTCAAAGCACTACCCTCATAGTAGTGGAAGGCTACTGCCCTCACCAGGAGTTAAGGAAGGTAATTTTTAACGTGTGTTACTGGAGTGAAGCCTATAGGCTAATTTTTAAAGTTTGTTGGTATGTGCTTAACTCACCCTTGGCCTACATCTGTTTGGTGTGAAGTGCTGCCCAGTTCAAAAGTTGTATATCTGTGCTGTGTGTATGTGTGCCTGGGAAGGGTACAATACAGAAATAATAATGCAGCACTGAGCAGTGTGTGCATGGTGAATGTATGTGCTAGATGTATATGTGCCTATGAGTGGCACAGAACCTGAAGAATGTAGTGCTGTGCAGGATAAATGCATGTAGTGCATGTGTGCCCCCGTGAGTGGTACAATACAAGAAGGCTGCAGTGCGTGCTTGTCAAATTCACATGCTGGATATATGTGTACCAATGACTGGTTCAGTACATAAAGGATACAGTGCTGGGCAGCATATGCATGGTAAATTCATATTTTGGATGTATGTGTGCCTATGAGTGGAACAGTACATGGAAGATACAGTATTGTGCAATGCATGTATGTTGCACACATGCTCTAGGCATATGTGTGCCTGTGGATGGTACAATACATGGAGGTCCCTGGATTATATTTTGTGAGACCCAGGCCTGCATGGTGAAACATGGAGAGGAGGTAGAGAGATTCCCCCAGAGAGATTTGTGTATTTCTGCATTCCTCTAGGTTGGGTGGGGCACATACTGGGGAGGGGAAAACCAGGCGTCTCCTGTACACTTGAAAGGGTGCTCTTTGATTCAGTGAGAGGGCACAGGGAAGGGGCTTGCGAACATGTAAGGAAGGAAATGGTGCTGGTAAGAGAATCCTAAAGAGTAGGGCTGGGGGTCCTGGGCTAATCTTTGCTGCACATAATACTGTGGCCAACATCCAGGTCTGAACTCTAGTCACTCCCATGGCCAGTATTGTGGGATTTTCAGCTTTAGAGACACCCCTGCTGTGACAGACTGCTTTTCAAGAGGAAGAGAGAGCAAAGGAATTGACACTTCAAAAGAACAGAACCCGAACATAAAACTTCAAATGCTCATACCCTAAATCACATTTGGTGCTGTGAAACGGACTATAAGATTGGGACAATAAGAACAGGAGTTGGGAATATTGCCATCTGCCAAGCAGGCAGACCAGCTGTGTGAGGAGTGGAAGCTCTGAAAGACTTCTACCTGTGACCAGGACTGGGGGTCAAGGCCTTCTAGTTTCCCTGCTGGGTGCGGTTACATCACCCAGGGAATTAAAGAGCACCTGCCCTAGAGCCTGGAGCACCAACACCTGCCTGCTTGTCAAGACCAGTATGCTCTGTGAGGAAGAGGAGAGCGCTGGAGGGACCGAGGTCCAGTGGGGAGCCCTGTTGAGTGGACTCCCTGCGAGGTGTGAGGAAATGGCTACTGCACTGATCAGGTCATTGCCCATGTGCAGGACAGAGTTGGTGACCCCCATGCCAGGAGAGGACCACTGTGAACTGAGCCATGTGTCATGCTGCACTGATAGAGCTGGAGCCCATGCGAATTGCTAAGTCGGTGACCCTGTGTGCCAGGAGGGGCCGCTGTGAAGAAAACTGCCATGCAGTAACAGCCTTAGCCTTGTGTGCTAGCGAGTGGCGACCCCGTATGCCAAGAGGGGCTGCAGTGTAAAAGGGCTACCTTGTGGTAAGGGGCGTGGCCCTGTGCAGTAGTGGAAGGTGACCCCGTATGCCAGAAGGGGTGCTGTGAATATTTCACCGTACCGATCGGGCATGAGCCTGTGTGCTGTGTGCCCATATGCTAGAGGGGGTCACGGCAGCATCAAGTACGGCAACTTGATATGCCATCTCCCGCCGGAAAAGTGAGGCCGGCGTGGGAGCACCTGCGTATCATCATCCAGGCTCGGGACACAAGCAAGATCATAGCAATCAGCTGCTCACCTCAAGAGGAATAGGACACTTACCCCGCAGAAGGAGTTGCAGAGAGCCTCAGATCGTTTTGGGAGCATAACTACGAGTAAGAGACTCTGCACCTGCTGAGTGTAGCCACCTGGGCCGCCGGCGGTGGTCTCACCAGAACTCAACTGCAGCCCCTGCAAGCGCCCGGGGATGGGGTGCACTCAGCTACTCCAGATGCTTCACGACTGTCAGTGTGGGCAAAACTGGTTTCTGGCCTGTTGGCCCCGGGGGAACTTGTTACCAAATTAGCACCATTGACTTTAAATTGGAGCCTCAGTAGACTGCTAAGCCTCAGACTGCTAGTTGGGCATACTCTGGATGTTACCAATAGTGAATGGGGAATAACCCCTATCGCTAATGCGAGGAGGGAGTGGGGCAGGGAATCGCAGAAGAAACACTAGTACTCCAACCTCAAAACGGGACTGTGTGATTGTTTGTGATTGTCATATTTTTCTTTTATGCTGGAAGAGGTAAAAAATAAAATACTTATTTTTTTCATAAAATTAAATATTTGGCTGGACAATGATTTATAGCTGCTGCTAAGCGCAATTTGAGTTCTGAGCCCGTGTTCACTATCCTGTATAGACCCCCCTCTGCCTCGAGGGACCCTTGGACTGGTTGGATCAACCAGCCCTGAGAGTGAACTACAGAAGTGGGACTTGGCCCAGTTACTCAGAATCCATAGTAAGTCGGGCCTGGGACAACCAGAGTAAAATGCCCTAACCCCCACGTTATGCCCAGTAACTCCTGCTTGCCCTGTGGCCTTCTGAAAGTGGTTTTGACAGTAGATGTTAATGTCTTTCACTTTTTTTGAAGAACTCTCAAAAGGTATTGCAAATGATTTCAGATGCCTTAAATGGGGGTTGGAGGGAGGGTTTTTGGCATGATTAATTACCGTGCATAGTTTTTTTGGTCGGTTATTGGCCGTATCCAGGAAGAATTTGATGTGTAATGCCTTGTTTTTAAAGATGTGGCCTTTGTAGTTCTTTGTGGTAGCACAAAGCTTTGTTAGGCTTAATGTTGAGGGTGCTTCATCCATCTTACTGATGTTTTTCCTTTCTTCATAGAAGTCTTTTGAGTTCTAGGGGCAAGAGGGTTTGGTTTCACTGTATTTGCTCTTGATTGGTGCAGATTACTCGATTAAGGAGTTCATCCGGGAGTTGAACCTGTCAGTGGCCTTACTGATGTTGAGTTGAGGAACTATAGTGGAGAGGTTTGATAGGGCTCGATTAGCCATGGTTCCATTATCCATGTTACTGGTATCTATGAGCCACATTCTTTCTTTCTTCGGTCGTCCAATGGTTTTCTTGTTTGAGAGAGATATTGTGAAGGGAATCTGCAGGTGATTAGACAAATCAACCATTTTTAAAAAAACAAACTTCATTAAGCACCACAAAGTGATGTCAAATTGTCATAGCAAGTACAATATGGCACTTTCTTTTTTTTCTAATCGTGACACAGATTTCCTTCGTGGAAATTAAAGATCTGCTTACATATGCCGGAATAAAATAGGATATTCTTGTGACTATAAAAAGAGAAAATGAGTGCATACATAAGATACAAAGACCATTCGATACAATATGCAATATATATCTAAACAACCCCATTAACAAACACCCCCCCACCCTCCCTCCTGGCTTGTCGGTTCCTATGTGCCATTTAACCTTGTGTGTGTACGTATATAGTACTTGCTGCGAGTCACTCCTGGTGTGCAACTGAAATGTGAGTGGGACCCTTACCAGCCCCTTTAAATCGAGGACCTCTTCCAACTGGATACATTGTGGGGTAGGAGTGATATGCAGAGGGTGAAGATCTAATGCTTTAAAACCTTCCAGCATAAGGTCCCATTCCATAGAAATGGGGTGTTTTCGTAGTCCGCGAGCCTCTTCGCGTCTAATTGCCGCACTTTCGGCACCGCACCACAGCACCACCTCCTCCTGCCACCAAATAGAGTAGGGCATCTAGGGGATTTCCATCTCATAGTGATCGCTCGTATGGCCAATATGAGGGCATGGTCAAGGAAACGCAGTTGAACTTTCAAAGTTCTTGTGCGCTTGCGGAGGCCCAGCAAACAATCCAGTATGTTGTCCGTGAGTGGTAAATGTGTGATCTCCCCAAGTGCAGTTTGGACCTCCCCCAGTAATCACGCAGGTGAGAGCAAGCCCATAGCATGTGAGTAAAGCCTGCCTCCTCGGACCTGCAACGTGGGCAGTGATGTTGGGCGTCGGGGAACATGCAATGAATTCTTTTTGGGGTTAGATAGGATCTGTGTAATACCATGCATTGTATGAATTTAAATTTGGCATTGCGGGATACACGCTTGGGGTGTTCTAGAATACTCGCCCATGCTTTATCAGTCAGTGCGGCTCCAGTTGTCTCGGACCATTTTGTTCTAAGGGCAGTGAGTGGGATGGAGGCGTGTGATCGAATACCAACGTATAACCATTTAATAAGATGGCTGCCCTCCCCCATGTAATAGAGAGTTCGTACCAGTTCGTGTTGCGGAGGTTCATTACGTTGAGGTGCCCATGTATTCCTAACATAGTGAGACACTGCTGCATGAGTTAAATAAAGCCGATCCGGTACGCCAGTGGTCTGTACAAAGGCGTCATGATCAAGGAGGGTTCCATCGCCAAACAGCGACCCCACCTCCTCTACGCCAGCATCCTCCCAGACACGTAGCCGAGCCTTCGTGAGCCTGCCACCGGTGGTTGGCATTCCCAGTAGGGGAATATTACCGGCGTACGGGATCGCATCTGAGGTGTAAAGCAGAGCCTTCTTCCAGCAGTGAAGTGCCGTTTTGATTAATGGAGGCACAACAGGGGGAATTTTTACTTTCGGCAGTAACAGAGTATGTAGGGCTCCTTGCTCTAAGTCTCGGGTCTCATATCCTATTTCCTGAAGGTTCCTGCCTGCTGTCCAATACGACAGCCATTGAAGCTGACAAGCATAATAATAGGCCCTAAAGTCTGGTACCTCCATTCCGCCCTTGTGAGGTTCCAACTGCAATTTCCTAAGGCTCACCCTGCGTCGGCCTGTTCCCCAATAAGCTCTAGTAGGATAGTGTTGAGTGTGCGAAAGGTGGACTGAGGAACCACTAGAGGTAAATTCACAAAAAAATATAGGAGTCGGGGGAGCACCACCATCTTAGAAATGGCAACCCGCCCATCACAGACAGTGGTAGGGATGTCCAAAAGGATACACTTGAGCATATAGCAGTAATTGCCTTTGTCAGGTTACCATCAAGTTGATCCGCCTGTGATCTGTATATCTGGGTTCCTAGGTACTTAAATGTGTGGTGTGCTACTGACAGGGTATAATTGCCAAAATGGAGCATGTTTGGTTGAGGTCCGTCATGGAGATAGAAAGCGTTCGATTTCCCTTCGTTAATAGCAAGCCCAGAGATACGTTCAAAGGTGGAGAAAATAGTGGGGAGGGGTTCCGCCCGGGCAGAGAGGTCACGTAGGTATATGATTATATCGTCGCATAAATTGAGATTAAGTGTGTGGTGCCATCTATTGGTATCCCCAGGTGTTCAGCAGCGTACCTCAATGCTATCGCTAATGGCTCTAAGGCAGGGACAAATAATAGGGGGGAAAGGGGACAACCCTGTGCCGTGCCTCTATGGATAGTGTATTCTCGTGAGATATGACTTCCGGTGCGAGCTCTGGCAGTGGGGCCCGTATACAGCAAACGCACCCAGGTTAGATATTCTGGAGGGAGACCGAAGCGTCGCAGGGCCGCGAACATGTACCTCCATGTAATGGAATCAAAAGCTTGGCGTAGGTCTAACGCTATACAGCCAGCGTCGTCATACTCTGCTGGGGTAGCCAGCATGATGTGATGGAAGCGTCTGAGATTTAGGGAAGTACTGCGTGCGTGGAGAAACCCGCATTGGTCTCTGTGAATCAGGGTATTTAGGTAGGGCAGGAGTCGGTTAGCTAAGACCTTAATTAGGATCTTATATTCGGTCGCTAATAGGGACAAGGGTCGATAACTAGAGAGGTCAGTGCCGTCTCGTCCCGGTTTGGGGAGTGAAATGACTAAGGCTTGCATGGTGGAATGGGGTAAGTGACCGGATTCCAAGGCTGTCTTGTATAGTTCCTCTAACTTAGGAACAAGAGCGTCTGAGTAAGTTTCAAAGAATTCTATGGGCAGGCGGTCGAGTCCCGGGGCCTTGTAACGCTTTAGACCTTTGATAGCAGCCTGTATTTCATGTCTAGTAATGGGGCCTGAAAGCGCCTTTTGTGTGTCTGCTTTAAGACATGGGTATGTGTAGCCGTTTAAAAAGTCCTCCACTAAAGTGTCATAGATGTGCGCGGGCTCGTTATATAGATTACTGAAATAATTACAAAAGGCATCGTTTATCTCTAGTTGATTGTGGACCATGCCCTTGTTAGGTACATTAATCCGGGTGATGACGGGAGGGGTTGGGCTGTCCCGCAATATCCGGGCCAACAGCGATCCGGACTTGTCAGCCTCAGTGTGTTTCAATTGTGTAAATGCCCTGTAGTCAATAGCCCGGAGAGTTTCAAGGATCTCAGCATGTTGAATGCGTGCGTCCCGTAAAGGGCCCTGTTTGCCTGGGTCACTCGCTACAGCGTTTCCAGCTCGGTCATGAGGTCTTCTATACGGATAAGGTTTCTATGTACCTCCTGGCGAGCCCCCACTGTCGACCCAATTGCCGCGCCCCTCACGACCACCTTGAGTGCGTCCCATTCGATTAGATTGGAGGAAGCTGTGTTCCAGTTCTCAGAGAAATAGTTTGTGATGGTTGCAGATAGCATGGTACGAAAGGGGGCATCCTCCAGTAGTTGGGGCCACAGCTTCCAAGTAGGGACCGGGGTAGACACCCTGCCCCATGTAAGGGTGATCTCTATAGGGCAGTGGTCAGAGAAGGTCTTGGCCAGGTATGTGGATTGGTGTATGTGGGTGGCGATGTTGTTGGAGCACAAAAACCTATTTATCCTAGTATGAAGTTGGTGTACTGGAGAATAAAAGGAGTATTCCCTATGCGTAGGGTGTAGCATTCGCCAAACATCACTCAGTCCCCATCCACTCGTCCAAGTTTTCAGGGCATCAGCTTGTTTGTGGGCGCCAGCGCCATGCAGCGGGGATGAGACCTATCTAAGTCCACGTCCAGGACAGTGTTACAGTCCCCTCCTAATATCCAGGGAAATGTGTCCCACCCCGTCAGGGCTATGCTTAGCTGATTAAAAAACTTGTCCTGGTCAATGTTCGGGGCATAAATGCTACCTAAAACCACTGGCAGGCCATCAAGGGTTCCCTTCAACAATATGTACCTACCCTGTTCATCTGTGCGTCGGTCTAATTCTGTGAAGGGGACACCGTGGCGAATCCATATGGCCGCCCCTCGCGCAAAAAGCGAGTAGTTAGTAGAGAAAATTTGGCCCCTCCATTTCTTACGAACCTTCAAGGCCTCCGAGTCAGTAAGGTGCGATTCCTGAAGAAAAACTATTTGCGCTTTACGCCTAAGGAGGTGGGCATGGACTCGATGTCTTTTATGCACGGCGCCAAGTCCCCGCACGTTCCAGGTCAGCCTAAAGTGGTAGAGTGGTCAGGCATGAGTCAATAATGTAAGCGGTGCTCCCCCTAACTCGGAGCCCATGAACTATCACAGGCCAGGAGTGCCCCTTCCCCTTCAAACTAATAATACTCGGCTCAGCTATTGAACAGTGCTGGGCCAAAGAAATAACAAAAACGTACAAGCAGCATAGAACAGTGCGTTCGCTTCGTGGGGGGTCGCCGCCACCGCTCATAATGCTGTTCGTGTAGTCACAAAGGTTCTGGTAGCTCAACGGGACCCGGGGCGGGGTACATATGAGCATTTTCGTCTAACATAACTAGTCGCCTTAGGCATACATACTGCATAAAACATGATAGCGACAAGTCCATCAAACCTGAACAGGGAGACAACATCAGGCATGTTGGGCCCTAGGTGCTAATATTGTAACTAAGGATGTAACTAATAGTCCATGATGAGTTCTGTTTAACACAAGTTAGGTAGGGAAAGGGAAAGGATACATGTAGGCTCATTAGGTCTGCCATAAGCTTGTGTGGCCCTGTTGCATCGATGGACAAAGTGAGCATGCACTCCTTGTTATACATCCACCAGCTCATCGACAGTCTGAGGTGTCACTGAGGGGAACAGAGTGATGCTATGCTCGGAGTCCGAGTGAATGGTGCTGTCCTCCGACGAGTCAGACACGATCTTAAGGTTGTCGTCGCGGAAGGAGTTAGCTATTGCCAGCGCCTCGGTCCTGCTGCTCATCATCTGTTCATGTGTAGGACCAGTGGCGGCGGAGCTGTGCAGGTCCTTGGCGGCACGGCGAGGGCCCCGGCCCTGAGATCTTGTGGGGCTGTGACGTACAGAGCCAGATGGCCCATCTTGGCTCGATTCAATGGTCATCACTTCCAGCCATTCCTCCGCATCATTCGGACTGTCAAAAAAGTAGGTTTTTCGGTCGTGTATAATTTTTAATCGAGCCGGGAACAGTAGCGCATATTTGAGCTGGACCGCCCATAGTTTTTTCTTCACTGCTTGAAAGGAAGAGCGTTGGCGCTGCACCATTACTGTGTAGTCAGGCTAAAGCGAGATTCGCTGGTTCTCGAATTGGATCTGCGTTCGTTCCCTCGCTTTCTGCAATAGGACATCGCGGTCTCTGTAGTTCAGTAGTTTAACGATCAAGGGTCGCGGAGGTGCCCCAGCTCTTGGTGCTCCAGTAGAAATCCGGTGGGCCCTCTCCACGCAGAAGAATGGCGACAGACCCTCCTGGGCTACGTGGTCTCGAAACCAGGTTTCCATGAAGTCAGCAGCTTTGGGGCCTTCACTGCGTTCTGGAAGTCCTATGACGCGTATATTATTCCGGCGGTTCCTGCCCTTCACATCTTCGATCCTATCTTGCAGCCCGTGGACCTGCTGTTGTAGTTCTTGTATCTGTTTAGTGTGTTCCGTAATTTGAGGTTCCATGCTGGTCAGGGCTTTCTCATGTGCGTGGACCGTGTCAGCAAGTTTCACATGGTCCACCCGGAGGAGTGTAAAGCCAGTGGTAAGGGTTCCGATCTGTTGCTCTATTACTTTACTGGAGTCTCTGACTTCCTTTAGGATCAGGTCAAGTTTATCAAGGGGGGCCTCAAGGGTTCTTGAGGAGGAGGAGCCGGGCGATGGGGGTCTAGCGGTAGTTTCTGATGCATCTGTTGGGCCTCCTGTAACAGGATGATTGTCCAAAGTCTTCCCCTTAAGTCTCCCCATGCCGCCCACAAGCTCTCACTGGACGTGCACTGTATGAGCAATGCGGCGGGCAGAGGGGCACCTCACAGCCTGTCACAAGCACGATGATAATGACCCACAGAGTAACAGCTTCAGTGGATGTGCGGCCTATCCCCAAAGAGAGCCAAGGGCACAAGCAATCAGTCTAGAGTATGCCGGATGCAAGCGTGGGCGCCGCTGTCCTGGCACATTGCATTAATGGGCGCGCCAAACAGAATGAGCCCACATTAGGCACGGCTCAGCCGTTAACACCACCCGCACGCCGCTGCAGTACACAGTCCCAAACACCAGATGAAGACACTCCATGGTGCAGTCCCCATCGCCCCAACCCCAGGCCAGGTGTTGGACACGATCAAAGGAAGGCTAGATTGTCAATCACTCTTCGCCATCCAGCACATCCACGGCTGCGGGGGTCGCCCGTTAGGGCCAACAATTAGTGCGGAGCGTCCTCACTCACCGGGGGGGCCCGAAGAGAATAATCCAGCAGGTCTCCTAGCGCCTCCCGCAGTTAGCAGTCATTGCTGCGCACCACCGCACAGCCACTCCGGTATGGCGGCACTATTCCGTCTGCACACACTTCGGGCCAGGTACAGAGCAAATACCAAGGAGGGTAAGCCCACCACACTCTCTGCGCCGTATATCTCAGTTGTGCAGGGGAAGGATGCCCAGCAGGCCCTGCACATGGCACGATTCACCCACACTCACCGGAGGATTGGGGTCCGCCTTTGCATATGTCCCTCACTGTCTCCTGCGATCCCCGTCGTGGCCCCCCGCAATGCGCAGACACTCCAGTGTCCACAAAACCTCCGCGTCCTAGCGGGGCCAGCTGCAGGGTCCAACCACGGCCGCAGGGGCGGGCCCGCACCACCGGAGGCAGGCAGGGGCCACGTCGCAGCAGCACTGTTGGTCTCGGGGGCAGGTAGGCCTCTGCGGTGGTTGTGCAGGTATCCGTCTGGAGCACCGCTCCGGTCACAGGGATCAGGCGGCCTGGGTTCCGGAAGTAGCACCGCAGGGACGCTGCGGCCGGCTTCAGCACCCCCACCCGGCTGGGTGAGGGGCAGTATCATCAGTAGGCAAGAGCGCCGGACACCACACAGGGCGGCACACAGCGGCGCAGGGCGAGGGTGCCAGCAAAGCACAGTAGTCGGCGGAGGGCGCCCGCGTCAGCAGAAGTCCTCAGCCCTCACTGCCGCAGGTCGCCAGGCCTCCCCCGCGGTCTCCAAGCACCCCCGCGCTCCTCCGATGCACTCCAGCAGCCAGCCGAACACCGCCTCCAGGCACGGCGCGGGTCGCGGGGGGTCAGAGCTGCCGGAGCCAGCAGGAGACGCGATGCAGCAGCGTCAGCGGCATTGAGGCAGGTAGGCCGCAGGTCCGCAGCTCCCGGCAGGCGCGGCCCCCCAGCAGAGTCGCCGCTCCGATTGGGTCAGACTCGGCAGGGGTGCGTCGTAGGCACTCGATGACCGCAGGACTGCGATTAAATCTCTAAGAGCAGGTCCGTGCCCGGCGATGACATAGGATTATTCCCCCAGGGTCCGGAGCCTCACCGAACCATGTCCGCCATCTTAGGCGGTTAGCCACACCCCCAGACAAATCAACCATAATGTAGTTACTGGTTGATAGGTAAGTGACCTGGAGATTATGAGTTCGAGAATGGTACCTTTGCAGTATGTGGGTTTCTGGCAGTGTTGGTGGAGGTCATTGTTTTCTAGAAAAGTAGAAAAGTTGTCCAGTGATTTATTTCCTTTGTAACCCCAGTGTAAGTCATTGAGAAAGATAATGTTGTAAGTGCTGATTATGTGTGTTGTGAAGAAATCAATGACCTCTTGCGATGAAAGAGTTGGTTTAACGGGGTGGTAGAATACATTTAACTGGAGGTTAAGGTAGCTTTTTAGATAATTTCCAGTGATAAACACTGAAAGTATTGAAAGCGGGTATTGGGAGTAGCCTGCAGCTCAGAGAGTTATTTGTATGATAGCTAAGCCCCCGACTATTTTGAATTCCCGTCGCTTCTCAGAATGGAGTAGAGGAGGGGTAGCAGGAGTGGAAGGACACTGCTTGTAGCATCATTCAACCACTTTTTGGTGAGGACCAGGATGTCGATGTTGTGGTTGATGATCATGTCTGAGATCTCGAGGCACTGTATGACTGCCGAGTGGCAGTGTACAGCATGCTTATAAGGGAGGAACTAGCGAGTTTGCGCTTGGTTTGCCCGAGAGGAAGAGTCGTAATATGGATCTGGTTAGAGGATAAGTTGCGATTTTGGGTGGATATGAGGTATAGATCTCGCATACGGTTCAAGATAATGGTGGGGATAGGATGCGCATTTTGTGTTTGTCTTGGGATCTTGGTGTCAGAGGCATTCATAGCTTTTTAAGAGGTTGCGTATTTCATTCTCTTTGAGTGGGGTGTATGCCCGTTTATGTTCTTGGGGAACGATTGTTCCTAGGCTTTGTGTTTAGAAGGTGGCTCTTGAACTGAGTTGGATGTAGTGGGTAGAATTTGTGAGACATAAGTGAGTTGCTTAAAAGAGAGAAAGTCTGAGTAAGAATGTCTATTTTCTTCGTGAGATAAGATATAGAGGACAGGAGTGCAGAGAAAGGGGGTAAGTGTTGTACAGGGGAAGGCTGAGGCTTATGTTGTTCATTCGTAGTAGGAGTTGAGATGGTCTTTTGGTTCCGAGGAGTAGGAAGCTGGTGGGGTGGACTGGGCAGAAGTGAAAAGTTAAGGTGAGAAGATTTCGGAAGGAGGCTGCTCTTGTTGGATGTGTTGGGGATGGGGAAGGGATAAATGGCCTGTGCAGCTGTCAGTGAGTGAATTGTGGGAGGTTTGGGGAGAAAGTTGAAGGAAGGAAGTTGGTTCTGCCTGATGGGTGGGAGGGTGTGCGGACTCGTGTTGAAGGTCCTTGTTGTGGGGGTCAATGTCTGGGTTCTGCTGGGGAGTTCAGCAGGTGAATGAGTGAGGTCGGGGTGTCGGAAGTTGTATGAGGGTGACAGGAATTGTGGAAGGTGTAGGAGTAAGGTGTGTTGAGTGGAGGAAAAGTCAGAGGTGTGGGGCGTTGAATGTTGGGGGAGTTGAAGAAGTGAGAGTAGGGTAAGAAGGTGAGAGATCAGATATGGTGGGATGTGGTTTAGCTGGGAGGGGTTTGAGAGTCGGACCAATATTGTTAACCAAGGTCAGGATCTTACTGTTAACTTGGAACATGATTTTCCCATAATCGAAGATGGATATCGCAGGGTTACCGGGTAGGCCAAGGGGGGAGGTAATTTCCATTTTTCGTCTAAAGGGATGTTTGACTGTGAGGAGTCTTGAAACCTATTTTGGAAGGAGACGTGCCTTAGGTCTGTGCTGTGTGTGAAGAGGAGGAGGTCCGTTTTAAGGACTCCTTTCTGCATTAAAGGGATTCAGGGAAGTCTTGCAAGATTTTGTGGTTCAAATTATTCTTCGAGTATATAGAGAGGTTTGGAGGGTATGTCATTTTGAAAGCATTCACACCTGATTTAAAGAACAGCGGTTCAAGGATGATGAGGTGTCAGGTAGAGTCATTGCCATGATTAAGCAGAGTGGGAATCGGGAGGGAAGAGAAAATGATCAAGCCAAGAAAACACTTCAAATGTGAGCTACAGCTAAGCTGCCTTAATGACTTGTTAGTGCTAGTTAAAGTAAACAAAAACTGAAAAGACATGTTAAAAATGAATACAAACAATTTCATATAAAGTTCTATCTAAGAATCATGACTGGGCTTTTGCCTAATGTTAAAAACGAGAACAGAGGCTGACATATTGCTCAGGAAAAAAGTGGCAACCCTAGGTAGAAGGGATGTAGAGGGCAGAGGCAGTTCCTCCATAGGAGCGTTTAAGTGTCGCCCCACTGATTATTTTGCCCCAGGGCCCATGAAGTAAAATAGACAGTGTTGTACAGTACTTACTTAAAAATAATTTCAGCCCGCGGCAGTCAGCTGTCTGAGCCACAGATGTTACCTGACGTCACTCACTTTAGTCTGCCTACCTGCGGCAGGCTTAGGGGGTGGGGTTAGGAGTCGGACTCAGCCAGAGCAGGCAGCAATGCGCATGTCGCGTTGGCCGGGTGACTTTCCCTGGCCAGCCCAACATACACAATCTTAGAAGTCTCTGCCTGTAAAATGAAGGAGCCGGGGGGATTGAAGCCGCAGCCCCCGGTCTCCTAAGGAGCGGCGAGTTGTCCTGCCCAGGCTAATCCATGCACTGCTTTAGCAGCGCCTGGATTTGCTGCTTCAGCTTATCTAGGCAAAGAACGGGGGGAGCCTGTGACTGGGCATTGGCGTCAGAGCATGGGGAGCATATTCACCAATCACTGCATGGCTTTATTTTAAAGCCGTGCAGTGATTGGTCATTTGCTGCCCTAGCTCAGCTTCTCTCTCCCCCTCCCCTCTTCGTGCGTGCACGCCATTGCTGATTGCACACAAGGAAGGGAGTGGAGAGAGAGAGAGAGTCGGTAGCACTCAGGAGAGCTCTGCCTGACCTCGTTGCCCCTGCAGGCCTGAGGCCAAGCGCACACTACTGTAGTGTGCATCACTACTTCTTCATTGGCAGCCTGCAGGCACCTGGGCAATGTGAATGTCGGATGGATGTCCGACTCCGACCTACTTTGAGTGAGTACTAGTTGTGTGTATTCTTTCTTTGTTGTATCATGATGATGCGACATGTATGCACTGCAGTCATGGCTGTAATGGCCAGAGCAGAGCTGCCGACTTTGGTGCCTCCAAAGTCAGCAGCTCTGCTCTGGCCATTACGGCCACCATGACTGCAGTGCACACATAGCACACACACCCCCTCCAAAGTCGGCAGCTCAGCTGTGCTCTGGCCAGCATTACGGCCATGATTCCGATGGCTCAACATTTTATCGTGCGACTTATTGTGCAGCAGGGTTCATGGCATGAACCCTGCTGCACACTACGTTGCATGATAAAATATTGAGCCAATGACGCAGAGACTTGAAGCTGGTTCACCTGAAAAGAACCAGGTTTGAGTATCAGGGTCGTGGGCTCAACATCCTGTGATTCTGGGCAAATCACTAAATAAAATTAAAATCTAAATCTCCCCGGGCGTGCCTAACAAAAAAGTATGTTCGTTCGACTTCGATCATGGACATGAAGTCCACAAGCTCGTGTAAATCCAGCCGCCGCAGCCACGCTCTTAATACGTTTGGGTCGCATTCCCGCTATATAAACATTAACACTCTTTGAACTTCAGAGTGACTCTGCACTTGAAAGAGTGTTAATGTTTATATAGCGGGAACGCAAACTGGTGAAGACATTCAGAAATGTTTCTGAAGCTAGGCCCTGCCACGCACCTCTGAAAAGCAAACACGATGCGTGCCAGCAGGGCCTAGCTTCAGAAACATAACATTCCTTGAAAAAGAAATGTTTCTGAAGCTAGGCCCTGCTGGCACGCAGCGTGTATGCTTCTCAGAGAGACGTGTGCAGAGAGTTTGCCAGCTCTGTTCTGCAGTCTTGCCCTAATGACCTTCATAAACAAAAGTTTATGAATACCGTTTTCCTGACATTTATTTTTAATGTGGGTGATGTGGGAGACTAGTCTATTGCAGACATTTTGCAGAGAAATGTTGTTTAGTTTACGTTTTATGCAACATCCTTAAAAAAGTTACTTTCAGATCAAAACAGTACCTCACACATAGGAGAAATGGGAGGGCGTCACACAGAGATTATTTGCATTAATATTAGTGAGCTGCTGTTGTGTTGCAATATTGAAAACACATGTCATCACTATCCATGAATAAAACACATTTAGAATTTTGGAGGAGTGGCTGGGCACTGTCAGTAACCTGGTCAAAGAGAGCATGAACAGCTGAAACTGGATCATATATTCAAAGCTGTTCCTAACAAGGGCCGGGGGCCCATTAAATACATTTGGTCCAGGACCCCCAAAATCCTTAAAATGTCCCTGGTGGTTACATAATTTATGGGCAAACAACAAGAAGGTCATGTACAGAACCCAACCTACTTTGCTGCTCTTGCACCCCCACAACACAACAACTCCAGTGTTTAAAGTAAGGAAACTGATCTACATGCTGGGTGGGGTGGGTACACATCAGTATCAATTTGAGGCATGGTACTGTGTAAACAGTATTAAAAGATGGATTGGATTGTTGAGAGTTCCATTGAAAACAAGAAGTGGTTCAGGGAGTGTAATGGCAGGTGTAAGCTTTCAGCTCCAACTTCCCAATGTTTGTTTTTCTGTTACTCCCTTTTTAATGTAGAACCCTCAGTGGAAGGAATGTAATAATAGCTTTATAGCCCAGCTGCCTCGGGCTCTACCAGTTGTTAAAGGCCCTTTCCCTTGCCTTGTTAAAGGCCCTCACCTGTTGCATGAAATATGTCTGCTTCTGTTCCTTCAGCAACTAGTATGGCATAAAGAGGCAGCAGGCTATAAGGCTGCATTTTTAACAGTCATGTTGTGCAAAGAGGGGCTGTTGGAGATATATTGCAATAATGCACAAGATATGTATTTATACAGGAATTTGATGTTTTTGCACCAAACCCTATACATTGTACTTTGATTATTGACAGGTAAGTTTAATATTGGTAAGACACCATGAATACTGGAGAGTAGCTACTTGCACAGCCATTCGTTGGACTGAGACTTGAAGACAAACTAACTGTAAAACGATTAGGACCTGACCATCCCGACCTAAAACTCCAGCAAAATGCTCAAGACAGAGGAAAGACTTACAGACGTTTATTCTCAAACACCTGGTACACAAAAATTGATTGGTTCACAGGGTGTACTTCAACAAATTCTCTGTTCTCTTCCCCTGCTTGCTGTTTGGTGGTGACATTCCTTGGACACAAAAAGGAGTAACAGACTTGTAGCATTTGTCATACAAAATACAGAAGCATGCACACACAAGAATCCGCATGGAAAACCTGACGAGACTGGGAATGTTGGGAGCCGATTGAAGCCCACATAAGCGACGCACACTGCAAATCAATACAGAAACACAATGAAGCAGTTGATAGACACATACTGTCAAAAATAATTTATTGCGTTTGTTTCTGTGGTGCTTTTGAACTGGCATCACAAGGGCATGATGAATCTGAAAGTTCCTCAAATCCTGATATATTCAGAGGTCTTGTGGATTTAATAGCAAGCATGGACAATGAATTAGAAGCACATTTAGCAAGTGATACAGTCTTTAAGGGCACCTCTAAAACGATACAAAATGAACTCCTTGAGTGTATGCTAGAAATTATGAGAAGCTATATTGTCCAACAAGTGAAAAACACAGACTTTGTGGCTATTCACGCTCATGACACCACTGATGTGGCCACAAAAACACAGTCCGTATTAGTCTTTCGGTACCTTGACAATGACAGTAAAGTTGTGGAGAGGTTCTAGGTTTCACACATTTAAGAGACTTTAGTGCAGAAACCATTACTTCAGCTATACTACGTAAACTGAACTTGATTTTTCCAGAGCAGCCTCAAAAACAAAACTTATTTTGCAAAGCTATGATGGTGTGTCAGTAATGAGTGGAAATCTTGGTGGAGTATAGAAAAGAATTAGAGATGTGTACTCTAATGCCCATTATGTGCTCTGTTACGCCCACCAACTTAATCTTATTATGAAACAGGCAGTATCAAAGATCTCCGAGGCACACATTTTCTTTTTGGATGTAGGAGGCATGGCAGCATTCTTCTCACGTTTCCCCAGAAGAACAGAAGTACTTCAGGAAATTGTGGCCAAAAGGCTTCCAAGGGGACCCCCAACTCGTTGGAACTTTCACATACGTACAATCAACCTAATATTCCAATATAGGAATGATCTTGAGAAATGTTTCGACGCCATAGAAGCCAATGCTGACTTTGAATTCAAAAGTCAGAATGAAGCCCATGGCTTTGCTAGAACACTACAAGACATAGAGTTTCAGTTCTTTCTGTTTTTACTTCATGAAATAATGCCTCATGTCGACATATTATACAGTCAGTTACAAAAACGAGAAATAGATACTGTCTTTGTGCAAAGAGCTACCAGTCTGTTTGACACCAGCATGAGCAAAGTGAGAAATGGTATTGACAATTTAGACAGCAGACTGCCAAAGGATTCTACTTTCTCAAACCGCAGGAAAAACATCAGTAGTCTGGTCCGAATTGCAAAGGAGGTATGTGACATTATAATTGTGCATGCGCGGGAACGTTTTTCTTTTACAAAACATTTGGTGAGTGCCTCATTACTACAAAAGAATCAGTTTGCAAAATATGTTACTCCCTTCCCTGAGCAAGCTCTGAATGAGGCTGTGGAAGCGTATCCTATGCTCAACAAAGGGGATCTGAGAACTGAGTAGACTGTACTGTACAGAATGCATGTATACCGGCAGGCCACTGGTGCCATTTCTTTGCTGGCTTTAATTCAGAAACTTAATATGGAACAGTCGCTTACAGAGACAGTGGCTTTACTAAAAATAGTCGTTACCACTCCTATGACAACAGCAGAGTCAGAACGATGTTTTTCCACTTTAAACAGAATTAAGACATTCCTGAGGAACACCATGATTGAGGAAAGACTGAATACTTTAGCAATGCTCTCTATAGAGAGAGACCTTGTCAAAAGAATCCCAGACTTTAACGTTTAAGTTATTGAGAAGTTCGCAGCTATTAAAGACAGACGTGCTGATTTTGTCTACAAAAAGTGAACAATACTTTAATCCTAACATTTCTTCTTGAATGCATCATCCTATCTTTATTTTCAAAGCTGAATCCTGATGTTGTACAAATGCATTTGCAAATATCCCTCCACAGCACTTACCACCTGTATAAAGTCATGTTGTCCCTGAGGTCCTTTTCCCACTTATCCATATACTTTCATGTTTCATTGTTTTGTGGAGTGCTTTACATTGTGTATACGTTCAAAACCCATCCTTTCATGCTTTGAAAAAGGTGAGGAGATTTTTACCCTGAGGCAGGTGGCATATAGCTGCTTTTTTAACCGCTGGGTGCATCACTGATGGTATCAGTACTGCTCAGAGTCAGGTACTGCAAATGTGTACTTGAACTGTCACGTGATTTTCTGTTCACAAACATATCCATATCATCCAACATTCACCTAGTTTCCTTTTCTGGAAATGTACCCCCTCCCTGGTGGGTAAGAACACTGGGTTGCCATGTATTGGTAACATTGGGGACAGGAGGATTTCATCCACCGACTCTGCAATATGCTATCTCACGCCAGCAGCAGTATACCAATGATATGCCTATAATAATCATTTGAGGGCCTATGGCATACTGGCAAATATATTAAGAGCTGCCAAGATCTCCCAACTACCCCACTGTCCATAGCTGATTCCTCCTTTAACCATTGTCCCACAAGGTTAAGATGAGCCGTAATTGAGGATATTTGGAAATCTCAGATTTTCCTTGTCTCTCTGAACCTTTATAATTCCCCCTGCCAACATTAGGATGTTTTTCTGCCATACGAACTGGATCAAGGCCTGTTGGAGATCATCTAATAATACTCCCGGTGATGATGCTGAATAGTGGATGACTGTAATCAGACGTGAATGAGGGAGGCTCCCACACTACAATATAGCACACTATGACAACGTTTGCCCAATTCTTTCATCAGTAGAGCAAAACTGAAGAAGAAATTCAGTATTCAACCTACTTTTTGTTTTGCTCTCCTCCATCCAAGAACTGCCAGAGGTTTAAGGGAATGCTCCTGGCAGTTCTACATTTTGCTTCAAGCAAACCTAGTACCTCAATGATCAGTGTTGACACTGCTTCGAGATGACTCAGACAGGAAGCACCCTCAAAAGTGTGAGGCCTCTGCTGCAATAGCTTACAGTGGGGAGGGATAAGCAATCACTCCTGAGAACCAAAGCAAAGGCACCAGCTCGTTGGCAGACTCCCATTGACCATCGCTTCAGACCTGAGCCATGATCACTGCATCTTCTTATGGCCGGCAGGGCCATTTACAGAAGCAGGCACTTCTCATCTTCACCCTCTTGCTCTTTGTTCTTCTCGTGCTCCTTCTGCTCTTTATGGACTGTGGCTGAGTTACTTCATGGCACCTCAGCTGAGGCAACAAAAGAAGAAACAACTAATGCTGATGTTGCATAAGTACAGGTTTCTTCCTCCCTGCTGACATACCCTGGACATCAATGCACCACCTGCTACAGCACAGTCAGGAACAGGACCAGTGTGGTGATAAGGTCGGTGACTCACAAAACATAGTGGAGACAGTTTGGGCCAAATTAGAGAGCCTCTCTTTACCACTTACAATGCTGCAGGTCCTCTAAAGGACAAATCATGGGTAAGCGAACACCGCCCCCCATTAGCATGGTAGAATCTGAACGAGTGCTACCTGGGCTAGCACACCCAAGTAACATCCAATACACCCTTGAGAATAAATATTTTCATGCCTCACTGAAAGATTCTCCATCCTTAAGGGCTAATAGTGGATAGTCATCTGTATTTATTTTAGGACTTGGTACCTCTGTGATAGGTGATGGTGAGGGGGGTAGAAAAAGAGGGAGTGGCTTTGAACATGCCCAAACTAAGGAGACTGCAAATTATTTTGCGGATGAGGGCTAACTAAGGAATCCTTTACACTGTGTTAGCCACTAAGCTGCAGCAAGTGAAACATATAAATGCTCAACCATGTCAGGAACAGTCTCTTGACTAGCAAGTGGCATTTTTTCATTATCAGATTTATCAGAGGTAGGAGGCTCATCCTCTTCATCTCTTGAGATTGATGCTGAGAATACTCTATTACCTACTTCAGCCACTGTAATGGCAAAAAAGAATTACAATGGTAATAAGGTGCTTAATCCTGGCATGAAATAATGGAAAAGTACACTGCCCCATTCTAGAGGTGGACAGCTGTTCGACCTCTCGATTAGTAGCGATGATGAGCTACAGTGAGATCAATAAGGTAGAGTTGGCAGACTTTACCATTATGGAAATATTACAACATGTCTCTATGGCTCCCGGAAGAGAGAAATTGTGTCCATTGGTCAGTTCATCTCAGGAGAGAAATCATTGCAATATAGCGTCCCGCAGGACTCTTCACTCAGCCCATACTTATTTAATATATAAATGTCTCATTTGATTTATTTCATTAACTTCTTTGGTATTTCCACCACCTCTTATGTAGATAGTACCCAACTGATCTTGTCTCTTGACAAGAACTCTTTTGACTCAGAGCAACATTTTAAGAATTGTTTCATACGTATTATCCATCTGCTTAAACATAACCACGTAAAGTGTAATGCAGACAGAAAAATAGAAATACCTCTGTTCGGGAAAGATAATATGTTTACCCATAGGATTGGTTCCCCAATAACCTGCGCTCCCTCTACCCCCAGTGGAGGTGGCCAGGAATTTAGGAGTCAAATTTGATGGTGCCCCGTCTTTTCGACCTTAAGTTCGACCAGCATCTGGCAGGCGCTTCTCCCTAAATAAATCTCCCAAAATGTTTTTGGAATTTCTCCCACTTGCAGCGAAGAAAACAGTAGCTTTTGTGCTCATTTCCTCCATGTTAGGCTACTGTAATAGCCTTTACGTAGGCATTGTCAAGCAGTTACTCTACAAGCTGCAAGTAGTTCAAAATGCGGTGGTAAGACTAGTTTTTAAGCTTCCCCGCAAAAGCTCAATTTCTCAGGGGCTCAGGAAATTCCACTGGCTAACCATCCATACGCGAGTTCTTATTTAATCTTTGATTCTGGTCTTTAGAACTTTCCACTTAACAGGCCCAAAATACCATTCAGATTGTTTCAAACATTACAGGACTGAAAGAATTCTCACATCTTCTAATACCGATCTTTTTGATCTCCTAACTTTAAGTTTAAAACCAGAGGTGGACAATCTTGTACCTCATTAGGATCTAAGGCTTGGAATCAGCCCCCCTGTTCTTTGAGATGTGGAAAATGAAGTGGTCTTCAAGAAAAGCCTAAAAAAAAAACCTTTTTTTTTCCGGCACCAGATGAGTTATGTATCCGCTTGATTTAATCCTCCATTTCTTTGGTACTTGTCTTTTTTTAAAGATTTGCTAACAGTGGTGTCGCTGATGGCGATTGATTATGTGTCTGAGATAGCAGCAGGTTGGTCTCTCTTGAGTGACTCACCGCTTTATGAGTACCTTATGATTCATTCATTCATACATTCATTCATTCATTCATTTAGAGCCCCCTAATGTGAACTCAAGTTTCAAGGGCATTAGAATCTGCCTTTGCTTCTCAGCAACCCACCCTCTCTTCCATTTACCAATTACTAAGCCTCTATAAGAAGGAGTATAAAAATGATTGTGCCATAGTTAATGATGCAGATTGGTATCTGGAAAATTTCCAAACAAGTTGGGCAGTCAATTAAAGCTGTTGTGAGCAAGCTGCTTAGCAAGGAGCAAAGATAAAGGACCTTGCTTCGAAGGATATGAAAAGCAGAATGCAGCAGAATAATCTTTGCATATTGGGCATTCCGAAGGGCACAAAGGGTTATGATCCTAGATAGTAAGTTATATGATTCTTTTCATTGACTTTTCTGTAACTTTCTGAGTGTGATATTGAATGCTTCAGAGAGCTCATCGCTTCCCTTTTCAGAAACCATATGCTCCAAGGGACAATCAATAAATCTGCTCTATACTCATCTACATAGGTAACTTTATCTTTTGTCAGCAGGTCTATCAAGCAGCTTTCCCTAACCAACCAGTGAACACTGGAGGCTTTACATTTTTCGTTTGTTCTGAATTTTGACATGTAACATTTGAACATAGGTGCCAATGGTGACAATGATATCTTGTGAGACCTGTCATCCTTGGGGTGGTATTCCCCCAACTTTTTGCCTGCGTGCCTCTATTTTTTGCTGTATCTGTATGTTGGCCTTAGGACTCTGAGCACTTTACCACTGCTAACCAGTGCTAAAGTGCATGTGCTTCTTCCCTAAACATGGTGACATTGGTGTATATCTGATTGGCATATTTAGTTCACCTGTAAGTCCCTTGTAAAGTGGTATTCAATATACCAGGGCCTGTAAACTAAATGCTAAGGGTGGACCTGCAGCACTGGTTGTGCCACCCACACAAGTAGCCTTTCAAACCTGTCTCAGGCCTGCCATTGCAGGGTCTGTGTGTGGGGTTTACTGTCACTTCAACTAGGCATTTAAGTCCACTTGTCAAGCCTTAAACTCCCCTTTATTAAAGTCCCCTTTATTAAACTTCCCAATATTACACATACGTCATGGGCAGGGTGCTGTGTAACTAAAAGGTAGGACATGTACTTATAAGGTTTACATGTCCTGGTAGTGACAAACAGCTAAATTTGTTTTTCAGTACTGTGAGGCCTACTCCTCCCATAGGATAGCATTGGTAATTCCTTAAAACACCTTTAAGCAGCAATTCATGAATAGAAAGGAGTAGCTGCATCATGTTTCATATCTTGGGAATGGTAATGATAAATCCTCCTTGATGCTAAAGTTGCCTTTAACATTACTATTTACGAAATGCCACTTTTACAAAGTAGACATTTCTCTGCTCTTAACTTTGCTCTGTGTGCCTGCAGACTGTCTCCAATACATGTCTGGGCTGGGTGACAGCTGCACTTTGTGCATTCCCTCTAGACAACCATAAACACAGGAAGGGTGGGGGTGGCAGAGGACTCATCTGCATTCTAATAGCCTTCCTGGGCAGGAAGGGGGAGAGGGAGCTGACACTTACATCTGAATAGACTGTGTCCTGTTCCCACACAAATGACTGATTACCCCCATATATAGCCTGGCAGACAGGGCTGGGATGAGAGGGGGCCTGTGCACTTCAAAGAGCTGCTTTGAAGTCACCCCCACTTCAAAGGCACATTTTGGTATAAGTACTGGGTCTCTGACCCTACTAAGACAGTACACTACTGGACATGTGAAGAGCTCTGTCAGGAGTAAGGACTGCTGTGCTATAAGGAGATCCACTCTGCTTGACTGACTGTTCTAAGGAACTGCTTCACTGCTGTGCTGAGCTACCCCTGCTGCCTGTTGAACTCTGCCGTGCTAATGACAAGGACTGAAGCGATCACACTTGAACCCAGAGTGACTCTAAGGGCTTGCTGGCCTGCCTCCTGTTTTCTAAAGTCTCAGGGTCATCAACGACTTCATACAATTCTGCTGGTGCTGTTGAACCCTGCCATCTGTGAGTCCTACCCTTGACTAAAGTGCCCCCTCCAGTCCTGGGCATCAGAAGTAGGTTCTTGCAGTTTTTCCCACATCGACATCAACGCAACTGTGACTTTGAGCCAATTGAAACCTTCAGCACCGAAGCAGCGGCCACTTGCCGACAGTGATTCTACAGCCAGTGCGGCTCGACGACGACGGACAGCGCGGCTCGATGACAATGCAGTTCCTTGTGTTTGTCAATGAAGCTTCATCGACGGCGCAAATTGTCGCCGATGCTCGCCTCCTACCATAGGATGGATGCGGCGCCTCCTCGATTCAGGTCCTCAATGTCGAGCTTTGCTCCATCCAAGGGCCTTTATTAGCGGGACCTGTCTGCGTCCTATAGTTGGCCTGCCCTCCATCGTGGTCAGCCTGAACTTGGATTTACCCCATTCTAGCGTGACCTCAAGTAACCTTGTAGCACTATTGACTTCTAAGCACCATTTTTGGTTTATTCTTCCAAAATTTAGAACTCTGGTTCTACTTATTGGATTTTTGTTGTTTTGGTCTTAAGTTTCTCATAAAAATGTTCTCTACTTTTCTAAACCTGTGTGGAGTCATCTTGTGGTGTTTTCATTGTGTTACTGTGTGTGTGTGTTGCACAAATACTTTACACATTGCCTCTTTAGATAAGCCCGCCTCCTGTGTGTCAAGCTACCAGAGGGTGAGCACAGCTTATCTTTTAGTGTGTATTTAGCTTACCCTTATTAGAGTGGTGGTTACTGTTTGGACAGGGTGCATACCTCTGCTAACCAGAAACCCCAGTTCTAACATTGTTGATCAGCGGTAAAGATAGAACTTGAGTTTGTGCAATACCATATAGTAATTCATTGTTCACTACAACTCTATGCCTAAGACCAATTCGAGCCTTTTTCAGTTCTACCTAATTGGCATTTTGATTTTTCTGCTGAATTATGTCTCACTCTGGAGAGGTCACACCAGACCTGCAGGAATTGAGTTGGCCAAGTTAGAATCCTACACTGTGCAGAAGCTGACAGATTTCTGCAAAGACTTTCAAGTTTCTACAAGGGGCTTTACCAGGAAGGTGGAGCTGCAGAAAGCTTTGAGGGCCTGGGCGGAGACCCAGATTGCAGGAGATGACATCCCAGAGGAGGAGTAGGAGATTCCTGTGGAAGAGGGTGAGCTGAGTTTGGAGTCTGAAATGGCTCTGCAGCTGCGCGTGGAGGTGGCCAACAACTTGCCAGGAGCAGCAGTGGCTCCCAGAGCAGGAAGTAAGGTATCCTCAAAGAACCTAATGTGAGAAGTTGACCTGGTATATGCTGTCCAATAAATAAAGTGGGCACCTTGCACCAGTCCAAACGACCCTTATGATGTATGAGGTCAAAGATAACCTTTAGAAAGCTATCCTAAAGGTAGCTGTGGAGAGCAACCTTCAGGCTTAACCATGAAGGAATGTAAAGCAGCTTGTTTTACCAGAATATCACCTTTAGTATTAATTAAATGAAAGGAGAACCACACAGTAGTTATAAAAATATGTATTTATTTATGTAACACTCTCTAGTATCCTCTACACGAGGATACAACACAAAGCACACAATACTTTAGCAAAGAAACAGTTCTAAGTAGCACAATACACAGTGGGCTCCAGGGGGAGACAAAACCATAGACTAAAATAGTGGTATAAGAACCACGACTGGAGGGGGGCATGACCAAGCCGGCTGCGATGGCGGACGTGCCGAGCTGAGGCTCTGCGCCTGGGCACGAAACCCGCCGCCTACAACGCGCCAAGCAGCCTGGCAAATCGGCTTCGCGAGTGTCAGAAGGGTGTCAGAGCAACACCCTTACAACTCCGTGCACTTTCTGCCGAGATCGGTGGCGGAAAACAGAGTTACCGGTGGAGACAACCTTGCGGACAAAATGGCAGCCGCCGGCGCCCAGCGCTCCGGACCGCCCAAGTCCTACCACTGGGTGTGAACAGACTGTCAAATTGACTTCACGAGTGTCGGAAGGGTGTAGGAGCAACACCCTTGCAATTTCATGCACTTTCTGCCGGGATCGGTGGCGAGGGGCGGCGTTCCTAGCGGAGACGACCTTGGGGACAAAATGGCGGCCGCCGGCGCTCGGCGCTCCTGACCGACCGAGTCCTACCACTGGGTGTCGGACTCCACGGCAGTCGTCGGATGGAAGCTGCGAGCTCCGCCAAAGGAACGAGTGGTGAGCGGCCCGGTGGTGGCTGTGGACTGCGGGGACCCGGCCTGCGCTGAACCGGGCTCGGCGCCTGTTCGGCCCCCCGCTTGGCCTGGGGCCGACCGGCCTGGACGGGGCGCGGGCCCCGGGCGGAGCGGAGCCATCACTGTGAAGGTAGCCCCTGCCTCATTACGTAAAGACATTCCATCTGCACCAGGGCATGCCTTACACCAGCCCCGCTACAACGTCCTGCACTCTACCCTGCACCAACGACCCGTGCGCGCGTCCTGCTACAGTACCCTGTTCCCCGCCGGGCGCGGAGCTCTTTCCACCACTGGCGGCCCTTGACACTCCGGTGGGCACTGCATCCTGGATGCCTCATCAGGTGCCCACTTTCGAAGTCAATGAGCGCTGCTCTCCCTTCTGACTTTCTGGGCATCCATCCCACAGAGACCCTAAACACATCTAGGAGTTTGCACAGTGTGGACTCCGTGCAACGCTAGTGAACATTTCGTGTGCACCGCTTGAACAGGCCGCAACACGCAGCTGCCTGCAGTTCCTGTACAAGTGTGCGCTCTCATTTGGAGACCACCGTGCGGGCACTTGCTGGATAACTTGGCATCCTCTGCGATTTCTGGACTTTGCATCGCCCGGTGCAGTTTCTGGCCATGGTACATACTTGCGCACTGAGTTTCCGGATCTGTGCGGCTCTTAGCAGCAAACTCTGCTCATCCAGCACAGACCAGGAAAACTCCCTCTGGAGGCCCTCAGCGGGAGCCTATCGAAGCTGCAGTTGTCACGCGGTGGACACAATAGTGGGAGGTGAGCGCGAGTGCAGTGAGAGTGGCCGCCATTAGCGGTGGCCGCCGAGTGTGCCTGGTGATTCCGCGGAAGCGACCCAACTAGTTTGGGTGCGGCTTGCGGGTCACCAGTGTGCCCAGCTCCTGGCCGCTTGCTCCCCCCTCTCCATACGCACCGCTTCACTCTAGAAGGGAGGTTGGGCCGTGGACTGGCAGATCGTCACTGAGGTGGTTTGAGTGGGCCTTCGCTGCACCCTGCTGGCAGCAGCTCCTTGCCTCCCCTCCAACGCATCTCCCTGCCACAGACGGCGGCAACCCCCGGGGGACTGCCTGGGTCACCAACAGCACGCCACACCAATCGGCGGTTCAGCTATGCCCGCTAATAGTACAAACGATGCCCAGAGTATGGCGCATTCCTACACCCAGCAAAATGGGGAAACAGAGGGCCACGACGAGTACAGCGGTGCCGGGGAACGCACTAGACAACCCCACGAGTGCCGGATCATCATCGTCTAAAGAAGCTACAGCCTCATCGGATCAATCCCTATCGGACAAACTGGACAAAGTACTGGCAGCCATCGAACACTCCAGGGTGTCCATGGAAGAAAGGCTGGGTACCCTGACAAGAGACATCAGCCTACTCAGGGATGACCACCGCAAACTGGCTGACAAAGTGTCAGACGGGGAGAAATTGATAGCCACTGTGCAGCCCTCAGTCAGCGCACATCAAGAGACAATACAAACCCTCCTAGGCCGTATGACCACCATGGAGGAGCGCATAGATGACCTGGAAGGCCACTCGAGGCGCTGCAACATCCGCGTGCTGGGGCTCCCGGATGGCATTGAAGGCGCTAACCCTGTAGAGTATATGGAAACGTGGACTAAGTCCTTCACTCCGAGTACGGACCATACTGCATTCTTCTCCATTGAAAGAACCCATCGGGTTCCAGCACGTAGGCTCCCGCCCGGCACCCCGCCCCGACCAATGTTAGCCAAATTCCTGCACTTTTGTGATCGAGATGCGGTACTCAGAGCAGCCCGGCAGTCTGGCCCCATCCGCGTCAAGAACAAACAGATCATGTTATTTCCGGACTACTCCCGGGCCGTACAACGACATAGATCGTCGTTCCTGGAGGTGAAGCGCCGCCTGTGGGCAGAGAACATACAATATTCCTTGCTGTTCCCGGCGCGTCTCAAAATCATGTACGAAGGCTCCACCATCTTCTTCATGGTCGCGGAGGAGGCCTATGATTGGGGGATCAACATTTCAAACAGCGCCCTAGCGCAGAGGCCACGCACGTTCGGCGCCCGAAGACACCGCACTCCAAAAGACATCGCTCACAGCATCAAAACAGAAAGGGAGGCACAGTGGCGCTGTCCCGCTCCTTGAGATCGCCCGACCTGGAACAAATCATACAAGAATGCCGTAAAACCCTGCAGGCTACGGATGAGCTCCGACCCTCCTCCCCTGCATCGGACATAGACCGTGGTCCACACCTCTTCTCATCTGATGGCGAAGACGACAGCGAGGATATGCAATCTAGAGTGGACTCGGTGACTCCGCCTCTGGTCACACCACAGACTGCCGACACCTTGATTTGAACTGGACTTCAGCAGACCATGTAAGCAGGGTTTCCAGGCCTGCAGAACTATGGTACAATTCACGGTATGAGTATTCTCGCACCACCAGCACGGCATTCACACATCTTTACCACAGGCCAACTGGCGCGCAATGATCATACAAATGCCCTTACGGAGAACCACCTCGCAGGCAAGTGACGCCACCACCACATTATGTTCATGCTCTCCTCTTATATGAGAGTCAGTTTGGACGTATCGGTTGTAGCGATAGGTCCCCAGCATTGGGGCTGTTCCCCTACCCCAGTTATTCCTCCCTGTGTTTCCATACCACATTACACTGTGTCAACATGTCTGCACCATCAGCGGGCTGCAGCTACACCGGGCCAACATAGGCGCTTGGGAGGGGTATGGCGGGTCACACCTCGGTGCTGGGCTCCATTGTGCCCCTCTCCTCAACAGCCCCCAAATCCCAATGGCACACACAGGCACCATCACTATCCTCACGCTTAATGTGCGAGGCAAGCACACAGCGCGCAAGCGATACTCAATATACGCCTACATAAAGCGCCAGAACGCGCAGATCGCGCTGTTACAAGAGACCCACCTCACCACAGGGGAATTGGCAAAACTGCGCAAGCGATGGCGCAGCATTTTCTGCGCTACCACATATTCGGCCTGTGCTCGGGGGACCCTTATCTGGGTACGTCCAGGGATCCCCTTCCAAGAACTGTCTCGGACAATCGATCCCGAGGGGCGTTATGTCCTTATGCAAGGCCTACTGGATGTCCAACCGGTAGTTCTAGGGAGCATTTATGCACCTAATGCAGATCAGTGCAAATTCTGGGACACGCTCTCCCTCCCGCTAAGCTCGCATAACCAAGCACCATGGATCCTGGGAGGAGATTACAATTGTGTTCAGAACACGTCTTTAGACAGATCATATCCCCCCCACCCGGCCTCTCCAATTGTATTGCAAGCTAAACGCTTTGCAGCGTGGGCGGCTCACTGGTCCCTGACGGATGCCTGGCACTCTAAACACCCGCATACATTGCTATACTCATTCCACTCAATCCCACATGACCTCAAGGTCCGATTGGACTGCTTTCTCTGCTCCCCTTTCATTCTGCCCACCATTCAGGAGTCTGATTACCTGGGCAGGGTCATCTCAGATCATGACGCCCATATGATCACTCTCGCGTGGCGTGCACCCAGGCCGCCGGTCCCCACATGGCGTCTGCCCAAAGACTGTTTGGAAGACCCGGTCTTTCGACAAACACAAGCGGAGCTCATACAAAACTATTTCCGGGAGAACACATGCACGGCCACCACCCGACCCGCGGAATGGAACGCATTCAAGGTTGTTATCAGGGGCGTATGTATCCAACACATCACATGTGTCCGCAAAACCCTTGAGCGCAGCATCCAAGAAACAGAACACGCACTGGCTACACTTACACGCAGCTGACAGGAATGAGGCCACACCAGCCCAAGTAGCGGATGCCAAAACCGCGGAGGCGCTAGCGGACCTCTGCAGATATAATTTTAGGGCATACGCGGCTCGGGTGCACAGGGAGGGGGACAGAGCGGGCGCGCTTTTAGCGTGGTTGGTGAAGCACGACACTACTCTCCCGCCGATCACGACGATATGCACCGAACAGGGCACTCTGGTGCACTCGCAGGCGGCCATCCTCGACGCATTCCACCGCCATTACACACAGCTCTACGCGGCCCCAGTCCCAGTGGACACAGAGCGACTCACCTGGTTTCTGAGCAGATATCCACTGCCTCGCATTGCGCGCAGCGACAGACAAGACCTTGACGAGCCCATAACCTCGACCAAGGTCAAGCAGGCGCTACAGGCATTGGCCACATGTAAGGCCCCAGGGTTAGATGGCCTCCCGCTGGAATTCGTTCGCACCTTTGCGGCACAACTGGGCCCCCAACTAGTAAAGCAGTTCCAGGCAGCTTTGGACGAGGGTGGGTTGCCACACTCAAACCCGACAGGGATCCACAGCACATGGGCTCATACCGGCCAATAGCCTTGTTACCGGCTGACTATAAAATATATGGGAAAATACTAGCGGACAGGTACGCCACTGTCCTACCAAAGCTGATCCACCCAGATCAGTGTGGGTTCGTGCAGGGCAGAAATACTTCCTACAACATACAGCGCCTGTTTCACATTCAGGACCAGATCCGTGACCGCTTTCCTCGTGCGGCGTGTCTGGTCCTGGACCTCGAGAAGGCCTTTGATACTCTCCATTGGCCCTACTTATTCCAGGTCATACGCCAGGACAGAAAGTATGGGTGTTGGAGCCTGTGGCCCCAGCAGCTCTCCAGGACAAGTGGAGTGGACCCCATACTATCATTGAGCAAAAAGGAGAGGTCACCTACTTGGTGGACCTTGGAACTCCTAGGAGCCCCCACAGGGTGCTCCATGTAAACAGGCTCAAACCCTATGTGGACAGGGCAGACATGGGCTTGCTCATGGCTACTGATGAGGGACAGGAGGAAGCGAGTGACCCACTCCCTGATCTCCTCTCACAGAACCCTGATGATGGCTCAGTTGATGGTGTAGCCTTGGCAGGCAGTCTCACTGAGCAACAGCAGATTGATTGTAGGAAGGTCCTCAATCAATACAGGTATATGTTCTCCTTGACTCCTAGTCAGACCAGCTGGTGTACCCATGAAGTGGACACAGGTGAGAGCTTACCTGTTAAAAATAAGATTTACAGGCAGCCTGACCATGTCAGGGATTGCATCAGGACTGAGGTCCAAAAGATGCTGGAATTGGGAGTGATTGAACCCCCAAATAGCCCTTGGGCTAGTCCAGTGGTCCTGGTACCCAAACCTCATACCCAGGGTGGCAAGAGAGAAATTAGGTTTTGTGTGGACTACAGGGGGCTCAATGCAGTCACTAGGACTGATGCTCACCCTATTCCCAGGGCAGAAGAACTCATAGACACTTTGGCCTCAGCCAAGTTCTTGAGCACATTTGACCTCACTGCTGGATATTGGCAAATCAGACTAGCTGAGAGTGCCAAACCAAAAACAGCATTTTCAACCCCTAGTGGGCATTATCAATTTATTGTGATGCCCTTTGGTTTGAAGAATGCACCTGCCACATTCAAAAGGTTGGTGAATAAAGTCCTTACATGCCTGGAAGCCTATAGTGCAGCATATCTAGATGATATAGCTGTCTTTAGCTCCACCTGGGAGGATCACCTGGTCCACCTGAAGAATGTTTTGGAGGCTCTGCAGAAAGCAGGCCTCACTATCAAGGCCACCAAGTGCCAGATAGGGCAGAGTAAGGTTGTATACCTGGGCCACCTTGTGGGTGGAGGTCAGGTTCAACCATTGCAGAGCAAAATCCAGACCATAATGGACTGGGTTGCTCCCACTACCCAGACTCAGGTCAGAGCTTTCTTGGGCCTGACTGGGTACTACAGGAGATTTGTTAAGGGTTTTGGGTCCATAGTGACTCCCTTAAATGATCTCACATCTAAGAGAATGCCCAAGAAAGTTCAGTGGGCAGTTATCTGTCAAAAGGCATTTGATGACCTCAAGCAGGCCATGTGCACTGCTCCCATTCTGCAAAGTCCTGACTATTCCAAACAATTCATTGTCCAAACAAATGCATCTGAATTGGGGGTAGGGGCTCTGTTGTCACAACTTAATGCAGAGGGTCAGGATCAACCAGTAGCTTTTATTAGCAGAAGGTTGACCCCCAGAGAGAAACGTTGGTCAGCCATTGAGAGGGACGCCTTTGCTGTGGTTTGGGCTCTGAAGAAGCTGAGGCCATACTTGTTTGGCACTCACTTCATTGTTCAGACAAACCATAAGCCCCTCTTATGGCTAAAACAGATGAAGGGTGAAAACCCCAAACTTTTGAGGCGGTCTATTTCCCTACAGGGGATGGACTATACAGTGGAACATAGACCTGGGAGTAACCATGCCAATGCAGATGTACTCTCCAGATATTTCCACTTAGAACATGAAGACTCAACTGGGCAAGGTTAGTCTCATATCCTTACGTTGGGGGGGGTTGTGTAGGAAAGTAGGATCTGCTTCTTATGGTTACCCCCACTTTTTGCTTGATGTTACACTGTTTTGACTAGTCTGACTAGGATCCTGCTAATCAGGACCCCAGTCTATCTGCTTTCTCCTTAAAATGTTATGCCATGTACTTTGGTACACTCCAAATTGGATACTGGGGTACCCTTATAAGTCCCTAGTACATGGTACCCATGTACCTAGGGCATAGGTACCCCAGAGGCCTCACATGGACTGAAGCATGTATTATGCCACCCATGAGAGGCCATGCAAAATGGAACTACAGGTCTGCCATTGCAGCCTGTGTAAGCTGGTGCTTGCACCACTTACTTTAGATATAGGTTCACTATATCTATAGCTCACTATACTTAAAACTTATAAGTCACCCCTATAGCAGGCCTTAACAATCCTGAAGGCAGGGTGCTGGGTTTTACATGAGAGGGTGCCCCTGCATGAGCAGAGCCCCTCTGCAGCCTTTGGAGACCATTCTCCCGGGGTGTTTGTGACTCAGCCAGGCATATAGGTAGAGGTGCATTATAACCTCGTGGTAAGACCCGGTCAGCACAAAATGGATGTTGCCAACCAGAGACACATTTCTGCCCTCCTGCTGCTGAGCCAAGCTCGAGCAGAGGAAGGCAGCACAATAGGCATCCTGTCACAGGGAGATGTGACCACCTCCCAGACAGGATTTAGTGTATTGGGGCTGGGTGGGAGCACTTCCACAGTGCCTGAAAGTCTGCACCTGGGGCACATTTGGTGTCCCTGTGCATAGTCCAGCTCAAACCAGTTCTGGGAGCCGTTGGCTCCTGCTCAGGCGCGCAACTGGACAAAGGACATGGGAGTAACCTCCCATCTGTCCTGACCCTCCCCTAGGAGGGTCCCCTGAATCTGTCCAACCCTCTCCCGTGGGTACATAGGGGCTTACCTGGCTGTAAGACTCTAGATTTTACGTGCACAAGATTCTGCAACAAGAAACCACTGACCTTCGACTGTCTGGACACTCTGGACTTCGCTGGACTTCGTCTGGACCCGACTTCGTCTCCCCCTCCATCCAAAGCATCGTCTGTGCCCTTGCACCATATAGGCTCTGTGCAAGACCTGTGGAGCACTAAGGACAACGGAAGAATCTCCCTTGGGGTGAAGGAGTCACTCCTCTGCATTCGCAGGCACTGCAACGCTACTGACCGGTCTGCTGATCCTGAGCTCATGCGGACTCCGAAGGCTCCAGCAACACAGGAGGTGGGTTCCAAAGTTCCTTGAGGTTGAGCTGTCTTTTCACTGAGTTTGAGGCCAGTATCCCTCATGGGGACCGAATAACCCGAACCCTGTGCACCGCGTACATTTGCAAGTGCATATGCTTGTTGGCAATTCCTGAGCTTGTGCATTGGATTCCATGTAGTCCTGACCCCGAGCAGTATTTTCACCAAAGAACTCCGGCCTCCTCGCACCGAGTGCTCCGTGGGCTAGTACTTTGTGATCTTGCTTGAGGTCCCCTCTCGACTTCTGGTCCTTTGACCTGTGGGTCCTCTTGAGGGTCATCTTGATTTCTATTGGGCTTCCCTGGTTGCTCCAGACGTACCCTGACTCCCCATTGCTTGGTGAGTCCCCTGGACCTTGCTGGTCCACATCGTAACCTGCTTGACCTTCCTGCATGGGTTGTTGTTGCGAAGGCTTGTTGGTGCTCCTGCCGGACACTGACCCCTCAGCACTCGACATCCTTTGCGGGACAGCTCGCATCTCGCTCCTGGTCATCCTTGACGTTTCCTGGACCTCGTGGACACTCTGGACTTCGCTGGATTTCGACTGGGCCCGACTTCGTCTCCCTCTCCGACCAAAGCATTGTCTGTGCCCTTGCACCATATAGGCTCCGTGCAGGACCTGTGGAGCACTAAGAACAACTGAAGAATCTCCCTTGGGGTGAAGGAGTCACTCCCCTGCATTCGCAGGCACCGCAATGCAACTGACTGGTCTGCTGATCCTGAGCTCCTGCAGACTCCAAAAGCTCCAGCAACACAGGAGGTAGGTTCCGAAGTTCCTTGAGGTTGAGCTGCCCTCTCACCGAATTTGAGGCCAGTATCCCTTGTGGGGACCCCATAACCCGAACCCCTGTGCACCACGTACATTTGCAAGTGCATATGCTTGTTTGCGATTCCCGAGCTTGTGCATTGGACTTCGCATAGTCCTGACCGCGAGCAGTATTTCCACCAAAGAACTCCGGCCTCCTCACACAGAGTGCTCTGTGGGCTGGTACTTTGTGATCTTGCTCGAGGTCCCCTCACGACTCCTGGTCCTTCGACCTGTGGGTCCTCTTGAGGGTCATCTTGATTTCTATTGGGCTTCCCTGGTTGCTCCAGATGTGCCCTAACTCCCCATTGCTTGGTGAGTACCCTGGACCTTGCTGGTCCACATCGTAACCTGCTTGACCTTCCTGCGTGGGTTGTGGTTGCCAAGGATTGTTGGTGCTCTCGCCAGACACTGACCCCTCAGCACTCGACATCCTTCTTGGGACAGCTTGCATCTGGCTCCTGGTCATCCTCAACATTTCCTGGACATTGTGGCTGCAGAGTCAAGCATCCCTTCTTCGCACCTGAAGCACCCGACATCGGTGGGCATTCGTCTACCGAGCCCCTGGTCACCCTGAAGTGACCCAGTCCCCTCTGCTTTCAGGTTCCTTCCATCACGAATCCACCCTTGGATTCCTATGGACACTTTCTTCCTTCCCGGCAGCAGCTCTTCTTTGCAACCCTCCATTGAGAACGACGGCGGTTTCCGACACCACTCCAGGCCTATGCACCCGGCTCCTCTGGGATAGGTAACTTGGGTACTACGATATCCACGGGTGGGGTGACTCTCCAACCTCCTAAGTTCCAAAGGGTTTCCTCGAAGTCCACCGAGAAGGGTCCTTAAACATTAAAATTGTAATCGCGACTTCCCCATAGAATTGTACGGACCCCGCCGTCATGTTAGCACACTGCACCCGTCCTCCGTGGGGTCCCTTTCTACTCACCTTGGGTGGTTCCTTGGGGTACCAGCGATTCTACGTGTTCTAGACACCAGTCGTGGTTCTTGTTTTTTTTTGTAAAATCATTTTTATTGGCATTTCTTATAGTGTACAGTACAGAATTTATGATTGCTTCGGAGACAAACATCATACCATTTGTACATCGTATCATTGTTCAGGCCCGGACATTAGAACATGACCTTTACAACATTTCCTTAAGCATTACCGCCGACTTGAGGAGGCTTATGGGTATGAAGCGTGTGTCTATGGGTGGGTGTCTATTGCATGTACTGTGGGCGAAGCGTGAGCTCCCAACACTGGCCCTATGATTCTTTGTTTTCTAAGTTGAAGATAACGAGATGAACTCTTCAAACTGAGGAAGTAGAACTGGGGTACACTGTGTCGGAGTGGGTGCCGCGTGGTATGAACCGGCGAGCTAATACAGCTGAACTGGGCTGTGAGCTGTGTGTGCGCTGGGGGGAAGACAGGGATGCTGTGTCGAGGGTGGTACATGTGATGTAGATCTTCGGCATCGAGCCCCGCCTCACCATGTATCTACTCTGCTGGGGGACTGCAGTGGGTAACCTCGTGGTGCGCAGCTGCTGCGGGGGAGCGAATACTCTGTGACAATGGCTCCTCCACAGTTTCGTGCTTGAAGGAATGGAGTAGGATAGCCCATGGCATGGATATGGGGTGTTTACGGATACCCTTGACCTCTTCAGTTCGGGGCACCTCTTCCTCTACAGCGCCCCACTTGTTGACCGCCCCCACCCAAGCCACTAGCGGGGGTCCCCCCGGGCGCCCTCCAGTGCATTGCTATGCATCTTTTAGCCAAAAGGAGCGCCACAGACGCGAAACGTGTTTCCACTTTTTTATTCTTACGGCGCTTATTTATGCCTAGCGAGCAGGCCTCCCATGTGTGAATGTCCACAAGCCCCGTGACTGTGAGAAGGGTGGCGTGAATTCTGGCCCAGTAAGCACGGAGCGTTGGGCAGTCCCAGAACATGTGTAGAAAGGATGCATTAGGTTCGGGGCATCTGGGACACGTGAAGGACGAGTCTGGATAGTAGTGTTGGAGTTTCTCGGGAGTCAGGTAGGCGCGGTGCAAGATATGGAGTTGTATGTTCTTAAAGCGATATTTGCGGGACACTTTTTTAGGAAACTCTAATGCGCGTTCCCACTCTTTGTCGTGGAGTGGTCGCTGGAACTCAGCCTCCCATTTCTCCCGAAGGGGTGCAAGGGTGATTGGCCGCAGTGCCCGCACTGCTTTGTATATCCATGTGACCAGATGTCGCCCTGGGCCCATCTGCAGTAGTGTGTGTATCACTGGGTGCGTGGGGGGCTCAGTGTCTATTGTGTGCCACATTCTACGGCAGTCTTCCAGCAGTTGCCGATGCAGAAGGAATTGCCCCCTGAGGAGATCCATGTCGGCCGCCAGTGATGCAAACATCTGCAGTTGCCCGTTTATGTATAAGGAGCCTACCTCCGTGACCAAGTGCTCAGTCCACTCTCGCAGCGCTCACTCCGTGTAGTGTGTACGACCCCTGGGGAACCCCACCAGCGGCAGGACGGGGGAATACATGGGTGCTTCACGGTGCATTCTGTGCACACGGATTAGGCAAGCGCGCGCCACTGTTACCTGGAGGGGACACTCCCTTATAGGTGCCGCCCCCGGCAACAGCATGCAGATTATGGTTGGGATCGGAATGAACCCGGTAGCTGTGGTTGTTTCCCCTAATGCACGGCCTGCTGTCCATCTCGACACCCATTGAAGCTGGGCCGCGAGGAAATATGTCTCAAAGGAAGGGGCACCTAGCCCTCCCTGACCCATGGGTAGCTGCAGCTTAGTAAGGGCAATGTGCCGGCGCCCCAAGCCCCAACGGCTCCATCGCCATGGCGAAGAGCAGAGGAGAGAGCGGGCAGCCCTGGCGCGTACCCCTGAGTATGGGAAACGACGGCGACATATGGGGCCCAAGTCTTACCCTGGATGTTGGTGTGGAGTATATGAGCTTGGTGTATGCGAGTAAACGAGGTCCCGCCCCCAGTACAGCCTTTTGGTCATGCCAAGCTTTTTGCAATTCTTGACTTGCCTCAAGGTTTTTGCTGGCCTTCTTCATGTACTTAGCCATCCTGGAGCGGAGACCAAGTACATAGTCCACTATGCCCTGTTTGGGGGGTTTGAGAGGTAACTCCCATCCCTCCTTCACTAGACACAAGGGACCCCTAACTGGATGCCCAAACAAAAGTTCAAAAGGGCTGTAGCCAACCCCCTTTTGTGGGACCTCTCTGTAGGCAAAGAGAAGGCAGGGCAACAGGACATCCCATTTTCGCCTAAGCTTTTCTGGGAGGCCCATGATCATGCCCTTTAGGGTTTTGTTGAATCTCTCAACCAGCCCATTGCATTGTGGGTGATAGGGTGTGGTGAATTTGTAATTCACTCCACACTCCTTCCACATTGCAGTTATGTAACTAGACATGAAGTTTGCATCTCTGTCAGTTAAGACCTCCTTAGGGAAACCCACTCTGGAAAAAATTCCCAGGAGGGCCCTGGCCACCACAGGAGCTGTGGTGGTTCTAAGGGGTGTAGCCTCTGGATACCTAGTGGCATGGCCCACCACCACTAGAATGTAACTGTGCCCAGATGCAGTTGGAAGGTTCATGGGACCAATTATGTCAATCCCAACCCTCTCAAAGGGAACCCCCACCACAGGTAGTGGTATTAGGGGGGCCTTTGTGGTACCACCTGACTTACCACTGGCTTGACAGGTGGTACAGGAGCGTCAAAACTCCTTGGTGTCCTCTGACATGTGAGGCCAGTGAAAGTGAGGGACAAGCCTGTCCCAAGTCTTACTTTGGCCTAGGTGACCTACTAAGGGAATATCATGTGCCAGGGTGAGTAGGAAGCCCCTAAACTTCGGAGGTATGACCAAACTCCTGGTGGCACCAGGCTTGGGGTCTCTACCCTCTGAGTAAAGGAGTCCCTCATCCCAATAGATCCTGTGGGACCCACTGATACTCCCAGCAGCCTCAGCAGCAGCTTGCTGTCTGAGGGGTTCAAGAGAGGGGCAGGTTTGCTGCTCCTGACTCAGCTCTGCCCTGGAAGGGCCCCCTGTCCCCAAGAACTCAACCTGGTCAGGTTCCAGTTCATCTGGGACAGTTCCTTCACAGGGACTGGGATCATCTCCCTCAGGAGATTGATCCTCTGTCTGAGCCTGGGGGGAAGACACAGCCTTACCCCTCCTGCTCCTTCTCTTGGAAGGCACCTGGTCCATCTTTTCGGAATCCAGGGCATGTTCAGTAGACATCTGTTTGGCCTGAGACCTAGTCACAGCAAACACATCTGCAGAGATGCCCAACATTGCTGCATCTGTCCTGAGTTCCACTTCAGCCCAGGCTGAAGTTTCCAAATCATTGCCCAACAAGCATTCCACAGGGAGGTCTGAGCTAACCACAACCTTCTTTGGACCAGTTACCCCTCCCCAGCTGAAATTAACATCTGCCAAGGAATGATCAGTCCTGACATTGTTAGCATTGGTCACTTGGTACATCTCACCAAGTATGATCTGTTCAGGGTCCACAAGAACTTTTGTCACCATAGTGACACTTGCACCTGTGTCCCTGTATGCCAAGGCCTCCTTACCATTAATCAAAGGCTGTTGTCTGTATTTGCCCAGGTTACTGGGACTCTCAAATAAGGTGGCAACATCCATGCCACCATCACAGACAAGTACAGCCTGGTCTGGAGTTCTGACTAGGCCAGAACCCACCTCGGAGCCCAAGGTTAACCCTACTAATCCCTTGTTCCCTGTACCACCACTTGAAACTGTACTAGGGGGAGCAGTTGCCTTAGGGGCAGTGGTGGTTGGAGTTGAATCCTTGTCCAATGGGTCTTTTCTTTACATAAGTAACACCAAGGTTTCATTTTGCCTTTTCCCTTCTTAGATTGTGACTCCCCCCAGATGCAGGTTTTTGGGGCCCTGATGAAGACTGTTGATCTTTACCCTTGTCCCCACCCTTATCTTGAGTTTTAGAGTCCTGCTTCTTCTGGTCACCACCAGAGTTCTGGTTTTTCTGCTTCACCCTGGTTCTGACCCACTTATCTGCCCTCTTTCCCAATTCTTGGGGAGAAGTCAGATCAGAGTCAACCAGGTACTGATGCAACAACTGATTTTGGCAATTATTAAGGATCTGCTCCCTCATAATCAAACTGTACAATCCCTTTCAGAGCCTTAATAGGACAATCTACAAAGTCTACCCAGTCCTGAGTCTGTGCTTTCTGGGTGTCTCTGAACTTAATCCTGTACTGTTCAGTGGTTAAGCCAAACCCATCAATGAGATCACTCTTCAGCACTGAGTAATTGTCAGCATCCTCTCCTCTAACAGTGAGGAGCTTATCTCTACCTTTGTAAGCTGCCCACTGCTCTTGAGGGACCCTCTGAACTTTACAGGCCCTCTCTAAAGCAGTTATCCATTTATGGATGTCATCCCCAACATGGTAGGGAGGGACAATCTTGGTCAGGTTCCTATTGTCAAAAGAATGTTCCTCAACTCTAGGGACACTGTTGCTGCCACCATGGGACTCTAGTCCCAATTTCTTTCTAGCCCTCTGGACTTCTAGGGATTCCTTGTCTAGGGTCAACTGCTCTTGCCTGAGCCTAAACCTAGCTTTCTCAAATTCAAGCAGTTGATACTCCCTGTCTAAGGAATGGTCCCTCTTTCTAGATACAGAGGTCCCTATAGACTGTCCTGAGTGATGTGACTCCGCAGAGGGAGATCTAGATCTCCTTGGTAAACTCTGCACTCTCCCAGGAGGAGTGAAGAGAGGGGCATTTTGGCTTTCCCCACCATCTCCCTGAAGATCTGAGTTGTCCAGGTGGGAATCATCTTGATCCTCCTGGCCAGGGTTTGAATCAAGGTCATAGAAGGTGTCACCTCCTGACCTGTCTTCATTCCCTGCCCCACCCACTCTTTCCTGTTGATCTGACCCAGGGGTCTTCCTAAGGTCATCTAACAGTAACACCTCAATGAGACGTTGAGTGTTGGCATTTCTCCCTGTCTTCAGCTTTCTAGAAACACACATGGCTTTCAATTCTTGAATGTAAACTCATTGTACCTAGAAGGCAGAGAGCCACTGGTGGCTTCTCCTTTAGAAGACATACTAAGTGTGGTATGGTGTATGCACCTACCTAACCTAGTGGGAAACTAAACTCTCTAAGGTTGGAGAAAGGGTGTGCTAGACCCTTGACTACCCAACCCCAAGTTCAGTAGAACTTACTTATTCAATGCTGGTATTACATGTATCTAGTACTTTAGTGGTTTTCAGTTAATCAATACAAAGATTTATCTGGTAAAACAATTGCAAGCTTGAATCCCAACCTCTGCACACCAATGTGAGAAGTTGGCCTGGTATATGCTGTCCACCAAATAAAGTGGGCACCTTGCACCAGTCCAAACGACCTTTATGATATATGAGGTCAAAGATAACCTTTAGAAAGCTATCCTAGTGGTAGCTGTGGAGAGCAGCCTTCAGGCTTAATCTTGAAGTAATGTACAGCAGCTTGTTTTACCAGAATATCACCTTTAGTATTAATTAAATGAAAGGAGAACCACACAGTAGTTATAAAAATATGTATTTATTTATATAACACTCTCTAGTATCCTCTACACGAGGATACAACACAAAGCACACAATACTTTAGCAAAAAAACTGTTGTAAGTAGCACAATACACAGTGGGCTCCAGGGGGAGACCAAACCATATACTAAAATAGTGGTATAAGAACCATGACTGGAGTCGAGACAGTGTCTAGAGCACGTAGAATCGCTGGAACCCCAAGGAACCACCCAAGGTGAGTAGAAAGGGACCCCATGGAGGACGGGTGCAGTGTGCTAACACGACGGCAGGCTCTGTACAATTCTATGGGGAAGTCGCGGTTACAATTTTAATGTTTAAGGACCCTTCTCGGTGGACTTTGAGGAAACCCTTTGGAACTTAGGAGGTTGGAGAGCCACCCCACCCGTGGATATTGTAGTACCCGAGTTACCTATCCCAGAGGAGCCGGGTGCATAGGCCTGGAGTGGTGTGAGAAACCGCTGTTGTTCTCAATGGAGGGTGGCAAAGAAGAGCTGCTGCCGGGAAGGAATCCAAGGGTGGATTCATGATGGAAGGAACCTGAAAGCAGAGGGGACAGAGTCTGGGTCACTTCAGGGTGACCAGGGGCTCAGTAGACGAATGCCCACCGATGTCGGGTGCTTCAGGTGCGAAGAAGGGATGCTTGACTCTGCAGCCACAATGTCCAGGAAATGTTGAGGATGACCAGGAGCCAGATGCAAGCTGTCCCAAGAAGGATGTCGAGTGCTGAGGGGTCAGTGTCTGGCGAGAGCACCAACAATCCTTGGCAACCACAACCCACGCAGGAAGGTCAAGCAGGTTACGATGTGGACCAGCAAGGTCCAGGGTACTCACCAAGCAATGGGGAGTTAGGGCACATCTGGAGCAACCAGGGAAGCCCAATAGAAATCAAGATGACCCTCAAGAGGACCCACAGGTCGAAGGACCAGGAGTCGTGAGGGGACCTCGAGCAAGATCACAAAGTACCAGCCCACAGAGCACTCTGTGTGAGGAGGCCGGAGTTCTTTGGTGGAAATACTGCTCGCGGTCAGGACTATGCGAAGTCCAATGCACAAGCTCGGGAATCGCAAACAAGCATATGCACTTGCAAATGTACGTGGTGCACAGGGGTTCGGGTTATGGGGTCCCCACAAGGGATACTGGCCTCAAATTCGGTGAGAGGGCAGCTCAACCTCAAGGAACTTCGGAACCTACCTCCTGTGTTGCTGGAGCTTTTGGAGTCTGCAGGAGCTCAGGATCAGCAGACCAGTCAGTTGCATTGCGGTGCCTGCGAATGCAGGGGAGTGACTCCTTCACCCCAAGGGAGATTCTTCAGTTGTTCTTAGTGCTCCACAGGTCCTGCACGGAGCCTATATGGTGCAAGGGCACAGACAATGCTTTGGTCGGAGAGGGAGACGAAGTCGGGCCCAGTCGAAATCCAGCGAAGTCCAGAGTGTCCAGATGGTTGAAGGTCAGTGGTTTCTTGTTGCAGAATCTTGCCCAAGTAAAATCTAGAGTCTTACAGCCAGGTGAGCCCTTATGTACCCACGGGAGAGGGTTGGACAGATTCAGGGGACCCTCCTAGGGGAGGGTCAGGACAGAGGGGAGGTTACTCTCAAGTCCTTTGTCCAGTTTCACGCCAGAGCAGGAGCCAATGGCTCCCAGAACTGGTTTGAGCTGGACTATACACAGGGACACCAAATGTGCCCCAGGTGCAGACTTTTAGGCACTGTGGAAGTGCACCCACCCAGCCCCAATACACTAAATCCTGTCTGGGTGGTGGTCACACCTCCCTGTGACAGGATGCCTATTGTGTTGCCTTCCTCTCCTCGAGCTTGGCTCAACAGCAGGAGGGCAGAAATGTGTCTCTGGTCGGCAGCATCCATTCAATTCATTCAAGAAATACTTTATTCGGCAACTCAATGCCATAAAAGTAAACATATCAAGCAAAAATACATTTCATCGACAGATTTTAAAACCAGAATTGGGATAAAACATTCTTAATATCAGTCAGAGGGCCGAATTCTAAATACATGATAAAGCAAAAACGTTGTATAAAGTGCAAAGTGCGAAGATCAGATACAGGCAAATGCAATAAACAAGTATATAAAAAAAAAACCCCATTGATGACACGGAGTGGGCCCTAGGATAAAAACATGTAAAGCTAATGACAGTTAAAAAAACTGTTTTTTCCTGCACCTAATGGCTCCTGTTAAAAAACTTGCAACCCCAAAACAGACCATGGGGGAAGATAGCATTTGAAGGTACAGTAGGGCGGGCCTGACTTGAGAAAAATGGCAATCTCTGAGTAATGGTAATATAAACCTCTTACGTAAAGAAACATAATAATCACAAAATAAAATAAAATGAAGAGTATCCTGCTCAGAGAAATTGTCACAAGGACAGGGTTTTAGAGTGCCAGGTTTTGAAAAACCTTGGGGAACAGCCAAGAGCCAGGGAACCAATTGCAGACTAAATCTAGTTAATACAAAGCGATGGAAGGGGTTGCCAACGATGAGTAGATATGGTTGAACTTGGTTATACAAAGATAATGTGACATATCTTCTCACCGTTGGTTTTACCAACTCCTTTTCTTCCCTGAGTCCCTGGCGCTTGACCATGAACTGCTGTTTAATAGTTCTGATTTTAAGTTTATCTAAGGGTTTAGGGCTACAAAATAAGTCAGGACAACCTAACCATTTCGTCAAATCCATTAAATACTTTAGCCAGGGGATATGCTCAGCTCTAACGCTAGACAGTCAGTAATTATTATTTAGGTTAATAATAGGGCTTGCCCAGACTCTCAACCAGCGCAGCAGGGGGGCTACCGCTATCTGATCCGATATATATCCCACCCCTACTTCTTCATGTAGTATGTATGCAGGGGTGGAGGGCGGGACTGCCAAGAGCTTACGTAAAAACTTGTCTTCAGCATCTTGAATGACCTTTCCTTCCTTATATCCCCAAATGTCGCAACCGTAAGTTGCCATAGGGATGCATTTTTCTTTGTATATCTTCATCAGGGCCGGAATGGGTTTGGATCCTAGTCTCTTAGCAAAATTTAATGTTGCCCCCATCGCTCTAATGAGAGTATTCTTTTTTTGTGGACACCATGACCCACGCTCATCAAAATGTACCCCCAAATAGGGGAATGTTGGAACCTTTGTTAGTTCGACCCCTTTACAATAAAATGTAGTCTTTTTTTGGGACTTTCGAGGACCGATAGACATGGTATGTGATTTCTTAAAATTTGTTGAAAGGTCTAAAGAGTCCATAAAAACTATAAAAAAATCTAGAAGTGATTGGAGGCCCACTGCAGTTCTGGCTAATAAGACCGTGTCATCTGCATATAAAAGTGCGGGGATCATCTTGTCACCAAACCTAGGGATGTTTTTACAGCTGGCTATTAGAAAATCCCCTAACTTATTTATATATAATGTGAATAAGAGGGGGGCCAGGATACAGCCCTGTCGTACCCCTCTCTTCACATCCCAGGGGGTTGTCAGATCACCGTTACTGTTATATCTGACAGCAGCTGTATTATTTTCATGGATAGTGTGTAAAAAGGCCACAAGCTCTGATTCGAGTCCCATATCACTTAAAATTAACCATAACTTTGATCTGTTGACACAATCGAATGCTTGCATCAAATCCATGAACGCCAAATGTAATATACCCTTTTTAGCAATGGTATACTTTCCTACCACTAGATGTAAATTTAAACATTGGTCCAAAGTCCCTTTACCTGGCCTGAAACCATATTGCAGACTGGAAATGACATTTCGGTGGTCCAGCCATGCCGTTAGGCGCTCAAGTATGACTTTGCCCATTATTTTAGCAGCAGAATCTAGGCGTGAGATCGGCCTATAGCATGTAGGCTCGTCCCTCGCGCCCTTTTTAAAAATGGGAACAATGACTGCTTTTCCCCAGGATACTGGGAATCCAGGTAAACACGCAGCATTAAAAACATGTGTTAAAATACTAGCCCAAACATTAGGATCAGCCTTGTATAAATCTGCCGGGACCCCGTCGGGGCCCGGGGCCTTTCCAGCAGATGTGGATATAATTGCATTATGGACCTCCTCTACACTAAAGTGGAGTGGCGTACTAATTTGCCCACCTTCTCTGTACTCATTAAATTCTCCTAGGTTTGCATCACTAAATATATGGCCAAAATGCAATACCCATTTGTTGGCTGGAATTAGGCAATCAGTGTTAGAGTTTGGAGTTTCGGAAAGGAAAGGACTGTTGATTACCGACCAAAAATTGGAGCTATCTTTCAGCACACTAGCTTGCCCCAGGGCATCCCATGCCTGCTCCCTTAGCTGCTTCTTCCTATTCTGAACTGCTAGCTTATAAGCCTTTCTTTTGTCCCTGATTTCTGCTTCGTCTCTAGGGATAGATTTTAGGGCCTGCACAAGCTCCGTATGGGCCATTGAACATGCACCATTGAACCATCTTACGGCCTTCGGGCGTCTGGACCCACCCACAACCGTGAGGTCAGATTGTATTTGTTTTATTAGTTTCCCGAAGGCTGTTAAGATAGAACTACCCTGTATATCGGAGTCTAGACAAGACTCGTTTTCAGGGGCACAAACGGTATACAAATTATTCAGAAAGTTATCTGGGACAACCCTTTCCCACTTTAGCCTACGAGCCTGGTCTTTGGTACTAATATCTTTGTTTGTTAAACAAGTGGTAAGTTCTTCAGTTTCGATAACAGGAAGTGATATAGCAACAGTAAGGGGATTATGGTCGCTAAAACATGACCAGGTGACAATTAATTCCTCAGTGAACAAAACTAATGGAGCAGACAGTAAAATATAATCAATAGTGCTTGGCCTTCCATTCCCTACATAAGTGGGTACTGAAGCCAAACTATCTGCTTGCTGAAGGCAACATAGGTTTTGATTTGAAAGAATGCCTTCAAGCAAGATACCTGGGGATGTGTGCTCAAAATGAATGGGTGAGGAAAAAAACTCCCCCTGGTACTGGGTTGTGAAACAGTTTAAATAACATTGATGAATATTAAAATCCCCTAAGATTATCACATCATAATAAGAAGATTTGGTCTCCTCATAATATTCCAAAAACTCCTTTAAGTCTTGCAAATGTTCTAACTTATGCCCTCTGGAAAAGGAATTATAAAAATTTACCACTAACACGATGGCACGATTCTTAAAAGACAGTTCTACTGCCAAGACATGGTGTGATTTACATTCAACCAAACGTGTCCTACAAGAGAGCTTGAGTGAAAACATTAGGAGCAAACCCCCTCTAGCTCTACCCATATTCGATGGAATAGCATGTTTATGAAACGAAATGAAACCATCTAAATAAAAACAGTCATTTGTTTCCCAAGTTTCCTGGAGGGCAATGATATGGTACATAGAAAGAAAATTTTCCCAATCTAGGTTACCTCTTTTAGACCTTAATCCCGCTATGTTCCATGGGAGGACCTTTTCGTGGGCAGCCATGGAGGGAATTGAGATAGGAGGAGTTCCAAAGGATTTATTAGTTGTTTCAACAGGGTCCGAGACTGATGATATATGGGTGTTTTGGATCATGTTAGCTAGAAATGTACCCTGACCTGTTTTGTCTTCTAGCCCTAGTCAATCATTTTCATCCAGACTCTGGAGACTAGCTAGGGTTTGAAAACGGTTACTCATTGGTATGGTATTATCTGTATTGGTTTTGTTGACAAACCTACCTGGGTTTAAGGGTAGCTGACATTGCCATTGCGTAGGGCATATGCGCTGGCTAGGAGGATAAAAATATTGTAGCAAGACTACTCTGATTGAAGAATTTGAGCTACTCTTATATGCGCAGCCCGTTAGCAACTTAGCTTTCTCGGGGCTCTGAAAGTTGACAACTATGCAGTCTCCCACACCAGTCTTTTTTATTTGATGGCCTATCCACCCCACTCTTCTAGCCATAATGATGGCAGATGATATATTCAGGCCATTTACAAAATTTTTAGTACACCAATGAGTAACTTTATGTATTAGGTCCAGGGAAGTTTCTCTGGACTCTTGAGAGAGAGAAGGAACCTCAAATAAGACTGCTGCTAATGGGGCAGATGCAGGAGGCAGATCAAGAATACATTGATTCACAACCTTAGGCAGAACATGATGGGGCAAGGTACGTGTATGCAGGAGGACCCTCTCAAAATTTAGAGGCCTACTCGTCTGGACTACCTGGGATTTCTGGGCTACAGATCTCATATCCTCAGTCAAATTTGACTGTCTAATTCTACTGGACGTTTCCTCAGTCCCTGGGACATTTAAACATGGGCCAGATGGAAATTGGTTCGTATTCCGAGATGGAACCACCGCCCCCTCCCCCGTCGGTTTTGGCACAGGCTTCATAACCCATTTATTACAATTGGTGATAGAGTCATGAAGTAGCTTCTCAACCTTTTCCACCTTTAGCATTATTGGGGCTAAAAGAGCTTTCGTCATTGACTCCAGTTTTACAAATAAAATAACCAATAACTGTTCTAAATTCAAACCGGATTGTACTAGTGTTTGTGTCCGCAGAGACTTCCTCGAAGACTTATTACAGACAATTTGTTTTCTCTTGGACGGAGGTAAGTCTGAGGCCACATCGTTCCCCTCTGTTATTTTAGCTGCCAGAGTATTAGGTGACATGTCACATTCATCAGGGGTGGGCATTTGATGTAAGGGCACAGAAACAGTGGCACTTAACGAACCATCTAAAGGACCCACAATGTCTGCTGTTTTTACTTGAGCCCCCTCCTTGCCTGTAGCATGATTCTGAGAACACTTTCCTGCCTCCAGTGATAGCCTTCTCTCTGTCAGGGCAATCTCCTGCGTAATCGCATGTGCAGCTTTAGTTAGGAGGAGTCAATTGTACCGGCCATACAGACCCCCGGGGTCCCCCCATGCAAGGCGGGCGTTTTCCTTTTGCCCATTTGCAAAACGCTGTGCCCAAAGCCCTAGTATACCCCTTTGTAGCGTCACAATAAAATACTGGAATGGACAAGGCTAATGGGCGTAAGAAGGCGCTGGTATGCTTTTACTATCTCTTTGTCTTTGTTTTTGCAATTAAACAGATTAAAAAGTACCTTGCTTTGGTGACTGGATTTTCTGCACAATTCCCCAATATACAGGCGAAAGGATCCAGGTAAAAACAACCAAAGGGTTCGGCCCAGCCCGGCCTCCTCCGGTCGCTGACGGGCGCAGATGGGCCCGCCCTTGGCCCGGGCGCGGCCCGGGCACGCCCACGTGCATCCCGCGCTGCGGGAGCCGCGATGTGCTTATACGCGCCTCCGGGCGCGGTCGCGGTGACGTCAGCGCCTCCTGGCGCTTGACTTTGTGGGGCTTGGAGTCCCCCTGGCTGCTGCTGTAGCCCCGGTCCTGCTGGCTCTCCGCTGTCGGCTCCCGCGCTGCGGGAGTCACGATGTGCTTTTACGCGCCTCTGGGCGCGGTCGCGGTGACGTCAGCACCTCCTGGCGCTTGACTTTGTGGGGCTTGGAGTCCCCCTGGCTGCTGCTGTAGCCCCGGTGCTGCTGGCTCTCCGCTGTCGGCAGCATCCATTTTGTGCTGACCAGGTCTTACCGCGAGGTTATAATGCACCTCTACCTATATGTCTGGCTGAGTCACAGACAACCCAGAAGTATGGTCTCCGAAGGCTGCAGAGGGGCTCTGCTCATGCAGGGGCACCCTCTCACATAAAACCCAGCACCCTGCCTTCAGGATAGTTAAGGCCTGCTATAGGGGTGACTTATAAGTTTTAAGTGTAGTGACCTATAGATATAGTGAACCTATATCTAAAGTAAGTGGTGCAAGCACCAACTTACACAGGCTGCAATGGCAGACCTGTAGTTCCATTTTGCATGGCCTCTCATGGGTGGCATAATACATGCTTCAGTCCATGGGAGGCCTCTGGGGTATCTATGCCCTGGGTACATGGGTACCATATACTAGGGACTTATAAGGGTACCCCAGTATCCAATCTGGAGTGTACCAAAGTACATGGTATAACATTTTAAGGAGAAAGCAGATAGACTGGGGTCCTGATTAGCAGGATCCCAGTCAGACTAGTCAAAACAGTGTAACATCAAGCAAAAAGTGGGGGTAACCTTAAGAAGCAGATCCTACTTTCCTACAAACCTGTCCACAGAGGAGCTGGCAGACAGGAGGGAAGAAAGAAAATGTAAACTAGAGCTTGCCAAGTTAGAGCAGGAGGAGAAGCTTGCCAAATTGAAATTGGAGAAAGACCAAGCTCCGGAGGAAAGGAGGTTGGCTCTGGAGGAGAGAAAGATTTTCCATGAGCTAAGCCTCAGAGAGCTGTATTTAAGAGCCCTACAAGCGGGATCCAGCAACAGCAATGGTTGCAGAATACATACAGTGAGAACTGGAGAGCCAAGAGCCAGGATCCCAAAGGATTTGGTGCCCAGTTATGTGGCGGGGAATGACATAGACAAATGGTTTGCAGCCTTTGAAGTGGCTCTGAGAGTGCAAATGTTCCCAGAGGAGCTCTGGTGTGGTAGTTCTTTTTGAGGTATATGCCCATGGTGGGGAGGGACACACTCCTTACACTAGAGGTAGAGGACCAGACATGCTACACTGCAATGAAAGCCATCCTAGTCAGTAAGTTTGGACTGCCCCCGAGATGTATAGACTCAGATTCAGGGCCAGCCACAAGATCTCATCACAAACATGGATGGATTTCTTGGGTTATGCCAGCAAGGCACTGAAGGGCTAGGCAAGAGGCAGCAAGGTTGATGACTATTCAGGAGTGTACAACTTGATTTTGAAGGACTACATGCTTGATAATTGTTTTCCAGAGCTGTACCAACACCTAGTTGATAGCAGGTTAACTGACCCCAGGAAACTTGTTGAGTAGGCGGATAACTTGGTCAATACCAGAATGTCCAAAAAGGCATCTGAGGGGGTTCCCACCAGAAGAAGGAGGGGGAGGTAAAAAGACAGAGTTCTCCAAAGGCTCCAAAAACAGCTCACAGGAGAAAGGGTCTTGTTCTCATTTCCAATCTGGCCAACAGAAGGAAAATTACCCTGACAAAGGCCAGCAGCCCTAGCCCATCAGGGGCTATAAGTGCTACGAGTATGAACACTATAAGGGAAAACACAAGTGTACAAAAAGAGCACCACCTCCCACTGGAAGAAAGAATCCAGGGGTGGCTAGTGTAGTTCTGGGGGAGGAGTTTGTCCCAGTTAATGGGGGGGGGGGGAGTTTAGTGGGGTTACTCTTCTGTCCCTGGGTGACAATGAGATGGTTCCTAAGATTCATGTACCTTCAAATACTACTAAGTATAGGCAATGGGTCACCATCAGTGGGCAAGGTATTGAGGCTCTGAGGGATGCGGGTGCCAGCATGACTATAGTAAGGAGTCAGCTGGTGTCTCCAGAGCACTTAATGCCAAATGCATCCCACCAAGTTGTTGTGGCTGTCAACATGAAGGGTCATTATCCAGTGGCCCTTGTTCCCTATCAGTGAGGGGGGGTTTACATGTCTTCTGAAAATTTCTGTGAGCCCTGCACAGCGGGACTTGGCGATGACGCACTGCCTGCATCGCAAAGGGCTTCTTCATCGACTGCTTTGCTGACGCTTGCTCCTTCCAAGGTATGTCCAGTAGCCTGCCTGCCCGCCGTCGTGGTCGGCCTGAACTTTGGATTAACCTGGTCTAGTGCGACCTCAAATAACTCCTAAGTTCTATTTGACTCTAAACACTACATTTTGATTTGATCTTACAAAAATCATAACTCTGGTTCTACATATTGGAGTTTTGTCATTTTGGTCTTGTTTTACTCATACAAATGTAATCTATTTTTCTGAACCTGTGTGAAGTATTTTTGTGGTGTTTTCATTATGTTACTGTGTGTGTATGTTGCACAAATACTTTACACATTGCCTCTTTAGATAAGCCTGACTGCTCTGTGCCAAGCTACCAGAGGGTGAGCCCAGGTTACCTTTTAGTGTGTATCCAGCTTACCCTGACTAGAGTGGTGGCTCCTGCTTGTACACGTACATACATTGACAACCAGAAACCCCATTTGTAACATTGGTGGAAGCAATGGGTTAGGACTTGTGTTTGTGCAATACCATATAGTAACTAATTGCTCAATACAACTCCATACTAAGACCAATTCAAGCCCTTTTCAATTCCCCCTAATTTCGGCCTTTTGATTTTTCTGCTAAAACCGTCTCACTCTTGAGAAGCAGCACCTGCACCAATTGATTTTGAACTGACCAGGTAAGAATCTTACACTGTGCTCCATCTGAAGAATTTCTGTAAGGACTTTCATGTGTTTACAAGGGGCTTCACAAGAAAGGTGGAGCTGCAGAAGGCCTTGAGAGCTGGGGTGGGGACCCAGGGGAGGAGAAGCAGGGAATTCCCAGGAAGGAGGATTAGCTGATTCTGGATTCCACTGTGGATTTGGGAATGCCTGTAGAAGGGGCCAGCGACTTGTCAGGAACACTAGGGAGCAGTGTCTTCTCCAGAACTTGCCCAGAAGAGCTGGCAGACACGAGGGAGGAAACAAAACTCATATTAGAGCTTGCAAAGCTGGAGCAGGCACAGAAACATGCTTTGGCTGAGAAAAAGTAGGCTCTAGAGGAGAGGAGACTAGCCATGGAGGAGAGGAAATTTCCCATGAGCTCAGTCTCAGAGAGCTGGACATAAGAGCCCTACAGGTGAGGTCCAGCAACAAAAATGGTGGCAGCATACCTGCAGTGTCCACTGGTGAGTCCAGAGTCCAGATACCCAAGGATTTGGTGCCCTGTTATGTGGTGGGGGATGACATAGACACATAGTTTGCAGCCTATAAAGTGGCTCTAAGAGTGCACAAGTTCTCAGAGGAGTTCTGGAATGGTGGTTCATGGAGGTACATGCCCATGGTTGGAAGAGACACACTCCTTATACTAGAGGTAGAGGACCAGACATGCTACCCTGCTATAAAGGCCATCCTAGTCACAATCCAACAGGAGTATGCAGTTCCTTTTAAAGAAATTGGGGAAAGTGTATATAGGTACGTTTTTTCTAGAGTGGGAAAGTGCTCCAATAAGAGCCCGCACACACCCGAATGATGTCATGCTTCCTCATTTGGCTAGCTCCTCATCGGGCCGGCGCTGCAATGCCCAAGGGGCACCCGCGAAGGGGCTTTTTGCCGGAGATATTTTAACGGGCTGCTGTTTGATGAAGTGGGGTTGTGTGGTCCAATGGTGTAGATTGGTGGCAGTAGATGTGAAAAAGCAAAACGTCTAGTAAAAATAGAACAAATGAGACTCAAGGACAAGAGATTGTAATGATTGAGCTCACTTGTCTAATTAAACATGGTGGTACACTATCATAGGAAATAATGGTCCTAGATAGTCAAGTGAATTGTTAGTGGGTCAACATGTTTCTCGCCTGAGAATGTCAAAGAGATCAAGTGGCGATTCTTTAGGACCTAAAATACCCTAATCTACACAGTAAAAGGCATCTCTCATGTGTAATTTCAAGAGGAGAGTACCAATCACATAACCAAATTATGGTAGATATTGTAGCTTTTTGTCAGTAAAAACCATCCTGGAACACATAAAGAGCAAGCATATGAATATATATCATAAATCACATGTTTTTCTTTGGAGTGAGGCATGCAATGCAATGCCAAATCATGCCCCTGCGAAACGTGCATGCAACAAACAGTGAGTAGACACAACCATACCTTCACACATAAATGTGATACTTGTGAGGCCACAAGAGGGACGCTTCCACTGTGGAAGTATCCAAAAAATGAAGCGCTATCGGAAACTCACACAATTAGGGTTATGGTAATGTCCCCACAAGAAAAGGCAGAGCAAACGCTAATGAGCATACTGTGGGGAGAATATGGAGGCATTGTTATTATAGCGTATCTTACTGTGTAAATGAAGGATCGAATCCGAGGTGTATTTTAGTAGGTACTTACACGGACGCGAATCGGCGTCTACCGCGAGACCTACCCTGACTCTGCTTCCTTGGAGGAGGAAGTGGTTGAAGGCGTGAGTCTCCATTTATCGGCCACGGAGTGCTGGTATTGGTTTAGCCGTATATCACTGGAGCCGGGAGGCATACAGTAAAAGATGTGGGAAATTAGGGAGCCATGGTGGGGATAGGGGAGACCAGTGCGAAATTCAGAGGAGACAGCTGGCCTTTATTAAAAATGATAATCAATCAAGCTAATTGGGCCATCTTAAACCCATGAGAACATGAGCTGTTGTTACTCGTAAGGATTGGGCTATGGAAAAGTGTATTATCAAGGCAAAAAAACATCGTAAATCAGCAGGTATTCAGTGTTTTCCACTGATGTATGGGAGGTGATCAGCCATTGATGGGAATCCTGACAGGACAGCAGGAGGGGGCAACCAAGGGAACAAAAGCAATCATGAAAGCTTCCGATTTGGTCTCTGCATAACAGAAAGTCACTAGTGAAAAAATATATTATCCTTGTCTCCTTTCAATAAAAACCTGTAGAGAATAATTAGGTATAGGTTGATACCAAGGAGAAATTGCTGGAATTAGACAGGATGTGTGTGATTTAACTAAATAGTTGTTAACAGTAGCTAGGCAAAAGAAATAAGTGCCCTCTGGTTGTGTGGAATCGATCATATACATTAAATGCTTTGTGCGCCAGGGTGAATGTGACCTGTACATACTACACTGCAGTAAAAGCCATCCAAGTCAGTAAGTTTGGACTCACCCCTGAGAGTTATAGGCTCAGACTCAGGGGCAGCCACAAGATCTCATCACAAACATGGGTAGATTTCTTTGATTATGCCAGCAAGGCACTGAGGGGCTGGGTGTGTGGCAGCAAGGTTGATGATTATTCAGGGTTGTTCAACTTAATTTTAAAGGAGCACATGCTTGATATTTGTTTTCCAGAGCTGCACCAACACCTAGTTGATAGCAAGCTTAATGACCCCAGGAAGCTTGCTGAGGAGACGGATATGTGGGTCAGCACCCGAGTGTCCTATAAGGCATCTGGGGTGGGAGGGGGGGGCACTCCCAAAAGGGTAGTCAGGGTTTCCACCGGAAGAAGGAGGGGGGAGATAAAGAGACAGTTCTCTAAAGACCCCCAAAACAACTCACAGAGGATTGGTTTGGTTCTCATTCCAAATCTGGCCACCAGAAGAAAAACTACCCTGACAAGAGTCAGCAGCCCAAGCCCATCAAGTACTATGAGTACTACGAGTATGGACACTGCAAAGGGACCCCAAGTGTCAAAAATAAGCACCACCTCCCACTGGAGGAAAGATTCCAGGGGTGAATAGTGTAGTAATAGGGAGGAGTTTGCCACAGTTAATAGGGGGGTTAGTGGGGTTACCCTAGTGTTCCTGGGTGACAGTGAGATGGTTTCTAAGATCCATGTGCCCTCAAATACTTCTTAATATAGGCAATGGATCACCATCAATGGGTAAAGTGTTGAGGCTCTGAGGGATACAGGCGCCAGCAAGACTATGGTAAGGAGCCAGCTGGTGTCCCCAGAGCAGGGGATTCCCAATGAATTCCACCAAGTTGAGGTGGTTGACAACAAAGAGGGTCACTATCCAGTGGCCCTTGTTCCATTTGAGTCGGGCGGGGTGGTCAGGTCTTCTGAAGGTTGCTGTGAGCCCTGCCATGCCTGTGGACTGTTTGTCGGCTAATGACCTTGAGCACACTACCTGGAAGGAAGTGCAGTTCAAGGTTCATTTGGAGATGTTGGGGTTACCTGACCAGTCTGTGCTATGACAAGGACCATGGCTGCCAGGATTGGAGTCAAAAAGAACTAGTGCCTGAAACAATGGACCTGCCAGCTGCTAAAAAGGGGAAAGACGGAGGGTGTTGAAAAACAGCCCCTGAGTGTCTTCCCAGTGAGGTGAATGGGGCACCTGCCGTGGCCTCCCCTGAGCCCACTGAGGAGGGCACTGCTTCCCTTGATGAACTGCCTACACTTGCTGGATGACATGTAGAAGGAGGACCCACCAAGGAGGAGTCTTGTAGGGCACAAAGGGAGTGTCCAACTGACATGAAGAAACAGGATGAAGCCCAAACAGCAGGTGATGCCTCTGGGAGTTATCACATTTACTGGGAGTACAACCTCCTTTATAGAGAGCCTAAGGCTCCTGTACATGGGACAAGAAGGGCCCTGGTTGTCCCCCAATGCTACAGGGCTTTCCTACTGGAGAGGCTCACGAACGTCCCCTGGCAAGACACCTGGGCCAAGGCAAGACCTTTGCAAGCCTTGTCCCACACTTTTATTGGCCTAGGATCAAGAATTCCTCTGATGCATTCTGTAGGACTTGTGCAACCTGCCAGGTCAGTAGAAAGACAGGGCAGAGGCTGAATGCCCCCACCCTCAATAATCCTTGCCTGTTGTTGGCACACCATTTGAGTGGGTGGGCATCGACATTGTTTGGCCTATGGATGATCCTCAAACTGCATCAGGCAACAGTGTTATCCTGGTTTTGGTGGATCATGCCAATAGGCTCCCAGAGACAATTCCTCTGAGGACCATGACTGCACCTGCAGTGGGAAAGGCCATGATGGGGATTTTTACCCAAATGGGTTTCCCCATGGAAGTTGTGTCTGACAAGGGTACAAACTTCATGTCTGCATATATGCAGTAAATGTGAAAGGAGTGTTGGGTAACCTACAAGTTCTTCACCCCATACCATCAACAAACAAATGGGTTTGTTGAGAGATTCAATAAGATCCTGAAGGGCCTGATTAGAGGCCTACCTAAGGCCCTGAGAAATCAGTGGGACATCCTCTTGCCGTGCCTGTTATTTACCTACAGGGAGGTGCCCAATTGAGCTTCTATAAGGGCACCCTGTTAGAGGACATCTGAGTTTGGTGAAGAAGGGGTGAGAGAAAGCTCCAAGGAAGATTCCCCAGGATGCAGTGAGCTACATGCTGACCTTCAGAAGCCAAATGGCTAAGTTGTGGAAGCAAGCTTCTGACAACTTAGAAGCCAGTCAGGCTGTCATGAAAGTGTGGTATTACCAAAAGTCTACCAGAGTGGACTTACAGCCTGGACATAAAGTGTGGGTGATGAATCCTGTGGAACCCAGTGCCCTCCAGGACCGTTGGACAGGGCCTTATGAGGTGATTGAAAAGAAGGGTAGTGCCACCTACCACGTGGACCTTAAGACCCCAGGCAACCCCACAGGGTGCTACATATCAATCTCCTCAAACCCCAGTTTGAGAGGTCTGAGCTCGCCATGCTGTTGGTGACAGATGGAGAAGAGGAGGAGGAGAGTGAACCTCTTCCTGACTTCTTAGACTCCAAGGAGAAGGATGGGTCTATGGAGGGAGTAATCCTTTTCCCCAGTCTAATCCTGAAGAGCAGAGAGACCGCCACCAAGTGTTGGGACAGTACTTCTCTCTGTTCTCCCTTATTCCTGGGACCATCCACCTGTATACCCATGATGTGGACAAAGGGGACAACCTCCCTGTTAAGAATATGTCTCACAGGTTGTTGTATAAGGTGAGGGTCAGCATTAGGAGTGAAGTCTCTAAGATGCTGGAATAGGGGGGGGGGGATAGAACCCTCCAATAGCACCTGGTCTAGTCCTGTGGTGCTGGTGCCAAAAGCTGCCCAGAGGGCACCACACCTGAACTGAGGTTCTGCATGGATTATAGAGAGCAAAACTCAGTGACAAATACAGATGCTCATCCCATCCTATGGGCTGATGAGTTTATTGATAGATTAGGGGCTGCCTAGTACTTAAGAGCCTTTGAGCTTACATTGGGGTACTGGCATAAAACCCTTACTTAAGGTGCTAAGGAAAGGACAGCATTCTCCAACCTAGAGGGCCACTACCAATTGTTTGTGATGTGCTTTGGACTGAAAAATGCCCCTACCACCTTTGCAGAGGTTGGTGAACCAGTTTCCTGCTGATATGGAGGCCTTCTTAGCTGTCTATCTGGATGGCATAGTTGTATTCAGTAGCAGTTAGAAGGACCACCTTTTTCACTTTTAGGAAGTGCTTCAGGCTCTGCAATAGGCAGGCCTCACTATCAAGGCAGTAAGTGCCGGATAGGGCAGAAGCTTGTGGTGTACTTGAGACACCTAGTGGGCAGGGGTAAGGTGAAGCCCCTCCAGGCCAAGATAGAGACTATCAACTATAACACCTATAGTGGTCAAAGACTGACAGGCAGATTACTGGACTGCATAGGTAGTCCTCAGGGGATTGTAGCACTACATCTGTTAGTGCCTGGGTCATTGCATAAACACATGGTTAGTGACTGGATGATTAGAGTGCTACAAGGACAGTGCATGGTGATTTTATAAGTGCTTTGGTATTGGCACAGTGATTGGATAAGTATACGGTGCTGACAGGGTGATTAGAAGAGTGCTCACAGAGTGACAAGGGGAATGCTGGAGTGCATAGGTACTGCTCTGGGGATTGTAGCAGTGAATGTATTAGTGCCTAGGCCATTGCATGAAGAGTGCACAGGGAGTGACAGGGGGATTGCTGGACTGCATGGGTAGTGCTCTTGGGATTGTAGCACTGCATGAGTTAGTGCCAAGGCCATTGCATGAGTACATGGGTAGTACCTGGATGATTAGAGTGCTGCAAGGAGAGTGCATGGTGAATTTATAAGTGCTTGGGTTTTGGCGGAGTCATTGCATAAGTACACACATGTCACATCAGGCCCGCCCCCTCCCTTCACCACTGTGCAAAGGGCCCTCTGGCGTGTTTTAAGTTGGGGGACTAAGTCCCCTTGAATCCTGGGGGTCCCTTGGGTTCAACTAGCCCACCAGGTACCTCCAGTAAGTGCCACAGAGCTGCGTTGCAGGGAGGTATAAAAAGGGGCGTGGCCTTGGACCAGACCGTTGTAGCACTAATTCTACATTTTGGAACTAGGGCATTTTAACCTCGTTGTTCCTGTCAGATACAAAGAGAAGATCCTGTGTTATTCAGTGCCCTCGTTACCTTTTTTGTGGGTAGGGGTGCTTGTCACTTCGCTGCCCCGCCGGTGCACAAGACTGGGCTCCCCCACCTCGTGTGCCATCTGCAGGGCCTCTGCCCTCGGATCACTGGTTTCGGTTTCTGGAGTGGCAACATAAACAGTTGCTCCCAAAGGACTAGCCTGAACACTTAGGTGACGAAAATATTTGAGCGAATCTGTAAGAGGGAGGTGAAGCAAAATTAGACCTCAATCTAGCAATCAATGCAGGATAAATCCAAAGTCGTATATTAATAAATCAATGTATGGCTTATATGTATATGTTATAAAAAATGAATGTAATTAATTATCAGTTATGTTATTGCAGTACTTGAAACAATAGCGATTCAATTGTGTGAGTGTTAATCCACTGTCGCATACTATAATGTCCATAAAGTGTCCATTTGCTTGTTTGAGTTGTTAGCAAGATGACACTTGGTTGCGGGTGGAGCAAAAAGCAGAGGGTGTCAAAAACAAGCTACACAGTTCCAGTTTTAAAAATCCCACAGATCAGGAAAGTCGGACAGAGTCACGACCTTGTGGCGGCCAAGGCTTCCTCAACGCAATCCGGTATACTTTTGTTCGGATTTAAGCTGGGGTCTACCATTTTGCCCAAGCATACAGTCCTGAGGTTGGACTTGCTTATCCATTAAATCAGAGGTTGACAAGCTGTGCTCTGACATCAATGTGCTCTTTTGTGGAACAGCCATGGGCGTTACAGATGCTGTTATGCCGACAACTAGGCTCCTCTGAGGGCTCCCTCCCAAGCATGAAGTTCTCGTCTTAGCCCCGGAGACCAGACACACCCTACCTCTTGTGATTTATCAAACTGCCATGTGCTGCAGAAGCTGAAGGCTATGGACGTGGGAGCGCCTAAGTGACAAGGACATATCCCCGCCAGCCTGGGAACCAATAAAACCACCAGGGTCAGATTGGGAAGGCGGGCAATCGGGCATTGGCCAAAGCGCTAGTGCCTAAGGGTGATACGTGGGTCGTATTTTTTCAAGGCCCCTGCTTCTTTCCTGCCCTGCCAGGCCATAGCAATTCAGGCTATGGTGGGCGGGCGAGGGTGGTAACTGGTAAGTGTCATCATCGGCCTTACTGGGGGCCAGGTTTTGCTCCATTTGTTGGGCCATTCTTACCTCAGCCCCCATGGGGACGGCTAAACCCAGAAGCAGCGTCTTGCCCCTGACCCCTCCCCTGCCAGGCCATCACATTCAGGCAATGGTGGGCCAGGGAGGATGGGAGTATGCAAGGGCCCTACTGGGGGTCTGGGATTCTCTGACTATGGGCCATCTACATCTCAGCCCCCCTTGGAGCAGCAGCAGCTGTGTCCTTTTTCTTGACCCCTCCCATGCAAGGCCCTCGCCCTGAGGCTATTGAGGGATCAGGAGGTCGTGAAGTAAGAGAAGCCTTCCTGGAGGGTGTGTGCATTTGCATAGGCCTCGCTGTGAAGCAACCTTTATTAAGCTTTTATTAAACTGCTGACTTGAAAGTGGGAAACCATCCTGTGATTCTCGGCAAATCACTTAATCTCCCAACACCTGAAGTAACAAGTATTTGCAATGCAATAGGTCTCGCATTTATGCGAGTTTGAGCTATTGACATTGCAAATAACAATGCCTTTTATTTTTGTTTTCATTTTAAAAACATAAATAAAAGGCATTGTCATTTACAATGCCATTAGCTTAAACTCGGGTAACTGCGAGACCTATTGCATTGCAAATGCTTGTTGTTATTTCAACATCGTAGAAAATCCACACGTTTTCATCTATTCGCGGTGTTTCGTGTCCTTTCGTGATGTTTCACTATCTCATAGGAAAGGTTCTGGAGCGAAAATTCCAAGATATTTTTTCCTGAGTGAAATTGTTTTATTAATGGGCGGATTTCACGTTTCTCAGAATGTTTCGCTCCGTGCTGATCGTAGCCCTAACCTGGACTACTCTGTGTGAGAATCCTCGAAATCAAGAAGTAGCTGTACTATGAAGCGCTGTGAGGCCATACTAGCGGCAGAAGAGTAAAGTGACATAAACATGTCTAATATCGCATAGTATGGTAGCTTAATAACATAACACATATCCAAAGCCAGTCATCTTCCATCCCACCCCTCCGCCATGACCCTCACAGACCCCCTCCTGCCTCAGCAGAGTCTCCGAGGGGGGCAGACACGGATCATCGCAAGCCACTGGGGGCCGAGGTGGCGGTGAGACAGCCCGGCTTGTCAAGGCCACCCCCAGCAAAGATTGACCCCTCACGGCCGTCAACAGACACAGTCCTGATGGAATGAGACACCCGGGCAGCGAGTGATTTCTATTAAAGTCACTTTCGATCTAACCTCAGACCCCTGCGGTCCCCATAGCTTCTCCCCAGTTACGGAATCAGACCCTTTAAGTTTTGATGGCAACAAGAAATTATGCGGAGTGTAGCGCCTCTTGCCACCTAGCCCCGCCTCTACCCTCGTTAGCAGTCCGCAAATTGGAGTGAAAAGCACCTTCGCTGAGCAGTTCACGCGCACTGTGTCTGTCAGGAGATGGATGCGTGCAGAGTGTCACGGGGCTTTTGGGGTTTTTCGTGGAACATACAAATTATATTTTATTATCACTGCTTTCACGCAAACCCACAGTATATCTGATGACGCGTTTATATTTGTAGCGCTTCATCCCGCACCTGTTCCGTTTCTAAGCTCTGTAAATAAGGTGCATTTACAAAAGAAACTTTTTCAGTGCGCATATTAAGTTACATGTGTAATGTACCCTGCTGCTCTTGTAAATGCCATTGGGTCAAGTTCGTGCTATACAAAAGTGCAAAAAAATAGTAAAACAGTAAAGAGGTATTAAAAACGAGGTAGAGTGTATACCGCTAGCTTTGCAGGAGTCCCAGAGATAGCAGCGCATCTCGGGTCAGGGTGTGATGGGGTGGGGGGGTGGGGGCGGGGGATCATGCTTTACGTCGCCAGCACGCATGGAGGACTCAGAGCGTTCGGACTGTCTTATCTCACTCTAAACCAGCGCTTCCATCTATCTTTGGCCAGCGGTGAAAGAAATCTCCCCACTGTGACACTGTAACCCCTGGTTTTCCGCATCAGTGATTAATGAGGCCCTAATCTATTTTCTGTTTCCCTGAACGGTCGTGGAGTGCACTGTCCGGGTCGCATCTATCACTGGCGTGCGTGCGCTCCTGTCCCTGCTGCAGGATTCCGCTGGAGGTCTCTGAGGTGGGGTGATAAGTAACAGGGCAGCGGAGATATCCTGTGGCTTGATGCACAGAACAAGCACTGCACTGCGCAGAACCAGCGAGTTCCCGGGACTGTCCCGCGCTCCACGGAGTCCCCTACAGACATTATCAAGGAACTCCATCTCATACATGCACAGACGCGCAAAGAGTCCACAGCAGCAGCGCGCGCGTTATGCACGGAAGATGCCAGCCAGCCTCTGGCACTTCGGCATCTAGTCGTAGTTTCTCGTTCTAATGAAGAAAACACTCGTAAAAAAGGAAATAGAACAAAAGTCCACTAACATATAAGGTCCCAAAGGCGAGACCGATGCATTGCAAATGCTTGTTTTATCTTTTTCTCTCACCTTTTCTTTCTCCCTCCGTCCGAGCACAAGATGGCTGCCAACTCTTCCTGTTTGAAGTGTTGGCAGCCAATCAGAGCCAAGCTCGTGCTTGTGTGGTTAGGTCCCGCCCAGATATATAAAGTTTTTATTTTTTTAATTTCTCAGGAACTACTGAACTGATTTACACCATTTTAAAAAAAGGTCTCTTTCTGAACCAAGGGCTACCTTTTTGCCAAATTTGGTGTAATTCCGTTCAGCAGTTCGGGCTGTAGCTTTGTCTAAAGTTTCTCATGGAAAATAACATGGGGAAAACACGTTTTGGGACCCCCCTTTTTTCTCGGCCCCCACTTCGCAAATCACCCCGAAACTTTCAAGACAGGAGTTGACTGGAGCGCCCCACTAGTTTTGAAAATTTCGAGACGATTCGTCAACCGGCGCCAAAGTTATTGGGCAAAACAAAAAATGCTTTTCCTATGGAAAATAGGTCCTAACTATAACTACCTACTGGCGACCGCCAGTAGGTAATATATATATATCTATATATATCTATATTCACTGAAAAAACCATAGGTTTCAGACACGTTATAGTTACAAATTAGCATTTAAAAAACCTTTGAAATTCACTGAAAAAACCATAGGTTTCAGACACGTTATAGTTACAAATTAGCATTTAAAAAACCTTTGAAATTCACTGAAAAAACCATAGGTTTTAGGGACAGTTATAGTTACTTGGACATTGCACTCGTACAAAACCCGTGAAATTCCCCCGTTATAGTTAGTTCAGCTAACTATAACTCGCGCCTCGCAATGCACTGCTGATGACGTCACATATTACATCACTCATGACATGGTCAGTGACATCACTGATGACATCACTGATGACATCTCAAATGACATCACTGATGACATCACTGATGACATCACTGATGACATCATCCAGTGACTGTGTGTTTCTGTAAAGTTTAAATATTTTTAATATATATAGGAAAAGACGTATTGAAGAATGAGTGGGTGTGTAAGTGTCTGTATGGATGATTTAGTAGGTGCGTGACTGACTCTATAAGTGAGTGATTTAACGTATCTTACTGAATGCATGGGTTAGTGACTAAACTGGATGAATGTCTGTATCCGTCTGTCTGTTGCTGTGTAAGTGGCTGCATGTGTTTGTGAATAGCTACATGAGTGTCTATATGAGTTATTGAATGCTTGTCTGAGTATCTGTATGGGTGCCTGAGTGTTTGTGTGGGAGGGGTGTGTGCAACTCTGTGCATAGATGTGTGAGTGGGTGATTCACTGGGTGGATGGTTTCAAGAGTGCATCTGTGATAGACTGTATGGGTGGGTAAGTGTGTGTAAGAGTGTGTTAGTGAGTGAATGTATGTCCCAGTGGTACATGTGTGAGTAACTACATATGTGAAAGGCAGTATATATGTGTGTTGGAGTATATAAATAGCTATAAGCAAGAGTGAGTGATTGTGATAGTGGCTGTATGGATGAGTGTGTGCTTGTATCAGTGATTGTATAAGAGCGTAACAATGTGCTACTATTTGTATGAGTAAGTGAGCTGGTGTGTGTATAACTGTATAGGTTAGTAAATGGCAGTGTGTTTAATTATTTGCATGACTGACTAGGTGTGTGAGTATCTCTATGGATGAGTGGCGTTGTTTGAGTGTCTATATAGGAGTAAGAGTGCATATGATAGTCCTGTACTGAGTGACCGTAAGTATGAGTGACTGTACGGGTGAGTGAGTGGATGTGTGTGTGTAGACCTAAGAATCAGTAAGTGGGTATGTAGTTATTGGTGTTGGAGTGTCTATGGTTTTGCGAATGGCAGTCTGTAATTTAGAGTGGGTGTATCAAAGGTTATATTAGGGTGTGAGGAGGTGCATCAGATTATCACGTGGATGATGTCATCAGTGATGTCATTTGAGATGTCATCAGTGATGTCATCAGTGATGTCACTGACCATGTCATGAGTGATGTAATATGTGACGTCATCAGCAGTGCATTGCGGGGCGCGAGTTATAGTTAGCTGAACTAACTATAACGGGGGAATTTCACGGGTTTTGTACGAGTGCAATGTCCAAGTAACTATAACTGACCCTAAAACCTATGGTTTTTTCAGTGAATTTCAAAGGTTTTTTAAATGCTAATTTGTAACTATAACGTGTCTGAAACCTATGGTTTTTTCAGTGAATTTCAAAGGTTTTTTAAATGCTAATTTCTAACTATAACGTGCCTGAAACCTACGGTTTTTTCAGTGAATTTCAAAGGTTTTGTAAATGACAATTTTTAATTCTATTAATTGTTATATTAATTTTTTTCATACTGATTTACTACATTTTTAGAAACAATTTTTTTTAACATATTTTATTTTTTAAATTACATTGTAATTACATTATACATTACATTACAAAAAATACTTTCTCAGAATGAATTACTTTAGTTTAAATACTTTGCAGATAGGCAATAGACTTTTAAGTACAGTAGTTACAGTTGTTGCAATGGGCAACACATTTTCAAACACAATGCAACATTCAGCTCAATGTGAATTTCTAGTTAAATGCAATTAGTTACTTTATGGATTACTTTTGTAACCACAGGACTGGATCCTGGATTCAGTCCTGGTACATCTCCTGTAAACAGTTGAGTAAAAGCGTTTTGGTTACAGTCGTGATTTTTAAGGAATATTATTGTATTTTAAAAGTTGACACTTAGAAACTTTTTCTCATAGAATCACCAATGTTATCCTATGGAAGGAAATTCACTTAGCAGGTAAAAACTGTTATCGTTACTTTTTCTTACTCAGTGTTGGATCCTGGATCCAGCACTGGTGCATCTCCTGTAAACAGTTGAAAGAATGCGTTTAAGTCATACAGGCGATTTTTAAGGAATATTTGTAGTTTGTGAAAATCAACACTTTGAAACTTTTTTGCTGAAAACCAGTCAATCTTAGCCTATGAAGGAAATTCAAGTTACCGGTAAGTACGGTTAAAATTACTTTTCAGGACCAGTACTGGGCTGAAAGATGCAGCACTGAGGTCTCTCCTGATAACAGGTGAGTAAATCGGAATTCGTATTTCGGCTGATTTTAGAGGAATATTTTAAAGTTCCAAAACTCCACACTTAGAAGAATTTCCAAGTGAAACCAGTCAATGTTAGCCTATGGAAGGAAATTCAAGTTACTGGTAAGTACGGTTAAAATTACTTTTCAGGACCAGTACTGGGCTGAAAGATACAGCACTGAGGTCTCTCCTTATAACAGGTGAGTAAATCGGAATTCGTATTTCGGCTGATTTTACAGGAATATTTGTATGTTTCAAAAATCAACACTTAGAAACTTTTTCAGCAAAAAGCAGGCAATGATATCCTATGGAAGGAAATTCAAGTTACTGGTAAGTACGGTTAAAATTACTTTTGAGGATCAGTACTGGGCTGAAAGATGCAGCACTGAGGTCTCTCCTGATAACAGGTGAGTAAATCGGAATTCGTATTTCGGCTGATTTTAGAGGAATATTTTAAAGTTCCAAAACTCCACACTTAGAAGAATTTCCAAGTGAAACCAGTCAATGTTAGCCTATGAAGGAAATTCAAGTTACCGGTAAGTACGGTTAAAATTACTTTTCAGGACCAGTACTGGGCTGAAAGATGCAGCACTGAGGTCTCTCCTGATAACAGGTGAGTAAATCGGAATTCGTATTTCGGCTTATTTTAGAGGAATATTTTAAAGTTCCAAAACTCCACACTTAGAAGAATTTCCAAGTGAAACCAGTCAATGTTAGCCTATGGAAGGAAATTCAAGTTACTGGTAAGTATGGTTAGAATTACTTTTCAGGACCAGTACTGGGCTGAAAGATACAGCACTGAGGTCTCTCCTGATAACAGGTGAGTAAATCGGAATTCGTATTTCGGCTGATTTTAGAGGAATATTTGCACAATGGTGAAGGGAGGGGCGGGGCCTGAGGTGACATCTGTGCAAACGCGCCCCGTGGCGCGTTTTAAGTTGGGGGATTAAGTCCCCTTGAATCCTGAGGGTCCTTAGGGGCCAACTAGCCCACCAGGAACCTCCAATATGCGCCAGGGGCTGCGTTGCAGAGACGTGTAGAGAGGCCACACCCCTTTTACACCTCTCTGCAACGCAGCTCTGTGGCGCTTTCTGGATGTACCTGTTGGGCTAGTTGGCCCCCAGGGACCCTCAGGATTGAAGGGGATTTAATTCCCCATCTTAAAACGCGCCACGGGGCCTGTTTGCACACATGTCACCTGAAGCCCCGCCCCTCCCTTCACCACTGTGCAAACGCGCCCCGTGGCGCATTTTAAGTTGGGGGATTAAGTCCCCTTGAATCCTGAGGGTCCCCGGAGTCCAACTAGCCCACCATATACCTCCAAAAGCGCCACAGAGCTGCGTTGCAGAGAGGTGTAAAAGGGGTGTGGCCTCTCTACACGTCTCTGCAACGCAGCCCCCTGGTGCATATTGGAGGTTCCTGGTGGGCTAGTTGGCCCCCAGGGACCCCCAGTATTCAAGGGGAATTCGTTCCTCCTCTGCAAACGCGCCAGGGGCGCGTTTGCAGAGTGGTGAAGGAAGGGGCGGGGCCTGCGGGCCCGATCGTTTAAAAAAATAATAATAATTTTTGTCCCCTGAAGGGGGGCTGTGTAGCCCCCTTCCTTTTTCCTGTTTTTATGCCCTGGGGACCCCATCCCCCAGGGCCTTACCCTTTTTTTTAATTTTTAATAAAAAAAAACGGGAAGGGGGCCGCGTGGCCCCCTTCCCTGGGCCTGTATTGGCCCCGGGGACCCCATCCCCCGGGGCATGGCCTTTTATTTTTATTCTTTGGAGGGGGCTGCGTGGCCCCCTCCTCTGGCCATTTAAGGCCCCGGGGACCCCATCCCCCGGGGCCGGCCTTTCCATTTTTAAAATTTTTTTTAATTTTTATTTTTTGGGGAGGGGGCCGCGTGGCCCCCTCCTGGGCCACTACTTGCCCCGGGGACCCCATCCCCCGGGGCTGGCCCTCTCCGTTGGGGACTGTGGGGGTCCCCAATCCCCCACAGTCCCGCCGGCTCCCCACGTCCCTTGGGAGCCGGCATTGCTTTTCCACATGGGGAGCAGCTGACATGCTGCTCCCCATGTGGAAAAGCATGTGCTTTGGATATTGGAAGAGAGAGCAGGTTTCCCTGCTCTCTCTTCCAATATCCAAAGCAGTTGCTATGGCAGGACGGGAGCCGCGAGGCTCCCGTCCTGCCATAGCAAACTACAGTGTCCCGGGGTAGGCACCCCGGGACACTGCAGGAGCCGGCCCTGGGGGTGGCGGTCCCCAGTGCCATCAAGGGCTCCAGGAGGGGGCCGCGCGGCCCCCTCCCTACATCAGCACAGCCCCGGGGAGGTGGTGGTCCCCGGGCTTCGGGGTCCAAAACGGACCCCCATTTTAATTTGTTAGTGCCCCGGGAGGTGGCGGTCCCCAGGGCGTGTGGGGGCTGGAGCCCCCCACACAGGTTGTTAAATTAATTTAAAAAAGCCCCGGGAGGTGGTGGTCCCCAGGGCTGCGGGAGGGCTCAGAGCCCTCCCGCACCATTTTTTAAAAAGCCCCGGGGGTGGTGGTCCCCGGGGCTTGGGGGCCCTTGAGGCCCCCACACATTAAATTATTCCCCCCCACCATGCCCCCGGGACTTGGGCCACCCGGGGGCCAATTAACATCGAAGCGCGGGAGACCGTGCTTCGATTTTTTTTTTTTTTGGCAGGATTCGCGCACCCTGAGCGCATCCTGCCGATTTAAAAAAAAAAAATGCTTTTTTTTGCCCAGGGGGTCCTTGTGGGACCCCCTGAGCAGGCCTAGGGGGTTAGGGGGTTTCTACCCTGACCCCTTTGTGCGTTTTGCTCACTTGTTTCTTTTTTTTTTCTCGGCGGGATCCGCGCACCCTAAGCGCATCCCGCCAATTTAAAAAAAAAAGAAAATCTTTTTCTGCCCAGGGGGTCCTTGTGGGACCCCTGAGCAGACCTAGGGGTCAGGGTGTTTCTACCCTGCCCTCTTTGCGCTTTGCGCACTTGTTTCTGTCCCTCGGTTCTACCGAGGGATAAAATGGCTGCCAACACTTCTTGATTTGGAGTGTTGACAGCCAATTAGCATGCAGCTCGTGATCGGGAGGGTACGCGGATCCGACGCGCCCATAGATATATATGTGATTTTAATTGTGAATTTCTCAGGAACTACTGAACGGATTTACACCATTTTAGCAAAAGGCACCAGTCTGAACCAAGGGCTACCTCTTTGCCAAATTTGGGGTAATTCCGTTCAGCAGTTCGGGCTGTAGCTGCGACTAAAGGTTCCTATGGAAAAATGAATGGGGAAAACGTGTTTTGGGACCCCCCTTTTTTCTCGGCCCCCGCTTGACGTATCACCCCAAGACTTTCAGGGTAGGAGCGGACCGGAGCGCCCCAACAAGTTGGAAGCTTTCGCGAAGATTCTTCAACCGGCGCCAACGTTATTGCAAATAGAATGTCGCGGATTTCCTATGGATAATAGGTCCTAACTATAACTATCTACTGGCGACCGCCAGTAGATAATATATATATATATCTATATATATATATATATATATATATCTATATATATATATATATATATATATATTGCACATTTGCTCCAAATGGTTGCCCTCCACTCGGGCTCAGCTTTCCACACGTTTACCAGGGCAAAATGAAGCACAGCACTTACAGGAACTGACTTCAAAAGGGCTTTAATAAAATATAACAAAGAGCCTCTTCATACGAAGCCTTCACAAGCTAAGTGCAGGGGTGCATACAAAACGATGACCTACGCGTTTCGGCTTGCGCCTTCTACTGGGTCCAAAGTGTGCTAACAACGTGTCCATTTAAAGGGGAAGCATAGTTCATTTCCCCCCACCACCAATTAAAAAACAAGGTCAATTTCTTAAAGGAGGCACGTTCAAAATTGGAATCATGTATAGTTTAGACATAAACAAAATAGCTTTATCTTACTTTACATTCTTTCTCTATTTTTCAAAGTGACATGAATAAATACATATTATCAATTTGTGAAGTACACCATCTAATCCTTCATATTTATGTCATTTTCTTATTAATAATCAATAGAGCCCCAGACTTCCAGTATTATGTCGATTATGTGTAATAGTTCAATCTCTCCCAAAACATCATGCTACTCTTTTAATTCAATCTCTAGTAACACCCCTTACATTGCTTCAAGTTTATTTATATGTTCTTACTTCTAGATTCAAATTTATATACTAATAAAAATGACAAACACTACCGAAAGGTGCAATGTGCATATTTCCTGGGCTCCAGGGAAGAATCTGCGAGAAGTGCCAGGAAGGTCTAAAGTGCCTGTGCTTATACAAGTACAAAGTGCAAATGTCCTCTATCAACAAGTGAAAAAATCTAAAAAGATCTAAAACGAGGAGGTCACTAAAAGCATTATATTCAAAAAGATGGGTTCTATAAAACCCGCTCTTAACTTACTATACCTTTCAGTACTCTATATTTACACCATAAATATAAAGTGCTTAGTGCTTATTCGTAGAAACTTTTCCGTATTCTACTCTGTATAATATTACCTCAACTGACCTCCATATAGTATTCCAAACAATTTTCCACTGGACCATTCAAATCCACATTATCAGATGTATACATTGCTGATCGATATATGATGGAGTAAAACTCCATCATTAATGTCTGTTAGTGGAAAAAATTATGTTCAGATATACTTCATCATTATTCACTTGAAAATATAAGCCCTTAAATGATCAACTTACTCGCCATTTCAAGGAATAATACCTAATGCAACAATTGCACATATGCGGTGCACAATAAGGTGATAAAAAGTTATAAAAAGAGAGATTGTCAAAAGGAGGGAGATAAAACACAATAACTGGGCCCATTGATTAAAATTGCGGTACACTTAAAACCCAAAGATACCAAGTTTTAAGACATGTCTGAGGCAGGTTAAATGATAAACATTATTACAAGAAGGTGTATAGTTCCGCATCCGCATTCAGGCCCCACGGCATCTCTGTACCCAAATTGACAATCCATCTTGATTCTGCACGTCTCAATAACAACTCTCTGTCTCCCCTCTGATAATCGTTGTTATATGTTCAATACCAGAGTACGAGAGTGTGTTTTTATCTAAAATCCCTTCATGCTCTCTCCAGATATGTTTGGCCATCACATACGCAAAGTCCTTGTTCAATATGGCTCGCAAATGTTGTAGGATGCGCAATTTTAGTTTATTCACTGTACTTCCGATATATCTTTGGCCGCATTTACATTCCAAAAGGTAAACCACGTGGGTGGTTTCACACGTGATCCTTTCCTTAATTGTTTTTTTCAAACCTTGAATGGTCATAACTTCTGTCATATTGCGGCCATAGTTACAGGCTTTACATCTTGCGCATTTCACAAAGCCCTTCTGTGATAACCAAGTTGTTTTTTGTAGATATACAGGTTTGTTGGAGAAGTAGCTTTGTGTCAATAGTCCCCCTAGTGAGGGTACTTTTCTGTAGGTGACATTGGCCTGTTGTTTGATGAAGGGTTTTAATTCCTGATCTTTCTTAAGGACACCCCAATGTTTATTGAGCGTCTGTTTCACCTTCTGATTCGAGCTGTTAAAATCTGTAATGAATCTCACTGGTTCCACATTCAACTCAGACGACATTTTCATGTTCTTGGGTAACAATAAGTTCTCTCTTATGGCATTGGTTGCTCTTTCCCGTGCATTCTCTAAGACCATCAAAGGATAACCTCTTCTTTGGAAACGAACCATCATTATAGACATCTGTTTAATAAACTCCTCCTCCTCAGAGCAGTTCCTACGCGCCCGCAGGAACTCTCCATAGGGGATACTCCACTTAAGGGCTTTTGGATGTGCGCTGTTAGCGTGCAGAATGCTGTTGCATGATGTGGTCTTTCGGAAGAGGGTGGTGCACGTTCTCTCATTCTCAATGTAGACCCTTATGTCCAAATAATCCACCACGGTTCTACTGTATGTATACGTGAATTGAAGGTTGAGTGAGTTGACGTTCAAAGATGACAAAAAACATTTTAACTCTTCCTCCTCTCCTTCCCAAATGAGAAACAGGTCATCTATATAACGGACCCAGAGCACCACCCTCTCCAGGTTGATGTTATTACTTTCTGACCACAAGCATTCTGTCTCCCAGAAGCCCATGGTGAGATTGGCATATGTTGGCGCAAATGATGTCCCCATGGCAGTCCCTTGGTTTTGCCTATAGAATTTTCCATCAAATACAAAGATATTATTGTTCAAACAAAAGGACATCATTTCGAGGAGCATGTTGGTATGGCTCAATAAACTCAATGATCTCGATCTCAGAAAATACTCACATGCCTTAAGACCGTCTGTGTGAATGATGGAGGTATATAATGAAACCACATCAATTGTGGCCATGATGTAATTAGGTTTCCAATGGGTGTTATTAATTCTATTGAGGAAATCCATTGAGTCTCGTAAATACGATGGAAGATCAGCAACATAGGGGAAGAGGAAAATATCAATGAACCTCGAGGTGTTTTCGAGTAATGAGCCACATGAACTCACAATTGGTCGCCCAGGAGGATTTTCTAAGCTCTTGTGTACTTTGGGCAGTACATACAGAGTCGGCAGGATTGGGTGCTCTGTCTTCAGATAACGCAATTCATCATCATCAATTACGCCTATTCCATGCCATTGTTTTAATTTCTCATGGAAGATCACTTTAATGTCGTTGGTGGGATTAGATTTCAACTTTTCATACTTGGTGGCATCTCCCAACTGTCTTCTGACCTCTAGAAGATATTTATTCCGGTCCATCACAACGACATTGCCACCCTTGTCGGATTGTTTGATGATTATACTTATATCTTGTCGGAGATCTGACAGTGCCCACCAGTCATCCCTTGACATGTTGGTATTTGTCGGATTATTATGCTCTTTTTCTTTAACATAGATGTCCCTCAGGTCTTCTGCCACAAGTTCCTGAAAGACATCTACCCTGTTCCCTGGTGGTAACTGTGGGCAAAACTTTGATTTTCCTTTACATCCACTCCTGGCGGACATGTTCGTCTCAATGCCTAGAGCCACACATACATCAGTTGCTGTTGCATTATCTGGCATAGATTCTTGCTGAGTTTCCTCATTCATCAGATCCTGTATGGTTCTCAGGGACTCAATGTCTTCACTTGTAAGATTCGTGAGTGATGTTCCAAGCTCTGTTTTTGAGAGACGGGTAGATCTGTTCATAAAGTATTTTTTTAATTTTAATTTTCTACAAAATTTATAAAGATCTACACGCGTAGATGCCAAATCCATGCCAGAGTTAGGACAAAACGTTAATCCTTTATTAAGTAGGTTCATGTGTTTGATGTTCAGTTTTTTGCTGGAAAGATTGATCACAAGGTTGTCTTCCATTGCTGATTCTTTATTTATTATTTCCCCTTCTTTCCTTTTCCTCTTCCCCTGCCTCTTCCTGCTGCGCCTTGTTCTGTTCGTTCTTCCAGTGCGGTTGGGGGTGATGGAGCTCCTCTTCCCCTTGTCGTCATGCGCAACAGTCGCATCTCCCCGGGAAAACCCATCCTTGATCTTCCCAGTGCTGCTCCTTCGTCCCCCGAGCTCACTTCAGAGCTTTCCGCACTGGACATTCTTGTTTGGTCTTGCTGCTGAATTTGCTCCATGGATTGTTTTTTGTAATTGGAGTCAAAGCGACGTGCGAAGGTGTAGACTCTACCTGAGGCATAATCAATCCTGTCTCTGTTAAACTTCTTTACTTTTTTTAGCTGTATTTCATTCTCATGCTTCTCAAGTCTTTTTTCCAGTTCTTCCAGAGATTTTTTACCCTCCGCTGTTTCCCAAAACTTCTCAAGGGATTTCTCTAGTGCGGCAATTTTCTCCATTGCCTCTTTAAGTCTCCTTTCAGCATGTATTATTAAGGTCTCCAATAGTTTCATGGAACAGTCTGTGGTATCACTCTGCCATTTAAGTAAGAGGTCAGTATCAAGATCACTTAAGGTGGGTAGCACAAAAATTCTCAAACCCCTTGGAATACGTTTGCAATCAATATATTTCTTAAGTGTCACGCTTTCCCACCATTTATTGACTTCCATCACCCTGGCTTGTTCCAACTCTTTCATTTGTACTCGTGGTGTATTTGATGTGCTTGGTGTTTGACTAGATCTTAGTCCTTCTGTTAGATCCCCACTGTCATTAAACAAATCCTTGAGTGCAGATTCGCGTTTACTCCATCTATCTGCCATGTTATTAAAGACTGGATTACCGGTTCCTCGGTTTTAATCACAAGGAGATAAGAATCAAGTCACTTAAATTTTGAAAAATGTTGTTCGTCTCCCACGCTGACCTTGCATTTCAATGTATGCACCCCTATAAAATTACTGCAGTTTACGATATGCCCTTCGTGAAATGTCAGTTACTGAAAAAACACAAGCAGAATTCCCTTTCGGTTTCGTACCGTCTGCTTTGTCCGCCGGAAAACAATCCTGAGCCTCGGATTCACCAAGGATACATATCTATATATATGCAGGTAAATTTCGTCGTATTGCTTCCTTTCTCCCGGAAAGACGAACACAGACCCAATATTTCGTGCAAAATAGTTTATTGTTTTAATGCACGACCGCCATGACGCGTTTCAGCCCTCCAGGGGCCTTGATCACATATATGGCAGTTGCCAGTAGGTAGGTAGGTAGTTATAGTTAGGACCTAGTCTCCATAGGAAAAGCATTTTTTCACTTGCCTATAACTTTGGTTTTGCTTAACCAATCATAACATTTTCCCCAAAAAGTTTCAAGGTAGGTTCTGGTTGTCATGGAACGTTTGGGGGTGAGCTATGCAGTGGGGAGCAAGAATTTGGGGCACAAAATAAGGGTGCATTTGTAATGTTAATTCCCATAGGAACCTTTAGCCACACTTACAGCCCGAACCACTGAATGACCTTACACCAAATTTGGCAGGCAGGTAGATGTTGGTTCAAGGAAATGCCTTTTGCCTATTTGGTGTAAATCCGTTCAGTATTTTGTGAAATTTAAGCCAAAAATCGCAGCGATAGCTCTGGTCGCGGATAGTTCGTGACGGTTTCGTGATTAATTGCGAATGCACGCGCCAATGGGAATGCTCTGATTATCTGTGCGGAACCTGAACAGAAAGTTGCGGCCGCCATCTTTTTGCTAAGGAATGGTTCTCGGGGCTGAAAGTTTCTGAAAAAAGCTAACATAAGAGGTCAGAGTAGAGGTACTCTGACCCCATGTTTGAGAAATGGGGGTGTTAGTGACAAGTTCTGTGTCCAAAATAGTTTTTTTTAATCGCTCACGATACTGACCACGATGACACGACCATCAGCGCTGCCCTCATGTACCATCGTGGAGATGTTGTGACCATAGCAAAGTCATAGCGAACATTGGTGGGAATGTAAACAAATATATCAGTGAATCATTAATACGCAGTTTCATAGAGATATTGATATTCTGATCAATGTTTTTATAGAGTTATTTATATAGTAAGTTATCTACTGTGATGGTAAGAATTAATTATATAGTTATCATTTTTTAATGTGGTGTTGGCTATTGAATTCCTGCTTTTGCTTTCCGCTTTCACGACATAACCGCGGGGACCGCGATGACCAGTCATTGCAATCACCGGCCTCACTGCCAAAATGAAAAATAGGTTTTAGAGATGGTTGCTCTAGAAATACACTAGAAAAACATGAGTTTGAAGTGTACAGTAATAAACCCCTAGTGTGTAAAATACTGTAATATGTGTGCATATATGTGAATTCACTTTATGGAAACAGTGCGATCATTGCGGTTAACGGCGACGTTGCAATGCCCCGAGTAACCGCAGAAATGGAAAATAGGTCTGAAGGATGTTTTTTAAAGAAACTTAGTACAAAAATATGAGTTTAAACATGCTTTCAAAGAAGTATTTATATAGTAATATGTGTAGTGCAAAGTTCAGAATGGATTTTTTTACATATTATTTTTGGATGTGTTGGTGGTCATTGAATGACTGCTTTTGTTTTCCGTTTTCGCGATGTGTCCACGGGGATCACGATGTCATAGCAAAGATTGTCAAAAACTAAAAAAAAAAACCTTTAGAAAAAAACTTCACAATATTTGGGGTACTAGGGTGGCTCTGACAAGAGCCATTGCATTTGTTGTGTGTGTATGGCTGCTACACATAAGACCTGATGCAGAATTTCATGTTACTTAGAAACACCTTGTTGCCTTCATCTGTAAAGTGCACTCCAATATTTTTATAAATTCCATGCATGTCAAAACGCAGATTGTTGTTATAGGTACAGCCCATGCGATGGTCTCTGAGGAATGCAGAAACCGTTTTATTAACATGTTTCCTGGCTTTGTCAATCTGTGGACTGAACGGATTTGATCACTTCCATTTCTGTCTTTGGCATATATTAGAGTACACCAAGACAGTGTGAGGGAAAAGCGACATCAGTTTTACTAAGGTTTCTTTCATTAGGATTTTCAGCCCTACCCCAGTCAATGTGCCTCGGTCATTGCCACCACAGTGAACAATCATGAGGTGAGGAGCTTGGGAATACATAATAGATTTGACCAAAGCCAGCAAATGATGAAACTTTAACCCTCTCTGGCCAAACCAAGTAATCTGCACATTTGGCAAACCCAAGTCCCTGTCAATATCTCTCTTTTTTTGCAGCCTCTTTAGCCTAACAGATATAGCTGTGGCCCACAATCCATACTCTAAGCATTTTGAAGTTAAGGAGCAATAGTAGTCAGGAGAAGGCTGAAGGTGAATGAGGTAGTTTTCCAAAGGAAAAACAGTTAAAATGGAAGTGTTTTTTTTTTTGTTTAAAGATATATTTCAGTGGTTGCTGTCAGCATGAAGGTGAATAAAATTAGGTATTATGTTGGATGCCTTAGCAAGAAGTCTTATTATTGGCTGTTGTTTGAAAAAAGAAATGTAATGCAGACATGGATATGCTTTTGAATCTGTGGAGTAAAGCACACCTGCTGTATCTTATTTGGAAGTAGCATGCTCCTTCTAGAATGTGCTGTGAAGTTGTGACCTAATGGTTCAACTGGGTTGCTAGGTACACTGAGCTAAGCGTGTATTTGGGGAAGGGTATTAAAGAGACAGAACATTTTTTTAAAAGTTGAGGAGTGATGACACAATTTAAGTAATGGCAATCTTTAATTTCTAACTCGGGACTGTGTAATAAACTGTTGTTCAGTATTTAAATTTAAAAAACTGAAGCTAGCTATCGGTTTGACCTCCCTTTTTTATTTGGGATTTCTCCGCTATCATTGTGAAAACATTGCGAAAACGCGCCGACAGGAAACTCATTTTGAAAGAGAGGGAAAGGGTTAACAGATGCTAACCATTCACAAATGGAGATGCAGTAGTCTAAAATGAAAGACATGATTTCGTTTTCTGCCTTTCTCATGATGATAGAGTGGAAAGTTGAAGAGGTTGCCATTTTAGAGTTGCTTTCTATGAGAGTGGTCTACCATTCTTATGCTTAGTTTTTACAAATCTTAAAAGTGTCAAAACTATCCAGAAAGAGCTAAAACAACAATATAATCTACAAACTCAATTCACTGGTATTATTATAACTTTTTAATTATATTAAAAAATGTACATTAGAAATGAAGCTGTATATGGGAGTTTGATTAAAAAGAGTAGTGATGTGAAAAAAATATATCTGATGAACTGTATCTGGCAGAGGGTATGGGCCCGATTCACAAAAGTAATCTGAGACAAAAGTCTAAATTTATGACTTTTGGTATTCACAGAAGTCCCTTACGCCTTTTGGTATTCACAGAAATCACTTACGACTCGTATCTTTACGTCCGCACTCGGGTCGGAATTTCCGCACTCGGGTGGAATTTCCACACCCGGGCCGGAATTTCCGCACTCGGGGCAGAATCTCTGCTATAGGGTCGGAATACCCGCATTCCGGCCGGATGATCATTTTCTTCAATGCTAAACACCTGTGCAAGTGCTTCCCATCCCCCCGCCTGCGTCAGATGAAGTCAATGAACACCAACTGCAAGACCAGAACCACAAACCACATAAAAGCAGCACACATTCAAGGAACAGGTTTGGCCACAGAGAGTTCCTGATTTCCTTCTCTGCGCATCACTACTGGAAAATGCACCAACAGAGGAGGAAAAAAAACTTCACAGATGAGGAGACCATCATGATTGTGGAGTTCATTGTGAGGCACCACAAACGGCTACATGGTCTCCCCCTTACCGCACTAGTGGCACACAGAAGGCAGCTCTATGGCAGCATTTAGCCACTGCAGTCACAGCATTGGGGGAGGATATGCGCACTATCCGTGACATCAAGAAGAAAAGAGGCGGGTGAAGGAGGAGTACGCCAGGATTGAGTTGGCCAGAATTCTCCCTGGCCCACAATCCAGACCCCGCATCCTATCTCACCACTCTTGAGGAGGATCTCCTCACTACAATCCAACCCACATGCTCCATGGCCTGCCTGTGAGTGATGTCCGCAACGTTGTACCAGGTAAATGTGATGACAAGAACAAGTATATAAAATGACTGTCTGTGTTGGACCCCCATTGTGATTAAGGAAGTTGTCCAAAGTTTATATAAAAATATAGTCAGTCAGAGGCTTGTGTCTCCCTCTGTATGTCGCACCACAAGTTCCAGAATCCTTTGTATTAGAAATGGCAAATCCCATTCCCACCATTGAAAACATGGACCCAGTACTGCTGACGTATATACCTAACACTGTTAAGTAGCAATTGACAAAGTGCCCCTTCCACTTAACTAGACGCCACCGGGTCAGTCAAGAACGTCAGGGAGGGGGCGGTGCAGAGGAAAATCAACAGACAACGGAATAGGGAAAATAAAAGAAAATGAACAAATAATTACTCACCTTGTGCTTGCCGCATCACCGCGCACAAGGTGAGAGAATCCTTATTTTAAGACATTAATTTCCCCAATTCCATTGTTTATTTCCCACCCTGCCCCGCCATGACACCCCCAACGCCCCACTGATCCTACCTGCACCGGCCGCGGCGGTACTTCACAATACTGTTAGAATGTAGAAGCTATGAGGAAATTCCTGACAAGTTCCACATGTACATTTTCGATTTGGTGACTTTTCTCTCTTCTCACATATTGACACATTCAGCCAGAGTACAGACAACCACAGTAGCAGAGGTCCCTGCATCTTCTGGGAGGAAACAACATCATCCAGAGCAAGGCATACCACCATCACTAACTGCTAAGTCAAACGGGTCAGGAGAGGGTCAAAATGCATACAATGTCAGCAGACAACAGAGGGACTTATAGGGCCCGAATCTCAAAGGTAACCGGAGATGAAAACCTAACTTTACAACTATTGGAACTCTTAAAGGACATTTACCTTTGGCAAATGACATTTGTGAATAGCGAAAGACAGAAAATAAGATATCTAGGCTTATTATACCTTTGTGATTTGGGCACATTACATGTATTCCATCAACAGTTCCAGAGCTATGAACTCAATCCTGGAATCGAGTGCCACAACAAGTCAAAAAGGAGTCTCCACTATATTGTTATTTTCTTTTTGTAGAGAAAATCTAGAAATCCAATGTTAAAAAATATAACAATGATGAACAAGAAGTGAGATTCAATTGTCAGGAGTATTGAGAATGCGTCCAGTGTCCAACTTATATTGTTGTTTCAATACATGAAATTGTCCAGTCAACCCAGCTGGTTATATTTGTTAACATCGAATGGCATGTTTTTGGGCCATAAACAAAACACGATAGTGGACCTTACTTTAGGAATTGTTGTGGGGTAAATTTGATAGACGTTGCTTCTAGGAAGTGAGGCCATTATAAGTTGATTGTGGGATCACTAATGATATTTAGTGCTACACACTTCTGCAACGGTAGGGCCCACACTGCTTGTGCTTATCCTTTGTGCCTGAAATTGAGTGCATCACATTTGGCAGCTGAAATGTTAAGTTGCAAACACACTTATCATTGTAGGTCCAATGATGTCGTCCCGGATTCCAGTACCCCCATTGACTTCTGCTACAAGGTTGACTGTGACATCTGGTCAGGGACCATACACTGGGCAGATGCGGGGCCATATGGTAAGTAAACCCAAGAATAAAGTAACTGAATGCTCATGAAATGTGCCTTTAATCTCCGCTGTATGTTGTATGTGTTCTACATCACTGTTGTCCTGCATCACAATATGTCTACATATGGCATTTAACCACATACCAGATCACACCATGGTGGCCAGTGAAAGGATGAGACAAAATGTATGCCAAGTGAGTGCAGAATGGACATAAAATAGTATATTGTGTCATATGAAGTGGACTAGACACAACTGGATTGTAATTCAATGATATGAAAACTCTCTTAAAAAATATCAATGGACAAATCCTATTGAAATTGGTGTGGATGAGGGTCGCACTGATGACAGTTGTGTACTTTTGTGATGGGTGTATGGGCTGCTAAGGTGAATCTTAAGGAAGTGAAATTTTCAAATCTCTTGGTGGAAAAGCACAACACAAATCCAGTGTAGGCGGCAACCATCAAAGCTTCTCAACTTACCCACAATGTGGGATTCTAGTCAAATGTTGCATTCTGCTTGCCTCCTCTTCTACTGTATTCACCTGTATAAGTGAGTGTATAATATATGAGGTTAGGATGTCTGCTGTTCAAGACATCATCCGTTGTCAGCTAAGTTCTACCATGATGTTGTAAATGGATTATGGGAACAGAGGACACTCAAGGGATGGACATAACAAATGTGTGATCTCTCAGTCCAAAATGAGCTTTGTGACTTCATGTGTAGGGAAGCACAAATGAGCCACAAGATGTACCTGACTATGACACCAAGTTTTGAAACAGCAAGCCCATAAAGCAACCGCACCTCCCTCAACATTTCCCCATTGTTAGTCCATAATGAAATAGTTTTCAAATGTTTGGTGTGCACGTCCACTACTCCAGCTGTTTCCAGAGAGTGATCAAACTGACCAAAGTTAAATTATACACAACTGTGAAGTGCACCACCGTAAAGTAGTATCCAAAATGATATAGTCCATCCAGTCAATTGGTATCCAAAATATTCTTTATTCTTCACAAGAGTTTTCTAAAACCAGCCAACGCGTTTCGTCCAACCTCTGTGGACTTCGTCAGGGCATATTTGTTGGCAGTATTCCTCTATGGTGAGAGTTGTCAGTTCCAACACTGGCATTATGTTAACGTACCCAATCCCTTCGCGATCAAGGGTGAGGTTCCAAGACACTATGTATTGTAGTGCTGCAACGGTGCCTGTGTAACTCTTTTGTTCGTCTCGTCTTCACAGTCATGGGTGATCTGACGACAGACAGCTTCCCATCCAGCGCCGAAGGGACTTATGCATGGAGTCCGGAGTTCCTGTCAGTGACAACTCTTTCTGGTGTAGTGGGCAGCTGATTAGCTGCTGCAGGGGAGGAGGGGAGTTGGGCAGGTCTGAGCATGTAGGGAAACACTGACTATTGCACATCCCACATATGAACTCCGCAATGTAATGTTTGATCTGGTGTGCAAATGTGAAACTGGTCAACCCGGTCATGTACACTCCTTTTGGCTTGTCAACAGACAACATTATACTCATGAGGCATGATGGTCTTAACAGTGAATGTGTAATCAATGTAATGTGGAGGGCTGCTGATTATTTATCCCCTTCCCTCAAATATCAGTAACCTTCTCATACACGTTTGTCTGTTGATGTGTCATCTCATTGATGTCAGTGCTGTGTGGAGGTAACAGCTGGCAACTGCTGCATGTGTGCAGGGCCCCACATGTAAAGTCCATGAGGTAAACATGCTGCACATTGGCCAGGAATACTATATCAATGGTCATTGAGAATGACAAATACATGTTAGCTCATAGCTACCATCTGGTGTATTGAATATGGCTCATTACAGCTGCTGACAGGATGACACCAGTGCAGAGGACAACACCATCCCGGGGAATGCAAGACATCCTGACTGCAGCAGTGAAACCCTCTTGCACCTGTCCATCAGGTAAGCGTGGCGTGAAGTGTTTCCCTATCATAGATTCCAAAACCATTACAAAGATCTAAATCCCCTTCTGCATAGAATCTGCAGTCGGTGTTTACAAAGTTACATACATACCATTTCATAATTATAAGTGTCACATGTGCCTGTTTGTAAATTAGTAATGCAGATCATTGAGTATGGTGTCACTTCCCTCTCCAGCTGCTGGTTCGGGGACCGCTTTGTCAACTACACCTTTGAGGAGCCAGGTTCAGCAGTTGACATCAGGGGGGATCGCAAAGGGACACAAAAAAGTGGCTGGAGCTGGTGAGTTTGCTTGTGCATTGTACATCTCCATCTAACACCTCAGTGCTATGGTGTGAGCTGTCACGTGTAGGTGTACCCAAACCAGGTCACATGTGCTTCATCTGTTGATGCAAAGTACAGTAGAACCAACCCTTATGTTGCACCACATCTTATACTAGGTCAATTACTTATCCTGTTGCAACCTCTGTGTTCCAGGTGATGATGACGATGAGGAGGATGGACCTTCCACCAGTGTTGGGCGACGGGCAATCAAAGGCAAAAATCCACTGCTCCTGCAGGCAGTAATGTCGGCTGCAAGTACTGCGCAAGAGGAGGAGGATGAAGTACCTGAAGTGGCTGAAGAATTTGACCATAATGAAGACTATCTGTCCATCCTCTCAGAGGATGAAGATTCAGATGTCATGGCCAGAACATTTTCCACATCACCAAGATTTGGCAAGGCCTCACACCCTCCTCCCAGCAAAGTGCCTCAGCCTCCAATAAGAAAGATTGGTTGTCCTCAGCATAGAGCTAACCAGCCACAGCTCACACGCACCCCAACACAGACATCACTCCCTCACAGCCCTCACATCCAGTACAGATGTGGTGGTTCCCCTACAAACTCCTCCCTGTACAGTGTATCCCAGGCATTCTCTCTACCATCTGAGGGAAGTACCAACCCTTTTGTGGTGCAGGTATCCCCTGGGCACCATTCTCCTGTCCACAGGCTTCCACCTGCCACCCTTCCCCCTGCTGGTGGACCTGGCGATCTCATCCATGGCCGACCCCTGCAGAGAAGGCCTGCACCTGGCCATGGTGGCCAGTGGGAGCAAGACTTCTTCCAACAGCAGACAGATGTGAAGCAGGACAGTCGTGCCATAGGGGCTACCCTGTCAGACATGTCTGAGGCCCTGCAGGACATGCAGCAAATCCCTCAGGTGGTGGACAGACTGACCCATGTTTTGGACAGGATGGATAGATCTTGGCAAGACATGTCCAAAGACATGATATCTATCCAAAGGGAAGAGAGTGCAAGACACCATGCCTTGGCCATGAAGATGATGGAGGGCATGCTGAAAGTGATCCAAAGTCTCCCTTCATGGTCAATGCAGGGAGGGGAGCCATCACATCTGCCTGCAGCACATGACACCCACACACCTGTACCACAAACTGCACAGGACCACAGCAAGGGTACACACCCACCACCACCCCCTATCCAGGCACTCCCCCACCTGCACACCCACCATCGCCCCTATCCAGGCACTCCCCCTACCTTCACATCCACCACCACCCCCTGAACAGGCACTCCCCCCACCTGCACATCCACCACCACCCCCTGAACAGGCACTACCACCGCCTGCACAACCACCCCCTGTCCACGCACAAACACTAACTGTACAGACACCATCCGCCCCTGCACATGAACTTCCCCCTGTACAGGCAGATGCACCACACCAACCTGCACCTCGGTGACAACCCAGACATAATCCCTCACAGCGATCCTCACCTCCAAATTTGCGAAGTCGCAAGCAAGATCCCCATTGATCACATCTCAAATATTTTGTCTAGTGTGAATATTGTATTGTATTGTATTGTAATTGCATTTATATAGCGCTTACTACCCCTGCCGAGGCGTCGAAGAGCTTTTTCGGCGAGTAGCACGCTACTCCGGGACCCATAGAAGATTAGTGTTGAATTAGTATAGTGAAACATGCAAGTACATTTTAAGTGGTGGATAGGTTAGTCAGTGATTCGGATTCGGAAGGATAGCAGAAGGATAGAAGAGGAAAAAAAGGTTTGTATTTATATAGCGCTTGTTACCCCTGATGGGGTGTTGAAGCACGCTACTCCGGAAACCCATAAAGGATTAGTGCTGAATTAGTATGGTGAAATATGAAAGTAATTTGAGTGGTGGATATCAGTCAGTTATTTGGAGTGAGAAGGGTAGCGGAGGGATAAAAGGGAAGAAAGGTTTGCATTCATGTAGCACCTGTTACCCCTGATGGGTGTTGAAGCGCTTTTCTGGCGAGTAGGACGCTACTCCGGAACCCATAAAGGATTAGTGTTGAAAATTAGTATAGTGAAGTATGAAGTAATTTGAGTGGTGGATATGTTATTCAGTTATTTCGATAGAGAAGGGTAGGTTGCGGGATAGAAGAGGGAAAGAGGTTTGTATTTATATAGCGCTTGCTACCCCTTGATGGGGTTTTGAAGCGCTTTGTTGGCGAGTAGCACGCTACTCTGGAACCCATAAGGATTACTGTTGAATTAGTATGGCGAAACATGAAAGTAATTAAAGTGGTGGATATGTTAGTCAGTTATTTGGATTGAGAAGGGTTGGGGAGGGGTAGAAAAGGGAAAAAGGTTTGCATTTATATAGCGCTGGTAACCCTGATGGGTGTTGAAATGCTTTATTGGCGAGTAGCACGCTACTCTGGAACCCATAAAGGATTAGTGGTGAATTAGTATATTGGAATATGGAATTTGAGAAGTGAACATGTTAGTCTGTTATTTTGATTGAAAAGGATAGTGGAGGGACAGAAGAGTGAGATTTTTTTTTCTCTTTTTTTTAGGTCATAGCAGTAGGAGGAGGCTTTTGGATGAGTAAAAAGGGGTTTTTGAGGGGAAGAGTCAGAGGGAAGAGTTTAGAAAGGTTTGTTTTGGGGGATCGGTATAGTAAAAAGAGGTGTCAGATGATGCAAGGAGGGGTAGAGTAGGAGAGAGTCTAGAAAGGGTTATTTTGGGGATCATAGTAGTGGTATGGGGTTTGGGATAAATGAGAGAGTGGATGTAGAGGATATATTGATAGATGTATAGGGTGAGAGATAGGGTAGTGCATTGGAAAGAGTAGTAGAAAGAAGTTTGAGATGAGTCAGAAGGTTGGGCCAGAGGATATATTGAGAGAATTATAGGCTGAGAAAATAGGGTAGTGCATTTGAAATGCTAAATTAGAAGAAAGTGATAAAGATATAGATCCATAAGTACATTGAAAGTATATAGATGCATAAAGGAGGTAAGTATATATAGATTAAAGATATTGATAGAGGTACAGGATGAGAAATAGGGTAGTGCATTGGATATGCTTTTTCAGGAGAAAAACAACAGACACACAGATCCAAGTACATGGAAGGTACATAGATGCACAATGGAAGTAAGAACATGTAGACCAAAGATGATTTTTATTTATTTATTTATTTACAACAACATAATTATTCTACATGTTTATACAAAGCAATACACAAAGATAGGTACATATCTATAGTGAAAATAAATGCTTGTATACAGAGGAATATGCTGTAAATTTCTGTTTGCGTATGGTGCTTATGTGGGGAAGAGCCAATTCTTGAGTAGTTTTCTGAAAATAAGGTGGTTGTCGGTGGATCTTATGTTGGGGGGTAAAGAGTTCCATAGTTTGGCTGCTTGAACAGAGAAGGATGTGCCACCCATGGTTTTTTTCTTGTATCTTGGGATTTTGAGGCGAGATCCCCCTTTAGAGCGTAGGTTCCTTTGTTGAATGTGTTTGGTGATTTTATTCCTGATGAAGAGCGGTCCCATTCCATGTATTGCTTTGTGGGTGATACAAAGTAGCTTGAACGTGGATCTTCTGGCAACCGGTAACCAATGCAGGGCTTTCAAGGCAGGTGAAATGTGGTCTCGCGGTTTGATATGCAAGAGTAGTCTGGCAGCCGAGTTCTGAATCCGTTGTAGTCTTTTCATGGTCGTTAAACGGGATCCGTGGTAGAGGCTATTGGTGTAATCGAGTTTGGACAGAACAAGGGAGATGGTAGCTTGGACCTTGTGTGGAAATCCCAAATGAGGGAAAATTCGTCGAGCGTTTTTATAGTGACAAAGCTTGATCTTGCTAGTTTGTCCACTTGGGCATTCATCGACAGCTTGGAGTCCATGGTCATTCCGAGGTTTCTTACTTCCTTCGATACTTTAGCTGGTGATCCCAGTTCATCAGGCCAGGCGGCAAGCGGGTCGTAATGTTTCCAATCGCCACACGTGAGTATTTCTGTAGCATTCAATTTGAGATGGCTCCAACTCATCCACTGATCCACAGCCCCGAGACAACTGAAAATTGGGGCTTTTTCAATGTCTTTGGGGCATTCCAGTTGAAGGAGTATTTGCGTATCATCTGCATAGTTATAGCACGTGAGATGAAATTGATTGATCAGTACCGGTAATGACTTCATGTAGATGTTGAAAAGCATGGGCGAGATGATAGAACCTTGAGGGACCCCTGCTTTTGTGGAGTATGGTTTGGACGAGAAAGGTGGGGTATGGATGACATTAGTTCTGTTTTGAAGGTAGGACGCGATCCAGTCTAGAGCAGTTCCCTCTATGCCGGCTCCATAGAGTCTTTGTTTCAGAGTGTCATGGTCAACCGTGTCAAAGGCAGCTGAGAGGTCCAAGAGGAGTAGCGCAGCAACCCCGCTGCGGTCAACTCTATTCTTCAGGTCATCCCAGATGGCAAGGAGGGCAGATTCAGTGCCTCTTCCCGGACGGAATCCTGTTTGGAAGTCTGATAGTATGTCATTCTCTTCAATGAATTGTGACATCTGGGCGAACGCTGCTCTTTCTATCAGTTTGCCCAGGAAAGGTCCATTTGTAATGGGTCTGTAGTTGTCAGGGTTCAGCGGGTCCAAGTTTGTTTTCTTCAGTAAAGGGCGTATGTGTGATTTTTTTAGTTCTTCTGGAAATATTCCGGTAGTTAAGGAATCGTTGATGATTCTTCTTACTGCAGTGGCAGCAGAGGTTGTTAAAAGAATTGTCTTGAAAGTTTGTGGTGGACAGGGGTCAGAAGGGCTGCCGGCAGGCCTGCTTGCTTTGACCAGGTCCATAAATTAATTGTGTGAGATGTGTTGGAAGGAACAGAGAGGCTGGGTTAGAGTATTCTTGGATTGTTGTTTTGTACAGGGGTTAGTGCTGGTGCTTTGTTTCTGTTTTAAGTATGAGTCCAATGTGTCTCATTTGTCTGTGTAATGATTTGCCAGTTTGTCTGTGAAATCTTGAGTAGCAGGATGAGTTCCTTCTAGGCAATTTGGTTTGCGAAATTCATTGAGTATTTTATAGAATTCTTTATTTGCACATTTAGCATTTTGAATTCTGTCTGAATAGTACCTTTTCTTAGCTTTTTTGATAGCTGACTTGTATAATCTGTAAATTTTTTGTAGGTGAAGTTTGTCTTGTTTGGCGTTTGTTTTGAGCCTGGTACGTTGCAGCTTTCTAATTTGTTGTTTTATGTCTTTTATTTCTATGTTTCTCCAAGGCGCTTTTTTCTTTTGTGCTGTTGTGTGGTTTTGAGTGGTATTAGGATGTCAAAAGCTTCCTGTAGCCACTCATATAGATTTTGAACAGAAGTTATTGTTTCCAGATTTGTACTTGATGTTAGTTGTGTTTCTAAGTGTTCCAAATTGAGTTTGTTCCACGGCCGATAGGTGGATGGATGTAAGCTAGTTTTAGGTGAGTCCCTTAGTGTTGTTTTATGTTAGAAAGCAAGCAAGTGGTGGTCTGACCATGTGACTGGAGTTATAGTTTGAAAGGTAACTAGTTCAGTATTAGCAAAAATGACATCTAGGATATGTCCAGTGATGTGTGTGGGTTTTGTGGACAATCTGATGCAGGTTCAGTGCGTCTAGGCCAGTGATTATTGTTTTTGGATGGGTCATATTGGCTTTGTCAAACCAAATGTTGAGGTTACCCAGAATGCATAAGTTGGAGTGTATTGTTATCAGGTTTGAAACTGTGTCTAGAAGTGCGTCTGGGAATGTCGCCTTGCTAGGTGGAGGTCTGTAAAGGAGCAGGAAGTTACAGGATGAAGATGGTGTAGTATTGCATCTTGTTAGAAGAGCCTCACAATTCTTTATGGAGATGTCATCAACTTTAGTGATATGTAATGTTATGTAGTGGTATTGGTAGTCATGTGGTACTCGGTGTGGTGTGGTACTGGTGGTGATTTAGTATTGGTGGCGCGATACTGGTTGTGGTGTGGTATAGGCAGTGCTTAATTTGAGCTGGTGGTTCCCGGTGCTCAGCACCGGTACTTAATTGTCAACACCAGCGCTTGTGACAGTCTGCCACAAGGTGGCGCTGTCTCAGATGACCACAAAAACAGTAAATTATTAATTCAATATACATTAAAAATGACTCTTACCTGCCGCCCAAGCCATTCTTATAGCTTTGGGAGCCTGGAATAGTCTGAACTGTCACACTTGTAGGAGTGTGATGGTTAGTAGTTGTGTTGTTAGTATCATTGGCAGTATGGCAGGGGCAATGTGTGGTGCAAGCTGCAGTGGTCTCCTGACGAGAGCCCTGGCACTTATTTATTTACAAATTAAGCACTGGAGTATGAGAGGTATTTGTATTGACGATATATCGGTGGTAATAGTCTTGGAAGTACTGGTGATTATTATATTGGCTGCAACTGATTTTGTATCGGATGGGATACCGGTAGAGGTACTGTGGGGAGTTGCATGAGACACAGAACTGAATGTGACAAAAAGTGTGATGATTGAGTGTACTTTTTAGATGCAAAATATTCCAATATGCATTGCAATGTAAGAACCTAATTGGAGGCAGAATGACACTCAAACAGTTTATAGCATGATGTGAGATTGAAATACTCGTCTGGGTAGAGCTTAAGCCCACTACAAATATTAAAATATCTGTAACAAAATATCCGACAACAGATGTGGCATTCTTTTTTGACACTACAGTGTCAAATCCTGCTTGAAAGCCCCCTCATCTGGGAGACTGTCGGGAAACCCTAGATGATAGAAGTCTCGCATCCCCACTGGATGTCAGTCCTCCCTAGCTGGAGGGACTGGAATTTTATGTGGAGCAACTCTAACCACCTAAGTTAGACTGACGCATTGCCTAGGATGGTATTGAGAGTTGATGTCTCCTGTTGAGGGCGAGTTATGACAGGGTATAACCATGTTGCGAGTTGGGGATAAGGGAGGGAGCTGCTTGCAGTGGAGGTAAAGCAGTGGTTGTGAGCGAATGTGGTCCTGCGGGTTGTGCTGGTACGTACCCTTTGCATTGTTATTGTAGGAAATACTTTTTGGCACTATTGTATTTTCTTGATTGATAAAGGGATATATTATATATGTCTACTATTTGATGATGTCGGTCCGGCTCCATGATGCTTGTATTTACACAAAATGCTAATAAAATGTTTAAAAAAAAAAAATATTCCTCCTTTAGAGGTCTGTTGGGTTCACATATGAAACTTTAGGCACACTTGAAAGCAGAGCGAATAGGATGCCAAGACAAGTCTTGTGTATCTACTGTCTGGTTGCTGAAAGACTCTGCTTTGGTTCTACCAGACTTCTGTCTCTGGGTTTATTGTGGGTGGAGTGGCTGCCTCAAACTGCATTTTTAGTGTTAGATGTGGGAGGACACTCGGATTACCATAGTATACCCCCCACACACATTCACAGCCCTCAGTCAAGTTTAGTCCTAAGACTTTTGCCATCTAAAAAATCCCTAAAGTGGGGAAGGTTAGCCCCAGGAATGTTTACCCTATTGGTTAGGGTGTGCCCAGGAGTGCCTAATTTGTGCCAGCGCTCGACACCAGCCTTTTTTTCTAAATATCTGTGTATATTTTTCCATTCCATGTTCAAGTCTATGTTTTTAGCAGAACTAATCAGTGGAATGTTTACCTATTTAATACATACTTAAAAAATTGATAAAACTAGCACGTAGGCAGTGCTGTCATGGGCATTTGGCAGCAATTGCAGGAGCTGTGGGTGGCACCAACTGCAGTAGACTCCTGGCACTTAATTACTTTCAAACTAAGCACTGATTCCAACCCACCAGCTAGTGCCACACATACATATGGCACCTCAATGCCACCACTTCGCAGAACACTTACTGGAGTGGCTAAAGATCAAACGAGAACTAGAACTGCCATTTGTGACCTGAGAGGAGCCCTCAAAGACTGGATCTGCTCCCTCTTCTTCCCAGGACAAAGACTTTGACTCCAAGGGTCATAAGGCAAACCTCCTGTTCCAGCCACAGTGATACATCATGCTACAAGAGGTCCCGGACCCACGACAGACAGAACTCCCTCTGAGTTCGGTCCATCGCACGTCCGAGTCTACCACCCCCCACCCCACCTCTCCCCCGCCCCACCGTCCCACACCACTCCCTCGGCGAGCCGCCACTGATGTAGACATATTGTTTATACATCGTCTGTACATATGTAATCTATTTGCAACCTTATTACTTATTACTTTCTTTTTCTCTTCATTTGATATATTTTGATCTGTAAACTATTATTCCATCTCTGTACAGCTCTCTAATGCCTGTGGGGCACATTCAAGCTATATAAAGCTGCATAAATAAATCAAACGGTTGATCCTCTTTGCAAAGGTGCTTCCAGTAGATAGTTAGAATTTTGTTGTGAGATCAATGCTACTTTCAGACCTAGATGGCGGAAATGTCAGCTTTATTGATTTACCCAAATATGCCTTCCAAGACAATGATGCTTCGAAACTGCCAGCAGCCAGAGGCTCTCATGTAACTAGGAGCTCTGTGTCTTGACATTCCCATAGTCTAAAAAAAGACAAACTTTATGCCAGCTTTTACCTGCAGCATCCCAGAGTTTGGAATACATACACCTTTCACTTCACTTGACCCTTCTCTTCAACCAGCTATCTAGAAAGAAATAAGGACCCTTTCTTATTTAAATTAGTTTTTCAATACATAATCAGATTTTTGCTATGTAGTTTCCCTCCTGATAGACTGATTTTATTCACTTAGTTTATGTGCTTGCCAAAGGTTGGGGGCTGGGGGGAGTATGGGAAACTTGGAGGTTTTAGGGGTGCTTTTGCAGTTTCAAATTACTGCTGTTTAACTCCACTCTTAATGTACTGCTAGTCTAATTCCTACTGGATTAAGAGTTGCTGAGAACCCTGTAATCCATCTCACAAGATTAGCAATTAATCGAAAATTTACACTATACAAACAAAAGCATGCCAACTACTTCACACTGAAAATACCCAAACATGGCACAAGAAGACAGAGTTATCTTTGAGAGATACACGACTTTGGATACAAACAGATGTTTAAAGCAACACGGAGGTGAGGTTGTGACAGTATGCGGAGCATCTTTTTGGAAAATGTTAAGTCAATCTTTGCCCTCCCTTAGGGGGAAAACGGCATGCATGCACTTTAGGTTTGGTTTCTTGCTTCTGGGGTGAAATATTGTGATAAAAGCACTGCAGGTGAGGGGGGAGTAAGTAATTAAAATAATCCATCTTTGTCCTCGAAGGATAATCTTTCAACCATCTTTGGATGGCTTAGTTCCTGCCCATCTGGTATACAATTATGTGAGTCTTCGAATCAATCTGTATCGGTTTGGATATTAAAATTCCTTCCAAAACCATAAACATAGAAGCATAGTTTGTTTTCGCCCTGCCAATTCTAGCATAGGAGGAGGGGTGTTGGATATTTCAATATTGTTGCATTTCACTAGACTTGCCAGTTGTGTAACCGTACCCTGGTACTGAAGTACATTCAAGACTGTGAAAACTGCCTTTCTCACCAAGCAATATTCAATTAGGGATTCATGGCCATGCGGAGCCCCAAAGGGGCCAAAGAGACAGCCCGTAGCCCACCTTACCTCTCCTTGGGAATATCACTTTACAATTCATTTTAGAGTAACCCACAATGGGCCAATATGTTGGCTTCTCACCACCCACAATATATACTATCTTAAGCTAATGCTTCTATAGAAGTGAGAAACAACAGCTGCTGTAGCATAAAGAATGTGTCTCTTTGCTGGATTTTGCAGTCTTTGCTTTGTTGTGTATGCCTAAAACGAGCTAGAGGGACTGGGAAGCATTTAATCTTTTTAGCAGATTTCTGATCCAGTGCACCTGGGCCAAAACTAAGCAAATGCAGGAAGGTTAAAATCAAGGCTTTGTGTGTCATAATTTCTCTGTTTTTGAGTGTAAATGCCTTTTCTGGTTGGACTGCAATTCTGCACAATTTGGAGGCATTTATCTGGGTCCTGGTTCTTCCAAAGCTGCTTAACTTCAGCATACACTGGGAACCTCACATCTCATATTCAAACGGCACTAATAAGACTCCAGTTCTTCCCTTGGGTTTTCCTACAAATATTAAAATGTTTTCCTGTTTTGTTCACTTTCAGAAAGTGACTGCTGCAACAAACACAGCAAAAGATAGGCAATGTTTCTGAGGATCAACTACATGTTGAGGAGCTTGAGTAGCCTTCAATCAAAGACCTTATCAGAGTGAGTCCGGCATCTTTCGGACAAACTCACTGTGCTAGTGTTTCCATAAAACCATGGCTAAATAAACTGTATAAGCCATCCCTTGGCAAACATATTGTACACGTTTTGATCAGTTTCCAGCTCAACATATTGTACAAGTGTCCGTCTACATCACTCCTCAGACCAACATCATCTACAAGTGTCTCTTGTACACATGTGTTTATCATCCTCTGGCCAAACACATTGTACAAAGGTCTCCATCATTCCCTTATTCAAACACAATAAGACGTTGTTCAAAGGTCTGTATCATCCCCCGGCCAAACATACTGTACTCAAGACTCCACCACACCCCAGCGCAATATGTTGTACTAGGGTCTCCATTGTGCCAAGAGCAAGTACAACATAAAAGAGTATTCACCACACACTGACAGAACAAATTGTAGAAATGTGCCCATCACTCCCTGGACAACATACACCACCCAACATATTTTACAAAATTCAACATCATCCCCAAACTCATTGTACAAGCGTTTTCAACATCCCTCTCCAAACACATTGTACCAAGGACTCTATCGCCCCACCATTTAACACACGAGACAAATGTCTCCATCATTTCTTGGGAAAATACTTTGTTAAAAGATCTGTATCGCCCCCAGCCAAACCCATTGTTCAAAAGTCTCCCTCAATCTCCAGTCAAACATGTTGTACTAATGTCTCCATTGTGAGAGACATTACAATGTCATCCAAAGGGCCGATACAATATAAAAGAGTATCCAGCACACGCTGGCAAAGCAAACTGGTCAAGTCTGCCCATCATCCACAGGACCACATACCCAACCCAACACATTGTACAAAATTTGCCATCATCCCAAAGCTCTTGAACAGCATCTCCACCATCCCTGTCCAAACACACTGTACAAAGGTCTATATCACATCATGGCGAACACTACACGAAGGCCTCCGCTATTCTCCCTGAAAATACACTGCACAAAATTATTCTCGGGATACACATTGTACAAGTGACTCCGTGATCCTTTGGTCACACATATTGTCCAAAGGTCTCCGTAATCTTCTGGGAAAATACACTGTAAAAAGGTCTCTGTCACCCCCTGACCAAACACACTGTTCAAGAGTCTCCGTAATCTTCTGGGCAAACACATTGTATAGAGGTCTGTGTAATCTTCTGGGCAAACACACTGTTCAAGGGTCTCCGCAATCTTCTCGACAAACACATTGTCCAAAAGTCTCAGTAATCTTCTGGGCAAACACATTGTGCAGAGGTCTCTCTCGTCACACACTGTACAAGGGTCTACAACATACCTGGGGAAAACACATTTTAAAGTCTCCATCATGCCATGGTCAAGCACACTGTACAGACGTCTACATAATCCCTTGGGAAAATTTAAAGGTCTCTGTCATTTCCTCAAACCAAGCCTTGTACAAAGGTCTGTCTCATCTCTCAAGCAAGCCACTATATAAAGGTCTCCATCATTCTCTAGTCAATCATCTTTGAAACGTGGTCTCGGTCACCTCAGGAAACACACATTGTACGAAGGACAATATCAACCTATCGCCAAAAGACAGGTCATCTAATCACGGACAAAACATTATACATCAGCCTCATCATCTCTAGGACAAACAGTTACTATCAGCTCCCAGCCCAACATATTGTACTTATGTCTCCTTTGTCCCTCAACCCAACTAGTCTGCAAGCATCTCAATGTACCTTACAGCCAAACCCATTGCACCTGTATCCATCATTCACCGGTCAAGCACAAGACCTCGTTTTCATCCTATCCATGCATGGAAAACCAGCCTTCATCAGATCCCTGTATAAAGATGCCATCGCTGCATTGTTAGCCTTCCTAGAGTCTTACTGCAGCCACCGCCTGCACCTTCTACAGCAGCTACGGTGCCCCCATGCAATATGTGTAGATAAAAAGTAAATCTCATCACAAGCCAAGACTATGTTGCGCATTATGTCCTGATAGGCAAATGTTTACCAATTGTGGTGGCCTGGAGATGTGAGTATGAATGGGTGTGCGTGACACATGTACAAATGTAACCCCATCATTGCAACAAGTTCTCATGTGCAGAGCAAATAACTCCCAAAATATATGTCCATATTTTGTATAAGACATTCACAATGAAGTTAAACAAGATAGAGAAAGTATGATTCAAAATACCATTTTATGCAAAAAAAGTTTGGGAGTAGAAATACAACAACAGTCCGTTTGGAAGGGAGAAAGGAAAACCAATGTTGTTCTTAATACAGAAGGAGAAGAGGACTTGGAGTTGGGTGGGGCAACATCAATATAACACGTCAGGGAGCGTCAGGGGAACCAGTCTATATACAAGTGGCAAAGTAAATAACTGTCCCCAAAAAATTCTGTCAAACAGGTCAAGTGTCCTTCTGGTCATCCTCAATTTCATCAATGTCCAGATCCTCTGAGTCCGAAGCAGGCTCCTGGCTGGCCAGTGCAGGACCAGGCACCACACAGGGTTGAGACACATGAGGAGTACGGGGGAAACAGTGTGGGGCAACGAACAGGGGGAGACATTGAGGTGGTGTGGGAGGGATGTTGGGAGAGGGCTGATAACAAGGCTTCACTCAAGGAAGTGGCACTGTCAGTGAGGGTGGCCATAGCTCGTGCATTTTCCTCTCGCATCAGACGCAGCTTAGTACACATCTGCAGCATGATGCCAGAGGCCATGTCTGGCTGACCCTCACATGTCCACATCACTTCCTGTGGTGCAGCCACAGGACTTACAACACAGGGAGAGGTTTGGGTGGAACATGAGGGGTGTGGTGCCTCTGGTTCGGAGCCGATGTTGGTGTCTTCCTGGCAGTCACTTTGAGGGAGACTAGTTGCAGGGGATGCAGCTGGAGGCCCCGATGGAATGGGGGCCTCTAGAGTTAGGGAGGAGCTGATGGCAGGCCGAGGTTGTGTTGTGGCCTGCCCCGGGGACACCTCACCAAAAGAAAGTTGTGTATGGTCTGGCGAGAGTAGATCTCCTCCTCCCCTGGCCAGAGGTGTTCAGTTCTTCCCTCCCCCTTCAATGTCCTCAGCCTCCACCCGGTCCGTAGCACCAGAGGTGTCTTCCTGCTCAGTCTGGATGGGTGCAATTCCCCTGCCTCCTGATGTTGAAGGTCCAGCATCATCCTCTTCTTCCTCACTTGTTGAGAGAGGTCGTGGCTGCCGGTGCACCAAAGATGTCCTTCTTCGAACTTTGTCCTGCTGTTGGTCCACTTGGCCAGCTGGGCCCACTGAAATGTAAGACAAATCATGATGTAGTGGTTGCACACGTCAGAAAAAGATACATAACTAGATGAGCCAAGGGCAGACTTTGTTCTCCTCTGATCACATTATACAGTTGTCAGTGATTAGGGGCTTAAATTACATGTATGTTCACTGTGATCTCCTGATTTGACTCGGACATGGACATCTCACTTGAATTGTGGCGGCTTCCACATTTGTACTGACCAACCCTCAGCTTTGGCATTCTTTTGATCTGTGTGTCTTGTCACTGCTACATAGGCAGCTTCCAAACCCAGTCTACAAAAGGAGATCAGAGAGAGTCCAGATGATATTGGAATGGGCCTGTGATATGGAGTCTCTGCACTTTTACTTTCTGACAAATGTCATTGTATGAGACAACACAAAAGCCGATTGGGAGTCACACATCCATATAGGGTCTGGGCTATTAGGTTTGCTAAGTTGTGAGTCTAAACTTTTGATATTCCCTCACAAAAGCTGACAATCCAGTGCCACATATTGGCTTTGAAGGCTGATCAGTTAGTGCTGTACACTGGTGAACAGTAGTGGCTAGTTGTTACAGCTACCTGGACTTGAAAAATGACATACAAGCCACTTAAGGTAAGACGTGTGTCTGTGGACCCATTTGGCGAATTTGGAAACACTTAAGAGTGAGGCAAGGATCTCAAAGTCTGTCTTGACTCCATGGCATATGATGATCTGTCTTAATCAGAACCCAAACTCACTGAATGCAATGCAAGTCATAGCATCTAATACCCTTAGTCCTCTCATACACACACTGGACAGTGTCTGTACCATTCCTCATCCAATGCACACATCAGTTATGATGCCCTTGGTTCACTGTTAGTGGTGCTGGCAGTGCAAATTTCTATACAAATGCACATGTGTGGCTCAATTCCCCAGTTGTCATAATAAAACTATCACTCCCAGAAAGCACTCTGCTCTGTACAGTCAATGTGCTACAGTGAGCCTTTTGCTTCACGATGACTGCCGCATAGACACAGAATAGGTAAATGGAGGCATGGGACACATGATGGTAAAGCTCTGTCTTCACTCACATCATACTTTCAGACACATATTGCATATAATGCACTTACCAGGTCTCTGCTGCTCATGCTCCTCCAGCTGAGCATGGAGGGTCGGCCAGGCCACACGCAGGACCCTCCTGTACAGAGGTGAGAGGCGGGGATGATGCACATGGTGCTGGGAAGACTGGCCCAATAGCTCCTCGGCCTTGTGCCGGGCCCAGCGTTTTAGGTCCTCCCAGCACTTGCGGCATGCCCTGGCCTTCCGGGTGTACACACCCACTGCACTGCAGCGCTCCCCAATGGTGGCCCATAGTCTGGCCCGCGCTGCATTGCTCAGCTGGTCCTCTGGCCCCCCATATAGCTGAGGATATTTGCTAAGCACCCCCTCTGCTAAAATGTCTAATTCCCTTTCAGTGAAAGGGGGTGCTTTCTCCTCATAACTCTCAGCCATTTTGGGTGTAATTAGGTTGAACTGAGCAGCAGGATGGCAGAGGATCTGATCTGTGACAGAGGATGACTCATAATGAACACAAAATGGCTGTCAACAACTTCCTGTGATGTATTTCCTGTCTACCACTTCCTGTATGTCATTTCCTGTATGAAGGAATGGGGTCGGGTCCGTTTTCGGAGCTTCTGGCCCGAATATATACTCTCCGTTTGCGGAGCGTAGGTTCCGTAAGCGGCGCCTCGGGTCCGCATACCAGGCATAAGCTCCGCAGATGGAGAGCACGCATTTGGGCCGGAACTTACGAAAACGGACCGGAAACCCCCAAACCGGTCCTAGAATGCTTGGTTCCAGTCTAGGGAGGGCCTGGCAATTCGAGCTTGACTGTCCCATTGGGCACAGGGTCAAGACTGATCTGAATATGGCTGGGTTCAAACTGGAATGGCATGGGGAGCAAAAAAATGATGATTCAGGCCCAGATCTCTGTACTGGGGTGAATGTATGACATTGTTCTGCATTCTGTCTATCAATTGTTCTTTTTGAATTTGTCACCCCGAGTGGGACGGGTATGCCCAGATGTGGATCCCCTGCTCTCCATGCCACTGGAGTCAAGCTATCCGGGCTGATGAGGTGTGAAACCCCGAAACCAGTCCTAGGATGCTTATTTACAGTCTAGGGAGGACCTGGAATGGCAATTCGGGATGGACTGTTTCCATTGGGCGCAGGGTCAAGACCGATTTGCACATGGCTGGGTTCAAACTGGAATGGCATGGGGAGCAAAAAATCGATGGATTCAGGCCCAGATCTCCGTACTGGGGTGAATGTATGACATTGTTCTGCATTCTGTCCATCAATTATTCTTTTTGCATTTGCCACCCCGAGTGGGATGTGTATGCCCAGATGTGGGTCCTGTGCTCTCCATGCCACTAGAGTCAAGCTATCCTGGCTGATGAGGGGTGAAACCCCGAAACCGGTCCTAGGATGCTTGTTTCCAGTCTAGGGAGGACCTGGCCTGGCAATTCGGGCTAGACTGTTCCCATTGGGTGCAGGGTCAAGACTGATTTGCATATGGCTGGGTTAAAACTGGAATGGCATTGGGAGCAAAAAAACAATGGATTCAGGCCCAGATCTCTGTACTGGGGTGAATGTATGCCATTGTTCTGCATTCTGTCCATCAATTATTCTTTTTGAATTATATATGTAACCTGTTACACACTGTTTGCATGTACTCGGAAGAATTAGAGAGCTATATATATAGATTCAGATTCATGTGCAGATTTTTATATGCAGTGTTTCTGAAATATAAATCTGACACATCTAAGTGGAAAAATACTGAAACACTAAATCTACCAGTGGCACAGTAGTAGAGAGGCACAGAAATAGCTCTTATGTTGTGTTTTCAGATCTAGAGTATTGGGACACACTGTATGTACTTTTACACTTTGGTTGATGTTTATTTTAAAATGTACTACAAAAGGCATAAAGTGGTCTTTTACCTCGTATAAGTGAGAACTGAGATATGGTGCAGCTGTGTTGTAAGAGAGGGTGCTATAATATTAAAAGGTAAGTAATAAATTAAGTTTTGTGTTTTGGTTTGTGATTGGTACATTGAAGTAAGTGCTTGTAGTTATGTAGGTAGGTTGATTTGTAGATTTAAAACTGCACCATAACATAAAAACTTTTTTTGTAGTATGTGTAAGTCAGTAGTAAAGTAGCTGGTACATTGGCTAGAAAAAAAATTCAAATATAGTTTTTTTTTACAGAACAATATCTGCAGAGTTACAGACAGGTTGCCTACAAAATCATGGAGGGAAAAGGAACAGAAGCAAGTACAGTATCTATGTAGAACTGAGACTCAAAAGGGGCAAAATGAAGAAAAAGTGGTGAACAAAAAAAGAGCTATTGGTAAGAGGACAAACTCATTTTTAAAACATATATGTGGACATTTCCACAGATTATGAAATAATGAAAATAAAATTCAAACTATGAGAAATAATAACAATGGACAAAATCTATATAGCAAGAACAGGAAAGAATGTAACAAAAATGAATACACCTTAACCGGGAGACAGAAGCAGTTTAAGGAAATTAAAGCTAGGATGTTTCATAGTAGAGTAGTTATACATTTACTGAGAAATATTAAGAAGTATAGAAGAAGGAGACATGCAGTGAAACAGAAAAAACGAGTTGAGAGAGTAGTTGATAAGGCCTTTGCTTTGAAGGTGCAGATTTTTATTTTGATATTAAATAGAATGAAAACTCTTGCCAAAATGGTGTTGTACTTGAGGAAACAAAACCAGAAAAAAAGATTAGTGAATAGAAATAACCTTTGTACAGTTTTTAGTGGAGAATGCGTACATACTTCTAGTACAGGGTCTTTCTTTAATGAAAAAAGCTATGTCCAGGAAAATAGATTAGTTCATGCTAATGATTACAGAGGACTATGTTATGAAATTAAGCATGGCACTGCTATAGCAAAAGAGGTGATGGTACCTACAAATGTAGAACAAGTTATTGGAGAACAGGTACAGGGAAGTCGGAGTCAGGCGCCTGTATGGAAATGAAGTTGTGGTAGTGTTTGTAGTATTCGACAGCAATCCATTGATATATTAAGGAAATTTCTACATATCTTTCCAGGGCAAAGTTTAAAACAGAAAATAAGTACTTTACAAGGATTGGTTCCTTGCAAGATTAGAAAGCATACACATTTGCAGGGACAATCACTAGCTTGTTTATCAAACAAAGTGTGCCAAAGCACCTTTCATCATTTCAAGATGTTAGCTGTACACCACTCAACAATGTGAACTTTAGTTAGGAGGCTGTACTATGAGAAAACTCTTGCTTTATGTTTGAGAGAAATTAATAGAACAGTTTGCATGGTTCTGTGGAAGACATAGAAAAGGTTTGTGGTAATGGGCAGTTTCGTTTCTTTGGTCCTGAGCAGGATTCTAGAGAAAATTAAGAGTTGTTAGGCGGAGGAGTTGCAGAGCAGGACACATATATTATAGTTGATATTTTTAAAGAAGAGATTACACAATGAAAAACAGTGTGGTCTAAAAAAACAGAGTTTGTTTGTATATGTTGTAGATGCACTTACTAGAAGATTTAAACACAGACTGTTGACTTATATTTAAAAAGTGAAAAAGTAAATAATGATAACTGGCAAAAGTTAGATGTGTATTTATTTGTAGAGGAACACTTTGACTTGTCTATACGGCAAGTTATATGTACATAGTGTTACAATAAATTAGAAGATAATAAAATAAACAACACATAGATATTAGATACCCATTTAGTAAGATAATAAAATGCCTGCTAATGTAGAAAAACTATGAAGGGCCAAAAAAAACAAAAAATCAACATTTATGATTCTTTGCAGCATTGCGAAGGGCCGTTATGTATTGCTCTCCAGCACTCACTACAGCTCCACAATCCATGCAGTATGATGTCATCCGGGAAAACGGTGGAGTCAAATCTTGAAGCGGAGATTGCACCTCTGAATGGACTCTCGGCCCTGATGTTGTTGTGGCTGCTATTAATGTTGAGGGTCCTTTAGCCTTGCGTTGCTTTCTTGGTGCTTTTACACTATTGCTTTGGTATGTTCTTAGATGGTAAAGCATGGACGTAGTCCTTCAAGAATATTTTTTATTCGTTACCCTTGACAATGTCTTATGACATATTGCGCAAATCTGCTCACTAGAACTCCTCTTAAAGAATGTACAAGATAGGTACATGGGCACGTTCTTCTTATTGTTTTAGTTGAAAAGTATATTATCCAATGACATTATTTTATTTCCCGGTTACATGATTTTCTGTTTTGCATTCAATTTTGTTTTTGTGGTTTTGTAAAGTTGTAAAAAAAAAAATTCTGGTAACAAAAATGGCAACTTGGACAGGAAGAATTCGAAAAATGTGCACTGAGAAACGTGCAAAAAATATAAAAGGGGAAACAAATTTGCATGTATAATGTTTTGCAGCATTGTAAATAGCTGTAAGACACTGCTCACCAGCAGTTATAACAACACTAGAGTCCATGCAATACGTGGCCATTCTTGAAAACTCTGGAGCCATATCTGTTGCACTAGTCTGCACCTCTGAAGGGACTTTCTGGATTGGAATTGTTGTTGTTGGTGCCACTGATGTAGATGGTCCTCCAGCTTCCCTCTACTTGATTGCCAGTTAGAGAGGTTTTCTATGTTAGGTTTTAAGATGATTCCTGTTGAGTTTGGGTAAGAATGGGTAGTTTTATGGGTGTTTTGTAGTTATGTTCTATTTGTGAGTTCAGATGCTGTAAGTTATTCTTTGAAATTGTTGTTTTTGTTAAATGTGTTGTTAAAATAAAGTTAAACAATTATTTTAATAAGCAGCTAGACTCAAACTTTGTGTAAAATATGTTTAAATAAAGTTTTTACATTTTGTCATTTGTATTTGTGACTACTGATGTCATTGCAACATTCGATGTTGCTGTAAATTAGAAAAATGCATTTTGGATGTAGTTATTTCGACAAATGTATAGAAAGGGAAAAGTTAAATTAGTAGCTTACTAAATAGCTACACTGAAACTTTATGTAAAATATGTCTATATATGTGCTTTACACTTTGTCAGAAACGCCTGGTATTCGCAGTGTGTCCTTGGCAATGGCACTCATAGAATCATACAGCACTACCTGTGCAACCATCAAGAATGCCCTTTCTCCACCACTCTGCAAACGCACCTCCTGGCATAGTACTAGTTGGGGGATGAAGTCCCCATGGCTATTGAGGATCGTTGGGGGCCAACTACCTCTCCTGTTACCGCCAGCAAGTCCCACACAGTCAGTTTGCTAAGAGGTCTTTGGTGGCCATGTCCCCTTTCTGCACCACTCTGCAAACGCGTCTCCTGGCACACTACTGGAAAGGAATAAAGTTCTCTTAGATGCTAAGGGACCTTGGGGACCAAGAAGTCCTCTGGGTACTTTCTGTAAGTCCTACACAGTGGGTTTCCTGAGAGCTGATCAGAGGCCCACCCCCTTTCCACACCATTCTGCAAACACCATTGCTACTTAAAAAAACATAGACATTCACTGAAAAAAAACAAAGGTTACAGGTAAGTTATAGCTAGGAATTAGCATTTAAAAAACCTTAGAAATTCACTGAAAAAACGAAAGGTTACAGGGCTGTTATAGTTAGGAAATAGAATTTAAAAACCTTAGATGCTCACTGAAAAAAACAAAGGTTGCAGGGATGTTATAGTTAGGCTCAGATTTCACAAACACACAACCAGAGACATTCATCAGTTATAGTTAGCTGAGCTAACTATAACTCACGCCCTCACAATGCACTGCTTATGACCTCACATTTTACATCACTCATGACATGGTCAGTGACATTACTGATGATATCTCAAATGACATCACTGATGACATCATCCACTGCATCTCTGATGTACCCACTCACTCCTCAATACAACCTTTCATACACCCACTCCAACTTCCACACTAACATTCTCAAAACCATTGACACACCCATACCCGTATTTACACACCTACTCTCTTATTCATAGGACTACACACAAATCCACCCAGTCATCCATACAGCCACACATACACTAATTCACTCACTAATACAGCCACTGATATATCCACTCACACCCATACAGCCACTCACACGCAGTCAGTCACTCATGGAGTTATCCACACATCTACTCACTCACCTATAGAGTCAATCACACAGCCATTTACTTACCTATTCAGTTATACACACACCCACTTATTTATTCATACAGATACCACCACATACTCATTCACCTATACAGACACTGACACAAGCACACACACACCCATACGGCCACTCTTGCAATCACTCAGTTACACATACAGTCACTCATGTACTCCAACACTCACCTTTACTGCCTTTCAAAGATGCAGTTAAACCACTGACACATCCATTCACTCACCAGACACCCATACACACACTCACACACCCATAGAGCCCCTTACACACACACACACTCACTAACCCATAGAGCCGCTGACTCACCCACACAGTCATCCTTACAGGCAATTACACACCCCCTCACCACCCACACAGACATTGAGACACCCATACATGTACTTAGACAACCAATCACTCACCTATATAGAAAGTCATGTACCCACTCACACACCTATACAACCACTTAGACACCAACTTACAGACAGATACAGACATTCACACAAGTCACTCACCCATACATTCACAGAGACACCCAATCACTCACTTATACAGTCAGTCACGCACCCACTGAATCATCCATACAGGTACTCATACACCCACTGATTCATCAATACACCTTGGTATATATATTTAACATTCATAAACAATTTAAAAACACGCACAGTCACTGGATGATGTCATCAGTGATGTAATTTGAGATGCCATCAGTGATGTCACTTACCATGTCATGAGTGATGTAATATTTCAGGTCATAAGCAGTGCATTGCGGGGACACGAGTTACAGTTAGTTCAGCTAACTATAACTGATGATTTCTCTGGTTTTGTGCATGTGGAATCTGAGCCAAACTATAATGTCTCTGTAACCTTTGGTTTTTTCAGTGAAGATATGCAATTCACATATGGGAAATGAGCGATTGAGAGGCTCTACCAATAATGGCTACAGCCGCTGTAAGATATGAGAGCAAATTTCCAGTAGCTATTTAGAATGTTCACAATGTGACAGAAAAGTGGAATTTGAAAACAGAAAGGATAAGGTTCACGATCACACTGAATGAAGCCCTGAAGAAGCTAAACTTTTTCGCGAAACACGTGTTGGCTGGTTGTGTTTGAATATGTTATGAAGAACTTTGATCAAGTATTTGGAAGCTTGGATACATATGTTACAGCAATTGAAGAAATAACTTTTTCAAGTGTTTGAAGAGAAGATTAATAAAATACTTTATATGCATACTTAAATCTTGATATGTGCTTTTTTCAGCTCATGAATTAATATATATATACATATGTATGAATATGTATTATCTACTGGTGGTCGCCAGTAGATAGTTATAGTTAGGACCTATTTTCCATAGGAAATCCGCAACATTCGATTTGAAATAACTTTGGCGCCGGTTGACGAATCTTCGCGAAATTTTCAAACTTGTTGGGGCGCTCCGGTCCGCTCTTATCTGATAGTCTCGGGGTGATTCGTCAAGCGGGGGCCGAGAAAAAAGGGGGGTCCCAAAACGCGTTTTCCCCATGCAATTTTCCATAGGAACCTTTAGTCGCAGCTACAGCCCGAACTGCTGAACGGAATTACACCAAATTTGGCAAATAGGTAGCCCTTGGTTCAGTGTCGTGCCTTTTGCTTAAATGGTGTAAATCCGTTCAGTAGTTCCTGAGAAAATCAAAAGTAAAGTCACATATATATCTATGGCCGAGTAGGGTCCGCGTACCCTTCCGATCACGAGCTGCATGCTAATTGGCTGTCAAGTGGCTGTCAACACTCCAAATCAGGAAGTGTTGGCAGCCATTTTATGCCTCGGTAGAACCGAGGCACAGAAACAAGTGTGCAAAACGCACAAAGGGGGCAGGGTAAAAACACCCTGACCCCCTAGGTCTGCTCAGGGGGTCCCACAAGGACCCCCTTTGCAGAAAAAAGCATTTTTCCAAAAAAAAAATCGGCGGGATGCGCTTAGGGTGCGCGGATCCCGCCGAGAAAAAAAAAAGAAACAAGTGCACAAAACGCACAAAGGGGGCAGGGTAGAAACACCCTGACCCCTAGGTCTGCTCAGGGGTCCCACAAGGACCCCTGGGCAGAAAAAGCATTTAAAAAAAAAAAAATCGGCGGGATGCGCTTAGGGTGCGCGGATCCCGCGCTTCGATGCTATTTTGCCCCCGGGTGGGCCAAGTCCCGGGGGCATGTGGGGGGTGGGTTTATAGTTTATGGGGGGGCCTCTAAGGCCCCCCAAGCCCCGGGGACCGCCACCCCCCGGGGCTTTAAATAAAAAATGGTGCGGGAGGGCTCTCCGCCCTCCCGCAGCCCCGGGGACAGCCACCCCCGGGGCTTCTTTTTTTAAGTTTTAATAACCTGTGTGGGGGGCTCCAGCCCCCCCACACGCCCCGGGGACTGCCACCTCCCCGGGGCACTTAGAAAATAAATTTGGGGGTCCGATTTGGACCCCCGAAGCCCCGGGGACCACCACCTCCCCGGGGCTGTGCAATTGAAGGGAGGGGGGCCGTGCGGCCCCCCTCCTGGAGCCCGTGATGGCCCTGGGGACCGCCACCCCCAGGGCCGGCTCCTGCAGTGTCCCGGGGTGCCTACCCCCGGGACACTGCTGTTTGCAATGGCAGGACGGAGCCTCGCGGCTCCCGTCCTGTCATTGCAAACTTGCTGCTTCATTGAAGCGAGAGCAGGGAAACCTGCTCTCGCTTCAATGAAGCAAAGCAGATTGCTTTTCCATAAGGGGAGCTGCATGTCAGCAGCTCCCCTTATGGAAAAGCAATGCCGGCTCCCGCAGGACGCGGGGAGCCGGCGGGACCGTGCTGGGATTGGGGACCCCCCCACGGTCCCCAACGAGTGGCCAGGCCCCGGGGGATGGGGTCCCCAGGGCCATTAGTGGCCCGGGAGGGGGGCCACGCAGCCCCACTCCCCCCCCCAAAAAAAGGGCAAGGCCGGCCCCGGGGGATGGGGTCCCCGGGGCCTTAAATGGCCTGAGGAGGGGGGCCACGCAGCCCCCCTCCAAAGATTTTAATTTTAAAAAAAGAGGGCATGCCCCGGGGGATGGGGTCCCCGGGGCCAATAGAGGCCCAGGGAAGGGGGCCACGCGGCCCCCTTCCCGTTTTTTTTATTTAAAAAAAAAAGAAAATCCTCAGGCCCCGGGGGATGGGGTCCCCGGGGCCAAAAGTGGCTGAGGGAAGGGGGGCCACGCAGCCCCCCTCCCATACAAAAAAAATAAAAAAAAAAAAAAAAAAGACCCGCATCGTGCCGGAGGCCTCGCCCCCTCCTTGCAGCAGTCTGCAAACGCGCCTCCTGGCGCGTTTTAAGAAGGGAAGTAATTCACCTTGAATACTGGGGGTCCCTGGGGCCAACTAGCCCACCAGGAATCTCCAGTATGCGCCAGGGGCTGCGTTGCAGAGAGGTGTACAGAGGCCACGCCCCTTTTACACCTCTCTGCAACGCAGCTCTGTGGCACTTTTGGAGGTACATGGTGGGCTATTTGGACTCCAGGGACCCTCAGGATTCAAGGGGACTTAATCCCCCAACTTAAAACGCGCCACGGGGCGTGTTTGCACAGTGGTGAAGGGAGGGGCGGGGCTTCAGGTGACATGTGTGCAAACAGGCCGTGGCGCGTTTTAAGATGGGGAATTAAATCCCCTTCCATCCTGAGGGTCTCTGGGGGCCAACTAGCCCACCAGGTACCTCCAGTAAGCGCCACGGAGCTGCGTTGCAGAGTGTTGTAAAAAGGGGCGTGGCCTCTGAACACATCTCTGCAACGCAGCTCTCTGGCGCATACTGGAGGTATCTGGTGGGCTAGTTGGCCCCTAGGGAGCCTCGGGATTGAGGAGGAATTAATTCTCCAACTTAAAACGCGCCACAGGGCGTGTTTGCAGACATGTCACCTCAGGCCCCACCCCCTTCCTTCACCATTGTGCAAATATTCCTCTAAAATCAGCTGAACTACGAATTCCGATTTACTCACCTGTTATCAGGAGAGACCTCAGTGCTGCATCTTTGAGCCCAGTACTGATCCTGAAAAGTAATTTTAACCGTACTTACCAGTAACTTGAATTTCCTTCCATAGGCTAACATTGACTGGTTTCACTTGGAAATTCTTCTAAGTGTGGAGTTTTGGAACTTTATAATATTCCTCTAAAATCAGCCGAACTACGAATTCCAATTTACTCACCTGTTATCAGGAGAGACCTCAGTGCTGCATCTTTGAGCCCAGTACTGATCCTGAAAAGTAATTTTAACCGTACTTACCAGTAACTTGAATTTCCTTCCATAGGATATCATTGCCTGCTTTTTGCTGAAAAAGTTTGTGTCGATTTTTGAAACATACAAATATTCCTCTAAAATCAGCAGAACTACGAATTCCGATTTACTCACCTGTTATCAGGAGAGACCTCAGTGCTGCATCTTTGAGCCCAGTACAGATCCTGAAAAGTAATTCTAACCGTACTTACCAGTAACTTGAATTTCCTTCCATAGGCTAACATTGACTGGTTTCACTTGGAAATTCTTCTAAGTGTGGAGTTTTGGAACTTTATAATATTCCTCTAAAATCAGCCGAACTACGAACTCCGATTTACTCACCTGTTATCAGGAGAGAACCAAGTGCTGCATCTTCTAGCCCAGCACTGACCCTGAAAAGTAATTCTAACCGTACTTACCAGTAACTTGTATTTCCTTCCATAGGAATCCATTGTCTGGTTTTCAGCAGAAAAGTTTCAAAGTGTCGATTTTCACAAACTACAAATATTCCTTAAAAATCGCCTGTATGACTTAAACGCATTCTTTCAACTGTTTACAGGAGATGCACCAGTGCTGGATCCAGGATCCACCACTGAGTAAGAAAAAGTAACGATAACACTACTTACCTGCTAAGTGAATTTCCTCCCATAGGATAACATTGGTGATTCTATGTGAAAAGGTTTCTAAGTGTCAACTTTTAAAATACAATAATATTCCTTAAAAATCACTACTGTAACCAAAACGCTTTTACTCAACTGTTTACAGGAGATGTCCCAGGACTGAATCTAGGATCCAGTCCTGTGGTTAGAAAAGTAATCCATAAAGTAACTAATTGCAATTAACTAGAAATTCACATTGAGCTCAATGTTGCATTGTGTTTGAAATTGTGTTGCCCATTGCAACAACTGTAACTACTGTACTTAAAAGTCTATTGCCTATTTGCAAAGTATTTAAACTAACGTAATTCATTCTGAGAAAGTATATTTTGTAATGTAATGTATAATGTAATTACAATGTAATTTAAAAAATAAAATATCTAAAAATATATAGTTTAAAAAAATGTAGTAAATCAGTATCAAAAAAATAAATATAACAATTAATACATTTAAAAATTGTCATTTACAAAACCTTTGAAATTCACTGAAAAAAACCATAGGTTTCAGACATGTTATAGTTAGGAATTAGCATTTAAAAAACCTTTGAAATTCACTGAAAAAACCATAGGTTTCAGGCACGTTATAGTTAGAAATTAGCATTTAAAAAACCTTACAAATTCACTGAAAAAACCATAGGTTTTAGGGACAGTTATAGTTAGTTGGACATTGCACTCGTACAAAACCCGTGAAATTCCCCCGTTATAGTTAGTTCAGCTAACTATAACTTGCGCCCCCGCAATGCACTGCTGATGACGTCACATATTACATCACTCATGACATGGTCAGTGACATCACTGATGACATCACTGATGACATCTCAAATGACATCACTGATGACATCACTGATGACATCATCCACGTGATAATCTGATGAACCTCCTCACACCCTAATATAACCTTTGATACACCCACTCTAAATTACAGACTGACATTTGCAAAACCATAGACACTCCAACACCAATAACTACATACCCACTCACTGATTCTTAGGTCTACACACACATCCACTCACTCACCCGTACAGTCACTCATACTTACGGTCACTCAGTACAGGACTATCATATGCACTCATACTCCTATATAGACACTAAAACACCGCCACTCATCCATAGAGGTACTCACACACCTAGTCAGTCATGCAAATAATTAAACACACTGCCATTTACTCACCTATACAGTTATACACACACCAGCTCACTTACTCATACAAATACTAGCACATTCTTACGCTCTTATACAATCACTGATACAAGCACACACTCATCCATACAGTTATTCTCACAATCACACACTCTCGCTTATAGCTATTTATATACTCCAACACACATATATACTGCCTTTCACATATGTAGTTACTCACACATGTACCACTGGGACATACATTCACTCACTAACACACTCTTACACACACTTACCCACCCATACAGTCTATCACAGATGCACTCTTGAAACCATCCACCCAGTGAATCACCCACTCACACATCTATGCACAGAGTCGCACACACCCCACCCACACAAACACTCAGGCACCCATACAGATACTCAGACAACCAATCAATAACTCATATAGACACTCATGTAGCTATTCACAAACCCATGCAGCCACTTACACAGCAACAGACAGACGGATACAGACATTCACCCAGTTTAGTCACTAACCCATGCATTCAGTATGATACGTTTAATCACTCACTTATAGAGTTAGTCACGCACCTTCTAAATCATCCATACAGACACTTATACACCCACTCATTCTTCAATACGCCTTTCCCTATATATATTAAAAATATTTAAACTTTACAGAAACACACAGTCACTGGATGATGTCATCAGTGATGTCATTTGAGATGTCATCAGTGATGTCATCAGTGATGTCACTGACCATGTCATGAGTGATGTAATATGTGACGTCATCAGCAGTGCATTGCGGGGCGCGAGTTATAGTTAGCTGAACTAACTATAACGGGGAATTTCACGGGTTTTGTACGAGTGCAATGTCCAACTAACTATAACTGTCCCTAAAACCTATGGTTTTTTCAGTGAATTTGTAAGGTTTTTTAAATGCTAATTTCTAACTATAACGTGCCTGAAACCTATGGTTTTTTCAGTGAATATATATATATATATAAATGTGTGTATATGTATATATGCACACACACACACACACACACACACACATATATATATATATATATACACACACACACACAGACAGACACAGACATAGACACACAGACACAAATGTTTTTTTTTATCTGGGGTGCGATTGACCCCCCCCCAGGGGAAGTTGAAAATAGAAAAATAGAAAAATTATGATGTAATTGTTAGGGGGTAAATCCTCCTGTCATATGGGCCTATCCTCTTTGGGCCCAATTATTATTTTTTTTTTAAAGATATGTTTTCTCTGGGGGTGCGATCATGGCACCCAGGCGAAACCACACAGGTCCCCCAAAAAATACAAGAAATGTAGGTGGGGGCAGCCCCCAGGACATGAGTTGAGTCCCTTTAGTAATTTTAGATCTGTTAGAGTTACATTCTATTTTTAGTATAACTCTGTAAAGTATGCAGGAATGATAGATTATGGGGCATTTTTTACATAAATGTGTGTTTTCCCCTGGAAGTCATCGGCACCCCCCAGGGGAAAACATACATTTATAAAAAAAAAAATCCACATAATCTATCATCCTTGCTTAATCTTCAAATTTAAATAAAGAAATGGAGCTCAAACGGATCAAAAGTGACAAAAAATGTGGCAAACAGTGGAAGTCCCTATGCAAAGAGTGTCTGGTCATCCTTCAGCTGTTTATTTTTGTATTTAGTTACTATACTGGGGCTAATGAGATGAAATATTTTACCAGGCAGTATTATTATGTTTCCAAATCACAAAATAATAAAGTAACATTATCAAAAAAGTGCCACATTGTGCTGCGTAACTTGCCTTTTCTTGCATCATAATTTAGTCAACCCTGTTGCATAATTTGGTGCTCTCCTGCTGCATAATTCCAATGACCATGGTGATAACACTGTGAGTTTTCACAAGGAGTACACCTGCTCACAAATTTGCAAGGGCTACTATGTAAATGTGTGCTTCTTCAGACCGAGGGTAGATTTTAGCTTTAGGAAATTCGTTTTATAATGGCAAAGACCCATCAGCTCTCCCAACAGTAAAGGTTTGCATTAGTGACGACAAACGTATGCTGTGGGATGGTGCATGTGGCAAGGTAAAGTAATAGTGTCTTTTTTGTCTTTTTTAGTGTCTTTGGAGAACCTGAAGCTTCAGCTAAAAAGATAAGTAATTTTGTGTTTATTTACTGTTGCACACATCTTGCAGACACACACACTCACTGACTGATTTACAACAATAATTCTGCCTTCCATGTATGACAGTGTTTTAGAAGGAAGGTTTTAGCATGTCACCAGAGATGGCCTTTCGGTAGATGACTGCTGCCCAGGCCCTAACTTGAGTATGGAGGATAGCTCTGAGGCAGAATCAGATACTGAGACAGCATCTGAGGCTGAGGAAAATGGAGCAGAATCTGGAAGTGATTTTTCAGTTGGTGAAGTTCCATCCAGCGACTTGTGTTCTGGCGATTCTGATGGACATGATGATGGCAGTTGTGATATCCCTGTGCAAGCACAGTCTGTGGAGTAGAGTGATCGTACCAGGGGAGACCAACCCAGAGAGCAGGCATGTACAGGAGCAATCAGAGACGCAGTACTCTTTTGGTAGCCACCTAATTTAGTGCAGCTCAAATTCCCCTGTTCACTGGCTATGCTGGATGTAAAGTCGATACAACACATTTTTTGCTGATTGACTATGTCCATCTCTTTTTGGAAGTTGACTTCCTTGAGGAATTGTGCAGCAAACAAAATTTGTGTGCTGAACAATTACTGAGGAAGAATGGACGCACTCTAGGGCCTCATTCTGGGACACACATGTGGACTCCCATTTCACTTGAGGAGTTGAATGCATTTTTGGGTCTTACACTCAAAATGGGGTTAGTACCCAAACCAAGCTTGCAGTCCTACTGGTCTACTAGTAGTCTGGGTAACACCCATCTTCATACCATACATGAGAAGAGATTGTTTTTTGCTATTGCAGCGTATGCTGCATTTCAGTGAAGAGCATGTAGACCATTACAGGCTGTTCCAAATATTGCCTGTCATGGGAAATTTGTCTGCCAGGTTTTAAGATATTTATGCTCCTGGAAAGAATATAGCCATTGTTGAGTCCTTGATCCTGTACAAAGGTTGGCTGCTGTTCAGGCAGTACCTTCCAAGCAAAAGAGCTTGATATGGCAAGGTTTCAAATTGTACATGCTGTGGGAGAGCTCTACTGGCTATGCATACAGCTTCACAGTGTATACAGGGAAAGACTCCACTCTAAACCCTGTAGGTTGCCCTTCCCCGCTAGGAGTCACAGAAAAGATGCATGGGAGCTTGTCCAACCACTCCTTCATAAAGGTTATAACCTTTATGTGGACTACTTCTGTACGAGAGTAGAGCTGTTCAGTAAGTTGTACAAAGCTGGCACTGAGGCATGTGGTACAGTTTGTTGTTGCCACAAAGGATTCCTGCAGGAGCTTTTTTGTAAGAAGCTCCAAAATCCCAGCGCACTGCATTGTGTTCCAATGAACTGCTCGCAGTCTAGTTCTCTGATAGGCGTGATGTGTACGTGCTCACTACAATTCATGAAGACAGCACTTTTCCCCATCACAGTTTGGGGTCAGGTGGCTGAAGTTCACAACCCCATCTGTATACTTGATTACAACAAGTACGTGGACAGAGTGGATAAGAAGGACCAGGTTCCTCGACCATACAATGGAAGTTGTAAAACTCACACTTGGTATATGAAGCTGTTTGCCCACCTGATGCAGATGGCAACATACCATCTTCTGTTGTTTATCGTCAGACCATCATAGAAAGACCCATGCATTTCCTTGTCTTTCAGTTTACTATCATTGAAAGTTTTACTTCCTCAGAAGCAGTAGTCTCCCCTTTATATGCTCTGGAGGATGTGGCAAGGCTGCAGGAGTGACAAAATGCCCACCGCATTACTGCAATATCTAAAAATACTCAACCATGTTGTTGTTGCACAGTCTGCTCTAAAAAAAAGAGGCAGCAGAGTCATTGTTACTGCCGCCAGTGGCCATCTCAGCCAGCCCTGTGTATTCCCTCTTGCCTTATGTTGTACCATACAAAAGTGAAGTATTGGGAAATTGACTGAGGTGGAGCTGCTGTAAAATATACATTTCAATGGCTGTGCAGGGATACATACTTTCCATGGGCCACTACTTCTAGGCAAGCAGCCGTAGAATTTTTTTCCCTCTACTTGAGGAAATCATGGATTTGCTTATGGCCTGCACAGCACCTTTATCCGCCTTCAAAACGTGGTAGCTGTTCTGTTCACCGACTGACAAGTGCATTATAGTTACCACTCTGCACATAATGGTGGACAAAACATAAGCCATGGTGACACAGAATACCCTGTGTGGCAGAAACAAAGTCTTTACTAGTTTTTGAAGTGCTCTTTAGAGAACTTAAGCAGTCTTCCCCAGCTTGTTTGCTTAGTTTCAAAGCTAGATATGTACATTCAGTTTGAGGAATGGCATACACCATCCTGCTCTCCTCAGGCAGGTCCAACAGGGTATCCCTACCATCACTCACAAAGCGCCCCCACAATCCCGCTCCCCAATCCTTCTCAGGGACCCGGTGGGACACCATTGCTATCTCATATGCGGCAAACCATTGCCCAATATCCTCACTCTTGTGAAAATCCTTAATGACATCCTTAGGAATATAAACTTTACTCTCAGGAGTTACTAAAGGTATGCTGCCACCAGAGGGGGAGACCGGGACACTCCTCGCCCTGATCTCTATCTCCCTTAACATTCTCTCATGCTCCATTCTCATTTTCTCAAGTTCAATTGACAATCGATCCTTCTCAATGTCTAACTTCTTACTCTCAAGGTCCTTCTGACCTTCCAATTTAGCCATCTCCAAACTATGCCTCCTATCTCTCTCCCTGTCCTCCAGCTCTTCTGTGGTCAGACTCCTTTGGGATACACTAGTACCTGGATTGGAGGGTGTTCTATCTCCCCCCTCTACTGCATCATCCTGCTGCCCTCCAGCATTCTCTTCCTCATCCCCAGCGGACTCTCTCACTTCCCACCAGGCCTTCAGCGCCTTCTGGTACTCCTCCTTCCTAGAGAGACCTATTACGGGGACTGCGAATTGCTTACAAAATGACTTCAGCTGTCTGGCAGTATAGGTATCTAATCTTTCCTCCTCAAAGGTGAGATCCTCCGAAGCATTGGATGTTGGCCTTCCCATATTAGCAGTACTCATGGTTGCGATCAACAATTCAATACTAGAACAACCAACCCAAAAAATAATTCGAAGAGGGAAAAAAAAACCTGTGCGTGGCTGCGCTTTGGTCTGTACTCACTAGTGGCGTCTACCAGTTATTGTACGTGGATCATAAATGCAAGTCCTTATCCTCACCGCTGACCGCCAATGTTAGAAATGGGGGTCTCTAGTTGGCAATGGCTGGCGCCAATGTCCAAATAGGGACCCTTCTTCCTAAGTCAGGGCAAGTGGGCTACCCCCTTTGATAACCCCTGCTCAACCCTGTGGTAACGTAGCACGAGCAGTTAGGCCTATCTCAGAGGCAGTGTGTGAAGCATTTATGACCATGCACAATAAGGCAGTAACGACACCACAAAAGGACACAACTCAAGTAGGTATAGAAAAATAGTATCTTTATCTAAGGTTTAACACAAGACTCTCAAAAGCGTTTTAACCAGTCACAATGCACGTAAATCAGTAGGGACTTAAAAAGGCAATAACGTATTCACCAGAACGTGGCACTGACTGAGTTCAAGGCCTGGGTCTACGCGACCCGTTGCGCACCAGATACCTGCCGTTGGACGGGGACACAGCACGCAGCTTCTCGAAGAAGCGGAGACGGTGACAGGCGGACTCCCAGCGACCACAACTCTTGACTGCAGTGGTCCGCAACGTGCACTCACAATGATTCGGGCACTCGGGGACAGGCGGGCTCTCAGCGGCAGCAGCACCCGGCTGCGGCGGCCCGGGCTGGTGGTGGCGATGACTCTCGTCGTGCAGCTCCGTGGTGGGCTCACAGCGGCAGCAGCTCTCTCTTAGCTGCGGCGGCCCACAGGACAACTCACGATGATGCAAAGTTGGCAAAGGTGCGGGCACTCAGCGGCAGCAGCCTCTCTTAGCTGCGGCGGCCCACAGGACAAATCACGATGATGCAAAGTTGGCAAAGGTGCGAGCACTCAGCGGCAGCAGCTCTCTCTTAGCTGCGGCGGCCCACAGGACAAATCACGATGATGAAAAGTTGGCAAAGGTGCGGGCACTCAGCGGCAGCAGCTCTCTCTTAGCTGCGGCGGCCCACAGGACAAATCACGATGATGCAAAGTTAGCAAAGGTGCGGGCACTCAGCGGCAGCAGCTCTCTCTTAGCTGCAACGGCCCACAGGACAAATCACGAGGATGCAAAGTTGGCAAAGGTGCGGGCACTCAGCGGCAGCAGCTCTCTCTTAGCTGCAGCGGCCCACAGGACAAATCACGAGGATGCAAAGTTGGCAAAGGTGCGGGCACTCAGCGGCAGCAGCTCTCTTAGCTGCGGCGGCCCACAGGACAAATCACGATGAGGCAAAGTTGGCAAAGGTGCAGGCACTCAGCGGCAACAGCTCTCTTAGCTGCGGCGGCCCACAGGACGAATCACGATGATGCACAGCTGACACAAGTGCGGGCACTCAGCGGCAGCAGCTCTCTTTAGCTGCGGCAGCCCACAGGACAAAGGGTGATCTCGACCAGGCTGGCACAACGGTGGGCACTCAGCGGCTACAGCTCTCTCTTAACTGCGGCGGCCCACAGGACAAAGGATGATCTCAACCAGGCTGGCACAACGGCGGGCACTCAGCGGCTACAGCTCTCTCTTAACTGCGGCGGCCACACAGATTCAGCAAAGGTTCCGAAGGTTCAAATTAAGGCGGGCTCTCAGCGGCGGCAGTTCTCTCTTAGCTGCGTCAGCCCACACAGAGCTAACAAGGGTTACCAGTCCGCGTTCCTCACAGTAGAACTAGAGGTTCCGGATTACTCGACGGAGGCCTCAACTGCAAGTAGAATCCCTCGCACAGGAATTCAGACGGCTGACGGGGTGAAGTCTAATGTCCCTGAGACTTCAGCAGGAGGCGCTCTCAATTCAGGCCCTCGGGTAGTTTCTTCAGCAAGCTTGGTGAAAGTTTCAAAGTCCTTTCCTCTGTTCACTCGGACGGAGTTTTGTCTTGACATCCAGAAGGAACACACTTGAAAAAGGTTTCAGCGCAGCGTTTTATACCTAAAAAGTCTTTGTTCTCTAAAGTCACAAATCACTGAATCCAGCCAGAAACAGTTCGGTGGGGTCGGGGAGTTCTTGGCTTACGAGGAGACATCCTGCCCTTTGAGAATCAGGGGGTCTGCTATCAGACGCTCAGTGGGAGGTGGAGCCATCATTCACCTTGCCAGGCACGGCCCTGCTCAGATCAGAGTCACCCCTCCCCATACTCTAAATGCCGATCTCTCTCTCCAGCCAGGTCTGACCCAGCTGGCCCTGCTGCTCCAAAACCAGACGGCCAATACACACACTAGCAAAGCCTACAGGAAAGCTTAGGCAAGAAAATACCTCGTTTCTAGAAGAGGCATTTTCGAACACGGGCTATGCAAATGATCCTTACTAAAAGATGTATCTCAATGTCCTGAGCTTAAACATATCAAATTCGAATTTCCTATCAGGTTCCTGGGGGCAGGTAGGATTATACAATGTAATACTCAGCCTGCCCATTCTGGCCTATGAGAACGGATAGCCTCACAATAGTAAACAGTGAAATGGAGGGTAACTCGCTATTAGAACATGCTACACAGACATACTTTAAAAGCTGCTTCGGTGGGTAGCGCAAATCAGCGCTGCAGGCCCACCAGCAGTATTTGGTCTACCAGCCCTGGGCACACACAGTGCACTTATACTAGGGACTGACAGGTAAATCAAACGAGCCAATTATGGTTATCCCAATTCATACAGTTATCTTTACACAGGGAGCATTCGCGCTGTGGCACTGATTGGCAGTGGCACAGCGCCCAGAGCATCTAAATCCAGCCAACATAAAAGATAGGAAGCGAAAAGAGGAAGGGAGACCCGCGCCAATGATGCCAGGTCTAACAGGGCCATTGCATGGAAGTCTAGGGCACCCTCACCCTGCATCCACAAAATGGAAGGAGTTGAATTTAGCACAGTGTGTGCATTAAAGGCGCTCAAAAGACACGTCTTCTTGAGACTCATGTGGCTGTCATGGGTCATGGGACATCAAAGGTTCACTAGGCACACATTCGGTAGTGCTCAAAATGTCGATAGAGATAGTAAAAACGTAGTCAAACTTTCTTTCATTTTGTGATGGTTGTTGACACACCAACTATTAACATGTCTGGCCATAAATGTGTAGAGCTCCAGCAGTTAAGGGGGTAATGGATGACATCCTAACTGTTTTGCGCTGTGGTAAGTTGTCACTCTAGCTTTGTCATCCTCATTTCAGCATTTATTGAATATTTTCTCCAGCTTTTTCAAGCTCATCAATGTAATAATTAAGTTATAATACAAAAAAGCGTGCAATTAATTTATAATTGTATAACAATAGTTCATTAAACAAAAGCAGGAATCGTACCCCACATTACACGAAAGCAGGCATATATACCACACATGGTCTAAGTGAACTATAGCTGTTTTTGAAAGAAAGTGATTTACGATAAACTGTTTCAATATATTTTTGCAACAAATTACCAGTTATTTATCGGTGCATTTATTTTCTCACTACATTTATTCTACATATTTCCAACTATACTCGTTCATGTGGAGCAAGAGGCCTGGTATTTAGGACTTTTGGGGCAAGGTAATGGTCTGTTGTATCTTAAAAGAATATTGCATGTCACCTCCGATTTCCATAACTTTTAAACTAAGTTGACCATCAGCCTAATTCCTTTTGTATTGTCTCGAAACTCAGTGGTGACAAAGCAATATCCTTATAATGTACAGCAGGGTTACTTTAGCACATACATGCTTCATATTCATCATGTATATAGATACCAGGTGGCGCTTGTGTATAACGTGATTCGCAAGCCCAATTAGATTTTTTCTCACAGTACTAATTATGGGTTCCTTCTTTCGTTCTCAATTCTTGTCTTATATTTGAAATATTTTTTTTAATTGTGACTTAACCTCTACAGTGGCTCTCTAGTAATTATGAATGGAATAACAATGAGTCAGCATATGGGGATCCTGTGGCAATTTATACATATTGTCTCCTCTTCTGTGCCTGCTTTTGAGGGGGTTCCATAGAAGGTTGGTTGTCCAGATACACTACCTAGATCTTGGTGATAACCAAACAAGGGGTGGAATTTTGGTTAGTCTGGTGGTCTCATCAGAAGCGTATTTAGGGTTCGCTATCACTGGAGATGTCAGAACTATGGTAGCATTGAAATATAAGACATTAATAGAAATAAATTCGAACAGATACCTATAACTTCAGTAGAATGGTGCAACAATGTGAAAATTCTGCGTTTGACAAATGTGATACTTTTATTCTGGCCCATCCCACTAACAGTTTCACCTGGGTTTCTGTTCTGCATTTAGAGACATTTGCATGTAGTTTCAAATGTGGATATGCAAGCTTTTGCAGAGATTTGTGATAGCTAATGCTCTCTCCAAAGAGTGCTCCCAGATTTTAAATTGCCTTGAGAAGTTATGAGCTAGAAGCTAAGGAAATTAATCAACGTTGGGCCTGTTTGGGTTTTACATATTTGACTTATAAATGGATGTGGAAAAAAAGTTAAATTTCACTGCGATGTAACAAAACTGTCCGTATGAATGAATAACAGTTTATACAGTACTTTGGGATTCTTTAAAAACTACATAGTAACTGATCTACTGCAATTTGCACCACAAGATAATATATCATATCAATTTCAGAAATGTCCTCGTTCCTGAAAAAATATACAATTTAAGGGGACATCCCCCCTCCCCCCACGCCCTCGGGTCAGCCTCCCACAGACCTTTCGCTACATTGCCAAGGTTGTGAAAAGAGAAAAATGACTTGAAAACCTTAGGGGAATATGGCATACTAGTTACCATGATCACTGGCATGAAAATCCCCTATCTGCGCGTTTGGTGGTACCTCAGCTAGGCCACCGCCAATAAATATGGCAGAGCAGGTGAGACTGGTTGGGTGAGAGCGCCAAAGAAATGCTTATGGACTGCTTAAGGAGTCTCATTCCCTCATCCCAATTCCCCGTGCCATTGATATGACCTAGGGAACCGTCCAAAAGTAAAACCAGATTCTTGGAAATCAAACACTTCAAATCCTTTACGAAGGGAATGAGCCTGTCAACAGGATCTCTTTCTTTGAATATAGAAGTAGAGGACTCTAACACGGTTGCAGTTTTTGGGGACTACACGATGATAGTGACTCTATAAATTATTATCTTTAGCACTTTTGCTTCTCAGAAGCATAAACTTAACATTGTGGAGCTATGGTGCCTTACTCTTTGCTACCCATAAAAACATGTGGGCGTGCAGAGCCAGTGAGAACCACAAGAAGAAAGAGAAACTATATTTGGAACAAAGCTGCATCTATAGAATGTGCCTCGAGCCGCTTGTGATTCACTAAATTATATGACCTATACAGCTTGCCTTTCACACTGAGGCACACAAGATGAATAGGTCCATTTTAGCAAAGCCATCAATCAGTAACCTAGGCTACACAAATCGAGTTAACCTCAAACGGGATATACGTATAAAGGTGAACTGGTGTATGGATTAGCCATTGCAGATTATAAAGCTAAAAAAACCACATAATTCTTTTTTCAAAAGATAAGGTGATACAAGATTTTGTAAATTCACATGCAGTACCAATCATCCAATTAATTTGTAATGGAAGGGAGACAGAAAACGCATTCCATTAAAAATATAAACAGATAATTATTCATCAACTCGATTCCACTTTTGTTCAGCTACAGGATGACTTTGTATCTTGTTGTTAATACATGCACCTTAAATCTCGAGACAAGGATCCGTTTTCTAAGTAAGTTACCATATTTCCATCAAGCAAAACCTGCAATAACATTCTCTTCGTGTCTCTGACCAAGATGGCATTCTAAGCATCCACGACTTTTCATGGAGCGTTTTCATCCCCTCAAGACCTATTGTTTAAAGTGGGCAAATGGCACAGTTTACAAAAATACCAGTGACAGATTTTTCCATCATACACAATACCAGTATTTTCAAAGGATGCATACTTTCCGAATATTCCCAGTTGCTCCTTTACAGAATGTCAGCAACCACTAGTTTGCACATTGACGCTCTGGCAGATATGACTTATTCACAAAGTCGAACCCTAGTATTTTCCCAGTTTGATGAACCCTATGATGTTAGAGTTTCCACGTTCGAGTTCGCAGCGTTGATTTTGCATACCACATTTCACCAGTTTGTTCGAAGTTGGTCATATGAGTGAGGGCTTCTGTGATTTCCCCCTGACAACCACAACAACAATTGGTTTTAGGCATAATTTTATACTCATTTTTATGAGTTTTCAAGGCACATTTGTAATTGTAACATGGTATTGTTCTGATTTGTTCTGGTGATGTCAATGTATGTATACACGTGGATACAGTCAGAGTGATAGAGCTTAGACACCTGAGATTTCAGAACCCACAGTTGTAGATTAGTTTACAGATCATTATTTTCATAAAAATAGTTGAGGCGGTCCTATCTACAGCTGGACTGTTTAAAGCCTTCAAGAAAGTACTAAAGCGGCAAGTTCCTTTGTGTCAGAAGAATCTTACTGACATTAAAAGTTAAATGATCTTTTTGTAAAGGAATTTGAATATGGGAGCAGAATTCGGATTAATGAGATCAAAGGCTTAGCTGACGGAGGACTCTTTAGGAAAAATAAATGATAGTGCCAGTGCTCAGTTTATAAATTTACAAATGATATTGCACCTTCTGTGGCACAAGACCAAGATGATGATCCAAAGTTAATGAAGTTTGCAAAGGAGCTCTAAATTCCGACACTGAAAGTGGGTGATAAGGAAATAAAGAGAAGCAAACATGTCAGAGGATAAGGTCAGAATAGCACTTTCTGAAATTCAGTCTGGGCAGCCCTCAGGTCCGAATGGCCTACCTGCTGAATTGCTTAAGCACTTCAAAGAACACTGTTCCTCATATATTGAATTTGTTTCAGAAATGTGTAATGGAGGAATGCTAACTAACGACCTTATGATAGCTACCATAGTGGTGATATGCAAAAAAGGGAAGCACAAGAACAGATGTCATTCATATTGTCCTATCTCATTGATTAATTTCAAAGCAAAGTATTTGCCAAAGATAATTGCTAAACACATTGTGGGAATAATTGAGACATTGATACACCCTGATCATGCTATATATGGTCACTTGCATGAATCCCGGAAGACCTCATAATTCTCAAGATTCAACAAGACGAGAAGCTGAGCCAATGGTGATACTATTCTTAAATGCCAAAGAGGTATTTGATGTAGTTGAGTCACCCCTTTACGTGTCAGTTGTTGGAAAAGATGGGCATGGGTCCTAAAATCCAGGCATGGATTAAATTATGTTATAAGTCACCAATAGCCAGGGTCAGTGTTAACAGGGTGCTGTCCCAGAGATTCCCATGGAAAAGGACACCGCACAGGGTATCCATTGTCCCCGATTTTGTTCGCTTTGATCATGGAATCCATTGGCACGTTGGAATGGAAGGGATGCATTAGAGAGGGAGATTTAGATGAAGCATGGTTTATAGTATGCTGATGACACTTTATTATATGTACTACACTCAGACATATCTATTAAGAGATTCTTTGAAATCTTCTGTATCTAGGGACACTCTTCTTGATTCACAATCAGCTGGACTAAATCTATATTGTGTCACATGAATGATTGGAAACCTGCATCACAGATTAATTCTCCTTTTACAGTAGCTACAGAGGGGTCTACTTGTCTGTGCACACGTGTAACTAGAGATGAGAAAGCATTTTATGACCATAACAAGAGATTCTCTTGGTAAAGTTTAATTTGGAGGTCCCTACTAGGTTGGGCTGCGCTCTTTAAAATGAATGAACAACTCAGATATCTATACATCTTACAGAATGCCCCATATTAGCTTTGCTACAGTTTCTTTAAAGCAATAGGTGCATTCTTTTTTTTTTATGTCCTCATTTATAAATAAGTGGATAATCTTTAAGCAAGCCAATGGTTTATTCTTGGTTCCCCGGACTGAGGTAACGGTACCATCTGATTGTTTTGGCCCCAACCTGGACACCCAGGGACCCATTGAAACCAGCTGCCAAGAACCTAGAGGAGGTATTTAGTGGAGAGGAATGACCACCTCACCAAGATCGTACCTCCTCCTCAAATCTCACTCATTTCATAATCATTGGACTTTATAAGTATTGTGAATTTTCAGGATATTATATTATCAAGATTATTAACCCACTCATCCCACATCCCCCACATTCTGATTCTTTTTCTCGAGGAACTAGCAAGATCCAATCTATGAATAAGTTTCACCGAAGTTACCCAATCTAATATTACTGGGGGTTGCGAGGAGATCCATTTTAAACAAATTTCCCTCCTTGTGAGAAGAATTAACAGAAATAACAGAGGCTTGTGAGTTAGAAAGCTTATAGCAAGCACTCTCCTCTGGGAGGACCCCAAAAATAACCAAAATCAGGCTTATTTATTTATTTTTATTTTGAAGGTTTTATATAGCGCGAACATGACCCTTGCGGGTATCAGAGCGCTTTACAAGTGAGGTAGTTAAACAAAAGAGACAATGTACAAAAGAAACATAGTATTTCGAAATAATGTCTTATGTTCCAGCTGGTTGTTCTAAGAGTCCGATTCAATGTTCAAGTGAATTTCGTCACGAGAAGAGATTTGACTTCTTTTTTGAAGGAGGCAGTTGAGGGGTTAAGTCTGGTTTCTGGGGGTAGTGCATTCCAAATCCTTGGAGCAATTCCAGAGAAGGCGGGGTTATATGTTTTCTTCTTGGCAAATCTTTGAGGCTTTAGAAGAAGGTTGCTGGCGCTCCTGGATGATCTGTTTCCACACGAGAGCTCCAGTTTCTGGGCCAGATACCTCAGGGTGTTGTGATGTATGGCTTTGTGCGTCATGCAGGCGATTTTTAATTGAATTCTTGCTTCGAAGGGTAGCCAATTGAGCACTTTGAAGTCAGGGGAAATGTGGCAATGTCTTTTGGAAACTGTGATGAGCCTGGCCGCTGAGTTGAGTGATGCTCATAGAGGGGCAGTTGTAGATCTAGGGAGTCCACAGAGAGTTGCACTACCATATTCTAGTCTGGGAATTACTAGTGCTTGGACTGCCAGCTTGAAGTCATTTACTGGGAGGAAGGGTTTTAATTTTCTCAGAGTGTTCATCTGAAAGTTTGCTCCTTTTGCTGCAGCACTGATGTGTTTTTGCATGTTTAGGTTACTGTCCAGAGTTACTCCCAGTGATTTTGCTGAATCAATTATAAGAGGTTGGCAGTTGAGCGCTGTAAGTTAGAGTTAGAGTTCAAGGCTTACCTTGATCTCTAGCCCCAAGACCTCCGATACCGTCTTACCGATATTATGCCAGAAGCCCTGGATAGGAGAACACTGCCAGAACATGTGTAAGTCGTCCGCATCACCCGAGGCACACTTCAGGCAGACCTTCCGCCCTTCACCTCCCAATTTTGAGAGTTTCTTCGGGGTCCAGTATGCCCTATGTAAACATATAATTTCTCCTAAGATGGGCAGCTTTAACCACATTCCATAGAGTGCGCATTGATACTTGCCATAAGTCTGTTACGTTGGTCGAAGTCAGGTCTCTTCTCTAGGACTCCTCCATGGGTACTAATGGTGGCCCCCCCTTGACCAAAAGCCAATACCATTTGGAGACCTCTTTACGTTGATAGAGGGGGCTTCGCAGGATATTTTCATATTCTGCATTTACTTCTCCCTCCTTATCCAACTTAACAGCCCAACTGGATAACTGATAAAACTTAAATCTTGAGAGTCTTTGATTCGTGATGTTACAGATTACCTCCCATGGAAGAAGTTTATTATCTTGTAGCAGTTGACCCCATTTCAGAATACCTTCTTCCAGTAAAGGAATCGATAAACTATCTTTTAGGCACACAGGCGTGCCTGGAGAGTTCCAAATAGGAGCACCTGCGCTATAATATGGAATCTTAAAGGATCTTCCTGGTAAGGTACCAAACTTCACAAGCAGATCTTAAAACCTTAAGTTTAATTTTTTTTAAATATTTTGGGTGCCCAAACTTAAACAAACAGCCATCGCCACCCTGAGGAGTATTCTTGGACATCGCTTGAAGCAGCGGAGGAAAACCAGAGGAGTTAAACAAGAGGGACCTTACGTTCTTTAATTGAAAGGCATAACAGTAGAACCGAAAGACAGGACTGGCTATACCCCCCTCTAACTTTGCACATCGCAGCTTCCTCCATGCCCTTGTTGGACCAGAGAAAACTAGTAAAAGGCCCCTGCAAATCCTTCAGAGAAGAGTGATCAAAGGATAAAGGGATCGTGTCAAAGATGAAGGTAAATTTCGGCAGGATTGACGTTTTGATCAAGTTAGAACCGCCCAGGGTAGACAGTGAAACACTGTTCCAAGATCTTAATGATGCTTCCGTCTCTTTCCTTTTTAAATCGAGATTTACTTGGGCTAGATTAGTAATATTTTGTGTGATTTGTATGCCTAGATATCGGATTTGCTGTTTAACTGTCACATTACTTGGTTGCGTATTCCATGACATAATTTCTGTTTTTTGGGCATTAATTAAATAACCAGAAACCCTCCCAAAACTCAACAGGATTTTCTCCAGGCTAGGCAGGATAGCGGGGGAGTCCCTAGAGAAGATCATCAGATCATCCGCATATAGCGCAACTTTTTTCCCATCCCTCTCATCCAAATGGGGCAAAGATATGACTAGCCCTAATACTACAAGCTAAAGGTTCTATATATAAATCAAAAAGTAAAGGGGAGAGGGGGCACCCCTGTCTCGTCCCCTGCTCCAGCTTAATCGACTTAGACAAGTTACCATTAACAATAAGTCTAGCTGTGGGGGTTTTATAGATGTTACTGATAGTTCTAATAAAGTGATCCCTCAACCCAAAAGTTCGAGTCATATAGCTTAAAAAGGGCCAATTCACCCTGTCGAACGCCTTGGCTGCATCAAATGCAAAAATCGTGAGGGGTAGACTATTGGTGGAGGCTATGTCAATCGCACCAATCAAATCATGCGTTAAATCATGGAGTTGTCGGCCCCTAATGAACCCCTTCTGATCAGGATGAATCAAAGTACTCATTATAGGGTTCAACCTCCCTGCCAGAATTTGCGCGAAGATTTTATAATCGCAATTCAGCAGGGAGTTGGGCCTATATGACTCACATTTTCTCGAGTCTTTATTTGGCTTTAAAATCAAGGAGACAGCAGCCTCATCCCAAGACCTAGGAGTTGGGTTATTATCTGAGAAGAACCTGTCAAGCAGTGCCACAAGGACAGGAGCAAGCTCCTCAATCAGAGCCACATAGAATTCATTAGGGATACCGTCTGTCCCCGCTGCGCTACCTCTTTTTAGATGTTTCATCACGGCCTTAAGTTCTGCCAAAGAAATATTCCGATTCAGCAGACTAGTTCGATATTCTGTGAGGGATGGTAGGGATATACCCTCGATGTATTTTTTAATTTGAGACTCTGAGACCACTAGGTCCTCTGTATATAATTCCTGGAAAAAAACTTCAAAAGCCTGTTCTATTTTGGAGTTGTCTGAGGAAATCTCACCTGAGTCTGCAATAATTTCCTCTTTAATTAAATTCCTAGTCTGGTTTACCCGGGACTTCCAGGCAAGGAGCTTCCCGCATCCCTCACCAAATTCGTAATTAGCTAAGTTGCTAGCTTCCCTTTTTTTCCTGGTAATGTCATCTAAGTGGTCGATTAGCACCTGTTTCTTAGCTATAACCTCTCTGCTTTCCTCCCCACACAATTGCCTATCTTGGTGAGATTTACTTTCGTTCCTTGCCCTGGAAATATCATCTTCCAATTTCTTAATCGTCCGTCTGCCCTCCTTATATTTCTTAGCTGCCAAACTTATTACACTGCCTCTAATAAATGCGTTATAGGCATCCCATATTACCTCCAATGAAGCCGAATCTTTGTTAATTTAAAAAAAAGATAGTGTTTCTTTCTTCAATTGCAAGATTATTAGGGGGTCCAGGAGTAAGGTTCTATCAAAAGTCCACCTTTTAGTTAACACAACTCTCTGCATTTGTAACTCTAGGGCTACAGCAGAGTGATCAGAGAGGTGCTCCGGGACATGCATTGCAGAGGTAATACAATTCAACAGTCTGGCATCTACCAGGAAGAAATCAATACTGGAAAAGTGCCCATGTTTTTTATTTTGGAATGTAAAATCCGAGGGTCCACCCAATCCCTTGTATTTCTATCTCCAGATATCTATCAAGCCTAAGTCTTTCATCAACACTTTAATGAAGGGACCCATCTTTGTGGACACTACCCTCCCCCCTTTAGACCTATCAAGAGCGGGATTCATAAGAATATTAAAATCACCCCCCATGAAGATAGGAAAGTTGGATTGAATCAGATGAGTGTAAATAATATTTAGAGGCCCATCATCATCTATATTCGGACCATAATACCCTACAAGGGTAAACCATTCATTTTGAATTTTGACGTCGCCAATAATCCATCGCCCCTTGGTGTCTGCCTTAACATTCCCTAGTGTCGCTTTAGCCGAGTGCTTGATAATCAAGGCCACTCCTTTGGTATAACATGTTTGGGGTGTGTGAATGGAGCATTCAATCCATCTCTCTTTAGAACGGATAGTCTCCCATTCATCAAACACCAAATGAGTTTCTTGGAGGATGATAATCTCATACTTCGATTGGCTCAGATATTGGAAGATTCTCCTCTGTCTGCTCAAAACCCTAAGTCCATTAATGTTCCACGTTAAAATTTTAATTGATGTTAAAGGAGGGATTAAGGTTTTATCCGACCCACCATTACAAATATTACAGATGTTACAGGCAGCCAGTAATTTGCTTGCTCAAAGACCACTCCATTTTTATTTATAATATCCTTTAGAATAAGTAAATGAGGACTTTTTTTTCTTTTTTCCCTAATATGCTCCCTACCCAGTGAAAACCAAAAATAACTTTCTCACACTGTGACCCCCGCCCTCCCAAGGGAACTCTCCCTGATAATGCCCTGGGCCTGATGATAAACCCCCCAGTGGAGCTCACACCCTCCTCCGGAAAGGGAATAAACAAAAAAAAACATAAATTTATCCCTGAGCCTTAATTTGATCTATTAAGAGCCCTACCTACTTAGGGTCTCTAAAGTTAAACATTTTATTCTTCCACATTACTTTCAGAAGTGCGGGAAACCTAAGTTGGACTGTTGCACCTAGGGATCTTAATGTTGGGATAAACTTCCCCAGTTCCCATTGTCTATCCTGCGTAATTCTGGAAAGGTCTGACCTAATCCGGAACGACCAGTCTCCTTTGGTGAAACAGCCGGCTTTGATTGCAACGGATAGTACACGCTCTTTTAATGGGAACGTTTTAAAGATAACTAGAATTCTCCTAGGAGTTTTCCTATTTGGATTTTTTGAGAATGGATCTCTGTGGATTCTCTGAATGTCAGCCTCAAGGTCTAGGGAATCAATGGACGGGATATACTCTTTTAAAAGGTCTATGAAAAAACTTTTAATGTTATCGCCCTCCAAGCCCTCTGGGACATTAAGAACTTTAATGTTGTTTCGTCTGCAGTTGTTCTCAAGAGATTCAATTTTGTCCAGGATAGATTCTTCGCCACTTTTTAATGTTTGAATTTCAACTCGGTTAGCCTCTACTTCCTTATTCAGAGCCTCAACAGAGGCCTCCATCAGACAAATTCTCTCCGTAATTGCAGATATTTTCACCTCTAGAGCTTCGCATGTGTCTTGAATTTTTGCCTGATTTTTTTCTGAGATGGCAAACTTACTCCTAATCTCTGAGGATAATCCCTCTAACATCTTCATCAGCTCCGATTGATTGGGACTATTCGAATTCGGAAGGACCTCAAGAGTCGATCGCGAGGGGTCCTGGGCAATCTCCTTGGGAAGGTTGGCGAGGTCACTATCACAGTCCCCTAACACCTGGTACCTATTTGAAGTTGGAAGGTTCAGATGGGCTGCCTGAGCAGCCGAGGCGATATCACGTTTAAGCTCCATTGTTACTTCCGGGGTTTTATCAGGGGGGCTCACAGCTTGAAATGACTCCACCATTTCCAACCGCGGTACACCCACTTGCTGAGTTTTAGGATGCACCTTAAAGTATGACCTAAGGGATGGGGTTATTCTCAGTTGGGACAGTTCCTTTCGCTGCCGTGCCGATGGAGTTGGAGGAGGTAAATGGAACTTTTGGGGGTTAGGAGGAATCTAACCCCCTGCCTTCCTTCCAGATTTTTTTGACACAATTCTGCCAAGGCCAGGAGCCGGAGGAGCAATGATGGAATTACCTATGGATTTTGAAGTACAATTTTTTTTATTTCCTAAAGCGTACCTACTAGGGACCTCCACCCCTTTCACGTCTGCTATACTACAAATGTCCGCAGTCTGAGGCGGTGGGCCCGTAGCTTCAGAATTAATAACAGAGGTGGTATTGGTTAAAGATGAGCTGTGAGGGTCCCCCTGACTCTCTTGTTTATCTTTCCCTGCCCCTCTCTTCCGAGGGTCTGTCGTGATGTAGGCAGGTTGCTACCAAGCGCTCCTTTAGAACGTCTAGGGCTCATGTGCAGGGTGGAAGGAGAGACTGTTAGGATGGCTACCGAGTGTGGTTTAATAATGTTAATGCCACTAGCAGGTTTGTGGGATAACAAAGTTACCAGTGCTCCTTTAAACCGAGTGTCATCTCCCCCAACAGCATCTACACTCGTGTTAGCAAATCAGGGCACTCGGCAGCAACTAACTCTGCCCGGAGTGCCCCGGAAGGAGATCCTTGCAGCCGCCTGTCTTTCAAGAGCAACGCTGCTTGCAGCTTGAAACAGCCGACCCCCGACAAAACACGGGGCCGACTCGAGTGCACCCCGGGCCAGATTTCCACGCCGCTGCAGACCCCCATGACAGCCAGAAGCGCTTCCAAGCCACGGGCCCTCCTCCAAGAACACCCGCTGTCCCGCAACCGGTAACAAACAGCAGGCAGCGGGCGATGGGAAACGTCTCACCCGACTGGCTATCGGCCCGAAAGGATCCCTACACACCGGCAAGACCAGGCAGCCAATTCCGTCTCCACAGGGAATAGGGAACGAAGAAGCAAGAAGAAGAAACGCCGAAAACCCAGCAGACGATACGCAGGTAAGAAGGCGCCTTCTCCAGTAGAATCAATTGAAAGGCTCAGGGCCGTAACCAGCAGTTTTCCGGAGGAGTGCGGAGAGAGCTCGCAGCGGGTCTAACCTGCCGCCATGTTCCCCACTAACCAATAGGTGCACTCTTACATACTTTCCTGTGAGTGGGAGGTATTTCCAGGGTTCCAATGGTTACATTATGCAGAGAGTTGCATAATGGTGGGCTATCCCTTCCCAAGATACGTTGATATTACCTAGCTTCTCACTTAATAATGGTTAATGAATAGTCTTTCCAGACAGAAGAATCATCATTGAGCAAAGACATAAAATAGGGGTGTGAGAAAACTGTGTTGGATGGTCCCAAAGCATTCAGAAGTCACTGGGTCCCAATTGTAACAACAACAGTCTTTCACTTCTGTGTCTTGCTGCCCCGGTACCGTGGACCCTGAATCTGGGAACCAAGTACCCCAATTTAGTACACGTAACTCAGAGTAGCGAGGCGAAACAGTCCAAGGCATATTCAGGGAGGTGCTGTGGACTAGAGACTCAAAACTCAGCAACACAAAAACAGCAGTTTCTTTTAAAAATGAAAAGTACTTTATGAAACACAAAACTAAATAGTAAGAACAAAATTACGATTTTGCAGAAGATGGCAAGTGGAACTAACAATGGAGACACCCTTTAAATGGCCTCACAAACTACAGTTTTCACACAAGGGAATGTCATAGTGACCTAATAATCTTCTCAATGCAGACTAGACCCCCTATGCTACAGACACCTTTAACAGTTTGTGCACCAGCAGGCCCAAACCCCTAACTTAACTACTACCTGATATGTGTTCAAAGCAAACATGAGATACAGAGTAATAAAAAGTTAGGTTTACTGGCTTCGGAAAGGAAGTCACTAAAGAATATAAGACCCTCAATAATGTGAAAATGTTCCAAAGTCATACCAGAAATATGCACTTATTTTTAATTTCATTATTCGTATTTTCTTCCTCTGTACTTATCATACTGGCAACAGTAATCCTTTAAGTCAGCATATTATTTCTACTTTTAGCAAGATTGCATAACCGCCATAGAAGACCCAGAAACAAGGATCCACGTACCTTTGGATCTAAACTGCTAACTCCAACAGCTCTCCTGGGGACATGCATTCACTAACCACTTCTGGGACTTCTGGTGCTCAGATTCAGTGTTCTTGCAGGGGCTATATTGAAGGCCCGCCACTCTCTGGCAACCCCCAAATAGGTCATGTCTCAGTGGGTGGTGCCCCTATCTTCTTGGGTGTCATTAGAAATATTCAAACTAGTACCCCAGTCTACTAAAGGGTGACATTTGATTTTACCCCGCAGCACTTTCATTTCATCTTGTAGGCCTTTTTTTACCAGCTTTCGGTTGGCCCGGGAGATTTTTAATATAGGTTTTCTTTTTTGGTTTAAAGCATTCTCTTTGGCAACAACAAGGCCTTCCAGGGACTGCACTTGAGCACCAAAATCCACCCAGACGACACACAGCTTGTCAGCCTGGCAGTGGAATGATGGGGCTAAGTTCATGTCTACGGTCCCCCTGCTGTGGGGATGCAAGCTGTTTTCCTGCTGTCCTTCCCTACCCAGACATGGGTGCAGGTATTGTGGAACAGGGCACTGTGTGCTCCCATGACCTGGAGAGCATCCATTCATCAGTGACCAGTGGTACAGGCCACAGATCTCCCCCGGCTGAATAGATTTTTTTATTGCTGTTTCCTCCCATAAAGGGGGTTGATAAAAGGTGATGGAGCCTGAGTCTCATTAGTCTCCCTGTAGGACCAAGAGAATCCCAGGGATATAACTGGGACACTCCTGGAATGCCGTTGAGTTGTCATGGGCCCAGCAGCCTCACAGTGAGGCATGGGATTCGTGGGCCCAACGAGCTTCTTAAAGTAGTGATACCTTAGGCCCCAGTTAGCCAAAATTGAGAGGGTGTCTTGCTTCTGACTCCTAGTAGAGGACTCCAGCCACCAGAAGTTTCATTTAAAGGCCTCCTTACCTCTAAATTATTGGATGGTTTCTAGATGTTTTTTAAAAAGGATTTTCTCAGCCCATTGCACTGCTGCTCCGCATTTCCTGCATCAGTGGTTATAAGGCTCTGCAAATGCCCTCCTGGCCAGCATTTTGGGGGTCTTCTGACCTGTAGCAGCTCTCCAGAGTTTGTAAGACAGACCACTGGTCCTACCCTCACTTCTCAAGCACCCAAGGCTTTCTGCCACTTGTAGGGTACTTGTGTCTCTAGCAGGCGCCTGGGGTACCCTTTCTAGGGCACCCACATCCAGAACCAGTCCATAGGAGTTCAAGGTCCATCATGGATCAGTCCATAGGAGTTCAAGGCCCAACAAGTCCACACCATATGGTCTCCCAAAAGAAGTGGGAATGCCAGTGCCACTGTTCAACAGACGCCCAAGAACTACAAATACCAACATATGTATTTTTAAAACACACATTTATCCTGAAGGTTATCTTGGCATTGAATAACAGTTGTTTATTGTTATCAAACTCAATTGTATTTATTTGATCTAATGTGGAAGGATGAAAGTCTGAATGAGCCCAACAGGATTTGAACATTTGACCATGAGGTGAAATACAGATCCCCACAGTGGATGCATTAGTCTACTGAGCCACCAGACAAGTCCAGAGTCCTTCCACTCCAGATAGGAGTTCATCCAGGAGTGTTCAGCGCTTCCTTCATTGCACTTCCACCCTTCTCAATATCTCTTCCCTTGTTTAGGTGTTTAAAAATGGAAGTGGAGAGTTTTAGAATGTGAGCGTCCCTACCCAGAGTAGAGATGCCACATCACCCCTACATAACTCTTCCTGGGGATTGCCCACAGGATGGTCAACCCTCTATACAACATTCTGGGACAGTCAGAGGTGGCAGAATCAACCAAGGTTTATAAAAGCCTCTCCTCTAAGCTTCATTCTTACCAACCAGAACTGTGTTTTCCCTACAAGATTTCAAAGGGAACCACTGGTATGACTGGTGTCAGAGTTCTACCTTCCATCCTTTTGTCTACTGTTGGAGCAACATAGCCACGCTTATCAGAGAGAGAGACATGTAATCACATTATGCAGCTTTCTGGGCTGTCCATTTCCCCTCCGAAGTGAAAGCTAGATCTTTTAAATGACCCATTAGAACTGCCAGATGGCCAGCAGTGCAATTAACGTGGCCCAAAAAGATAGTTCAAAGCATGACTCTCATTATGGCCGGCTCAGAGAAATGTTTTCAATTTTTTTAGAACTCTTTTTATATGCATTTTCAACAAAGTAGTTGACTAATCATAGATATTTCTGACACTGTAGACAGCACATCGAGTCCGGTGGGAAAACCTAATTCTTTCCAATCCCCGTTCTCATAGAGTCATTGTGATCCCACTATGCATCCCATATCTTATGGTATTTTTATGGGTTGCCCCAAGTGGCATAAACTGATTTTGTAGCTGCAGCACACCTATCCATTCCCTGGATCAACTCAGGACGTTTTGGGGGTGGGGCAGGTGTGATGCAGCATCGGACAGTGTCACGTTTTTCCATCAGTAGACCAATGGCAGCTAAGCAGTGGACACCCACCAAGTTCCCCTTCAATTCATAAATTCCAAGGATTGCATGCTTCAGGTTTGGAGTCAGTGTATAACCCACTAACGTACTGACAGTATTGTGTATTCTGGTCCAATATGTGGTGATAAGTGGACAATCCCATATCATGTGGAAGAAACATGTGCCTTACACATTGGGCAGCAATTGTTTTGCCTCCTTCCCATGTGTCATAGTTTATGAGGGGCATCCTGTATAAGAATTTAAATTGGATTCTGAGGCTAAACCATTAGCGTCTGAGTCTAAACCCTTAGTATGCGGGAATCCACAGGGTTCAGCTCTCAGCCCAACACTTTTAATATTTATCTGGAGACTCTGGCTAAGTTGGTAAGTTGGTTGAATCCTGGGGAGTGAGAGTTATATCCTGTGAGGATGATACTCAACACATTCTGGCTTTCCAGGAAAACATGCCCATTTTCCTTGACTCCATTTAAGCTTTGTCTGAAATCTGTGGTGGACTGGATGAACACAAGCTGCCTGAAACCTTACTCCATCAAGACTGAGGTTCTCTTTTTCTGTACCAAGTCCTCCACTTCACCCACTCTTTGGTGGCCATCGGAGCTAGGGCCCCCCAGTCCTGCTACCGTGGTTAGAAACCTTGGGGTGAAATTTGACTCAGACTTGACCTTTGAGCCCCAGCTTAAGGCTTTATCCTCCTCACGCTTTTTCACCCTGAGGATGCTACACTCATCCCATTAAATCATAGCAAGATGATCATCCACACCTTAATAACCTCTAGGTTGGACTATTTTACTAGTCTGTACTTGGGCCCACATAATTTTGGTGTCTGGTCATTTACGTGCACTCCATTGGCTTCCGATCAATATTCTGGCTTTCAGGGCCTACCATCAAAAGAGTTCTCTTTACCTTAGGAGCCATTTCAAACCATACTCACAGGTGAGGTTCCTAAGATCCAATAATATCAAACTTTTCCACATCCCCTGTGTTCACAGGGCCAGAAGAGGTGACAGATCCTTCACCTTTCTGACAACTAAGCTGTGGAACACACTTCCTCTTAACCTGAGAAGCAGCATGTCTGAAGCTGCTTTTAGAAAGTCCTTAAAAACGTTTCTCTTGATTCTTGTTAATGAAGCTGTTAGCCCCTTTTCTGCTGCCTTCTCTGGTGATCTTTTCCGCTAGCGCTGGGTTGCCTCCTTGGAGGTAGATGTGCGTTCTACAGATTAGATTGTATTGTATTGTGTATACGTCTGAGCTTAGCGGATTCTGTCAGACACCTAGAGGTCATTTTGGCGTCTTACCATTCCTCGACTGCCAGGGGGCCAACAGTTGTATGCCAATTATCACTGAGACATGTGAGGGAGTCTGGTGTTTACCACCAGTGATCTGTATATATGAGCGAACCCTGTATTACCCAGAGCTCTATTGTCACATTGGGCTTGAGTGGGTTTGAAATCCAGCATGTGTTGCAAAAGGGGGTCGTCAGGGTGTCAAATGATTGATATGATTTCCAGACCAAACGTCTCATAGTTTTTGAAATTCCGATCAGGTCCCAGGCTTGGAAACCCTCCAGTTTTGACATCTGGGGAAGACAAGTTCCCAGACAGAGGGGGGTTTAATTTGTAATGGACTTATGCCATGTGAGGAATTGAAAAGCATTGTGCCATTAGGTCAGGGGGGCCTGGGTCCGCTCTGGTATCCTGATAGGAGATGATGATACATAAAGTAGCCCCTCTAGATCCATGGTCTGTAAGGATCCACATTCTAAGAGGTAGCTTGGGTCATCCTGGTCCCTGAATAACCAGCCATTAATGACCACCAGTTGTGATGCCCAGTTGTATAGGTGCATGTCTGGGATCCCCGAACCACCATCAAACGTTTGTATGCATTTAGCAAGTCGCTCACAGAAATTTGTGAAGCAGAGCCGCAATTTCAGTGAGAAGGGAAGGGGGTACAGAATAGGGGAAGTTTTGGACAACATTTAAAAAGCACAGCAGTGCCACCATTTTGACCAGGGCTCCGAGACCCATGATCAATAGAGGGAGTTTATCCCAAACCACAATCACCTTGTGCATCAGGAGCAATACTGAAGTTCCAGGATTATTATCGATCAGTGGCAAAATATATTCACAGATATCTAAAGGGTCTGTTAGTCAATGTAAGTGGCCAGGCAGTGGCTGCCATGGCAGAAGTGCCCACCATAAGGACATACTGGGAATTAATACGATTCATATGTAGGCCCAAAACATCGCCATAGATCCGTAGCATGTCCATCAGTCTGGGGATAGATTGTTCTGGTCTCTGTACATAGACTAGAATGTTATCAGCATAGAGAGACACCCGATTTTCATCTATGGAAGCCCAACAGATGACCTTGAGGTGTGCTGGGAAAAGTAACATATATTGTATGCCTGTGGATCGGAGTTTCTTCTTGACTTCTAGGGAGGATTAGTGTTGCTGTTGAACCTTGAGGGTATAATCTGGAAAGACCATGACCGAGGCAGAACCACATCGCAATTGACCAAGTTTATGGGAGGCATGTCGAATTGCGTCTCGGTTGGTCTAGTTTAGGAACTGAACAATCAACGGATGTGACGCAGTCTCCAGTAGCAGACGTTCCACCAGTGATATGTGTGCACATTCGATGAGGAAGCAAAGCAACAGTTTCTCCACCAAGAACCATGTCTTCAGTCAGTCTGCAATAAATTGCATGGGGTGGGGTCCTTTTGCACCCTCCAGAATACCCATGATACAGATGTTGTTTCTCCTGGAGCAGCCTTCTGCATCTTCTGCACAGATCTCCAAGCAGCTGATTTCTTTCTGTAAGTATGAGATCGCATTGTGAAATGTACAAATTGAGTCCTCCGCATTAGAGGTTCACCCCTCCACTTAGGACACCCTGTTGACTGCTTTTCATTCATCCTGATGAAGTAGGAAGAGGCCCACACTAATTTCCCCGATCTTCTCCTCCAGAGAGGCACTTGAGCCCTATTTGGCCTGTAGGAATGATGCAATGGATCCCTAGTGCACCTTCACCTCTCCATCTTTAGGGGCGTCCGGCATGGTAAGAGGAGGGCGTGAGGTTGTATACTTGTCAATCTTACCCTTCACAGGCTGGGCTCCCAGCTTATTTTTGCCTATCACCGTATCGTCCAAAGCAAGGAATGCTGGGAAAGGAGGGTGTGGGGGAAGGGAGGCCTGGTGCAACAACACCGCTCACTCCAGAGTCTTTAGGAGTGCTCTGTGTCAGAGTAGCAGGTGTGCAGTTGTTCATATCAAATTGCCCCTGTCGACGAAGGTCTGGCGAAGAGTGTGCTCCATGCGGAGGCGTCTCTCACACCTCCAAGGCATCAACAAAGGCAAAGGGAAGGAGATGGGGACTCCGCTGCACCATCTCTAAAGTTCGTACTTACCAGGATGGAGGAGGATGTGGGGAGGTCAGGTAGGCCCCACAGTGGAGGCACGGGTAATGGAACCTGATAGGCCCCAAGGGTTTCAGGCCGCAGGAGGAGTAATGTGAGAAAGCAGCGAATGGTGGAAATGGATGCAGAAAGGTGTTGGGGGTCCCGGGACGGGACCCAGACAGCCTCTCGTGCTGGATCCCAATCAAGCATTCTCAGCCCAGAAAGGTGCAGTTGAGTCCCACGCCCAAGCCGCCATCACCCCTCTGAGATCAGCCCTGTCAAGCAGGCCTAACTTTGCCCGGGTGGACTCTGCACAGAAGAGCACCGTCCAACATCCTCCTCTCTCCTCTTGATCCTGGGGCAGTCCAGGGCAGGAGCCAGTCCTTATGTTAGGGCCGTCAGGGCAGCTCTTGTTGGTGCAGCAGGATATGCCACCTGCTCCCATCCTCCAGAAGCGGGCTCCATATCTGCAGCCCTTGTCAGGACCCCGCCTCACCCCCAGGGCCACCGGGCCAGATGCGACATCGAATTCTCAGCATTGCATTGTGGAGGTGAATATCAGGGGTCAGTTTTCGCACCCCCAAGTGAGATTCTGGCCAGTAGGACCATGGCTTGCTACCCTTCGACTTTAGGGGAGGCCAGTGGTGAGACAGATGTTGATCGATTTGGTGGACTCAGCGTGGAGCTCGCCATCATACGTCCGCTATCTTAGGCAGTTGATCACTCCCCCCAATTTTTTCAAACTTTAAAATATAAAAATAAACACATATAGGTCAAACTTTTTTGTTAAAATGCTTTTGGGACCCAGGAAGATATAGAAAAATCCACATTAGTGGCTTTTCTATCTGAAGTCAGTCCAAAGTTATATTTTAAACATCAAAGTGTAAATACAGTGGAGCACTACAGACTTATACTTCAGTTAGGGAGGTCACATCTGCAACAGGGCTATTTGTATGCAAATACTAGTCTGCGTTAGACAACAGCCTTCCTCACTCAGGCTGCCCACCAGGGTACACCCCTGTGTAGGCATGACAAGCACAGAGCCTCTAACCCCAGCTGCACAATAGTGAATTTTATTTCAAAAGATGGTCTCTGGTGGTTACAACTCAAATCCATTTTAACCAAAGCTTACAGTACAGGAGACTTCACCAGCAGAAGTCCAAAAAGCAAAAAACGTGTTAGACTACATGAGTCAGAAGCTACTCTGTTACAAGGGAAGTAAGGGATTCCTTCATTTTCTGCATGAGCAAAAACCATTGATTGACATGCTGTTCCCAGGTGAGATAGTGCTAAGAGCCTGGCAGATAGCCATTAGTGAAATGTGTCAGGATCCAGGGTCTGCACGCACCTGTGTATGCTGGGCGAACACAGACACATTCCTCTGAACTTCAGAGGGATCCGAATTCTCCTCTGCTGAGGAAGTTGAATGTGCATGGAAAGTGTGGCTTCACAGCTATCATGTCTACACTTCATGAAGCACACAGGAAACCCAAGATAAACTGCATTTCCCAGAGCTCCATGGCACTCTCATGAAATCCGAAATGGCAGTGGCCATCTTGATCCCCTGTGTATAAGCTCCTCGAATTTCAGAGCGTTCCTTGATAGGCAATTGATACACTAGTTTAGTGGTGGCTGGTGAAGTTTCAAAGTTGTGGGCATCAGATGCATGCACATTAGTCCCAAAGAAGAGGGTAATGTCTGCACGGCCTTCTTAAGTTAAAAACATTCTTTCATTGACAGGATTTTTCCTTAATTTTCACTCCTAAATACACCAGCTCCAGAAAAACCATTGCCCGTAAGAGTGATGCTGGAGACAGAGATCACCTCAATCAAGACGTTAAGCATTGCAATCTAAACCCAGCATGTTACATGACCGGCCATGCTGTTCAATCATTGTTAGTGGTGAAGTAGGATTTGCTGGTTTCCATTTAGAATAAATAAATAAAACCACATGCTCCACCTCGGGCAACTGCTCCACAGTTTGCTTCTCTCTTGAAACAGTGGCTGTGGCGATCATTTTAATGTACATCGCATCCATGCAGTGTGTATTAAAAGCTCACGGAGATCAACTGCTGCGCAGGCTTCAATACACAATGACCAGCCTGCTGCAGTCTCTACCAAACCCTTTTACAGTTCTTCATGATGGGTGGAGGTCAGTGAGGCTTTCTCAGCTCACTCCACCCTGTGATGAGCTGTGAATGGATGGTGTGCCATTGCGCCAGTGTTTAATTGACACTTAGCCCCTGATGCTACAGAGATGCAGACTGGAGCAACTGGGGCTAAGTTTACTTCTTTTTTAGGAGGGGGAGGTCAATAGCATTGCACACAATGGGGCATATTTATGGGAGGCTTGCATTGCGTTTGCACCACGACGTGTGGTACATGTGCAACGCAAACCTCTAAGTCAGATTTATAAAGCCATGCAAACCCACTTTGCCTGGCTCTGAGGGGCCTCATAAATCTGGAGTAGTGCAACGCAGCGCAAATCACTGCGTTGCGCTTCTCTGCCCTGGGTAGGCGTTCCATGTCAGTGCGGTGGGTGCTCCCACGCAACTCCCATGGATTTTGATGCATTCCCAGATTTACAAGGACTTATAAACCTGGGAAAGCGCCAAAATCTTACCCCTTCCCAGGAGAGGCGTAACAAGGAGAAATATCTTTATTTCTTCTCATTTTTTATATTTCAATGTGTGCTGCATTCCGCAGCACACATAGAAAGAGGAAAACGCCTCTCAGGATAGTTTTGTGCAGGAAAGTGTCCCTTCCTGCACACAAAAAAATCTTGCATGCAACATAGGCACCCTTGCACCATGATGCAAGAGTACCTGCATTGGCGCTAGGCATCCAATTGTGAGCCAGCACAGGGGGAAAAGTCAGGAATGTCACAACTAGGGTGCATTCCTTCCCTTTCTCAGGGACGCAGTGCAGCGCAGCGCAGCGCAGCGCAGGAAGGTAACCTGCAATGTCTTTTAACATGCATTAAAGCATATAAAAAGACGAGAATGTGACTTGGGGTAAGGGATTTTTGCACTGCCCTACCTTGCATCTTCCTAAAGTTTTAAATTAAGCAAATCAAAATCCTACAATTTAATAAAACACAACCCCAACGCGCTCATCAACAAGACCCAGGTGCACTAGTTGTTGCAGCCGGGACCTTGTTGCCAGGAGTCAGATTTAATTGCAACTTGTTCCAGAGTGCTTCAGAACCTTGTATTCAGAGAAATCATGTCATTAGATATTAAATTTAGATATTAAATGAACTCTATCGCTAGAGTAATCTTATCTGGGAACTCAAACTCTGTGCTGGATTTGTATTGTTTATAATTATGAACTTTGTGCTTGGGTCATCTTGTTTTGGGAATACAAATGATATACTGGAGTCATTCTTCTAGGCATGAACTATGTTGTGCAGACTTTGATATTGAGGTATTACTAGTGTTGGGGAAGTGAATTTGTATCACCAGACGCAAAGTCTTAATATTTGTGAGTATTCATTATGTTGTAGTTATTGACCAGATGCACAAAACACTGGTTGCAAAATTGCAACGACCTATATATTAATAGGTTAGTTCATAAAATACCGAAACATGGTGGGTCGCAATTTGATGTACCCCATTAACATTAATGAGCTTTGTTGAAATTGCGAAACTCTGTGATTTGCTGGCATCACAGGGATGGTGGTCTGCTGAGTTCAGTAGGCCACAATGTCTGTGACTACTTATAAATAAAGCAATCATGTTTCAAATGAAGCTCATTTTCCTTAAAGGAAAACGGGATCCGTATAAAAATAACGGTTTTGTTTTTTTGTTTAAGAGGAGGCAGTGGTCCTGTGGACTACTGCCTTCTCTTAAACAAATGTTTTTGTGACTGGGTTTGCTCTTCCTTTGAGGTGTCTGTAAAATATCAATGTTTTGCAACTGGATTTCATACACTGATATATAGCATAATGATTCGGTATTTGGAAGGGACGTATGCAAGACGCCCCTTCCCCATACCAATACAATATCCATTTCCAAACACATTCAGCGGTTCGACAACAAGCTTTTACAAATCGCTAAATATGTTTAGTACATAGGAAAAATGGCTTTAGTGTTCACAAACCCTCTAACTTACTGATTCAGTTTGGATTTCTATACTGGCCCTACGGGTGTTAATGATTATTCAAATTGCAGAATTGAGCTTTAATCTGCTGGAGGTAGTAATATATTTGACGTCCAGTACAGTTCTGGTTATGCTAAGCAGTATTCCTAGTTAGTTCTCTTTTTCAGACTTTAGGAATCATGTAAATGCCAGCAACCGAAGAGAGTGGTTATGAAGAGATTCCGTAGAAACCATGAATTTTAGTCTAGTTGAAAAAAACTTAAATGTCAGGAATATCAATTGTTATGAAATATCCAAGCCTGAATTCTTATATATAGTTCCAGTTTTGCCACTTACTCGGATGGCATGTTACATCTGTAGAGGAGTTGCTAGATTATACACCCCCGAAGAACCTTCTGCTCACTGAGAACATGGAATCCAAGGCAGTCTACATGATGTACAGAATGTTGGACACTTGTTGGACTTGGCTCTCATTGCAAGGTCACCTCAAAACTTTTACCATAACCCCTCCTCTTTTCTGAGCCCATTCTTGTTGACTTTTAGGACTCTGCACACTTTACCACTGCTAAACAGTGCTAATGTGTTTGTGCTTGCTCCTCTAAACATGGTAAAATTGCTTTCACCTAATTGGCAACTTTAATTTTCTTAGAAGTCTCTAGTAAAGTGGTACTAGATGAAGCCAGGGCTGTAAATTAAGGGCTGCTAGTGGGCCTGTGACACTTATTGTGCCACCCACTTAAGTAATCCCTTTCAAACATGTCTCAGGCCTGCAATTGCAGCCTGTATGCAGTTTTAAACTGTCAATTCGACTTGGCAAGATAAACTTCTTGCCAAGCCTAAAACTCCCTTTTTAATACATATGTCACCCCGAAGGTGGGCCCTAAGCAGCCCATAGGGAAGGGTGGATTGTATTTAAAAAGTTGGACATGTACTTTTAAGTTTCACATCTCCTGATAGTAAAAAACTCACAAACTAGTTTTTCACTACTGTGAGGCCTACGTCTCCCATAGGATAACACTGTGTTATCATATTACATTAAATAAGTGATAACTTGTGTTTGGGAGATGGTAGGAAAGTCATGTTTGGTATTTGAGGAATTGTAATTTAAAACACTCTTTAATGGTAAAGTTGGATTTTTAGTCACAATTCTGAAAATGCCACTTTTAAAAAGTTGCCATTTTCTTGTCCTAACCATTTGGTGTCTGCAGCCTGGTTCCTTGGTCACATGACTAGGTGTAGTTGGCAGTTGGTGTTTGTGGATTCCACATAGACAGCCACATAACAGTGGGTCTGAGTGTTGGCAGGATGGGCCATCCTGACTTCATGAGAGGGGAGAGCTGTCACCTGTCAAACTTGCACTTCAAAGACACTGCTTCAACTCACACATAAAGGACTTCACACTAGCCTATTGAGCCTGCAGACAGACTGGGGCCAGGGCAGGGAGGAAGGACATTCTGTACACCTCTAGAAGTTTTTTCCCCTTGAAAGTGGGCACCACGTATAAAAGTTGGACCCTTAGGCCTACTCTTGAGCACATTCTTAGACCTGTGGATACTACAGAAGAAGGACTGCCCTGATGCCTAAGGCCTGCTCTGCTGTCTGAGAAGGAAGACTGGACCTTCACCCTTCCTCCTAGGCTACCTCACTGACTCCAAGGGATAGTTAGATAGTCTCCTGTTCTGAGCAACAGGGACACAGCCAGCTTCAGAGGCCTCCCAGCAACTGCCCAGATGACCTGCTGCACTGGAACTGTCTTGACCTGTAACTGGACCTGCCTGAGCCCTGCTGGACTCTGCTGGAGTGAGTTCCTAATCCTCAAGATGTGCCTCCCAGGTCCTGGACCCTTGGTGTGGCATCAGTTGAGCTCCTTTTAGAAGAAAATGAGAAATCCTGAAGTTTTGTGCTCTTCACAACTGAAAACAAGCCAGTTTGTGGCAAGGTCTTGCTGACCGCCAAATCGAACCTCTGGTGAACATGACTCTTCACGCCACAGTGACCGCCAGCGACAACTGGCAAAGTGAGATCTGCACTTCGCGCTACAGCAACAACAACACGCGATGACTGCCAATGCAAAGCTCCAGCAGCGACGGCCTGTGACGCCCGACAGGATCTCCGCACTACAGCGATGACCATTTACGATGCCCTGCCTGCTCCTCGCGCTGCTGCGACGACCATCTGTGACTCTCTCCCTGCTCCTCTCGGCCTCCTCCACCATGAATGGAATTCTTTGAGCTGGACTTTAGAAGATAACTTTTCCAGCAGGACTAACCTGGTACCTCTATCTGACTCGCACTCCATTGCGGTGGGCCTGAACTTGTGACTTTCACCCGGTCTTGCAAGACCAGATAACAGCGAGTGGTGCTTTGTGCTATTAGGCACTATACTTACCTTAAATCTTTTAAATTGCATATTGCCGGTTTTACTTATTTGATTTCTATCGTTTTGGTGTCAAAAGTTTTTCGTAAAGTGTAATATTGTTCTAAATTAGTGTGGGATTTTTCTTGTGTTGTATTTTCACTTTATTATTGTTTGTGTGATGTGTAAAATCTTTACATATTGCCTCTAAGTTAAGCCTGCCTGCTTTTCTTCTAGGCTACCAGAGGGTTAAGCACAGGTTAATTTGGGGACTTTTTGTGGTTCATCCTGACATGGATTGCGGGTGTTGCTTGAGCAAGGTGTCACCCCTCTGAGAAATTGGGTTGTTGGTTGAGGGGAATGGGAGCCATTCTCAGGCAACAGCCTGCTCTAGAACTCCGGTATGGATATTTGGGCACTTTCCTATGGCAGTTTGAAGACTTGTGGACAGGAATGTAGGTTCTATCATATCATATGGCCTGACACTGAGGGACTTTTGGGAAGGTGTTCTGGGGCAATTAAATGAGATGTCGGGTACCCTTCTGAAGTTACACTTTAAAATTGCTCTACTTGGAATAAAGGAAGACCTGAACAATTTGAGATATCTTTGCACACCTTGCTTTGGTGGTAGCAGGAAGATACATAGGGCCAGATTTATCAAAGGATTGCTGTGCACTTGTGTCACGCAAGGTGTCGCAAGGGCAACGCAATCCTTGAGCCAGGTATACCAAGCCACTTAAAGCCACCTTGTGTGGCCCTCTGTGGCCTGGTAAAAAATGAGTAACACAAGCTGCTGCCTTGTGTTCCACTGCGCAGGGAAGGCTTTACATGGATGAAGCGTGGGTGTTCCCACACATCCACCCATGCTTGTTGGCGCATTCCCAGATTTACCAAGACAAACAAACCTGGGAATGCCTCAAAATTGCACGCCGTCCCAATAGAGGAGAAACAAGGAGAAATATCTTTATTTCTCTTTGTTGTTTCCTCTTTCTAAAGGTGCCTCATTCTGCAGCACACTTAGAAGAAGGAAAAGCCTCTAACAATTGTATTTGTGCAAGAAGGTGTCTGTGTTGCTTGGCAGCCATAAGTGCGCATGCTCAGAGAGAGAGAGCAGGAATGCGCCATATATCTGAAAATATGGCGCACTTCTGCCCTCTCCATTTGACGCAGTGCAACGAATTGCCTTGCTGCGAGGCGCAGCGTCAAATCTTGATATATCTGGCCCATAGTTCACAAATAGGCTCGCCCCTTTTTGTTGATAAATTAGGTAGAAACCTGATCTGTCAGCAGAAAGGGTGATATACAGCAGCCACGATTGCACTGGAAACTTCGAAAAATAATCGACGGCTATGACTTTATAGCAGTATAGGTTTGTGTGTTATTTTATTTAAAAAGTAAAAACTAAATTATAAAAAAGTGAGGAATCGAGCAGCAAGAAATTAAGGGCCTAATTTACAAACCGCTGGTGCGCCACTTGTAACGCACCGGCGGCGCATTTTGCTGCCCCATATTTACAAGGACATGAAACGCCACCCTGCATGGCCACCCTGCGTGGCTTTTCCTGTTCTTGTAAATACGTCCCCTTTACATGAAGCACTTTGCATGAAAGGGGCGTTCCATGGGTGTTGCTGTGGGTGTTCCCACGCAACACCCTTGGAACCTGACACATTTCCTGATTTACGAGAAATCATAAACCTGGAAATGCGTCTGAATGCTACGCCTGCCCAGGGGAAGCGAGGGAGGCGCAACGAGGAAAATTTTATTAATTTCTCCTCGTTTTTTTCCTCTTTCTATGCACGCTGCATTCTGCAGCACACATGGAACGAGGAAATCAACTCGTATGATTGTTTATGAGCAGGAAGGTGTCCCTTCCTGTACATAAACAATCATTTAAAAAAATTACATTTTACAAGTTCTACGTGTGCTAATGCAGCACACATAGAAGTTGAAAAACGACTTTTCTGATTGTTTACGTGCAAGAAGTGACACCTTCCTGCATATAAACAATCATCCCCGTGACGCAGGAATCTTGCACCATGGTGCAAGGGTGCCTGCGTCGGCGCATGGCATCCAATTGTGCGCCAGCGCAGGGAGAGCCAAGGGATCCGTCATATCCTTGTAGATATGACGCATCCCTGTGCTTTGAAAGTGCTGCAGCGTGGCACAGCCAAAGGGCTTGCGGAGCCGCGTAGCGGCACTTTCTTGTAAATGAGGCCCTTAATCTGCTGTATGGCTGTGTTTGTTCGGGATGCTGTACAAAACGTGGGTACTTTTGTCGATCTAGCAATGTCTCATATCAGCGGAATCAGAAGCCGTGAGGAGAGAGGGAGGCTTGTCTGCTTTTTAGATATATGGGTGCATTACTTTTGAAAGAAGATACCTAAGGCCACTTGCAAAGTAAAACCCAATACACGTATGGCCCAAAGACATGCCTTTGTCTGGATGTAGCTAGAGAAAGGCTGTGATATTTAGGATGAACAAGCTAAAATAAGTGTACCTTCACAACCATGCTTTATTTAGATGTACGTCTGTCTGAACATGGTATTGTTGATAAACGATTCAGTGGTGTAAGTACTTAAGCACATTTGTCGACACTGGTGTTTGATATCGGGGAAATAGATGGAGACTAACAATTCAAAGCTGGGATTCAGAGTATTTAAGTCTATATCAGGAAGATGAAGCTAGAAAACCATGATTAGGAAGCATTCAGTTTCTTCTTGGTGCTCTGCAGTCTCACTCCACTTCACTTGTTAGCTCTTGCACCTATGGTTGTAGAGTGTGTACTGGTAAACAAACATGCAAGTCTTCTTTATTAGAAGTGTAGTGCATGCTGCCTAACAGTAGTCTCATGTGTAGGCAAAAGGATGCTGTTCTCAAATGTATACACCCAGTTCCATGTGTACACCTTGACAGGTTGTTCTTCAAAGGCAGACTTCACAAGAGACCCGTACATCTCGGTTGCATGTGGTAACCAGTGATTGAAATGTGGCAGACTATGTCCTTGCCTAGAAAAGGTTGATCCTATTCTGTTTTCATTTGTTGGCTAATTTACATGCATTGGCCGTGGGTATGTATGCGACGAGGTATCAATGATTTTGCATGATACTTATATGAAAACATGAAGGAGAAACAGTGGGACTCATAAGGAGGCTTATCTCTGTAGTTCACATTGGGGTGTGCTTATGGTTTTCGATTACTGTCAAAATGTTGACATCATAACTGGATTGACTTGTACACTTATCCGAAATCTTCCTGAAAGGCAAGACAGTATGTCAATAATGTTGCGTTGGGCTTGGATCTCTGACATGGCAAGCAGGAGAACGACATTCGGGCTCACAGACCATAAGATTAGTCACCAGGACAAAACCATTAACAGATCAGGAAAAGGGGAGGAAGAACCTCTTAGGACAGTGCCAAAATGTGCGACACTATCGGTAGCACGTTAGAATGTAAACTATTCCACACAGCTGCTTGTGCTTTAGGGAGGGTTGCCTCCTCCTATATTGTTAGTAATTTGGCAATGTATGATAGCACACTACATAATTTGGAGTGCGACGTTACTATTAACTATGCCCCACTACAGTCTTTGCTGGAGCCAGTTACATGCCTAGCATCATGGTCTTCATGTTGTTATGTTGCTGGTGCCTCTTCACTACTGCTGCTCTGCTATTCAGGGCTGCACTGCCAATTACCCCCTCATCCGTCTTCCCGTCCCATTCCTTACACATTAGCAGTTTGCCTGCTCCACAGCACCTATCACCTAACTGTGGTCAAAATACTTCCCCCAATATGGCACTGCCTACCCAGCATACATAAAGGGAAGCACGTCACTTGGACAGCCTGTTCTTTTCATTCTGCGCTGCACAACAATACCTGGCGGGGTCAGAGGTAAGTTTTGCAAGTTTTATATGTTTATTTTTCTTACTGAACTTGTACGAGCTGTCTTGTTTTCTTTTAGGGGACCACACCTGCACTGCTTAGCGGGCGCGGGTCCAAGAACGCCCTTTCTCCCATTGTTTGTTCTTCCCCCTGCAGGGCTGCCGTTTTGCATCAGGCGGCCAGCAGTTGCTTGATGGCTCTACAGAGGCACTGAGCGTCCTCTTGGGCTTATTGTGCTTCTCCCCCGGCAGGCGCATGTCCAGAGGCTGTGTTTATATGTTCAGGACCGCTTCCTGCCTCCTGCAACTCCCTCAAGGTTTCGGGAGCAGCGAGAGTTTTTTTGCCTAGAAACTGGTGAGGTGCAGGAAGCATCCGTATTGTGTTTTCACACGCCGGCAATGGAGTCTTCTTTAGATAGTGCTGCAGCGGTGACAACTTTGGCAGCACTATGCCTCTTCATTAATGAAGCAGTAGAGGTTGCTTTTCAGGCCAGGGAATCAGAGGGGCCTCCTGCTGAGGGTCCACGGCCAAATTCCGTGGTGGACATTGAAGACCCTGCAGAGGAGGAGGGGAGGTGAGGTCACCTTGTGAAGGGAACTGAGCTCTCTGGTCTTTTTTTTCATGTCCGAGACAATCTGGGTTTTCCTACGCCTGTGGAGCAGGAGTTGGAGGATTATTTTCTTACGCCATACCAGTGCCCTGATCCTGACTCTTTGCATTTGCACGGTGCTGTTCGCAAAGTGCTTTCCCATTAGGGGAAGGAAATTGACACGGCTGCGTTCCCTCATTTTCTGAGCAAGCGTATGCTTTGGAGGGGTTTTCCGATATATTTTCGCAATCAGTCAAGGTGGATAACCTGATGGCTGACCTATCTTCACAGGGCATGGTGCTTTTGGATGACGGCCTTCCGACCCAGTGGATAAGACAGTGGAAGGGACAGTAAAACGGTCTTATGCCGCCTCCATTTCTTCCATCAGGGCAACTGCCTATACGAATTATATGGTTCAGTCCCTTTTATAGGATTTTAAGGGTCTGGCGCTGCAGATGAGTGCGGGTGGGGATACTTCTTCTCTGCTGGCTCCGATGGAACTCCAGGTCCGCTACTTAACCGTCATCTCATTTAATAACTTGTGTTCGGCAGCAGCCGCTTCAGGGGCTTCCATTGTGGCACATATGGACGCGGGCGTGGAAGGCGGATGCCTCACAAAGTCTGTCCTCTTGAAGTTACTGTTTGAAGGTACAAAGGTGTTTGAACACACAGCTTTAAGAGATGGTGAAACAGTCAGCCAAGAATCGAAAGCTGGGGGCTCTCGTTCGCCCTCACTCCCGGGGTAGAGGTTTCGGATACATCCACTACTTTGCTTTTCCTCAGGCTAGAGGTGCTAGCCAGCAGGAAATATCCTTTACATCACAGTCAAAATCATGATGTGCCTTTACAACGTAGTCACTACCCGACTGTGACATTACCATCCATTCCTTTACCATGCGAGTCGTTACAACGACTTGCTTTAGGGGACGCGTTGTTGGACTGGTGTTGGATTTTAAGTCCAACACCTCTACTTATACACTGACTGGAGTTAGAATAGTAATTTATAATATTCCAAAGTCCAGCGCCCCCTACTGTAAGTTGTTGTAATGACTTGTGTGGTGAAGTAATGTGTGGTAACATCACAGTCGGGGTACTGACTGCGGTGTAAAGGCATGCGTGAGAAATGCATGCGTGATTCCGTCATACATCCCTAGCCAGCCCTTTCATGGCAGGGGTCGTGGCTGGGGGCCCCTGGAAGTGACAAATCCCGGTCTCAGTCTGCTGGTGCCTCCTCCACTCCTCCAAAGCAGTTACTATCCACCCCTTCCGGATCGTGGTCGGCTTCGCTTCTGTTTTCACCAGTGGCAGGGAACTTCTGATGCCTGGGCATTTCAAACAGTGGCCTCTGGTTACTGGATCAAATTTTCATCTTGCCCAACCCTGGTGTTCAAGGAAACACCTCTGCCCTGGGATCCCATGAAGCGAGAGGCGTTAATGGAGGGTGTTCGGCTTCTCTTGGAGAAGGCAGCGATCATCAAGGTTCCACCCCAGGAGAGGCTGGGATATTATTACATCCAGTTTCTTGTGCAGAAGTCCTCCGGTGAATACCGTCTGGCCTTGGGTCTCAAAGGGGTGGCCTGATGGATGCCGACCTGCATGTTCCCATCCACCTGGAGGATCAGCAGTTTCTTCATTTTGCAATGGGCTTGAGGCACTACCAATTCCAGATGCTTCCATTTGGCCTTTCATCAGAGCCAATGGTTTTTACGAAACTCTTGGCCCCACTGGTAGGTATTCTCCATTCTCAGGGTATTCAAGTCTACCCTTACCTTGATGATTGGCACATTGTCTCTCCTTCTTTCTCTAGAGTAGTCGGGGGAGATGGCCTCCACACTGCAAGTGTTCCCCTGGGCCCTTCTCCATTTGTATCCCCTCAATGACTACATTCTACTCCACTGGGATCTGGCTTCTCAGGAACACAAGGCTCTCTTTCCTGTTACCCTGTAGATTATGGAGTCTCTCTAGTGGTGGTTGTCGCCTCTCAATCTCTCCAAGGGTTTCGATCTGGATCCTCCTCCCTCAGTGGTCTTGACAACTGATGCAAGCGCCAAAGCGTGGGGGGGGTGGGGCGGTACTGGCGGATTTCAAGGCCCAGGACAGATGGTCCCATTTCGGGCACTCCAGTCCTCAAACTGGAGGGTATTGACGGCGGTGTGGCAGGTGCACTTCTTTGGTTTGCTCCTCTCATTCCGCACCATGCTGTGTGTGTTCAGAACAGGTCATTTGTGTCTGTATCAACCGGCAAGGGGGGATGTGACGGTCTCTGTTTCTCCTTTCCTGGAAGATTGGCCTGTGGGCCAAGAAAAACCTTCTTTCTCTCTTGGCAGTCTATGTTCCGTGGAAGGAGAATGGGCCTGTGATCTTTGAGCAGGGTGTTCCCCTTGTCTCTGACCAGGTGTCTTCTTCTTGAGCAGATTCTCTACAGGTTCAGCCTTACCGGCTGGATCTGTTTGTCTCGGAGAAGGTGGCCCTACTCTCTCACTTTTGCCACCTGATTCCCTCGATGTTGGCCTGGGCGATAGAAGCTTTCTCCAGCCCATGGTCCCAGGGGCTTGTGTTTGCTTTCCCCCCATTTCCCTTGATTTCCAAGGTCCTCAGGAACATTTGGGTGGATCGGACAGAGGTTTTTCTGGTCATTCCGGAATCGGCCAGGAGACCTTGGTTTCCCCCTCTTCAGGGTTTGGCAGGAAGGTACCCATTGGAGGTTTCCATTTCACCCATCTCTGCTTCATGCTCCTCTTCTCAGCACGTCCTCTCTCCTGTGCCTCCCGTTGGGGGTATGGCACTTGAGAGGTTGACCTTGTTGGCTCAGGGTTGTTCGCTTGAAGTGACTCAGAACATCCAGTTGTCTTGCAGATCTTCCATCCTGAAGTCTTACAGTCGTTTTTGGAAAAACATTGACTCTTGTGTAAGGGGAGGAGTCTGTCTCCAGTTACCTGTGACCCTGTCAGGGCGTTGGATTTTTTAAGGGATGATTTTGTGGTGATGCTTGCAGTCTCGACTCTTTGTGTCCAATGGACCGCCTTTCTGGCCTTCAGAGGCTCTGATATGTCCTCTTTCTCTCTTGGTGGCACGTCTCTTGCAGAGTTTTTTGCTTCAGCGTCCTGTCTCCCGCTCTACAGTCTCCACCTGGGATCTTCCGTTGGTGCTTCAGGCATTGACTGGTCCTCCATTTGAGCCCCTGGTTTCAGTTGACATTACATTAAGTTTCTCTCTGCTAAAGTTCTTTTTTCTCAGAACACGGAGAGCAGTGCCGTCAATATGTTGACATTAAGTTTCTTTCTGCTAAAGTTCTTTTTTCTCAGAACATGGAGAGCAGTGACGTCAATCGGTTGAAGTAATAGAAAGCATGCATTGTGAATGAAACTTTCCATCGTGTTCTCTATGTATCATTTTGAAGGATTTCCGTCGGAAGTTCTGATAATGGTAAGCATGGACTGTTAAAAATGTTTCATACTGTTTTTTTAATCTCCTGAGTGCAGTTGCTGAGGAAGTTTCTCTTACTTTAAGAAATGGGTTAGTGTTAATGATCTTTTGAAACTGCAAAATTGTTTTTGATTTGTCATTGTAACCTAACTATGATAACTGAATCATGGTTCAGGAGATTAATGGGGTTCGGCTCCCACAGTTCAACGGTTCAAAATTGTAACTTTGTTCTGTAAGAGGTGTAGCGTACTCAGTCATAGTAATGCACACATTTCATACTTTTTTGTGTTGTCAATTTACGAGTCTAAATATGGCACACCTGTCTTCCCACATGCACACCCATCTATTTCACCATGATCGGCAAACTGAACAGAGACCTACCTAACATGCACCCAAACTTCTCTCATAGTGCTAAAACTGTAGGACAGATTTATCTTTTGAGAAGGTGTCTAAGAAGCAGTGTGCTACACGGGAAACATATTGTTGATGAAAAGAAACTGCAGGAATATTATACCACTTTAAATTTTTCATAACTGCTTCTGCGCATAGTGTCCAATGTGTTTTGCAAGCATTCTTTAAGCGAGGCACGTAGAAGTGAGTCCTCTATATATCTGAAAAACAGAGTGTTTGGTTTTCTCTTCACCGCACCTCAGAGGTTCACAGGAGCAGGCAGGACAGCAGAGACCAGGGCGCATCGCGCAGGAGCCGCGTCAGTTTCCCGCCCCAGCCGGTGCTTCAAAGGCTCGCACGGACTCCCGCAGCGCGGGAGTTCCAGAGTGTTTGGTTTTCTCTTCACGCACCTCAGAGGTCCACAGGAGCGGGCAGGACCACAGAGACCAGGGCGCATCGCGGCAGGAGCCGCGTCAGTTTCCTGTTCCAGCCGGCGCTTCAAAGGCTCGCACGGACTCCCGCAGCGCGGGACGCGTGCGGGCCTGCCCGGGCCGCGCCCGGGTGAAGACCGGGCCAAGGGAGGGCCCGTCCATGCCCGTCGGAGCCCGTTGGAGGCTGGGCTGGGCCTACCCTCTTTCATCTGCTAATTGAGTCATAAGGTACTGTTGGTTTCATTTTTTAATTGGAGTTGCAACCTTAACATCTTTTAGCTAACTGTTGGTCTTTATATATCATACCTGGGAAATTACATCTGAGGATTAAAATGAGCAAAAGGAGGATTCAAAAGGAAAAGCAAGGGGCTGGTCATGTTGGGACCCTGGATGCATTTTTGACGAGGGCTGAATCTGTCCTTGCCCATGAAATAGAGCTAACAGAGCGAAGGCTTTCCCTGGACTCTCTTATTGCCCAAAAACGTTCCTTCCTAGGTGGAGGACCTTTAACAACTGTTCATCCAATTTCTGGGCAAAGCATAGGTGAATCAAGCACTACTATAGTCACATTGCCGATTACAGCTTCACCTTCTGAAGTAACACCTGAACAATGTAAAAATACTGAGGACCAGTTACCGTCTATCCAGGCGGAAACTAATCACACAGATCAAAGGACTAGGAAGAGAAAGGGAGGTGGTCCATTAAAGCAAAAAACATTGAAAAGAGTTTGCACAGAGAAATCCAATGGGAATGAGGAACTGAACTCAAGACTCCCCTTACACTCAAGATCTACTAGAGCTACAAAGCAGAAAGATGATATTATTAACCAGCCGGATTTGGAGAATTACCTTGATTTGCTGAATGGAATTGAGACTATGATGACTCTACTATTAAATCCTATAATGCATAGGTTAACCCAAATAGAGGGAAAATTATCTTCTTTGTAGGCAGCTTACTCATTGAATCAACCATCCCGAAATTTTGCTGAGCCGATAGATGAGGCGAGGATGATCCCCCAGTCAGGTAGGATGCCATCTATGTTGTCTCTTGTGGCACCCGATGTGGCACCCGACAAAACAGGAAGTCGTGATCTCACACAAGCGATAGCGTCATCTACCAACTTATCGGGCTCTGCTTGTGACTCAGCAAATAAGCTGAGAGTGAGCACACATATTAATAATCATCATGCTCCAACCCAATCTACCATAGCAAAAACTGGCACTGACAGGCCTAATGTTGAACCTAAGGGTTCTAATGGGGCTGTAAATACCAACTTTCATGCTAATCCGTACACTATCCCTTCCCTCTTAGAGGTTGGAATTATGGCATCCAGTTTGGGGAGGGGGGCTTCTCAGCACCGAGCAGAAGTTGAGAAGCCTAAGGAAAGATTAGATCTTCCTCCAGCAGCCTGTCCGTATGTTATAATTCTAGCTAATGTCCCTGAGCTAAAGATAAATTTAGCAGAATCTACTGAACAGTTAATTCATAAGTCTCAGCATTGGTTATCCAACTGTAAAGGTGTAAACTCTAATGCGCAAAAACATATCATTATGGCTAGGAGGGTTAACTGGGTAGGAAGAGCGCCTAAGAATATCAAAGGTGACTGCATCGTACTAAACTTTGATAACCAACATATAGTGGGTGAACTATTATTTATGTTACCTAGTATACCATCGTTCTATTCTGACATTTGTGTCCTTCCACTGGGTTTCTTTTACAAACCGTATTCTTTACCGCACCCTCCACGGTTTGTAGCACCTAACGCTCGGAATCCCTTTTATTATCTGTCAAATCAGTTTCTCCCTCCCTTAGTTTCACCTTTACCTCTTAGCAATAGATTTGCTGCATTGGAAGGCATGCCTATATGTGATTGACTGGTTGAACAGAGCCCTATAGTCAATGGTGATGGCGATATTCTAATGTTAAATAGGACATCTGTGACTACTGCCCTTGCTGCAACTTCGCAAGAACAAATAAGTACGCACATAGACAGCCCGAGTCTTTCCCTGACACCGATGCAACATGAGAATACTTCAGGGTCTGCTGTGGTAATGTCATGGAACATTGCTGGTTATAACCAAAAAAGATCAAATACTGAATGGTTGTCTTTATTAATTAGAAACTTGGGAACTTGAACCAATACATTTGAATGGGTATCGCTCATTTCAAACTCCTGCTATACCTTCACCAGCTGGACGTGCTAAGGGCGGGTTATTGACCCTACTTTCTAATGTTTTCCCCCTTAAAGTGAAGTCTTTCTTAAACTCATCGTCATACTATCACATTATTTTATTAGAGTATCACGGAGATCAGTATTGGCTCCTTATTAACTTTTATAATAATACCTTTGGAAGCAATCAAGCAGGTGTGCTAGCCCCTTTAGAAAGAGATATTGAATATTTGCAAAATAAATGTACTAAACCCTGTAATATAATCTGGCTTGGGGACTTTAATGCTCGCCCTTGTGATAAGATGAATTCCCTATTATGTGGAATGTTGGATGACGATGGAGAGAGTTTACCCCATTTTACTCACTCGGAGTACGGTAATGCCCTAAACAGATTATTAATGATAAATAATCTTGTATTTTTAAATGTCTCTGAAATTTTAACTGGTCAGTTAGGATATACTTTTTTAAATCGTTCTGTTTCCTCTACCCTTGACTATGTCTTGGTTTCTGATCCAATAAGAGGACTATTTTCTCATTTTGAGATCAACTTTTATGCTTTTAGTGACCATGCTGCAATAACTTTCCTTATCCCCTCCCTAATGAAAGAAGAATCTACTTTCAAACTTCATGTAAACCCAGTAATTGCAAGGGAGAATGGAATTGCACTAAAGTGGGAGAAAGTAGATACTGGGAGGTTTTTGGTGAACCTAGTTTCCAGTCGACTTGAGGAGATAATGGTTTGTTTAGATTCTATTGCTAACGATAACATGATCTCAGCTTTTGAACTGATTTTAGCAGAAGCAAAAAGTAACTTAATTTGTGTTATACGCAATGGTCATCGCAAGAAATGTAGTTGGTTTGATGAGGACTGCAATAAATCACTAAGAAATCTCCACATTGCCTTGAAATTCAAACCTCGTAACTTACTTTTGGTTAAGCAATTGTGACAGGCATATAAAAAAGCGCGGTTACTAAGGATGAAATCCCTAAAGGAAGAGTGGTGGGAAACCCTGAAAAAGGCTGCTTTATTAAAAAGTTCTCAAGCCTTTTGGTCTGTTATTAATGCACCCTCTTAAGAGATGAACACTCTATTTCTACAGATACACATGTTGAGCAGGAGGAATGGGTTACACATTTTGAAAGCGTGTTTGGATCTAATGAGAAGATAATTTCCCATCCTACCTCTGCTACCTTAACTGGAATGGGCAACAAGGTTAGTTTTACACTGGAAGAAACTAAGTATGCTTTAAGCCAGTGTAAACGTGCAAAGGCACCGGGACCTGACGGTGTCCCAATTGATCTGTTTTTGGATAATCAGGATATCTGGGCCCCACTTCTAACAAATGTTTTTAATAAAATTGCCCAAACAGGTGCTCCCCCATCATGGAAAACGACAGTAATTGTCCCTATTTATAAAAAGGGGATAGGTCGATTCCGAAAAATTATAGACCTATATCTTTAATAGATTCCACTGCAAAACTAATGGGACGTCTGCTTTTAAATAGGCTTGAGGAATGGGCCCTGGAAAAAAATATTATAATCCCATGTCAGTTTGGCTTCAGAAAAGGGAAAGGCACTGTTGATCAGTGCCTGAACCTAAGTTTAATAATAGCAAAATACACTGCAGCCAAAAATGGTCATTTGTATCTTGCCTTCATGGATCTGTCAGCAGCCTTTGACTGCGTGGCACAGTCGAGGCTCTGGCAGATCATGGAGGCAATGGGGATTGATTTACAGATGATTAACATTATCCGCGATCTGTACTCAGGCGCCTCAGCCTGTGTTCGTTATGGAAAGGGAGGTGAATGCACTACGCACTTTAAAATTGCCAGAGGGGTGAGACATGGGTGCGTTTTGGCGCCCTTTTTATTTGCATTATACACTAATAATGTTGAATCCGCTCTTCTGGGAACTACTCCGGATGTTCCCTATATTAATTCATTACAAGTGCTGTTAGACCTGGCCTCCTTGGCGTGGGTCTCCCTTCCATTTTTTCGTAATGCCTCCACTGTTGCCGATATGTTTTTGCTGGACTAGATGCTCATGGGCACTTTGCCGCTGCTAATCAGTGCCAAAGTGCAAGTGCTCCCTATCGTGAATTGATGTATGTATTAGTGACTCCATGATTGGATGATTGGTTTACTTGTCAGTCCCTAGTACCGTGCACTGAGTGTGCCCAGGACTTGTAAATCCAATGCTGCTGGTGGGCTTGCAGCACGGGTTGTGCCACCCACAGAAGCAGCTTGTAAAGTGTGTCTCAGGCCTGCCATTGCAGAGCCTGTGTGCAGCCTAGGGCTGCCATGTCGACTTGGTGAGTGCACCCACTTACCAGTCCCTAAACCTTCCCTTTACTGCATGTTGGTCACCCCTAAAGTAGGCCCTAGGGCAGGGTGCATTGTAAGTATAAGGTAGGACATGCCCTGGTGTGTGTGGCATGTCCTAATAGTGAATTACAGCCATTTTCGTTTTTCACTATTGCAAGGCTACCTGCTCCCCATAGGCCAGAATGGGCAGACTGACTATTACACCTTATAGTCAGAACTGACCCAGGGAACATGGTAGAAAAACGAATTTTGTATGCCTGAACTCAGGATGATAAAATACATCTTTTAGTGAAGTTGATTTTAACATTCTGTGTTTGAAAATACCACTTTTAGAAAGTGGGTATTTTCTTGCCTAACTATCCAAGCCTGCCTCTGCTAGGTTGTGTATTCCTTGTCTGGAGATTGAGTGACAGGGGCTGGGGGTGGCTACAGGAGACAGGGTGAGTCAGCACAGGGCTGAATGAGAGATCTGCATCCAGAGTGGAGGAGGAGTTGCACCTGGGTCTGAATAGGGCTGTGCCTGCCTTCCACAATGCTGGCTCCACCTCCTGCCGGGCGGCTGAGCACTCTGCCCCACATTCTGAAAGGAAAGAAGGAGTCAGAAAAACAAAGTGCTCCAGGACTGACCAGAACTGGTTTTGGACTAGGCAGAGGCCTCTCTGCCTCCAGAGAACAAAGAGAATCAGGGTATAAGAGGGGCACCCAGACCCCAGGAAAATTAGATCACTTTTACGAACAAGAAGAAACCTTTGCTGAGGAGCGGAACCAAGAAGAAACTGAGGAGAGACTATCCCTAAGCCTGAAGTGCTGCTTGGGGGATTGGCCTGCAGTGGTTTGCCTGACTGCCAAAGAAAGGAGAAAGGAACTTTTGCTTTGCTGTGACTTTCATCAACTTGTGAAGGATCTCCAAGGGCTTGGAAGAGAGCTTGCCCCTGACCGAAGTCCCAGGACCATTGGACTTCACCCCTTTGTGAATTGCTGCTGGAAACTCTGTTTCAGTGGCTACAGAGGTAGGGAGCTGTGACCGACTCTCACGACCGACTCGGTGTCCTGTAAGCACCGCATCGAAGCACTGTCTCGCCCTGCAACGCACGGCCCTGGTCTCACCGACTCCGTCAACGAGCTGCTGCCTGCACCGCATCGAGGGACAACGCGTCCTGCCATGCTTCGCTACGCCGAATCGAACTGGTCCGACCGACACGGTCACTGCTGCTGAGTTCGAGTCCTGTGACCGCACCGGAGTTGGGCACCGCTCGCACGCTTTGCGATGCACCGCCCGACTCGCACCGCTGTCCGGACAGATCGACGCCAGCTCCTGAATTCGGCTCCATCGCCGCACCGCAACCTGCCAGCACCGCATCGAAGCACCGTCTCGCCCTGCAACGCACGGCCCTGGTCTCACCGACTCCGTCTCGACGACGTCAACGAGACGCTGCCTGCACCGCATCGAGGGACAACGAGTCCTGCAACGCTTCCATTTTTACATCGCGACCGCGACGAACAGCCATCCGGCTCGCACGCCCGTGCCTGCCGCTTCAAGTAAAAGGTACTGTGACCGAGTCTGTCTACGCTGTGTTGGCCCGTCTCGACGCGGTCAGCTGGATTTGTTAGACTCTGTTTGTTCTTGATATCGCCGTAGCCGGAGGAGGCTACCGACTCGCACAGAACCTTGAATTAAGCCTTTTGATCAGAACTAAGCATTCTTGACAGTACTGTGGATTATTTTTGTCGTTTATGGTCTTGTGATAAATCTATATAAAGTATACCTATTTTTATAAATATACAACCTGTGTGGTGTCCATTTGTAGTGTTGTCACTTGATTACTGTATGTGTTCACAAATGCTTTACACACTGCCTCTGAGATAAGCCTGTCTGCTCGTGCCAAGCTACCAAGAGGGTGAGCAGGGGTTATTTTAGGAGGGTACCTACTTTCCCTGACTAGACTCAAGGGTCCCTATTTGGACAAAGGTACCTACCTCTGCCAACTAGAGACCCCCAAATCTAACATTGGTGGTCAGCGGTGAGGATTCTGGACTTGCATTTGTGACTCATGTACAGTAATTGGTGAACACTACTTAGTGAGTGCAGACCAAAACGCAACCACATACTCTTTGATAGCATTTTCTCTGGGATTTTCTACTTTTGCAACTGCCAAGTTTAATCACCATGGAGAAACCAGCATCAGTAGCCTCTGTTGAGTGTGATTGGGAAGAGGAGAGGCTAGAATGCTACACCCTCAAGCAGCTCAAGAATTTCTGCAAAAAGTTTAAAGTGTCCATGACCGGGCTCTCCAGGAAGGAGGACCTCCAAAAGGCGCTGAGGGCCTGGGTCGAATCAAGGAGTGCCCCTGCGGAGGGGGCTGAGAATGCAGAAGGGCAGCTGGAGGGGCTATTGGGTATAGGGTCTGGAAGACCACCTTCCCCAGTATGTAGCAGTGTTTCTGCCAGAGGACTGTCTCCAGAGGAGTTGGAGGACAGGAAAGAGAGTAGGATGCACAAAATGGAGCTGACCAAGCTCAAGCTGAATGGGCAGTTAGAATTCGAAATGCAAACTAGGAAATTAGCCCTAGAGGAAAAGAAAATGCAGTTTGAACATGAGAAAGTTTTGAGGAGTTGGAATTGAAGGCCAAAAGCTTAGAGATTACTCCCTCTGGTGGCAGTGTACCGCCTGTGCCTGTTGAAGCTAGGGTGTATATTCCAAAAGATGTGGTTAAGGAATTTTTTAAAATGATGACATAGGGCAGTGGTTCAAAGCCTATGAGGTAGCCATGTCTTCCCACCGGGTCCCTGAGAAGGATTGGGGAACGGGGTTGTGGGGACGGTTCCTCAGTGAAGGGCGGGATACCTTGTTGGATTTGCCCTCTGAAGTCTATAATTCATACAGCCACATGAAGGATGCCTTAATGACTAGGTATGGTTTGACCCCTGAGCTTTATAGGCAAAGGTTCAGGAACTGTAGTAAGATTGAAAGCAGTACCTGGGTTGAATATGTGACCTTCTTTTGCAGAGCCTTGGATGGTTGGGTAAAGGGTAGCAAAGCGACTGATTTTCAGGCGCACTTTGATTTGATTGCCTGGGAGCACTTGTCCGGTAATTGTTTTCCTGAGCTACGCCAGCACCTGATTGATAGTAAGCTGACTAACCCTAGGCAGCTTGCTGAGGAGACGGACCGCTGGGTGAGTACCCGGGTCCACAAGGGTCACGTGGGAGACTCCGCCAAGGGTGGGCAGGGTCCCCAGCAGAAGAGTGGGGGACAAGGGTAAACAGAGGGAGTTCCATAAAGGGCCCCAAAGTAAACCCCAAGGGAACCAAGGGAAAGGTTCCCAGCCTCCCCTGAGAAGAAGCCAGTGGCCCTGACAGGCCCCCTGTTCACCAGGGACCACTGGTATGTTACAAGTGTGGCGCCCCTGGCCACAAGGCAAACGATCCTCGTTGCCCTTTGCATGGAAAACCAGCACCCACTGGTGCAGTCCCCCGGCAGTTGGCTAGTGTAGCCCTGGGGGAGGAGTTGGGTGCCCAAGGTGGGGGGGATCCCACAGTGTTTTCCCTTGTCTCATTAGGAGACTCTGAGATGGACCCTAGGACCCCGCTGCCTGAGAACACTAAGAAATACAGGCAGTGGGTGACCATCAATGGCCATAGGGTGGAGGCTCTGAGAGACACAGGAGCCAGTGTGACAGCTGTCAAGTGTCACCTGGTGTCTAAAGAGCAGGTTATCCCTGATGCATTCTATCCGGTTGTTGCCACTGACAACACAGAGAGTCACTGCAAGGTGGCTCAGGTTCCCTTTGAATGGGGGGGGTCTAGGGTACTCTTCAAGTAGCTTTGAGGCCAGCCATGCCTGTTGACTGTTTGTTAGGGAACGATTTGGAGAGCTCACCTTGGGCTAAGGTGGAACGGAGTGCGCATTTAGAAATGTTGGGCTTGCCTGATTGGGCATGTGTGACCACCCGGTCAATGGCAGCTAAAGGTGTTCAAGAGGACCTGGAGCCTGAGAGGGAGGCCCAGGTGCCTGCCGGAGAGAGGAGGCAGGGGGCGTGGGAAACCGGCCCCGAAGTTCCCACGGTCCAGGAGGAGGCAGACCCTGAGGGGGATGCCCTGGAGCCTACAGGGGAACAGGTAGCTGAACTGGGGGACCTACCTGAGCTGACCCATTGGCAGCAAGAAGGAGGACCCTCCAGGGAGGAGTTCTGCGAGGAGCAGAACACATGCCCTTCTCTCGTGGGTCTGAGGCAACAGGCCACAGACCAGGCAGCAGGTGATCAGTCTGGATCACATTGGATTTACTGGGAGAATGGTCTCCTGTATTCAGAGCCTAAGGTTGCTGAGCCTGGGTCAGCCCGTGTGCTGGTGGTACCCCAGCGCTCGGAGCCTTCCTACTGGGGTTGGCTCATGATGTACCGTTAGCAGGACATCTGGGGCAGGACAAGACCTTTGACAGGCTTGTTACCCATTTCTATTGGCTCCCAGATGCGCAGGAGTGCCGCCACTCACTGCAGGACATGCCAGACTTGCCAGGCAAGTGGAAAGAGTGGGAGGAAGCACAAGGCTCCTCTCCAGCCATTCCCTGTGGCCAGCACCCCCTTTGAACGGGTGGGTATTGACATTGTGGGGCCACTGGACCCCAAGACAGCCATGGGCAACAGGTTTATCCTGGTCTTGGTGGACCATGCCACCCGGTACCCTGAAGCCATCCCTCTGAGGACAGTGACGGCCCCGTGGTGGGACGGGCACTGATGGGAATTTTCTCACGTGTGGGATTCCCTCAAGAGGTGGTGTCTGACAGAGGTACCAACTTCGTGTCCAAGTACATGAAGTCCCTATGGCAGGAGTGCGGTGTAACTTACAAGTTCACCACTCCTTACCACCCTCAAGGAAATGGGCTGGTTGAGAGATTCAACCGGACCCTCAAGGGCATGATTATGGGTCTGGAAGAACCCATGAGGCGTAAATGGGACGTCCTCTTACCATGCCTGTTGTTTGCATACCGGAAGGTGCCACAGAAGTCTCTAGGGTTCAGTCCCTTTGAGCTCCTCTATGGACACCCGGTGCGAGGACCTCTGAGTTTGGTCAAGGAAGGCTGGGAGCAATCTCCCAGGAAACCTCCCCAGGATGTATACAGTTACATGCTGGCCTTCAGGAACCAGACTAGGCGTTTCAGAGAGCTTGCTGAGGCAAATCTGGAAGCCAGCCAGGAGGAGATGAAGTGGTGGTACGACCAGAATGCCACTCTGGTCGAGCTTCAGCCTGGTCAGAAAGTGTGGGTCATGGCCCCTGTGGAGCCTTGTGCGCTCCAGGACAGGTGGACTGGCCCTTTTATGGTGGTGGAGCGCAAGAGTCCAGTTACCTATTTGGTGGACTTGCAGTCTCCCAGGAACCCCTTGCGGGTCCTGCATGTGAACCGCCTGAAGCCCCCACTTGGAGAGGTCCCAAGTGTGCATGCTCTTAGCTACAGATGATGGAATGGAGGAGGAGACTGAGCCTCTTCCTGACCTCCTGTCAGCCCGAGAGCAAGATGGATCAGTGGAGGGAGTAAACCTCTCTACCTCCCTGATAACTGAGCAGCAGGGTGACTGTCGCCAACTGTTGGGACAGTTCCCTGACCTGTTCTCCCTGGTTCCCAGTGTCACTCATTGGTGCGTCCATGATGTGGACACTGGGGACAGTCTTCCTGTGAAGCACAAGGCTTGCAGGGTGACTGACAGGGTCAGAGCCTGCATCAAGGAGGAGGTCTCCAAGATGTTTGCGCTAGGGGTGATTGAGTCCTCTAACAGCCCTTGGGCCAGCCCAGTGGTCTTGGTTCCAAAGGCTGCCGCGCCTGGTGCCACACCAGAACTCCGGTTCTGTGTGGACTACAGGGGACTCAATTCCGTCACCAGGACTGACGCCCACCCCGTCCCCAGAGCTGATGAGCTCATAGATCGGTTAGGGACTGCGCGGTACCTCAGCACGTTTGACTTAACGTCTGGGTACTGGCAGATCGCCTTGACTGATGGGGCAAAAGAGAGGTCAGCATTCTCCACACCAGATGGGCACTACCAGTTCCGGGTGATGCCCTTTGGGATGAAGAATGCCCCTGCCACCTTTCAGAGGTTGGTCAACCAGGTGTTGGTTGGACTGGAGGATTTCAGTGCCGCCTACCTGGATGACATCGCAGTGTTCAGTGCCAGTTGGGAAGAACATCTGCGCCACCTCTGGGAAGTGTTGATGGCGCTGCGGAGGGCAGGCCTCACAATCAAGGCAAGTAAGTGCCAGATTGGGCAGGGTTCTGTGGTGTACTTGGGACACCAGGTTGGGAGCGGCCAGGTGGCGCCCCTCCAACCGAAAATTGATACCATTCTGGCTTGGGAGCCCCCAAGACCCAGACAGAGGTGAGAGCCTTCCTAGGACTCACCGGGTATTACCGGAGATTCGTCAAGGGGTATGGCAGCATTGTTGCCCCCTTGACAGAGCTGACTTCCAAGAAGCAGCCCAGGAAAGTGATTTGGACTGACGCCTGTCAAAAGCTTTTGACACCTTGAAGACTGCCATGTGCACGGCGCCTGTGCTCCAGGCACCCAACTTCTCCATTGAGTTCATTGTTCAGACCGACGCTTCAGAGCATGGTGTAGGGGCTGTTCTATCACAGATCAATGAGGAGGGCCTAGACCAACCTGTAGCCTTCATCAGTAGGAGGTTACTTCCCGGGAACAGAGATGGAGTGCTATTGAGCGTGAGGCATTTGCTGTGGTCTGGGCTCTGAAGAAGCTGAGACCATACCTGTTTGGGACTCACTTCCGGGTTCAGACAGACCACAGGCCCCTCAGATGGTTGATGCAGATGAGGGGTGAGAATCTAAAGCTGTTGAGGTGGTCCATTTCCCTACAGGGGATGGACTTTACGGTGGAACACCGCCCTGGTACAGAACACGCCAATGCTGATGGACTGTCCAGATTTTTCCGCCTTAGCGATGAGAACTCCCTAGGGGTAGGATAGTTCTCCCCACATTTCAGCAGGAGGGGACACGTGTTAGACCTGGCCTCCTTGGCGTGGGTCTCCCTTCCATTTTTTCGTAATGCCTCCACTGTTGCCGATATGTTTTTGCTGGACTAGATGCTCATGGGCACTTTGCCGCTGCTAATCAGTGCCAAAGTGCAAGTGCTCCCTATCGTGAATTGATGTATGTATTAGTGACTCCATGATTGGATGATTGGTTTACTTGTCAGTCCCTAGTACCGTGCACTGAGTGTGCCCAGGGCTTGTAAATCCAATGCTGCTGGTGGGCTTGCAGCACGGGTTGTGCCACCCACAGAAGCAGCTTGTAAAGTGTGTCTCAGGCCTGCCATTGCAGAGCCTGTGTGCAGCCTAGGGCTGCCATGTCGACTTGGTGAGTGCACCCACTTACCAGTCCCTAAACCTTCCCTTTACTGCATGTTGGTCACCCCTAAAGTAGGCCCTTGGGCAGGGTGCATTGTAAGTATAAGGTAGGACATGCCCTGGTGTGTGTGGCATGTCCTAATAGTGAATTACAGCCATTTTCGTTTTTCACTATTGCAAGGCTACCTGCTCCCCATAGGCCAGAATGGGCAGACTGACTATTACACCTTATAGTCAGAACTGACCCAGGAACATGGTAGAAAAACGAATTTAGTATGCCTGAACTCAGGATGATAAAATACATCTTTTAGTGAAGTTGGTTTTAACATTCTGTGTTTGAAAATACCACTTTTAGAAAGTGGGTATTTTCTTGCCTAACTATCCAAGCCTGCCTCTGCTAGGTTGTGTATTCCTTGTCTGGAGATTGAGTGACAGGGGCTGGGGGTGGCTACAGGAGACAGGGTGAGTCAGCACAGGGCTGAATAGAGAGATCTGCATCCAGAGTGGAGGGAGGAGTTGCACCTGGGTCTGAATAGGGCTGTGCCTGCCTTCCACAATGCTGGCTCCACCTCCTGCCGGGCGGCTGAGCACTCTGCCCCACATTCTGAAAGGAAAGAAGGAGTCAGAAAAACAAAGTGCTCCAGGACTGACCAGAACTGGTTTTGGACTAGGCAGAGGCCTCTCTGCCTCCAGAGAACAAAGAGAATCAGGGTATAAGAGGGGCACCCAGACCCCAGGAAAATTAGATCACTTTTGGGAACAAGAAGAAACCTTTGCTGAGGAGCGGAACCAAGAAGAAACTGAGGAGAGACTATCCCTAAGCCTGAAGTGCTGCTTGGGGGATTGGCCTGCAGTGGTTTGCCTGACTGCCAAAGAAAGGAGAAAGGAACTTTTGCTTTGCTGTGACTTTCATCAACTTGTGAAGGATCTCCAAGGGCTTGGAAGAGAGCTTGCCCCCTGACCGAAGTCCCAGGACCATTGGACTTCACCCTCTTTGTGAATTGCTGCTGGAAACTCTGTTTCAGTGGCTACAGAGGTAGGGCGCTGTGACCGACTCTCACGACCGACTCGGTGTCCTGTAAGCACCGCATCGAAGCACCGTCTCGCCCTGCAACGCACGGCCCTGGTCTCACCGACTCCGTCAACGAGCCGCTGCCTGCACCGCATCGAGGGACAACGCGTCCTGCCACGCTTCGCTACGCTGAATCGAACTGGTCCGACCGACACGGTCACTGCTGCTGAGTTCGAGTCCTGTGACCGCACCGGAGTTGGGCACCGCTCGCACGCTTTGCGACGCACCGCCCGACTCGCACCGCTGTCCGGACTGATTGATGCCAGCTCCTGAATCCGGCTCCATCGCCGCACCGCAACCTGCCAGCACCGCATCGAAGCACCGTCTCGCCCTGCAACACACAGCCCTGGTCTCACCGACTCCGTCTCGACGACGTCAACGAGCCGCTGCCTGCACCGCATCGAGGGACAACGCGTCCTGCAACGCTTCCATTTTTGCATCGCGACCGCGACGAACAGCCATCCGGCTCGCACGCCCGTGCCTGCCGCTTCAAGTAAAAGGTACTGTGACCGAGTCTGTCTACGCTGTGTTGGCCCGTCTCGACGCGGTCAGCTGGATTTGTTAGACTCTGTTTGTTCTTGATATCGCCGTAGCCGGAGGAGGCTACCGACTCGCACAGAACCTTGAATTAAGCCTTTTTGATCAGAACTAAGCATTCTTGACAGTACTGTGGATTATTTTTGTCGTTTATGGTCTTGTGATAAATCTATATAAAGTATACCTATTTTTATAAATATACAACCTGTGTGGTGTCCATTTGTAGTGTTGTCACTTGATTACTGTATGTGTTCACAAATGCTTTACACACTGCCTCTGAGATAAGCCTGTCTGCTCGTGCCAAGCTACCAAGAGGGTGAGCAGGGGTTATTTTAGGAGGGTACCTACTTTCCCTGACTAGACTCAAGGGTCCCTATTTGGACAAAGGTACCTACCTCTGCCAACTAGAGACCCCCAAATCTAACAAGTGCCAATACTACTATATGCGGATGACGCAGTGATTTTAGCCCGTACCAGCAATGCGCTGCGCCGCCTAGTGATGGAATATACCCAATTCATGAACAAGTTGGACATGAAAATTAATTACACAAAGTCCTTTGTCCTAGTGGCAGGTACGAAGCAGCGGAAACAACCACAAATTAATGTTGAAGGAGGCAAGCTGGGAGTTGTGGACTCTTTTAATTATTTAGGGATTATGTTTGACTGCCAAAACAATTGGCTAAGTATGGTTGTAAATAGGGGGTTGCAGATGGAAAAGAACATTGGGGCACTGTTCAAATATAAAAAAAAATCTGGCTCAAAACCCATTGAAGCAATAAAGACAGTTTATGAGGCAAAAACGGTATCTGCTGCCACTTATGGAGCGGCCGTCTGAGGCATTAGAGACTGCTCTCAACTACAATGTACAGAAGACAATTTTTTTAAAGAGCTAGTCTCATTACCAAAGTCATGCTCCAATTTTAACTGCCACATGGAACTTAGTGTCCCTTACATAACTGACAAAATTTGTATGGCACCAATTTTAATGTGGCACTGAGTATGGCGGAAGGAGACTCTCTCTCTCACAAGAGATATTATAAATGATGTTTTGAAACTAGATTGTGTGGGTAAGGTCAGTTGGCTACGTTATGTTGAATCTACCCTAAAAGCGTCAGGGTTACACCATCTTTTTGTTGACCCTATATCGTGCCAATCTATTTCTAAAAAATATCTAAAAACTCACTTATTGTCTAGTCTGCAATCAAGAAGGAATTTTACAAATAGCAAGTTATCGACAGTTAGAGCATTCCTGACGGTCCCGAGCATTAAGCAAATGGATATGAATTTAACTTATTTATCGTTCGTCACTAATTTACAACACAGGTATATATTGGTGAGATTCCGGTTAAACTACATCCCTTTGATGTTGGGCCTTCCACTAAATACTTATGTAGCTTCCGATCTCCCATTCTGTGCATGTGATGATCGATCTATTCAGAATGATTTGCACTTCCTGTTTTTTTGTAAATATTACTGTGATGAGAGAAAAAGTTTTATTGTCCCCCTGTTGCGCAAAATGAATTTTAAACAGTGTTGTGTAGCCCTCTACTTTTTGCAGTCATTATCCGACCCTCTTACATGTTTTTCAGTAGCGTCTTTTCTTTTATCTGTTTTAAAAAAGAGACGTTTAATCCGATGAATTTTATACTCAACATAAGAACCGAACTACCGAGATGATCCAATAACTGTGCGTGTTTATGAATTGTATTTTTTCTACCTTTTTAATGAGACTATTGTATTTTAATATGTATTTGATGCTGGAAATTTGTAATTTTTGTATTCTAAGTCTATCGCAATATTGAAATGTTTTATGTGTAGTATACTTTTTATGCCTTCATTGAGATGGCGAAATAAAGTTATTCTGACTGACTGACTGACTGGTAAGCATGGGCTGTTAAAAATGTTTCATACTGGTTTTTTTAATCTCCTGAGTGCAGTTGCTGAGGAAGTTTCTCTTACTTTAAGAAATGGGTTAGTGTTAATGATCTTTTGAAACTGCAAAACTGTTTTTGATTTGTCATTGTAACCTAACTATGATAACTGAATCATGGTTCAGGAGATTAATGGGGTTCGGCTCCCACAGTTCCACGGTTCAAAATTGTAACTTTGTTCTGTAAGAGGTGTAGCGTACTCAGTCATAGTAATGCACACATTTCATACTTTTTTGTGTTGTCAATTTACGAGTCTAAATATGGCACACCTGTCTTCCCACATGCACACCCATCTCTTTCACCATGATCGGCAAACTGAACAGAGACGTACCTAACATGCACCCAAACTTGTCTCATAGTGCTAAAACTGTAGGACAGATTTATCTTTTGAGAAGGTGTCTAAGAAGCAGTGTGCTACATGGGAAACATATTGTTGACGAAAAGAAACTGCAGGAATATTATACCACTTTACATTTTTCATAACTGCTTCTGCGCATAGTGTCCAATGTGTTTTGCAAGCATTCTTTAAGCGAGGCACGTAGAAGTGAGTCCTCTATATATCTGAAAAACATACACATACATTACAGAATTCGCACTTTCCGCTCAGGTTTTTAGAAAAAATTAATGAATGGCCTTAATGGTAAGAACGTATGCAGTTGCTTCTTGCAAGATATGGTTTAAAGGTTTATGCATTTGCCTTAGTAGATCAAACCATTTAGACCTGCTACACAAAGAAGACTGTAAATCTTTGAAAGCATGGCATATGCCAAACATTGTACAGAATTAAATCTGCCTACATGATTTTTAAAATTCCTAGACATGGGCATAAGGGGCCAGATGTACGAAATTTCGTGTTTACGATTTCCTAATAGAGAATTTTAGCGATTTGCTATTAGGAAATCGCAAACTGAGATGTACAACAGTGTTTTAGACACTGTTAGCGATTCGCAGTGGGTCGCAAATGGACCTACCTCATCAATATTCATGAGGCAGGTCGCAATTTGCGACCCATTGTGAATGTCAACAATCACAGGGATGGTGGCCTGCTGGGGTCAGCAGACCATCATGTCTGTGACTGCTTTTTAAATAAAGCAAGTTGTTCTTTTTGTAATGCAGCCCGTTTTCCTTGCATTTCGAAAATAAAAATGAACAGCTGCCTGCTCTTAAAAATGTTGGCGCCCACATTCACAAAAGGGATGGGGTCCCTTGGGGACCCCTTTTTGTTTGCGAATGGGTTATCACCAACTTGAAGTTGGTGGTAACTGCAAATGTTTTGTGACCCCAATTCTGGTTGCCAAACATTCCTACATACCAGTGCGACTCGCTATAAGGAAGGGACGACCTTAACATGCCCCTTCCTAATAGAGACTCGCAAACCCTATTTTGTGAGTCGGTAATAGGTTACCAACTCGCAAAATAGGGATGATACATGCCAAAAAAAGCATTTTACCGGGAGTGGTAAAATGCTTCGTATATCTGGGCCCAGGTGCCTTCAAATGTGGGAACTTAGTTATGGAAATGTATGATATTCACGGATTTCTGATGTATGCCGTTTTCTCTATCCCAAACACTCTGCAAAAACAAAAAAGAAAATACTTTGTAAAATATATTTTTACATATGTTTAGTTAATGGAAATAATTTTCAATGAAATGGCTTCCCTTCCTACAATGATGATGCACGTCACTCTGCATTCTACATCTGGTTCAATAAATGCAGAACAGTGAGCTCAAAGCATTGCAAAAGCTTGCAAGTGTCCACAGAGTTCTAAATATGATGGTGTTAAACTCGTTTCCATTGCATTTCCCTAATCATATTATTTTTGTGCAGAAGTTCTGCAATTATAAATGACACCTGCATCAATTAGAGGTTTCCGCTTTTGTGAGTTGCAACTATCACGCATCTGTGACTTACGAATTTTGACATGAGAAGCCACACTCATCGAAAAATCTGTGGAAATGTGACTTTAATATTTATTGCAACAGAAATCTTTGTGCCTTATTTTCCTGTTACAGTTTCTTGAAATGTATACGGGAATAGAAGTTGAACATTTTAGTTAAGTGACAAAGAAGGATTCGTTTATATTACCTTCCCTCTCCTTTTAAGTTGTTTTCTTTCTTCTACAGTTGTGAGATAATTCACCGCTGCATACTCAATTACCGACAAGAAGACAAAGAGGAAACTGGTCCATAAGTACACATCCACAGCTTTTATGTAAGACACCTGAGGCATTGAGGCACTTACTCCCGTGATGATGGTTGACATGGTTAGCACAGTGGTTATACCTGTCAAATAAATACAGTAATAGGTAAAAATAAGAATCTTTTCTCATATAATTTCTCTACAGTTTGAAGCGAAACAAATATACTGGATTTTACAGCAAAACTCAAGACTGTGCAAACACATTTATGTAAAAATGTAAAATGATGAACAATTATGAAATTGCTCATAGTCTAAGAGTTTCACCTCAAACACATTAGTCAACACTGCAGAAACTGATTAAAAAGATTGTTAGTAACCATCAGCAATGAATATAACATGATGCTAAACTACTCAGTCAGTGACTCACAAACTGAAAGCAATTATACAGCGCAATCTCCCCATGGAGGCACTTCTGATGTTGATTAATTAAATTCGAACTAGTGTGCTTTAACAAATCGCAATAAGGTAGCAATAGCAATGAAAGTCCAGATCTCAAATGGGACAGCATTCCACATATTAGCAGTCACCACGGAAAAACCTCTCTTGCCTTGTCTGAGCTACTTAGGGCCTGATTCACAAAGGTAAACTTACAGGGGCTTATTTACAAGCCCCTTGCGCCACCGGTGCGTCACTTTTAATATGGGAAAAAGTGACGTACCGGCAGCGCAAGAGGCTTGTAAATAAGCTCCACACTTTTGTGTAAGTTTACGATTTTTGGCTATTCATAAAAGTATTTTACTAGTGGCATTGTTACGAATGCGGAGTCTCCACACACAAAAAGATTCGACAGTCCGATCTTTTTATGTGTGGAGACCGCAGTTATAAAGATACTACTAGTAAAATACATTTCTGAATAGCAAAAAATCTTAAATTTACACAAAAGTGTAAGTTTACCTTTGTGAATCAGGCCCTTAGTTTCTAAGGTTCAGCATTGTTGGCTATTGGAGGTGAGATACAAACAACTGTGTTCAATTGGCCCATGAACATAATCAGGAAATATTAAACCAAATGTGGTCTTTCACAGGAAGCCAATGCATTGTCCCTTGACTTTAGAAACATGGGGTTTCATGTAGTGTTTGGTGGTGCATCTGCCAAAATGCAGTTAATGCTCCATTCCACCAAACTCGCGGTTTCCCAACCCCACTTAGAGACACAGCGAGTGCAGGGATTTCACCTGAAGATCCTCAGCTGGTTCGATTGGTAGAAACCCTTGACCTAGCAGTTCTTCCGCCACAGGGCCTCAGCTGGCGTAAACGGCAGAAACCCCTGACCTGGTGTGTTGTCCTCCACTGGGACTGTCATGGAAATCATGGTGGACCTAGGCAGGAACAAATCAATGGCCGAAATCAGAGGAAGAAAACTCCCTGCACATCAGGACAGTTGAATGCTATTTTATATAAAATCCTGCTTAGGAATTTGCTTGTATAAAGCAAATGAAAATGCAGAGTGGACCAAGGCAACATAGAACCCATCCAGCATTTCACACAGTCTCCATGGTAGTCACCAGTGATGCAGCTCTGAGGTAGGTTGAACCAATCTTGACAAGAAGGGAGGGATCTCAAAATCCGGCATACCTCTACCAGGTGAGCACAGGTCACAAGCTCTGGTGTCCTGATGTCTAGCAGGGTGCTTGTCCATTTTAAATTGCCTCATATACCCTAATATGGAGTGTGGTAGAATGGGACATCCTCCATTATTCGGTCCCATTGAAGCTGGGGAACTGTAGGGTTTGCACCAGTGGAGCATCAGGTGGCTTTGCTAGTGGGAACCTTTGAACTGATGCCCTATCTGCTACTGGAATATTTTCAAACAATAATGCGCAATGGTATTAATTGCATAGTTTCTAATAAACAGTGCTGTCAGTTCATGGGCTGTTCAGATTTCTTGGTTTTCTGTTTATGACCTTTGGAAAGAAGTTAATATTTTTGTCTTAACCTAATCTAAGAGGGTGTTGGTCTTACATTGAGATATAATAGGCACTGAATGCCTGCTTTTGTGGGCATGCAGAACCCCTAAATATTTACACCCAAAAAGAGACCTCAGCCATATGCCCACAAGTGGATGGGTTGGGATGGTGTTAATCCTCAATTTCATGAGACAATCTGTCCCAAGATAAGCCACCACACAACATATCAAAAATGTAGTCAAATAAGTTAGGACAGACTCAATAAGTGAGTGCTAAGGCAGAATTAGAAAATATTGAAATATATATTACAAAAATCCAATAGGTACTATACAGAAATTGTAGATGCATAAAGCCATTGCCATGAAGGCTGTTAATAATAGAGCAATATGGGGGGTAGCCAACCAGGCCAAGATGGTGGACGCGTCTTGCTAAGCTCCCAAACATCTTGCGGTGAGGGGCTGGAAGCCTCAGTGCTGGTGGGGGCTTCGGGATGCATCCATCCTCGTATATGACTCCCCACACTGGGGGAGGACTTTTGCCCCGATTTCTGTCCCATGGCCAGCAGTGGCACTCAACGCCAGTGATCTCTGTTGGACAGGGGGAGCAAAGCTGCTCTCAGGCAACATGGAGGGTGGGCCCTGAGCCCCTCCATGTGCCCACACTGCTTCTGCTGCGATGGACCCCGTGGGACTCTAGCAGAGGCATCGCTGCGGTCCTGGCGCTAGTGGGCACCGGTGCTCCCCCTTATGTTTGGGGGGGGCAGGCGAACCTTATTATGCCAGGCCCCAGGGGATCTCTAAAATGGCGGTTGTGGACTGCCCACACTCCGCAGAGTGACGCTACAGTGGCAGGCCCCGGGAGAGACAACCGGAGGCCCATGGTAGGGCCTGTCCTCTCATCTGGGACTTCTTCGATGCTACAACTCCAGTGGCCCCAGTCTCAGCAGATCATGACAGTGATCCCCCACTGACTGCCACTGAGGAGGGGCATTTTTCATCTGCTGCCCTTTCCCATGGGGGCTGAGGCCTCAGACCCCCTGCTGGGGACTGCTACATATCACCTTCTCCCCCTCCGGACCCTTCCTACCTGCTCTACCCACTGAGACTGTGTCCTGGTTCCATCTGGTTCCATCGGGGGACAAGCCGGCCAGTTTGAGGGATACAATATCCTTCACGGCCTGCATACTTCCTCTATCCTCCCTGAGACTGTCCCCTGCCTGCTCGTGCTGCTCCACCCTCTATCTGGTTCCATCGAGGGAACATGCAGGCCAGGCTGAGGGCAATGAGATCCTTCACGACCTACAGGTCCTTGACCTCAATTCAGCACTTGGCCCGGTGGGCAGGTCACCGATGGAGGGAGTCCCTTGCCTCTTGATGGTCGACCGCCTGAGCCGTGACAAACCTTCCACCTCCTATTTGCAGGCGAAATTGACCGCTACATGGCACCCCACCATGACATCCCAGGGATCCTCGACTCCACTGGACCGCTCTGCCTTGCCTCCAAATCCAGAAAACACCAATGCCATCCTAGAGACCGTCCAAACCTCCCGGATCACTTTAGAAACTAAGATTGGCAAGGTGGGAGTGGAGGCCTCCTTTCTTTGCCAAAACCTCAGGGAAGTGACGTACAGAGTTACAGAAACAGAGAGCTGGGTTTCGGAACTGGATGACACCATCAAGGAGATCAAGTTGACGGTACGGTGCCTTTTGACAGCTTCTGTGGCACTGGAGGCCCGGGCTGAGGATGGCGAAGGTCAGGCCCACCAGTGCTTGCATTTTGTCAGATTCTAAGAGGACGTGGAGGAACAATCTCCAAAGCAATTCCTGGAAATCTGGTGGATCTCCTGGCTGCCCGCCTCCTCCTTGTTAACTTGCTTCATGGTAGAGAGGACGCAAAGCTCTGTTGCACAGCAACCCTCTCCCGGGGCCCCACCACGTCCCATGATATCCAAGTTTCTGAACTATTGAGACCGGGACACCATCCTTCGAGAGGCTCATAATCTGAGCGATCTCCGATATCAGGGCAGTCTAGTGATGATCTTCCCAGACGACACCTGTGCAGTGCAATAGTGGCGTAGGACCTAAATTGGAGTCAAGCAACAGCAGCGTTCCAGAGGGTTTCAGTATATGCTCCTATTCCCTGCACGACTCAAGGTGCCCCATGACTCTAAATCTTGGTTCTTTGAGACCCCAGTGGAGGCCCTCACCTGGATTATGGAACACCTTTCTTTGAAATGCAACACCCCACCCCCTTGGGGCTCTACCGATGCAGAGGGGAGGGAGCCTGGACTCCCCCGCAGTAGCCCACAAGATCAATGTGATGCAACCACCAGAACCCCCAGAGATCCCCTTCTATGGGCTCTGGTGGAGGGACAGCGCAGAGGCACCCCCTCCCTCCCTTTACTCTGGATCACCCTCCTTGGCCACTTGCTCCTTGGATGACTGGGGCCTTACAACTGATGCCTGACCTGCCCTGGTGGCTATACTTGCCTACTCTATCACTACAGCCAGTACCATTATATCCTGTAATCAGCTCTGGCTCGATCGAGATGGGTTGATCCTTTTGATTTGTTCTCCACCTAGTTCTTAGTTGTTGTGTATTGGGGTAACAGATGTTCTGGGGTGGAAATGTGGGGTGGGGGTGTTACGTTGGGGTGTTCAAAGGTTTCAATGGTTGTGTTTTTTACTCTGTTTCTTATTTCAGCTATCTGCTGCACTCTCTGCCCATTCTCCCTTGCCTGCCCCTGTAGCATTCATCGCCCATGATAGATTCCGCTACATTGATCATCTCCCTCTCTTGAAACATCAACGGCCTCAATCATTAAATCAAACGCGGGGCTGTATTCCAATACCTTAAATGACATTCCTTTCCGGTGGTGTTCCTGCAGGAAACCCACTTGTTCGGTAATCACTGCCCTGTCCTGCAGTGAGGGAATTACACCCAAGTTTATCTAACTGTCTATACGGCCAGCTCCCAGGGCACGGCCATCCTCTTGCACAAACGGCTTTCCCTGCAGGTCACAAGATCCCATTGTGAGGCTCTTCGTCACTTCGTTCTGGTGGAGGGAGACATGGAGGGCGTCCACTGGACAATTGCCTCCATTTATGCCCCTCCCTCGCTGGTGTCCCCTACACTACAGGCACTTTCACCCTTACTCCTTCAATCCCTCCCGGGCCCCACTGTTCTGGGGGGTGAGTTCAACTCTGTGATGACCCCCAGTTGGATTCCAGTAATCCCTCTGCATGCAGCACATATGACATGGCAGTGTGGGCCTCCTCCCTTCCCTCTCCGGCACCTGGCACTTGCTCCACCCCAGACTAAGGAATGCACCTTTTGTTTACTCCCTCACAACTCCTTCACCCAGCTTCATTACCTTTTCATACCCTCTACGGCCATGAAAAGATTGATTGACGCTCGCATCCTTCCCCCGCACTGACGGACCACTCACCCTGGCCCTCAGGCCTTCTAGGCATCAGCAAATAAGCCACTGACGCCTTAGCGTGTGATGGCTGACATAGTCCGACTTTGCAGACTTCCTCCAGACACAAATTTTCCGACTACTTGGACACTAACACACACTCTTTTGATTCCCCCATCACCCTATGGAAGGCCCTGAAGGGAACTCTTCATGGCCAGGTAAAATCCTACCAGACCGCTGACCGATCCGTAGATTCAGGGAGGTTGTATCCCTAGAACATGAAATACGCTTGGCGTAGGAAGACTATGACACAAATCCTACTGCCCAGCTGAAACACGTAGCGGACCTAAAGAGGCTGACAATTTGCCAGAAACAGCTGTACCCTACATCTTTTGCACACTTTGCCTCACAAGGATCTACGAAGTGGCGGATAAAGCCTAGAAGCTCCTATATTAGCTGGCAAGCAGGGACTTAGCCCACTGCCTGATCCCCTCACTGGTTATAGAGATGGGTCGAAAGGTGTCAAAACCACACTCAATCACTCAAGAAGTCACCCGCTACTTCACCGGCCTCTACGTTAGCCGCCCGGTACCCGAGACTGAGTGCCCTAGCCTTATCGTAGAGGACTTACTCCTCCACCACTTGACCAACACCGATTGGCGGGGACTGGAGGAACCCATCATGGCGTCTGAAATAAAGCAGACATTGGGGCACTCCCCACCAGGAAATTGCCGGGACCTAACAGCTTCCCACTGGAAATATATATGAAATATGCCTCTCTCCTGGCCACTCCCTTTATCGCAATGTACGAGGATTCAGTGAGGACGGGCGAACTACTCAATCATATCAGGGGGGCCACTATCTCGGTTATCCTTAAGCCACAGAAACCCCAGGGAGACTTTGGGTCTTATAGGACTTTTTCCATCCTGAACATGGAATCTAAGACCAGTGTTCGAGCCTGCAGCTCTCCGCTCTCTCGCTCCAGTATATTTTACATTCGAGTGCCCCGCTTGGTCTCGCTCTATGCTGACGACTTGCTGGTCTATGTGGGTGATCCAGAGACCTCGGTCCCCTACCTTCTGCATATGTTACATGTCTATGCCAATGCCTCGGGCCTCATGGTGAACAAGTCCACCAACATTCCCCCCTCCAAGGCTCTCATGAAGACATCAGGGCCATGACCCCATTTCAATGGTCCATCGATCATTTCTGATATTTGGGGATATAGATCGCCTTCTCCCAACAGCAGGCCAGGGACCTCAATAACACGCCTCCTGTTACAAGAGCCAAGAGGGATATGGGCCACGCTCCCTCTAAATGTGGCGAGCAGGGAAGTGCTGTTTAAGATGGTCTCACTGCAGGGATTTTCTCCATATTTTGCAAAACTACCCATCCCCTATCACTCCCTCTTTCTTCCACACACCACGATCTGATGTGGTGTGCTTTATTGGGTTGGAGGCCTGCGACGAATCTCCTTCCGCAAATGTGTGGTACACCCCTACAACAGCAGACTGGGGTTCTCAGACCTCCACTTATTGACTGTGCCAGCCACCTCCTCCCCATCACTGACTGGCTTTTCGCAGACCACGATGACCCCTCCATAACAGCAGAGATCGGCGAATTGGAATGACAAGGTATCCTCAGCATTCTTTACTGACACATCATTCCCATAAATCTGCCTCCTGCTACCCGTTTGACTCTGCTTACTTAACATCAGTTGCTGGGATGGATCAGGAGGCACGGCTTACCAACGTCAATGACACTGCATTGGGCTGAGTACTCGCTTTCCCAAGCAGCCACTTTGGAGGGCTTTTGGGCATGGGATTCCATAAGCATCTCAACACTGGGGAACATCTGGACGGGCACATCTATGTCCACTTTTCGACAACTTGCGGACACTTACACTACGCACAAGACACCCTTGAAGCCTCCCTTGACTCTGCGGAAACCCTTCTCCACCACAACCCCCTGGAAGCACACCTATTGGAATCATGGTTAGTCAGAAAGGGCATCTCTTGCCTCTACTGCTTACTAACCGCCTCGTTCCCCGACGACTGGAAACACACTGAGGTCAACCCTCTCCTGAAGAAACCCTTGATGGACCCCACCGACCTAAAAAACTACAGACCCATCTCCCTGCTCCCGTTCCCAGCGAAAGTCATTGAGAAAGCCATCAACAGCCAACTCGCCACATTCATCGAAGAGCACAACATCCTCGACTCCTCCCAATTCGGCGTCAGAAAAAACCACAGTACGGATCCGCCCTCCTCGCCGCAACAGACGACATCAGCACCGTACTGGACAAAGGAGAAACAGCAGCCCTCATCCTCCTCGACCTCTCAGCGGTGTTCGACACTGTATCTCACCGCACCCTAATACGCAGACTCCACGACGCAGGGATCCAAGACAAGGCCCTCGACTGGATCCGCTCCTTCCTCTACGGCAGAACGCAGCGGGTCAGACTCCCCCTTTCCTCTCGGACACTACACAAACCACCTGCGGAGTTCCCCAGGGGTCCTCCCTCAGCCCTACGCTCTTCAACGTCTACATGGCTCCGCTCGCCCCCATCGTCAGAACCTACGGACTCAACATTGAATCATACGCAGACGACACCCAACTCATCCTCTCCCTATCCAACGAACCCAATACCGCCAGACACAACTTTCGAGAAGGCATGGAAGCCGTCGCCAAATGGATGAAAAACATCTGCCTACAACTAAACACCAACAAAACAGAAGTACTCATCATGGGCCCAAACCCCGACACCTGGAACGACACCTGATGGCCCTCGGAAGCCCGCCCACCCCGACAGACCACGTACGCAACCTGGGAATCATCCTGGACTCCGAGCTCAAAATGGACCGCCAGATCAACTCCGTCTCGTCCTCCTGCTTCCACACCCTCCGCCTCCTACGTAAGACCTTCAAATGGATCCCCCTCGAACACAGAAAGACCGTCACTCACGCCCTGGTCACCAGCAGACTCGACTACGGCAACGCACTCTACGCCGGAATAAACAAAAACCTCACCCGCAAGCTACAGAACATCCAGAACGCCGCCGCAAGACTGGTCCTCGACCTGCCAAGACACTGCCACATCTCCCAGCACCTGCGCACACTCCACTGGCTCCCCATCGAAGCTAGAGTCACCTTCAAGATGCTCACCCACTCTCACAAGGCCCTCCACGACACCGGACCAGCATACCTGAACAGCCGACTCAAATTCCACGCACCCCAGAGGACCCTACGATCAGCCCAGCTCTGCTACGCCGTGGTCCCCCGCACCAGAAAGACCAGACCGGGAGGCCGATCCTTCTCCTTCCTCACGGCCAGATCCTGGAACGCCCTTCCGCTCCACCTCAGACAGACAACATCACTCCCCATCTTCACAAGAAACCTCAAAACCTGGCTCTTCGACAGCCCCCCCCCTTGATGGACTGGAACCTGCTAACCCACCCCACCCCAGTGCCTTGAGACCCCTACGGGTGAGTAGTTGCGCTTAACAAACGCCTGATTGATTAATAAATAATACTCCCGATCCCATGACTACTTTCAGAGAGAGATGGGAGCGAGATCTGGGCCCCTTGGTTGACAAGGACTTGGTAGAGACCAAAATGACCACTAGATCTTTGGCAATATTGATGAAACTCTGCCTTATCCAACTGAAATTCACCAACGTGAATACTATAGTCCCTCATGGCTACACAGTATGGGAGGCGCCCTTCCACCGCAGTGCTTTTGGTGTCAACACCCAGCAGACCCTTCTTCCATATGGTCTGGGACTGTCCAGTCATCATCATCATAATAACTTTATTCAGAATCTTTTTATCGATCCATAAAAGTGCATAAAATACGAAGAGAAAATATCATATATAAGAATAAAAACTTCTATCAATAGATCCAAAAAGTACATAAAATAGAGAATACATCTTATATAAAATTAAAACTCATTCAATTAGTAGTTAGATCTTCATTAATAAAAATCATCTTGTTTCCTTAAATTTTAAAAATTATTATCAGCCCAAAATCATCTTTCAATCAGCTTCATAGACTAGGTTATCTAAAAATGTAAGCGATTTCCTACTTTTTATAGCCAGGCTTATATATCCAGCAACAGCTCAGCATACTAATTCATTATTGAGGGTATAAATAAAATTCATGGCATCCTTATAAAAGAAAAGTTTCTTTGCCATAAAGATTTGCCGTAAAAATATTTCCTTATATCTCGATAAAACTTGCAGGACAGCATAAAGTGCATCATGGACTGGGTAGTTTTCCCATCACATGGGCATCTGTAAACTATTTTCTGCCATCTTTCATGCTTTGGAAAAGCCACCAGTTCATGGACAGTGCCCAAACGTAACCTTGCCAGGTACAATCTGTCCTGGGTATTTGTAACTTTAACTAGATATTCAGGTAGACCAAACGGCGTTATACTAGCCATATATCTTGACACGCTTGATTTTTTCTCTTCTCTGCTAGCTCTATGTTGGCTTTATTTCTCCATGTAAATCTTTTTAGTTTCATTTTTGCCGTATTGCAGAATACCTGCGGGACTTATCACTGATAGGTCTTTATGGATTCCCTTCAACAGCTTATCCATATATGCTAGCCATGGGATTTTATTGAAATGTTCGACTGCTAAGCAGTCCTTAATTATGTCCCTGGTGAACTTTGTTCCCTCCTTGCATCAGGTGTTATGCCAAGAGCATACAGCTCTTGCTTGTATTAGGTCAGCAACATACGATGCATCCAGTTCTTTATGTAGGAGATATACGGATGTAGACCTTGGTACAGCCAGCATACGGCAGAAAAAATAATTTTCACAGGATTGTAATATATTTGCACTGGCGTTACCCCATACTACAGAGCCATAGGTTGCTACTGATAGGCATTTATTGCCATATAGTTTGAGCATATCGCGAATAGGTCTACTGCCTATCTTGTTACAAAATCTGACTGCCCAGTCATCCAAACATACTGGTCACGGATGTGCACTACCTTTTCCCAGATCGTGAGCAGGGTAGTCCCTCTTGACTCTAAATTAGTCCTCTTGGGCCTGCTGGACACATGGGGGGGGGGTCGCCATAATAATTGTCATGTTGGGCTGGGGCTCATCATTGTAAAAAGGGACATTGCCCGGCAATGCCGCTCTAGACTGGCCCTGCCATTCCTCGAATGGGCTCGGAGAATGGATTTTGCTGCTGCAGCATAAACATCTGTCTACAAATCCAGGGGGTGCCTGGAAAAGTACCACATAATATGGGGTGAATGATTGCCATATTCAGAATCTTTGTCTTCTGACATGTAGTTCCTTTATGACATACTTCTATATCTTTGCCAGCTGGGTATTGCGAGGATGGAATTATTGCAGTGCTATTGTTTTGCTCGTTGTATACCTTTTGTTACGTAATCTGAAAATCAATAAATATATTTATAAAAAATAAAATAATAGGGCAATACAGAAAAATAGCCAAAGTCAGAAATTATTTTAAGTCCCAAATGAGCAGTAAATCAATAAGAAATCGGCCAGCATCCCTACAGTCATCCGAAAATCATCATAGAAGTTCTCTGGCTCACTTCCAAATTTGAGAGTTTATATAGGACATCTTCTCATATGAATAATTTAAAAGTGCAGCGTCATCATGGTGTGGTGTGAGCAAAAGAATTATAGAATTTTGACAAATCAGAGCACATAATTATAAAACGTCATATTAGCTTATCTCATAAGTACTATCCTTCTAAATGAATATTGATTCAGTCCACTGTATGCTAATGTCATCTGGAGATGGCAGACCAAATGAGTTACAGAACAACAGTGAACTATTGTGAATGAATGCAATACTGCGAGCAAGTGGAACAGACCTTGAAAAAGATACAATATTTAGCCCATGTTGTAAATATTTTCTTCAAGAATAGCAAGAGCAACAGAAATAGACAAACATGACTTTGCTTGACTATGTGTAGCAGAAAAAATAAATAGTGAGCGTGCAGGATGAGATATACATTTTAAACAAGATTGCGTTGAGGCCTAACTGAAGCTTATTTTAGCATAAGCCAAGGAAAAGCACTTTAACAGGTCATATCAAAATAGTTTCAAAAGTAATAACATCAGATATGTGTGAACATGTCGATTTAAGTGTAAATTCATATTCTACAAGTTGGTAATAATGCACAATTTTATGAATGTGTAAAAACTTCTACAAATTCCTGTCTCTACTTATTCTATACTCACGAAAAACCCACAATTAATTAAAATACAGTCTGCATTACTTTCTGCTTCTTTCAATTTCATTCTCCCAACAGCATCAGTTGATTATATACCCGATCTCTGGCATCTTTCATTTCAGTTTCAGCCAACTTCTTCTTAGATTTTGCTCTCTACACCCGCAATTTAAAAATATTAATTCTTCAGCTAGAGAAACAGAACAATTGCACAAATCAATACAATCATTATAGGGGTAAGTATAGTCCTAAAAATACCCTCACCCAAGCTATCAGTCCATTCACTGACCTTACTAAAACCCTTTCCAATCTCACTAACCAAGGAACTTACTGTTTCCCATAAGCCCTACTCTTCTAAAACTTGAACTTCATGACAAATAGTAGTAATAGTAGTACTAACCCTACTCTTATCTGGTATGAAGGTGCAGCATTTTCTCACCTTCAAAACCATGCAAACACTGCCTTCCTTCGTGAGAAGGATATTTAGTGCTAAGCGGTTTTGCATAATCATCGCACGCATAGCCATGAACTCTGTATTTATTTGTGTTAATGCTCCAGCCATGTTAATCGAGTCAATTCATGAGCGCAGATACTTTTCCATGTTTCACATTATTTATAGCCACACCAATAAATGGAATCATAGCTCGTAATACATCTAGCCCAACCTGACCAAAACCATGTTTCACTCTCTTCAAACCAACTGCATCACTCATTTCAATTCACATGATAGCCTCTAGGAAATACTAAAGCCAGATAGCAAGAACTCTCTAAATTATGTGGTAGGTTGAAATAAGCAGTTTTACCATACACGTAATAAATTCCTCCTCTAAGTATTGGTTTTTCACCAATCAGCAAATCACCACTTATAACTCACTCCTTTCATACTGACTCTTTCCTATGCACTGTTCTGATTCACCTTCTGTAGGTTCATGGTGCACCATACACAGTTCACCCTTTCTCTTATGCTCCTTTGTTAACCTTGGATGCAAATTTAAAAACCCAAATTCCTCTTCAGCCTTAATCTGTTCTCTAATCTTTCCTTTCATCATCCAATTCCTTAGAAACGTCACTCTTCTCTCATTATTGTCTTTAACAAATTCATGTTTCTCTTTATTCAAACTACACACATACTCCCTTTAGTCGGTTTGGTGTTAAGTTTGTGCAGCCGTGTTCAGATATTTACTATAGATTACTCTATTTCCACTATCATCAGAAACAGTACGGTATTACAAAGAAAAAGTGAAATCCGACAATCATGACGAAAAAACTCCTGCTTATTAAATATACTAACAAAGACATTACACAATAAGCTGTAGGAAATTGGTAACTGTAGATATGTTGGTCCTTCACCTGCAGAAAAGGGAAAAAAGTACACACCATGCAATTTTTGAACCCCATAATGTGAACATATTCACCCAACATATTTGTATAGACATTGTCCTTAAAATCGCTAACTAAACTTTCTGTATGTCTCAGTTTATTATGTTCAATCTCATTATGCACTGTAGTCAGTTCATCCTGTGTGGAAGCATATCCAACAGGAGAAATAGGGCACAGCAACAGGCCAATAAGAACTATTAGTATTACTATTATAGAAGTTATGCAACAATTTTACAGCATCTGCTGTATGCCATTTCTATTGAGATCAAAAACAAAAATTAAAAAAATTTGAAACGCAAAAATTGATTCTTCAAGAAACATCTTTGTTTAAAAAATATTAATTACAGCAAACATCAGACTTCAGAGTCACATCTTTTCTTTTTTTATCTGTTTCCTAATTTCCTAACTATTATGTTTACACAATTTCAAGATGGTTCTTCTTCAAAGAAAAATTGGCGCTGGTTTTTGAGGTGTAGTCTTCCACATCTGACTCTCCTTCTTCAGAGACAGATGCGAGATATGCCCATTGAGTTAAGGCGTACTTTCTTGTTGATCTTTTGGCAATAGGCGAATCACTCTCACTGTTCTCTGAATCGATTTCAATTGCTTCTGGTTCTTACCTGATTGATTCTGATCTTTAATTATCCTAATGTCCTTTCTTACAAGTTCTCTTCACTGCCTTAGGTGATTCAACTCTTATATCTGCACTTGTGACTATTGCTGAGTCTTCTCCACTCATAGATGTTCTTGTACTTCAAACAGCATCAACTCTGGACACACCCGAGCAGACTGATTTATTTAGCACGCCATAGGTAAGCGGAGACAGAGATTTATGATTCTGTTTAGGCACAGACTCTGTTCTGGGCATCTCTCTTGTTGCTCTAACAGACCCTTAAAGTGCTCTTGGCTTATTTGCAGACTACTAAGTAATTGCTGCATTTTTTATTTTTTTGTTTTTATGGTTACATTGAAGCACTTGGGAATACTTACTGCACCTGGTATTTGGAGGCCACAATTGTTACTGTGCAATTATGTGATTTTGGCACAAAGGAAGCACATACACGGCTCCTTTTTGAACACAATGCGGATGGAATAAGTTCATCCATTTACAAAGGTAGGATGTGGTCATTGCCACAGTCCTCTTAAATTTATGGCCTTCATAGGGGGCCGAGCAGAACATGTCTAACTTTCGAGTAGATGTTGTTTCCTAAAAAACACACGCAATTTTTTATGATGCAGGTATCCATTTATCTAAGACAAGAGAGTGCGCGATCCCTGGCACTCTAACTCAGACAGAGAAAACTATCTATTACAGGTGAGAATAATGTGAGAGTTCCACCTGTCAATAAAATTTCAGATTACACAACACACTGACACTCAGTTTATCTCTTTACTACACAGGCTGTATATTATCGAATATATAGTCCTGAGGAAGACCTCATGTTGATGTTACTCAACCACACACATTTCTTTGGGGGGTCGAAACGTCGACGTAATCTGAACAAGTGTTCCATGCCCAAGTAGACATATCCATGTCAGAATGCAAAACATATGTCTGTCTAGGTAGCAACAGTGATTGTTTGGACGCTCAAACTACTTGTGTTTTTATGTTATTCTTGTTAAATGTCTACATGTTCCATGGTGTTTATTTTTATGTAATGTATTAGGCACATTTGTTTGTAAATTCTATTATTTATGGATCAGTCCTGTCTTTTCAATTTTGATTTGTATATAATATATGATATATATGATTTTCTAATATATCGCTCACACTTTTGCAGTCCTGAGTGTCGTTGTCATTTTGTTTCAATGTATTTCGATGTAACATTGACTACTAATCCTAAGTAATGGTGGACCTACCAAGAAAAGTATAAAAACAATCGTACATTTCATGACATGATTGATAATGACAATGTTTTTCTTTCCCTGATTATTTCTCTAATAAATAGCACACCTGACCACAAATCGTCTGCAAAATTTCTGAATTTGTTATTCAACCAGTACTTTTTAAAAGTCCTAGTCATTGTGTCCCTCCCTACATGAGTCTGGCCATGCAAATGGTGGGCCATAGAATGTGATATAGAATCAGGAAGTACATATTTATATTCAGGTGTAGTCCAAACATTGCTGAAATTCATTTTGCAACCTGCCAACTCCCATTTCTGTTTTTCAACTTCTGTTTCCTCCTCCTGGAGATTTCTCAATTCACTTCAAGTGGTCTGTAATGGATTTAACAAAACAATTTGCATACTTTGTATTTTCAGCAGTACTTTTATTATGTTAATTTTGTTCTGATTCTTGCACTGTGAATTGTTCATTTGATCTCACGGTTGCATTCCCAAATGCACAATACTTCGCCACGTGTTCAGCATATTTGTTTCCCATTGTGATTGTCATCACCAGCCGCACATTGGACCACTGCAACTTCTTTTGGCAATTTTATTGCTTCCAACAAATCAGGAACATAGGAACCATTCCCGAGAAGTACCAGAGGATGTCATAAACCCACTTGTTTTTTGTTGTTGTTGTTTTTTGCCGAGTTTTATATAGCGCAAACTTGAACCGAGGGTAGCAGAGCTCTTTACATGAGCACCAGTTGCGTTACATAAGGACACATTCATTTTTTATTAGACACGGGGAGATTAAATGATTTGCCCAGAATCACAATTGCCTCAAATCTTGTACCACTCCAAACCTATACTGGCTTTCTGTGTAATTTAATTAATATACAAGGCAGCAAGCCCTTGTCAATGCAGTCAACTCTGCCGCTTGTGCTAAGGGTTATATCAGGCAGATATGGTGCGTCAGTGATTTCAGAAATTGAACAGATTGCATAAGCAGCTTCTAGTGCTCCCATATGTTCTCTCAGACAAGGACCATCTACAAACAAGGTACAATCAGCCATTTCAAGAGGAACATATTTAATTTGTGGCCTAGTACATATTTCTGTGACATTGATGCAATCATGTTCTCATTCATCATCATAATCTTCATTATTACCTTTATTGCTGTCTGAGACTGGTAGCAATATTGCAGGATTCAGAGGATTACACCTTCTAACCAATATTTTTTCAGCTTCTAGTGTGATTTGCTCATACCTCATGAGGCTTCTGTCTGTCATGTGCTAAGTTCTGGCTCAAGTCAACAAAATTTCAACTGAATGAGGAATAAACACAACAAGCGCATGTCCCAATACATAGCTGCAACTGACCTCAGGCAACCAGAAGGAGTTACAGGTACTGGATCCAACACAGCAGGAAAATAAGCAACAGGTATTATCACCCCTTCATGTATTTGGATCAGAATTGAGAATGAGCAGTCACTCTTCTCATGGCACTAAAGACAGAACTCTTTATCATAATCAGGCATTCCGAAAGTAGGTGCTCTACATAAATTCTCTCTTAATTCTCAGAAGGCCTTCACGCATTAGTCATCAAATGGTTGCGGATCCTTGATATCATTGTGAGTTAGTGTCATTAAAGGCTTCACAGTTAGGGAAAAGTTTGGAATCCATTGACAACAGTAGCAACTATATCCAGGAACATGCCTCACCTCTATCTGGGTGGACAGAGGATTCAGCTTCATGTTTACAGAAACATGTTCTTTTGAGACTTCCCATGTTCTTTTTTTGATGTGATGACCAGGATACATCACCTCTTTTTTACAATACTGCATCTGTGAGGTAACACTTTGTAACCATTTTCAGCAAGATGATTCAGAAGTGCTAAGGTATCTGATTTACAGGCTTCTTTTGTCCACAAATAGGTCATCAATGTATTGGACCAAGACCGAGCTACAGGGCAACTACAAATTCTCCAAATCTTTCATTAGGATCTGGCTAAAAATTGAAAGACTTTTAGTATACAGATGTGAGATTTAACACCAAATGAGGACTTTATTTTGGAACCCGAATGCGAAAAGATATTGACTACCCTCATGCAGAGGAATGGAGAAGAATGCTTGGCAGAAGACAATGACTGTATATCATTCTGCATTCACAGGAATCTGAAACAATATTACAGCAGAATTTAGTATCACCAGACAACACGGAATCACTATTTCATTTATCTTTCAGAGATCTTGCACTATTTCCCATTTTCCTCTTGGTTTTTTAATGCCCATTACAGGGGAGTTGCAAGGGCCACCAAGCACCTCCCGTAAAATACCTTGTTCTATAATTTTTTGTGCGACTGGCTTCATTCCTTCTTCTGCTTTTAAAAAAAAGTTTATATTGTCTAATTCTGAGTCAATGACTGTATATAATTCTGCATCTGCAGGAATATGAAACAATATTACAACAGGATTGGCTATCACCAGACAACATGGATTCACTATTTGATTTATCTTTTGGAGATCTTGCACTATTCTGCACTTTTTTAATGCTCATCACAGGAAGGTTGCAAGGGCTGCGAAGAACATCCTGTAAAATAACTTGTTCTATCATTTTTTATGTGACAGACTTCATTCCTTTCGTTTCCATATAAGTATGCTTCAAAGGGGAGCCTTTAGGGGCAAATTGGAGTTGCTGGATTCCAGTTTGAATTTTAGGTCCTCCCCCCTCGTTTTCAGCGCCATTGTTTTTAGCCACGACTACCTTTCATGCCGGCCTGACCCCCTTCCATGCCGCCCTTTATCAAGGTAGTGGGAGCACGTCTGTGCCACTTGTGATGTCGGCTTGGGGGTTAGTAACTATTCTCCAGTATTGTATCTTTTATAGATTCACATGCTTGAATCTTCGCCGTCATCATGGTGGGAGTCCCACGGTAACAGTAAAATAGCAGTATTAAAGCTTAACATTGAAAAGCCCATAAGAATTCATTAACTTTAGTAACCAATAACCATTGTTATAAAACGTTCAAACTCCAGCCAATCAGAGCGCAGACCATAGAATCTACTTCCCCTGCAGGGCCACCATACCCTCAGATTTCATACTGCACATCGTGAGCTAGGTAGTCTCCCTGAGCTCTGCTCAGTCACAGTGTTTCTACTGTTGCCCTTTTGAACTCCAGCTAAAGAAATATCTCTGCGTTAATTTTTCTTCTGAGGTACTAGTCAGGAGTGTGAGTACCCATTTTTTCTTCATTATGTCAGAGTCTAAAAAAGGGTTGTTTAGGCCCTGTAAGTATTGTGGAAAGTCCAGACTTTATTCTGAGGACCCACATAAAGAATGCCTCTACTGTCTTTACCCAGAGCATAAACCCAGAGAATGCAAGTACTGTCAAACTTTTTTACTCAAAAAACCTTAAGGACCGTGAGGGTAGGCTGCTTCTCTGGCTGCAAAGGAAGAAAGCAGCAAAGGACTCTGATTCTGAGGCTGAGGAGAAGCCCCATACCTCCTCCAAGAAGAGAAAAGAAGAAGGATTTTCTTCATCTCTTAAAGATCCCAAAAAGTCCAGGTCTCATAGTATGGAGAGAGGTGAGGAGAAAGGAGGTAAAAAAAAGCCAGTCTAGTCCCTTCTCATCACATCAGAGGTCAGGTTCTGCCCCTCCGTCGATGCCTCTATCTCCTCCCAGGGATTCGTCAAGTGACAGAAAACGCCTGTCGACGGGCCCGTCGACGAAGAAATCACCGTCTACGACCTCCGGCTCTGCTACTGTGGGCGTTCTGTCGACGGTTTTGTCAGCGACACCTACTACGTCGACGGTCAAGACGACGATGGCAGCCTCACCGTCGTCGACCGTGGTTAGGCCATCTCCGTTGACGAGAGTTTCACCGTTGTTGGCTCAACAAGTTTGTTCACTGTTGACAGCTATCCTTTCATCAAGAATCCCGTCGACGATCCCGTTGACGATCCCGACGATGACCCCGTCGACGAGGATGAAGATTGGTCTACTTCTGAAACCAACGCCTTCCCTGATGCAGGATTTTTCTAAGGTTTCTCCTCTGCCTCCTGCCCGCCTTCTAGATTTTCAGGAGTCTGAAGATGATGGACCCTTCGGTCCTGCTTACAGTCCTTTGCAACTCCAAGTTAAGTGCCAGGACTCAGAGGAGGAAGAGATGATGGAGGATCTATCCACTTATCTGGAAAGAGGCTATTCTTTTTCGGATAGGGAACGTCCCGCTTCTCATCATTTGGACTCTTTCCAAGAACACTATCTGTATGAGGAGTAGGAAGAACAAACTCAAGAACCCTTCATTAACGTCCTGATTTCATTGGTGTCTGACCTCCGGCTAATGCTCAACGACAATTATGAAAGATTTCCAGAAGCAAATTCTACTCCTCCTCCACCTCCCGGTCAGGAAGTCACCACTCCAGCATTGCAGGTACTACCTCCACTGCAGAAGGGCAGCACTATAACAACTCCTGCTCAGGTTCCTGCGCAAGTCAAGATGATGATGATCAGCAGTTGGAGGAAGGGGAATTACGTTTGGACCAGGATATCCACGACGAGTGGAATGACTATGCGATCCCCACTCCAACGTCTCCTACTCCACCCTCAGCCGACTCTCCGCCCGCAGATATCGGTGGGTTTCACGATCTGCTAGAGCGCGTTTCCAGGCGCTTTGACCTTTCCATGCCCATTAAACAAACCAAGTGTTTTTTGTATGATTTTAAGCCTACTACACAACGCTCCTCTCGTTACATCCCCATTGTGGACTTCTTGTGGCAAGAAGGCTTGAAATTAATGAACACGTCAGCTTCTATTCCCGCTGTAGTACCGAAGTTGGACAAGAAGTACAAGGCACCTGAAGCCTCTCCCGTGTGCCTGATTGGGCATCCCCGGCCTGATTCGGTCATTATGCAGGCAGCTCAAAGGAGGTCGAAGAACCCTTCCTCTCCGTATTCAGCTCCCCCTGACAAGGAAGGGTGGCGTTTGGATAACATCGACTGGAGGTTCCTTGCTTTGTCAGCCACTGCCATCAGAGCCTCCAATGACTTAGCTATCCTTGGGAGGTATGACCGCCAGATGTGGTCCGATATCTCGGCTTTGCTGGAATTCCTTCCAGAAGATAAGAAGAAGGAGGAGGCACGGGAGGTGCTGTCAGAAGGTGAAAAGACTTCTTCGGAAATGATTGCCGTTGCCATTGACATTTCGTCAACGGCTTTCAGACAGATGGCAGGAGCATTGGTACTGAGACGGCAAGGGTGGCTGAAGGCTAATGCCTTTCGACCGGAGGTTCAGGCAAATACTCTCAACATGCCATTCGATGGTGAATTGCTATTTGGGAAGCATGTGGATGAAGCTTTGCAATCAATTAAAAAGGATACGGAGACAGCTAAATCTTTGGTAAACCTTCAGCAAAAAAGATTTTCTTCTTTCCGGGGCAGAGGTCAATATCTCTCTCGCCCTCAGCTTCAACAGCGTTTCCAGCCCTATCACCAACAGGGTTTTCGTACACAGTACTCTTCTCAGCCCTTTCGGCAAACCTCAACATCGACCTATTCTAGACCAGCAGCACGTCGACGCCAACCATCAGGGCTTGTAGGAGAGTAGGATCTGCTTCTTATAGTTACCCCCACTTTTTGCTGATGTATCACTGTTTTCGACTTAGACTGGCTGGGATCCTGCTATCCAGGACCCCAGCCTAGCTGCTTTCTCCTCTAAATTGATTGCATGTACTTTAGGTACACTCCAGATTGGATACTGGGGTACCCTTATAAGTCCCTAGTATATGGTACACCATGTACCCAGGTCATAGGTACCCCAGAGGCCTCCCAGGGGCTGCAGCATGTATTATACCACCCCTGAAAGACCATTCAAAATGACACCACAGGTCTGCTACTGCAGCCTGTGTAAGGTGGTGCATGCACCCCTTACTTAGATATAGGTTCACTATATCTATTCTAAATCACTGCACATAAAAATCTATCAGTCACCCCTATGGCAGGCCTTATGAATCCTGAAGGCAGGGTGCTGGGTTTTGTGTGAGAGGGTGCCCCTGCATGAGCAGAGCCCCTCTGCAGCCTTTGGAAACTATTCTCCGGGGTTGTCTGTGATGCAGCCAACCATATATACTTAAGTGCATTATAACCTCGTGGTAAATGCTAACTTTAAAACGGCTGCTTAGAAACATGTCGTGTTTGGTATCAAACACCTTGGAATCATACCTCCACACCAGTAACTGGTGTGGGAGGTATGATTCCTCCCTTGTACTACCACTACTATGGGGCACCGGTCTACCCGGTACCAGCTTTCTCGACCTGGGCAGCACAAAATGGATGCTGCCAGCCACAGACACGAGTCTGCCCTCCTGCTGCTGAGCCAAGCTCGAGCAGAGGAAGGCCTGACAATAGGTTTCCTGTCACAGGGAGGTGTGACCACCTCCCAGACATGCTTTAGTGTATTGGGGCTGGGTGGGTGCACTCTTAGAGTGCCAGAAAGTCTGCACTGGGGGCACATTTGGTGTCCCCGTGCATAGTCCAGCTCAAACCGGTTGCAGGAGCCATTGGCTCCTGCTCTGGCATGAAACTGGACAAAGGACATGGGTGTAGCCACCCCTCTGTCCTGACCCTCCCCAAGGTGGGTCCCCAGAGTTAGTCCAACCCCTTCCTTGGGTATAAAGTAGGAAACCTGACTACAGGACTTTAGATCTTACCTGGACTAAACTCTGCAAGAAGAAACCAAGTACTTTGACGGTCTACACTTTGCTGGACAACAGAAGAATCTCCCTTTGAGTAAAGGAGTTACTCCCCTGCAAGGCAGGCACCTTAACGCATCTGACCGGTTTGCATCTCCCGAGCTCCTGAGGACTCTGAAGATTTCTGCAACACAGGAGGTGGGTTCCCGAGCGTCCCTGAGGTAGATCTGACCTCTCAGCAATCCTGAGACCAGTATCCCTCGTGGGGACCGTGCAACCCAAACCCCTGTGCACCGTGTACTTTTGCAGCAGCATATGCTTTTTGGTGATCCCTGAGGCTGTGCTTTTGGCTATGTGTAGTCCTGACCCCGAGCAGTATTTCCACTGAAGATTTCCGGCCTACACTCCACGAGTGTTCCGTGGGCTGGTATTTCGTGATTCAGCTCAAGGTCCCTTCGCGATACCTGGTCCATTGGCCTGTGGGTCCCTGTGAAGGTAACTTTGACTTTCCTTGGGCTTTCCTGATTGCTCCAGATGTGCCCTGACTTTCCATAGCTTGGAGAGTCCCCAGGACCTTGCTGGTCTTCACCGTGACTTGTTTCCTCTGCCCGCGTTGGTTGCAGTTGTCAAGGCTTGTTGGTGTTCAATCTGGACACTGACCCCCCAGCACTCGACATCCTTTGTGGGACAGCTTACCTCTGGACTTTGGTTGTCATCGACATCTCCTGGTCCCCGTGGCTGCAGAGTCAAGCATCCAAACTTTTCACCTGAAGCACCCGACAGCGGTGGGCATTCGTCCACTGAGCCCCTGCTCACCTGAAGGGACCCAAACTCTGTCCCCTCTGCTTTCAGGTTCTTCTCACCTCGGATCCAGGCTTGGATTCCACCGGACACTTTTCATCTTCCCTGCAGCAGTACTTCTTCGCATCACGCCATTGAAATCAGCGAGCGTTTCCGACACCACTTGACCCCTATGCACCCGGCTCCTCTGGGATAGGTAACACGGGTACATCGGTACTCACAAGGGTGCTGGCCTTAGAACCTCCTATGTTCCAAAGGGTTTGCTTGAAGTCCTCTCCGAAGTGTCCTTAAACTGTAATTATCCAACCCCGACTTTCCCATAGAGTTGTACGGAGTTCGCGTCTGTGTTCCCACACTGCACCCGTCCTCCGTGGGCTCCCTGTGTCACTCCTGTGGGTGGTTCCTTGGGGTCCCAGTGATTCTACATGCTCTAGGCACTGTGTCTATTGAAGTCGTGGTTGTTATACCACTTTCTTAGTATATGGTTCGGTCTCCCCCTGGAGCCCGCTGTGTATTGTGCTATTTACTGTCGTTCTATTGATTTAATATTGTGTATCTTGTGCTCTAATCTCATAAAGAGGTTAGTAGAGAGTGTTTAGTAATAAATACATATATTTTATATATCTCTTGTGTGGTTCTCCTTTCATTTGGTCATTCAGGAGGTTCTGATCTGGTAAAACAAGCTGCTTTACATTCCTTCGAGACTTAGCCTGAAGGCTGCTCTCCACAGCTACCACTAGGATAGCTTTCTATAAAGGTTGTCTTAAACCTAATCATCAATAAGGGTCGTTTGGACTGGTGCAAGGTGCCCACTTTAATTAGTGGACAGCATATACCAGGCCAACTTCTCACATTGGTGTGCAGCGGTTGGGATTCAAGCTTGCTATTGTTTTACCAGATAAATCTCATTGAGTGATTAACTGAAAACCACTAAAGGTATCTAGGTACATATAATCAAGACTAGAATAAGTAAGTTCTACTGAACTTGGAGTTGGGCAGTCAAGGGTCTAGAACACCCTTTCTCCAACTCAAGAGAGTTTAGTTCCCACTAGGTTAGGTAGGTGCCTACACCACATAACACTAGTATGTCCTCTAAAGGAGAAGCCAGTGGCTCTCTGCCAACTAGATATGACCAGCACACATTTCAAGAATTGAAAGCCATGTGTGCATCTAGGAAGCTGAGGACAGGGAGGAGTGCCAACACCCAGCGCCTCATAGAATTGTTAATTCTAGATGACCTCAGAAAGTGGATGAGGACAGAGCAGGAAGTGAACACTTCTTTGATCTAGACTCAAATGCTGGCCAGGAGGATCAAGATGATTCTAACCTGGAAAATCCAACTATGCATTTAGGTGGAGCAGAAGGCCCCAGTGGCCCTCTCTTTACTCCCCCAGGAAGGATACAAAGTTTACCTAGAAGATCAAGATCTCCCTCTGTGGAGTCTAATCATTCAGGTACTTCTGTAGGGACCTCTGCTTCCAATAAAAGGGACTCCTCCTATGAGAAGAAGTGTCAATTACTTGAGTATGAGAGGACCAAACTCAGAATCAAGAGGGAACAATTGGCCTTAGACAGGGAATCCCTAGAGCTCCAGAGAGCTTCCAGAAGGTTGGGGCTAGAGCCCCAGGGTGGCAGCAACAGTGTCCCTAGACCTAGAGAGTATACTCATGATCATAGGAACCTGAACAAGATAGTCCCTCCCTATCAGAGTGGGGATGACATCCACAAATGGATAACTGTACTAGAGAGGGCCTGTAAAGTACAGAGGGTCCCTCAAGAGCAGTGGGCAGCTATCTTGTGGCTCTCCTTTGCTGACAAAGGTAGAGATAAGCTCCTCACTGTAAGAGAAGAGGATGCTGATAATTACACAGTCTTAAAGAGTGCTCTCATAGATGGGTTTGGCTTAACCACTGAACAATACAGGATTAAGTTCAGAGACACCCAGAAGGCACAGACTCAGGACTGGGTTGACTTTTTAGATTGTGCTACTAAGGCTCTGGAAGGCTTGTTACTTGGCAGTAAAGTGTGTGATTTTAAAGGATTGTACAATTTAATTATGAGGGAGCAGATCCTTAATAATTGTCAAAATCAGTTGTTGCATCAGTACCTGGTGGACTCTGATCTGACCTCTCCCCAAGAATTGGGAAAGAAGGCAGACAAATGGGTCAGAACCAGGGTGAAGCAGAAAGTTCAGAACCAAGGTGGTGACTCCAAGAAGCAAGATTCTAAAACCTCAGATAAGGGTGGGGAGAAAGGTAAAGACCAGAAGTCTTCACAAGGGCCCCAAAAGTCTTCATCTGGTGGGGAGTCACAATCCAACAAGGGTAAAGGCAAAAAGAAACCTTGGTGTCATATCTGTAAACAGAAGACACATTGGACAAATGATTGTTCCAAATCCAAGGAATCTACTCCAGCCACCACTGCCCCTAAGGCAACTGTTCCCCCTAGTTCAGCTCAAAGTGGTGGTACTCAGAATAAGGGTGTAGTAGGGTTAACCCTGGGATCTGAGATGGACTCTGGCCTAGTCAGAGTTCCAACTCAGGCTGTGTTAGTCTGTGATGGAGGCATGGATATTGCCTCCTTATTTGTCAGTCCCAGTAATCTGAGCAAATACAGACAGCAGTCTTTGATTAATGGCAAGGAGGCCATGGAATTCAGGGACACAGGTGCAAGTGTCACAATGGTGACAAAAGATCTTGTGGCCCCTGAACAAATCATACTTGGTGAGATGTACCAAGTGACCAATGCAAGCAATGTCAGGACAGACCATTCCTTGGCAGTTGTGAATTTCACCTGGGGAGGGGTAACTGGCCCTAAGAAGGTTGTGGTAAGTGCAGACCTCCCTGTTGAATGCTTATTGGGCAATGATTTGGAGACTTCAGCATGGGCTGAAGTGGAACTCAGGACACATGCAGAAATGCTGGGCATCCCTGCAGATGTGTTTGCCATGACTAGGTCACAGGAAAAAATGTCTTCCACTGAACAGGCCCTGGATCCTGGAATAAGGGACCAGGTGCCTTCCAAGAGAAGGAGCAGTAGGGGTAAGGCAGTGTCTTCCCCCCTGCCTCAGAGTGCAGATCAGTCTCTTGAGGGAGATGATCTTAGTCCTGAAGAAGGAACTGTCTCAGAGGAACTTGAACCTGATCAGGTTGAGTTCTTGGGGACAGAGGGACCTTCTAGGGCAGATCTGAGCCAGGAGCAGCTGAGCTGCCCTCTCTTGAACCCCTCAGACAGCAAGCTGCTGCTGAGGCTGCTGGGAGTGCCACTGGGTCCCATAGGATCTACTGGGATGATGGACTCTTATACTCAGAGGGTCGAGACCCCAAACCTGGTGCTACCAGGAGGTTGGTTATACCTCTGAAGTTTAGGGGCTTCCTATTGACACTGGCACATGATATCCCATTAGCAGGTCACTTAGGCCAAAACAAGACTTGGGACAGGCTTGTCCCTCACTTTCATTGGCCCCATATGTCAGAAGACACAAAGGAGTTTTGTCGCTCCTGTATCACTTGTCAAGCCAGTGGTAAGGCAGGTGGTACTACAAAGACCCCCCTGATACCACTACCTGTGGTGGGGGTTCCCTTTGAGAGGGTTGGGATTGACATTGTTGGTCCCATGGATCCTCAAACTGCATCTGGGCACAGATTTATACTGGTGTTGGTGGACCATGCCACTAGGTATCCAGAGGCAATCCCACTTAGGACTACCACAGCTCCTGTTGTGGCTAGGGCCCTCCTGGGAATCTTTTCCAGGGTGGGTTTTCCTAAGGAGGTAGTATCAGACAGGGTGCAAACTTTATGTCTGGTTACTTGACTGCTATGTGGAAGGAATGTGGAGTAAATTACAAATTTACCACCCCTTATCACCCACAATGCAATGGGTTAGTTGAAAGGTTCAACAAAACCCTCAAGGGCATGATTAAAGGTCTCCCTGAAAAGCTCAGGCGTAGATGGGACATACTTTTGCCCTGCCTTCTCTTTGCCTACAGAGAGGTTCCTCAGAAGGGGGTTGGCTACAGCCCTTTTGAACTTCTGTTTGGACATCCAGTTAGGGGTCCTTTATGTCTATTGAAGGAAGGATGGGAGTTACCTCTCAAACCCCCTAAACAGGATATTGTGGACTATGTACTTGGTCTCTTCTCCAGGATGGCAGAGTACATGAAGAAGGCGTCCAAAAACCTTGAGGCTAGCCAGGAATTGCAAAAGGCCTGGCATGACCAAAAGGCTGTGTTGACTGTTTATCAACCAGGACAGAAAGTATGGGTGTTGGAGCCTGTGGCCCCAGCAGCCCTCCAAGACAAGTGGAGTGGCCCTCATACAATAATTGAGCAGAAGGGAGAGGTTACCTACCTGGTGGACCTTGGAACTCCCAGGAGCCCCATAGGGTGCTCCATGTGAACAGGCTCAAACCATATGTTGACAGGGCAGACATGGGCTTGCTCATGGCTACTGATGAGGGACGGGAGGAAGAGAGTGATCCACTCCCTGACCTGCTCTCTCAGAACCCTGATGATGGTTCAGTTGATGGTGTAGCCTTGCCAGGCAGCCTCACTGACCAGCAGCAAACTGATTGCAGGAGAGTCCTAAATCAGTTCAGACATATGTTTTCACTGACTCCAAGTCAGACTACCTGGTGATCTCATGAAGTGGACACAGGTGACAGTCTGCCTGTTAAAAATAAGATTTACAGGCAACCTGACCATGTCAGGGACTGTATCAGGACAGAAGTACAGAAAATGTTGGATCTGGGAGTAATTGAGCCCTCAGATAGCCCTTGGGCTAGTCCAGTAGTCCTTGTACCAAAACCTCACACCCAGGGTGGTAAGAGAGAGATGAGGTTCTGTGTGGACTACAGGGGTCTCAATGCAGTCACTAGGACTGATGCCCATCCAATACCCAGGGCAGATGAACTTATAGATACTTTGGCCTCTGCCAAGTTTCTGTGTACATTTGACCTGACAGCTGGTTACTGGCAAATCAGATTAGCTGAGGATGCAAAACCCAAAACAGCATTCTCAACCCCTAGTGGGCACTACCAATTTGTGGTGATGCCCTTTGGCTTGAAGAATGCACCTGCCACTTTTCAAAGGTTGGTAAACAAAGTCCTTACAGGTCTGGAAGCCTGTAGTGCAGCTTATCTAGATGATATTACTGTCTTTAGCTCCACCTGGGAGGATCACCTGGTCCACCTGAGAAATGTTTTGGAGGCCCTGCAAAAAGCAGGCCTCACTATCAAGGCCACCAAGTGCCAGATAGGGCAGAGTCAGGTTGTATACCTAGGCCACCTTGTGGGTGGAGGTCAGGTTCAACCATTGCAGAGCAAAATCCAGACCATCATGGACTGGGTTGCTCCAACTACCCAGACTCAGGTCAGAGCTTTCTTGGGCCTGACTGGGTACTACAGGAGGTTTGTCAAAGGATATGGATCCATAGTGACCCCTCTGAATGGCTTAACTTCCAAAAGAATGCCTAAGAAAGTTCAGTGGACAGTTAGCTGTCAAAAGGCATTGATGACCTGAAGCAGGCCATGTGCACTGCTCCCATTCTGCAAAGTCCTGACTATTCCAAACAATTCATTGTTCAAACTGATGCATCTGAGTTGGGGGTAGGGGCTGTGTTATCACAACTGAATGAAGAGGGTCAGGATCAGCCGGTAGCTTTTATTAACAGAAGGCTGACCCCCAGAGAGAAACGTTGGTCAGCTATTGAGAGGGAAGCCTTTGCTGTGGTTTGGGCCTTGAAGAAGCTGAGGCCATACTTGTTTGGCACTCACTTCATTGTTCAGACAGAGCATAAGCCCCTCTTATGGCTAAAACAGATGAAGGGTGAAAACCCCAAACTGTTGAGGTGGTCCATTTCCCTACAGGGGATGGACTATACAGTGGAACATAGACCTGGGAGTAACCATGCCAATGCAGATGGACTCTCCAGATATTTCCACTTAGAACATGAAGACTCAACTGGTCAAGGTTAGTTTAATGTCCTTACGTTTGGGGGGGTTGTGTAGGAGAGTAGGATCTGCTTCTTATAGTTACCCCCACTTTTTGCTGATGTATCACTGTTTTCTACTTAGACTGGCTGGGATCCTGCTATCCAGGACCCAGCCTAGCTGCTTTCTCCTCTAAATTGATTGCATGTACTTTAGGTACACTCCAGATTGGATACTGGGGTACCCTTATAAGTCCCTAGTATATGGTACACCATGTACCCAGGGCATAGGTACCCCAGAGGCCTCCCAGGGGCTGCAGCATGTATTATGCCACCCCTGAAAGACCATTCAAAATGACACCACAGGTCTGCTACTGCAGCCTGTGTAAGGTGGTGCATGCACCCCTTACTTACATATAGGTTCGCTATATCTATTCTGAATCACTGCACATAAAAACCTATCAGTCACCCCTATGGCAGGCCTTATGAATCCTGAAGGCAGGGTGCTGGGTTTTGTGTGAGAGGGTGCTCCTGCATGAGCAGAGCCCTCTGCAGCCTTCGGAATCTATTCTCCGGGGTTGTCTGTGATGCAGCCAACCATATATACTTAAGTGCATTATAACCTCGCTGTAAATGCTAACTTTAAAACGGCTGCTTAGAAACATGTCGTGTTTGGTGTCAAACAACTTGGAATCATACCTCCACACCAGTAACTGGTGTGGGAGGTATGATTCCTCTCTTGTAGTACCACTACTATGGGGCACCGGTCTACCCGGTACCAGCTTTCTCGACCTGGGCAGCACAAAATGGATGCTGCCAGCCACAGACAAGAGTCTGCCCTCCTGCTGCTGAGCCAAGCTCGAGCAGAGGAAGGCCTGACAATAGGTTTCCTGTCACAGGGAGGTGTGACCACCTCCCAGACAGGCTTTAGTGTATTGGGGCTGGGTGGGTGCACTCTTAGAGTGCCAGAAAGTCTGCACTGGGGGCACATTTGGTGTCCCCGTGCATAGTCCAGCTCAAACCGGTTGCAGGAGCCATTGGCTCCTGCTCTGGTGCGAAACTGGACAAAGGACATGGGTGTAGCCACCCCTCTGTCCTGACCCTCCCCTAGGTGGGTCCCCAGAGTTAGTCCAACCCCTTCCTTGGGTATAAAGTAGGAAACCTGACTACAGGACTTTAGATTTTACCTGGACTAAAATCTGCAAGAAGAAACCAAGTACTTCGACGGTCTACACTTTGCTGGACGACAGAAGAATCTCCCTTGGAGTAAAGGAGTTACTCCCCTGCAAAGCAGGCACCTTAACGCATCTGACCGGTTTGCATCTCCCGAGCTCCTGAGGATTCCAAAGATTTCTGCAACACAGGAGGTGGGTTCCCAAGCGTCCCTGAGGTTGATCTGACCTCTCAGCAATCCTGAGACAGTATCCCTCGTGGGGACCGTGCAACCCGAACCCCTGTGCACTGTGTACTTTTGCAGCAGTATATGCTTTTTGGCAATCCCTGAGGCTGTGCTTTGGGCTACGTGTAGTCCTTACCCCGAGCAGTATTTCCACTGAAGATTTCTGGCCTACACTCCACGAGTGTTCCGTGGGCTGGTATTTCGTGATTCAGCTTGAGGTCCCTTCGCGATCCCTGGTCCATTGGCCTGTGGGTCCCTGTGAAGGTAACTTTTACTCTCCTTGGGCGTTTCTGGTTGCTCCAGACATGCCCTGACTCTCCATAGCTTGGAGAGTCCCCAGGACCTTGCTGGTCCTCACCTTGACTTGTTTCCTCTGCCCGTGTGGGTTGAAGTTGCCAAGGCTTGTTGGCATTCAATCCGGACACTGACCCCCCAGCACTCGACATCCTTCATGGGACAGCTCACGTCTGGACTTTGGTCATTGTCAACATCTCCTGGACCCCGTGGCTGCAGAGTCAAGCATCCAAACTTTTCACCTGAAGCACCCGACATCGGTGGGCATTTGTCCACTGAGCCCCTGGTCACCTGAAGTGACCCAGACTCTGTCCCCTCTGCTCTCAGGTTCTTCTCACCTCGGATCCAGGCTTGGATTCCACCGGACACTTTTCATCTTCCCGGCAGCAGTACTTCTTCGCATCACGCCATTGAACTCAACGAGCGTTTCCGACACCACTTGACCCCTATGCACCGGCTCCTCTGGGATAGGTAACACGGGTACCTCGGTACTCACAAGGGTGCTGACCTTAGAACCTCCTATGTTCCAAAGGGTTTGCTTGAAGTCCTCTCCGAAGTGTCCTTAACTGTAATTATCCAACCGCGACTTTCCCATAGAGTTGTAAGGAGTTCGCATCTGTGTTCCCACACTGCACCCGTCCTCCGTGGGCTCCCTGTGTCACTCCTGTGGGTGGTTCCTTGGGGTCCCAGCGATTCTACGTGCTCTAGGCACTGTGTCTATTGAAGTCGTGGTTGTTATACCACTTTCTTAGTATATGGTTCGGTCTCCCCCTGGAGCCCGCTGTGTATTGTGCTATTTACTGTCGTTCTATTGATTTAATATTGTGTATCTTATGCTCTAATCTCATAAAGAGGTTAGTAGAGAGTGTTTAGTAATAAATACATATATTTTATATATCTCTTGTGTGGTTCTCCTTTCATTTGGTCATTCAGGAGGTTCTGATCTGGTAAAACAAGCTGCTTTACATTCCTTCGAGACTTAGCCTGAAGGCTGCTCTCCACAGCTACCACTAGGATAGCTTTCTATAAAGGTTGTCTTAAACCTAATCATCAATAAGGGGCGTTTGGACTGGTGCAAGGTGCCCACTTTAATTAGTGGACAGCATATACCAGGCCAACTTCTCACAGGGCTCACGACTCTAACAAGAGACAATGAGGTTCCACAGGCCCCTGCTACCGCAGTCCCACTTCAATTCGGCTTCATTTGCTCAAAATTCTTCAAACAATGGAAACTTATATCTTGCGACAAGTGGGTGTTAGACGTATTTCTCCATGGTCACACCCTGGAATTTGTTCAACAGCCTCCGAACATGCCTCCACGAAGGACTTCTCATCGCCATCTCCGTATTCTCAAGAAGGAGGTCCGGTTGCTCTTAACCAAGCAGGCAATCGAAGAAGTGCCGCCCGATCAACACAATCGGAGGTTCTATTCCCACTTCTTTTTGATAAAAAGAAAGATGGGAAAATGGAGGCAGATAAAGGACTTAAGATCACTGAACAAGTTCATCAAATCCCAACCTTTCAGAATGTTATCAATCCAGGAAATTCTGCTTCTAATGGGCACAGGAGACTATATGTCTTCACTGGATCTTCTGGACGCTTATTTTCACGTTCCCATTCACCCAAAACATCGTCAATTTCTGAGGTTCGAGGTGGCAGGGTGCCATTACCAATTTCGAGTACTTCCTTTCGGGCTGAAATCGGCTCCAAGAGTCTTCACCAAGTGCTTGGCTCCAGTGGCGGCCTTTCTATGGCGAAACGGTCATCAAGTATTCCCTTATCTAGACGTCTGGTTGGTCAAGGCCCCATCGCTTCAAGCCGCCAAGAGATCGACGGACGCCTGTGTCCAACTCTTTCGCTCCCTGGGGCTCAGAATCAACTGGGAGAAGTCCTACCTGGATCCCTCCAGGTCAATAGTGTTTCTAGGAGCAACTCTGGACACTACACTCTCGAAAGCCTTTTCCACAAAAGAAAGAATCCTACGACTGCAAAGGACAGTGAGGGGTATGTCCGCAAAAAGGTACGTTTCAGTAAGGACATACAAGTCAATGCTAGGGATGATGTCATCCTGTATCCCGCTGATTCCAAATTGCCGCCTAAGGATGAGGCCTCTCCAGGAGGAGCTCGACGCTCAATGGAGGCAATCTCAAGGCTCATTCGAGGACGTCATATCAATCACTTCGAGGATGGTCTCAGCAATGTCCTGGTGGATGGTCAAAGACAATCTTTCACAAGGTCTCTCTTTCCTCATGAAGAAACCAAGGTTGGTCATGACATCGGATGCTTCCATGGACGGATGGGGAGCTCACCTGCAAGAATTGCAGGTCCACGGAAAATGGTCTGTTCAGGAAGCTCAGTGTCACAAAAATGTATTGGAACTCAAAGCGGTCTTTCTGGGTCTTCAAGCATTCCTGCCAAAAATTAGGAGATCATCGATCCTGATCTGTACGGACAACACCACCACCATGTTTTATCTCTTAAAGCAGTGAGGAACAAGATCTCAGACCCTCTCAATCCTGGCTCAACAGATTTGGGAATGGCTGATAGCCAACAAGATATCGATTCAGGTTCAGCATGTGCCAGGAGTCCAGAACGATTTGGCAGATTCACTCAGCAGAGACACAAGGCAGTGTCACGAGTGGGAACTAGACAACGAGCAGTGCAAAGGGTTTTTCACTGCTGGGTATTTCCAACCCTAGATCTGTTTGCTACATCTCTCAACAAAAAATGCAGATCCTTCGCCAGCAGGTTCCCTCAACCAGGCTCTCTGGGAAATGCCTTCCACTTCTCATGGGAGGGAGCGTTCGCCTACGCATTCCCTCTGTTTCCTCTCATTCCAAAAGTTCTCCAAAAGATCAAACGGGAACCTTGCAGTGTCATTCTAATAGCCCCGGCGTGGGCGCGACAATACTGGTTCACAGAGCTGTTTCGCCTATCAAGGTGTTCTCCGATTCACTTGCAACCCCAAAAAAATCTCCTTTCTTTGAACCAGGGTCAAGTAGTTCACCCCCCGGTTCGCACGCTGAACTTGACAGCCTGGCTCCTCATCACACAGAGTTCGGCCGATTAGAGATTTTTGAGGAATGCCAAACAATACTACAGAATGCTCGTGCTCCCTCCACGATAAAATGTTACTTGGCCAAGTGGAAAATATTCTGTATATGGTGTGCCAAGAACTCTCTTGATCCGCTTTCTTCGTCACCTGAGGACATTTTGCCTTATATATTATCTCTTGCCAAGGCTGGGTTGGCGCATGCATCAGGGTACACTTGGCGGCAATCTCCAGGTACAGATGACGCTCTGGTTCTTTGTCCCCGTGGTCTAATAGACTAATAAAGGAATTCATGAGAGGACTTTTCAGGGTTTATCCTCCAGTAAGACCTCCTTCAGTACAATGGCAGTTGAATACTGTCCTGTCGCAGCTTATGAAATCACCTTTTGAACCTATTCACAAATGCGACTTAAAGTATCTCTCTTGGAAGGTGGCCTTCCTGTTAGCTATCACTTCAGCAAGACGTGTTAGTGAGATCCAAGCCATCATGACAACAGAGCCTTACCTCCAATTATTTCCAGACAAGGTGATTCTTCGGACAAACCCATCTTTCATTCCTAAAGTGCCTTCAGCATTTCATCTAAATGAACTAGTGGTTTTGCCCTCCTTCTTTGCAGCTCCTTCTTCACCAGCTGAGAGGGCACTCCATTCTCTGGACATTAAAAGATGTCTGAGGCGGTCTAACATGGCAGACGCGCCTTAGCGGAGCTCCCCGTAGCCCGATCAAAATCCTGCATTTATCCTGTTAATCCCTACACTTTGACCCAGCCCCTGCGTTGGTAGGAATCTGAGGCACCCGGTCGACCTGTGCAGCAGGCTCCGGCGATACATTCCAGTCCCTTACGGATGCCGCAGGATCGAGGGGTGTGCAGCCTGCGTGAACGGGGCAGGCGGATCCGCATGTGGGAAGGCTGGTGAGCCGCGAACCGCGATACGCCCGTTGGTGTGGTGAGGCAGCCAGAGTTGAGGACACGATGGCATTCGGAGAGGTAGGACCATCTGGGGCGGCAACCAGGGGCCCTGAAGTCGGCAGCGCTTGATCTCTGTGTTCCCGGGGGTCTCGGCGGCTAGCTCGAGCCGTGGCGGGCCTGTGGACGCGGGATCCCTGGTGCTCCCCTGGGCTCTGAGTGCGCGCCTGGCTGCGCTGGATTGGGCCCCCCCTGCCCCCTCTGCCTGCTGTATAATACAGACCTGTGACGGCGGGGTGGACGGGCAGTAGCCTCCCGCCCACGATGGGGCCTGGGCGCTCATCGGCCAGCTACAGATTTCGGCGGTCTAATCGAGCCGCGGTGGATGACCTGGTAGCTTTGCTGGCTGCTTCGCCTGACTGGGCGAGTGAGACGTTGTGCGGCTGGGGGGCGAGCAGGGGGGACCCCGGACAGGACTCGGCTTCATTTATTTGGGCCGAGTAGGGCCCGGGATTTGGGGGGCGGGGTGGCCAGTGCTGATACCCACCCATTCTCCTGGAGGCCGCATTTGGAGCGCCGAGCCTAGCCGTGCGCAGAGGCCTGGCGAGGTGGGGCTGATGAAGGGGCCTCTTTCCCCCCACATTCCTGGATCCACTGGCCGAGACATTACAACTTCCTTTTGTGGGAGATCCTGAATGTGGTGGGCGGCCAGTTCTGAGTCATCCCTTGCCTGTGTTATTGGAGGGGTCCGGGATCGCTGCAAGCCGTGGCCCTCTGGACGTATTTTCCTTCTGCCCCTCTGTGCTCGTGGGTGGAGGTGCTGTCCGGGGTGACAGCCCAGTTACTGTACCCCCCAGGCGAAGCGGCACACGGTGGCCTGGTTGTGTCTGGTGGCCCCCCGGGATATTGCGTGGTCATCTGGCAGATGCGTGCAGGCCTGGGGAAGTAAATCGGCGCCCACTATGGGAGGGGGGGCACCCTGCTCACAGAAGCAGCTGGACTAGGCTCAGTGCGGCTTGTGGATGAGGTGGCCCCCCCGGCCATCCCCCCCCCATTTTGGAGGCCGAGTGGAGGGAGAGCGGAGTGCCAGCAGCACCTGCTGGATTGTACCTTGGAGGATTTACAGGGCCCTAGTGCAGGAGTGCCGCGCCCCACTTATCCCCACAGCATGGCCAAAGATAAACCAACTGGAATGGCATCCAAACAGAGCACGATGGACAAGTTCACGGGGGCAGTGTCTCAGGGGCCTGGCCAAGGTGATAATGACGCAGCTATGCCCAACAATGCAGCGCTGCTAGCGGCGATTACGCAGTCCCGGGAGACTCTTGAAGCCAAGATTGGGGCCGTCAGCTCAGATGTCATGCTCCTTCGACAGGATCTAAGAAATGCCGTGCAGCGGATTACAGAGACGGAATCCCGGATCTCCACAGTAGAGGACACAGTGACCGGTCTTCAAAAGAAAATATCCACTCTTGAAACACTTACGAAAGGCCTGGCGACACGGGTGGAGGACGCGGAGGGGCCGACACGCAGAAATAATCTCCGCTTTATGGGGTTCCCTGAGGGCTGCGAGGGCGGCAGTGTTGAGGACTTTCTGGCTAAATGGCTCCTAGACTGGCTCCTGCCGGACACGGTTTCCTCCTGCTTCATAATCGAGCACGCACATCGGGCGCTAATGCAGAAGCCGCCACCTGGTGCACGTCCTCGACCGATCATCGCACAGCTTCCTAATTATAAAGACAGAGATACTATAATGCGGCAAGCTCGATTAAAAGAGACCCTCACGATCGCCTCCCAACACATCATGATCTTCCCGGATTACACCAGGATGGTGCAGCAGCGCAGGCAGTCGTTCGTCGAGGCAAAGGCGCATCTTCACGGCCTTAAGATCCAGTACTCTCTGCTCTTTCCAGCTCGCCTTAGAGTGATCTACCAGTCGCGGACACCTTTCTGTGAGACACCCGAAGAGGTATTCCGCTTGACGACGAGATTGTAAAACCCAAATCGCACACACCTCCTAGATTTGGCTCTGACTCTTCATCCGGGGGCTGTGGACAGGATTCTTTGGGGGCGGCTGAGAAACAGCGCCGCCATTCACGCTCCAAGAAGTGCTCCAAGACTCGTAGCAAATCTCGCCGGCGCCTCACTGAAGACCAACCGGAGCCTGCGGCGTCCTGACTGGTGCCTTGCCGTGCTCTACCTGCCAACTGAACTCTTTGGATGACACTACTAATTGGGCTACAATGTTCATGCTTACCTCTGCCATAAGACACTGATATGCGCAGGGGATTGTTACAGGGGATCCATTGGCTGCATGTCGCTACCACCCCCGTTGGGGGTCGGCCGCACAGTATGCCGCAATAGATACTTCTATGTTTAAGAGGTATTGGGGTGGGGGGAGGAAGGGTGGGAGGGGTGGGAGGTTTATTGGGAAGTTTGTGAAGTTTTTATCTTTGGTTAGTGCCTTTGTAATTAACATGCACGCGGTCTCAGACAGGTCATTAGCATCTACTGCTCACACCTCTTTGTGGGGCTCCTATGCTAGATGCATCACGTAGTCCGGCGACGTCCGGGGGCCGGGAACTCAAGATCGTTAGCTGGAATATTCATGGCCTCCTGGAAAAAATTAAGCGGGGGCGGTGCTGCGAGAAGCCAAGAGATATAGGGCGGACATTCTACTCCTACAAGAGACCCACTTATTGGGCACTAAGACACCGTGCTTGGCGCACTTTGGACTTTGCATCGTCTGTGTCAACAGTCGGTGCGTCCCGGTCATCCCGACTATACAAGACTCGGAGGGGGTTACTCTTACAGATCCACTGCACATAGCGGCTAGCTTCGCCACCTACTTTGCCACCCTATATGCCCCCCGGGAAACCCTACCTGCTGACACTATCTATAAATTCATTGATGATCTCCCCCCATGGACTCTCTCTGACACGACGCGGGAAGTCCTAGATGCCCCACTATCGATTGAGGAATTGCAAACAGCATTAACGGACATGAATTCCGGCAAGGCGCCCGGTTCTAATTGCTTTCCTTGCGAATTTCTCAAACATAATCAATCCCAGCTAATGGAGCCATACCTTGCGGCCCTCAACGCCGCAGTTGAAGATGGCAGCCTTCCACACGACTGGAGACATGCCTAAATAGTAGTTTTCCTCAAACCGAGCCGACCGCCAGAACTTCATTTGTCCTATCGACCAATCTCGCTCCTCAACGTGGAGGCTAAGCTTTTGGCTAAGGTGGTCGCAAACTGCCTAGTCCCATACATTTCAGATCTTATCCATCCTGATCAGGCGGGATTTATGCCCAGCCGTGCTACACGGCATAATATACGTAGAGCACATAATGCAATTGCAGCTGTGGACAAACAAGAGGAGCCAGCGGCACTACTCCTTGCTGACATGGATAAGGCCTTCGATTCGCTCAGCTGGGTCTACCTCTTTGCCTTGCTTAGTCGCTTAAATATTGGCCCCCATCTGCTAACCTTCATACGTCTCCTCTATACCGACATCTCGGCGTCTGTCAGGGTCGCGTACTCCATCTAGGGCTGCTTTGCTACAGGGCGAGGTACCCGCCAGGGCTGTCCCCTCTCCCCATATTTGTTTGCCTTAGCCATGGAGCCGTTGGCGGCGTGGGTGAGGATTGATGGGCAGATCCGCGGCTTTGAGTGGTCGCGAGAGGACTCTGACCGCATCGCATTATACGCAGATGATATTCTGTTCTTCCTCACCCGACCTGATAGGACCGGCCCGCGACTTCTCAGGATTATGCAAATATTTGGGGAGAGCTCTGGCCTATACATGAACAGAAGTAAATCGTATTTGTGGCCCCTGCATGGGGGAGATCAGCTGGGTACATGGTCTCGAGAGGTAACCGTAGTTCCTGATGGTTTTAAATATTTGGGGGTGTTTTTATCCACATCTCAATCTATTTCATGGGACAGAAATCTGCCCCCCCCTGTGGGCGCAGACGGGAGACCAGGTTCGTGTGTGGTCCCACCTACCTCTTTCCCTTCTTGGCAAATCTCCCATTTTCAAAATGGTATCCTTGCCCCGCCTACTATACCAGCTTCAAAATCACCCCTATCCTATACGGCCGACCTGGTACCGGCAGCTTAACGCGGTCCTTGCTCGTTTCCTTTGGGGTGGAGGAGCGGTGCGCGTGGCGTTGAGGACCTGTTTCTAATCCACCTATTGTGGAGGCATTGCCACCCCAGATGTTCAGGCCTATCATGCTGCCTCACACATACTAGTCCTTAATGACTGGTGGTACGGAGACCGGAGAGACCTAGCGTATGCAGTGGAGCGTTGGCTGATGGGGGCCACGTCGCTACACAGGGTCTTGTATTCTGGCCCTCTGCTGAATGTGCTACCGCCGGCGACCAGGACGGTCTTCGAGGTATGGAAACGAGCGCTGCGCATGATGGGTTGGTGGGGTAAACTGACGAAGGAAACCCGCCTGTGGAACAATGGTCAGCTATCACAATTGGAGCAGCTGTCTGGGTTTCGGGGCTGGGAGGCCATTGGAATAGACACAGTGGGCGCAGTTATGCATGGCGGGAACATGAAGTCTTTCCAGGAACTTCGGACAGAATAGAATATGCCCCATGTGAGAAGTTGGCCTGGCATATGCTGTCCACTAATTATAGTGGGCACCTTGCACCAGTCCAAACAACCCCTTATTGGAGATAGGTTAAAGACAACCTTATTGAAAGCTATCCTAGTGGTAGCTATGGAGAGCAGCCTTCAGGCTAAGTCTTGAAGGAATGTAAAGCAGCTTGTTTTACCAGTCTATAATCTCTTGAGTAATCAAATGAAATAGCACCACACCAGGTATATATTCAAAATATATGTATTTATTGTAAAACACACCCCTCTAGTCTCTTTATGAGGCTAGAGTTCGAAGTACATAAGTTAGAAGTTATTTAAACACAGTAATAGCACAAATACACGTTTGGGCCCTAGGGGCGTACCAAACCATATACCAATAAAGTGGTATAAGAACCACGACTGAACTAGACACTAGGCCTAGAGCCTCTAGAAGTGCTTGGACCACAAGGAACCACCCAAGGTAGTGACACAGGGGACCCACGGGAGACGCGTGCAGTGTAAATACACAACCGCGATACGCCGTTGACTTCTATGGAGAAAGTCGTGATCGGGAATTTAGAGAAAAGGGACACTTAAAAGAGGACTTGGACCAAACCCTTTGAGATCTAGGACTTTGAAGAGTCTCTACCCACGGGAGCACCGGAGTACACGTGTTACCTCACCCAGGGAAGCCGGGTGCATAGGTGCCTTTCGGGGTCGGGTTTCGTCGTCGATTTGAATGGCGATCTGCTGCAAAGTGCTGCTGGCGACCAAGTGAAAAGTGTCCGGGTGGATCCAAGAGTGGATCGGAGATCTGAAGAACCTGAAAGCAGAGGGGACAGAGTCTGGGTCACTAGCCAGTGACCAGGAAGGCGATGGACAGATGCCCACCGATGTCGAGTGCTTCAGGTGCATTGACGGTCATCTTGACTCTTCAGCCACGAGGTCCAGGAGGCGTTGTCGGCAACCAGGAGCAGGATTCGGGCTGGTACACGATGTTTGTCGAGTGCTGAGGCGTCGGCGACCGGATTGGACCCAACAAGCCTTGGCAACGGCAAGTCTCAGTGAAGATGTAGATCGTCGATGGTGCAGCTCAGCAAGGTCTGGGGAACTCACCCAGCAAGGGTAAGTGAGGGCAGGCCTGGAGCAACCAGGATGCCAAGTAAGAAAAAGATTGGCCTTCGTTAAGGGCTACTAGCCAACGGGCTAGCGACCGCGAAGGAGCCTCGTGATGCCGCACGTGGATCTGGCTTACAGGACACTCGTGGAGTGGGGGCCAGTGATCTTTGGTGCAGGTGGTGCGGGAGGCTAGGGCTACTCGGAGCCCAAAGCATGACTTCTTGGGAGACCCAGAAGAGGATGCACTTGCAAATGTGCTCGGTGTCCAGGGGTCATGGTCTCAAGTCACCCACGATAGCCACGGGCCTCAGCTTTGCTGGGGACTCAGGGTAGCCTCGGAGAAGTCTGAGAATCCACCTCTGTTGATGCGATGACTTCGGCGTCCGACGGGAGCTTCAGAAATGCGAACCGGACAGATGCTTCTTTGGTGCCTGCCAAGCAGGGGAGTCACTCCTTGACCCCAAGGGAGATTCTTCTGTCCTCTAATCGTGAGTAGAGCGTCGAAGGTCCAGGATTCAGTTTCAGAGTTTCGTCCAGGGATAATCTAAAGTCCTAAGGACTGGGTTCCTATACTTATACTAAGGATAGGGGTTGGACTACTCTGTGGCCCCACCTATGGGTGGGTCAGGGCAGAGGGGTGGCTACACCCCTTTCCTTTGTCCAGTTCGCGCTAAAGCAGGGGCTGCAAGCCCCTGATCCGGTTTGAACTGGGGTATGCACAGGGACACCAAATGTGCCCCCAGTGCAGGACTTCAAAGCACCCGAAAGTGCTCCCGCCCAGCCCCAATACACATTATCCTGTCTGGGGAGGTGGTCACACCTCCCTGGGACAGGAAACCTATGTCCAGGCCTCCCCTGCCGGAGTTTCGTCCAGCAGCAGGAGGCCATACTTGTGTCTGTGGCAGTAGCATCCATTTTGTGATGCCAGGCTTTAGAAAGAAGTTACCGGCCAGGCCAGGGTTAACATGTCTCTCCTCTAGAAGGGTGGAATGCTACCCCCGCCGCCAGAATTGGCGGGGGGTAGTATTCCAAGATGTTTGACACCAAACACGACATGTTTAGGTGCAGCCATTCCAAAGTTAGCATTTAACGCGAGGTTATAATGCGCTTAAGAGTATATGGTCAGGCTGCACTACAAACAGCATCAGAGAAGGGTCTCCGAACGCTGCAGAGGGGCCCTGCTCATGCAGGGCACCCTCTCACATAGGAACCATGCACTCTGCCTTTAGGATTGATAAGGCCTGCCTTAGGAGTGACTTATAGGTTTATATGTGTGTATGTATTTAGTGATATAGGTAACCTATATCACAGTAAGGGGTGCATGCACCACCTTACCCAGGCTGCAGTAGCAGACCTGTGGTGTCAGTTTGGATGGCCTTCCAGGGGTGGCATAATACATGCTGCAGCCCCTGGTAGGCCTCTGAGGTACCTATGCCCTTGGTACATAGTATACCATATACTAGGGACTTATAAGGGCACTCCAGATTCCAATCAGAGATGTGCCTAAGGCACATGGAAACCTTTTACAGAGAAAGCAGATAGACTGGGGCCCTGAATAGCAGGATCCCAGTCCAACTAAGTCATAAACCAGCAAAACACCATAAAAAAAGTGGGGGCAACCATATAGTCAGATTCCACCTTCCTACATAACCCCCCCAAACGAAAGGAGATAACGCTAACCTTGGCCAGTTGAGCCTTCATTGACTAAGTGGTCATATAAGGAAGCACCTGCACTAGCATGGTTGCCCCCTGTCTTATGGTCCACTAAGCAATCCCTCACCCTAAGGGTATGAGAGGGTCTCCACCATGGGGAATCACTACCTGTGGTGTGCTTAGGTAAAGTACAAGGCTGGTGAGGTGTCTGAGTAGGGAAGTGAGGCCCTAGGAATGTTGGCCTCAGCTTCCTCAGATCACTGGTCACCATGTATGCCTGTCTTTCCATGACTGAGTTGCACTTTGCTCTAAGGGTCAACCTTTGGCTGCCTACAGCTGGGGGTTGGGTCCCTTTGGATGGACTACTGGAGGGACAGGGCAGGTTTGGAACCTTCAGGTCCCAGGTTTGCCCTTGCCTACTAGAGTCCTTCTGGGGAGGTCCCTACATAAAGGCATGGGGGATCCCTCAGTGTGTAGAGGAGTTTTCACCTGGCTAGGGCTACTAGACTGGGTGCCCCTAATCTGCTGATGGGGGTTCCTCTGGACAGGGGGCCCTGGGGGGTCCACTGACCTCCCTGACCTCTGCAGCCCTGGGCTGGCTGAGGCAGGGTAGAGAGGGGCAGGTTACCTGCTCCAGACTGGGTACCACCTTGGAAGGGTCCTCTGCCATCAGGGGTGTGGCCAGGCCAGGCCTGACTACCTCTGGGGCAGTTCCTTCACTAGGGGTAGGGTCAGTTCCCTGAGGAGGCTGACCCTTACCTACTGCCTGGGGGAAGAAGACTTTTCTTCAACCCTTGTGCTCTCTTTTGGGGGAGAGTGGGCCATTCTTTCAGGCTCCATCTCTCCAAATTCTTGGGCTGGGGCTGTGGCCATCACAGCCCCACTAACCTTTACAGGGACGCCCAACATCCTAAGATGGGTTTGGTGTTCAACTTCAGCCCAGGCTGAAATTTCCAAATCATTGCCCATCAGGCAATCTACAGGTAAGGTGGGGGACACTGCCACTCTCTTTGGGCCTGTGACCCCCTCCCAGCTGAGATTGACTAAGGCCATGGGGTGATCTGTTCTGACACCATCAATGTTGGTCACCTGGTATTTAAACTCAGGTAAAAGCTGGTGAGGGGGGACTAGTTTCCCTGCCACCTTGGTGACACTAGCCCCTGTGTCCCTAAATGCCACAGCTTTCTGACCATTAATCCTTGGCTCCAGTCTGTACCTGCCCATTCCTGTGGGACCCATGGTAAAGGTGGCAAATCCTACACCACCATCAGAGTCAGAGGAGTCTGTTGAGGGGTCCCTGTCTGAACCAGGGCCCACCTCTGTTCCTGTTGCAAAAGCACCTAACTTTTTGGGTGCACTACTCCCAACTGGAGGATTACTACTGGTAGTACCAGGAGGGGGGTAGTAGTTGCTGGGGGAACATTTTCTTTATTGCCAATCCTGGGGCAACTGGGATCAGACTTCCAGTGCCCAGGCTTTTACAGACATGGCAATATGGTTTCTTTTCAGGAGAGGAAGGAGTTTGGGACCCACCCCCAGAAGAGGAATTTTGGGGCCCTGTAGTGGACTTATCCTTAGATTTATCCCCACCTTTCTCTTGGGACTTAGTAGAATCTTTCTTCTGGTCACCACCCTGATTTCTAGTTTTTACTCTGGTTCTGACCCATTTGTCTGCCTTCTTTCCCAATTCTTGGGGAGAGGTCAGATCAGAGTCCACCAGATACTGGTGCAAAAGCTGGTTTTGACAATTATTAAGGATCTGCTCCTCATAATCAAATTGTACAATCCTAAAAAGTCATGCACTTTGTTGCCATGTATCCAACCTTCCAGAGCCTTTGTAGCACAATCTACAAAATCAACCCAGTCTTGAGTCTGAGCTTTTTGGGTGTCTCTGAACTTCAACCTATACTGTTCAGTGGTTAGGCCAAACCCATCTATCAGAGCACTCTTCAAGACTGTGTAATTGTCAGCATCCTCTTCTCTTACAGTGAGGAGCTTGTCTCTACCTTTGTCTGCAAAGGAGAGCCACAAGATTGCTGCCCACTGCCTCTGGGGGACCTTCTGAACTTTACAGGCCCTCTCCAGTGCAGTTATCCATTTGTGGATGTCATCCCCACTCTGATAGGGAGGGACAATCTTGTTTAGGTTTCTATGGTCATAAGACCTTTCCCTATCTCTAGGGATATTGCTGCCACCATGGGACTCTAGTCCCAACTTTCTTCTCTCTCTAAAGAGATCTAGGGACTCCCTGTCTATAGCCAGTTGCTGTTTTCTGATTTCAAGCTGAGCTTCCTCATATTGAACCAGCCTCTTCTCTCATGAGAGGATTCCCTCCTATGAGATGAGACAGAGCTCCCTATTGAGGTGCCAGAGTGGTTAGACTCCTTGGAAGGAGATCTAGACTTTCTGGGCACACTCATAATCCTTCCTGGGGGGACAAAGTGGGGATCATCTTGATCATCCTCTTCATCTTCCTCAGGAGGGATTGGATTATCCAGGTCAGGGCCATTGTCACCCTCC